>JAQMRL010000008.1:22805540-25803040 GCA_035578175.1 Catonia carolina
ATCAACTTCAACATGACACAAAGATTTCAGTCAAAATGTCTGCGACTGATCACTGGAGCTCCATGTTATGTTACCAACGAAATAATACATAAAGATTTGAACATCCCTTTTCTAAAAGATGAGATTAAAACCCGTATTAAAAAACATCTGGAAAAATAGGAAAGACATAAAAATCCATCTGCAATAAATTTTATTGAAAATAGCGCTGACATTTAAAGACTAAAACGTTTCAAAATATAATTCGATACTACAGTTAAAGATTCAAAATAAGGGATAAAAAATGTATATTCAGTAAAAAAATTATTTAGTCAACAATTAAAAAGAGTGCAATGAACCGAATGATAATAAATTTTGTAGCAACATGAAATTGTAGTTTCATGTTAATAAAGAATAAATAAATTGTTTAAAATTGTAGTCTGCAATAGAAGTGCGTTGTGATAATTTGTCTTTTTGGTATATTATTTGAACATAGTGTGGCGGCTACGAACTTAATGTCAGTTAAAGAATTTACCACATAACAGCCCTTAACTCCATTTATTCAGCTCGGTGGCGTAGTAGTGGTTATATGAAGAGAAACACACGCAGCACGCAGCCGGGTGGTGTGCTATTCTACACCGCACTCATTTCACTGCATTTCATGACCGCTCCATAAAGCACAGTTGTGAAAATTTTAGCGGACTTCGTGCGTTGAATCCAGAATACCATCCGGTACATAATCCATGCGAATGTGTTTCTGGAATTCAAGCAAGCTGGAAAATATTCTGGCTTCTTATTACATTGCACATTATATTATGGGTCGTACTATATTCACAGACTTATATTGTATAAAAATTACTTTTTCTCTCATACCGCGATTTATATTAGGGGTAATTTGAGCAAATAAATTTCATTTAATAATAACATTTCGAAAGAAATAGTCATAATAACTGAATTTTCCACAACAAAATGTTAATAGAGTACGAAATGAAAATTACATTCTATGTTAAAAAATAATGACGTATGAAATAATGAAAATAAAAAAACTGGTTGTATTCTTTTCCTTATTTCATGCACCACCCATTTCGTGCATTATTATAATTCATTTTATACTATTTATTCTTTATTAAGACATCTTGCGATGATAAAACTCTGTATTCATGAAAATTAATATAAAAACCATATTTATGGTTTTGCCAAACCAACTGTCATACCAAATACATGAAGATTTTAATCTAAAATACTCAAGGCAATTGAAAAAGTCCCCTTTTACATATTAAATTTAATATTAAAAATCAAAATCTATTAGCAATTAATCTCTTCGACAACAGCAAAGATACAGACTGAAACGTTTTAAAACATTAGACCTAACCTTTACGATTCATTTAAACTTTTTTTTCTTTTCGAATTCTACTACTAATCATCGTCATCGTTATCATGGTCATTGTCACCTTCAAATTCGACAACTTTGTGGTTCAAGATGTTGATTCACAGTTTATCAAGTTCAGTTTTACATAAATATCTTTTTCTTCACAGTTATTCTTTTTTGAAACACACTACTGAGTGAGGTTTATTTATTTTAATTCTAAGGAAATTTCTCAGATTTTCTCATTTTTGCTTAAATTTTATAATTATGTCTTTAAAAAAGCCTATGGAAAAAGCAATACACAGTTAAAAAAATAAAAATTGAACGTTGCACGTACGATCTATACATTCATTACGTGAATAACGTGTTTCTGAAGCTTTCTCGTCATTTTAAGATGAAACTTTAATTCAATGAAACCCTAGGCCTACTCATATGTGATCTATAGCACCGAATTATCTACAAAGAAAGCTTCTTAGAAAATGGAGAAAAAACAACATTTGACTTAACACTGACAGATTGCAGAATGATTTCAAAGCTAATCCTAAACTAAATAAAGAAATAGACATAATTATTTAGTAAGTTAAATTACTTGTATAAATTCTATCTGGTCTAAAAACCCCGTTGAAGTCTTACTGATGAGTGGAGTTCTTCTCCAAGTTCTTAAGTAAAGCCATTTTTGTGTTGTTTTTCAAGTCACTAGATTTAAACTGGTTGTGCAACATGTATCAAGCCTTACAAAAGCTAACAAATTATGTGAAAATATGGTTTTACTAGAATGCAAATTCGTAATAATAAAACGCATTATAGCTTTATTAGTTTAGTAGGTGTTTTAAAAAGTAAAATTAATTATAAATTTAATTTATGTTTCTTGGCTACCATTTTACAAAAAGTAGGACGAAAATATGTCATGGGTGATTTCGGTTCAAAAAGATCATTTTGAAGTCAATAAACGTGAAAATTCTACCTGAAAATTTTAGATAAATACGAATATGGCTTTTGGTTATAAAATAATTCAATGGATATGATTTTTTTGTAAATGAAATTTGTTGAAGAAATATTTTAGATAAGAGTTTGGGTTTTCTGAACTTTAATTTTGCTATGCAATTGAGAATTTTATGTTAATTGTGAAATTAAACATTTAAGATTCGAGTAAGACGAGATTCACCACAAAGCCTTATGTCTGTTTATAATTTCCTTTTGGAAGTGAGAGGTGGACTATAATTGCGCCCTCAGACAGAGAGAACGCAGTAATGAGGTTTTTGTGGTCTGTTTGGGTTGTTTCAGACTGGATAGGCAGCAACTTAATGTTTTTCCCATTCGTGAAAAGAGTTCACATGTACAGAAGACAGTGGTTAGAGTAGGTTAAAAAAGGATGTTTGCCAAATTTATGAAGGGTACAACCAGAAAGAGAGACGGAACTTGAGAAGATGACGAAAAAGATGGACAGATCAATAATTTTTGGAGCTGCAAGAGGAAGAGAAAGAATAAGCAAAAGCAAAAGAAGAAGAAGGATAAGGAAGATATTCATTATTTAGTTTTTTGTTATTTAACGGAATCATTTTATCGTATAAGTTACCTAATGACAATATTTTTTTCCTCTTCTTTTTCTCAAATATTAAGTTTCTTCCTGTGTCAGAGTCACTTTTATATATTTTACTATTTTCAGCGATTAAATATTTATTCTAATTTGTACAATTCATAGAGATATATCACACTTTTCATAATTTAACTACTGTCTTCTTTTCCATGGCCTTCCAATGTCTCTTCATTCATGTGGTCTATAGTACTTCGCTTTCAAAAGTATTCTCTCTTCCAGCATTCTCACCAGATTCTGTCTTCACTTACCACGAAAAAATTTTATTTCTTCATTCAAGCTATACATTATATTCTCAATTTGCCTTTTATTTCTTCATTTTTTAGCTATAACGGTCAAATCTTGAGCACTCTTTCCTCCTTCATGGGAACCTCATCTCTGCCGCCCAAATTTTACTCTTTTGTCACTTTAAAGTGACATAAGACTCACTTCCACTAAGGGCAACGGAATAGCCCCTTATAAAATCTTATAAAATATCATTTTTGTTTCCCTTCCAGCCTTATTTTGCAGTGTTCTGCTAATGGCGCCACACATAGCTTGAAATCTGTTCATTTTGTTTTCGATAAATTTGATGTCTTATATAATATTGAAAAATAATTATAAAAGCAGTAGGTTACTCATATTATATTGATATGCTCGTAAGATTGGATATAAAAAGATAATTTTTATTCATAGTAACATTAAAATTAACTAAGTGCTGAGATATTTGGGTGAAAGGTCACTATTAGATAATTACAATAATCGTAAACTGAACATTGAAGCTGCTAATGTTCACTGTACTTAGAACTACTGTCATTTTAAGTCATATTAATCAAAAAGTTTAACTCTTTAACTAAACTATTAGAATTGAAGTGGTTTATACATGAAGAGCTTCGTTACTTTCATTATAACGGCTGAAGTTCAAGTTTAAAAGCTTCCTATTATCATAATTTAACATGCTAGCTTTATTAGAATTGTCATGACGTCTTTTAACTTTTACATTAACATATTTTAACCTTAATAATTTAAAATAGATTGAAGGATGTAATAAAAGTATTATTTTGCACCTAAATTTTCAAGCTGAAAAAACGTTTAGTAAAACATGATGTATTATGAATTTTTCAAGATGTTTATAATATGCATGTACAAAAATTAATAAAATCGTTGTAGCAACTTTTTCTTTATATCTATGCCAAGGGAAAATAACTGACTAGTGTTTAATGCGAAATTATTTTGTGAAATATACAATTTTAGTGGTTAATCGTTTGAAAAAGAAATTTCAAAACCTTCTCTCTCTGCCAAACCTTCTCATTACAAATAACTAACCCCCTCCCCAATGCTCACTGCCCTTCACAGCAAACTTAAATTTAAATGGTTCAACTTCACACAAAATGTTATACGTTGCAAGCCAAATCGCGATTGTACAATAAAACCAACTAGTACTAGGCTACACGAAGGAGTTTAGTATTAGACTAGACAAAGGAGTTCTGTTGATATCATTATCAGTTACCAGTAGAAGAGAAGAAACTGAATATGTGTTATAAGAAAAATTATGTAAGGTGTTGGGACAGCCACTTTTTCCAAACAGATACGTGGCTGTCCTAACACTCCCATATCGTGCAGTGTGGCTTAGGCGTAGAAATAGAAATATGAAAATTCCATTCGGATGTAATGAATAACTCCCAGAGGTGCGCTTATTGAGATGCGTAGGGGCTGTAGTCGACTGGATCTGTTCAGAAATGAAGATATACAGCGAGAGTTAGATGCGTGTCCTCTTAAGGAGACAAAGGAGACAATTAATTATGGAGTACCTCTGGAACCGATCATCTTAAAAAATGTCTCCACGCAGGATTCCTAGACTGGGCAGAAGTTACAGGGCGATTGGACGACGCGATCCGGGGCGATCAGTGGCTTGGTGGACGCCGGAACAGGTCTTTGGACCTAATCCTTGATTGAAAGAAGAAGAAGAAGAAAAGAATTAGGTGAAATCTATTTTTTAAACAGTACCATCTCATTACATTTTTGGAAGGTTCACATAAATTTCTATGCAAGCATTTGATGTGACGTTATTTTTTAAATATCTTTCTCGTAAATAATTCTCAAAAAATTTTGAAAAAAAAGAGTAAATGATGATGTCATAAAGTAGGACGGAACTGTACCGAACCTATTACCTTCCTGTATTAGCTATACCTAACATAATAGTACAATACAATGTATTCAGATAGTATAACACTGGTCGAGAAAAGAACTAACATTTCTAAACCAATGAAAGAAAAGATGAATTCCTGTTATCACTCAGAAATTTCTTTTTCAAAATTTTATAATTACCTAATGTTGTAGCCTACACTACTGAGAAAGCTCTAAGCTTTCTAACAGCAAAAGAATTTCAGAAAGTAGTTGGGTAGTTTTTAGATTATCTCTGCACAAAATAAAAAAATCAGTAAAACTCACTTTACTTATTTATTATATTAGTGTAGACGGCAGAGAGGTATTATACCAAGGCATTCTCCTCGAAAAACTTAAAGATCTCCAGGAAAAATTAAATACCTGTAAAGGAATGACTCCTGAAAAATATGCCAATTTAAATTTAAATTAAAACTCTTTATTCAAATTTAAAAAAAAATTATTTTTTAAACTACATAATGAAAACAAAGGAATGAAAATTTTAGGCATTTTAAAATCAGAACGCGTCTAATGATCTACATAAATTTTCTTGAATTTTCACAGATTATCTGTTGTCAAAGTTTAATAGCAGTCTAAAATATATGAAGCCCCAATATAGTGTAGTTTATAAATGGGGAATGCATAGGCCTAAAGAGGAAATTTATGCGTATATAAAAGGAATTTTTTAACGCAGCTATTTTATCAGAAATAACGCTAAAGAGGTTCTATAATATAGTGCATTTACAAAGAAACATTACTTAAAGACAAAAGAAAACAGCTGATGAATTGAATAAAGGAACTGAAAATTCCCTCTATTATTTCTAGACGGATCTTCCATATTAACAATATTGGATATTTTTATTTGTTACTGAATTATTCAAATTAGTGTCGTAATTGTAAGTATTTTTCAACCAGTATTGTTACTACTAATTTTGGCACCCTATATTTTCTTCTGTCATAAAGTAAAAGGAAGCATTTAAAGTTATCAGGAAAAGTGGTGGAATGAATAAAAATACAAAAATGGAGTATTACATTTTATATAATGTTGCCTATATTTTCACTAACCTTTTCTGCTGCTCTGATCTTTATTATCTACTCACCTGTGTTTTGGTGAATCCCCCAACATCAGAGTGTTTAAAATACAATGTGGAACTTTAAAACATATTTTTTAAAACCTACATAAGTTGTTGCATCTTCAGTAATCTACTATTACATCTGTATATTAACAAAAAACCATCTGTATGTTTTATACAGATAACTGAAGATGCAATATCTTCTGTAGGTTTAGAAAAATATTTTTAAGTTTCACGTAATTTTTTCATGTACTTTGATGACGATAGAGCCACTGAAACACGTGCAAGTAAATAACAAGGATCAACGTATATAAAATAGAATTGATTTCAAGCTGCAGGATGCAGTATAAAAATTTATTTTTGAAGGAAATACTGTAACTCTGAGAAATAATTAATGAGTTTTATTTTGATAAAGAAATGAATCGTCAAACAAATACAATTGTTAAAAATATGTAGAAGAAGTGGGACTCGAGTTTTTCTTTGAAAAAGCTTAATACAAAACACACATCAAAACAGCCCCATGTTACTTGAAGACATATTATGGAAACATTATATATCTTCAAGTACCTTGGGGAAATACTACAGCAAAAATATCAAGGTTTTTCTAGCAAGACTAGCAAAGAGGACGCGAAGAACAGCAGGCGAGGAAATATGAGTGCTACACTCCGAAGAAATCATAACCTGTACAAAAAAAAGCACTCTCGAGACAATCCAACAGCATCCTTTCACGTGTCTGAATGCCTTAATATGAGTGCCTTTGGCCGAGAACACTGGTTTGAAAGAAGCAAGAGAAATCTTAAAGAAGATATAGGTCCCCCGCAAGTTATTGGTCCGAGATTTACAAGAAAAATGAATGATCAATGGAAGAGATCAGAAAATTGAAACTGAAATTGTATGGACAGTTGCAGCTATAGATTGGATGACTGATATCTGACAACATACTAAACAATAAAATTAAGGTACCGGTGTTTTAAAGACGTCAGAACGGTTATTGAAAATACAATGGAGCGTAGAAGTTCAGAATACTGATGTCACAGGCATCCATGATGAACTAGACCAGAACACCAAACGCATAAAAAAGGAGGCTTCAGCGAAAGAATTCTGAATATGTAGGCTGGAAAAAGAGCTTATAAAATTAAAAATTGTCTAACAATTTTACAAACATAATCAAGAGTGGCTATAAAACTTATGCAGGAAGAAGAAATTGATTAGTCTAACTAAGCAAAGCCAATAAAAGTCCAGAGATATTAGAACAATTAAAATTAGCAAAACGGTTTTAATGCTTGTGTTAACATTACCTAAATATAACAGCTGGAATTTTTTTAATATAAAACTTAATGTAAATATTAATTTTTAGGTGGTTTTTTAAGGTTCATACAATGTGCTAATGGAATTAATTTTTAATACAAAATTCAACAATAAAACTTTATGAGTCACCAGTATGGTAATATATGTCAAATTTAGTAACAACTGTTATAAATGACACTGTAACCAAAAGTATAATTATTGAGAAAACCTTAATAGAACAGTTACCTTATTGTGAGAAATCGAAATACTATAAACGACAGGCTGAACAATCAATTTATACAACATAATTCTTTTGTTTCCAATGTATAAGCGTCAAAATAATTCTGGCATGTCATAAATGAATGTAATTTTTTATATTGTTGCTAACTGCATTGATGATTTTACTGACACTGTAATACCCGAACGAATGCTCTGAATTACCATAACAATAAGTGTGTGGCTAGATATGTGTGTAAATGTTAGCTAGCTGCCTCTTATTTTCATTGTAGTGATGTAGGAAGGGTGGAGTAGACCTAAATGTTTATTATTTGAGTGGCAGTGCATTTGAGAGAAATATAGAAAAGCGAATAAGGGTAGATATATGCAGGGGAAACAAAAATAGGGGGTGTATCTAAAAGAGGAAATGTACTATAAATAAATAGCTCGGAATAGATTACCATAAATAATTTTAGTTTTGTGCGTGAAAATTATTTTTGTTGCTTACCAATAAAATCGCACATGTAGAAGTAATTTAATTTACTAAATTAATCCGTGTATTAACTAAATAGTTAATTTAAGCCTGTACAATTGTTATAAATTTATTGGAGAATTAAACTAATGTGAATTATTATCTGAAAACCATTGTATTTTTTAAACAATAAATTAATTACATATGTTTAACAGGATTGTAAATCATTATATGCTTGAATTATTTATTAATTCATTATTCGTTTATAGTTCTGTCGGTTAGGTCATAGACTGAAAGGCTGGTTTGAGCCACTAGAGGCTTTACTAAGTAAAACGAAGAGTGAGGTGGTTTACCTTTGCTTTCCTCACAGAGTGAAAATTATGCTTATCAGCATGCCAGGCCCTCCGAAAAACATCTACTTTCTACTCTGAAAATGACATTTTCACTTCATTTACCAAAGGGTCTGGCTGCGAAATGGAATTCGTTACTTTTAGAGGAGGTAACTCTGACTAGTGTCTTTCACACGTCTACCTGTTCTTAACTACTTCAGTCATATAATTGACTGACCATGTGATAAGAAACATAAACTTTTTTTTTTGTAGCCCTGGAAATAGTAGATCGAAAGTAAATAATTTAACACTCCACCTGCCTGTTATGGGTAAATAGTTCTATAAACTCCATTATATTGGTAATGGGTTATGGAACGATACAGAAAATTAAAAGTTCACAGTAATTCTTCAAACCTTAGCCAAGATTAGAAGGCAAGATAACCTTTTATAAAATTCGTAAGACAGACAATTTTTGAAAACCATATTGATGCCTATCTTTCTAGTCACTTTTTATGTATCCATATTCCTTAGAGCATTTCGTCTCTTTCCAGGCAGTCCTAGAAATCAGCTTCATAATTAATTTACACAAAAAAAAAACAAATTTTATTTACAAGTAAATAAACATCTTCTCTTCTAATGAAGCGATGAGACATTATTTTAGCTTTCTAATCGGTTTTTCATAACCATTGGTGTTTTAGTGTTTGTATAATATTCCCCGTTCTAAACTTTGTGTAAGTAGAATTGTAACAAATAAACCTAGGTTTGTTTGATATCTGGATTTAATAAATAATAAAAAAACTTATTACAATTTATTGGCAGATTTAATAATTACAATAATTAATGACTTATCTTTCTAACAAATGCAATTAAATAAATTAAGTCAATTACAAAAATTAAGCTTAAACCAACTTGACTAACAATAGATTACTGGTCTTAAGAACCTAAACGATTACCTATCCACAAACACTTGCTACCACCGGCACGATAATCATTATAAACTTTGTTCAGAACCAGTACCGTAACGACACTACTTCGAACGGCCCGGTAACAAACTTCACTACAAAAGTGCTACTTGTTTTTATACCTGTGGTCTAATAGTTTCCCAAATACTGAAAATCCTTCGCGGCTACTTTTTTCGTAGATGGAATCAAAATAAAGAAAAACTTTCCAATTAAATTAGATTTCTTCAAATTCCTTTTCAAAACATATCATTCATCGCAATTCACTATCCTTGTTCAACACATTCCACCCCATACGATAGACAGTTTCTTAAAAATTTAGGCAACCTAAATAAATGATCATTTAAATTAACCATTTCTAGACTAATCTCGAACTATGGTACAGTATGTTGGCCCTATAATAAGAATAAATTCCAAATGCAATAATAATGTAAATTATAGAGTAAAATGTGTCAGATTTAAAAAAAACAATGTGCAGCAGTTTTATTATTGTGAAGTTCACTAATTTAAAAATTTAATGAATACAACGAAACATACGGTACCTAACATTAACTTGAAGCAAACGGTTAACCACTTGAGCAAAAGGTCGAAGTAACAGCGTTTTAAAACTTTATAAATTTTTTTTATCTTTTGCTCTTCATATCTGAAGGTTTTTCTGCACTTTTTGTTTCACTTAAACCGTCTGTTTCAGAAGAAATAATTGTTAAACTTGAGCCTACTATTAAACGTGCTCCAGTTTTTTGAAGGATTTGCTTAACCACATGAACATTTTGGGTACAATTCACTAATTATAATCATGATGTCGAAAACCTTCTTGATGACGCACTATTTACCCCGTTTCATAAACATAACGTACTATGTGTACTGTAGTGCTATGTCAAATGATTTTGCTGCTTCTTAATGGGAAATAAGCCGGTCCACGTACATATTTCATAAGTTTCTTCTGCACCTTCATCAGGGTCCAGCATGATATCGGAAACTATTTCTCCATCTGTAAATTGAGGACCTTAATAATGTCAGCTATCAATTACTTGTTCACGTTAAACTTGTCTGAATTTTCAGTTTTAAATTTGTTGAATGACATGTAACACCTCACAACTCTCTTCTAGTATTTTTGAATTTAGCTGTTTTTAGATTATTTTTCTTATTAACACATTTTTCGGATAATCCGAGCTCTGAAAAACCCGAAAAGGTCCCGGTTCCAATTAATTTAGATTACTGAGGTTGTTGTATTTAACATAATCTTATTCGTTGATAAAAATAGATCTATTGCTTAAAGAAAATAAAGTATATACTTGAGAATATAGATTATATTTAAATATTTTAACATTTATTGGTAGGTATTGCTCGTTCATCTCATGAGTTGATTGTATTAACATATTTTGTGTGTTTTTGCGTGCGTGTAAATTTGCAAGAATGTTTGTTGAATTCATAAAAATAATAACAATAATAATAAATAACATAAAGGAATTGCTATTCAAAGTTATCTTTAACGATATTTTACAGTTGAAAATTTTTCACAGTAACCGACCTATTTCTAGGTTGGCTGGAATGCTTCTTAAAAACTCCGGAGGCATCAACGCAGTATGTCAAGACTTAGCTGCCGTTGTGCCGAGCTGCCTACTTTCCTCTTCGTCTCTATATCTGAGCCTACAATCGTGGTTTTCTCTGTTTGTTTATTACGCCCTTAGGAGTTGTTCACTTCTTTCTCTATACACTGAACTAAACCTATATCACATAGCTCATTGTCCTCTTCAGACTTTCAACAACATTTTTATTGTATTTTTTATGATGTGTATAATATGGCCTAGTAAATCAAACATATTGTTAAATAATATACAATTTTTTATTACTCGACTTCTTTTTTAAACATAAATTATAAAGAAACTCCGCCTTCTCTAACAAAGTAATAGGCACTGTAAAAAAGAAAAATACATTAACAACCTATCTCTGCAATATTCAAACCATTAAAATTGGTTCGCTTTAAACAATTTGTACGCAAATGTATAAAATTGTAATAAGAGAGAAATGAAAAATACTATTGATTGGTGTTTTCCTCCAAGCTATAAAGTTAATTACTTTCAATTTTCGTAGACTAATTTAATCACTAGTTTTTTGTATATTTTAATAATTGCTATTGTTG
The DNA here is from genome assembly GCA_035578175.1 of Catonia carolina. NCBI lineage: Eukaryota > Metazoa > Arthropoda > Insecta > Hemiptera > Achilidae > Catonia > Catonia carolina. The sequence goes on from JAQMRL010000008.1 coordinate 22,817,098, forward strand.
ATTTTTGTGTCTGTATTAACCTTAGAGCCAGGATACGTTGATTTTGAATCGATGTTACTTGTTTTTGATCCGGTAGACTTGCAAAATCAGAATATTGCTTCATAGCATTGCAATGATGTTTTAGATTTCAATTCGTCTACAGAAAGCGTTGTTGTATTGTACGATAGTTAAGTAATGAAAAAGGTAAATTTATAGTATAATACAATAGTTTTAGTTAAGTATTTTGCCTGTGTTTCTCTGTTCAAAGCACGATATTCAATAACTGATTTTGGTTATGTTTGGTTCTCGACGTGATTTTGCTTTTGTATATACTTTCTTTATCTTTGATCACAGATTCGTTTTCTTGGTTTCATTTAAAAGTAAATATTATGAGTAAGGATTTTTAGATAATGAATATTGAAAGAAGAGCATAAGAAAGTTTTAGACCTTAGTGTCAGCTGAAATTTTAGAAAACATTTGTATAAAAATTGTCTTCTAATAGCTTCAGCATCCCTAAGTGTCAGACAAAAATGTTCATAATATATAAAACGTAATATATATTTTATTTGCCTAAGTTTTCTTGTTTTGATATATCAATACGATAAATTTTGTTACTTTTTCTTTAACGATTTAACAATAATTTTTTTACTCACGATTTCTTTACTGCTCAGTGACCCACCTGCTAAAATTTCCCTGCCAGTTTAGAAAATGTTATTACCGGCTATAGGGTTAAAATTGCCAGTAAAGCTATAGTATAAAAAAATTTTTAAGACAGAAGCCTATATTACTCGATTTTTCAGTCACGCCTTAAGATTTTTCGTCTGATGAGAAAACAGTTCCGAAGTATGTAAGTTTTTTATCTACCCCCAATACCTTACCATTTAGCCTTATTCCACGTCCTTGTTTTAACTCACATCTCATAAGGTTTTCTACATCAGCACTTTTATTTTCCTTTACTGAATTCAAAACTACAACTAACAATCTCTGCGATCCTTTTATCCAGTACCTTTTTAGTTTTCTTTTCTTCCTTTCCCGATAATATAATCAGATCAAGTGCAAAAAATAAGCTCTCGGTATTTTCCATGTTCTTTTATTATTGTAAAATAACTAGAATTATAGGTATTTATATAGTAAAATAAAATAAGAACATCGGATCATCAGAAAATATCGAACAAAAGATGTTTCTCTTACGAGATCTGGAAACCCGACCCGAATGAAGAAGTCTACAGAAATTCAGAACCTATAGCAGACCAGATGAGGAAAAAAAGAATTTCTTTCTCTGGACATCTCTTGAGGATTGTCTTCACAGGAATCTTCACATAAATCATCAACTTATTCCTAAACAGAAAATCTCATCCCTACTGGATCAAAAAACTTGAACAGGACATGAATGAAATCCGAATCTCACTTGAAGAGCTGAAAAAAAATCTGGAAATTACCACAAGTATAAAAACAAAAGACTTGAACAGAAAACACCGACCAAACGACAAATAAACGTGTATTCGGACGAAGAAGGCCAGAGATCAGAAAGATTGAAGGAATACTGGAGAAGAATCAAGAAAACAAACGTCAGAAAAAGTACTCATACGCAACAAAAATCGAAATAAGATTTTTCTTCTTTAATGAATTTATGTAGTCCTATGTGGCTTTAAAAAGAAAAAATAAATAAAAAGAGTGGATGAAATTATGAAAAGTGAGAAAGTAAAAACTGAATTTACTTTAACGTGTACAAAACGTATTTGTTTTATAAATTATGTATTACACTTATAGTAGGAGCTTTCACTTTATTAAATTTATAAAAAAACAGGAATAAGATTACCGAAGTAAATTTAGATGAATCAATATGTTTGTGTTTGGTAAAGTGCATGGAATAATATTTTGCCCAGTCAATTTAAAACGAACTTATGCCGATATTACTGTATTTTCTATTTAAATGGAAAATAGTGCGTGGAACTGATGTACTTTGAATATATGTATATATATATATATATATATACATAGCAATATACTACAGTAGTTGAATGCAGTGTATAGAAGTCCTGACCCGATAAGTTCTCGTCACATTGAATGTATCTACTATCTTCTAGTTTTCTCAACTTTATTTTAATTTGGAAGTCGCAGTTTTCTTTTATGCATGAGATTCGGCTTTTAACATTCTGCTCTCGGCTTCGTTTAGGCCAGGACATTGCTGACTATTGGATTTTATGTTCGGCCCATCCTAGCGTTTCCTTACTTACTCTATGTTGTTCCTATTTGACCCCTCCACAAACTTAAACCTCCCTCGTTCAGTTACTTTTCCTTCTTAAAACATCTCGTATGCTTTTCCTTAACCTAGCAATATAACCAATTCAATACTATAAATTGAGTTTAAGTAAATGTAAATAAAATTAAGGTTACCGTACATGAAAATGTTCCAATGGACGTAATTTAATCGATGTAAATGCAATCGAACTGAACTTACGGATTACCTTGATAATTTATGTTTTACACTTTATTAACCCTCTGAACTGATGAACTCTGATAGTTCCTGCGTTCGATATGAGGTATGCGTTCCTGCAAGGTTATGAACAACTTTCCCTCAGTATCAAGAAGTATAGCCCTATATTTATTCTTTACATAACGTTTTATGATTTCCTCTTCAGATCATAAACTTGTTGAAACCAATTTAAATAAATAAAATTATAAAACAATCTAGCATTCTAATTACCGTTTATAATTTATTAATTATAAGTCACCAGATTAAGGTCAAAAATTCCAACAATACTTATACGACGTTACATTATATTATTACAAATAGTTTGTGTATTATTCATTTATTGTTAATGCTAACGAGGTAGCTAAAAACTATTAACGTTAATACAATCATTATAAACCGATCGAAAAACAAAGAGGTAAAATTTAATTAATAATTTTCTTCTTGGATGGAGGGAGGATGTGAAAAATCTGTACCCGAAGTTCCTGGAAACCCGGGTTTCAGGAGAGTTTGGGTTGTCAGGAAAACTGACGATCCACTAAAATAATATCTTAGATCAGCCTTATATAATACCTTAGAATACCTTAGAAACACCTTAGATCAGTGTCTCCAGTTTAGAGAAAAGAAGGCCAGGTAGAAAAATAGAAAGGAACAACAGAACAACAAGAAGTTTCGGTACATTGTGAAAAAATCTATGAAAGTTCTAAAACAATCTAATCAATGACTGAGAGAGCATAATATGTTCACTTCCGGTAGAAAGTAATACATTTATAGCCGTCAACACACCTTTCAATATTCTTTAATATATTCGACTTCCTTGTCTCTCAAAAAGTCGATGTTAAACTGGGTCGCTTGTTTGCTGCATCTTCCTGTCTGTGACAACTTTGACTGTTTGTTTTAAATGCTTCACGTTGATCCTTCTGATGCCTCCTCTATGCACACGCTTCCGGACCGCATCATTGAAATGTAATGCCTTCTTAATACAGCTATGGGTAGAAGAAGAATAAGCTAAGTTCTAGTACCACCAAGGGAAGGAAGCTGGAAATTAATCATATTTCTAGAAAAAACCTCTAGTGAATAAAAAATTTCTCAATATTGCACAAGTATTTGGACGGATCTTACATAGGGGACTTCTATCTAAACTCAAAATTGTTCTTCCTTATATGTACTATCTAATAGCAAAATTTGTCCATATGATGAAAGCCGGAGTGCTCCAAGGAGCAATTTTTTCCCCTCTTCACAAAACACTTTTTACGGCGGACATACAAGTTCTACTAAACGTTCTGACAGAAAATTTTAGTGATGATATTGCCATTCTTTATAGTTCCATATTGAATGATGATTATTTTCTGACGCTTCAAAACTACGTCAACCAAATTTCGATGAAATTTAAGAAATTAAAAACTAAAGTAAACCCCGAAAAACCTGTAAACTTTACAGTTTCTCTCCGTTCTGGTACTTGTTCCTCTATTTTCATCAATAACTCAGAAATTTCACAATCGAATGCGATTATATATTTAGGGGTTACACTTGACTAGCAGTTAACTATTCGAACCACATCAAAATAAAACAACACACTTGACCAGCAGAGTACTACTTTTATATGGTCATATTGAAAACATTTCCTACCAATAAAACAGTCTTACTATATCTATTGTATCTTTAAAGACCTATTTTTGGACATTTGTTCGCAAAACATGAGGTTCCACTGTTAAAAGCAATCTATCTTGTATACTTCAAGCATCTAAGTGTCATAGGGTTATCACCGAGTACTTTGGTGCATGGAAACTGAATCCATACTCAACGACTTAAATCCCTTACGTTATCATTACCATCAAAGTTTATTTCGGATAATGGAACAAAATAAATAACCAACACCCTAAAAAAAATAAAGAAAAAACAGACAACACACCTGCCTGACGTCCCACAGAGGGTTTTAGAAGACAATAGAGCAGAAAATTTACTACAGCATTAACATTTAGGTAAACGCGTTATGGACATAATAGTCACACAAGTTTAAAATAAACTACTACAGTGAACACAACCATATACACCGATAAAAATATGAAGCATTACCATCTGGGTGACCAGCTTTATCATGTCATTAAATTTAATTTTGTCAAAATTAATCAGCACTTTTATAGTTGTTTTATGTAAAAGGAATAAATAAAATGTGTGAGTAAAACAAACATTTTTTAGTGTTTTGTTTAACATTAAACCATTGTTTTTCTATAAAAGCTATGAGGAACCTGTCAAAATAAATAGGCCTATTAGACAGAAAGAAAAACAAAATTTAATTTAATTCAAAGTTAGTATTGAAGTAAATAACAAGATCATATAGGAGGATTATGACGTAAATAGAAACGCTTAGAAAAAGAAACCGGAAATGTAAAAGAGGAAGAAACAACGTTTCAATAAATTTGAACACTTACTACTCACCGGATCAATAAAATATCCCATCGGAGAGGAATTTATTAGAAAACTTACAGGATCTTATCTTAACTTAAGATTGTGGAAAAAGGAAATTATGGTTCAAAAAATAATAATACACATTTTTCTCTTTATATCTACGTATAACTCTTTTCTACGATAATCAATTTTGATCCTTACACACGCTTTCTTCATGAATTAAAACTTTTCCTTTATTATATTTATTTTTGAAAATATAAGAGAAATATCTAATATGAAACTTAACTTTACTATCCAACTTTGTATGAAAAACAAAACATTTACGGAATTTATTTCATGCAATAAAAATAAAAATATATATTTTTTCTCTTGTTTACTGTCAGAATTTTCTTGAAAGTTAAATTACTATCGAGAATATTTCATTAAAATTATCTAGATCTACGATATACCAATAATTTTAAAACAAAAAGTATCACCATAATGTGGAATTTAGCTGTTGAAGAAATTCTCTAAAATAAAATTACTTCCAGTTAAATGTATCAAAAAATTTGGAATGTAAAGAAAAAATAACTTATCGATCAAATTTTATGACTTTATTTGCTTTATTTGAGTTAAACTTAAACTGTGTAACGTCTAACGCAACTAGCAGTTAGGGCCTATAACGTCGATACAGTAATTAAATTGTCTGGTTGTCACTTGTATTAGGAATGTGCTCAGTGTAACTCCTCCAGACGATTCACAAAATATCTTTATTACATACTCTTTTCAAGTTTCTAGGTGCTTTTTATTTTTGATAGTTGAGGAGTGGTCAGTGATTAAATTTATAGATTTGTTTGATTGCTTAGTTTGGTGTAAATGAGTTTGAATTGTTTCTTCATTGGTTCGTGAACCGTTTTCATGTTAAGATCTCTGTGTAATTTTTCGTCACTGATGTATGTTGGAGAGCCTGCTGTGACGTGTAAAGTTTTGTTCTGGAGAGTCTGAAACATTTTATGTTTGAATTTTTAGCTGATCTGCAGATCACTTAACCGTAGGTCCTAATAGTACGAAGAATTAACTGGTAGCAGTTTAGTTTCTGAATAAGATTGTAGAAATTTTTAAACTCCACGTTAAGGGATTGTTTCTCAATCAGGTACATTAATTCCATATTACTCTTCTGTTTAGTGTCAAGTTTTTTACTGTGGTTTTCTGAGCGATCGTTTTAATAAACCAATAAAAATATATCGTTTACATGACGTTTTAACTTTTTAATTAGTATTCCAGTTTATCTTTTCTATAACCATTGATAAAAACTTTAACTTTGATGGTTTTAATTTTTAACTTGTTATGATAAAGAATTATACTCCGTTTAGGCTTAAAAAATTAAAATCAAAGTAAATGCTAATAAATCTCTTAACATTTTTACCCTCCGTACCGGTAGCTCTTCAAATGTCTTCATTAATCTATCCAAAAATTTAAAGTGGAAGGCACTCATATTAAACAATTGATTTGCACATTTTTTAAAACCGTACTTCCTAATTATCAAAAATTCACAGCTAACCACGGATAGAGAATACAGTTGTGGGTAACATAGAGTGAATCCAATATTAAATGTTGAATATTCATTTAAAATCTTTAAGAATCATCCTGAAAGCATTTTGTACATATTAAACAAACAAATCTATCGTGAAATAAGATACTTATAGGTAACAAATACGTGTACAAATACGTGTACCACACTAGAATATCACCCTTACAGCATCTCGCCATCAAGTTACTTGACGACACCATATTAAACAGAAATTTAAAACACATTAAAAAATTTTGGGAAGATTCCATTAAGATATGTCTACTTTAGCCTATTTCTTTCTCATCTTCTGTGTATTAATTTTCCTGGGTACATATCTTGAACTAACGGGTTTTAATTTGATGTAAATGTTTATTCGTAACTACTAGAAAAGAACTGCAAACTCATTTCCTGAAATACGTAAATTCTTTATTATTAACAAAATGTGGTAAATCTTAAATCTTCCATAGGTATCACCTACGGTAAAATTCTTTTTATGTAAGCCTTCTCGTTATATTACACTGGAATTGATATATTTTCTCACGCAAAGTGCTTACTTAAGTACTTACATTTTTATTTCCAGGAAGCATTGGATTGCATGTTACATTTTTAAGTATAAGGAAGTAAAAAAGAAAGTTCTAAATAAAATTTAAACACAATAAAATTTCACGGTTGAATAGTTAAGTTTCACATAGATAGCGTGATTGATTTAAAAGACATATGCTGATACGAGCATGCTAATTCAGAACGGTAAATTAACCTTTTTATGTAAAGAAAAGATATGTGCAACTATGTTGCATTACTATCTAAGCTGTAAATTAATACTTTCTGATAAAATATTAAAATTACATAAAACGGCGGACAATTTTTTACAATATTTTTGCTCATAAAATTCTTGTTATTTCTAGATAGAAGTTATAAATGTTATATGCTTAATAAATAATATTTCAAACTAGTGTTTCAATCATTTAAATTTTAGAGACTGTTGAGAAGACCTCTCATTTAGCTTTAAATATTTTTGGAGATTTACAATAATGAGTCTGCAACGTACAAAATGTAACTGACAAGGAACGGAAACTTCATCATTTTGGACAAATTAAAACTAGAGTTGAAACAATCCTCGGAAAATTGAAATAAACCTCGGAGTCTTGCTTTTACTTCTTGTCCATCCGTTGACCGGGAATCAAATGGGGCGTTGAGTCATTGTTGCATTTGGTTTTATAGTCTTGAATAAACTTTACTTAAATATTATTTTCATATTCTAAAATAATCAGATTTATCTTCTTTGGTTCCATAATTAATTTGACTCTTGATACTTTAATATTTTCCTTTACTTATTTTCTTATTGTTTGAAAGTATTCAATTAAAATTTTATGTCTTTTTTCTTGCTTTAATTTGAGATATTTGGTCTCTGGAATTATTTTTTTGAATGTTTTATTTTCTTCTTATAATTCATCTTGATATATTTAATTACTGTTTAGAATATTTAAATTTTAAATTAGAAATTGTTCACTTTTGATTGTTATTTATGATTATTTTTAAATTACTTCTTGAATTTACAACAATTGATTAATTGAATTAGATCTTCGATCAACGACGTACTGGAACATAGACTGCTATTCCATAATGGGATGTAATGATTACGAATTTCCTTAGTTGTTATCTTTAAAACACAAAAATATTTGCTCAATTTTTAGGAAACCTTTTGTAGATTATTATAAAAGATAATTTCAACGTGTATAAAATTACATTGGTCACTTGCTTGAAGCAGTAGTGTAATGATCGACCGGAGGACAAAGCAATAAATCTTATATCTAATTCCTGATTAGGGTTTGAAAGTTTTACGCACATGTATTATGTTCTAAAACACAGAGGTAGTCACTGATTAGTAAAATTGTGATGAAATACTTAGTAAACAACCTAAAAAAAATATATTTTATGCGATATAAAATTAGAAGACAAGATAAATCACAGAGAATCAATGATTGATTGATTAATTTGTCAGGAAATTTAATTGTAGATTTGAATTTCCATCCGTAACTTCCGTGCATGATTAACATATAGATTTTTTTTAGAAAGGTTCGGAACTGGATTTGTATTAAATAAATCTTTTAAGATCTTAGTTTGCTGGTACTCAATTAAATATTAAAGTTAATCCATTTCTTTTGTTCTTTAGCTGCAGTCCGTATGAATGATGGTAGAAATACAGCTGCATTTCTTCTCAGGCTGAACCGTAATGCGGAAAGCTTGTAGGTGGTCACGAGGATTTACTATGTATATACCCTGCCGTTGGATTAATGCAGTAGAAATAATACAGTGTATAAATCTTGTTACAATTGTACGTTCCTACTAATATTTTATTGAATTATTTAAATTGATATTGAAAAATTCACATAGTAGGAGAAGAGATTCACTAGACTAAACTGATGAATATAAAACTTACTCAAAATTTTTATAAAAAAATGTAACAATTGTTTTTTCTTTGTTTGTTTCTACGAGGTTATCATAGAAACTATCCAACCGATTTCAAAACCTCTTTCACTCTTGGAAGGGTTAATCAGCCTTTTAAGCTATTGTGATCCATATTGTGAATGCATTGTGACGCACAGTGTACAGTATTGTACTCAAAATTAAATTGTGAAGTTTATCTTTGGAAATATTTATGAAGAAGTATTAAAAACTATTCTCAGCAATTTTGATATAACACATTGTAACCGGCGTTTAAAAAGGACACAGCTGTAACATTAAGAAGGTATCGCGCAGGTAATTTTCATATCTGCTTACATGACAGTTTGCAACACTCTATGGCAAGGTTAACAGCTTGTAACAATTGAGATGTCTTTTTGTGCAAAAATGCTATTCCAAAATTTATTCGTCTCTATTGTGTCATCGATATCGTATTCCAAAGATGACCGTGTGTTTATACTTATTCCCTTATAAATATTACGAGCAATGAAACTACAATTTTCACTAACATTTCCAAATGTTACTGTTGAAAATACGTCAACGATCTTGCGTTGTTAAATAAATTTTGTGAGACTGGGAGTGTACAAGATCGCAAAAGCACATCTCTCGGCGTCATATTATAGCTTTATTTTTCGATGATCTGTCGATAGAGTAATTTATCGTCACTTAATCCATCAGTGTTTTGCAATATTAGATTTACATGTACGAGAATGTTTCATTAATTTAATATTTTTGAATAAAATTTATGTCTTCTAGAAAGGAGTTATTAAACTCCATATAGCTTTGCCAAAATAATCGTTAACTAATATTTATCTGGCATTCGTATATTTAAATTGATTTCATTAAAGCTTTATAAAGAAATACTATCAGATGACAGGGTAATTTTGACCACTTTTATGAAATACAATCACAATTTTTATTTCACACATTTAGGCCTACGTTTTCACCAAAACTTGGTATGAAATCAAAATTCTAAAGATTTTGTTAACCTCTCCTTTAAAGTTACAACAATTTTGGGACATAATAAGTTTCGTTAATTTTAAGTTCTAGTCTTTGGCTTGTAGCAGCCAGTTATGAGGGCTCATTATTGTAAAGCATGATATATATTCTAAAATAAAAATAATTAAAAATTTTCAAAATAAATGTAATTTAAGTTATTAAAATATTATTAAATTATTAAAAATAAATGTTATTTGTTATTCCAAATTTAAAATCTAATATTTATGTAAAATAAATTAAATAAATTTAATAATTTTTATAACAATGAAAAGTTTAAGAAGAATAAAAGAAAGAGGGAGTCGGTGGCTGGTAACCGATGTAGGCAGTTGTGTGTTTTTATTTGCTCTGAATAATTAATAATTTGTTCAAAATATTTCACGCTACAGGCTTTAGAAATAGTATCATCGACTTGAGATAAGGAAATCATGTCTCGTAGTTATTAAAATAAAAATATTATTAATAATATGTATTTTTTGAAAATGTTACGGAAGAAAAAAAGACTATTACTGTAACGTTTACGTAGAAGTTAAGGAACTTCCGAATAAATTGTCAAAAAGAAAACTTTAAAAAGTTAGAAAAATGAAGTCTTCTCTATTGTTGTTATTACAAAAGAAAATTATTTTCTAAAGGTAGTATTTATAGAGATAAGCCGTAATAGAAAGACATAAACTTATGGATTTTTTATAAGAAAAAAATAGTGTGATATAGATTTGCTTGGATTATTTGGCAGTGTAGTAATTCATCTTCCCGTGACAACCAAAGCAACATTATATATAAAAAATGAAAAAACCCAGGGTATGTAAGCTTAAAGGTTAGACCTGAAGGGGTGAAGGAGCTTTAATAATACTAGTAGTAAATTTTTACAAAGGGTAAAAAAATAGGGGTAGAAAAAAGTTTGGTAACAATGGTACACTGTTATAACAATGACACTGGTAGATGGGACCGGTGAAGCGTACACATGTCGAAAATGGCGATAAAAAGCTTATATATTTTTTGAGCACAATCTGATCTTACAGATGAATAAATTCTTTAACCTTAAAAATAAACAATGAATTTATCAATATTGTCAAATGATAATGCCAATTATTGTTATTACAAAAGAAATAGGTTGAAATAGGTAAATTAACAATAGATACACAACAATTGTTCATAAACCAGAAAATCACGTTTTGATTAAAAATGATTTAAAGTAGATTCAGTCATGACTTTATAAAGATATTATAAATTATATTATTTTATTAAACATTATTTTTCCATTGTTTGTGTACACTACATATAGGATATATTGAAAAGCCAAAACAAAACAAATTAAATATAACACTCACCTCAGAGTTTACGTACATTCGATATCTTTCGTCTCTCTCAGAGACTTCCTCAAGAACTATCACATTAAATATAAAACACATACAACATTTGAAACAAATATTGTCGAAGACCACGTCAATTATTTAACTATTGCAGCAACCGAAAATCATGATTTCGGCCGAATAATCGCGTGCGGCATGGTTGTTGCAATAGTTGTTATTATAAATATATTATATAATATATAAATATATTATTATAATATATTATTAAATATAATTGACGAGGTCTTCGACCATATTTTTTTAAAATGTCGTATGTGTTTTATGTTTAGTGTAAAAGTTCCTGAGGATGTCTCCGAGGGAGACGAAAGATCTCAAATGTATGTAATACACTGAGGTGAGTGTTATATTTAATTAGTTTAGTTTTGGCTGTTCGTTATATGTAAATTATATATATATATATATATATATATATTTTTTTTTTGTTGAGGGTAAAATATTACAGTCTGTCAAATCTTTAGCCGAAAAATTGTAATTTTGAGAGGTGGTCTTTAAAATTTAAAGATAAAATTAAAATTTTAATATTAAATTTTAAAATTTATTAAAGTTGAACCCACGACTGCGTTTTTTATACTATATCTATGAGGTGTCACCGTGCCAAAATAATTTTTGCTGTTGTGAAATCACAATCATTTCGTAGTTAAATTTTGTTGACATAATTTATTTTACACATTTAAGTTTGTAATCATAAATCATGTAATTAATAAGAGTTTAGGTTTTTAATATGTAATTTTCAAATAAATGAAAATTCGAATATATATTTTTGCATAACTGCCCGGAAGACGTATTAAAATTTTAAAATATGTAGTATTAGTCATTTTTGTTTCAAATTCCTGTTTTTAATATTTACGTTCAAATTGTCCCAACGATCCCAATTAAAGTTTTTCTAGGATCTCAACAGGACCTCCATTTTATGTCTCAAATGTAACATTAAAATTGATCAGAAGATACCTCTTCTAAAATATAAAGTCAAAAAGTACGTTTGATTGTTTGAATAGTTTTACAGGCACCCAAACGAACTTGGTAAAAATTTATCAGTGAAATAGTTTCATATAACTTATAAAGCTCAACCAAAATTATGCAATTAAAATTAGCCAACAACAACAAATCTGCGATCTAAACAGTCCAAATTTACCAGGTAACCCCAATCATCGGCTTGCAGAAGGTAGAGCAGAGATTTAGAATAAATTTTACGAACATGTTTACGAACTCTTACGAACTCTTTTATCCTAAGTAGGCTAAACATAGTTAAAAATTTAAAAAAAATTAATCTGTTATTTTTAAACAACACTTTTATCAATGTCATGACATTTGAATGTGAAGTTCCTACTAGTGTGGGGAGTTCTTTTTAAAAGTCGTAAAGGGATGTAAAATAAAGCTACGATATACTTTTTAATGGTTCTGTAAAGCTGCGCAGTTTTAAATAAAATAAAGCGGAAAAAATACTTTCATTTAGTAATTGTTTTGAACTGATGAAAGCAAAATTTGTAATTTGAGCATCACGATTGAAACTATGCGAATCTAGAGAAAGCTTCAATCTGCTTGTTTTTCTGGTTTCTTTTTTTGTTTTGCTTTTTTTCTAGGGAAATCATCTTCTACGGTCACATCAAGCAAAAAGTGATGAACTCAAGAGGATGTGCAATAGGGCAATAGATGTAGGATAAAATAATACTGCTGGCTAATTATTTATACTATTAGCCAACTACATTAATGAAAAATTTACTGTTTTACTAAAAATCATCACGAATATTATTATTATAATATTGATGACTGTTATACAGCATAACGACCGATGAATCTACTTTAGAATAGCTTTTGAATGTGGGAAAACAATCCAAAAAGATAACACAGAAAGTTGTTTTGGATCAACGTGGTGTGGTTTAGACAGGCAAAGTAAATTCCTGATAAATCAGAAAATCCCTTTAGCACTGAGAAATTCCGTTTTCATTTGGTCTGTACCTCCCATTCTCCCGCACGCTGCACAAACATTGTTCTATCGAAAAGGGCTGATGGAGTGCCTGGCCATGCCACAAAGATCCATTGAAAGACTATTGTTGAATATTAAACTGAACAAAAACAAATGACCTGATTTTGACAAATGAAAACTTAGACATTGATATTATCTAAAAAAAGAAAAAACAAATAAAACTAGTGGTTAAAACACACTTATTAAAAAATTTGTAAATAAAATTTCTGATCATGAAGACTGAAATTTGGAAGTAATATATTGTAACATTGTAGTGATATTCTAAAAACGGTTGAGGGAACAGATTGCTGTTTGAATAAATTGTGTTTTGTATGAAGTGGTGTGTATTGAACAAGGATAATAGATTGCGATGAATGAAATATGTTAATTAAGAATTATAACAAATCAAAATTAGCATAAACATTTGTTTTTATTTTGATTCCTTTTACTATGTTCTGGTAAACTCGTAAAATTATTGGAAGGCTTTCAATCGTTTAGGAATTTATCCGACCGCAGGTATAAAACAGTTAGCGCCTTCGAAGTGAGTTAGATGTTACTTTAATTGTTAAAGGAAAGTGTTGTCGGTGAGTTCGAAATAGTGTCGTTACGGAACTGATTCTGAATTACGTTAATAGTGCGTTTGTGTACAAGTAGTAGCAAGTGGTTTTGGACAGGTGAATTCGTTGTTTTGAAAGTTGAGTGACAGTGTCTTAATTATAGTCAAATTTAGGTTGAGCTTTAAGTTTTGTAATTAATTTAATTATTTAAGTAGTCTTAACTTTTTTTATAGTCTACGTTTAAATAATAAATTATTAATTGTACCAATAAATATAAAATTGTTATACTTGTAAGTTTAAAGAAAGTCTTTTTGTTATTCATTATAGCCAGATCCCGAATGAACCTAGATTTAGGTGTTCTAAAGTACAACTTTTTCAAGAAGTCATTACGAGGTAGCTCCTCCATTTTTTTAATATTTCGTGCAATAGATTAAAATAATTGATTCTCATGATGTCATTTTGTATAAAATTAATTATTGATTTAAAATTTTTAGAACCTGCTTTGTGAAGTGGCATGTAATTGTTAACCTTTTGCTTTTTGAAACTTATGTTCAAAGAAAATAAAATTTTTACTATATTTAACTTTGTAGGGTTTCATTTTACTAATAACATTTACAAAATTACAATTTCGTTTTTCTAATTACATGCATAAAAATAACACATACCGATTCAAAACAATAATGAAACCTAGGGATGCATGTTATAATATTTTGAAACACAAAGGGTTAAAAATATAAAACTTCATTTCTCTCTTGTGTGTAGTAAAACGAAGCTCATACCCTTTTTCTGAAAATATGTTAATATTACTGTTTTAACTTTAAAACATACTTACACACAACTAAACACTCAAAATTTTACTTATATAATGTAAACACTCACACACACACTTTTAGGTTATTTTAAAAGTAACAATGTTATAATGGAGATGGCTTTCACTTACAGCCCTTCCTTGTTGTAATATTAGTAGTCTCTTGACAGAGGGACTTAAACAAAACTTCTTTATTCTTACACCGGAATTATAAACGACCTCCTGTACATAAATACATTATTATAATTAGAATACATGATACACTTTTTTTAAAAAGTAAAAAATATAAAGATTAAAAAATAAAATACAAAACTTGTATAAAGCAAGTTATTGAATTAGTTAAGGATTTGTTGAATCTTTCACTAATCCACAACAAAATTATTTCAGTTATTTCAATTATGACAAAATTCAACTCTCAATACATTATACATACTATTGTTGTTTTGGTTATCAGCCGAAAGGCTGGTTTGGACCTTTAGAGGCTTTATTAAGTAAAAAAGGAGTGACTTAGTTTACAGTTGCCTTCTTCACTAAGTGGAATAGTATGCTTATCAGCACGCCAAGGCCCTCCGAAAAGCATCTACGTTTTACGCTGCGAATGACACCTTCACTTCATTCACCACAAGGTCTGGCTGTACAATAAAATTCATTACTGTCAGAGGAGATAACTCTGACTAGTCTTTTTTATACCTTACCTCTTTTGTTTTTAAATGCCTTAGTCATTTATATTGGATGAACATGATGTGATAAGAAACAGAAATATTTTTTGTGGCTCTGAAACTAGCAGATCGAGTGCAAATCATTTAACACTTAACCTGCCTGTTAAGGGCATATTATACTATTATCATAATTGAACAATATTATAAATATTCACTAAAATTTTGTACAGAAGTTATAATTGCCATCTTTTTTCGAGTTCGTCCCCTACACCACGTTTTTTACATAGCTTGTAAGTAAACACCTGTTTTGGTGTTCAATCATCTGGTATTCGCAACGAATGACGACTACATTACTCTTGTATTTATTTCCAAATGGTTGACATCATGGCATATAAACATTAAGTGCAATTCTAATATCCTCATTTTTTTCTATAATTCAGCAACTGATACCCTGCTTAAAGTCTTTTGAATGTCATTCTCTTCAAGCTCGATATCTGGTGAGCAGGAAGAGTTCATGACTCTGAACCGTATATTAAAACTTGCAGAACAAAGTGTGATAGAACTTTCAACACCACAACGGTCTTCCGCACTTTATCGACCAGAGTTCTCTTTAAAGTGTATATATACGTCTTTGAAACTTTTCCGATTTAATTTCTGCATCTTGTAATTTCGCATAAGACACATTATACATCCCAAGTAAATAAATGAACGTTCCTGTTCTAAAATTTTGTCATTCAAAAATACTTAACTTCTTAGATTACTAATACCCCTGAAACCGACCGAACCTTTTACTTTCTGTGTGGATATCAGGAGGTTTTAAACGCTCATCAGCTAAACTAATACAATGACCTCAATAAATCATTCTCAGATTCTGTAAACATCATCATGTCATTATCTATAATGTATACCAAGAACTTTAGTGTAGTGTTCTGTGCAACTGGCTTCAACTCCAGGGGTCCCTGGTTCAATTCCCAGTTAGGTCTCTTATTGTTATCACTGCCCTAATGTGCAAACAAGTAATATATTCATAGTACAATTTAATATTTCTGTGAAATAAATGAGTAAAAATCAAAAAGGACCGTTAGTACTAATTTTACTAAAACTACCATATACACAAAATTAAGCCCAATTTCATAAAGCTTCCATAAAGCTCATAAAATTCTATTTCTAAAAACGAATACAGGATCTGGATTTTGTTATTTTGCTCTGTCTTTTCTACATCGTAATTATAATACTTTTTTGTAAAAAATTTGATAGTTGTCTAAAAATTTTTTCACTTTATTTGTTTTTATTTACAACTGTGCGGTTTTGTACAACCAGTAAATACGAATAGAATTTAAATTTTTAATAATGGCATTATAAATTAATCTTATAGACGTTAAAAGAGGATACAACTCATTAGTAGGACTCCCGCAGGTAATTACTAAAGTTACCCTTTTAAGTATTATGTTTTTATTGATTTTAATTAAATTTAGATTATATTAAACTTAAAAAAATTAAAAACAATGTGCTATTTTGTTATTCTATGAAATCTAATAAAGCATTATTTATTCTAACTGATCTTAAACGATCTTGAATACTTTTTTTATTTTTTTACCTTTTATTTGTTATCGGGAACTGTACATTGTTGACAACTACCCAATTTTATCGCTGCTTTGCTGCATTGTTTGATATGAATTTGGCATGAGTTTGAACAGGGGCCCAAGTAGAGTTTGTTCACGGAAGCCTGTCAGCTGGTCACCATACAAAGTCGCTTGCCCAACCGGTGATACTTATAAAATAAGCGTCTGACTGACACTACCAGCTGACTGACTGAGCTGTCCCAAAGTCCTCTTGAATACTTAACTATTTTTTCTTCTATCCTAATTTCGGCATGTAGGCTACAATGTTTAACGATTTTTCTCACGCCTGATATTTTCTCTTTTTCACTTTCACGTTTCGCCTTTCCTAAACCTTTGTCAACTTTTAAGAAACTCTTCTTTGTGACTTTTTTTACGTTTTTTTATACACTCTGTTTACTTTTTCACCTAATATACTTATTTATTTTTTTGTTTGTAAAAACCATCTTTGCTTTGTAATTTTTACGTCTATAAAATAACTACTTGGAAAAACTTTTCGGGTTTATTCTACAGATGTGTTCATAAACCTGAATTAATCTCTATCTCGTAGTATGTTATCTTTTATATTTTTCCATTCCCAAATATCTTATTATTTTTTAACCTATATTTTCCTTTTTCGTTTTCCTTGGAACGTTTATTTTTCTTAAATTTTTCTCTCTTTCAATTTTATGTTTTTCTTCAAAAATTTTTTTGATGGAAGATACATTCTGATACTATACTTAAAATATATTTAACTAATCAATACAATATTGTTTTGAAAAAGTAACTATTAAATAATACTTTGCAATTGAAAATCATGTAAGGACTTGTTAGGCTACATCAAAAAGGAAGTGGAAATTAGATTTTGTCATTATAACTTTTAGTATTTACCAAATGTATTCAACATTGGTTTCTGTTTGATGTTCATAGAAACTCCAAAAACAAAAACAGAGTCACTGAGTATCTGGAAAGTAGTAGGATATTTAATTTGAGATATAAAATGAGGAAACATTTAATTAGGTAACATCACTTCCACCCTAGTTTTATTATGTAAACAATTCAATATTTTGTAATTTTATTTAAATATGAATAAGCTTTTGGTTGTAATATAAACTTTACTGAAAATTTGAATTTATATTTTACATTATTTGAATATATATTGGTAGTCTAATTTAATATTTATATTTGCTTGGAGTTTTATTAATTTCACTTCATTAATGAGTATAAAATTCGTTGGAAATGTTAATTTGGTATAAAATTTATGAAAATATTTTTATATGATACAAATTTGTAAATGTAAAATGACACAAGTTTTCAAATATCCCGGTTGAGTTGTAACATGTTTTTAGAAAATTAACAAAGTATTATTTATGTTCGCTCAAACTGTGTGTCTGTTTGCAATGGAAAATATTATTTATCAAATATATTTTATTAATTTTGTAAATTATTTCAGTGCATACTTTGTGCTAAAGTAAGAGACAAACAAAATTTTAGTTTAATAATATTAATTAATAATCATCACCTAAATTTAGAGTAACAAATAAACTTAATTTTCAATTTTTATGAACGGTTGACCTCGAGGTCAACACCCCAGGATATCAGTTTCTGTGGACACCCTAAAGTTTTTAAATAATAATAGGCAAAATATAATAAAAACTAATATTATAATTTAAATATGCTTTAAAATCTGGTGTTAAAATTTATTTAATATTATTAATAAAACATCATAATTATTATTTTCCCATTTCCCTTTAAGTTGATATTCACAAGAAGGGTGAACCCTTTTCTGAAAACTTCATCTAAAACATGGGCTATTTTAATCGTAACAGATACAAACATTTTAAATTTATTAATCACTCTTTTACGCTCCACTGTCAATATTATTCAAGCAAAAACAGACGGTGAAGAGTGGAAATGAAAGTGAGTGATGCAAAAAAGCAAAAGCTAACTAGGAATCGAACCCAGAACACCTGATATTTAAACTAGTAGCGCTGAGAACTACACCAGTAGGCTACAAAATGAAAACCAACTACCGGTGGAATTTGAATCTGATGAGCAAAATGCGGAATATGGTACCTAAGTGAGATTAAACTAAGCGCTGTAGAAAAAAATGCTTGAAATACGGTAGAGGTTGTAGAATTTCAATTTTCTATAACTTCATTTATATATGTTTACCATAAAACGCTTATTAAAATCACAATCTTAAAAAACCTATTATGTTCTAATTTCAATGAGCAAAAATGGAAAATGATCGAGTGACGATAATCTCAGCACTGTAAAAAAATACTTAAAATAAAAGATGCAGATTTTTTAAATTTTCTGTAATTTTCGATGTGTATACACTTTTTTTGGTTAATCGGTATTAAAACCGCAATCTAAGAAAATATTTTTTATCACGAGAGTACAGTCCATAAAAATTTTAGGAGACATGCCGCTTGTAGGGCACAAAAATGTAGTAAATAAGTCGATTTGTAACAAAATTGTACGAGCCGTTCCTGTTGTAATCGCAAAAAGTTAAAAACCCCACAAATTATTAACTTTCTCCGGGTGACCGATTTGTATGAAAATTTTCTTGTCAGGTTCCCTTATAATACTCAAGTTTAAGTTTTAAGTTCAAATGATCTCTCCTATTTGAATTATTTTCTTCAGAGACACACACAGACAATCGGTAGAAACATGTTTTTAAGTTCAGGGAAACTGAAGATGTGTATTTCTCGAGAGAAGTCAGTTTCGTAAAATTGATATGAAAACAATAGGTACTTTCCTTCCCTATATATTATTTTGTACAGAGAAAACGAAAGTAAAATGAGGGAGGTCAAGCTAAGATACGAGAAATTGCACTAGCTGCTGGATAGAAGATCCAATAATAATTTCTCAGCACTTCCAAAACAGAGTGCTGAGAAATACTGCGACGCAACCTGGTTCATCAGGAATAACATTCGTATAGACTAGTGAATTGACTTTCTCTCCAGTAAAATCTACAGGTTCACACAGAAGCATGAGGAACGGCTTCACCGCCATGACACCGTCGGAGTAATTCAGCTGCTTTACAACGATAACATAGTGTGAAGCTTAACAGGAACAAAGCAATTGAGCTGCTGTCAGTGTTGGATTGAAAGTAAAGGAATGTTAATGAGCAATTGATTCTGTGTTAAAAATTAACTGCACGAAATAGGTTAATGTAAATAATGTGTTTTTTCAAGTAAAATACTGATTCTGCTGAACAGATCTGTAGTAGTATCGTAAATGGTAGTTAGGTTAAAATAATATGACTCATCATAGTTTTATGACTAGATCGAAATATATTGCAATATTATTCTAGAAATGGTTGATAGAATAAAATGTTTTTTTGTAAGAATATAGTGTAGGATGGAATGTGTTGTACAAGGATAGTGAACTGCGATGAATAAGATGTATTGAATAGGAGTTCCTAGAAATCGAACTAGTAGAAACGTTTGTTTTATATTTTGATTCCTTCTACTATGTTCGAGAATAGTGGTGTATTCGTTAGAAATATTACGTTTGTTTTGGAAACTATCAGATCGCATTTATAAAAACAGTTAGCGCCTTTGTAGTCAGTCAGTCGATACTCAATTGTGAATGGAAAGTGGTTGTCCAGCTTTTGTCGTTGCGGGAGTGGATCTGAACTATGTTAATTGTGAAACTGGCTTCTGCGCCCGTGTCCCGGGTTCGAATCCCTCGGTCAGGTCTGGAATTTTTTCATCACTCATTTTCTTTATCATCGTTATCCACCGTCTGCATTAGCAGAAACTACAAAACACCAGACATAAAATAAAAAAAACAATTGTGCACACGCGTACGAGAAGTAGAAAATGGTTGCGGAGTGGTAAATCAAAATTGTAATCATTCTTAAGGAAAGTAATATTGACAGTAAAATGTAGTTTAAGCTTTAGTTTTGTAATTAATTTAATTGAAGTAATCTCAAATACAATTGTATTTGTTGTTAAATTTAATAATTAATTGTAAAAAAAATAATAAATAATGATTATTGTATTACTTATTACAAATTGTAATAAGTTTAAGAAAGTTTGATTATTCCTTAATATACCCAAATCCCGAACGAAACTAGGCTTAGGTATTGCAATATATACATATAAATTAAAATATATATGCATATAAATTAAAATATATACATATGCTATATATGCATATAAATTAAAAAAAAAATTAATTTACCAGATTTTCCAAAATTATTGATTCCATCCTCACTTAAAAGATGTTAAAATGTCATTGCACCACAACATAAAGATTTTCACCTATACAAATTACATGTATTTGAATGCCTGCGAATGATCGAAAGCTCAAATTAACCTAATATGAACCGTATTATAATTAATAATAATAAAGTTACAATCAACTAAGTTTTGATTCCATTAATTGCTTAATTAGAAATACCTGGCTAATGAATATCTCTCTGCCTATTTGATCAAGTCAATTAGCTACAGTTCAAATGTTACAATACAAAATTTAGGAGGGAAATAACAACATGAAAGGTCAGATAACCCTTTGATGTATTTTTTAAACGATTTAATTAACCAATTTTGCGAAAATTGTGTTAAATATAAAAAAGTTATTTTTTCCTTGATGATGATGTTGATCATTCATATGGTAATTTTATAAAATTTACGGAAAACTTTCAAAAACGTTAAGTTTGTGCTTAAATTTTTTGTTGGTAACATTCTGTGTAGGTAGACCGACTGTACACAATTTCCTCGTTCTCTTTGGAACGGTTTATTTACAAATGCTGTGTAAATGTCATTTTCACTCTCTGACTGCTTTCCATAGAACTCTTTTTTTCTTCCTTTCTAAAATATAATTCTACTTTTATATTTTATTTATTTAATATTTTTGTAACATATGAATATTATTTAAAAATTGATATTTCTTACAATTTTTTGTATGAACTTATTAATATAAAATTCATGGAAAATAATTTTTAATACTATACGTGTTTATTTACAGATTGCCTCCACAATAAAGTCATTTGTAACCACAATTATAAATAATAATTAAAGTAT
This sequence comes from Catonia carolina, assembly GCA_035578175.1. Lineage (NCBI taxonomy): Eukaryota > Metazoa > Arthropoda > Insecta > Hemiptera > Achilidae > Catonia > Catonia carolina. The sequence goes on from JAQMRL010000008.1 coordinate 22,838,961, forward strand.
TTTAAATACAAAATATTTATTACACAGAAACATAGTTAATAATAATTAATAATTAACACACTAAAGTTTCAAATGACAAGTATTTATTACAACTAAGAATTAAAATTAAATAAGTGACTAAAATCGACAAGTATAATACAATTAAACTATTTAATAAATAAAAAACTAATTATAATTAACTAATACAATAAATAACTTCAATTTACTTACAAAAATTATACAGAATAAACGGTAAACAATACACAGTAACGTTGACCTCTTATAACGTAACCGTTAAGCACTACGCTGATTAACTGTAAGCACTACGCTAATGAGAGTTCGAGGAAAGACAGAGATTTTCGGTATAAGAATAAAATACAAAATTCTTCTGACGGCTTCTAGATAAATATTAACAACTACAAAAAATTGGATTAGGATTGAATAGAAGGTGTTAAAAAAGGCCAATTATCTAAATAGGTACCCAACCGACTCCTTCGCAATAGTCGTTCAACAAAAGGCGGCCTATCTATGCTATTGAGCCATTTATAACTATTTCTTGGAAACCTATTGATCACTCTCTTATTATTTACGTTAACATTTCTAAACCCTTGGTCCTCCTTGAAAATTCTCGAATACTCTTTCCTTTTTGATATTGTCACAATATGTTACTGCAACAACCTTAACAACTCTACGTTACTATATCCGAAACAGGCACTTGATTTTATTTCTCAGAGCTTCCACCAAATTGACATGGTGAGTATGCCGAGTGAGGAACTTAATTTACGAAGGACACAATTTAGATTGCAATGAATGGTTACATTCAAAATATAGAACGGCTTTTAGAAATAGTTATTTGTAGTTGCTAGCTTGATAATATGAGATAATATTTCAGTACATATTTATTTTTACAATATTTTTAATAAATGTTAGGAAAGCAATGTTAATGAATTTTTTTTTCAAGACATTTCCTACACGGGGATTTGAGATTAAAAAATAAATCGGATGTGAATTCTGGTTCTATTTTAAAAATAAACTTTTTTCAAATTGGAATCAGAATCGTTCAGTTTAAAGGTTCATGACTTGAAGATTACACACGCAATGTATGAAGGTGTGATACCCTATGATTGTTAAAAACACTACATCCGTTGTTTTTAAGTCACGTGTCTTTGAAAATTACCATATACGATACCAACTCACAAAACATGTTAAAGAAGATTTTCAAATAGTGTAAAGTTATAGTGGTCAATGTAATACAATAATATGATGTTCGTTGTTTCGAAAAACAAATTTTTCATCTTATTTGTTCTCAGGTACTGGTTTTATTTAAACTACCACCCAATTTGATCGTTTCTTTGTTACTGGATTCTTCTATTTGATGAGAATTGAAGAGGGTTCCACGTTTGTTCTCGTAATACTGTCAGCTGACCACCATGTTCATTCACTCGCTCGATTGCTTTAACTTAATGATATTTTTCTTTTTATACCCGACTGTACAATACCAACAACTAGAGAAAGAGGTAAAGAAAATGAGTAATTGTTGACATTATGGCTCAAAGGTTTTTATTATTCATAAGAAGTCATTCAACAAAACTTTATAAAAGATTAGAAAATTTAGATATGTACCTGTATAATTACCAAAAGTTGTTGCCTATTGAGATCGTGCTCTAGTACGTAGTAAAGTCAAGATGAGACTCCAGAAGATAAAAAACGATAAGTAATTAATCACACTATGTTACATTCATTACTTACCAATTCATTTATTACCTATTTATTAATAATAATTACTTACCTACCAACACATTTGCTTCAATGATTGTGTCATCTAATAATGTTATCAAATAGTTCGTAATTTACTTCAGTTTTAATTATAAATTTATTTAAAAAATCTATTCAGAAAGTTACTTTTTTACTCTGAAAAATATATCAGGAGATGCTTCAGACGAGATCTGGATGCCGTCCCGAACGAAGAAGTCTACAGAAATTCAGAACCTCTAGCAGACCAGATGAGGAAAAGAATTTCATTCTTTGGCCATGTTTTGGGGTGTAAACTCTGCCAGAATCTCCACACAGATCATCAACGATTCCCCAAACAGAAAATCTCAGTCCCAATGCATCAGAGAAATTGAACAGGACATGAATGAAATTCAAATCTCACTTGACCTGAAAGGAAAGACCTGAAAGGAAAATCCGGAAATTACCACAAACTGAACAACACAATACTTGAACAGAAGAGACCAATAAAACGACAGAAAATCGTGTATTACGACAAACGTCAGAACAAAAACGTCAGAGGAGATTAAAAAGATTAAAGCAATACCGGAGAAGAATCAAGGAAAAAACATCAGGAAAAGTACTCCAACACAACAAAATTGAACTAAGCTGTTTCTTCTTTAATGAACTTGTATAGTTTTATGTGGCTTAAAAAAGTAATATTATATCAATAACGTTTATTATGCTCATAACGGGCAGGTGGAGTGTTAAATTATTTGCTTTCGATCTGTTAGGGCAACAAAAACTAGTTCTGTTTCTTATCACACAGTCAGCCAATTATATAACTGAACTATTTAAGAACAGAAGAGGTAGAGGTGTAAAAGACACTAGTCAGATGTATCTCCTCTGAGAGTAATGAATTTCAATATACAGGTAGACCCAGTGGTGAATGAAGTGCAGGTGTCATTTGCAGGGTGGAAAGTGGGTGCTTTTCGGAGGGCCTGGCATGCTGATAAGCATACTATTTCTACTCGGTGAGGAAGATAATAGTAAACCATCTCACTTCTCGTTTTTACTTAGTAAAAAAGGAACAATTCAACAATCTTTACAAAAATTATTTAAAAAAATATTTCCCAAAATTCGTTTTTAAATATCATAATCCAAACAGATTTATAACATTAGGTATGTTTTTAAAGTAAGTTGATGGTTTGATGGCCCAATCAATTGATTATGCATCGTTTCGGTAGGCGAGGCTTGTAGGTTACCTCCCGTTTTCCTACTTGAGTTCTCAATATTAATTTCATATGATTCGCCTTAAAAATGATAAAGTTACAGTTTCATAAAAGATTTATATATAGAGTTTTCTATTCGATATTTTATTAAAAACCTCAAAGAGTTCGATGAATAAAATATTTGGCGTAGGAGCGTGTTGACAGGCCATGAAACAAGATGGCCTCCCGGTCACTGGCCCGGGAGTTTACAACTTATTTTATCCGTCTTTAAAATTTTTTTATAATTAATGCGTAAAATGTGTCTTTTAATACGCGTTTAAATTATATTTTCGATACAGACTTACAAAATTTGATATTAGTCTTACAATTTAAAATGCAATGTCTGGTAGTCTGGATCATTCAATGCTGTTCCGTGTTAGTAGGAAGTAGCAACTGCATTACCTTTCAGTCTGCCATGTAATGTCATGTTAAGCGCAGAAAAACCGATTTGTTACAAAAAGAAATTATTATGAAATACGTGATTCAATAAAATTTTCTTAAGAGATTTATAAAATGTATTATTTGATTCCGAGTAAAGAAATTGAGTGTTTTCATGTCTCGTGTTAGCAGGCCGTAAAATCCATCTCATTAACATTTCATCATTTCTCATTAACTCATTTCTCATTTCATTTCATTTTCTCATTTCTCATTAACATTTACGGGAACATATTACTAACTTTCATTCAACCGTCTTTACAAACATTATTTAAATAAACTATTTCTTAAAATTCGTTTTTAAATAATAATATCAAAATAGATATATAACATTAGATATGTTTGTAAAGTAAGTTGATGGTTTGATGGCCCAATCAATCGGTTACGCCTCGTGTCGGTAGGCGTGGCTTCTAGTTTACCTCCCGTTTTCCTACTTGAGATTTCAATATTAATTTTATATGATTCGTCTTAAAAATGATAAGGTTACAGTTTCTAAAAAGATTTATATAATTTTATATTCGATATTTTATTAAAAACCTTAGAGGGTTCAATGAATCAAACATCTGGCGTAGGGGCGTGTTGAAAGGCCATGAAACAAGATAGCCTCTCGGTCACTGTCCGGGATTTTACAACTTATTTCTTCAGTCTTTAAAAATTATTATAATGAATTTTTGATATAGACTTGTAAAATTTGTTATTAGGCTTACAAATTTAAAAAGAAATGTCTGGTAGTTTGGATCATTCAATGTTGTCTTGTGTTGATAGGTGGTGGAAACTATATTATCTTCAGTCTGCTGTGCAATGTCGTGTTACCTGTAGTAAAAACGATTTTTACATAAAGTAATTGTTATGAAATACGTGATTTAATAGCATTTTCTTAAGAGATTTGTGAAATTTGTTATTATATCCGTCCCGGCTTCATCCAGGTATAATTTTGATTTATTTCAATAAAATTTTAAATTAGGGTTATTAAATAAATCAACAATAGGACCATTTGGAAAAATCTGATAGGCCTATAATATGTTTGGGCACCTCCAGCGAGATTGAGCCTTCTGCCTCAATCGGAACTTAATAAACAAAAACAAAAATTGGTTTAAGGGTTGGATACATTTTACAACCCCATACGGGTACATTTTTGTAATAGTTTAAGGGTAATTTTTTAGGTGCACTGTAGGTGACATCTCCACCGAGTTTCAGCCTTCCAACTTGTCCAGAACCTACTAAATAATAAAAAGTATATGAACAAATAAGAAAAAAAAGAACTTAATGAAAAATATTCATTTATGGGCACCCTTTAACCTTTTAGGGGTACACATTTTGTTTAGTTGCACTATAATTATCATATTTGAAATTCAATTATCTAACTCGTCTGGAATTTGGCAAACTATAAATATTGGTTTAAGGGTTGAACACCATTACCATTCCCTTAGGATACTTTAAAATCGTTAAGTGATAATTTTTTTTAGTTGAAATTTAAGTAGTTTATCTACTAAGTTTCAGCCACCAAGCTTGTCCGGAATTTAGTAATTTAAAAAGATCGGTTTATAGCTCCTTTAACAGTGGAAATTTCGAAATTGTTTATGTTTAATGTTTGTATTTACCTTAAGGGAATGTTCACTCCAAATTTTAACTTTCTAGCTGTAGTGCAAATAGGAGAAATAGTGAGTGTGTGCGTAAGTCTGTGAGTGCTTTCCCATTCATATACAGACGATATTATTGTACTTATAATATTTAATTAGAAGTCTACAATAAGTATTACAACCTAATGATTGCGGCTCTTTCCTAGCGGACAAGGTCTTTCCTTTGCTGAAAAATAAAATAAATTATTAAACATAGATCAGGAATTTATGCCTAAAATTATTTATTTCATTTGATGTTGCTTAGTAAATAAGTAAATGTACGAGTAAAAATAAATAGATAAGTTTTTTTTGGCTTCAACTTTATTTTTATTTACAACTGTACAATTTTTTAAAGCACAACTAGTAAATGAGATGAAATGAATGAGGAATGGCGGGAATGTGAATCGATCCAGTGACCGATTCCAGCGTGAAAATTTACAATGAATGTGGTACCAATATTTTGAATGATAATTATTTATAAACAATGGTAGATGATTTTTTTTCTTATGAAATGATTTTCATTTTTTCTTTTTTTCTTTTTTTTATGAAATGAAACAAGCATGACAATTTAAATTGAAATGCTTTTTTATGGTGGTTGGAGAAGATCCCTATTCCACCTTCGTTTCAGTCGTCTGTTAACAGGAAGATCGTTAGTTGAAAGAGATTGTACATTTGGATTTATGTGGTCAATTGTCTTTGTGTGTAATGAGTTGTATGTTGCGTTTACAATGTCTCGAACCGTTAGTATTTTCACGTCTTTATGAAGAGTATGATTGGTTACGTAAAAAGGTGCGTGTGTTGTTGCTCTAAGTGCTTTTGACTAGTGTCTTTGAAGATTATTCAGTGTTCTATTGTGTTAGGCTCCAAAAATTGGTCCACCATACAGCCAGTTTGGCCGTACTAGTGCTTTATAGAAGATGACTTTATAAATAGATAAATAAATTCATTATTTTTGCATTAGTTCCAGGACGAATTTTTGTCAATATGTACAGATATATTTAATGTTTTTTGTCATTACTTTCTGCCCATAACAGACAGGTGGAGTGTCAAACTATTTACACTCAATCTGTTCGTTGTAGGGCTAAAATAAATAGTTCTGTTTCTTATCACATGGTCAGCCAATTAAATGACTGAATCATTTAAGAACAGAATAGGTAGAGGTGTAAAAGACACTAATCAGAGTTATCTCTTCTGAAAGTAATGAATTTCTTTGTACAGCCAGACCATGTGGTGAATGAAGTGAAGGTATCATTTACAGAGTGGAAAATATGTGCTTTTCAGAAGGCCCGGCATGCTGATAAGCGTACTTTTCCACTCAGTGAGGAAGGCAATGGTAAACCACATCACTCCTCGTTTTACTTAGTAAAACCTCTAGAGGTTCAAACCAGCCTTTCGGCTGTTGACCTAAACAACAACATCATTACTTTGGCTAAAAATTATGGTTTATTTTTACAACTTACTTTATCTCTATATTACATATTCCATAATTAACAAAAAGTAATAACAAATTATTTCAGCACGGGGTTGCCTGTGTACTGCTGGAAAGTAATAAATGTTAAAATAACTCTGTGGGAGGAAATTTTAAGCGAATAGGATATAAATGGTCGGCTACAGAGATTTTCAACAATTTTTTTTAAAGTTGTGCAAAAGTTATTAAAATTTATGTTACGTATACATAGTACTTCATTATAGACTTAAGTAATGAACGTAAATTTTAATTTCTAAAACAGCTCACTGATTAAAACGCGTTTCGAAATTTAATTATATAAATGTACATAGTATTAAAAAATACCGTTTTATAAATTAAAATAATGTTATTTCTGGTATGCCATTAAGTATGGTAATTTCATAAAAAAAAAAAAAATGAACTATTGCGTAATGAAATTTCAAATTTTTATTTTTCTCTGAGGTAATTTAAGTTATCAAAACGAATGAACCGAATATAAAGTCTAGTAGCTTTTTGCTGTAATTACTCTTGCTCAAAAGGCCATCCTGGGGCATGGCATGCGAACTTCATCTTTACGACTTCTATTTCTGTAGTCCGTCGTTACTGCTTGTCTGTCGTGAAAATATTAAATCGTTCCAAGCCAAAAACTACTCTGCCTTACACACAATCAAAATGAAAATAAAAAGACCAACTCCCTCATCTAAATCAACCCCTCTCAGCATAAAAAGGACCTTCGAGGGGTGAGTCAAGGGTACAAGTTATAACTGATCCCCGGGTGGGGATCTAATCGTTGAAAACCGGGAACGTTCGGAAATTTTCGTCGAGTCCCTGTTAAGGTTTAGTAGTCTGCCGCGAGCCTTCACTACGTCAGTTGTGTGCTGAACCTCGTGATGAGAAGGCTGGACTGCAGTTCTTGTCTGCCTTTATCATTTACCGAAGCGTAACGATTAGCTTGTTTTGTTTTTGACGTGAACCGTGTTCTAATTTTATGTAAGACGTTGTTTATATTTCGTCGCTTATTTATTTTTTAAATATAATTTTACTTTAAATTTATTATAAACATCTTTGTGCGATAACTGTTTGTTATCTTTTGGTACTAGTTCATATACTTTAATATGACTTTAACATTATTATCTGATAACATTTGCTTAAAAATCTTTGATTTTAATTTAGTGCAGTTTTAAAACGTTTATTAAAAAATATGTTGATTGTAAACGTGTATGACACCAATATGTTTTTATAGATCAACATAATTTCATATTATTTGTGACTTGTAAATAGTGATTTCTAAACAAAACGTATAAACATTTTGTGAAATAATTTCGTAATGTTTGTAAAACGCCAAGGGTCGTGTAGTGAGCGACGTATGGAAGTCAGGTGACTGAGGTTAAATGCATGTGCCATGTCGTTGTTATCGGTGGCCCTAGCAGCTTTGTGGCTGGGGGCGGTGTTTGCCACCCCCGAAACAGAAGAGCAAACTCAGCCGCCTCTTCTTTACGACGCACCCGACGATTGCCAGTGGTGGGTCAGGGAAAATCCGTCTGGAAGTTCAGTTGGCGAAGAAGTAGCGTTAAACTGTAAATTACGTTCTATTAATAGTGAAATGGATACTACAAATTTTAGTGTGATCCCGTCAGAACATACGACGTCGCTTAAAATCGAATGTAACAACGACGAAAAATATAAAAGTTCGTTAGACGACAGAAGTTTTTCGCATTTAACAAGACTGAGAGAGCTTGTCCTTGATTCTTGTAAATTAGGGAAATGGCCTTCCGGTGTTTTAACCGGATTAAAAGAACTACGAAATTTGACGGTACGTACTCGAAATACAGATTGGCCAGCTATGAGTTTAGAAGTATCCACCGAGAGTTTTTCGCCAGTGCGTCATCTTGAACGATTAGATCTAAGTACTAATAATATCTGGTCGTTTCCGGAAAATATATTTTGTCCCATGACAAATTTAGTTACATTGAACATCAGTTTTAATAGGCTACAAGATGTCAGTGATTTGGGATTCCGAGAGAAAACACCTCCACCGCAACCACTTATTAGTACTCAAGAAGATGCGGTAGATCAAGAACAACCTGAGAAACCATCTAATACTCCGTGCACAATGGACATCCAGATTCTCGACACATCGTGGAATCACTTCGTCCTCATTCCTGGTAATGGTTTTAGTGCATTGAGGCGTCTTCGTGAATTATATATTCATGACAACGAAATATCTATGATATCGGATCGCGCGTTATCTGGACTAAAAAACCTTCAGGTATTAGATTTATCGAACAATAAGATTGTAGCTTTACCTTCTGAATTTTTTCGTGAATGTGCTGATGTCGTAAAAGAAATATATTTACAAAATAATTCTGTCAGTGTTTTATCTCCGGGTTTATTTGCTAATTTAAATCAATTATTAGCATTAGATCTTTCCAGAAATCAGTTGACCAGTGCGTGGATCAATAGTGGGACATTTTCTGGACTTATTCGATTAGTTCTTTTAAATCTATCGTACAACCGCATATCGAAATTAGATCCTACCTTATTCCACGACCTCTATACTCTTCAAATCCTTAATTTAGAACATAACAGTTTGGAAAGTATCCCTCCTGATACCTTTACTCCTATGAATAATTTGCATACTCTAGTCCTTTCTTATAATAAGATAACATATTTAGATGCATACGCGCTCAATGGACTTTATGTACTTAGTTTATTATCGCTTGATAACAACGAATTAGAAGGTATTCATCCAGATGCATTTAGAAATTGTACGGGGTTACAAGATTTAAATCTTAACGGGAATCAACTGACATCTGTTCCTCTCGCGTTAAAAGATATGAGACTTTTGAAAACTGTTGATTTAGGAGAAAATGCAATAACATCTTTAGATGAACCAGGTTTTCATGGAATGAATAACCTGTACGGTCTTCGTTTAATCGGTAACCAATTATCAAATGTAAGTAAAAAAGCATTTGCAGATCTTCCTTCATTGCAGATACTTAATTTAGCTAGAAATAGAATCCATACAGTAGAAAATGGGGCATTTAATACAAATAGCAATCTTCAGGCGATTCGACTAGATGCCAATTTGTTGACTGACATTAAAGGTTTATTTAATGACATTTCTAGTTTGTTGTGGTTAAACATTTCTGATAATCGTTTAGATTGGTTTGATTATTATTTAATACCGCGTGGTTTACAATGGCTTGATCTTCACAAAAATTCAATATCTGAGTTAGGAAATCGATATGCTCTTGAGTCTGAATTAAAACTGCAAACCCTTGATATAAGTTTTAATAAACTTACTCGGGTAGCTTCCTCATCACTTCCAAACAGCGTCGAATTGCTTTTCCTGAATGATAATTTCATCACTACGGTGGAACCTCATACGTTTCTGAAAAAATCCAATTTAACTCGAGTAGATTTATACGCAAACCAGATTGTGGAAATGGATTTAAATGCATTGCTTTTAACACCGGTGGATCCAGAACGACCTCTACCAGAATTCTACATCGGAGGGAACCCTTTTCAGTGCGATTGTACGATGGAGTGGCTTCAAAGAATCAACCAACTAGATCATTTGCGACAACATCCTCGAGTAATGGACCTTGAAAGTATTTATTGTAAATTATTATACAGCAGAGATCGTTTATATGTTCCTCTCGTAGAAGCTGAATCCTCGCAATTTCTTTGTTCTTATAAAACTCACTGCTTCGCTCTTTGTACTTGCTGTGTTTTCGATGCTTGCGATTGTGAAATGACGTGCCCATCAAACTGCACTTGCTACCACGATCAATCATGGTCTGCAAACGTAGTCGATTGTTCTGCTTCAAGTTATACTAAAATGCCAAGCCGAATTCCGATGGATGCTACAGAAGTATACCTCGACGGTAATGTCTTTGAAGAATTATCAAGTCATTCATTCATAGGACGAAAAAATTTAAAAGTGCTCTACGCCAACAATTCCAACATAGCTGCAATATACAATGACACTTTCAGTGGTTTAAAAAGACTTGCCATATTGCATCTGGAAAACAATCAAATTAAAGAACTCCTCGGTTTTGAATTAAATAGCTTAGAAGGTCTGAGGGAAATTTATTTACAAAATAATAAAATACATTACATCAACAATATAACATTTACAAGTTTAAAGAAGTTAGAAGTATTAAGACTGGATGGAAATAAATTAAGTGAATTTTCCGTTTGGCAATTATCGATGAACCCATACCTCGTGGAAATTGGGCTAGCCAATAATCAGTGGTCTTGTGAATGTACATATGTAACCGAATTCGCGGTGTGGTTAAAAGTAAATTACGGTAAAGTTTTAGATGCTAATAAAGTAGCCTGTGTGTTGAACAATGTGACAAATACATTAGGTCCACCCCTGAAAGACATAAACGGCACAATTTGTGATATTTTTCCTGGTGGAACAAGGGGTATGGTAGGGAGACACGTGATTAATGACTATCTGCCTTTATTTCTCTGCACTATCTTTGCATTTTCGGCATCAGTAGCTTTAGTTTGTGGTTTATTCATGTACAGAAGGGAATTACGGGTGTGGATATATTCGCGTTGTGGCCTACGAATGTGTTATAAATCAACTGCGTTCGAAGACGAACAGGATCGTGATCGATTATTTGATGCTTACGTGAGTTATAGCGTGAAAGATGATGCATTTGTTAGTCAGATGTTAGCTCCTGGTTTGGAACAGGGTGATCCTTCATTTCGGCTTTGTCTTCATTATAGAGATTTTAATGTAAGCGCCTATGTAGCCGATACTATTGTGGAAGCCGTGGAATCTTCGCGAAGAACAATCGTAGTGTTGTCGAAAAATTTTCTTCAGTCTGAATGGTGTCGGTTCGAATTTAAATCCGCACTGCATGAAGTTCTGAAAGACAGACGTCGTCGAATGATAGTTATTCTATTAGGAGATATACCACAAAGAGATCTCGATCCAGATTTACGATTATATCTTAAAACAAATACAACAATTGAGTGGGGAGATCGATTATTTTGGCAGAAATTAAGATTTGCGATGCCTGATGCAAGAAAACACATCAGTGGACCTCCACCGTTATACGACAGAGGACCTACATTACCTTCTCCACCCCATCAGACGCCTGGGAAACTACTACCGCAGTTTCTTCATCACCCTAACAACTTACAAATCGCCTCGCATCGAGAATCAACAAGAAGAATAGTACAACCTCTTTGGGCGTAACGGATACTATGCCGCAGGTAAGGAAGAAAATCATTTTTCTAATATTTTAAAATTAAATGGTTGTTGTTAAGCATTATTATACGTGTGACTGCCCGTTTAGTTTTGGCAGGCTCATTTCTCACAGTTTACTAATATGACTCGTTGCCACACCATACATGTATATAATTAATAACAGTATAGCCTCGGGTTAGATATTTTTCATCCCACGTTTTGAATACAACATCGAACATCAAAATGAACTTTTGACCGCTAAGTTTATGCTTGTTCGTTAATCGATTACTCCGTACTTGGTGAACATTCATTACTGTATTATTATCGGTATGCTACTGTTAGGTACCCTTAAACTCTACGAAATATTAAACGAATGTTTTCAATGTTCAAATACCTACAGTATTTAATAAAATTACATTCAAACAGAACTTCTTTTCTGAAATTAAATATTTAATTCAAAAACCTTGTATTGTCGAATATTAGGACAAAACGTCATGTAGTCTCTAATAATATTAACCATTTTAGTGCTATTATTACCACTGTTTCTTAATTCAAAGTGATTTAACTTTTCATAAATTCTTGTTTTATTAATATGGATGATTTAATCCAAAAAGTGGTATGTAAGAATTAATTTTTTATTTAAAAACACTCCTTTTAAAGTTCCTACACAGAAATTCTATGTTATATTCGTGATCTGGTTTTCAATAAATCTTTGATATTTTTAGAAAATTATATGCATCTTTATTAAAGGTATATGAATTTACTTATACAGGATTTATCCGGCGTAATACCTTACTTAGGACAATATATACAAAAAATAAAAAATAAAAAAATAATACTGTCATTAGTAGATCTACCCATTTCGAAGTATTTTGTCCCGAAATTTAAAATTACTAACTCACCTAAAACTACTACTTTATAAATTCATATTTAAACCAAGTTTTATGTTCAAATGTCGTATCTATGACTCAATTAAACCTTTAGTTTTGTTTTAACTACAATATTTTAAATTAAAATTTCTAAGAACAATGTTCTTAACGTTCCTTGTACCCTCCAACTGTGTACTCCACGTGTAAATTACACTACACAACTTACAAAAGTGAAACAGTTCAATAGACATTCCAGTGGTTTAAATAAAAGTTGGAAACCAATCGTCGGTTTAGACGATTGGTGGAGGATAGATTTAGGATTTAATTGTCATAATTTGTTCTTAGTAAATAGCAAATTATTAAACCAAATCAATCTTGCTTTTTTAAAACATTGCCTTTGTATGTTTTATTTCAAACCTATCATGCAACAATCTATGTTATTAATATTTAAACACGAGGATCCAACTAATGAATGATATACTCAAAAATGTTAAACTAATGGAAAATAAGCTATAAATTTAAATAACTTAACTAAAAAATTTGGATTTGCTTATTCATTAGCGACTGAACTACTTTGTCATGAAATACTAGAATTAACCAGGTTTTAATACTATTAATTCCATGATGTAATTGGGATTCAAACCCGGGGTTTAACATTTTTGTTCACAATCAGTTTTAAAATAAATTTTTAGTAAATGTATGGGTCAGAACTAATAATTAACCAGCAGAATACAACACTCAGAACAAGTATTTTTTAATTTTTTGTAATAAATTTTAGACTTAAATTGATAAGAAAAATGCCTTTTACCTGTTATAAAAAAGGATAAATTTAAACAAAATTTTTTATATCATCAAATTTTATTGAGAAAATATTGTTCTATGAAATATTTTGTAGATGACAAAATTGAATAAAAAAATTAGGCCTTCCCAATTTTTCACGTTTCATTTTATAAATCAGTATATATTTATGATGCTTGCAATTTGTTATATTTTGGTGAATTTTTGGCCGGCCTGTGGTGTAGTTGACAGCGCAAATGGCTTCTATGCTGGGGTCCCGGGTTCGATTCTCGGTATACTCTGGCATTTATTAATCTATATTCACCTCATATCATTACCTACACACAAGGTTATAAGCATTATTGCTCAATAAGAAAATTTAAAAAAATATAATTTCGTTTCAGTTTAGCCGATTTCGTATGTCATTGCCATCAGTTAGTCTCTGTTAAATTCATAACGTCTGAAAAATCAGTTGCAGTGTTTCGTTAAAATAATAAAATAAAATAAATGAATAATAAAATTTTCGTTGTACCCTCTCATTTACCCCTGAAGTGTTAATTCATTTACATCAGAAAATTAAATTGTTTTTTAGTTTAATTTTAGGTTAGAAATCCCCTTGAGTGTTATAAAAACAGTTATTTTAATTTAACTAAAATTATTACCCAGCAGCGTTTTCATTAATGAAAATACCAAATTTAGATTGTAGTACTAAATTTTGAGAAGTACTAAAATTTATTATCGGTATTTTTAGGTAGATTGGATTTATAGATGTAAATAAAACAGATGATGTATTTTAATACTGCATTTTTGTACATATTTTTTATGGACATAATTTTACGTATACATAACAAATATTTACAGTCGGTATATAAAAAATATCAGAAAATTTTAAAAAAAGTTGGAGTAACACAAAAAATAATTATTTTTTCATTGTTTTTTTGCATCAGATAAAAAAGAGATAAATAAAATTCGTATATTTTCCAGGAATAACAATCATTATTTTTAACAAATATTTTAACAAGACAAGCTAATTTTTACTGTGTAGCGTAACATACAGTTGGAAAAGTTATTCCCCATTAAATGTCTTGTTAAATTCGTGTATTTTTGGAAAGATTCATACATAATTTAAAAAATATTTTTTTAAAGTGCTCTGTCAAATAAGGATTTTTATTTATAACAACCTCCTATAATAAAATTTTATGTTCATATAATTGTTGCCTAAATTGTTTTTCCAATTAGTTGTATAAAAAATTTACTCAAAATTGTATTCTATTTTGCAAAAAGTTATATATAATGAACTAAATTATTTTGTTTTCCAACATATTTTCTGCATGGCTTAATTCGTTTAGATTTTCGTGTATCCTCTAGATTTTATCACTCTTTGTTGATGTGTGGAAAGAAGCTTCCACTCAAGTATTATTTAAATACCCATAAGTTTCAATTTACAAGCTCAAATTATATTATAATCAATTTTGTGACATCAGAAGAATTACTAAATAAAGTTGGTAATTGATTTTGTTGAACTTGTAATAATAACGTAAAAGATTTTCACTGTACTATTTTCGAATTCATAGTAAATTTGGAATTTGGCTAACTGATAAATTTTGAACTTATAAAATTGAAGAAATTTTGAGCTTTGTAAAACTTGTCAGATACACATAATTATTTCCTATATCCTTTACAAAAGGCTTCTGAATTTAAAAGAAACCATTCATGTTAACATAAATAAGTACGACAAAGCTTAATAAATTGTTGCAAAAGATATAAAATTAATTAATTGAATTTACTCGAATTTCTTATAGCAAGAGTGGTTTAGAGGTGATGGGAAATTTAAAAGTAGGTAACGAAAACATACATAAAGTTGATAAATTCTGCTATTTAGGAACTAAAATAACAATGGATGGTAAAAACAATAGTGATATCAAAAGTAGGGTTGCTCAAGCTAGAAAAGCCTTTGAAATGAAAAACAGCTTACTGACTACAAACATTGATTTGCAGATTAGGGAAAATTTATTAAAACACTACGTTTAGAGTGTAGCATTGTAGTGGATTGAAACATGCGTGATAGGGGCTACAGAAAGGAAGAGAAAGAAACTTTTGAAATGTGTTGTAAGTAAAATGTTAAAGATTAGGTGTGTGGAAAAAATAAGTAATTTAGAGGTTATTGACGAGTAGATGAAAGAAGAAGTATGTGGGAATATCTTATCAGAAGCTGGGATACGCTAATGGGGAATATCTTAAGACATCCAGGTATTGTTTAGGGAGGCAAAGGTTAGAATATTTAAAGCAAATTAGAAAAGATGTAGGGTTTTGCAGGTATTTAATGTGAAACGACCTGGGCAAGATAGTAAAGCTGGGAGAATTGGGTTAAACCAGTCGTGAGACTGTTGATGAAAAATTTCTAATAAAATATTTTTTTGACTATTAACTACCCTGATAGACAAATTATGATTCAGTTTACAATCATACGTTAAATATAGCAAAATTAGGTAAATTGAGATTAATTCCCATTATACTCTCTGATAACTGTATAAACATATTGTAAGTATTTCAAAAGATACGTTATAAAATAAGTGATAAAGTAATTTTCCGTTATATTCGTGTAATATTTGTAATAAACACGTATAAATTAAACACACGTTAGTTAAATTTTATATTGAAACCGACATAATCAAACTAAATACAAGTAAACTTGTGTTTTCAAAAAGAAGTAAGAGTTTGTTGCAAAAACATATAAACGCATTCAAAACAACTGTGTGGCGCTGCAAATACTAAACAACTAACCTACACGTAGATGGAACATGCAGGTGCAGTAGGCTTGTCGACCAGCCGCTATCTCTTCACTACCAGAGATCGATGGGGAGAGGTAGGCGTGCATATTTTTACTGCTAACTCTCCGTTGTCATGGCGATCCGCTATTCGCTGGAAAAGAAGCGGCGACCACCCGTCTAACTCTTCACTTAGGCATTTATCACGTAAATTAAGGCCAAGGGCTATTTAAAATATTAGAAGCGCTTTAAGCAGCTACAATATTGTTAAGTATTTTTTTACTCGTCATTTCTTCATTTATTATAAAATAAAAAGTAATAGTTATGACAGAAATTATACTAATTTTGTGAGAGAAATAAATCTCAATACTATTCAGAGCATAGGTGAAGAGGCTCTTCACCTACTTCACCAGAATAGCCGCTGCTGGTTAAGTACAATATTCGTGTCATAGTTTTTAGTTAACAAGTAAAACAAACTACTTTTACTTCATAAATATTCTGTTATCATCAAAACTAAATTAAACAATTTTGAGCATCTAAATTTAAACTATGCGTATCAAAGGAATGCTTTAATGGAAACCTGTTTCAAAACCACGTCATTCAGTACGTGATAGATACTAGAGGTTGTGCTAGAGTAAAGTGCTAGATGTACTGTGATAACTATTGGTTTTAATTCTGTAATATATTATTTAATAATGAATTTGTTCCTAGAACCAACTAACTGGTTATAATTTTGTGTAAACTTTTATGATTCATGTAATAATGTAACGGGTAATTTGCCGATTTTGTTGATATGTTGGTAGCGTTTTTGATTACTACGTCATTCGAGGCTTCTAAAATGAATCCGATGACCCTAAGAGAGATGTGTGAAGTTATACCAACGTTACTGTGTTAAAAATTCGTGCAGTTAAAAGCTTCAGAAACAAAAAATATGGGATTTGAACAATTAATATTTGTTAACTGTTTTTATAGAATTTTGAATTATACTAACAGCTTAATTATATAATTAACACAGTAAATAATAGCCTATGAATGATAGAAATCATTTCAGAAATATTAATGTTTCTCAGGGAGGTTGCAATTATACTGGGTTTGCAAACATCAGTGGGTGAATGAAAATTACCACTAGTGTTAAAATATAAATGCTGAATTTTTGAACTGTACTTCTTTATACAGAAATAAATGTACGAATATTTGCCTAGATCCCAGTAATGTAATATAAAATACGAAAATATACTGCAACAATTAAGCCTAGGTTCGTTTTGTGTTAATAATGAAAAATAATAAACATACTTACAACATTTGTTTATTTACACGATTAATAATTACAATAATAATATTGATGAATAGGCTTAGACTACGAACAAACAACAATTAGATTATTTCAATTAAATTAATTACGAAACTTAAAGCTTAAACTAACTTAACTATAAATAAGAGAGTTTTGCTTAACAAAAACTATGATTTACCTGTCTATAACCACTTACTACCACCTGTACGACACGTACTATTAATGCTATTCGCGTATTTAGAAATAGCCCGAAAATGTTTAATTCCAATTACAGTTCAAATATTAATTAACTCACTACAAAGGACCTAACACTAGTTTTACACGTGCGGTCTGATAGTTTGTCAAACAAGTGAGACTTTTCTAACTCTTTCTCTGCTTTACTGTAACATGATAGAAGGAATCAAAATAAAAACAAACGTTTCATCTAGTTTTGATTTCCCGGAATTCCTATTCAAAACAATTGATTCATCACTATCCATTATTCGTGTTCAATAAATTGCACCTATACGAAACACAATTTCTTATAATAATCAATATATTCCCTCAACCATTTCTGGAATAACTCTGTAAAATGTAAAAATATACGTTACTTGAATTACTCTAGCGAATTTTTTAGTTTTATATTTTTAACTATGAAATCATAGTTGTTGAGTATAATACGTCGTTATGAAGTATTCTTTGAGGGGGGGTTATAGAAATTACATTTTTTGTTATTGTATATTTTGCTCATTTTTACTCATTGAGCTGAATAGGTCGTAATTAAAATGACGTATTTTTCCTTATTATTTATAAAATACGCATGCTGATTATTTAACTTATCGGTAACTTGTATAAATAATATTATTGCTTTACGATTGTCTTATCTTTTTACCATTTCATTGGAAGTGGTCATTGTGTAACGACTTATTGTTCAAACACCAAGGTACAAATTTATCGAATTTTGTTTCTTTTTATAGTCGGAAGGTTGGAGAAGTATTGATGAGTGTCAGTTAAAGAAAACATTCAGAATTATTAATTAAAGAGATGAATGGAACAGTTCTAAATTTAAATGATTTTGAATTAATATTAAAATGACGTAAAAACTTAGAATACGGTTGTAACCGACTGTGTGTTATTTAAAAAGCAGCAAAACAAAATCAATGACGTGTTAAAAATATGTCACAGACATAAGTTGCAATGGTATAAAATTACTAAGTACACACAATCCGTCGTAAACACCGTTTTACGAGTAATCTTAGTTGTAGTAGAATTTACAGTAACTACTTCTAGTACTTAATTTAATTTGTATTATTCTACGTTTTACTGTAGATGTTTTATTTCCATAACAAAGGAAAATGTACAATGATAATTTGTAATTAAGTTTTGCTTTGTGAATAAATAATTAATAGACAGAGCAATTTAATATTAAAAAGAGATGAAATTATAGAGATTGTTGGGAGTGCAAAAGTAGTAACAGTGAATGGGTGTCGTTTCGTTTGGGTTTAGGGGTTATGGATGTGAGGTTATGGGTACAAAGGAGGTTGTTCGGTAGGGGAAGAGGTGGCAGGTGACAGAAGCCCTGGCAACATGCAAGAGCACGAATAGAACGCGCGTTTTCTGCAGAACAAAGCGGTCGAAACCCCCGTAATGGCCTTAAAGCCGCCCTTTATGGAAAACCTATTAGACACACTAAAGGGATTTACTATATACCTATATACTTCAGCCGACCTAACCTTAACAATTTATATTATTTCTACCGATATCTACCAATTTATTTCCTTTGTTTCTATATTAAATAAATTGTTTTACTATCTTTAGGAATGATTTAGATGTGCCAACTTTGCTAAAAGAAATGAAAATACCTCTGACTTCGCAGTATAAGTTATTCTTAAACAAAATTATGAACAAACTGTTAAATACTTGATAAAAACGTTACAAATTCTTCAGATTCTTGAATCGATCAACTGTAGAAATGTGGGAAACCTTTTTTCTTATGATAATGCGACAACTGAAAGCCCCAGTAATTTCCAGGTAAAAAATCCACTTGGATATGAAACTTGAAAGTTCACAATATACATAATTTTCTACTAATTTTAAATTATGGTAGGACTACTGTCAGATTCATAAATCTCTTGCTTTAATGAATATGAGGTTTTTATGTGGTTCTACATTTTTCTGTTGTTTTTTGTTAAATTTCAAAATAAGAACTCCATGTAGCCTACGTTACCAAGGAAGCTCTAAGCCATCTAACCGTGAAAATACTTTCGAAATCGGTTGGATAGTTTCTGAAATTACCGTACAAACAAGTAAACAAACGTTACATCTCATTTAATAGATTGTCAGATGATATACTGAAACGTAACTTTCAAAGAAGAATCACATAAAGCTTTCCCTTTTATGTTTCAACTAAGATTCATAAGTTTTTGAAGATTTATTGTCATGTGTAAACGTGAGTAATAATCGTTCATCAAATCATTGTTTTTTTTATTTTGATAAAAAAATTCGAGTCAACTAATTTTCAATACCTGTAACTACCATTTGAAAAGTTCTGTTCAAATCACCTTTACATAGTATTGCTAAGTATCCAACAATTTCTACCAAAGGACGTATTAACAGCAAAGCTTTCTTGTTAATATTTCTAAAAATAAATATTTTATAATTTCTTGTAAAGCTATCCATGTATGAATCTTGGCATGATCTATAATTATATAATCCATGTAAGGAAGTTTTGTACATCTTGTATAGAGCAAAGTTTTACTATGTATACTTGTAAAATCTAGAGATTTTACAAGTATAATCTAGAGTTTTGTAAAAGTCCGTTTTCAAATGCTTTTATAAACACAATAAATACATTTTGTTATGCATTTACAATGTATGCTTGGATATTTTCATCATTGTCATTTTTGTTTCCTTTTTTGAATAAAAATAGATTGTGAGCATCGTAGAGAGTTAAAGTTGAAAGGTAGTTGTAAATTTTTAGACTTCATTCGGTTTGGTTAAATATAAATTTTACTACGCCAATGCCGGCCGCATTGGCGTAGTTGGTAACGTGCTCGCCTCTCATCATGCTATCGTGCGTTCGAATCCCACTCAGGCACGGCATATTTTCATACGTAACAAAAAATCATTTCATCCTCCACAGCGGATATAAAAATTCAACGTCGTCGCTAATTAATGACCGTTGCAGTTGATGCGACGTTAAATAATTAAATATTAAAAAAAATTACTGTTAAGTCAAATAGTGCGAATTATATATAAAAATAAAAATTCTGGGTAGTACTGTAATTGTAAGGTTTTTCTACTGCACCGGCAAAAAGAAGTAGGCTGATCAGTATAGAATTCGCTTGAATGGATCAAGAAAACTGTAAAAGAGATTTTGAATAGCCCAAATTTTGAAGATTCCTTAGCAGTTTAAAGTAATACATAAATTTTGCCACTTTGTTCTACTTTATAAATTTGTAGATCAAGAGGTATACACTTATGAAGAGTCAGTTGTATTAAATTAGTGATAAAAAAACATATGTGTATATTAATGTTTGCCCACATTTAGAGTTTTTCCGTGGATTTTTAAATCTTAATTTAAAATTAAATTTCATTAAATGCAGTTCAAGGAACCACCTGGCCGTTCTCTGAACAATGCATATGAATCCCTTCCTTTTTCCTTCTCGTACTGAACACGTCGATTATATAGCACGTTTACATGCAATACTTTATAATTTTAACTGGTTGTATGGTTATAGGTTATAATTGTTATTGAAAGACCAAAAAAATGACGATAATTAACACATCTATGAGAGCAATTATTGGCAACGTTGCTGGAAAATTATTGGCTAGCTATGAAGTGAATAGGGGGCAAAGCGTACATTCAAAGCTCAATAACGCAGAAAAATATTATAAACCAAATTCTTAAATAATATTTTCATTTGACTTCAAATAATCCGTTTTGTAACTTAACCTAATTTTATAGTTTTATCATCTATCATATTAAATTTAAATTCTTTACATTTTTAAACCAATTAATCGGTTACATGTCACAGAAGAATAATGTTTTACGATTATATTGTATTTAAGTTACGTAATTTGTTAGAAATAACATTAATAATATTATTTTAAATGTTTTAATACATTTAGAATTATGCTGTTTTATCAGAAAGATATTCATTCACAAAGTTCATTAATACGAATAATATTGTAATAGTATTTCACACCTCTATAAGTCGCTTCTAATAGCATACCTGCATATTTATTATTGAATTATATAACACAATATTATATTATATAGTCTTTCATTCACAACACTGATAATGCATCATGACACCTATTGTAGTTAAAATAGTGTTTTATTGATAACATATAGGAACTTAAATTGTATTTGAGTTATTAAAATCATTGCAGTAATAAATTTCTAATTACATATTGGACGGATTAGATTAAATTATTTACTAATTGTACTAAAGGTAAATTCACCTAAATTCTGTTATTATGTACGTAAATAAACATAATTTATTACTGTAACATCAAAACTTAGGTTCGAATTAGATTTTATAACTTGAAGAACTTCGAGAAGTCCTACTCTCTGCGATAATTACAAAACTACACAATTACATACTTATCGAAAAAACTTCGATTGTGTTGGGCGGTGAATTGAAAAATGAATCTGAAACAAAAATTTTACTACGAAGGCTTGACCATTTTCATCTTTTTATAATAAGTGAAACTTTATTAAAAGTTACTTGTAAATTTCGTGGAAAAGTAACTACTACCAACTCTTACGTTGAAAATCAGAGCTGGATTTTTGAAACGGCTATTAGACCTAGTTGTTTCATTGTTTTGAAATTATAAAAAAAAATAGCTTCCAACATTCATAAAATCATGAAATCATATAATTCATGAAATCGCTTCCAATAGAATATTGAAAAAATAATGTATCTCTACTAACATTGTTGAACAAATTCGAATTTAACTTTTTTAACAACTTAGATAAAATAAATAAATATAGCTTAGTATTTTCGATCGTTTGAACACAAATACCTCAGTTAGTTTTGATAACCCACCAGGTTGGTCTAGAGATAAAGTCAGCTGATTTTCAGAGACAAAAGTTCCTGGTTCAAATCCTAGTAAAGTTAGTTATACGGATTTGAATACTAGACAGTGGTTACTGGTGTACTTTGATGGTTGGGTTTCAATTAACCATACTCTCTCAGGAATAGTCGCCCTGTTTCTGTACAAGAAACCTCATTTACACGTCATACGCATCATCTTCATATCATTGGGTCATGGGGTTGCTCATTGTTCTGAATTGAACAGATTGCAACGTACACGCAATTGAAATTAAAAGAAAAACAATAAATAAGTTTTAAGGAAAACTAATTAAACAAAAATTATTATAAATACTTTAACTTGTAATGTGTTTCGTCTTTTTCATAAAAACATATGAATGTATATATTTTTTTTGTTTAAGTTTTAAGCATGTCAAATGTTTTGAACAATAAATAATGTTGTTGAATAAATAGTTTTGTTTCTTATCATAAGGTCAGCCAACTGTGTGACTGAAGCATTTAAGAACATGTAGCCATGTGAAAGACACTAGTCAGAATTATCTCCTTTAAAAGTAACGAATTTCATATACAGCCAGACCCTGTGGTGAATGAAATGAAGTTGTCATATGCAGGATGGAAAGTAGATTCTTTTCAGAGTGCTCGCCATGCTGATAAGCATACCTTCCAACTTAACGAGAAATACATGGTTAACCACTTCACTCCTCGTTTTACTTAGCCCCTAGAGGTTCAAACCAGCCTTTTGATTGATGACCTAAACAACAGTGACAACACAAATACCTAAAATGTTTTCACTTAAGAGATCAAACTTCTTAGCGCGCAAGATATGTTAGCCTCAGCAGTTTATAATCTAATATAGAACTTAAACAATGCGTAAATAATTAAATTAATTATAATTAAACTTTTTAATTAAACATTTTACTACAGGTAATTAAAATTTAATTTTTTTTTGGCAACAAGCTTAAACCTCTTCAATACCAAGACATAAATTTTTACACCAGTGTGATTTCTTCAATTATATAGATCCAATTTTGAAATTGATTGATAATTTTAATTTAGTGTTAAGTAAATACGATATCACATGACAAAATCAGGACTGTAAATTCTTGTGTAATAAAAAACAATTTTCAAACAACTTATATAAAAAAGTAAAAGGATTATTAAAAATCTCATTAAAACGAAATTTAATATTGAATTCAGGATGTTATTAACTTTTATATACTTATTTTTTTCAAATTTTAGTCCATTTTATTTACATCCATGGTAAAAAATTAAGAAGGAAATTGATATATTTGATTAGTGATTCTGAGAGATTTAAAAATTTTGTCGTAAAATTCCGTAAGGAGAGAATCAGGAATCATAAAAGAATAGGTTAAAAACAACAGTATTAAAATACTTGTTTTGTCTCATTCTTTTAAGTTTTGTAATTGGCCTATAGAAAACACTAAGCTGTTTATTTATGTGTCCGATGATATATATTTGGAGAATTCAGAAATTCTTGCCATATTTAGTTGCGTGTATCTCAGTAACGGTCTATTTTAAGGCCTGATCACCACCAATCAAACTGGTTTAACTTTTAACAAATGTTGTTAAGGTAGCGTGATGAACTTTTTTGTGTTCATAATTATTGTACACGTATGTAATAAAATTATAAATTGTGCGGTTAGTCGTATTAAATCTAAAATATTTTTTCTGAAATCTTCTACAAAACTAAACATTATACTTTTTTCGTTATAAAATGTTAAACTAA
This sequence comes from Catonia carolina, assembly GCA_035578175.1. NCBI lineage: Eukaryota > Metazoa > Arthropoda > Insecta > Hemiptera > Achilidae > Catonia > Catonia carolina. The sequence continues at coordinate 22,863,125 of JAQMRL010000008.1, forward strand.
ATCTACACAGAGTGGTTGATAAAAAAATATTACCGTTCTATCATCAGCTGCGTTATATTTATGTAATCATCTACGCACAATTTTGATAAAAATGATCTTCTCAAAATCCAGGATTACGCTTCCGCTTTTTCTGACTTATAACGGCGACAACCTATTGAATTCTTGCTACATTTTGCGTGGCCTCCCAACATCTCTCCTCCTTATCGGTCTGTATTGCAAAACGTTGAGCGGGCTCCTTCTTTCAAGGATTCTCTCTACGCACTCCCTCCATTGATTTTAATATTCTACAATCTTCTCATTTAAGTTGTAAACATCCAGTTCCGTTCTTATGTTTTAATGTCTTAGTTGTTTCTTACAATTTCAATCCTTTGTTCATCACAGGAATCATATTTTCCGCCTGTACTTTCTTGTGGTCTTGTTCTAATCCACGACTCACTTCCATAGAGTAGGACTGGGTGAGCCATCATCTTGTAAAATTTTATCTGAGTTATAGAATGATTTACACAAAATATTTTTAATAGTTTCTATGTGTTATTTAGGTCATCAGCCAAAAGCCTGGTTTGAACCACTAGAAGTTTTACTAAATTAAACGAGAACTGAGATGGTTTACAAATGCCTTCCTCATGGAGTTCAAAAAGTATGCTTAACAGCACGTCAGGCCCTCTGAAAAGCACATATTTTCCACCCTGAAAATGACACCTTCACTTTACTCACCACAGACTCTGGCTGTATAATGAAATTCATTACTTCCGAAGGAGATAACCCTGACTAGTGATTTTTACACCTCTACCTCTTCGGTTCTTAAACGATTCAGTGATATAATTGGCTGACCATATGACACGAAACGATATTTCGTTTTTTTTGTAGTCGTGAAACTAACAAATTAAGAGCAAATAATTTAACACTCCACATGTATGTTATGGACAGTAGTAGTTTCTAATCATTGTAAATAATGATCAATAGGATCAAATGTCGTAATGATCCGCAGAGTTAACCCCTGTAAATTAAAAGTAAACCTTCGCGTTTAATAAAAGATAAAAAACTGTAAAATCTTCTTTTAAAGAAAGCTAGGAAGTAAAAATATAAGATACAATTTATAGTTTTCTTTTATGTAAATTTGGCGTTATATCAAATTTTAATGGATAAATAACAAAATATGAAGAAAAAAGTGGTTGACGTGGCCCAGAAATTGCCATAAATTTTAATGTATGTATGTATAAACAAGTATCATAAGTCATAGCGGTGCTGGTGTACAAGTTGATAATGTTTTGGCTTATCATGTGCGTTCAGGGTTGGGCGTTATGCGCTTAGCGTATGATAGTATGACGAGAGATATAGGCAACAGTATTTTATATATGAACTTTGTTACCCCCTTGGAGTTGATGATATGAGTTTTCTCGCCCTTTTTTATGAATAGAAGCAGAAGTAAGTAGAGGAGCAAGTTAAGAAGTATATCACTTACCCTTGGCTTGTCACAATGAGCCCACCCTTTAGTAAAAATGTGTTCTTCCTAAGCCTGGTTTTACCTGATAAAAACTATACCCCATTTATTTTTCTACATTACACACAATCTACGCGAATATCTCCTTCTAGCTATGTTGTATACCGTGTTTTACTTGCTTATTGAAAACATACACGAGTAGGATTACCAATTTTGGAAAATACACCTTCAGGACCTTTAAACTTTTCTCAATAGGCTCAATCTATAAATCTTAATACGATGTTTTACAAACGGTAAAATTGATAAACTTTGCGTCAAAATATAATATAAAATGGTTTTTTTCAACAATTTTTTGTCATTCGCTAGTTTTAAAAACATAAATACTCCAAAAAGTTTGAATAATTTTTCAGATTATAGGAAATTTATTTCTTACAAACATTACTGTGACTTTTTTAACCCAAAAGTTTTATATAAATTTATCCAAATTTACTTGTTTTATTTTTGGATCAGATGCACCTTAAATTGTACATTTTTTAAAACAAAAATTACGGGTTTTTGCTGAACATTTTTTATTGTAATAATTTGACTTCACATTAATTTTTACTTACTGTGTTCTGTACTAGTTAATATCATGTTTTAAATTATTCTAAATAATCTTGCGTTAAAATAATTTCGATTTCCATTGTTCACCCTATGTGATAATTTCCGAATTTAGGATGCATTTAATGTGAGTAGACATGTGAATTACATTAATGTAGTTAATTTTTGGTTTATAAATTACAGAGGCCCTTCGTTTTTGACAATTAAAATGTCGTTTTCGTTAAAATCATTTAATATACAAACTTTTGGACTCTTTATTTAGAGAAACCTTTTTAGAAACATTTTCTTTTATGATTACAAATATTTTTGGTTGGATCTAGAATCTATCCAGAAATTAATCTTTAAACTTTTGACCTTGTTATCTAGTTGGCAGATACACTTCGAGCATTATCTTAATTATACCGATGACTAGTGAGCAATATAATTATCTTACCCGCATAACGTAACCGCTGCAGAATCGGTAGGTTACATTGTAATGTAATGTAATGTAATGTTTAATTAACATTAAACGTAATTTAAATGTTGCATTTATTTACATTTTTGTTACCAAAGATGTTCGAAATGACCACCCTGAGCATCGATTTGCTCGATTGATCATTGGAGATACGTCCGACACAAAACGTAGTTGTCTCTTTCATTGATTTCTCGTTCAATGTTCACTTTCAGTTCATCAATATTGTAAATATTAGATGCATAAACTCTTTTCTTTAAGTAGCCTTTAAAAAAAACATTGCAAGTAGACTCTGGGGATCGTGGAGACCACCGTCCACTGGTGACAACTCGTTCATTCATGAAAGCAGAATGATCGCGATTCAGTGAAACTTTTGATGTGACACGTTGCTCCGTCTTGTTAAAAGAAGCTATATTCTTTCTTGTTATCTGTTAATTGGACTTAGAATTCTTCGAAAATATTGAGGTAAACAATTAAAGTAGTGACAAACAACAATCAGTGCTACCACTACTCGCACGTGAAAACATTGTAGGGTAGCGGTTACGTTATGGGTTCGAATTATGTTGCTCACCCCAATTTATAAAATGTGTTATTTCTTGTAACCAATACAATATACCCTTTCATACAATCACAAATTTATTATTTGGTCACACATGCATACACACGCTATCAAAAAACTATATAGAACTTAGAACTATAATACAATACCAAAATTTATAAGATTAATTGTTTCAAACCAATGTATTTTTAAGTATGTTTCCAAACTATACGTACGTCTAGGCTAATGCTAATTTTCTTATTTCTGATCCATAATTGATTGTAATTAAATTAAATATTAAAAAGAAATTAAAATAATATTAATGCTTATACATTATTTTATTTAAATTCGCAAATAAATAAGTACTACAATTCATTAACAGTTGAACACCTCATAATTAAACCTTTTTAACTACTCAGATAGAGGTAAAATATTTATTGTTGTGCAACAAATAATTTTAATAAAAATTAAAAGCAATGTTGAATTAATAACCTACTATTTACGGTTCAGAAATCAGGTTACTGGAATAAAGTTTTAATTTATTTTATAGAAAATGTAGTTAGATTCTTTTAGTTTGTAATATTGTTATCCACGTATAATTTAAATTGATTCGAACTAGGTAATTGTAGTTTACAGTAGCCTAAACGTTTAATAACTATGCTACCAATCTAGTCTAGTATATATTATTCAAGATTCTGCTGTGCTGAAAAGCTTTTTCTTTTTCTGCCTTTTAAGGATTAGGCATCTCTGCCTATTCCGAACCTCTCAAATCGGCCCAACTCTTTTTCGGGCGACCTCATTCTCTCTTTCCCTCCGGTTTATAACCTAGTGTTCGCTTTGTTATCTAATCCTCCGTTAGTCTGCTCACATACTCCAACCACTGCATTCTGTTCCGAAATACCATGTCATTTGTAGAGAACATGTTAAGTTCTTTCCATAAATCAGTATTCCTGTAATGATCTTCTCTACTAAACCCATACGTCTGTCGAAAAAATTTCATTTCAGATGCTTGCGATCTACTCTCCTCTCGCTTTGACAGCTTTCAAGTTTCACTGTCATAAAGTAGTGTCGGCACTGCTATTGTTTAACAAAATCTCAACCTCGTGTTTTTGCTGGTGATATTTGTGTTGAAAATTAAAAATTTAACTTCTAACATATTTACAATGTTCTAAACATTTTTCAAAACATTTATAGTTTATAAAATGTATAAACCCACCAGGTTGGTCTAGGGGTTATATCGTTGCCACTAGTCAGCTGTTTAACAGCTAATATGTGGAGACGAAGGTTCCTGGTTCAAACCCTAGTAAAGGTAGTTACGGATTTAAATACGAGACGTACTTTGATGGTTGGGGTTCAATTAACAATACTCTCTAAAGAATGGTCGGCCTGAGTCTGTACAAGACTACACCTCATTTACTTCATACATATAAGTCTTATCTTATTGGGTCATAGGATTACTTTTTGTCTTAAAATTCAACAGATTGCAACGTACACACGTTAGGGTAACAAAAAAATAAAACTAAAGTAAAGTGTAAAAATTATAAATAAAGAAACATGGCATAATTTGATGTGGTAGTATATTATTGAAATTTACCGTAAAACAGTCATTTTTCCCAAGTATGAATGTGATGTGTGTTGATTTGTTTTCATTAACTTTTGTTCTAAACTTTATTTACTATTTCTTAAGATAAAGAATTCTTGTGGATATTGTGACGCAATTTATCGGGTCTAAAGAGCTAAAATTAACCAGTTTATTGAATGCATCCTTCTATGATATTTTAAGTGCAAGTCAGTTTAAGCCATTCTTTTTTTGGTAGAATGAATAATAAAAGATGACCCCAATTACATCCAATTTAAATCTAAGGGAAAAGTAATAAAATACGATTTATTGTATATAAAAAAACACGATCGGTTTTATGTAATAATAAAGAATATACCGAAAAATCATAATCTTGTATATAGTAATAATATTTTAACAACAAGAAAAGTATTATTAGTAACTTTAACACATTCTAAATTATGTTTAAAATTAGATTTTGTATGAAGCAACAAAACAAAATGGATAACGCGCGAAAAAGAGTTAGTAATACATTATAGGAAACGACAATAATGAACTCGTAATTTAGAAATAGACAAAAATGAATTAGCTAGCTGACCGACCGGTATATTGTTCCAGTGATAGAAAAGGATAAAGAATGCTTATGAGAAAGACAGAATGAGAGACACAACAAGCCCCGAGACATGTAATTACGGAAGATGATGATGATGATCCTAGAAATCGTCGGCGGGCTTTTAAATTTCATGTATGGTTTGTGTTGTTATGTACTACAGGTAACATATTTCGCCAACTAACTTTTAAAACAGGGAGAGCGATGTATAGTTTAAATTTACCGTATAGTGTTATATTCAACAGCAATATCCGTGACTTCTTGACTGTTTTATACTTATATATTACATACTTACCGTATGCCAGTAAACTGGGTGTGTAAGAAACGTTGTCTACGTTTTGGAAGTTTCTCAACTCTGTGCAAGAAGTTTGGTATTGTTTTAAACAAATACATAGAAGTAAATCCCTTTAAAATTGTTCCAGAATTTGTTCTGAATCCGTCTTGTTATGAATTTATACCATATTTTGCAAATTTTTATCCCAAAATTAACCTATCGATAGAATCCAAATAATTTCTGATACAAACTTTAAATAAGAGGTAAAGTAATCAAATTATAACTTTACTTCATAGTGATAAACATCTATGAGGACCTTGACAATCTGAGACGGAACAAAAAAATTTTATACCTATAAATATAACAAATGATTAAGGTCTCACAACACAACAATGGATTTTATAAGTATTTATTCGAGTAGAATTTCGTTAGGTAGGTCTTGTCTACAGTTGTGGGTCACATTTAATTGGACGTGATTCTTTTCAGTAGGCTACGATAGGCAACGTGGCGCACGCGAAGAGTTGTTGTTTAGGTCATCAGCCAAAAGGCTGGTTTAAAACTCTAGAGGCTTTACTAAGTAAAATGAGGAGTGAAGTGGTGTATGTTGCCTTCCTCAGTGAGTGGAAAAGTACGTTTATTAGCTCACCAGGCTCTCTGAAAAGCACATATTTACACCAACAAATTACTTTAATTCATTCACCACAGGGTCTAGCTGTATAGTAAAATTCATTACTCTCAGCGAAGATAATTCTGACAGTGTATTTTCCACTTCTACTGCGTCTGTTCTTAAATGGCTCAGCCATTTGAGCTATTAATTGGCTAACTATGTGATGAGAAACAGAACTATTTTATTGTAGCCCTGGAACTAGCAGATAGATAGCAAATAAATTTAACACTCCACCTGCCTGTTATGGGCAAGCACTGCCTGTCTGTTAATCCCTGCCTGTTATATACACTTAGCCGTTAAATTAGAATAGCACAGGATTTGCGTAAGAGCGAAGCGAAAGACCATCTCTGAAATCGTAATCAACAATAAAATTTTGCTGGTTATTGATAAGATCACCCTTAATTTTTAGTTATTTAATTACAATAGCTATTCGGTATTTAACATTACACGAATACAAATCCCATACGTTATTGATGTCGCGAAACAACTATACAAGACGATGCGTGACAAATTTGAATTACATGACAACCCTCTCATACAAAAAATGTACACTAGAGCGATACCGGGTGCTCAGCGCAGACGTTTGAAGCGTCTCTGACCAAGAGAACTTCTTGGCCAACTGTAGGACTGTGGTGATGAGTGCTCCTTCAAGTAAATCAAGTTTTGGAACATTAGCTTCACATTTAGAAATTGTTGTATTGATATAATAACAGATACTAAATTTCAATTGAAAGTGTCAAAAAAAAACATTACACACTTACATAGAGCAAACAGGCATTATGGCTAATGATTTATGTTTGTAAAAGGAGTATTGTATCACATTGTAATAACTATTGTAATATAGTAAATAACTGCATTTGATTAACAAAACAATTTTTACCAACTTCACAAATCTCAAAATTATTTCTTTTGTTTATTTTTTAATGTTTTATTATTAATGTTAGGTTATATTGTTAATTATTTGCATTTGCAAGAAAAATTTGTGTGGGTGTTTAACGCCAGATTTTTTAAATGTTAAGTTACTAAGATTCTTTCTTAGTGTTATAAGATTAGTTACTAAGATTCTTACTAAGTTAAGATATTGGTTAAGATTTTGTTGTTATTTGTTTTCTTGGAAAGTCTGTACGTTAGTGGAAAGGGTTATTTATGTATGGTACTTGTAGATAATTTTGACGAACGTTGGAAGTTACGTAAAATAAATTCTGTACATTTTCTGTTGTGTTTAACGAGGAATTAATTTTTACTAGTAAATTTTTTATTGTATTGATGTTATGAGTAAATTTTTAAAAGGCTGAATGATTTTATTGAACATCCTATACTGTAATATTGCAGTACTGTATTTTATACTAAATATCAAATTGAACGGTCTGTGAATGTGAAAAATGTCTTTAACGGGGTGTAGGTTACAATGTTGCTAAAATTAAGTTAACTTTGTACTTAGCAATGTCAAAAAACCCGTTATAGAAGAGATTGTGTTTCCGTTGTTATATGTACATTATTTTCGACGCCTCTTGGTTTAATGTACACCTTTATTCCCACAATAAAGTAATGAGTATATTATCTTGCATAATGAGGTATTATAATTTATTTCTTCTATCCATTACTTTTATGATTTAATCCTAACAGTAATATAACAACATATATTCTTCTATTAAGTTACATCAAAATGATGTTGAGTTTTATTTAGCTGTCTTAGTTACATATAAGACAATTTAAACATCAAAGTTTACCCAAATTATAGTCTATGTTATAAAATCCGGATACAATTTTAATACCTTTTAAACTTAGTTTGAGTATTTATGTATAGTGCCCATAATTTTTCAACATAAATTACAATCTCGCTATTCAGAAAGGTCTTTTCATCCCAAACTCAAAACATTAACAGATATATTTTTGTTTCTTTTATTTTCATTAATGTGGTTACACATAAAGAAGAAGACAATAAATGTACAAAAACTATGACTTAAAACTATTTACGAGTGAGCACCACCCAATAGTAGTGGTTCAAATGAAAATTATTTTTTTTTTAGAATAATTTACTTATTTTTCATTTATTATTAATTACATCTCTGCTTAATATGTTATTTACCATGGTGAAGGTATTTTAAATAGAAAACTTCGCAAGAATTTTATGTTTCAGTGGCTTGCCTCCGATTATTAAAGCCTTAAAAGATTTAATGCATTAGATTTACCGAATGAATTTTATATTTCGTTTTTATTGTTTTTATTTAAAACTTAGATTCAGTGGACTTCTGGTTTTATTAATGTGAGTTCCTGTTGTTACCAAAATTACTTTTTGTTCTGATATTTTATAGAAAAGATTGTATTGTCGCAGATAAGCTAATAAAAAACATATTTAACTTAGATTTTTTTTAACTAATAACATTTAAATACTCTGATTTAAGAACCTTATCATGTCCCTGCTCTAATTTTGTTTCAGTCTTCGTTGTGGATTTCTGAAAAGCGATAAAAATTTACCTCCCAAATATTTCGATTTTTCGAGTGTTTTGTTTGAGTCTAATTTGTCTTTAAATCGTTGATAAAACTTTAAAAATGTTTCGTTCATATTAGAGGTATAAAAGCAAAGTTTTGTTTGATATGTAACGTGGAGGGTCGGTGGTCAACCTCATAAATTTGTTTTATACTCATATTTTTACAGGTTGAAGCGAAATAATTATTAAACTTACTAAACAAAAATGGATAAATACTTTTATTATTTTATAATTAATGTTTTTATTCAATATCACAGCGATTGGGCCGATTAAGTGACTACAGCTGATGTTTGTTGTGTTTTTGTGCTGGTCATTTTTTATGTTAAATGTACTGAATTATTGAACATTTTCGTAAAAATAATATCGTCTGGTCTTCAGTTTCATTGTAAGTGTTGTCAGAATTAATTTACTTTATATTGAAAACTGTTCCAAGAAAATTACAACGAACACCATAAATTTGTTCGTTTAAGGTTAGGTTGCTATGCAACCGAGTAACAACGTTGGTTACGGCCCGTGTCCTACTATGGAGACTGTCCAAACTATCCAAACTAGTTTGAGTTTGGATAACGTAACCAAAAATAGTAATTCAGATAATTACGGCTCCAATAACACGGAATGGAGGCAAGTAATAAACAAACGTAAAATTACTGACGTTTCTATTGATGAAAATGCTATTAAAAAAATACATCCGAATGATCCACGGTCGAAAAATTCAATTTTATATGAAAACAAAACTCCTGTCAGTAATAAATATTCCTTACTTTCTGATATTTCGAACGACAACTCAGAAAGCGATAAAACTAAGTTGAACATTCAACGGCCCCCGCCGATTTTCTTAAAGTCAAACGTAAATTACGTTCCGTTATGCAACATTTTAAAACAGTTAGTCGGAGACAGTTTCAAATGTTCTTCGACAACTCAAGGTATCACTATTTACCTTTCCAATGGTGATGATTACAGAAAGTGTGTCAAATATTTGAGAGAAAATAATGCTGACTTTCACTGCTATCAGCTTTCTGAAGATAAACCATTCAGTGTAGTCATACGTGGGTTGCACCAGTCGATGGATCATAGCCTGATAATTTCAGAGCTGAAGGAGAAAGGTCATACAGTACGCAGTGTATCGAATGTTATGTCCCATCGCACAAAACAGTATTTGCCGCTGTTGTTTGTAGACCTAGAGAAGGCAGAAAATAATCAACAAATATTTGATGTAACGTCTTTATTTTTTTCTAAAATAAAAGTTGAGCCGCCGCGTCCGAAACGCCATATAGTTCAATGTCTAAGGTGCCAGCAATATTCACATACAAGACGTTATTGTAATCACGCTCCTAAATGCGTGCGTTGTGCAGGGGATCATGAGTCTTCCAGTTGTACCAAACCACGCGATACGCCAGCCACGTGTGCGCTCTGTTCCCAGTCTCACCCGGCTAACTACAAAGGGTGTGCTATATACAAGGAAATCCAGAAACGTCGGGCACCCCTTCATAAAACAAGTGAAAATTCAAAAAATCAAAGGCACCCAGTACCTGACATTAATTCTTCATCTTTTCCACCGTTGCCTTCAAAATCCACCGGAAATAAAATTCAAGCAGGACAAACTCCATTATTACAGGTACATTCACCTTCCATATTTTCATCTGCCCAAATTGCGGAATATAATGCTGCGTTGGGGCCGTCAAGTCAAATTAATACTTTTTTGTCGGAAATGAAAACTCTATTGTTTCCAATGATTTCGTTGATGACTCAACTTATACAAGCCTTAATGTCTAAAAATAATGCCAAATAATATGACATCTAATTCCCTTGTCGTCTTGTTGTGGAATGCTAATGGTATTTCACAACATTTCAATGAGCTAGAATATGTACTGCATGAGAAAAGAATAGACGTCGCCCTCATTTCGGAGTCTCACTTGACTTCACGTTCTCGTTTTTACGTTCCCGGTTACATCGTTTACCGGACTGATCACCCGGCCGACCGGAGCCAAGGGGGCACGGCAATTATCATCAAGGCGACTTTAAAACATGACTTCCTTTTCACTGAACCTCCAACAAATTTTCTTCAGGCAACTGTACTTTCTTTATACCTAAACCAGTTAAAATTTAATGTAGCATCAGTTTATTGTCCGCCACGATTTCGAGTAACTGAGGAGGAGTTTCAAAATTTTTTCGATGAGTTGGGACCAGCATTTATTGCAGGTGGTGATTATAATGCGAAGAACACTCAGTGGGGATGTAGAGTCAATACACCACGAGGCAGGCAACTGCTAAATGTAATTGACTACAATCGATTTGAAGTAATAACGCCCAGGATGCCGACATATTGGCCTTCTGCCGTCACAAAGCTACCTGATATACTAGATATATTTATAACACGAGGTATAAGTCGACTTCACCATGCGGTTGAAAATTTAGACGATTTTAGATCCGACCATTCTCCGGTTCTGTTAACTATAAGTGCTACTCCTCTTTATAAACAGCAACTACCATCGCTAACGCCAACCGGTAAGATGGATTGGGTCAAATTTCAAAATCTTGTAAATAACAATTTAAATGTTCACGTCCCTTTAAAAACTGCTCACGATTTAGAATGCGCCATAGACGATTTTACCTCTATCATTCAATCTGCTGCATGGGATTCTGCAATAACTGTTTCAAAAAATGAACGCAATGGACCTCATTATCCCAGATCCATACGGGAATTAATTACTCAAAAACGGGCAGCACGTCGTCGATGGCATCGTACAAGACTTCCGGACGATAAATCTACTGTCAATCGGCTATCCAACAGACTTAAAAAGGAAATCTGGGCAGTTAAACTCGACCGCTTTGAAAGCCGCTTGAATTCCCTGGACACAGAAGATGGCTCGTTATGGAGAGCAACAAAGCGACTTCTAAAGCAAGTTCCAGTTTCGACTCCTCTTCGGCGTGAGAACCAAACCTGGGCCAAGTCTGACCAAGAAAAAGCTGATTTATTTGGAGAACATCTCAGCAACGTATTTAAACCTCATGTGCAAACAGGAGACATTGAGTTTGACAGGGATGTACAGGAATTCGTAACGTGCCCAACTACGCTATCGTTGCCGCCTAAACCTGTGAGTTTAAACGAGGTCAAGAGTATTATTAAACGTCTTCCATTGCACAAGTCACCAGGTCTGGATTTGATAACTGCAGAGATATTAAAGGAGTTACCAGAAAGAGGGTTAATTTTTATACGAAACATATTTAATGCTATTCTCAGAACTGCGCATTTTCCTTTACAATGGAAATTGTCAACTATTGTTTTATTTCAGAAGCCGGAAAAACCATCTCACTGTGTAAGCTCTTACCGGCCCATTAGCCTTCTTTCAGTCGTGTCTAAACTTTTTGAACGAATTTTGTTAGATCGACTTTCGCCGATAATTGAAGCTACAACCCCAAATTATCAGTTTGGATTCAGAAGGCAGCATTCAACAACTCATCAGCTGCACAGAGTGGTTGATTTAATTTCTGTAGGGTTAGAACAAAAATTATACACATCGGCTGTATTTCTGGATATTAGTTCGGCGTTCGATAAGGTTTGGCATCCCGGGCTTTTGTATAAATTAAAATCTATTTTTTCTGATACATATTATGGAATTCTGAGATCATTTTTAGAGGATAGATATTTTGTTGTGCGCCAAGGTTTGGAATATTCTAATATCTGGCATATCGAAGCAGGAGTTCCTCAAGGGTCCATATTATCTCCTGCTTTGTACTCCATATTTACGTCTGACTTCCCGGAAAATGACTTCACGACAGTAGCAGCGTACGCAGATGATACCGTTCTGTTATGCAGCAGTGAATCTCCAGAAGAAACTTCGATGAACATCCAAAATCACTTGTATGAGGTTTCTACATGGCTCAAAAACTGGAGAATGAAAGTTAACCCGCTGAAATCTGTGCAAGTGACTTTTACTTTAAGAAGAAGAACTTGTCCAACTGTTTACCTGGATAACAATGAGATACCGCAAGAAAATAAAGTTCGATATCTGGGCCTCCACTTAGACCGTAGACTGACTTGGGGATATCATATCAAAACAAAACGTTTGCAACTGAATAACCGTACAAGATTACTTTCAAAATTCATCAACAGAAAATCAACTCTATCATTAAAATTTAAATTATTAACATACAAAGCCTATTTACGACCGATATGGAATTACGGTATTGAAATTTTTGGGACCGCAAAGAAAACTCACATTCAAAAAATTCAAACTCATCAGTCAAAAATACTTCGGATGATAACGAACGCCCCATATTACGTAACAAATTTAACATTGCATTCCGATTTGAAAATCCCTTTTGTAACAGAAACTGCTAAAATAAAATATTCCAAATTTAACAGAAAATTAACAGATCACATCAATCCCCTAATACAGCAAATGTCAAGACGAAACTTACCACACCGACGCCTACGAAGAAAATGGAGTAGAGATCTATTGATCTAATTGTTCTATATTTTTATTAATTTATTTTTTTGAAATCCACTATACTTTTGAATTATCCACTGGGATGTATTCTTTAAAACAATATTTCTGTTTATTTATCAAGTCATTTGTTTTTTTCAAAATTTAGTTAAGCTTTTGGATGGTTATACTGTACTGTATAGTTTCTAAATAAAATTAACGTTAAAAAAAAAAAAAAAAAAATGTTTTTATTCATGATGATATTGATGAAAAATATCTTAAGTCAAAAAATGTACGTATTATTACCAAATTATCTATTTATTCATTTCATTTTAACACAGATTGCAATTGTAACAATCATGTCTGTTACTGTCGCTACATAAACTAATAATAATTATAACTTGTTATTTAATGTAAATTTGTGCAATGGATGTGATTTTTAATATATTTAGGCGTTCTGATGTAGCAGCAACCTTGCATAAAACACCAGAATAACAGCATAGTATAGTACATAACTATTACTCTAAAATACGTACATATACATGATCACATTAAGTTTACAACTATAAAATTATAGTTATATTTTTTATTTAGCCAAACTTATTAAGACGTCTACGTAAGTATCTAAAAAGAATGTCCAGGATAAGAAAGAGAAATAACCAATGTTTAACCCTTAATGCAATCTGTCCATTTATACAACCTTTAAAAATTTGTGCTATTATTTGTGTGTTTAAAATTTTCACGCAACAAAATAACCAAACGGCCCATTACAATAATTATCTATTCAAAACAAGCGAACTGTGTGCGAAACAAAACTTTTCCTTTTTTAAATTTCTAACGTGTGTACGTTGAAACCTGTTCATTTTGAGAACAATAAGTCACCTTGCATAAATCCTAATGAGATGAGGTTAATTCTGAGAGAATATGTTTAATTGTACCTAAACCACCAAAGCATACCAGTAACCACTCTCCATTATTCAGATCCCTTTAAAAGCAACTACCTTTACTAAAATTTTAACCACGGAACTTTCATCTGAAAAAATCAGCTGTTAAACAACTGACTCACGAGTAGCAAAAATTAATAAAAATATCTAAGCGAATGCTGAAGAAAATAGTGATAGCGATTGAGTAAATATTAGAAAATAACACACTGGTATTTATATAATTTAGGTTTTTTGTAAAAAATAATGGTAAGAAAAATGTCTTAATATTTCATTTCATAAGGTATTAACATGTTCTTTATTCCCTTTAAGGATTTCCTGAATGCAATTCACATAAAAATTTATTCAGACAGGTTGATGGTTTATCACCGCTGCTCTTCAACTGTGCTTTGGAATTTATTATGAGACAATGGATCACTCAGAATCCTGGAGGTATAAAGATCGGGAGAGAATCATGAAACTTCAAGACAAACTGCTTAGGCTTCGCTGATGATCTAGTCTTCCTTGCGAACACTGTAGAAGATGCCAGACGCCAGATCGGAACTCTGGAAGATCTAGCAACAAAAATTGGATTGAACACCTCGTATGAGAAAACCAAGTTTATGATCATGGATCCACTCTGCATACATGAAATAGACGTACGAGGAAACAGTGTAAGAATAGTTAAAAAATTTAAATAACAGGTGAATACATTCATCACAAACTTATATGCTGGGATGACCGGATCGCTAAACTTAGAAGTGGACAAGTGTTAACACGGAATACATACAATAAAAATTCGTTATCAGTAAACATAAAAAATAAACATTATAAAACGATTTTAAGAACCAAAATCTTATACAGCAGTGAAACCCTAGCGTGGATTGACGGGGGAAGAATCAAGGAAACCCGCAGAGAAGTAGAACACAGGATACTGAGAACTTGCATAAAAAAATTGATGTTGAAAAATGACTGCTTAAATTTTACTAATTAAAGAAAAATTGGAATAATAATAAGTAGCTACATAAACAAAAAGTAACTGTCTCTTCGGAGCTCAAACAAAATAAAAAAAAACTAATTTGTAACGAATAATTTTAGGGATGGATAATAATATAAATTTTTATAATTATATAGAAAATTAGATAATTTGATCTACATTTATATACTAATAAAAATTATTTTTTTCAACACTTCACTCATGTTAATAATTTTAGGGCATTCACATTTCAAAAAGAAACGAGATAGATACAACTTTAGAATACTGATGTCGAACTTAATAAATATATTGTGTGTGGATGGTTAGATGTTTTTAAGGCATAAAGATATCAAATAATTTTAAAAACTATAACACTGTCATTATAAACAGGTTTTAAAAGAATAACTAGCATGCATTTTAAAATTTTAAAACTGCTTTCTCATAATACGAATAATTGATGCTATTTATCTGTATCATGTTTTGAATAACTGGTGCAGGAATACTGGGTGCAAAAAAAGTATACATCTATTTGAATTTTATTATAAAAATTTTATAAACAGTTAGGTACTATGTAACTACGTAATGTAAAAATAACCAAGATAATTTTTTGTTACTAGTTTAGTTTATTATTACAATCTATTAAATAATAAAACATCTGGTGTGAAACACTCACACGACTAACACATGCCGATGTAAATAATGAGAAATACAACCTGTATTTAATTATTAGTTACCAATATAATATGAAATATATAACCTAATGTTAATCATGAGTGAGAAAAATAAAAATTAACCTCTCTAGAACTATAAAACACAGAAAATCAGTAGTAATTGACGCTAAACTAGGTTCTGTAAAAAAATGCTTGAAATAAAAATTGTAGACATTTTAATTGTCTATAACTTTAAATTATAAACTCAATTGTCGCAGAATGCATGCTAAGGCCGTAATCTTTAAAAATCCTAGTTTTTACCGATTTTGATGAGCAAAGTACAGAAAATCGCTCATTGCCGCTAAATTAACGTTGTAGAAAAATTTGTTTGAAATAAAAGTTGTAGGTTATTTTTTTTTAATGCTACAACTTCAGTTAAATACACTTTTGCCCGAAATAAATATTAAGGCTGCGATCTTTAAAAAAATCCAGAATTTACCACGAGAGCACAGTCTTTCCAAGAATTTTTAGTTTAATTTTTTATTAAATGCCAGGCTGTTCATTTACCTACCGGAAATTTGGGTTTTCTTCGGACAATTATAGATTTATTGAACTTTTGTTAGTACTCCGAGTTTGAACACAAACCTATTTCTCTGTACACAAAAAAAAAATGCTGTTACATATTCCAAATTGGGTAAATAAATCGAGGGACAATAGTATGTTTGTGACTAAAATGGTAATAGATTGGTAGTTTACCACATTCTTAGTTCCAGGAAAGCATAACTTCTATGTAAGTTAATCAATCTATACAAGGTATGATCTGTATCGTCACATTGATAAAATCCCTCAATAAATAAAAATAATTTATCATTTATTTTTATTTATTTATTTGTTTGAGTGTGTATAGTACATTATTTTCCCCTTGGACGTTTAATTAATGTACGGTCTATTATTTATCATAATATTTGCAATTCCCTTACAATTAAATTATTTTATTACGAACCTTCTGTTAAAATTAAAAGTAACCACCATACAAATGTTTGTAAATTAACAATATGCAACGCCTATTTGTTACATGATTAAAAGACAATAATGGAATGGGAAAACTTCTTTTCGGTATACTTTTTTGATTTTTTGTATTCTTAGTAAACAAATATAAAAACCCTCTTGTTTTTGGCGAGTTCCAAAAATATTAGTAATAATATTATAAGAACGTTAAAACAGGAAAACATTTTTGATATAAATAATTATAGAAAGAATACAGAATTACGGATTTAGGGTTACATCACGTAGTAGGATTGCATTATTTGTACAAAATGTTTTAGAAGTTTATTCGTAATAACATAAGATTCCGCGAAATATTAAAATACAGTAAATGAGTTTGAATGAAATTTAAGCTTTGATTGATTTGCACCATAAATTTCTATACAAACCTGATTATAATGAACATATTTATATTCTTAACAAAATTATATAAAACACTTTTACGTTGAATTCAACACACCGTTGAATGCCGGCCGCATTGGCGTAGTTGGTAACGTGCTCGCCTCTCATCATGCGGTCTTGGGTTCGAATCCCATTCAGGCACGACATATTTTCATACGTAACAAAAAATCATTTCATCCTTCACCGTCTACATTAGCAATTGCAGAACAGTCGGCCGTTAAACCAAAAAAAATCAACATACCGTATGATTGTCAGACGAAGGTTTTTTTACTACTTTATTTATTTTGCAACTGTAACAAGAAGAACAACTAGCAAAAACGTTCACAACTAATATACCAAAAAAATAATTAATAAATAAACAAATCCAACCGCGTTAATGACTTTGAGGAGGACACCACCCAGCGATAGCACTCCAAATAATGATAAATGTAATCGTTTAAATTTTATTATTGTGTACGTAGCAATGTAACAGTTATCTTACGTTAATGTATCATGTCTTTACTTCATCGGCGTTTCAGTCGTCTCTGTGCGATTCCTGGTAGGTCCGCAGAATTCATATTGTATATTAAAGGATTGTTATGATTTTGAAGTTTGTCTTTGAACCTGCGGTACCAGTTTCGGATGTGTCGTTGACGTAAGTAACGCGTAAGTCATCGTGTAGTTTCAAAAAAATTTATACTCGGCTAATTTTTCTTGTACTTCACTTTAATTTTATAATAAGCCGTATTTGAGTTCTAAAATTTGTCACAGTTTTTACCTTGCAGGGCTGATAATATTATAGATCGTTGATATATTTTCTAATTGCATAAATTATTATGAATAATAAAGTTTTTAAACCTATATTAAATTGATATTTTTAGATATATTAAAACATATATGTTATAATTTAAATTTTCGTTCACTTAAACTTACTTCTCGAACACCTTGTATTTATATACATGTATATTTAAATAACCATATAATTTATATTAGGCCCTTATAGAACGGATACAAAGTGACCCCTTGTTACATTCCAATCACTAAAAATAATCGTCCATTAAAACCTAAAATAAAAATACAAAATACACTACTAATGAGATGGTAATTTAATACTAATTTGGATAGAACCCAACGTAATAATTTTGTTATTAATAATTTTATAATTTATTTAAATTAATTTCGGATTCTCATATGATTAATTTAACAACTTCTTCTATTATATTTTCTTAAGTTTCAAATTCATTTTTATTTTGGTATTTTGTTGTGGTAATGACAAGATAATTTTGTGTAGTTCTTTATTTTATTTTCTTATGGGTTTAAATATTTGTAATCTTTCTTGTTATTATATTTATGTATTATTAAGTGTTTTTATAAAACAGTCATAATTTTTTCTTTTTTTTGAATAATTTTACTTAACAATATAATTTATGCATCTTGTTGTTTGGGACTAATTTTCACTGGTTTCAATGAACTTGCTTTTTACTTAACATAAGTAAAATTATTGTATTTACTTTGAAATGTCATTTCTGTTTATTTAGAGGTTCTGGGTTACCGAGCTTCGCTTGGTTGCATATTAGGCCTATATTGTAGATTTCTGGATGACAGCACAATGGATTGATAATAGATAAGCCATTGAAGGAATTCTGACGTAGTCTTCATATTTAAAATACCATGTATTTGTTTACTATATATCATTACATCTGTAGCCAGCCTATTATTCTAATTTATATTTCTTAATCTAACGATTTTTTTCAAATATGAGACCTAGCGCAATCGATTTATAGACTTTGAAAACACACAATTTTTCAGGAAAATCGTTACAGCCGTTTTCGAGAACAGTTGGACATTAAACACACATACGCCAAATTGTCGTATATAATATAGGATTAACTAAAATTTCAATTTTTTTTTTGTTTAAGATTTCTTCGACTACTAGATCATAAAAAATCATGTCATATTGTTTTAGGTAAAAAATTTTGGATTTTTTTGGTATTTCAAAATTCTATGGTGATTATAATACCATAAAAGTTTATCTGCTTATTTCTCTGTAAAGTTCTTCCCTAAATGTACCGGTTTTTATTCTTTAAAAAAATTATAATCACTATATTTTTAGAAAACTAAAAAAAAAATTCTTTTAAAACCACTACAGTGGGTTACGGAACAGTACATTATGTTATGTGTGTCGAAATTTTCAAGCCTGCGGCCTGGAATCAATATATAATGTTTTTTTTTTGTACTTAATAATAATTTAGCTTCTACACCAATATGGCACGTGAGCAACAATAACTATCTGCAATAAATTTAAAACCTCTAAAGAAATAAGCGTAGCCTATAGGTGTTTATTTTTATAACAATTCTGGAACAAGTAATTGAGTAGTTGAAAGCGAGTCTATAGTTGTCAAATGACGAGTCGGGAAGCAAAGGACATTTCTTCTTCGCTTCTATCTCTTTTTCGCGCTTTAACTCTTTCCAAGGATTGTTTTCGATTTATTGTTTATTTAAGAAAACTATTTAAATTATAAAAGTACAGAAATATTAAAAAGTTTATCCAACTTGATAAAAAATTATATTATACGATAAACTTCTTTCAAATATTTCACTTAAGAAACTATAAAAAACTGGTTAGTAGTGGCTGAAATAGAGTACAACAAAATGAAATTTGATCATCTGTTCTCGACTTATTCGGTGGAATTCTAACCATAATATGATTGCCACGTACCACGTACGCAATACTGTATACGCAGCACGGCGCATAATCCTCATATACCATTCGTTCTTCGGCGCTCTCGCCAACCCAAACGCAAATCTCGGGAGTTTTAATGGAAATACAAGCGATCTGTATTTGCAATACCGCTTGGATAATGTTTTAAACTTTTAGTTATTAAAAATCCAACTCAACGTTTGCAAAATTCCTGTAGAGGAGATCTAAATAGGCAATACTTTTGTACTTGTAACTATCATCATGTATCGTATTTCTTATCACCTTCAATATTACTTATAAATGTAATTGTGAAGCCCCTTTAGAGCCCTAATATTGACTGGTGTACAATAAAGCCATAATGTCAATTAGTCAATCATTGTATCAATTTCATTCACTAAAGTGTACGTCATATCACTGTGAGCTTTATGTCTAGCATTGTTTAACAACTCTGCCTCACTCCTTATCTTCCAGCGTTGCCGCGTATTCAGATAAGTAAACACAATGTAAGGTTATGTCGTACTAAGAGAAACATTTATAATGAATTGAAAACCAAAACAATATTTTAAAACATTAGTAACGTATCGTATTTATAGATACATACATGTGAGCGAGGTGATTGTACAAGAAGCACATAGAAATTGCGATCCGACAATACTGTGGTTAACTTAAACGACCTTGAAGGTCAAATGACTTGCCGCATGATATAGTTGTTTACATTTTACAATTAATTGTGGATAAAATAAATGAAAGTAGAAAATTTTATTGTCGATTTATCGACTGCTTTGTGGTGTGGTTGTTAGCGTGCACGTTTACAAAGCGGAAGGTTTGATAAGCGAGCAGGGTTTGAAAAAACATTACAAGTTTAAACGAACCGATATCATACTAACATTAAAAAGTTTATCCAACTTAATAAAAAAACTAAAAAGAGTTTTTAAACATAAACGTGAGAATTTTAAACATAAATTTTCATGTTGAAAATTTAATTTTAATATGTAACACATTGTGCAATAACCCAAAGAAAAGCTGTACAAGGGCAAAACAGCAAAACATTAGTGCAAAAAGAGATCACTTTACCGGAGCATAACCAATTTACCAAAAGTGAAAGATTTTGTAAACAAACTAAATCATCTGTTAACAGGCTTTCAATAGCGAAGTTTGTACATACGTCACAGAAAGTTTAAATGGTACTTTTTTAGCAGCGGTAATCTAATATTAGATACGTATAATATTATTCGTTGTTCTTTTATGTCATACTGACCTGCTAAATAAAACTAACGAGATTATCTATTTCACAAAATGAAAAACACTTAACAGTATTGTAAAATAAGTTAAAACCATCAGAAATACCAATAATTCCAATGTTTTTTTATAGTAGTTATTCTTGGGTAGGTATATTGTTTTGAATATTACGGTTCCATTGTTTATGTATTTTTGTCTTTGTATTGGTGTGTTACGATGCAACTATGAATTTTTGTTTTCAATGTTACGTTGTGTTATCTTTATTTAATTATATATTCTCAGTTACATGTATTTAGAGAGGATTAATATTTTGTTGATTTTCCTGAACAATTTTTATCAACATTGTTTTCATTAACTCCTTTTTGAAATTATCCACGAGATGGTTAAGAAGCATGTTATTGTAAAAATAAATTGAATTGATTGGCTCTCGTAAATCTTTAGAATAAGACGACTAAACTTATGAACTTTTCAAAAGCCAAAAATATAGCAACTTTAAGGTGATTATACATAATTATTTTTTGTAATAAAATGTGTAACTACTACTATAATTACCCAACAATGTTACATCAAAATCATTCTAACTGGTTAAAAACGAAAACGTATCATTGAATAAATGACTGATTCTAAAAATCCACTAATAAAAAATATTTAAATAAATTATTAATAAAAATACCATAAAATCGTGGTATTTTAAAGAAAAATACCAATAATATTATAATAATTTTGTATGGGTGGGGGGCCTTCCAAACTCCCTTTTATCCCACCGTCACCACCGACTTCCATGGCTAATTGGAAAGATACGAGGTGGTAAATAGAATAGCAATAGAATATTGCCTTGTTGTACTGCACCATTATTATTCTTATCATTGTCAGGTTTTTCTTTCATCAGAAAAATGGTCAGCGACCTAGTACAACGCATCCCCCACAGACACGAATAACATAAAACACATAGCTAAGATAACACAAACATTATATCATATTCACAGCCCTCTTTCACAGTATTTTTTATATTTTTTTCTTTAAATTTAGTCTGTGATTGTAGATAAAAACTGTGATTATATAATAATAAATACTGCACAATTATATTACACTTCCATAATGCTTTTATTACAATCACAAACTGTAAACAAAACAGTTCCAACAATAACATTCAGAAACAGCTGATCAGCTGATAAAATTAATTGTATTAAACACATGTCAACTCTCCCCCTTTAAAGTCTTGACCGTAGCATCTGATCGACGTGTCGCCTGCAAACTTGACCACTGTCTAGCTTGATATAGTAGTTTAAATTACCGTCTCTAGATTGAACTTGCCCAAGACTCCATTTCCCTTGGCCACTGTAATTTCTTACTTGCACACGATCCCCAACCATAAATTGGCGTACTATGCCCCTTGGGCGTTGTTTTATCTGTTCTCCTTGAGGTGGCACTAGTAAACTGATGTAAGTTCTTACTTTCCTATTAAACATGAGGAAGTATGCAGAGTTTCCAGTTGAGTTTGGAACTTGACAGAGTTGCATGAGTATTCGATGGAGCTTTGTTTCAAGAGATCCTGGTTCTTCTAGCATGCCTTTCAAAGACTTTTTAACAGTTTGGACGAACCGTTCTGCTTGACCATTAGATGACGGATGGAATGGAGCTGTAGTTTTATGTTTTGTTCCACATTTATTTAGGAACTCTTGAAATGTAGTAGATGTGAAATTTCTTCCATTGTCAGATATCAGGACATTAGGCAGACCAAAAGTACTAAACAGTTTCCTCAACTCCTTCACAGTCCATTCTGCAGTTTTTGTCCTGGTAGGAATCACTTCTACCCATTTCGAGAAAGCATCTACAACAATCATAAATTGTTGCCCATTTGTTGGGCCCATGAAATCCACATGAATTCTTTCCCATGGTTTTGTTGCTGGTTCCCAAGGGTGGTTTATTTCTTTGGCTGGTGCGTTTTGTTTTTCTCGACATGGTCTACAGGTAGAAATCATATTTTCAATATCTTTGTCCATCCCTCTCCAACAGCAGTAACTCCTGGCTAAGGCCTTAGTTTTTAAGATCCCCACATGTCCAAAGTGTAATTCAATTGTAATTCAAAGTGTAATTCTTAATTACACTTAATTATTAATTGTAATTAATAATTAAGTGTATTATTGCACTTAATTATTCTTAATTGTAATTCAAAGTGTAATTCTTAAGTGAGGTCGGAATGATTACCTTCCACCCTCTAAAAAGACATCCTTCATGAATTGTAAGTTCATTGTCGTGATATCCTAAAGCTTCAAGTGATTTACCTTCTTGAAGATACTTTACAATTAAACCAAGTTCTGGGTCCTTCATTGTCTCTGCAGCTAGTACCTTGTGATCAATTGTAAGTGTGTTGATCTGGTTTGTTTGAAAAATGTTGTGCTGATCCATACATCCATTGTTCATGTCTTCCATTGGAAATCTTGAAAGAAAATCTGCGTTCCCATGTTCACTTGTTCGTTTGAATTCAATTTTGTAGTTAAATCCGGATAAGAAATGAGAGTAATTGAAAAGCCGTGTTGCTGACATAGAAGGGAGGCTTTTGTGAGGGTCAAAGATAGCAACCAGTGGCTTATGGTCTGTTACGAGTGTAAATTGTCGTCCGTAACAATATGAGAAAAATTTCTTCAGACCCCAGTATATTCCAGTCGCTTCTTTATCGATCTGGCTGTAATGTCTTTCAGCTTTTGTTAAAGTCCTGGATGCAAAAGCTATTGGCCTTTCACTCCCATCTGGATAGCGGTGTGATATTACGGCTCCAAGTCCTACTGGAGATGCGTCTGTAGCAAGAATTAGTGGATACTCTGGTTTAAAGTGACTAAGTACTGTGTCACCTGTTATTACCTCCTTGATAGTTTGAAAACTCTGTTCACAGTTACTGTTCCATCTGAATGGTTTTCCTTTCTGCAGTAAGTGATGCAGTGGGTGAAGCACGGTTGCTAGATCCTTAATAAACCGGTTGTAGTAGTTCACAAGTCCTAAAAATGAACGAAGCTCATTTATGTTTTGAGGTCTTCTTGCATCTGTAATCGCTGTTACTTTTACTTTGCTTTTGTGTATTCCATGCTCATCAATCACATGTCCTAGGTATTGTATTTTCTTTTGAAAGAATTTGCATTTGTCCCGATTTAACCTTAAATTCTTTCTTCTCAGACCTTCAAACACTTTTCTGAGTCGAGTGAGTAGTTCATCTTCGGATCTTCCTTGCTAAATAATATCATCAAAAAAGCACTGAACCCCTTCGAAACCTTGAAGGACTCCATCCATCACTTTCTGCCAGATTGCTGGAGCAACTTTAACACCAAACATAAGCCTGTTTACATTATATTGTCCTTTGTGAGTGCTTAAAGTCTGGATTTCTGCACTTTTATTGTCCATTTCCAAGTGAAGATATGCATTACTTAAATCTAGCGTACAAAACAATTGGCCTCCGTTCATCTGGGCAAATATGTCTTCAATTCGTGGTATAGGGTGATGTTCATCCTTAATTTGCTTATTAACTGTGACCTTAAAATCAGCGCATATCCTTACGTCACCGTTTGGCTTTACAACAGGGACAATTGGAGTACCCCATTCAGATTTCTCTGTCTTTGAAATGATACCAGCTTCCTCCAGACGGTCCAGTTCTTTTTCAACCTTTTCCTTTAGGGCAAATGGTATAGGGCGAGCCTTGATGAATATTGGTCTAGCTTCCTCAATAAGTTGGAGATGTTCGTTTGTATCTGGTATTTTTCCGATTCCAGGTTCAAACAAATCCTTGAACTCATTTAAAAGTTCATCAAGTTCAGAAGTTGTAGTGGTGTTGTTGATCTTCTTCAGTTCGGCCCAATCTAACTGTACTTCTCTCATCCAATCTCTTCCAAATATTGCGTCTAGGTCTTGGTTTACTATGTACAGTTTACCTACGAACATTTGGTTTTTGTAGGGACATTTTACAAAAACAACTCCTCTGGGTTTTATCAGTTCATTTGTATAGGTTCGTAGTTCTACGTTGGTGTGGAAGATTTTCTTATTTATGTTAAGCCTTTTGAAAGTACTGTAAGGTAAAATGCTGATTGCTGCTCCAGTATCCAACTCCATGTGAATAGGCTGACCTTCTATTAGTATTTTGACAAGAAACTTGTCACTTGCTTGAGTCTGTATCTTGTAAATGTCGTGTTGTTCTTCGTGTACATCTCCCAAATCAATTTCAGCGGAGTGAACTTTTGAACTGCTTGTGCCCAGACATACACTTGCAATATGTCCTTGCTTATTGCATTTTCTACAAATTTCTTTGATAAATTTGCATTGTCTAGCTCTGTGGTTAGGTGATCCACAACGGTAGCATTTACCTTTCAATCGTTCCAAGGGTGACATTTTGCTTGCATTAGGCTGATAACGACCTGGTTTCACTTGATTTGTATTCAACACCTGGTTGATTTTGGTATTGGTAGACCTATTCGACTTATATTCCTCAACTAAGTTACTTTCGGTCTTGGCCAGTTCCAGTGTAGAAGCAATTTTCACTACATCTTGAAAATATTTTGTAGGTTTTTCTTGAAGTTGTCTGGTTCTTACCTCGCTGTCTTTAAGGCCTCTAATAAATTGCATACGCAGTAGTGTATTTGCAATAGATTTACTGCAGTGTTCACAGTTAAAATCACAGTCTGATGTCAACTTCTGAAGCTCAACAGAATACATTTTCACTGTTTCTTCAGTTTCTTGCATTCTTGATAAAAATTGGTGCTGTAAACCCCATATGCTAGGTTTCGGGTCAACATAGTCCATTAAAATCTGAACTAAATCTGTATGTTTGGTTCAGAGGACTTTCAGGTGCACAAAGGTCGTACAGCTTCTGGTGTAATTGGGGTGTCAGAGCATGGAGCAGTGTGTACACTTGGTCCTTTGGCTGCATTCCATGACCATGTAGATGAAAAAATACTTCAAAACGTCGAATAAAGTTTTTGAAAGTTTCATCTTCTTGAAAAGGGATAAATGAAATTGTTGAAGTAAGTGCTCGAGAATGCTGTGCTGGTGTCGACAATTCTATATTGCTATGGGCCTTGTCCTGTATGTTCATTTGAGTTTCTGCTGTAAGCTGTCCCAATCTCTCCTGTAACTGGTCCATCAGATTATAGTACTTGTCTTCCATTTCCATTCTGTAATCCGACTCCTTGTCTAGTTCCTCTTCTTTAGTTTTGATTTCTATTAATCCTTGTGCATAATTAAATCGTTCCCAATATTCTTCTAACATGTTTATTCTTGTTTTGATAACGTCTTTTGATAATGTATGTAGGTTTTCCAATAATCTGTCTGCCATAGTCAACTGCCGCTTTACTACTGACCTGGACTTTTTTAAATCAGAAATACTTTCACAATCGTGGTTACTCATCTTGTTCAAAGTAAATAAATATACAAAAATAAATAAATAAATAAATAAAAATAATAATTTGGCTCGTCGCCAACTAATAAATACTGCACAATTATATTACACTTCCATAATGCTTTTATTACAATCACAAACTGTAAACAAAACAGTTCCAACAATAACATTCAGAAACAGCTGATCAGCTGATAAAATTAATTGTATTAAACACATGTCATATAAAATATTATATAATTATAATATAATAAACTTCTTTCAAACACTTCCAAAAACTGAATGTAATGCGATGCAAACGATCCTATACCACTATTTTTTTTATTGAACTTGATAAATTATGAATAATATAATATCATATTTTTTTAAATAAAAAATGTCGATTATGATTTGTTTAATTACCGATACCTACTTAAATTTATTATTGGAATATGATTTTTTTTTAAATTACTCTTTTGAAACTGTAGTAAAAACCTTTTGATAACCTTTTGAAGCTTTTGAAAACTTTTATAACTATAGAAGCCTTGATCCCTTCGAAACCTTAGACAAAATTAATTAGATAATAAGAACGGATTATAAACATACATTATTCTCAATTAACTTCAGGTGGTTCTTATGGAATATCTTGAACTTTGTAATTTTCATCACTCGCAAAGATTTTGACATATACTTTTATTTTCATATTTAAATTTAACTTTGAATTTCGAAATTATAAAATAATTACCTTTGTGGCGTAGTGGATAGCGCGCTAGTATTCAAAGGGAAGGTCACGGTTTCGATTCCCATCAACTGTCTGAAAATGTTACTAGTCAATGCCCACCGTTCATATTCTATATCACACCGTGGTCACTAATGACCAAGCTGTTGATGATATTTTTAATAAAAATTGAAAAAAATGTTAGCTACATTATGATAAAACTGTCATTTAGTTTCAGACATATGAATTTTATGCGATTGCTCTATGCCAATCGTTCATATAGTTCGAAACCGTGGTTCTTTACCATTTTGCCTTATTGTGTTGTTGTTTAGGTGATCTGTCAAAAGGCTGGTTTGAAGCGTTAGAAGCTTTACTAATATAAGTACTATATAATATATAACTATAATATAAGTACTATATAATAATTATATAACTATATAAGTAAAATGAGGAGTGTAGTGGTTTGTCAATTCTTTTCTCAATGAGTGGAAAAGTATGCGCATCAGCATACCCGGCTCTCTGCAAAGGGTCTAATTTCTACCCTGAAAATTACTTCTAAACTTTATTCACCACCGGGTCTGGCTCTATGATGAAAATCATTATTCTCAGAAGAAATAACTGTGAACTGTGACTAGTGTCTATTACATTTACCTTTTCTGTTTGTAAATGCTTCTGCCATTTAATTAGCTGTTCATATTTGATAAAAAATAAAATTAATTTTTGTAGCCCTGGAATTAGCACATCGAGTGTAAATAATTTAACACACCACCTGCCTGTTTGAGCAATTTTGCCGAATACTTATATTCATGTAGATGAAGAGACATGTTCGAGGTCAAACTGAAAAGATACCGTGAACGGGGTTTTTTGTGTTAACCATTATAGTTCACTTTTTATCAAAATATAATTTATATTAAAAAAAATCTGAAACATGTTATTTTGTAATTAAATGATGCACTGATAATGATTTATAGAAACATGCTATGAAAGTTTATTTCAATCAGACAAACGTTTTACGGTCGCATAGATTGGTCTATGGAGACAAGTTTCCATCATTTATGAATAGATTGTTGACAAAGCGATGAAGTACGTACCCTAAAGTTCATCGTTATCTCTCTCAGACACTACAAACGTCTCTCTCACTCGTACATACCCTCAATCTTCTACTCCAAGTATCTCTCTGAGTGAATGAGAGAGATGAAGATAGTGAACACGATACGTTTTAAACAGAATAGAGAGGCAGGATTTGGGCAGACTTTAGTAAAACAGTTAACCATTCACCGCCATAAACCGCAGAAGTTGACTACACAACTAACCAATTCAATATCTGTCTCCAAACTGACAATCTTATCTGTATAATAATATCATCATATAATATTATTATTAATTTTCTCCAAAGATTTAAACAAGTTACGACTAACATTTCTTGTACCGCTATAAATACTAGGCCTACTTGTTTTCAATAAATTCAGACAAGGAAGAAAAATTTCAATTATTATTTTATAAATT
This sequence comes from Catonia carolina, assembly GCA_035578175.1. NCBI lineage: Eukaryota > Metazoa > Arthropoda > Insecta > Hemiptera > Achilidae > Catonia > Catonia carolina. The sequence continues at coordinate 22,891,674 of JAQMRL010000008.1, forward strand.
ATTTTTATAAAAATAACTTAAAATACGAAAAACTTCTATTAGATTTAATAAAAATGTATATTTTATCCGACTCAATTTAAATTTTACTCAATCATTTTTGACCTACATTTTCCTTGAAATGATAATTTGATAAAATAAAAAATTAAATTATTGGAAATTTATATACCTATATTTTATTTTTCAATTTATCTTTAAATCATAACCATGATTGTTTGGAATGAATAACCATGAAAGATTCAGTAATTTAAGGTCATTAGTGGAATAGTTTTTTTTTGAGAACGACTTTGTGGTTATTGATTTAAAATAAATAGCAATTTCAATGTTTCGTCTGGGAATATCTGTGAAAATTCCATTCATCGAATCCATTAATAAATTTGTTTTGTTTTTAGATCATCAGTTAAAATTTCGCTTGAAAATTTAAGTGTTTACCTCATAAAGTAGTAAATTAGTGTTCCATGTTATTTCGACTCCTGAAATTAGTAGTAGCACCTACTGAAAATTTTAGTTTATCGGTTTCTAAGAATGAATTAAATTTTTGAACATATCAAGGATTTTATTGCTCACAGCAGGCAGCTGGAATATAATACGTATAAGTATATCTTAGATATAGGCCTATATCTCTATTCTTATAGTTCTGACTACAGTCATCTGACTACGTCACGTGTTTCGATGAGTAAGTGTGACTGTTGGGTTACTCATCTCGAAGAGTTCAAAAGAGGGGAGTGGACTGATATCAAATTTGTTAGTCGAATAATTATTTCATTTTGAACACATATAAACGTTTAATGTTCGAAAGTTTTTCAATTAAATTATTATACAATAGTGTTCGCGATACATTTCGCCTTCTCGGTACATCCCCAAAATGACAAAAATACATTTAACCCTTTCAAACAGGTATGGGTACATTTAGAGTAATGTAAAATTAATGCGTAGCAATTTTGGAAAAATGTACTTTGAAAAATTGTTTGGTATTACAAAAGTAAATATTATCATTGTCATAAATTACATTATAAATTGTAATTTTCCTTTTAGTGAATGTATTAGTTAACTTTGACCGTATCAATCAAACAGAATCTGGTTTACTTCCACAATTTGTCATTATGGACATTGATAAATATCAAAATTATAATATAATATATCTGATAGGGTAGGCCTACATTTATATATACATCACTATCAATGTATCATTGCTGACGTAAGCGGATGGATAGTAGTGCGGTGAAATGATTAGTTGAATTAATTTTGATTGAAATTGTTACATTCAAGTACGTACTATCGTTGTTCAGAGCTCACCAACCGTTAATGAAAATTCATTTGATTGAAATTAATTAAATTGTTATTTGGTTTGAAATTGAGATAAGAGGTTTAGGAGAAAATTTTAAGGGTTTAATAGAAAAGTAACTAATATGTTTTAGAAGATACGATTTCAGTTATTCCAGTAGAATGGTTTGTTTCATTCGTTTACTCTTTAATATTACATTAGAATAGCCGATTTAATAATGTTTGGAAGGACGAGTGATATATATGTAGACTATTTGAATTATTTAATTCACGAAGAAGAATTATAACCGTTGTCTTTATGATTCGGTATTAGTAATACCGGTATTAAAATTTGTTACATGATATTTTCATGGTTTGAAAAGGAAAGATTAGAAAAAAGTTAATCTGTTATTTGTTAGAATCAGCGATGTTAGCGTGGCGGCAGACTTTAGCGACTAGGAAACGGGAGAGTAACGTCAGACTGGGCAGTACATTACTGGTTTAGCCTGTTGACAATGAAACTCCTGCACCATGTACGCTCTCAAAGTTTACCCCAAACCGCCCCCGGTTTCTCTTTTTACCCCCATGGGGAAAAGAGAGATTCGTTGTCTCCCCTAAACCCACTCCCCCCCGTTGTAATCTGTTCACGTGCTGCCTCTACTTCTACTGTTTGCTAACGCTGGTCCTACTCGGTGTACTTTGAACATCCCTTCACTATGTTCTACTATAAACAAAATCTTCCCCATTTTCCACACACAAATACAACTTATATACTAACACAGAGATACAAACAACGTAAAATTATCTCGTACCGAAATATTGCACTTACACCAACCTCTCGCAATACACGCAAACATTTTCTCAAGCAAGACCAGTCGTTTCTCATCTTTTCCACAACTCATACCATAATGCTTTTCTGCAATGTAACAAAATGAAATAGGGACCTTATCAGTGACTTTCCTACTCCAAACACTTGTTAATTAACTTAGCCGCAATGTTTACTTTATGTACGAGCACTGAAATATATAGAAACATGTGTGCGTATACGTACGTGAATGTACCGCTTAGAAACCCCCATATGTACGCACAATATCTCTTTCATAAGTATCTCGACTTTCACCAAAGGAATTATTTCACTATATGAATTTTGTATGTCAACATATCACTAAAACAAAATGTACCATCTGCTTGTATTCAAAGTTAATGTACTACTTCTTCACTTTTATTCGGAAACAACAACAAAATTATCAAACTGATTAGAATTTAAAATAGAAGCATTAAAAATTCACTCCGTTTTCATAGGAATTGAAACAGTTTCGTTAAAATTATTTTACCATAAAACTTTTACTTATTTTTGAAAATGCGAGGCAGTGCTATGTATCTCTGCATTATATTTTTTATAATGAATGTATTTTACGTCTTATCAACAACGTGAGTAAAATTATCTGTTATCAACAACATGAGTAAAATTATCCGTTAAGTACCGTAAAAGTATTTATTTTTTTTATTAATGCGTTCAGGAAACTCCCGGGGGATTATAGGACATGTCAAGAATTTATAACACTGAAATACAAATTACAATCACACATTATCGTGTTACTACTATTTAGAAAAAATTCTTGTACCATATAAAAACTTTCATCAAATTAAGTAATTTTTCAGATTTTTTTTATAGGAATGCAAACTAACACAAACATTTTAATGATTGGGGTAATTTATTGATATATTTTCTCCCTGCATTAGTAAATATTTGTTCAAACAATTTTGTGGTGTGATAAACCACATAATAATCATTTCTGTTTCTTGTGTTGTGATAGTGGACATTGAAATTTTGGATAAAAGTATTATGTCTAACATACATTATTACCTCAAAAACGTAGAGTTATGAAACCGTAAGCAATTGAAGCTCTTTAATAGTGGTCTGCATGAGATGAACTGGTCAGCTCCCACCATTTACTTATTTGCTTTCTTTTGAATTTTAAAAACCCTATTCATATTACTTATAGTACTAGATTTACCCAATACTAAAATACCATAACGGATATGAAACATAATTAGACCACAGTAAGCAGCCATTAGCAATTTTGTATCTTTTAATCTGGCAATCTGTTTTAATGGAAATATCCCAGTTGATATTTTTTTTTTAGCTTTTATTTGTTATCGGGAATTGTACCTTATTGACAACAAGCCAATTTTATTGCTGCTTTTCGCTGTTTGGCATGAATATTTTTAATAGGGAACCCAGTGAAGTTTGTTCAGGTTTGTCAGCTGGTCACCATATAAAGTTATTGCCCAACCAGTGTTGCTTAACAATTAATAGAGAATTTCTACTATCTAACTGACTGGGCTGTCCCGAAGGGCCAGTTGTAGTTGATATTTTACTACAAACTTGATTGGTAAAGAAATCCCTTGACAGATATAGTAGCTGTTGTCCTGTAAGTTTATCGCGAAATGATTGACGTTGTGATGATTACGTTGAGTCTTTGCTCATTATGTTCTGCTAAATCGTGTATTTCTTGTCTTGGAGAGTTAAGTCCTATGTCGTTATATATATATCTGTTTTGTATGTACCATGGTATCCTAAGATCTGTTCTTAGAACGTTTGTCTGAAAATGTTCTATAATAATACAAGTAGAACGAATGAAAGTGACCAGTTCAAATATATTAATGACGTTAGCTAATTTAAGAAATTTTACAGTGTTTCACTACTTGTTGATTCATTTGTATTATTTTACATTTTTTACATTTCGTAACGGTTACGAAGTGGTCGAATGTGTGTCTACGTTTGAAATTATATAGGTTAGTTTACTGAATCGTAGTGTGCATATCTGGTTGGTGTTGATATTGTAAATAATTGTTGATAAATTATCTTGTTACTAAATGACTAATTCGTAGTTGAAGTGTAATAACTTTATCCCTTCAATTATAAAATTTAACTGGTTAGTCTTCGAAGATGGACTGACTAATCCGACAAAGTTTTGTTGGTCGTTGTTGTCCTATCTGATTTTTGAGTTCGGCAAAAAACAGAATGTGGATAAGATAACAAGCTTTTCAAAATAAATTTTATATTTAGTGAAATAGTTTATTTATTACGGACGAGTTCTATCATGCATCTTGACCTAAATACAGACACAATGAAGCTACACAATCATTAAAAAAATTAATTCTAATTTACACTCAAAATTATTTAATTATACAAATCCAGATGTATGAATATTGTCATACCCGTGCTCCTACCACAAAATTTGTAGGATTAAAAAGATTAAAGATATTCTGGGGTAGGAATCTAATTGAGAACTACGATGCGGGTTTACCACTGGGTGATTTTTACTTATTCAATGACGTAGACAGGATAATACACTCATGCATTGATATAGATAATAGTTATTTCTAAATGAACTTTCAGTATCATAAAATTTTGTTGCTAGATATTTTATAGAATATTAACAACAGAAGCTGGTAGAAGCCTAAGTGATATCAAGAGTAGAATTGCTCAAGCGGGGAAAGCCATTGAATTGAAAACCAGCTTACAGATTACAAACATTGATTTACAGATAAGGAAAATGTCTTAAAACAATATGTTTGGAGTGTAACATTATATGGGAGGTAAACGTGGATGATAGGGCTGCAGAAAGGAAGAGGATAGAAGCTTCTGAAATGTGGTGTTATAGGAAAATGTTAAAGATTAGGTGGGTAGACAAAATAAGTAATTTAGCTTTTCTTAGGCTAGTGGATGAAAAAAGAAGTATATGGAAACATCATACCAGAAGAAAGGATAGGGTATTGGGTCATATCTTAAGACATCCAGGTATTGCTACATCAATAATGGAGGGTAATAATAATGAGGGAGTGGATTGTAGGGGGAGGCAAAGTTTAGAATACTTGAAGCAAATTAAAAAATATGTAGGTTATTACAGGTATGTATATATGAACGAGTTGTGCTATATAGAACAGCTTAGAGTACCACATCGAAAAAGTCGAGGGACTGATGACAAAACACGTTACAGAACATATTTTATCAGTTATTGAGAACTGTTGATCCCAAAGTTGCAGAATTACTGATAAGTGGAGGCCTGATTGGGTGAGAGCTTTTGAGTTTATTTATATTCTGTTCAGATGTTTTAGGGAGTGAATTGTAGGGGAAGGCAAAGGTTAGAATACATAAAGCAAATTACAATAGATGTAGGGTGTTACAGGTATGTAGATATGAAACGACTTGCGCAAGAGAGAACAGCTTGGAGAACTGGATCAAACCAGTCGAGAGACTGATGACAAAAAAAATATTTTTGTAATAATTATCTGAAGATATTTTACGTGTCTTTTTTAAAATTAATTTTCATGTTTCCTTCTTGTAACTGATTTACCGGAACTATTTCAGTAATAAATTCCAGGTAAGATTATTCGTGTTGTTTACAAGTACACGTTCATAATACTCTTTTAATAAATAACTTAAGATTGATGGTTAGGAATATCTTATTAGAGTTAGGAATTGTTGTTCACATAATGAGCCGTGTCATATCAAAGAAGTGATCTTTCTTGATGGAAGTGTTATGGGTGGTAGATAAATGGAAAAAGAGGAGATTGGCAAGATAGGTATAAAAAGAATTGCTTTGAGTAGCAGGTAAAATCTTTTACCTTGAAACGAATGACGCCGGTAAGATAGATAGGCCAATATCTATATATCCTAGTACCTTACTTTGTTGAAACGTTCGTTGGCCTTACTTTTGAATTGATGCATAGATAGACAATTTTATGGAAAAAACATCGTCCATCTTGCTCACTCTTTCGTGGAGAAAGAGAGAAGAGTCGATCATATCTAACAAACCGGGGATATCTTTGTCCCCTTTTTTCTTTTCACTGTGATCAGACAAAAAGCCTGGGTTATGGTCCAGTACGTCGACCACGTCCCATTTGGTGGGGCGTTTCGTTCCGGCCCCTGGATTCGTTTTCCGTAACTGTCCTGTCCGATGGTACACTCTCCCTATTTCTACATCCCCTAATTCCATAACAACCCCCACATATATACATTCTACCACCATCCCTTGTCTCTTCTATATTCGTTCTACACAAATAAAATGTTAATCTTGTTAAGATACAATATATATACATCCACTACTAAACAATGTACAACTCGTCTGCTCTTAATCCTCACCGCCCTCATAAAGTTTTACAGTTATTTCATTTCAATATGGAGGCTCAACTTCCAAAAAAATATACTGTCAGCTTTCTGGGTGTTTCAGATTATTTCATTTCATTTCTAAACAATAACACACAATTTAATACACGCTACAAAACACAATACACCGTAACAACAGTATATTTTGCTCATTTCTCGTAAAAACAGTTTTATTTAGGGGATTTTAGTTCATATTTAAATGTCGAAGTGTCTAAAATGAAAGAATTGGATTATACTTAATCCTTTAAATTATAAACTGTTAGGCGATTAGCAACAATTGTGGATTAAGAAACAGTGGCAATTGTTTAACCTGTTAGGTCTACTTCTAATATTTACTGTTAGTGATTTATCTATGGAAGAAACCGAACCCAGGAAATGGAGAATAAAATTGCGATATAGTATTTTGTATGTAGTAGATGAGAAAAAATTAATTAATTTTGAAATTTAAATTTTAGAATTTTTATTTCAGTTTTATTATCATCGTATCAACATTTCTAGGTTTTGCAACAAGAAAACAAAACAAGTAACATAACGAAGAAGGATTACAATAATGTACAATAGGTTTCTCCACTCGTCTATTTTTGATTTATGTAATTTTTTTGTTAAATTTTTTTTTAGAGATTTAAAAATTGTATCAGTGTGTAGTGTGTAGTGTGTGACGTTGAACAATCCTGGTAAATAAAATTTTCTTCGTGTCGTGAAGTAGTATTCTATGCAAAGCACTCAAAATGATGTATTGGAGTGATAACACATTTTGTTAAATTCTTGTCCGTCATAAGGTGATGGTGTATCAGTTTAGTATTATCAATCTACAGTCGCGTAAGTGTAAAATTAATAATATTATTGTTTACGGATGTTTTAATTGATTTTGAACAATTATTATTTTGTTATGCTGAAACGGGAAACGTGATTTTTTTGAGGTATGAAATCTGTAGTACTGTAGTGTGATTTGTACTTACTTTAACCCTTTTAAGGTCACGAGCCGATATATCGGCCCAAAAAAAAAAAAAAATTCGCAAAAGGTTTTATGTTTCTACAAAGCCGATATAATTGCTCCATGAATGCTTAGTCTAACCGGCAATGAGGCGATTTATCGGAACCATTTTACTCTCTCATTTACGATCTTATTTTTTATGGATTTTAACAAACTTTTCACTATATTTATTAAAAGAGAAATATTCATAATTTATGTTTTTAGTGATGTTTTGGCAAAATATTAAAAAAATATATTGTTACATAATATTGATCAATGTTATGATATTAAATAATCTATTCCTGCTCAACTGAGAGATTTGCTATATAAACATTAAGCATTCATGTGTTACAGACTGGAATAAATTCGTAAAACATTTAAAATACGTACACGTGTTGTTTTCTCTATTTGGTTACTTAAGTTTAGCTTTCGATATTCCAGTATTGTACAGTAATATTAGACTTGTAACTACTATTTTTATGTAAACATTTATACAGAGTTACGTGGCTTATTGCATACATTCGTATTGCGTTGTTTACATATCGCGCATTAAGCAAGTTTTATTAGTTACGTAAAAAACTTATTTGAAAAATATTATTGCCCGCCTCCGTAGCTTAGTTGTAACGCGCTAGTAAATAACGTGGTTTTTAGTTTCCGAGTTCGATTCCCGGATATGGTCTGGAAATTTTCACCCACTGAAGTTAAAACCCACCGTTACTAATCCACCATAGTAACTGATAACGAGCTGTGGTGTAAATGCAACTTTACATAAAGTAAAAAAAATTGTGAACAAATTTCAGGGTTGTTTATTAATACTTTTAAGGCCTCATTGGACCACTTTAGTTAATACCTAGTAAGGTAATTTTCTGTTTTTAATCTTTTTGTTGCACTTATCCAATTCTTTCTCTCAGTTCAATTCTCTCTTGTTCTGTCAATATTTCTTCAAGGCTTTTGATCTGAGCCTTACTGCTTCAGAAAACACTGTCTTTTTTGCCAACTTTGCTTTCTGTTGGAATCTGGTTATTGGGTCTTTGATTTCGTGATAGTTTCCTGATTTTGTTTTTAAGTAAGTAAGTTTATTTTAAGTGTTGAAAAATATGTGAAGTTCTTTATCTTAAGTTTTGTCAGTGTCTTCCATCGCTCTGATTCGTCTCTGAAACTTTCTCGTAGTGGTTTATCTCCCGAATCCGATTGGTAATTTTTTTTTTTGGTTTTTACCAAAAGGTGACTTAAAGAACCTTCCATGTTTTGAACTTTCTAGGATGTTTCTTTCCTTGGTGAGGGTAAACCCTCAAGTTAAAACTTCGTAAGTGATCCGAAGAGATTTTTGATTCTGTTTCGGTTCAACTAGGAAATTTCGTTATTTTCCAGTGTTTATCTAGTTACACCGGCGCGAATTGAATAATTCAAAGTCAATCCGCACTTCCAGGAGGCCAAACACTTTTTCGAGCTCAAGATAGAAAAGGTTGACGAAAAGGAAAAGTGATTCCAGATCATTGCAACCGTTCAGGGTTTACGTTATAAAAAAAACAAGGAAATTGATTGGAGTTGTAAAACTCTGTATATTATTTTAACTATACCTAATTTTATTCTGAATTAAAAATAAATTGTTTTTTTGTATTTTTAAATTTCTTCTTTAATATATTTTGTTATATTACGATGGAGTTTATTTCTAGGGAAGATTAATGTCCGATGAATTGGGCAGAAAACAATAAAAAGTTATAAAAATATTCAAAATTTTGGCCAGTAGCGTAATATTATACTATCGGATAAAATCTCATTAAAGTGAAATTTTAGTCCTGGCGCTTTTCAACCACAACTACTTTTAAATCGGTAGCTTTTGTGAAATAGACGAAAATTTTTTGTTTGAGTTTCAAAGGTTTAATAGAACAATACCATTTTTATAGCGATGTCCTGATATCCTAGGAAAATTAAATGTATATTTCTGCACCAATATAATAAAAATGAGATCAATTTTCTGGTCGAAAAGTAATAGTAGGTGTTTTTAAATTATTGTTTTACTAGTAATCATAGTTAAATGCTTAACTAATTGTACCATGATCCATTTCATGGTGTATTGTTGAAATAAAATTTACAAAAATTAGTATTATATTATTCATTACTATTTTCATACAATTCTTTCATTCACAGAAGTTCTTTTAAGTTAAGGTATTTTTCAGCTGCATCAGAAAATCAAATATTAAAAAATTAAATATGTAATTCACGTTTTAAAAAGCTTAATGTTTTCTTTTTTACCGTAAAGGTTTTGTGTGTCTTCTAAAACAAATTGTGCTTTGACCATGAGGATGTGATTTTGTCAAAAAGTATTATCACCATGACTATTAATTTAATTAGTAACGTCGCAAATCTTGCAAATATCTTTTAAAGAATATTGAAAAAAATATTTGAATAAAAAACTATTCAGTAAATTCAGGGGTTAATATAATTATGGAAATATGTTTTACGTTTATTTTTCCATAACTAACAGCTGGTAGTATTGTAATAATAGTCAATAATGTTATTTGAGTAGACATTGTTGTTAAATCCATAAATTATTCAGTTTGTTGAACGTAGCATGTGCGCACTTGTTACAGAACTGCCATACGATCATATCATGTTTCCTATAAGATGACCTTTGGCTTGTTGGGGTGGGCTGTGTGTAACCGCAAACGCATTTGTTACCATGGAAACAGATGGAATCTAGTGTTGATAATAATGTTTATTACATTCAAAATTTACTTCATTGTTTTAATTTGTTCTAAGCGTAGTAACTGAAAGATAATAAAAACCGTATTTATTTAATCGTTTCAGTACTTAAGTTTAACAAAATAAATATTTTATATTGTAAAAAAATTTTTGGAGAAAACTTATTTCATTTTTTATTATAAATATATTTTTTTTATTAATAGAATTTACTCAAAATTGTGTAAATTTGTGACTTCAATGGGTTACGGAACTTTAAAAATAGTTATTGAGATGTTAATTACTGTCTGTCTATTACTTGATGGCCTTCCGCAGAGAGGAGCAGTATCGGTCCGCTACTAGCCTTCTCAATAACATTACGTTATGTACTACTTCTAACTAGTACACTAGAATTGGTACGTAATGAAGTGTCATTGAGAAGGCTAGTAGCGGGCCGATTCTGCTCCTCTCTGCAGGAGGCCATCAAGTTATAGACAGATAGTAGTTGAACCAAAACCGGATTCTTTGGTTTATTAACCAAATATTTAACCCATTAAATTACTAGAGTAACCAGTAAAATTATGATTTTTTTTTCACTGCCATTCTGAATTCAAAATGTACGTTGTAACCTATTATTTAAACGAAATTCATTCTCTGACTCACTTATTAATCAGGAAATTTTAAGCACCAAAAGACCTGTTAACCTAAAATTTAGTATGTAGGTTCGATTGAATTTGTAAGTGTTCTCCAAAAAGCACTTTTGAAAAATTTCAATTCTAGTAGATAAAATATATGTTTACAAAAATAGGTTTTATTTGAAAATGAAAATTTTAGGGTGTTATTTACGCCAAAAATGGAAGAAATAATTTAAATTTCTGCAATTTTTATTTAATGTTTTCTCATGTAATACTTAGTTTATCCGAAATTTTAATTACTATAAAAATTTGCATTGAAATCTAATTTCGGCTTTTTATATGTAGGCCTACCATCGGGTACTTAAAAAAAATGTGACAACCCTGACTGACTCATGAATCCTCTATCTTCCCGATTAAACAAAGATCTATAAAACTCTTGTATATAAATTTAATTATTAAAATAATAAATTAAAATACGAGGGATCGTAGATCAAAAATTATCAAAGTAATTGTAATACAAACAAGACTTTTAAAGGCCGCCTTCCTAGCATAGTGGTTAGCGAGTTAGCCTACCGAGCGGAGGTCCCGGGTTCGGTTCCTAGCCAGAGTCTGGAAATTTTTACAATTCAAAACCCACAGTACACCGTAGTCGCTAATAACCAAGCAGTTGATGTGAGTTTAAATAACTAAAAAAATACTTCTTAAGGTCGGTTCATATCATCATGCACCAATCGTTCCCTGAACGGACCGTTTCTGACGCAACATCTGAACTGACATTAGACAATAACCGGCATGGGAAGCCAAAGTGTTGATTAATAACGTATCGTGAACAGTGGTAACCTTCTTTTATTAGCGTCAAAATGTTAGCTCTGACTACTGAAGATTTGTTGTGATATCAATTTTATTAGAAGAAAATGACATATAAAATCAACATAAACGTGCGAGGTTTTCCGTACATAAAATGTGTAATACTAAGAAGATTAAGAGAGAATATTGGACTGTATTTTTTTAAAGAACTTATGGACGACGAAGAAAGATTTTCGAATACTTTCGTTTGCCTCAGTTTCAGTCTAAGAAGTTCTATTTAAAGATAAAACCGGAGATTACTAAACAAGACACTGTTTTTAACGAAGCAATAAGTCGAGATCACTTTTTTAAGGACTCAGGACTCGGATGATATGAACCGACCTTAATACATGAATAAAAATTAATAGTTAGATTACTAACAAATTTTTAAATGTTTTGTTAAATAAATGTGTAAAAATTTAATATAAAAATGTAAAGTAGGCCTAACTATGAAACAGAAAAATCCTGAAAGTGACCAAACTTATTCATTATTCTTATTATTGTTTTAATAAGAAGAGCTCTTTCAAAAAGACAGATAAAATTATAATATAAATTTAGACTACTTACTTAATGAAAAAAATGCTTTTAAAATATATTTTTAAAATAATTATATTGTTATCTTTTGAGTAACTTTAGTAACTTTTAAATAAATTCAGCCAACTTTCATTTTCACTTTCAAAGAAGTGAAAGAGGGAAATTGCTGAATTTTAAATGTAAAGTGTTATAGAAACTCTTTTCTTTCGCTGTGAATACATTTAGTTGCGATTCATGCTATACCACCCAAGTACTGTAGCACTGGAGTGAGTAACAAGTAACAGATGCAAGTAGACAAAGCAAAATTTCAAACAAAAGGGGTTTTAAAGTTGACGGCACTCTACTCTGCTCCACCCATCTTACAAGTACGAACAATACGCTGATTGGCAGTGTATTATAACGAATACAAAGCCTCATCAAAACATAACCAAGATTGCATTTTCACCTTCAGTCAACTGAAATGTATAACAAACATTTATTTCAAACAATAAAGGTTTTTTATGTTTAAAAAATATTGACTGTACATTAATTGTTATAAAAAAAAGTATTAACGCATCAGCGAATTCTCAAAATCGTTTTTAAATTTCGTTCGACGACGCTGTTTCAACAGAACTTTATTCTGAAATTTATTCTTAATAACAGAATTTGGTATTCGTCTCATTTGAGGTCTTCCAAAGTTTCTTTTAATGTAATTATCTTTACTTTGCCCTATATTAAATATAAGGAAGTATAGTTTTTTTTTGTTTTATGTGGATTTTTCGGAATCAGTTATCACCGGAAATATTCGTTTTTAAGTCCCCTGTACCTCCAAAAAACATGTTTTTTACCGATTGGCTGTGTGCGTGTGAGTGCACGCGCGCGTGTGTAACGAAATATCTTAAGAAAAGAATATTGCACGGAGTTGAAACTTACAACTTAAGTTAGGTACAGTGAGGGGATCCGACACGGAATATTTTAATAAAAATTGTTAAAATGGAGGTAGTAGTTTATCCGTGCAATTTTACATTTGTTTGCGATTTTCTCAAAAGCAGCTCCTAAGATTTTGTTTAAAAATGTCTGATTTCACCGATTTGAACTGTTAAACTGCGGGTCTACACACCAACCTTTCAATTATATTGTTTTTATCTATAGTTTTACAATTTTTATTTTTATTTATCTCATAGTCTACGTCTTTCAACGATAAAAGTTTTTATCATTGTTTATAAATGGCCCTGCCCGCTAATTAGAATTAATTTATAAAGGATCCATTGTAATATTTATAAATACGATCTTTCGGCACAATTGATTTTTAAATTAACTTTTATACTAGCAAATCGTAATCATTTTTCAAAATTAAGAGAAGAAATAGGAAAACATTTATTAACTTATTTTAATTACCACTTTTTATTTTTCTATTTGTTTTGACTTCAAAATTTTTATCTGGGATTTAAGTGAATATCACAAAGTGATGCTTTTTTCCTGATGTTTTCACTTTAAATATTTTTGTGTTCAGATTACTTTCTGATTGCTTTCTCTTTAAAATGTTTCTGATATTTTTTACTCTCTGAAATGTTTGTTAACGTTATTTAAATTTACCGCTTTTTGAAATTGCTTATTTTGATATTTTTCTTGCTTCATACGTATCCACTTACTATTTGTCTGAACAGAATATGTGAAGAACGGAATAACGTTAAAACTTGAAACTTGGAACTTAATAAGTTAGGTACCATAAGGGGACCTGATACAAAAATTTTCATCGAAATTTGTCAACCAGAAGCATTAGTTTATTCGTGTTATTTTCTCAAAAATTGGTTCCTGCGATATTTAAAAAAATCGCCTCGTGTACTACACCTTTTATGTTCTACAAGACAGGTTAAGCACTATGTCTGTTAAAATTTGTGAGGGCTGTTCTCTCGTGTAAAAAATGTTCGTTTTAAAGATTCCGGCCTTAATATGCATTTCGGGACAAAGTGTTTATAATTAATATTGTCGAAAATTAGAAAACCTAAAACTTGAATTTGGAACAGTTCTTTCTACAACGCTTAATATTGCGTCAATTACGAGTAGTGATTTTCTGTATTTCGTTCATCAAAATCGGTAAAAACAGGATTTTTAACACTGTAGCCTTAGTATGCATTTTACGACAAAAGTAAAGTTTTTGTTGTTTAGGTCATCAGCCACAAGGCTGATTCGAACCTGTAGACGTTTTACTAAGTAAAACGAGGAGTGAGGTGGTTTACCATGCCTTTCTCACTGAGTGGAAAGTACGCTTATCAGCATGCCGGGACTTCTGAAAAGCACATATTTTCCACTCGGCAAATGACATCTTTACTTTATTCACCACAGAGTCTGGCTGTATAGTGAAATCCATTACTTTCAGAGGAGATAACTCTGATCAGTGTCTTTTACACCTCTACTTCTTCTGTTCTTAAATGATTATGTCATTCAATTGGCAGAACATGTGACGAACAGAACTATTTATTTTAGCTCCACCTTTCAAATAAATTATCAAAATCAAATTAAATTATAAATTAAAAAATTAAATTTCAAAATCAATTAAAGTTATAGAAAATTAAAAATCCTCCAACTTTTAATTAAAACATATTTGTCTACAGGCTTTAGTTTAGCGTCAAGTAATGATTTTTCCGTATTTTTAAGTTCTACAGTAGTTGATTTTCATTTTATGTTGTATGTAAGTATTAAACATAGTGTAAGTTTATATTGTTCATTATTTACATTTGAAAAGAAAGTTGTGCGAGTATTTCCCAATAGATACATAATTGTACTAAATTTCAGTAAACATAAATATTAGTTTAGAAAGAAAAAATGTAAATGATTACTTCTACATAATAAAATTAAACTTATTTTGGTTTTTAACTACGTTCAATAGTCGTTGAATAGAAGAGGAGCAGTCAAATATTTATGCAGATAATATAATGATACTTAACAAGATGCATCAGTGCTTACTAATACATATTTTATTAAGTGGTTATTCAGACTCAATTGCTTATGATGAATTGCTTGTTATCGTTTAGAAAAATAAAAGTATACTCCTTCATTAACTACAAGAAAGATTGTTCAACAGAAAAATATTCTGTTTCTTTTTTAAAAAAGTTTTAAAACAATTTTAACCGGAGAATAAATTATTATGAAAATATTTATATAAATTATTCTGTTGTGATTAAACTGTGTAGGTATAAACTGCTGAGAATAATAATAATGTGAGTTTTCAAAACGTAACTGAATATTTTATAAAATACACATTCAGCCATTTTTAAAAATACGTTAGTAAATGAATACATTTGTGTGAAACAAAACAAGTCCATTAAAGTAGGTCTAAGTAACGAGTTAATTTAATTAAATAAGTATAATTTTATTGTTGCGTATTATAAAATATATTTCAATATTCGACCTGTCATAGATTTAGGGCAAAAATGCTATAGTATGTCATGACAAATAAAATAAAGTTTTTAGGTATTTTTCCTGGAGGGATCAAGAGAATCCATGGAAAACTGATGTTTAGAATAGCCAATAATACAACTCTATTTTTTATTTTTCAACCAAGGATTAAGCCGCAGCATGTTCCGAACTCACAAACTATTTATCATCTACCTCCATCTTCTCGTAGGTCTACCCACATCCGTTTTAACTTCTGTAGCATACTAGTGTTCCTGCTTAGGTATCCTGTGACCTGACATATTTGCTATGAGCTTTCTCCAACTTTGGCGATATCCTTCATCTTTTTGTTCAGGTATTACTCAATTCTGACCTGATTTCCTCATTCCTTATTATATCCAAGCGTGTACACCCCTTAGTTCTTCGAAGAAATCTCATCTCTTCCGTATGGATTCTCCGTTCTTGGGTTGTTGTCCACGCATCACTTCCGTACATATAACAACTTTAAAAAAAGTATACAACTCTTTTTTTAACACTATAAATTGAAATTTAGTATCTGTTATTATATTAATACAACAATTTCTAAATGTGAAGCTAATGTTCCAAAACTTGGTTTACTTGAAGGAGCGTGCAGTCATCACCACAGTCCTCCAGTTGGCCAAGAAGATCTTGGCCAGAGGCGCTTTAAACGTCTGCGCAGAGCACGCGATATCGCCCTAGTGTACATGTTTTGTATGAGAGGGTTGTCATGTAATTCAAATTTCTCATGCATCGTCGTGTATTTATGTAATTGTTTCGCGACATCAATTACGTATGGGATTTGTAAGTTTTTGTGCAACATTGAGTTTGTGATGTAAAACGGGCATTGCGTTATCGTTCATAGAATCTTGTTCCGAATCGCTTGTATACGTTTCGTGTGTGAAGGTTTAGCAGATCCCCAAAGTTGAATTCCATATGTCCAGATTGGTCATAAGACTGTCTTGTATAGAGGTTGATCCACAATCATCGTATTACGCTGTTTTATTTGAAACTTTAAAATGTTTATTTAAAATCTATAGAAGATGTTGCATCTTCAGTTATCTACCTAAAATATACAACTCTAAAATAAAAATAATACAACTCTAAAACATAATTAATTATTGTAGTAAATTATTGTTTATGAAAGACACTAGCATAATGGACCCGTAGGAATAAATTCACACAATGGGCTGTGCCCTTCTATAAGCCATTATCGCCTTTTGTTTATTTAACTACATATTTCGATCATTTTTCCTAATTGTCTTTACAGACAATTGTTTTGAGTTGTATTTACAGTTTCAAAATAAAATAAACAATAAAATTATCATCAAACATAAATTAAGTAAATTTAATACGATATTATAAAATCATTTAGAGTTAAAACAAATCATATTTTAATCCTAAGTTTGTGGTTGTGACGTGTTTTATAATAATTTTTGTACCTTTTATAATAACAGTTATCTTCCATTTTGCGAATTATAAAATTTCAAATTTGTAAAGTATATCGTTTTAAAAATGTATTATGTTAAACATTTTCTTGATTGTTCTTTTATTGTTCAAACTGTTTCTTATATAGGACTAAAATCTTATCATCGGAAATAATAATACTGCAATGATGATTGGATGAAAATTTTTGGTACTTTTTCCGAGAAAGGTGGGACTGTGAAGTATTATAAATAAATAATTTTACTGAATTTATATAAACAGTTAAATCATTTAACAAACATTTATCTTGACTATCTTGCAATCTATTGAAAAAATAACTTCCTTTATTAATTTATTGCGTCTTAAGAATTGTTTGTTAAATTGTATTTTCGGATCAATAAAGGGTATTATTTTCGATTATACTTTAGTTAAGTTTGGACGATAAGACTGTTAACAGTTATTGGAAAGTTGTTGGAAATTTATCAGACGGAATAATTCCAACACCTACTAAGTTTATTAACTGTTGTTATACAGTAAATCAGTTAATAATAACTTTCCTTTATTTTGGAAACTATTGTTTGTGGAAAAACGGTATTTCTCACTTCAGTTAACTTCGATTATTCTTATTAATACTTCTGTAACGAAAAAACGAATTTTTATTTCCACATCTTCAGAGAATTTGATAATAATAATATTAAATGTTGTGACACATCTCTTAGGTCCGTTTTGGGATCTGGGTAAAATAAATAATTTACACTTTATTGTTTAAAATTATCTACAAATATTTGTTAAGCACTGTAAATTGCAAAAAATAATCTTACTTATACCTTCTAATTTATAACAATTACTACAATCAGGACTCTTAAAATAAATAATAAACAAATTATAATAAAACGGTGACATTAAATAAACTTATCTAGTTACAGATTATCTCGCATTTAATTTAAGGTAAATCCTTCTTACAAACGATTATACAATGTCTGCAGTATACGCTGGAACTTTTCAACAAACGTAACTTAACTGTTACGCGGTATACTTCGCTTATTGAATGACCGATCGAGATTCCTTCAAGACGGCCTAGTCCTTTAAATACCTAACTCGTCGGGGTTCTAGATTAACAAATTTTTTCTATATAATAAAAAAACAAAGTTGTTCTGTCGGTTCTGAATGAATCCTAACAAAAATAGAATCATTATATTTGAATAAAGAACACATTATAACGCCATAACAAAAGAGCTAATTATCTAAGTGAATACTCCGAATCTTTTCAAGTGCAGTCCTAACAACTCTCATATTACCAAATTGTTAAAAATGCTACTCTCCGCATTTGACACTTGGGGTAGCCTTCTCTGAACATGTAAACACGGACCTCCTTTAAATAAGTATTTAAGGAAGGTTATAAATGTAAATACATAATATTTATATGGCTAAATAATAAAAAGAAAGAAATAATAGTATAATATTCTTTATATATGACTAAAAATATTTTCTCTCACATAATTAAAAAAAACTTTTATTAATTTGAAGTAAATATTTATTTTGATATATTGTATGTAAAACGTAAAGATAAGCAAAATTTCATTATTTCTATTATGTTAAATGCTTTTCAAGCATCAAATACTATTCCATTTTATACTGTACCATATAATCATTGAATCTTGTCTGCGACAGCTGTCATCAACAGAATTTCAACAAATGTCACAGTTTCCAACCAGTACTATCGAAGCGTATGCACAATTTCAATTAATTAATTATAATTTTAATTTACATTCAAAATGAAACTTTAGTTTTAGTTTCATGTACCGTAAATAATATAACAGTTACAATAGGCTCTTTAAAACATAATGTAAAAGTGTGCGAATTGTATTCATGAATTTTTAATACAAAGTTTTAGAATACTATAAAAATTTACTAAAAGTAGAAAAAATTTTTCCTGCCCAATATAAAATAACGGGTATTAGGAAAGTTTTTTTCATGTCGAATTTTTTAAATCCAGTTTTACCGGAATTACACGTTTTCAGGTCCCGTGAAACCAAAAACTACGTTATATCGATTTACAAAAGAACTCAAAAACGGAAAACCGTACGATGTTGAAACTTGATTTTTAAGTTAAGTACTGTGAGGAGACCCAACACGAACAATTACATCAAAATCGGCCACAAGTTGTAGTATATTCGTGCGATTTTTCACAGTTTTTGGAATTTTCTGTAAAACGTCTTATTTTATTTTGATTGCCATCCAATACTTACGGTTCGATTAAACATTCAGATTTACAATGAATTTAGGTATTCATATCAAAAAAATCACGCCTTATACTACAAACACTTTTTTATTCTTTAAAAAATACCTTCCACACAAATTTTCAAATAACTCGTTCAAAATTCTACCGAACATCCATACAAACGCCTTCACAAGTCTCAAGAACACGAAACCCCAATTAATTGTACGTAAATTTTTTATTTTACTTCCGCTTGCCAAACCAGCAAGATGGCTAAAACAGCGCTGGAGTAGAGACCTAGTTCAATGAATTAACGATTATTAAAAAATTCAAAACATTTCTACTCACAATCCTTGGAGACCATCAGCGACGGCCTATCCCTTTGTTGCCTACGTTGTCATTTCAATGCAATTATCATTTACTTGTTTTATTATTCTTATACAGTTGTAAATAAACCAAAACTACCCATGACTTCAAAACTCTGAACTTATTACAAGGTGATGCTTCACCCGATCTGAATGTGTTACAGCAATGTAAAATAAACTCCCAATACATTTTGTTGGTTAAGTTGTATAGTTACAGATTTAATAAAATAAAGCGAAACAAAAATAATAGGAAATTTTTATAAAGTTAAAATGAATGACTTAAAAGAGGTTCGCAGACATATCATAAGTTTTAAATACGTACTATAAAAATAAGAACATTACTTTTAAATACGGTAAAAACACATTTAATATTGATAAATTTTAAATCCATCTGATTCCGTGAGATAAATTTTATCTATTCTATTGAAATCTCAATAATAATTTACTTATAAAATTGGTATTCGAGTAAGTTAGTCTGTTAGATTGTTCTAAAAGGGAATATTGGAGTCACTTAAAGGAAGTAATCAACCCACACTTCTTTATCCGATGTTATTAATAAACTTAAGTAGCTCTGTGTCTGTTTTCGTATATTCCAGATACTGATTAAGCGGATATAGCAAACATTTATAACATGAACATTTCCTTAAGAAAGAGAGAGTGTAATATTTGTTAATGTTTTTAATCAACAGTGTATAAATACATTTCTGTTTTACGTATACCAACTCAGTTTGTTCGTTGTAGCATAACAAACAGAATAGAAAATGATATGAGATCGTATTAACATGTCCCAGACGTTTATACGTAATACTTACAAATGTAACATGCCTTAGTTAACACATTTTAAAGTATCGTTAATATTAAAAACAAAATGTTTTAATAAATTGATAAATCTTGTTCCTGTTTTATTTTTGATTAACGCAATGTCACCCTTATGAACACAAAAGTTCTGTTATTTATTCAATTTTATAAACAGCCACGTTTAATGTGATATAAGTATACCATTTTATAAATTATTTGGACGGGTTTTAATTTCATCGTAGGTTTTCATATCAAACTTAATTAAAAATTTGTGTATTTTGTGAAACTTCATTTTAGTTCATTTATGTTCAAGTTGTAAATTCGGTTATTGTGATGTCGGTCAGCTTGTAAAAATTTGTACAATTTATTTTGTCATGTTCGTTTCATTATGTTAATTTATTATTTAATTTTTCATCTATTATTTTTAACTAGTGATCATATTTTGCAATCAGTTTTTAAGTATAAAATATGCTTTTAACAAAAATTATAAAAGTCTGGATATTATAACATTTTATGAAAGATGAATAATACAACAGTAGTTTGTTTTACAAAAAAATTAATTCTGTACAAAACTTTTTTTATCTTTAATTTTTATAAAGTACTGTACAATGAGCTGCACAATTTCCGTATATATGAGTAATGTATTATTGAAATTGCAGTAGAAAATTTTCTTAAAGGAGAAGAGGTACCCAGTGGTATATTCTTCGTTCATAACTACGGTTGTTGTCCGTTATTCAGACCAAAAGCATACCAAATTTAGAATTTATCAAATTTAGAACTTACAAAATTCAGAACGACATAGTGTTTCTTCACCTAGTTATATAAAAAAAAATTTAACCAATAATACCCATTTTTAAAATTCATTTTATACCGATTTTAATGAGCATAGTATGGTGTAATAAGACAAATTTAATGGACATCTGGAGTTGTTTATGTTTGAGTATATTGAAATAAATATAAATAATTCCAGCTGATTAAGATAAATTATTTAAAAATTATTTAGTTTTCATTAACAAAATATGGTTACTAGGCAACTAAGAGGAAGAAAATAAAAATTGTAAATTATTTTAGTGTGGGGCTGAATATCAAGCCAGCTAGTAGGTCCCACATTCGTTCTTAAAAAATAGTAATAAATATATATATTAGAAGATAAAATAGTTTATCCACCAACGTTCATGTTGTTAAAAGAGACACAAATTATTCAATTTTATAATAATAGTGATTATCTGGTAGCTTTTTAATGGCAGATGTATAAAAACATTGATGAAGACATTCGTCTAATAGAAGAATTGAAAGAGATATTTGAATCGTTCAAAGATTGTGAAAGCAGATTAATTAAGATACGTAACAAATTAAAATATTGAAATATTCATTCATTAATAATTATAAAAATAGATAGGCCTATACATTTAAAGAATATTTATTCATTACGGTACAAATTGATGTAATTATGAAAATATATATGAAATGAAGTAAAGATTGTTAAGTTTGATAAAGAGTTATATTAATTAAATAAAAACCATAATGAGTTAAATGTGAATAATGTTTTATTGAATGAAATAGGGGACAAGGTAAAATGGAAAAATAGTAAAATCAAACTTGAAAGCTGATACAACACCAATTAAAGAATACAATATTAATTAATTATATAACAAATTTGGCTAATCCCTGGCGGGGATAAATTATATTCTTTCAATGGAAAATCACCAATTAATGCTAAACTAAGCACTGAAAGAAAAACGTTTGAAATTAAACTTTTAGGTTCTAATTCTCTATAACTTTATTTTCACCCTTTTGCCATAAAATGCAAATTAAGGCCGCAATCATAAAAAAAAATCTTTAATTACGAGAGGAAAAATTTCACCAGATATGCCGGTTACTCTGTCTTGTAGTGCATAAAAAAGTAGTATACGAGGCGATTTATGTTATAGGTACATAGATTACATATCTTAGTTCCAGGGCTACAAAAAATTGTTCTGTTTCGTCATATGGTTAGCCAATTAAATGACTGAATTATTTAAGAACAGAAGAGATAAAGTTGTAAAAGACACTAGTCAGAGTTATCTCTTCTGAAAGTAATGAATGTCATTATACAGCCAGACTGGCTGAATGACTGGGTAAATGAAGTGAAGGTGTCATTTACAGGGTTGAAAAATGTGCTTTTCAGCAGGACTAGGTAAGAATACTTTCGGACTTAATAAGGAAGGCTTGTGTAAACCATCTAACTCCTTGTTTTACTTAGTAAAACGTTTAAAGGTTCAAACCCAGCCTTTCAGCTGATGACCTAACAACAACAGATCATTTATTTACGCACAATTAAATTGTTGGTTAGGGATAGATACGACGTTTATTAAAATAACCAATTAATGCCCAATTGCTTACGTTTCGTCCGTATGTGTTTTTCCACGTACGTCGTCTGTCTAAGTGAATTCCTAATACCTAACCTCTTCCATTTGCAGTAGGTTTTTCTTGTGTTTAGTCATTATCAGACAAGTGTATGCATTTTAACGGTAACCGTAGGCCTATTACGTGAACATTTGTTTCATTTATTTTTACCCTCCAGTTCCTAATATCATAAGAATATCTATATAATTTTTCCGATGCTCCGGCTGGTATAAAATTAAAAAAAAGTAAAAAAATTTTTGTACTATCAACCATCAGATACACTGATACCTAAATAAAAACTAATCATCCCTTTAACAAATTTTATTATACGAAACTAGTACACTATACGGTTATTGGTTACCGGTTTTATTATATACAGTGATCTCGCGTTGTAACACGGGTAAAGGGAGTCATTCAGTGACGCGCGTTATATCATCTACCGCGGTATAAACGAAGTCAGGAATTTTCGTACGTACTACAAAATGTACTTTACGCCTACGAGTGGTACAGCAGCCAATACCACCAAATTATAATTACAAAACCCTAAAAATACGTATTGCGTACAACTTAAAAACTAAGGTAAATTAAGGTGCAATTTTAAACTATTTAGCTAAAAAAAAGTGTAGGCCTACTGTATACAGCACAATATAGCTTACTACAGTATTGCTTAAAATACTACATCTATTAACAAAATTTAATTCGCTTAATGTTTTCCAAAAATTTGCAAAAACAAATTGAAATATGTATACAGTATGTACTGCATTTTTAAATTCTGTAAAAATTGGAAAAAATATGTGGGACATAATTCAATATAGTCTATCTGAAAGCTTGGTATAACTGACGGTGTTTTAACCAGTTGCCACTGTTAATGGTAATGTAAGATTTTGTTTAGAGAAAAAGAAAATTTCTTTTCATTCTTCTCCTCGCTTCTTGTTCTTCTTCATGACGTCCTTCTCCGGTTCGGATGTTGACGATCATCATGGTTATTTTGACTTCATTCGTCATAATCCGGAACAATTCCTTTAAGCTCTTACCGAACAAGATCCTCAAATTGGTGAGCCAGGAAATTCTTCCTCTACCAAATTTCTCTTTGGGTATACAACTTACCCAACTTTTATGTATTTTTTTCATAGCTCACTACAGTAAGTATTCAAATAAATAAAAACAACACTTTTTTACAGTATATATTGTACTGTAATGTGTTTCAAAAATATATTTTTTAAAAACAAATTAAGAAGTAAATAAAGTACTGTATTTGAAATTTCTGTAAAAAAATGAAAAAAATCCGGCGACATAAATTCAATCCGCGTTATATCCGAAAGCGTGGTATAACCGACGCGACGGTGTTTTAACCGGGGAACTCTGTACTACGGTTTTTATCGGTAAGATACCGCTATAGGTTTAGTGCGTGTGTCGCAAGGTTCTGTCAACAACCCGAAATCAAAACATTCTACCCATACAGACGAAGTACTGAAAGAATGAATCGAAATTTGTAGAATTTAAAAATAGAACTAAAATAAACATATATAATTAAAGATAACATTTATTACCAAACACTTGAAAGAAATAAAATTTGAATTTCAAATAAGTCATTTTAGAAAATAATCTAAAATGTATATGCCTACCTTTGTCTTTAGAAATAATGGTCGTTTATTCCGGTGTAATTTTCATAGTGAAACTTCAAGAAGAAGCAGCAATATTTTTTTCTCTCAGCACGCAAAACCACGTAGGTTGTATGATATAGTGAAATTAACGATCCTTCTCTTGGAATTATATTCTCACACAATTTAAAACAGGCACCGTATTCTTCTAGTCAGAAACTAACATTTTACATTTGGTTATTTAAATAAAATCGCTTTATGACCTGGAAATAAAGAACTGCACTTTCTGTTTTACTTACTAACATGCCATTTGCTACAAGAAACTTCTGTCCTTTTAAAAACAAGAGGTTTTTGGTAATTTAAAGTACTTACGTTATATGTCCGAAGTAGATTTTGTAAAATATTTACCACGAATTCTAATTGCTTCCGGGATAATAAGAAAATACATCAACCAGATTATTCAGTCAATAAAACTTACATATTATTTCACACAATTAATTCGATTTATTTGTGAATAAACAACGTAGTTTTATTTAAAAATAATTGTGGTATTCATTTTAATTTTACACTTACGTATCAGGAAAGTTGAAAAATATAAAAATTTAATTTCAATCTTTCTTTTGAAGAACGGAAACATTTTCATTTATGAAAACAAAGGAAAATTAATTTTTAATTAAAAGTGTCTTCCTCTTTATTATTCTGTTATTATCATGAAATAGTGTTTTGTATTATGTGGTTTCTGAGTATAGAAAGTATGTAATAAAAACGGATTTTGTAGGAAAATAAATAAAGATGTCTACTTTCTCGTGTCCTATATCAATACATAGGGAAGGAATGATTGTTTTCTTGTCGATTTTTCGAAATCGAGTTTTAACCGGATATACATAATTTCCCCCTGAACAAAAAAAAATCATGTTTTTAGTAATGTGTGTGTATGTGTGAACAAAATATTCAAGAACGGAATATCGTATGAAGTTGAAACTTGGATTAGGTTCCAACGTGAATTTTTACCTCAAAATTGGTCAACCAGAAGTCGCAGTTTATTCGTGTTTTTTTAAATTGCATCATTTACTACATGTTTTATACTCTACAATGTAGGCCTAGAACAAGCGCCATACCTGATTAAACTCGTGGAGTGTGCTTTCGTAGCAAAAAAAAATTATGATTGCGAGCTTAATTTGAATTTCAGGTGTGTGTTGTAGAAAACTATAAACCCATAACCTTTTTTAACAGTTTTTTTCTACTACAACTTAGTTTAGCGTCAATTATAGATGTTTTGTATTTTGCGCATCAAAATCAGTAAAACTTTTTTTTTAAGATTTCGGCCTTGTTATTCATTTAAAGACAAAATTGTATACAATTAAAGTTAAAGGAAATTTAAAATTGTACAACTTTCATTTCTAGCATTTTTTCTGCAGAGCCTAGTTTAGCACCAACTAGTGATATTGCGTATTTTTAAGTTTTACAGAGGTTGATTTTCATTTTACATCATTCACTCATGATTAATATTTCGTTTAATTTAACAATCAAACACAATTTTTAGTAGCTAAAGCTTGTAATTCTTTACTGAAAAAGTACCAAGTTAATAAAATAAGATTTAATTTTTAAAAAAATTTGTAGTATCTTTTCAAAATGCCAACCTTGAATATTAATGATCACTGTTGTTTATTGTAAAACATACGTACGGTTTTGTTTCAAATAGTGCAATTTCAGTGAATGTTATACGTAAACCGGCTTGTGAAAAAAGAGTAATAATCATATTTATTTAAAAGCGTTTTTAATAGCTTTAAAACAAATTTTATTGAATTATAAATTTCTTTTGAGCTAACCTACTTAATGAAACTAAGCAATAATCTCATTTTCAATTTTTTATACGTGGTCAGTTTTGATTCTGACATTCTCATTTTTGTTGTTGCAGGTTTGTTCAATGAATACAAAGCCATTATTCAGATGTTCTTTTAAAAGACATAATCCATAACAAAAAAATTTAAAAAAATAAAATTTAGAGACAAAAATATGAATGCATGACAAAATATTAGACGAAAATAACCGGAATAAAATCTTTAAAAAAAGAGAACGAGATATGTTTAACAAGGTAAAATGTAACTAATTAGTGAAATTAGATTTAAACTCGTCTGTTTTAAAATTATACGGAGATATATTTTTAGAAGTGTAACAAATATTAAAAATTAAATTTACGTAATTAACAATGATAAAAGACATCATGCTTAAAAATGATAATCATCCAATTAGTGCGGTACACTGACTGACAGTAGCAATTCTAATTTAATCATGAATATTTAGTTATTACAGTAAAATATTACAACAGAAGATAATATATTAATATTATTATAAAACGGAGCTTAATAATTAGAATATATGGCAATATATTTAGATTGTTGTTTCATAGTGTTTTTTTGTACTGAATTAAATTGTTATTCTGTAGTTGTATTAAAGTCGGCAGCTAGTTTGGCACGTGCTATGTTCCGCTTGTGCTGTTCATGTTAATAAAACATCTACCGTTTGGCTAGGTAGTCATATTTTAAGAATTATAAACAAATTAAAAAATATTCATTTATTATCATGTGACTTAACATTATATCAGCTAGGGAAATAATAGAGTCGAAAACTAGCTAAAAGGATGCTAGCAACATCACACGAAGAAAGATGGCCGTTGCACTTCGAAAAACACACAATTTTTTGAAGAAGAGATCAGAAATTTCATATTGTAATACTGTGATACTTTTGCTGGTCTGTGTGGGAATGATTGCCTTACGTCGTGTCCTACCTGCATCCGGGCGTTGCGGTGCGTGTAATGCGTTGCGGATAAGTACGGAGATCTTACTTACTTTCTAACTGCATACGATAATAACTGCGTGCGATTCAGTTCTAAAAAATCTTGATCTAGAACAATGGCTTCAAGTTTGTCTCGCATCATTTTGTTAATGGAAAGTAGTGTAGTTATTGCTATCTCTTGTAGTTTCTGACTTTGATATATTGACTTGCGGTTTTGGACCACTTCTGGTCAAAACCTAAACTTCAAATCCAAACCAGACATACTACCTTTTTCTGTAGATTACGAATCCGAAAACCATTTATTGCTATCTCTTGTAGTTTCTGACATCTGGGTATGACGGACGGACGGATGGACGGAGACAGGAAAGTTTTAGATAAAAATTTTAAAAATTTCCACCAATTTGAAATGGTTTAATTTGTATGATGATATCTGAAATAAACAGATCCGTATCCATTGCTTGTCTGACGATAAATGCGTGTGGTGCGATGAAAAACAAACTAGTTTGAAAACCAAACCAATGCGTGCGGTGCGGTGTAATGCACCCGCCCGCATCGCACCCATTTCGAACTAACTGAGGACTCCATTACTTAAATCTACATGTTTTATCCTGAACGACTAACGCACTGCACGCATCGCACCACCCGTATGCAGCTAGAACACGGCCCTAGAATGACCATCAAGGCTAGTCTAGAATGGCAGGAGAAATTTTAAAGATCCTCTACAAGATAATGTATCACAAAATAGTTTACAGATTAGGAGGGAGGTTTGTACAGCAAAAACCAACGGTGAGAAAACAATGACTAAAATTCTGCGTACACCTGTTTAAAATGAGTAAAAAAGATTGTAAAGCAAATTTTTAAGACACTTAACAAAATTGTCTATAGCAGGCAGGAGGCAGGATTGAAGCATTTAAGAAAAGAAAAGGTAGACGTGTAAAATACTCTAGTCAGAGTTATCTCCTCTGAGAGTAATAAACTTCATTATACAAACAGACCCTGTGTTGAATGAAGTGAATATGTCGTATAATTACATTCAGAAATATAGTTACCGACTAAAGGGATTCCGTGAAGAACAAAAGTGAGACAAAAAAAAGAGAAAAGCCTAGAGTGAAAGAATGTTGGGAGTGTGGCCTGCAAAAAGGATTTCTAGAAATGTCTGAAGTTACATTGCTTCATTTAAAATGGTCATATTCCAAAACGATATCAGAACGTTCGTGTATTTAGAAAATACTCGGATGGAGTCTATTTTTATACCAAGTAAATTAAATAAAAGTACTATATCTAAAAGTTGTGGAATTATAGTTTTCTAGACATGAGATTAAAACGAAGAAATTGTTTTAATTTTAGTTTAGTAATTTGGAGCTTGATCATTCTTTAAAATTTTTACTACAACAAATTTCATTATATATCTTTGATTATTAAGATCAGCCTACTAGTTATAGCTAAAATAGACGGTCATGTGTTTTATATTTTATAAAAAAATGAAACATTTCATGTTATTGTAACATATGAAAAGAAGAAATAACTTCTGTCGTAAAATAGATGCCTGATTATTAAAAAAATAATATAGTAGCTTGAATACAAATATATACAGTTAGATATATCTATAGGTTTGATTTTTGGTGAGATGCGAGTCTGACGTCTTTCTGTGGCGCCGCGACGCCACTATACTCTATCAGAACCACCCCCCGACGCTTCTCTCCTCTCATTCGCACTCCCAATGGACTCGTTCTAAAACAGTCAACCGCTTCATTCACTTTTACCCATTTTCATTTTTGCATTTCACATTTTCTCTCTCTTGTTGTAAAATGAAATATGTAAGACCGCCCGAAGTCTTCTATTCCAGCATGTTTTTTTGTTTAACATTATTTGTTTACTTTATTTTTTTGTTCCACAAAATCCAAATTTCATTAGTTTGTTTCTTATTTTATTTATAACATCATTAATTTTACTTTCTCTTTTGTACTTTTTCTTATCGATCAGAAGGAAAATTTAATTCTATTTTAGACAAATAAATGGCACTGCTGGCCCGTTTTAGTTTACTCGGAAATTTTATTTTAGAATTTTCCGTAAGTTTGACGCCATCTTAGACTAAATTTTGATAACTTATTTACTTACGACTGATTTGCTTTGCTAATGAAAATGATGAGAATGGTAATAAATAAACACACTCACACACTAAGACCAATTAATTGCTGAACATATGTTTTTTTTGGGTTTAGGTGGCCTGAAAACTTGTATTTCCGGTGAAAACTTGATTTCAAAAAATCGAAATGAAAATAATAGGTACTTTTTTCCCTATACATTTAAGAGGGCCCTACTCAGAAAATTCTGTTGTTTAGGTCATCAGCCGAAGGGTTAGTTTGAACTTTTATAGGCTTTACTAAAGGATAAGAAGAGGAACCATTTCCTCACTGAATGGAAACACATGCTTATCACCAAGCCAGGCCCTCTGAAAAGCATCTACTTTCCATCCAGAAAATGACACCTCACTTCATTCACTACAGGGTCTGGGTGTGTAGGCCTAATGAAATTTATTACTCTTAAAGGAATATTCTTACTGGTGTATTTTACACATCTACCTCTTCCGTTCTTAAATGGTTCAGTCATATTATTGGCTGACAATGTGATAAGAAATAGAACTATGGTTTGTAGCTTTGGAACTAGCAGATTGATTGCTAATAATTTAACATTCCACCTGCCTGTTATGGGTAAATACAGGGCAAGAGAATCGATGGCTTATACTCAAGATAAACTCATAACCCATTCATATTATCTGGCTGTGTCAGTTTTAGATGATGTAAACAACAATCTGTGAGTTAGAATTTCTAACGAAAAATTTCAAATCGGTTACTCAAGATAAATGATGTGTTCATGATTCTGTTAAAATGTATTTTCTGTGGGGGGCGGGCTTTTTCACTCACGGTAAATAAAATAAAACCCTACTGTTTTTTTATGGCAGAATATATTGTAGATTTTGTAGCTGTAAAACATAATTTTGTTCTCATTTTATTCACGGGTTTGTTTTATATTTAATTGTTAAATAATTAAGTAAATTACAAATAATCATTTAATTAGTTCGAAAGGAATTTAACTCTACTTTTAATACCGTCACATTACAAATCTAATTTTAAATTAACCAAAACACAATCACTGTGAACACATTACATTTCTGTTTTTATATTAATCACTTCATTAAGTAACTCATAGCACTGAGTAATTAGTAATTAAGCTAGTTCGTTTTTTACATCGTAACTATTGAGGATTAATCAGGTTCACCTCATTTGCCAATTATAGTATCCATGTACCATTATTTTGTGCAGTTACAATTATAAATTTAGTTGTGTATCTATAAAAAAGAATAATTACCTATAAAGCAGTAAATATCTAGGGTGAAAATTTTAC
Organism: Catonia carolina; assembly: GCA_035578175.1. NCBI lineage: Eukaryota > Metazoa > Arthropoda > Insecta > Hemiptera > Achilidae > Catonia > Catonia carolina. The sequence continues at coordinate 22,922,166 of JAQMRL010000008.1, forward strand.
ACGACTTTCTATTGCAATGGAAATGCTGAAAAACATAACCTATTATGTTTAATTATGAGTAAACAATGTTAAATTAAAAACATAACCTAATTTTAATCAATAATGAATAACGTAAAATAATAAATCATGATCTGAAGAACTGAAAAATATGGAAAATTACTAGACGCTAATCTAGGCTTTTTAGAAACAGATGCTTGAAAATAATAGTTATCGAATTTGTAAATTCTTGTAACGTTTTATACACCCTTGTCGTAAAATGCTAATCAGAAATTAGAAAATCACTAATTGACGCTAAACGAAGCAATGTAGAAAAAACGCTAAAGAAAACGATGTAGGTTTTTTAATTCGCTACAACTTTAGTTAAAACAATTTTGTCCTAAAACGTATTCTAAGACCGCAATCTTTAAAAAGCATTTTTTACCACGAGAGCACAGCCTCCAAGAATTTCAACTTATACAACACAAAAAATGGAGTACGCCTATATGAGGCGATATTTGAAAAAAATCGTTTGAGCCGTTTTGAGAAAATGCCAAAAAAATTGCACGAATAAACCTACTATTACTTCCTGTTGACCGATTTTTATAAAACTTCTTGTGTTGGGTTCCTTAGTGGTACTACCTAACACCTTAAGTTTCACGTTTCAACTTCAAACAATATTCCATTCTTGAGGTATTTTGTTGAAACACACTTAGACGTACAGACCAACAGCTAAAAAAACATGTTTTTTGGGTTCAAGGGGTCTGAAAATGATACTTTTTTTACTTATATATTCATATAGGGCAAGAGAAAGTATAACACAAATTGAGAATGGAAATTATAATTAAATTTAATCTCGTATAAATTCGTAAGTTTGCATTTTATTATTAATTTTCAGTTTTAATAATTAAGTAATAGTACTGTTTATTTGAAATCTAATATGCCTCGCTTTTATGTACAATCATGCAGCATATATATATTATATATTTAGGCTGATAAAATTTTTCGTTAGCCAGCTTTAATTAACTTAATATGGGTAGGCATAACTCTAGAGTTAATTAATTAGTAGTAGAATATCTAATTAATGTGGAGAGAAACATTAAACATTATTTCACAAGCCAGAATACGTAGCCTTCTATATTGTGTATTAAAATACGATTACAATGAAAATATTAATTAATTGTTGGGTAATAATGAAATGTGGTAGCTAAACTTGTACATGTAATAGAAATTTTTCTGTGTGGTAAAATTTGGAGAAAACAACTTTTTTTAATTTTTTTTTATTCCTAATATGTGTACGTTGCAATCTGTTCAATTCAGAAAAATAAGCAACCCCCATGACCAAATGAGATGAGGATAATGTGTACGACATGTAAATGAAGTGTAGTCTTGTACAGACCCAGGTCGACCACTCCTGAGAGAGTATGGTTAATTAAACCCCAACCATCAAAGTACACCAGCAACCACTGTCTAGTATTCAAATCCGTATAAAAGTAAGTACGTTTACTAGGATTTGAACCAGGAACCTTCGTCTCCGAAAATCAGCTGTTGAACAGCTGATTTTGGTGACGACTTTACCTCTAGACCAACCCGGTGGGTTTACTGGGTTAATGGAGAAAACAACTGTGTGCATTTAATGTAATATAAATATTAAAATCAGCAGTCAAATAGGTGACTCGCGTCGACGACTTTACCACTAGACCAACCCGATGGGCTTAAGAAGAGCTAGATATCATGAAAATTTAATGTTAGAATTTTCTCAAAGGTAAAATAAATACAGAAACATTATTTTTCGAATAATAAAAAAAACGATCAACAAAAATAACAATAAAATTATTCAGTATAAAACGTGAAATCTGAGAAATTGTTTATTGCTCCAACATTAGCATTAATAAAATTAAATTCTTTTACTAACTGAAATCAAGCATTTAATTAATTTCACCCTCTCGTTTTTATAAATTAAAAATATTGTTTACGTATTTTATGAAATACGTTTTTAATGATTTTTTTAATCATTGATTAATAATAATATTTTTACTGATTTACCTGAAAAAGAAAGATAAATACGTTCTTTGTAGTAAAGAAAAATCTTAAATTTATAAATCAAATAAGTAAGTTACTTTCTTCATTTTGGTACAAAATAAATAAAAACAGAAATGTAAGTCTTTATAAACTGTTCATATTATTTTTTTTCTTAACAGCTTATTTTCGTAGCTTTTCTTAACACTAGTATAGACCGGTAGTATGTGGAAAACTTCCAACAAGAATGAAAAGAATTGGCGTGAAGTGAATGTAAAAACTTTTCAAACTTTTGAAGAACAAAGTAATTAAAAGTTTATAAACTTCAGTAAAGAAGAGGAAGAAGAAGAAGTAGTAGTATACGCTTCATATTTTCGAGATATAATTGAAGCACGTGATCCAAACGTATATAATCCATTTAATGAGCAATTTATAAGACTTTATTTTCCGTTTGTGAATTTCGTGATCCGGAGTAATTTTGAGTTTGTTTGTTTTATTCCGGAAATAAATAAATTGTAATTATGGTATTTATTACAAAGAATGTGCGTTGTATGTAGGGTAATTTCTTTGTTATACACGAATGGTGCATGTACACAAAACTAATATATTATATCCCATTACTTTGGACATTAAATGGGATTTAATTCTCTACTATATCACCATGAATATTTTAAATACATCTAGAGTACTAATAAATGTATATCCAAACATAGAAACTTGATTTATTGAATTTTTATTTTTATTAATGGTTTAGGGTAAATCCACATAATGGGTAATATCTCATACTTAATAATTAATTTATAATAATATTTAAATTAATTTAAAATTATTTTAATGTAAAAAACTAGTTTTCCCCACGAAAAAATGTTGTTGTTTAGGTCATCAGCTGAAAGGCTGCTTTGAACCTGTAGAGGTTTTACTAAGTAAAACGAAGAGTGAGGTGGTTTACCATTGCCTTCCTCACTGAGTGGAAAATTACGCTTACCAGCATGCCGGGCCCTCTGAAAAGCACATTTTCCACTCTGAAAATGACACCTTCACTTCATTCACCACAGGGTCTAGCTGTATAATGAAATTCATTACTTTCAGAGGAGATATCTCTGATTAGTATCTTTTACACCTCTACCTCATCTGTTCTTAAATGATTCAGTCATTTAATTGGCTTACCATGTGATAAGAAACAGAACTATTTATTTTAGCCCTGCAACGAACAGATTGAATGTTAATAATTGGACACTCTACCTGTCTGTTATGGGTGTACCATGAAAAAATATCGGAACGTAATACGCCGTAACATTTACACACAAATAACAATACGCTAAACAGTTCAATGTACATTTTTTCCAACTTTTTCATGGATCTATTATTTCAGAGATGGTCTTCGGCAGTGATGCTTAATCTTTATTCCCTATCGTATTTTAATTTAACTGCTGCGTTAAGAGTTAGCTTTGTACCGTTGTGCGTATGAGTCACGTCGCCTATCGTGTTAAACAAACACGTCCAGTTAGTAATGGTCCGCATCTCCATAGATCTGATCACCTTACCTAACGAAATTATATGCGAGTATTTATTATGTTAGGTTGTTAGGTGTATGATATTTATCTATTACTACCCTTTGAATATCTGTAACTGGATAGTAACAGTTTGACAATCAGGTGCACTTAAAATCTACTCGTATTATTTAAAAAAATCGGAATATAACTCGAAAATTATCTTCTCTGAAAAAACTTCGGTAATAAAATCAGTTTTAAGAAATTAATCTTTAGTTTCTTTTCAGTCAAATTACCATATTAGTTATTAGCGATTACGGTGGGTAGTGTAGCTAGAACAGATGGTTTTGATCTGTAATAAGTTAATTGCTAAGCCTAGCCGGGAATCGAACCCAGAATCCCCGCGTTGTAGGCCAGCAAACTACCTTTACACTACGGATGCGGCCAATTTTATTTATTTTTCTGTAGATATATCAAGTTTAAAACTATAGGACCATTTATCTAAAATGTTAGTCGTTTTATTAATTGAGAAATTTTCTTTGGGGAATTTGATACTGTTCTGTTCTGTTCCAGCAATGATTCTTGTGGTAATAGGTCTTTAACAGTGTCCGTGTATAAGACACGACGTTTCATTTCATTGAATGTACGTTAAGAATCAGAAGTAGTTAACTTGCATTGGGAAATTACATTCGATGAACTTTCTAGGTTTTCGTAGATGATTCTGTACAGCTATGTTGTATTCGTTACCATATTATGGTCTATATTAAAATTTGTTATTATTTTACAATTTAAAAAAAATTGACGAGGATTGCTCTGTTTGTATGTTTTCGCCTCTCCCACTACTGTGCTTCGATGTTGTTCCCCTACTGTCAATCTATCAATAAATCATCGTTGACGCTCTTCCCGCTATTACAAAGAGGCAGTTAGAGCGGGAACTCATACCTAGTCATCAGTTGGCGCATGTGCATAGGCAATTTTTTACCATGTTTTTTTGTTATAACTACAAGATTTCTTTCCAAGTAACCAATGGGATTAGTACATTTTTATAATCAAGGTGCTTACGTTTCGTCCAAACATCTGTATATGTTTTTTTTAAATTTAGCTACTGTTACTAAAAGCGATTTAGCTATGAATAATATCTTTTAAAAAATCTGGTGATTTTTTAAATTATTGAAATCTTAAGTGTTAGAACAATAATGTAAAATTAAGTAATAAGACATTGTTAGTAATAATCGTTTAATAGATAGTTTACCATTCGATCGAACCGTTAATCCTCTTCATGACATAAATTAGTATATAATATAAATTCATATTATTTATATTATTATTTCCTTTAATTTATCATTTCTTTCTTATTGTTATTGTTATTATTATTTAACGTTAATTTTTTATTTCGTTTTTTCTTTTGTTGATAGGTTACGAAGAGAAATTAGGCTACAAACACGTAGAGAGTAGAAAACAAGAACAAAAAAAAAAATAAAAAACAAAATTGGAGATGTGTGTTTTAAGTCAACTACTTATAGCTAGTGAGTATTTGTGATATAGAATGTAATAATGTATTATTAATTACGTAATAAAAATAATTATAATAATATTATAATACCGATGTAAATAAATTATATTATAATAAAATTTTATATAGTATAAAAGTAAATATTATGTAAATAATTTATTAGTATATATATAATTATACATAATCTTGTACTTAATTATAAAAGAAATAATGTAATGAATTTTCTTATTTGTGTCTATTTCTTAAAAAGAATTCTGTATAATTATATAACATTCGTTATCGAATGAGAAAAATTATAATTGCTATCGCCTTTTATTACAATTAAAATCATAATAAATAAAATGTGAAGAAAAAGACTGCATTTTAGTTGTAAGTAAATGACATTTTCATCTGTTTTTATTAAACAATGTACTATTAAATATTATATATATATATGTTGTATTATTATTTCATCATAAGTATTTCAATGAAGCAAGAATACGCTTTTTATTACTGTTTTAGTTAGTTTTATTACAATTTTAGAATATACCTAAAATTATAATTACTTTAATTATGTTTTTTTATTATTGCGTACTTTCACATGAAATAAAATTTGGTTATATATAATATTAACTTTGAAAACAATCTGTGAAAGGTGAGAAAAATAAGTAACCTACATTACCAGTTTAAATTAATGTTTTGTCATTTAATACATGGTACTTTCACTTATTATTTAAAAAATGAAGTTTATTTTGTCAGTAACAAAGAGAATTTATTGGTATTAAACGTGTAAAAATTAATTCGAAATGGTTAAATAAAGTACAACGAGATTGTTATATTAGGTTTATTAACCTAGTATATTAAGTTTTCTCACATTTATTAAATTAAAAGTAAGCCTGACGGTTTTCTCTTTTTTTTTTTGAATGGACACTATGGATACGTTATAATTTCAATTCTCATGGAGCTTTTTATCTTATGGCAGTAAGTAATTATTCTGAGTATGAAATTCTTTTAAAGTAGGTTATGCTTTATCTGAAATTCGTTGATTCCTACTATTTTATGTTGTTAGAACAACGTATTTTTTTTAAAGTTGAAAACCATTTTGGTGCTTCTTCTGTTATTTTTTATATAAATGTGTCTATAAACAAATGTCTTCGTATTTTCATTATATTAAGAAAGTCTACGAGATTCTTATAAGTGCAGTACGTAAACTTTTTTCAATCTTCACTTTTTTGCTTCTATGACCGCATTGGATCACTTTAGTCAGTTTTGGTTTGTTTTTACTTTCTTTTTGGTTTTCTTTAATTTCTGTTCTCAGAATGTTTCATTCTTTCAGATATTTTCTTTCTTTTCTCATTTCAATAAACCTTACTCTGGAGCTTTCTTCCTTTAATATGTACTTGTTTATTTTTTTCATTAATTACTTGTTTGTATTTGGGGATTTTTTTTATGTAGTTTATTGTTAGTTCGAGTTATGTTAAATCTTCTTTATTTATTTTTATTCACTGGAAGTTTAAATTTTTGGAATATAGACTACAGTTTCTCCACTATCTTACTTGCTATTCTGTTTTCTGGTGCTCTGAGTATAAATATGTTCAAAGAAAAATATTTTTCATCGCGTGTGTGATGGTTTCTATTTCCTTGCCAGTGTAAAAAGGCGTATTGAAATTCATTTTTTTAAACTGTAGGGTATTGTAAAAATTATCATCTGTTTAGTTCAGTAATATCGTACATCTAATATCATTAATAGTGTCTAATAAAATGTTTTTGTGTATTGCTTTCAGAAATACACTAGTATCTTAAAATATTTCTTTCTGAATTTGAAATTATAATGAATTGTAGATAGCTTCTAAAAACCCAAAATGGGATTAATGAAAACCAATACTGTGTCCATTTTCAAAAATTCTTGTCCTGTAGTTTATTATATTATAAAAAAATTGTTTTTTTACAATTAAGTAAAACAAAATTAGTCAAATTAAATTATTAATTTAAATATTAAATAAATCAGAGAATTATATCTTGTCATTGAAATTGAAAAGTATGATGGACGCGTGAACTTTATGATAAAAGAAGTGACAAAAATTTATTTTAGTAGGTAATCGAAAATATCAAAAGTTTTATTCAATTCTACAACATATTCTTAAAATTTATTTGTAGTTAATCTAACTCATGTAAAAGTACGCATTAACAAACAAAACATATATTTAAAATATGGTGGTTCTCTGTGTTAATTAAATATTATTGTTTGTGTATATCAGGGATGCCACAAGGGACTGTACTTGTTCCACTTTTTATTTTTGTATTTTTTACAGTTCAATGATAAAGCTATATTGAACAATAGTTCTTGTAAAATTGTAACGTATGAGTAGTTGTATAATATTATAATATGATTATAATATTGTAATTCTTTTATAGTTCATTAATTAGAAAGTTAGTTTTATAACTGGCACGGTTTTAAGTTCTGTGTGTACATTAATTTATTAATTTTATACTATTACTTATTAATGTATAAACAAATTTTAAAAGAAAACATTTTTTATGGTATGTGATAATGTAATATTGTTTCATGAACCAAACGTATTGGTATTGGAATACTAATTCATTGACTGTAAATTGTATGCAGGTACTGGTGTGCCACCAGCTCCATGTATCTGAGAGGAATGTGGAGAACTGCATGTGTAAACGATATGATTATACTACTAGCCTACTTAAAAACATGCGAACCGGATTAACTTAGAATAGTAATTATTTATTTTTATAAGTCTGGTACCTCCCAGACGAAATTTTTTTGAGTTTCATTATAAAATTTTAAAATTTCCCGCAGTAATCAGCAGCAGCTCTTTGCAGCTGCTGATTTTTTAATTGTTTAAAATTCGTCTGTTTCACACATTACTGCTAATGCAGACGATCAAGTGTGGTAGATGAAAATGAGTGATCAGAAAATGTCAAGCGTGAATGGATATTGAACTCGGGACCCAAGGCGTAGAACCCAGCTACACTAACCACAACTCCACTGGCCGGCATGACTGGGCAACATAGTTCTTAAGAATAGATATGTTGTCACGATTTTCACTGGCTCCGAATATTATATTCAGAGCTTCACTGTGAACAACAAAACTAGTTTTTCTCGCTGAAATAATTTGCAGAATCTAAAAGAGGGCTTCTTATACAAATATCTCAACGAAATAAAACAAATAACTTTAAAAGACTATAATAACACACAATATTGAATGATAAATTAAATTACATAATATTGAATTAAGTCCTATCACCATATTCATTGAGAGTCGAAAGTCAGGAGTTCATGTGAAGAACTGTTTCAGCCGATGAATATGGCACTGTTCACATGATCGACTACCAGTATACCAGTTTCTTAGCATATTATTATAATGGTATCATCCAACCCAGAAAGTATATGCTATTAACAGATTGTGTTTTTTTTAACACAGCCGCATGTGAACTGGTACTCCCGTTTGAACGCAGTATACATTACTATCAACTTTGGATGAATAAAATTTGTTATTAAAACGTACACCATAATTGAAACAGGTCGTAAATAAAACCCGTACCGTAAAATTTATTATTAGTGTAATGTAGTCACAGGTAAACTACTCTAAAACTAATGACTAGGAAAAATTATTTTTTATTAAATACATGGTCAATGTTTTGAAACCGGAAAACAATCGATGAGTGAGACAACTGGATGAGGGATATCTAATATTCCTCAAGCCTTTCTTTTCGCAAACATATGGAGCTGGCGGCTACGCAGTAGATTGGAATTAAATTACTTAAATACCGGTCAATTTTAAAGACAGTTTGTGAGGAGCCAATCATTGTACAGAGCGTTGTTGTATTATTTCCGTCTTTCAAATCACAGTACTTCCTGTAGCTGATTAAAACTGGCAACAACGCTACATATTGATTGATTTTGATTTACACTTGGCCGGAATTTTTAATTAATATTACGTTTTTGTTTATGAAACAATCGTTCTTAGTATGCTAATATTCAAATATTATATTGATGGTTTTAGAACAAATTTTTTTTTAAAAACCATATTAATTGTTTTGTACACTTTATAACATGTGTTAATTATTAGCCTACTAACGCTTGAAACCAAAGGATTACGTTTTCAAAAAGTTAATTAAAATGTTTGATTTTTTTTTAATGAAATCAGAGTTTTTGAAAATTATTAATACATTTCATGTCAATTTATATTCGAAATGTTCTGTAGTATTTTGTTATAATTTAAAGAAAAAATCGGAAATATTTTTCCGTTTTTTGTTGTCTAATAAAAAAATAAAGAAGTAACCTACATTGAATTCATTTTTTATAATCATATTTTATGTTGTATTAAATAACTTTTTAAACATTATATTTTGTCACGAATTTCATTAACAAGTTTTGTATATTTCTTTAAATGAATAAAGTTATAATAGAATGCCGGTTTTATGTAACAAATTTTTATTTATAACACAGAAAATAAATTATGATGATATTAGAATTATCACCTTACTGGTAGGTAGGAATGACTATATTTTACACGTGATTAATATCTATAGAGAGGTATAAAGGTGGACTCCTTGTCGTACCTTCAACCATTTTCAAAGTAATGCAAAGTTAATGTCATTATTTGAAACAATATTATTTTAATTATTTTGTTATTATTAAATCCACTTGTTATATTTAATTTATTAATAAGTTAACCCTTTGCCACAGGCGCCGCAGAATGTGCTTCCGCAAACCTACATTTTTGTTACTGCAGGCCAATAAAAGCATTTGAACGCCTCGATGCCCGCTAGCTACTTGTTTTCTTTTCTCAAAACGACGGTGCTAGCTGGATATTTCTTTCTTTGTATAATTTTTTCAGAAATCTGTATACATTGTGGATTGTTGCTCCACTTCCGTTTAAATTTAAAAATCTATAACTAATTGGCCATTTAGAATGATTTTCTTATTTCATAAAATCAAAGGCAAACATTTTATTTAACCTAGACCTACGGGTATTTTAAATCATATTTTTTTATCAGTCATTGTTAAACTGTGTGACATTTATTTATGGTTGACGCTGAAGTATTTTTTTGTTTTCTGAGCCTTAGTTTTTGAATGTGTTTACGTGAAAATATGTCTCAATTATTATATTGACATAATTGTCGAACTGCAGGAAAATAATTATGTGCTGGCATTGTCAATATCCAAATTATACCATGACTAAAATAGTTAATTAATTTCTGCCCCATCAAGAGTAAAGATGTAAAATGAAATAGAGATCCCTGAATTTTAACGAATCTTGCACAAATTACTTTTTGTGCCGGAGAGTTAAAATAATAAAAAAGTACATAAAGTTGTTGCAATTTTTAACAATCATTATTTTAACTATATATTATTGTGTGGTAACCAGATTTGTAGTGTAGTAAAGCCGTCAGTCATGTCACAAATACAGTGTTTCCAAAGTAAATTCTTGCGACTTATTACAATTTCCCCGAGTTGCATGTCCAATAGATTACTACACGATTACTTACGCGTTCCCTACATCAACAACATATTTCCAAAATTGTTTGGTAGGTCTAGAGACATACTTTAAATCACAATAATCCCTTAGTGTTCAACATAAATTCTCCCAATCTACCGCCACGAATCACACTAAAACGACTGAATCTCAAATGTAGTAGACATAATATAATAAAATAACTCAATAGTAGTTGAAAAATATAAAATTAAATACATTTTTAATTATCTAGAGCACTATTACAGGGTTATTTCTTCCTCAAAGCCATTAACGCGGTTTCATTACGAATATAAACTGTGAAACTTTTTTTGGTTGTACTTATACTGTTGCAAAAATTACTGTATATAAAATTAGTTAACAAAACACAGTAAAGAAAATCCTAATAATTAGGGTAGCGGCTAAAAATACCAGTACATGTTGCAAATACAAACTTGAGTAAAGAAAAACAATTTAATAGAGGATTACTAGTTTCTGATTGATTATTTCAAAGAGTTGTTTTGTATAACATTATAACTTTCATAAAATGTAAAATAATTGTAAAGAAATTGGCATTCTATACAGGAGTGAGTAAAATAAACTCTAAATGAAATCAATGATGGCAAAACCATAATTAATTTTAATTTTTATCATATATTTACTATTCGGGGAAAATCAACCATTATTCTTTTAATTGCTGTTTTTAATATTAAACATATCATTGCAATATAAAAAGAAAAGTAATAAGTAAACTTCTATGAAATTTATTTTTAAAAATTATCTTTTAAAAACCATCTTGCAATTTATTCTTATTATTATAATTATTACTGTAATAATATATTCAGAAATTTTATTAACTTTTATTATTGATTTGTATAAATGTATAATATGTATATAATAAAAATATAGTATAATAAAATATTTCAAAATATATTTATTTTATTATTAAGCTATAATCGACTTGTATATTTATAATTTGTCAAATAATTACTATTAATTATGATTAAATATTATTAAATAAATCTTATTAATCTACTATTAAAGGCTTTGTATTACTTATTGTAACATTACCGAATGTCGTTTGAAGTATGAACCTATCAGAGCGTGAAAGAATAACAGTATAATCAGAGAAGGTAGAACAGAGGCAGAGAAGGTAGGAACAGTATAATCATTTTTGTGGTATGTCCAAGATGAAAATTAAAAATAGTAAGAGCGCTAATGTAGATCCTTGGGGTGCTCCTGTCCTGATAGGGAAGTAGACTGGGAAGTTCTTCCACATGCAACACAATTTATAGATTAAGAACTATTGTAAATTCATGGAAACAAATTTACATTAAAAAAAAGATGACATAAAAGTCCACAACTATCAAAAGCTTGGTATTTATAAAAAAGAATAAAATTGCTTATGATCTGAGATGGAAACCAGAAAATTCGCTACTCTGTGGATTCACTTCCGACAATAAAAAGCATCGTTTTAGTAAAACATTTCAAATATTTTTGAATAAATTGAATGAAACTAATTTTGCCTGTAAGGGGTTGGATTCTGAGAGGCTTGCATAGTTTGTGAATCATCTACTGTCTGTCTACAACTTGATGGCCTGCCGCAGAGAGGAGCAGAATCGGCCCGCTACTAGTCTTCTCAATAACACTTCATTATGTGCCAAGTCCAGTGTACTAGTTAGTACTAGTACACAATGAAATGTAATTGAGAAGGCTAGTAGCGGGCCGGTTCTGCACCTCTCTGCAGGAGGCCATCAAGTTGTAGACAGACAGTAATTACTGCTGTTTTCCATTAATAACAAAATAATGCAGTTATCAAAGCCATCCCTGAATACGTTTGTTAAAATCAATACATCTTTCTTTGGTATTTCCTGCAATACCTCAACTGTGATGATCTGGGTTCTTTTTATTTTATTTTATTTTTTTATTTATTTTTTTTTTGAATAACTGTAAATCTACGATCTGCTCTCATAGAACAATGAGTAGATGTGTTGTAAGTATAAATCTTGAGTAAGTAATACCCCTTGGTATTACTCTATAAAATTTCCCATTTTGTTGAAGTGATCTTGCCAGGAATGTGAAATAAATTACACAATCACATATTAAAATAAATCTGTAGGGTGTAGTCTGCATAGTCTTCTGTGTGTTCCACTGTTGTCTAGGAGATTGATGGCTTCTGGATTCTGGTGATTTTCAAGTCTTGTTTGGTAACTGGTACAAAATTTCTGTATAGCTTCGTGTACCGTGGGAGTGTTCGTGTCTCTGTGCAATATAGTGTTGGATATGTACCAAGGTGAGTCCATGATGTTTCGAAGTATTTTTGACTGAAACCGTTGAATTATTTCAATGTTACTGTGACTTGCTGTGCCCCAAAGTTGTATCCCATATGTCCACACAGGTTTAAGTACAGTTTTATAAATTAACAATTTGTTTTGTACCGATAATTTGGATTTTCCATTAAGCATCCAATACAGCTGTTGGTATTTAAGATTTAACTGTTTTCGTTTGTTCCATATGTGAGTCCTCCATGTTAGACGCCTGTCCAGGTGGAGGCCAAGATACTTTGCCGTATCGGATTGTGGAATTTGTACGTTGTTAAAAAACACTGGTGAACATGTTTCCCGTTTTAGTGTAAATGTGACGTGCAGACTCTTGTGTTCATTTGTTTTTATACGCCACTTTTTTTGCCAATTTTGTACGCTGTCTAAGTGTCGTTGCAAGTTATGAGATGCAATTTGTGCATCTTCGTGTATTGCCTGAATGGCTGTGTCGTCGGCAAATGTTGCCACTGTAGTGTTGTCTTTTTGTGGAAGATCAGAAGTGTAAATGGTGTACAAAACAGGAGACAGCACGCTTCCTTGAGGAACACCAGCTTCAATTAATTTTAGAGATGATTGTTCGTCCTTATATTTCACTGTAAAGTATCGGTCCTCCAAATAAGATGCAATAATTGAGTAATACTGATGGGCAAAAATAATATCTATTAGACTACAAATCTAATTAAAAAAGGCTATAGTTGTACTAAATCAATTATTATAATAAAAGTTTTTAATAGTTACTAAATTTATAATAGTCTAATTTCTATTAGACTGTTGTAAAAATATTTTGGAAATATAGAGAATTAAAGAGGGCTAAGTAATTCCTCCTCAATTTATAAATCACTAGTGATAGTGATTCACAGATGTTCTTGGTCCTCTGGCCAGGAACATTTGTGTACGATGTTAATGCTTGAGAAAGGTCACAAAAAACTAACATTTTGTTTTCATCGGACGTTGGCCAGCTTCCATTCATCCGCCTCAGCGGAAGAGAGGGATTGTTGCAAAATTACATTAAACAGTGGTAATGAAGTAACTTATTACTGGCAATAGGATGAAAAAGTGAACTTATTGCTTGCTTGAACAGAAGTAAGGCGAAATTTTCGGGAAGACAAAATCATGAAATCATAATATTAGTGGTGAGAAAGCGGGTTAAAGAGTAAAGGGAAGGCCAAGGAATCGGAACTATTACATATAGTAATTTAAATTTTGAAATTAGCCTTTCCTATTTTTGCTTTAATTATTAAATTGCTAAAATAATAGATCCGCTGAACTACCTAAATACAAAGCGCTTAATAAATCAGTTCTTCCCGTTGACTAACACACTCAAAAAAATATTGAACAGTATATCTTGAAAATTGAGTAATTCAGTAAACGTTAGTTATCTGAAACGATCGAAAATTAATTTTTCGAAAGAAACAATGGTATAGAGTTGTCACCGTAAGGCGACAATGACAAATGACGTTCTTAAACTTTGGTAAGTTGATAACCCTGGAAAGGATAATCAAGGGTTTATGAACTCCATAGCTGGGGCAAGCAGATACGCGAGGTGCTGAGATGAACGGTTCAAGGTAGCTTGAGGTTGCAAAGGTAATCAGTTCGAATAATAGTTTTATTTAACCTACGGAAATATAATGCTTAAATAGAAGTACTAATGACAACACAAAAAACATAGTTTTATTAGATCTAAACCATATTGTTCATAAACGTCAACAGAGAAGAAATCTAAAAGAAAATTCATGTTTTCAAAAAATGTAACTATGAAATTGTGATACAAATAACGTCAATTAACATGTTTTATTTACTGGAGGAAATAATGTTTCTCCATGAATCGTTCATTACTTATAGTCTACGATATCCGAAAAATTTGGTTTCCTAAAATGTATTTTATCTCCATTACTTCGGATAATCAATTTTTTTAATTAAAATGTAAGTGCTATTTGGATACATGAGAAGCACGTACCTACCCCTGAATTAATTTTATTGAATCGTTCACACTGATCACTGTGTAACTTGGAATACAATTTAGAACTTCTTAAACACTGTACGTAAGTTACTTTCTCTTAACCTCTATACGCTCATGTTAATTATATAGGTTATTTTTGTTTCATCAATAATATATAGACTGGGAAGAAAAAATCTATATTGAAAGATACACATAACCCAATAAAATTCTAATTAATAAGTTTTTAGATTTCCTTGTTACTTACAATTAAATTGTTTATTTTTTATCAGTAATTTCAATTAGACATTCGAAAAGTCGTAAATAAATTTTTACGACACGATTGCAACAAAAACTATCCGTCGTTTCTCGTATTTTGTTTTTTATTATCTCACAAGAGTTATATTTTTAGACTTTTGGTACAAAACATTGGAATAAAAATCGACTTTAGTGACAGGGTACAGATATTTTTTCCTGTGTCAAAGTTTTTTCAACCCAGGAAAAATCAGTCGCATTTCCAACAGCGGAATGTTTATTGCCTACATTTTTTCCTCTTTCTTTTTTAGTATAAATGTATATAGCAAATGTAAATCAGTCACAAAGGACAGCACATTCTAAATGTGTGGAATGGGAATTAACTTGAAAAGAAAATCTTTTTGTTAATATCAATACGGAATTTCAAATTTAATTTCTGAAAGAAAATATCAGTAAATTAATCTGGAATCAAATATTAATATAGTCTAATTATTGAAACTAAATTGAATTAAATACTTTTTAAAAAATCATAATCGTTGAAAAAGAATTCATAATCTTAAAATGTTCTAAATAAAAATTAATGATTGATATTTTTAACCAGTTTTAATCAACTAGGTGTAAAATATACCGCGCTTGCCGACAAATCTGACGTATGGGGAAATTAATATTAGACGATGTACTGTTAACATTAATGTAATTACAAGGGTGTAATCTTACTTCTGTTACTCCAGTTGTTTGGAAACAAAATAAAACTGAGTCGACAAAAGATTTTAGTAGCTAATAACTTTAATTATTAATAATGAAAGGCAAAAAAGTTATTCAATTTTGTTACAGCGCGGTACTTGCATAAGAAAAAAATTCACTTCCATTGTTTTCTGAACGTTAGCCGGGCGTGTAAAGTGGTCAGTTTATTTTCATTTTTTGATATTACAAAACAAGAGGTCGTGAATTCAAATACCACACACTATTTTAAATTTTTTTGCTAACTTTGTTAACTTAAAAAGAAAACATTTTTCAAGTTAGTAGAATTAAAAATTACAATTATAATTTTTAATATTTTTCATTAATTAATTAATAATAATCATGGATCAATTAACAAAAAACGTTTTAATATGTAGGACTCGAACTCACGGCCTCTCGTAGTAAAATATCAATCAAATGTGTTAATAAACTGACCACTTTACACGTCCGGCTAACGTTCGGGCAACAATTCATGCGAATTTTTTCGTATGTAAGTACCGCACTATATCAAAATTGAATAAAATTTTTGCCTTCCTTTATTAATAATTAAATTATTATTAATTAAATTAAATTACTATTATTATTATTAATTTAATTATTAAATCATTATTAATTATTAAATATTTTAATTAATAATTTCAATAATGCGCTGTTAACATTTAAGTGTTAACAGCGCATTGTCCAATGTTAATTTTCCTATACGTCAGTTTTGTTGGAAAGAACCGTATATATTTTTTGCATCCAGAACACTCCAAAAGGGAGTGTAGGACATGTCAAGATGAAACTGATAAACAAAAAGTTAATCACAATGATAAATTCACCACTTACCACCAAAAATTTGTTTCTCCTACTGCTTACTTCAGTAGGCTTGTCATGAACCCCTTTGTATCAAAAAGCACACAAAATTAAAAGGTTAAACACAATGACTTACCAATACTTTTTTTTGGATTCATGACTTACCAATAATTTGTTTCCGCTACTGCTTAACTCGTAGGCTTGTCATGAACACCTTTGTATCAAAAAGTACACAATATTTGTTTAATTAGAAGTTAAATACTTTTCAACCAAAAACTATTTAGAAAGAAATTCCTGCACACTGTATAATGTTTCATCAATCAAGTATTGTTTTACCTTTTTTAAAAAATGACTTAAATTGTCACAACTTTTTAAACATTGTGGAAATTTATTGATGTATTTTCTACCTTTATAAGTTGGTTTCTGTTCAAACAATTTAGTGTTGTGATTAGCAACATAATAATCGATTCTGTTTCTTGTGTAGTGGTTGTTAACATCTAAGTTCTGTAATTAGGTATTTTTCTTTACTTAAATTATCACTTCAAAAATGTACAAAGAAGGAACTGTGAGCACATGCAGCTCTTTAAATAGTGATCTACATGAGGAAAGGTGGTTGACTTCCATCATACACCTGACAGCTTTTTTCACTATTAAATAATAATAGCTATAAATAATAAATAATAGCTACTATTGCTGCCCAACACGGCTTTATCTGGTTGTAATTTGTTTAATTTCAATAATTTTAAAATAAGGATTATAAATAAATCAAGAATAGGTTTTCCTGATTTGGAAAAATCTGATACGTATAAATTTGGACACCTCCACTGAGATTAAACTATTTACCTTGTTTGGAACTCAATAAATAAAATATCAGTTTAAAGATTAAATACTGTTTATCACCTATTATGGATACATTTTTGTAATCGTTAATGTAATATTTTAGGTGAACTGTAGATAATACTCCATCGAGTTTTAGCCATCTAGCTGGTTTGTAACTAAGTAACTGAAGGTATTGATTTAAGAGTTAAACATCCTTTTTAACCCCTTACAAGTAAATTTTTGACATAGTTGATGTATAATTTTTAGCATGTCCATTTATGTAACATCCCCGCTGAATGATACATGTTCATGATACATGAATGATAAATAACAAAATTTCAAGAAAAAATAAATAAAAAATATTTAAAAAAATAAATCGCTTTATAGAAGATCTCGGGCCCATTGACGTTTCAACCTGCGTTGCGGATTCCCTGGTAGTGATGCATCCGATAGTTTAGTGATCGATTCGTTGGGGTGATCATGCAATTTTCTGTGAAAACATTACTGCTAGTAAATAATAACAGCCTACTTAGTAAACAATAATATTCCCGTATTTCACATTACTTTTGACCACATTTAAACACATTTCATTCATCGACAATCCATTCCATCCTTGTTACAACTCACTTAATTTCTTACAACTGCCAATTTATTGTCAATTTATTCTCTCACCTATTTCTTGAGTATCACTGTAATAATGTAACAATATAGACGTATCATAATGTTCGCCCAGAACACCTTTCATATTTTTAGTTACTTGTAATTTATGAAAAATATATTTTATTCTGACAGGTTATCTGAAGATCATTTAAACCATTATAAGTTAAGTTACATTGAACATTGTAATAAAGTACATCTGCCATAATTAACAGATTCATTGTGGCGTACATCTTAATGGTTTCATGGTTCGTTGATAAAGATATGCACTTGTTCGATATTTGAAGTAGAGTAATATGGTTTGAACTATAAAAGAGCTAATAAATTATGTGCTGTGTTTGCGCCAATAAATATTTTCCTTTTGGCAGTTTCATCACCAGAAACATAAATAAATACTAACATTCGTGTAAAAAGTAATCATTAGTTATCAACCTCTAAAAACGGAATCAAAAACCGTATCGGTAAAAAAGCCGATATTTGACCTTGCGGTGTAGTTTTGAACTTTTTAAGTTGGTTGATATACTGTAGAATAGAATAGAAAAAGAGATACGTCACGCACGGCATCGTGCGGTGGCGTGAATTAAGATGCTGGATAAGAAGCGGCGTGGCAGCGTGCGGCAAGATCCTTGTCAATTGAGCCGCGATGCGGCCGCCCGGCAAATATGGGTGAGAAGGAGCGACTCCATGACGAGCCTCCTGTACTGATAACCAGTCATGATTAGTAAACGGAAGAACGAGTGAGACGGAGAATACGAAAACAGATTAAATGTGTGAGCGAGTAAAAGAACGATTTTCTGACAAGCAGTTTGTTATTAATTGTGCTATGACCGTGGTGTTCTTCTACTAAGTATCTGGAGAGCTAGCCTCCGGTTGTACAACTGGTCTTCATGGCCAAGGCTGGCCTCTCTTCTTCACCATTATCATTATCATTAAAATCATCATCTGCTTCTTCATCTCTTTTACTTCATCCAGTTCTCGTCATTCTTGTATAAATAAATACATGACCTCTCCTTGATCTCTTTTCAAAGAATTCCATCATTTATCATTCGAAAATTATTAAAACAAACATTCAAAAAGATATTCGAATAAACATAGGTTCCTAAACCAGTTCAGATTGAGTTCAAATTAAACAAATAAAAAATCTTTGGGATGGGAATTTAAATGTAATATTTAAAGATATTATTCCTTTCAGATTGTTAATTAGTCCAAACACCGGACCAATTTCTTTCTTCTTTAAAAAAATAATTATATAACATACTATATAACTTACTATTCATTTATATCTTAAAAATGCATTTCCGTTATAAAATCTTTCTTTTAGCAGTTAATTCTCTATTGATAAAAATCTCTGATTCTCAAAACTGGTTACTCTTTTAATCTGAAACATCCGGCTAATCTTTTTTTATATCGATTCACAAAAACCTGAATTAAGAAAAATTAAAAAAATCCTAATGAGTGATATTGATAAGGAAATTAATCGTAAAATATTAATTAAATTAACAGTCAAATTTAGAGGAATATTTTCCTGTGAATTTTAATTAATTATATATCTTACAATAAAATTTATTTAGGTCATATTTTATGCCACATTTTTGACAGTATATTTTTGTTTACACCGAAGAAAATATTTGATGTAGGTAAAATATTTTTTTTATCTATTACTTAGAAAAGATATTGCATAAGTCAAACAACATTTTCATACTAAACAATATGTTTGAAGATATTCAAATTCACACTGCTAGTACTTCGCCGATTAATATGTCTACAAAATTGCATTTATTCAACCGACCTCTACTATAAAAATGTTTGATATATTGCACGGTATTTTATATAATTATAATTTTAAATAATATAATGAACAGCCAAACATAACAAAAATTATGTATAATATTCACCTCAGAGTATTGCATTATCGAGATATCTTTCGTCTCACACGGAGACATCATCATCAGGACGAAGATTACTCAAATCACAAAAAACATTTAATACAAATAAAACACATAAGGTCAAAGACCACGTCAATACATTTAATT
This sequence comes from Catonia carolina, assembly GCA_035578175.1. Classification (NCBI taxonomy): domain Eukaryota; kingdom Metazoa; phylum Arthropoda; class Insecta; order Hemiptera; family Achilidae; genus Catonia; species Catonia carolina. Next base: position 22,942,183 of record JAQMRL010000008.1, read on the forward strand.
TAATTGTTTGTAACTAGATCACGCGCGACCGTTCGGCCGAAATCAAGACTCGGCCGAATAGGCGCGCATTGCTCTTCTCAATACGTTCTCTCTATCGTATTAGTTTCAAAATTTTCATTTAAAGAAGTGAGAGATTAATTTTATATGTTATTTTGTAAACTTACTATAAAATGTTATTTTGCCAAAAAAAAACTTGTTCGCGTACTTGATTCGTTCTGGCATACTACCAGCGGTACGCGTACTGCCGTCTGGGAATTACTGATTTAAAGCCTAAACGATAGTTTTCTTTAATATTTTCCGTTTAATTTAATACATATCATGGTGATTAGTTTTAATAGTTTTCATTCTACAGCAAAATGAAATTATGTAATTTACAAGAAAAATTATTGTTGACAGGCTCAGAGAAATAAAATTGTAGAACTACACAATTTTGTTCATTATGAATAATAAAACCGAGAATCCACAAAAAAATTTCCATTCCCTTCTGTAGTTTAAACACGCTTTTGGTTACTAAAAGGTAAGAACGTACAAAGTGTTGTTACAAAAGGTATCATAATCAAAATAAACAATTAAACTCTATATAAAACAAACAAGATGTGCTTATTTTGCTCATTGTTTTCTTAGATTTAGAGTTAAATACATTTTCGTTAACACGAGGTTTGTATTAATTTATGAACTACTAAGTACTTGAAATAGCATGTGACGCAACAGGACTTGCCAAAATGAATGTTATTTCCGACACGTACAGCTTAACTGGTATTAGACCGAAAACAGGGAATTAAATTATGCAAATTAGAAGTCTGTCATTTGCTACATGACAAATTTGTAAATTGCGGACTAGACTTACGATCTTAACAATTTCAATTTAGGTTTAAGTTATGATATTGAAAAGTACTGCAAGATAATCTGTTGAAATGGTTGAATTGCTCAGAAATAGGCAATGAGCTTAAGGAGACCCGTAACTGGAAATTTATAACAATTTCGATTTTGTTTTTTTAACCTGAAATATTCTTTTCTCTCTATTATACTGAAGACATGGTGTGTTTGTTATTGCAAGATTGTTGATATTTTGTTATAGGTTTTTAATATTACAGGACGTATAATTAAGTAATATATTACATAGGCCTACGTACAAAAAATCTTCTATTTTTTACTTTTTAAATGAATTTTTACTTTTACTTGCCCAACATGAATATTAGGGAAGTAAAGTCTTGTTTTCATGTCCACTTTTTGAAGTCACGTTTTTACTGGAAATACAAGTTTTCAGACTCCTGAACCCGAAAACCACGTTTTTAGCGATTGGTTAGTGTGTTTGTGAACAAAATGTCTCAAAAACGGAATATCGTACGAAATAGTAACTTTGAACTTAAAGTTTGGTGCTTTAAGGGAATCCAACACGAAAAGTTTCATCAAAATCGGGGCAACCGGCCATGTCTGCTGACTTTTTGGGGCTCTGCTCTCTAAGTAAATCTTTTTTTTAAGATCATGACCGAAAATATGCATTTCAGAGCAGTACCTATTATTCAATTAAAGGTGTAGGAAATTTAAAAACCGACACTTTTCAATTCAGGTTTTTTTTCTAAAACTCTCAGTGTTAGTGTCATTAGTGATTTTTTTGATTTTTCTCATCAAAATCTGTGAAGAAATAGATTATTTACAAGATTGCGGTCTAAGTATATAATTATATGCATTTAACTACAAAGGTGTAAAAAAACAATGTTATAGAAAATTAAGGAAACTTTAATTTTTTTTTTTTTTTTTTTTTTTTTTTTTGACTTTATTAGGAAAATTCACAACTGTATATAATAACAACGAGTGAATGAGGTGATTAAGAAATGGAATAAAATGCGCTTTAAGACTTAGAGGAGATCACCACTCAACAGTGGGCTCCAGCTGGAAATGTCCTGTGGATGGATTAGATAATAGTGTATACTATCGGAAATTACTTATTACAAAATGATGTCCCTACTCCATCGTCGGTGTAGACGTCTGCAGGGATTCCCGGGAAGGTATGGTAGGTATAGGTTGCGTACAAGTTCGTTGCTATGATGTGATAATTTCATACGGAATCTTGTGTAAATTTTACGAAATAAGTCGTTCACGTACGGAATATTGAGGTCATTGTGCAAACAGTCATTGGTAACGTAAAAGGGAGCATTTGTAATTTGTCGTAAGAGTTTTGACTGAAATCGCTGGATTTTTGAAATTACGGATGCCTTAGCAGTTCCATAGATTTGGCAGGCATACATCCAAACAGGCCGGAGATAAGCTTTATAAATAAGAAGTTTAAGATGCAGTGGTAATTTAGAGCGTTTAGAAAGTAAAAAGTAAAACCGTTTTCGTCTGTCGTCTAAAGTTCTCCGTTTAATATCTACATGAGTGTTCCACGTGAGCCGTCTATCCATGTATAAACCAAGATAGCGTACTTTTTGAGACTGAGGAAGAGGATGGCCGTTTAAGACAATCGGAGGGCAGTCCTGCCGTCGTAAGGTAAACGTAGTCTGTACAGTTTTTGCAGCATTTATCTTAATACGCCATTGTTGAAACCAAGATTCTAGTTGTGTTACATGGTGTTGTAAATTAAGAGTGACATCATTTGGAGCGTCTGCAGAAGATAAAATCAGAAAGTCGTCAGCAAAGGAGGCAGTGAGAGTTGTAGGAGTAGTGGGGGCATCTGATACATAAACGCTAAAAAGATGTGGAGACAAGACTGAACCTTGCGGAACCCCTGCAAGAGAATCAAAGGAATCTGATTGTGTCTGACCTTGAACAACAGCAAAAAAGCGTTCACTAAGAAAGGATTTAATGATAAGATAGTAGGTGAATGGAAAAAACCGGAGTTTATATAATAGTCCGTCTCGCCAAACGCGGTCGAAGGCTTGAGAAACATCAAAGAAAACGCCTGAAGCATATCGTTTTTGTTCCAAAGCGCTAGCTAGATAATCAGTAACTCGATGCAGCTGGTGAATAGTAGAATGTTTAGCTCTGAAACCAAACTGGTGAGATGGAATAACATCGAATTCTTCCATGTAGGGAATCATTCTACTGAGGAGAAGTTTTTCAAATAGTTTAGAGCATAAAGGAAGAAGGCTGATCGGGCGATAAGACGAAGTATTCTGAGGCGGTTTCCCCTCTTTTGGAATCATTTTTACTAATGAAAATTTCCACTGAATAGGGAATTTGGTTGCCCTGAGAATAGCGTTGAATATATACGTTAAGAATACAATACCCTTTTTTGGAAGCCGCTGTAAAACCTCAGCCGTTATTAGATCATACCCAGGAGATTTTCGTTTGGAAAGCTTATTAATGAGGGACCAAACCTCATTGGGCTTAAAGTGCTGTGGTGGCAAAGTAAGTGGAAAGGGCTGTAACAATGTATTTTGAACATGAAGAACGTGCTTTAATTTAAACTTTAATTTAAACTTTTATTAATTCAGCTTAGTTCAGCGTCAAGAATGTTTTTCGTCTTATGTTCTACCAAGGTAGCTTTTCATTTTGCGTCATTCACTCATGTTTAAAATTGGGTTATGATTTTCATTAGTATTTATTGTTTACTAATGATTAAATACAGGTTATATTTTTCATTATTTATATTGGCAAGAGACGTCGTGTGAATGTTTCACGCCAGATATTAAAATCACCGTCACATACTTTTTTTCTCTATTTAGGAAATTCACAATCTGTTGGAAACTATCAAGTCAATGTGATAACACAAAATTTGGAAAAAAATAACAAGATAAATTAACGTGAGTGGAGCACAGTCCGGTGACAGAACTCCGACGTGAATAGATAAGTGTAATATTAAGTTTAAGTAAGTTTTAGCATAAGTGTAGCATCAAGAGCACTGTAATGGATAGTCAATTACAGTACTACGTTAATTGATGAGGTCTCGGCTCCATCGACAATTTAGTCGTCTTATTGGATTGTTTGGGAGAGTCTGAGTAGCCAGAATATAATCCAGCCTCTATTAGTTTGCTCCTAATGTACACACATAATGATGTCACTGAGCATGTGCATTGTATTAAAATGTGTACACGCTGATTGAAAAGTAACAACAAAATACTTTCAAAAGTATTTAAATTCAAATACTTTTAAAAGTATTTTTATAAATTAAATTGTTACGCCTACATCATATCATGACTGATGTTTTTAGTACTTTAAATACTTATAATTTAAAAAATAGTTAACTTAATAGGAATACGACATCCGTAAAGTCGCCGACTCTAGCGTGCACCCTGTAGTAGGTGGCTTTTGTTTGTTGACACTAGGAGCAAACTAACAACGGCTCAACTGTAAATATGAATATCTGCGTACCGTCACATATATAAATAATTTATAAAAACCGTACGAAAACTAATTATGTTTGTACATATTTTATTTTCATTAATTAAAGAATTTTTAAAACTTTGTAGTACGGGATATTTTGTTCTTTTTATGTTTTGAAACAGTGTTTGTTTTGTTTAAAAATTAAATTTTGAGGATGTCCTGGATCGATTGTAAATTAATCTATCCTGTAACTCCAATGAGCTGGACACCGTACGTTCTGATTGATAGGAAAGGATTTGTAAATTAAAAAACCAAAACCTGAAATCACTGGTTATCCCACATTTCTCTCGTATGGGTTTATTTTTCAATTCACCATTTAAATTATAAACGTTACGTTCACCTTACGATGCTAATATAGTTAGGTGGACTTGACTCCTGTAATTTAAGAATAAAACTAAAGAATATTTAATGGGTTTCCATGATTATTGTTTATTGGTACAAAAAACAAAATAATTTTGATGAAGTTATTACACCTGAATATTTCTAACATTATTTTTTATTATGTTGTTTGTTCTACATCATTACTATTGTTTAACAGATTTAAATCTAGATGACTAACGTAAATAATTAATTTCAAATAATTAAAAACTCTATAATATGGTTTCTGTTGTATTGTTTAGGTGAACAGCCGAAAGGCTGGTTTGAACCTGTAGAGGTTTTACTGAGTAAACAAGAGGAGTGAGGTGGTTTACTCTTGGCTTCCTCACTGAGTAAAAAGAGTATGCTTATCAGCATGCCAGGCGCTCCAAAAAGCACCCACTTTCCACCCTGGAAATGATACCTTCACTTCATTTACCTGGCTGTATAGCGAAATTCATTACTCTCAGAGAAGATAATTCTGACTAGTGTATTTTACACCTCTACATCTTCTGTTCTTAAATAGTTTAATCATAAAATTGGCTGACTATGTGGTAAGAAACAGAACTATTTTTTTGTAGCCCTGGAACCAACAGATCGAGTGCAATTAATTTAACACTCTACCTGCCCGTTAAGGGCAAATATTTTTTGTTATAATTTGTTAATTACACCGCTGGGTTGTAATTTTTCATGTGTTAGTTAGAAGCAACACCTTTCATTTATTGTTACAGAACTGATTAAGAATAAAAAATATTACATGTATTTTACAATCAGCCAAAAGTAAGTATTATAAGTAAATTTAGATGCGTCGTTAAAAACAGCTTTTTTAAGGTCTCACACTTAAGTTCAGTACATTAAATACTTTGACACATTATTGTCATCACTGGGGTCCAAAAGTTAAAAGGTAATACTTTTCATTCACAATTCAATTACTAACTCACTACAAAGACGCCAACCTATTTTACACTTGTAGTTGGATACTTTCACCAAACAATCTAGACGATAATAACACTTTCTTTGTTTTACTGGAAAACGGTAAATTGAATCAAAATAATAACAAACGTTTCTACTATTTTAGATTTCCGAGAAGTCTTATTCAAAAAATTTCATTATCCCTGTTCAATACACTTCACCCCGTGTAAAGCACAATTTCTAACAATAAATAATACTATTCCTTCAACCATTTCTACAATATCACTGTACAATGTTTTAGTATTTCCAATACTTTTTCTTATCTCATCTGACTTTGCTGGCACATTCACAAACCATAAATTTCGGAATTCTGGTAAATCTAGGAGCCACTACCCATCATTTGTAGTACTGCTGTTACTTTTAGTTCTTTAGCGCTGGATACCGTAGGCCCACACAGACTTCAGAATGCTTTTGAAAATTCATAATATATTTGTTCTGCCCATAACAGACATGTGGAGTCTCAAATTGTTTACACTCCATCTGTTCATTGCAAGGTTAAAATAAATAGTTCTGTTTATCTGTTTACACTTGTAGTTGGATACTTTCACCAAACAATCTAGACGATAATAACACTTTCTTTGTTTTACTGGAAAAATTGGTCAGCCAATTAAATGACTGAATCATTTCAGAACAGAAGAGGTAGAGGTGTAAAAGACATTAATCAGAGTTATCTCCCCTGAAAATAATGAATTTCATTATACAGCCAGACCCTGTGGTAAATGAATTGAAGGTGTCATTTGCAGAGTGGAAAATATGTACTTTTCAGAGGGCCCGCATGCTGATAAGCGGACTTTTCCACTCAGTGAGGAAGGTAATTGTAAACCACCTCACTCCTCGTTTTACTTAGTAAAACTTCTACAGGTTCAAACCAGTCTTTCGGCTGATGACCTAAACAACAATATATTTGTTATTGATAGTTCTGATTTTCTATTCATTATTATTCGCAGTTTTTTTTAGACGATTGTTTATAATCCCTGTTTCTTTGATTTTATGAGAACTGTCAAATTAATATAATTTAAATTTAGTGATAATACATTCAAATTTAATAGATGAAAATGTAATTTAGCTTGGTGTGAATGTCTTCAATGGGGTTTCTATTTCCAGTTTTTGAATTTATATTATTATTTTTACCTGTGTTAATGCAGACATGATTCCCACATAACGGTTAGTTATATTTTTACTAAAAGGGTAAAGTACTTAAGATGTTTTAACCAACGTAAAAAAAGTATTTTTTTATTTTTGTGGGAAGGGCATTGAAGTAGTAAAATGGTCGGGTATTGTCACCAGTTCCAAACAAGCAGAATAACCGAAGGTAGGTAGCCACCAAACTATTGAATACCCATCAGCTTAAGGAGAAGAAGAAAAGAATTTTTAAGGTAGGGCAAGGTAATGCTTAGTGAGATAACATTCTTCAAACCGTCAGCAGGAACCGTAGGCATAATTCTCAATGGGACCGCATATAAAGCGTTGTGAAAAGAAAGGGCAGGCACCCTGAACAGAACATTTTCCATGCAATTGTGTTCCCATAATAATGGGTAGTGGGCAATTGTAGTAGCTGCATACAAACACATACACACAAGTACAGTAACTGAAGAAAAAAGAATGATTCAGAAGAGAATTCAGCTAATAATTCAGTTTTCCAACAAAGACCAAGCAATCAGTATATAATAGACCTGGAAACTTCTGCTTTCAAAAAAATTGATTGCTTACACACAAATAAACACCACTTCCTTGTTATAAAATATCTAAAAATAAATAAATAAAACTTTGTAGTTGTTTTTACACAACATAACCTAATAATATCTTGCACACTAAGTTTAACTCATACCTAAATCATCACCCTAAATAACTTTAATTTGGTCAAGAATTTAAAAGAAATGAATAAACACTTAAGTACACTTTAAAAAATTTGTTTAGAACAATATCTTGTAACACGGTATCAATATTATTAACAGGATATCCGAGAATCTTTGTTATATTCAAAGAAATTTTACTCTTAGCTACCAAATTGGCTACCGGGTTGGTATAGTGGTAAAGTTTGGCAGTTAATGTACATACACAAAGGTTCCATGGTTCAAATCCTAGTAAAGGTTATTATACAGAGGTTTCCGGTATACTTTGATAGTAGGGGTTCAATTAACTATACTCTCTCAGGAATAGTTGGCTTGAGTCTGCACAAGATTACGTCTCATTTACATGTTATACGTAGTGCAATTCTCATCTCATTCGGTCATCGAATGATAAGCAGTACCTATTTCGTATAGCGAGAATTAACAGTACCTATAATAAAATCAAGCTGCAATTTAATTTAGTTTATTATAAGTCGCATCATTATCTTGGTTATTAGCGACTACTTCAAGTTTAAAAACGGTGGGTATGAGCTTATAGTGTTTTTCCAGACCCTGACCGGGAATCGAACCCGGGACTTTCGCTTTGCAGCCTAATACGCTAACTACTGCGCCATGAAGGCGGCCAGCTTCAACATTATAATCTATTTACTTTGAATAAAATCGTTTACTTTATTCTAATACAATATGTCTTTTCAATGTTGTGAAACTGTAATTGTAATTGTTTGGCAGCCATTGTCCGACTAGGAAGTCAGACAATGGTTAAGTGTTTTATTGGGTATTGATAAAAATAATATGATCAGCATAGATTTATGTGTTTTTATATATCACTGAATTTTAAAGATTCACCGTTAATTTATCAATATATTATCTCCCAAAGATCTTCAAACAACATTTAAAGAAAAAAAACTGTTCAGTTTGATGTTTATTGTGAAAGAAGCTCAATTTTTAAAAGTAAAGTAAATAGCATAATAGTAATAGCAAAAAAGTAATAGCAAAAGTAATAGCTATTTGTTACTGAAGAATTAATTTGTGTGCATCAAGTCGTTTTTTGTTCTGATTTCTCCAATTTAGGTGTATAGTTGAGGTGTTATTCAAGATATTTAGTCATGCATGAAATAAAATATGTTGTTGAAATTTGTGTGGACAATAATAACGGGAGAAGTGTAAATGTACTAAGTGGACTTTAATATAGCTAGTCTACGTTTACATAATTTACTAGATTTTAACAAAGATTTTATTATCATAGCTAGTTTTGAGTCTCTGGTCCAGAAAATAACAATATTGATCGATTTGAGGTTCCCTGACATCAAAAAAATAAGTAACTCTACTCAGTCATTCATGTGTCAAATTCGGCTGAGATATTGTAGTGGTACATAGGGGTTGAACAAGAGAAACAAGAAAGAAAGTGAGGGATGGAATTATAATTTAGGTAGTGGAGTGAATTCAAGCGGGAACTGTAAAACATTGTAAGTTCAGTCTAGTAAGCTAACTTCTCAAGTCACGTGCTATGACAAGAAGGGTGCAAAGAATAGTTTTCTCAAATAACACAAGTCTTTGTAGTATCGGTTGAATTTCTAAAAGAAACAAATACGAAATCATAAATTGAAAGGAAAACGAAATATAAGGAGAAATTATTCAGTGGAAAATCACAAAGGGTAAAAACGGCAATGTAAATTACAAAAGCAGCAAAAGTAATTTATGTCTCTTTATTCGCATTTCTTTTAAAGAGAAACGAATTAACAATTTAAAAAAAATCAAACAAAATAATAGTCGAAATCAAAAAAAGTCAGAAGGGAAAAATTTTTTTAAGTAAAATTTACTTCTATAGTAGGATATAGAAAATATATAGTATTTATTTCTGTGATGATAATGTATAAAACTTATCTTTTTCTTGTTTGATCCATTCGTACGGAGTAACATTATGACTACTCTGTGCGAACCCACAATAATTCCGAAATTAAAATAATTCAGAGATTAAAGGCATTGGTTTAAATTGAATTTTTTCTTTATAATCTCTAGCTGACAATTTTTTTTTTAAATGCAGATTTTGAAAATGGGATAGATTATTGTGGAGGAAAGTAATTTGTAAATGAACTTTATTGATAGTAGCAGTCATGCAATTAACAATTCCATTATAGTAATATGTTTATAATTTTAAAACAATTTATTTTTATAATTATTTTTAAGAATTAAAATATATTTTTCCGTGTATGTAGGAATATCTTGTTGCAAACCATTTCATGTTAGTAGTTTGAATTTAGGAATAAATTAATATACATATGAGGTTCCAAATCTCAAAGTTCATGCTTGATAGAATTTGACGTACGGCAATTCTAAAATTTCACGAAGAAAAAGTCCATGTTAAAATTATTATTATTTAATTTTGTTGAACATTTTCCGCTGTAATGCTTAAAATTACTTTTAAATAAAAAAAAGATTAAAAAGGCAATAGGTAATTACTTTCGAATATCATGTATCCATTATCGGTTTTAATAATAAAACGTCAGTGCAAACAGGTATTGTCGAGAGAATCTGGCAAAAATGTGCCTGTTTTATAATGCCAACTGAAGATGCATTTTTATGAATTCCTTCCATATACTTTAGTAGCCCTAACTGCAGCTAACGACATTTGGAATTAATTATATTACTTATTCCAATTACGGTCGTATTGTTTCCCGTTCTGCGAATGAAGTTTATTCTGAATTGCTGTGTCTGGCATTTATTCATGTATGAATAAAAAGAACTTTACTCTTATATAAGAAAATAATCAAAACTTTTTGAAAAATTGGATATGTAAATCATCGCAGAATGATAAGGATAAGCTGGACAACCAAAACAACTTTTGTTTAGCACTGTAGTCTAGTTTAGCGCCAAGAGCAGTATTTTTCTAACCAATGCAATGAAATTGTTAAAAGCCAACAGTTTTGCCAAAAGCCAAAAGTGTTTCTTCCTCATAAGCGGGCGCACTGCATCTGTTGTTGAGACGTTCTGTAGCTTCGGTTTTCACATGCTGATGGAGCCATTGCTTCAGGTTTCAGTCCATATCTGATTATTTCTTTTGCGACTAAATCTACCTTTTTCATATCTACATTTCTGCCAACCCATAGAGCATTGATAATGCTTCTTAATACTCTATTCTGAAACCTTTGAATAATTCCGAGTTTCTCTGACTAGCACAATCACATACCTGGATACTGTAGCTATGTTGTAAATCCAACAACGTAGGAGTTCCTTCCAATCAACCAATACATGTTACATTCAGGCCGAAATTATTTTTCCTTACATGTGGTTTTCAGCGCAGAGCTTTGAAGTAAAACAATAAACGATGAGGGGTTGTTGAAATTTAACATGCATCCACGTCTAAATCTACGTCAGCAATCAGGAAAACAGCGTTTCTCAGTTACAAAATGTTCCACTGAGACTGTGAACATAACAGTTTATATTCAGAAGTAAAAGGGAATGAGGTATAAGGAAAAATAATCGTAGTTTGAAACATCATATAAATTTGACCCGCTCAGACGGAATACGTTACTTTGTCGGGCCCTCGGTAAAGAGATATTTTCCATAGCAAAAGGCACTGAAAAAACGGCACTTATTCTGCGGTATGCTCAAATTTCAAACGGTTCAATCGTTATTAACTTCAGTCATTCGTACATCTAAATATTTTTAGATGATTTTTTGGTATATCAATAAAAATCAAACACGATAATTTTCTCATTTCATTATCTACTTAATGTGGCTAATTTTATTAAATAATATTTTTTTAACTTTAGGTTGTAACGAATATTCTTCTCTTAATGTACCCTCTATTGTCTAAATCAAAGTAACCTTTAAGACCTTTTTATATAAGATAAAATCTTGAAATCTCTTATTTCAAGTTATTTTATCAGAACTTCATTACTTATTAAATTATGGTTAATGAGATTAATTTTTTTCTTAATTAATAAAATGAAATTAATATTAATATTTGTGCCAACGTTATTAAGGATGAAAATTTCCACTGGTTTTTCATTCAATATTTATGAACTTCAGTAGACACGATATTTAGAATTTTCCTTTATTCTGAGGAAAAGAATTTTACGAAAGGCAGACCGTATCCGAGATTAAAGGATATTTTCAGCTAAACTGTAAAGGCTACTTTGTATTCTGATATCGAAGGAATTTCTGTACCAAAAGGAACTTTGTACTATACCGAACATACATAATGTAGCATGAAAGGAGTCTTATAAACTGAGATATAGTACTGTTTTGTTGAGGTTAACATACTTGCCTACATACCTTACTGTGCTAAAATATTCTATTTCGTTAGTTTAGGCTACTACATTCAGTATGCAACATATTTTTATTAAACACAAAATTATTTTATGAGACATAAAGGTTGTGTAACAAAATTAACTACATTAAATTTTGATATTTCAAACTATTTATATACTATATAATTTACTTAATAATTCCATTCGCAGACTAAATATCACACACTAAACCTAAAACAAGGCTTAAATTAGAACACCACATTCATTAGAAACGGTGTTATCTAAACTATTTCAAACAATGTTTTGAATGTTCGGACCAAAATAAAGAATTATCGGATCAAGAAAATGCAAACGTCAAAAAATAGCATCATTTTACTAATTTTTACTCTCAGTTGTATGCATTTTTCATTTTTATTTATTTTTTACTAGATGTAATGTCTCCGTAAACCTTGGATTTCTTGTAGATAATACAGTCGAACTTGGTTTTAGCGTCATTGAAGGGACAGATTAAATTTTACCGTTATAGGCCTATCCTAGTTAAATCAACACAGGTTACGTTCACCTTACAACGTTAAACTGGTCCACCTGTGATGCTAAATAACATTCATATCCAACAGGCCAGGGTGGTGCGATATCTTGGCTTATGGTTTTACAGGCGACTAACTTGGAAGAATCATCTGCGTACGAAACTTTTAAAACTTAATCGCCGCCAGAAGTTACTCTTCTGCTTAATTAACCAAGATTTTGCAAGATTGAACCTCCGCTCCAATATTTTAATATACCAATCCCTATTAAGAACAATCTGGACTTATGGCGTCCAACTCTTTGGAATAGCGGCAGAGAGTAATTTAAAGTCGATCCAGGCCTTTCAATCAAAATTAATAAGACTTGCTTCTGGCGCTCCTTTTTATGTAAGTAATAAAACCCTTCACGACGATTTCAAAATTCCTACAGTAAAAGAGCTAACCGCGTCCTTGTATAGCACATTTCACGAAAAACTAGATGACCATCAAATCCACTAGCTCGTAATCTAGCTACAAGGAACTTTCCAACTGTGCGTCATTTAAAGCGAAAATGGAGTAGAGACCTCTTGGTTTGAATAACGGACAATACCCAAAGTTTTGAACGGAGAATGTATCCTCCTTAAAGTGGAATTCCCCACCGCTATTTAAATATCAAATACGGAAGTTGTGCAGCTCAATGTACTGTACCGTAATAAAAATTAAAGACAAAAAAGAAAATATCCGAGTGACGTTATAACAAAGTTAACACGTGTCAAGGCAAACCTAACTAAACTAAGAATATTTCTTATTCATTACTACTAATTTACGTAATGTGCTAAACGTTTTTTATTTGCGATTTTTAAATCGTAATACCCAAATAAAATAGACTAATAACCACTTTGTGTCAGTAGGTAGACTTTATTATCTATTGAAATACGAAAACCAAAATACGCATTTCTATGTAGACTACATAAACTACATAATGGTACGTTACTTACTTTAATGGAACAAATCAGTGATTTTATTTTGAACAACTCGTTCTACGAAATAAATCCTCTCCGTAATGTTGTACATTTGTTGCACGTGATGTAATGTGCCGGCAGATATCTCTCGGTGTCGGTAAAATCTTAACAAAGTTTCAGCCGCTAGCATTGCCTCCTGCAATGTTGGCGTTAAAGGTGTCCTCTTCATCTTCCTCTTCCTTAGTCGCCTCTTCAGTATTGATTTCTGTACTCAACAGCCAAGTTAATGACGTTAAAACAGGGGTTTTTCTGATAGAAGTTTGACGTAACGTCTAAAAAAATAACGTTAAGTTAGAGTTGACGTAAAGTCCGAGGTCGTTAAAACCGGGTTCAACTGCAATATAAATGAGGTAATAATTATTAGAATGAAGAAATGTAAGACATGACCGGGAATCGTACTTTGGACCGCTGGACATTCAAATATTTTTTAATATAGAAAGAAAATTTAAAATAGTGTTATTAAAAATTGTCTTGTCAATGTGTGAGGAAGTTACTCAGTGGTCACTTCTCGATACGATTCACAAAATGTGTATCTCATTGTCCTGTCAATCTTCTTGGTGGTAGATGAGAAGCGTACATTGACTTAATTTGTGTGTTTATGTGATAGTCCAGTTTATTTATAATTTACTTTGTGTTTCGCGTACTGTTTCGGTGTTAATTTCTTGGTGAAATATTTTGTTACTGACGAATGAATTTTGTTACAGCCTGTGATTTTGCGTAAAGTTTTGTTTTGCAATGTTTGAATACTTATTATGTTAGATATCTTAACTCAATCGTTGGTCCAAATAGAGCAAAGGAGCAACTTATTGGTAGGCTAAGAGTTTTTCCGAGTAATTGGAAGAAGAGATTTATAGTGAATAAGATTTTTGTTGTGCGTTGAGAGATTGTCTTTTAATCGGTATGTGAGTGAAATATTGAATGTAATACAAATTTGTTTCTTAAATTTTGAGACGGTGGTTAACAAATTTTAAATCAGGTAAATTGGTAAAGAAGATTTAATGTATTCCTTTTTAACTCTTTGAACTTCTACACTATTGTCGGGATTTTACACTTTAAAACAACTAAATAGTATTTTTGTTTTGGTTTAAATCTTAAAGCTGTAGTATTAAGAAAAAGACAAATTTTTCATGAATTTTTTATTTTTGTTATTTAAATAGAATAATTTAAAACTCTTCTTTAGCAAGAATCTGACCCAAATGAAATTTACATACCATAATAAAAATTTTGTCTGTTGATTTGGGGATTTCCTGTTTCATGATTTCAGTGAGTGAATTTCATTTTTATTACTCGTACAAATATATTATGAATTATATAAGTATATAGTTAAGTACCTTAATATAATAGAGATAGTATTAGAAATCCCATTAATAATATTCTTAATCGGCTTACAACATAAGTTGACAGCAATGCAGCTGTAGTTTCATCGTCTTTTCTTGTAAAGTTAATCACACTCGTACCCAATAATATAGGTAATAACACCTACGTTTCTTAGCAAACAATGAAACTATTATAAAATGTTCGTGTAAATTTGGTGAAATACCAATTTCTTTAAATTTTATAGACAAATATACTACAAGCCTACAACAAACAACTGAATAAAATAAAATAATGAAACGTAATTGATAAATCATGACTTGGGAAATTCCACTCAGTAGTAGAACTTTGAAGGTTTGTATACACTGAAAAAGAACGGTGACACTTATCTCTAAGGTACGTTTCGGGATCTGGGTAAATTAAATAAAAAAGTTGAATTTATTACAACTAAAAATTACAATTCTGTGTGTCGGAGGTATACTACACTATGTCCATTTTTATCGAAATTGAGTTTTTAACACTATGTTATATAACTTTTTCTGCTCTTTCCAGTGGTATACTGAACTATGTTAAAATCCTAATAACAACAGAAATAAGGCTTCTTAAAACTACACTATGTGGTTCTTTCGTTTGTGGTATATAGTACTATATGCACATGGTGTTCTAGACTTCTGAAAAAGTATGGAACTATACAACACCATATCCACTTATATCTTCATTCTTACAAAAAATAAACGTTTTAGTGCATTACATTTGCGCAGTTCTTTAGACTCCGTCATATTATCAACGCAATGAATAAACTGATGAGGTCATCGGACTGTTCAGCTACTACAGCATGGCTCACGCACGCCTCAGTTCTTCGCTTTGTTTTTAAAATCCTATTTAACAGAATTTGTTATTACAAACATGAGTATCAATCAGTTTTATTACCAATCGCCCAACTCATTTACAGACTAATCAAAGCAGGTACTGCAACCAGCAATGGTAGTGCTGGTAATGGTGATGGTAGTGAAGGTAAGAAAGTACTGCAGTAGCCATTAACAACGACATACCTAATTAAACTGGAGAAGTCAATTGCTCTATTTATGTAGACAATAGTTTTTAAACTGGAGGACAATATAAAATAATTTTATTGCATCAAGACTTATTTTTACGTAGTAGTGGTAGCGAGACAGATGACACGTCAGCAGATTAAAGTTATGTATAACCCGCAAATGTTTCTTCTTCAGAACCACATAATAAACGCTAATTTATGAGTGTTGAATACTTTTTACTCCTCACAAGCTGGATGCCAAATTTGAAAAGACTAAATAATTCTCCCCGCAAGCTGGATGCCAAATTTGAAAAGAACTTTTTTTTTTACTCTAAAATAATTAAAAAGATAATAAAATTGGTAAATATCCCGTTACTGTAAACCTATAAAACTATGTATCACAATAAATACGACATTCTTGTCATTGTAATCCTATGAAAATATATTTATTATGTCCCTTACAGGAATACCGACAATTGAAACGAAGAATTCACTTTTATTTGGAGAATAGTATAATATTTTAATCCCAATAACTAATTTTTTAAGCACGAATGAGGGACCCACTCTCCTGGTTTGGCGTCCAGTCCCCCATTAAAATATTTTACAATTCTCTTTTCTTCTTCTTAGTTGCCTAGTAACCATACTTTTGTTATTGAAATCAAATAATTTTATTAAAATATTTATTTTAATCAGCTGGAGATATCTATTTTTATTTCAATAGACTCAAAAATAAACAACTCCAGGTGTCCAGTAAATTTGTCATATTACAAATATCCCCCCATTTAAATTTTGAAAACAAAAAGAAATTTTTATGATAATCTAAATTTGAATTTGTTTGATAAATTTAAAGCCAAAATGTTTTAAAATTGTGTTACTAAGCAACTTTACAATACCTACTATCCCAATAAACTATAACTATAAACTATAAACACGAACTATAAACAAACTATAAACATAACTATAAACTATAAACATAACACAAATAACAACATAATGTTCATTGATTTCTTTTTCACATTTATTGTGATTTGTATAAATACCTATATTCGGTTTCCAGTTATTTTGTTTAACACATTTATTTACAATATTCGCACTTTCATAGATTAATTTGTTCATAAACTGTGAAATCACTTTTTTCTTGTTTCGGTCTTCAATCAGTTCATCGACTCCTGAATCTACATTTTCTTTGATTGGTTTGTCTACATTATGCTCTGAAGATTTATTTGATAAGTTCATTTTATCTAATTCATCATTTCTTCCTTTGTTTATTCGATCATTTAATGTAATATTTATGGATTTATACTGATCTTAACCTTCAAATTGTTTGTTCATATTTTTTGTTGTTATAACCTCATATATTTTTTTTCCTCTCATATTTTTATCATTATTCTTATTGTCATTACTATTTGTTACAATATTTAGTATTCCTTTTTGTATTGGTTTAATATTTTTGTTAACATCTTCTAGACTATTTCTTACATTCTCTATTATTTTTACATTATCCTGTTTTATCCCTTCTCTAAGTTCTTTAATATCTCTCTCTTGTTTATCTAACCTACAATCTAAATTATTTATTTTTTAAACTAATTCATTTTTTTGTTCATCCATTTTATGCCCTAATTGATTTTTTTTTTCATCCATTTTATGTGCCTGTTCATCCATTTTATGCCCTAATTCATTTAACTTACTGTTTTGTTTATCTATTTTACTCATAAGTTGCTGAAGCATATTTATAATGATAGTTGTTTGACTATTATTATTATTGTTATTATTATTATTATTCATACTCACTGGGTTATATGATGTTTCCAAAGTCATGAATTCGTCCCCACATTTGGGTTGCCAATTTTGTTGAAACTAAATAATACTTCTACAAGGATATGTCAAGTTTGAAGAGACTAAATAATTCTCCCCGCAAGCTGGATGCCAAATTTGAAAAGAACTTTTTTTTTACTTTAAAATAATTAAAAAGATAATAAAATTGGTAAATATCCCGTTACTGTAAACCTATAAAACTATGTATCACAATAAATACGACATTCTTGTCATTGTAATCCTATGAAAATATATTTATTATGTCCCTTACAGGAATACCGACAATTGAAACGAAGAATTCACTTTTATTTGGAGAATAGTATAATATTTTAATCCCAATAACTAATTTTTTAAGCATGAATGAGGGACCCACTCTCCTGGTTTGGCGTCCAGTCCCCCATTAAAATATTTTACAATTCTCTTTTCTTCTTCTTAGTTGCCTAGTAACCATACTTTTGTTATTGAAATCAAATAATTTTATTAAAATATTTATTTTAATCAGCTGGAGATATCTATTTTTATTTCAATAGACTCAAAAATAAACAACTCCAGGTGTCCAGTAAATTTGTCATATTACATGAGTAATGACAGAAGGGAACTGAAATTATTCAAGATGTAAATGTAGAGACAAAGGAGATAAATAAAGAAAATATCTTATACGGTAGTGAACAAAGCTAACATCAAGCAAGAAGGTAGAAAACGGTAAAGAGATCCAGAAAAATTGAAATGCAACCACGAAAAAAGAGACTTCTATCAGGGCAAAGTTCCATAAGCAAAAAGGGAAGGTTGTGCAAGAGTCATGAAACTACTTTACCATTCCCGAAAGAAATGTTTTGAAAAGCTTTTATAAAATTACAGAAAAATTATTTTTGATTTGTATTGGGATGGTTAGAAAGATTACGATGTAAAACAACAGTTCATTTGATCATGCATACAGGTGAAACAAAACGAAAGAAACATAGCAAAGGTGAGATCAAAGAGAAAACAAATACTTTAATATGCAATTAAGAATTCATGGAACTGAAGTAAGAGTATGTAAAACCACGAACTTAAACACCCTTAAAATATCTAACTCTGAAAAGACAGCGAAATTTAAGAAAGAAGAACCAAGTGAATAATTCAGTCAGACCAATGTGGAAGGAATAGACCTACGCCTAGAACCAAAACCCTGTAAGAAGTTATAAATAATAATATTCAGCACATCTCTTTAACACCAACGTACGAGAGTCACTACTCGCTAGAAAAGACTTAAAGAGCCATTTTCAGTCCCAGATTTGTCTCTTACAGGCTTGTATAAATTGCACTTGGAGTTTTGCAAAAAACTAAGTACTCCAAGGAATGATGGCAAAACAATGGCTCTACAATCGTATTTCCAATTTTATTTTTCAAAAATCTGATGTTACTAAGCAGCCAGTTTTATTATTCCGTAGTGTTTGTCTACAAGTTAGCCAAGAAAAAGTTGGATACCTTTACAAAGTGAACCCTTTTGAGGAAAATTACTTTGTTGAAGTTATTGTGGAAGGAGCACAAGAAAGGATAACATTGAAATGCCTGCGGAAATAAAAATAGGTAATAACAGATAATCCTGGACCTATATCAGTAAAGAAATATATTGACATCATAAATACCTCTTCGTGGTTTCTGCCCAACAGAATGTCACGCATTTTACAAATAACTCCAATTAGAAAATAATGCAGAAGATTGTCTACTGGAGAAAAATGAAGAATTTTTATAATTATGTTGGATAATATTACTAACTAAACTTTTGAGTGAAATAAAAATCAATTTATTAAATAATTAAAAATACTTTGGATATTGTGTTAATATCACTTTTCTGTAAAAGTTTTTTTTATGTTTTGTACTGTTTTGTTTTGTATTTTGTATTGTTTATTTTTATTTTTTTATTTAAACAATGTAACCTTAGTGTAATGATAAATTTCTTTTACGGTGGTCGCCAATAATCTCGCTGGTGACGCAATAATAAATGAATGCTCGTAAAACAATTCTTGTAGAAATATAGGCCGCTTGCGTGGTCTAGTTGTCCCGTATAGAGTCTAGAAAATTACTACGCATTCAAACCCACCATTCCTTAATCCAAAATAGTTGCTAATAACCAAGATGTTGGTGTAACTTTAAATAAACTAAACAAATTAGTCATTTATTTGATTAAAACAGAGAATCTTGCATTGATAAGTGATCATTCTTCATATTTTTTGTATTAGCCAGCCTACATTTTTTTTAAATTTATTATTTTATGGTGAAATTATTTATTTGTTTTCAGTGTTTTAATAATCTCTTTTAATTTTTATTTATGTATTTATTTTAATACATAATATTTCAAGCTATTTCTACCTTACTCCTAAATTTAACACTTAATTCCTCTGACATTAAATTATTTCACTTGCACATAGTGTAGGGAAAACTAAGCAGATTCAGAAGTAAAAAACACTATGTCCATTTTCCAGGTGGAAAACAACAATTTTCATTTTATTCAATACACATTAATTAGCGTATACTAAAATGAGTAAGTATCGGTAAAAATATTTTGAGTTAAAAAAAAGCTGAAAGAAATATGAACAATATACTAAATTTTAAAACTTTAAATTACTCTCCTGTAAAATCCTGATTATGGCACATGGTGTACTATACCTCCGATACACAGAATTAAATAACCGACTAAAATCTACAAGTAAATTACAATTAAATTACTTAGTAAATAACAAACTAATTATAATTAACTAATACATTAAATAAATTAAACAATTTACTACTTACAAAAAAAAAAAAACGATACAGTTTAAATAAAAGTTAAACAAAAGACTTGCAGTAACGTTGACTTTTTCTAAGGTACTGGTATGCACTACGAAATACGCTCACTCAATCACAGACAAAAAGTAAACTAAAATTGATCGTAAACAAACTGGCGCTTATATAGGTGGGGTAATAGAGAGTTCGAGAAAAGACAGAGATTTTCTATAGTATATTAGTAAAATACAAAATCCTTCTGACGGCTTCTGGATAAATCTTAAAAACTGTTAACAAATTAGGATTGAATAGAAGGTGTTACAAAAAGGCCAATTATCTAAATAGGTACCGGATTCAACTCTTTCATAATACCTGTACGACAATAGCTACCTTTACTTTAAAAACCGTTTATTATTACACATAATATTTCTAACTATTTGTCAGAAAACCTTATTTATTACTTTTATTATTTACGTTAACATTTTTAAACTCTCGGTCATTCTCGAGCACTCTTTCCTTTTCGATATTGTCACAATACACTAGAATAAATCTTCGTTCAGTAATTGGTTGTAAGTAAGAGGCTATCATTAGTTGTAAAATAACTGTTATTGTTTGTTCAACCTTAAAGTTTTGTCAGTATTAAATTGGAGTAATTGAATTTTGTAAATTGCTAGTAGTCTAAACACAATAATAAAATTAATTATAATTTACAATTTTGTGAATAAATAATATTGGTTTAATGACAAAGAAACTCTGTTTGTTATATGTTATAGCCAGATCCCAAACGAATCTAGGTCTAGGTGTTACGGCATTTTATTACAATACATAGTATATTGGCACAAACTGAATTATTTATTTTTGGATGTTTAACCTATAAATTTTCTTTACCTTGATGCTTTCTATACACGAACGTTAAGGTGAAGGTGTACTTGAGGTGTTTTATACAAATTAAAATGAATAATTCATGAATTTATTGCGAATTACTCAAGAGTTATTTAATAGACTGGATATAACATAAGTAATCGTTTCACCCTTCCAACAATGACATTTTTGTTAATCAATACCAAAGTGGTCACAATAACTCATACCACGGGGAAGAAATAAAGGGTGCGAGATAGTCTATTAACAAAAGGTAAAATCAGTTGACGATGTTAGATTGGAGGTTTCCAGCCCTTATCATACATATTCTGTGGACCAATTAAATTAATACATTCACAATGCCCGTTTATACTATTGCAACAATTTATCCCACCCCCTTCAACCCCTTATTACTAAATTCTATTCACTGCCCCTAAAATGAACCCCACATAATCTACCTCTTATTCACATACGTATTCTGCAGTCAGTAATCGTTCCTATATATATGTCAGTATATTAGTGTGTGTATTCGTTGCCCCTACAATACAACAGGTACCTTTTCAGACTCCCTAACATTCAACTTTTTATTGTATTTTGAGGATTTAAAATCGGTCTATAGCTTTATTATTGGTTAACTTTACCTGTTTTTTTATCAGTCAACAGTAAAATAGGAACCCCAATAAAAATGTTAAATACTTTTTCTAAGGGTTTTTTTTCAATGAAAATAAGAGTAGTAAATCTTGCGTCAATAAAAAGTAATAAAAAGGGGAACGTAATCTTTTAACTGATTATAAATCTTTTATTTATTTTTTTTAAATATATTTAATAAATATTCTATGAAGTAGTTATTATTCAATACGTTATTTGTAGTTTTTTCTATAGTGTACATAATTAACCATTCATATTGATCTATAAGCTACTAAATAATTCGACGTTAAATTTCGTTACCGCACTAATTTAAAAGTATAAAATCTTCATGGTTTTGTATTCCTCAATTACAAATTCTCTATTAACAATGATATGAAAATAATTTTGTTATTTACGTCATCAGCCGAAAGGCAGGTTTTGACCTCTAAAGGCTTTACTAAGTAAAAGGAGGAGTGAGGTGGTTTACCAATATCTTTCTCACTGAGCGGAAAAGTATACTTATTAGCATATTAAGTCCTCTGAAAAGCATCTACTTTCCACCCTAATGACACCTTCACTTCATTCACCACACGGTCTACCAGTATACTGAAATTCATTACTCTCAGAGGAGATAACTCTGACTAGTGTTTTTTTCATCTCTACCTGTTCTGTTTATAAATGCTTCAGACATATAATTGACTGACCAAATGATAAGAAAAAGGAATATTTTTATTGCCCTGGAAATTGCAGTTCGAGAGCAAGTAATTTAACACTCTACCTGCCTGTTACAGGAAAATCAAAATAGTGCGAGCTGGAATGATCGAAGTATATAGTACAGAGCTCGTAGCTGTATCTATGCGGGATGTTAAGTAAAAGAAAGAATGAATTGTTTTCATTGGCGGCCTTACAAGTTCAATATGGATCGCAAAATTTAAAAATATTTTTAAATCCATCAATATTGATCGTCAATATCACGATACGTATTGCGCGTCTAATTTTTACGTGATTCATTGGCAATGACGACTTGTTTATAGTTGGTATTTGAACCTATAAGTGTAAGTTTTAGTGGTTGATTTTACTAACTCGTACAGTATTACTCGTACAATATAATTTTGTTTTTAATTCTGACTGGTGCTAAAGTCTTTATCAAAGAGAATATTGAAGAAGATAATATTGAAGAGAGAAAATAATACTGAAAATTTAAGTTCCAAACGATCTTCCCCTAAGACATAACATAAGAACGATCTTCCCATAACATAACATAAGACCATGGCATGGCATGGTCATAAGAATATTATATTGTATTTAAATAATAAAATTATCAAATTATTCTAAATTATAGTTATTCTTCATTTTCATCAGTAGTTTGAATTAGTTCGAAGCATTATGTTTTTTTGGTTTACGAAATGTTTTCCAATATTCTTTCCGCCCTCTTTAAACTTCTTATCCGATACCATATTCACTTTATTTGGTTTCTTAAAAATGTATTTTGTCAACCGTTTATCACAATAATGTAAAGCATTATTCAACAGAATAATAAATAACAATAACGTTTATACTGAACTCTAAAGTTAATATTCTTAGAACGTTTGGGTACATTGTTACTGGGAATTTGACATATATAAACCAACAAAAAGTTACTTTAGAGAAATGATATAATGAAAAGTTTAAAAATGGAAGATATATTCAAAGTACAAAATACTATTATTTTTACTATAATAATAATAGCTTAATGTGAACATGATAAATAGTATCTTGAAAAACTATTCTATCTACAACTACAAACGTAACGAAAGGAGAATAAAAGATAAATTCAGAAGGTGGTAGTCGGAGGACAGAAAGAAAAGATTTGTAAGAGAAAGACAACGACAGACATACTGAGACAAGACCGTGACAGATGAGGAAATTTTTCAAAAGGATAATAACGCAATCCCTTCATCGCTTAAGGCTTCATTTCTGAAGGAAAAATGGAACACAGCAGCATGCCCTTAAGGAACACTGTACCATAGATAAAAAAAGAAAACAGCACAAAAGCATCTTTTTACTATTAACGTGAATATGTGTGCATCTTTTATATTTTCCTTATACCAAGATCGTTGTTTAATTTACTCCATATTTGAAATAAAACAAAAAAATTAAAAGTATTTTTACGTAAGTAAAATTGAATCGAAAAAATTATGCTTGTACGTTTGGAATTATAAATCAAAAAGATTGTTAAAGAAAATGAAAGTATATTATTTAAAATATTATTCATTTTTGTTGACAGGTAGAAGTATCCTCCTTAATGAGATTGTTTTTTCGTGACACTTAGAAATGAATCTTTTAAAAATTTTAGGGTTGTTGTATTGTTCTTTTCTTTTTATTAATATCATTATTTAGGATATGCGTGATATTGTTTATAATAAGAACAGTAAAGGTTTAAAGATTCATCTTGTAAATTCATAACATTCAAACTTGTGAAATACTTAATAATTATTGTACGACAGACCTGCTTGTGTTTAACGAATTTGCTACTAATACCATCTGTGCTGAGTCACAATATTTTTATTGTTATCTAGCTAAAATACCCATTCTTCGAACGGTTTTCTTGGTGCTGTGGACGGTCTGTTGGTGTACCGAGTAAATAAATAAATTTACTATTTTCATAGAGCAATGAAAAATGATGTTTTGAAAATCACACAAATCTGTGTGTGAAATGCAAATGTAGGAAATTTAATTATCCGCTACAAAGCAATAAAAATATTGCTGTTATGATACCGTTAAATGAAAGGTAAATCACAATAGAAACACTCCACGATGGTTAACTACTAAGGTGACTGTCATTCGTTTTTGACAATGTGACCGAGAACGGGTTGTCATGTGTGGTATGGTCGAGGTGGAAGGGGTTAAGTAGGTAACTAACAAAACTTTGGAATAAATACCGGCGGCGCGTAGGCCTATGTTTATTGTTCTGTTTATTTTGTTTTCTAAAATATTGCTGTTTATTTTTATAAAACTTGTAATATCTCCGTTATTATGCATGAAAATGAAAAACTTTACTTCATCAAACTTATTTGTCTTTAAACTTTTCGTCATTTTGATTTTATAACATTTTTTGATTTTGATACATTGACTTTTAACGAAGATATTCGTAGTTTTTTGTTTACCCCTCTCTGTGAACGCTCCCATCCCTTTGTGACATTAAAAAAGTAATAGCTCTTTTTCATTTCGATTATGTCCAGAACCTAAATACCGAAATTTATTGAATTTGGTTCAGCGGTTCTTGCGTGAGGCCATAACATACAAACAGACAATCAGATAAGCAGATAAACAGACAAACAGAAAAAAATTAGCTGAACTTATTTTCAGTGTTTACGTTGTAGATCTCGCGTAGAAACAAAATTTGGGGCATTTTAAAAAATTGTACAGACTAAATCACAACTCTATTTTATAATAGATTTTTAGTAACAAAATTTTTTCGATCAAAACTATTTACTCACTATGGACACTCACAGCAACACCTTGGTACATAACGAACAACATATTACTCAGATATTTACCCATTTTTACAGTTCAATAAGAAATAAAAACATAGAAAACAAAATACCAAATACAACTAGAATCACACACAAATTAGCCACATCACAGTTAGACGATTCAACGACACTCGTCGACTGAAACTAAGACATCCTGCCGACTTATTTCAAAGCGACTAGACAAAACATGATTTATATCATTTACGAATTTTCCCCATTTCAACCACGAAATTAAAATAATCATGTAATTAATTATCTTTCTGGCTTTCTTTAATTATGGCATAAAACAAAAACTCATCCTCTCATTCTACTAAGAAAAGCTTGCAGATTTTGCTGTACCTATTTTAAAAAGAAAACAAAAATGTCTTGCGGAATTTTTCTTCGTATTCGATAATTAGTACTATAGCCGGTTTTGTAAGAATAATCAATAATATATTTATTATTAATTGTACATGGCCACTACCATTACAATAGTAATAAGCGTTATAATTAGGATTTTTTTTATAAATTTAAGAAGTTTGTCTATCTTATTATAACCAGATCCGAAACGAACCGGGATTGTAACAATAACATCAAATCTCTTTGGTAAAACGTTAAACAGGATTGTTGTATAAAATTAAAAGAAAAATTAGTCAAGGTTGTATAAATAGTCTATAGACGGTGAAAAAGTCTGCTGAAAATTAGCAATATGAATCATGAAAATAAATCTATCAATACACCAAATATGTTATAATTTGGTAAAATAAAAAAATAACAATTCATTTGGAGAAATAATGTTAATTTTTAGATTTTCTTTGGTTAGATGCTTTAAAAAAATTCAAACAAGTAATCAATCATACACGTTTTACTAAAGTTGTATACTTTTTTGAAATGACAAGGACCCCTACTGTGGGTACATTTTTGTAGTAAACGAAGATTCATGTAGATCTGAAATCCCTCTTTTGTTTCACCTCTTTCCTTTTATATTCCTCTCCTCCTGCTTCTTTGTAATAATTTGGTCTACTGTATTCAGAAAATTAAGACTTTTTGTGAAATGAGAAACTAATTCTACATAGACGTTTTGTGGTGTATTATGTTTAAAGCCTTTTTGTTTGTATTACTTTAAAAAACGAAACCCTTAATTTTTTTAATTTTTTCCGAGGCTAATAATTATTGGTTTTGTTTGTCTTAAGAAATTTTTCAGTATGATATGTAGCAGACCAATCGCTCCAACTTCCAAACCTGGAGGAGCAAGTAGTTTTAAAATAGGGGTTTTTCCGTAGCTTTTTAAGAACTTACTACGATACAGGATAACGTGTGGCAATTTTGGTTCATTTTAAGTATTATTTTATTTGCTTTATCTCCATCATATCTGGAATAGGGGTGACCTTTCCCCTATTTGCTGCCTTGGGAAACGCTTGATGAACGATTAAGAATTCCACTCAATGAGAACTTAGAACACTTGATGAAAATTCTTCCAATTATGGCTCAGAGGTCTTCTCAAGACTCCTCTAAAGAACTCTTCAAGATCTTAAAGCAGAATAACAGCTGTCAACAAGTTATTTTTGAGAAGACGGCATCAGTTAGCCGATACAGCTGATAAATGGAAAGAACATTTTTATTCGTTGATAACATTGAAGGAAGATAACGCATCTGCTACAGTAATCTGCGAAGAGTGGAAGCGAACAGTTTGGCGCAGAAGATTTGGCTTTCGGTTCCTAGTAGACGGGGGAAGCGAGGAACCAGAAGGGTGAAGACGAATGGTGTTATGAGAAGTGAGGGGGTCTAAGAAATCAAGATTGTTTAAAAGGAATGAATGGCGTTTTAAATGTGGTAAATGTTGTAGGAAAGCCGCCAAAATATTATCATCATTATTATTATTATTATTAATAATAATAATAATAATAATAATAATAAAAAGGCAAAAAATATAATATAAAGTATAAAATAAATAAAATAAAAAAAATAAAAAATAAAATAATAATACTAAAATAGTTTATAGGTTTGGATAATCATGAACCTACAAAATTTTCAGGAGTTTATGTAGTATTTTTCTACATTATTAAGACAAATTTCTTAGAAATCTTTTAAATCTGGACTACTTGTTATATAATTAGTGGAACAAGTTTTATAAAATGATAATACTGTATTTTTCACACTTAATTGTGATGAGATTTAAAAGAAAAATTATTAGAACCGATTCACCTGAAAGCAATACCTTTTATTATAGCCTTGAAACTGAAAGGACTATGTTTGAACTGAAGAACATTAATCAGTACACAACTGTGTTGGAACCAGTAAGAATTCTAATAACTAAACAAATCTTGATTTCTAATCAAAGTTCCTTAGGCTACCAACTGGAGCGCGAACCTTCATGAATAATACCATTTTCTATTGAGTTCCTTTCTTCTTTGTTCAGTATGTCATCAACGCCTGTTACTGACAATTTAGACTGTTAAAAAAAATAGCTCACCAATTTAACTTAAGGAATTTAACCTTTCTCGAATTGATTATCTGCTGACACGGAAAATACCAGGAAATTAAAAATTTTCTTCTTTGATAATTTTATGTTGTAAGTTAAAAATATATTTATTTAATGCGTAATAACACGGATCTCTTTTATTAACTGTAAAAAATAAATATGTGTTGTTAGTTAGCAACTGCAAATTAGAAATTTATATAAAAAAAATGTCACCAATTATTATTTTGTGAGTTAATATAGTTTTTTTAATCTATAAATACATCATCGCCTCTTATCATGCGGTCTTGGGTTTGAATCCAATTCAAGCACAGCATATTTTCATACGTTACAAAAAATCATTTCATCCTTTACCGTCTGCATTAGCAGTAATTGCAGAACAGTCGGACGTTAAACAAAAAAAAAGTATATCAAATTACTTATTTTCTCTGAAGACTAAACTACATATTAAACTACTCTCACGCACACTCACTATTAACGTAATTCAGACCGATCCCGAAACGGCACTATTTTGTCGACACTTTTAAAACGGCACATTACCCAACAACAACATCCATTCAAAATACAAGTGTTGACTAACCAACTGCAGAGGCGTTAACTGTTTTTATACTGCGGTCTGATAATTTCTACAAACAATCGGGAACATTGTAGGAAAAATTAAAATAAAAACAAACGTTTCTACTTGTTACCATTTCCGAAAACTACTAAATGAAGCATTTCATACATCGCGATTTATTATCCTTGTTCAGCACAGAATACTTCCTAGAATACATGATTTTATACACTGAACAATTTATTTCCTTAGCCATTTATTAAATATCACTGTAGAATTTTAAAATATGTTTAATAGTAGTAGCTTATACGGGAACATAGACCTATTCCTTGTTCAGCCAAAACACAAGAATGAAATTTAAAGAGATTTTTTGAAAACACTTTACTATGTATCGTTGTGAGCTTGAAGATCAATGTAATTAGTTACAGTATTGCCAGAATTCTTTTTTCATTTTTTAATTGTATGATTAACTCAATCATTAATGCTTAAGAACAAATTAAGGGGGACTGTATGATGTATTTGACTGAAAATTTTAATTTTCGGTTTTTTATGTTAAAAAAAAATTTAGACCTAGATCTACCACAAAAACATTAACACGTCAAAAAATTATTTTAATGAAAAAATTAAGTTTTTATTAGGTTTATCCTAAAAAATTAACATGTTGCCAAAAACAAATATTTTTCATATTTTTATATTGCTCGTTTTAGTGCAAAAAGAAATTAAGTTTTTATTTTTTAAATATCGGCTTCACTATTTTTAATATTCTCCACTGTTGGTGCAGCTTTCTAAGCAACTGTTGATAGAAATTAAACTTGTTTGTTTACATTTTGTTTTTCATTTGTGCCTTTTCCCGTAAATTTAGGTTTCTAACACTTAAGTACGTTTTTCTTATAAACCATTTAACCTACCTGGCTGAAATTTTTACCAGTTAATTATCATGTACATTTATATTTACCGACATTGTTTTTACTTCCTCAGGTGCTCAAAAAATTAGTAATATGCAAAAACGTAGACAAAATTGTAAAGATTTTATGTTATTCATTAGTCTTTTAAGAACTTATGATCCGACAGATGAAACTGAAAAAAATCAGTAGCTAAAACCACCTTACAACTATAAGTGTGTAAATTTTCAAGTTCGTATCTTTCACCAATCCTATGAAAAATATACCTAAAAACAGCAAATTTAAAATTGGTGGGATACAAAGTGCAGTTTCCCCTTAAAACGATAGTACGTACCTACAATTACCACACCTTACTGACGCAGTGTTGTTCGTTTTGGCTTTTATTTTATTATGTAGCTAAGTTTTTCTATTTATCGTATTGCATAACCTTACATTAATCTTGATGATCGTACGTGTTAGCAATGAAAGAATAAGGCCGACATGGAGCTGCTACTATTATTAGACACTGAAGATCATAATGATATAACGCACACTGTAGAAACTACAGTGTATTCTAAAAAACATTTTTAATATCGAATTCACAAACAAAGTTTTTCAAATTATTATTTCGCTTATTTACGAATTATTATATATTTAATAAAAGTCTTGATAGAAATTTTGTATCATTCAACTAATATTTTTCTTTTAAAAACTAAGGTTTTTAAATTAAGGCTTAACGTGTTATAAAAATTGTTCTAAAAATTAATATACAGTGTACTATAAATGATACATTAGAGCTGTAATAAGTGTGCGAC
Organism: Catonia carolina; assembly: GCA_035578175.1. Classification (NCBI taxonomy): domain Eukaryota; kingdom Metazoa; phylum Arthropoda; class Insecta; order Hemiptera; family Achilidae; genus Catonia; species Catonia carolina. The sequence goes on from JAQMRL010000008.1 coordinate 22,972,080, forward strand.
GTAAGGTAAAGGCTTTGCTTTACTTTTAGTAAGGTTTCACCTTCACAGCACTCAAAATGATTTAAGAGCACAGCTTTACCATGTAATATTTCAGCTAATTTTTAAGTTCTACGTATATCCAAAGTAGAACATAACTCTCTGTTTCATACAAAATATAATACTTACTTAAGTAAGGCTATATAGAAACAACCTGCTATATTTTACCTGCTCTTACAAAGTTGTAAACTTATTAACACATTGCATTAAACTTTAATAATTTTCACAACTTTTACTTTCTTTTTTCTTTATTCTTTTATATTAGGGTATCAAAAGGGCAATAAAAACAGTGTTTAAATTTTTATTTGTCTTTTAAATATATTTTTGGTTTCATTTTATGATTGTGTTTGTTAGGGAGATAAACCTGAAGTGCACTAAATTAATTATTTTATTTACTCTATAAATTTTCATCTGTAAACTAAAAACATTTGTGTGAAATATTCACATAACTTTCTCTTTCCAAAATAAATAATAAGCAATGTAACCTATGTTTAATCTTGAGTGAGCAATTAGAACGAAAAATATAACGTCATTTTAATCATAAGGGAATGACGCTAATCGAAAATCGACCTCTGTTCAACTTAAAAATTACGGTAACACAAATTGGCTAAATCTTGCTCTGTAGAAAACAATTTCTGGAAATTAAAGTTGCAGGGTTTTAATTTTCTATATCTTTAGTTATATACACTTTTGTTTTAAATACATACTAAGCCTGCATCTTAAAAAACCTTCTTTTTTACCGATTTAAACGAGCAAAATGCGGGGAATTACTAATTGACGCTAAAGTAAGCGCTGTAGAAAAATTGGTGAATATAAAATTCGTACGTTTTTTTCATTTTCAACACGTTTAATTTTATACACTTTTTAACTAAAATGCATATTAACGTCACAATCTTAAAAAAATACATTTTTAACTATAAGAGCGCAGCACCTACGAATTTCCACAGATATGCCACTTATCCCAAGAGAACAAAAAATTAAATAAGGAAATTAAAAACAAACCATGAGATGTTTTTGAGAAAATTTGAAAAAAATGAAAAATTTTACAAATTAACTACTACCTTTGGAAAATCGATTTTTGGTGAAAATGTTCGTCTTATGTCCCCTTATGATAATTAAATTATTATACTAAAATTTTCAACTTCATACGATCTTCCGTTTTTTTTCTTCAAATATTTCGTTTACACACACACACACACACACACACACACACACACACACACAGGCCAATTGGCAGAAACATCTTTTTTGTGCCAGGATGCCTGAAAAAGTGTCTCTCCGGTGAAAACACGATTTAAAAAAAATTACATACAAACAATACTTCATTCCCCAAAAATAAAAATGTTTTGAAGCAGTGTTATTTACGAAATACGATGTGCACATAAACTAACACTTTCCTTCATTACAACGACCTTTTTAAAAAAATCTGAACATCGTAGCAACACCACCAGAACAGTACGATTATCAAATCATTAATTCAATTTGTTGTTATTTATTTTGCTAAATCTCTTTACGACTTTTACAGATTTCATTTTCGATTTTTTATCAAAATCTTTAGAGAATGTAGGCCTAACAGAAAACAGAATGTAATAGAATCTTCTACTCTATATTTAGTATTGGAAAACAACAATAATATTGGCACCTGGAATACATTTAATTACTCTGTAAAAACTTCAAAAGTCACTTTCGCACAAAAACCAGACATGCAAGACACAACTCCAGCCTGCTAACGTCACATCACTCATTTAGAAATATCTTAATATAACTACATTCATAAGATATGCCGCTGATGAAAATATCTTCTGTAATGTAAGCATATATTTATTATTGAAAATCACGTGTTTTCCATTTTAATCGCCTAATAATAAATTCGTAATCAATACTGTTCAAACGTAATTAAATCCACTAGCCTAATATTATCCTCTTTCGGTCAAAGCATAGAAATACAGGAGTAGGCGAGTTAAAGTAGCTTATTAATTACAAAGAAAAATCAATATCTAATTACAAATTATGTAGGTGTTGTAGTCAATAATGACGCAGGATAATTTACTTTTAATTTAGTCTTTATCTTAGATTACACTCAAATTTTTTAAAATACACTCAAATTACTCAATATAATAATGTATTACTTTCCCTTGACAGGAAAGTAGCTATTGTTAAAAGTCGTTGTTGAAAAAGTAGGCCTACTTTAAGAAATAGTCGTATGTTTTTAATTTTCTATAACTTTGATAATATACGCTTTTGCCCTAAAATGGATATTAAGGTTGCAACCTTTAGAAAATTTGATTTCAATGAACAAAATATGAAATTACTAATTGACGCTAAACAAACTTCTGTAGGGGAAAGTGATTAATATAAAAGTTACAGGTTTTTTTTTCAATTTGTTTAACTGTAATAATATACACTTTTGCCTTAAAATGCATATTAAGGCCCCTATTATAAAAAATAAAAATTTTTAACACAACAGTAACATCTACTTCCCGTGAGTTTTAGAACGTATTCCGCATGCCCTATCATGTAGAAAACAAAAACTTTTGTATACGAGGAAATTTTAAAAAAATCGTATGATCCGTTTTTGAGAAAACTCGATAAATAAATCAGTTACTACTTCCGGTTGGCCGTTTTTGATGATAACGTTTGTACAGATCTATATGTGGTACCTAATTTAAGTTCAAAGTTTCAGTTTCATGCGATTTTCCGCTCTTGAGATATTTAATTCACATATACAACAAATACACATAAACACACAGTTACAGAGAAACTAACCGGTATAAACGTATTTTTTGCCTTCTAGGGGCCTGAAAACGTGTATTTCTGGTAAAAAATCAACATAAAAGCATAATTTTTGTTACTTATGTATCATTTATAGAGCGAGAAAAATAAAAAACCAATATCAAATTACAAATAATTCGGGACGAGTATTTTATAATGACGTAGAACAATTACTTTTATATTACTTTCTTTCTTAATTTACTTAAACAAGATTAATTTTTTTTAGATTTAAAATGTAATTAGAATATACATCAAACATTTTGGGCACTGAAGTGTCAAGTTATTTAATCGTAAAACGTTTTGACTTTAAAAAAATAAATGAAACATTTCTTATATATCTCACTGTAACCGTATCGCTTTAAATTAACAGGAAAACAATGCTTTGCCAATTCTTTCTTGCTGGCTCATCATTTTCTCTCGCGGTTGACCTCCAGTATTCATTTTATCTCATCAGCGCCCTCCATCTTTCTATCCTCCTTCTTATTCTTCTTCCTTATTTTCTCTTTACCCTTCATTAACCTTACATTAATTTACCCTATATTTTAAATTTTAAAATTAGCATCGTAATCTTTTTCATAACTGGATTTTATGCTTATTAATATTATATTTACTTTTTTATACAAAGGTCACCTTAGCAACAAAGAAAAATTAGCTGAAGGTTAAATTCAATAGTTCAATCTTTTACGATATTGGCCTATCATTAATTTAATCGAAGAAGCTATTTGTTACACTATAAACATTTAATTTTTTATATTTATGATTTGTAATATCTTTAATAACGTACCTCAACGTTCAAAACGTAAATTCTATTTGTGATTAATTTATAAATTACATAAAATTACTTTAGTTTTTATGCATCAGCAACAATTGAAGAGCTGAGTGAATCAAGGTGTAATTAGCATAACTCATAAATTTTTGGTGGCAATTTTTAAAATGATTATCTTTTTTTTTGTTACCGTCTGTCCGTCCCTCGCAAAGTTTGTCCATATGTAGAAATTACAAGAGGTAGCAACGAACCGTTTTCGGATTCGTAATCTGCGTAAAAGTTAGTGTGCCTGGGTTGGGTATGAAATTCCGGATTTTACTGGAAGTGGCCAAAAACTGGAAATAAAAAAATCAAAGTCGGAATTAGAAAACATAAATAGTGTCATGTAATTTATTTTTAAGGGTAGATTCAGAAATAATTGGATTTCATGTTCCTGTTTCGATCGGAAGGACCGAAAACCAGAAGTTAGGAAATCAAAGTCGAAATTTGGGAATAGAAATAGTGCCATTCGATTCCTCTTGAAAAGTAGATAAAGAAATCACTAATAGTTTCTCCATACGTCAAAGGTAAACCCTTTTATAAATTGCCTCCAGCCATGAGACGCGTCGTCTCATGAAAAGTATTTTTATTAATGAAAAGTTTCGAGTTTTCACAACAAATAAACGTTTTCAGGCCCCTGAACTCAAACAATATGGTTTTAACAAATGTTCTGTCTGGGTGTGTATCTGGGTGGTGAGAACAAGATATCTTCCAAATGGATTATCGTACAAAATTTGGAACTGAAGTTAAACTCTACTAATATTCGTATTAACGGTATTGCGGTAAAATTCTTATTTTGTAAGATTGCACCCTTAATATCTTTTTAAGGAGAAAGCATGTGTAATTAAAGTTGTAAGAATTTAAGAAACCTACGAATTTTATTTCAAATATTGTTTTGTACAATTCTTAGTTTGCGTCAATTAGTAATTTTTTGTATTTTACTCATCAAAATTGGTAAAAATGAGATTTTTAAGATTATGGTCTTAGTAGGCTGGTGCATTACAACGAAAGTGTATTATAATCAATTTTACAGGAAATTTAAAATCTACAACTTTTACTTCAAGCATTTTGTTTCTACAGAGGTTAGTTTAGCGTTAATTAATTATTGTTTCTTTTGTATTTTTTCCGTAAATATAAAGTAAATCAAGAAAGTCAACAGAGGTTGAGTTTCATTTGGCGTCATCCATTCGTGGTGAAATATTTTTCATTTTAAAATGTTTATTTCAATAGTGATCTAAAAACTGGAATCAATACGCAATAAAAACTGGGATCTAGAACCTGGGGCACGGATTGGGCCTACCCTATTTTCTGTTATTTTAATTATTTTGTACAGTTTTTAGCAATGTATTCTTACTTTTTTTGTTCAGTGGATAATTACATACTAATTTAGTCAAAAAATATTTTTAGTATAATGGATTCGCACTACTGTATCTATTATTTCAATTATGTTGCACAGTTTTTAGCAATGTATTCTTACTTATTTTGTTCAGTGGATAATTACTTACCACTTTAGTCAAAATATTTATAAAATACAAAATTAATATACCTTAATAAATAAAATTAAAATTATGAGCTCAATCTAAAGTACTTCGGATTGTCACCATCTACCATTAGTACGTGCTTCACGAAACCTTACACAAAACCTTACGAATTGTAAGTTATTAGTGTTATCAAAAAGTAGCACAGCTGATTGTATAGAAAACATAAAAACACTCAATAAAAAATTCATCTATCACCGTATGGCATAACATGACGATCTCCAGAGAAGGTTAAAAAGAAAATTAAACAAAAATTTACTATAAGATTACCATATAATATAAAATTATCAAAAACATAAAAATAATAGTCAGATAGATTTAAAATAAACTAGTGCACTCATAAAAATATAAAGTGTCACGTCAGTGATAAACTTCATGTCGTACATGCCGCATTTCGTCAATTAACTTCTTATTTGTAGTCGTTTTAAGTAACAAGATCAAATAAAATTAAGAAATAAAAAAATTGTTTACAGTTTGTTCAGAATTCGAACCGGAAATTTATTTAGAAAACCGACACTAATTATTTAGGTATACATTTTAGTGTAATGTTAGTAAATAAAACTACCTAAAATGATATATTACATAGCTATATTGTGTGCGATTTATGAATAACTAAAAGAAAACAACTAGTATTTAATTTAAAAGTCATCTCATCGTCACCGCTAAAAGTTTTTTTTAAAAACTTTAGCATTTTTTTTATCTAGTTGTGAAATGCTGCGGTATCATTTTTTTTAATAACATATTTTCAGTTTTATAATAATTTTATTTAACACTGAAACATTGTTAGAATCTCTGAGAAAATCAAGGACGAGAAAATTATCCGTGAAGGAATAATCAGAAACTGTACATTTAGCAGAAACTTAGTTTTGTACGTTCCACTTTGTACTAGTAAAACAGAAAACTTTTCCTCTATATTCCTTCACTCTCTATGTGTTTGCAGTAGAAAGATTTGAAAAAGCTCTGTACATGGAAATCCCTTATGGGAGTTTCATTTTAGTTCAGAATTTACCTAATGCTAACTATGCTTACCTTAGTAAACTTAAGTAATATTTGTATCTACAAAGATTCGAATCACATGTTGAAATATAAAAACAAAATTTCAAATATAGCAGTATTAGTTTACTTCTAAAGAACATATTGCAAGCGTTCATAGTTCATATTATTAGTTTGTTATCAAAATTGTGTAATTATTTTGAATTCAATATATTTTGTTCATCTTTGTCTAATCGGGCATGCTTCGAAACGGTTTTTGAAAACGTTCAATGTCAATATTATATAATCTCATTCCACTGCCACAAAACACGAAAGTTAGTTTTTTTGACTTATAGGCTTTCTGAAATGACTGATTCAATCACAATAAATATAAATTAAAAATACTTTTCTTGTTGATGTAAATAAAAAACAATAAAAAACTGCTAGTAGTATTAACTTCTGAATAATGAAAATACTTTTGTCCAACAACATATCAAATTTAATTTATTAAATTTCCAATCAAAGCTTTTACGGAGGATAGTTAACGCCCCCTATTATGTAACCAATAAAACCATACACTCAGACCTAAACGTATCCTACATAAATGACGTTTTCTTAAAACTCTATACAAAATTTAGGAAGAAACTCGTGAACCACCATAACCCATTGATCTCAAATCTGGCTACGCAGACTCTCTTAAACAATCCAAAAAGACGTCTAAAACGTCGATGGAGCCGGGACCTCGTCAATTAACGTGGTACTGTAATTGACTATCCATTACAGTGATCTAAATGCTGCACTTACCTATTCACGTCAGAGTTCTGTCACTGGTCTGTGTCGCCACTCACGTTTATTTATCATGTTATTTTTTTTCAAATTTTGTGTTATCATATTCACTGATTGTTTCCAACAAATTGCGAATTTCCTAAACAGAGAAAAAAGTGTATAAAAAACTAAAAAAAATCATTAAATTATTTGTCTTATTATAGTAAAACTAATTTTTTTGATTTTGTAAGAAATAAAATGTAGTTTTGTACGATTAATTTTATTTAATAAGTTACCTGAATTATCGATTTGAAAACAAATTAACCAGAAACAATGACAGATAAAAAATTGAGAGTCTACTTATTTAAAAAAATGAGGTATGTTAAAAAAGTTACAGTATAATTATTTGCTTAATAATTTGAAATTACAAACAGTATTTTATAATAAAATATTCATTTTAATATTCAAATATGCATAGTAAATCATTAAAATAGCCTATCACCCTAAATGTCTAGGGTTATCGCCCTCCTAATTTCAGATCGGTGTAGGATATTTATGTATTATTGCATAACAGAGTAGTAGAAATGATAAATGGTTCTGATCTGAATTATTTAGTATTATATTAATTAAAGGTCGAATTTTGATAGAGAATTAATGGGTTTACATTAATTTTACTTCAACAATAATTATAATTCATTTACTCCGCTAATGGGAAGACTGTTGTACTCTACCACGTAATAACTAACTGCAGTGCATTCCATAGTCTCCCTCGAAACGTAGAACTGTTCAGTTCAAATGCGAACATTTAGATACTCGAATAGCACTAACCAACGCGATTATTTACCTTTATGCATACGGGAAAATCTATAAATTAATAATAATTATATTGTAATTACTTTACTTTTTACGTTCCTTGATAAATTACTCAAAGTTAAAACAAATTATCAGGAAGCTTGCGCTGGAAATTTATGATACGGAAAATGTCAATTAGATGAAAAGCAATATTATGTTACTTTTTATAGTTTGTAAACAAATTTAACTGGAAGCTCAATTTATTGGAAATGAGTGTAATGTAACAGACCCACACGTTATATTTTAGTTCTTAAAGCGCCTGACACTACTTGATCCTTCGGTACTTGCTATAAAATCTTTAAGTGATTGTTTAAACATGTTAAAATAAATTTAGTTACTTGCCTTTGTTGTACAGTATATACTCCGCAGAATTTCCACTAACGTAGGTACGTTACTGGATAATTTTTTGTTGACGTTACCGTCATAATTAGATCACATGAAAATGCTATCGATGCAACACTAAACTTAGAATGTCATCTTTATGAACTTCAGCAGTGGTTCACAGAATGAAAAATTAAAGTACACTCAACATTTATAACTGAAGTCATCTTAATGTTACGGCCGGCCCGTTGGAGTAGTGATTAGCGCAACTGGCTTCTACGCTGGGGTTCCGGGTTCAAATCCCGGTCAGATCTGGCATTTTATCATGACTAATTTTCATGTATCATCATTCTCCACCGTCTGCATTAATAAACAACCGTCCTTAATAAAACACCCGTCACTTCAATTACTAATCATCGTCATCTCATAATGGGCAGCATTATCATCTATCATCGTCGTCATCATCTCCAGCTTCAACAACTTTGTGTTTCAGATGTTGATTCACAGTTCATCAAGTTTAGTTTTGCGCATATATATGCATTTTTTTCTTCACATTTAGTCTTGTTGACACACACTACTGAGTGTGGTTTTTATTATAATTCTGTGGACATTAGTCAGATTTTCTTGACTTTGCTTAAAGTTTTTGTATTTATAAACTAAATGTAAAAGAAATACACTGTTATAAAAAAAATTAAGTAAACGAAGTAATTAAACTGTATTGGCGTTAATGAAACGGCTTTTTTTACCACTCATATATCAGGCTGCATTAGCCATCGTCTGCATTAGCAGTAATTACAAAAAAATGAATGTAAAATAAAACAAAATCATAGTAATAATAATAATAAATAAATATATATATAATCATATAATAAATAAATAAATTAAAATATAGGCTAATATTTTAAAATAACTTATTAATTTTATTTTTTTTTACAATAATATTTTACAAAAGAAAATAATTGTTTTAAATTATTTTTAAGTAAAATATAATATTTTATTAAGAACAACTGTATTTAATAAACATTTATATGAGCAGCACGTATACTTTTATATCGTACATCCCACGTAATAACACAAATAATTTTTCTATAAATATAAAAATTTTTAATAAAAATTATTAACTTATTTATAAATAAAAAATAAATTGGTTGCAAGTAATGTAAGTAGTAATGAAGGATAATAAAAATAAATTTATATTTAAAATTTTGTTTATACAAATACTTATGTTCGATTTTTATCGTTTATTATAAGATTAAAATAATAATAAAGAAATGGGTTTAACTTGAAAATTATTGTAAAAAGATTTTAATACACATCAGTAACAAGTTATTATTTTAATATTACCTAGTTATTATCGTACTATATATTTTTAAATGATTCCTAAAAAGGTAATCTTTGGTGAAGTGAAATTTTAAATATATTGAAAAATCTCGTGCGAAACATTCACACAACTTTCTCTTCCAATGGGAATTAAGAACCATAAAACCTAACATTAGTAATGATACATTAAAAATACACAAAAAACTAACCTCAAAAAAAAAATTAATTTTAATCATGAGTGAATGACGCAAAATGAAAACTAACCTTAGTTTGGCTTAATAATACAAACAAAAAAATCACTTTTTAAACTAGGCTCTGTAGAGAAAATCTTTAAATAAATAAACGTTGCAGAACTTTTAATGTCGTATAAATTTGGTTATGTATACTTTTGTCGTTAAATGCATACCAAGACCGAAATCTTAAAAAAATCCATGTTTTTACAGATTTTCGTGAAAAATAAAACAGAAAATGACTAATTACTGCTTAACTAGGCGTTCATACAAAAACATATTTAGGCTACAATAAAAGTTGTAGGTTTTTAAATTATCTGCAACTCTTATTATATACACTTTTGCGCTAAAATGCATATTAAGCCAGCAATCTTAAAAATAACATTTTTTTCTTCTAGAGAACAGCCTCCCCAAGAATTTCAACAGTCATGGCGCTTAACCTTTCTTGTAGAACATAAAAAAATGTAGTCAATGAGGCGACTTTAAAAAACATCGTAGGAGCCTTTCTTGAGAAAATCGCAAAAAGTGAAAAACTACACAAATAATTTACTAAGTTACTTCCCGATCACCGATTTTGATGGAAACGTTCGTGTCGGGTCCTCGAGTAGCATTTAAGTTAAGGTTCAAGTTTTAACTCTGTACGATGTTCCGTTCTTGAGTTATTTTGTTCACACTCACACAGACTAATCGGCAGAAACATGTTTGTTGGATTCAGAGGTCTGAAAACTTGTATATCCAATAAAAACTCAGTTTCAACAAATCGACGCAAAAACAATACTACTTTCCTTCCTATATATTCATTAAGGTGAGAGATAGTAAAAATGTGTATTTAGGTTTCCTGTTTATTATCATTTCTTTTAATTTTTTTGACCTAATAATGAGTATGCCTTTATATTGATATACCTACTCGTATAGCGGCAGAGAGTAATTTAAAGTCGATCCAGGCCTTTCAATCAAAATTCTTAAGACTTGCTTCTGGCGCTCCTTTTTATGTGAGCCATAAAACCCTCCACGACGTTTTCAAAATTCCTACAGTAAAAGAGCTAACCTACAGTAAAGGAGCGTCCTTGTTTAGTACATTTCACGAAAAGCTAGATGACCATCCAAACCAATTAACCCGTGATCTAGCTAGAAGGAACTTCCCAACTGTGCATTGTTTAAAGCGAAAATGGAGTAGAGACCTCTTGGCCTGAATAACGGACAATACTCAAAGTTTTAAACGGAGAATGGATCACTGGGTACCTCTTCTCTTTAGTTAAATTCCCCACCACCATTTAAAAAATGAATAAGGAAGTTGTGTATCTCAATGTACCTTACCGTAATAAAAATTAACGACATAAGAAAAAAATATTGATATACTCCACGATAACAAAAAATGATGGTGGTATAATAATGAGCAACATGAGGAATTTTAAATAGTTAACCTCCAAACTTTTTAAGGCAGTAACGAAATCCTCTGATTAGTTAGTTTTAATGTTTTGCTACTTTTCTGTGGTAGACTTGGTAAGATCCCAGATGATGCCCCGACAAGTTAGATGCCCAAACAGTATCCAAAATTAAGTTTGTTTACTTACTCCGTGGAACTGATTGAATGGCTTCCTCACTCCAAAACTGATCGCATTGCTATGGAAAACCTTAGACCATCTAGCTAGTCGGGTTTTTAAGTGACATCTCACAAAGTTTACCGTTGACAGTATCATTTTATTTGTTAAATAAATAAGCAACATTACGTATAGTACAGTTTCGACTATTCCAAGATGACCGTCAAGAAATGGCTGAAACTGATAAAATTGTAACCGAGCCATATTGCTTGGTTTACTGCATCCATACAATGTGGAAACCATACTGTCTAGATTGGTTTTAGAAAGTATTAATATGCCTTTAATTTCCTTGATAAAGGTCTTACCAATCACACTGTATAAGCATTTGGTTATGTGCGTAAATGTTTGTTGTTTAAATAAAATTTACGTTTCCATAGTAGTAGTTATTACGATGTGGCGAAGTTGCTCAAAACAAATTATACAAACTTGTGTGCAGAATGTATGAGAATGGAGAGGTACCATCGGACTTTAAAAAAAACCATTATGATTCCAATACCAAAAAAGTCAGGAGCGGAGAAGTGTGAACATTACAGAACCATCAGCCTAACATGCCATGCATCTAAGATACTGAAAAGAATTATATACAGGAGAATAGAACACCGAGTAGAAGAAGTATTGGACGATGACCAATTTGGATTTTGAAGGAGAATGGGAACTCGAGAGCAATATTGGCCCTGAGACTGATTATTAAGAAAAAAATAAAGAAAAATAAAACTACTTTTATGGCATTTGTAGATTTAGAGAAAGCATTTGACAATTTGGACTGGAGTAAAATGTTTAAAACTTTGAAAAGGCTAGGAATTAAATACAAAGAAAGGAAAGTTATCTACAGTCTGTATAAGAATCAAACGGCTGTTTTGAGAATTGAGGGGTACGAAAAAGAGGCTGCTGTAAGAAAAGGTGTACGACAAGGTTGTTCTTTGTCACCACTACTTTTTAACTTGTATATAGAAGAGGCTATAAATGAGTGAAGGAGAAATTTGACGCAGGAATAAAAATTCAAGGAGAAACAATAAAAATGCTGAGATTCGCCGATGATATAGTAGTATTAGCCGAGGCAAAGAAAGAACTAAAGGATGCCTTAAATGGAATGGATGAGATCTTGAGAAAGGATTACTTCATGAAAATTAATAAGAACAAAACGAAAGTGTTGTGCAGCAGCAAGAGTGGTTTAGAAGAGATGGGAAACTTAAAAGTAGGCCACGAAAACATACAGGAAGTTTGGGGAGTCTGCTATCTAGGGAGTAAAATAACAAAGGATGGTAGAAGCACAAGTGATATCATGAGTAGAATTGCTCAAGCTAGAAAAGCCTTTGAAATGAAAAACAGCTTACTGACGACAAACATTGATTTACAGATTAGGAAAAAATTCTTAAAACATTATGTTTGGAGTGTAGCATTATACGGAAGTGAACGTGGGTGATAGGGACTGTAGAAAGGAAGAGGATAGAAGCTTTTGAAATGTGGTGTTAAAGGAAAATGTTAAAGATTAGATGGGTGGACAAAATAAGTAATTTAGAGGTTCTTAGGCGAGTGGATGAAAAAAGAAGTATATGGAAGCATCTTACCAAAAGAAGGGATATGCTAGTCGGGCATATCCTAAGACATCCAGGTATTGGGCTATCAATAATAGAGGGTAATATTGAGGGAGTAAATTGTAGAGGGAGGCAAAGATGAGAATATATAAAGCAAATTACAAAAGATGTAGGGTGTTACAGGTACGTAGATAAAATGAAACGACTTGCGCAAGATAGAACAGGTTGGAGAACTGCATCAAACCAGTCGAGATACTGATGACAAAAAAAAGTAGTAGTTAATGAATCACAGAAATAATTGTTAAAAAAATAAATTAAAATAATTTTGCGTTTTAGTAGAATTTTACCATAATGGTTATCAATCTTCATTGTTGGTCAGGTTACTTTTCTGTTTGTATTTCTTCTTGCCTGTATGAGTACATAAGAAGGAAAGAATTTTTTTAGTATAGATTTTTCGAAATCGAGTTTTCACCGAATACACATGTTTTCAGACCCCTAAATTGTTCTCATTGTTGTCCGTCATTGGTTTTAAAAGTGGAGGCTCGACTCCCAAAGGGGGCGTGATGAAGGGTTTGGAGGGGAGGACGTAAAGCTTAGTTTAAGAAAATAAATGAAGTCAAATATTCTTCATTGTTCTAACATTGGAACAAGTTTTTAATTTGGAATTAAACAAAGTTATTAAAATTTAATTGCATTAGTAGTTATAATTTTTGTTTTGAGTTACATATATAGTTCAGCCGTCCTCACTTTGCTCCTACTGTCAACAAACCAAACCCAGCCACTACAGGGTGTATGCTAGGGTCACGACTTTAACTTTGTTCTTTTCTCAAATGATTTATACAATTTAGTAGCTTGCACTAATAGAATAGTATAAATAGAAATGAAGAATCAAATACATACTATAACACTAAATTTCTAATTGAAAATAAATTATAATGTACGTAAGAACGATGCAAGACAATACGATGTCATAAGCGAACTGGTAGCATACTAAAACGATGACATGTTCTTTGCCATAATGTGGAGAGAGGATTTATGTTTTTGAATTAATAATCATCAAATTCAATTGTGAAATAACGAGTGACTATACTAATACTAGATAACAGATCATTAAAATTACAATGTTTCTTTTAAAGTTCTTTTGTTTCGTTATAGGCTACAGATCAGAAGTAATACGTACGCTACATAATATAACTTTGCAACCACGTATATTTATGAAAAAGAATGGAAATAAAGTACACCGTTTATATAAATTTATTGTTCAGTACTTAAAACATTAGTCATGATATGATTAACAGTTGATATGATTAAACAGTTTTATTTAAAAAAAATACTAAATAACGTATTTTGTAGTTACTTTTTAATCAGCGTATAAACATTTTTAAGTGATGCGCATGCTCACTGACGTCATTATTTCTTGACAGCAAGAGTAAACTAAGGAAGACTGGACTTGAGCTTTATATACTTATTAAAAATACATATCCTGATCTATTTGTCTGATTTTGTTTAAAATTGTTTTAACTTTGAACCCATTGTCCCAATAGGAATTGCCTTTAAACATATAACTTAAAATAAGAATTACAAGTAAAAATGTCATAAAAAATGGACACTTATGTACATACAAGGGTGTCATGGCTTACAGTCAATTTACATAAGGGAGGGGGCTGAAATAAAAATTTTGAGAACCGCGGATTTACATCATTGGTTATGAACTAAGGAGAGTCAGTAATATCGAAGGATTTTCGATTGCAAATGCTGTAAGATGGCATTGTTAAATGAGCTGGGTTGATTCCTACAATTCAATTCCGTATGTCCGTATAGAGTTATTTCATTTTTTTATTATGAATGAATTAATATAAATTATTAATTTTCTACCTATTAGACAGATATAACTTGATTTATTTGTCGGGTGGAATAATACAATAGTTTTCATTATGTTGTTGTTTAGGTCATCAGCCAAAAGGCTGGTTTAAACCTGTAGAGGTTTTACTATGTAAAACGAAGAGTGAGGTGGTTTACCATGCCTTCCTCACTGAGTGGAAAAGTATGCTTATCAGCATGCCGGACCCTCTGAAAAGCACGCATTTCCACTCTGCAAATGACATCTTCACTTCATTCACCACAGAGTCTGGCTGTATAATGAAATTCATTACTTTCAGAGGAAATAACTCTGATTAGTGTCTTTTACACCGTTGCCTCTTCTGTTCTTAAATAATTCAGTCATTTAATTGGCTGACCATGTGATAAGAAACAGAACTATTTATTTTAGCCATGCAACGAACAGATTGAGTGTAAATAATTTAACACTCCCTGTCTGTTATGGGCAGTGATTTTATTATACAATAGTATTAAAATAAAACACAAAATTGAAAAAATAACATTTTAAAATTTCTTTCATCCTCTATGAAATCTTCTATGTAATTTAGTTCAACAATAAATAAGTTCAAAGGTGCCAAATTACAAAAAAAGAAGAAGAATGAATGTAGTAATTTTTTAGTACAATATTGTAGGAGTGAAAATAACAGAGTGTGAGGTACGTGGAATGTAACGAACGAATGTTGTAAAATATTTGTGGTATGTCGACTTGCGCTTCTTCCCACAATAGGTTTAAATATTTTATGAGCCTATTCTCTGTATCATAAAGTGTGGGGTTTTTGTATACCTATATCAAATGTAAGTAAAGACGATGAAAATTTCAAAAGCATTTTGAAACGTAATCGTCTTGATTTAGTAGATCAATCTAATTTCTTTCCTTCAAAAGATTGGTTTTCAATAACATGGAATTTTTCCCATATCTTTTTATAAATAATCATAATTCACTTCTTACAAAATTGAATTTACAAATTTGTTTAAACAGTATTTCCAGAATTATAAATCTTAAAATCGCAGCTTTCTTAATATTATTTCTATATGGATACACAATAACCTTGCTAATCCAAACAAATTGGGAGCGAGAACTGTTCAGATTTGGTAATGTTCGGATTACCCGAAAAAATGTTCATAAAACACTCACATGACTTCCTTTTGCCAATGTAAAAAATTCAAACGTAACCTATGTTTAATTATTAATAAAGAAATTAGAACAAAAGATAATTAAACTTAATCTTGAGTGACTGATGCTAAATGAAAATCAACCTCTGCTTGACTTTAAAATATTGAAGATGGCTAACCTTGCTCTTTAGAAAACAATTCTTGAAATTAAAGTTGGTGTTTTAATTAACTATAATTTGAGTTATATGTACTTTTGTCGGAAAATGTGAAGAAAACTAAGGCCGCAGTCTTAAAAGAAACTTCTTTTTTACCTATTTCAATGAGAGAACGGGAAAATCACTAATTCTCGCTAAACTAAGCTATTTACTTCTGAATGTAATTATTGCAATTCTTTAAAATGTTGCCATTCCTTCTATAACAAGTAATTTTCTTGTGTCTCATGTCATCTAAAGCTATGTCAATTTAACATGGTCGCTAATGACCTAGATGTTGAAGCTACCATTATAAATTAAGAAATTAAAAAAATATATCTCGTATGTGTTCTAATTACTTATACTTTTCATCCCAGAGAGGAATTTCATTCGCAAGATTATACAGAATATCTAATTGAGTCTAACTTCTCAATACCGCTTATCCGAGAAATTAGTTTTCTCGTATAGTGTTCTAAAAATAAATGTTTCATCAACCACTTACCATCATCTCTGTACAATTGTCCGTAGAATTTTAGTCTTTATTTTATGTTAGTCTCCATTATTCATTCGTTTTTCTAATACAGTTCTTAATTACTTTGTAACCTGTAATAAATAAACTTTCACGTCACGTCAAATATTGGACTAAAATATGACATGTCAAAAATGTGAGGTAGGAAATGGGAAGGTTATACTACTGTACAGAATGAAAAAAGAGACTTATAAAGGTATTCGCTTGGAGTACCCAAGGAAAACTATGCAAAATTCTAACAAACATCATACTTAAACTAATTGACTGCAAAATAATTCTTAACAATGTAAAGTGTCCATAGTCCCAATCTGACTTATTAGTTGGCCATTCAACAATTGGAATTTGAATTTAGAAAAAAGATATTATATGACAGAAAAAATTGATTATAATTTTTTACTTATTTCAGACAAAAATTTAGATAAATTTGAATATAAAATACAATTAGATATTAAACTAAACCAAGGAATAATAAAAGATTTTGTATTTATCATAATAGAAAATGTACAATGAAAGTTGTTTGTTTTATTCGATAGAAAATACTAAATATTAACAAAATTTTAAAAATCATGCACTCTCAATCGAGATTTTTAACCCAGTTTTTATGAAATTATTTTAGTAGATATAGAAACATTATACATATTACAAAATTGTTGTTCAATCAGAAACTGATTGATTTTATTTTGAAAACTAGTGTAATGGAAGATCTTTCAAGTGGTTGTTATAAATTTTGACAGAGTCAAAGGATGATATTTTTTTTTGTATCCGGTAATTTTTATGTTCCCCAATTCTAAAATAATTTTTGGGTCTAGTAAGGTACGAATGGATATGTTTATTCTGCAAACATAAATGCTTATGCTTCTTCAGAAATAATTAACTTTCATGGATGTAAATATATTTATAAATTTAGTTCTTTAAAACAATATTTACAAGAATCACTTATTTTTGCTCCTCAGATAGCCCAAAAAGCATAATATCTGGATCCTTACTGTCCAACGTTTATCTTCAGATAAATTTTTTTATTCAAATTTTACCGGCTTTTTCAGTCCAGCCCTTAATGATCTTTCTAAATCTTCCACCGTCGTATAGACACACAGGTTTTAACACATTACAATATCTGATTTTGGTTTATCTGGAGAGTAATTTCTTATACAGGTTATGAGGTTTTCAGAGTAACTTGACTAGCTTCCATTCTTTGAAATGTTTGCTTCAATCTCACTAAATATGTCTGGTGAATTGTTTACCAAAAATACTAGGGGTTTCAACTTGTTCAAGTATAAACGTACTTATAATTTCAATATAAGTTTTCTTATCCTGTTATAAAAATTGTTCATACTCGATAAACTATTCATATTGTGTAATAAGCCTATCATAATAAAGTTCGTTCAAAGTTTTTTAATTTTGTGGTCAACTTTCCGTGTACAGTAGATTTCTTCTTAAGTTTTAATAACAAACCGTTTTATTAAGAATTTGTAAAGTTTATGTAAACGCAATTGTATTAATCTACACCTGTTGTTATTGTTGTTGTTTGGAAGGAAACGATGAATTCTAAACTTCCTGTTCTAGTTAAAATAATGAGTAGTTAGTTTAAGTTATAATAGAATATACATAAACACAGTTGGTTAGTTAGTTATTTGAGGAGAGGTTAAATTACACAAAGAGATTGATATTAATTTATAGTTTATAACTAAATAATAATATAGTTAGTTTGAAACTGTAAGTTATTAAACAACAACTATTGAATTTTATTAATTAAATGTCATGTACTTTTTCAAAAATGTATTCAAATTATAGGCGATTATAAAAACCCAATAAAATAAATATTAAAAAAATGTTAACAAGGTATCTCTTTAAGTTCTTATATAAATTATTTTGATATGATTTTAATTACGATTTAATGCTTTATAAGCATGCAATATATAAAAAAATAACGGTAAAATATAATTATATAACCACGGGGTTTATAAAAAAATTATAATTAATATAATTATCCTATTCATGATATTAAAATCCTAGAACTCTATAAAAATGTTTGATCGTTTGTAATTTAAGATGTTTATAGTTAATATGATAGCACGCAATATTACAATTTATTTGAACTTTTCTCGACTGTTTATATATAATGATGTATTTATCGAGTCACATGAAAATTATTTTCTGTCAAAAATAAATGAATGTACAAAACATTTTTATTAAAAATTAAATTACGTTGTACAACAAAATTTAAGTATGTACTAATTCTATGCAGGATTTTGTCAGGAATATTATTCTTAAATAATCCTGAAGACGATTTCAAAATTCCACAACAATTTTAAAATTCCGATAGTAAAGACACTAACCGCGTTCTTCTACAGTAAATTTCATGAACGACTTGATATCCATTCAAACCAACTAGCTCATGACCTAGCTACAAAGAACTTCCAAACTGTACGAGACGTCTAAACGGAAAATGGAGTACAGAGGCCTCTTGGTCTGAATAACGGACGACACCCATAGTTCTAAACGGAGAATGTACCACTTTTCCTGAAATTACATAATATTTCTTACCGACCGTTAATTTAAATATTATCATATACGGGAATTTGTGCAGCTCATTGTACAGTACCGTTAAAATATTATTGGCCAAAAATAATAATAAGCTTATGAAAATACTGCTTTACTGTAACGGGCTATATTGGTTGCATAAACTTAAAAAAATAAAGTAAAGTGGAAAATGAAACAAAGAGTTTTAAGAAATAAATTAATGATTTTAATTGAAATTAAATGGCTTACCAAATGGCGGATCAAAGTCAACACTACAAAAACGTGTCACGTTTTATTTAACCTGCGTAAACGAGTTTCTCCTTCTTGTATCTTTATGACACTCAACTTCACACTTCTGAATCTATTCGTTATCTAGGTTTATATCTAGATAAGAAGCTCACGTTGAATGTACACGTAGATAAAGCGAGAAAGGCACACCAGGACAGGTTCAAACAGTTGTACAGACCTTCTTTCCCGTAAATCCAAGTTACCAACTATATCTAAATTAACCATTTACAGCTCCTACATTCGTCCAATATGGAGCTATGCCAGTCAGCTATACTGCTGTGCAAAACCATCGATATTAGCCAAAATTGAGCATGTCCAATCAAAGCTTTTACAGAGGATAGTTAAAGCCCCCTATTATGTAACCAATAAAACGCTACACTCAGACCTTAACGTACCCTACGTAAATGACGTTTTCTAGAAACTCTATACAAAATTTAGGAAGAAAGTCGTGAACCACGATAACCCATTGATCTCAAATCTGGCTACTCAGACTCTCCCAAACAATCCAATAAGACGTCTAAAACGTCGATGGAGCCGGGATCTCATCAATTAACGTGGTACTGTAATTGACTATCCATTACAGTGTTCTAAATGCTGCACTTAATGCTACACTTATCTATTCACGTCGGAGTTTTGTCACCGGACTGTGTCTCCACTCACGTTTAGTTATCACGTTATTTGTTTCCAAATTTTGTGTTATCACATTCACTGATTGTTTCCAACAGATTGTGAATTTCCTAAATAGAAGAAAAAAAATTGAAATGAAAAGTGAAATTGAAATTTAGACAAAAAGGAGTTACAAAATTTTAAATTGATTCGTTCTTGATATATTTATTGATGACACACTTTTTATAATCTAATTACCTAATGAATTTAAATCGGTACAAAATTATTGCAATATAAAATATATAGTTATCTGAAAATTATTTAAATTAATTATGATCTCAAAAATTATATAATATTGTTTAGTTACGATAATTTCTTCTTGCAGTTAGTTATTGACTTGTCTCTTGTCTACGAACGGGGCCTCAAGTCATTGTTGTAATCAGTTTTATAGGTAGTCTACTATTTGATTCGGTTAAATTTTTATCAGCTTACTTCTAAAATGTAGAATTTTTTATTTTTTATTTTACGTCGCATCAACTGCAACGGTCATTAGCGACGATGTTGGGGGGGGGGGGACTTTATGCAATGTAGGATGAAATGATTTTTTGTAACGTATGAAAATATGCCTTGCCTGAGTGGGATTCGAACCCGGGACCGCATGATGAGAGGCGAGCACATTACCAAATCTAAAAATTGTTTCATTCGGTTTTAAAATTTAAATAATCTTAACTTTCTCCTCAATTCCTTTTATTACGTATATTTATTAATTAGTTTTAATTATTTGTTCTGACTTGTTGCTTCCTTGATTTTGTGACTCCATCTTCGATAAATTTACGTATTTGACTTCTGGAAATTTATTTGTATTTTTTAATTTTACTTCTTTAAATTTTCTTTTGCATAGTTTAAATTTGATTTAGAATATCTTGAAATTAATTGAAAATTATTTATTATGATAACTATTTATATAATTTATTTAAATTCTTCAACAATTGATGTTTAATTTGATCTTTGATCAACGATCTTATGAAGCAAAGACTGCTATTCTACATTACGATGCATATTCATAAAAAAAATTATTGACGATTTCATTTTCTACAAACCTACTTTGCTTTTCTACATAGTCGCCGTTCACTTCTAAGCACATTTCGTAGCTCTCCGCAGCCTTTTTAAATCCTTCTATATAGAAGTTTTCCACCTGGGAATTTAACCATTTGACTCGAAAGGGGCACCTATGAAATATAAATATTTGCATCTATGAAATAGGTATTTTGCTGCAAGGACCTTCACCTGGAACTATAAAAGAATATCATCCAATTTTTATTTCTACAGAATACTGTATGGAGTTGAACTATTGACCCTATCTGACGCCGCTTAAAAGAAGATTTAGGCATTTAGAATATGATTGTATCGACATATTTAGATAATCTCGTGGGTTGATCACATCACTAAAGAAAAAATCTTGTAGAAAATAGGATTTCAGCCTGAGCTGCTGTGGACAATTAAACGAAATAATTTTCCCTTTGACATACTGGTTACAGGGACGAGTAAGTACTCTTGAAAATGCTATTTATTGTATGGCTAAGGGCATTTGAAGACCTCTTTGCAGAAGGACATCTTGGCTCGCTATCCTGAGGAAATGATTTGGTGTCTTCCAGTGAAACTCTTTTAGAAATAGACAAAGTCTGCGCAGGCACAATGATCGCTAATGTCTGTAATGGATAGAGGAGCTAAAGGGGATTCAAAAATTACAAAATGTGTTAGAAGTGAAATTTATCTGAGATTCTTTTTCATGTTTACACCACCGATTCAATGAAGACAAGGTTCAAGGGAACTGAATTTAGATTTCCGTTCTTGACTTTGGCGAATGGTTTCCTTTTTCCTCAAGAATTTTGTATGACTAAATTAATTGTCCTTTCGTATCTGAATAACATAGTACTCAAAAATTATTAACGTAGGAATTTATTTTTTTATTTATTAATATCCAATTAAAAAGAAATTGTAGTAAAATCAATTTTTTGAACTTGAACAAATATTTATGTGTATGACAAATAAACGTTAAAAAGCAATTTATTTCATAAATGATATAATTAAAAAAATATATTTTCTAAAGAAAAATAAAGAAATTACAGTATATATAATGGTAGATTTTTCACCTATAAATTCTTTTTTTGTATTATTTAGGTCTTAATAGTAATTTTTGTTGAATAACTCTACTTCTCTTTTCTCTACGCGTGACTCCTCGTGCACACAATTTCTGTTGTGAAGTTTTACTTTATTTTCAAGGTTCCGTTAATATAAAGATAATTTTTGCGTCGAAAATTATTAATTTCGTCAAAGTAATTTTTTCTTGAATTTTTATTTCGTTACTTGTGTGTTGCCTATTACATTACACAGTCTGCTGCTTAGTGTAGTGTCTTTTTTATCTAAAAAAAAATAATCAGAAGATTAAAGGATCACAAAATTAATGTGATGCTGGTTAACTTAAACAGAACTTTACAAAAGATAAAAGAGTAAAGATGGAACGGCTAAAAAAACATTCACAGTCCTTCCCGTAACCCAGAATGAACCCAGGACATCATACACTAAGACTAATTAGTGTCAATAATTTGTTTCTCAGCCGTTTGAAAAAACATTCTACAGGTGTTCATAAAATTTAGTCTTTATAATCTAATCATTTTCAATTGATAGTTTATTTGTATAATATTCTCTTAACCAGTACTCTCCGGACTTGTCAGTACGATATTCGGACCAATATAATTGGTCCGGACAATATAATTGGGATCCTTGCAGAGGATCCTTGTCTGGAATTTCTGTTTTCCTAACGTCAACATTCCAAGTCAATCTACGGCATTTAATCGCGTACAGAGACGCATATTTTTTTCTCAGATTGGGATATATGATCTTGGCTTGACTCAAGTTTTAGTTCTTCTTATTCAGATTGTTCTTTGGAGTTCAGTTACCATTTTTCTCTCTAGCTATTGTTCACATCATTTTACTGGTCTTCGGTTTTAAGTTATATCATTTATTTGAAGTTATCAACTGATTAATTATTTGTACAATTTCTTTAACCCTAGAGCCGGCAACCGTCGATTATGAGACGCTGCTACCGCTTCTTGAACAGGTCGCGTCGCAAAATCGGATTTGCTTCATAGCATTGCAATGTTGTCGTTTTAGTTTTAAATTCATCTACAGACAGCGTTGCTGTTTTGAACAATTGTTTAGTAATGTGTTAACTAAATTTTTACGTATAATAAAATAGTTTTAGTTACATATTTTGTGGGTTTCTCTGTTGAAACCATGCTATTCTAGAGCTGAATTTGGTTTTTTTTTTTTTTGGTTTACATGATGTGTTTTTGTACTTTCTTCAGTTTTGAATATAGAATCGTTTTTTTGGTTGTACTGAATTTTGAAAGTAGAGCATAAGAAAGTTTTAAACAGTAGTGTCATCTAAAATTTTAGAAAAAAAATTTCTAAAAATTATTTTCAAATAGCTTCAGCATTCCTAAATGTCAGATTAAAATTTCAATAATGTATTTATTCTATTTTTCTAAGTTTTCTTGATAGTTTTATACGTCACGTGATAAGGTTTGTGATTAATATCAAATTTTTAATGATTTCTTTACGATTCGCTGACCCATACGCTAGGAATTCTCTGCCAGTCTAGTAAAATTTTATTGCCGGCTACAGGGTTAAGGATGCAAGACTCTTTTGATATGTTTTTCTGTGCAAAGTTGATAAATTAACTTTTTATGCATGCGATTGGGAGGATACTGACACAACTATTATAAGATGTTAATAAATAATTAGTGTTTAAATAATTTCAAGAACTAGCAAAGAATAAAAGTCAGACCATTAGCTAGGAATATAGAATAGGCTATAACACAAAAGGTGATTATTGGGCTACATTATTTTACGTTGCATTTATGTTGTATCCATTAAGAGTTTTACTCAATCGTTCCATCTTGGATTTCAATGTAATATAACTAAATAAATAATAAAATAATATAGGTTAATACGCTATAAATAATAATTGCAATAAAAATATGATAGTACATTAAAAACTATACAATAAAGATCTTTTAAATACAAGTTGAAAATTAATGAGTTCAGATTAAGTAATGAAACAACATGATAAAACATAATACTAAGTTTAAATACTCTTACGCTCAGTGCAATGAACATAATTCACCTTCATTTTAATTAGTTAAACTAAATACCACTAATTAATTACTTAACTTTACCAAGAAAATACGTATTACAATAGTACTTAAAATTTATTATTGCTGACGTATTAATTTCAATAATAATTTACGTTATTTCTTTGAGTTCACTACAATAACATAACGTTACAATTATGTTAAATGCTAAGGTTTTTAGTGGTTTTGAGTACTTTATACTCCAAAAGAGTAACTTATAGTGTAGTAAACCTTGGCTATCATTTTAAATGTTTCTCTAACATCAGCATTATCTTTGGTTCTATAATCAAGTATCTTACTGAAATCTATTTAACTACACAATATTATATGCTTACTAATATAAGTTATTATGTAATTTGTCATAATGTATAATTATGGAATATAATATATACGTAATGCAATGTAATTTGGCCATAGCAGGCAGGTTGCCGGCCGCATTGGCGTAGTTGGTAACGTGCTCGCCTCTCATCATGCGGTCTTGGGTTCTAATCCCATTCAGGCACGGCATATTTTCATACGTTACAAAAAATTCATTTCATCCTTCACCGTCTGCTTTAGCAGTAATTGCAGAACAGTCGGACGTTAAACCAAAAAAAAAAAAAATAAATAAATAACAGGCCGGTGGAATCGTAAATTATTTGCACTTGATCTGCTTGTTTCAGGACTACAAAAAATAGTTCGGTTTCTTATTACATAGTCACATGAAGCGTTTAGAAGAGGTAGAGGTGTAAAATACACTAAGTTAGTCACATTTTATCTCCTCTAATAGTACTGAATTTTATTATACAGCCAGACCCTGTGGCTAATGAAGTGAAGGTGCCATTTGGAGGGCGGAAGGTGCGTTTCTGAGGATCTCACATGCTGACAAGCAAAGGCTACTTTTCCACTCAGTGAGGTAGACAATTGTAAACCACTTCACTCCTCATTTTACCTAGTAAAGCTTCTAGTGAATCAAACCAGCCTTTCGGCTTATGACCTAAACAACAACGACAAACGCAATGTAATACTTTAATAATGTTCATACAATTTTTAATACCCTTAATTAATTGTTAATTTTGTATATCCACCTTGCAAATGACACCTTCACTTCATTCACCACAAGGTCTGACTGTGTAACGATGAAATTCATTAGTCTCAGAGAAATAATTCTCGCTAGTGTCTTTTACATCTCTACCTCTTCTGTTCTTAAATGCTTCAGTCATAGGCCTATTTTTGACTGACCATGTGATAAGAAACAGAACAATTTTTTATATAATTATGTTGACATTTGACATTTTATGTCTCAACTACATAAGATATTGTCTATTTTTCTTAAGGTAACCAAGCGTGTCCATTTATTGGTTTTATATTGAAGTCGCTTAATATAGCATAATTTTATACTACGATCAATAATAAGCTTCACGAAAGAAACCTGTGCAAGTAGGCTTTTTGCTCAAATGAAGTTAAACAGCGTCATTTACAGTTTGACACTATACGGAAATGTAAAGTAAATCAATGAACGATCAATCTTTATACCTAGAATTAAATTCTGACCTGTTTTAGTTATATTAAAAATGTGATGAAAAATTGTGATAAAAATGTAATGAATAATTTCGTTTATGTTTATACGCACTTTGGATACTTCAAAGATAGCACTAAACAATTATATTTTTAAGAGTTAGGCCTAGGTGAAACTTAAATTTACTCTAAGATAGATGGAAACATAGAAATATGATAAAGACGGGGCGTAATAGTGGAAGATGAAAAGAATGAGGTAGAAAAAGAGGGGACAAGAGGAAGAAGAAGATTAAAAGAAGAAGAAGAGTAAGAAAAAGAGGAAGAAGAATAAGAAGCGGAAGATGAAAAAAAGAAGAAGAAGAAGAAAAACGAGGAGAAAAAGCAAAAGAAGAGGAAAAAGAGGTTGAAACAGAAGGAGGAGGAGGAGGAGGTGGAGGAGGAGGTGAAGAAGACGAAGAAGAAGAAGAAGATGATGAAGAAAGAGAAGACTAAACAAAAGTAGAAGAAAGAACTATTAGGTTTCTCAATTTTAAAACCTTAGTAAGTTGCAGTTAAATACCATAAACTCAGTGGCTATTGTGACATTTCTCATTGAATTCAGGACTAAAATGATTATATTATTTCATCTGTAAAGGTTAATATTTTGGCTTTGTTTTTGAATAGGAGGGAGGAAATGGCAGTAAAGGTTGGCAAGCCCGGTTTAACACTACTACTAGTAGTAATAGAAGTATTTAATTAAAAGGACAAGTCCAGGATGACTACGAAATGATGTTCCACAAAAGGGTCCATTGTAGAGAAACTAGAGGAAAATGGAAAGAGCTGACCCCTAAGGGGGTTTAGTCAAATGCTTGTGGAAAGGGTAGATGGTAACAGTCCTTTGCATGGAAACACCGACGAATGAACGATTACATTTGTCACACGTGGTTTATCTTTAATACTAAAAGATTATTTCACAAAGTGATTATTCATAACAACTGAAACAGAAAACTATTTTTAAACATTCAAATAGATATTATTAAATAACAAAACATTACTGTATAAAATTGTGTTTCATATTTTATAACGAACAAAAAAAAATATATATATATATATATTTGAGGGAATTCTGTAGAAACTTGTTTGTTGTTGTTTAGGTCAACAGCCGAAAGGCTGGTTTGAACCTCTAGAGGTTTTACTAAGTAAAACGAGGAGTGAGGTGGTTTACCATTGCCTTCCTCACCGAGTGGAAAAGTACGCTTATCAGCATGCCGAGCCCTCTGAAAAGCACGTATTTTCCACTCTGTAAATGACAACTTCACTTCATTCACCACAGGGTCTGGCTGTACAATGAAATTCATTACTTTCAGAGAAGATAACTCTGATTGGTGTCTTTTACACCTCTACCTCTTCTGTTCTTAAATTATTCAGTCATTTAATTGACTGACCATGCGATAAGAAACAGAACTATTTATTTTAGCCCTGCAACGAACAGATTGAGTGTAAATAATTTAACACTCCACCTGTCTGTTATGGGCAGCTGTAGAAACTATAATAGTGAATTCCGTCAGCATATACTAAAAGTTGGTCATGAAACGTTTAGTTTTTGCTCTTGTCAGCAACTAAGGTTACCAATAAAGAATAGACCCCAATAATAACTGTTGAATATTATTGTACCCTAAGTCAAAACCACGCTGATAATATGTCTAGTTCAACCATTCTACGAGTATCAGTTCTACAAAAGATCTATAGTATGTAGGTTTCTGGTGTAAAACGTTTTAATGCTGGGTGATATTGTAAAATATTTATCAGGGTTCGAGTTAAACGTAACAAACAATTGTTGTTAATATATCCGTATTACTACACATAACAGAAGCTCCACGAAAATGTTGTGTTTCAATTTAGTTTATAAAACAATAATAAAACCAATATGGACGTACTGAATTAAACTGTAGTGATATGAAAGCTCATTGAATATTTCCATCTTGCAGAGTCTACATTCAAAGATTCTTAAAACTATTATTAACTCCCCTTGTTTCATAACAAATGATGCAATTCACAATGACTTAAATAAAAGCACAGTTCTAGACAAAGTACCACAATGAAAAAAAATACCAAGAGAGACTTGAACGTTATCAAAACCAATCAATTTCGCAATAAACTTTTCCGATAATAGTGACCACTGCCACAGACTGATGCGTTTCGAAATTTTAGATTTCCCGTACAGACAAAATTAAAAATTAACAGCGACGACTGCCACCAACAAATTTTATTTATTTTAATTAGCCGATAATTTTAAAATGATTTCCTACTTACAGAAAAATTGATCATTAACCTGATCAACAATGAAAGTTGATTTTTAGAATGTAGTTGCGCCTTTAGGTGTAATATCCATCATGTACTTCGGTGTACTTTAATGTTTGGGGTTCGATTAAACATACTTTCTCCGGAATGGTCGATCTGAGTTTGCGCAAGACTGCACCTCATTTACACGTCACACATATCATCCTTACCTCATTGGAATATAGGATTGCTTATTGTTCTAAATTGAACAGATTGCAACGCACACAACTCAGTCATTAGGGTTAAAAATCGTTTTTGCTGTTAGCAACTTTAAATCTGTTTATAAAAATGTCTAGAGAAAAACCGAACCATGGTAATTGCGTAAGTGTTCTAAGAGATCAGGATTGGTAACTAAACATTATACGCTTATTTACTAATTTATTAAGCCTTCTTACATAAAACAACGCATCAAGTATCCTCTGAAGTATTAATTATGGCAACACTACAGGAATTTCATTTGTTGAATAGGTAAATTTTATACTACAAAATACTTAAATATTTTTTAAATCGGAGAATTAACCCTAGTTAGTTACCTATTTAATAATTAAAAATTAATTTTCTATTGAAGAATATCGATCAAATACATTTAACCAGAGAAAACATTTTTTAATCAAGATATGTATGCATCTAACGTTTACTTGCTTCTGAGGAACCGGAATGTTGTGACAGCTCCTTTGAGTCATATTCAAGCCGCAGGTATGTGGATGATTGGTCATTCATGAAAATACATGAACGGCTTGTACAGCTTGTACACACATCTAGTAATACAATATTAATAATTATTTGTTACTTAGTAAATTTTCACAATTTATTCAGTGAACCAACTTAATTTTAAGAATTCATGTGGTTTTACTGTCAATTTAAAAAAATCACCTCAATTTTTAAAATGACCTTACATTTTTTTAAATTTTTAAAATCGACTTAAAGTCGATCCAGGCCTTTCAGTCAAAATTTTAAGACTTGCTTCTAGCGCTCCTTTTTATGTAAGCAATAAAACCTTTCATGACAACTTCAAAATTCCGGTACCAAAGGAACTAACCACGTCCTTCTGTAGTCAATTTCACGAACGACTAAATAACTATCCCAATCAATAGCCTCTGACTTAACCTAAAAAAACTTCCCAACTCGACGTCCAAAGTGAAAACGGAGCAGAAACGTCTTGGTCTGAATGCGAAAAAGAGTATCTTCGCTTTATTTCTTTTCTAATTTCTTACATTATGAAAACCTGCTCTTCATAAAAGAAGAAATTAAATAACGTAGCGAGAAACAGTTAAAAAAGAACTAAATCCTTTCGCAATCCACCTCCACGACAACAGCGAAGATACTAACAGACTGAAACGTTTTAAAACATTGGACTTACTTTTACGATTTTGTTTTCACTTAATAACTCATTTAATTTTTTCTGCTTCTACTATTAGACTATCTATCATCATCTCATAATCAGCATCATTATTTTCTCTATCTTGGTCATCATCATCTTCAGTTTCAACTACTGCATGTTACAAGTACTTTCAAGACATTCATTAAGTTCAGTCAAGTTTAGTTTTGTTTTTTGTTTAGAGTTTAGTGTTTTGAAACACACTATTTTAGTTACATTTTTTTTTAAATTTATTTAACGTCGCATCAACAACAAGGTCATTAGCGACGACGTTGGGGTGTAACTGTGTGTAATGAGGATGAAATGTATTTTTGTAACGTATGAAAATATGCCGTGCCTGAGTGGGATTCGAACCCAGGACCGCATGATGAGAGGCGAGCACGTTACCAACTGCGCCAATGCGGCCGGCCTAGTTACATTTTGATTTAAAGAATTTTATTCTTCAGGCGTTTATCGCCTTTGCTTAAAGTTTTTGTTACATTAAAAAGATAAAAAAAACAGATTAAAAACAATATTAAACCTTATTAAAACAAACCAGTGGAAACCATGAGTTTATTTCGTTATTATTTTACTAGTTATGAAATATAACTTCGGAGACACCGATAGAATTGAGAATATAGAAAGAAAAATACTAAGAAAGTGCATGAACAAAAGGCACATGGTGGAAGGACAGTGGCGGTTAATCCCAAACAAAGAAATCTACAAACTAATCCCCCCACTAACAAACAACTTTTGAAAGAAAAGAATATCATTCGTAGCACCCATACTCAGAGCCAAAAAGTCCAGATTTGTGAACCGGCTGATCAACCATTTTTTGGATAAGGTGTCGAGACCCAGGTGGCTGAAGGACATACAACGGGATATGGAGGAACTTGGAATCACTAAACAAGACCTGCTAACAAAATCAGCTAAGTACAACCAACTAGTCAAGACTAATATGGTAACAAACCAAAAACCAAAAACCCGAAGAGTGTACAACAGGGTGTTTACCGACTAAGACCGGAAACAGAGGTCGGAACGTTTTAAGAAAATGTGAGCCAAAGGAAAGAAAGCCACGCTTAGGAGAGCGCGCTTTTCACAGAAACCCAACACTGGTACAAACCTAAACTTGAACTAGAGTGATCCTGTGAGGTCTCAAAAGTGAACAAAAAAATTATAGGTATGAAACAAATAGAATCTCAGCAGGTTCAGGTTTTAATTTTCCTGCTGATTTTTTCTCCACTGTTCAAACCGGATAATCGGGTGGTGTTATGGTCTGTAGTCTTAAATGGAAGTCTGACATTTGAGGGGTGTTTTCTTCTGTCCTGGATAAATAAATTTCACTTTCCTCCCTCCCCCGAAATAAAAAATACTATTTTTTATCTAATTGTAGTAAAATACATAGTTGCTTTGTCAAATACAAATCGGTGATATATTGGAATGATTAAAAAACCAGTCAGAAGGATTTAAGAATTAAAAGGAATTCACCGGTCGTAATTACAAAATAATTGTCAACTTGCCGGTTATAAAATGTACGAGAATTTTGCTCACAAGATTACAATTGCGTTTAAATTATACGATTGAATTGGCGGAACCCTAGTTATATAGCGAATTTTAGGATGAAATCAAATTTGGAGAATTGGGGACACAGCTGGTCTGAGTATTCGTTTTTAGTATAAGATGAACATGAACAGGAAAGATATAGAAGGAAGGAAGGGCAGCTTGTGCCCTTCCTCCGGTTATGTCGGCCCTGCGGTTGTGGTCTCCTCTGGGATAGGAGCAGCCCTACCTTGGTCTTACTCTCCCTTAACCATCCGATACAAGAGTATTCGCTAAAAACTTCCACCCTCGCTCGCTTAACTAACCGAGAGATATTACTACGTCAACAGATTTGCCTGACATCAACTCTGCAGATTCAGCGGTCCGTTGTTGATAATCATTTATATTAATCAACCATATTAATTACAGTTTTTAAGTAACATTATATTAAAATTATTTATTACAAAAATTTAATTTAAAATTGATTTACGTATTTGAAATGTTTGCATGCTATCCGTTTCCTATAACTCATTTACGTTTGTTATTAAACTGTTGCACTTGATTTGTTTTCAGGGCTATAGCAAATAGTAATTTTTATTTTCAATGAACTTCTAATATTTTAACGCGTTAGTTATAAAGATAAATATGAACCCCTTGTGTGCAGATTATTTGCAAAGGACAGAGTAGGCCTACCGATCTGTTAAGGATATATTATTTCTAGTATTTAAAATAAAATAAAAATCATTTCATCAAATTCGCAAGACCAAATACGTAAATATCATGTAGAAAGAAGTACATAAATCAATGGAAATTGTATTAATTGTGATTGTCAGAGATCAGTAACAGCAGCGACGGCAGTAAACGATTATTATTATGGAATGATTGAAAAATTTATAGATAATGATTAATCTGTATGATGTAGATGGTTCTTCCCTTTTCATTGTAACAAATCTTCTCAGTCATCCTCATAAGACGCAACCCTGGCATAAAGCTCACGATGACATAAGACCCTGATTTTTTTCTGAACAGCCTCCAATTAATTCCTGGAGACTTCTTTGTTATATTTTCAGATGGAGCAGTGCTCAAGCAATGGTCTGATAATTATTTTGTATAATCTTAAATCATACTGCCGGAATGGAATTTTTAGTTTTATAGGTAACCAATCCAAGAATTTGTGAACCGTTCTGAAAATCTCATTAGTATGAGCATTGAATAACAATTTGTCTAGATGCACTCTTAAATCATGAGTTTTAATCTCATGCCAAATTTCCAGACCGAATATTACTAATTTCTTGTTGTCTTGAATATACGAGGTGTGGCTATTAAATAACGAGACTGACGTTGTAAAAAAATTTAATTTTAATTTTATACACGATCACTTATTGTCACCTTCAATATACACTCCTTCTCTATCCCTACAACGCTCCATGCGAATTTTCCATTGTTTGAAACACTATTGGAAGTCATCTTCTGTCAGCTCCTTCAGGACACGTGTCGCTTTCTCTTTTACAGCTTCCACAGACTTCAATCTTGTCCCTCTTAATGCAGATTTCACCTTAGGGAACAGGTAGAAGTCACATGGTGCAAGATCTGGTGAATAAGGTGGATGTTCTAACACTGAGATACTGTACTTATCTAGGAACCGCTAAACAGATAACGCGGAATGAGCTGACGCATTGTCTAGGTGGAGAACCGATGATTTGTCCTTCCACATTTCGGGGCGTTTTTCTTACTCTTTAACGTAGTTTATAAAATACCTGAAGGTAGTAATATTGATTAATTTTTGACCTTCGAAAACCCAGTGAAGGTACACAATCCCATTGTTCGGCTCTTCCAGTGCATGGATTGGTGCTTCGTTTCCGGATCATATGTAAAAAACCACGTTTCATCACATGTTATTATCTTCTACCGTTCCCTAAGGTGAAATCTGCATTAAAAATGATAAGATTTGAGTCTGTGGAAGCTGTAAAAGAGAAAGCGGCATGTGTCCAGAAGAAGCTGATTGATAGATGACTTCCAGCACTGTTTCCAACAATGAAAATTCGCATAGAGCGTTGTAGGGATAGATAAAGAGTGTATATTGAAGGTGACAATAAGTGATTATTGTATAAAATAAAAATAAAATTTTTTACAACGTCAGTCTCGTTATTTAATAGCCACACCTCGTATCATAACCACAGTATTCCTAAGTTAAAGAATTATATTCTTATTATGCTTTCATATTTCGTTAATATCCCTTTTGTAATAATAAAATCTAGTCTTTATGTATGGTTGTTAATCGTCGCAAACAACTTTAGCATAATCACATATCTTTAGTATAATAACATAATAATAATTAGTTTTCGGAGAAAATTATTTGTTGTAATTTTATTGTATATTATTTTGTTAGATTTATGAACAATATATACCAGAAGAAAACTAAGTTATATTGAATCAAACTGCATATACATCAAATCCTTTGAAACAATTAAAACCATTTTATGTTAAATTACGTCATAATGTAACTCCTGTTAAATAATTTCTAAAGTAGAACAACTATACTTAGTAATTTAACTTGACAATACAGTAATTAT
This sequence comes from Catonia carolina, assembly GCA_035578175.1. NCBI lineage: Eukaryota > Metazoa > Arthropoda > Insecta > Hemiptera > Achilidae > Catonia > Catonia carolina. Next base: position 23,005,433 of record JAQMRL010000008.1, read on the forward strand.
GTTAAAATTTATCAAAGTGCAATATTGTTATTACAATTGTTAATAAATATAACATATAAAATGTAAAAATACTGCAGTTAATATCATGAAAAGGAATTGAAAAGAGATAGATTATTTCAAAAGGATTTCTAATTATCCGATGGTAATATTACTTCAAGATTGGTTTGATACGAGAAAACAAGTGTACTAAATGTTAAAGTTTAAATGAAAATAAGACAGGAAAGTTTAGTAAAGTTTGTATGGATAGTACCTGTATATGTCTTTGCATGTATGTATAGATTTTACTATTGTGTTCTATAATTATTATGTTAGATTGTTAGTAAGCCTCTTGTACCCCAACAAGTTTTAAAGCTCTTATGAGTGTATTTAGGCATTCAATCTTCTATTTTCATCTATATATATTCTTAATTCAGCGACTAAGGTGCTTTTAAAATTGTTTTGTGATGCTACTGTTTTAGTAGCGCCTTTAAGAAGAAACTCACTTTGTACTAATTCTTCCTTATAATGTTATTTTCACACTAGCTTGGGTTTAGACAACATTTCTCTAAAAGAAGAGACTCTGATGTTTTTGGTTCTTTGATGACATTTTAGTTGCTAAAGGGTATAAAACCTTTCCTTAGTTGTTTTATACTTAACCCATAATAAATTATTTTATATAAACTTGTCGTTTAATTGTCAAAACTTGAAAGCGAGTTGAATTTACCAAGTTTCAACTTTACAAACCTATCTGCGTATAATAATATGAAAAGTTTAGTGTGAATTTGTTTAAAGAAATTTAATTACTTACATTCCTAAAAAACATTTAAAATTATAATAAACAATTTTATTTTAAGGTCCAACTCTGAAAACTTGAAAAAATTATCCATTTACAGAATTTATCATCTTCAGGCGGTAGTCCAACGGTATAAAATGTGTTTTCAATGGTACAAAAATCAAAAAAAAATTTAAGATAACTAGAAATATCTTTTAGTTAAAAAAGTCATGTGATTTGATTGGCTTTTAGAACAAGCCTTTTCAGTATTTGCATGGTTTCTGAAAAATGCCTGTATTAACAGTTTTATGCCAAATTCATTAGAATTGCTCAATTGTAACGTTACCAAATTTTCAATTTTCAAAACGCAGCAAGTAGAAAACACATAAATAAATTACTACACGTTTCAAAACGTTGTGGTAATTTACGTTTGTTTAAGAAAACCGAAAATAATATTTTATTAATGAACCGTTTTACAGTGTACGAAATTTTTTTATAGATTTTAGTTGAAAAATGTATATACGTAACTCCTAAGTAAACGCTGAGGCAAATTGTGTATTATTCAATATAAATGGTTGGATTACATGCTTATTCAAGTAAGCACGTAATAAATGATTGGTAAGTATTGAATCTTCTGTATACGTATACCATTTATGAGAGAATGTGAGTATATATGTATATGTATGTTCCCTATGACCTTCTAAACCACTCGACCGATTTTGATCTAATTTTCAGAAGACATGTAGATTAGTTTTGGGATGATTTTTGTAAAGTTTGGTGCCGACCAAATCAAAAATAAAAACTTTTTACCATTTTTCCAATTTGTTCACGATTTTTCCCCGTGAAGTTTTGTTGGTAAAAATAAAAATAGTTTTTGTGTTGATAGAATTGTAAGTACTATAATAAATTTTGTGTCAAAACAATTCTACGTACTGCAATGTGATTATAACAAAGGAAAATTTTACTTTACAATAATATCTACAACGATAATAGACTAATAATAATAGATAATAATAAGAGAATAGAATAATTATAGAATAATAATAATATTATAGAATAATTATATAATAATAATAATAACAATAATTATAATAGACTAATTATTAGTCTAGCCATGAAAAGTATTACTACAATTACATGAAAACTATAATTACTATAGGTTTCTTTATTAACAAATTTCAAGTTACATACCTTAGTTACATGCCCATAACGGGCAGGTAGAGTGTTTAATTAATTACACTCGATCTGTTGGTTCCAGGGCTACAAAAAAATAGTTCTGTTTCTTAATGTATAATCAGCCAAGTATATGACTGAACTATTTAAGAACATAAGAGTAGAGGTGTATAAGACACTAGTCAGAGTTATCTCCTCGAGAGTAATGAATTTTACTATACAACCAGACCCTGTGGTGAATGAAGTGAAGATGTAATTTGCCGGTTGGAAAGTGGGTGCTTTTCGGAGGGTCTGGCATGCTGATAAGCATACTCTTTCAACTCAGTGAGGAAGGCAATCGTAAACCACATCACTTCTCGTTTTATTTAGTAAAACCTCTAGAGGTTCAAATCAGCCTTTAGGCTATTGACCTAAATAACAACACTTCAGTTACGTTATACGCAGCAAATGTAGCCTTCACTGCAATAATTATGCATACTAATACAACACTCAAGTCAATGATATGGGGTATGCTTTACATATTTTTCTTCTTTTATCTTTCTTCACTATTTCATATCACCAAAAAAACATTAATTGGGAAAAAATTGGCCAAAGCTAAACAAACGGGACAATGTAATTGCCCGGAAAACGTTACAAATAATCAATTGATACAGTGATGGATGAGGAACAAGCAGTCAATTACCCAACGGAATCTATAAATTCGATGCAGTCCCCAAGAACGCCACCACATATATTGACATTGAACGTTGGATTGCCGGCGATGATAATTCTAAATTTAAACGCCCCAAAAATATGTAATGGAACAAGACTGATCATCAAAAACCTAACACCAAATTTGATAAGAGGTCACAATCATGAGCGTCAAATTCAAAAGGAAGGATATGCTGATTCCACGAATACCAATGATTTCCAACGATTTGTCCTTCCGATTTCAAGCGGCTAAATTTCCGTTTCCGTCGCAATCGCCACTAACAAAGCACAAGGTTACTTGCTGACAATGCTGGCTTGAATTTGCAAAATTCACATTTTTTACTTGGCCAATTTTATGTAGCTTGCTCCCGAGTTGGCACACCGAAAAATGTGTACTTCTGTAAATAAAAAAAAAAAACATTACTTATCGCCTAGCGTTAAGATGAAATAATTGTCTTGGGCGTAGCAGCGCCCGTCGGGTACAGCTAGTTTAATATATTGTTAAATTTTAAGCTCATCAGTTTTATCGTAATATGCCCTGTACTCCCTTCTTGAGTCTCTTAGATGCAATAATAAAAATAATACCTAATAATATAATTAAGATTAACTTTTGTGGCACGTATATACCTAAGTTTTAAAAAAAATTTTTAAAGAATCATTACACTATTTAATAAAAAAAAGTAATGCTATAAAAAACATATACCGTATATTTAATTACAATAATAAAAACTGTGACGTAATTCTTCTGTTTGTAAAATTATGTACAATGTAAAACAAACATTTACTATGTGTATAATAATTTTAACTAACAGGAAAGACATTTACCATTGTTTTATTAAAAGAGTTATTATGCATAAATTCATTGTTTTTAGCTGGTGTTATCTTAGCTAGATGCATTGTTCTTTTACAATGAAGACCATAACATTGTTAAAGTATAGTTATTTATTCGCAAACTAAATAATAAAATATTTGGAGTTGGGTGGGTGAAACCACTAATTTATTATGTGTATTGAGTCGGAATTTAGTAAACTAAAAGTTATTTAAAGTTTTCTGAAGAGTAATCTGTAGTGTATCACAGTATAATTTTTTCTTGTTTATATTTTTTTTTTTTTTTTTTTTTTTTTTTTTTTTATCACACAATATGTTATGTACAATCTGCTTTATAGCAATAAGTACAATTGATCAAATGAATAATTCACATAAAAGGATAAAAACCCAATGGTTTACCCTATATAGGGAGCAATATTTTTAAAAATATCGTTATATCAAGTTTAGTTTTATATGTTTGTTTTATATGTTTGTGTAAGAGTAAGTGCTTGTGTTTGTGTGTGTTTTTTAGAATCTGAAAGGTAAATCTAGAGGATCAAATCTTTGAAGTCTACGTAATGTGTCACTGTTGTCCAAGAGATTAACTGCCAGAAAGTTCTCATGATTGTTTAATTTTGAAATGTACTTATCACTAAATTCACTGATCACTTCTTTGATTGGTTTGATGTTACAGTCTTCATGGATTCGCAAGTTGTTGACGTACCAAGGAACAGCTAGCATTGTCCTGAGGGTCTTGGATTGGAATCTTTGTAAAATTTCAATATTTGAATTTGACGCAGTTCCCCAAAGCTGTATACCATACGTCCAAATTGGTTTTAGTATCGTTTTGTACAACAATAGTTTGTTATCTATCGAAAGTTTAGATTTATTTCCAATTAACCAAAAATGTTTGCTGAAAAAATGTTTGCTCAAAATTTTATGGTAATTTATAGGACGTGTTTGTTTACAATGTGGTATTTTTGAATCTTTAAAAACAATATAGCCTACAATCAAAATTATAAATGTGTTCGTTATTTTTGCCCTTAGCTTGATTAGATGATTGAAAGTGGCATTTGTCTTTTCCTCAACTCATGACAGAGAAATTAAATTGGTGTACCGACGCGCATGTTTCTGCACAGTTTTGTTGTGCTTTATTATTACTGGATGACGCTTCCTTATCTGACAGTAACAATACGGTATTGCTCAAGTTCATAAAACATTTGTTTTTTTTTTGGCATCACCAGTAGTAATTTAATCAAACTTTGGGGCGATAATACCTTGTTTTTGGATTGAAACGGATTTCAATCCGGAAAAACGGAAACTGTATGTGTGTTTTCGTCAATTAAAATTTTTCAAAACGGAAACTGTATGTGTGTTTTCGTCAATTAAAATTTTTGATTGCTGAAAAATTCTTGAAAAAGATTTGTTATAAATTCACGGCGATAACGATGTATGTCAAGGTAAAGCTGTCATACAAAAGGTATTTACATCAGTTAAAGACTAGTGATGATCATGGGAGGACTCCATCTGCAATGTGTTAGGCAATTGGACGTAGTGAAGCAAATTGAGTAGCTGGACAAGTATCCACTACCTATCCTTTACGACATGCTCTTAAATATCTTCACTTGTTTACGCAAGCGTACTGCAAGGCTATTTCCCGCAATACCTCAATGTTTGTAATAGAATAATTACCGTTGTAGTCCATTTTTCCATAAGATAGCGCCTTTAGAATAATTTTATTATAAGTCGAAATTTAATAAATCTGATAATTATATGGGGATAAAAGAGAAATTATAAATAATAGCCTTCGTTTGAAAAATATTTATGGTAAATTTTTCAAACTTTTTAACTTTGTAGGACATGGTGCTAGGCTTGGTTGTGTAAAATTTCATTCATCAAGTTTACCAGTTGTTAAGATACAAAATGTCTTCTTAAAACACAAAATAGCGGCCTAAGGGAAAACGAATCTAAATAATATCCACATGAACTTGTATCACATGTCCGAATCAGTCCCTAAAGTTTGGCAACTCTTCTTGAAGAATCGGTTTTTTCGTTCAACGTCTGACTCCCAACTGTTTTACAATTACTACTAATGCAGACGGTAAGAAGGAAGATAGATGAAGACGAGGGATGAACAAATGGCAGACTTAACCGGGAATTGAACCCGAGATCCCGGCGTAGAAGCTAGTTTCGCGAACCACTAAGCCAACGGGCCAACGACAATCGACAAAAGTGAATAGGGCGCATAAAATATCCATTTTCAAACAGGTAAGAATTTGATAACCCAATTGTAATTTTGCTTTCCATCTTACATCAACCTGACAATTCCGAAAAAAGCTTAAGAAGACGCTGGAGTAGAGACCTGAAAAGGTTTCTTAACAATTCCTACCAATGACGGTCCTACACGTCTCATTTCTATCATTTCATTTTTACAATAGATATCATGATCGCATTTACTAGTTATCTAACTTTTATAGTCGTGAATAAGGTATTAAAGAGAGAGAAAAGTTTGATGTTGTATGGTGCTGTTCAAACCTTAGTGTTGTAATTTAGTTTTGTCTTTGGATAAAATAGACTACATTTTTCCAAAGTGTTTCGGTCATTGGTTTCAACAATTTCCCACCATATTCTCAACAATATTCGTAATATATTCCAAAAAATAAACCACGTAACGTTGTAGAAAAACTATGTTTATTTTTGGTATAGGTTTTATTAAGGGAGCATCAATATTTATTGTCGATTCAGTGTAATGTTTGAAAAACATTATTACTGGGGTTATCACCCCTGTCCGCCTTTGACGGACCAACCCTCCAATGGAGCTCCCTTGCTCTGCTATCTCTCACACATCAACATTGTTTTTGTAGGCTGAACATTTTAGGACGTATGCAAATAAAAAAACCCGTTTTAGTTGAATAAATGCAGATATTACAAATGTTTCAAACTTTCAGTAAACCTTCATTCAAAATAATGAAATTTTGTTTTTAATGAGATTTGTGTTACAAACATCAAATTTCACGTTGCTAAGTCATGTAAAATTATAAATTACTACTTAAAAAACTTTTTCACGGAAACTTTAGTTTGTTTTACTTATTTGTGAAGATTTAAATAATTATTTTAATAATAACTGGGCGCTACATTTTTCACAAAATGCATAGATTTAAGTTCTGACAAGATTGTGAGTTTTACAATAATTGGGATAAATTTTTATTAAGAAATGATTTGCAAAATGTTCGATGAACAAACTGATTTTAGACCTTATTATCGGGATTCATTTTTGTATAACAGGAATGGAATTAAAGTTGTAGATATAATTTTTTTTTTAAATAATCCGTTTTATCATTTCGTTAAAAGTTTTCTGTAGTATGATATAAGTCGTACTTCTAGGAGATGCGATGTAGCCTACTAATGTATAAGAAGTAAATAACTTGAAGCAAACGAAAACAAGATTGACATGCATGTTTATCGTTGGGTATATATTTTTAATAATTGGATCATAATTAAAAATACAATTTTGATAATTGTTTATTTAAAAGACGGTTGCTGTATTTTAATTTTTTCAATGTATTTTAAAATTATGAGAACACAGAAATCTATTTCCATCTTATTTTTAAACATCTGGCTTGATTCCCAGGAAGGTGAAGGCACTGAGTTGTTGAACGAGTGCATTTGAATTTTGTAGCAATTTTGAAAAGAATGTTTTGTAAATGGATTACGCTACATCTTAAACAAAGGCAGTGGCGAAGGGTGGATCCACATAACGGGTAATCTCTCATAAAAGTAATCCTCCCATTCATTTTACAAACTTAAATTATGAGCCCTCCGTTTGCTATTTTTTAACGTAAATTTAAAATGTTATATCATAATTGAGATTAAATAAGTAAAATATTAAAGAAGTTAGTGATATCAGGTTTTAGCACAATATCTAAATATGAACGTCCTGAAACTGTTGCACTGGCTTGGTTTTAAACCTACGATTTCAGAGATGGTAACCACTATTGGTCATCAGAAACAACACGCTCCAAAAAACCTGCGAATGGACTTCTTCGCCAGCGAACTCCAGATTTTCACACAAAAGTATGAGGAAAGAATTCACTGCTAAGACAACGTTGTGATTTCAGTGATGGTAACCATCGATCATCAGGAAAAAAGCCCTCGACAAAGACCTGCGAATGGACTTCTTCGCCAGCAAATTCTCAGAGCATCTCTGAAGTAATTTTTTAAATATTAATTTTCAAGTTTAAATAAAATTACTCATTAGTCTTAAGCCTAGAACTTAATATTATATAACTTATTAAAGAAAAAATGGCAAGCCTACTATTGTTTTATTTAAATAAAAATATCAAGAGACTAGAAAAATTATTCTAACCGAAATTTTTGTTCTTAAGATATCTGTTTCTTTTCTTGTACAAAAAGATTTACTTCTTAAATGTTTAAGATATAAATTTTAGGTTATTACAAAGTATAGCCGTAATAATGTTAAGCTTAAAATAGTGTTTTATAAACTTTAATGTGCCATGTATATAGCAGATCGTAAAGGTAATTATAGCAACTTATGTTGTACAAAACAGTATGTAAAATACTAGGTGGTTAAAATTTACGATCTCATAGATCGTAGAATGTTCTTCTACTAGAGTTCCACCGCGTTTCAAATTGCCTTATTAAGTATCAACGATCTTCCTCGTATTTAGCACAATAGCTTCTGCAGATTTGTATGTTGGCCATCTTACACGCTATAAGAATAAATTATTACGTACATTGGTTATATTTTGTCATTCCATTTTATAAATGAGGTAGTTGTATTCTCTTCTTGATAATCTATGGCGAATATCATAAAATTATTTCTTTTTGACATTTTAAATAGGTTGAATGCTTTTAAAAATTCACTTACTTAATTTTAACATATTATTTTGAATTTGTTGATGTATATTTTAACAATAACCAAATTTGATGTACTTATTGGAGGTTGCAGTCATCACTACACATCCTAGGTCTGTTAATATACTATGCTCTTACTGGGTGCCCTGCATCGGTCTGGTAAATATGTTTTTCATGGGTAGCTTTGCATTCATTAAAATCTGTCATTTATTGTGTAAAAAATGTTCATTTATTAGTTTAGTAACATCAAAACCATTACTGGGAAAATTCAAAACACTGCCGGGCTGTTTGGTTCACCCTCAAACCTGGCACACAGGCTATCCCCCGCTGAACAAAATTTAAGATTTTAATTTGCTATAAATTTAAAAACGACTTAAAGATTTTTAATTAAGTGCGTGAGATTATTTCTTTAAATGAGCTTAAGGCTAATTTAAAAATATCAATGTCATTATTCCAACATACACAGTTCAATCCCTCTATATACCAACCCAGAGGTGCCAGACTGCCCTTGTTCATATATTGGAACAACAACCGCCAGAAGCTCCCTCTTAAGACCAATCTAAACATACGGTGTCTAGCTCTTTGGAACAGCGGCAGAGAGTAATTTAATGTCGATCCAGGCCTTTCAATCAAAATTCTTAAGTATTGCTTCTGGCCCTATTTTTATGTCAGCAATAAAACGCTCCACGACGATTTCAAAATTCCTACAGTAAAGGAGCTAACCTCATCCTTGTATAGTACATTTCACGAAATTAGATGATAATCTAAACCACGTAGCCCGTGATCTGCAAGGAACTTTCCAACTGTGCAATGTTTAAAGCGAAAATGGAGTAGAGGCTTCTTGGTCTGAATAATGGAAAATACCCGAAGTTTTAAACGGAGAATGTACCACTGGGTACCTCTTCATCTTAAAGGGAAATTCCCACTGTCATTTAAATATCATATACAGAAGTTGTGCAGCTCAATGTACAGTACCGTAATAAAAATTAAAAACAAAAAACCCACTGTTACTTTTCTAGTACAAAAACCGTTGGCATAGCGTATAGAAGAGATAGAAGATCTCTTCTATACGCTATGCCGGGGGTAACTGATAAAAACATAATTTTTTTGGTGGAATTTAATGTTTTCCTGGTAGATCTAGGTTTAAACTATAGAAAAATATAAACTGAAAATCGAAAATTTTACTCAAAAACTATCATACATTCTCCCATTAACGTCATACCACGACATAATACCCCAGGACAAGCACTTCTCTGTAGGAGTCACACCTAAGTCCAAGTCCACAGTATCTTATATTGGCAAACAAGCTTTTCTGTACAGCTTCAATCTTATGTGTAAACAATAATAATAATAATAATCAACAGGAAGTACATTATTTTGGTACGTTTTTAACAAAATTAAATTAACTTGTCATAAAGTAAAGTACTTGCCAAGTAGGCATATTACGAAAATATTCAGAAAAATATGTATACAAAGTAGTAAATTTAGGAAACATGGTTAATCTTCAGGAAATAATTCTTCTTCTGCCTTTCAAGGATTTAGGCATGTCGGCCTGTTCCGAACCTTATAAATCTGTCCATCTCTTTCTCGGGCGTCCTCGTTTTCTCCTGCCCTCCGGCTTATAGCCCAGTCTCTGCTTAAGGAAATACTTAATTTATAGGAGTGTTGAATTACACAATTTATTATCGATTTTTTCCTGCAACGGTGGATAGGTAATGTGTTTCTTTTTTTTAATACATAATAACAAAGTTTGTTTTTTTGATAAATGTTCACAATAAGTAATCGAGTAAATAAATATTAGATAAGTAATTTTGTACAATAATTTTCAAAATAATTGATATTTCAAGTTTACTGTATTTATAAACATTGTTGGTATGATTTACCTCTTTGATTTCATTGAATTTTAGCATACAAAAACGACAGGTGTAAATGTAACACAATAAATGGATGTTTATAAAATATTATCATGTACCAGAGGTTGGGAAAACAGGTTGATTTATTACAACGAGTGAATAGAATAGTGTCATAGTTGGGCGGATGATAGTTTGAATAGTTTTATGTATTTGAATGTAAAACAGGGTTTTAGATTTGTGGGTGTAGGAATGATTTTGTGGATATGAGGGATGTGTGATAGTAATTCATTGTTGTATTTGGTATACCAAGTGTCAGGTTTAATGCAGCGCAATTGCTGGACGAGCAAGAAGAGGAGTCAGAGGTAAGTTGGTTTGGGCGTGTGGTGGAAGTGAATACTGGGTCTGAACTGAGGGTAACCACAACTCTGTATGTATATTACACTAGCCTAGTGTTTCGTATTGTACAATATAGTATCTATGTATATTATATATATATGTAACACATCGGTAATACAATACTAGTATAATGTCCATCCAATGTTGTTTTGTAACAAAATGTCAATCATTTCTAAATCGTGTATCGAAAGGTAGGGGGTAATACTAGTTTATCCATGCACTAAACGTTATATGATTAAACAGACCACGTAACTTACACTATATGTATAAATAGATATGTATTTTTGAAGTTATTGCAAATCCAATATAAATTAATTCATTTCATTAACCTACTAAAAAAATCTAAAACATCAAATATTTTCAAATTAATTGTTTTAATAAACAAAGTGTTTTTTTCTGTTTAGGAAATTCGCAATCTGTTGAAAACAATCAGTGAATGTGATAACACAAAATTTGGAAAAAAATTAACATGGTACATAAACGTGAGTCGAGACACAGTCCAGTGACAGAACTCCGACGTGAATAGATCAGTGTAGCTTTACGTGCAGCATTTAGAACATTGTAATGGATAACTTTGTAATAAAAAAAATAAAAAATAAATTGTTTTTTCGGAATGTTTAGGAGTTCTTATGAAAACAAAATAATCTAATTTACAAAATAGTTATTTTAAACCAATGAAAAACTAATTAACGTTATTAATAATTTTATCAGCTGCCCATAACAGACAGGTGGAGTGTCAAATTATTTACATTCAATCTGTTCGTTGCAGGGCTAAAATAAATAGTTCTTTTTCTTATCACATGGTCAGCCAATTAAATGACTGAATCATTTAAGAACAGAAGAGGCATTAGTGTAAAAGACACTAATCAGAGTTATTTCCTCTGAAAGTAATGAATTGCATTATACAGCCAGACCCTGTGGTGAATGAAGTGAAAGTGTCATTTGCAGAGTGAAAAATGTGTGTTTTTCAGAGAGTCCGACATGCTGATAAGCGTACTTTCCACTCAGTGAGGAAGGCAATAATGTTACAGTTGCGTTAATATATCACGTCTCTACTCCATCGGCGTTTCAGTCGTCTTCGTGCGATTTCTGGTAGGTCCGCAGAATTCATATTGTAAAATATGGTAAACATGAATTTTTTGGACAGGTGTAGCGAACAAAAATTTTAACTACGGGATTTCACTTCAAAAACTATTATTGACTAAATTCCTTCTTTCGCAACAAAGTAAAGACCTTAATTTAAAGAATCAAATAATCCATATTCTCTACTTTACAATTTTTTATTAGAAAATAAGTTAACAAGGAAATACGATAAAATACAAATATTGACAATTAATTCTAAGACTTTGAATAGATCACTGCCCAATAACAGCACTTCAATCGTAATCATTAAATTAGTTTGTTCCATTTTTATTTATTTGTTTAATTTTTGAATTTATACATTCAGCCAATAGCAGAGCAGAACGTATGTTTACAATAGTTTCAAAGATAGGTGGAGAGAACTATTTTAGGTATATAAGGGACCCGACACGAACATTTTTATTCAATTTTAACCGAAAATTGTAGTTTATTTGTTCAATTGTTCACTTTTTGAAATTTTCTTAAAATGGTTTCTATGATTTTGATAAAAATCGCTTCATTTACTACATTTTTGGTGCTGTACAAAATGTAGTTCGTGGATTGTTTGAAATTCGCGGGGAGCTGTACTATCGTGGTCAAAAATAGATTTTTACGATTGCGGCCTCAAAATACGTTTTAGGCCAATAGTATGTAATCCAAAATATAGAAATTAAAAAACTAAATAATTTTTCTATAGTACTTGGTGTAAATAAATTAGTGATTTTCCACATTTTACACTTTGAAACCAGTAAAAATGGAAATTCATTGTAATAGGCCTATTTCTAAACATTTGTTTATAAAAATAGGTCAGAAAATAAGTCGTTCTGGATTTATATGAAGAATTCGGTAAAGGTACAGGTAATAAACGTTTTTGAAAATTAAAAATTCTACTACAATTGTGTTCCAACTTTATTATTTTTCTTACTTAGTTTTTGGCAGTTGGTAAACTTATATTTACACTCAGGAAAATAAGTCCATTTTTCAGGGGCAAGAGAAAGTCGTGTGAGTGTTTTACACCAGTTATTTCGTTTTCTTAAAACTGTATAGTACACTGCACCGTATTCAAGTTAAACCAGCATATGACGTACTTCTTAGGTTTTAGCAAAAGTGAATAACATTTTTATCCACAATTTCTGAATCACATCTCTGTAACATAATGAAAAAGCGGTAGGTTATACAGAATATTTTAAAGTCTTCTTAAAAATCCGATTATAAATTTAAATAGAAACAAAAATACCTGCGTTTTATATGAAATTAAGATAAGAGAATAATAATAAAAAATGTTACTTTAGACAAGGAGATAATGAACGTTTCCTATATAATAAATAAATACTATTAAATATTAGTTAAAAATATGATTACAATATATTATATGAAATGACTTTTGAAAAATTTATGGGGAACACATGTGGCGTGTGTAGTTCATTAAAATGAGTTTTCTAGTTATGAAATATACCTATTACATTATAACGAATATAACTAACGCTAAAGATGATTTTAGGTTGAACACGTACACCCGTACACCTCATTGAGTAGACTTATTAGTGCGTAGTAACATGCTAACAAAATACGTGTAGTAGCGTAGTATAAGCCCGGGGCAAAATAAGTTAAGAGGAAGAGGTATAATTTGTGTGAGAGGAAAGTAATGAGGAAGATAAAAGGGGGGATAACAAGTCCGTCGCCATAGTATCTAACCGAATCATAGATCAAACAGGCTGTGGCCGCGTGCTGTTCTTTGCATAATCACCTACAATCACGTGTTTTATCACAAAGTGTTAGTTATCCGACCGCTAAATGCGGCAAATTCACCCCTAGATATGTCAATGTTTTGTGAAATATTGTACCAGCAAAACTAATGTATGACAAAATCTACAAAAGAACACAATAAAACAGATTCAGTTATGCTTATCGGTCGGGAAACATACATATATGCATCAGGTCAAACACATTCCTATTAATTTATTACTTTTACAAATGTCATAAATGAATTATGTGTTTGTACACAAACTACGCGGGTAAAAACTAAATGTATGAAATATTAGAATTAACCTATATTGCTAATTTAATTTTCAATTTAATTCATCGTCATACCTGTTTTGTACGTAATCCATGCGCGTACGTGAATGTGTATTTTATAATTAAAACTTGTAAAAAAAGGTAAAAAGAATCTATGAAATTTTATTCATTGTCACGCCTATGTCTCGTATTAAAATACAGTCAACAACACACTTCCTGTTCCATAAAAAGGAAAAGAATTGAGTTGACAAGCAATACTATAATAATATATCTTGTTAGGCTTAAAAACTGTTAAAATTTTTCCTCTTAAGCGCTTTTGAACCACATAAGGTAAGAAATTCGTAAAGTTCTAGAAGTTCCTTTTGCAACCCAAACTCTCAGCATTTTTTTCTCTGTTGGCTGTTCTCCTTTGTTATAACCGTCTTCTGTTCTGCTTTTGTTCTTCGTTGAAGCATTAAAAGTCCGTAATCAGGGGTTAAGACAACTGATTACCGATTATTAATTCCCTTTATCTCATTTCAGTATTATCTTTATTTTATAAAATATTTGTACTGTGTATTTTATTACCTTTAATTTTCAATGTTTTTCATATTATATCTTAGACGACGTAAAGTAGGTAACTTTATGTCAATGCCGAAACTAGAGTATGTTCCCCCGGCTATCGCTAATTAGAGCACCGTTATAAAAAATATATTAATCTTGATGGAGATTATGTTGAAAAATAAAGCGAAAAATAACCGAAAAAAGTTGTTTTTTTTATCAAGCTGGAAACTTTTCAACCCACCCTCGTATTCGCCAGCTCAACATGCTTAGATTGCTGATCTAAACTTTATTTCTACAGTATGGCATTACACGATTTTGGTGATTTCTAAACACTAAAAATTTTTTATCACCTGTCAACGAATTTTAACAAAATTAGTGAAGACGAAACTAAAAAAATCTCTAAGTAAATCGTTCAATAATAGGGGTTTACTAAGTCATAAGATGAATTATTTGTAAGCGAGCAAACTCAAGATCACAGTGTTGAACTTGTAATTTCTCAGTACCACAAAGGAAAAGTTATTTGTTTAATGCAACATGGATTAGTTCATGATGTCAGAATTAATGTAATATTTTTCATTTATCTATAATGTTCAAATTATAGTTTTGTTGTAAAAAAATTTTATTACTCTGTTTCACATTTTATTTACAAAGACAATACTTTAAAAGATCCTTTGGCAAAATGTTTTTCATACTTTATGATTTACATTATTATCTGTTTTTGTATTTTAGTACTTAAAGTAATTATTTTAAAGAATGATAATAAGATGTTAGCAGAAACATTTGGTGGAATATAAATTAGATTACGTTTCTCTGTGATGTTCTTATTTCTGTTTTAAGTTTTTTTTATTTTAAGGTAAAAAAGTAAGGAAAATAAATTGCTTCCTGATGTTTTATGAATATTACAAGCAGAGAACTGTATTGCGTAGAAAAGTTGATAAGGAGTGTTAACTCGGTAGATGATTACATACTGTAACTTCTAACGTCTTCGTTCTTAAGAGCAGCATTGCGGAAGAAATAATAAGAATAATTTGAAGAAGAATAACAAGGTTGAAGAAGGGAGGTAAGCAAGAGGAGCTGTTGAAGAATGGTCGAATTAAAACGAATGTTGAGACGTAATCTTCTTCCAATCCATCATCTCGCGGCATTGTTTTTTCTTTCTTATTTCCAGTAGGTAAAGGGACGACAGACTACTGCAACTTCGGAATAAAACTGTTGGAATAAAACGCATTGTTCTCCCATTCTCTCTCTTTTACGTGCAATCAATCTTTCTTTTTAGTATTATTTCTTCTTCTTTATCACCCCTCTTCCTTTATATGAAAACGAAAAAACACTGAGAAAGAGGTGGAGTGCATTTTACAAAGAGAGTTTTCATTTTTTCAAATAGCAAGAATTCTTATTACATTCCACAATGATAACTTTAAAATTAAAGAGTAAAATCTAATTCAATTTTTAATTTTTCTTTCTTATTAAAATGATAGATTACCTGCCATTCAAGTGCTAATTACAACATTAACAATTTGTTAGGAACTCTGACATTTTAATGTTAGTGGTTAAGAATTTCTGGATATTTCTCACCTTTCAAACAAAGACTGCATTATTATATTGTTTTTATATTACGTGATAAAATAGAGTGTTATTAGTTGTAGTAATTAAGGTAGTAATAGTAATTAAAAACTGTGAGATGATTAGTTTAACGGACGCCATATTCTAATTAATCCTTGAACGGAAGTAGTGTTACCTATTTTATATATTTTTAAAACTAACGCATCCACTCACACAGTGGTGCCCTCAGACAGTGGTTATCGCTGTATTTTGATAGTTGTGGTTAATTTAACCATACTCTCTCAGGAATGGTCGGCTTGGGTCTGTAGAAGACTACACTTCATTACACTACTACACTTCATACAGTTTCGTCTCATTTGGCCATGGAGTTGCTTATTGTTCTGAATTAAACAGACTGCAACTTACACATAATTATTAGTGATAAAAAATAATCTATACACTCACACACTCACCATAACAAGGATCAGTATTAGTAGTAGTAGTACCAGTAGGAAAGAAAGAGGAGAAAGAAGGAAGGAGAGCGAGGAAGTAAAGGAGTAGATGAGGACGGCGAGGAGAAGAAGAAGAAAGAGGAAGAGGGGAAGAGAAAGAAGAGGAAAAGGAACAGGAGCAGGAATAATTTGTTAGCACTACTGCAATATTACCTCAAACCGATCTTGAGTAATTTAATAAAAACACAAAAATCTATCAGTGAAATTAATTTATTTAGCCATTAAACAACCTCAAATTCCAGAAAAATGAAATTTTGTGACCACAAAAATATTTTTCACATAAAAGCAACAGTATTTGAGCCTTAATTTTTTAGTTCTTAAATATCATCAGTGAGCAATTTTAGTAACGTACTTTCAATTTAAGCTCATATAATCTTTTTTAATCGTTTCGTGAATGTTTTTTACGTTTCGGTATTAGTATACTTCTTGCTCATGCTCATCCTGAGTGAGAATTAGAAAATAAATTTTATTTGGTTATATGTAGTGTATTATGTTTTGAATAAATTGAATTTTTAATTTGAGTATAAATATAGGAGTATAAAGACAGTGATTATTGCATTAATTTATGGATTTCACCACAATTTGTGTACAGAATTAGCTTTTAAAGGAAAATTAACGAAGGCATAAAAATTTAATGAAATAATTATTGCATTAAGTTTGCAAAATATTATTTTGCAAACTGTTATCCAGGACTTTTAATAGCTAATAACAACAGAAGTGGTAAAGAAATAAATTAAGGAATAGGTTTACCTAAGGGAGCATTTAATGGTAAATTATTATAGCAAAAAATGACACGATAGTCAAGATAACAAAATAGTTCTTGGAAATGTATTTCTGGAGTCTTTCATTACATGGAAGTCAATTATGGTTATGGAAGTAAATGCGTAAGTCCAAAATCAACAGCTTAAAAAATGCGAATAATGAAGTATAAGACGCAAAAGAGACCTAATTTCAAGTTTGAACAGAAGGAAGGTGAAATATATGGAGCAAATTATGAGACAATGATTTTATTGTGAATATTATTGATGGAACGATGCTGGGTAAGAGATGAAGAGGATGACCAAGGAATCAAAGCTGATAAGAGTTAATTAGAGATTTGAAATGAGTATCTAGTAATGAAAGGAATTGTTATTGAAAGGAATTCATAAATGCAGCGATAAGGAAAAGCGTTTAAGTACAAATGCATTTACTATTTGACTGTAACATTGTCTTTTTAATTTATTTTCATTAATTAATGATGCACATAAGAAAGGATAAAAGCCTACAGTAAACAAATGCTGAGAATGTGAGCTGCAAAAACAGCTTCCAGAAAAGTCTAATGTCAACTCAAGTGTTCTAAAATTGGCCGTATACGAAAAAATAAATGAGTGTATTATTTGAAGATAACGTAAATTTTCTTTTTAGTTTATTTTCATTAATTAAAGATAAAAGTCCTACTCTGAATTTTTTTAAAAGACAAGAATTCGTTTAAATTATTTTCGGAATTATTATTTAACAAATATTATATGTATCACTAGTTTAGGAATTTAAATTTATAAATGAAGCTAAACTGAAGAACTCTAAAGTGCAGTTGAAATCTTAAGAACAAAGAAGGTTAAGAGTAACGTCTGTTATAAATTAAACGATACTTGTCTGATCCTTGAACTTGTTTAAATAGACAAGTAAAGTAAATTAGACAATGACCATTAAACAGATGTATACTACTTATAAAACTGAATGAATCCAGATTCAGAAATTAATGGAGTTATTAATTTAAACAGCCTCTGTAACTTAGTTGAACAATCGATGTTACTACGGTACTTGAATCTTATTGCAAGGTACTTGTTCATCTTCACTATAGTGCTTATAAAATAAATTGGTCGATGAATTCTATGAAGTTTCGTTAATTCACAAGTCCATATATTATAATCTTTCAGTCAGGAGTTTGTGTCAAACATAAATTCACAGTAATCGGTAAACGTGCTAGACAACTAAAAACATTAATCGTATATTCAGTTCATGTAGGTTACCTGTTTGTAAAAGCGTCATTATTTGAATAAAGGATGAAGTTCAACACATATAATACCAAAGTAGAATAATCGATTTTGAATCTGACCTGTCTCAATCAGTATTCCCTTAAGTGAGGAAGAAAATTATTCAAAATAGTAAAACAATAATTTTAAAGGCCGCATACTTGATCCAGAAGTATGACAGTTTAATTGGACTGCACACTGGAAAGCGAAAGATCTCACGTTGATTCCCTGCTTTTATTTCACGTTAATATTCTGAATTTTTAAGTCACCAATTCTGTTCCGTCCTCACCACAAATTACTTAAGATAGTTCAGACAACTTTAAATAAACTAAAATATCTTTAGGCCGGCCCACTGTGTAGTGGTCATTACAACTGTTTTCTATGCTGGGACCCCTGGTTTTGATTCCCAGTGAAATCTGGCATTTTTAAATCTGGATTTCACTTCATATCATTACCTACGCCTGGCATCTTAAAAATGTATATATATTACTTTAGGAGTAATCATGTATCAATCTAAGTTTATTGACTATTTATGTTTTCAACACAGGATTGCCATGAAAAAATTTGAAAGAAACTGTGCAATCTATTAACGAAAAATCTTTAAAAAGAATAATGTTTGGTAGATAACATATTTTTGAATTATATATCGTCTTCTAAATTCTTTATAGGTGTTTAGTCAGATGTTGGTTTTTAATTGTAACGATTGGTCAGTTATTTTTCTATTTGTTTGTTAAATGTTAAATTTTCTTTTAAGGATTGTCGCCGACGCCTACCATTATCAGCGTCTGAAGACGGTCCCAGAACCTGCCTGCCGCGGGGAGCGCTACCAACGCGGAGCCAACAGTGCCTCCTCTCCACTATAAAGTGGACTCGCCGGAGGAGGATTTAAGCGGCCGCACTAGCCCGCAAGTTGAACTCGCCATCCAACTCCCGTATGGAAAAGAAGAAAGAAGTGAGCTAACAGGAGTGAAGAAGAGCCCAGCCGAGACGACACACCATCCCTGGTCGAAGCTACCGGTGGGGGATAAAAATGAAATAAAATAAATCACTTTATAAAAAAGCTCGTGCCTATTGACGTTTCAGCCTGCGTTGTGGATTCCTTGGTAGTGATGCATCCGGTAGTTTGGTGATCAATTCGTTGGGGGGAAAAAGGTAGGAAGGCCATACATTTTCATAACCCAATTCTTTTTCAAAATGAATACAATTATTGAAATATGATACAATCGTTCTAAATCTGCTTATTTTTTCTTGTTATACGAAACGAAAGAGATAATTAATTTCTGAGATTAACGAAATATTAAATTACAAGGATATTCTTACTTTAATCCGCCAATTAGTTTTGTGAATACCATAGTATATTTCTTATCAATCTCGTTCAAAGCAAAACATATCTTATTTATATTTCCTGTAATTTTATGCTATTATTCAATCGTTCATATCTTATTGAGTAATTCCGATCGTTATTGCATAATATTTTATTTTTTAATTGCAAATTACTCTGCTTTTATCTTTAATGCAACGAAGACGATCAAAAACCTTTATTAGGTATAATGTTGTACATAATTTAAGATCTAATATGAGAGATAAATACGTAGAGTGTACCAGAAAATTGTAAGTAAATTTAAATTAATTCTGGATATTAAAATATATTAAACTTCTCTTGAACAGTCTTGAGCCAACTTCAATTTTGTAATTTAAGAAAATGATAAATTCATATCTTAGCTGCTTTCGTAGATATTAAGAGTGTTATTTCTATTGTTAATAAAAAATTCATTAACTACCTACTTTGTTCTACTGGGACCATAAAAGATTAATTAACTATTTTTACTTTCTCTAGGCCTACATGATATAGTATTTTTTCTATGTGGATTTTTCTAAATCGAATTTTCACCATGAATTCACATTTTCGGTAACCCAGAATCCAAAAAAATATGATGTGCCCACAAACATTTTCATCAAAATCTGTCAACAGGAAGAAGTAGTTTATTCGTGCAATTTATCACTTTTTACGATTTTTGCAAAAATGGCTATGATGATATTTTTTAAAATTGGCTCATTTACATTTTTGGGCACTACATAATAAGGAAAGTGGCATATCTGCTGAAATATATTGGGGCTCTCCTCTTGTAGTAAAAAATTAGATCTTTTAAGATTGTGGTTTTAATATTCATTTTAGGGCATCAAATAAGTAAAATTAGGTTATTTTTTTCATTTTTCATTATTTACTTATGATTAAACATAGGTTTTGTTTGTAATTATTAACAACGACAATAGAATGTCTTTTAAATGTTTCACGCCAGATTATTTCTAGCTCGTTCACATTTTTGTTTATTACTGAATTAATTTTTTTCTTAACATCCAATTTCTTTATCCCGATTATTTTTTCCATTCTTCGGACAATTCTTTTTATTCGTAGTTTTTAATTTTCCTTGGACGTTTTCAATCTCATAAAACTTTCCCTACAATTTTTTCTTCCTCCATGCCAGCTGTTCACGTTCTTTTTTCTAGATCTTTCTTTGTTTCTGTAAACAAATTACAACTGGTTCTATCCATGTTAGTCCAAAAATTATTTTTTAAAAATCTATTATCATTCCGAAATGACTCCGTAAATTTTAGCTTATTTCTTCCTAATTTGAGCTCTTTTTTTCTTCTATTTTGTGTCTATTGTTTATTCTAGTACTTTGCCCTTGTACAATTCTTCTGTCTTTAAAATATGTATTACTTTCTCTGTGTATCTGGTTCTAATATTTGTCTTAATATTCCTTTTTATTTTTGTTTTATTTTATTCGTATTGTCTGTTGTGAAACTAAAATCGCACACTACACTAAACAATGCCTCCTGTTAAACTACTGCATTGGTAGATTAATTTTACTTTCTTTTTGAGACACACGTTTTTTTCTAAATTTTCTTGTTGTTTGAAAGACTTTTTCAAGCTTTCTGCTCATTGAACTCGTTTGTTCATTTTAATTTCTTGGATTTTGGATCATATAAGTATATCTTAAGAATTTATTTAAACTTGTCTTGTGGTTTTTAATCGGTTTTCTGTGAATAAATATCTTGGTACTTTTAGTTATTATGTAACCTACTCCGTTTTTAATATGAACTTTGTACACCTACCTTTTTTGCTTTTTCTTTAAGCAGGTAGTTGTTATTTTAGCCTGTTCATCTGTCAGTGAAAGTTTCTTCTATGCCAGTGGTCCCGAGGTAAATTTCCGGTCAGGTTTGACAGTTTTTCTTCACTCATATCTGTGTATCACCTATCACTGTCTACATTAGCATTAAAAAAGTGGATTACAGGCGGCCGCAGAAAAATGTTTCTAGACATATTTTATGTTGTTTGCAATCTCATTTGCAAAGCTAGGCAGTTTATTGATTATTTTTCTTATAGTTTCTTTATTGCATTTACGAATATAATTGCATATTATTCTTAAATTAATAGTTGTTTAAAACTTATAGAAATTTATCAAAATAAAATATTTAAAAAAAAGTTTATTGTTATAATCACAGAAAAAATAGACAATCTATTCCCATATAAGATAATGAATAATTTTTTTTTATAGCTGTATGTCACGACCAAAGAAACCCCCCCCCTTCCTAATGGAGGAACTTAGTTTTGACTCTTTAAAACAAATTCGTAAAATATCTTCGTTTCAGTTTTCGGGTGTTGTTTGAGTGTTGTCAAGAAGTGAGATAGCCAGATGCTTCAAAAGTAAAATTAAAGTTATCTTTGCTATTCTGTACTGAATATTTTAATTTCTTGTTGAATTGTATGAACTTTAGTCTTTAATAAAAAATAAACTTCCGTATTACACCAAATAGTTCAATTATAATAAACTCGTTTCATCTACTTTATTGATGAATAGTTTATGTAGGTAATTAAAAAGGATGTAGTGTATTATTTTTATCTGACCACATAGGTTGTTAAAATTTAAATATGTTGTTTTCTTTTTTTAAATAGATTGTCCCGTTAATGAACCGTATTGTTGCATTTAAAAGTTGTTATATGTTCTGTTAAAATTGTCTGTATTCATTAAAAGGGGTTTAAAATGTCATTTACACATATTCCCCTTCATTTAATTATTGGAGAACGAAATATAGAGGGTCATTACATTCCATTTTCATGAAACAAGAGTTTATGTGGTTTGTTTTATTTGCTATAATGAAGCTTCTAATGAGAGGGTTGAATTTTCATTTGAGAAATGAAATTAAGGGGCTTTAAAGCTCTGTTTTATGTGTATAAAGTTTCTGAAAACCAAATGTGTTCAAAGGGTTACTGTGACTTCTATATCAATTTCATAAACGTTTCCAAAGGGATTTAAAATTACTTATCGTGCTTCCTACATATTAATGTTTTTAAAATATGTGTTTCTTTAGTTTGAACATTTCATAAAATCAGCTTCTCTAGCTAAGAGGAACAACTTTGCTTTTTAAAGTACACTTAGTACATTGGTAATTAAATTGAAATACACTAAATATTTCTTCAAGTAAGATGCCAAAATATAGAACTCTAAGATTATTAAACAATACGAAATTATTTTTACAACTTTACAACATTAATTTATTTCCACAAAATTATTCGATTTTTTACCCCAAAAACTTATTATGCAGATTGTGGAATGAGCATCCTGTTTCACACACTACATTGTTTTGTGTAATTAGAAAAATATTTAAAAATAGAATTTGCATAATTAAAATTTGATCAGTTTCATTTTCAAAATATACCTAGATGTTTTTTAAAAATGTGTTGATTTACTGTTGAGTTGTAGGAGTTTGTAATATTTATCTGTGTAGTATGTTGATTGTTATATGACAAGGTGTTACTTAGTTGTTACTGTGTTAGTTCTGAGTAATTTTGATTGAAACCTTTGCACGATTTCTATGTTTGAATGGGATATAAAGCCGACGATTAAATCATATACGTCTAAATTGCTTTGAGTATTGTTTTGCATTGTGACAAAACACAGGATTGCCGATGAACGAAATGCTTTAGAATTGGATTCTCGGTTTAGCGGTTGAACTAGGTTAAAAGTTTGTTTCTTGAAATACGGTAGAAAGATTTTCTACCCCAGCGGCAACTTCTCACGACGATTCACAAAATGTCTCTATTCCGTTGCCTTTTCAGTCTTCTAGGTGGGTTGTGTGGTAGGTGAGGATAACGTCTGAATAGTTTCTTTTTTGTTTCATCTACCGTTTCGATTTTAAGGTCTCTATGTAATGGTTTGTTACTAACGTATGTTGGACAGCCTGCGATGTGCGAAAAGTTGTGCCCCATTAATTTTTCACAAAGAATTGAATATTGAAATGCAAAACGACTTACATTGATAACTTAAAATGAAAAAAATTTTGTGTCAAAATTTAAAAAAATGGCTAGCACTGGGTAGTGGGCATTATGTCCGAGCACCAGCATGTTAAGTGTTAATGGACAAGTTTAAGTTGGTTTGTAAATATGGGCACTTTACACGATTAAGATGTATCCCAAACATTCTGAAATATTATATGTAATGGATATTATTTTTACGATTACTTTTTTCCATACATATTTTTTGACTTGACATTTAATACAATTAATTATACGTGGCATAAAGGTTTATTATTTATTTATTTACTTATAAGAAATTTATTAAACAGCTACGTGGGATACTTTTTTAGTTTTACATTTAACTGTGATTAATAACAATATTGTCATGCAAACGTTTAGTGATCATTTTGTATAATTGTATACACGATAAGCAATGTAAATCTTATGTAAAACTTACATAAAATGGCAGGTTGTTATGAATAACAAAACAACGACGATACATTTGAAATTTAACTGAAAAGACACGTATTGCATTATTATAAATATTACATATTCGTATTGTAATACTAACATACTCTTGGATAAGTAGTGTGACTTAGAACACACGCAGGATAAGGGACGTAAGGAAAATAGGAGGAACTGAAAACAATCCTGCACCGGAAGATGGTTCTATGATACCATCCTGATACCAGTTGGTACTTTACAACACCTGGTACCAAAACAATTACAATGGAAATTTCAAATCGATATTATACTTCTATGAATGTTCCCAAGCAAAGTATACGCGTTCATTTAACAAAACAGGAAGTACTTAGTTTTCTTAAACGAAATATACATATTTAAACCGTACTACTATTTAATAATCTACATACATTTTGATTATTCAAAAGTTTAATAGATTATGTAAATTAAGTTTCATTCGTTCGTACTTACAAAATATATGTATTAATATAAAAAACACACACATATTATACTACATTTTAAATAAATTGGCATCCTTATTTCATTTTTTTATTTCAGTTTCACTTTATTATTACAATATCAATAATTCAGATGTGTGTAGAATTTAATCTACTCCCACAAAAAGACGGCTCATGGTGTAGTAGTGAGCAAAACTGGCTTAAGCCAGAGGTTTTGGGTTCGATTCCTGATCAGGCTAGACATTCTCTACCACTTATTTTTATCTATTAGTCTTCATTGTCAGCATTACCAATTACATTCAAAACAGTTAAGGGTAAACAAAATAAAAATTGCCCTGAAGTTTTCAAATCACAAATTTTAGTTTAAATGTGTAGATCGCAGTAACATACCAAAAAATTTAATCGTTACAAGTTTCTAATTCGTCCGATGTGGATGTATGGAGCTTTGATCTACGATTCGGCAAAAAAATCAAATGGTAACAGGAAACAATTTTTTCAAAAAAATTGTTACGTTTGTTCACATGTACATAGCCTCGACTGCGTACAAAACTCTATCATACATCATGACCTCAACGTAGACACAATGTGCTCAACCGTTACCAAATTAGACACTCGTTTTCATACAAAATTAATAAACTACACGAATCCAGAAATACGTACATTGTCACGCCTATACCTACCACAAAATCCACAGAGGAAATTAAAAAGGTGCTGGATTAAGGGATCTTGTATGAAACAGTGATGATAGTTTGCCACTAGGTGGTTTCCTCAATCAAGACGCGAAAATACATTAAACACGTAGATCATAAATACGGCCGGTTGCATAAATAGTATAGTTGTCGTTGTTAAAGTAAAGTAAAAACGTGAACGTAAATAAATATACCCACAACCCATATATTTTTTGAGAAAATTTTAATTTTATAGCTAATAATATTTTAAGTACAATATAAAAAACTATTATTATCTTTAAGCTTTACGACAAAATATAAGATAAATTTCTCAGTTCGGTTCCTGGCTTGGGTGTAAAAATTTCAACATCTTAAAAACCATTAGTGTTTTATTTCAAATTTCAAAATTTTGACGACAATTTCAAAATTCTCACAGTAAAATAATTAACCGAATCCTTCTATAGTAAATTTCGAGAACAATTAGATAACCATCGCAACCAACCAGCCCGTGACCTAGCTGCAAGGAACTTCTCAGCTAGGTCGTTTATAGCGAAAATGGAGCAGAGACCTCTTGTTCTCGTTGACGGACAACACCCATAGTCTGTTCTAAACGGAGAATTTACCACTGGGTAACTTTTTTCCTGAAAGTACGATTCTCTACAACCCGTTAATTAAATATCGTTATTTATATACTATACGGAAAGTTTGCAGTACAGTACCGAAGAAAAGTAGAGTCAAAAAAGTGTTCCATTGTCTTTTGAAGTTACTACGACCAAGGATTTTAAGCAACTTTAGATTTAAAAATTATTAAAAAAAAAATAAAAACACCTTATATAGAAATTTTAGGCTTTAGTATTTTAGTTTTTGAAGATAACAATGCTTAGTAACTTACTATCATAAGCCAGCCCGTGTCATAGTGGTCAGCGCAACTGACTTCTATGCCAAAATTTCTGATAAGTTTGGAATTTTTTCGTTACTCATTTCCATCTGTCACTGTTGTTTGTTTATATTAGCACTAATGCTAAAAACATTAGCCGTAAAGCCAAAACCAAAAATTTACAAAAAGGGTATTATAATAAAAGTTTAGCGCATCAGAAAAAAATTACATTAAAAATAATAAATTTGGATTTATCCTGACCATTATATAGATCTTTTATACGAATAACGTAAATGTACGTAATTTTCAGGTTAGTTGATAAAATATTATATTACAATATTGAATAAATAGTACAGTATTTTCAAGAGGAATGTAGTATATAAGCCAACCTGTCACCCAATTACCTTCGCACTGAGTATAGTTAAAAATGTAACTACTGCGTAGAGAATGCAAAGTTACTATATTCTCATTGTATTTTAAACTATTTTATTGCTTAAACTTAAAACTAAACTTTTTAATACATAAATTTTCAAACAATAAAGGAAACAGTTATATTTATTTAGTCCCCTGAAGAACCATAAATTAACATAAATTTTGAAACACAAATATGTAAATATAAAATTGTGATAGTATAAAATATTATGTTCTTACAATTAATAATCTACAACCGTCATGTAGATTTTCAGTGAAACAATTTATTTCGAATAAATTCTGTTGAATTTCCTGTTAGAAGAAATAAAAATTATACTGAATCACTTTTTCGGTGCCATAATGAAAGATGTTTCATGTGTTAGTTATAAATGCGAGAATATCATATATGTGTAAAAAACAAATAAATAATAATAATAAAAAATAATAGGCGGCTGATTCATGTTTCAAGACTCAACAACCTTGATCCTAATAACTGGCGTTAAAAAAGACTTGGAAATGGCTAATATTGTGAAAAAAGACTTGGACACAAGAAACAATTTTAGGAGGAAGGTTGAGAAATGGGAAGTTAAACCAGAGACAAAAGCTCCGAGAACTGGAGTAAAATGGAGTGAAGAAAGAAAAGCTAAATTCTCGCAAGAAATGAAAAACTGGTGGGCAAATAAAAAGAACAACAAGAAACCCCAAAAACTGAACCATCTTTACTAAGCGTCTTCCACTTTGGGAGTTTTACGACTAGTAATAATAATAATAATAATAATAATAATAATAATAATAATAATAATAAATATAAACTTCGTCTTCTTCTTCTTCTGTTGGTGCCGATCCGCTACCAAATGTTGGAATCATTCTGACAATGATAATTTTATTTGCTGTTCTTTCGAAGAGTCCTGTAATAGAAGTTGCAAACAAGGTCCTCAAGTTCTTGAAGCAGGATATTCGTCGTCTTCCTGTCTTCCCTTACACTTTTCCTTGCAAAATGTATTTCAGCCACATGTACTTAATTTCATTTATAATGATGTGTCCTAGATATTTTAATTTTCTTTTTTGATGGTGCACATTATTTCCTTTTGTGCATCAAATGTTTGAAGCAAACTAATGTTCGATATTTTACCCATCCACGTTATTTTAAGAATTCTTCTGTAAGTCCATAACTCGGACAATTCCTGTCTTTTTGTTGTTGCTTCCGTTAAGGTCCAAGATTCCACTTCGCACAATAAGATGGAGAATATGTAGCATCGGAGGAGTCTGATTCTCAAATAAAAATTATGCGTTTTATGTCTAAAAAATTTATTGATAATAAGTTTTTATGTTTGTAAATTCAGCCCAAACAATGAATTCTGAATTCTTTACTTTCTGTTTTCATTGCGTTTTAGTTAAACACTCCATAATGTAATTAAATTTTTTTATTTAAATACAGGGTGTGTTTTACACCTGATGGTCTTTCACTTAAATCGCTCTAAGATATTGATATTTGAACTTACCCCAAAGGTGTATTCCATACTTCTAAATGGGATTAATGAATTCCTATAATTCATACTATTCCCTAGAATTCATGAAGATTTACAATGAATGTTTCCTTTACAAGAACAATGGACACTGGCGAAGGTAAAATTTTCTCCAATAACTACATATTTTAAATTGCATTTAAGTAAATGTAGAAAACTTTACGTATAAATAATGATATGGTATCAAATAGTTCACATTTCTTTTATTTTTCATAAATAATACATACAGATAAACTTGAAAACATTGAAAATTTTATATTTGAAACATTTTTCATTTAAATTGTAGTCATATTTTAGCTCTATAGAGATACATTTACCTATTATCTGTGCTGTGTACTATGAATAATATTGCTTTTAAGCTAAAATACTATATTACTATTAAAGTTTTAGGTAGGTATGCGGGAAAATAATATGACACATTGGCTTATAATTAGCATAAAAATATCAGTAATTAAAAATTCTTTCCAATTTAAGTTTATTTCAGAACCTCTACTAGAAAAATGTATGGTTGGTGGAACTAATTACATAACGAAGAAAAACAAATTGCTTAATTAAAAATCACAAAAAGACTTACCAGACAAATCAGTAATTGAAATGAAACTCAGAAATTTTTTTTGAACTAAGTAGCATTTCTGTTACCAAACCGTCCAAATTATCTGGAAAACCATGGACTGTAAAAATAACGAAGGCACATTGTGAAAGAATAATCGCTTACCGGATTAAGATAGGTCGCGACAGATGAAATTGTAACGTGAATTTATAGTGGTTAAATTGGAGGAAAAGGTGTATTAAAAATATTTAAAAATTACCTTGAAAAATATGCCTCAGAAAACGAACAAATACAAATAAAGTTCGGAATCTATTGATTCCGAACTTTAAGAACTTTGACTAAAGTTCAGTAGTGGATGAATCAAATGAGAATTTTTATTAAATGCTGTGAATATCAGCAGCATCGAAAGGTTTTAAGATACCTTTAAGTTTTCAGATACTGTTCGTATTCAAATTTAGCTTACGTTCTTAATAAATAAATAAATATAATTTTTTATTTATTTATATTTTTAAGTCTCATCAATATCTTGGTTACTAGTGACTACACTGGGTTGAGGGACAGTGGGTTTGAACTTGTAATTATTTTCCAGACTCTGGCCAGGAATCGAACCCGGGACAAATAAACTTTTATTGTCGTGTAAATTTAATCTATATTATGCATGATGTATTGAATTTTGGTATAGGGATTGGGTAGATTGTGCTATTGCACAGGTTGCACGAAGATTGCAATCATTCGCTTGGATGAATCAAGGGAAACTGCAAAAGAACCTTGACCAGGGTGACCATTTCTATCACACATAAATTAGAACAAAATGTCTATACCCGAACCAACTAGAGACTACAAAAATGAGATCTAGCCAATAACAGCCAAGGTCGGGAGTGAGGTTGCCTCTTCGCTAAGTCCCATTCTGTTCCACCGAACTCCAGCTGACATTTTGTTAGGCTACCATCCACAGTGGGAACCCAACGTGACAACGCAGGATACGATTAATAAAAGTCAATTGGCTCTGTGCTGTAGTCTAGATCACTATGCTCCGCCTTCATCTGCAGTCTTCATCTGCAGTAGTTCGTTAAGCTACAATAATATTATCGAAATTTTTACTTTCATATAAATTTTTTATAAATGTATTAACAAATTTAAAATAATTAAGAATAATGAAACAACAGTTAATTTAATTTAAAAAATCTATTTACATAAAGGCAAAACTGAAAACATTGTCTCTAAATATATAAAATAAATAGCAGAATACGTACAAAACCAGCAACCACCGGTAATCCACAAACGTGATACGGCCGTGTACGTTTAGAAAAATAGATTTTATATATACGAACAATTTTTAATACTTAAATACGTTTTTAATATTTATACTGAAAATACATTTTTCATTCTTTATATCTTCCAAAAATTTACCCTTTTTCTTTTTCCCTCCCATTATAACAGATTAAAGATATTTCAAGATTTTTCTAACGGGAAAAGGTTTAAAACAAATCGAAATTAGATACCCTAGTAGTTTATTCATTAAACAAATGTACATAAACATTTTATAACACATATTTTGGTCTTACTTAAATTAAGGTCTTTTTAGTTCTTGTTGTTAATAATTGATTAGTTAATCTATAAATAGAATTTTCATCGTGCTGTTTGGAGAAATCGTAGGCTGCCCTGAATTTTTAGTTAACGACTAAAGTCAAATTTAATTATATCGGTAAACAATTCTAATTAGAAATATACGTTAGGTTTATGAATATGAGTATGTAAACAAAGTTATCGGTTAGGTATAATATGTTGTTTGCTGTTGTGTTATTTAATTAACATAATGGTCCCAAGTTTTGCTTACATAAGTAATATATGTTGATTCAAACGTAACAAAACAGTGAACAGGGTCAGGATTGGACCCTAAAGTTACTGAACCCTTAATTTGTGTGTGTGCGTAGAACTATCTTTTGAATTCATGGCTGCTTAAAATTATGTTTATGTACATTACACAGTGTGTACGCCTTGTTTCATAAAATAATATTACTGTACGATAATTTGTTTAGCCTAAGTAAATTAAAAAAATGATGTAACTAGAATTACATCGAACATACATTGACTACATTAGTTAAATTAATTTGCTTCAATATTACATTTATTTAAATACATTTCATTAATATTTACATCAAATTATCAAACTGATCTCAATTAACATCATTCAAATTCTCCCCCAGACTTCATATAATAAATGTTCAACAATACCGATATCGGTTTTAAAAGACAATATATTAGACTTGATTTTTAGATTTGAACGTACTTAGTTACTGTTTATAAAATTTATTTTCCTATAAAACAAGAGCAATATTTTCATCAACGGATGAAATTATAAGCACGTAAATAAAGTTTATAATTATTTATATTGAAAAACTGGAATAAACCAAGAAAAATAAAAGAACTGAACAAAATTCAAACAATTAATTACAAAATTTAAGGGGCTTAGAGCAAAAATATATATCACCTTATTGGTAAAAGAAAGGAGAAAAGGCTAAGTTAATGAATAGGCCTACTGAAAATCTAGGTTGTAATAAGAGCCTCTAGAAATCTGTAGTCACCTCATGTAGTCAAATATTAACCGTATACGAAAACAAATCTTGAGCTAATTAATTTTGATGAAATTATATTTATATAGTTTATTGTGTACATATTTGGTAATATCTACTGGTAATAAGATGTTTAGATTATTATGTTAAGTGAAAATTGAGAAGTAGTTCGTTGAATTTGTAATTAAGCATTTAGTTAGGAAATACGTAGCCTACATAAAAAATTAATTCGTCATAACTTTAAATTAGGAACCTGATTCAGATTAATATTAATATATATTAAAATATTTTTGTTGTTCGATATATTTTTTTAAAAATAATGATTCAAGAGAGATTCGTTATTTCTGAAGTAGTTCTTTATTTCCTGATTCCGTTACGATTTAAATAGGATAATATTATGCACATAATATTTTGTATTTCATCACAAAAATTAAACAATAAAATGTAAACAAATAAATAGAAACATTTAAATAATTTTCAAAGATAATATAGATAAGTAATTGAAAACACTAAATATTAATATTAATATTATAATAGCCTAACATACACTTTCACTGAAAGACAGTTCTTACAAAACTGAGTATGCGAAAAAAATTATATCATTCTGGTGCAGCAATACGGTTATAGTCCACAATTATTTAAGATTCTACTTAAAATTTATTAGGATTAACATTAAGCATTTTTTTATACAATATGAAAAGAGAAAATAAAAAGACAGATATCAGTGAAATAAGATGAAACGTTTACATAGAAATAAACCTACGTACAAAATATGTTATCATCAAACCCATGCCCAAATATTTAATTAATTCATAGAGAGAAGAAGATGCCGATAACGGGCAGTTGGAGTGTTAAATTAATTGCACTCTGTCTGTTGGTTCCAGGGCTACAAAAAATAGTTATGTTTCTTATTACATAGTCAGCCAATTATAGGACTGAACTATTTAAGAACAGAAGAGGTAGAGGTTTAACAGAAACTAGTCAGAGTTATCTCCTCTGAGAGTACTGAATTTTATCATTATAAAGCCAGACCCTGTGGTGCAAGAAGTGAAAGGGTCATTTGCATGGTGTAAAGTGGGTGATTTTTGGAAGGCCTTGCATGCTGATAAGCATACTCTTTCAGCTCAGTGAGGAAGGCATTAGTAAACCATCACTCCTCGTTTTTACTTAGTAAACCTCTACAGGATCAAACCAACCTTTCGGCTGTTGACCTAAACAACAACAGGAGAAGAAGAAACCATTCAACTATTGCTTTAAACAATATTGGATATCCTGTTTACGTAGAAAATATTCAATACTTTAGTTTCATTTTATAATCAATTAAATTATGGGAACATTGTACTTTTCCTGACAAATGACTAAATTATACTATATTATATGTATATAAATAGTAAAGTTTTGTATAAATCACATAAGATTTCATAATTTGAATTATTAACGAACAAACAGAAATATAAATATTGAAAAATACGGATTTAAGTTCCAGTTACCTTACAAACACACTTTTTCATTTCATACCGGAAATCGCTGTTGTGATATTCCCTTAAAAGTTCAAGATGTTTGCCCTTTTGTTGTTTTTTTAACTATGTCCTAAACGACTATTTTTCTTACTTTTGTCATATCTTCAGGTAGCTAAATTTACAATACAATGTTAATTGGACCCCTGCAGTTAACTGAGCACCCGATATTTGGACAATAGATCTAAAAGATTTAACATCGTTTTTGTTAAATTGTCAACCATGAAATCTAACGTACATCAATCACCCGCTATTAACAAAACAACACGTGTCATTCATTAATGCTGAAAAATCTATTTCTTTATTTACTTTAATTAAAAATAGTTTATAAGGAATAATTAAGTATGTAGATTGGCCTATTTAAAAAATAATTTATTGATTTATTAATTTCTCAAACGACCGAATAAAAAATTGATTTTCAATCATATTACTGATTGAGTAAGGGTTTTACATTTTTTCTGTTGCTAACATTAAATGTAAATAAAGAAATATAATTGTTTAATTTGTGAAAATAAAATTTTTATTTTGCAAAGCATTGATATGTAATTTTTGTACTGCTTGACAAAATTTTGTACATATTCACATAAAAATCTTTTTGAATAGATTCACTTCTAAGCTTCCGATTTAAAAAAAAAATTGTTACGGAAAAATATTTACTACAAATTAGGTATGGTCAATTGAACCTGTAAATCGATTACAGGTCAATCCCTCGACTGTGATATTATTGTAGCACCTTATCTGGGGATAAAAAATAATATAAATCTTTTTTAAATTTAAAACAACTATTTATTTACAATATTATACATTACAGTTAAATAATATCCCTAAAATTAATATAAAGTTACAATTAAATTACTAAATTACTTCAACGACGAAAACGTAAATCCTTATAATGAATAATAAAGAGTATTTCACACTTAATTACAGTCTCTAACCTACAAGCAATTCTGCACGATGTGTACAGTGCAAGAATACCTTTTTCTTTAACGTTCTTGTTACAATGTACAAACACTTCCTGACAGTACTCACTCATTTATAACCGTGCGGCAACTTAAAATGAACTGCACTGCCCAATAAAGGGTCACCGCCATTAAATACCTGTCGCGGTGGTCGTTTCTAGAAAGACAAAGATTTTTCACATAGTAAAACACAATGGAGACACTTATATACTTTTACAGAACAATCTAAAATATAGTAGAAAAGTAATCAATAACAGATATATTTCTCGTATGTCACACTAGTTTCGTCCACACTTCCAAGAACTCTTTTTAAACACATTTCATTCATCGGTCATCTAATTTTTGTTACTGTAGGTACATTTAATTTTTTACAATAAACACATTTACTTCTTAACAATTTCCATAATATCAATGTTATAACGTTAGATTATAAACTCATAATATAATTAACGTTTTATTTTATTATAATATTCTCAGTGGATGTTGCCATTTTTCATGTCCCATCTAATTGTGTCTACTGCAGATTGGAAAAGTTCCTATGAAGTGAAACCAGTCCATTTTTATAGATTCTTGACCCAGCATGTTAATGTTCGGACTGAATCATTTTGCAATGCAGTCCTCGATCATTTGTATTTTCCTTATCATCTCATTACATGTACATCTCTTTATCAGGCACCTATCCGTTCGAAAAGTTGGCGACCATCATAGCATCGTTGCACTGCAAAATAGCTCTTCTAAGCTCTTTTCAAACCACGTTCTTAGATTTCAAATCCATGACACCCTTTTTCTGCTAGGTCTACGTTTCCCATATACGTTACCCAACAGATTGGCGTGTAGTAACTAATATCAGGGGTCAACCTGCATGATATGTACTGTCGCTGACAACCCCACCGTTATCAGCGATGCATACGGTATTAGAATCGGCCGCGAGGAGCGCTACAGACTCGCAGCAGGCAGTGCCTCCCCTCCACCATGAAGTAGACTCGCCGGAGGGGGATTTGAGCGGCCACATTTGCCCGCCAGATGCACTCGCCATCCAGCTCCCGAAAGGAGAAGACGAAGAAAGAAAAAGAAAAGCCCAGCTGAGACCGGACACACCATTCCTGGTCAACCTTCGCCTAACCGGCCGTCGACGGAATCCCGTGTGTGCCTCAAAGCACCACGGTGAAGAGTAAGTTCAGCACGGGACCGGAGAGAACTGCCTGGGCCGCGCTATTGGCCGACGGCCTATGCCGACCCGACATTGCTAGTAAAGTCGTCAGTGAGGATTCATGCCATAATATAATTGACTTTAATTTTATGATATAGATTGATAACGATTGAATAAATATTTAATGATCGCGTATTCTATTTTTAAGTTAGTTTCCATGTATGAAAGAAATTTTAGTTAAATGTTTCTTCTGCTTTTTCTACATTTTAAAAAACTCATAAAAAATCTTTGCTTTAAAATATTTAAATCATTAATTTATATAATTATATATTCGGAAAATTTGAGGCTTAAGAAACATTAT
Source organism: Catonia carolina (assembly GCA_035578175.1). NCBI lineage: Eukaryota > Metazoa > Arthropoda > Insecta > Hemiptera > Achilidae > Catonia > Catonia carolina. The sequence continues at coordinate 23,040,533 of JAQMRL010000008.1, forward strand.
TTGTTAACGTTCACAATCGTTTGTTTTTAGAATTGACCTCAGGTTCCATACCGTGAGAGATAAACTGATAGTTTATAATATCTTAGTCAAAAATTATTGCGAATTTGATAAATAAGTTACGTTTTAAATTTTTGTTAATGTAGTGATAGCTTATGATTATTTTAATTTGTTTTGTAAAAATGAAATACAACTTTTATAAATCACTGAAGGTTTTGTCTTGTACTATAAACAATATAAATAAAGTGTGACCATTCACACCTTAGCGTAGGCGAAATTATTTTCTCCAGAGTAAGGTATTGAATAAATGACGTTAGGGTGTTTTATATATATATATAAGAATGTGTCGGAAGGAAGGACTTTTGCAGCCAATAAGTTACTGCAACTGTTACAGTACATTTCCTCTCTCACTTTGTGAGGTGCGTGTCTTTGCGGAGGAAGTCTTACACCTACATAGCCGCTTTATCCTTTCATTTTATTTTCCTTTGCTTTTAATCGTTTAATTCCTACGCAGGTTGCTCAGTTTATTCATTTTCAACGTAAAGGAAAACCTATTAACTGGAAATTATCGGGTAGCCTATACATTTATTATATTTTTATTCTTATTTGATACGGTGACATTCACTGCACATATCAAGGCTATTCAGTTTATAAAAATATATCGAGAAGTTTTATTTGATTCATTCAATTACTATAAGGATTCCCACTCGCTTATATATTATTTATTTACTTTTTAAGAAAAACTATATTAATAACTTATTTAGTATTATATTATGTTAATTAAAATTATTGTAAAATTAATTTACTTTTAAATATTAATCATTATTGTTTTTTTTTTGAGTGCAAATATCACGTGAATACACCACCAAACACAAAAAAATAAACATATTTCGCTGGACCATATATTAGACTTTGTACTCTCTACCCCACAGCAGATCAAATTACCTAGCAAAATATATTTTTACAACAATTTAATTCGTCTAATGTGGATTTATGGAGTTTTGATCCATGGTTCGGCAAAACAATCTAACGTAACCACGAAACAAATTGTTACGTTTAATCACATGTAGTCCCTACTATACACAGAACTTTATCATACATCAAAATATCAACGTAGACACAGTATACTCATCCATTACCAAACTATTAATTCGTTTCCACACAAAATAATAAACCATGGGAACCCAGCGATACAAATTTGCCATTCTTACACAAACCACAAAATCCACAAAGATTAAAAAGATGCTATAATAAGGATCTTATAACGAGTGCGGCAGCGTATCTGGCAATTTTGAAAAGGGTAGGATGGGGCAGGTAACGTAATGGTTGGGGGGAGTGTTGAAGTCACTGACGCATTCCTTGGCCCAAATCATTTCAGTAGCAACGAATGGTTGGACCAACCCAAAACGGTGATTTGCCGTGAAGGCTTATAACTAAATTCGTAGTTATGCAGCTTCTCCGCGCTTTTTTTGAATTATATTCGCCATACATCGTAATCACCCAGTACCTTCTCCGCATGCCATAAAATTGTGGGTAGGAAAATTTGACGCCACTGCGTCTACAAACATAAGTAGTGGTCGGATAAGGAAAACATCCCGGACTCCTGAGAATGTCGAACGTACGCGAGTTGCAGTTGAAAGAAGCCCCTGGCGATCCGCTCACCGTCACAACGCTACGCTCCAACTCTCTGACAAGACCATTCGTCGAATATAGAGATTAGATTTGCACCGTTACCCTGCAAGTTGTCCAAGCTTTTAATGAGAATGATTTCGCAGTACGCCGGATTTTTTGAAAACATTTTTTTGGCTATGATTGACGATAATGTGAAGATCGTGCATAATTATTGGATGAGTGACAAGGCACACTTCCATGTGTGTGGGTATGTCTACAAACCGAATTTTCGTTACTGGAGCGTTTTCCGAAAGTTTCTGGAATTTACTAAGAATACCACTCTGGAAATTTAGAGGTGTAATAAAGAAATCATCACTGATACGGTGTTTTTACAGTTTTAAATACAGAAAATTATATTTCAAGATTAATATATTATTTTAAAATTGAAGTAGCGGTACGGGCTCGTTGAGTTTTAAGAGTTAGTTTTTTAAAAGAGGGTATTGTTGTTTGCTTTTGAAAATAAACCTTAGATGTTATCATATTGGTGAAGTGAGTTTCAGATAAGTTGATAAGGCATTTGATAGTACACGTTAGTGGTAATTATTTCACATGAAACTCCATGAATAAATTTTCACAACAGGATAGAACTATTTATTATTTTTGTTTTACAGATTTAATAAAACAATTTAAAACAATTCATACAATGAAGTAATGTTTATAAATTATTGATATTTAGGTTATGAAAAAAATCTTGTACGCGTATATTCAATATTTTATAAAACGTTTGGGTAGGGCAATAACGAAATGTTTGCTGAACAATAGTGATTCTATAGACGTTATACGCCCTACATATAAAGTTAGTAATGCAACCCGTTATATTAGACGACGAGCATTAAGGCAGTTCTTTATTTAAATTGCATTTCTCAGAGCCTTGGATGGATTTTTTAATGGGTTTTCTCATGCGTTAGTTGAATTGCTATGAAGAAATTTCGGCTGTATTTACTTAAACTGAACAGATAAGCTAGTTTTGCTATTTGCTTTTATGAATTGCTTTACTTTATACCGATAAATTTCCTTCTTTACTTTATTCATTTAAAAATATTTATAGCGTTATATATTTAACTTTATCTTACTGTTTTATATTGAGAATAGTCTGGGACAAAAGGTTTTTAAGCCCTACGAAAATATAAAGTCAATATTATTAAAAATTTTAGTTTCCTAACGCAGATATCATGTCTTATTTCATAAACGTACTTTTACGAGGGTCGTTGTTGTTGTTGTTTAGATCATCTACCGAAAGTCTGGTATAAACCTGTAGAGGCTTTACTAAATAAAACAAATAGTGTGGTGGTTTACACTAGCCTTCCACACTGAGTGGAAAAGTATGATTATTATCATGACCGGCCCTGTGAAAAGTATTATACTTCCACTCTGCAAATAACACTTCACTTCATTCACCACAGGGTCTGGCTGTATAATGAAATTCATTACTTTTAGAGCAGATAACTCTGACTAGTGTATTTTACACCTTTAATTCTTCTGTTCTTAAACGTTTCAGTCATATAATTGGCTGACCATTTGGTAAGAAACAGAACTATTTTTTGTACCCCTGGAACTAGCAGATCAAGTGCAAACAATTTAACACTCCACCTTACTTTTATAGGAAATATATACCAGGGATGTATAATTATTAAGTAAACAAATTAACGTAGAGAAAAACAGTTCATTTAATGACAAAGAAACTTTCTAAAAGTCAAGTAGGCAACCTTGGGAACACTGTGACCTGATTGATTAGCATATTAATATAAACATAATTTATTTTGTCAATTTCAAAACTTCAGCTCTACTTAAAACGTGTACGCTGGAAGAGCGACGTTCACTGATAACATTCTTATTATCCGAAAGTATCAGACTGGTGAAAATTTGCTCAAGAATATTGAAACAGTGAAGGGAAAAAAGTTAAAATAGCAGTTAAGTGTATAAGTGGTTTAAGAGTTGAACCATCCGGATTCGCTTACAAAAGAAATTCAGTACTTGCGCGGCAGTAGGTAACGTTATTTTAACGGTCTTTTGGAACTCGCGAGGTTAAATGTTTTGTGACTATTAAGAAAAATTCATGGCGGTTCGTAAACGAATTTTCATCTCATGTACACAGTATTGTGTCACCACATCTATTAAAACAAACTGAAAAATTACATCCCATGGATCTCGTGGTCAGCTGACTGCCAGCATACTACTTCTCATGTAAAATTTATTCTCACCGTTATAATTAAGTAAGAAATAAGAGTCAATGTACGAGTAGAAGTCTATGGGATTTTTCATTTTCATCATAATTTTGTTTCTTCAATTAAGAAAGTGTGGTTAAAAATTGTATTTCATTGGAACTGACAAGGAATATCTAATACTCTCACTTTTTGAGACTTTAATTTTTTGGGTAAGTAAATTTAACTGGTTTAAGTAATCTATACTTTGACATTTAATTTCTTCTCTTACCGTGGTATGCGTAAACTATGTTAGAGTACTTCATTAGGGACACACTAAGGTGTACTGTGTATTAATAGAAGATTATTTCCAATTGGAATCTGTGTAATATTTCTACGACGTACTAGCTGTGCCCCTAAGTTCGATTCTATGGCTCCAAACTGGTATTATCATCAGTTTTTGGCTTTTAAGTTTACTTCAAACGACAAAATATGTGATTACCTCTCAAAAAACCAATAAAGTTTTCGCAATTTAAGGCCAAGTTATCTTTGTTGGGTTTGTATGTCTTTTCTTCACATAAAATGTGTATTTAAATAGATGCCAAGGTAGTTGCAATGAGAAATGTCATTGTTACGAAATATTACAAGTTATTATTTTCTCTTTTCAATCTGAAGATTACACGTGTGTGGTTTTCATCATTTTTTCGTGTTCTGTTTGTTTACTTTGATCCTCGTTTTTGACATCAGTCTTCAATTTTTTATTGCTGTAATTTTTCGAAGATGTGTACAGAGGAGACTCAATTATTGCATTATCATTTAAAAAAGTTGCCGTGGTCATCTTTACATTCACAGGAAAATCTGTTGTAAACAACGATCATAAATAAGTACTTAAAATGCTATTCTAAGGTACACCTCAACTAATCAGATGCAGGTTGTAATGTCAAATATATATAATATGGGCGAATACATAATTATATAATTAATACAAGTTTAATATACTAGGTTATCAAATTATAATATATAAGTATAAAAATAAATAAAATAACTTAATTAGGTTTTAATTTATTGGTTTATTTGAAAAATATTTCAAGTTATTTAAAAGCTTAACATCGGAAATTTATAGTAGAATCATATTAGAACAGATTTGTAAAGAAACAACAATACTAAAAATGGTAATTTTTTAAAACACATTTCAAGAAATATTAATTTGTCATTTCATTATAAGAAAGAAAGTTGTTAGAAGAAGGTGGTTGTTTTGGACCCATACATCAACAACCCAATCTTAGTAATTGTCAGAAGAAAAATAAGTTCATAAATTCAATGGTGCTTCAGTTAAGAAAAGAATGCAGATTAGTTAGCTTCTATCTTACTGATATTATTGCCTATATAAAAAATGTATATATATATAGTATAAAGGCTTGTTTCATTATTCTTTCATTATTAATCTTGGCCTCGTTATAACAAATAAATTATATTTTTATATTAACACATTTATTACCATTCAATTTTTTTTCTTCTATCTTAAAACGTTTTCATATCTAAAGATTTATTAATTAAATTTTAATTGCTTTTTGATTAAAATAAATGTTATTTATTAATAACAATATCTCATCGTTTATTGCTAACCGCTATTCAAAATTTATTATTTTGCGAATTTTTCTTTTAAATATTTTTTTATTAATCCTTTTCTTATTCCTTTCATTTTTGCTTGTATTGTTAAGTTCTTTGCGTACCTACTTCTAAATGATGCCTTCCTAAAGTAATAAGATGCCCTAAAGTATCAGTAGTGGCAGTAGTAGAAGAAAAGTAAAAAGAAAGTACAAAAACAATTTCATATAACGATGAGTAATTTTAATTCACCCGTAATTAGCCACAACGTAAAACATTAGCACCTGGCATTAGTATATTTTACAAATATTCATAGATAAATATTATTCTCTCTGATTCTTAAACTGTAGGAAAAAAATCCTACGAACGATATGTTCATAAAAATTTTCCAAAAGCTAACAAGTCAATCTGGAATCCATTTCATGTATGTAGTAATGAAAATGAGAAATATGATACTTCTTTCAAGAAATTATTAACTTTACCAACGCTCATACACTTCAAAAAATCATTCAAAGACATCTTGAACAAAAATCTACTTTAGAAATGGCTCCATAATTTAAAAAAATCTAAAAAATAGTATATTTCATAATGTCAGCAAAAATGTATTTTATAAATGTTTATTTAAAAAATTATATTTATTTAAAGTAAATATGTCTTGTTTCTAACATATTATGTTCAGTTACAAACGGTTTTATCGTGTTCTGTATCTAAGTTGGAAATTTATATCTAATACAAGCCCTAGGGTATCGTACTATAACCGTTTCGTCTGCTGCAAAATCTTCAGCCAAATATGGAGCTAAAGCTCAAAAATATTTATACTAGTCTTCTCCGTCCTATGTGAACTTATGGAATACAACTGTTTGGTTCAGAAAAAACGAATTTACAAAATTTTCAGTCGTTTCAATCCTAAATTCTCCGTCTAGCAATAATCTGCCCTTTCTATGTAACGAATCAAACCTTGAACACAAATTTACAAGTTTCATCGTTTAATAAAACTGAACGAATTTGCTAAAACAATTTTTATCAGAAACTAAAAAAACCGAGAACGAAGCAGTTAAGACGCTGTCCTTAAGAAAATTTCTTGAAATACGACGTCTTCATCGCCAATGAATTAAACATTTATAATAAAATTTTATTTTTATTTTTAAATGTTAAATACCTATGCAATTTTTAAATTTATAATAATTTCTTATTAAATAAATTACTTTACAGTTGTATAAATACCTAGGTATACGTATCTTGGGTATATGGATTCCTTAACTAAGTTATTTTGTTTCTAATTTTCCATCACATTTTTGGTGGTTGTGCATTATTTTGTAGTATCAAATTTACAAATAAAATTAAAAAAAGTTAATAATAAAAACTGAAATTGTAATAGTGGAATTTTTGCAAATAAGTTGGATATTAAAAGAAATACAACCAAAAACGTAATGTGGGTTTTGGCTGTATTCTAAAGAATGACTGTATTTACTTGTTTGCTAAAACGCAATTTAAATGCACAGCCTCTGGTCTACTATGAAGAATGGTAAGTCTGTACATATTCTTCATACAGATAGTCCCATATTTCCTTTTAGGCTTTATATGTGGGTTCAGTTTTCGTATTTTTTATTCCTGAATAACCGGGATAGGGTTGTCTGCATAATAAAAAAATAAAAAGTTCTTGCTTTTTCTGACTCTAACATATTCCCGATGCTCCAGGAAGTAACAACGTCAACCTCATTAGGGACAATCGTCGTGAAATTCCATGAAACTTCCTTACTACCAACCCCTTCTTTTGTACCTTTTTTCATCTTTTAACCCTGTTTTTCTTTCTTAACCATTTCCAACAATCTTCTCAACTTCTATCACCAATATATTCTTTATCTTTTTCTAACTTTATAAATTTGTGAACCCTTCCAAAATGACTGAACTTCCATAACAAAGATAAATAAAAATTTATTCGGTGCATATAATAAATTACATTTTATGAAGAAAGTTATTACATTTACCATATGAGGGAGTATCTTTTTATTACCTTTCAAAGTAATCGGTTCGTGAGCCCGTTATAAACAAATTGCAAGAAATAACATAACCTTAGTTCTATCTCTAGTACGATATAAATTTTTTAAATTAAGTTTTTCAGCGTTTATTTTTTACATTTTATTTCATTTTTGTTCAGATAGAAGCAAAAGTTAAAACTCTTGCGGATTGTTTATAGTTTGCGTCCACTGAAATAAATTTACACGATTGAACGTGTAAATTCGATTGCAAGTTTTCTTTTGTCACATAGAAAGGCAGTGTTCTGCTAAACGGAGAAATCTTTATTGAAATTAGTGAAAAAATTAGCCAAAAGGTTGGTTTGAATCTCTAGAGGCTTTACTAAGTAAAACGAGGAGTTAGGTGGTTTAGTGTTTTCCTCACTGAGTGGAAAAGATGCTTATTAGGAAAACCGGCCCTCTGAAAAGTATATACTTTCCACCCTGCAAATATAACCTTCACTTCATTTACCACAAGGTCTGGGAGTTACCTCCTCTGAGAGTAACGAATTTCAATTCATTACTCTCAGAGGAGGTAACTCTGACTAATGTCTCTTACATCTCTACCTTTTCTGTTCTTAAATGTTTCACTTATACATTGGCTGATCATGTGGTAAGATACAGAACTATTTTTGTACCCCTGGAACTAACAATTGGAGTGCACTACACCAGCCTGTTATGGACATTCAAAAAAAACCATAGCCTATGTTGGATATCTTTCTTAACATTAAAGAACTTATTTCAAAATGTCTTCTAATTTCTAAAGTTAAAATTAAATAAATATTTTTATATAAATGGAAAATTATGAAACATGAATTAATAAACCAAAGAAGTGGCCACGGTAGCGAACAATGAAATGAAATGTTTTTGGTGTCATTCTTTTGTAGAAAATATTGTGTTAATAAAATACAATTCCCATTTTAAATACGGTAGCCGAGACAATATTCATGTTTTTAATGTGTTTTCCGTGTAAACGCTACAAGGGACAATAATATATATAATGAGGTCAAGCATTCATTTGTCAGGCCGGATATAATATAGCCGGTAGTCAAAATAACGAAAAGTCGGAAGTTAAAGTAAAAGGCTAGGAAACGTTAAAGGCGAAAAGGGTAAACCTTTGTGACATGCAAATTCCGATTAAGGGATCTTGTATCTGTTCACGGGCGACATAATCAGAAGCCCTTTTCGTTTCGTGTTCTGTTTTGTAGTCAACCACGTTTTATTGTAAAACATTCCCAACTAACTACTTTACCTTTAACGTTTGCAACTTTGCCTCTTTATTTACGGGCGTCGTCTGGGAAATTTGTTAATATGTTTGGGCTTAAGGAAAATTTAATGTTATTATAATAATTTTTTATGAAGTGAAAATTAGGTCATTTCATGAATTTTATTATAATTTAGAGCCAATATAAGCCACATTTTAAACAATTGTGGAAGCTTTCCAAACTTTTAAAATTTCAAGGTTCTTTGTAACTTTCTTAAGGTAACCTAAGAAATATTTTCTAAAAACACTATTGAACCAGTATTTCCAAATTCTTACATTGGTTTTATTTGGGTATTTTGACGTAAAACGAGTATATTCTGGCATCATAAGTTTTGCAGGACCTTAGAGAAAAATATTTATATATAAAGTTACGACGAAAACATTTTTTGCCTGAAATATTTTACAAAACCTTTAAAATATTTTATTATGTAATTTTCATCATGGTAAAAACTCAGCATGTGAGGTCATACAGGTTGATCGTTTTGTCATAATATCAGGAAAATTTACGAAATATTTTTGGAGAAAGTGTTCCATATGTAAAAAAAAATATTTGTATTTGGAAAACAATAGAAATATTTGTAACTAAAACGTGAGCACTAGGCAACCATGAGCAACAAATAACCATTTTTTTATTTTACGTAAATAAGTTATAATCTGTTAATTTTCTTTGAACAATAAATATTAACTAATGTGGCAGAAAATTGAAAAAATGAAACGAACTCAAAAATTACCGATATTTGATTCCTGTGATTTTTATTATATACATAAACAAATAATAATAATAATGAAAATTTTAAAAAAGTAATGTAGTAAATACAATTTAGAAGCATATTACGCTAAATTTTGATTACAATACAAATAACCAGTAAATAAACTACATAGCCAACTACAAAATAATTACTGTTGATAATCAGAGACAATACTTGAAACTTAACCAGTATTTAATATCCAAAATTTAATAATGATGAAGAATATCCCAATTAGATGAGAATGATATGTATGACGTGTAAATGAAGTGTAGTTTTTACAGATTAAGGACGATAGTTTCTAAAAATTGTGGTTAAAATTTGAACCCCACCATCAAAGTACAATGGTAACTGTCTGGTATTAAAATTCATTTAAAAGTAATTATTTTTACTAGGATTTGAATCACGAAACCTTGGTTTCCAAAAATCATCTGTTAAATAGCTGACCGGCTCGGAGACAACCCAAAATAAATTTTTATTTGTTTCTTTTTTGCAAATTTATTTATGTATATTGAAGTAGGCTATATAAGTAACATCTCTAGGAATTTGTACCTAAATTTGTGCTACGTTGTTACATTCAATATTCCTTAAAGTGATATACAGTTTTACAGTTAAAGTAATGATTAAGAAAAGAAGAACAAAATAAACATCTGGTATTGATTTAGGTAAGTTTCCATTTAAGTTTAATTAATCGATAAGCGTTGTTCGATTATGCAAAACTTTGATCAGTAGTACATTTCATGAAATGGAATGATACTTTACCAAAGTACTAACCGTACAATAGTACACATATGCTTTGGTTCCCAAACAGGAAACCCATTATGAAAGGACAACACGGTATAGGCCTAATTGCTTTTAATAAACATCTCAATACCGCCAACGCTACGGCATATAAATGTACAATGCACAGACAGTGCACCAGTGTTAACAGTTAGTTGATGTGCTATTTGAGCATAATGTCCTTCCATAACCAAAATACCCTTGGGCTGTCAAGTCAAAAACTTAAAGATTATTGAAGAAAAATAATGTGTCGTGTATGAATTGAGAGTATTTATCAAAATTTAAAGTAAATAACTAATACAAATCTCATAAATTGGCATTAAAAATCTTATCTACTGATTTTGGTTATCACCCAGTAAGTTCAGATTATATAGCTTCTTAAATCTTGGAGGAAATTTAATAAAGTTAAATTTTGATTTGCAAAATTATCAAAATTTGAATATTAAAACTAGCTAAAAGATCTATAGCCTACCAAGTTTATAAAGAAGTAAGGTTTGTTTGTTTGCTGGTTTTTGATCAATCAGCTTGTACGAGTACATGGATGCGATTAATTGTTAAGTAATATCAGGCATAGCAACTTTGTACATCGACCAGGTGACGGAAAAACATGAAAAAACTTCTACCGGGATCTATGCTTAAATTTACAGCAAAACAAGAGATCAAATTAATTACTTGTCAGTAGCGTAACGTTTCCAAAAACAAATAGTCTGAAAATACAAATTTTTAATTTACCGACTGATTAGTCAAGAGATCCAGAAAAGTAATTTTGTTTTTAAGAACTAATAAACAATAAATATAGTGTTTAACTATGTCGATACGATTCGAATCGAACAATATGTAAATTAATTTCAGTTAAATAAATTTAATCATTCTTTTTGATAAATTGTTATTGGTATTTTAGTGTTTTTACTGTAAAAGCAATTCGTACTTAAAGTCAATGGGGTGGAACAGCTTGCTTTTGTAATAGAGTGACATTATCGATATTTGGTCAAATGAAGTGAACTATCAACAATGAATTCTTGAGTGTAAATAAACGTAAAATACGATAAATTATTAACAAAAATATGGTTTCTAAAATGTATAATGTAGATTGCAGATCTTACTGGCTGTGAAAACCTAAATCTATTATTACAATAGGAAAATATCCATAAATTTGATACATTGCATATTATGGAAATTTGAACAAATATGTTAACGAATTATTAGCATCGGAAAATTTCAAAAAAATTAATTGGGATATAAAATTACGGTTTTATTAAGTCAACGATAGTTGAGTAAAAAAATTATTCTTTAATTTTTTTTAATCATTTACTCATATTCAAAAGCCTTCGCCTTGTTGTCAGCTCGTGGTGGAGTGATCAGCGCAACTGCCTTTTATGCCATGAGTCCCAGGTCGATTTCCAGTCAGGTATACTCTAAACGTTCGGCAGTATACTCTAAAACTTTCGGATGTATAACAAAAATATATATGTCGCTTTGTCACTGTAACTATGAGTTCCGTTCAGTCATTAACATGTCTTCATTCGATATTTTTCTCATGTCTACGTACTTACTGAACTTCTAAAAAAATATGTTTTACGAGTAAATCTTAGTTGTGGTTATTCACTGTTCGCTTTCCTCTTTTAAACAGATTATTTGTTACTGATCTCAATTCTAATTTATTGGCTACACAACCAAATTTTTGCACAGATAAATTCATTATATTTTTATAAATCACTGCAACTTAGTAACTAAATTTTATCGCATAATTAGGAAATTCAACTGTTTAAAGCGTCTGTTAAAGATCAGTTTATATATTTTATTTATTTATTACGCCTTACAACGTCATCTTGCCTAATTATTTTATGTAGTTTTTATTTTATAGTTTGGTACATTGGCAAGTCACGAAATGTTCTATAAATAAATTATTCAGGTCAATCTTATAAGCAATAATTTAAATAGTGATGTCTGTCTGAAAAGCGATATTGAGATTTCATTTTTCCCGCGAAGCTCAGCTATAGGGGAACTACACTTACATTTAATGAGATACAGTGAAGGTACGTCTTTTTAGCTTTTGCCGTGATATTTTAAATGTCCGTTCGGACGTAGTTTTGTATTTATATATAAAGTATCAGATTTGGAATGTATGGGTAATTAGATAACAAGCAAAACCTTATAATAAAATTAGTTGATGAATCGCTAAATAAATCAGAAAGATTGTTCACGTTGAAGTGGATTACCAGCTCAGTATTTAGAACGCATATTAAGGCCTTTTTGGGAAATAATTCATAACTATAATTAAAAATTTGGCACACAATCTTTAGAGCTATCTCAATAACATAAAAAAAGCTTTAGACTCTAGAGCCATGAGCTTCACCGCTGTAATTGGAAAATAGCAGAAAATTCATGTCCTTCATATATACTTTTTTTATTTGCAGCTGTCAAAGGGTAAGTCTAAATTGAAACCTTAAATAATGTTTTAGAAAAATAAAATGCCCTAGAACAAAGATTCGACCACTTTCTTCAGTACTGCATTGGTTCTACAGTTATTCGTCACCAAAAGTGGAAATCGAAGTAGCGCGTACATTGAGACTTATTGTTTAAGGCCTGTCCAGCCGGTCCAGTTGGACGTTTTATCAATATGATACAGGAATAGTTAACATTAAAAAGTACAACCAACGTCGAGGTCATTTGACGATGGCTTTTAATTGACTACGGTTTACAATCTTAATATATTTGGCTTATATTCACGAGAACACCCTCGCTCTCTTACTCGGTCATTCGTGCCTATCATCCTGTTCCCCACTGATGTACAGCACGTTAATTTTGCGTCCTTATTCCTACTTGTGTGTTCAGAAAATTAAACTGAATTTCAGGGGTTTCTTACAAAGTGATACATTTCATTTTAGTCACCTTATTGGTGTAGGAGACGCGCACCCAGTCAACTCCCTCCATTAGCGTTTATGAAGTTCACTAATTTTCTTGCTCTTAAGATTTTCTTCTGGCAAAAATATTGACTTTAATTTAATCTAAGTTGTTAAATTTTTCGCTACTTTTTAAAATTATGGATGAAGGCTAAGTCCTACAGTCAGGGAGTTTCAGGCAGTTCTTTAGATATCACTGTCAAGAAAATGTGTATCAAATTACAAAACTTTAAGAATTATTTTCATTCAAAAAGCTATTTGCACTGAGCTGTACGCCAGTCGGTATATCGCTCTATATTTTTCACTACATTGTCAATCAGCATAACGATGCAGCCGTGAGTCTTGTTTTTCTGCTCAAAATCTTACCTCCAACTATTAAGGCAGGTTTTATACACATACATACATACTATACTGTGCAAATTAATTGAAACATGCTATTTTTTCCTCTTCCGTAAACTGTAAACTGTAAAACACCCAACAAAACAAATCTTTTGGGTTTTTCCACAACAAATAGCCCAGGCAGTTTAGTTCTTGTTCCAGGTACGATGAATTTAAAAAGTACATAGAAATATTGCGACGTAAAATTGTTTGTTCCATTATTGCAAATTTTTGGAGGGATATTTCAAAACGACTTGACTTGTCATAATTCTAATTTAGTCTGGACTTTTATACTGGAATATTAAATTAATGTGCTTAATTGGCCTGGAAATTCACCAGATTTAAATACCATTGAGAACTTATGGAATATTTTGAAGAGATGTTTAGGTAAGATGGATTGCACAACAAAATAAAGCACGATACCTAATGCTATAAAGGTGTTGTTCCACGATGATGAAGTCAAGAATATGTCCACTAATCTAGTAGAGTCACATATTGCGAGATACTGGATATCCTTTCCATCTTATAAAAGCAGTCCGAAGCCTGTAAAAAGATACCAGAGGGATAATAGCAGTGGAGAACTCCAATTATGAAGAAGTAATTATTAATAGAGGATTAAGACAAGGGTGTGGTCTATTACCCACTTTGTTTAATATTTATTTGGATGACGTTATTAGAAGGTAGAAGTCTCAAATACACACTAATATTCTCATAGGAGAAGATAGGGTTGTAAACAACCTATCATTTGCCCATGACTTGATAGTGCTACAGGAGATTGAGGATGACCTCCAGAGAGAACTTTTCATACTGAACAAACTCTGCAAAGAATATAAGTTGACAGTTTCGATGAAGAAGACAAAGGTATTGGCATTCAGGGAAAGGAGCCAGTCAGAAGCAAAATTGTTATAGACAATACAATTTTGGAACAGATATTGCACTTTCAGTATCTAGGTTGCAATATTACATACCAACTGGATAAAGATGCTTACAATAAGATGCACCGATTTCAGCAAATATGCGGAACTGTCCACCGCACTTTAAAAAATAGCACCAGCAAAAACTCGAGAGTAAGATTTTATGAAACTTTAGCAGTGCCGACCCTACTTTATGGCAGTGAAACTTTGAGTGCTATCAAAGCGAGAGGAGAGTAGATTGAAAGCATCTGAAATGAAATTTCTTCGCCATATGTATGGGTGTAGAAGATCATAACAGGAATACCGAGATAAGGAAAGAACTCAACATCTTCTCTATAAACAACAAGGTGTCCCAGAACAGAATGCAGTGGTTAGATCATGTAAACAGAATGCGGGAGGATAGGATACCTAAGCAGACACTGGGCTATAAGCCGGAGGGCAGGAGAGAACGAGGACGCCCGAGAAAGAGATGGGTAGATTTGTGAAGTTCGGAACAGGCCGAGATGCCTTCTGCTTGAAAGGCAGAAGAAGTAGAAGATCTAGTAGAGTCAACGCCAAAACGTATTCAAGTAGTAATTTCTGTTAAAGGAGTACACATACTTCGTATTAACACAGGTATTTATTAGTGTATATCAAGGCAGAATGAATAAAATCATAGTTTCTTGAAAAATATATATTTTTTCTGTCCCAATGTACACAGTATAGTATTATATTATATTGATATAATGTTTTGTTACTTTTAACTGTAGTATTGATTAAGAAGGAATCCGACAAAAAGTATGATACATTCATTATATTTATGTGTGACTTTTATTGAATAAAGGGGTATGCAAACTTGTTCATCTTTTTACAAGATATAAATAGGAAGATAAGTGGGCGATTTACGTACGTTATAGAACAGCTGATTTGAATGCTCATTCGAGTAGTATTGTACGCACTCACACATAACTCAAGTTCATATTAGTAGATTTACCTGTATATACAGTATATATTCCAATTAAATCAAGTTGGTTATTGATTCGTCGTTTAGATTGTAGGACAATGTAAAGTGTTAAATCAACTCTATTACAAAATAAATATCTCCTTCATTTTGTACAATGAAATTTAAAATAGACATATATTTTAATAACGTTGAATACAATACCGTATATTTCAAGTGCTAAATACATTTTCATTCCACTCATTCATTTTAGTAACCATTTATTTACCGACCAGAACCCATTTTTCCCTTCTCAATTTCCATTTCATTTTTTCCATTCATAAAATAACTAAAATTACTTTCCTCTGAAACCTCCTTCAGATATTGATAATAATTTTTTCCCTTTTACTGTGGGTAAAATACTATGGTATAGAACACAGAGCGTATAAAAAGCATCTATGGTTGCCAGATTCCAGTTTGTGATTTATACCTACATTCCCAGTTGTTTAATTTCATTCACTGTGTGTTTTTTTTTACAAACGACCAAAAAATATAGGGCTGCATCACCGTTGATTTAACTTTAATATTTACCAGTATGATATACGTTATCCTAATTAAACAGAAATAAATCTAAAACTAAATTTCATACGTAACTTTTTTTCTGTAAAATTTAGTTTGATATAATCCCGTCATTATATTTAGATAAATTTGCATCAGTTGGTTAAATTTCTCCTCACATTATTTGTGTTCTGACAAGCTTGGAATACTTTTTCTTTTTTTCAAATAACCATCACTAGAATGAATTATTTTGTACAAAATACTTTATTGTGTCTGATCAATCATTTATTGTTGTAGAAGTTCCTTCTTTTAATGAATGTTGGCTATCATAATTGAAATTTCGACATTGGACACCGCTGTTCTGAATAAATCTATAGAAAATCATATGTTTCATTTTCTTAAGTTGTCTTCCAAGATATTTTTTCCCAATTTTTTATCCTGGACAATCATTTGAAGGCCGTATCGTTCTCTTTACATAAAATGACCGAGTTATTGACGGTCTCTTGTTTATTTTTAGTCTCTATAAGTTCATTTTCTTCATTCATGAGAGACAGAATTTGTCCGTTTCTACTTAGTCCATACTATTAACATACAGCTGTACACCCAAAGTTAAAAACCTGGATTTTATTAATATCTCGTGCACTGAATCTCCATGCCTCTAATCCATACAATAACATTGTGAAAACACATCTTTTTCTTTAATTTACATTCATTTGCGGAGTCAATGTTTAAACCTCTTCGTAGAAAGAATATGTGCACAACGCTCTGTAGGAGTATTTACCGGAGTTTCCATACAGAGGTGCCAATCAAACTTAAAGAAGTCGACGGATAAAATAATGGTATGATTTCTTGAGAACTGTACACCATTATGTATCTCAAATATATATCGTTATACTGGAAAACGCAAAGTTAATAGACAAATGCATAGCTGGTAAGATGGTCTAAGAAAAGCAAACTATTTTTACCAAATCCTTATTGGTTTAAAGGTCTCCTTTAATTTTTGTTCGTACCATGATATTTTATGTATCAATTTTTGTCATATGCAAGTATCTTACCGTGATAATCTTACAAGAAAGTAAAACTGAGGTTAGGCTAAAAACGTCTTACATTTTCTATGTTAAGTTTGTATTACTCTTGAATCGTTAAGGGGGTATATCAAACGGATGAAATTCAATAAAAGGGCAATATAAGACCACATTCACATGATGAACACAAAAACAGATGAAAATACACAAGTACTAAATAAGATTAACAGTAAATTTACAGCTGATATTGAACTCCTACAGGCATGTTCAGGTGCCGTGGTATTAAGGTGGTTACAGTGTAAAGCTGGTGCTCCAGTAATGGAAAAATAGTTGGAAAATAAAAAAATACTCTGTGTTCAACGATTGTTCGTTTTAGGCCCACCAATAAGGTGTTTACCTGTTGTAGAAAAGGTTAAGATTATGGAAACGTAATAACCCTAGAAGCGTGTATTCAAAAATTCCTACTTTAATTCTTAATGTAATATTCAGATGGACTTTTGCAGTCTAATTCATAAGTTATTATAATTAACAATGAATTTTTTATAAAATGGTTTAATCATTTTAATAGTACTTGCTTAATATAGATATTTTAATATTTAACTTAGTAATTTAGTACAAAATCTTATTATTTAAAATGTTATTACATTTTGATTTTTTTCTTATTTTTTTGCAGGTAAAACATGTTGCTGAACCGGAATAGTTCAAGTACGTTTGTTTCTTATTTTCATGAAATTCTCCATCAAAAATCTTTGCAATTTAATAGTTCTATTCAATACGTTTAACTTTATATCATTAATTAAAGGAAAAAGACTTGATTTACTTTCCGTTCAAACAGAAGAATTTTACTTTTTATATATGAAAGGAAAGCTTTAAAATAAATAAGTATATAACAAACAACATATTACGTACACAGAGGTTTACAGATTTTTATAGTTCAACTAGAAATTAACACACACAGAACAAAATACCAAAGAAGACACGAATCATACACAAATAACCTCGCAATCTCTCTTTTAGACAATTCAAACGACACTCGCTGACTGAAACAAAGACATTCTACGAACTTATTTTAAAAGTGGCAAGACAGCACATGACTTACATTCGTGAAATGTAATTTCACGAATGGTGCCCATTGGGGCCCCAATGAAAGGGATTTCTACGATCATGACATTTAGGCCTATGTGCAACAAAAAACCTCATATACTCTTTATTCTGCTTAAGAATATATTGTAGATTTCGCTGTAAAAAAAACAATAAGAGAGAGAGAGAGAAAGAGAGAGATAGTTATCAAGGATATTTTCTATTGATATCAGTGGAGTAGCCAAAATTATGACAACTCATTCTATACAAGTAATACAATTTATTTTAGATACTTGACAGACGGTTGGCAAAAAATGTATAAAAGATGCTGAATTAAATACTTTTATTATGCGAGAAACACCCATAAATAGACAGCTTTTCAATATGAATCTATAAGTACTTAGATTTAAATGTATGAACGGATTTACTTTATTATTGGCAATACATAGTATCGATTTTTTTGTTATTATTGACTAGAAAATGATGAACTACATGACTGAACTATTTAAGAACAGAAGAGGTAGAGGCCTGTATCTTTCAACCGAGTACGTGAAACGTCCAGATCTGTCCTAAATCTAGATGTGTCCTAAATCTTTTATTCGTGAAAGCGAATAAAAGATGTATAAATTATATACTGTCATAATTTTCAATTCCTTGAAAAGGGGTTTACAATCCTCACGTGAAGGTTTGTTAAGTATTATTCTTACTGTTTTTTTTAACCTAACAAAATTTTGTGAACTAAAGAGATATGGCTCTCTAAATGAATGCAATAGGTAATGTGGCTCTGGAAAAGTGAAAACAATAAATTCTTGGAGAACCTACGCTTTTGTTGAAAAAAATGTATTTTTTAAAGAATGGGCCTTAATATGCATTTTAGGGCAAAAGTGTATACAAGCCTAATCAAAGTTGTATAACAAAAAAATCGTTCATGCCAAAAATCTTTGTACAAGGCTTAGTTGAGAGGCAATTAACGATTTTCTGGTTTTTTTTTCATGGAAATCTGTAAAAATTATGTCTACTAGCCTAAATTTAAAAAATTATGAAATAAAATTAAATTGAACATTTAGAA
This sequence comes from Catonia carolina, assembly GCA_035578175.1. Taxonomy (NCBI): domain Eukaryota; kingdom Metazoa; phylum Arthropoda; class Insecta; order Hemiptera; family Achilidae; genus Catonia; species Catonia carolina. The sequence goes on from JAQMRL010000008.1 coordinate 23,059,601, forward strand.
AAGCTCCCGATAAAAAAAATTTAATACCCAAAAAAACACATACATACATATTGGTTCTTAAGGGATTTGATATCGCGTTGTCGCGTCAGGATACCACTAAGTAATACAAATAAGTTCTATTCTGTTACTTTGCGGACGCCGACGCGACGACGCCAAAACTTAAGCACAAATACATATTACTTATGTGTGTGTGTGTTATTTTACCTTCCAAAGGTTTTCTGTCGGAGACTTTTAAAATTTTTTATTTAATTTTTATTAATAAAAGGTTAATGTACCCAATGTTTTGTATTAAAAGGATACAATTAAAAATTTTTAATTTTTATCTCCTGGTGAACTAAGTTAAAATTACAACATAATTTACGCTTTAAAATTGATGTAGCATTTTAAAAGAGGAAACTTCATATCATTAACAATAGGATTATTATATACTACGAGACAAAATTTTCTCTTTGTAACTTATAATAATCATTATAATACATTAGGTTATTACTCGTAGCACAAAAGCAAAATTATTCTTGTTAGCTTTCACACTCGTTTGAATCCATTGAATACAGTATGTGATAAACTGGTACCAAGTAACACCCAGTATAAATGCTTTCATTCCGTTAAACAATTAAAAATATTATTAATTATAAATTTTAAAATTTTATGTCATATTCATTGAACTGAATGTATCAGTCATCACTACATCCGTTTTTGATTTATGTTGTTATGTCATTGGTTTTTTGGTATTATAATTATTTATCCATTACTCTTATGTTTCATCCACAAAAACGTAATAAAACTAATAAGAAACTTGCATATTTATTATTAAGTAATAATAAGATTTATTTACAAAAATAAATTTGTACTAAATACGAAATTATTTAATAAAAAACGATCTGATATTTATACAGTCGACTTCGGTTATAACGTAACACCCGGGACAATCAGCATTTTTACTATATAAGTATATACGTATCTGCTAGTTCCAGGGCTACAAAAAATAGTTCTGTTTCTTATCACATGGTCAGCTTATTAAATGGCTGAAGCATTTACGAACAGTAGAGATTGAGGTGTAAAAGACACTAGTCACAGTTATTTCCACTGAGAGTTACAGCCAGACCCTGAGGTGAATTTAAGTAAAGGAGTCGTTTGCAGGGAGGAAAGCGTAGATACCTTAGTCACCAACTACCTTATTCCTTTGGAACAAAATTTCCTACGAATGAATCAATCGCCTTTTTCACTATCGCTGTTATTGGCGTCTTCACTAACAGTCTCACTATTATCTTCCTAACTGTTTCCTTTTTTTACTAGGTGTCAACAAAACTGTTGAAAAATAGCTTTCCTTCTTTATTTTTCGAATTGTGGAAAGAGAAACATCACAGTAGTTAGCCGCTCACTCACGGTTTTTGTTAAGACACACGGATAGGCATTTTTGTTTAGCTTCAACTTCACAACATTTTATTACATGGCATATTAGATTTCGTTCAGCACTGTGAATAGTGTGACCACGTTTTCGAGAAACCGACATTTATGTTTACAGTAACAGTTATATTCGTACAGTTAACCTACAAAAGGTTGCGCGTATACTGGGTATGCTCTGGGTATAGTATAAGTTGTTATATTTGTCGTACTAAAATGAAAGCAGTCGCGCATGCGCACTGATGCTTTTCTATCTTTACCCCTAGTTGCAAACAAGGGCAAACTCGTGACTCGAGTGACTATAGATGCTTTCAGAGGGCTTGATATGCTGATAAGAATACGTTTCCACTAAGGGAGGACGGCAATTGTATACTACCTCACTCCTCGTATTACTAAATAAAGCCTCTAGAGGTCTAAACAAGCCTTTCGGCCGTTAACTTAAAAGACAACAAGCAAATATGTAGCAAATTAGTAAAGAATCAAAGTTTTTGTACCGGAGCAGACAATGAAACGTTTACGTTAACTAAACATGTAAGGTTTAACTGATAACACTATCATTCCCAAGCATCCCAATTATTAGTCAATATTCATCGGTGGTAACTGTAAAAGTTAGTCTATTGACCAGTTTTATGTTAATTCTGTATAAATATAATGTTGCTAAGTTCTCTTCAGGTTTTAATTAAGAATGCTGTGATATTTTGTTCTTATTTGAAGTATTAGTTTTGTACAAAATGGTTAATGCATACAATAAATGTGGTCACTTTTTGTAGTGCATACTGTAATGTCTATTCCGGGTTCTTCTTATTAAATGATAAAACTTAAAAAAAATATTTATTAACAAATTAATCTCTGCGTCGATGTCGTAGAGAAAGAATCAGACAAAAATGTTCGGTTCACTTCTCGAGTTATTTATTCCACTTTGATAACATATAATAATTCTTATACGTGATTTTGACTGGTAATTATGTTGCAATATCAATAATAAATAGAATGGTAATTTTTAGGAATTTGAAAAATTTAATACAGTTTAGCATAAATGAAGATCATCGATATAAAAAAAAGTTCTAAATTTGAACAAAATAATGATAACATCGAAAACAAAACAAGTAATTGTTATTTTAATAGATAAAATAGAGTAAAAATTGCGAGATAAAAGGAAAAATATTTGTTTTATGTGGTTGTCAAGAAACGATTTTTTTCTTTCTACATAGTAACTGATTTTAAATTTACACCAGCTGGATAGTAAATATGTATGAAAATAAACTGTGTATAATTAAACAACAGCCAAAAATAGTAAATATAAGGTCAATGTGCAGCTGGACGTAATATAATCAATTAAAATAAATTATTAGTGTTAAAACTACTAGTAACTTACAATTATACTACCTAACTTAATAGTTAATAACTCCAGTATTGAGTACACTTTTTAAAAAAATTATATATACCACTCCATGATTCACTTATCACCAGTTCCAAAACAAATACATTTTATAGGTTTTATTTCAACGTGCCCAATAGGTCGACCATTAAAATAGAGTACCAGAAATTTACCTGGTTTAGCAAGAAGATAAAAACCAGAAAGAAGCAGATATATTGGCAGGCTGAACAACATACGGGTGCCGGAACAGGTAGAAATGCCTAGCCCATGAAGAGAGGAGGAGGAAGAGGAGGAGGAGGAGGAGAAGGAGAAGGGGAACGAGAAGGAGGAGGAGGACAAAGAAGAAGAAGAAGAAGAAGAATTCCAACGGTATCATCAAAATAAGCGTATGATTGTTGTTTAATTTCAGATACGAAGTCATAAAAAACTGATATTTACCTAATTATCCGTGAAGTTCTTTGTAATGTCAGTTATTTTAACATATAAAGAAAAACAGAAAAAAATATGGGATTCTGAATATTTGGTAATATATTAACTTACTTAGATTCTGATTAACTGGATGACAGATTTTTGAGATAACTGAATTGTGGAATTTTATAGATATTACGTGAAACTAAATTCTTTTGTTGAACAATTTAAGTAGTATATCGAGTTAATAAAGTATAGGAATCTTCTGGGAGGTGAAAATAATTATTTAGATGTGCAAATTTCAAGGTTTAGTTTATGTGTGTGTGTGTGTGTGTGTGTGTGTGTGTACGCGCGCGCGTTGGTGGAAGGGTTCTCGTTAGTCAAAGAAACGATATGAGAAGGTAAAGTAAATCCCTTGTTCAATGTGAACAATGTTTTCAACAGAGAATACAATTTTGATCAGTGATCAAACCATTGTGTAGGATGAGTAGTGATTGAGAGAAAGACCGTGTGAGAAAGAGATCTATTGAAAAACAGACAGAGAGGGAGTGAATCTAAGATAATGTAAAAGGAGAAGCATACGTCACTCTCATTAACAACTTCTCTGTCTTTGCTGAATCCCTTGTTTAATTACAGTGGGCAGGGACAGGTAATGTTAGGGCCATAAAAGCGCAGATACCGTAAGCTTTGAAATCCCTTGCTTCACTTCTCTACAATAGTAAACTTCTGTACCTAACCTTTCTACTTTCGATGCATCAGCACTGATCAATATCCAATCAGCCATATTTGATTATCTTAACTCTAACTCTTCTTTTTCACGGTAATCAGTTCAATTAAAAAATAAATTTCCAAAGTTTTTTACTATAGAGGCCTAGAAAATTTTCAGCTATTGAATCTGTATTTCAACTACTGCTCTGTAATAATCTTTATATTCAAAGAGTTTTTGATTGACTCATTTATTCATCACTAATTCTCTAACTTCTCGACTATTTAAGGAGAGCAAAGCATAAAAAAATGAAAAATATGGATTTCTGAATTTTTAACCTCTTATGTAGTTTGAAATGGTGGCAAAATCTTTAAAATCGAAGAAGTAGGAGTATTGTTATTTATTTATTTTCGTGGAAACTATCGTGCTGCATTGGGAAGTGCGTAGTGTCGAAGGAGTTAGGACTAAATCCATACAAAACTTTCTCTAAGGTGATGCTGAAGTAAGATTCACAGCACATATAAAAAAATTGAAAAATGTTTCGAAGTTATATTAAAAAATGTTATATTAAAAATTACAAAGGAAATTATAAAATTGGTAAAAGGAGGCTAGAGGACTAGTAAGAAGATGAGGAAGACCCATATAATCCTCCTTAGCAACAAGGGATGAATTTCTTTTTACCGTTTTCCGTAAATTATATTTTTTTAAGGGTTAATTGTTTTTTTTCAGGTTCTATTAAAGATGTGTTGTTTAGGTCATCTGCTGAAAGGTTGGTTTGAACCTGTAGAGGTTTTACTAAGTAAAACGAGGAGTGAGGTGGTTTACTAATGCCTTCCTCACTGAATGGAAACATACACTTATCAGCATGCCGGGCCCTATAAAAAGCACATATTTTCCACTCTGCAAATGACACCTTCACTTCATTCACCACAAAGCCTGGCTGTATAATGAAAATTCATTACTTTCAGAGGAGATAACTCGGGTTAGTGTCTTTTACCCTCTACCTCTTCTGTTCTTAAATGATTCAGTCATTTAATAGGCTGACCATGTGTTATGAAACAGAGCTGTTCGTTTTAGCCCTGCAATGAACAGATTTAGTGTAAATAATTTGAAACTCCACCTGTCTGTTATGGGCAGCTACTGAATATATCATTTCGAAATTTTTAGAGTATATTTCTAACACCAATTTCTGGAAATTGTCAGAGAATTATTGTATAATCTTGAACAGTTTTTGAGAAAAAGTCTTAAAAGTAGTTTTTGTGTAGTATTATACAGGAAATTTAAGAAAAAACAGTAAAAATATTCCAAAATGCAGCAAATAGCTTCTGATAAAATGTGTAAACCGTTCTAAATTTTAATACAAAAATGAAATATAATGACGATATCTTTACCGGTTGCTTAGAAAAAGATAAAAACGTTAGTAACATGGAAAAGAATAGCCCAAACTGCTCCGTTTAAAGAGCTAAATTTAAGCAATTTGTGTTCCCAGGTGCTGAAGGCATTAAAATATTTCTATACACGACTAAATATCAAACTGGGGATGTGTATATTTCTATATAGGCACAAAATACGGATTTACGACTAAACAACTCCTCCATTCTTCACTAATTAATTATTATATAACTTCCTGAATAACTAAAAGCTGAAGTACAGAACTTTTTTTAGGTTTTAAAGAAAAACCTTAAGCATTTTGTTTCAAATTTTTGCGTTTAAGAGGAAAGAAAGGGGTGACCACCTCACCCTAAAACAATAAATAGTATTATCTCTATATATTCCTGAAAAGCAGCTACAGCTAAAAAAATTGTCATGCGCATTCTTTAAATGTTCCATAGAGAGAGTTACCCATTTACTATCAATTTAACAGTTACTATCAAAAAGGAGTAAAATAATTTTGTACCGTCTTATTAGGTTCTAATTTTTAAAATCAGAAATAATATTCTGATAGTAATACCAAGATAAAAGAGATAGTGAATATTATTGAAACCGAAAAATTAAGGGAAAATAATAAATCAGTTGTTTCTTTCTATCTCCCTGAGACAAGAAATAGGCCTAAGTAGACTACAAACTACGCCTGCGTAAATAGGTGTTAATTTTCGTTCATAAGAGATTATGCAACAGGGTTGATAGGAAGTTATTGAATGAAGAGTGATGAGAAGTAAAAGTTAAGAGACGTTTAGAGACAGTTTCTCAATTTCAAAATACCCAGACTATTTTACATAATAGATTACAGTAAAGTACCGATCATCCCAAATAATTAGGGCATGATAATTTCGGATGACCGATTTTTTCGGATAATCGATCACACTCAAGAAAGGCAGTACGTAATAAAAAGATAAATATGCTTAGTAGTAAAAAATATCAATTTTAATAGTATAAAAACAATTAAAATTGTAAATTCGTACAGAATCGTAATAAATAAAAATAAAAATACGTTAAAATTAAATATTATGTTGCTATAAGAAACAAAAAATCATTTACCTATTGCAGTTTTAAAAAAAAAATCGCTTATTTTCGTTGTTTAACATTTTTCTTTCGCTTTAATACTGCTAGATCTCTGACTTGTTTGACAGTCAGAAAAGTAGAAAAATCTGCTTCAGGCTGCATTTCATACCAAATTAAAGCTGTTTCTAACGCTTCAAATGCGTGACTATTTGTTGGCGCAGGAACATTGGAATCAGTAATTTGTATGGCTTCGTCGTCGTAATTTTCTGTTGGTACCTGCAGAACTGATTCAATAAGTTCTTCGTCTGTTTTTATTTTGTCATCCGGGAACCGCACACATATTTGTAAATTTGATCCATTCGTTTAAGTCATTTTCATTGCACTCGTCAAACCGGCTATTTGTTGAGCTAATGATATTAGCATTAAATAAAAAGAAACCGATTTCGGATAATCGATATTTTGGATAATCGGGGTTGTACTGTACATTCCAAATCTGAGCCTTCTTGGTGTAGTTTTCTGTGTGATTGGTTTCAAAACTAAAGTCTCGAGTTTGATCCCCGGTTTAGGTGTGAACATCATAAATAAAAATCTATAACTCACAGTCGTCGGTAATAATAATGTTTATGCAACGAAGTAAAAAAAAAATACTAGGAGAGATTGGTCACTGAACTATAACAACAGACTATAAACAACTTTCGTAAAACAACAAGATTTTTTTTACTGATATAAATTCCATACTTACAATTATTTTATTAGTTCTAATTTAGTGGTAGGTGTAAGTTATTTTAAAACATAATAAACGCTAAGACGTTATTGTTCTAACGAAAAATGGAAAGAATAATTAGTCAAATTTTCTCACAACATAAGTCATACTGGCTTATCTTGTAGCCTATTAAATAAAATTAGTGTTTACAAATCACTTGTTAGTTAAGGTAAATAAATCAACACTTTTTCCTTTTTTTCTGGATAGGAAACGTGACAGTGATTTAATATTTTCAACTAACAAGCATGAGAAAATTTAAAAAAATGTATAAACACTTTTATTTTCCCATTATTTAGTTTGATACAAATGGTAGCTCTAAGTGCAATAAGAAACTCAGTTATTAGATTTCGAATGTGTGATTTCAACGTACTGAAAAAATGTAACTAATAATTAATTACATTAAAGGTTTTTGCGTTGGTCAAGCCAATTAGGTTTAAAACTAGTTGACTAAATATTAAAAATTTGTTTTAGTATAGTTAAATACTGATCAATCATACGAATGCAAATACAGATTTTCCATACCACATCTACCAAAAAATCTGTAAAGCAGATTAAAAACACCGATAATGACTTCCAGCTGGGTGATTTACAAAATCAAGACAAACCCAGGACATTACACACTTACATTTACATGAATACTGTTGGTTGTTAATTTACAGTTGCAGTTGTTTCTGTTTAACGATAGCAACGTGTGGCGACCGGATTTTCTTCAGACTCGGTGAAAGTGCAAAAGAAACATATCGAAGTTTCACCAGGAAAATCTAACTACAGTATGCTAAAATAATCCAAATGCAGTAACTAACTTCAGTATGGCGACAATATGTTGTCAAGGGCCCTGGTCTTCAAATAGCATAAGTCATATTCAGAGGGAAGAGAAGAGGTTGAAGATGAAACCTGCGGAAGACCCGCTACAATAAGAACTGAGATAATGTTGCCAGCATCAGGGATCTTGTGTCTTTTGATCGTCGATTGACAGAATGATCAAGGAACAATTGAATTTGACTCACATCATGCATGTGAAACCAATTGTCAAAAGCAACTGGATCCTGTGTCAAGTCAATGTTTTTGTCACACTGCATATCCACTAAAAGAGTTTTTAACATGTAACACATCCATGTAGCTTCTCAGCCCCGTTATTTCCCTGTTTTAAGTCCTTCTAACTTGTTTCTCTTTCCAAGATTTAAAATTAACTCAAATGGGGTCATTTTCAGAAACTGGGTCGTTTCGGAACAGTAGAAGAGGTTGAAACTTTCGTAACCAACCAGCTGAAAGCAATTTCATTACCCAACTTTCAACACTTTAAATAGAAAAAATCGTCGTTCAAGGTTGTGTGGCTTCCCTAGGCGATTACGTGGAAGGAGATATGTGCAATTGTAAATTTAATTGAATTAAAAAATGATTAAATATCAGAATCCCTACTTTATTTACAACTTCGTAGGTCTATTTCTGAATTACTTGTTGACAATAAAAAAAATCAAAATTCTTTTCGGAATTTGTTTTATAATAGTCATAAATTATTTTTTACGGTTGTAATTTTTTAACGTAATAGAAACGGGGGTGTAGAACTTAGTAGATTACACATTAAAGCAATAAATATAATAATAATCTAATGGACTTACTCTTGATGAGATTGAATTTGATTAAGATCGCGAGAGGGAAAGTGAGTGAGAGAGAAGGAGAATGAATTAAAGTGAGAGCGAGTAGGAAATTGGATGAATGAAGTGTTGTGGCAAAGGAACAAGACAAGGAATAGATTCAATTTGAAGTAAAACGAGTGGGAGGACTCGAAGAGACTATGGTTCTCTACTACTCGAAGGGTTGCTCTGTTTAATTAATCTTAATGAGTTGAGGGGGCATAGTCCCTGGAGCCGCTTGGTATTGGGAAATGTAAGCCACTAGATACCATGGGATTACACTCTGCCAAACTAATTGTCGTCTTTCAATGTCCAGACCACTGTAGCTGACCCTCCTTTCCGTTCTCAACAATTCTCCACTCGGAAAACAATATGGAACTATCTGTTTAAATTTATAGTCACTTCCCGGAAATAATGCTCCCTACTTCTATTAAATTAAATATTTGTTTGTTTAATTTCCACTTATTTGATCAGTTCTTACCACTTACTCGTATAATAATTACAGGTTTCAAATTACGTAGTTCAACATTATAATTAAAATATTTTATTTTATTAGGTATTTTAAAATTTCCTTTAATTTCCTCGTTGTACTAATCCATTTATACTATGAGTTAACTTACATTTTAGTATAAGAAAACTATTTTTATTTACGTAGAATAATTGCTCATTACAAAACTTAATTATTCAAACCTTTATTCAAAATAAAAAATAGAAGATAAATGTCTCTCTACCCAAATAACAATCTTGTTTTCTACCATAAAAAATATTTCAAAGAATTCTATAAACTTTTATAAATAATCAAAAGATACTTTTTTAATAAATCACATTAAAATGAAATTTTCTCAAGAATACCTAGCAAACTATTTCTATAAATTTATACAGTACTAACGTTTATATTCAATACCATACAAGATTTAAATCTTATTCATAAAATATTTCTTTACTTATTTGACATAATGCATAAATATTTCCACAAAGTATAGATTTTCAATTCAGGTACACATTTCAATACACAATATTTTTAAATTTTACATACCACTCGTACGTTTATTTCTTAGTGTGAAACCTGTGTATGATTGTGTGTAATTCAAGGAAGCGTTTGACATTCTGGTACTGACATTTTAATCCTGCACTTCATGTATATAAACATAAACAGATAAAACGTGGAGTTCTGTAATCGGACTTAACATGTGTCGTTACTAGCGTAGCGCAGCTAGCAAATAAGCAAACAAAATTTCAAAATATTCACCAGCATCGAACAAAACCAAAACCCGTTATTCTGTAAACGTTACAAATCATTTTCAGTAATATTTCTCAATGAGAAATGTAAAAAGTAACTAAATTTAATATTCTATTCATAAAAATATTCTCCATTTTTATCAAAGAAATACAAATAGAAAAATTAAAATATATGAAATTTTGAAAGTAAATCAATAAATGAACTTGTAAGAAAAAATACAATAAGCAAATAACCCTTTTTTAATATTTTCTTATTACATGTTCGAAGCTTTAAAACTTTTTTTATAATTCTTTGTAAAAGTTATTTATTACTGATTTAGCAATATTGTGCCCTGGCCTGCGTGCGGGCTCATTGCTTACCACAAAAAATTGAATTAAAATCAAATTTAAACAATAAATTAGTGACTAGTGAGCCAGTCTGTTAATGGGGGCTTAAATATTTGTTTAATGAGAAAATATATTCATAGAAACCTTCTAGTAAACAACAACCAAACCATTGTTGATAATACATTTACTATACAACTGATTTATTGTAAATAATTTATATCAAATATCTAAAATTTTCTTCAAATTGATTGATCGTTTTGGTGTCGTTTAAATTCAAAATTGTAAAAAATTTGAAACAAAACGATTTTTGGCAAGTAAAAATATCTGCATATTTTGGAATCCTGTTTATTATCTATTTCGTTATAATGTAGAATTTATCTTGATAAGAATAAATACAACTATGGTTGCTATCAACATAAAATATTTTTGTTTCCTTGATAGAAGTAGCTATTAATTATTATTAATGCAGGTTTCATCTCTCCAACAATGACAAACATTGTTTGTAGGAGAACACGTTATTTACCACGCACTATTACTTCCACTGCCTTTTTCTCAAAGACAGAGCCACCCTTCTCACAAGTATCCTATATGTTAATCTAAATAACCCAATTCAGTCAAAATACATGTTGTATAACTTTTGTTTAGAACAATTAATTTACTTTCTACCCTTCAAGTTAGGTTAAAAAAATTTTCAATACGTAATTCCATAACCTATTAATAACCCATTGATCTCAAATCTGGTAACGCAGACTCTCCCAACCAATCCAGTAGATGTCTAAAATGTCGATGGAGTTGAGACCTCATCAATTAACGTAGTACTGTAATTGACTATCCATTACAGTATTCTAAATGCTGCACTTAATGCTACACTTATCTATTCACGTCGGAGTTCTGTCACTGGACTGTGTCTCCACTCACATTTATTTATCATGTTATTTTTTCCAAATTTGTGTTATCACAATCACTGATTGTTTCCATTATATTGTGAATTTCCTAAATAGAGAGAAAAAAAATACGTAATTCCAAAATTATAGATGAGGAATATTCTAAAATATGAGATTACAAACTTTACGAAGATTCAATTTACTGGTTTATATTTTTCAAAAATAAATTAAAACAAATTATTTTTCATAATATCATGGAAGGTGTAACAGTTTTATTTACTATTAACTTATAAACATATAAAGCAAATGACAATCAAAATAAAACAAAAGAAAATCGGTTTTAAATAAAATTTTAATTGAATCTGACTGGTTTTTTAAAAAATGAAATTTAGAATATTTCAGATATTAAGTTATTTAGTTATTATTATTAAATTATATTTTATAAAGTATATCTCAGCTGTTAATGAATTAATATTTAATAGTTCACCGGTTAATGTTCTATACTTATCTTTTTCTGAAGTCCGTCGCTCGCCTTAAGAGTTTCGTTCAATCTTTCGTTCGAATTTTAATATTTTTCTCAACGTAATTCAAAAAACAAACCGCACACAAACTCAACCTTTATCTTCAAACTGCCCCGGTCAATAGCACACCAAATCAAATATGCATTCGCTTATATTACCTAGTAATTACTTTTTGTTTGAAAATTTTTAAAACTTTCAAATAAAATATCATTTTTTTTTTGTAAATATGTCTTTTAAACTTAGTTTATGATCTGCGTAGATATTTTTTTATTTTAAAATTTTAATAAATGTGTTTTGTAACTTTTAAACACTCTTTTAATTCATTTAAACATAAAAACTTCCATCACTAAATTAACGGCTGATTTTTAACTATAAGCTGAGATTATTAAGTTATTTAATTTATTAATTTAAAAAATAAGATGTTATTTAGAATTAGCAGGTTTAATAATTTACAAAATGTAAAAATTTAATTATCAATGTTTACATAATTATCAATAGCAGTCAGATTATAAAAACTTGGTTGGCTAACCTGTATTAGGGTTATTATCACCATGTGCGTTTGTAATGCTACAAAGGAGAGAGCAAGATATCAGTACTATCTGGTAGTCCTGATATCAGATGATACGGTAGATTTTTTCTTTAAGTACTAAATACTATGCTCTGGTCTAGTACAATACAGATTATAGCGAAGAAGTTTGTAGCTACATCTATTTTAGAGCGCATAACTACATTATGGTGTGGGTGCTGGAAAATGAGACTCGGGAATGAATAAAAGCCGGAGGCCTTAGAGATGGACTGGGTACGAAAGTCATGCAGAATCTCTAGAGTGAAGCATGTGAGAAATGAAAACACAAGGCAACAGACCGATTCTCAGAGAGTCATAGTAGACAAAATTAAGATCAGACAGTTGTTAATCGTTGTTAATCTGTGTGGAAAACATCCAGACAATGGCATCTGATAGTTGATATCAAAGAGAATCCGTCTTCTATCGAAAGAATAAACGAGAAGGGGTCGTTCTCAAAAAACATGGGTACACGGAGTTTAAGAAGCTGTGGTAGAGAGGAATCTCAGAAAAAGTATCAGGGAAGACAGAAGACAATTAGCTGCAGAAGTGAGTCACGGAAAATTTTGTAGGACCACGAAAAATAAGTAAATTTATATGTACTATTTTTTATATTGTCCGAAATTTCAAGAAGATATGGGCCTAATACATTATACAAGAATTCCCTTTTAAGTTTTAAGTATGACGTATAAGACGATACTTCAACCGATCTGGATCTATGATAGTTAAATTTATGGTGCAGCAAACTCATCAGTAATTTCACGAATACAAAGCTTTTAAAGTAAATTCTTACGACTTATTACTAATTGCCCGAGTTACGTATCCAATAGAACACTACACGATGACTAACGCGTTCCTTACGTCAACGATACATATATCTAAAACTGTACCGTAGGTTCAGAGACAAACTTCAAAATCATAACAATCCCTTCTAATACAATATGAATTCTGCAGACCTACCAGGAATCGCATAAAGACGACTGAAACGCCGATGGAATAGAGACATGGTACATTAACGCAACTGTAACATTATTACGTACACAAAAATATAATTTAAACGAAAACATTTTTATCGTTATCTGGAAAGCTATCGCTGGGTGGTGCCCTTCTCAGTCATTAACGCGGTTGGATTGTTTTTTTGGTAATTTGGTCTTGAACATCTTTGCTAGTTGTTCTCTTCACAGTTGCAAAATAAACAAAGTAAAAAAAGTTTTAAGTAAAGCTTTTATAATCACTCAATAAACTTAATTAGAAGTTTTTTTATTTTATTTTTTATTTATTTTTTTATTTAGGAAATTTACAATCTGTTGCAAACAATCAGTGAATGTGATAACACAAAATTTGGAAAAAATAACATGATAAATAAACGTGAGTGGAGACAGAGTCCAATGACAGAATTCCGACGTGAATAGATAAGTGTAGCATTAAGTGCAGCATTTAGAACACTGTAATTAATAGTCAATTACAGTACTACGTTAATTAAAAATTTAAAAAAATTTAATAGTAACTAATAGGCGTATCTAGGTCTACGTGTAAAATAGAAAAGTTTTTTTATTGTATATAAAAATAACTTTATGGGAAACGTTGTAACTTTCGCAACAGGTGTCGTTACTTCAAAAAGATGTAACGGAAAATAGCGTAATAAAAAACGAACAACATTTAAGCGAAAATAGAAATATTAAAGAATGCAACAGCAAAAAATAGATAATTTATAGATAGCCTTGTTTATAAATTAATAAGTATTGATTTGTTTTTAAAAAAGTATTATTTTTCAAAAATCGAGAAAACTTAGTTATCATAGATTTATTTATGAAAAACTTATGATTTCAATTATTATTATTACTTCTCGTATTGTTCGATAAATCTTCTGGCAACTATTTCCAAACTATTTGAATGATTTCTTTTGCCTCGTCTGTTGACCTACCTTGAAGAGAGTGAAATAATATCAGCACATCAAATTGGTTTTCGTTCTCGCCACTCAACTATTCAACAGTTACATCGGGTTGTGGATTTTATCACGGATGGCCTGGAGAGACGTAACACATTTTAGCAATCGTTCCTGACATATGTGCAGTATTGATAAAGTGTGGCATACAGAAAAACTATATAGCTCCGGGAAAACTGAAATGTCCTCTTTCAGATACTTCTTATTTTCTGATATTACGCTCGTTTCTTAAAGACAGATCTTTCAAATTACGACTGAGAGAAGATTCTAAAGTTTTTATATCCGATCAAAGCTAGGGATCCACAGGGAGCAATAATCTCACCAATATTATATACATTGGATTTACGCTTAATCTTACGTTTTTAACGACTTCTTCTTATTTTTCTTCTGCCTTTCAAGGATTAGACATCTCTGCCTGTTCTGAACCTCTCAAATCTGCCCATCTCTTTCTCGGGCGTCCTCGTTCTCTCCTGCCTTCCAGCTTATAGCCAAATGTCTGGTTAGGAATCCTATTCTTCCTCATTCTGTTCACAAGCTCTAACCACTGCATTCTGTTCTGAGATACCTTGTCTTTTATAGAGAAGAGTTGAGTTCTTTCCTTATCTCGGTATTCCTGTATCGATATTCTCTACTACACCCATACATATAACCTCAGACGTTTAACGATTTCAATGAGCAAAATATGGAAAATTACTGATTGAGGCTAAACTGTGCACTGTAGAATTAAAAAATTATCGCTTAAAGTAAACGTTACAGGCTTTTACATTTTCTATGATTTCAATTATGTAAGTTTTGTTCTAAAATCGCACAAATAACTCGCTAAGTTCAGTTCATTGATTTCTATTAAATTGTTCGTGTCGGGTTGTCTTTTATGATATATTTTGTTCACAAACATACAGACACATTAAATGACCGGGAAAACATCTATTTGGGCTTATGTATTTTAAACAAATGTATTTTCGGTAAAAAAACTTAATTATGAAAATTTAACATGAAATCATTAATTTTTCTTACCCAAAATAATTCATATAGAGCAAAAGACAGTAAAATAACTGTGAAATGGTCCGTATACTTTGGAAAATACGATGTTGGCTTTACCCTTCCGCCTATTACACAAAATATAACATTATCATTATAGTGTTGTTGCTTACGAGAACAGCTAAAAGATTGGTTTGAACCTCTAGAGGTTTTACGAAGTAAAAACGAGGAATTAGGTGGTTTCCATAGCTTTCCTCACTAAGTTGAAAAAGTATGCTTATCAGCATACCAGGCCCTCTGAAAAGCACCCACTTTCCACCTTGTAAAAGACACCTTCACTTCATTCACCACACGGTCAGGCTGTATACTGAAATGCATTACTCTCAGAGGAGATAACTCTGGCTAGTGTCATTTACACCTCTTCTGTTCTGAAAAAGTTCAGTCATATAATTGGCTGACTATGTGATAAGATAGCTGAAACTAACAGATCGAGTGCAATTAATTTAGCATTCTACCTGCTCGTTATGGACAACCATTATAGTATGATATAGACTGTTCTAATATTGCAGTACAATACAGGTTTTTTATGAATTAAAAGATCCTACTGGGATCTAAATAATGTAATGTATGCTCAAAGGACGTGTACCCTCATTGATAATGTAAAAGCTATCAATTAGACAGCCTGTAGTAGTTGGTGTATATGTATTAACAGCGGAGTTAGTGTCCTTGTCAAGAGTTTCTACTAGTGGCTTTAGCAAGTAAAGAGACAACTAATTACTACTGCAAGAACATTAATGCCGTTTGGCGACACCAGTTTCCATCTTAACTCCATTCCCCTTTAGTATATCATTTCCCCCTAAAGGCCTCTTTGACCTCATACCATAGAACACTGACACTAGTCTAATTTCTCTATGGTTGCTATTAGTACTTAGCCTTTGGTTATTATCCACTCATGATTCCCCAGGGTGAACAATAGTTGGTTACTTGTTCATAGATATCTGCAGTAACAGATACACAAAATTGTTTACACTGTGTGAAACATTTTACTTATTTTCTTCTTCAGTGGGTAGTATTTCCCCAAAGTAAGTTATTTATTTTATTTACTTTAGTAATATCAAAAATAAATTGCTTATGGATTTTCACAAAAATAATAAGTTACTTTTACATTTCTTTATTGCGAATAGGCTAATATGGAAACGCTGGTCAAAATTATCAAAACTATTTCTTATTTAGTTGTTTACCTTCCTTAATTAGTTTATTTATCTCTTTAATCTGTTACTAGCATGCCCCGCGCGGCTTCGCACGCGAAACATGTGTAGGGCCTAATCAATTTTTTATATAAATATGTAACAGAAATTGTGTAATCGCTAGATCGACTGTATACTCCAACGTAAGTACGCGGGCGCGCACACAGGCAACGTTTTGATAAACTCCCCCGCGTACGTCTCTCGGTAGTCTTTATACGTATGTACGGTCTTCAACAATAGTACATACACACACACACACACACACACACACACAAACACAAAACGACGGTTTGATAATTTCCCCGCGTACGTCTCTCAACAAATCAAAACCCTTCATCTATTTCAACAGCAAAACGTACTCACATGTACACAAACACACACACACACATATTTATGAAAATCTTCATTAGGCCCCTTAGGGCTATCATTTTTTAAAATTTGAAAATAATTTCTGTGAATATAAATACGAATATGCTGTCGAAATTTCATTAAAATCCGTTCAGTAGTTTTTGAAATTAGCCTGCACAAAAAAACAAGCTTTATCTTTATAATATTAGTATAGATTCATTTACTTTAGAATATGCAACTCTTTTTCTTTGAGTTCAGCGAGATTAATCTTACGTTATAAACTAATTTTTTAAATTATTCATAATTAATTTAAATATTTTCTCTGTCCGTAATATCCTTAAAAAACGTCGGGCTACAATTGGTTGGCTAATTGGCTTGCATGTTTACCTAGTCTTTCGTGAAATTTAATATAGATGGACGCAGTTAGCTCCTTTACAGTTGGAATTTCAAATCGTGGAAGGTTTTAACGCTTATACAAAAAGAAGCACCAGATTCAAGTCTTATTTTGATTGAAAGACCTGGATCGACGTAAAGTTTCTTTCTGCCACTACTCCAAAAAGCTGGACACCATAAGTCCAGATTGGTGTCAAAATAGTGTTTTGTATAAATTAAAATTTCGGAACGTAGATTTAAGTTTCATCGAGGGGTACTTTAGCGACGGGGGAATGAATGTTATTCAGCATTTCAGGTTGACAAGTTTGACGTCGAGAGGTGAAATTAGTTCAGAATTTGTGTATAGCTTTACTGGAATGAATGAGATTATGAGAAAGGGTTACTTCATGAAAATGAATAAGAACAAAACGAAAGTGTTGTGCAGCAGCAAGACTGGTATAGAAGAGATAGGAAATTTAAAAGTAGGGAACGGAAACATACAGGAAGTTGGGGAATTGTGTTATCTAGGGAGTAAAAAACAAAGGATGATAGAAGCACAAGTGATATCAAAAGTAGGATTGCTCAAGCTAGAAATGCCTTTGAAATGAAAAACAGCTTACTGAGTACAAACGTTGACTTACAGGTTACGAAAATTTTCTTAAAACAATATGTTTGGAGTGTAGCATTGTACGGAAGTGAAATGTGGTTGATTGGGGCAGCAGAATGGAAGAGGATGGAACCTTTTAAAAGGCGGTGTTATAGATTGGATTGGTGGACAAAATAAGTAATAAGTAATTCAGGTTCTTAGCGAGTGGATAAAAAAGAAGTAGTATATATCGAAACATATTACAAGGAGAAAAGATAGGTTAGTGGGGCATATCTTAAGACACCAGGTATTAATCTATCGATAATGGAAGGTAATATTGAGGGAGTGAATTGTAGGGGGAGGCAAAGGTTAGAATATATAAAGAAAATTACATAAGATGTAGGGTGTTACAGGTATATAGATATAAAACGGCTTGCGCAAGATATAACAGCTTTGAGAACTGCAACAAATATAGTCAAGAGACTGATGACAATTAAGTTGAAATTAACCTGATTTGGTTTATTTGGATTCAACTTTATACCCCAGCTGTTAAGCCAGTCCTGTATTAATAAAAGATGACGCTATCCGAACCTAGAAGCTGCAGAATTACAGAATTTTAATTATTCAAAAATATTTCATTCCTTTAACATTGTGTGTAGTCAGATGAAAATTACATAATATATTTTGTTAATAATAGAACTGAAACACAATAGTCTACCGATGACATTTCGGAATACATGTGAAACCGATGTAAGCTTCTAGAATAATTTAATACTAATTATTTTTAAATTTATCCTTTATGATAATGTTATAAATAATTAGAAATAATATTAATAATGTGTTAATTAAAATGGATAAATAATTTTAATCCGTTTCAATAAATAAAAGTGAAATAGAAAATGAATTTAAACTGGACAGACGACTGTGGTACACAAACTGAATTAGATTATATGTGACAAAGCACTCGAATGAAACGCTTTCACAATTAAAACATACATACATACTGTATTGTAAAATGTAAAACCAATAATTCGGCCATGAATAATCTGTAATTAATCCCTACCGACCAAGTTACATCTCGTTTCTGACAATTAAGGGTTTTTTCCTCACATTGTATGGATGATCATTACATGCAACATTATCTAAAATTTTCAACAACAAAAAAACAAACCTATACATACATCAAAACGTTCATTTTTAAATTATAAAACGTGTATTTTTTTGAAAAATAAATTAATAATAATTTTAACGTGTAAAATCATTTACATTATCATCGAACCATCACTGATTTTTTTCACATCGATCAGAAAATGTGTATTTATTTTTATTTTTTGTACAAAAATAATTTATGTAGCTTTTTTCATTGAAAATTAAAACAGGAAAAGCGATTTTCAAACATGTTAACAGATGAATGAAAGTTAACAAAAATTACTAATTACTTTTTAATTAGGAAACCTTAATCAATACAAAAATACATGATTTTTAAGTGTACCAATGCTGAATATTTATAAACGTGAATAATTGCAGATTACAGCTGTGTTATTTATATTTTTGTTAAAGTTAATATGCTGTCAGACAAAAATATTTATATAAGTTATTTATTCTGTGTTCCATTTTGCTAAAAACTTATATCACACAACTAGAAGTTTAAAACAACTTTTCCTAAGACCGAAAGTCATAAATCTTTTTTTGCTAAAGCTTTTGTTTATTTAAGTCCGAAGTGGTTTAACCTGTTGCCTATTGAAATTAAAAATAGCTTAAACATGTTATTATTTTCAAGAAAGTTAAAGATTGGCTCAATGACGTAACTGATGTTGATCCACTTGAAAGAATTTTGTCGATTAGTGTTGGTATTTTACCGACTCTTGGAGTGCTTCCTATCTAGTACTTATAGAAACTTGCTGATCTTGGTAAATAATATAATAATAATAACTAATTTTAGCGTAAGTACAGGTGATCTGAAGACTGCTAGCAGTGGTTGCTGTTTAATATCAAAGATAACATAGTTCACATGCGCTGCAGCTGTCGCTACAATTTGGGTTATCATTTGTAATGGATGATGACATTGATTTATAATTCATTTGTAGACTTGTTTTAATTCGAATTTTTTATAACCACCGTTTACTTGATTTAGCGTTTATCAATTCATAGTATAAGATATAATTTTGTAAATATTAAAATTGTGTATTAGGCTATATATTTTGTAGAAAACTAATAAATATTATCATTATAACATAATTTATTTGGTATGTTTTGTAAACTGCTGACTTGATCTACCTAATACAAATACAACAGCGGCTACATTTGCAGATAATAACTCTATTATTGCAGTCAACGATAATCCTGCAAGTACCTACGTAACAATTTTTGTAAAACTATATTAATCTGAAGTGAACACTCACAAGACATTATCTTGCCAATGTAGAGAACGAGATAAATAACTTGTGTTTAATTAACCATGAGTAAACAATTAAAAATTAAACACATAATTTATTTAAACCATGAGTGAATGACACTAAAATTTAGTTCCATTTAATTCACAATCATTACATTTAATGTAAATCATTATCCATTTGACTTAAAAATAGCGAAAATTACTAATTGACGCTAAACTAAGCTATAGAAAGAAATCCTTGAAATAAAAGATGTAAGTTACGGTGCATAATTTTTTTATTATGGCAGTCAAATTATACTAATTTTATCGTAAAATCCATAAATAAGGCCGCAAACTTAAATAATCCATTTTTTACTATCTTAATGAGAAAATACGGAAAATCTCTAATTAATAAACAAATGCTAGTCAATGTACCGATTTTTAAAGAATCATAAAAGACCTTTTTAAGAAAATATCAAAAGTGTGACAAAAACACACGACTAAACAACTACTTTCGGTTGACCGACTTTCATGAAAATGTTAGTGTCAGGTCCTGACAAAGAGGTAACTGACTAAAATTTCAAGTTTTAAATTTGTACGATACTCCGTTCTTGAAATATTTTGTTCACACACAGACGAATCACTAAAAACATGTAATTGGGGGTTCAGAGGACTTAAAAACGTGTATTTCCGTTAAAAACTCGATTTCAAAACATCGATACAAAAATTATACTTTCCTAGTACAATAAATTTATATAGGGAAAGATAAAGTAAAATATCGAATTAGGATTATATAAATTTCTTGTATTTTAAAGTAGGCCCTACTGTGGAAATTGTATTATTTGCAATTCAGTAGGGAGGAGAGACTGTAGAAAAACGACTCAAACAAATTTGATGTCTCTTAACATTTACTTATAAAACCCTTTGCTACCCATCAAGAAAATTTCAATGAAATTTCGTAGACAAATTTATTATGCTGTTCTGTTGAAGAAGTTGTTACCGGTAATTTCAATAAACGCTGTATGTAGTTGTAATCTTTTTCAGCATGAGAACAAAATCTATGTTATGAAATAAATTATTTAAGAATTTAAAAAACGGGAAAAAAGATATTTAAAACGATTCCTTCTAAGCTCCTAGTTTTAGCGAATAAATAAAAGTGACTTAAAATATCGTTTACAAAGGGAGAATGAAATTATTTTGACTTCAGATACTCGTATTTAATATTTTAACGAAAGGATTTAAAGAAAAATGGTTTGACAAACAAATCTTGATAAAAATTTAAAGTCAAAGGAAATTGGAAATAAGTAGCTTTTAAGAATGAAGAAAAAATAACAAAGCAACATTTCAACGGGTCAGTAATTCAACAATGAGTAAACCTTTTCAGTTATATCCAAGTCTATAATGATACGTTAACAAGGGCTGGCGAATTAATCCGAGAAATAATGGGCTGTAGTAGAGCGAATGGGTTCAGTATGTTCTGTAAAGGGTAGGATAGTTAATTATGCATTTCCAATCACCCCTTCGTTAAGACCAGTCGCCGGTCACCCCATACCTCTTCTCCTTGTTACCGACCGGTATAGTTGATCACAACCCCTTTAGCCTGTAATTCATTCTTTAACGAATAATCAAGTCTTTATTGATAAGAGGGGAAGATCTCGTATTTCAACACAATCTAGATCTTCCGTTTTGTCTAGTTCTGGAATTAAAAAAAATCCCTTAAATTAATGATTATTTACATTGTTTGCTGTAATACGATTACTTGTTAAATAACCGGTTTAGAATTTTATTTTATTCTATTTGATTCTCTGTTCTCTTTTCTAAATATAAAAGTCTACGAAAATTTAAAATTTGTAGTTTTCTTTAAACACTTTTAGGATGACACACGGGCGTCAACATTACATGCTTTGGATTTGACTAAAAAAATCATAAGTTAAAAATAGTGAAAATGAACTAGTTAATAGAGGTTCTTTTCAAAAAACCTTCCCAGCAGTACGACGCCTTCATCGCCACTAAATGAGAAATTTACTAAAACATTTTGTTTTATCTTTCTAATATTATAAAATATGGATTTTTTTATAACTTTAAATTTTGAACAAATTCTTCTTTTGAACTTTTTTGTTAAATTTTGGACAATTCCATATTAAGTAGTATAATTTGTATAATACTAAGGCTGTACTTGTTGGGTATATGGACTTGTTAATCACAAAATTCACGTTATTTCGGTTATAATTTCTCTTTATCAGTAATTTCGATCTTAAAAAGAAGACGGAATCTAGATCTTCTCTGAGTTTTAACTAAAATAATAATAATATATAATAAAAATAATAACAATTAAACGAACTAATTATCATATTTGACTTCCGGTTTGGTGTTTGTAAACAAATGTTGTGCTGTTTATGTTATGGACAAAAATACAAGTATTTTGCTATTTAAAACTATTAATTACTTGTCTGCGAGTCTACCGATTACACTTAAGTGATAGGTAATTATTTTATTTCATTTTGTTTTATCTTTTGTTTTTTTTGTCGGCATTGTTGTCATTGTTGATAACCTAACCTAAGCTAGCCTAGGTTACGGAAAATATTTAAAATGGCTTCTGAGTACAGAGGTTCATTGTTAAATAATAGTAGTAATTCAATGGAAAAAAAACAGTAAATTAAACAATCAACAAGCTTCTTACGCAAATAGCGTAAAAACGAATAATTTTCCAACGAAGGCTCAGGCCATAATTTTAGATGCAATCGACGGAATACCAGTAAAGGAGTACATCCAGGCAGTTGGTTTATTAGTGAAACCCGAGAACATTAGGTTTGTTTCTCGCATCTCGATGAACAGAATTTGTATGTATCTTGCTTCGTCAGATATACGAGCAGTCTTGTAGCAGGCCACACAGTCATTTCACTGAAGAACAACAAATTGCTTATTCGGCCGTTAATTACAACGTACAAAAGGATTATTTTATCAAATGTGTGTCCAGTAATTCCTCATAAAATACTGGAAGATAAACTTTCTAGACTTAATATAAGACTAGCGTCTAAAATTTCTTTCCTGAAAGCGGGGATATCTGAACCCGGCTATAGCCATAGGCCTATCATGAGTTTCAGACGTCAGGTGTATATCCACCCGGAAGATTTCGGAAAATTACCTGACTCTATGAAGATTGTATATGATGATACATCCTATTGGATTTATCTATCATCTGACTCTATTTCCTGTTTTGTCTGTAAACAACCGGGGCATCAGGCTAAAGATTGTACTTCAATCATAAATGACAAAGTCAGTGACCTCAATCGTGAAGATGAGAATTTAGTAAGCGATAGGGATGTTGGTCATGTTAAAAATGTTGGTAGTTTAAATGAGGTTGAGGACAATGAGGTTCCTACTGTTAACGGAAATCATAAATCCACTAACAATTTTCAATCCGATGGTTATTTTGATACCAGTGTTACCGGTACACAAAAATCAAACGACACTAGTAATCAACATAGTAAATTTGATGTTGAATTTCCTGGGCTTCCTGCTCCTGGTAAATCTAGTATGACTGAAGCCAAAATACATAAAATGCCGTTGTCGTCTGAGGGCTCTACTGCCATTAATAATGACGAGTGTTTAGATAACTCGTCGAATATCGATTCATCTACAGAAGAAGGGTATACCCTAACTAGACCGATGAAAAGGAAGATTAAAAAGGAGAAGGGTGATCACTTTTCTAAAGTAATAGAAGACCAGTTAAGTCCTCTGAAGGACATTCTCAGTAGCAAAGACAACTCCTACGTTCTTGACTACATGCAATTAAAGAGCCTCCTTGAAAGGACTTACGGTTCCTCCAATCCTGTAGGCATTATAGAGGAATATACATCTGACCTATCTAAAGTTTTGATTCTTCTTAATGATACTTATCCTTCTTTAAATGGAAGATCCCTTAAAACTAAATTTACTAAATTACAAAAGGCACTAAAATCAGCGATAGATGGATCTAATAACTCAAGTATGGAAATTCCAGTAAAAAGTGCCAACTTAGAAGGTGACAGTAATCTACTATCTTTGCTAGACTGTGATTCGTCGTAATTGTTGGAATATATATTTCTCGATTTTCAAAATTGTTTTTATTTAATCACTTAAGTTTTATGTTCTAAAATGACAGGAAGTTATAATTCTACATATTCCATCCTTCAATGGAATATCAATGGTTTTTATCAGCAAAAAGAGTTTCTCCAACTGCTTGTTAATAAACATAATCCGATTGCAATCTGTCTGCAAGAGACAAATTTTAAAGACGATCTATTTGCACCTATTTCTAATAATTATCCTATCTTTTATAGAAATAGAGTAAATGTTCTACACGCTAGTGGAGGTGTGGCCATGTATATTCATAAAAAATTCAAAACTTCTGAAATTAAATTAAATTCTAACATCGAAGCCGTCGCTGTATCCGTTCTTCTTCCAATAGGTTCCATTACAATTTTTAACATCTACTTACCTAACCAGTACAAGCTCTCATCCACCGAGTTGTATAATTTAATCCATCAACTACCAAAACCGTTTTTAATCGCCGGAGATTTTAACTCTCACAACTATGCTTGGGGTTCTCATAAAAATGACGCCAGAGGTAATATTATTGAACAATTATTGGAAGATACTGATGTGGTTCTTTTAAATAAGAAGAAACCTACTCATTTCAACAGCAGTTATAAAGTTTTTAGTGCAATAGATCTTACTCTTTGCAGTGCGTCAGTTGCTCATCAGCTTGAATGGAGAACTGAGTCCGAATTGTATGGTAGTGACCACTTTCCGATCATTATTGACATTCGATCTAGAGATACATTTGATACGATTAATCAGAAATGGATTTTTGGTAAGGCCGATTGGGAAAAATTCCGACATGACATATCATTAACAATTGAGGAAATATTTAAGCCCACCTCTCATACACAAGAAGAAAGAACAATAGATGATGAAATTAGTTGTTTTACTAGTATAATTTTAGAAGCAGCAGTTAAAAATATACCGAAAACTTCAGGCAAAATCCGTAAAAGGCAAGTCCCATGGTGGGATGATGAATGCAAGGAGTCTCTACAAAAATTCAAGAAATCGTTCAATAAATATAAACGCCACCCAACTCAGATAAATTTTACTGAGTATAAAAAGTGTAGGTCGTATACGAGAACATTGTTTAAATTAAAGAAACGTAAGTCATGGAGTGATTTCATCTCCTCAATTACCAGCTCAAACTCCGTTGAATCGTGGAATAAAATAAAACAAATAAGAGGTATTAAATGTTCTACTAATATTTCATGTCTTGTAAATAGTAACCGTAAAATAATCACACATCCAGATGAGATTGCCAATTTATTAGCCGACACCTTTGCTCAAAGTTCCAGTGATGCTAAATATAATGCGAAATTTTTAGAAATTAAAAATAATACTGAACTCAATATTAACGAAGTCACTGACGATGGAGCCAACACCTTAAATCATCCTCTTAATTCTACTATTCTTTACAGCGAGATCCAAAATGTCATTTCAAAATTACGTAATTCAAGTCCTGGACCTAACGGTATTTTTAATATATTTTTGAAGAATTTACCTAATAATGTCATACTATTTCTATTAGACATTTATAACAGAATCTTATCACACGGTCTCTTTCCGGCCATTTGGAGGGAAGCTATTGTAGTTCCAGTGCCTAAACCAAATAAAGATCATAGTAAAGCAAAGAGTTATCGACCGATTGCATTAAATTCCACATTATGTAAACTTCTAGAAAGGATATTAAATAATCGGCTAGTTTGGTACTTAGACAACATTAGCTTTCTGTCTAAATTTCAAAGTGGATTCAGAAAAAATAGATCTACTTAAGATCATCTTGTTAATCTACAAACCGACATATGTGATGCTTTTGAATCTGGTGAACACCTAATTGCAGTTGCATTGGATATGGAAAATGCATACGGTATGGTTTGGAAGTACAGAATTGTAAAGATATTAAGTGAAATTGGTGTTAATGGACCGATCCTAAACTTCATTTCAAATTTTTTACAAAACAGGGTTATAATGGTCAAGGCAAATGGAAGTCTGTCGAGAAAATTTGTTGTAGAAAATGGTGTTCCACAAGGATCCGTTTTGAGTGTAACTTTATTTCTTGTTGCTATAAATGATATAACTAAATTAATATCACCACCAGTAAAATGCTACATATTTGCAGATGATGTGACTGTTACTATTAGAGGCAAAATCGTCCAAACAACTCAACACTGTTTACAGAAAACGCTGAGTGATATACAGAAATGGGCGTTGAATAACGGATCTAATATTTCACTGACTAAATCAGATTATATTATTTTCTCCCGAAAACACTCATCGGATGAACATACACAGCTTTTTATAGGTAACCATGAAATTAAACAGAAAAATGAAATTAGAATACTAGGTATGGTATTTGACGAGAAACTTACGTGGGTTTCTCACATTAAAAAACTTAAAGCCGACTGTTTACAACGAATGAATGTAATTAAATTACTTTCGTCATGCAGTTTGGGAGCTGATAAACGTATAATTTTAAATACTTACAGGGCTTTAATTAGAAACAAATTAGATTATGGTTCGATTGTTTATGACTCTGCACAAAAATCAGTAAAAAATTCTTTAAACTCTATTCATACAACAAGTTTGCGTATGGCTCTGGGTGCGTTCAGGACCAGCCCGGTGGAAAGTATCATTGCCGAAAGCAATGACATACCGTTGTCATATCGCAGAAAATACTTATGTATCAAATTTGCAGTTAAAATATCTACAACACCGATGAACCCAGTATATAGTGCAATATCCATAGGAAACCAAACATCTACCAGAAAAAGAGCAAGATACCCGAAAGCTTTAGGTGATCGCGTGGACATCTACCTCAAGGAGTTAAATATACGTCTTCCAAATGTTTTTGAAGTTTGTCAACCCGATGAACCACCATGGCTTCTAAAACTTCCAACACCTGATTTAAGTTTTAGTGTTCTTGGAAAACAAAACTGCCACTCTGCTGTCTTCAGGCCTCTGTTTCAAAAAATAACTGCCAGATTCAAAGACTACATGAGTGTTTACACAGACGGTTCACTTACAACTTAAGGTTGTGGCTGTGGAATCGTGTTTCCTGATTCAGAGATTCTTTACAAAATTAATAACGTATCTTCTATATTCTTTTGTGAAGCCTATGCTATTTATAAAACTCTGGAAATTGCATCTCAATCTCGAAATTCCAAATTTGTAATTTTTACCGATTCTAAAAGTGTTCTAGAAAGCATTTCTAATTCAAATACTAAAGAACCGATAATTCAAGAAATAGTTAGGCTTTTAGTGCCAAATACAAAAATTAATAACACAATTGAATTTGTATGGACCCCAGCACACGTTGGTATATCAGGAAACGAGAAAGCAGACAATGCCGCCAAAAAAGCCATAAAAGAAGTGTTTCATGATCATGCTGTCTCACATGTTGATTTGTCAAAATTTGTTATCAAGACGACACAAGGAGTGTGGAACGATGAATGGAAAGGACATCGCAGTAAACTACACGACTTCAGGGAAAACACACATGACGTATTAATACCACAAAGTAGCAGACAAAATCAAGTACTTATAACACGCCTACGAATTGGGCATTCTAGTCTCACACACAAATACCTTCTTCAAAAGACTGATGCACCGACCTGTTATTTTTGCAACGATACTACATTGCCGATAATACACTTACTGATAAAATGTCCGGGATTACGTAATCTACGAGAAAAGTATAACTTAACACAAAATACGAAAATCATGCTGACTGACATCAAGAGTATACAGAATGTGGTTTTATACCTTACGGACTTACAGTTTTACACAATGTGTTTTAATCCAAATTTTGTTTACACAAGTGATTTTTAGTTCAAATTTTGTTCACTCAAGACATTTTAATTCAAATTTTGTTAATTTAAGATTGTTATGTAATAATTGTGGTCGCTAATGACTTTATTGTTGATGCGACCTTAAACAAACAAATAAAAAAAAAATTATCATATTTAATACTATTTTACACACCCAGAGAAATACCAATGGGTATCAATCATTGTCTTTATGTTTCCTTTCATGTTACTTGGTTACGTATGTACAACACATTTTCTAGTAGTCATAATATATTTGTGTACTGTTGAAAATTTCAAATAAAAAAAAATTGGTTCTATATTATGTCATCACATTTGGTGGTTATGCTTTTGTAGTATAGTTCTAAAATTAAGAAATAAAGTAAAATTGCGGTTTTTCTGTAATGTGTAGTAATTAATTGAGAATCCGCTGGTAGCGTTTGTTTTTACAGTAAATTTTTTAAAATTTGTTTCCAGGTAGATTTTTCTACACATCGATGTGTTGGTAAAAGCTAATCATACTCGACCGCCATCTAGTTTGTTTACGTCGTGTTGTGAAAGAAATTATAGTTACGAAAATTAATTACACAAATGAAACAATTTTTTTGTAAATGTTTCTCGCTACGTCGCTTTACTTATTATTTTATTAAGGGGCAGATTCAGATCAATATGTAATATTTCATTGTTTAAATACTATGGGGCTATAGTGATTTGTCTCAGGCATTTTATTTAAAGCACCGCAATACTTTTATATTCGATCAACTGGCTGTACTTCGTATT
Source organism: Catonia carolina (assembly GCA_035578175.1). Taxonomy (NCBI): domain Eukaryota; kingdom Metazoa; phylum Arthropoda; class Insecta; order Hemiptera; family Achilidae; genus Catonia; species Catonia carolina. The sequence continues at coordinate 23,088,388 of JAQMRL010000008.1, forward strand.
TTTAAAAAGACTAATTTTAAATTTACTTTTCCATCAAATAGAAAAAATCCTGTCAATCCGATCGGGATGTTGGCAGAAAGCAATAAGTAATACCAAATATTGGCTAAGTTGGTAAGGAACTAAGGTAAACTCAATTGAATTACATGTTACGTTCATCATGCACAAGTAAAACTACTCAGAGGTCAATCTTGAAAACTGCTATCTTCACAAATTAACGAAGACAAATATTTCGGTACGCACCCGGATAGGAGATTTAATTGGAAGATACACGTAATTAAGAAGAGAGTCGAACAAACTAATAGGCTCTCTGGTTCAAAAGAATGTGCAGCGTGTTATCCGATTGCTTTATATAGGACCTACAACTTATCTTACTAACGTTTTTATAGATTTATTTTATTTTCGACCTGTACATGGATTTATGTTTGCTAAAAACATACTAAACACAGAAATCGGTTAAGATGTTAAGTCCTGTTTGAATGGGAATGAGTATAGAAGCTGACAAGGTTAAAATAATAAATATTTAGATAAAAAGCATTTTCTGTAGGAACTGGGTGTAAATTTTTAGTTTCTAACATCTAGCCTACTGAAATTTTGTTACGATAATAAAAAGAAATTGGTTTTCCTGAAAAAACACCGAAATGGAGTTAACACTTCTTAGATATAGATTTAAATATAAAATTGTTTTATTGTACTAGGATACATGATGAAATGAAAATAAAAGTAGGCCTAGTAAAGAACAAAATAAAAAAATTGATGTGTGATTTACTGGCTGGCGTCACTGACTAACAACAAATACCAAGGTCTCCTTCTTCGGCAGCAAGCTAGCAAGCAATTCAGGGAATAATCGTTTAGGTGTTTTGACCCTTTGCTTAGCCACAAAATTGCAAAGCAACCGCAAATCTGTACGATGCTGTACTATTATATGTATACATACAACACGAAGTGTCTGCCTCTAAGGCACTCATTCTGTACCTTGTGAAACTATTATAATGTCCGCTAAACACAATAATGGGCCGCAAATGTAACCATCATGCTGTACACCAGCATCCTGTGTAGTTGTACCTACAATCTGTTGTTACAGAGAGATGTTCTGTATTCTTGTTACATTATTACAAGACCTCCGTATTGTAATACTGTACCCGTTACATCGCAATCTGTATCATAATAATAAAATAACCTTGCAAAAAATAAAACTAAACATTATACAGTAATAACTATTTTATTCTTACTTTTCGCACTTTTGCTTTCTCGCTTCTCTATAATACAAAATGAGAAAGGATCGTAGCCGTTAAACATGATTTCACACCATAATTTTAACAATATTGTTATTTTATGAATCAAATATTTCAAATATTAGTCCAGCTTGCACGCTAACGTTTCAAAATTTCAGGATTTCTTACCTCACAAATATAAAGTAAATAAATAGCCTAAATCAAGTATATCGTTACGTATAATAATATTGTAACACCTTACCTAGGTTCGTTCGGGATCTGGGTATAATAAATAACAAACAGACTTCTATGGCTTCTATTTTCATTTGCTATTTTATAAAGTATTTTTTTTTATTTTATATTTTAGATTTGTTATTTATCTTGTGTTTTAAATTTTATCAATAAATTAAAGATAATTTTGTTTTTATTTTGGAGGCAATACCACTGGGTACTGTTTTCAACAAGGAAGTACAATCGTAATATTTATTTATAGTTAATTCAACTGATTGCAAAAATAAACTCAGATGTTAAAAATGATAATTTTATATTGTTAACTAATTATACTCGTATATATAAGGACGGATGAGAGAAGAAAGGAGCATTCCGAACGAATGAAGGCTTTTTGGGCAGATAAGAGGAATGACAGCCTGACAAGAAGAAACCAAAATGCATAGTGCTTAACGTGATCCTTAGTTGGTCGATCAACGAATTAATAATAATATATATAAGTACTTAAAAAACTATACTATAAAAAGAACGTTTGTGAAAAGAAATTGTAAGCTAGATAGAAGGTTTAAAGTAACTTACATCGACCTGAAATAAAATTGAAACATAATATATTCATCTGAAGTATTTTTTGATAAAAATGTACTATTCAAACGTACATCACGTTTACATTATTATGCTGACCTTAAACTAGGAGCTTCATCAAGCTGAGCCGTTGTAGGCGTATACATTATTTTTTATTATAGTCACGTCCTCATCAAATTTCCATTTTCCGTAAAAAATGAGACATAGACTTAATTATATGAAAATTTTTACCCAACTAAATATGCTAAAAAAAATTTATTTTTAATTTCAGTAAAAGCCTTATGTTTTGTTAATTGTATTTGATTCATTCTTTTCTATTTACTGGATGAAATGGAAACCTCATAAAAGTAATTTTCTGATATTAGAATTTGAATCGCAAATATTAAAAACAGAAACAAGACACAAATTAAAACACGATTTTACTAATTGAAAATCAACATCAGCAGGACTTAAATATAATTAAAAATCACTAATTAATGATTAACCAAGGACTGTAGAAAAAGCTTGAAATAAAAGTTGTCTTTACAGAAGTGAGACATTATTTGGGCCAATATGAAGTGGCGATAAAGACAAAATAGAAAAAGTCGAGAGAAGAATAGTGAAAAAGTTTATCAACAAAAACAATATCAAGGATGGCAGGTGGAAAACCATCCCAAAAATTGAACTGTACAAGATGATCTAACCACTAACAAGTACGATCAGGAATAAGGGAATATCTTTCTTGGGCCAATTGAACAGAGTCAACGGCACAAAAATAAAAATAAGACTGATAAAGTGCTTTGGAACAAAGTACATACACCAAAATGGATCACGGAGGTCTAGAAGGACAAAACAGAACTCAATATAACAATAAATGACTTAAAAACTAAATCGGGAAATATTACAAAATCAAAAACCCAATTCCCACATTCCAATAGAAAGCAAACGTGGCAAGAAAAGTACTGTTTTCCGAAGCAGGAAGGCTCAGGAGATCAAAACCCTTGATGCAATATTAGTGGAACAAGAGAAAAGTGAAAGAACTGCAAAAGTGAAACAAAAAGATTAAAAGCAGAAAATGAGCATATCAAGCTATGAACTAAAGTGGTCTAATGAGGCCTTAAAAGTATTTAAAAAAAGTTGTAAGCTAGGGTTTTTATTTTCAATATTAAATATTAAATTTTGTTATATAATAGTTATTTAACGAAAATTAATTTTAAATATTTTGATCTTCAAAATTTAACTCCAACAGAGGTTGATTTTCATTAGCGTCAGCCCCTTATTATTTAAATTAAATCACGTTTTACATTATTTTCTGGCAAGAGGAAATCATGATTTTTAAACACCAATTTTTTTAAAGTTTTTATTGTTTCTATGGTAACCCTATTAATTTTTTTTAAATTTTCTCATTAACTAAACTATACATGGTTTCTAAAAACCCCAAAAAAATTCAGGAAACGGAAAATGTTTTAGAATTATTTTGTTGCCAGTAAAATGAGTTTGTTTCATACACTGTATTTCCAGGCAAAATAATTTTGCCTTAGGTATTTATAGAGCAAAGCAACTTCAGCGATACAAATATTTAGTTTGGAAAACAGAACAAAATGTTTTGTACATTTTAGTACAAATGGAGGAATGGTGGTGTAGTATCGGCAGTTATATTCCTGGGGCTCTTTAACCAACACAAGCATAAAGTTGTAAAGTTAAACTCATCCAAGTACTCTAAGTGCATTTAAACCAGCGCTGAGATATACGTTGCATAATTTACTCTTCTCCTTTTCAGAAGAGACGGAATTTCATATTTGTTTCTAACTGCCGTTTTACGTATAAATTAGAAAACCATCTGTTTTAAGATTTATGGTTTCATTTAAATCCTAAAAAGATCATAGGTTTTACCCAAAACTGCGATATCCAACTTTAAGTTGTTTCTGAAAAATATATAAAATTTAGCATCTCTATTTTCTTTGTGTTTATTTTGAATTCTTAACCGTACTACAGAAAAAAACCAAAATATGAGAAAACGTTGATATTAAATTACAATTAAGAAGAATATGAATGATATAAAATAAAACATTCAGCAATGTTACTTTGAATAACGATGAACTAAAGTACGAGAAGAAAAACAATAAAAAGTTCATATTGTCAAAGAAAAGTTATTACCAATAGTAATAAAACATTATTTAAAACAAAACAAAAATTGCATTTTCACATTATTTTATCTTTTTTGATATAAACATGCAGAAAAAAAATTAAAGACGATATCTGCTCCATCTTCTTTTTAATCTTCTAATGAAAACTAGTGGATTTGCCATATCACTGATAAGCGGATTATTATGGATTTGTAGTTTTGAATACCATTTAATATAATTTTTTTTGATGATATGACAAATAAATGATGTTTTTTTTCTCTTGAATTTTTATTACGGTACGGAATTAAGCTGCACAATTTCCGTATATATTTAAATGCTGGTGGGGAGTTTCGCTTTAAGGAGAAGAAGTATCCAGTGGTACATTCTCCGTTTATAACTACGGTATTATCCGTTATTTAGACCAAGAGGTCTCTACTCCATTTTCACTTTAGACGTCGCACAGGTGGGAAGTTCCTTGTAGCTAGATCACAGCCTAGTTGGTTTGGATGGACATCTAGTCGTTCGTGAAATTTACTATACAAGGACGCGGTTAGCTCCTTCACTGTCGGAATTTTGAAATCGTCGTGGAGGGTTTTACTGCTTACATAAAAAGTAGCGCTAGAAGCAAGTCTTACGAATTTTGATTGAAAGGCTGCATCGACTTTAAATTATTACTCTCTGACGTTACTCCAAAGAGTTGGACATCATAAGTCCAGATTGGTCTCAAAACGGTTTTGTATATTAAAATTTTGGAACAGTGGTTCAATTTCGATCGAGGGTTAATTAAGCAGAAGAGTAGCTTCTGGCGGCGGTTAAGTTCTTAACGTTTTGTACGCAGATGACGATTCCAAGTTAGTCCCCTGTCAAGCCATAAACCAAGATATCGCACCACTGTTGCTTGGGGGACATGAATGTTATTCAGCATCACATGTGGACGAGTTAGACGTCGTAAGGTAAACGTAACCTGTGTTGACATAAATGGGTTCACCTTAATACGTCAACGGGTAAGCCAGTTAGTTCTGTATTAATAAAAGATGTTGCTGCTTTAACCTGGAAGCCTCATCCGCTCTCTTTTCCCGTACAAGAATTGCTGTGTCGTCAGCATACGTCGTGGTTACCGATGTTTCCAAGATAGGCATATCCGATACAAATATTCTATATAAAAATGGGGATAGTATTGCCCCTTGGTGTACTCCAGCGTTAATTTGGTGCAGCTCAGAGTAAGCAGTACCGTGTTGAACCTTAAAAATCTATGCTCTAAAAATTATTTTGTAATCAAATAGTACGAGTCACTTAAAATACTCTTCAATTTCAATAGTAGTCCATCATGCCATCTAATGCGGAGCTGATAGCCAAGAAAATGCCAGTGACGTACTCTTTTCTTTCTAGACCCTCCGAAATGAAGTTCACAACTCAGTGCAGTTGTTTTTTTTTGTCGAATGTAACGGCCGAAATACAAATTGATGAGGCGGAATAATGTTAGCGTCCTCACATTGTATCTGCAAGCGTGGTAGTAAGAGGCGTTCGAATAATTTCCCTGTTGTCGGTTGGAGACTGATGGGATGGTAGGATGAAGGTAGGTAATATGGCTTTCCAGGCTTTAAGAAAAATTTAACTATGGCAAATTTTCATTGTCCAGGAATATACGCCACACGAATAAATTTGTGTTGAAATTTGTTGGGGGTCTGTGCTTTCGTAGTAAAAATATAGGTTTTAATATTATAGCCTTAATTAATAGTAAGGTTCTAATTCTTTGAGTTCAGAGAGTTTGAAAACGTGTATTTCCGGTGAAAACTCGATTTTGAAAAAATCTATATGAAAACACTATTTTCCTTTCCCACGTAAAACTATAGTACAGGACAAGAGAAAGTAAAATTAGTTTTCTACGTTTCAGTTGGTTTACATAATACCCAAATCCCTAGAAATTATAACCTATTATATTTTTATTTATCTTCTATTATTTTATTTTATTTTATTTATTATATTTTTATTTTTTTTATTTAATGTAATAATAGGCAATAATTTTGATAAGAACACTTGTATACTAATTTTTAAATAGTTCAGATGAGTGACTGATCTTTTAACTTAAAATTAAAATTAATAAGAAAACACAGAGGTTGCTCTGTTAAAAGTTTTTGATCTCCATAAAAAGTAATTAATTTGTAGGACTCCTTTTCTTAGAAATGTTGTACACTAGTTTGTTCATTACTTTCATTTCACTCGAAAGTGTTGTTAGTAACGTACAGAAAAGAAGTCTAAATACATTTTCACAAAACGTGAACACAAAGAATAAAGAAGAAAAAGAAGAAGAAGGAAAAAGAAATAAGGGTCGTCGGAGAGATTAAAAGAAATAGAAGAGACTGGATGTTCCGGACAGTATCTTAATTGGGGAAGGACATCCTGGCTTGACAGTGCAAGCGCAATCTCTTGACAGCAAATCCGTGTGGGGACAATTATCTATCTACCGGCCCTCGTTTGTTAAACTTATATTGCGTTTTTGTAATGTCCAGTTACGTTATTGAGGTTAATAAGATCCGATACAACATTTTTTCGATAAAATTTATTATATATTTTTATAAAATGGGAAAAATTTAAGGTATTAGAAAATATTTAAATTAATATCTTGATAAATGTAAATTACAAAATATTTTATATTACTACGTGTGTAGATAAAAAAACATTGATCTAACGGTAAAAAATGAAGAATTCTACTCGAATAGTTTTCTTCAAAAGCCGCTATAAACTGTAGAAAATAAACATTCTTTGAATACATTATAGAATTTGTTGATCCTTTGCAATACAAACTTCAAATATTCTTATAAATGTATTACAACTAGTCGATTACGTAATAGTTGCAATAATAACATAAAATGTGGAACACTACCTAACAGAAAGAGATTAATGAGTAGCTAATCACAACATTAAATTGTTTGCAAATGAGCCTACTTATGTAGGTAGAAAATACACCATCAATAAATTTACCAAGAGCTTTAAAAATCTGGTATGAAAATATATACTGATATTTGTTGATAATTGAACAATGAAAAACATAACCTAATTTTAATTATGATAGGATGAAGCTAACTGAAAAATCAATCTCTTCAACTTAAAAACACGAAAAACCACTAATTGACATGAAACTAAACTCTGTCGAAATAATCTTGAATTAAAGTTGTAGGTTTTTAATTTTTTTTATAAAATTTAATAATACAAAATTTTGCCCTGAACTTCATAATGAGGCTATCATCTAAAAAACGTGTCACCAAGGAGCACTACCCTTCCTTCAAATTTTCCCAGGCATCCCAATCAGCCCATCTTGTGAAGCAAAAATAGTGTAGAGAATAAGAGCATTTTATAAACAAACGTAGAAGCACATTTTTAAAAACAGTTTTCAAAAAGTTGAAAACCTTTAAATTTTATAGCGTGAATTTACGCACATTACAGACAGGTGGAGTGCCAAATTATTTACATTCAATCTGTTCGTTGCTGGGCTAAAATAAATAATTCTGTTTTTATTACATGGTCAGTCAATTGAATGACTGAATCATTTAAGAACAGACGAGGTAGAGGTGTAAAAAACACTAATCAGAGATGTCTTCTCTGAAAGTAATGAATTTCATTATACAGCCAGACCCTGTTGTGAATGAAGTAAATGTGTCATTTGCAGAGTGAAAAATATGTGCTTTTCAGAAGGCTCAGCATGGTGATAAGCGTACTTTCCACTCAGTGAGGAAGGCTGGTAAACCTAAATTCTCGTTTTACTTAGTAAAACCTCTACAGGTTCAAACTAGCCTTTCGGTTGAAAACCTAAACAACAATACAGCATCAATTAACTGCTTTAACCAATATAGATGAAAATGTTTTTATCATATCCCTTCATGGTCTTAATCTAAGTTCCAAGTTTCAAATTCGCATGACGTAACGTTTTGAGTTTTTTTTCACACATACTTATATTCAGATAAATCTGTAAAAAATATGTTTTTTGTGCTCAAGAAACCTGTAAACGTGTATTTCCAGTGAAAATTTATTTCGAAAAACTGTCAACAGGAAAACAGCTTTCGTTACCTTCATTAAGATTTTGAAAACTAAAATTTTAGAGAGGACGGCGGTATAGAAAGGATGACTACCGGTTGATAAAACAATTTTTTAAGATACTAAACAATAGATCAAGGTGTCGGATAAATGGTTTAAAGAAGCCAGAAAGGGTTTTGAGAAAACCGGAATAAACAGAGGAAACTCTTAATGAACCAAACAAAATTCAGACAACTGAATTTGGGTTTTCTTGAAGAGCAGAAACAGAACACCGGGTGGTCAGAAGAAAGAAGAAAAGCCTATAGTGAACAAATGCTGAGAATATGGGTTACAAAAAGAGCTTCCATAAACGCCTAAAGTCACCTCACGTGGTCTAAAATTGGCCCTTTAAGAGGAAAATTTTATGAAAAGCAAGAGAATGAAGAAAGTTGTAGTAATCTGAATTTGTTTTAAAACTGCCAAAAAGATACTTGATTGATAAAATATTTTCTGTGTACAAAAGTTCCTTTCTTAACAGATTTTTGTTATAAAAATTATTTTGAAGTAAATTATGAGATAAATTGTTTATTGTTTGTATAAGTAATTAGTAGTAACGAATGAATATATAGTGTTAATATTTAGGCATATCGGTTTTTTTCTTGACGTATCCTCATTTCCTTTCCGGAGACTCCTGGGTGCAGTTCTCGAAAAATAAGAATTTCCTGTTCGATTTCCTCCAGCACTTCAGCCCAAAGTGAATGAGTCTTACCCTACAACAGTAATCTCCTTCAACGCCCTTTATCACTGGTCATTCCAACATACCTCTCAATCCTTAATCTTTATTTATGTCATCAAGTCATCTAATTCTTGATTAAACTTTTTTTCTCTTCCATTAGTTCTAAGTGACCTAGATATCATATTCGCTGAAACTTGATGAATTTTACTACAACTCCGTGTTCTAATATTTCATCTATTTCTCGATTCTTTTATTCTCTATACTCCGGTCTCCTTAACCGATCATTAGATAGGTAACTTTTTTTATATTTCACGTTGTTTCCTGTTCCGTTTTGGTGAATGCCCATTTGTCACCTCCATAGGTAAAAACTAACCTGATAAGCTTCAAGAATATGCTTATTTTTTGTGCTGCTGTTTATCAGCTTGCTTTTAGAAGCCTACTCATAAAAATTTTGATAGTGCATAAACACCAGCCAGAAATTTAAATTTCACTTTATGTAAATGGTAATATTAAAAAAACTCTGTAATATTGGGTTAACAATATAAGATGAAACACTTATTGAAGTACGTCAACATGTAAGTTGGTTAAAACTTTGTGAACGGCAATTGTTTCATGTCACAGAAGCATTTAATAATTATGGTTTGGGATAAGCAATATTTTTGTTTAATTAAAAATGTGATACTTAGTATGTTTTGAATAGAAAACAGTTTTAAAGAGTCACAATTCACGCAAATTTCGTTACAAATTTTCCTCATCACTTTTTCTCAATAATACTGGATGTAGATTCATTCCTAAATAGAACTGACTAAAAAAATATTTGTATATTGAATTGCAGAATAAAAGGAGAAAACAAATCTAAAATACAATTGTTGTTTAAAAAAAATATTTTGACTAAATTGGATGAGCGTACCACACGTAGGCTAAGTATTAACGAACAAAGAAGCAAGACTGATATGAAACATCGACCTTATTACAGCCTGGAAACACTGGCGGGCAGTTCTATCAACCCAGCTTTTGCAGGTGTTAATTTCCTAAATTAATTAGATATGTTGGCATAATTTTGATGATTATTAAATCAAATATTAGTCGAAATATTTTTTGAATGAATTTGTAAATGAGCGGTTATATCCACTAAACGACTATAACCATTCGAAAATTTTTGGCGGATACATCCATCAACACTTCGTAAAGGAATAAAAACGTTATTTAGCTAATGTAGTTAGGTTAGTAGCTAACAAAAATAACAGTTTTAATAGGCTTACAATTAATTCCTGATATGTATTTTTATCCTTTTAGAAGTCTCCTGGATGTAGATAACACAAGTATGGATAAGTTATTATGCTATTGTAAAAACGTATAAGGAAGGCCTGATTTTTCTCAATAAAACATAGATACAAACCACCCTTTACCCGTTAATCTAAACAGGAATAGTTTGAAAATTATAATTTAAAAATAAAAATATATGGTTCATACTGTATTTAATTAAAATGAACTTAGAAGATTAGGTAGCTACAAGATTAAAACAACAAGTTATTTTTTTCCGGTCTTCATCATTAAATTTCATTTTACTAGATTTGTAGAAGTTGGTACGTATTAAACTTAGTTAGTTGGTTAATTTGAGATAAGAGATGATGGTAAACCGCTGAGAGGTACCCCTGCAACTTGTTCCAAGTTACAACTAGCTGTATAGTATATAATAGTACAGTATTAACTCTGACAAACTCCCTTAACATGCACATATATAAATCTTTGTTACATGACATTCTACTTTCGACGTTTACAACTAATAAATATTATATTCTACAATGTGTTATCCAATTTCATTTCATTAGTTCAACAAGAATCTAAAGATAATTAAAAACATCAAAGATTAAGAAAACAATGTGAACTGTATAAAATCAACTGTAGCAAATTTGAATTAATTAAATATCACAGTTAATTTAAGTAATATCATTTTCAAATTGTAAAAACACAACCTGTGAAAACACAAAGTAACATCACAATCACAAAGAAAAATTACGTTTCTGCTAACACAAAGGCTAATGACATTGCTGCAAAAAATCAATCTTTTTATTTAACTTTAATTTATTAATCCGAGGTAGACCAACGGGCTGAAAGATCACCACACGTTAGAAGAATTCATGCTAATACAAGCAATACGGTAACGTATTTTTAAGAAACGGAATTTGTGTCCATAAAGATCCCTTTTTATAGTTAGTGACAAGTTCACGTTTCAATTAGTAAAAAGTATATTTTTATTTTATTTCCAAAATACTGTTGTGGATTGATTTGACTCACCTTGATCCGATATTAGAAGAGAAAATCAAAAATAGTTTAGGGATAGCGGTTGGGATCTCGGAAGGCCCCAATCAATGTTACCTACAATCAGATTCTTCTGACTTGTTTTTACATCCAAACAAACGGTTGATTTTTCAGAATAGTTTCCTTACAAACTTATAGTGAGTAAATCGTATTTGTAAGGGCTTCAACACACCAAATATGATACAGACCTTTTTCTGACACACCTAGTTGTTACTTCCTGTAAGTTTGTTTGTTTCTCTTGTACAGTTATTTTTTTATTATTAAAATTACTTTTTTAAATTTTTAAAATGCAACTGTTAAAATTAGGCTACATTGGTTTGAACATGCGCAAGTCGTTGGCGGAGAATAGCTTTCCCCACCGTGTCTATATTTAATCTGTAACGTTAATTGTGGATACGTGTTCTCATAACAAAACATATTTAAAATATGTAGCTATGGTGAGAGAAGCACCAAGTGCATTCCAGTAGATAAAAACTCCCTGCTTACTAATTTAATAATTCATTGAATAATAACAGGTACTCCACTCAATATTTTTGCCCTTATTTAGTAAAAACTTCATTTGTATATTCAACCAGTAGTATTTATGAGATACGCGTTTAAAATGTACTTTTTTCGTCTTCATTGAGGAAACCGCTTAGGGGCAACCCTCTACGCTGTTTTATATAAGATTCCAAGATCTTTTCATCTTCTTTGTGGATTTGGTGGCAGGTGTGGATGTGCCAATGTTCGTATTTTTGGGTTCGTGTAATTTATTAATTTTGAATGGAAACGAGTATATAATTGGTTAATGGTTGTGTAATAGTGTCTAAGTTGAGGTCTCGATGTATGATATAAAATTCAATAAATAAATAAAACAAACATATATTTAGGATATTAATAATTGTGAGACATACATTATAAATTAATATTCCTTAATTAATCATTCCTTTAAAATATTTACACTGTAGTAATTTAAATTATTTTCCCAGAATTTCAACTGAAATATCAAACATTAAGTTATTGTCATTATAGTTGCATTCATACGGTACGGTATGTGACAAAGTACACACTGAAATATTGTAGAATTGCAACAGATGTGATTCTGCTGTACCGTGTGTGTATTGGTACGGATGCATTGTACATCGTAGACACTGTATTAGCTGATACGCTGTTGCTTCACACCATATAGACTGGTAACAATACAAGTTACATATAGTACTACCTACAATCGCATAAAACAAATACAGTTACACCAACATTACAGTTTAGACTCATGAATTGTACTACACTTCAATGGAAAGAGTATAGAGTATGAATTATTTTACCATGTCGGTTCATTAATTAAAAAAAAGAAAATACTAGTATTGTTCAAAAATTAAATATTTTTATATTACTTTCTCGTGCTCTGTATGAATCAGGGAGGACAGTAGGACTATTGTTTTCATGTCGATTGGTCAGAATAGTGTTTTTACCGGATATACCAGTTTTCAGACCTCATTACCCCAAAAAACATGTTGTTAGCGATTTGTCTCTCTGTGTGTATGTGTGTGTTTGCGTGTGTGTGAGAACTAAATTCTAATAATGGAATATAGTACGAAGTTGAATTTGAACTTAAGTTATTTCACTATGAGATCCGGTATGAACTGAAATCCGGTACGAATTATCATCTAAATCGGTTAACCGGAAGTAGCTAGTAGTAGATAGTTTATTCGTGCAATTTTTCTTTTTTTTTGCAATTTTCTCAAAAAAAAACTTCTACAACGTTTTTTTTAAATCGCCTCATTTTCAATTTTTTTACGTTCTATAAGATAGGATAAGCGCCATGTCCGCTGAAATTCTATGTAGGCCTGTGCTCCCATATAGATTTTTCTAAGACTGTAGCTATGCATTCTAGGGCAAACGTGTATAACTAAAGAAGTAGAACATTTTAAAAACCAACAACTTTTATTTTAAACATTAGTTTAACGTCAATTCGTAATTTCCCGTATTTTTCTGTCGAACAAAGTTGTCTATATTGGGTTTACTTTAATTCTCCAGTCTGAAACCACTGTTGAAGTTTAAAAAGTTGATCCAAGTTCAGGTTGTACCGTGCAAATTTTTATATGAGCTGGGGAAATGCCAGTTTTTTAATCAAACAATTTTGATGATGTCAAAGTTTGTGAGTGAACTGTGAATAATATGCAAAATGTGTTCTTGAGGAACACATACAATGTATAATCTGGGAAGGATAACCAAGAGTGTATCAGTTATTTGTCTAATATTAACTTGGATTGAAATCATTGAATTCTTTGCAATAAAGAACGCTTTGCTGAGTCGTGAATTACATGAATTTAAAAGTCCAGATTTATTGCAGGAAAAATTTGTATACATGTAGTTTTAGGTGAAATGGGCGTTGTAATCGGCTCGATGTTAAGGAGAATAGTTCTACTTATCTGGATTTTAGAATGTATCCGTTAATAACTTTGAACTTATAATTGTTAACAGAAGATATGAAATTCAATAAAAACGTAGACATAAAATACATAGTTTCGAAGGGAATCCATGTTTTGAACAAAAGGCGAAGCTTTTAGAGTATAAATGATAAAATTTCCTTTATTTCGTACACTTTTTCTATGTTAAGGATGCGATTCTGTTTTGTTACTAAAGCACAAGTATTTAGACAAAAAATGGTGGTTTGTAAAATTTTCTTTTGGAATGTTTGAATATAATTACTTATGTTGAATATTTTTTCTAGTCAGAAGCTTACTGCTTCGTAGGTTCAAAAATGACGAACAAAGAACTTGTAACGATTTATTTTCTGAAGAACTGTTAGAGGAGATTACCTTGTTTTACTGTAAAAAATACTTAAACAATATTATAACAAAGGCAATTTAAAAATTTATTAGTCTACATGAATTCTTTTAAAAAAGTTTCCTACGTGTAAAGAACAATAAAATATACATTAACACTAAATACAACCGTAAAACAAAATGTTTTGTTATCCTTGGCAATAATAAATAGAACGGAGGCTACTGGTAAAGTGCTGTACATAAAGTTAACATTTTTCAAAATAACTTTGTTATTATTGTATTTTATATGTGTTCAGCCGTAAGCGGTTAAATTTATGGAAGATATGCCACATTACGCTTAAACGTTTTATGACGAACTTAAGGGATTTATTCTAGTATTTTTCTTAAATACTGTACTCTGTATACATTGAATGTTGTTTACTTGATTACCTTTATCTTAAAGTAAAATTACTATAGAAAGAAATTTAATGAAATTATTTTTATGTAATTTATGAAAATAAAATAAAATGTTGACCACGTATTAACAAATAGTAGTGTAGTTTGTAGTTTTGGCGAAAAAGTTATTTAAAAATATGTATTAAAGACGATAGCCTCTATATCGGTTAGTTCAGTGAGTTCAGTTCAGTTGACGTTGCCACAAGCTTATGAATGAGTGATTGCTAAACTGTTTTTTTAACAAGTACGTAAAGGAAAAGATCGTATACGTGAATATTGTAATTGGTTGTAGTTAAGAGGCTATAATTAGGTGTAAAATAATGGTTATTGTAAATTAAGTTAGTCTAAGCTTTAAAATTTGTAATTAATTTAATTTCAATATGTAAGTAGTGTAAACATAATAAAAAAATAAATTTAGTCTTATAAATAAATAATTGTTGTAAGTTTAAAGGAAGTTTGTTAATTATTTATTACGATCAGATCCCGAACGAACCTAGGCATAAAAGTTACAATAATATAAGTCTAATAAATAAATTTGAGGAAGATTGTTCAAATAAAAAATAGGTACAATATTAAGCTAAAATTGCAGCTACGGAGCTAGATTCTAGGTGCAAGATAACAGAATTTAAAAATACTTATTTTAGTTAGTTATAATTAAATAAAATTTAACCTTTTTTCAATAAATAATGTATATAAAACAGAATAATTACTTAATAATTGTTGTAATGAATAAATCTGAGGAAGACCGTTTATAAAAAGGGTACAACATTAAGCTTAAATTGCAGTTATTGAGCTAGATTCTGTGTGCATGCTAGAGAATTTCAAAAAATCATATTTTAGAAAGTTACAGTTAAATAAAATTCAACCTTTTTTGCACAATGAAAAATGTACATCAAACAGCACATTTAATCAATATTTGTTTGTAATACAAGAATTTTCCCTTTACATCATCGTTAACGCAATAAATTTATTAGATTATGGTAGTTACTTTTGACGTTTCCAATAAGCTACTCAAACAGGAAACTGTTGTAAGTATTAAACAAACATCAACAACATAATCTGCAGTATTCCACAATTACATGACAATTATTGTCATTACATTACGTACTTATATTTGTTGCGTGTGGGACGATATATTTTACTTTACGTGACAAAAAATATTATTTGTTTATTCAGTGCTAACGTAGGCAAGTAGGAAATCCAGATAAAATAACTGATAAAAATATTGAAAACGTAGAACTTTAACTACGATATAAACAGCCTGCAACTCTCAGAATTGTAATGTTAGTTTTCTTATGACGATATATTTGTATTATTATTAACGAGTACTCAGACCAATACAGACTCGGAATTGATTCTTGATGAGAATCTGGGTAACATTAGTTTGAAAACTAGTTCTAGATATTACTGCAGAATATTAAATTTATTTCTTCTGTGGTCACTAAAGCTTATGCAAATAAATTTTTTAACATATCAAACTGAATTAATCAAAACTTATATCACATTTATTTTCATTAAATGTTTTTATCAATTTTCATAAATTTAACTCATTAAAATGTGTGGAATGTCAAACGCTGGAGAGTTTTGTTAGAGACATTGAACGGGGGTTGAGATAGATGTACAGTTATTAACTACGATTATATTTTTCCTTGTATGAATATATAGGGAAGGAAAATATTGTTTTCATGTATATTTTTTTAAATCGAGTTTCACCGGAAATAAACGTTTTCAAGCCCCCTAAACAATAAAAACCATGTTTCAGCAGCCAATATGCGAGTGATATTAAAGAAAAAGCGCTAAAGCCAGTGCATACCTTAAAAAATAATAAAAGGGAATCAATTTCGATCAAAAAATTCAAAAATTTTCGATTAAGAGCTGCAGAGTTTTGACAGAGGCGTTGAACGGGTGTTGAAATAGATGTACAGTAACTGTACATCTATTTCAACACCCGTACCAACTTTTTTTTCCTTGTATGAATACATAGGGAAGGAAATTATTGTGGAAAATATTGTTTTCATGTATATTTCCTTAAATCGAGTTTTCACCGGAAATACACGTTTCCAAGACCAACAAACCCAATAGAAACATGTTTCAGCAGCCAATGTGCAAGTGATATTAAAAAAAGCCCTAAAGCCAGTGCATACCTTAAAAATAATAAAAGGAAATCAATTTTGAACAAAAAATTCTTTAAAATATAACAGATAAATTACTGAGAACATAATATCATTAAGAAAAACAGGTTTTGGTGATTTTGTACTGTATCAAATGATCCTACATACGATGAAAAATATTTGATTATTTTAAATTTTATTTTATTAAATAACAGGATAAATAATAATTTAAAAATTATTTTAAACTAAAATAAAATGTTTTGTATGAAATTTCAAAAAAAAAATATATATTTTTTTGATTTAACGTCTGACTGTTTTGCAATTACTGCTAATGCAGAAGGTGGAGGATGAAACAATTTTTTGTAATGTATGAAAATATGCCGTGCCTCAACCAGGATTCAGGATTCAGGATTCAGCCGTGCCTGAATTGGATTCAAACCCAAGACCGCATGATGAGATTTATATAAATTTCAAAAATATAATAATTTTTTAACATTTTATTATTTATTTGTGTCTGTACAATGAATTGCAAAAAATAAATATGCTGAAGATGGCAGAGATACATACGATAACATGAACGACACGAGGAAGCAGACTACCCACTGATTGAGCTTCTTGGTTTTTATTTTACTAATGGAATTTTGAATCAGTGTACATTCGTTATATTACAGTCATCTTTATTGTTGATTTTTTAAAATTAGTTTTAACTTTGTACTCGTGTACAAAGTAATACTAAAACCAGTTTGGACTTATGGGTTAGAGCTATGGGGTACAGCTAGTTCATCAAATATAGAAATACTGCAGCGCTTCCAATCAAAATGCCTGAGACTATTCACTGTAGCCCCATGGTACGTAACCAATGAAATACTGCACAATGACCTAAACCTGCCTTTCATAAAAGAAGAAATTAAACAACATAGCGAAAAAAATTTACAGAAATTAGAAGACCATCAGAATCCATTAGCGATTAACCTCCTCGACAACAGCGAAGATACTTACAGACTGAAACGTTTTAAAACAATAGACTTACCTCTACAATTTTAAAATTTACGATTTAATTTTTTTTCTTTTCCACTTCAGCTACTAATCAGCATCATCTCATAATAGACATCGTTATCATCTCTTATCATCGTCATCATCTCCAGCTTCATCAGCTTTGTGATTCGGGGCGTTGATTCACGGTTCATCAAGTTTGGATTTTGTACATATATAATATATATTTTGTTTTTCTTTACGTTTAGTCTTGTTGAAACACATTACTGAGTGTGGTTTTTATTTTAATTCAAGGACATTACTCAGATTTTA
This sequence comes from Catonia carolina, assembly GCA_035578175.1. NCBI lineage: Eukaryota > Metazoa > Arthropoda > Insecta > Hemiptera > Achilidae > Catonia > Catonia carolina. Next base: position 23,106,202 of record JAQMRL010000008.1, read on the forward strand.
TCGTCTTGGCTTAAAGTTTTTGTATTTATAAACTGATTGTAAAAGTAATACATTGTTAAAAAAAAAAATTTTATTAGGGTAACAACAAAACTCAGCTCCAAATTCTATTTAGCCTTCTGGGAGGGTTGTCCGGTATCGTAACTGACCTTGTCTTAATTAGGTTAGTTTTTATGTCTAGCTAATTTTCTGAGAAAACGTTGACAGTATTGTTTTATTGTGTCGAATACGTAAAGAACGTACAGGTCATTGTGTATTGTCTCGTTTTGTACGTACCAAGGGGAGTTCGTAATAACTCCAAGTACTCTGGATTGACAGGACAGTAATTGAGCTATATTACTCGGTTTAGTGGGTTCGTAACAAAAAGTAAAAATACATTAATTTAAATTGAGACATAAAAGAACACAATATCTATTGTTAAATCAGTTGGTGCATGTGAAGGTCATGCATCAAACTCAACGAGTGATAATAATTTTTAAAAAATAAATAAACAAATGAAAAGGGAATAAAAGAAAGGAAAGGGAATGGAATGGAAGAAATGTACGAAATTAGTGAATTATAGGATACGTACAGTGAAAAATTAATTATTGATATTAGAGGTAGTGGTAGGCTACTGTAAACAACTGTACTGATTGCAATAAATTAAAAATGTATCATGTTTCATGGTAAAATATACTAATCAAATTTAATGACAAAATTGTTTAATATTTTAAAATCGCAACACATGAAATATTTTAAACTTAAAGTACATAAAAATGTACAATAAATAGTTAATACCCTACGATATTGTACTAAATTTTATTACAAGGAAACTATAACATTATAAAAGAAATAGTTGTAACAATTGTAGCTATTATTTTACTAAGCAGTATTTTAAAAATTGGCACACGATTGTAAACTGTAGTTAAAGTAAAAATGTTTTGTTTCGTTTACCTTAAGTGCGCACAAAAGAACTAAAACTGATTGTTAACTGTCGGATAATGAATCGAGTTGCTAGAGAAAATAAATAAAAGGAACGTTAAGATATAGGTTCGTGTCTGCTCGTTTTAAAAAGGGGAACAATAATTTTGCCCTCTTTACTTTTAAAACCGACCATGGTTTATTTAATAGCTTATCTGGGCACATTAACGCCTTTTGGTTAATAACCTCTCGTATGACCACCTTACTTGCATACTAAGTACTGTTCAGCACTAACAACCCGGCAACGTACGTACTAACCACTTCTATTGAGCCCTTCACTGAACTACTGAGTTTACAACTGAAGTTTAAACAAGCAATTTTATTACAGTACAAAAACTTTTAAGATTTGGTGGTATTTAAATATTTTAAATACGAAAGAACGTCTGGAATTGAACTTTCATATTTGAATTTTTTTTAAATGTATACTTATAAATCATTCTTTACGATCATTAAATAACTTTCTTTAGGTTGATTTTGCTAGTTCCAGGACTACAAAAAATAATTATTTTTCTTATCATTATGGTCAGTCATTTACATATAACTGAAGCATTAAAGAACAGAAGAGATGTAAAAGACACTAGAGTTATCTCCTCTGATAGTAATGAATTTCAATATACAGCCAAAACTTGTAGTAAATGAATTGAAGTTTTCATTTGCTGGGTGGAAGGTAAATGATTTTCAGAGCGCCTGGGAGGGTGATAAGCATATTTTTCCACTCAGTGAGAAAGGCAATGTTATATAACCTTACTCCTTGTTTTACTTAGCAAAACCTCAAGCGGTTCAAACTAGCCTTTCCGCTGATGACCTAAACAACAAGAAGTTAATTTAAGTTATGGTATTACACAATAAGCTTCAAAACTTTCTTAGTAGACAAGTTATTTTATTTAAGATTTTTTTAAAGGTTTTTTGCGTCCAGAAGGCTCCCGAGGAAGTATAGGACATGTTAAAAACTTATTACTACTGCTACAAGATTACTTACTACAATAAGTCTATCACATTATAATATTTATAAAATAGTACAAATTTTCTTTATATTCTAATCTGTGTTTTAGGTGTTAATTTATGTAGAGTTATTTCTTTTTTATTTTAATAAAATATTACTTCAAAATAAATTTTTTATACTATAAAAACTCTCATCAATCAAGCAATTTTTCAGTTTTTTTTAATGAATGCAAATTAGCACATTTAAAAAATTGTGATACAATTTATTAATGTATTTTCTGCAGCATAAGAAGGTTTTTGTTCAAACAATTTAGTGTTGTGGTTAGTTACATATTAATCATTTTTGTTTCTTGTGCTATGGTAATGAAAACTGAAATTTTGTATAAAAATATTTTGTCTAACATAAACATTTTTTCTTCATCTATCTTTTCCTTGCTTTTTTATATTTTCATTTCGTATATACCACAAATTCCAACTACTTTGCTTGCTAGGTTCGCTGATGATAATGTTGTTCTTTTATCCTCTGATGATCCTGTTCATGCTTCAAACGACATTCAATATCATCTTGACATTCTCGAAGTATGGTTTAGAAGATGGCGGAATTAATATAAACAAAACTTACCAAATGACTTTCGCTCTTCGTCAGCAAACATGTCCACAAACATTTTTTGAGCGGCACGTGTCCTGAAGGAGCTATCAGAATATGACTTCCAGCACTCTTTCCAACAATGGGATAAATTGAAGGAGACAATAAGTGATTGTGTATAAAATTAAAATAAAACTTTTTACAACGTCAGTCTCGTTATTAATTGCCACACCTACTACGAAAATATAATTTAAAAATGAACACAATTATCGTTATCTGGAGAACTATCCCTGGGTAGTGTCTTTCTTAACGCCATTATCGCGGTTGGTTTTTTTACATTGTTTTGTAAATTTAGTTGTAAGCTTTTTTCCTAGTTGTTTTTATGCAGTTGCAAAATAAATAATATAATAAAAAAACCATAAATATTACGTACGGAAGTACAGTGGTTGGGAGCGTTAGATTACACTAAAAGGTAAAAGAGGTGTTCTCGGATTCGATTCCCGCTCAAATCTGAAAATAACTTTTTAAAATTTACTGCAGTCAGTAATAACCAAGCTGTTGATTTAAATTCCAACTGAACAAAGTGAAATAGTGGTTAATATAGATATGACATGAATATTTACCTCTCATGTTCTTTTTTTATTTTATATATTCATATTCTTAAACGTACTATAATAAAAAACCAAATAGACCCAGTGTATCGGTTACCCAATAGCATTAGGAATATCATAGAAGGATTTTGTAAAGCAACGAATTCAAAGCCTATCGATATGTTTCCCAAATGTAGGCGTTTTACAAGTTGCGTTTCATATTTCAAAACGAAACCAAATGCGATTAAAGTATTTATGGATTAAATATTCTAGGGTAGGCGACTCATAAATAAACTTAAAAACCTTTATCTGTGTACACTTTTTATGATAACAAGTAGCTCAACCGAATATATAACTTATAAATATTATTCAGTAGATATATTCTATGAACTAGGGTGTATGTCATTTTCATAAAATACAAATCCCTGCTATAAATTTTATTTTATCTATGCAAACATAAAAATATATATGAGTTATTACATAACAGAGTAATGTAAATGAGGTATATATTTGATTATTTGTTTTGATCGAATAATACTCCTTTGTACTGTACTAAAAATTTCTATTCTTATATTTGTATTTCAAATTCTTATATTGTAAATTTTATTTTTGCTCTTGATTGTAACTTTATTATTCATTTTTGTTTCTTTTGTATTGAACTGAAATTTAAAATATTTACTTTTTTAGAGAAAAATAACTGACTGAATTTACTATACAACTAGCAGTAATAGTATTTTTGCCAATTTTTATTTTATGAATATCTTTTGTTGTCTTGATATATATGAAGTAACCATGCATCAAACTTAAGATCACGATTTTACTATAAAATATCCGTTGTTTACAAACAATTTTAGTAGACGTTTTTGGCTTATGTGGTAGCCTTGGCAGTAACAATATCAGTATTTTTGGTTTATTGTGTTCATGTTATTTTTGAATGAAAACTCAAATTACAGAATAAATTTACACTATAAGGTACGTATACCGACTTATACAATCAACTTTTTTTTACTTTCTCTAGCCTTATATGAATATAGCCTGTAGGGAAAGAACGTATTGTTTTCAAGTCCATTTTTCAAAATTGAGTTTTCATTAAAGATACACGTTTTCACTCATGTTTTACCGATTGGTGTGTGTGTGTGTGTGTGTGTGTGTGTGTGTGTGTGTGCGTGTGTGTGTGTGTGTGTGTGTGTGCGTGTGTGTGTGTGTTAAGAAATGTCTCCGGTACAGAATATCGTACAAAAATGAAACTTCAAACTTCAGTTTTGTAACATGAGGGGATACAACATGAACATTTTTATTAAAATCAATCAACCGGAAGTAGTTGTATATGCGCGCAATTTTTCACTTTTTTACGATTCTCTTAAAAACGGGTCTAGAATTTTTTTTAAATCACCTAGTTTATAACATTTTTGTGCTCTACAAGATAAGGTAAGCGTCGTGTCTGCTGAAATTCAGTGGTAAAAATTGTTTGTTTTAAGATTGTAGCCTTAATATACATTTATGACAAAATTATACCCAATCAGTTGTAAAAAATTTAAAATCTTACAACTTTTAATTGAAGTATTTTACCTACATAAGTTCAGCGTCAATTAGTTATTTTCCGTGTTTTTTCCATTGAAATTAGTAAAAAATTACATCTTTTTAAAATGGTGGGAAATCTGTATAAAGGTAAATATCTTTACTAGGATTTGAACCATAAAACTTTTGCCTCTAAAAAATCACTGTTTTACAACCGACTCGTGTCGATTACCAAAAAAGTAAAAAAAAATCACAGTCATTAATTGATTGAACACTGAATATAAAATATCGTTTAACAATGGAAAAAATAATAGAAGATTATAAACATATAAACTATATTGAAATCTTTTAACCGTGCAACGTAATCTACTTCTGACATATTAATAATACTATGCAAAGTGAAAATTTTGAAATATTACTTCCTATTATTGCATGTAATCTAAGTACTGGTACTGTGTTTTGTTCGTATTTTAGCTAAACGTGAAATTATAGTTTACTGGTGCACTTATAAATTTAACGATTCAATAACTTACAAAACGTTAAGTGAATAAACATGCAACAATATTTATTATTTGGATAAATACTACAAATTGTGTATAAGTCCTGTTTGTGATTAATAATACTTGAACAACTAGTAGCTTAAACTTTAAAAAATGTATGTTATAATAATTAATTATTCAAATTTGATATTCATAAGAAATAGATGTGTAGCAGTTCTAATTGCTTACGTATTATTAAGTTTTTTTATAATTTAATTTTCAATCTAGAACTGTTTTATACTACACGACTGTAAAGGTTAAATGTATTAGTTAGGCGTGGAAGGATGAGGTCACACAGAGGAGCGTTCCTCCAGGATGTTTAGACTAATATAGTGAAGAACTTGATGAATATTTTTTTTATTTGGTTTAATTTTTTTTAAACTGCATCCAGGAGATTCCAGAAGGGAGTATAAGACATATCAAGAAAAACTTATAAGCCTAAATTTTAATAATATTTAAATTCATTGCTCACCAATTTATTTTATTACCTCTACTTACAAGCTTCCTTCAATAAACGCGGCATACAACCATTTGCATCAAATAATACACAATTTCCCTTAGTGTTTACTTAGAAGATTATATATCACCTTTCAAACAAACACTTTTTAGAAAGAAATTCGTGTATATAATATACATTATAAAATTTTTAAAGTATTTTTTAGCTTTTTTGTAAACAAATTTTAAATTATCAGAATTTTTTTAAACTTTAGCTAATTTATTTATGTATTTTCTACCTGCATAAGTAGATTTTTGTTCACACCAAAAATACTTTTGTTATGAACAAATATCTATTAAACGATATTTTTGTTGCAAAACAAAAAAATAATAAAAAATTGACAACTGAAGATTGAGGAAGAGTTCCTCCATTTAACTTCTTCTTTGTGACAGTGGGAACAGAATCACCGTTGATTAACAACTAGACCAGCAGATGAGGGATTGTTTCAGTGCACAGTAGTGGAACAGTCAAAAACAGTAGGCTACAATTAAAGCAACTACGTCTTTAATTTTTCTAAAAATTTAAAAATATAGCAGCATAATCAATAACAGTAGTAGTACAAACAATAAGAAATTAGAAAGAGATAATTATAGTGATAAAGATGATAATGACATTGCACCAGAACGTTATTAAAGGAGACCCCTACTTTTTCACTTACAGAAAAATTCTTAAAATATCTTGTTTGGATAGAAAATCAAACATCAGTGTACTTGAAAAACTTGGTAAAGAAAAATAAATAATGTGCATAAAAAAGAAGAAAATTAAAATATCTAGGAAACATATTTAGAAGTGACTATTAGCTAGTACAAGTTACTGAAATGCATTTTGGAAGGAAAAACACAGGGTAAGAGACACGTCGGAAGACGACGAATATCCTGGCCAAAGAATTTGAGGATCTTTTGCAACTTCTTCTACAGGCTTCTTCAAAGCAACAACAAATATACTTATCATGCCAGAGTGACTGGCAACATTTGGTAACGAATCGGTACTAAACCACATAGCACGGTTAACCATTTCATAGTGACAATATTTTAAAATTCAGTAATTTTGGGTAGCTAAGCTGTAGGCCTAACAGGTATTTTATTTTCATTATGAAATATTATTAAAAGTATTTGTTCAAGATGATTAAAAAGGAAAAACTTTTCAAGGAAATATTACAGTCCTTGTTGAAATAATAAGTGCTGTAATAAAAAGTAAATATTTCATTGTAATTTTCTGCAACAACATAGAGTGTTCATAGAGTGTTCTAGTGTGTTCTATAACGCTCTTCAAGGGATACTACTAACAGTAGAAAAAGTGAACAGAGTGAGCTCTATTTGTTTAGATTATGTTGTTATTTTTATTTTTTAACTTCTTTTCTGATATAATGTTTTTCTTTCTTTTACAGGTATGCTGCAGTATTTTCCTTTATCAGAATGTCGTACAAGAGAAAATTATCTTTTGTGAGTAAACTAGGCCTGAAGTAAATTTTATGCGATAAGTTTTACTTCTACTAATTTTTTATCTAGTTCTTAAACTATACAGACGAAAATCTTTTTAAATTTTGGACAACAGTTTACACCATAAGTGCTTTTAAAAAATAAGATCCTACCGTTTACAGAGATAAAAAATATGTTTAAATGAGCTTTGATTAGCGCAGTGCTTAAATAAAGTTTATTATGACCTTATATTATTATTTTGATAAATTTTACATATTTTATTTATTTATTTAACCTAGCATCAACTGCAACGGTCGTTAGCGATGACCTTGGGGTGTAACTATGTGCAGATGAAATGATTTTTTGTAACGTGTGAAAATATGACGTGCTTGAGTGGGATTCGAACCCACGACCGCATGATGAAAGACGAGCACGTTACGAACTACGCCAATGCGGTCGACATATATATTTAGACGTAATTAAAACAAATGACGCCCCTTGGATTAGTAGTGGTTGGCACGCTAGCCTACAAAGCAGAAGGCCTCGGGTTCAATTCTCGGCTAGGATATAGAAAATATTTCACGTTAAAATCCCCCATTTCATAACACACAGTAGTCTCTAATTAGAACTAAGTTAGAACTTAGTTTAACTTATACCAAAAAATTTAATTTAAAAAATTTATGACTTATGACATTTACCATTCTATTGTATTTTTGTTAGTTGGTTTTATTATATTTTTTAGGTTTATTCTTCTTCTTCTTCAAGTGCCGTCTCCGCGTCGGAGGTTGGCGATCATCATTGCTATTCTAACTTTCGAAACAGCTGCTCGGAACAGTGACGTGGAGTTGAGACCAAACCAATCTCTCAAATTCTTCAGCCAGGACGCTTTCCTTCCACCCGGCCGGCGCTTTCCTGCTATCTTTCCTTCCATTATCAGCTGAAGAAGTCTGTATTTCCCGTTTCGAAGAACATGGCCAAAGTACTGCAGTTTTCGTCGCTTGATGTCGTATAGCAGTTCCGTCTCCTTGCCCATCCGAGTCAGTACGTCCGTGTTTCGTACTCTGTCGGTCCACGATATACGGAGCATGCGGCGGTATAGCCACATCTCAAACGCCTCCAGCCTCCTTTCTAGAAGTTTCGTTAGTGTCCATCCTTCCTGCCCGTAAAGAAGTACAGGAAGTACGTAGCACCTCAGAATTCGAAGCCTCGTGTTGAGACTAAGATCACGCTGGCACAATAGATGTTTTAGTTTCGTGAACACCGCTCTGGCTTGCTCGATACGCACTTTAACTTCCTGACCGTAGTCCCATTTGTCATTTAGGCAGCACCCAAGGTATTTGTACGTGTGCACCTGTTCAATGGCGGAGCCAGCGAGTGTGATTCCTGCGTTGACCTCCTCTTCACCGATCACCATGAACTTGGTTTTACGTATATTCATCCGTAGTCCGTATGCATTGCTAATTGTGTTGACGCGTTCCAGCAACACTTGGAGATCTTCCTCGCTATCTGCAATCAGCGCTGTATCGTCGGCATATCTCAGGTTGTTGATGCCCTCTCCATTCACTATAATGCCTTCTCTGCATCCATCCAAAGCTTCCGACAAAATGGCCTCCGAATATAAGTTGAAGAGCATCGGTGAGAGCACGCATCCCTGTCTAACCCCACGGCAGATTTGCACTTCCTCCGACAGCTCCTCCCCCACTCGCACCTTGGCACATTGGTTCCAATATAGGTTGGCGATAATTCTTATGTCGCGATCGTCGAGGCCCACTCGTTGCAAAATTTCTAGCATCCTGTCGTGTAGTACTTTGTCGAATGCCTTCCCGTAGTCAATGAAGCACAGGAATACGTTCTTGTTCATATCTCGGCATCTCTGAACGAGGACATTCATGGCAAACAAGGCGTCTCTCGTGCCAAAGCCTCCTCGGAATCCAAACTGTGTGTCCGTCATTTGTTCTTCGCACTTTTGGTAGACCCGTTCAAGTATTATTTTCAGGAAAATCTTCAGAACGTGGCTCATTAAACTAATCGTCCGGTGTTCTTCGCAGCGTCTTGCATTGAGCTTCTTCGGTATAGGAATGAACGTCGACTTAAGCCATTCGTCTGGAATCACGCCAGTCTGATATACTTTATTGCACAAAGACGTCAGGGAATCCAGGTCTTCCTCATTCAATGTTTTGAGTAGTTCTGCGTGCACCTCGTCTGGTCCTGGTGCTTTTCCCGACCTTATCTTACTGATGGCTCGTTTTACTTCCTCTTTGAGAATATCCGGTCCGGTTACCGTGGTGGTCACGGCTGGGTGTGCTGGGTGTGCTGCCCGGTCATCTTCAAATAGTTGGCTAACATAACGCTCCCACACCTTTAATTGTTCGGAAGTGGTGGCCACTATGTTGTCATCCCCATCCACGAGCACTCCAACGTTTTGTCTGAGCCGTTTGCCTGTCATCTCTTTGATTTTCTTGTGGAGATGAAAAGAGTCATGCTTGTTCTGTAACTCTTCTATCTCAGCACATTGTTGGCTCATCCATTGGTCTTTCGCTGTTCGGATCTTTAGGTTTATTATAAACCTAAATTAACGCTCGATCAAAATTGAGTCTCCATTCCGAAATCTTAATTTAAGAAAACTTTTTTGCGAACAATCTGGACTTAATGGTGCACAGCATAACCATTATATTACTTTAGAAATAAATTTCGTTAATTTTTTGTAAATGTTATGGTGAAAAATGTTATTGTTAAATGTTAGATTAAATATTAAATTAAATTAAATGTTAAATACCAACAGCTGTATTGGATGCTTAATGGAAAATCCAAATTATCGGCACAAAACAAATTGTTAATTTATAAAACTGTACTTAAACCTCTGTGGACATATGGGATACAACTCTGCGGCACAGCAAGTCACAGTAACATTGAAATAATTCAACGGTTTCAGTCAAAAATACTTCGAAACATCATGGACTCACCTTGGTACATATCCAACACTATATTGCACAGAGACACGAACACTCCCACGGTACACGAAGCTATACAGAAATTTTGCACCAGTTACCAAACAAGACTTGAAAATCATCAGAATCCAGAAGCCATCAATCTCCTAGACAACAGTGGAACACACAGAAGACTATGCAGACTACACCCTACAGATTTATTTTAATTTGTGATTGTGTAATTTATTTTACGTTCCTGGCAAGATCAATTCAACAAAATGGGAAATTTTATAGAGTAATACCAAGGGGTATTACTTACTCAAGATTTCTACTTACAACACATCTACTCATTGTTCTATGAGAGCAGATCGTAGATTTACAGTTATTCAAAAAAAAAAAAAAAAAAATGTTAGATTCACATATCATAATGTATTGTGATTGTTTTTGTATAGGCCTAGGCCTACCAATGCAAAATTTGTAAAGGTTTATATACCTAGTTCAAGATGGTATCGTTTTAAGTACTATATTTTTTAGTTTTTATTAATGTTATTTTAATGTTACAATTTTATTGTAAAAGCTTATTTCAAGTAAGCCTAAGCGTAAAAAAGTTTTTTTTTTTTTTTTTTTTTAACTTTAATAACTTTATTTGCAACTATATACTACGATACAACGAGCAAATTAGATGACAGTAAACAAAGGATGACAAGGAAAAAAAAATAAAAAAAAAAATAAATAAATGAAAAAGAACAGTGATACCCATTGGTATATGTTCTATGAAATAAAGTTCATGATACATGAATGATAAATAACATCATAAGAAAAAAAAGAAGAAAGAAAAATAAAATAAATCACTTTATAGAAGATCTCTGGCCCATTGACGTTTCAACCTGCGCTGCGGATTTCCTGGTAGTGATGCATCCGATAGTTTGGTGATTAATTCGTTGGGGTGATCATGCAATTTTCTGTGAAAAACACTGTAGCTGGACTTAACTACTTCACTTATGAACGGAATATTAAGGTCGTCATGTAGAATTTTGTTGTTGACATAAAAAGGTGCGCAGGTGATTAAACGTAGGCATTTTGACTGAAAGGCTTGTAATTTTTGTAGATTGCTCGGTTTAGCTGTGCCATAAATTTGTAGTCCATAGGTCCATATTGGTTTGAGGTAAACTTTGTATAGTAATAGTTTAGATTTTAGAGTCAGTGAAGAGCGGCGTCCAAGAAGTCGAAATAGTTCTTTCAATTTGGAGTTCAAAGTCAGTCTTTTGGTTTTTATATGAGTCGCCCAGGTGAGTCTCTTGTCAAAGTGAAGTCCAAGGTATTTAACTTTTTGTCGTTGTGGTATCGGTTTATTGTCGAGGAATAGTTGAGGACATTCGCCTTTCCGGAGAGAAAAGGTGACATGCACTGATTTTGAAGCATTGAATTGGATCCTCCAGATTTTTAACCAATAATTTAAAAAGTTAATGTGACTTTGTAAATTATTACTTGCTGCTTCTGGCTTTACATCAGAAGAAAGGATGACTGTATCGTCAGCATAAGTCGCTAAGGTGGTGTTAGCAGATGCAGGTAGATCTGATGTATAGATGCTGTAAAGCAGTGGCGACAAGATTGATCCTTGTGGAACACCAGCGACGATTTGTTTGTAGTCAGACAGAGCCGTGTTATGTTTTACTTGAAAAAATCTGTCCGTTAAAAAGGAGCTGATGATTAAGAAATAGGCATCTGGCAAGAATTTTCTTAATTTATATCGCAGACCTTGATGCCAAACTTTATCAAACGCTGCGCAAACATCAAAGAAGACGGCACTTACATATTTTTTTTGTTCAAAGCCAGAGGCAATTTGATCAACGATTCTGTGTAAAAAAGTTAAATATTTTTTTGCAGTTAATTTTTTCTTTTCCTGATTTAATATAATGAAACTATATTGTGTGTAATACTCACATATTTAAATTAAATAAAACTTTTATTACATAAATGTACTTCACAAAATATTACTTTTATATTCAATCCTGTAATTAAAAACTTTCTTTGCAACAGAACATATTATTACTACTTCTGCTATTGTTAATATTTACATGTGGTTATTATTCTTACACTAGAACACCACGTATTATTACAATTTGATGTTAAATGCATTAAGGTTAATCTTATAATTTGTAGAACAGTTTTTGACTAATAAAAAGTTGTTACTTATTATTTACTTCATAATTTCCTCTTGCCATTGGGTAAATAAAAATAAAATTCTCTCTTGGATAATAGAAATAAATGAAAATAATTAATTTATTAAATCATAATAATATACTACCTATTTTTTATTAATATGAACAAAGGAAAAGTAGTACAGTAATGAGGTAATAGTTAACATTTGTAAAACAAAACAGATAGGCTATGTTACATGAAATAAATTTATTTTATATAATGGAGTTCTATTTTCACCATTCTGAACTTTTTTATTATGCTTAATATTCAGTATGAAACTGGAAAATGAAGGATTCTTTATAAGTTATGTTCATTTATTGTAAACATTATTTTCTTAAATGGTAATCATTTAAGCCTTTAAATGATTAGATTTCAACAAATCAACTGATTAGGTTAAGGTAATGTTGTTATTTTTAAAACGGACTTTGTTGATTAGTGAAAATAATCTGTTGAGAGAGATTTTGTAATGTGTGAATAAGTAAAAAGTAATTATTATCAGTGACAAGATTATTGAAATTGCATTAGCACGTCTTCTACTTAAATCGTTATAATATATATCACGCGGTAAAAAAAGCAACGCCAAGAGAATTAAAGCAGTTACGTCGACCAATCACAGAACTCCTTTTCTCTGATTGGTTAATACTCACTCACTCTGTAGTATAATAGAGAATTCAAAAGACATAACAATAAGTTACCGCCCACATATTCTAAGAAGGACAAAACTACTTGAAACAACGGTGACATTTCTGTTAGACGCGTAGAGGCTGTAGTCACCACCATCATATTTAAATGTTACAATTTATGGCATCATACCGATACATCATCTACTACCACAGCCGTGTACTGCCCTCACGCTAATATGCTTGCCCCAGTAAACAAACAACCAAATGGATTCATTTTAGGACCATCCAGTGACAGTACATACCCTAAAATAAAATGCATATTTTATTCCAGAAATTTGTTTCCAGAAATATCTGAACTATTTTATAGATAAGTTGTTTAAATAATTCGGTAAATTTCAATATAAGAGAACGGGAAACCATTTAAAATAGATTATTCATAATTTTATTTAAATTTAAAGCTGCAAAAACATATTATGAGGCTTTTCCAAGGTTCTTTCAAGATCTGGTTATAAAAAGTTAACAAATTTTTAAAACTTAAAATAATTAATCATTATTTTAGACTACTACTAATAAATTACATACAGTAGGTTTATTCCAAAAAATTTTGGTTTGTTATTAAAAAACTTAAAAACTTGATCTAAACTTAACTAGTAATAAAAGAGGTCATTAGGAAACTCTTTACAATGGTAACATCAGGAGCATGGATCTGAAATGTCAAAGAAGATATGATCGAACTCGGATTAACTTTCAATGATTTAGAAAACAAAACAGAAATATTAAAAATCTTTAGAAATAAGGAAAGTAGATTTGAAACAAAATTAGATGGAAGAACAAACCCAAGCAGGAAGAAACCGGTCGTTTCACCGCAAGTTCGGCAAGCAAGATTAGCCCGAATGAAGGCATACTGGCAGAACATCAAGCTAAAGAACATGAAAAGGAAGAAGCTTTCTACATTTGACTGAAGTGTTCCATTGTGATCTTAAAAGACAAAAAAAAAAATAGTCATTTTCACTTAATATTCGACTCTTACCAACAAACAATTAGGCCTAGCCTATAGTACAACGTTTACTACACGTAGACTTGCTTTTCCTTAACGTAGGGCCTACTTGTTACAATTAATAGCCTATATTAGTTAACACTAATAATAATAATAATAATCACTCATTTATAATTCAAAGTTCAACTAGAAAAGCCCGACAAAGGGGCAACGGTTTATATACAAGTGACCGTTATCGTTTCAAAAAAAGGTGAAAATATTTAAATATATAAAGGACAATAAACCATACTAACAATTTTTTACGATAAAATACAGCATGATGGAGGAATATAAAGCATTAATAATGCATACTTAATAAAACCTTTCTACCGTATTTCACGGAATAACAACTGGACCTAGGTCAACCAGCTACTTTGAGACTTCCATTCAAAAACATTACATTCATCGGCAAACTGTTGTTCTCACTGCAATACGTAGTAGGCCTACTATCGATCAATTGCTTAACTTCACGGGCTGTAAAAAAAACCTGATTTGATTTTCTATTTGAATAAACTATTATATTTTTTTCAACTTATGTAGTACCAAAGTGCAGACGTAACAAATATAGTATAGGTATTTTTATTTTTATTAAATTTAATAGCTGCAAGCTGTTTTTAACAATTTCAATTTTTACAAGATTAAATCTTCAAAGAACTGTTGAGTATTATTCATGTAGCACCTTTTACAAGGTGACTTATACCAGTCGAAGAAATAAATAAAATGTTTTCTTTTTTCAAATCAGTTCTAACAATGAATGAATTCACGATTCGTTACAATTTTTATGATGGAAGAGATCACAATTTGTCCTGTATCCGGGGTAATCTTTTAAGGTCGGTTCATATCATCATGCACCTATCATTTCCGTCACGACAACTGGGGTGACATTCATTTATCATTACAGACACTACCCGGCACTGGAAGCCAAAGTGTTGAGTAATAACGAAGCGTGAACGTAATGTGGCGAAGTAGTTTCTATTATTAGCGTCAAAATGTTAAGTCTGACTACTGAAGATTTGTGTGTGATCAATTTTAGTAGAAGAAGATTACGTACAAAAAATGAACGTAAACTTAAGAGGTTTTCCGTACATAAAATGTTCAAAACTAGGAAGATTGAGGAAGAATAATGGAATATTTAACAAACTGATGGACGACGAAGAAAAGTTTTAACCTGTACAATAACTTATTCATACTGAGCGTGTTGTGTACGTAGTAATGCGTTCCGATAAGTTCAGAAACGTTCAGCTTCCGGGAAATATTGTCGCCGACAATCCCGTACGGAGACGGACCGTGCCGCATTGTAACGTAACGCATACGCTACGCTTGATATGAATGCTCTCATTTACAAAGCATGGAAAAATATTTTTATTTTAGAAACCGGTCCGTTACGGAAACAATTGGTGCATAATGATAGGAACCAACTTTTAAAAGACTTTACTTTGCGATAAAAATATTGCGTATAGATATTTACCAAAACTATGGCCGGCTCGTTGGCGTAGTGGTTAGCGGAACTGCCTTCTACGCCCAGGCCCCGGGTTCGATTGCCGGTCAGGTCTGGCATTTATTCATCACTCATTTTCATTATCATCATTCTCCACCGTCTGCATTAGCAGAAATTGCAAAACGGTCAGACGTAAAAAAATGGATGCAGTATCAGGAAGTGGATGATTCGAAAGTAATCTAGGTTTGTTTATGGCAATTCACTTCATTCATGGTGTGCCTTATTAAACAGGATATATGATTTCTGATTGTTAAACGTGTAAACATAAATTTTTGTGGTTTATTTAATTTTTATTTTTTATGAATGCAAAGGGGTCAGTTTTGATATCACAAATATGCTTGTTTTCTTTTATTCTTATGATTTCAGTACAGGCTGTACAGCTCGACGATGACAATGGATTGTCACTCAGATAGATGTCATGTTAATATGGTACATGTTGACGAGTAAGCTGGTGTACGGAACACCGCAAGCAATAAGAGGTGGCTTGTCATATGCACTGTGATGGTGACAAATGCTTAACCTCTCTTCCCCTTACCAACCGATCCACTTCTGTTTCCTCCCCGTTTAATTCCCCCTTCTCCTTTATCCATCCCATTACATCTACAACATGATGTATTCCTACATAGCATACATGTATTTCTACACATATACTCGTCGATATTTACATACGCACTTACGAAACCATATGTTTACCTCGCCGATACCTGAATTTTCTGATTCTGGGGATTTGTTGGAAACAAGTTCTTCTCATCACTTTAAATACTATGTTGACATATTTCCTTTGTTACATACTTACATAATTATTCACAAGTAACTGCGTTTAGCGTAAGTAAATGCATTTAACACATTATTTTCAGACTCGTCTTTCTAGTCTTTTGAAAGCAATTTATAGGCTTTCTTTTAACCGATATTTGGTAAACGCTGTAAATATCTCTATAACTATGATCTACATGTAGCGTCGGTAGCGAATTTCCATCTGAGTTTAGAGTGTCCAAAAGTCCACGGCAGGTTTGCTGCTTCCCCACTACTCTTTTCACAATTTATCTTAGTCGGTTAGAAATTGGAGAGGCAGGTATGGTAGCTCGGGTATTAAGTTTAGAAGCACGAAGCTGTTTTAACTTTTTCTGAAAATCAGATATTCATGACAAATAATGAGTATGATGTTCTTCACATGCTCCAGAAGTTGCATGAGAAATATAAAAAGTGCGGACTTGAAAACAATTTCGGCAAAACGAACTATATAGTTTTAGAAGTCGCGGATAGATAATTAGTAATGAGTGACCGTTACTTTATAAAACTATGCCACGAGTTTATTTACCTAGGTAAGCAGAAATCTTAAAACGTTGGAAGTGCTAAGGAAAATGCAGTTGGGATTGCTAAAGGATGGCAAATAATTGCATCTCTATATTTGGATAAAACCATGTAACTCAAATGGCAGTTGTATGAAGCAGATATTTGATAGGCTAGCTAGCTATGTTAAACAAGTTTGGGAAATATCAAAAAGGAATGTAAAATGGTTGGTGTATGGAGATATACAAATGGCGTCGAAGTTTGGAGGACACAAGTTTGGAAATACTTAGAAATGAGTTTAGTAAAAACGTGGAAGTGGGTGCAGGAGACGAGATGTAAGAGAGGGAAACATTATCTGGGTGAAGTTTGTCTTTCAGGTGATGAAACTTAGGAACGTGAGCGATAATGACAGGAAGGATCAATTTTTTCATAGGCAAAAATCCAGGTTCTTTATAATCACCTGTTACTCACCACAAGAGTGTAGAGGGCCCAAGTGCAGGGCGCATTTTTCTTAACATAAAAATCTTACAAACTAGGATAACAAGCAAGAGAATAAATTATAAAATTAATTTAAATTAGAAAAAGTAAGCTCACAGGCACAAAGAATGAACAAAGATTGTAAGATTAAAAACAATAAAACACGGCCACAAAAAAAAATCATAAGCTACAAACACAGAAATATAAACTTAAATCTAATATCTCAGTTAAATTAAATCTAACATTCCACTGTACCCAAGACTATCATACGCAATTAATCATATACACTGATGATCGAAAGAATCCAAGTGCCATGACCAAAATAGGGCCTTCGCCGTCAGTATATCTTGTAATTTAAAGGGTATCTTGAATCACCGACGCAGAGCTGCTTAGCAGATGCAATTTCAACAAATATATTTTGATGGTCAAAGGACAACTGCATCTGTTACACATTGGAATATCACCAGAAGTCATGAGATACCCATGGGTTAATGTGATGTGACCAATTCTTAGTCAAGCGATTGCAACTTAATCCCTTCTGTTCTCTCTCAGCGACGTAGACCAAGGCTTGGCAACTTATTTTACCTCATGGAAAGATAAGGTTGAATGGCTCTTCGGATGCAACGCAGGGATATATTATTCATTAAAAAATTTACGGATGTTTCTTATTTGCAATCAGGAGACGCAGAAATCGAAATGGAAAAATTCAAAGGTTTGGTACATTTTGAGAAAAACGTTGTTCAGTAAAATGTGGACGAAGACCGTTTTCAATTTTTATCACAATTTGAATCTCCTATTTGTTAATGGATGATCTTTGAGTATTGGACACTGACTGCAGCCAGGTGTCAGATTAGCTTGTAAGATGAGGTTACTAAAATTTTCAGCTGAGGTTTTAGGGCCTTGAAAAATTGATTACAGTGCAGTAAAATTATAAAGATATTAGGCATAAAGTTAATATGTTGGTGATGATATCAAAAATTCGTAATTTGTCAACAATTCAATCATTCTATAATTATAAGTTATAAATTTTAGATGATCAATCACCCAAATATGTGTTAACTGATGAAATAACTGGACAACGTATATTAAACGATCTCGGAAATAATGTGCATCCAAACTTTTGGCGCGGAAAATATAACCTAGTCTACGGTTAAACCCTAAATTCTTTCTGGCATACCTAGATAAAATAAGTATGAAAATATCGTGAATCGGTATATCCTTAAATTATCTATTTAATTCATTAATTCTGGTATATAAAAAAGAAACTTACTTTATTACTTATTATCTTGATATGTATTCACTTTGTCACTAACATATGAATTGGCTTTGAAGCTAAAAGTTGTAACACCAAAAATCAAACATTTTAATTACAATGAATGGTACTGAATTATTCCCACAATTTTGTACTGTATTAAAAACGATTATTCAGACAGTAAAAATATAAAAATGTTCGATTCTCTGATACAGCTTTACCTAGATATATGTAATATAATATTTAACAACAAAAATAAGAATGAAAATACACAGCTAAAATTGTCAAACGTTTGACAGGAAATGAAATGGCTACAAAAGAGCATTAAGCCTGAGGGACTGGTATGGTTTGTTTCATTGTGAAAATTTTATTTCTATCTTCATAAAATGTACGGTTTTGTTTGTAATAAACGTGTCGTTTCTAATATACACAAGTAACACATTCATAAAAAAAATAATAAACAACCAGAAAATTGTACAGTATTATTTGAAAGAGGTTTGTTACACACAAAATGACCATCGGGCTATAATGTACTACGCGTACAAAGTGACAAACAGAATTATAATTTCATACAAATTAGCAGTCTCTGTGAAGTATAGAGTTGATAGATGAATTAATTACTGTTATATTTTTTCTTTGTTAGTACACGAATTGAAAAAATCTTTTCTAGTACATTTTTATAATAGTTTTTTGTAGGTACTCAACTCACCTAGTTTTCCTTTTACGAATTTTATATACTACATTATTTTTGAAATAAATTTATTGCATATGTATCTGTTACAATTATATATTTCCCTTGTTTCCTTTGGATTTTAATTATCATTGTTCTCGTTTCAATTTCTCTTTTCTACTCTAGTTAAATGAAGTTTTTTGTATCCTAAAGGAACTTGCAAATTGAAAAGTTTATTTTTCAAAAATGTTTGATAATTGTTTTCTTTTGTAATGTAAGATGTAAAAATTTTATTAAAATGTATTTTAGTGCATATCAGGTTTAAAAAAATGATATGTAGAATGCATCAGACGATGTAGTAAAATTCTGGGTTAGATAAACGAACTTTGAGCAATCGCATAAAATTCAAACTCTATTGAATTTTTTATATTAAATTTATTATTATATCTTTTATTATTGCCAAAACAGACAGATAGCGTGGTAAATTGTTTAAACTCGATATGCTAGTTTCAGGGCTACCAAAAATTGTTCTGTTTATGATTTTTTATTTTGTTCTGTTTGTGATATTTCACATGGTTAGTGAATTTTATTTGATGTTTATGTAATATGACTGAAGCATTTAAAAACAGATGAGGTAGAGGTGTAAAACACACTAGTCAGAAGTATCTCCTCTCAGAGTAATGAAGTTCATAATACACCAAGATCCTTTGGTAAATGAACTAAAGGTGTCATTTTTAGGGTGGAAAGTAGATGTTCTTCAGCAGATTGCCCGGCATGTTATAAGCATACTATGACACTTATCGCTAAGGTCCGTTTCGGGATCTAGGGTAATTAAATAATTTATACACTAAAGTTTACAATTAAAAGTATTTATTACAACTAAAAGATTTACAAAATTAATAACAAACTAATTATAATGAAGTAATACAATAAGTAACGTAAATAATTTATTTAGTACTACTTACAATCAATTTTATAGAATACACATTCATATACACAAAATGAATATAATGCACATACACAAGATAATAAACAAAAGTTAACCACTACAATGCTCGGATACGTAACCTGTACTACGCACCGTTAGCCACTCAATAAACACTCGTCAAAGATCAAACGGATACTAACTCACTGATCGCACTTGAGGCTCTATTTATATGGGCAAATCAAAGAATTTTCTCGAAAGACACCGAAATTCGATACAAATAATAAAGTACAAAAACCCTTCATAAATGAATACTAGAAAAATCTATTGTAAACAAGTAAACAGATCCATTGTAAATAGAATAAAAGGTAATCAACCGACCCCTTCATAAATAGTTGTACAACAATAACCCTACCTTATCATACACAATAGCGCGGTCATTTAAATAACCTCTATGAATAGTTATACTTTTATAGCTAACCCTATTGTTACTTTTTCATTCTATTATCTACTCTTTACCATTTTATGAATGAAGAACTAGAAATTTCTTGAACCATATTCGTCTTCCATATTGTCACAATACTTTTCCACACAATGAGGAAGGAAATAGTAAACCACCTAACTCCTCGTTTTGCAGCAAAAGCTCTAGAGGTTGAAACCAGCCTTTCGGCTGATGACAAAAAAAACATCTGTGACCAAAAACAGATTATCGTGTCTGTGTGGCAAGTGTTGGGCTCGGCGGTTGACTGTTTTCTGGTGAGAGAAAAAAATGACAATGACAAGAACATAAAAATGGTGCAGTATACCAAGGCAATATTCTATTGCAGTTCCACTATACCACCTCATATCCTTCCAACCAGCCAAAGTTTAAGTGGTGACGGCGGGGTGCAGGGGAGTTTGGGAATCGCCAAAAAGGAAAAAATAGCATCATTACTTTTGTATAATTTAGTAAAACAGCGTTCATTCAATTTTAAACGTATTATCCATGAAACTTACTCTGTGAGAAGTACATTTTATTGTTCTTTTATGAAAAGATAGGCCTATACGAATGTGCTAATAAAAGTTTCTTTAATGATTTAACAGTTATTGTAGTTTACAACATGTTGAACTTCTCAATGATGGCTAATTACCCAAATTGATGTTCGCAAATAAACAAGAGGTTAACTTGCTAAATATATGTATATATAAAAGTTATATATTGTTTCGTAGTATCTATTAAAGATCAGATAGAAATCTAAATGTGGAGGTCCATTGTAAGGCCTGCATCTAGTAAAATAGAATTCCTCAATCATTTTTCCAGTTGAGCTAATTTTAAAAGAAAATTACTTAATGAAAACTCTATGTGATCCTAGTAGGGGGTCTAAAATGATCCATTAATACACGATAATGGTAAAATGGAATGTACAGACAGAATGGGGTTCCTAGTTGGTATATTGGATTAATAGAATAGATAAGGTAACTGCTCCAGCGCAGGATATAACAAGGGGTAAATTTGCATGTATATATGCGCACACTAACGTATGTATAAGTATCATTGTGTGTGTGCATTTTGTGCGGGTCCTTTGATCTTATATTGACAGACAGACAGACAGCTATAGGGGTGATTCATCACTTACAGTATGTCGCCGTAAAGGGGGCAGAAGGATGGGACAGATATGTCTAGTTAGAGGATGACCGTCGCTCGTTGAAGCTAATTACTCTTGAGGTCGCTGTGGGACAGACAATCTATCACAGTGAGAGATATTTCAAATACAATACATTCTACGGCAGACGACAAACTAATATGGATTCACTCTTTAGATGACATAGCGTTCACAAGGGAACGTCCAAGACATGAAAATATAATATTAATATAAAAATTTCTCTTATATATAGCTACTATTTTTTTAAAAACGAGCGTGTAGATCTTTTTAACCCAAGATATATACACATTGTTTGTTGTTATGAAAGCTGCTGCCGAGATTTCAAGAGTTAACACTACGTAAATCAAGATTTACTGCTTATTCTAAGATATTTCGTGTTACGTAAGCTTACTTACTGACTTACATTGTTGCTAAGTCATAAGAAATTCTTATTACTCTATCGAATTTGTTGAAAATAAGCCAGGGAGAGTGACTGGAAACAATCACATAAAAAATGAAGGGATATAAATACGAGTAGCAGAAACTCTTGCAACAATCTTAACATAAATTCATATTTTGGTGACAAGTCACACAATATTTTGAAATTCGCTTTTAGAATACAGAAAATATTTCTGCGTTATATATTCCATCAACTATTTTATGTGCATACAAAATTAATTCGTGATAAAAGAAAATAATTAAGACAGCACGGTCAAAATATAAAACAAACTTACTTTAAAATGACTTAATTTGTCTGAAATCCGGTTTGGTTTAGCTTGGCTTCGTGCAATCTTTATTATAGTTTCGGATTATTTATTTACGGCTGCTTTCACCAGTAGTATTTAGCTACTGATTTTAATGCAGAAAAATCTGATACCGATTTTAATAAAATACCTCCTCTGTGTAGCCTATCCTATACTTTTCTCTACCTGTTTTTGAGTAAGCTCTCTTCTAAATAGGCTATTAGAAAAATTTAATTAAATTTATAAACTACCTACATTTATTTAAGTTGGTTAATGATATACAGCAAAAAAATTATAAAGTTTTTTATTTTCAAAGGGTTTAGATTGTTTTTTTTAAATTTTGTCAGTGGTTTTTTACAGATATCCGATGTAGCATACATATATTATTTAAAGTTGACATAATTTGGAAATTTCCCAGTACGCAGCAGAGATTCAATTAAAGTCGTTAAAAGATATTGACTCATTTAGTCTAACTAATTGGAAAAAAAAATTATTGTTTTTTTAACAATATTGTTTAAAAAAAGGTTATATAATAAGAGCATGGGTAGAAAATGAATGGGAAGACCAAGAAAATGTAAATGCATTTGGAACAAGTTTACTAGACAAAATTCTGTTTCACGGTTTATGAACCGCCACGCTGATCACAAACATTTTAACCACTTCTTTCATTAGCTATATTTTCTACATTTTTTAATTTTTTTCTTTAAAACAACTTTTATTTAAGATTTTCTATTAAAAAGGTAGGCTAAGCAATAATAGACGAAAACCCATAAAAAATTAGCAAGAGATCTCTTTCTAAATTTTTTAATGCTTTTAATAGGAAACCTAGGAAATACTAAAATATTTATTTAAAATACTATACATAACTTAGTAGGCCTAGATAATTTTTTTTTTTTTTGTTTAACATCCGACTGTTCTGCAATTACTGCTAATGCAGACGGAGGCCTAGATACAAATTAATATAAAAATTGTATATTTTAATGGTATTTTATTTTATTCGTGTATAAGATTTATTTCTGCCATAACAGACAGGTCAAATTGTTTACACTCAATCTGTTTGTTGCGGAGCTAAATAAATAGTTATGTTTCTTCTTAAATGACTGAATCATTTAAGAAAAGAAGAGGTAGAGGTGTAAAAGACTCTAATCAGAGTTATCTCCTCTGAAAGTAATGAATTTCATTATACAGCCAGACCCTATGGTGAATGGAGTGAAGATGTCATTGGCAGAGTGGAAAATATGTGCTTTATGTGCCTGGTATGCTGATAAGCGTACTTTTCCACTCAGTGAGGAAGGCTGGAAAACCACCTCACTCCTCGTTTTACTTAGTAAAACACCTACAGGTTCAAACCAGCCTTTCAGCTGATGACCTAAACCACAAGAAGATTTATTTAGGCCGCTTTCGTAGCCCAGTGTTTAGCGTGCTACGATACAAAGTGGAGATTCTGGGTTCGGTTCCCGGCCAGGTACTGGAAATTTTTACAAGTTCAAACCTTCCGGTCCTCAAACCAATATAGTGGCTAATAACCAAGATGTTGATGCTATATAAAATAAACTAAAAACGAATATTTAAGTTATTATAAGCGAATATATTATAAATAATATGTGTAGTTATAGAAAATATGTATAAGTAAGCTTTACGATATACTAATTTATAATTATAAAACATAAATAAATACATTACTATTGTCGTTATTATTATTACATGTGGAACAGGCTTGTGATGTAATTTGTGGAAAAGAAATGAATAAAATCTGAAATTACATTTGTTATTTGCAATGAATGATGATTACAGAGCTGATCTAAACTTATTATGATTAGGGTTTAAAAATGAAGCAATGGAACCACAGATAAATGCCCGTCTGAAACTCAATTTCTTTAACAGAAATAAAGTATTTCTACTAGTACAACAATATTCTTTTAATATCTAAATTCGCATATTAAATCTTGGTCATACTAACTTACTTTCGGTTAAGAACGTTGGGCTTGAGTGTGTAATAATACCAGACCGTATCCAGAAATAAAATACGGGACCTCCCCTAAAAAGTGTAGCACGTTAGCCACTGGGCCACAGCAGCGGAAGAATAAACATTTAATTTTAATATTAGTTAATCAAATATTTATTCAAATCATTATTTTGTTAGTGATGCATAAAATTCAAGTCAGTTTTGCATTATGCTTTATTCCGGACTAATTCCTTTGAAAAGCTAATGTAACTTTAAAGTATAGTAATTAAAAATATTATTGCAGAATATTAAAGTATCTCAGTTTATAATGTAAGATAATTTATGTAAAATTATTTAAATATAAAATTTTATAAATTTCATAAATTATAGCAAGCGGTGAGAAAATCACTGGGATTATATTTTAAAAGCATTGTTTGTTGTTTTTGAAAGTGTTCCGTTGTTAGTTGATAAGGTGAAGGTTACTTACTCACGTTCTGTTTTATCTGCCCTGAAAACTTCTCATTCTGTTAGTGAAACAATTAGGTAAACATAACCTTTATTATGGCACCTTCAATGGGTAAAGTGAGATCAAAATTCTACCGCTAAGTTTCATCAAAAGATCCTAATCACCTGAAGACAACCTCGTTAGGTGTAAACTACTCGGTCATTGTCGGAATTAGTAAAGTTTGTTTCTAAGTGTTGTGCATCAGTATTACATCCGTATCTCTGTTTACTACTTATAAATAGAAGATTGTATTTGAAAGTGTGCTGGTATGTTTATCTCACTAACTCATCTTATTTTTATTTCTTGAGTCGTAAGTCTAAACATATCAAATTTATTGAAAATATTATTTTTATTCTCAGTGCTATCTCGTTTACATTTTTCGCATGCTCATGTAGTTAGTGTAATTACTTTGTTTTTGTTTTACTATAGATTTTGTGTTTTTCGGAATGACCCACATCGTCTTCCTTTTTTTATTAGCGTACTGCTTCAATACTCTCAATACATTTCCATTACATATTATGTAAATATTATGGTAAAGATAGTAAAAACCTGAAGGAAGTAAAACATACGCGAATTAATACAATTAAAAGAAATATATAGAAAATGCTAAATTTATTTTGGAAAGTGTCTGTGTTTTTAATTTGTTGTTGTTGTTGTTTAGGTCATCAGCCGAAAGGCTGGTTTCAACCTGTAGAGGTTTTACTAAGTAAAAAGAGTAGTAAGGTGGTTTACCATGCCTTCCTCACTGAGTGGAAAAGTACGCATATCAGCATGCCGGGCCCTCTGAAAAGCACATATTTTCCACTCTGCAAATGACACTTTCACTTAATTCACCCAGGGTCTGGCTGTATAATGAAATTCATTACTTTCGGAAGAGATAACTCTGATTAGTGTTTTTTACACCTCTACCTCATCTGTTCTTAAATGATTCAGTAATTTAATTGGCTGACCATGTGATAAGAAAGAGAACTATTTATTTTAGCCCTGAAACGAATTGAAGTGTAAATAATTTGACACTTCACCTTTTTGTAATTGGCAGTTTTTAATTTATAAAAGTATAAATCGTTTAGCACAGGTACTCGGAAATGATGTGAGCCTATTAATATTATTGTGGTCCAAAAAAATGTACTAACTTACTTTTAATGGCAATATTCCTGAAGTAAACTTGTTACAGTTTACTTTAACCTCCATTGTGGAACGTCAGGTAGGTATAGGCCTACTGTTCTTGAATTTTATTGATTCCTTAACTTAACAGTTTTTTTTATGAAACTTTTGTAGAGTTCCTTTTTTGTATTCTCCGTCTGGCTGTTTTAAAATTACTGCTAATGCAGACGAAGAGAAGGGTTGTAGATGGAAAAAATAGTAGACCTGACTGGAAACGAACCCGGACCCCTAGCCCAGAAGCCAGGTGTACTGACCACTACACTACGTGCTGGCTTAATGTTCGTTAGAGATATAACTCCTGATTTATTTGGAGATGTTAAAGGTTCAGGGGTACAGATTATCTCAGAAGCAAAGTAGTTTTGAATGGCAAGACTTTAAACCAGTTGAATTAAAATTATTGACTGCTAACTTGGAATTTGATGTCTCACATATTCAATCACGAGATGCGGAAATCAAGTTGGTGAAATTTCAAAGGCGATAAAATTTTATTAGATACAATAAGGAAAACTCTTGTCAGTAAAGTGCAAAAGGAGACAGTTTCTTTTCTTTTCAGTCAGTTTTACTGTACGCTCCAGAGTGTTGGACCTTGACTGAGATGCTATTCTTAAGACTTTTAGAAGGATATCGTTTGGTGGACCATAAAATAAATTAAGATAAATTAAGATATTAGGACCATAAAATAAATTAAGATATTAGGCATGAACTTTGAAGTTCCAGGAATGTTAACAACTATTCAAATCTACAAGTAAAAGTAAAATAGTCATTTGTTGCAGATGCCAAATTATGATGTATTAGTATACATAAATACCAAAAAACACCCAAAACTAAGTTCATGGTGATTAGTAGGGGAGCAGTAGGAAGATGTGACTTAATGCTTAACACCAAACCGATAGAGAGGGTGCCACAGTTCACTTATCTGGGAACTTTAATCAATGAGAAATGGGATCATTCTCAGGAGGTGAGATGCAGAATAGGAAAAGCGAGGGCCGCATTCAATCAGATGGCAAAACTGTTCAGGAGTCACAACCTTAACATGTGCATCAAAATCAAACTCCTCCACTGCTACATTTTCTCAATACTCTTCTACGGGATGGAGTCATGGACATTGACCAAATCAACTGAGAAAAGACTCGAGGCTTTTGAGATGTGGTTGTATAGGAGAGTGTTGAGAATTTCATGGATGGACAAAGTAACCAACAAAGCTGTATTGGAGCGAATGAATAAGGATTTGGAAGTGATGAACACCATCAAGAGCAGGAAGCTTGCATATTTCGGCCATGTCATGAGGAATGAAGAAAAATACGGCCTGCTGTAATCCGTTCTCCAAGGAAAGATCTATGGCAGAAGAGGACCAGGAAGAAGAAGAATGTCATGGCTGAAGAACCTGCGTACCTGGTTCTCCAAGTCTACAACAGAACTTTTCAGGATGGCTGTAGATAAGATAGCCATAGTCAGACTGATCGCCAATATTCGGAACGAATAGGCACTAACAGAAGAAGAAGAAGTATACATAAATACCAAAAAACACCCAAATAGGCATTTACTTAAAATCCAACCTGACAACGTGGTATGGATGACCGTGGAAGAAATTGGCATTCTAACTTATTCATGGAACAGCAGATCACTAAGCTTGAAGCTGGAACAGATCAAGAGGTCTAATCTGTATTGCTTATAGTGATGTTACTTTACTTGTTTAATTAGTTTATGACTATTTATTTGCAAAATGCACAAAAAAAATTCAGGAAATTCAGGGGTTTTCATTTAATTTCTAAACGAAAACATTTGAAGTGGTTTTTATATTTATAAATAAATTACGTTCCATATGGGGTAAAATAATTCTCAAATTAACAATAACACTTTTTTTTCTTAATCGACTGAGAAAATAAATTATATTTAAAAAAAATTGAATTTTGTTATGCTTTTGTGATGTTACTTTACTTGTTTAATTAGTTTATGACTATTTATTTGCAAAATGCACAAAAAAATTCAGGAAATTCAGGGGTTTTCATTTAATTTCTAAACGAAAACATTTGAAGTGGTTTTTATATTTATAAATAAATTACGTTCCATATGGGGTAAAATAATTCTCAAATTAACAATAACACTTTTTTTTCTTAATCGACTGAGAAAATAAATTATATATAAAAAAAATTGAATTTTTTTATGCTCATTAATCCGGTAGTGAAATCCTTTATGGAAAATAAAATTGTAAAAACAATTTACACTTTTCAGAATCCATCTCACACTTCTGTCCATAAGATATTAAGGAATCACACATAACATCTATGTATCATATCATCACACACATATCATTGCAGTATAAAATTTAGTTTCTCATCCCACCATGAGAGTTCAGTAATGTTGTTATTCTCCGTTTCTTATCTTCACGTAAAAGTCGTATTACTATCATTACTACTATTGCATTTTGTCTATGTTAGTTTCTGTTGACTATACATGGGTACAACAGCACGAATTCTACACCAGTTCGTGATCGGAAAACAAATGACGAAACTAGTGTTTCCTGACTAGAATTTCAACAAAAACCATCAGATATATTGTCCTTTATAGTAACATACATTATGTTGTTATAGTTGGTATTATCTATTTAAGTAATAGAAAAATATGTAATTATATTTTGTAATGTATTTTTAAAGTTAATTTTATTATACTGCTCTAGTCTTACATCATTTTATATCTTAAGGTTTTTCTTAGAAATTTAATTCAACTCTTTTGAACCGAATACTTGTATTACGAAAAAAATTATGAACTTTTTATAAAATAGTTTTGTAGGCTAACATTTTACTCTGTATAGGCTATCATAGTAGATATTTTAATAAATAGCTATAGATAAAATTTCATGATAGTCTAATAAGAATTCTGATGAATATCCGGTTATAAAGTATTTTCAAAGGCGGATTGGGGACGTGAGATGGTCCAAAAATCAACCAAAACACCCCAACCTCTTTTTTAACCCGTCTGATTTTCCTGAAAAAATTACACATTTATTTTCTTGTATCAAATTTTTATTATCCATCACAATTTTTTCAAAGAAGTAATCAAATATATAACACTCAAACTTGAATTGTACAGCAAAAATTCATTTTTGTGGGACATTAAACATAATGGTGTAAATTACTAAAACAAATGCATGAGAGTAACAGCGTATCACTACATAAGCCTAATATTTTAAAGAGTTGAATATAAAATTAAAATATGTAAAATTAAATTTTACGATAAAACTTAAACTGCCGGCCGCATTGGCGCAATTGGTAACGTGCTCGCCTCTCATCATGCGGTCCTGGGTTCGAATCCCACTCAGGCACGGCATATTTTCATACGTTACAAATAATCATTTCATCCTCATTACACACAGTTACACCCCAACGTCGTCGCTAATGACCTTGATGTTGATGCGACGTTAAATAAATTAAAAAAAAAAAATATATATATATATATAGCCTAAATAGTTACAATGATAAAGTATTTTTGAAAAATAGCATCTATACATCTTGAAACGAGGCGGGGTTTTTGATATGCAATAGTCAAAATAATTTCTGAGATTATAAAGATTTATATAGTGCAAAATATTTACTCAAAGAACTGATTTGAGCTAATTGCAAATAATTCTCAAATAATTGTATATAAATTATTAATATTAATTAAGTAATTGTAAAGAGATAAAAACAGACTGCAACAAACTCCAGATAACGGAGACGGACATCATACAGAGAACACCTCTCAGACATAAACTCAAACTAGTGCTCCAGGAAGAGGCCAGTAAAAGATCAAGACCTAAATGGTCGGAAGAACGAAAACGTGACTTTTCCAAGAAAATGAAAGAATACTGGGCGAAGAGGAAAGCACAGAAGAAAAAATGAGAAATCGCGGTCCTTTGTAGGCCATAACGTAAATAATAATAATAAGTAATTGTAAATAGCCTAATTCTCAAATAATTACTATGACTACGACCCTTACATGACTACACGTTCCTGCATAGCGCCCTCTTGATGCATCATAAACCTAATAAATAAAATTAACTGTATAACACATCCTTGTAAAATTCTCTACCCTGAACACTATACGGAGACAATGTCACTTATCGGACACTTACAAAGATTCCATTAATGAATCACACACTTCAAAAACACTAAAATTTATAAAATTTGTAAGTATTCAAAGTCAAGTTTAAAATAAAAAATATACTATAATTCATGTAGAATACTGTAGAAAAATCTAACATAATCGTTTCATTGTTGTAAACATGTTGTAGCATTAAGGTAATCCTTTGTTAAATTACGTTTTTTGTTAAGTAAAATGGAGTTTTTAAAGACTGAAGATGTTAATGCAACCATAAAAAAACTAATAAAATTGTAAAATTCTCAAATCCTAAAAAATGAGTACAACAAAGCAAGTAAAAATTTTGAGTCAGCTCTACAACAGCTGATTTTCGGAGACAAAGGTTTCTGGTTAAAATCCTAGTAAATGTAGTTACTTTTATACGAATTTGATTACTAGACAGTGGTTACCAGTACTTTGATGATTGGAGTTCAATTAACCATACTCTCTCTGGAATGGTTGGCCTGGGCCTGCACAAGACTATACCTCATTTTTCACATCACACACATCTTCAACTCATTGGGTTGCTTATTGTTCTGGATTGAACAGATTGCAATGTACACATATTAGGTGTTAAAAAAACAAATATTTTATGTAAATCTCACGAGAACATGCAAAATTAATAAACAATATTCGAAATAAAGTAGTTATCTTTAATTATCAATATTTTAGGTAGTCTTATGATCATAATTATATACTTTACCACTGGACTAAACTAGAATTTTAAATCAGAACTAAATTGTTGAGTATAAGTTAATGAAATCAAAGTTTATTACATGTTTTTATTGTACTTGCACTCAATATAACTTAGATTCAATATCAAGATTGGAAAAATTCCAACCAGGACATGCAGAAGCTCTTAAACTTTTTTCTATAATCTTGGAAAGTTCTAAAGGAATAAACTTCTCACCCTTCTTTATACTTCTTTCTGCCTTTCCTTTTGATAGGGATGATACCCTCAGGCGTAACTGTCATCTAATAAGAGGGTTGTATCTATCTCTCTTTTATATTTGTTGTTACCTCACGTTAAATATAATACTACATCGATTAGGGAGGTGAAAACCAATGAAACTTGAGTAAATTTTTTTTTAAATATAGGCCTACTACTCTACTAAAAATTATAGCCTACTGCAGTCTTTGTGCCACGAATTATTAGACCCAGGTTGATTATTAGAAACAGAGGAGGTTGATTTTTATTTAAGATCATTTACTCATGGTTAAAATTAGGTTATAATTTCAATTTTAAATTGCTTAGACTACTCGTCAATAAACGAAGAATGATCATTTTTCAGTATTTAAATTGGTAAGAGAAAGCCAAGTGAGTTTCATAGCACTTTTTTGTTTTGTATTGGTTATAAATGTTTCTAAATTGTATTTCGGTGTTACTTTATTTTTTATGTATTCCTTCTCCAAACGCGGACTACGCATATTTAGGAAGTCTACTTGTAAATAGACCTAAATAAAATAAAAAATTGTTTTTTTAATGCAGATTCAGTGTTTGTCAGTTTAAAAATTATTTTTAAATCTGAAATTCATTTTGCATTCTGACTGATTTTCACCATTTTTGTGATACTTTTTTAATTTCAGGGACTGGCGCCGTTGCATTTTTACAACATCTTTATAATATTAAAAATATTCGTACAAACACTTATGATTAGGCTAACTATATCAATATTATTATCAAATTATTGAAGTAATATTATTAAATACATAAATGATCAATTGTGCATTTTTCCATATAGGCTAGCCTATTTAAAAATACAATAGGCCTAATTACAATAAATTTTAAACTATTACAAAAACATAAATTTTACGCTATTGTTAAAAACCGAATATTACAGATTACAAGAGTCACTATTTTAATTATTTTATACGATATTTGAAAGTTACTACTACAAATAAATAATAGGCCTATTTGTAATGATTTATTTTAAAATATCTTTCACTCATACTTTCTTGATAGGCCTAACCGATTTGCTGCAGTTATTGTAAATTGCTTTCGATTGATCGTTGCAAATAAATTAGTGCACTTGCTGCAACGAACAATGGCGATTTAACAATGTATATTATTTAACAAAACAAGTCTAATATTTTCCTGATTGCTGATTGACAGTTTGTCTGATTTTCGTCTCACATCCCTATTGAAACGATAATCAAATCTGACAACGTTTGGAAGAAATAAGAATCTGTAATAATAACTCACGGGAGCTCTCAATAACTAACGCCTGCACCGTATGATGAAATGTGATAAAGTCGTACTATTTAAAAACAGTATACGAATTATACAGAGTAAACAAACGACAACAATGTGCCAAAAGTATGACTTCCGCACTGGAGGCGTGCGAATTCACAACATCCTGCATTGTGCCAATAAACTCCCGTATCTCAGAAAATAAGAATATTTTTTAATTTTTGATGACATGATAATAGGAATGGTTTGAGGAATACATAAACCGACCTAATTACCTTTATTAAAAAGTAATTTAAAAATGACATCTGCTGCGAAAGTGCAACAGTGCCAGTCCCTATTGTTAATTAAAAATTTCAATAATGATAAAACCTATGAATTTCTTTCATATTATGTGCAGACTTGTTGTAAAATGTGCCTCGGTAAAATTGCATTAATTTTGGATTCGAAATTTATATTGATGCTGAATTTTAGAACTGTTATCTCTTTCAGAAGGTACAGAAATAATATAATTCTTGTAAGATAAGTTATTTAACGCTTTTTATCACTTACGCGCAAATGGCTGTAAAATTAAATGTTTTATTTTTCATTTATCGCATTCAGCTACAGAATACGGAGTCCGATTTTTAGAATTTGTAGCTCTTCTGTAACGTACAGACAGGTCTATAACGAATACGGCCTTAAGATAGCCACCTCAATAGCTGTAACTCTCAGACGCAGCTAATTGATATGTAAATGCTATAATTTTTTTGTTTGATCTAAGGAACAAATATGCTAAATTTTAAATCACTTTATCGAGCAGTTTTAGATTTATATATTGATGGAGTAGGAAAACTGAATGATTAATTCACGGAGAATTATTTTTAATAGGCCTGGATGTAAATATTGTAGAAACGAAAAATTTTAAACTATTTTAATATCAAGTTATTTAGATACAAATGATCTCTTTTTAAGTTATTTAAATAAACATTCTCTGAATTCATCAGATTTCTTTAAATTCCTTATACGGATTTCAAATTCTAAAAAAATAAACTTAAGATATTTCTTTTCACAAATCTATATAAACTGAATATTCACAAAACAAGTAGTAGTATAAGGTTTTCCAAAAAGAATATGTAGGGAATATCGCATGATTCCATTTAGTTATTGTTTGATAAACATTTAAAAGGAAGTTCTTAACGTACATTTGATAGAATACGTTTAGATAGACAAAGTTTTGAACTAGAATTGTTTGTCGAATGGAATAATCGTACTCGTCTATAGAAATAACACAAACATGCCACGTTTGTGTAGTCCTGCACTCATATATGGATAGATATGAAGAAAAGCTTTTAGCTAGATTAACATCTTGAGACTTACTAGTAGCATGTTTCATCGGAAATTGCCATTTAAGTAGTTTACATGGTGTATAGCGAATAAAAATATAAAATTGTTAAATTATCTATACGAAATTCTTCTATTATTGCTAAAGATCTACAAAAGTTAGAGTAGTACCGAAATGTAAAGGTTTCTGAAGGATAACTACAATAACTGTAATTTCAGAATAAACTCGATACGTATTTTACCAATATTCATAAAAGAGCAGGTGCTATTTTTACTAATAATAAACGATCTGAACCGATAGAAACCTCTACCAAAAATTTGAATCAATTTTCCTATTAAGGATGAAATTTATGATAGCTTAAGTTATAAAAACAATTTAATTACAATGTATTACTCACTAGGTTGGTGTAGTGGTAAAGTCGTTGCTGTAAACTGTTTTCCTGAGACGAATATTCCATGATTGATATCCTTGTAAAGGTGGTTACCTTATACGGATTTGATTTCTAGACAGTGGTTACTGGTGTAGGCTACTTTGATAACTGGTGTTCAATTAACCACAATCTCTGAGTCTGAGCAACACAATCATTTACAGTCACACACACGGAGAGTGTTGAAACAGTTCCCGGAATTTCCTTGCCGTCGCCAAACAACCGATAATATAGGTAGCCGAATTGCAATGCAATTGCGTGCACACTCTTGTTTGAACATATTTGGAAAGTGCATAGTAATGTCAGTGCTCCATGTGACGTAGATGTGAGTGGTCATCAGTCAACACAATGTCGCAGTTCGAACAGCGTGCGAACATCAAGTTTATGTGCAAATTGGGAAAGCAAGTTTACGGGATAATGCACTAAAGTATCTGCTGTTTACGACTGGTTTGCACGGTTTATAAAAGGCCAGAGACGTTAGAGGACGACGAGCACAACAGGAGACCATCAACATCCCGAATGACGAAATTATTGCAAAAGTGAAACAACTAATTTTCTAGATGATTGAAGAATGACAATCGCGGAGTTGGCGAACGAAGTTGGGTTATCACAGGGATCAGTGTACCTAATTTTACACACTTTTCTTGCGACCTTTCTTATTTCCTCTTTACCTAGGCCTATATAAATAACTTTTGTTTTTACTATGCTACTTTATACCCTACTATATCAGTAATTTTGCATAGTTCAGAATTATAATAGAAATTAGGCTGAATAAATAACTAAGAGACATAGAGAATAAAAAATATAAGAAATATGCTTTTCGTTGTTTAAAAATAAATAATTATCTAAACAAGTAGGTCTATTTAAAAAAAAATTAAAGTCGGATTAACATCTGGGTTATTAGTGCCTTCTTTTGGTTAAGGAACGGTTGCTTTGCAGCGTAGGAAGCTAACCACTGGGCCACGGAGACGCCTTATTCTAATATAAATATAAATATTAAATAGTTGTTATAGGCTATAACAAAAATAACCGTGAAGGAAGTTTTCAATTGAACGGAAAATTCAAAGAACAACAAACACCGTTAATGCACCAAAACGCCTTATTTTTATACAATTTAGGTCTGTAGTCATTTTAATAAAAAAATCTATTTGACAAGTAAAGTAGCCTGCTTTATTGAGCCTATTTAACAGAAAACCTCTGTGGCGAAGTCATTAGTAGGGTAGATATCAAAGTCAAATTATCCAAATTAGATATTCAGCCATAGCTGAAAATTTTAACTAAGTTATTAGCCGGTATTTTATAACCGATAGTTTTTGATAGTGACGAAGTTGTAGACACTAAAAATAAGCGAAGAAAGAACAAAACATATGTTTTTTAGTATACATTTCTAGTAGGATGAAACAGACGAGATGTACTCGAAAGAATTCCTAATTATTGCTTTTTAGAAAAAGCCATGGTGACGAACATAATATCAACATCTTGATGATTGGTTGGCTTGCAAAAAATGGCGATTATCTTGATGGAGGGGATAGGCGACGTCAATTTGTACTTGTTTATAGACAAAGAGGGAGTAGTACATGTCCACCATATTTTAGATTGGCAATGTTGTAGTGGGGATAGATTACGACGTATATTATTCAGCAGACTGGCTTCTTACAAGTTCTTTACTTTTTTGTTTTTATATCATTTCCATTATTGTATTTTTTCCTCTTTTGCAATTGTTCTATAAGAATCAAAAAGGAATTAAATTATTTGTTTTTATTTGACAAATCTTCGTATCTTTTTAACCATTAAAATATTATGTAGTTTTTATTTTAGTAAGATTTTTAATAATTATAATTATTTCAATGAATCTAAAAAAAATAATTAATGTTTTGTAAAAAACTTTTTATACTTTGATCGAAGTTTTGTACAATAAAGATTATGGTACAGATGTAATTTGTTGTTAAACTGAACGGAATTGCAGTTCTATTTATTTCTTTACTTTATAATTGCGTTGTGGTGAGTTTTATAAAGGCGATTGTATTTACGATTTTGTAAATAAGATTGTGCTTCTTTTTACGGATTTTAAAATTTCAAATGCGTAAAGAGAAATTAAGACGAGATTATTGAACATAATGTATTACCGAACCAAGCAAGTAGTAGCGTAGACTATTTACTCGTTAGCAGCATTGTTTTGTTCTGATGTGTGAGTGATAGAAAGAAATGAAAATAAACACAAGTGTGGCGTACACGCGACACTCATTTTTTGAGCTACTATAATTACGTAGGTAGTCATAAATCTATCGTAATATTTGTTATAATATCAGTGCACCACAACTTTTCACATAGTTCTATAGGCTATACATGATAAAGTTCTATATAAATTTATTGACTAAAATTTTTACTTTGTTTACTCTTCTTCCTATAGTGCTAACTTCATTACTGAAAATCTTCAGTAAAATTCAGTAAACTCTTCATAGAAAGTGGATGTTGCGGCCGATTGGCCACAACATTCGCTTTCTATGAAGATCCAATGTCAAAAGAGTGTGTTCAGTAAAATTTGTCCATTTAGAGTGTTCTTCATGACCATTTCATTCCTCCAGGCCTGCGCTTGCCCTCGAGAATCATTCTGAGAAACTCATACTTATTACCTTTGTATAAATTACCAAGGTAGGCTGTCTTTCTACTTTTGATCTTCTGCCAACTTACAGTTCACACTCATAAGTCTCAAAACATCGTCGTTGATAACATGACCGGTTAACGAAATCCAAGGATTCTTCTAAATACCCACATTGCGAAAGCTTCTAAACGATACATGGACCGCATACTCAAAGTCCATGTTTCCACACCACATAGTAAAACAGAGTAGATCTATGTTTTTACAAACTTAGTTTCAGAGGCTGTGTCTATAGGGTTTTAGTTTAATTAGAACAAAAAAACCTTTGCATGAATAATTCCTTGGAGTGTTTAAGATAATTTTAATTGCATATTTTTGTGTTCAAAATATCTTAAGACGATCGGTTGCGTTGCTCCACTGTGTACTACCTATTCCGAGTAGTGGATGGCATATTGCTAAGTATATTATCTCATGTTTTTCTTACGCACTAGTTTTTTTTTGGGTTTTCGTAAAATGAGACACTATACCTATTAAAACCAATGATGACATGTTTGTCTTTTAAACCTGAAACGTATGTGGAGTGTGAAGTGAGAAACATTTGTGATAGGGGTGCCAACGATACGTAGTAGGCTACATCCCCGCCGACCGGCCAACTAAAAATCCTTTTCCTCTACAAATCTAGTTGTTATTTCTGTACACATCAGTTGGCATAATCGTAGTAGCTACAAGAGAAGTGCAACTGTACACACATTAGTTTCTGCCATTTAAAAACTTTGCTTTGTTTAGTATTAGCATATAAACGTTTTTAGGAATATTAACCCTTCAGAATATTTGTGATAATTTTGACGTGTTTTGTATGCAAAATATCTTATGACACTCGGTTGAGTCCTAAATGCGTAACTCCACAGCTGAGAATAAAGTGGAATAACGGAAAGTAGCCTAGCCTATATCTCATTATCACATCGTTTTTAAAAATAAGTTTTCTGGAATTGTCTAAAATGAAATACAGTGTAGTACCTATTTTTTTTTTTTTTTTTTTTTTTTTTTTGGTTTAACGTCCGACTGTTCTGCAATTACTGCTAATGCAGGCGGTGAATGATGAAATTATTTTTTGTAACGTATGAAAAAATGCCGTGCCTGAATGGGATTCGAACCCAAGACCGCATGATGAGAGGCGAGCACGTTACCAACTTCGCCAATGCGGCCGGCATACAGTGTACCTAGTCAACAGTTCAGTAGTAGACTATATTTGTTGTGTTTTAATCCGAATAATTAATCAAAAATAATAAACTTAAATTCTAGAAGAAATGCTGGACTATAAGCGGAACTTTTGGAAATAGAGCGGAAAGGTCACAAAACCTAAGTTCTAAAGTTATGGCAGCTTCAGTTATTCTGTATGAAAGTGAGGCATGGACAACTACAAGAACCCAAGAGCAGAAAATCCAGACACCAGAGTTGAGATTTCTGCAAAGGACTAAGCGGTGTACACGCTTGGACAGAATAAGGATTGAAGAAATAAGGTCAGGATTGGGTATTTACAAAAGAAAGAAAAGATAAAGGATTGTCGCCAAAGTTGGAGATAGCACATGAAAAGAATGTAAAATCACAGGATAACTAAGCAGGCGAACAGGTATGCTGCAGAAGGGAAAAGGGATGCCAATAGACCTAGGAAAAGATGGAGATAGATGATAGTGTATGAAGTTTGGAACAGGCTGCAGCCTAATCCTTGTTTGGAAGAAGAAGAAGAAGAAGAAGAAGAAGAAGAAGAAGAAGAAGAAGAAGAAGAAGACAAATCTAAGCAACAAAATGGAATAAGTACAATAAGTTTTTAACGATTGTGTTGTGTATGAACAGTGTGAGTAGTTCATGAGTATTGAAAAAAAAAACAAACATTTCAAATTATTGTAATGTATGTATGCCTATATAGGCTACAACAAATAAACACGATATTGAATGAAGTTCCTTTATATTCAATGAACAAAAAGGGATAAACAGG
Source organism: Catonia carolina (assembly GCA_035578175.1). Taxonomy (NCBI): domain Eukaryota; kingdom Metazoa; phylum Arthropoda; class Insecta; order Hemiptera; family Achilidae; genus Catonia; species Catonia carolina. Next base: position 23,144,777 of record JAQMRL010000008.1, read on the forward strand.
GGAATCCAATAAACAAATTCGGTGTTAGTAACTCGGTGAATCTTTTTTTGTTATCGTTTCAACTTTCAGTTATTAGATGATTATATTGTACACAAATAGCCTGTTGATGGTAGGTAGTCTGTGCGAAACAACAATCGTTATACAGCGACTGAAAATGCAGTTCGACTGAACGAACTGCAGTATTGTTTCTGATCAACAAAAGGGCGGTAGAGTCGTTTCAGTAGTAAGCCTACACTCTCTTTGCCACCCAAATACGGTCTCATCGTTCCCTCACGATTCAGCGAGGGAGGATGACGGTAATACTGGTGTCGCGGTGATATTGTGAGTATAGGAAGGGGGTTGAAAAGTGGATCGGTTTGGGTAAAGTAGAGGGAGGTCGTTTTTGGGTCGATACGCCGCGTCGACCAGACACGTGGGGCTCTCTGTGCACTCCGATGATATCCATTCCACCCATTCGTATTCTGACTCTCTTCTATCCACTCTATTTCACTCTCTCGCTCTCTGGACTGATTCAATGTACATTACTACAGTAATTCTGCGTATGCATCTGCAGTATAATACATTTTATCTCACTGATATAACACAGGTATATATTACTACAGAATTTAACCAAATTCTAATATCTGAAAGCGTACATATCGTGCAATTTAACTAAATCACTTATAAAACTACAAGCCATATTACACGACCACAGTATAACCTACGATCTATAAAAATTAATTAATACATATTTCAACATTGATTAATAAATATATTAAATAACACACTGTACTACCACCTCCACCTTATTTTATGTGTTTGAACGATGGAACACAACCGGGAAGACTCAAATACGGCTTCATACCTTGTATTAAACTTTAATTAATTTTCTGAGCCACCTCACTCAGATAACTGATAGAATAGGCCTATTGCTATTGAAAGTTACGTTAATTGGACAAGCAGCTTGTTAAATGACTAGCTGACAATCAACTTGATTAAAAACCAGAGGATATTCTCTCCAGTTTCTTACGCTGTAACATCAAATAAAAAAGTATTTACATCAAGTAGGCCTACTCGTTCAAAATACACAAATTCCCGACAGCATTATTTTTAATATCAAAACTGTGACATAACAGCCTCTTCATTAAACTAGAACAATTTATTTAGTTAACCATAGGAATCCACATTAATACAACCAAACGTTAATTGAATTAGATTCTACAGATAACAGTTATAAACTTAATTTCTAAAATAAAATTTTAAATAACGTTAAAAAATTAAAACAAAACAAAATTAATGGTTGGAATCTATAGCAGTTGTTAATGACCTACCGAGTGATGGGAAGTTTGTTAATAAACTGTAAAACTACAATAGGCCTATACTTTGTATTGAACAAACAGTAAAAAGCTGATTTGAAAATTTAAAAAAACTAGTGTAAAACATTCACACATATTCTTCTTGTCAATATAAATAACATATGTAGCCTACTATGTTGAGTAATTACTAAACAATGTAAAATGAAAACACAACCAAATTTTTAATCATGAGTGAATGATGATAATTGGAAATCAACCTCTTTTCGACTTAAAAATACGAGAAATCACTAATTGACGCTAAACTAGCCTCTGTAGAAGAAAATGCTTGAAATAAAAGTATCAGATTTTGTTATATCCTACAACTTAAATTGTATAAACATTTTATGATGTAAAAGAGTCATTAAAACACAATGAATGTTTGCAGAACTGTAAAGAATGTCATTATGATCAGTAAGATAATGTAAATTCTTCAAAATCTTACAACTAGTAATCTTAATTACAGTTTTCTTTACATTTTGCCACTAACTTACAATAAATTTGTACTGTATTGATATTCTAAGTTTATGAATATTTTAATTTTACCAAAGTGCTACCGTTTCGAGTACATCTAATATTTTCCTTATTATATCAATAAAATCAATGTAGCGTATACTTTATAGGCTTATGGAATGTAATTGCCTTAATCCGAAGGTCTACAAAGACCTCTTTGATGTCTATTTCTTTGATAAAAATATTTAACGAGGTTAAATACAAAGATTTTAACTTAATTAAATTGAACATTTCCTTTATGGATCACTTTGTCGTTAAGTAGGTACGGGGAATACAGTTTCAATCAATAGTATACATTACATAGGGTATTAGATCCAATTTTGCAATATTTTACAACAAAAATCTCGAGTAAAACACTCACACGAGTTAGTGTTGCCAAGGAAAATAACAAAACATGTAACCTATGTTTAATCATGAGTAAACATGTAAAAATAAAAACATTACCTATTTTTAATCATGAAGTAATGACGAGAAAACAACCTCTGTTGACTTAAAAATACGGAAAATCACTGGTTGACACTAAACTATGCGCTGTTAAAAACAACTGTTTGAAATAAAAGTTGTAGAATTGTTTTTTCTCGTGCCCTGTATAATCTAACCTAGGGTTACCGATTTTGTCAAATTGTTCGTGTCGTGTCTTCTTGTCGCTAGGTCTAGCTTGGTATAAGCTGAAGACAGAGCTTCTTTCTGGATTTACCTTCCAGTAGGTTGGCCAAATTGGGAGATTAGGCCTAATCGTCATCAACATTATCATAATTTGTCAAAGATTAGACTCAATGGCTTGTTCCGGCATCCGTCTCTTCATAGGCCTTCCGAAGCCTCGCTTCCCGTACACGGTTAGCTCATATATGAGGGTTTGGCTTTAAATCGAGTAGAGGCTAAGCTTAACCTTGTATGGGGCACTGAGATGGGGTCCCCAACCCCGACACGGCGCGTCCGAATGGCGGATAGGGAACATTCTGTAGATATGCGGGCAGGTTCGAATAAGGCATAGCCAAAAACGTACCCGTGGTTCAACTGAGGTGAAAACTGGTCAACAGTATTCACGGCGGAGATAGAGGATTCCAAACCGCGTGGATGGCGGAGGAGCCTAGGGAGACAACCCAAATAAAATCCAGAGCAGGTGGAGCCCTGAGAAACTGTCTCGAAGGCGGATGAAGAATTTTCCTAACGGTGGAGAGGGCGAACAAACCCAGGAGGTGGGTCTCCAAATGAAACCCAGGGCCCGTCTAGAGGCTCTAAGGTGGCAGACCCACCATTGGACTACCCAACGCAGGCTCGTAACTCGGTCTGGGGAAAGGTTTATCACTGGCAAGCTTCAAAAGTTAGCCTCAGATCAGGACCGTAATATAAGGAACAATATAACTGGGGCATTAATATTCAACATAATAAGGCTTTAGGCCACAGGCGACAAACACGTAGGAAAACCGTAACAAGGCAGATCAATATTGCGAAACTGTGATTTGACTTCTTCACAGAAGTCAAACGCACGCCAGCCGACGCACTTGTTATGAGAGAGATATTGCGGTCACTTTAATGCTATAACCTCTAACTCAGACCAAACAGAGGGCAATACAAAAATAACAAAAAACCGTTAATTTGCAGAATCGATGCAGCTTTTGTCGTTTCACAGTTCGCATGTACTCTTTCACCTATCAGCCCTTAATGAGTATACCAATAGCTTTTGGGGTCAGTTATGAAGTAGACTACACTGCACATGAAATCTCAAACAAGAAATCACAAGGAAGAGAGAGCTGGACTCCTAATCGAGCAGAGCTTTTCCAACCGTAGGCTTCCTATGGTAAATAATTATTAGCCAGACTGTATTTAACAAAAATAATAAAACGAAAAATGTTTATTTTGAAAAATAGTTTGCTTCTTGTCATATAAATAATAATGATTTGTTTCTCACAATCCGAGAAAAAAATAACCGATAATAAATTATGTAAATGTTCCTTGCTTTGGTGCACGAGGTTTACTGTTTATACATGATGTATCCTTTGGTAAGATTTTAACATGAATTAAAACCTAATATGAATACTTAAGTGTGGTTTGTGTGAAAGCGGTAGTGTTTTTACTGCAGACTGCAACTTCTGGAATTAACAGCTTCTTGAAAAACTCTAACACTTGCAACCCAAATTTTGATGTTTTCTTGTATTCTCCGGGGACGCTCCACCATCCTGGCTTAAACTGGGTGACAAGAAAACCTTTAAATAGACCTGTAAAACCGGAAAATTTTTAAGAAAAATAATTTTGGGGTATATGTTTTTACGCTATGGCTTACATACATTGAAGAAAATTTTAGATCACCCAGTTGCGGGTTTTTATTGGAAATATCAATAGACGCTGCAGAAAACACAAATTTTCAGCGGTAAATTATGAAAGTATCCGCCAATGTGGATGATTATTCTGTATAGGCCTACCTTATTTTTAAAACTTAATCTATAAGATAGGTAAGGTTAGACATGAGATAATTTCTACAAAACGAGAGTTAAAACTTATTTAACGAAACAAAAAATAAAAATTTTAAACCAAAATGTGCGTTAAAAAAGTTTGAGATTTTATCCTACATTTTATCCATATTTTTTCTAGATACTACTAATTTTTTAAATTTAAATAAATAAATGTTACGTGTTAAAACCAATTATTTCTTACGCTTTCTTCTCATGTTTATAATCTAAAATACAACAGATTTTATAATTACCTTTTATCTAATCCTAAATAAAAAACGGCACCTGTTACCACTGGTCAAACACAAGTATAGAGATAGACTCGCGATTTTCTTTTCACACATACACATCCGATCGCGACGCTTGTTACGGGCGTATAATAGGGGGAAAACCAATCACACTAGCCGTCATAACGTAGCAGTAATTCATTTATACTTGTGTGTGTAACGTTATCAAAAGCACGTAGGAAAACAAACGCTCGTATTCATAGTAGAAGGCTATTTTGCCACAATTAATATTGGCGTAATAGCCTACATAGGCCTAACACAAAAAAAACACAAGTCAAACAATAGAAATAGTGATAAAATTAGTAACATATTAACAACTAAAGATCAAATAAACAGAAGAATTTCCTTAAGACTGTAATTCCGCATTGTTGCCGAGTGCACTGTGAAACAAAACTTAAATTAACAGGATAAAACTTATTATTTACATTGAATAATTATAAATGATACTGCTGAAAGAAAAACAGCATTATTCACTAAGATCTTACAACGGTAATAGGCCTATAAATCCACAGTGCTGTCTGTGCCATTGAAAACCCTACACACTTCAATCAAGATGGATTCACACTTCTTAATTTTCTCTTCCGCTGCCATTTTCAATGCATTTTCTTGTTCATTTCGCACAGAAATGTCTATAACGCAACAAAACCTTTGACTTAACTTCCAAGTTTCAACTTCGTACAATATTCCGTTATTGAGATATTTTGTTCACGAATCGATAGGAAAATAATATTTTTCTTAATACTTATACAATCATATATGGCAAGAGAAAGTAAAAATTAAAACGACTTAATTTTTAAAATTAGTGTTTCTTAGTCTAATATTTAGCCTAATTTGTTATAACATTATTTCTGGGTCACCTATTGTGATATCGTTGCGGGAAATGGTGCAACGAAAAGTGAAGCATGTAATATATACCGTTTATCAATCTAACCGTTTAATGTCTCGTGATCTAATTTTTCTGCTTAAATTAACAATTAGAATACCTTTTACACTAAATTTGTTGAAAAAGAGATGAAACACTTGTAGAGTAGTTTCTTTTGTATTATTTATTATTTTATTTCATAAACTTGGAAAAATAAATTTTATATTTCAATAAATGTTTACAATATATTGAATATTATATTTCCACTTTGTTTTACATTTGCAGTTTCTCGGAATTATTAATTTTTATTTGTTTACGTAGAAATAAAGAAACTGAGTCATATCTCAAGTGATCGCGTAACTTTGCAGAAAGAAATATTATGCACGTAGCTGTTATTGCATTGCATTCTGTTTTACATTTCGTTTCAACATACCCTTAAGGTGCAATCTATTTTATTGTAACGTTATATTTTCTCTAAAGGAATTGTATTTCAATTCGTGTATTTTATAGATACGTTATATACAAGAAAATGTCATTTTCTTACAGCTGGTTGGTTTATTCCGAATGCAGACGAATACTGCATGAAAAATCTGTGTAGGCTACGGTTAATGTTTCGTTGACATATTCTATGCAGAATTTTAAATAATATTTACTATAGTTTTACTTTCTCTTCCCTACAGGCTTATAAAATATAAGGCGAAAAAGGTTTTGTTTTTACGTAGATTCTTTGGAATCGAGTTTTCACCGTAAATTAGTTTCCTAACCCCCCCCCAAACATATTTTTAGCAATAGGTGTGTGTGTGTGTGTGTTTATGAAAAAAGTATCTCAAGAAAGGAAGAACATACTGAGGTGAAAATATGCAGATGCCCGAAGTTGAACTATGTATATCCAGATTGGGTTTACGACTGTCTCGTAAATCATTAATTATGTTACTTATATTTGATTAAAACATCTGCGGAGTAGGCTAAGCGTTTCAACTAAAGAATCATATTTTAATTTCTTTTTAAAAATTGAATTTTTAACCAGACGCTACTCTTATACTTAATCTTTAACCTTGATCAAAATTGAACCTCCGTTCCAAAATGTTAATATAAAAAAATCCTTTTGAGACCAATCTGGACTTATGGTGTCCAGCTCTTTGCAGTTGCGGGAGAGAGTAACTTAGACGTCGATCCTGGCATTTCAATCCCAATTTTCAAGACTTGCCTCTCGTGTTCCTTTTTATGTAAGCAATAAAACCCTCTACGGCGATTTCAAAATTCCCACAGTAAAGAAACTAACCGTGTCCTTCTATAGGGCCTAGTAAATTTCACAAACGAATAGATGACCATTTAAATCTACTAGCCCGTGACCTAGCTTCAAGGAACTTCCCAACCGTGTGACGTCAAAAGTTTAAATGGAGTAGAGACCTCTTGGTCTGAATGACGGACAACATCCGTAGTTATAATGAAGAATATACCACTGATTACCTCATATTAAAGAAAAATTCCACACCGCCATTTAAATATCATTACTCATAATACGGAAATTGTGCAGCTCAATGTACAGTACTGTAATAAAAATTAAGACAAAAAAAATGAATTTAGAAGTGAACACATTAACAACTTTATTTTTATTTTGTCGCAGCAACTATTGAAAGTTGCTAGTTGCTAAACTATTGAAACTATTGTAAGTTTTTCGCTCAGTTTGCGGAGAGAGTGATCGGGTGACTGCGGAGGGAGGAGACATCTGGAGATCTGCGGGATTGCCCTCTCCCACAATAAATCAATCCTTTCCTAAACTCAGAAAGTAACCACACTAATTTCCAGAGCTGGTGATAAAAGAAATGAATGAAAGTGAGAAAGTGAGTGTTGGTCAGTGACAGCGAGAGAGGAATTAGGCTACGGTTCCCTTCCACGCCCCGCTGACAGAGTGTAAAATTTTAACCCGACATTTCTCTTGTAGCATTATATGAACAAGTCCGAGGGAGGTGGAGGGGTCTTTGCTGATGTCAGATCAAGTGGCCAGGTGGCGGGTTTTTGATTGGTAGGTGGTTGCGGCCTCCTTGAGGCTGGACGAGGACGCCTAAATTGAGTCCAACACTATTCCCATCGTGAGGGAGTGAACACCAGTTTTTCGGATGAAAAAAGCAACGACTGTAAATTAAAATACCATCTAAATATCTCTCGATGTTTAATTTTTCTTCAGTCCCAGTATCTATCAGCATGATTTTGTGAATAACTTCCAAATTTATTTGTAATAAATACTCGTAATTTTATAACTAAATCAGGTAAAATATTTACCTATATAAACGTTACACTAGATAAACTTCCAACCTGGTCGAATCACATTATCCAAAGTAACATAACACTGTTAAACAAAACAAAACTCCTCGACAAGGTTAATTACTTTTAACATTCTCACTTACCGTTAAAATCACAACTTTCCGTCTACGAATATGTATAAATACTTACCGAGACATATTCCTATGGTCACCAACTCATTTTTTGCGGACCACGAGCAATAGAGCATAAATTTTTGTATGCAGATCTTGTTTTCGTGTGCTGAAAAATTTTTATGTATAGGCTGAGCATACTGAACTGGTGATGTCAACCCGACATATACTCAAGTTTCTCTGGAGAATTGATGCTCGCTGGGAAAGTTCACGGCTCCCATCAGGTTAAAAGCAACTCGGTTAGTGCCACGCTACAGAATACAAAAAACTAGAACTTTTTTTCACGGTTCATAAGTAGTTTGAAACTGTTGTTACATTTTATTGCTCAAAATTTTCTAAATCAACAATTACTGTTAAGATTTAGCATGATTGCCACATCTAGAGTTTTATAGTCGGCAAGGTAGGCCTAAGTCGGTTGGACTTCGGCAGTCTCATTAACATTTTAAATGGACCTTGATCAAATTTGGTTGATGACCACTGGTATATAGGCCTATGCTTATTGAATGTTGGTATTTGTTTAAGCTCACAGCTATTTAACAAGCAGCTGATTCTATTCCATTAAGATTGTCACTAACTTCCCAGGTATAGACTAGACGAGAAGATACTTTACGTCGTATGTAACAATTATAAAAACGTCTAGTGTGAAATACTCGCACGACTTTCTCTTGCCAAAGCAAATAATGAATAATAAAACCTAGTATTAGTAATACAACATTAGAAATATACGAAAAACCTAACCTAATTTTAATCATAAGTGAATGATGCAAAATGAAAATCAACCTTAGTTTGGTTTGATAAAACAGAAAATCACACTATGACGCTAAAGTAGGCTCTGTAGAGAAAAATGCTCAGAAAAAAGTTGTAGATCTTTTAATTTCCTATAAATTAATTGTATACACTTTTGTCATAAAATGCATACTAGGGCCGTAGGCTAATCTTAAAAAATCCATTTTTTACAGATTTTCATCAAATTGCTAATTACCGCTAAACTGAGCGTTATGCAAGGAAACGTTAGATATAAAAGTTGTAGATTTTAAAATTGTCTACAACTTTTATAATATACATTTTTTCTCTGAAATGCATATTAAGGCCGCAATCTTAAAAGAACCTTTTTTTCGAGAGCACAGCATTCCGAAGAATTTCAGCAGACATGGGGCCTACCCTATCTTATAAAGCATAAAAAATTTAGTAAATGAGACAATTAGGCCTATATAAAAAAATCGTATAAGCGTTTTTGAGAAAATTGCAAAAAAGTGAAAAATGACACGAATAAACTACTACTTCCGGTTGACCGATTTTGATGGAAATATTTTGTCAGGTCCTGATTCGGTCACAGTATGTATGGTATACCATTAAAAGGTATACCATTAGTATACCTAATTTAAGTTTTAAGTTTCAACCTCGTACGATGATCCGTTCTTGAGATATTTTGGTCACACACGCACACACACACACACACACACACACACACACAGAAGAATGGCTAAAAACATGTTTCTTTTGGTTCAGGGGTCTGAAAACGTGTAGATCCGGTGAAAACTTGATATTTAAATACCCATATGAAAACAATACCTTTCTTCCTATACATTCACATAGGCAAGAGAAAGTAAACAATTTATTTTGTTGTTACTAAGCCTATAATATTACAGAACAGTACAATCTACAATAAAATAGAAAAGACAATCTACAGTAAAAATCCTTGATTCTATAAAATAAAAAGTCAAAAACAATCAAATTTCTAAAACTAAGTGTATATAGGATTTTGAAACTAAAATGGATAAAGAATTAACGAATTTCTTAACTAGAGCAATTATTCAAGAATATCAAATTAAATTTTTTATGAGTTGTTTTCTAAATAGTTCCGTTTCAACAAAAAAAAAACTAACTCTTACTTTGAATAATTTAAAAAAATGTAATTAAAAAATACTTGTTTATTAGAGTAGAAAAACATTTTCCTTACTTTAATTGATATGCAAATATTTATCCCAGTGTTTTTTGTTGGTTTTTTTTTGCGGGGAGTTAAAGTAGGCTAGATATTTTCCGGTTAATGGTTGGTGTATTTCACCGTATGAATTGTATGAAGAAAAGTAAAAACTATACAAATTTTTGTGTTTAATATTTTTCTTATATACAGAAAATATTAGTAGACTTGACAGTGATTATAAGGGTAGAGGGTGGATGGATTGTTTTTACTCATTTTGCCCTCATTCTAGCTGCTCTCTTGACATTTACATAAGTGGAGAGTTAAAGCGGAAAGTTGAAGTGCTCTCAAGTTTTCCACCCGATCCGAACCCTCACTTACACACCAATCACCCCCTAATCTTGTTCCCCCCTAGTTAGTTACTTCCCCCCTTTTAATCTCGTGCCCCTTAATTAGAGTTTAACTTTTACCACACTAAGTCGGTGTTTGATTTCATCAAAGAGAATATCAGCAAAAGGGATAAAAATGTTTGTAGAAGAAAAACAGTTAACAGTTACAAGCAGGACGATCAGGTTTTAAACAAATCTAAATTTTTGTTTGAACGATCATTTTAATCTAATTAATACGATGGAAATTTTTAATGATTTTGATATCACTTATTTTTGAGATTTATTTTTTTTCAAAACTGTCTTGGCTTATTATTTTCAGCTTATTGATTTTTATCAAAAGAAATATAATTAAAAAGTTAAAAAATCTGTACTTCTTGTTTTTCTTTTAATGAATATACATATCTGAAGTTGTCTGCAACAAATTAATGAATGAGTTTTTTCATTTTCAACCTGTAATAACATAAAGCTTTGGCTGTTTCTGTGACATAAATGTAAGCATCCTAGGCTACAAAGTGAGCGATCCGAGATTCGACTATCGACAAGGATCTGAAAAGTTTAGCATGTTGAAACCTTCCCTTTCAAAAGGAAAGAAGGTAGAGTGACTTATCAATGAGAAAACACCCCTTGAGTCAAAAAAAAATCGTTGCAAGAATTTTTCCGGCTGAGAGACGAGTTTTGCCCTTTACCGGGCAGCCTTCATCCTTTCTTCACCATTCCTTACTCGCCGTTTTCAACTCGGGAGTGTAATGGTTGATCCACGTCTCATCACATATGACGATGCGCCTCAAAAATTTTCCCTTTCTTTTCAAAATCGATTAAGAAGTCTTTCAGTAATCTCCGATCTGATCTGTTTTTGATTTACGGTCGACAACCTCGTAACCCATCGAGCACTAATTTTTTGTGAACCAAGTGAAAATGGATTGAACACTCCCATAGCTGATACCTACGTTTGACAAGATTTTTTTTTACAGTTAACCGGCAATTACATTCAATAAGCTCTCAAACGGCACGGATGTTGTCATCTGTAAAACATGACTTTGGGCGTCGATCATGACTTCCGTTTCCGACACGTTCTCGCCCACCCTTAAATTCTCTGGCCCACGTATACACTCAATTCTAAAATAATAAAGTTTCCCTAAACTGTGTCTTCAAACGAGTAAAGATTTCCGAGGGTTTTGCGCAACAGGGTAATGTACGTCTTGCTCGATCATGGCTGTACTGACGACAAAACGGAGTGCGCTAACAAACAGATTCCCGCACTCCTAATAAACCAACTACAACCGCACATCACAATCATCTTCTTCAGAACTGCGTGCTAAGTAGAATAGCAAAATTACTATTTATATTTGATCCACTCTCGTATAAAATATTTTTCCAACGTATATAAGAATAACGTAATACTATTTCATTATAAACATCTTTAAACATAAAATAATATTCATTTTAATCAATACAATCTTACATACTAAAGAGTGTCTAAAGAGTGGACATACTACAATTTCAAGATGGTTGTTAGTGTTTTTGAATGAAGTCTTCAACAGTCACTTGCTGTTTCCCACAACCGTATGCCATTTGTCCATACATGTATTAAAATAAAATTTTTTAAATTTATTCATTTAAAGTCGCATCAACTGTTCGGTTATTAGCAACAACGGTGAATTATGTGACTGTATCTCTGGGTTTTGACTTGTAAAAATGTCCAGACCCTGGCCAGGAATCTAACCAAGGAACTCCGCGTATAGGCTACGCGTTAACCACTGCGCTACGAAGGCGGCACAAAATGTCATTATACGTAGAATATGGTTTGCTCTGTGGGTTAGCCGTGAATTTCTGTCAATTAAATAGCACATTTTAAAATTTGTATTACAGGGGTACTTAATATTATTCTCAGTTATTCCCTGTTTAAGAGAAAAACTTGAATACTTTCATATTTTCATTCTGTTTCTCCCAAATCCTTTTCTTTTTCTTTCTTGTTCCTCGTGTTTTCCTTCTTTCGTTTCTTAGATCATTCGCTTCCTCGATATGATGTCTCGTTCAAATTTGTTTTTTGATGTTTTGTCTGATTTTTTCCAACTGCTCATGTGGACTTTTATGATCTACAGTTCTTAGAGGTTTTATTCTGTTTCAGTCAAACATTTGGACTTATTTTTTCTGGTGTTTGTGATGTTGTTTTGTGATTCTGTTCATGTCCATTCTGTGTATATGTCCGTAAGATCTTGTTATCTTTCTTCTGAATGTATCTGTGATCGTTTCTGTATGTTAGTAGATGTCTGATAATGGTCGTTTAATTCTTATTACATTTTCGTTAATTGGTCTGAATATTTCCTTAGGATTAGGAATGGAATTTTATTATGTTTTCGTATGTTTATCTCTCACGTTAATCTTCAGTTTGGGTTATTTTTATGGTATTTAATCGGCTATTTTACTAGAATACATAGTATATAGTACATATTCTATTTATCTGTAATTATCTGTATTTATTTATATTATTTTGTGTTAATTATATATTTTCAGAAATGACCAGTGGACAAGTGTGATATCCGTTTGTGAATGTTACTGCTATGTATACATACAGATTTTGTTACTATTTAAGTAATTTAAAAGATATATAGGAAAAATAACAAATAAAGCAATACTCTGCAGAAATAGGTAAACAGTTGTGATGTTTTCCAACCAATTTGTTTATCTAAATATTAATTATTATTTCCAGTAACTACACAATTTTTGTTAAATTTATAGAAAATATAAAATATTGATATAGCACCATTAAAAAATGATTACTGAAGCGTTATTTAGCAACATTCAGTTTACGTTATGATTGTGAAATGTAAAAATACACGCAAAAATATTAACACGGTTTTTTAATCAATTTAATTGAAAACAAATATTGGATACGAGTAGGTTTAAATCAACACTAAAAAAAAGTCGCTACAATCAGCAATTAATAAAGAAAAACCGTAACAAGGTTTATTTTCAAATTTAATTAAATGAAAACCAAATCCGGATCCAATTTCTGAAATTATTGTTTTTGTTCATAACACTGCATCTACACTAAACTATTATGTACTTTGTTTTATCTCTTTCAATATATAACGAGGAACATTATTATTGTGTAAGAATAATAATTAATTTTCTTATATTATTTTTATTCTTGTTATAATAATGATTATAATATTGTAAAGACTAAGCCCTAGGTTCTTTCCAAACTTCAAAATTATAACGATTAAATATTTATTGACAAAATTAATAATAACAATCAATTATTAAACTTAGCCAACTAACAAATATAACTGAGTTACTTTAATTAAATTAATTACAAAACCTTAAGCAACTTAAAAAACTAACTTAACTAACAATACCAATAATTTTTCATTTCACAATAATTATCTCATACCTACAACCCAAAAACAAAGTGTACACTAAGAAGACCATCTTCTTATCGACAAATGGAGCTATTTCTTGTATACCCTATTAGTTTTATGGAAGGGAACAGAAAGACTTCATAGAAAACACAAGTATACAATAAGAAATTGCCCATAACGAGCAGGTGGAGTGTTAAATTAATTGCACCCGATCTTCTGGTTTCAGGGCTACAACAAATAGTTTTTTTTATCACGTAGTCAGCCAATTATATGACTAAACTATTTAAGAAAAGAAGAGGTAGAGGTGTAAAAGACACTAGTCAGAGTTATCGCCTCTTGAGAGAAATGAATTTCACTCTACAGCCAGTCCCTGTGGTGAATGAAGTGACAGTGTCATTTGCAGGGTTGAAAGTAGGTGCTTTTCGGAGATCCTGGCATACTGATAAACATACTCTTTTAACTCAGTGAGGAAGGCAATATTAAACCATCCCGCTACTCGTTTTTACTTAGTAAAACCTGTAGAGGTTCTAACCAGCCTTTCTGCTGCTGACCTAAACAACAACAACAATAAGAAAACACATAATACAAATACAAAGACTTTTTTACAATTCCTAGAAGCAATAGTAAACAGGTGGTAGATTGTACGAGGTGAAAGGAAATAAGGGGTTCTGAGAAATTATAATATTTGAATTAAAATAAAATATCGTTATTTATTTAGAGTTCCAATAAAAAAGAAATCATTAACTTGGGTGATACCTTTATTGTGTGTGTAGGCTACATATTAGAAATTAGGAGTAGATTAAGTAACTTAAAAGTCGACGAATAGGTGAATAATGAAATTTGAGATCCTAAATTAAATGAGATAAGGTGTATAATGCAAATATACGTACGAGCATATTATTAATGGCGTGCATTTTTAAAATTAATTGCAATTTTAAAATATGGAGTTTAAAAAATACAAGTGCGTATTTCACAGAATATCCCCGATATTTAACTTAAATTTTCATAGGTTTAAATATTTTAAGATAAAACGTAGTATTGAATATAGCACTTTCCCAGCTGAAAATCTTATATTTAGAACAGAGGTCGAGGTCTGTGCACTTTTGGGAAATGTTCCAACGTCTAGATAGTTTGAAACTTGAATTGCTTGAAAGAGACGATAAAACTGACATTCATCCCTTTTCCTTTTTAGATTACTGAATGGAAATATATTTCTCAACAAATCAAGTGGTACGTTTGTTATTTTAAAAGGTTTAAATAATTTTAATTTATGAGTAGCATAAAACTTTTTAAATTGTAATTAACTTGCGCCATGGTTGAGTATTCAGAGTATTAAAAAATTTTTATTGAAAATAATTTTTCAATGAATTGTTTTTACTTCTACGGTCACATGTGACCACTTAAAATCAATCTTTGGAGTTATTTTTCTGAGCTGCTTTTCTCTTTGCCCAGTATCTTTTCAAATTTTCAGTTCTTGCTTTTCTTTCATCTGAAAACCCTCTTTCTTTTATTTCCTTTTAAAATTTAAATCTTGTATTTTTATCGTGAAGAATGTTTCTTTTTCATGTTTTATTTTTGAGATCTTCTTCTGTTATTTCTAATTCCTCTATATCTTCCTTTATTTGTTTCATCCAACGTGGCAGGGTTGTAAGTGTGCTTTGTTTTTCAATTATTTGTTTTAATATCCATGCTTTTGTTGTTCTTAGTAAATGACCATAATATGAAACCCTCTTTTTTCTTATCACATCTGTTATTGGGTCAATATCTTTATAAAATTGGTTATTAGGTAATTGTACAAATACTTTACGGATGTACGAGTATGAAATAAAAATAGATGGTTTTGCTGTGCAAAACCATCTGTATTAGCAAAAATTCAGCGTATTTAATCAAAGCTTATGCGGAAGATAGTTAACGCCCCCTATTATGTAACCAATAAAACGCTACACTCAGACCCAAACGTACGCTACATAAATGACGTTTTCTTAAAACTCTATACAAAATTTAGGAAGAAACTCGTAAACCACCATAACCCATTGATCTCAAATCTGGCAACACAGACTCTCCCAAACAATCCAATAAGACGTCTAAAACGTCGATGGAGCCGGGACCTGATCAATCAAAGTAGTACAGTAATTGACTATCCATTTCAGTGTTCTAAACGCTGCACTTAATGCTACAGTTTTGAATTCACGTCGAAGTTCTGGCACTGGACTGTGTCTCCACTCACGTTTATTTTTACATATTTTTTGTATCACATTCAGTAATTGTTTCTAAAATATTGTGAATTTCTTAAGCAAAGAAAAAAAAGAAATACTACTAGCACGAAAAATAATAGGTCGGACAAGTGATATTGGAAACAAAGATGAAAAATATTGGGGGTCACCCATGCAAAAAGATTTATAAACAAATCCAAGAAATATTGCATGAAAATATATAGTAGAAGAATGAAATTTTACTAAAATCTAGCGTCGATGAACTAAGACAGACTTTCAAAATAATATTTTTTGTTTTGTGGTTTCACGAAAAAATTTAAACAGGATTCAGATGTTTCAATGTAGATAGTTAAGACTCTCCGTTGAACACCATGGTACGTTCTAAACGACATTCTTCATTCGGATCTTCGCATTTTTTAAGAAAAAGACGTCGTCGCAAGAGTTTTATATAAAAGAACCTTTAATAAACTGCAAAAATCATTTAACAGTCTTTCTCGACACATGGTCATTCAAAATTTTCTAGATTTTAGACGTCTTTTTGTCGTCTTTGGTGTATATTCAATAATATTTCTTTTGCTCTTTCATCATCGTCGTCATCATCATCTTCATGTTTTGAAATTCTTCATCGTCGGCTTGCCACTGCTTTCCATCGAGTTCGTCTTCATCGTAGTGTGACTACATCATCCTGCAGCAGGTACATTTAAAAGTATTCAGGATACAGTACATTTAAAATATTTTTTTAAAAAAACTTAAAGAAAAAACGGTTTGCAGAACACTATTCAAACCACAAAAAAGGAAACCAAAAATTCTTCAATATAACTGAACACATGATCAAAAATAAACATATAGGCTACTATGTTAAGTATAATAAAAAAATACTCTAGAAGTATTAGAAATGAATAACAAACACAATGAAATTGAAATTTTGGAAAAATATTATATTTATAAATACAGATTGAATATGACAATCAACCGATTAAGTTGGCAAGACTGTTTTAGATATAAGAATTGACTTATACCTCATTCCTTATATACCATGGTAGAAGTTGGAAGTTGTAAATCTTGATGTGAAAAAATTATTTAAAGAATTTTAATTTACTGAAGATGTGTACAAGATACACGAAAGCGCTATAAACATTGGTAAGTGTTTTCTGTTACAGTATTCTGGTGGTTAGAAATATATATATATTTCAATTAAAATAAATAATACTGTATTTTCTCATGGGGAGGGCTAGAAGAAAACATAGCATTAAATGAACGTAAGAGTATCCTATCATAGTACTATGAGGTTAACAATCAAAAATTATTGCCTTTCTTTGCTGAAAATTCTTTAATTTAATGTAATTTAATATATAAGTTAAATATTGTAGATTTTTTTTTACTTTTGTTTAGTATGACATTTCTCTAAAGGTTATCCTTTCAATTCCATCAGAATTAGAGCTGGCTATGTTGCCTCTGTGAAGGTCGTTACAACTGAAATTAGGTGACCCAAATTACATTGCATGACAATACCTCTTCTGTTCTGATTAGTATATTACCATTTATGTATTTTTGTTTTAATTTTCCTAAGACACATTATTCTTCAAATAAATAAATATATTTGAATTAGAAAATTTATTGTTTAAACTATACAGGTTTAGTTTTGAAATCGGTAAATTTTAGAAATAACATTTTTCAAAAGATTTTAACAAACTACACATTCGCAAGTTTCGATGCAACGAAATTTATAATTGAAGCTTCTTGATATTAAATAACTTATAAGAAGTATAACAACGATTGAAACAGCTAATTAGTATAGCATATTTTAGTATTAGGCTTCTTAGTATTTATTAACTTTTGAATTTGATTTTTACTGTATTACCGCTACATGTTTACACTAACTATTTACAGACGGTCATTGGCTACTGATTTATCGGCCAACATTTTTTGATTTTATGCTAGGCTTTTAGATATGATTTTCAATCTGGTCTGCCCATTCTCCCAGCAGTCATTTTCATATGAGCGTTTATTGTTTGAATTACCAATAATGTGATAAACAGCCAGAAGTAAAAACATCACCACTCGTATTAATATTGCTATTTTTTTAAACGCGTATTAAAATACACATTTTTGGCATTAATTACCTATATTAAATTGTTAAAGACTAAAGAAATAAGTTGTAAAATCCCGGACAAGTGACCGGGAGGCCATCTTGTTTCATAGCCTGTCAACAAGTCCCTACGCCAAATTTTGATCCATCGAAACCTTTGCGGTTTTTAATAAATTATCGAAAAGAAAATTATATAAATCTTTCAAGAAACTGTAAAGTTATCATTTTTAAGTTGAATCATATGAAATTAATATTGCGATCTCAAGTAGAAAAACGGCAAGTAAACTAGAAGCCACGCGTACCGACACGGTGCATAACCGATTGATTGGGCCATTAAACCATCGACGTTCTTGACAAACATATCTAATGTTATAAATCAATTTCGATAATATTATTAAATGAAAAACCCATCACCATAAATATGTTAAATTAAAATTGTTATCCATTTCATAACTTTTGATCCATTTAACACAAATTTACAATTCACAAGACTAAAGGAAACTAATTATTTAGAAACAAACCTTTATGAACGATTAATAATGACGAAAACATGCAAAATTTTTGGAAATCCATAAACAGGAAAAATTTTGAGCTACAGCTTTTTAATTGTCACATTAACACGTTTCATTTTCATTTTCGGTGTAATTTTTATGAAGCATTTTGTTTTATAAACTATTGACAGAGTCCACCACGAATGTATAGGTGATCAATGGAGGTGTATAGATTAAATTTAGTTTACGACGTAGTTCGGTGAATTAATACTTAAGTAGAGGCATTAGATTGAATAATTCGTAAATGTTTTGTTTGATTACCGAACTGTTATGTACAGTACCATATGGTTTAATACCCATTTGGCACAATATTCTGGTAAGGATGCCCATATCATTTTGTAGACAGTGATTGTTGTGTTAATGCCTACTGAAGATTTACGATAAAGCGTCTTAAATTTAGAGTTCAAGAGAAGTTAAATTATAATACATTTTTAAACGGGGGTCCCAAATGTCCGAGAACGATTGAATATGTCGAATGTATGGGAAATTTTAATATATTTGCAAATTTGAATGCCACTCAAACACAAAGTAGGGCTACTTTGTATTCGAGTGAAGTTTACATTTCCATACACTTTGAAATTTTCCTTACATTTGAAATATTAAGCAGTTTTCGGACTTTCACCCATCCTAAGTAATTACGCATGACATTCAATTAGATATTACTGAAATTTAATGAAAGGTGTATAATCTTCCAAAACGTAGGAGATATCGATGTGCAGTTTTCACCATTCAAATTTTCTTGAAATTTTGATATTTTCATTGAAATATTATGTTATATGGCCATCTTCCCATTAAAAAAGGTTATATTCAAAATAGCGGATCTAAGATGGTGGATAAAATTTTTATTTATCATTAAATGTTTTTATTTGAGAAGTTCACATTATTCGCATATATCTTGAAATTTCCCTGACATTCGAAAATATTTTTCGAATGTTTTTAGTTATCAAAATTTTCGGACACCCAGTATAATATTTTCAGGTTAATTTTCGGTCAAGATAAATACCCAATTAATTCACTTTTACTTTATGACTACAAGATGCGGTCGTGTTTTGTAGAAAAAGTCTATCCGAATCGCAAACTTAATGTGGAACGTTTTTTGCGTTTACTTACATTACAACTAGACTTCTATTTCTTTCAAGTTATGTTGTTAATTTAAGATTGCTTAGTCAAGGTTTTGTGATGAGAATAAAAACACTAACTAAAAAATCCTTAGTACGGCACGTTAGCACTCAAACGAGGGCACTTATTGGAATGATTGGTTTTCTTTAATACCTTAATCCAGGGGTGCCCAGTCTTTTTGTATCTTAGAACCACTTCAAATTTTCAAAAAGTTAAGCGAACCATACCTCAACCCAAGATGGATTACGCTAGGCGTCTCATGTAGGTATGTAAGGAGATGAGGCACGGTGACGTGGAGGGAGGGAGGAGTGTACGATCTTGCTACACTGCAGACTTCTTATTCCGCGCAGAAAACGACCACTTATAAGTATATTTATTGTGAACCTATTTTAGCTTACCTTGTTTAAATTTCACTTTTTTTAACAAGTTCTCTTGATATTGTATGACAATAGTTTCAAAATTTCGATTGAATGAAGTGACAGATTAATTTTATATATTATTTTGTACGATTTTGTAAGATTTTGTGTACTTGTTTGCATACCACTTGATACGTTCTCGCGTACCACTTTCTGGGAACTGCTACCTTTGTCTGTTCTGTATTGCCGAAATGCTGTTATGCACGTATATATCTATTTAACTAAATATACTTTCTTCAAAGTAAATAAACTACTGTAAAAAAGTATTTTTCTCTATTGTAGTTCATTTACACCCTAATTTACAATTTAGAACCATAATTTACTAATGCTATACCCAAATACTTTATATGGATATGTTACTCACTAAAAAGAGAAAGAAGTCCCTTCACATGAGAGATGTAATCACCCTTCTTACAACCCCTTAATTTTGACAATGTGACGTGAAAGGGCCAACCCACTACCATGGCATGACACAGTTTTAGTGTCGGAGACAGTTAAAAGGGGAGAACATCAGGGGCTGTGTCTGACAGGAAATGTGTTATTGTAATGTACAATCTAAAACACATCTTATGTGGTATTGTAATTGTATAATTTTTAATTGTTTACTCTGTATAATGTATAGTGTCTTGTTTTTCGCGGTTTGTTGACAACATGTAAACAGTTGAAATAAAACTTATTTCTGGGTATCAAAGCTTGACTAAGATATTAATTTAAATGTCTTCGAAAGAAAACGCAATTTATTAATATCTTGTACTAGTTCAACAATCCTTCAGGGCTTTTCTTTCTAATAAACGTGTCGCGTTTTAGTAATCATTTATTTTTTGAACAACAAAACGAATATATTTACTGAGATGATTTGTTCAATTCGCCCCAAAAAAATAACCAAAATAACTTATTCATACAAATTCTAACGAACTTTTTTGAATCCTTAATGTGTGTACGTTGCAATCTGTTCAATTTAAAACAATAAGCATCCCAATGACTCAATGAGATAAGGATGATGTGGATGGTGTGGAAATAAGGTGTGGTCTTGTACAGATCCAGGCCGACCATAACCTTAACCATCAAAGTGCATCGGTAACCTCTGATGATTTGACATGATTTGTACTGATGATTTGACAGGTTCACTGATGATTTGTGTCTAGTATTCAAATCCGTGTAAGTAACACCCCCTTCCGTTACTTTTACCACTACCTATCCCTTATCTTTACTAGGATTTGATCCAGGAACCTTCGCCTCCAAAAATCAGGTGTTAAACAATTGACTCGCCGCTCTCTACACGTTACTCTAATAGGAGCACGTTACTCTAGACCAAACCTGTGGGTCAAACATTTTTTAGCAACAAAAAATTTAAAAAATTAAACATTTTTTTTAGTAATAAAATAACAATAATTAAAACAGTGGTTTCAAATAAAATAATCTTTATAAAAAGTCATTTGTTAGTGTTTGGAAAGTTTTATTCAAGGTGACTGTCCTATATCAAACCAAGTCCAGTCGTTTTGAAAATAATAAATTATCAACGAAACAAATAAATAGTAATATTTTAATGTTAATTAGTAAAAATTATACAAGAAATAGGTTATAAAAATAGATGGTGAAGAAGTGGGAGAGAGGGAGAGAAGAAGAATCTGAAAAAGTTTATGTTGTCTAGTATGGAGGGAATGTAAAAATTTCCGTTTTTAATGTTGATTCGGTTTTTTATTTTATGGCTTCATTGAACCACTATTTTCTAAAATTTGAGATTTTAGATTTGCTTAATTCGTAATATTTTTCTTTTCATCCACCAGATCCTGATTTTTTCATCCTTTCCTGATTGGATTTTCTTTGGTTGAAATTTTATATTCTTATGTTTCAATTTGTTTCTAGTTCCTCTGTTAAATATCTAGCCTTAGATACAGTTCTTTCGTGTAATTTTTACTTCCTTTACCCAATTGGGTTTTGCGATTTCATAGTTTGTCGTTAATCTGCCTACTTAAATTATTGCTAGTGGTTTCCTGATACCTGAAAAATATTTTCTCCTTTCTTTCATTAGGATTCGCTACTCACCCTATTTTGGGCTTCCTTAAGAAAGTAAATACTTTTTGTGCTCGTTAATATAGTGTATCTTGATAAGTACATGTAGGGAGCGATTAATTTTTTTTTTTGGTTTTTTTATGTTATAGATTCAAAACGCAGACTCAACAACAAACTTCTCGCCTACGCTTAAACATTTAAAAACATTTTGAACTCCGAATGGGTTAGCTTTCTCTGATTCCCAATTTGGAAATCCAGATTCCCAAATTTTTAAAAATGATATTAAATTTTAGCAAAAAAGCATTACTATTTATGGTGGCAAAATCTAAATTTTCCACGGTAACTGTGTGGTAGTGATAATAATTACAAAAAATGGAAAATTAAAAAGTAAAATATATCTACAGTAATCGGGAATCGAGAAATAATGACGATGGAGAGGGTAAAAATTCCGAAATTAGGGAATATTTTCTCGTGATTGACATCATCTGACATCAGTGTCAGCAACGAAAGTTTTGCAAACAAATTGATTAAAGCGATATGAGAGTAAGAATCTTCTGTAAGTTTCCAATCTGTAACTTTTGTAATTAGTTTTTATCAGCCTTTGATAATAAAAATTATAGCCTATTAATAACACTGTTTTATTAATGAAGCGTATTTTAGTCAACTTAATTTAAATAATATTTTAGGTAAATCGTAATTAAGTGAATAGAGATAACGATATTTAAAAAACTGGACTACACCATTATTTTTAAATTTTACTTTTACGGTGGTGTTGAAATTAAAAGTGGCTTGAATACATGAAATTTAGTTTGCTATAAAGATAACCTATATGTAAATTGAAATTTGAACGGCCAATAAAAAATTTGAAGATAAAAAAGAAACTGAAATAGTGTTAAAAATTTGCTGGTAATTAGAATTTAATTATATACATTTAAGCTATATATTAAATAAGGTTGAATAATATTTTAGTAGAGTTTGTCTATCGGTTTGAGTCGGCTGCACAAATAGTGTGAAATAATATTTTATACTTATATACCAGAATTCTGTTCTAAAGTGGCAACAAGTTACGAAATGTCACATAACACCGGTAACAAACTGAAAAACCCTAACTTTTATAACTATGAACAAACTAAACACTATCAACAATGACATATAAAAGGTTAATTGCCAAAGTGTTTAGTTGACGTTCAAGTCTGTCTTGGTATTTTTTGTTTCACGTTGTATTTTGTATAGAACAGTGTTTCTACGTAAATAATGGTGAACTACGTAATTGGTTAGACCTATGTACCAAGGGCAGTCAGTAATAGTTCTAAGGATCTTCGATTCTAGACGCTGCAAGATGACAATCTTAGATGAGGTTGCGATCCCCACACTTCAAATCTGTACGTCCAAACTTATTACGAGGTACGTCCGTAAAGTAAGTTCCGTTTTGAAATATAAAAGAACAAGTACAGATACAACAATGAAATTTATTTCATAAAACTCTACACCTCTTAAACTATTTTTCGACATAACTCCCATGATTTTCCAGGCATTTGTCATAGCGTGGTACAAGCTTTTGTATACCCTCTTCATAGAATGCTGCCGCCTGTGTAGTCAACCAAGAGGTAACATGTTCTTTCAGCTCTTCATCGCTGTTCAACCGCTGACCGCCAAGGAAAGACTTCAGATGCAGAAACAAATTAAAGTCGCTATGAGCGAAGTCAGGGCTGTACGGAGGATGGTCGAACAAGTCCCAGCCAAAGTCCTGAAGGAGTCTTTTTGTCTCATTCGCAGTGTGTGGTCGGGCATTGTCATGAATGAAAACCACGCCTTTTGTGATCATTCTTTGACGCTTGTTCTGTATTGCGGAGTGCAGTTTCTTGAGAGTCTCGCAGTAAACTTCTTTATTGATTGTTTGACCTCGTGGCAAAAAATCAATCTGTAAAATTCCTTTTTTGTTCCAAAACACTGCACACATGACTTTTTGATGTGTCAAGATTTGTTTTGGTTTAACTTTTGCTGGGGATGAAGTGTGTCTCCATTCCATGGACTGCCGTTTGGTTTCAGGGGTCCTCCGTACAGACCTGACCTCGCTCCTGGCGACTTTCATTTGTTTCTGCATCTGAAGTCTTTCCTTGGCGGTCAGCGGTTGAACAGCGATGAAGAGCTGAAAGAACATGATACCTCTTGGTTGACTACACAGGCGGCAGCATTCTATGAAGAGGGTATACAAAAGCTTGTACCACACTATGACAAATGGCTGGAAAATCGCTAAAGTTATGTTGAAATATAATTTAAGAGTTGTAGAGTTTATGAAATAAATTTCATTGTTGTATCTGAACTTGTTATTTTTTATTTTAAAACGGAACTTACGTTACGAAGTACCTCGTATTAATAAGTAAATTATTAGCTAGAAAAAGACTCATGTTTGTGCCATTCTAATTAATAATTACACGACATAATCTGGAACTATGTCAACGACTACAATTGTACACAATGATATAATTTTGACGCCACACGTCTTTTTTAAGCTATCTGTCCGTTTTCAAAGATAGTATGTACGTTTTAAAGGATCAGAAATTCTTTGTTGCGCCTATGAAATTAAAATGTTTAGTGCGACGATCCTCATAATTAAGCAAAGACAAACAACCGTATAGACCTTAGGTTTTGACAAATGAAAAATTAATCGTCCAAATAGACAATAATTTTATTATATAAGCAAAGTTAATTAATTAACTAATCTATATACTAGTAAAATAACTTCACAGAATGGTTGCAGAACAAAGCGAAGGGTTTAACCCATTTACAACGGAAATGTTAGAATACAATGTTTTAAAACATTAGTAAAATAAAAATTCATTTACTTGTGACAAAGTTTCATTTTCAAATGCATTAAAATAATTATTTTGAGATTCAAGTAAATGAGAAAATTTAATTGCTTTTACTATTACTCTTCGTAAAGAAGCTACTCATTTTAGGAAGCAATAAACATAAAATCAAATTACTCAAACTGGAGGACTATTTTTAATTTATTCTTGCGTTAATAACGACAAATATTCGTTGAGTCACTGTTTTAATTATAGCTTTAGGAAGGCAAATGTTGGGAGAGGGTGTGTGTCAATAGTCTAAACACGCAACCTGGATGAATTGTAGGGAAGTTAATGAAAGAAACAAAATAAAATGCGTGAACTTCTCCACACCCTAACCTTATTAAGGGATCGTTAGTGTTCCCCGGATGACTAATTAGAGTTGGTATTGAACGGGAAGCCTATGACTCTTCGTGCCAGGTTTTAGACGCGTTCGAAAGGTATATGTAGTGAGAATCGTCAGTCGACCGGGTAAGAACAATAAGAAGGGAATTGGCATGGCAATTGGTTCGTGCAGAGGAATAGCAAATAGACGGCCCTCCACCCTTACCTTACCATTGCCTCACTTCCTTTCTTCGTCGAACGCCAACACTTTCGGGCTCTTCAATTCACCTTCCGGACACCACCCAATCAACCATCACCATCTCTGGTGGTGAATTTATCCTAAATCCCTTTATTATCATCATCTTTATTAATACTGCGAGAAAATCAATCCCTTTATCAAAATTATTATTTACAAATACCTTCAGTTATTCTATAAAATCAACATATTCCTTCTGTTCTTGCAAATTCAATCGCTTTTTTTGACGTTAATAATTTTAACATTAAAATAATTACTATATTATACTCCTTGTTTTTTCTAGAGATAAAAATTTAAAGAGACTATGTATTTAGGATACATAAAAACACCAGTAGCAATAAAACAAGTTAATTAATTTATAAGCACTGGTACAAGAAAAATAGAGAAATATAAAATTTTAGGTTTTTGCAATGAAACACTATAAAATTCGCTGCTTTAAACGTTGGTATTATTGTGAAAATACAATATGGGTACAATTATGTGCCGACGTTACACGGCACATTAAGGGAAAATAAAGAAGAATAAGAAAGATTATTGTGAAAATACGACAATCGTAAGTTTATTTTAACGTGCTTTGTAGTAGATCTGGTTCGATTTCCAGTCAGTTCTGGCATTTTTCATCTCTGATTTTCATTTGTCACCCTTCTCATTGTCTGCATTAGCATTAATTGCAAAACAGTCGGACGTAAAACCAATAAAAGAAATGGAATTTTCCATGTTTTTATATTTATATTTTTCTTGTATTCATTAGTATTTTGTTAACTCGTTCAAAAGTATTTATTTATTGTTGTTTTGTGTGCGTTGATCAACCTGAGTCCATGCTTTGTAATAAAAAAAGTACAGCTGATATTATTTTGTTTAATGGTAGTCTACAATGTTTTCTTTTATTTTGAAAAAAGGGCCTTCGGGCCAGCCCAGTTAGTCAGCTGGTAGACAGTCGCTATTAATTTATTGTTAAGCAACACTAGTTGGGCAAGCGACTTTATATGGTGACCAGCTGACAGGCATTCCTGAACAAACTTCACAGGGGGCAGGGCCGTTGAATAATTTTTTCCCTTATTCAACGACCCTGACTGGGAGTCCCTGTTCCAAAAATTTATGCCAAATTACGCCAAAAAGAAATACAGCGAAAAGCAAATCTAATTGGATAGTTGACATAAATGTACAGTGCCGATAACAAATAAAATCTAAAAATATACAAAATAAAAAAATTGATAAAAGAAAACAATACCAAATAGATCAACCCATGATCAGCTGTTTAACAGCTAATTTTTGGTTCAGAGACGAAGGTTTTGTGTTCAAAATTCTAGTCAAGGTACTAATTACTTAAATACGGATTTGAATACTAGACAGTGGTACCTGTGTCCTACTTTGATGGTTGGGGTTCAATCAATTATAATTTCTCAGGAAAGTTTGGCCTGAGTCTGTACAAGACTACACTCATTTACGTGGCATATAATATCATCCTCGTCTCATTGGATCAGGGGCTTGTTTATTCTTAAATTGAAAATATTTCAACGTGTGCATTAAAAGATAAAAAATAACAATAAAAATTAACGGTTGTTTTCAGAATAACTGTATTTTTCAACTTCAGTTACATATAAATCTCCCGTTACTATTATATAATATACTGTATTTTCTTCAAGTTTTTAAGAAATATTCATTTGTAGAGGATTAACTTTGAATTTCTTGAATATGCTGTATAATGGTTGGGAAGAGAACAAATATTTGGTGCAGACAGATAAAAGTTGATGAAATAAAATTGATTAAAATTTTATGGGTTTATCATTAAAATTCATTTGAAAGCTAATAATAAGTTTCAAAACCACTTTTAATACTTTTAAACAGTTGATAATCTGTTTCCAAGAATTGTATTTTACTTAAGTTTTTACTTGACAACGTACAATATTGTATGTCACTTAAACACTTGGATATACGTAGACCTATTTAATTACATAAAGTTCGTAGTAATTACTTCTTAAAGTTACATTGATTGTGATTACATCAAGCGTTAAGTTTAAAATTAAGTTTTGAAGGAAAACTGTGAGGAAGCAGGAAGCTCTGGTTACTAAGTATGTAGCAAAAACCGCTTATCAAATCCTTTTGGGATTAGCTTGAAAGCTAGTCTGGCTGAAGGGAACTAAGGAGGGTTTCTATGTAGTGTCAACTTGTTAAGTAACTTAAGACAAAAGATTTGATACACCAGTCACTCCCTGTTCATGTGATTTACAAGTGTAATAGTCTTCTACAGAAACAGGTTGAGACTAAAAGACTGAATCTCGAAGATTTTATACGATATTTATTTGAATCTGGAAAATCAATACGATTAATTTTCTTATTTTAATTATTATTTAAAACAATAAACTAGAAAAAACTTTGATAAATAATATATATGAAATATTTAAACAACTATAATTTAACGATAGCCACTAAAAACTGCTTATGATCTCAAAAACAACAAAAATTATAAATAAAAGTAAATTAATAAAAACAGTAATTTACTTTATAAAATTTATTTATTTTTAGCAACACACAAGCAAAAACAAAAAATTGAAAGTTGGTTGGTTCCTTCTACACTGGCTGTTATCAGTTTTTGGCTGCAAAAAATTAGAACTTTGTTCTTCATTAATAATACAATATTACAAAAATAAAAATAAATATTACTTTTCCTTTCACTATAAGTAGGCGAAAATGCCTGTCCCGGTTCACATCGATCCCATAACCGACTCTTAACGTCTTTTCCAAGGCCTACCTACATCCCTATTTCCATCAGGTATGTAGACCTAATTTACTCCTTCGAGGGATATTTTTTCAATGAATCCTACCATCTCTCCATCTTCTTCTGTACTTACTGGTTTTAGTAGGACTCCCAGCTCTTCCTGAATATTGGAATAACTTTGAAAAACTGAAGAAATCTCATTTATGTTGCCTGCAGTCTGTTTTACAACCATATCATCTGGTATGTCTCAGGAAGTAACATACATAAAATATAATGGCTGTCTATTAACCGAGGGATACACTGATCCCGAGTTCATGTCTACCAAATGAAAATCCAAGTAATGTTCACCAGATCAGATGTCTAAAAACTGAATTCTCTCAGCTAAGGTATGGTGACCCTAATAAAAGAGTCCCTGTTCATCAGGGATGCGGTTGCACGGCAAGGCAGTCTTGCTTATAAAAAATTCTTACTTGTCCTCCACAGCAAAGTATCGGAAATCCAACCAAAAATTGTAATTCAAATCGGAAATACGGTAAAGTAAAAGAAATATTAATTTATTCTTAATATTTAACGTGTTGAAACGTATATTTGTTATTAGTTTATAAATATTTTTGTTGCTAGATACGTTTTATGAAATTAATACACTTTAATAGAATTTTCTACATCAAAATTAATTGAATAAGAAAGTTTTAAATAAAAATTAATTAAACTGACTTGTTCAATCTCTGGTACAAATTGTGAAACGTGAAGAAATATTGGGCAACATTAAGTTTATTTTCTGCAAGGAGTAAAATTTAAAGAGTTTTTTAAAATAGTTATCTCGGAAACAAAGTGTAAACAAATGTGTGGTTTAATAGAAATAAACGATACCCATTAAAACTAATTTCCTATAAACATATGTAAAGGACCTCATAAAAGGAAGTCTTCTTGGTGCATTGCAGAAATACTATTTGAATGGGGTGGATACTAGCCAGAATGTAATAAAGGAAAAGAATCATCTTAGTAGACTATCAGAATTATTTTGGACTAAAAAACGAACATTATTGAAGGTTTGTTAAATTTAATTTTACTATTCTGGAAGAGTAAGATTTTAATGAGTTTAATTGACTGTAAAAGAAAATAGAGTTAAGAAATTTTACATTGTGTTGAGGAAATTGAAACAAATGATTATTGACCAAATTGTATGAAGAAAATTTTCAAACAATAGACAACCAGGAAGAGGAAGGATTAAGATATGAATTTACATAACTGCACTCATGATAATATTAAAGTAAGATCTGAGATCAACAAAAGATAAAAAATGTTTACTTATAATTAATACGATTATTCTAACAGAAGTTTATTAAAATTTGATTTGGTATAACTTAAAATTGTAGTCATACCGTAGTTAAATAAAAAATAAAACAGTTATCAAGCAAAGAAAAATATAGCGTAATATATTTTTATTTTTTCCTGAATTTTCTTAATAAAATTATTATTGATGAGGTCAGTAGCTATTAATTTTGGCTGTCCAGAATCAAACCCTTTAAACGAACATGGTATAATAAAAATACTTCCCTTAACTTATAAAAATGATTTGAATGATTATATTTTATTCGGCTGATGACCTAAACAGCAACAACATTCATCAGTCGAATATTATTTAAAAATTTTAAAAAGATAAAAGTTTTGTTTATTTCTTTGGAACAAGAATATTTCGTTTATGCTTACGAATAATAATTGTAAGTAATGAAAAAGAGTCGTGGGTTAGTACAAAACCACAAGAGAGTAGAGTACAGTTAGCAGAAACTCGATTCCTGCGGAGAACAAAGGGTTGCAATCGTAGGGAACAACTATGAAGCGAGGACATATAAACGGAACTGGATGTTTACAACCTGTATGGGAAGAATGCAGAATTTCGTAATCGATGGAGGGGCAAGTAGAGAGAATGCCTGAAAAAAGGATCTCCTTTAACGTTTTGAAATCCAGGCCGAAGAGGAGAAGAGATGTTGGGAGGCCACGCAAGAGATGGCAATAATCCAATAGAGTTTTGTCGCTGTTGTAAGTCGGAAGAGGCATGAACCTAATCCTTGATTGCAAGAAAAAAAGACCAATGTTCGTATTAAAACAAAATATCTCTCGCTAGCTTAAATATGCTGTAGCTATAATTTAAGTTTTTCTATTTTCTTACTTCAGAAACCTATTTATAAAAATCGTTTCTTCAAGCATTTCAGACCCAGTTAGGATTCTACGTACCCAATTTCAAGTTGCCAGAACTTGGTGTTTTGGAAATTTTATGATAAATGATTGAATGAGTGAGTGAGTGAGTCAATAAGTTAGATGTATCTCGGGTTAAATGCACTTCACAATGGATTTATATAATCAGTAAAATACAAAATTTTATAATATTTATTTACTAATAATGCATTGTAAAGCTGCTATCATAATTAACTTGCTCAATATTTTAAAATAAATTAGTACTTTCCAGATGAATGTTATAAATAACATAAATTTAAAAATTTAATTTTATACTGGATTATTTCTTGCACTCCATTTATAACTGCATGAAAGTTGTTATACAGAAAAGCAGAAAATTATTCTAAAACATACTCTTTTCCTTTTCAATGCTTTGTATAAAATGGCAATACAAAATGTACTCCGCTGCAAGAATTATTCTGCAAAATATTCGCTACAGTAATATGAAACATGAATTTAATATATATTAAAAGTTTTACTGTACTTACCTCCCCACCTCGTTTCTTCTATCAAAATGCGTTATATCCATTAAAAGCGTTTTCAATTTCAATTTGAAGGACCGTCATTGAATTCATATTACGGTACGTAAAAAGAACCAAACGAAAGTTCTTTAGCAATAAATCATGCGAGAAAATATAATGAATTTCAATTGATACTGAAATGACTAGAGAAATAACAGCGGGTTGAAGAGGTTTCGTCTGAAAAAGACAATTTTTGTACTTATTTAAACACGATAATATTTTCAACAAGTTCTGCTGTTCCACTTACGTATCCTTTAATGTACTGTACGTAGATTATATAATGGTTCATGATTGAGTCAACTGAAAAACGTAAAAGGAAAAAATTTATTTTTGCGTTTTTACTTACATCGTAGTATTTTTATTTTGTTCAGTGAATGCTTTAATATTATCGTCAAACTTGTTTTAGATTTTTCTAAAGTTCAACAGGCCGAGATAAACCCTACCCTTATAACCGTTTAAATAAAAGAATCAATCATTTTACTTTCAGAACTTTATATTTTTGTAAATTACAACACTGATTTTATTTTGCAATTAAATGTTAGTTAAATTTTTATATTTTTTTCTATTGAGGTAAACTTCTTTCCATAGTTTAATTAACTTTTATTTAAGAATTTGTTTGTGATTTTAAACAATGTATTTATTATGTATTATTATTAGTTGAGCATATTCACTATGAAATAAATAAAAACTGTCGATTTGTTCTCCTGGCCGATTTTTTTCCCCAAATGCTCTTGATGCGTTCACTGAGTTCTCTCCTTCGTTCCTTTAATCTCAGTGGTCATCGACCAAATTTTTTGAAGATCGGTTTAAAATTTTGATGAGACTGCCACGATCCGGCCAACGTTTTACTCAGGTCTACTATATTATTTAGGTCAACAGCCAAAAGGCTGGTTTGAACCACAAGAGGTTTTACTAAGTAAAATAATAAGGAGTGAGGTGGTTAACCAAGCCTTCTTCACTGAGTGGAAAAGTTTGCTAATCAGCATGCCAGGCCCTCTAAAAGCATCAACTTTTCACCCTGTAAATAACACCTTCAATTCACTCACCACAGGGCATGGCTGTATAATGAAATTAATTACCCTCAGAGGAGATAAATGTGACTAGTGTCGTTTACACCTCTAACTCTTCTGTTCTTTAACTTTTCAGTTATATAATTGGCTGACTATGTGATAAGAAACCGACATAATTTTTGTAGCTCTGTAAATAGCAGTGTGAGTTCAAATAATTTAACACTCCACCACAGTCAGCATGATTTTTACATTCGGCATGACTGTAAAGATTTAGATATACAATCATGGTAAATCTTAATAATAAATTGTCGATTTCGAAAAGGTTTGAACAATAAAATGTAAAAATGGTTTTAAACTAGTCTAGGGGTACGTGTTCAAAAGTTGTAGTTTTGTATTTTGTACAATGGCGTTATTACGAGTTTCTTTTAGTCTGATCGCGGCCATAAATTATTTGTCCAGCAAGCTTTAATTCTCTTCAGAGAAACACTTTGGTATATATCGTTTTGACGTTACCAGTTTCTCTGAGCATGGACAAGCCTAAACGTAAAGAAATTATACAAAATTATGTTTTATACCTAAGAATCTGATTCCAATATTACTATTATTCCAAAAAAAGGTGAATTTTGTTTTTATTTTCGTCCTGGAAGTATTCGTATATTTTTATTAGGCCTATGCTTAACGTGTTTTTTTCATCATGGTTTTGCGTTTAATGGTATCAGAAAGAAAGCATTTACCGTGATCGGGAAGGTTGCAGTGTTTATTATTATATTGACAGGCCAACAAAGTTTTAGTTGGCTATCCTACAACGGAAAAGGATAATCATAAGTGGATTTCATTTTAAGATGTGTCTAAGTTCCTTTAAATCAATCCAAATTGGGTTACCAAGAGTAAAAATTAACGTGTACAATACTTAACGAATCATTTTTCAACAAGTTTATAAATAACCTGAGTTTTCTACATCGTTAGTCATTAGGCTTCATAAATTTTTACGCTATTGATAACGACCAGTCTA
Source organism: Catonia carolina (assembly GCA_035578175.1). Lineage (NCBI taxonomy): Eukaryota > Metazoa > Arthropoda > Insecta > Hemiptera > Achilidae > Catonia > Catonia carolina. The sequence continues at coordinate 23,177,654 of JAQMRL010000008.1, forward strand.
AAGCAGAACAGATGTGAAAGTAAAACTAAATTGAAAAAAGGAAGCTGGCGAGTTTTGGGGGTTCTTAGAGACGAGAGACTACAGGGGTTGTCGAAAACGCGTGAAACTCAGAAGCAATTGGCCTGTAATGAATTATTTATTAACTCGTTACTACCTATTCAGTGTTACACGAACAACTTCTGAAATCTACTTCATCTGTTCACTTGATTCTAACTTTTTACACTTATTTTCTAAGGTTAAATCAGTAAAATATAACTCAAAACATAAATTAAATAAAAGTAGTCTACTTTTAAGAAAAATATTTCGACAATAAATAAAATTACTAAGTAACTAATTACGGTATATATTTTTTTTAAACATGGTAAAGTTTAGAAAAGTTGGCATAAAAAATAACGTAATGTAAGAAAACAAATCTGATTATAGTTAAAATTTTCTTTTTCAACTAAAATGTATAAATATAATTTATACATCTTTTATTCGTTGTTATACAGTACATAAAAAAAACATATACATCAGCTAAGGTATGAGGTCTACGAATATGAAACTAGATTTAGGAAAGATCTGGACGCTACACATACTTGGTTGAGGGATACAAGCTGTGATTTTTTACATACCGATTAAAAATATTCAATAAATTTCCTTTAGCAGCTATAAAGGTATCAATAAAAAAAAATCAGGACGGAAATTCGCTCCTGGTTGATGCAGAATCCGTTTTATGAAACAGAAGAATTTTTTGCAGGTCGGATCGACCTAGCTTTTTGACTATGATTGTTAGTTTTATTGCTGTATGTTTCTTATAAGTACCTTAATTTGTATTTTATTTTACTAATATGTATATTTTAATATAAACTGTATTGTTTGTAAATTGTATTGCCACATTATTTTCTGTGTTAACAGTGATTGAATAAAAAGTTATTAATATTATTATTAGTATCAGAATCAAAGTCATTTTTAGAGAGAACACAAATATATCTTCTTATGCTTGAAAACAAAAAATGTCAGATTTCAATGTTAAATATTTAGATAAACACACAGACAACAAAATTTACTAGCAGTCAATTTATTAGACAATACCTAGTTTAACTCAAAATGAAATGTTGAAAGGACTTAATATTGTGGATTTCCCTTAAGCTATAGATACCGTAATTAAAATTTAACTTATGTCTTTTTAAGCTGTTTAACAGCTGATATAGTACGTAGAGGAAGGTTCAGTTGTTCAAATCCTTGTAAATTTAGTTATGTTTATGCAGATTTGAATACTATATTGGTTAACGGTGTACTTTGATAATAACTAAGGCTTAATTAATAATACTCTCTTAGGAATGGTCTGCCTGAGTCTGTACAAAAATACACCTCATTTACACGTCACACATAATATCATTCTCATCTCATTGGGTCACGGGGTTGCTTAATGTTTTTAAATTGAACTGATTGCACCGTACACACATAACGGCTAAAAAAAACATTATTTTTGATTTATTTTTTTTCTTTCTTCCTTTCTTTCTTACATAACTATCACAGTGGTCAAAGATCGATGGATGTTTGATTTCCTTAAATATTTTTTCTATTTTCCAATATTAGTTAATATGGGAAATTACTTAACGTTATAATATTAAATAATAATGTAGGTTAATATATTAAATGTTCAAAATAATAAAAAACGATTGTAATTTAGCAGTCAATGTAAGTCAAACAACATCAAGTAAGGAAAACCATTTCTGTCGTTGTCACTGCAACCAAAAGTTTGTTTTGAAACCATTCCTTTCATTGAATTTCATATTTTTAATTAACCCTTCTAAGTTCCTGTTTCTCGGTATTCCCATTCCTCTCTTACCCAGTAGTTACCATCAAAAGTAGATAATCAAACTGAAATCGTGGTGTCTTGCATTTGCCCAATGAATTTTACATTTTTCAAGCTCTCCATAAGTTCTACGTAGTTTGTATACGATTCCCGAATTAATTTACAAAGAAGCTACGAAGAGATTTTTCAACGAATATTAGAATAAGTAAAAGTATTCCAGGATATTAAAAATTTTATTGATTATTGAAATAAGAACTGTTCTACAAATGATATTAATATAAATTTAAGAATAATTAGTAGTTTTTATTTATTTTAAAAGGATATAAATTGTTATGACGTAAATAACTCCCGATCAGTTTATATTTTGAGGTTTAACTGCGACCATCATAGTAATAGATAAAATGTATTGGTACCTTACTAAAGGAAGAAATATAGTAAATAGTTCCTCTACGACAAAAGATAGAAATCAAAAAGGGACTGTCCATTTCGCGTTGGAACCGGAAGAAATTTTAGATCCTCCCTTACGAGGAAATTCAACCGGCGTCTAGAGTCAGCTACTTTCTTTTTCTTTCTAAACAAGATATACATCAAATGATGAGACATGACGAAACTGGTAAAAAAGTATAAAAAGAAGAATAAATAAAAAAGTAAAAAAATAAGAAAGTGGTGGAAACTCAAAGATAAAGATTGATAACGGTTAGTAGAATAGACGAGAAGATTCAGCTCAACGAAGGCCAATCAACTGATGCATGACGGGAAACCTAATCCATTCTCCTTTTGACCAAGAAAGAAGAAGAGTTTTTATAGCTTCCTTTCGAGCCACCATTTTCCTAGTGTTTTTTTTTTACGAGATTATTCGATCGCCGTGTCGCCTGTTATTCTAACGCTGAAGGTCAATCGTGCGGACGCGTAGCTCGTAAATCGAGCGACAACACAATCTGGGATTTGTTACACTTTCTGGAGATAATATTTGTACGCCTATTTCACCATCAGATCGACTTCTTCAAATTATATCCCTTTCTTAAATAAACACCATAAGTTCATTGTAACTTTCGTATATAAATCAAATGAAAAATAAACTTTACAAAATTGTTCATTATAAATAATACTTGTGAACGTTATAAAATGTACTATAGTCAATATTTTTTTTATTCCCGTTTTTTAAAACCAGTGGAATAATCGGATTAAAGAATTGAATACGATCGTTTGGCAGCACCGAATAACACTGATAAAATGTATCATGAATCTAAGGTAATTAATACTAATAGCCTAATATTAGATGATAAAACAAAATATTAATATTTTAATGCTGTTCAAAAAAACTTTCACGTTCAGTAAAAAAAATTCTTCATTTGTTGGCGACCAAAATAGGAATAGATCGCGTCAAATATAGTAAAAGCTATTGTAGGCTATTAAAATCTTTTTTAACAAACAGTTTTGTTTTGTTTACAATCAAATGTAGTATTCGCTAAAAAAATAATTTGTACATTAAATTAGGCCTAGGTAGGCCTATTGCTTAAATTTAACTAAATTGTACATTAGAATTCCAAATTTGTCATTTATAAAATGTTAAGTCTAAATTCTACACAGATTACATTTATAGAGCATTCTTCTTGTTTAGGTCATCAGCAGAAAGGCTGGTTTGAACCTCTAGAGGTTTTACTAAGTAAAATGAGGAATAAGGTGTTTTACCATGCCTTCCTCAAAAGTTTAAAAGTATGCTTATCAGCATACCAGGCCCTCTCAAAAGCATATATCTTCCACCCTGTGGGATATGTCTTCACTTCATTCACCGCAGGGTCTGGCAGTAAAATGAAATTCATTACTTTCAGAGGAGATAACTCAGATTAGTGTCATTTACACCTTTACCTCTTCTGTTCTTAAAACAGTTATATCATTGGACGACTATGTGATAAGAAACAGAACTTTTTTTCTAGCCCTGGAACTAGCAGATCGAGTGAAAATAATTTAACACTCCACCTACCTGCTATGGGCAGAGATCATTTTGTGTAAGATAATTTAAGAAATCCTGATCAGAATAAAATTCATGTTTTTAAAAAAAATCTTTTGCTGTCTGATCTAAGGTTTTAAATTAAGGCGTCTTATTCTGGATGGTAATTTGTTGAAAACCCAAACGTAACTGTTGTGAATTCCTTTTGAGAACTTTGAAGTTCAATATTTTTTAATTCTACAGCTAGTCATCGTTGTGGCGAATTTAGTAATAATTATTATGGTTGTACTTATTTTTAGTAAATGAATAACACTGTGTTATCTTTCGCGAATTTTAAAATTATATTTATACAAATAATTTGTAAGGAGAGAATAATTTATTTACCAAAAAAATTTATGCAAGTATAATGCCTTAGAATGTTTGCGATAATTCTATTTGTGTATTTTTATATGCGAAAAATCTCGTACATCCCCTGCTAAAGCTTTCTTATACAGTATATTTACAACCATACACTAACACACGTACCTTAGCAGTTCTTACATACATGAAACATTCAGCAAACATACCAGCCATTTAAATCAAAATTAGAAAGCAATAACAATTAACCCACTGATCCGCGTTATAAACAGTCCAAATCTATCCGGTAACCACAGTAGTCGGCTCCGGAGAAGAAGGTGGAGTAGAGATTTTGGATCAATTTTACACATTAACAGAACTTTTATAACATATTTCAACAAATTTCTTAAAAAAAATAATCTGAAATTTTTAAACATCAGTTTCATCAGTTGTTAGACTACTGCTAATGATTGGTGTTGTCCACAAAAGTGGTAAAAGTGTTGTAAATAAGTTACAAATATATCACTGGAAAGTTGTAGACTTAATAACATAAAGTAAAATAAATTTTTTTTTACCACCTCTGTGTCGTAGCGCACTAGCCTACAAAGTGGAAGGTCCTGGGTTCAACTCCCGGGTAGGGTCTGAAAGTTTTAATTTGTAAAATCCCGCCGTTATAGTACCAAACCCCACAGTAGTCGCTAATGACCAAGTTGTCGATGTGACTATAATAATAAACTAAAACAAAAGTTCACGTGTATTCCATATTTCGTACAAACTTCTGTCATACGTCGTGACTTTAATACAGTAGGTAAACAAGATCATTAACAAATTATAAACTTAAAAAAACCAATATTTTAAAGATTTCAAGGAGAAAATACGGTGAATCACCAATTTACACTGTAGAAAAGTATTTAAAAAAAACGTATTTAAGCAAATTTCTATAGCGTTGATCGTAAACGGGTTTGCCTTAAAATGTGTATTAAAGCCGCAATCTTTAAAAAAAAAAATTTTTTTATGTTGAGAGCACAGCCCCCCCCCCCCCCAACGAATTTCAACATACATGTAACTTACCCTACCTTGTAGAGCAAAAAATAATGTAGTAAATAAGGGATTTTTTTTTAAAGAAAGGTGCCGTTTTTGAGAAAATGCCATAAAATGAAAAAATTAACCATGAACTACGACTTCCGGTAAATCGATATTGATGGAAATGTTAGTATCAGGTTTCCTCATGAAACCAAACTTAAGTTCCATGTTTCAACTTCGTATGATTTTCCGTTTCTCGAAAATTTGTTCTTGTAAAATCAATATTAAATTAAAACTTTCTTTCAATCCCTATATTTTGTAAAGGGCAAGAGAAAGTAATAATGAGTTGTTGAAAGTATGACGTAAACTATGGGTCTATACTTAGATACTAGCTTTGTACTAGCTTTGATACTAGCTTTTAGCTTTGTAAAAAAACATGTGAAATAATATAAATTTTATAAAACACATAACATTTTTTGATAGAGGATTGGAGGTTTGTACAACGGTACAGAACGGAAAGGACACTGACCAAAACGAAGAGAAAATATGAATATCAGCTGTCCTGTTAGGCCTAAAAATGGTTTTATGAAACAAGGTATGTAATAGTGAGTACAGTGATCTGGCTCTTTGACCCCAAACCAAAACTGGCGAAAAAATATAAGTGTTAAATATAGTACTTATAAACCAATGTAGATAAAAAATTGTAAAATGTGTCTAGAAAATTATACACACTTTATAACAGCTTCACTTTCGTATATTTTATGGAAGTACTGTTGAAATGTAAAGAAATAAACTAGCTACTTTTCTGACAAAACACGTGCTATTTTATGACGCAAAATAATATGTATGAAAAATTATTGCAAACACTAAGAAATCATGAAAGGTTTACGTAATATGATATTACTGCAGAAAATAAAGACCGACAGAGATTTTATGTTCAATGGTATTGCCGTTAAATATATTCTTCAGTACTTTTAGCATAAATAATATAAAATTTAAAATTCAAAAATCATACTTTGCATTACTTGCTCTTTATATAAATATATATTTTAAAAAACAACTAAAAAAATATGGATTTAACGCTGAAAGATATATGTAGAAACTAATGTTCTATTTATTGTCTACATCCAAAACTGTGTAGGCCTAAATATTTTAACCATCCAAAAATGTTTTTACGTTATTTTTTTTACAGGAATTGCACAATAAAATTGTTTTGACAGACTATGAAGGCTGCTGCAAAAAATTATGGACTTACTTAAAGACTACCTGACTTTTTTTGGGGAGCTGAAAGTTTCAAAACCTGAAGGAAGCTCCGAAGTCAAAAATTGAAGAAAATATTTTGTCATCCTTTTAGAACTTACCAATACGTTGTCATTTCTATCACCGTTTAAACACAAGCGCTCCGATCCAAGCCGTACGAACAAGCTCAGGGTGAAAGACTGGACATTCATACAAAAGATGATCTTATAGTTCAAGGAATACATTGACGGCAAAATTCCATGACGGAAAGACTAGAGAGGTGTTCTCACTAGGCAGGTGAAGTAATAAATTATTTACTCTCGATGTCCTAGTCCCAGGGCTGCAAAAAATAGTTCTGTTTCTTATCTTACGGTCAGCCAACTACATGAGTGAAGCATTTAAGAAGAGAAGAGGTGGAGCTGTAAAAGACGATATAACAGAACGCACGAAATTAGTCCGATGGTGACTACGTAGTCGGAGCGCTTCCCCCCCCTCATAACATCCAACGTTGCCACGTCTAATATTTTTATGTTTTTAGTCACATTTTAAAGTTAAATAAATATTTTTTCCCTCTTTAACCTATATAATAATACATGAATTAAAGCTAAAATTCTGTATTTCATAACGAAATATTAAAAAATTATGTCATCGATTTCAAAAAAATGTTATTCGTTGTCTAACGCAAAAAAGTCGCAAAATTTAGGTTGCCTAACTTTGTGCGCGCACAACTGACCTAAAGGTCACAACATAATAATAATATTTATGTACTAATAAAATACAATTCATCAGGAACCCACAATATTTTTTCCGGATTTTTTTATTAAAAATGAGCCTCTGCTTTACAGCATCTATACATCAGATCTACCTGCATCTGCTAACACCACCTTAGCGACTTATGCTGACGATACAGTCATCCTTTCTTCTGATGTAAAGCCAGAAGCAGCAAGTAATAATTTACAAAGTCACATTAACTTTTTAAATTATTGGTTAAAAATCTGGAGGATCCAATTCAATGCTTCAAAATCAGTGCATGTCACCTTTTCTCTCCGGAAAGGCGAATGTCCTCAACTATTCCTCGACAATAAAGCGATACCACAACGACAAAAAGTTAAATACCTTGGACTTCACTTTGACAAGAGACTCACCTGGGCGACTCATATAAAAACCAAAAGACTGACTTTGAACTCCAAATTGAAAGAACTATTTCGACTTCTTGGACGCCGCTCTTCACTGACTCTAAAATCTAAACTATTACTATACAAAGTTTATCTCAAACCAATATGGACCTATGGACTACAAATTTATGGCACAGCTAAACCGAGCAATCTACAAAAATTACAAGCCTTTCAGTCAAAATGCCTACGTTTAATCACCTGCGCACCTTTTTATGTCAACAACAAAATTCTACATGACGACCTTAATATTCCGTTCATAAGTGAAGTAGTTAAGTCCAGCTACAGTGTTTTTCACAGAAAATTGCATGATCACCCCAACGAATTAATCACCAAACTATCGGATGCATCACTACCAGGAAATCCGCAGCGCAGGTTGAAACGTCAATGGGCCAGAGATCTTCTATAAAGTGATTTATTTTATTTTTCTTTCTTCTTTTTTTTCTTATGTTGTTATTTATCATTCATGTATCATGAACTTTATTTCATAGAACATATACCAATGGGTATCACTGTTCTTTTTCATTTATTTATTTTTATTTATTTTTTTTTTTTTTATTTTTTTTTCCTTGTCATCCTTTGTTTACTGTCATCTAATTTGCTCGTTGTATCGTAGTATATAGTTGCAAATAAAGTTATTACAGTTAAAAAAAAAAAAAAAAAAAAAAAAAAAATGAGCCTAAGACGGCTACTTAAGGAGACCTCTAAAAATTCTTCCCGATTCGAATAAATGTGCGGGCAGCGATCTGGAAACAATGCTTCAACTACCATTGGATTTAAGTGCGTTCTGTCATAGTCACAGTTATTTCCTCTGAGAGTAATGAATATCGTTATGCAGCCAGACCTCGTGGTTAATAAAGTGAAGTGTGTTATTTGTAGGGTGGAAAGTAGATAATTTTCAGAGGGACCGACATACTGATATAAGCTACTTTTCCACTCATTGAGGAAGGATAAGTAATACACCTGACTCCTCGTTTTACTTAGTAAAGTTTCAGGAGGTTCAAACCAGCCTGTCAGCTGATGACCTAAACAACACAAATTGTTATTTAAATAAAGGGTAAAAATAGCAAATAGTTTTATTAATTTTATAAATTTAAATTGTTATAATAGAATTTTAAATACCTACTATTTTTTTTGAATATTTAGTATTCTGGAGAATTTCCGAGAATTTAACAGTAATTTCAGAAACGGTATAAATGTTAATCAATAAAACTACTCTATCAACGACAATCCAGTACCTTTTGGCAACACAGCGAAGCATCTTGGGATGACCCTGGATGCAAAGCTGAGGTGGAAGGAACACGTTAAGAAGAAAAAGTAAGAATTACAAATTAAGTACAGAAAGATGTATTGGCTGCTCGGTAGGACCTCTGAACTGTCAACCTTCAATAAATTGCTTTTATACAAGCAAGTGCTAAAACCGGTATGGATCTACGACTTGCAGATGAATGGCTACACAAAAGCAAGCAACATAAAAGTAAACACAGTAGCGGAAGAAGTGAGTGAGTAAGTGTGCCAAGAAACACGAAGATCGTCTTCACGATCACGTTAACGTTAAAGCGCTTCAACTGTTGGATAGTAGTGTAATAGTTAGGCGTCTGAAAACAACTTAGCCCGGAGATTTTGTTTGTTAAAAAAATATTATTAAAAGTTAGGCGACTTAGCCGGTAGATTTAGTGTGTTAAAAAAAGACTAATAAAAGTACTGTTAAACTATAAACAAGAGTAAAATACATTTAATAATGTATATATTATAAATTACTAAAATTAATGGTTAGGCTACTTTAAAGTTATAGTTATACGTATATTTACCTAAGTTAGTTGATTAACAATAGGTTTAAGTTAGAGATATAAGAAATTAATATTTCTAGTGTTCATAGAACACTGTATAAGTGACATTAGAAAATAATTTGGCCAGTGGGCGGCTGCATAATTATATACATGGGGGCGGGATATTATCACTGAAGAAAAACTGTTCGTAAGTTTTAAGTATGTAACTAGTTGTAGTAAATCTACAATAAAAACAAATAAAAATAAAACTACTCTAAGCAAATTTTGCGCAAAATATTAAAAAACTTAATACAATAGTAACATACGTTAGTTTGCTTTTACATTTTCCATAATTTGTTAGATTTAACATTATGTAAATTTTATATTGTTTGCATTTGGGTAAGGTCAGCAAACAGATGCCCGCTTCCATATGTTCGCTCAGCATTACTATAGAGTGAAACCATGGATTTTCATGTACAAACAACAACGGTTTATTATAACGTAGTAGTACCATACAGTCCAACCCATAAATCGGTACCAGCAATAAATTCTCTCAGTATTTGGCGGACAACGTACATACACCTTCCATATCCCGCCCAGTTATGCTCTCTCCCTCAAACATTCGTAGAGATTGACGGTATGTGTTATTCAGTTATTTCAATACCACATAAAAAGATTGATTGAGAGGAATATATTGATTTATGAGCCTCTTTATCAACCTTCTTTAACAATTCTCCAATATCTCTCTTCCTTTGCTTCACTCTACCACAATATTTTATTCTATCCACCAAATAAATAAATAAAATAGGCGAATGAAGTTTATGAGGTAATTTTACTATAGGTGTATTATAGTGACACAAAATCTATAACTATATCACTACATTTATCAGAAAAGAATTCCTCGTTCTAAATCTATGAACTCGAATGGTAAATCTCATAAAAAAATATTTAAACACCACCTCTTTACCCTTATATGGTAGGAATGCTAATCATATAACAATACTTTTTGTACATTAAAACCATTTGATTTTAACTATTTTTAGCTGACCACGAATTACTGCTATTATTATTTTTTAAATATTGTTACAACTCGTTATAGTAAAGTAAAATTGTAAACTTTAATTTAATTAGTTCACATATTTTCTGCCCATAACAGACAGATGGAGTGTCAAATTATTTACACTCAATCCGTTCATTGCAGGGCTAAAATAAATAGTTCTGTTTCTTATCACATGGTCAGCCAATTAAATGACTGAATCATTTAAGAACAGAAGAGGTAGAGGTGTAAAAGACACTAATCAGAGTTATCTCCTCTGAAAGTAATGAATTTCATTGTACAGCCAGACCCTGTGGTGAATGAAGTAAAGGTGTCATTTGCAGAGTGGAAAATTTGTGCTTTTTAGAGGGCCCGGAATGCTGATAAGCGTACTTTTCCACTCAGTGAGGAAGGCATGGTAAACCACCTCACTCCTCGTTTTACTTAGTAAAACCTCTACGGGTTCAAACCAGCCTTTTGGCTGATGACCTAAACAACAACACATATTTTAGCCTATTTATTTAACAAAATTATTTGACAGAAAAAACTAATTTTTACAAACGACAACAATGAATATGAGTTTATGAAAATAAGTTATTAAACATTTAAAACAATACATTCACGCATTTTATTAACAATAAAATAAAATAATATACCTTACCAAATTAAACATTAAATACAATGTCTGTTGACAAAATAACAAACTTCACCGTAACGAAGAATCCCGTACAATTTAGACCACTAACAAGTCAGCCATTCAAACCGCGGCCGCGTCCCAACAATGGAATCCTTCGTTTTTATATTTAACCGGTCAGCTGTTGACGAACAGCTGATTTCATTTTCCGCCGCTTCATTGTAACAATATTTTGTAAAATTTTAGTTTTTGGTTTCTAATTAGATTCATTATACTTTTAGGGTTCTCTTCCTAGCAAAGCTGTAGTGTTTGTCCAATACCTCCGAGCGTAAATTAATTCACCGGTACTATTAACGGTTCCTTTCCAGCCATTCACAAGAATTTATTTACTTGTGTACTACTATTAATATAAACTCTTGTTTTTAGTTTGATTGAACTTACGTGGAACGTACAGATACAAAAGCCACAAACTCAAAATACGTTTCTATTGTGACGACTCAAAATCATCAACAGCTGGCTTTGTTTATGTTTTGGTCTGAAGTAAATGAATGTAAATAGACCCAGATGGTGGAATTAAAATAATAAAAAAATAATTTAATTTTAAGAAAGTTATAAACAAAATCGGGTTGCTAGGGGCTAGTAGGTAAAAGAATGGTATAAAATGATTTAGTGGGGCCTGGAGATATGAAAGGGGACAGTACGTTATCATGTATTCTTAATTATTAAGAATTTATTTACTAGATATTTATATATTAATGAAACAAGGATACTATTTATGAAAAGAAAATGTTAGAGAATGTTTGTAAAAGAAAAGAACACTGTTAAAAATAAATAGTAGTTATATTAATGATATACAAGACATTATTAAATAACAATTGTAGAACAATATTTATTAAAATTGATTTAAGAAGAAAACATAAAATATATGTACTGTTAATGTAAAATATAGAATTGACGCATTAGAACGCTGTTAAAATAAAATAATAGTTATTTTTATTGATTTGAATTTAATTAACGCATCACTATCAACTGAAACGTTTACTCGTTAGTCGTTCTAAATTTAAACATTTCACATAAATTAACAATTTATAGACAGTCTTCAGACTAATTTGGTCACATGGAGTTCAACTTTGAGAATATACTGAACCTTCCCACATAAAACATAAATCGAGGGATTCAAAACAGACGTTTAAACAACTCAGCACAGACGTTTAAAATGCCTCTGGCCAAGAAATACTCTGGGGCGATCGTAGGAGTGTAAGGTTGAGTATAAGCTCCAGAAAGGAATTCAAGTTTTGAAACCACGAGTGCTATATTTAGAAAATGTAATAATATATACTAAATTTTTAATAAAAATCTTACAAATAAAGATTTTATTGCTGTAGAATACTACCTGAATTCTACTTAAATCCAGAATTTATTTTTAACCAAAACGACGTATATTCTGCTGTCAGTATTTTTGTCAAGAATCTATATCTATGCTCTATATTCTCTGCAGTAGCAAAACCGTCTATTCTATGTCGACTTAAAAGAAAGTATACTATTTATTTTGTAAATTTATCTATAATAACAAAGCCGATGTTATAATATCGTTCTGACAACTGAATAAGGATAAAATTTCTCATTTTGTATTAGAAACTAATGCAAAACGATGACTTACAAATACCATAGGTAACTAACGTCGCGAGACAATTATACGACTCGTTGCATGACAAATTTGAGTAAATTATACACTAGGGTGAACTCGGGTGACACAAGATCCTCACCACAGACGTTTGAAACGCCCCTGATCAAGAAACTTTCTTTGGAAGAGCCAATTATCAGATGTAGTGATAACTACTTGATTCACCAACGAAGTTTAATTCTGAAAACATTTAAAACAATTATTATAGTTTAAACATTTTTTAAAAGATATTACATTCAATAAGTTATTTTTCTTCATTACTTTCACGTCGAGCGTGTGGCTGACAGAAAGCTCCAACTAATTCGCTCATGTGGCTACCAAAATCCTGTGGCCCAGGTTATTACCTGGGATAGCTCCATTCAGGAGACAATCCTTCCTGTACGCTTTAGTCACTTGAAAATACAGATGGTAGGACATATTTTCCTACCCGATTGTAGCTCAACGGTTGCAAGCTATTGGCTCTCGTCTTTAGTCCAGTAGGAATACTTCACCTACCTATTCTTATATAACTACTTTGTGGAGAACGCACCTAAAAATCTGGACCTTACCGACCCTTTCCAGCAGAAGTTTTACCATTTTGATTGTTTCATACTGGTTTGTTGAAAGAGAACGATTCAAAAATATGTTACACAAGATTTTGTTTTTCATGTCGCATCAACAGGTAGGTCGTGTCTTTTCTTCAAAAAATGTTTTTCTAATAATTTGTTATAATTTAGATGCTAAATTAGTTTAGTACAATATTGTTATCCGTAAAATCAGGTTTAATATAATGCAAGCTCTGATAATATTAAATTGGTATTGTAATATACGTATAACAAATTTAGTAGTTGATAATGGAGTATAATGCCCACAACGAGCAGGTGGAGTATTAAAATTAATTGCACTCGATCTGTTAATTCCAGGGCTACAAAAAATAGTTTTTTTATCACGTAGTCAGCAAATTATATGACTGAAATATATAAGAACAGAAGAGGTAGAGATGTAAAAGACACTAGTCAGAGTTATCTCCTCTGAGTGCAATGAATCACTGTACAACCAGACTCTGTGGTGGATGAAGTGTGAAGGTGTCATTTGCAAGGTAGAAAGTTGATGCTTTTCGGAGCGCCTGGCATGCTGATAAGCATATTCTTTCAACTCAGTGAGGAAGGTATGATAAACCACCTCACTCCTCATTTTTACTTTGTAAAACCTCTAGCGGTTCAAAACAGCCTTTCGCCTGTTGACCTAAACAACACAATAGAGTATAAACAGATAAATAAGTAAAATAAATATTTTTTGTCAGTGACCAAAAAGGAATAGACATCGTCAAATTTAGTATATTCGTACGTTTAAATCATTTTAACAACGGATCAAGTGGTCAGGCGGCGGGTTTTTGGTTGGTAAGGCGGTTGCGGCCTCCTTGAGGCTGGACGAGGACGCCTCAATTGAGTCCAACACTACTTCCCCATCGTGAGGGAGTGAACATGAATTTTTGTCGCCGCCTCGGATAAAAAAAAACATTTTATCAATTTTCTTTGCAATTTACTGTAAACAGATTTTTTTCTCATAACAGACAGATGGAGTGTTAAATTATTTTCTCTCAATCTGATAGTTTCAAGGCTACAAAAATCTGTTTCTTATTACACGGTTACCCTTTTTTAAGAGTGAAGCATTTAAGAGCAAATGAAGAGGTGAAGATGAGCAGATGATTTAGCGAAGACACTAGTCACAATTATCTCCTCTGAAAGTAATGAATTTCATTAAACAACCAGACCCTGTAGTGAATGAAAAGAAGGTCTTTTCTTTGCAAGGTGGAAAGTAGATGCTTTTTAGAGAACTAACAGTGTGAGCATACTTTTACACTCAGTGAGGAAGACAGTCGTAAACCACACCTATCTTTGTTTTACTTAGTAAAGCCTCGGAGGTTCACACCAGCCTTTCGGCTGATGACCTAAAACAACAATAACAACAAACATATTATTCTAAATTTACAAGAAAGTATTGGTAAAAGGCAAAATGGTGTCAATAGCTTATCGGAGAGCTTTACTCAGTGACAATGGATCCAGAAAATTAAAAATATTAAGAAAAACTTATATTTTTAGATGTTTAAGAAATAAATTATGCATTTCCACGAAGGACGCAGCAGAAAAGAGAGTGATTGGAAAGAAAAAGGTATGCTCAACGAAGAAATTGCTGATATTGCAATGCAAAAGATGCATTAAAAAAATATAAAATTACTTGATTTGGCCTAAGCATCCATAAATTATGAAATTATAGTTATTTAAACACAAAAAATCTGTTTGAAAGAACAAACTAAGAATTAAATATCTTATTTGATTCTTTAGTAATATTCAGGAGTATCACAACGTTATTATACTTTCAAATATCGAGTAAACCTACTTTAATAATTAGGCCTCCTAATCTTAACAATTGATACGTTAAGCTTCCGAAATGAAAAATATTGAGTAGGCTTAGAGTACATTTTCAGTTAAAATTATTTATCCAAAATATTACACCCTATCAAAGAAGTTGCGTAACATGCAACATAAAATACAGATTTATTGCATTTAGCTTAACTTATCATAAGTTCTTAGTAAGAACTGTAAACATTATACAGAATAAGCTTTAGGGACAACTTTATTCGAACAGTGTATTATAAAGATTTTATTAAAGAACCAAAGGAAGATTGCTGTTGAATTTTTTCATATTGGGTACCGAAGGAAAAAGGAGAAAATAAAAAAGGGTTTTGTAGGGCCTTACGCTATACTAATTCATTTTAGCAACAGAAACAAGTATGAATAGCCGTGCCGGACGTCCACTTCTGAAAATCCCTTTGCTATCTGCAACACAGTATATGTACGTTAAGGTTTGGTCTTGTAGAATGATATAATATTAAATTGTGTGTTTAACTATGTTCCTCCAGAGACATTTTTAAAAGTACACAAACGATGTTCTACTAAATACACATTGAATCTATCTCTTATCTCTACATTTCCCAAACGTTTTCTACAATAATATATAATACATTGATAAACTGTAAATATTAAAAAATGTTCATTTTCTAATCCCATAACAAATAATGAGTTATTATTTTTGTGCAATTAAATCTATAAGGATTTTTCCATGTTTACATCACCTAAAGTGATTTCAATCGTATGTTTACTTGTGATGTGATTTATCTCATGTGCATTCACGAGATGTGGATATCAAACTAGGTTTCAATGGCTTTTGGAGCACTTTTTCAAATACGAGTTAAGAAAACCGCTTGTTGGTTAATTGCAGAAGTTGATAGTTTCAAAATTTGATCACACCTTGGTTCTTCCAGTTTTACTGCATGATGCAGTGTTTTGGACGCTGACTTCTAAGCAGATATCAAGAAAAGAGGCCTAAGATGAGATTGTTGAGACATTCAGCAAAATATCGTTTGCTGGACCATACAGGAAATGAAGATATTAGGCACGAATCTGGTGTGCCAGAGATGATATTATTTTGAAATACAGGCAAGAATAGTTTAGTAATTTATTGCAGATGCCAGATTATCGAACACCCAAACAAATGTTTACTTACAAACTAACCGTACAACGTGATTTTGGACAACCTCCAAAGAGATGAGCATTGGAACTTCTTTATGAAGTTAGAAGAAGCCAGGAAGCCTAATTCCTGTTGTTTAGAATGATAAAGGAACTTAAAGATACCACTGGAAGCTCTTGTTACAGCTACTACTCTCAGAATTCTTACACTTTTCTTGTTTCCTCCGTTCATTCGGTGTTCTGATTTTGTTCTTCGTGAAAGTCCTTAAGTAATCAGTTTCCTGAAGTTGATTCTGAACATAATATTTCCTCCGTCTATTCTAATTTTCGAAATATCTTTTATAGATTTTTTAGACTACTTATAAATATTTAGTGTGGTTAGTTAACCATGCTTACTTTCCCGTAGAATTTTAGTCTTCGTTTTCTGATCGATAACATGAATCTTTCGTTTTATTGTACAACTCTTTTCCATGTAAACTGTAGTGTCTTTAGATCTATTACCAAATTTTTCTCTATTTTTTTAGATTAGCCTTACTGGCTATTCTAAGACGTACAGACACACAGGTTTTGTCAAAGCATTTTATTATAATGTCAGATATTATTTTCTTTCGGGAGTATAATGTACAGATTTTAAGTTTTTCGGATTGCAGCTACATCTTTCCACGCCTTCTATTTTTCAGGTGTTTTCTCTGAGGTTTACCTGTATTATTTCCCCCAAAATACTAGAAGGTATCAGCGTTTCCCGTATTTCGTCAAGTGACGCGATATTGGCTTCATGTTCAAAACCTTTTGAAAGAAATCTGCTGACGTATATAATACTGAAAAATGGATTTTATAAAACGTTATTTGCAAGTTTTAGTGAATTTTAAAAAAGGTCATTACATAGCGCACCTTTTTATACGGTACTACGACTCTTTATAACAAACGCGACCTGTGCATGTCGTACACCCACTTTATTCTTTATAAAATCCGGAAAAAACAATTAAGCGTGTTTTACAAGGGGAAGTATGTGTATTTACTCAAAAATAATTTCTATAAGAAGATATAAGACATATAATTTTGACCCTAACACATGATGAAAGAGTTGAATTGAATAATTATTTGTTAGATAAAACAAGATTACCGGATGATAAAAATAAGTTGTTATAATACTATTCTGAAATGTTAAAACTGTTAGAATAAAAATAAAATATAAATAAATCTGTTAATAAGTGAGAAAATAGGAGACAGGAGAAAATAAGGGTATTTACATAGTTAAGAAGGTAAAAGGGTTAGAAATTTGCACACCCTTGAAACAACGACCATAAACAGGCTAATCCTGGTGTCAGGTTTCTCACTCATTATCAGTCTTCATATTAAATTACAGTTCCTGACTTTATGTTGGTTATACTGGTAACAATGTTGATTAATTAACATTACAAGGTGTTCTGCGTTGCAACAGTTGACACACCTGAAACAAGGCTCAGAACTGGCAGAAATTCATTCATTGTCGTGTACGCATTTATATTTTAACTTAAAATCCATATCTATATCGTGTTTTACTATGTTTTACTCAAAAATTAGTTATCTTCAAAAATGCTATTTTGTTACAAAGCCATTATAGACTGCTTAATTTTCATAATTAATTTAAAAATTTGTGCAGGTTGGGCATTTTTTTAAATGTCATTGTCGTAGTGCTGTGATATATTAATACTTCATAACAATACGAAAGATTTTTATATGGTACGATTCCAGGTTAATTTTTGGAAACATTTTCACATTGTTTAGTCTCCTAGTTTCGGATCGACATTTACATTGGCCGCTATTAAAATAATACTGGATAATATTACAAAATTATTAATTCACTGATTCAGTATAATTTTCCTTTCAAAAAAGGAAAAAACCCTTATTGATTGACTCATTGACTCATTCTCTCATTTTCATATGAAAACCCACTGTTCTAAATACATAATACACCGTAGTCGCTAATAACCAAACAGTTGATGCAACTTTAAATAAACTAAAAAAATAACGAATTTCTACAAAAATTTATCAATATTAATTGAGTATAGACAAAATGAAATATTGTAGAGTACTTGATGATTTAACTGAAAAATTGTAGAAATTAATTGAAACAAAACAAAATATTTGAGAACATGTTTTATTGACTGCTGAAAAGTAGAATTTGATGTGAAAGAGTGAGGAAGATGGTAAAAGAGAGGAACATTGTTTTTAGGGAGGACATTGTGGAAAATGCGTCAATATTGGGTGGACAAGTCGACAGATGTTTCAAGCCTGTAATTGATCCAAGGACAAGAGTTCAGTCTGGGTTCTGATATTACTTGTCCACTTTTATCATTCGTTTCAGAAAACCCTTCTTAGATAAAGGAATCATTCATCTAGTCACATTTTGAATTTACATGAAAAATATTGCTGCGGTGTTTGATGCATCAGCATTTCTTCAACCGTTTTTAATATAGGGGACATATTGTGTTTTAGAAGAATTTTGTCGATTTTCTACCATTCTGTTTTTACGTCACTATGTGACCCATTTTTATTGTAAAATTATCTATTTTTCAGGTAACGAGAAAGTAACCCAAGTTCCGTATGCCATGGATAATATAATTTTAAAATTTTAAATCACTTATTTTTTATACACAATATCCCTTCGACGACCTAATTTTTAAACTCTACATCTAACATTAAGGGGCGTACATGGGATTCGGTTTTATCAAAAATATTTTCTGTCTAATTTGTTTTATTTTCACGTTGCGATTAGAAGTTTTACCATACGCTCAGCTCGCTGTAATTAAAAAAAAACCCTAAAGCTTTCAACTTCTGCACAACTTTATTAATCGAAAGCCAAATAACTACTACATTACCGTAAAAATAAAACTAATTAATAATGGAACCAGGAAATTTGTTGATATCAATGTGAATCACCAGAGGATGAGAGAAATACGGCTTTAGTAACTGAATATAGACCTATGTGTTAAAAGAAAAAAGTAAGTAAAATCTATTGTTAAAAATGGTGCAATTTTTGGAGCGTTTACTTGTTTGGCGGTATCTTTTTGTGAAGCTAAGTAAAAATTAGTGGGGCACAACATGGCTTTCATATGTTTTGTTTTCCCCATTTTGTTTGTCTCATTTGTTTTTCTTATGGCGTGGTTAGAACTGTAATTAAGAAGCAAACCTCAAATTTTAACTTCATACAATATTTCGTTTTTCAGGTAGTTTGTTTACACCTCTAATTTAAATTCCTAACAACTTCGTTTCAACTTCAACTTCGTTCTTGAGATACTTTATTCACACATTTACACGAATCGCTAAGAAACATGGTTTTAGGGGTTCAGGGGTCCTGAAAACTTCTACTTTCGGTTAAAACCCGATTTAAAAAATGAACATGAAAACAGTTTATAATATCACATATTTGCCAAAATTAAAAGTAATAAGATTTATGGAAATAGTTGTTACATATAAAATATTTAAGTAATATACTGTATCAGATAAAAATATATAATTATTTGATAAGTTGTAAGATAGAAAAATAACAATATAACTTGTAAATATCTTGTTTAAAACTTGAGTTTTGAGTTGATGAGTTTAGTTCCTTTATGTAAAAGGAAGTGAATGTGGAAAATTTGTAGACAACAGAAAAGACAGTCTTGACTTTTCCTTCCTATCATCACTTGCCACTCTAAAACAAATTCTCAATTTCCTCCTACACTTACTTAGTTACTTAAACAACTACATACAGTAGTAGTGATCTCAAACTACACTAGAACTTAGTACTGCATTTCAAACAACAGAACAAACTCCAACTAACTTTTAACAATCTGAACGTCGCTGAATAAAATTAGTTAATAATGTGTGACGTATTAAATTTGTTTTCTATTATAGAATTAGTAATTTAATTACTTTGTTATGAGAAATTGTAACGTCACATCTGACAAAAAAATAACGAATGTAAATTATTAAATTAATATATGTACTTAATTACCTAGTTATGTATTTTAAGCTATTAACGTAATAATAAATTAATTTCAATTAATTCATGTAATAGGTGTAAAATGGATGACAAACGGTTAACAAAATAAATTTTTAAAACACGAAACTACGGCGGTACCAGTTATAATGTGTGGTAGGAAGGCATGGGCGATTTCAAACAGAGAACGAAGCCAAGTTAGAGCTGCGGAAATGAAATTTCTTCGGACAGCAAAGGGTTGCAGTTTTGAGGACAAGAAGTGACAAAACTCTTGTTACAAGACAAGAGTTGCAAAAATTATTGAGGCTGAAGACGAAGATCAATGAGTACAGAATCAACTGGAGTAGTCATCTGGAACGCGTGAAGGGAAGCCGTTTGCCTGCATTGGCAATAAATTATAAGCCAAATATCGAAAGGGCGTTGGTCGTCCAAGAGGAACGTGGTTTCAGACCACTTGGACTTCCTTCAGAACAGGCAGTACTGTCTAATCCATAAAGTGAGGAAGAAGAAGGCAAAACAATAGATTTAAAGTGTCGGATAAGTGGTTGAATAAAACAGAAGGGATGTTGAGAAATCCAGAA
Organism: Catonia carolina; assembly: GCA_035578175.1. Taxonomy (NCBI): domain Eukaryota; kingdom Metazoa; phylum Arthropoda; class Insecta; order Hemiptera; family Achilidae; genus Catonia; species Catonia carolina. The sequence goes on from JAQMRL010000008.1 coordinate 23,198,353, forward strand.
TAAACCAAGGAAACATCGTGGATCGAACCTAATTCAGACAAATCAATACTGGCTTTCTATGAAGAGTAAAATAGAAAACCGGGTGGACGGAGGAAAAAAGAAAAGCGAAGAGTGGACAAATTCTTAGAATGTGGGCTGCATAAGAAACTTCTAAAAATATCTTAAGTCACTCTTTAAGTGAGCTGAAAATTAGCCCTGTACGGGAAAAATTCCTAATACTTCAAAACACAATACAACATATTTTTATAGTATTTAAAAATTGAAGAGCCTTGTGGATCAAGGTGTTATGTTACAAAAATTTGGTTTTGACAAAAATGAAACCAAAGTTCTAAGGCTCCCATTTTCTGTGAATTGTGTTATTTTATTTTAGTAATTACATGCTATCCATTATGTACTGTTGCAGTTTCAGTTCAAGTTGTTTCTGTTTGTTACTTTTAAGTTTTTTATATTATAGAAGACACTATCTATCGTAGTCGAATTTCTACTGGCGGGACATTTGAATATTTAAAGCATTTCCCTATTTTCATTGTTTTAATAACAAAGTACAACAACTTACTGTTTAAACAGTTGCTGTTAATCAACATCTTAGTATTTTCTGGATTGATATGTAAATGTCTTGTCAATAAATTTTGACAATCATGTCTTAAACTGTATTTAAAAAATTAAATTTTCTAACTGCGTACAAAGAAATATTCTTGTCAAGAAAATGAACAACCCACCTGGTTGGAGTAATGGCAAAGTCGTTGCCGCGAGCCAGCGGTTCCGTAATTAAATTCAAGTAAAGGTAGTTCCTTCAAACAAATTTGAATACTAGACAGTGGTTACTGTTGTAATTTGATGGTTGGGATTCAATTAACCATACTTTCTTAGTAATGGTTAGCCTGGGTCTGTACAAGACTACATCTCAATTACACGTCATATTATTTTTATCCTATCGGGTCATGGGGTTGCTTTTAATTCTAAACTGAACAGATTGTAACGTACACGTTTGGTTAAAAAATATATTTATCTAATATTATCTTTAATATAAATTATTATCACATTTGGATAAGCGGAAGTAAAGTTATGACAGCAATGTAAACATCGCCAGCCTTCTTTGGATGAAAATCAGAGTTCATGTTGTTTTTCTAAAGCCAATGAAAAGAAAATTTACTTGTGTGTGTTTCCGTATCTGGTATGGTTATAAGGCTCAGCCCGACTCAACGGAGCCGGTTGAACGTGAAATTATTGTACAGTCATTATGTAAAGGAAAAAGGTTCTTCATACATAAGCGATTAATTAGTATATCAAATCAGATTGTCTTCTAACTTGTAAAATTACTATTGAAGCTGACAAACTTAACAACAGTTGTATCTAGTTAACTGCTATTATCTCTTTATCTCAGATAATTATTTAAAGTTTAATTAAGCAATACTGGACACGTGTACACGTGGAGTAATACAGACTTATTGATTCTCTAGAGTATTGGATTTATATATTAAAAACTACAGCTTGTTTTCTATTCATCACTGTGTTTCTAAAACTACACTACGATTTACCACAATAACGTACTGTACATAGTTTACATCTTCAGTACTTATTATCAAATTAAACATTTCAACGAAATGGAAAACCAAATTAAAGAAAATAATATTCACTCATAAGTATCAGTAATATCTCTTTATTTATACACGATATGTATTAACGGATTATTTTAATAACACCGCTTGTTTAACTTATAGACTAATCAAAAAGTAACTATTAAGTTACTTTTTGATTTTGCTTTATTACTGTTATTTGCAACTGTATTTACTTACAACTAATTAATTTTAGGATTGCTTTCTGCAGTTGTGGGTGAAAATATGACCACAGCATTTACGTACCTCATAACCTCTTAGATACTTACCACCACTTTGACTAAAATTAAAGTTACTTTGCATGTGTAACATCTCATTCTTATTGGACAGTGCCATTTATAAAATTTTCTTCTTCTTCTTTAGCTTTCAAGTGGTCCAGCTTTGGACATAAGCCTCTGCGAAATTCATCTAGCCGTTTTGGTCCTGGGTAGCTCTCTTTCATTACAATTTCCTCCTACATGCTTCAAACTGTTCATTTACCTTATCCGGGGCCGTAATATTCCAATTCGGATTACTAGAAATAACCAAACGAACAAATTAAATTAAACATTAGAATAACTCTCTTCTGGATAGCCTATGGAAATGTTACAGAGATGTTCAGGAGAGACCTGCTGATCTGTTTAGAAAAGAAAGTTTCTAACCACTGTTTGCTGTCTGTTATAACCAATGATACTAAAACATTGACATTCACCATCCCATCTGCTGGGTAACTTGAGAGTGATCCATCGAAAGAGAAATATCGATGTTGGACAAATTATTAAGGGATCATAAATATTAGTATCGAAGAAATACATCGAAAAACTTATGTTGTTACACAGATTTTGCATTAATAAAAATGGAATTGGACAGGACATTTAGACCATATTACGGATGAAACATAGACGAAGACACTTCTTGAACGGAGATCAAGAGCAGACAGGCGAAGACCTCCCGCTTTTTTTATAACGATATTATGAGATTTACTGACAAATGGACGCAAAGAACCTAAAAAAAACAGAAATAGGACAGTAAGGACAATAGGAAAGACCTATGTTCAGCACTGGACGTAGTGAGCTGGTTGATGATGATAGAATGTTTCTTTAAAATTAGCAAACTATAAATAAACACTAAAATCAGAAAAAAATGTAAAGAACTTTATTTTGTTGACTTTACTCACTCTTAATAATCTTAATCTTATAATCTTAAAATACGGGAAATATGGAGAAAATAGGAAGTAATCAACGTACCTCACAATGCATTTTAGGTATCTACTGACTCATATTGTAAACCTCACGGTCAAGGGCAGACGGTGAAAAATGTTGTGAAGGTCAAAGCTCACAAAAATGGTAACGAAGCAATGTAAATTTTAATTATAATTTAATAGAGAAATAAGAATATAAAAATAGTTATACATATATTGGACAATAATATCACAGACAACGTACCATTTAACATTTCACTCTCAACTTGCAATTCGCCCTAATATTTCAAAACAACACAAAAGTAACCCTACACTTAGTCCGGTTAGATTATCTTTATATAATGACTTTTTCATTTTTATTTCATATACTGTAACGCAAAATTTTGAGAATAAAACAGACTCCGTTAAAAGTGGGAAGTGACCTTTTCTTCTTCCCTCGGTCATAAAAATCAACCACCAGCCGACTCGGTTGTATCCCTATTATAAAGGGTGGAGTAGACCATGTCCTAAGGGTAGATGTGGGAAAGGAAATTTAATTTTGGATTTGAAAATCATTGTCCAATTTATATTATTCCGGACACATTTACATTTTGATGTGGGAGATAATCTCTAGGGACATTTCGACTATATCATTAGAGGGGTAGCAAGGACATTTGCCCTCCGTTGTGAAACCTAGTTATTTAAGCGAGGATTATATACATTGTTCCCTCTTTCATATGCTACTTAGTTCTAGGTAACCGCTTATATAATTTTCTCCAAATTTTCATAAGTATTGTTTAAAGTACTTTGCAATATTAAATTTCTTTACTAATAGTTACATTATGAAAACAACTGTTAAATTTAATACCTTAGGCTACGTTAAAATTCAATGCACTTAAACTAAATTGTTTTATTAATCCATTACCAAAAATTTATAATCTATCAATAAGTTTGAAAATTATTACTTATTTTCGATTTTACTCCGGACAGTTAATTTTTGAATACCAAGCATCTGTCTTTGTTGACAAGAATAAAATTATAATGCATTTACTTTTTTAACAATTCTTGTTAAATTTATAGTTTTTGATTAATGTTAGTCTATCAAATAGAAAATTACGTTCTTTTAGCAATATTATTTCAAGTAAACTACTTTTTCATCAACCTTAAATACTTCAATGTTCAAACACAAAGTTCCATTGAGATTAACATTTTATAAATTGCCTCGTCCTAATTATATATTTTTTTTTCTCTTTAATTCTTTATTTACAACTGTAAAATGTTACAACAAGCAAATGTGATGATTATCGTGATTATGTAAATGACATGATAGGCATGAGAGGGGTAGGGCCCCCATTGGTGCCTCCCCAAGAATGAAATGTGTATATCAAATTAGCATGTCTCTACTCCAGCGTCTTTTAAGGCGTCTAGGAGGATTGTCAGGTAAATGGACGGAGGAAAGTGAACGCACCAGGGGGTTCTCGTGATCGTGTGACTCGTCGTGAAAGCGTTTGTATAGGTATTCAATGGAATTTTGTACAAGTTGTGTTTTCAAATCTGTATGTAAGGTTTTGTTGCTAACGTAAAGAGGTGCTTTTGCTATAAGGCGTAATGTTTTTGACTGGAATGCTTGAATTCGTTGCAAGTTAGAGGGTTTGGTTGAACCGTAGATTTGGGATCCGTAGGTCCAAATAGGTTTCAAAAGAGAACAATATATGCGTAATTTTTGTGCCATTGGTAATTTTGATCGTTTGTGAAGTAGGGAATATAGAAGTTTAAGTCGGGAATTCAGTAATAAACGTTTCCGTTTGATATGTGTGCTCCAAGTTAGTCGTTTATCAAAAGTCAGACCGAGATACTTGACCGTATCTGTTTTTGTGAGAGGTTCATTGTCTATGTATACTGGTGGACAATCACCATGACGGAGTGTGAAAGTTACGTGAAGGGATTTTGTCGTATTAAGTTTTATTTTCCATGTTTTACACCATTCGTGTATAAGATTGAGATGATGTTGGAGTGTTAGTGAAGCGTGTATAGAGTTTTGGTCTCAGGCTAATATCGCTGTGTCGTCAGCGTAGGTAGCAGTGAGGGTCTGGGGTAGGGTCGGTAGGTCTGAAGTGTATACAGAATAGAGAAGTGGGGCTATGTAATCAGTCACCCTGTGCAGTTGTTGTGTAGTGGAGTGTTGAGTGCGGAATCCGAATTGATGTGGAGGTAGTATATCATGAACCAGCGGAAGAATGCGCTTGTAAGGAGTTTTCGAAAATTTTTGAAGGTACTGAGAGGAGGCTTATTGGTCGGTAGGAGGAAGGTAAGTGAAAAGGTTTGTTCGGTTTTTGTATCATTACTATTTCTGCATACTTCCACTGAGTGGGGAAATGTGTCGTGCGCAATATACTATTGAAGATTATAGTAAGGAGAACGAGCGCTTTCCGCGGTAAGTGTTTAAGTATGTCAGCTGTTATTAAATCAAATCCCGGTGACTTCTTACGTGGTAATCTCGAAATTTCAGATTTTACTTCGGAGGGGTGAAAGTATTTCGGCGGGAGGGATAATTGAAGCGGTTCATCTAGTGACTGAGTAACGCGTTGGTGATGTACAGATTGGATGTCGTTATGGGGAGTGAATGTTTCAGAAAGATGTCTACCAAAGCATTCAGCTTTGTCGTCATCAGTTATTAGCCAGGGTCCGTCACCCACCCTAAGGGGCATCGATGTCGTGTGATGCCGTAGTAGGCGTTTTGTGCTGCGCCAGAGACTACCATCCTTCTCGTTCAGAGTTCCAGTATAATTTTCGTATAAGCGGGTGTTGTGTGTTTGAATTCGCTGTTTCAGCTCGTTTGTCAGCCGGTTTTAAGCGACGTTTATCAGATGGTAGGCGAGTTCTCTGCCAAGTGTTACGGGCGCGGCGTTTTTCACGAATAAGTTCTCTGATATAAGTGGGATAGTGTGGGGTGTCTGGGACATTTGGACGGTATGGCAGTGATGCCTTCCATGCACACTGTTGAACAGAGGTAGTAAATAAATCAACTGCATCATCTACCTCCGTGTCCGTTTTAATTGATAATGGGATATCTAAGGCGTGTTCTAAATTGAACTGGAAGAGATCCCAATCCATAGGCCCGGGAGTAAGACTCGGTCTGTGTTCTGTAGAGACTGGTTGGTCTGAAACCGTTAAAAGTATGGGGGAATGATCTGATGAGAGGTAATTTACTGTAAATTTTTGTACCAGAAATGTTTTTGCCCATCTGATAAAATCTTAATTTCTACTTTAAGTTTGTCGGTGTTTTTAGTAGTCATAATTAAATCTTATTTCCAGGCATAGGCTTTTTTAGTTTTGCTGGATTCATGTGGTTATCTCGTCTCTTAAAATTTTTGTAGTAACATTTTATCTATTCTGGGGTTTATATGAAATTAATGATAATAGGCCTACATATTATTAATCTTAATAATTAAATTAGTTACAGGTTAAACGTTATGCTCTTTTGGTCACGATCGAAATAACCTTTGGTTACCTACAAAAATAACAGACTGTAATGTCCATTCTCTTATTTCGTTTTTATAAATAGTACTTTATTATATTTAAAAGTTTTCACATTAATTGAATGTACTCTCCGTAAATCCCCGCAGACGTCTACACCGATGATGAAGTAGGGACATCATTTTGTAATAAGTAATTTCTGATAGTATACACGATTACCTAATCCGTTCACAGGACATTTCCAGCTGGAGCCTACTGTTGAGTGGTGATCTCCTCTAAGTCTTCAAGCGCATTTTATTCCATTTCTTAATCACCTCATTCACTCGTTGTTCTTGTGTACAGTTGTGAATTTTCCTAATAAAGTCAAAAAAAAAGATTGTACTTTACTGTACTTTTATTTATTCCTGTACTATATCATACCTTATGGTTGTGCGTGCGTTTTTTCCCCCGTTAATGCACACATTAGACTTAGTGTGTCATTGACTTCACATTAAATTAGTACAATGTATATATAAATACAATATACTATGCACATACCTGTAAATCATGGCAATATAATAAGCTAATTAACAGATAATTAAATTATAGGTGTAGTGTTTTTTTAGAGTAGATTATTGTAAATAAAAATCTGATTGAAAATTTTAATTTTCACAACATTATTTTGCAGGCGCTATACATATTTTATCTTTAAAGAAAATATTTATTGCAGACTGAAAATTCTATTAAACAGAATTAACGTTTAAAATTCTAAGGGGCCAGGAAGAAAGCGTGTAAGTAATAAACATATTTAAAATGAGTTAATTCAACATTCTGATAGGAATTTTTTTTCTTATTTATATTATGTGAAGCTCATTTTCCCGCGTTTAATAAAGTTTGAAACGATCAGAGCTGAAAAGATTCAGCTGGAGATAGTCGGTAAGGTCCACATTTTGAGGTCTCTTTCAAAGTGGTGTTGGATAGGTGGAGCATCTGCTTCATTAAAATAAAGAATAGAGCTCTACGGCTTACATCCATAATTCTAAAATCGGATGGATAAATTTGTTTCACCTTCATTACTTTTAAGTAATATTAGCATACATGATGACCTCTTAAATCCACCGTCACTGTATGTGGCGCATACTGTCCTCGGATTCTGGGTAGCTTCTACCAACACTCACAACAAAAATTGGAGCGTTCTGGAGGTTTTACGAAAAATGTGACGAAAATGAACACCGAATGGAAGGTGGAGAAAAGTAAACAGCCTACAGTAAAAGAATGGAGAGAGAGTGGGCTGAAGAGAACATACAGAAATGTCAAGTTACAATATATTATACGTAATTATTACCCTACATAAAAAAATAAAATAATATATACATAAGTCATTTAAAATAACTGAAATGACAAAATAAAATAGATATTTAAATCTTTGGAAAAATTTAATTTTTTCACTAGAATTATTTTTGCCTACCTATCACTTCAGAATTATGATATGACGTGGATTTGGCCCCAATGTTGAAGTTGAGACGTGCCCCCCCCCCAAGGTCTCCTCACCTTCAAGTCAGCCTACAACACTCCTTAGATTATGAAGAACATATCGGTAAAAATTTTATCAAAAACGGTTTAGTTTTTTTTTATTTCGCAACCACATCAACAAATGTATTTTTACAACAGTGAAATTTGGAAACACTAGTATTATATTTTCAATTAAATATTTTCTTATTATTTAATAAGAATATAGTTTTATTTTTCAGTGGTTTCTTGGAACTTTTTTTAATGGTTATGAAATAACAATGATGATTTTATCAAGGTGTAATTTATGAAGGTTGTGAACAATTATTGAACAATAAACGTAATCTGTATGGGTTTAGTTTCATGATATAGAGCTTTAATCATACTCATATCCAGTCGCTTTATTGACTGTATTGCAGTGTTAATAGCTTTATCTCTGAGGACATAATATAATGGTTGTGCTTAGAACTAGTATATATATCAAAAGCGCATATAATTATTGGTCTGTAAGGGAATATATTTGAATTGAAACAGTCCCTTTAGATCAACCGTACAGCATGTACCTCACATCTTGTTGCACACATATTGCGGGGAGGTTGGGTCATAACAAGCACTAGCTGGGTTTCCATAAGACCATAAGATTACACAGTTGTGGAGATAAGGAGAGAATTCGAGGCAGGTCATAAATCTGGCGCGAACTATGCCCTGGGGGTTGTAGGCACCACCCCTCGACTTCTACCTTCTCTAGATTTCAACTCGTTCCACTTACCCCTTTGGAACCACTCTCACCCATTTTCCACCACCCGTCTTACCTATCAAACCCCCGTCTTTCTAACTTCTACAATGCCGACCGACCCTTACAACACTACTATGTTACGTAGTAACTTTTTCAACCTCTACACTGGTTTAATTATACTTACTATCACTTTCATTTCCTTGCACACTTCGTTAAGGTTTGCCTTCTCTTCGGATCAGTTTAGCTTAGCTCAGCTTCACTGTTTTGTGTAGTAACAAACAACCAGAGCCGTTATAATCACCCAACAGTACCATCTACACTGCATAATATATAATACTGTGTCTTATTTTCCCTTGAACACATAATTTTAAACGGATGGTGTGAATTATAAGAAGAAAATTTATCTTGATTTAAAAGAGGACTTACTCGTCGAATATGCTAGACAAAAGTATTATTACTCTCAAACAACATTGATGAATTTAAAAATTAAATTGTCCCATCTACGTATAATATATACGTAGATATTAATATAATTATATTGTGACAATATTTAACGGGAATGTAGGTTCGAGAATTTTTGAGGAAGACCGAGAGATTGGAAATGTTGTTCTGAATAATAAGAGTAATAAATATTGTTTTCTGAAAAATAGTTAAGGAATATTATGTGTAATATAAATGGTCTTTTATAGTGAAGGTAAGGCTGGTACTTTTTGTTTTGAAGGTAGGCTTTTGTTGTCACTCGGTATTGTGAGAGCCAGGTACCTATTTAGAAAATTGGTTTTTTTATAACACTTTCTATTCAGTCATCCTAATTTGGTTATAGATGTTGAGATTTATCCAGAAGCCGTCAGAAGGATTGTATTTTATTATTATGTCGAAAATCTCTGTCTTTTCTCAAACTCTCCATTAGCCAACCTGTCAAAGCGCCGGGTTTTTATGGTCCGAAGTTAGTTTACATTTGTCTGTGATTGAGTGAGCGTATTTGATAGTGCATATAGGTAATCCAGTACTTTAGAATAGGTCAACCATATTGTAAATAACTGGCTATTGTTTAACTTTTATTTATTCTGTCATTTCTGTAAGTAGTATTAAGTAAATTAATTAAGTTATTAATTTTATTAGTTAATTATAGCCTAATTAGTTTGTTATTTATTTAGTAGTTTCATTGTAATATACTTGTAGATTGTAGTCAATTATTTAGTTTTAATTCTTAGTTATAATAAATACTTGTAATGTGTCAACTAAATACTTGTAAACTTTAGTGTGTTATTTATTTAATTTACCCAGATCCCGAAACGGATCTTAGAGATGAGTGTCAAAATATTATATATATATTTATTTATTTATTTAACCCACTGGATAAGTCTAGTGGTAAAGTCGTCGCCACCAGTCAATTGTTTGACAGCTAATTTACGGAGACGATGGTTCCGCGGTTCCAATCATAGTAAAGTTAGTTACTTTTATACAGATTTAGAAACTATAAAATGGTTACCGGTATTCTTTGATAATTGGAGATCAATTAACCATACTCTCTCTACAAGATAGCAAATCTCGTCTACAAATAGCGTAAACGGCATGTCTGCTGAAGTTCATGGGGATGGAAAGCTGTCCTCTCTGGTAACTTTTTTTAAGACTGCGCACTTAAAATGCATTCTACGACGAAAATTTGCAATATTATTATATTGTAAAAAATTTAAAACCCTGCAACATTTATTTCAACTGTTTTTTTCTACAGAGCTTAATTTAAAGTCAGTTAATGATTTTCCTTTTTTTATCATTGAAATAGGTAAAAAAATCAAGGTTTTTAAGATTGTGGCCATGTGCACTTTCTTACTAAAGTTTATGAAACTAAAATTATGAAAGATTAGAGAAATCTAAAACTTTTATTTTAAGCTTGTTTTGAAGCGTTTTTTTAGAGTCAGTTAGTGATTTGTTAACTCATGATTAAACACGGGTTCTGTTTTTCATTATTCATGTATTAGAAGAGAAATTGTGCGAGTGTTTCACAACAGATTTTTTATAATAATGGCCAAATTTTTAGTCAAAATATGGTTAAGTAAATAAAAACACAAATACTTCACAATATAAGTCAACTGACGTTATATCACTTTCAATACGTTATTTTCAGGTTGTTATTATATTTCAATTTCATTTTACTGTTGACATAAGTTTCAATTTCTGGAAAAATTTAGAGGGATACGAAATACGCCCACACCCTATTTATTTCCTTTATTTTCCAAAATATATCAATAAAATGATTGGATAATTTGGCATATGATACGTCTGACAAAATGACATATTTTATTTATTCTGTACAAGGGAATGACATTGTTGAGAGGGATATGTGACGCATATAGCGAGCGTTCAGATATTGCCACCATTCAAAACGTGTCATCATCAACGTCAAAACCGTGCATGAGTGCGTGCGTCTTGTGTGTCCAAAGTAAAGTGTGTATAGGCCACCGTGTATAAATTGCGTGTGGTATTTATGAATACGTGATTGTATAAATATATGTAAGAGATGCATACGCATCAATTTATTTCACTTTTTTATGAAAGGTCCTTTGCTGAACCACGTGTCATCTGAACCCTCATATCATTATCATTCATTTTTCTTCAACACCCTACCCTATGCATTTTAACCGGAATAAAGTTCCTACTTTTTTATTATAACGCACCTATTGTTTTGTTCCCGAACAAATTATATGTACTAAGCTGTTGTATTATTCCTGTTTTTAAACGTGTCAAAATAATACTGATATGCAAATGACATTTACCGATATTTTGTATTTTATTTCATTAAAAATAACTCATCAAATATTCTCTATTATATTATTTCTATACGAAAACGATAATTGCCGTATTCATGTTTATTATCTGCATTAATATACTGAAATTTTTTATGTTCTCTTGAAAATTATTGTTTTATTATTATTTTTATTACAAGCAACCACCCGCACGGTGCGCTTCATGGTTTATCTCTCTCTCTCTTTCTCTCTCTCTCTCTTTCTCTCTCTCTCTCTCTCTATCTATCTATCTATCTATCTATCTCTCTCTCTTGCCCTGTATGAATATATAGGAAAAGAAAGATTCATCGATTTTCAAAAAGCTTACGACAGTATCCACCGACCTACCTTACTAAAAATCTTAAGGAATTTAGGACTCCATCCTAAAGTGGTCAGAATGATAAGTTTAACCCTGGAGAATACAATCTCCAAAATAAGATTTACAGGCAAAATATCGGAACCCTTTGAAATCAAAACCGGCCTAAGACAAGGAAATACATTATCCCCACTACTTTTCAATTGTGCTCTTGAATCATCATGGGAATTATCATGAATGGGAACCCTTAAACCAAGTAACCGTAAAAATAGGAGGCAAAATTTTAACATCGAAATAAACTGCCTAGAATGTGCAGGCGATCTAGCATTTCTCGCCGAAGCATGCCAACAAATAGCAACCCTAGAAACCATTGCCAACAAAATCTGCTTAAAATCCTCCTACGGAAAGACCAAAATCATGGTTCTCGACGTACTTTGCATAAACAAAATAAAAATTAATAATCATTATATCGACATTGTCCCCGAATGTAAATACCTAGAAGTCATCACCCACACCGATTGCGAAAAAACCTCCTGTGTCAATCGCACAAATAAAATGAAGAACGCCCAACTATTAACCAAGAATGCATCCATACAACAACAAGAATGCATCCATACCCAAAATTAGATACTACAAAACCTTAGTACAATCTGATGCAGCTTATTGTTCCGAAACCTTAACATTCTTCAAAGTAAAAAAATAACAGGATTAACGAAACAATAAAAGAGAACGAGTAATTCTACGAACAATGATAAACAAAACACACAAAGCCGGCCGCATTGGCGCAGTTGGTAACGTGCTCGCCTCTCATCATGCGGTCCTGGGTTCGAATCCCACTCAGGCACGGCATATTTTCATACGTTACAGAAAATCATTTCATCCTCATTACACACAGTTATGCCCCAAAGTCGTCGCTAATGACCTTGATGTTGATGCGACGTTAAATAAATAAAAAAAACACAAAATAGATGAAATTTACGTATTTTTGCCAAACAAAGAAATGGAACCGATCACTGACATCATGCTCAAAAAACAAAGTTCTTACTACGGACATCTCCTCAGGATGCCAGACACTAGACTAATCAAGTGATTGCTAAACAAATTAAACGGATATAAACAACAGGCCAGATAGTTAGAGGAAACAAAAAAAGACATGAACGAACTGAACAAAATGGAACAAGTTCTATTGATAAAAACCGACAAACTAAAAATCTTACGAAACTGAAACATCTGATTCAATGAAATAAACAAAACCAAAAAACATGTAATAAGAGTCGTTTTAGATGAGATTCAACAACAAAGATCTTAACGCCTTAAAGATTACTGGACAAAAAAGAGACATCTAAAACCAAAGTCTCCAGAAATTGATCTAAGAGATCTTCCAACATTGATTAAGGGGTCCATTGTTAGACCTCAAAAGCAAACAAAAAGAAAAAAATCTAGTACTTCATTGTTCAGAGACTGCGTCCCAGTAACTATTACAAACAGTCATTCTAATAAATTTATTTATATTATAACATTATATAATAGACATTAGCAATTTAATTATTGTACACTACATAAATTTTTTTAATAAAAACAGTGAAAGTATAACCTATTTCTAAAAAAAGATACAATTACTTTGATTTTTAGAAGGTTTTAAGTAACGCTTCATTCAGAAATCAGATGTGACATATTCTTTGGATATCTGTCTCGTAAAAAAATTTGAAAAAAACAAAGGGAAAAGATCATGTCATCCTTTTGTCTGTCAAGCTTTTACATTTTGGTTGAAGAGTTCAGTCAAACCTGTGAGGTGTAAATGGAAGTTATTTCGACAAAAGAATGGAAGATATTCTTCTTACTGCCACAAGTTATGTAGTTAATTTTCTACAATATTATTATCTAGTCCAAAACCTGACGTGAAAAGGGTATCACGATGTTTATAGTTATGTCGATTTGATAGTTTGCGTAATACCTTGGCCTGACATGGAAGGTCAGGCAACTTGTTATTCACTTTAATAGTCTGTAATGTGCACGTTAAAGAATCCAAATGTCTGCTCTAATTTAACAAACTCTAACACCCAAATCGTAAAAATCACGTCATTTAAATATCTAGGGGCATGGATCACTGAAATTAATGATCAAACTAGAGAAATTAAAGGAAGAATAGAAACAGCGAGACAAGTGTGTATTCAAATTAAAAGGTTCCTATGCTGCCGAGACGTTGATTTGAATCTGAGAGTGAGAATGTTACGTTGTTTTGTTTTCTCCGTACGGTGTGGAGACATGGAATATTAAACTGGGAAATATTAGGAATATTGAAGCATTTGATATGTGGTGTTATAGGAGATTGTGGAGATTGTCATGGATGGAGAGAGTGACAATGTATGTATTGTTGAAAATAGGTAAGGAGTGTGAATTGGTAACGAATATAAAGAGAAGAAAATTAGAGTATCTGGGCCATGTTATGAGAGGAGATAAGTACTCATTACTGAGGCTTATTGTCCATGGAAAGATTAAAGGAAAAAGTTGTTAGGTGTAGAAGACTTTCCTGGCTACAAAATCTTAGGGAGTTAAACGGGTATAGTTCGGCAGAGCTTTTTAGAGCCGAGATCGACAGGATCCAGATTGCCATGATGATTTCCAACCACCGATAGGGGATGGAACCCAAAAAAGAAAAATGTGTCTATTACAGATAGGGGGAGTGTCAAATTATTTGCACTCCATCTGCTAGTTTCTGGGCTACAAAAAAAATAGTTCGATTTCTTATCACATGGTCAGCCAATTATATTATTAAAGCATTTAAGAACAGAAGAGGTAGAGGTGTAAAAGACACTAGTTAGAATTACCTCCTCTGAGATTAATGAATTTCATTATCAGCCTGACCCTGTGGTGAATGAAGTGAAGATGTCATTCGGAGGGTGGAAAATAGATGCTTTTCAGAGGCCCGGGGATGCTGATAAGCATACTTTTCTACTCAGTGAGGAAGACAACGGGAATTACCTCACTCCTCATTTTACTTAGTAAAGCCTCTAGAGGTTTGTAGCAAATTAGAATTCTGGATTTCTTTAATTAAAGGAACAGGCAAACCAACACTAATGACATCAAGTAAAAATATGGTATAGCAAGTACTGTTACCAACCTTAATCATAAATGTTTGTGATATAATTATGTTTTAAGCTTGTTTCCTTGTCTATGAAAGAGAAATATAAATTATGTAGATATTTTTAATGACTATTTAAATATTTTGTATATCTTTAAAACATGATGATCAGTAAATCCAAAGTGATAAAAATTAAATTAAATAAACAGTGTAAATCAACTGTGTTTGAATTCGGCTTCATGTTCAAAAAGGTTAAATAAAATAGTGCGGTTAAATTTCAATCAATGAGATTATAATTAATAAATATAAATGCGCGAGTGAAGGAACAATAGAACATCGAAGGTTAATGGAGTTGTTGAATAAATCAACGAAACCATTTTTTATTTAAGGATGGTCTCAGATCATCAAGACGAGTACATGAACTAAGAACCTCCAACAAGACAACAATACCGACGATCAAAAGTGAACAGCATGGACGATCATTGTGGTAAAACCTTTTAATTTTAAAATAAACGATAAATAAACTTTAATACCTGTTAAATTAGTACTACTTAATAAAGGGAAAGGAATAAAATCATAAATTATTTAAAAAATATATATAATGTATTGCTAAGTAAACACATTTTTGTATCTCATTCTAAATATATGATTAAATTTTGTTTTTCTCAGCGTAACCTTAAATTTCTGTTTTTTTTATTTAACTTTATTTTTGACTAGCTTAAATTTAGGGCAGTTAATTATTTGGAACCGTGGCACATTACATTTTGGCGCCCAACATTACAGGACATTACAGGTTCAAACCAGCCTTTCGGCTGTTTACCTAAACTACAACAGTATGTAATACACAACGAATAATTCGTTACTTTAATAATGTAATAATGTAATAAAATACATTCTAAAAATTAAATTGGATAACTGAAAAAAGTTACAAATAAGTTAATAAAAATAATGGATATACGAGTACTATACTTATCTGACGTTTCATATAGAAGGTTAAAGAGAAAATAGATGAGACATTTACTTCACGATTGACATTTATAAATTACATTATTATTGAACACAATTATTACATTACTTTAACGTTAACACTTTATATACTTACAATAGATAACACACACTTTCTAGCTGCATTTATTAACATACACGTTTCCATAGAGATCACCTAGTGCCGTATTTTCATCACTTCATTCAGCATAATGTAACATTAGTACAGTGATATTCTAGAAATAGTTCAGGGACTAAATTGTTTATTGGTGGAAATTTTTATAACTGTCATTTATCAATTTGTGTTGTCCGTCTGTCCGTCCATCACACATAGATAAAACTAGATTTAGTGTCATTCACTCATGATTGAAATTTGGTTATTACTTTTTCTTGCCTATATGACTATACAGGAAGAAAAGGTTTTCATGTCGATTTTTCGAAATCGAGTTTTCACCGGATCTACACGTTTTCAAACCCCTGAATCCAAAAAACGTGTTTTTTAGCGATTGGTCTGTGTGTGTATGTCCGTGCGTGTTCGTGTGCGCGCGCGTGTGTACGCGTGTGCGTGTGTGTGTGAACAGAAAATCTCAAGAACGGAACATAGTACGAACTTGAAACTTGAAACTTAAAATAGACACCACTACTGAATCCGACACGAACATTTTCAGCTAAATTAGTCAACCGGAAGTAGTAGTTTATTCTCGAAATTTTTCACTTTCTTGCAGTTTTTTCAAAATCGTCTTGTTTACAAAAATTTTTATTCTCTACAAGATAGCGTAAGCGACATGTTTTCTGAAATTCTTAGTGAGGCTGTTTTCACGTAAAAAATTGGGTTTTTAAGATTGCGGCTTTCTTATGCATTTTAGCGCAAAATTTATGCAATAAAATTTGTAGAAAATTAAAAACCATACAACTTTTATTTCAAACATTTTTTGAATAACGCTTAGTTTAGCGGTAATTAGTAATTTTTTCTTTTTTCTCACGAAAACGTGTGAAAAATCGATTTTTTTAAAGATTTCAGCCTCAGTATGCATTTTACGACAGAAGTGTAATAATAACATTTATAGGAAATAAAAAGATCTACAACTTTTACTTAGAGCATTTTTATCTACAGAGCTTGTTTAGCGTCAAGAGTGATTTTCCGTATTTTTAAGCCAAACTGAGGTTGATTATCATTTTGTGTCTTTCACTCATGATTAATATTAGGTTATGTTTATTGAGGTTAGTATTTGTTTATTCCTAATATTTTATTACTAATGCTAGGTTTATTGTTAATTATTTGCATTAGCAAGCGAAAGTTGAGTGAGTGTTTCACACCAGATTTTGTTTTTAATTATTATTATTGTTTATTCATGGTTAAAAAGGATACATTTTTACTATTTTACATTGGCAAGACTATTTTACTTTGGTATATAAAAAAGTGGTTAATATAACTCGGTTTACTATTCATTGAGAAAATTAATCAGAGAGAACGAAGTATCATTAATTAATTTCGTGAAATAAAATAACAAAAAGCTTGAAAATTGTTCATTTGATGCCAAAACTTGTTCTTACGTTTATATAAGTAGTAAAAAAGTGTAGTTACTTTATTAACGCTTCTTATCCTATCTTTATTAAACTTCGAGTACCTACATTACAACGGTAGTAAATTGTAAAAACAATTGGGGTTGTTTTGTTTGAATCTAACCCAGAAAAACGAAGCAAACTATTTTACTGTTATGTAACACTATTTCATTGTTTCAGTTGTTATTTTATTGTTTCTATTTAATTAATTTCAGTCATTTTCATTCTTTAAATCAAAATTTTATTCTCTTTGTTGTAAGAAATAATTCATTTGGTACAGATACCACTTTATTCTTTGTAGTTACATCGGCAGGTCCTGAAAGATCTAAACTAACTTTAATTTTAATTACTATTTCTTTCATTGGTATTCATGAAATTGATTGTTTTAAAAGAATAATTTGAAAGTCAATTAATCCTTCACGAGCATTGACAATATTTGCCACCTCTTTAATACAAACCATTTGTACACAAAAATACAGTTTTATAAATTCCCATTTGTTGGCACTTTTCCCCATCCGTACCATTACAACCACCTTTTTCTTGTAGCTTGTGTTTAGGTCATCAGTCTAAAGGCTGGTTTGAACATCTAGACGCTTTACTGAGTAAAATGAGGGGTGAAGTGGTTTACCATTGCTTTCTAAGTGGAAAAGATGCTTATCAGCATGCCAGGCTCTATGCAAATCATCTACTTTTCACCCTACAAATGACACCTTTACTTCATTCACCACAGGGTCTAGCTGTATAATAAATTCATTACTCTCAGAGGAGATAACTGTGATTAGTGTCTTTTACACCTCCACTTGTTCTGTTCTTTAATGCTTCAATTCTTTAATTGGCTGACCATGTGATAAGAAAAAGGACTAGCTATTTTTTATAGCCATGGAACTAGCAGATCAAGTGCAAATAATTTAAAACTTCACCTTCCAGTTATGGGCATTTATTACAGACAATTAAAGAAAATAGCCTTTTACCTCATTCTCTGTCAAGCCAAAGTACTGCACAAACCATCAAGTGGGCAAAACTATAAATATCAACATAAGCTCTTAACGTTAGATTGTACACCGGATATAAATATTCTAGAAAATTATTAACCACATAACTTGTGACACTAAAAAGAAAATCTTCCATTCTTTGGTTGAAAGAACTTCCATTTAGGCGTCATAGGTTTTCAACCAAAATGTAAAAGCACTTGGAGGTAAGTCTGAAATTTAAAAGGAGATAACTCTGACTATTGTATTTTACACCTCTATTTCTTAAGTGCTTCTGTTATGTAATTTACTGACCGTGTAATAAGAAACAGAATAATTTTTTGTAGCCCTGGAACTAGTTCCAAGGCTATGTGTAGTTTTTCTTGTTATTGTTTTATTAATTTGTAATTACGCCCAGCAAAAATAAATAAATATAGGCGATACTTAACAAACATTATACTATCACAATGAAATTTAGTTTAACGACAACTTTAAAAGTATTTAAATCTATTATTATCTCAAAAGGCAAAATATGGTCCAAAAAAATTTAAATATAGTTATTGTATGTTCTTTAACAGAGGTCTAGAAAATGAATTTATAAACATTTTGTGGTTGTACCGAGAAAACTTTCAGAATTTATCGCAAAAACCCGCAATAAAAATCGAATAAAACCGTAAAGAGATTTTGCAAAGTAAAATAATATAATACATAAATTAAAGTTTCGATTGTGCTACTTTTTTGGTGGCGACGTAGTGAAATTTAAATCAACAACACGTTTGTTTAGATATGTTATGATAAGAGTGGCGTGTTGTTATAGAATATAACCATAACCTAATATTTAGGTTGGATTAGAATGCTTTTATAAAACCTTAATATAAGTGCTTCACAATTGTGAAATTGATTACTAACAAAATATAATTAAGTAGTTTAGTAGTGCAATTTTTTAATACATGATGGCTATTTAAAAATAAAAACAAGATTCATAAAATGACCTCATATGAAAAATTAAAAAATTAGTGAAACTGAATACACACGATGATAATCATTTTAAAATGAAACTGCACCGATTTTTAGTTTAATTCAGAAACCAACCAAATTGACAAGAAAACATTCATAATGATGTACAATAAAAGAAAAAACTTCAGTGAAGTTGTATTTTTATCGCTTAATCTCCCTCAAGACCAGTCATAGTAAATACACAGCTACCGTAAGTAAATGTTTTATGTTCTACAATATGAGGTAAGCGACAAGTCTGCTGAAATTCGTTGGGGCTTTGCTCTCGTGGTAAATAATTTTTTTAAAGATTAGGGCTTGAATATGAATTTAAGGGTTCAAGTGTACATAATCAAATTTTTAGGAAGTTAGAACAGGTAGAACTTTAATTTTAACTTTCGTTTTCTACAAGCCTTAGTTTAGCGGCAATAAATGATTTTCCATATTTTGCTCATTAAAAAATTACGGTTTTTAAATTACGGCATTAAAGTATTAATAATAGGGAAAGGTGTATTACAAAAGTCCAATAAAGGTTCATTTTCTTTAGGGTCAAACACTCATGATTATAACTAACTTTTGTTTTTTGTAGACTACATTGGAAAGGTGAAGTTGCGCGAGTGTTTCACACGAGGTCTTTCATTTAGTTCAGCTACGTTGAATGTTACTTGGAAGCTCCGACTCATTTTGATTTCTACAATAGGCTAGTTGTATATTATACACACCACTTGATTGCTGCAGAAAGTCAGCTATCAAAATGTTCCGAAAACCAGAATATGTAAACCTAATATTCAGTTATCCTGGAAACATTACTTATGCAATAATCACGAGCAGTAATCTGACGTAATTCTGAAAACGTAATTATTAATAGAGGAGTAAGACAAGCGTGTGGTCTATTATCCACTTTGTTTAATATTTATTCGAATAACGTGATCAGAAAATGGAAGTCTCAATTACACACTGGTAATCTCATAGGAGAAGATAGGGTTGTAAACTGCCTATTATTTGCCGATGACCTGATCGTGCTACAGGAGAATGAGTATGATCTGCAGAGAGCACTCTTCATGCTGAAAAAATTCTGCAAAGAATATAAGTTGACAGTTTCGACGAAGAAGATAACGGTATTGGGGAAGGAGCCAGTCAGAAGCAAAATTATTATAAATAATAATATTTTGGAACAGATATCCCACTTTCAGTATCTAGGTTGCAACATTACATACCTACGAGATAAAGATGCTTACATTAAGATGCACCGATTTCAGCAAATATGCGGAACTATCCACCGCACCTTAAAAAATAGCACCAGCAAAAACACGAGGGTGAATTCTATAAAACAGTAGCAGTGCTGACTCAACTCTATGGCAGTAAAACTTGGCTGCTATCAAAGCGAGAGGAGAGTAGATTGAAAGCATCTGAAATGAAATTTCTTCGACATACAAATGGGGGGAATAGAGAAGATCGTAACAGGAATACCGAGATAAGGAAAGAAAATATCTTCTCAATAATCGACAAGGTATCTCAGAACAGAATGCAGTTAATACAGCATGTGAACAGAATGAGATAGGATAGTATACCTAAGCAGACACTGGGTTATAAGCCGGAGGGCAGAAGTGAACGAGGACGCCCGAGAAAGAGATGGGGTGATTTGAAAGGTTTGGAACAGGCAGAGATGCCTAATCCTTGAAAGGGAGAAGAAGAAGAAGTAATCTGATGTAAAGAGTGGATGTTTTTAATATCAAAGTATGAAATTTTATGCGGTGATAAATTATGATAAAACAGGTAATCAGTTAATTATATCGCAATTAGTTATCCATTTACTGATTTATCATTCAAGTTCAAAATGTTTGATTGTAGAGAATTTTTAGAGATGGTCAACAACGTTATCAGACATAATGTCACTCAAAAATTTTTCAAAATTAATGAAACCATAAACAAATTTTCACGTCTTCATTATTTCATTAAATACACGTTGATGGTTCACTAATGCCGTTTAATGTAAGCTTAAAGGCTTTAATGCATTTCGTTTGCCTTCCGTTGTTAGTAATATGATATAATGGTTCATCTTTTTTGGGGAGTATTATTTTACTTTTACATTTAATGAATCTCTAATGAACATTTCAATTCTGTTATATGAATGTGTAATTACAAATTATTGTTACAGGTGGCAGTTACATATACTCGTATGTTGTAGAATATTTTACTACATACTATGATCTTTTTTTGTGACTGTACTAAGTTAACAAAATAATGAAAATCTGGTGTAAACCACTCATTCGACTTTCTCTTCTGAATCCCAATGGACGATTTAACCTATGTTTAATCATTATAGTAAACAATACAAAATGAACAACATAACCTAATTTTAATCATGACTGAAAGACGTAAAATGAAAATCAACCTCCGGAGAACTTAAAAATACGGAAAGTCACTAATTGACGCAAACTAGGCTTTGTAGAAAAATAAAGGCTTGAGATAAATGTTGTGTTTTAGTTTTTATAACTTTGATTATACTACACTTTTGTCGTGAGGTGGCAATCTTTTAAAACCACATTTTTTACCATGGAAACACAGCGCCATAAGAATTTTTGCAGACATGGCGCTTACCCTGACATGTAGAGCATAAACATTTTACTAAAATATTCATGTTGGGTCCCCTTGTAATATGTAATGTAAGTTTCAAGTTTCAACTTCGTTCACTCTTCCTTTCTTGAAATATTTAATTTAAACACAGACCAACCACTAATAACATGTTATTTGGGGTTCAGGGAACCTGAAAGCACGTATTTCCGGTGAAAATTCAAGTTCAAAAATTCGACGTCAGAACAATAGCTTCTGTCCCTTCCCTATTAGTAAGGCAAGTGATATAAAATTAAAAAAAAAAAAATATGAATGATTAAGTGGTGCAGTTCCTGTTGTGAAAAAAATAAACAGTCAAAAAGTATCTTGGCAACGAATTTTTACAATCAAAATTCTTTACCAAGCACGACATATTTTCATACATTACAAAAAATCATTTCATCCTCCATTGTAAAAAATAGTTACACCCTAACGTCGTCGCAAATAACCGTTGTAGTTGATGTGAAGTTAAATAAATAAATAGAAAACGAAAAAAATTCTTTACACTTTAGAACTCTTTAATATGTTGAAAGTTTAGAAAAAAATAACTTACTCGAAATTTAGAACCATTAACATTTCATTTTTATTTGTTAATTAACAATTTATTTTCAGTTATATAAAACACTATGTTCTAACAGTAACATAAATTTATTATGAAATAATAGAATATTTTACCATGTTTTTCTAATATTTTATTATTTGTTTCAGGTGAGTAAATGCACTTTCTTATCGAAGAATCCCTTACCGAAAGTATTATGTAATTTCTAATAGTGATAAATGAAACATATAATTACCGATAAAAACTAATAATATTTAAGGTTGATAAAAGGACCTTAGTAAATTAATACATTTTTATTTAAATTAATTTTAGAACATTTTACTTAAAAAAAATTAATAAAACATGATTCCGGAAATTATTAGAACGTATCAAAACTCATCGTTCGAAAAAATAAAATAAAACGTGTACCAATTCACAGAATTTCAGGTAAGTATAATCATTTCACTCGGATATTTACCAAAAATTTAATCATACGTGTAAAAATTATGGGAGATCCAAAAACTACACCGAACCATAAATAGGATTAGCTATATTGTATTGGGTAACGACTCAATTTTAAGAATAGATAGTTCGTAGTTTTAGTTTTAATTATATCGCATAAGAATTTGTGAATTGGCTAGGTGATGTAGTGGTAATCACGCAAGCCTACAAAATGGAAGGTCACGGATTCGAGTCCCGGCTAGGATTCCGGGAATGATTAGAACGTATCAAAATTCATCGTTTCAAAACCCATAGTAGTAGCTAATTACCATGTTGTTTAAACAAAATTATTTTCACGTGTTCAATATTATGTATTTTCTGTGTTCACATTACCCAACCTCGACTGTGTTATTACACCACTAGATAAATTTACATTAAATTTTTACTTTCTCTTGCTCTATATGAATGTACTCATATAACGAAGAAAAGTATTGTTTTCATGTCGATTTTTTGAAATTGAGTTTTCACCGGAATACAAATTTTCAGGTCCTCTGAACTTAAAATCATGTTTTTAATGATTGGTCTGAGTGTGTGCGTGCACGCGGGTGTGTGAACAAAATATATCTCAAAAAAGATATTGTACAAAGTAGAATTTTGAAACTTGAGGTAGGTACGACAAAGGGGACCCGGCACGAACATTTTCAACTAAATTGGTCAACCAGAAGTAGTAAGTTTTTTCTTCGCGGACAGGCCTTCGAGAACAATGCAAATTTTACCTCGTGCAACCTTTTTCTTTGTTCTCCAGAAGATTTTCATCCTCTCCGATTGTTCGGCTCTACTTTTAACAGTCCATTCATTCTCCACTGTTAAAATTTCTTCATTCACCTACAAGAATCTTCTTTCCAAAAATTTTGTAGTAGCTTATTTGTGTTGTTTGAAGTAGTAATTCAACTAGTTTTCTTCTGTATTGTTTAAAAATTTTGCGATTTTCTCAAAAACTGCTTCTACGATTTTGTTTAAAAATGGTTTAACTAAGTTCTTGTGTATTATGAGATGAGCGGCATGTATGCCGAAATTCGTGAGGGCTGTGTAAGCTGTAGGCTGAGTAAAAAACATGTTTTGTAAGATTGCGGCCATTTACGGCAATATTATTTATATCAAAAATTTTAGAAAATAAAAAACTACAACTTTTGTTTCAATTATTTTTTTCTACCGAGCTTAGTTTAGCGTCAGATATTTTCCGCATTCTTAAGGCGAACAGAGGTTTTCATTTAGCGTCATTCACTAATGATTAAAACGATGTTATGTTTTTAATTTTATATTATCTATTCATGATTAAAACGTAGTTTATATATTTCATTATTTTCAATTGCAAGATGAAGTAGTGTGAGAGTTTGATACAACTTTTTTTAGGGTATCATTAAAAATTTTTTCACGTTATTTGAAACCAGTAGACTCAAAAAAAGAGTACAGGACATTTCAAGATAAGAGTTTATCTTTGCTCATTGTTACTCATTGTTAAATTCAATACTTTCAAATGAGTTTCATTTCTTTATTGGAACTGCACATGTAAGTTACTCACTTCAAAAGTGTCATCTTTTTCACCAACAATAACACAACTTACCTAAGGGTTTACTTATAAATTATTTATTTTTTAAGTGTTGATTAGGAGTAAGTTTAGGATTTTTTCATTGTTTTATTTTTCAAAGATTAAAGCCCTTGTCAGAACTCTCTCCAGATATTCTCCATCTTATTTTTAATGTTCTCTGTGAACAAACAATAATGTGATTAAATAATTATATTAAGGGAAGAGAACCCCCTTTTATAACTCGGTTTATTTTTCATAAAGAAGGGGTTCATTCTTTAATAATAAATTAACGTTAATTTATAATAAGTGAAAGTAAAGGGGAGAGGAAAGAGGGGAGTTGAAGCAAGACTGATTGATTAGGATGCTAATTAGGGTAGAGTGAAACAAGAGCTGAAATGTGAGATCAGTCAGTGTTCAGCTCTGTTAAAGGTAGATGCAAGCAAGCTGTAAACCCTGTAATGAACGTGAGGATGCACCGCTCTCTATGTACGTGATTGTGGTCAATGTACGTGCTTTCCAACCCATCTCATAGCTCTCGCGTTAAACCATCTAGTGTCGCATGGTCCACCACTTGTGCTACTCCGGCAGTAATTATTCCCCTGAATCATATTTATAAAAATGAGTTCCATTCAATTTATTTCTAAAGTAAATTTTTTCATATTTTTTAGCCCATTCACAGTATTTTAATACTTCTGCATTCTATATTTCATTTCCAAGTTAACGCTATATTTCTATAAACAATACAAGCTAAGAGAATTTTTAATTTAGTTCCTACTTCGATGCAACAGGTTAAATTGATACTACAATATTTTTTTAAATAATTGTAATTATTCATATTTTTTAAATTATATTTTTGTTCTCCAACATTGCAGATAACTAGCAGAAATAATTATGCGAATTAAATATATAGTTCACAACATATAGTTCACATGGATGTTTCACGTCAACCACCTCTCTAAGTACAGCCTCACATTGTATTATTTTACCAAAATTTTATCGGGTGGACCATTTATTTTTGCACTTATGTAGTTGCGGTAACGAGGAATACCGAATGTAGGAGAGGAGAAACGCAACTCACACGCTGCTGTTCGTTTTTTTGGAAATTTAATCACAATGAATCGCTTCACGCGAGAACAACGCGTGTTTTGTGTAAAACATTTTTAGAAAAACAACGATTCTTCCATCTCTGTACGCCGGCTTTTTCGTTCGCATTACCAATTGCACAGTATTAATCAGTGCCCAAGTGTTAGCTTATTTAAATCATGGGTTAAATTATTTTAATCTTTGAAAAAACCGGCACGACTATTAATCGAAAACAAACAGAGCGGCCAAGGAGCAGAAGAAGCAAAGAGAACGTGGTGCAAGTAAACATGTTTGTACGAGACGATCCGAATCTGTCAACGCGCAAGCGTTCTGTTCCTTTGGCGATACTTCGAACGTCCTTGCGCCGTATAATGAAACTGGACTTGAAACTACATCCCTACAAAATACAGTTAATTAAACAGTTAAAACAAAATGATTCCATTTTGACATCAATCGTCGATACAGTGTTCAAGCGATTCAACAACTTCAATAACAATTTCTTCACGGATGAATCCCATTTTCTTTTATAAATTTAAACTTAAAAATTTTAAAATGTACATGTACATTTTATTGTACAACTTCTGGAGCAGTTAAAATCCAAATCCAAAACTGAAACTTAAACACCTTCACATTTTCCAAAGGTTACGGTTTGGGCGGCAGTCTCTTCATAGGGCACTATCGTCCCGTACTTCTTTGGAAATGCACCGTGTTATTCTGTAACTGTTAATTCTCAGAATATGTGAAAATTCTAAGGGAATTTTTGTAAATACAGGTACAGTATTCCGTTGGTCAAAACAACAGGACTTGGCTGCAAGAAGGCTAACCTGCCATACATCCAACGAGAGTATACCCGTGCTAAAATAAATGTTTCCTAACAAGCTGATCTCACTTAGAAGAAATATTCCATGGCCTCCCCGCAGTCCGGATCTAGCACCAGCTGATTTTTTATAAGGTTATCTTGAAATTCGAGTGTAAGTAAATAAACCAACGACGATATTCCAATGAAAGGATAAAATCCGTCAAGAAGTTACAACATACCCTCAGCTTTGTGTCGACAAGTTTTCAAAAATTTAAGGGCCAGATTTGAGAAATGCCAGCGGCAAGATGGCGGCCATTTGAACGATATTATTTTAGAGAAATGATATTCCTGTATATTTTTGTTCTAGTAAATAAACATTTATTTGAATACAATCTGTATTTTTACTCGTGACTATTTCAAAAATGCAAAAATGTGTGCTCCCCCCGTTATTTTACCGAATACTCTTATTATTATTATTGCAGCTATAATTTATATTAATTTCTTATATTTATTTTTTTCTATTATTTTTACTTTCCGATCCAAGGTTGTAGAAGGAAGAAATGGAATTAAGAATTAAGTCAGAGGGTAAAAATTAAGGACTATTACTAAGAAGAGACGAAACTAAGTGATACACTAGTATCCGTTTAATACGCTTACGGCTAAAACGATATTCTGCTTAAAACGCGGTGTTCGTGAAGTCCCTTGATTAACAAGGTAAAACATGTGTATATTTTTTCGCTTAATAACATTCAATCCCGACTAATACGCGCTCAAAATTGATGGGTATTTTAAAAATAAGTAATGAAAATTCGTTATTAGTTACAGTACTGTATTTATGTGCATTTTTATTAGTGGTGTTATTTGTTTATTTCTTGTTTTGTAATTAAAGGTGATGTCAAAAAAACGTATGTTTATTTTTACTGTATGTACTACATAAAATAACCTATAGCCTACATTTATTTGCATGTTAACCTATATGTAATTACTGTTATTAATATTTTCTCACATAACGCAGAATGTTAAAACATTAACACTTTTTTGCCTTCAAAAATTATTTCTTTAAAAAGCACTCTCTGAAGATTGTCTTGGTCGCTTCTCGGCTACGACGATTTGCCGCCTAAGATGCTAATTGGTGTCGGATTTTCGGTGAAAATCGTATTAAGCGGATTGTACTGATATCAATAAGTTTTTCGTATCGTCTTGTTGTCACTGATACCACTAGATTGTCTTTAACTTTTAGGTTGAGTAAACGCTACAACACTATAATTTCAACTTGATACCTATAACATTGATGATAATTTAAAATATTTAATTGATCGAAATTTCTTTTTTCAACCTGTTTTTTAACAGGTATCTAAATATCGTTATATGGTATTCTAAGGTAATTAATGAACCAAGATGTGTTTTACGTGCTGAAATTGACACAGTAATGAGTTGTCAATTTATATACTAATTAATAATACTAGTTGGTAACCGAGACATGCATTAGTTTGATATATCGGGCCCAGCATTGCATTAACATTGTACCATATGGTGCTGATGTCTTATCGCGTTTAATGCTGACCCGTATATTATATTGGACTGGTTATGTTCCATTTAATGTTATGTTACATTATGATCAATGTTTGGCGTTTATTCAAAACATATTTTCATAATAGTGTTCGTGATATTGAAAATTTTTAATAAAATATTTAAGGGTGTGGTAACAGATTTTAAAATACAATTTTTCAGTTATATTCACTTACAAATACGTGTTGAGCACTTTAGTAATAATATAGGAAGAAGAATATTCTCGCACGTAAACTACTGCTTTGAAAAATATCTGTATTATTTTCATATAGAAATCTCAGCTACTTTTACAGCAATTTTGTGCATCAATATATCTTTCATACAAATATTGCTGAATAAATGTTAGGTTATATTTCAGAAATGAACAGAAATGGAATTTAAGAATAAATTTTTGTATTTTAGGTTAATAAAATATTATTCCTCAACTAATTTTTCCTTAAATATAGCCTATTGGATAATTTTTCATAATTTGGAGTAGTAATCAAAACAACATAATTGAGATAACATTAACACTGACTTGATTAAAAGAAAAAACAAAATGAAAGTGCCGTCTTAAGAATTTTAAAATGTGGAGCACTAATTTGGTAAGATAATATACCAGGTAATAAGATTACGGAGTCAAAATAATTTTGTGACTGATCAAATAGTTACTTCGGGAATAAGACTAGCAATAAAAGTTGAAGCTTTGGTCACGTGGAACGCTGCGGTTGCACATAAACTTCTATTTTACGTTTCAAATGTAAAGATTCCCTGTTAACTACGGAGGTATAACTTATATCATTGCAGGACTAAAATAAATAGTTCTGGTTTTTATCTGATGGCCACAGCCAATTAAATGACTGAATCATATAAGAACAGAAGAGGCAGTGGTGTAAAATACACTAACCAGAGTTTTCTCTTCTGAAAGTAATGAATTTCATTATACAGCCAGACCGTGTGGTGAATGAAGTGAAAGTGCCATTTGCACAGTGAAAAATATGTGCTTTTTAGAGGACCCGGCATGCTGATAAGCGTACTTTTCTACTCAGTGAGCAAGGCATGGTAAATCACCTCACTCCTCGTTTTACTTAGTAAAACCAGTAGGTTCAAACCAGCCTTTTGGTTGATGACCTAAACAAACAAATATCTAACATAGGCCTACATAATATCAATATATCACATAAAACATAATATAAAAGTCTATCAAATTTTTCATATGTTTTAGTTCATTATCCTTAAGGTGTAATTTGTTATTTACTGTATTAAACAATATACAATTTGTTCACATGGATTACAAGAAGATAAATTCACAACACAGAATTTAATAAAAAAGAAAATAAGTCCGCCTCCATAGCGTAGTAATAGCACGCTGGCCTACAACGAGGAAGTCCCGGATTCAATTTTTGGCTAGGGTCTGGAAATTTTTACAAGTTAAACCCCACTGTGGCATAACCCACTATAATTGCTAATAACCGAGGAGATACGACTTTGTTGGTTTGCTGCTGTAAATGTGAACGTAAGTTATTTTTTAAATATATCTTTACTGGAAAATTTTTTTTTGTGATTATTACCTCGTTACCAAATCTATTTGTTGTTCTGTAAACAATAGATCGTAAATAAAACTACTGATAGAAAAACAGAATCGAATACAGTAAACATTATAAAAAAAATTAGTGGAAATAATTTCTAGATTGAATGTTTGTAACAAATACTAAAATGTATTACCTGAAACGTACTTGTATCTTGATATAATGAAACTTTATCGGTTTCTTGCATCGCAAATATATATTAACTAAAATAAGAACTATAAAGAAATTTTATTAATCTATATTAAAGTAAAGAGCCACATTATCCAATATAAATAGAATCTTATAAGAAAATAATCATTATACTTACAAGAAATTACATGCATAAAATAACTATTTATTTTTGTTTATAAAAATCAATGCAGTAAAAATATGTATACCATGTAATAACTAACAGTTAACCTATAAAAATAATTGATTAAATCTTGTAAAATTGTACCAGATTAAAACACTGAACATATAATAATGGTAGTTAATTTCTCATTTTACTTGTAGAAGCATAATAATCAATTTTCGTTTTTAACAATTTATCAAAAATTACCTACAACACCATATTATACATTATAGGTATTTTAAAATATGATCATTATTGGAACATATCTCATAAACTTTTATGACCGTTAATACCAGTGTTTATTTTAATGAACCGTTTATGTAACTACATTTTTATTATGCAATTTTATGAGTTTTATATTTATTACGTTCATGATTTAGTTAAAATGAATGATTGTTTTATTAATGTTGTTGAACATTATATTGGCTTAGTCACTAAACTATAAATAATTTAACCCAGTAACCTAAGCTCATTTTGCCTTTTTGGGAAAAGTATCACATAGGGCAATCACTTCTGATGACAATATAAATCAAAAGACTCCGATTCTTGAACTTACTCCACAATATTGGAAAATTCCTGTCCTTCATTATTACAACTTTATTTGCTGTGGATAAACAGCGAATCTAACTTAAAAAAATTGTATTATAGTACAGTGATATTCTAGAAATGGATAAGGGAATTAATTGTCCATTATTAGAAATTATGTATTCTATGAAGTGTCGTGTTAGCCTATTGAACAAGGATTATGGATTACAATGAATGGAATGTTTTGAGTAGGAGTTCTCGGAAATTAAAACTGGTAGAACGTTTGATTTTATTATTATATTTTGCTTTCTTCTACTATGCTCTGGTAAAGTGATGAAATAGTTAGAACGTTCTTGGTGGTTGAAACCAAATATATGAAAACAGAACGCCTTTGTAGTTACTTTATCACTTTAACTGTAAGACCGGCATTCCACCAAAGTAGCGTGGGAGCAGCGTGGCACGGTAATTCACAAATTTTGCTACTAATAGCATGAGATTCCTTGTAACTACACTGAAACAAATACGGCTACATTCCACCCACGCCACTTCCTTGCTAGTAGTCACATAAGTCAGTCGTTCAAGAAAAGCGCGTGTTCTATTTTTGCCACTCGAGTCGCTTGTGCGGTGCAGTTTCTATCTGTAGTTTGAGCATTTTAGTAGTGTTCTTTTGTATTCATTTATTACTATATTCAACATGAAAGATATAAACTGTAATTTTAAAGTTTCTTCTTCGTCTTCTGTTAGTGCCTATTCGTTCCGAATATTGGCGATCAGTCTGACTATGGCTATCTTTTCTACAGCCATCCTGAAAAGTTCTGTTGTAGACTTGGAGAACCAGGTACGCAGGTTCTTCAGCCATGACATTCTTCTTCTTCCTGGTCCTCTTCTGCCATAGATCTTTCCTTGGAGAACGGATTTCAGCAGGCCGTATTTTTTTCATTCCTCATGACATGGCCGAAATATGCAAGCTTCCTGCTCTTGATGGTGTTCATCACTTCCAAATCCTTATTCATTCGCCCCAATACAGCTTTGTTGGTCACTTTGTCCATCCATGAAATTCTCAACACTCTCCTATACAACCACATCTCAAAAGCCTCGAGTCTTTTCTCAGTTGATTTGGTCAATGTCCATGACTCCATCCCGTAGAAGAGTATTGAGAATATGTAGCAGTGGAGGAGTTTGATTTTGATGCACATGTTTAAAGTTTACTGAATTCAATTACTAAAACCTCTCTAATTCGTCACTCTCTAATTCATCACCTTCTATAATTCGTCAGCCCTCCCCAGTTCAACCATTGTGTGTGTGTGTGTGTGTGTGTGTGTGTGTGTGTGTGTCTGCGATACGTGTTTGCGCCGTAGTCACGTATCAACGCTGCTGATGACTAATAGCCTACTGTTTACACTGTTAATCTTTAGAAATATACAAGGAAAACATCCTGTGCAAGTTATATTTGTACTAACGAACTTGGGTATGAGATTTTAAGTGACAAAGAAATTGTGGCCTACATTCAAAACAAAGATTCACCTGTTGAGGAAGATAGCAACGAAGAATATGTTTCAAGCCCTGAAAATATTGGTACGTATCGAGAAATAGAAGGAATGCTGACGAAGTGCATCGAATGGTATGAAAGACAGAAAGAAGCAGAGTTATCAAAATTAATTGTAATACGACAAATTCGCCAGTTGGCTGTGAAAAAAGAAAAGAACTCGTTGGTACAAAAGAAGATAACCCACTTTTTCAAGAAATAAATTTGGCATTTTACATACATATTAATATAATTAAGTAACGTTTTCTAAATTTTAATGTGATTTTTTTTGTAGTGTTAAGTGATACATAGTTAAAGATTCGTTTCATCGATTTTGCAAATTTATACTTTTTCGATTGTAATTTTATATTCAGTAACGTGTACTGTGTTATGCGTTCTACAAATTAGAAAATGTAAGTACAACCATATACAGAATTTCTGAAGTAGTATAAAACTAGATACGTAGACTAATACAAATTTACTGTAGTTATAGGCCTTAGAATTACTTATTGTGTTTATCGTTAATGTAAGTTTCATTTATGTAATTCGACTTTTATGGAACTAATATACGTACGAGTATGTTATTTATTAACCGTTCATAGCAAATTCCATAATTCGTCACTTTCTGTATTTCGTCACTCCTTCGGTCCCGAACGAGACGAATTAGAGAGGTTCCACTGTATATTGAACCAATTCAACGGAATATTATCCTCTGTATGACTCTCCATTACTAATGGCCCAAATTATTAAAATATTAGTGTTACTAGTTTGTCATCAATAAGTAAATATGCACAGAAGTATAAATAATAAAAATAAAAACTGATTAAGCAGGTTCCCGTCAGAACGATACAACACTGTTTCTTGATGCCCTCCTAGTAACACTTGCCACTCCAAGTGGTGGTGGTAAGGTTTGTTACTAGTCGCAAGTATTAGCTAGTAGCATTTGGGAGAACGTTTGCCACGCTACTCTGGTGGAATGGTTGCCTAAATATAAAGTGTTTTCGGACTGTTCTAAATTTTTTCGTTACGTAACCGGCTCTGAATTATGACAATAGTGCGTGAATGTACGGTTGGTAGCAAGTGGTTGTGAAAAGGTAAATCATTTTGATTTAAGTGGTATTGTATAACATATAGACAAATTTAGTTTCATCTTACGTTTTGTAATTAATTTAATGGCTCAGTGCGGTTAGTGTGCTGTACTGCAAACCGAAGATCTCGGGTTCTAATCGCGGCCAGGGTCTGGGAAATTACTAAAAGTTCATACCAGCCGTTCCGCATCCGTTCATAAAGTAGCTGATAATAAAAATGATGTTGGAGTGACGTAAACAAACTAAAAAAAAATATTGTAGAGAGTAATGTTCTACAAAACATGATAGAACCAATTTTTATCCAAACTGCATCAGTTAACGTGTGATTAGTCATCAAAGTGGAAGTCAACGTAACGCGTACACTGAATCTTGACCGCTTAACCTCTCTACAGCCGCTCCAGTTTGTGTAGGAATAGTTTGTACTAACAATTATGACTATTGTGGTCATCTGTGATAGTTTAATTGACCTCGGGTTAAGGTTGCATATGCTCAAAATTCCATGCTAGCTCGGTCACTTGTTACTGTTAAGTAGGTTATACTGTTGAGTGTTAAGAGTATTAAATTAAAGTTTAGGGGTTATGAACCCAAAGGAGTGCATACCAAATTGCCACCCGCTTAAAAATGTTTAGAGTTCAATAAATTTCCTTTTATAATTTTTATTTACAATTATTTTGTGATGAAAACCTTATATTAGACATAAACCTATATTACTTTTCACGGTTGATGAGCTCCGCTGTGCTGTTCCACACGTTTAGAACACACGTTTTCCAGCGTTGTCAGATTGTACGAAAATTTCAGCCTGACATACATGAAGCGCGCATGTATATATGAGCCACAGTAGTTCACTCATGTCTTGCATCTCTTACTGAACACATCGATTATAGAGCGTTAACATCCAATACTTTATAATACAATCAGCTGATTGTATGTTCATAGGTTATAATATTGTTATTGAAAGACCAAAAAAATGGCTGAAGAAATATACGACAGAGCTACGAGAGCAAGTATTGAATATGTTACTAGCAGGTCATTGACTAGCTATGAAGTGAGTACGGGGCAAGTTGTACGTTCAGAGCTCATCAGCCATGAAAATAAGAATAGTGCGTATGCAATCGATAGGAGGTGAAAAACAAATTGAAAATGTCAGACCTAACCGGAAATCGAACCCTGGACTTCTGTTATAGAAGCTGGTTGCACTCGATTTTGTTTCAAGACTAAGAAAAAATTACTAAGTCTTTCTTATTAAACGGGTACTTTACGTTCATTCATAAAATAATTAAATTCTGATTTACCAATTGTTATTAAAATTTTAATTTAATAATATGATTAATTAATTAATATAAATTTTATTTAGTAAATGTACATAATAAAAACTTTGAAATATTTAATAATAACAAAATTAATAAATTAGAAAGGCGAC
This sequence comes from Catonia carolina, assembly GCA_035578175.1. NCBI lineage: Eukaryota > Metazoa > Arthropoda > Insecta > Hemiptera > Achilidae > Catonia > Catonia carolina. The sequence goes on from JAQMRL010000008.1 coordinate 23,232,609, forward strand.
TCTAAAAGTTTTAGAACAAAAAATTTTAACATAATTTTAATTTTTTTATCCTAGTTGTGTGCACGTTGTTCAATTTAAGAACAATAAGCAACCCCATGATCGAATGAGATGAAGATGATTTATGCATGACGTGTAAATGAGGTTTAGTTGTACAGACTGATGCTGACCATTCCTATGAGAGTGTAGTTAATTGAACCTCAATTAAAGTACACCAGTAACCACTCTCGAACCACGGAACCTCCGTCTCCGAAATTTAGCTGTTAAAAGAGCAGACTTACGGCGATAACCTTATCGTTAGACTTACACGTTGGATTACAAATTAAATAAAACAAGAAACAACTATTAGGGTTTAAATTTTTTTTTAAATAATTTAAAATTGACTACATAACTGATTGATACTCTAATTTAACAACAGGAAAGAACGAATATTTTCTTCTAACTCTGAAATATTTTTTAAATTGTTTTTTTAATTAAGTAAGAGGAAGTTTAGAAATTGCTTGGGATTTATAGATTATCGAAATTCAAGTTACTCAAATGCAGTCTACTATGTCTAGTATATACAGTAAGCTGATTTTATAATAAATTGATTCAGTGTTTTCTCTTAAGTTTATACATAATTAATCAGAGGCTTTTCACTGTCTGTCATCCTTCAGTTTTTGGGTTAAGCCTATCGTTTACTATGAAACGTCAGTTGATTTATTTAGCGGAAATAAAGAAGGTCTTTAATGTCAACTCATGTTGTCTATACAAACATTTTCTTTTCAGTGAAGTAAGCCCTATTGGATACCATGTAGCTAAAAATATGTTTCTTAGGAAATTAATACTTAGAGCTAATACATACTTAACTTCCTAATATACCCTTAGTTTCATATTTCCTTAATTAATTTTCTTATTAAAAAGTTTGGAATTATGTTATATGAAATTTGTATAACAAAATAATTTTCAATAAATTTATAATCTATTCGTATAAATATTTTACTACTAATATCTTGGACTCGATTCTTCGTTTATAGTAACTAGTATAACTACTTTAATACACTAATAGTCTTAATAATAAAATAATAATTCTTACTAAAGTAACCTAATAATTATATTAAATACTTCAATTTCTAGTGTGTCCATTTTCAACACGTTCATGCTCCTTAATCTCTTCAATCAGAGTACTTTCTGGTTCCTGAAAGAAAGAAATATTTTGTAAACTTTTTGTACATAATATATTTTGTATTAATTTATAAATTATGTTATAACCTTACCATTGCAGTAAATATGTTAACCAATAAACTTAATTCTTACTCATAATCCTTAATTATTGTTGTTGTATAAGTCATCAGCCAAAAGGCTGGTTTGAACATCTACAGGCTTTACTAAGTGAAACGATGAGTGAGGTGGTTTACTATTGCCTTCCTCATTGAGTGAAAAAGTATGCTTATCAGCACACTAGGCCTTCCAGAAAGCACCTACTTTTCACCCTGCAAATGATACCTTCACTTTCAGTACAGGTTCTGGCTTTGTAGTGAAATTGATTACTCTCATAGGACATAACTCTGACTAGTGTCTTTTACACCTTTACCTCTTCTGTTCTTCAATAGTTCTGTCATATAATTGGCTGACTATATAATAAGAAACAAGTATTTTTTTGTAGCTCTGGAACAAACAGATCGAGTGCAATTATTTTAACAGTCCACCTGCTCTTAAATTGATTTGACCATGAAAAATTCACCTTAAGTATATGACGCAAAAATCTTAAATAGTAACTAAGGTGCGTGTATCTGAAGTTGATAAAGCACGGTTTTGGAAAACAAGCGTTAACCTGTAAAAACCATAATATACCTACTAGTCAATGTACTACTGGAGAATACAAAAAATGTAAATAAAATGCTAATTCCACGTTTAACCTTAGGATAGTCTAAATTAAATTTTTTATTATAAGATTCCCTATTTCCACAGTTTTACCACCATTTTAGAAAGGTATTTTCTTAATTTACACTATATCAGAGCTAAAATTAAAAATTAATAAAGTTTTTACTTGTTGTAAATTGTATTTAAATACGTACGAAAGTACTTTTTTAATTTTTTAAAAATCACAGACGATTCATTCTGGTGTACGAGTATTTCCGAATCTCAAGCAAAAAAGATTCTAAACAAATAAGCTTATTTTTGAAAGATTATTCTGTCGATTGAGTTACTGTTTTGAAATTATAACCTACGTTTTGGAAAGAAGATGGTATACGTATTAAAGGCGACTAAAACTAAACTCGATTATCACCCGAAAAGTTAACTCATTTAATTTAAGTCTGGTTTAATTTAAAATTTACTCTTTTAGTTTAATTATTAAATTACAGTGTTTTAGTTCAATTGGATTGTTCGGTTTATTAACTGTTTAAATTAGTTTTAAAAGGGTAGCGTTAAAAATAATGTAGGATCACTTTCTCTATTTGACTAGTGTTAATAAACCCAATACTTTATACTGTATAGTTTAGATTGGAATCTGACAAAAGTTTTATTGGGCTTTAGTGTACTACTAGTATGTTAATTAAAGACCTACCCGCAGAATTTGATGAAAGTCAATTATATCCAATTGCTAATCTCTCTTACTAAACACCATTTACAAAACCCACCGTAACTTTTGATTCTCACTGCTATTTTTGTATCAAATTGAAAAATAAAATACTCTTTAAAATATTAAATTTTGCAGTTAAGGATATTTCAATGTAGTTTCTTACATTATATTTTCTATTAGGCTTACGTATCTGCTGTCAACAAATTATAAAGTTTGATTTCTAAACCGATTAAAATTCATTTGGATTCTTATCAACCTCAACGGTTAGTTGCCTACTGAGTTCCATATGGTTTTAAATGACTGTAGCAAAATTTGTTTAAATCCTAATAAAATTAAGTAAACCGTTTTTTGGTGGAATTTTACAATTTAGGGCTTCAAAACTGTATAAAAAACATACCATCAAAATTCAATAGGTGTGTAATGGGGAAAAATGTGTTCCGAGGCTTTAAACTTTGAATTTGCTCTATTGTAAAATTTTGTTTTATGCTGTTACAACCTTACTGAACTAAGGTCACGAAAATACATTTTAATATTTTAATTTTTAATTCTTGTCTTGCAGTTTATCTGAAAAAATACGAAAGAGTTTTTTTTAAAGAAATTAACAATATAAAATTTCTCAGGATGAATTTTTGCACTATATTTGACATAAATAATTATTTTCTAGAAATCGAATATGAATTAAGTTACATATGAATAGTACATGTTAAACAATTTTAATTTTTTTTTTTATTTAATTCCTAACGTTGCAGTCTGTCTAATTAAGACCGATAGGCACCCCGAAAGTATATAGAAATATCTTACCAGAAAAAGGAATAAGCTAGTTTGGCATATATTAAGTCATCCAGGTGTTGCTCTATCAATAATGGAGAACGGTAATAATGAGGGAATTAATTTTTTGAGGGGGAGGCAAAGATTAGAATATTTAAACCAAATTAGATAAGTTATAGGATGTTGCAGGTATATAGATACGAAACAATTTACCCAATATCGATCAGCTTGGAAAACTGCATAAAACCAATAGAGAGACTGATGACAAAAATGATCTAATTAGTTGAAGGTAATAATATGTACAACGTTTAAATGAGGTGTAGTCTTATACAAACTCAGGCCTACCGTTCCTGTGAAAGTATAGTTAATTGAACTTCAATCATAAAAGTACACCGGTAACCACTCTCTTGAACCAAGGAACCTTCATCTTCGAAAATCAGCTGCTAAAAAGCTGACTAGCGGTGACGATGGGACCGCTACACCAACCCTGTGGGTTACAAATTAAACAAAACAAAAATAATTTAACACACTTTACTTATTTCTTTCACCTTACATTTTTTTACAAATTTTTGTATAAATTGACGTCATAAAATCGTTACGTCGTTAAAGCCAAAACACAGATAAATATTATTAAATAAATAAAATATTATTGTATATTAGAGCTTTAACCAGAGATGTGATAAAACGTCTAAGAAATTTATTTATGATGGATTCTTTGTAGCTTGTGTTAAAATATAAAAAACTCTATACCCACCATAAAACTTATTTTGCTTCATTTACCAAATAGGCTACAAGAAAATCATTTCCGGGCAACTGCCGGATTCAACACCACTTAAACCTTACACATTACGAGAAAAAATGGTGGTGGAAGACAAATAAAACAAAATTATTCATACATATAAATGTTAATAACATAAAACTTTGTCATACGCACATAGCTTTAGCTTGGATTACACTTACAGACGCCTAATTTGAAAACACACATTCAGCAAAAACGAATAACTACACTTAAAACTTTTTTTGACTTTATTTTTTATTAACTCTACAGTGCTGTGCAAATATGCACTAGTAAATGTATATTTTTGGCTTATTTCTTATTGCATTAAAACTTTGAGGAGAACCATTCGTAAGAAGGCCTTCACGTTTAAATGTAATGACATTGATGTTATAAAAATGTTTCCAATACTTTTAATACGTATGTTTAATAATAAGAAGAAAATGTTTTGTGTTGACTTGTAAAATTTATCCAACATTTTTGCTCCACCTACTGCGGAGCCGATTGTGATTACCTGACAGATTTGGACTGTTTTAAGCGCGGATTAGTGGGTTGTTGTTGTTCAGATCGTCAGCTGAAAGGTTGGTTTGATTGCCTTCTTCACTGAGGGGAAAAGTATGCTTATCAGCATGCTAGGCCCTCCGAAAAGCATAAACTTTCCACCTTGCCAACGACACCTTCACTTCATTCACCACAAGGCCTGGCTGTATAATGAAATTTATTACTTTCAGACGAGATAACTCTGATTAGTGTTTTTTACTCCTTATAGAAAATCATTTCATCTTTCACCGTCTGCATTAGCAGTAATTGCAGAACAGTCAGACTTTAAAAAAAAAAAAAAACAATGAAAAACAAAATCTACCTCGTCTGTTCTTAAATGATTCAGTCATTTAATTGGCTGACCATCTGATAAGAAACAGAACTACTTTTTTTTAGCCCGCAACTAACAGACTGAGTGAAAATAATTTAACACTTCACCTGTCAGTTATGGACATAAGTGCGTTAATATTGATTTCTAATTTTGATTTTAATCGCTGATTTGAAATTTTGATTTAACTAAACTAAGCGGATTGGTGGGTTTTTATTGTTTTCTTTTTTTAATGGCCAATTTAAATTTATTATTTTCTAAACTGCAAAGTTTTCAACCACAACTGCTGCAAACAGTTATTAACGCTCCCTTTTATATTCCTAAATCATACAGTGCACACAGATCCTTTACTCAATCCTTCTTCATATTCCTTATATAAATTAAAGGGTTGAAGACATACCTAGAACTTGAATTATTCATTTGCTACTAAATTGGTAACTTGGACTGAAATCAAAATAATCTCTTCAAAAGATTTTTATTCTTTAAAACCATTTTGAAATCAGTCTGAATCCACGTTATCCGATTGTGAAGCGCATCCAGTAACATGAGTATCAAAATTATTCAACACTTTCAATCTAAAGCTTACGAACTCTAAAAGCTTCGAACTCGTACAACAAAATGTTTTATTTTCTGTAAAAAACCAGATTGCAGAACAATTCTGTTAATAAAAAATTTAGCTGTTAACAGCTTATTTTTGGAGACGAAGATTCCTGTTTTAATCCTAGTAAACGTAGTTACTTTCATACGAATTTGAATATCATACAGTAGTTTCCGGTGTACGTTGATGGTTGGGGTTCAATTAACCATACTCACTCAGGAATGGTCAGCTTAATTTTGCACAATACTACACCTCATTTACACGTCATACAATATCCTCATTTCATTAGGTCTTAAGGTTGTTTATTATTTTAAACTGAATAATTTGCAACGTGCACACATTAGGATTACAAAATAAAAATAAATAGTAAAACTTTTTCTTCAGTGTAATTGATGAAGAAGTTATATTTTGGAAAAAAATCCACATGAAATAAATTTTTTAACCTATAACACTTGTGTATAAAATCTATTGAGCTAGGAAGTAATATATGATACACTAGATTTATCACATATTTTCCCTCAACTTAGGTTTCAATCAGCAGAACACTATAATCCTACTGATATGATCTAACGATAATGGTATTATCGTACAGGAAGGGACCGAACTTCTATTGCTATAAAGACCCTCTTTCAATGCATCTTCAATTATCACCTATCCCTAAAATCTATTCACTTCTCAAAACCCTAACCAGTAGAACTTCTCGTTATACAACCTACAGATATTCCTTAGTCCTTGTTTCATAACCATATTACAAGATAACACCCTTGAATTACTACGACATTACTCTTTTTCGTATCATATACTCAATGTTAGTTTTTGCTTTTATTGCTACTACTACTTGAAACATTAAACTACAACTACTATTGAAACATAAACTGAAATATTGTATCTTATCGATCTACGACCAAGAAACTCGTGAAATTTTTCCAAGTTCTAATATAACTGTTTTGTGATCAGTTTTTAATTGTATTTTATGAGATAGCTTTCATGTTTTCTATGCTCATTTAGTGAATAAATTTTCATAAAATAAAAATTATCTAAATTTTGTTAGTTATAAAATAAAAGTTTTTTGAATTGTTCTATATAAAATTACAAATACAGATAATCTAAGGTAATTTTTTTCAATTTTAATTGTTAATTTTTATTATTGATATTTGTGTAAATTTAATGGTAATGGTATTTATGATTTATATTCAATGCTTAAAAAGACTTTTTAACATACATATTCATTGTATTTATTCTATATAGATGTAATAGTATTTATCGTAGTAGTTATACGTTTTTGTATAGCAGTATTATTTTTTTGTAGGCCTACACTACTATGCACGGACAGAACTCATCGCGAAGAAAAGTTTTTGCTTTGTAAACACCCCTATCGCTGCCGATAACAAATACGGCAACCAAAGCGATAGGTCGGCGAGGGTGTTAACAAAACATTAAAAAAATAAGGAAGCCAAAAAAAAACAAACACTCAGGTAAATCGTTGCACAAAATGAAATAAATCTCAAAAGTATGCAGTAAAACAATTTAATTTTATAAAAATAGAATATGGTCCAAATATCAATAATTCATACAAAGTTACCCAGTCTTAAATAGCAAAAAAACTAAAATAATAACAGATCCAAAAAGGTATGAGGCAAATAATAGTTTATATCAAGTAAAAAAATTAAAAATATTTAAAGATATACTCATTTAATAATACAGAATATCGAAGTGGCCAAAATATTACTGAATTAAACTTGTATTTTTCAAGTTTAGCATGCTAGCAGCTTCCTATTCAAAAAATATAGTTACTTTTGCCTTAAATTCCATGAGTATACAACATTTGTATACACACATAAAGATATGTAAAAGTACAAATATGCAGAAACAAATTTAAGTTATACTATACTTTTTTTTACAAATATATTAATTAATTAAACAGAAGTTAAATCATAAACTTTTTTCAAATTTTAAATATTAGAAATACTTGAATTAAATCAAAAAAAAAATTAATTTATAGAATGTAAATAAAGAATAATAAATTTTAAGAAAAATTTTGTGGAAAGAAAATTAAATTTTATTAATCAATGTTCCTGATTGCATTATGTTTTGCCAAAGTTTTAGTAGGAAAATAGTCCACGTAGATCACTTTAACTGCACTAATTTTCCTGTCCAGAACAAGAACTTAACAGGATGGATATTGGTTGAGGCATGATCTTCTCCCCAGAAAAAAAAATGTATCGGTTACCTCGCCAAAACATTTGAATTTAGATGGATACTCCTCACATGATAATAAAATGACAAAACATACCCGATTGTAGTTTACTTTTATTTTTCCAGTATTACTGACGTGTGCGATAACCGGTAGAAGATCTACAGATGTTATTTTCATCCAAAGTGTATTTCATGTAACTCCATGACAGAGAATTTCAGGAAACATTGAAAGTAAATTAAAAGATGTTGACCAGGTGACCATTCGTCTTTCTTGGGAGTCAAACCCCCATGTAGTGGTTATAGAAATTGTACGAAACACTGGACGGCTATTACCATCCCAGGATTGGAACCCTGAACAAAAGATCGAGCCAGTGATAAAATTAAGTAAAATAAACGTCGATCGCAAGTAAAAGCACAAACGCACAAATTAAGCAATATAAATGAACAAAATTACAAAGATCAGAATTTAAAAGTAGAAACTTAATACGAGTTGCAATTAATTACCAATAAGGAAGTATTTTTAAAAAAATCAAAACAATTAAAATAAGCTATTACTTTTCGAAGTAGAATACAATTTACCAAATTACAAAACGTTATATCGGTTACAATAAATTTAACATAAGTCGAAATTTAGTTTTACATAAACCAAAATCGAATTTAGTAGTAATAAAATTGCAAGAACAACTGCAACATAGATTCGTTAGTATAAGATACAAAATTTATGCAACTCGTTATAAATTTCCAGCCTTCGGAATGCTAAAATAAAAATCAAAAACTTACCATAATTATGGGCAAGTAGAATTAACTTTTTCAAAAGTTACAAATTATAAATGTTTAATAAATTTTAATAAAATTTACAACTACATTGCGAACGAACAGCACACAATGAAAATACCATACTGACTGTACTAACTTGCAAATGGAGACATCGATGAGATGGCAAAACGCAGTTAGAAGAAAAAGCGGTAGATCGCACCACCGGACGGTGAGTTAATTAACATCACCACAGTAAACGTTGACAAAGTGAACTACGAATTATCGGTAACCAAAAGTAACAACAAGCGAACGCTAAAAACCGTACAAAAACGTAACAATCTGGAAACAGATGTTACAGACTCCCCCCGCCAAGGACAAACAAAGCCAAGAACAGGCTTTGTTTGGCCAAGCCAAGAGGAGCTACGACGATGACTTACAATTCAAGGACAACAACAAGAAAACAACCACTAAACAACATTTGAGAAAATTTGGTAAAATTTTGGGTGCGCCAGAACCTCCGTCTCCCCACTACTAACCGCCCAGCTAAGGGAAGCAGCATGGGGCCCCGGAAGCACTGACGACCCTCGAGAGCAGGAATCGGAAATGCCCGCCCAACAAAGGGAAGACACTCCGAAACCTCCCTCCGAGAAGCGGCATCGGAAGCACCCACCCAACTAAGGGGAGGTACCACGACACCCCTCTCCGAGAAGCAATGCTCAAGGAAACCGCCCAACAAAGGGAAGCCCCTCAAACACCCCTCTCCACAACGCAGCAATGGTACCGGAAGTTGTCGCCCATACAACAACCCCGATACCACCTAACAACAAAGTCGAAATCAGCAAAGCACCGAAACCAAAAACCAAAACACAAAATTAGTCAACGACTAAGGACGCATAGAAGCTCAGAAACGCCGAAGCGTAGCGGGGTTCGAGGAGAAACCTCGAAACACCCGAAAGTGGGATGCACGAAGCAACAGGCCCACAACACCGGGAGAAGTTAAGGACGCCTCCCTAACTCGTCCAACAACCAACAAGGGTAAAGGGATAAACAGGGGAAAGGGTAACAACAAACACCCACAAAGGGTAACCACAAAATGGCAAAAGGGAAAAAAGGGGAGGGTAAGGTTTCGGGAAGGGGCAAGGGTAAAAGAAAAAAATCGGGAACAGAAAGGGTGATCAAAAACTTTCACCAAGACATAAAAGATTGTCAACCACATCACGGCAACAACCGCCATACCAGAAGTGGTGATTCCAAATGAAGGTAGCTCCGTGTAACTTCTGAAAGAAAAGCAGCTGACTGAAGCCAAGACAACAAAACGAAAACCAAAGGCCAAACACAAAAACAGGTACTGGGTAAGCGAAGAGGGACAAGGGGAAAAAAAGGAGGGAAGTCATAAAGACTTATCAAAGGGGAGGTGGGAGGGAGTCACAAGGACAAACAAAGGGAGGGCTTGGTCGACCACAAAGGCCACCAACCAAACAGGGGAAAACAAAAACAAAATTCGCATATAGCGACAACCACACTTCGCCACCAGACCACAAGCAAAGGCAAACGACAGACAGCTGAAAGAAAACTTTTGAAATTTCAATACACCAAACACAGGACCAAAACAGATGAAACACGAGCACCAACAAACACGACTTTGAACAACAACACCAACCTTCCACATCGGGCTTGATGCGTGTTCAGCAAAACCAAAAACAAATCAAAACAAAGCACATCGTCGGAAAACAGCAACACTAGACTCAAAACTACTCAAAAAAACAGTAAGTCAACAACAACAGCACCAAAAAAAATTTAAACAACAATTAAGGTTAACAACACCAAAAGAAACAGCTCAACAATACAAAATTCAGCAACTCATAAAAAAGTAACATCAGAACATCAGCGACACGCAGAAACTATCAGCAACTCCACAAGTATCGCTGACATTAGACAGCTCCAAAAACAGCAGAAAATTTAACGACTCCACCAAAACAGCCACAGAAAAAAAAATTAAACTCCAAACTGCAAATTTAAATAAAAACACAAGACCAAAAAAAAAACGATTACAAAATTTAAATCCAACAGCAACAAAACTTGCCCAACAAGTCACTCAAAGTATACAAAATTAAAGTAACAAGAAAACAATAAATAAAAATTTTAGCATCCGAAAAGCTGAAAATTTAAAAAAAATTTACAAAGAAATTTACAGATAACATTTCACTATGCAACGAATAACCTGGGTTATAAAAAAAATTAACAAAAGTGTGTGTACCACACACACACACATACACACACACACACTGTCACACACACAGTGACAGGCAACCTAAAAAAACACCAACAAGACCACTGCACCACCGCAGAGGTCACAAAGGCACAAACATGCCTGAAAACACAGACCATGATGTCCAGGGCACAACACGCCGCTAAAAACACCAAGATCTGACGACAAACACCACAAACCCAAGACTGTCACCAACAGAACAGAAATTTGGACCACTGCACCACCGCAGAGGTCACAAAGGCACAAACATGCCTGAAAACACAGACCATGATGTCAAAGGCACAACACGCCGCTAAAAACACCAAGATCCTGACGACTGACACCAACGAACCCAGAACTGTCACCAACAGGACAGCAATTTGGACCACTGCACCAACCAAATGGTCCAAATAAACCACGCTCTGCTACCACTTTGTAAACACCCCTATCGCTGCCGATAACAAATACGGCAACCAAAGCGATAGGTCGGCGAGGGTGTTAACAAAACATTAAAAAAATAAGGAAGCCAAAAAAAACAAACACTCAGGTAAATCGTTGCACAAAATGAAATAAATCTCAAAAGTATGCAGTAAAACAATTTAATTTTATAAAAATAGAATATGGTCCAAATATCAATAATTCATACAAAGTTACCCAGTCTTAAATAGCAAAAAAACTAAAATAATAACAGATCCAAAAAGGTATGAGGCAAATAATAGTTTATATCAAGTAAAAAAATTAAAAATATTTAAAGATATACTCATTTAATAATACAGAATATCGAAGTGGCCAAAATATTACTGAATTAAACTTGTATTTTTCAAGTTTAGCATGCTAGCAGCTTCCTATTCAAAAAATATAGTTACTTTTGCCTTAAATTCCATGAGTATACAACATTTGTATACACACATAAAGATATGTAAAAGTACAAATATGCAGAAACAAATTTAAGTTATACTATACTTTTTTTTACAAATATATTAATTAATTAAACAGAAGTTAAATCATAAACTTTTTTCAAATTTTAAATATTAGAAATACTTGAATTAAATCCAAAAAAAAATTAATTTATAGAATGTAAATAAAGAATAATAAATTTTAAGAAAAATTTTGTGGAAAGAAAATTAAATTTTATTAATCAATGTTCCTGATTGCATTATGTTTTGCCAAAGTTTTAGTAGGAAAATAGTCCACGTAGATCACTTTAACTGCACTAATTTTCCTGTCCAGAACAAGAACTTAACAGGATGGATATTGGTTGAGGCATGATCTTCTCCCCAGAAAAAAAAATGTATCGGTTACCTCGCCAAAACATTTGAATTTAGATGGATACTCCTCACATGATAATAAAATGACAAAACATACCCGATTGTAGTTTACTTTTATTTTTCCAGTATTACTGACGTGTGCGATAACCGGTAGAAGATCTACAGATGTTATTTTCATCCAAAGTGTATTTCATGTAACTCCATGACAGAGAATTTCAGGAAACATTGAAAGTAAATTAAAAGATGTTGACCAGGTGACCATTCGTCTTTCTTGGGAGTCAAACCCCCATGTAGTGGTTATAGAAATTGTACGAAACACTGGACGGCTATTACCATCCCAGGATTGGAACCCTGAACAAAAGATCGAGCCAGTGATAAAATTAAGTAAAATAAACGTCGATCGCAAGTAAAAGCACAAACGCACAAATTAAGCAATATAAATGAACAAAATTACAAAGATCAGAATTTAAAAGTAGAAACTTAATACGAGTTGCAATTAATTACCAATAAGGAAGTATTTTTAAAAAAATCAAAACAATTAAAATAAGCTATTACTTTTCGAAGTAGAATACAATTTACCAAATTACAAAACGTTATATCGGTTACAATAAATTTAACATAAGTCGAAATTTAGTTTTACATAAACCAAAATCGAATTTAGTAGTAATAAAATTGCAAGAACAACTGCAACATAGATTCGTTAGTATAAGATACAAAATTTATGCAACTCGTTATAAATTTCCAGCCTTCGGAATGCTAAAATAAAAATCAAAAACTTACCATAATTATGGGCAAGTAGAATTAACTTTTTCAAAAGTTACAAATTATAAATGTTTAATAAATTTTAATAAAATTTACAACTACATTGCGAACGAACAGCACACAATGAAAATACCATACTGACTGTACTAACTTGCAAATGGAGACATCGATGAGATGGCAAAACGCAGTTAGAAGAAAAAGCGGTAGATCGCACCACCGGACGGTGAGTTAATTAACATCACCACAGTAAACGTTAACAAAGTGAACTACGAATTATCGGTAACCAAAAGTAACAACAAGCGAACGCTAAAAACCGTACAAAAACGTAACAATCTGGAAACAGATGTTACAGCTTATAAATATATTTAGTTAAATATATTGCATATATAGCGTATTATAGTTATAACGTGTTATGCATATTTAACCAATTAAAATGAATAATTATAATTATTGATTATGATGTTATATTTGACACAACATTCAAAGTTAGATTCCTTGAGGAAGTTTCAGAGCCGTTTAAAATTAGAACAGGTGTCAGACAGGGAGATGGTCTATCCCCAATCCTTTTCAATAACGTCCTGAAAATTTTTTTAGAATCTGGATAAAGAGATCACACCAGGCAATATTAAAGGAATCCAGATCGGGAAGAAAAGGGATAACTTAATAATTGATTGTGTGACATTCGCAGTTGACATTGCCATAATGTCAGATAGTGTAGAAGATGCTCGGAGAATGACTGAAGAGCTCCATGAAACAGCAATAAAGGCCTGATTACAGATCTCTTATGAGAAGACTGAGTTCATGGAAGATAAACACCAGAAGGAGGAATATATGAAATCTAAATACGGAAACATCAAAAGAGCTGACAAATTCAAGTACCTCGGATAATAGATAAAACCGAATGAACTGAATACAGTTGCCTACAAGGAAAGAGTTTAGAAACTAGAGAAAGCTTATGCAATCACACAGAACATTTATAACAAACGTATCATTTCCCAAAGAGCTAAAATACAGCATTACAACGAGTTAATAAAAACTGAATGGCTGTATGCCTGTGAATGTCTAACTCTCAGTACAGGAGGAGAAATGCTGGAGATAGAAAAGAGGAAAAGAAGAATCCTAAGGAAAATCTTGGCCTGCATAAATTCAGATGATGGAACATGGAGACCGAGGTCCAATAAAAACCTGTTTAGACTAACAGAGACGTTTACAACTACAGTTAGGGAAGAAGAGCGAAATTTTACGGACATCTTAACAGAATGGATGACAGTAGGCTGACTAAAAGAATATCCACATATTTTAATGGGATCAAGACAACAACTGGATGGTTTAAAGAAGTGGAGAGAGATCTTGAGAAAATGGGAATACAGAAAAATACTATCAAGGACAGAGGAAGAATTGTAAAGGCCGTAGACGACTTCAAAGTTTGTAATAGCCGAAACACTGTTTCTGACAAATCAGCATAGAAGTAGTCAGACGAAAGAAAGAAGATGATGAAAAAAAGAATGAAGAGGTTTGGGGAAGAAAGTAAGAGGAATAGAACATCATGTGAAAAGCTCAACGCGGTCCAAAGAAGGCCAAAACGTAAAACAATTTTATTGAATAACCTATACTTTAATGTATTGTATTGTTTTGAGCTGTCTCAAAAATGTCTGGATTTTATGGCAACCACAAGTCCTGTTAATTTAGTGGATAAAGTATAATTAGTAACTACCGAAGTTTAAGTGAGTTTGATGAAATGTAGAACGGGCTAGAGTAATTTTAATGTTGTCAATTGAAGCAAATTAGAAGTGTTGAACGGGAGGGGACATCTGTGTACAGCTGATGCATTTTGCTGAGAGCAGTGAAACAGACATTGTGAGTCACACCGCCACATGCAGTACTGTAAGGCTCGTGCTAAACTAGACCTCATGCGTTAATTTGATTTATTGGTTACACGGAACTTCGTATTATCTTTATGTTTCTAATTCTATATTAGTTACATTTTTGTATTATTGTACCTGAACATATAAAATAATATTGCAAAAATTATACACATTTGTAGTGACTAATATACGTATTATTCCACAAATATAAATATAAATAAACAAATACACTATTCGACAAAAATATCACATCCAAAGAAAGTATTACAAACGTTGAACTATTTACAGTTCAAAATTGTGCACTAAGTGTACACGCAATATGCTTTAGTAAGACACCACGGGTAACTAAAAATATAGTTTAAAAAACAGACGCTATTACTAAAATGGCATCATGAGTATCAGTCATTCGATTTTGGAAACAATCAGGGGTTTTGTAAATATTGATGTAGTGCGTGATTTAGCACAAGATTGTTTACGTATGCCTACGTGACTACGTGTTGGAAAGACAACGAACGGAACGTTCGGCTGCTAATGCGTGTGTCTGTTCCGCGGCTCTCAGCAAAATGCACGAGTTCTACAAATGATGTTACGTAACTTTCATAATATAATACAACGATGGTGAACAAGCCAGATAAGTAAACTAAAAAATAATAAATAACAAGTGATGTGGAATATAGCAGCTGAATGGTAGTACAACTCTCGTATTCCTTGGGGTTTGATTACGTTAATTAGCTGGATCGAATACAGCTTGTACACATAAAGACGCGATGTGGCTTCGACGCGCACATTAGGCGTATAGCTTAGCTCGTTATTTATAGGTACAATGGTAAGGATGTTTAAATACACAAAATATAAGAAGGAAGAAAACTCTATCATGTATTAACTTGGTACTTACATGTTTTGAGTGCGTAGATTGCTGCTGAATTCGTTATTACACACACTGATGAAATTGACACTTAATACGACTGCAAGCCTGCTTGAATAGTCACACATAAGAGTTTACACAAATCACTTTAGCACTGAAATCGTTCGAATAGTTTTAACATTGATAGAGTCTAGGAAAGGCACGTTAGGAAAATGTAGGATATCGCTACAAGTTCACACATGAATTGCTAAGTTCGTTAATTGAATGAACGCCCGTTAAATGTATTTGAATAGCTAATTGCAATAAGCCCGTTGCTTCGAATTGCACGTTAACCGGGGCCGTAAAGGCATACTTAAACGGCGACAACACTTGAGAAATGCGAATGGCGTTATGCGTTACTGACGCCTCATGGCGGCGTCCCCAAGATAGAAAACGATACACGTCCGATCAGAATGAAAACGTGACTTACAGTGAGAAGGATTCGGGAAAGAAGGAATATGGCGGGGAGTGAAGATTAATAGAATTTTGCTATTGGCGGAGAGCGGGGCACGTGAGCAAGAATCGCACATGCGCTGAGCTAATTAGTGTGGTAATCAATACAGAATCAATATTAGGGATTTAATCGAGCGGGAAAATCTTATTCTAGAATATTCGACGGCGCGGGGTATTTGAACTTATTGTAATACTGAACAAGTGATATAGGCCTGATTGTAAAGTAATTAAATTTTTTCATTACATTTTGTTTAATTTAAAAGTTTGTCTGTGTTAACTAGTTAAAAAACATCTTTAATGACAATTATTCAAACGTTTAAGTCCAGTTTTTATTTAGTTATTCATTATTCCATTATATACAACGTACGACATATTTATAAAATTGTACCGTAGGCTTAGAAAAAGACTTTATCATAACGGTCCTTTGGTATACAATATAATTTTCTTCCGGTATACTAATAATCAGAAAAAACTACTAAAACGCCAAAACAGTAGAAACATGATACATAAAGGCCTTTTTTCTAATTTTAAAAATAGAAAACCTTAACGTTCAGCAACGCGTGTAGAC
The DNA here is from genome assembly GCA_035578175.1 of Catonia carolina. Taxonomy (NCBI): domain Eukaryota; kingdom Metazoa; phylum Arthropoda; class Insecta; order Hemiptera; family Achilidae; genus Catonia; species Catonia carolina. The sequence goes on from JAQMRL010000008.1 coordinate 23,249,198, forward strand.
AGCAAAACATACTGCAAAGAAATGCCATGCGGCTCGTAACAATTTTCCCACGTTATTCGTTCAATAAGACGTTACACGATGAGTTACACGTCAATGACATAATATATCTAAAATTGTCCTATAGGTTAATTTTTTTACGTCTGACTGTTGCCGTAAAGCAGATGGTGAGAAGGATGCCAGACCTGATCGGGAATCAAACCCAGGACCCCGGCGTAGAAGCCAGTTGCGCTAACCACTAAGCCAACGGGCCGGCCCCTATAGGTTCAGAAATAGACCAAAGATTTAGGTCAGCACAACTGGATTCTGTGCCTGCATCCCTGGTTCGATTCCTGGTCAGGTCTGGCAGTTTTTTATCTGAATATCACCTCATATCATTACCTTTTTACATGCCAAGGCTTATGTGTGCATCATCACTAAAATAATCCCTTGGTACACAATCTGAATTCTCCGCGTTAAACAAGGAATATTTTAAATTAAAAAACCCCTCGATCAACAATCTGAAAAAAATCCCTTAGTACATAACTGAATTCTCCTGATTTAAGAGGAATAGGTACTCAAAAGCTACAACACCCATAAGTTTTAGCACGATTTTTATATTCTGAATGGTGATTACTCCTCTGAGCCAGTAACACCATTTTTAAAAATATTGAAATGCCATTTAATCTTCTTGTATTAATATTACTTCTTTATTATAATTGTGACATATTATTTATTATTTTTTTTAGTTGGTGGTGTATTGTTTCAAAATAAATTAAGTAGCAAAATAAAATAAAAACAAAAAATATAGGCTACTATTCAGTTTCCATTAAAATTTATAATACAATGTTTATTATAAAATTTATGACTTTGTCAATTATAATTAAAATTTCAATGAAAATAACATGGCATTTTTAATGGAACCACTTAATTTCTCCAGTGCGTACGAAATAAAAAAATACAGAGATTAATAAAATTAATAGATGTAATTTACATTGAGTAGAATTGTGACGAGAAGTAATTTAAAGATGTTTTATTTGGGGAGACTTGAGAATGCTATTTTTTCTTTTCATTTACACAACATATTGTTTAAAAAATTAATTAATACAAAATTACGTTTTCTACTTGATTATTACAAAATTGCTTGGAGGAAAACTAATTGCTCTACAGTAGGCTAAAACAAATTGCTTACAATTTATGTTCATTCAACATTTTTGTTGTTTTTAGCAAATGAAACAATTTTTTATCGTTGATGAAATATCTCTTTCAATTTGATTAAAGCAAACACAGTACATGTTTTTATTAATTTTTTAAATTACTGGAACTAGAGACTTCATAATTTAAACTCACAACATTGATTTAATATTCTTATAACGTTTTTAATTGTTGTAGTTTTTAATAAAATATGTAGTTTTTCATATTTGTTTTCTCTTGATTTGCTATCTTTTATATGTTATTAGAAATTTTTTTATCTAAAATATAATGTCTTGTTGGATCTCCGATTTTGGCCATCGATTTACGAACGTTATACCTATTCATTAACCAGAGTTAAGGTGATTTAGGTAACATAACCTTCGTAACTTCACTAAAATTTATTATGTGAAACTATGAAAACCGATTAGCCTTTCGACATTTTTTTGACCATCCATTAATTGCAACATATTCTGGCCGTACAATGAAATCCATAATGTTGAGACGTATAATTCTGATAATTGTTCCTTAAATCTTACTTCCTCTGCTGTTAAATATGTCAGTTTTTTGCTTAAGAAAAAAATTATAACGATATTTAAATCCTTAAATTCAACGTAAAACAATATTTTATAATATAAAATATATAATTATAATATAAATAAAATATATATATATATATATAATAATATAATATAATATTATATTTCTTTAATAGGATGTCAACGCTGAGTAAAAATTCTGGGGAAAAAACTGAAAAAAAGGTCTAAAAACCACAGGTATAATATCGTTAGTAAACCTAATGCTAAAGCGAATATTATCGGAAATAAAACAGTTTTGAAGAAGTAAATCAGTTATGTAGTCTTAAAATAATTAATAAAACATTACATCAGAATTGGATAAGCTCTACTAGCTAAGCAGTTTTGATAGCGAACATTATTTGTAAGGGAAAATGACTGGATGCGTAACTCGGAAAATTAGTAATGAATCACAAGAATTTACATTGAAAATGCTGCATTCGTTTTTAACAGTTTTGAATACTCAAAACAATTTCGTTATTAAAAATATTGTAGCAATAACCCTTTAGACAACAAATTTTTTAATTGAAATTGATGTTTTATGTCAATTTAAACCCAATTACTCAGGCAATAGAATAAAAATTAGATGCTTAATTTATATTGTTATTAAAAAATAAAAATATATTCTAGTACAAACATTTTAAAATATAATTTTGGATGTCTCAAGGCAATGATTTATGATTACATTTTTATTTGTAAGAGATGGTAATAAAAAATCGTTTGATTAGAATTATTTGGCAATTTAATTTACCACTTAACAAATTGCAAACAATATAATTATATCTCTAATATTATTTTATACAATATTTAGCCAGTATTTTTGTACTGTTTTATTGTATTCATTTATATATCCAAATTTTTTGTTACATTTTATTTATTTTTCCTCATTTAAATATTTTTATATATGAGTATCTCACGCTTAGTTAACCTGTGTCCCTAGTGAGAATATTGCTGTGATTAGAAAATTGAGGTTAGTAGCTGGCTGTACAGATAGAATGGAACAAAAAATGAGGACGATAGAGGTGAGCTGATATTTCGCCTCTTGTTGATAGAGTTCAAAAATATAGAGAAAGATAGCACCATCACATGGATTGTATGGTTGTAACAATAACAACAATATATTTTCCCTCTGGTTAATAATTAGATACCAAAAGCACGAGTGGTTTAGAAGGGCCGATGAAACGTTGGAATGACCAATTCCAAAAAGCGGTGACACAACACGCTGTTACCTTAGCCCATAGAATCTCAAACTTCACCTACCGCCAACATTGAGCTTCAAACATTTTCTAGCGCCTCCTTTATTATAAGTAGACGTCAAAATGACATTTTGGTAACTGCTATAGGCCTACAGAAAAAATAAATATTTGAACTTGCATTAGTAAAGTGCCTTTATAATAAAGGCTGTTCGTCTTCCGCTGTCACTCCTGAAGGCTTACAGTGCCCATAGCGGGACGTTAGGACGTTATTGTTCATTTGAGAAAAGTTACCTGTACTTATCAGAAAAAATAATAATAAAAAACAAATGATTAAGCTGTTGCACATACTCAAGAGAATCCAGTCAGAAACCCGGACATCAGAATAGTGTGTGGTTGTCAAAAAATCGATATCTTACTGAGGTAACATAACCCAGACCAGTATCTCCAAAAATAAGGACTAGAAACACCAGGCAGCTGAACATAGAAGGCACTTCAGAACAACTTTAAGCTTATTTGTAGCTGTTTACCCGAAAATTCGACCCTGATGAGATGAAGTGTCTAGCAAACCAGTCAATAAAATTACATCGTCCTATTCGTTTTTGCCATTCGCATTAATAGTTTACATTATGTAGTTTGGAATTATGTCAACTGCTACAGTATTACAAACAGTATTTCTGTGCCCACGAGCCTCATCTCTCCAAAGCCATGCTTCCATTTAGTCTGCAAGGACAGGAGCAAAGCTTGAGCTCGTGACTTATATACTATGAAAAATATTACAGAAATCAAATAAGCTTATGAAAAATCTTTAAAGCTTTACGAAAAACTCAAAGCAAAACGCTACAATGATTCTATTTCCAACAGAAAACTAAAGAGTTTTAAAAAGATTACTGGAGTTGTTAGTCACCTGAAAAGAATACGATCAAATATTGTAATAAACAGAAATGATATTTTCTCTTTATGGGTGTAATATAGTTGATTAATAAAATAAAATTTGTTGAATCTATGTGTTTGGCGGTAACATGCCGACATAATGACATTTTAAATTAACGATGTTGTTTTTTTTACAAAATTTAAATTAATGATGTTGTTTTCTTACAAAAAGCAAGTGCAAGAAGCGGGGTGTGTCCGGGAGTCTTGCAAGTGGGGTGCGTGAGACCTTTAATTAATAAAGGATGGAAGAAAAAACCGTTGGAGGATGGTCGAATTTGATTGGTTAAGTTTTTAAACAATGCGTAATTGGTCGAATTTATAAAAACGGTTTCCAGTGAAGGTTACTGAGGGACGCTAGCCGCTTTTCTAGAAACGAGGCACTCCGGTTCAACCGGGAAAACGAATAAAAATGAAAGTTAGCGAACAGTTCAAATATAAAATTAATGTTAAATAATGGTAAAACTCTTAACCAACAAATACATAGTGATTTTAATAGAAAAAAACGTATTCTTCAGAAAATAACAACAAAATATATTATTTTAATACTCATCAACAGATAACCATCGACGGACTTTTGGCGAATGACTATCAACGTACACCCAAAACATCATCTTGATATTGTCATGACTAAGGTAGTAATCATTAATATATTGTAAACGGTACCGTACTCATTTAAATAAGAATCATTTCAATGTAGTGAAAATCAATACTTTTTGTGTATAACATAAATTGAATTTATAATACAGTATTACTTGTCATTTAAAAATAGCTAACCTTCTCAAATTAAGTTATTTGTTTCAGAACCTACGGCAGCTAATGATTATATATTTTCAATTTCTAATTACAATATTTTTTTATTATTTTGGTTTTTTTTTAAATGTTAATATCTCTTTTTTTGTATTTAACGTTGCATCAACTACAACGGTCATTAGCGACGACTTTGGGGGTGTAACAATGGAGGATTTGGTTATACAATGGAGGATGAATTATTTTTTGTAACGTATGAAAATATGCCAAGCCTGAGTGGGGTTCAAACCCAGGACCGCATGATGAGAGGCGAGCACGTTACCAACTGCGCCAATGCGGCCGGCAAATTTTAAAATTTATTTCAAGTGGCATTCTCTTGTTGCGGGAAGTATTTATCTCCGTACGATAAGTACAATATTTTTTTTTAATAAGGTGTAATTATTAACTTTAAACAAAATTACAAAAGTGTGAATTGTATAACATGTTAATGTGTTTCAAAAACTTAACTCTGGAAAAAATTTACTTATAAACTAAACTTAACTATATACAATATGATATATTATTTTGAGATATAAATATTACGATTATATTTTTATTTAACTGACTGACGTGATAATAAAATAGTATAATTTTGTTCTGAGGGAACATTTAATTGTAAGCGTTCTGTACTCATACAAGCCGCTCGAAAGCCACGCTTGTTTAGTTTTGCGCATCGGTTACCAGCTGTTTAAATCGACTACAGCAAGTCAGTATTTCAGAACGATTCGAGGGATGTGTGGGCGACCTGCAGTTGTTTGCACCGTAAAAATTGTTAAAATCGTAATGAGTTTCAACGGAGGATTAAACTAGCGCTGTGTATAATTCACTGTGTAATGTTTAATATTGCCCTGGCTGAAATGCTATCAAGGGTTGTGTGAGCTTTAATAAGAGTTGGCTAAACATTGCACGAGGTATTCGGGGTAAAAAACACAAATAACGAAAAAATACGCTACTACGATTAAAACGTTGATAAAATTTATTTCAGTTGCAAAGGGAAATAACATTTATATATGAGAGATAATATTGGACTCCCGGGAAGGCTTAATGAAACATTCAAATTATAGATCCAAACATACTATAGAAGTATTTAGTAACTTACATTTTCAGGTAAATTATAATAACTAACTACATAGTCAAATTAAAATTCTAAATTAAAAATAATAACTTTAAAAAGCACTCATGATGCTTACAAAATCTGTTATAAAATTGTTTATTATAAACAAAAAAAATTGTTAACAATTAAAATTGTTTATTATAATTTCTATAATTTCATAGATAGTATTTTGTTTCTTTGGAGTAAATTTCCCGAGGGGTAAAAAAAACACACGATTATTTTTTTTACGAGACTAGGGCAAAACCTTATGTCACACTTTGCTAATATTTAGGAAAAACAGTTTTAAACTTGGAAACCATGATATAAATAATACTAATAAATAAAATTTATGTCGATTTAATAATAATATAAATTTATCTGAAATTTTTATTAACATCTATATATTAGCTGAAATATGTATAATATTGTTATAGATTTATTGAAAAAAATAAAGGACTTACATTTTACTGCGAAACAGCTGTTATACGAGTTGTAGCTATTAAATAAAGTGACGAACGTTGTAAAAAAAAATATTTTTATGTTATACATAATTACGTATTGTCACCTTTAATATACACTCCTTTTCTATCCCTAAAACGCTCCATGCAAATTTTCAATTGTTGCAAACAGTGCTGGAAGGCATCTTCTGTCAGCTCCTTCAGGGGACGTGCCGCTTTCTCTTTTACAGCTTCCACAGACTCAAATATTGTCCCTTTTAATGGAAATTTCACCTTAGGTAACAGGTAGAAGAAGTCACGTGGAGCAAAATCTGGTGAATAAGGTGGATGTTCTAACACTGAGATGCTGTACTTGGTTGCGAACGTCTTGACAGATAACGTGGAATGAGCGGGAGCATTGTCTTGGTTTTTTCCTTCCACATTTTGGGGTGTTTTTCCTTACTCTTGATTAATCGTTTGATCTTCAAGAACGCAGTGAAGGTACACAATCCCATGGATATAAAAAAAAAATAATCATCATTGTTTTAAATTTTGACTTGCTCATTCGAGCTTTTTTGGCTCTCGGTGAAGTTCAGCTCTTCTAGTGCATGGATTGGCACTTCGTTTCCGGATCATAAGTAAAAAACCACGTTTCATCACATTTTATTATCTTCTACCTGTTCCATAAGGTGAAATCTACATTAAAAGGGACAAAATTTGAGTGTGTGAAAGCTGTAAAAGAGAAAGCGGCACGTCTCCTGAAGGAGCTGACCGAAGATGACTTCCAGCACTGTTTGCAACAATTGAAAACTTCCATGGAGCGTTTTAGGGATAGAAAAGGAGTGTAGCCTATATTGAAGGTGACAATAAGTGATTATGTATAAAAAAATAAAGGTTTTTACAACGACAGTCTCGTTACTTAAAAGCCACACCTCGTAGTACACAGATTACTTACCAACAGATGACAGTCAGGTTGGCAAACACAACAGGCTAATATTTTTCTTTTTTAATAATATTTTACAAAACAAAGAAGTTGAAAACCTTTTTGCTATTCCTAATGTGTGTAGGTTGCAATCTGTTCAATTTTTTAACAATAAGCAACTCCATGACCCAATGAGGTGAGAATGATATGTATGACGTGTAAATGTGGTGTAGTCATGTACAGACTCAGGCCAACCATTCCTGAAAGAGTATGGTTAATTCAATGCCAACCATCAAAGTACACCGGTACCAATGTTTATTATTCAAATCCGTATAAAATTAACTACTTATACTAGAATTTTAACCAGGAACCTTCTTCTTTGAAAATCAGCTGTTAAACAGCTGACCCACGGCGACGACTTTGCCCCTAGACTAACCCGGTGGGTTAAGTTCAAAACTAGCCAGTAAATTCATGGAAAATACCACATTAATTGTAAGGATCTTCCCCAATTTAGAATGGACATATAAGTGTTTTCCTCATTGGACTTGTAAGGATCTTATCCCGTTTAGAATGGACAGATAGGGGGTTTCCTAGTATACTTACTAAAATTTTAAAATATGACATATCATGTGACTTATAAATTTTTCTCCTTGGTAGTGTTATCATTACATTTACAACTGACATAATGAAAAAACGTAAAATAATTGGAAAAATGAACTTAAAAAGTTTTCCCCCGTTGTCTTTGTAAGGGCGTACATAAAAAATCCAATGTTTTAGATTACGTGTTACATAAGAAATTACATGTTGTAGAAAGAAATGCATGTTACAAAATAAATTGGAAGGAAACACTGACGTATTATTAGAATTAAGTTACGTTTTAATATGAACAGATATTAATGTTACTGTTCTATAAAAATGCGTTACTTAAAACAACCGACCCAAAAAATTGTGTTCTGTTTTTGGTTCTAACAAACTATTTCCATCGTTTGCTCGTTTCCTTATGTCGGCATTTTAATACTGAATAAAACTCTTAAATACTAATATTTTAATGTGCGTGTTTAATATTTCAATTCTACAAATACGGGTTTAATTGTAAAGCACAGGAAAACTTTTTTACAACTAGGTTAGTAGTATATTTTTATGGAAAAAGATATTATTACTATAGGCCCTAACCTAAAACAAATTATAGCGACATAATTGCATTTAAAGTATTTTATTTAAAAATAACATTAAATTGGTCTATTAATTAATTTTATAATTAAAAACAAACATTTATATACGGGTAAATAGATAAACAACTGAATCTAATTTTTAGAATTAACTCGTTGCATAAATAGCTATAATTGTTAACATTATTTCAGCTATTTCAGCAATGTTTTAATTAAAGAACTAAATTACATTGATTATATAAAAAAAACGAAAAACTCTGATATATTAACACATTAATTTTTACGATTACACTCGGGAAACCTATTACAGTTATATAAACCGTCTTTAAAAATAGAGTATTGTTTTCAGTAATGTATGAAAACGTACCATTTTTTATTACAAATTATTAGATTTTATACTTAATTACAAAAGTGCACAGTAAAATAAATGTTCTAATTAAAAATGTAATTTCCATTATTTATGTGTAATGTGTAACAGTAAAAACAATTAATACAGTTAGTTTGTTTACAAAAATAATAATATATTAATAATTGTGTATAATATAAATTAGTATTGGTTTGGTAGTTTATAATCATTCAATTTCTTTGAATTTTTAGTGGTCTGTTTTATTAAATGTTTTTTGTTACAAACCAAGAGATTCCCCTAACTTCGTCTCTTAATGAAAGACTTAAAAATGTTAGTATTGTTTAATTTTATCGAAGTAACTAAATTCCGGGAGAAATATTTCGCCAGCTGTAAAACACTACAGAAGCATTTTCAGATCTATGTTTATCGAATGTAGCCAATTTTGAAACGTGTAAAGTAGGCCTAACTTTAGATACTTTTTGAAGCTCTTTTTGCAGCTCACAATATCAGCATTCGTTCACTATTTTCTTTTCTTCCGTCCAATCGAGTCCTGTTTTTGCTCTTCGTGGTAAAATCCTTGAGCTAACGTAAGTAACCGTAAGTTGCTGAATAATTTATACAACCAAGCAAATTATTTGCTGCAAGTCAGAATATTTTTTCAGTTTATCCGAGTTTTCTTTGCAGTAATTAATAATTTTTCCTAACACCTTTGGTCAAGTGTCTTAAAAATTCGTTTTGTGAACCAACCGTTTTTCATCCATTCTGTACCAGTCTTAATAGATTTTAGCTCTTTTTCTATTCGTTTCCATTAATAATTTGATTTTCTTGTACAGTTCTACACTTCCTCAGAACCAATATTGAATGTATATTGTCTTTGGACCAATTATATTGCAGAGAGATGTCTCTGTTTCTCTTAACCAGCTTTTCCTGCCATTCTAAGGCATTCACTCGCAGATTTTATCACAGTAAATCTCTTATCTTGGGCTATTTTACGAAAGATTTTATCTCATACAGGCGGTGAGTTCTCCAGAGTGCACCGGCCATCTTTCCCCCTCTGCTGTTGTTCGCTTCCAGACCTATGTTTATATGAACATTAACATTTTTCTTTCAATAGAATCAGCTGCCGAGAGATTTCTGTTTAATTTTGAATCACGCTGTGTTCTTTAAAGGAATACTAAGTACAAAACGAGGCAACCAGAAGCTACCATTTACCTTTACTCACCGCCAACTAATGAATTTACATAAACTATAGTAAGGAATTGAATATTAAATCTACTGAAACAGCTTAGAGTATTATTTCTGGGGAAATAAGCATTTCCGTTTGTTTGTTAAATTCCATAAATACCTTTATTTAAATAGCTATTAAAAGGTATTTATTACAATTCAAATAGCACCGAGTTGTAAATATTTAATTAAAATAACATCAACTTGTATTATTACGATTGCTTCTGTATTAAACTATTTCAACTGCCTTCACTTAGGTTAGGATGTTAATTAGAAATACTTTAACTGTATTGAATATTTAACGTTGAAATTCCGCCTCAATTGATATTTATTTAAATCTGTTTGTAGGTATGGATCAAGAGCACGGGGAAGTTTAATGCTTTTCAAGTTGTAAATTTTAGTCTTGATTTCATTAATACCATAATTTTGCTTTTTTGCCATTGTTATTTATATTTTATTTATTTACGTTAAGATTTAGTCTGAATTGTCTATAACATCAATATTGGAATTGTTTGTTGTTCCCCAGAGTTGTATAATATCTCCCAGAATTATACGATACAAGTAAAACGTTAGACAGAGTACACGTTACATGGTAAAACGTTAAACATTATCCAAAGGTAACTGGAACACAATTCATTCACTGAATGACAATTCAAGACTGACCCTAAACAAACCGGCCGCATTTTTATACGTAAGCTATGGAAACTACGACATAAACAATTTTGATATAATAATATACTTAAATACAAAGTTTTTCTGACGGTTTCTAAACCGTAAACACACTAGGATTGAATAAAAGGTTACAACACCATTAGAAAAGGGCTAATTATCTAAGTAGATACGTACACCGACCCTTTTTAGGTAGCCGGCAGAATAATAAGCCTATAATATACCTAAATATTTTTACACAATATTGCTATTTCTTGGAAATAACCCGAATTATCAACTATTATTATTTTACATTAACGGTTCTACAAACTCAGTCCTGCTGGAGAATTCTGCAAACAACACTTTCCTTTTAGATATTGTCACAATACGAACAAAGACTTAATGCATATCCAAATTATTTCACGATTAATTTACTGGGCAACAGGGGTGGTACTTTTACAAGAATTAATAGATACGGTATGTTTGACTTAGTAGCAAATTTTATAATTATTATTTATTGTCTTTTAAACTTTACTTCTGTCACCGTCATCCCCTTTGATTCGGTAGCCTACTGTGCTGCCGACTATCAAAGCTTCCAACTTAGTGACAGAGAAACGCCAGTAGTTTTGAAAGGGGCGGTAGGCCTGTGGTGCCGTACCGACCGAGGCCTTTGTCACCAAGGCCGAGACCAATAACCACCCCCTACCACAGCGCTCTCGGCGACTATATAAAGAGCGCACCACTGAGCCAGTGAGGATCGATTTCATGCCACTGTACAGCATCGACGAGACTTCCTACATCGGCACACGGCTACCGGACTCCAGCGATAACTCATCGACGATCCTGCAAGAGAGAAGATGATGCTTCCGCTCGCCGACTTGACACCGTAAGCCGTTGACCGAGACCATCATTGCTCGCTGACACAAGCGATGCCCACAGCGGTCCCTTGACCGAGCCTTACGCCCATCGGATCCGACAAAGCACCCATCGACGCACTACTGCTAGGGAAGAAGATGATGTCTCCGCTGGACGACGACACACTGACTACGACCGACACTTTGTGAAGACGACCAACGCTTAAACGACCCTTTTCAGGGCCACCAAAAAGTAAAGGTTTCAACTCGCTACTTAATGTCGCCATCCGTTGATACTTCAAAAATCTTAATTCATTTAAAATGCTTTCTAAATTTATTTAATGATATTTTGATCAGTAACATTTTTTCCCATAACGGGCAGGTGGAGTGTTAAATTAATTGCGCTCGATCTGTTGGTTCCAGGGCTACAAAAAACAGTTCAGTTTCTTATTACCTAGTCAGCCAATTATATGACTGAACTATTTAAGATCAGAAGAGGTAGAGGTGTAAAACGTACTAGTCAGTGTTATATCCTGTGAAAGTAATGAATTTCACTATACAGCCAGACCATGTGGTGAATGAAGTAAAGGTGTTATTTGCAGGGTGAAAAGTGGATGTTTGTCGGAGAGCCTGGCATACTGATAACCTTACTCTTTCAACTCAGTGAGGAAGGCAATAGTAAACCACCTCATTCCTCGTTGTATTTGTAAAACCTCTAGAGATTCAAACCAGCCTTTCAGCTGTTGATTTTAACAACAACTGTAACATATAGCTTATTTAATTCATATTAGCTTAGTCTATAGGAAATTTTTCTATAAATGTATCAACACGGCCATTACAGGCCTATATTAAATTCTTAATCTGTTTGAGGAATTAAAAAAACAAAATAAAAACACAGGAGCAACATTATTATGAGCATTAAATAATTCACGACAGTTTCTATCCATCCATTCTTTAATCATTCACGGTACAATAAATACTGAAGTAACAAACTGTTTTAAAATGTTACCACTAAAAGTTTTATAGCCAGAGATAATGCCAGTAACGGATGTTAGGTTAGAAAAACGTAATTTTTAACTAACAAAAAATGGGTAATGGGAAATATTTTCCCCCTGATCCAATATTATCTGTTTAAAGTCAACATTATAGTGTACTGTAGACAAGCATGGGTGTGTTTGTCTTTATTACTTTTTACTCTGTTTAAAAAACATACTTACTTCCGAAATGTACAATGCACTGCTATTTTTTAGACATGCAAATTGTTGTGAAGGTGTTATTAAAGTCTCTCCTATAACTTTCTTAGATAAAAGACAGTATAATTAGCATTTTTACAGTGCTACTAACCATATTTCCACTTGAGATCGCTAACAATAAATAATTCTAATTAGAGTTGTCAGTTCATGTTGTACAAAACTGTAAAATTATAAAGAAACTTTATTATAGTTTTCTACTTATTTGTTTTAAAGTCTTAAATTTACTGAAAGTTAACAGTTATCGACAAGTTCAAGCTTCAAGCTTTCAAGATTCGGTTTGGCCTTGAGGGTTCGTTGCCTTCCAAAATTACAACTCGCTTATATTATGCGTCTCTCTATTTCACCTGTTTGACTACTTCCGTAGATATTTACTTTCACAAGATAGATGTATCCATCTGTACGCTGTACCATATTGTCATTGACATTAATATTGGAACGTAGTTTGTGATTAGTCTAAAAGTAGTTAATCTAATAGGTTGTGTATTTTAGAATAGATTGTTTATTTTAATAATTGTGTATTGTATGGGTGGAGCGTGTTGAAGGAGGATAGTGAATAACGATGAATGAGATATTTTTTTAGGAAATCGAAAATAGTAAAAATGTTTTCTTTAATTTTTATTCCTTTGCAATATTCTATTAAAATGGAGAAAGTTTTTGAAGGGTCTACATCAGACCGCAAGTATAACAAAAGTTAGCGCCTTTGTAGTCAGCCAGTCAAAAATTGAACTTGTAAATTAAAAGTGTTATCCATTCGTTCAAAACAGTGTTGTTATGGAACTCGTTCTAAACTAAGTCAATAGTGATTCTCGTGTGGTTAGTAGCGCAAGTATTTGTGGACAGGTAATCGTTTTGGTTTTTAACAATAGTATATTGTTAGTTTAAGTTTAAGTATTGTAACTGATTTATTTTATGTAATCTAATAGTATTTGTTAGTCAGATAAGTTAAATGATTTATTGTTATTTTCAATTGTAAATTAAATAACTAATTTTTATAAATTATTTTTGGTTTTATTCATTAAACCCAGATTCCGAACATGGTAGGCTTAAAAGTTACAGTACTGTATCATTTTTTTAATGCCTTGTGGGTTAGAAAATAAATTGAACTGATAAAGTATTGATAAAGAGTATTAAAAACTTATGCATCTAAAAGTGCGAGGAATATTTTTAATGATATTTACAAACTTTAAAAAAAATATTAACATGTACTAGTCATCTGGTATATCTCATTAATTCTCAAAGAAAATGATTTAAAATATTTTTGGTCATACAAAATATTTTCATACCAAATTTTTGTAAAGTTTGCCCTTTGAATGGTAAAAATATAAGGCCTACATTTCATAATACAAAACTTGAACTTTTTAAAATTTTAGAGGTAGAGTTTTACTGAAAATAAGTGTGTGAAATACTTCGTGATATACAGAAAATATGGATATATTTGATAAGATATTCCTCTGTGAAATTAAATTGTATATTTCATAACTTTCTCTTCCCGGAATGTGTGATTAGATTGTAGTAAAATTTATCCATGTTCCTATCGATTTTTTTTGTAAGTGAAGAACACCCGAGATTTTGGATTCTCTCTGTTTTCCGTAAATTATCATTACCAGAAGAATATTTTCAACTTGTTCGTACCTAGAATTATAATATTTAGAAATGTAAAGAAATATTGACCAAAAACACTTTTCAACCTGACATATTTCCTGGAATCATTACCGTAGCTGTCAGTAGATATATTCAAATATATTACGTATGTGTAGCCTACATTTCTACCCTATATTCGAAAACAGTGTTTATAAATATATTAACTCTTACCAGACATACTTTGTAATTTTCTCAGTTTGTTTATTTTCCAAATGAAAAACTCATCTTTACGTATAATCCAAACATTATTTTGTTTCCATGAATACCTTCTTAAAAATACGAATAAAAACAATTTATAGGCCAACTAACAATATTAAGTTGCCTATAACGGGCAGGTGGAATGTTAAATTAATTGCACTCGATCTGGTGGTTCCAGGGCTACAAAAAATAGTTGTTTTTTTATCACATAAACAGCTAATTATATTATGACTGAACTACGTATTTTAGAACAGAAGAGGTAGAGGTGTAAAAGACCTTGGCCAGAATTATCACCTCTAAGAGTAATGAATTTCACTACACAAAAGACCCTGAGATGAATAAAGTGAAGGTGTCATTTGCAGGCTGAAAAGTAGATGCTTTTCAAAGGGCCTGGCATGCTGATAAGCATTCTCTTTGAACTCGGTGAGAAAGGTAATAGTTAACCACCTCATTCATGGTTTCGAAAGCTATAAATTTGACTTCCTACTGGGTAAAACATATTCCCAAATTTGTATGTTTAAAATCTTTTGACATCGCCCAGTGGTAATTTTTTGATGTTTTTGGCGGCTATACCATTCAAAACATTAGCCTGTTAATAAACTTAAAATATATTACTAAATACGAATGACCCACCGGGTTGGTCTAGAGGTAAAGTCGTCGCTAAAATCAGCTGTTTAACAGCTGATTTTCGGAGACGAAGGTTCCTGGTTCAAATCCTAGTAAAGGTAGTTACTTTTATACGGATTTGAATACTAGACAGTGGTTACCGGTGTACTTTGATGGTTGGGGTTCAATTAACCATACTCTCTCAGGAATGGTCGGCCTGGGTCTGTACAAGACTACACCTCATTTACACGTCATACACATCATACTCATCTCATTGGGTCATGGGGTTGCTTATTGTTCTGAATTGAACAGATTGCAACGTACACATATTAGGAATTAAAAAAAAAATAAAATAAAAATAAAAAAAAAATACGAATAACTTCTGTTTTTATATCATGGATTAGGCCTTCCAACCGGTTCTGACTTCTTTGCCTATCTCTTTCGCGGCCTACAAGAAAAGCTTAATGACCTTTTCGGCCACCTATCTTTAATCATTCGTATAATGTTCCTCACATTTCTCTCTGTATTTTCCGACTTTTTCTAAAAGAGATGAGACATTTGATGGGACCGGATTTTCTTCATTCTTAATCTGATCTATCAAAATATACTTTTAACTCTTCTTAAGAACCGCATTTCTGCTGTCTGGAACAGACATTCATCTTTCTTCCCAAGTACCCAGGACTCACTAACCTACAGTTATACTGAAACAGCCAGTTCCAAATCACAGGATTTTATGTTACTAACTCATATCAAAATTCCTCGAATAGATAGAAAAAAATATTCAATAATAGTGCTACGAACCTAAATAAACTATCAATAGAAAACAGAAGTTTAAAAATAATGGTGGCAAAAGTAGATATTTATAAATTGTAAAAAATCAGTTTTACCACCATTTAACATTATTAGAAATAAAATTAACTATTTAGGTTTACTTATATTATGATAAACGGCAGAAATCAGTGAAATTAAACTTTGATATAAAAATACGTACAAAATCAATTCATTAATACAAAAAATATAATATAAAATCAGTTCATTAGGAGAAAAAGAAACAATTAAACTATTACTAAAAGAGTGTCATACATTCCGAACGGAAAACAACTAGGACTTCAACTCCTTTTGAATAACATGTAAATTAGGGGGAAAGTTTTGCTACTAGAGAAAAAACTAGTTTATAAATTGCACGCGCACGCAGCGCAGTTGCAATTATAAGTACATTTTAGGTAACATAATCTTTGATAGTCTTTTACAACATATACATTGTCATTATCTTCTACATTTAATCTTACGGAAAACATATTTTTCACTTGACGCTTGTATATATGATGTTCAGATATATTAAAATCTGTACCATATTTCCTTTTGGTCTTATTCTATTCATCTATTGTATTTGGTCGCATTGTTCACAATGTATTCTTTGTTATCATAAAAATGTAATTTTACTGTATGGATAATATGATTTAATATAATATAAAAGTAATGTAGCATAGAATAATATAACACATGCTTATTCCCTACTGTAGGGCATTTGAAAACCTTTCAAACTCTTATAGAAAATAGAAAAAGAATTCTCAATAAAGTAATGAGGAACTTTAAATAAAAATTCTCAAAAGAAAATTATTTTATTTGTATTTTCTCGCATTAT
The DNA here is from genome assembly GCA_035578175.1 of Catonia carolina. Lineage (NCBI taxonomy): Eukaryota > Metazoa > Arthropoda > Insecta > Hemiptera > Achilidae > Catonia > Catonia carolina. Next base: position 23,265,888 of record JAQMRL010000008.1, read on the forward strand.
AGTAAGAAAAAGTAGTGCAACTATTGAAAAAAGCTAAAAAAAAAAATTTTTCTTGACATAGTTCTCTTTATATTTATTCATTACAAATTCAAGGCTTAGCCTTGTTGCTGCAATCATCAGTTCCTTTCAACTATTATTCTTTTCATCTCCACGTAGCCTACTCATTGAATCATTATTATAGTATATTTCATTAATCCTTCTAAGTTCCGGTCTCTCAGCCTTGCTGTTCTTCTTTTACCCATCAAATAGTGCATAATGAATTAATTTTGTCTCTTCTTATGCCCGATACATTTTACGTTTCAAGCTTGCAACGATTTATCTTTTGCATCGCAGTAATATTTTCCTGGTAGTATTTTAACCGGTCCAGCAAATTTTTGGCGTACAAACTTTAATTTTTTGGATAGCTTCATCCTCACAGGTTTTTGTTTCAATATCTTAAATTGATGCTGAAAATACCTATAAATTGGAGAACACGACATGTTCAGTAAAAAAGGAAGCAGCTAGACTTAGTCATTAAACATTTTATTTAGCTATATTCGAAACGAAATCAAAATTATCGCTCTTAAACTGTTTTATTTCCCAACTTTTCTAGTTTGTCTCCACTTTTTATTTTACTATCAGTAGTTTCCACTTTTTATTTATCTAACAGTGATTGCGAATGATCTGCTAGTTCCAAGGCTGCAAAAAAAAATAGTTCTGTATTTTATCACTTGGTCAACCAATTATATGATTGAAGCATTTAAGACCATAAGAGATAGTGGCGTAAAATACACTAGTCAGATTTTTCTCTTTTGAGAGTAAACAATTTCATCATTATAGCCAGATCTGTGGTGAATGAAGTAAAAGTGTCATTTGAAGGGTGAAAAGTAGATGCTTTTGAGAGGGCCTGGCAAACTTATAAGCGTACAAGTCCACTCAGCGAGGAAGGCAATTGTAAACCGCTTTACCCCTCGCTATAGAGGCTTTAATAAAGCCTCTATAGGCTTAATCCAGCCTTTTGAGAGATGACCTCAACGAGAACAACATGTAGCAGTGGAATATTATTTAAAATTTTTAGTAAGATAAAAGATAAAAATTTGTTTGTTTCTTTGGTATATGAATATTTCATTTAATCTTACCACTAGAAATATTTAGTTAATGGAAGCGAGTCGTGGGTTAGTACAAAACCACAAGAGGGTAGAGTACAGGCAGCAGAGATGCGACTCCTGCGGAGAACAAAGAGTTGCAATCGCAGGGACCAACTTATAAATGTTATGAGAACAGAACTGGATGTTTGCAACTTAGGAAAATTGCACAATATTGAAATCGATGAAAAGAGCAAATAGAGAGAATGTCTGACGAAAGGATCCTACTCAACGTTTTGAAATACAGGTCGTAGAGGAGAAGAGATTTTGGAAGACCACTCAGGAGATAGCTAAAATTCAATTGATTTTTGTCGTCGTTGTGAATCTGAACATGCAAGAGCCTAATCCTTGATTGCGAGAAGGAAAAGAAGAAATTAAAATTATCTCCGTTATAAGCGCGAAAATTAAAATATTAAATAACGAATCTTAGTTTCCCTTCAAACATGTAACTACACCTTATTATGCGACATATTTTGATACAATGACTAATAACAAAAATGTTCGTAAAGTTTTTTACCTTCCTTCTAAAGGTCCTTTCAGGAATAAAAACGTCTAAATTAAGTCCAGTTATGTATGCAACCAAAAATACCGATATTCATTGAACTCGGTTCAGTGGCAATAAAACATGATACCGAAACAAACTGTCATTCACCTAAATTTACTCTTATTACGCACTTGGTGAATTCTGAAAAGAAAGTACAGACAATTTCACGTTTATTTCCTGTTGAAGAGAGGGTTTGAACTTGAATGCTTTCATATTTACCTTGTATTCTCTTGTCCATCCTTCGTTCCTTTCAGATCCTCTTCATGCGTTCATTGTGTTTCCTCTTTAATTCTTCTCTCTCATTGGTTTTTCTCCTCAACGTAATGACTTGTTGAATTGTTTTTAGCATTTTCCTGAATTTTTTCCGATAGTCAAGCCGTTTTCTGTGATGTTTAGGTTTTGAAATCATCTTTTGTTTCAGTTATTTTGGCATATTTTTGTTGTGTTTGTAATATCGAAGATGAGTTTTGTGATTCTGTTCTGGTTCATTTTGTACATAAATTTTGTTGTATAGGATCTAGTCTTAAGACTAATGAGTAATACTATTCTGACTTAAACTACTATTTACGATATTCCTTTAGAGATGTTCAGCAAAATGTCGGTACTAAATTTAGTATAACACATTATGTAAACTTCACTTATATTGTGCACTTAAATTTAACACCAATTCTAATCGTGCACTAACACTGCTCTGCTTTCAAACACTGGAACTACATAAGCTCAAATGCTTTATTTTTTTTTCTGCCTTTGCACCGGATCATCGTTGTTCAAACAGCTGATTGCTTTAACGTTGTCATGGCGGTGAAGTCTTTCCTCGTGCTTCTGTGCGAACCTCTGGATTTCGCTGGAGATGAAATCCATTCGTAGGTTTCTGTGGAGGTTGTTGTTCCTTACGAACCAGGGTGCCTCGACGATGTTTCTCAGCACCCTGTTTTGGAAACGTTGAATGATGTTTATATTACTTTGTTTGGTACATCCCCAGAGTTGCATACTATACGTCCAAATTGGCTTTATCATCTGTTAATAGAGCAGAAGTTTGTTATACACTGATAATAAGGATCTTCCCCCAGTACAATTTCTGATACCTTAACCCGAGTTACTCTCTCTTCTTTTTTAACGTGGGATTTCCAGCGAAGATTAGCTTTCACTGTCATACTAAAATAGTTGACAGTGGTCGCGTGCAGCAGCTCAGCACGGGTATTAACATATAGGCTACTAGAATATGCTTACTTTTTCTGATAGTGAAATACATAAATGTGGTCACTAAATCTTTCTCTTTTGTTACTGAAACTATATGTGATCATTCTTGTATATTTGTAGATTTCTGATGAAAACCCTTTAATTATTTTTTAAGCTATTTGTCTTGCTTGTTTTTCAACTTCTTGTGTTTTGTTTCACAATAGATCAGTTCTGTATTGATTGTGTCTTTAGAGATATAAGATCAACAGTTTTTTCAATATAGCTTAAATATAGATTAATTGGTGACAAGTGTACTTCAAGTTATACACTTAACCAAATTATTAAAATCGTTACCGGATAAAATACAGAAATTCATTATTTAATTTTAATTGTACTTAGAAACATTAAAATCGTTTATAATTCACTTGAAATAGAACTATAAGTTTTGTACTAGTGTACTCTATCATAACGGAATGAAGGTGTTATAAGCAAAATGTAAGCAAATAGTTATTTACAATTTATACCTTACTTATGGACATATACTACAGGTCTGGTTCAACAGAGTAAAATACATTGCATCAGAGGTATAAATTAAACGAACTATGCGAGATCCGTTTAATTAAGTATCCTTGATGAACACAACTACAACACACAATACATATTCTCTACCGTCCGTACTCTGAATTTACATAGAGAAATTAAACACATATTTTCTGTCCAAATGCGGCTTTGTTTACTGGCCATGAAATTGGTAATTCATGTTCTTAATTTGAGTTCCAACTAAATATAGCTTGAAGTTTTCGTCCACTACTAAAATAAATCCTTGATTAACTGTAAACTGGACGCAAGTTACGTTAAAGTAAAGGGAGTTTACAAATTTAATGGTCTGAAAGTTTAGTACTGTTAATGCTAACCTTCTGTAAAGAGCTGCTAACCCCTATCCTTTTACAAAATTCAACTTATTTTGTCACCCACTATAAAATTAAATTTAACTTTAGTCTAATTAAAGTTTTGTTTTTGTTTTCAGTTTCACCACATTAACTTTTTTATATATTTTATATGTGGAACAAAACGAAATTGCTAATTAACACTGTAATCTAATAATTTCAATGTAAAATATAAGTAAATTTATAATTTTCTAATAAGTTATTTACCTAAATCTGTTCATCCTTGCTTTACTATTCATGGAAGAATATTTCTAAAAATATCATCATCATAATCTTGCTTATAACTTTTCCAAGTGCGGTCAAGTAGGGCCCAAAATAACTCCTCAACAACTCTCTCCTTTGCTGAACCATTTATTCATTTCTTCCTTAGGGGTCATAATTGAACCCACACGCCACACTATTGGTGTGCCCCTTGTTATTTTTCTTTTCACTCTTAAGTACATCATTCTTTTTGATAATGTACCTAACTCCCTTCTACAGCTGGCATCCAATCTATTAGATGCAACGGTTTGGAGCTGAAGCATTCAAACCATTGTAGCATTATTTATCCAAGTCTTCCAATTAGGTTTTCTATTCCCACGTGTTCTCTAATTACATAATTTCTAACTGTATCTCTTGTAGTCTTTTCTAATATGGTTCTCTTGAATTTCATCTCTACCAAACGTACTCAATTCTCTGCATTCCTAGTCACAGAGGCTGGAATCCAAGCTTTGGGATTTTTAGGATAACAATAAATCCCTAAAAATTAATCGTTTGTCATAAACTTGGGAATAACAAATTTCAAAGCTGGGTAGGATTACAGATCAAATTTCATGGTTTGATTTTCATACATTTTTCTATAACATTGTTTACCAATTTACTTTCATCACTTTGTATTTCAGTAAGGTGCTCCGTAGTCGTTTAGCTAAAAGTAGTTAGTGTTGTAATATTAAAATATATAAATTAATCACAAAATGTTTACACTATCGTTTCGACGTCATTTCGTTACTTGGTACTTAATAGCAATATATACTTAATAATAATATAATAATTATTTCAAAACGTAGTAATATTCTTATAGTTGCGAGAGTTTGGAGAAATTTGGGACTCTTACTTTATTTATATTGGACGTCGTTTTCGGCGGGTTGAAACGTTGCTCCGGCTTTATCAAGCATAAATGTCAGTTCGGTTTTAGAGTATTGTTCAGTTGTTTGATTCTACGACAGAGGATACACCGACCAGCGTATCGAAGCTGCGCAGAAGAATTTACCGTCGTGGTCTGTGTGAGGCAGGTGATCAGTACGAAGAAGAATGTACCCAACTGTGTATAATGATTTTGGATAAGAGGCGGAATATTGCAGACGCCATGTTTTTATTTAAGGCAATACATGGGTCTATTGATGCCAATATTGGGCATGTCGTGTACAGGGTTTCATATGTAAACTCTGGAAGGCACAGGCTCTTAGACTATAAGGTGAAGACTCGGTGAGATGCGTTCAAATTATGAATATTGTTGATGGTTACGGGGTTTATGTATTCAACAGGAATATAAAAACGTTTAAAAGGTTAATATGTTGGATATTTTTTTTTTTTTTTTGGTTTAACGTCCGACTGTTCTGCAATTACTGCTAATGTAGACGGTGAAAGATGAAATGATTGTGTGTAACGTATGAAAAGATGCCGTGCCTGACTGGGATACGAACCCAAGACCGCATGATGAGAGGCGAGCACGTTACCAACTGCGCCAATGCGGCCGGCAATGTTGGATAGGTTGATCCAGTTGGGACAGCCGTATGAGAAGTTGATAGGTGAACTAAGTAGTCTACCAGCGTTATTAAGTCATATAGGAGTTCTGGTTTGATAATTGTTGTTTTACTTATCTGTTAGCTTGGTGGATTTTCTTGTTGTTAGTGTTTATATTCTATCTCCTAGTTATCTTTCCACGCTGTAGGTATGGTATCATTGACAATACCTGTACAAGTTTACTTATAGGCATATAGGCATATGTATGTAGGCACATGTAGTTTTAAAGAGTTTAGCTTCTGACGTCCCCTGGACTTAAGTCCCGATAGGTAAGAGCAGCGTTTTCAAGGATTCTTACTGTAGCTGCACTTCTTCAACTCATCTAGCTCGTCCACGGATCCCTGTTAGTTCCTTTCATGGAGATTGGGATGGCAGTAAGGGGTGAGTAAAATGCTGTAAGGGCAATGAAAAAATAAAATAAAATAGTAATAACAAATAAAAAACCAAACACAAACATAATTAAGGTAAATTAAAACTATCGTTTTTGACACTGTTGTGCTTATCACGCACAACAAAAAATTAGATTAGTATCTAAAACACAATTTCATTGAAAATCTTAACTTAGATATGCAGGTAAAAATGACGATTGTTGTTTAGGTTTTGCCGAAAGGTTGGTTTGAACCTCTAGAAGCTTTACTAAGTAAAACAAGGAATAAGGTGGTTTGCAATTGCCTTCCTGACTGAATGGAAAAGTATGCTTATCAGCATGACAGGCCCTCCAAAAAGCATCAACGTTTCACCCTTTAAATAAAAACTTCACCTCATTCACCACAGGATCTGGATGTATATACAAATTCATTACTCTCAGAGGAGATAACTCTGACTAGTGTCTTTTACACTCTTGTTTTCTTAAGTAGTTCAGTCATACAATTGGTTGACAATGGATGTGATAAGGAACAGAACTATTTTTGTAGCCCTGTAAGTAGCAGATCAATTGCAAATAATTTAACACTCCACTTGTCTGTTGTGGGCATAAAATTGAACATGGGGATAAAAATGAAGATTCGAAATTAGAAAAACGAAATATTATTACATTATGAAGAATAACATTTTATAAAAGATCACATCATGAGGTGTCTACTTCATTGTAATCCTAATATTTGAGGTATTAATTTTCTACGCAAATGCATTAAATATATTGATTAAACATTTTTTATAAAATTTAATTTTGCAAACATGCTGAACACTCCAATGGAAGCTTTCCCATCTCACAAGAAGAAGGAAGTGATCAAATCTAAAGATTTTGCAAGCGCAGTATTCATAATTAAAAGAAGGAACATAGCTGAATCTGTTTAGTAACTTGTCATTTTTGGTTAGTATCCATTTGGTGCCGGCAAAAAAAAAACTAGATTATTGAATATAATAAATCTAACTAAGAATGTTATCGTTCCGGATCCATAGACGATGCTGAAGTGTTAAAAAGATGCTTCAGGTATAAAAAATATCTACGCATACGTATTAAATGGGTTATAACATTTAACAAGTTAAGATCGCAGCTAACTTTTATCTGGCCGTAATTTTAACCACACCTCACGTTACTTCTTCCATTTTTTCCTGCATAATATTTTGGCCTCAAGCTAAATATATTGTGCTTTTTAAAATCTTACATAGTGAATCACTTTAGAGTAAATATTTATGAATAAATTAATAAACTATGTACGTTTTTACGGTTTTTTTATCGTAGTTAAAATATAAGCTTATCTAAACGTTTTAGGCATTCATGAAAAGGTCAATAAATTAAGCTTATTTTATTATTGGATTGTGTTAAATATTTACATTTAAATAATTCATTCAATCAATACATCATCCTGATTAGTAAATAATATGGTCATGTTCATTGTTTTGTTAAATTTTACTTTCCTTGACCTAAATGCAGGGAATGAAAGTATTGGTTTCATGTTGATTTTTCAAACCAAATTGTTCACCAGAAATATACGTTTTCAGGCCCCATGAACTCATAAAAACAAGTTTTTACCGATTGGTTTGTTGGTCTGTGTGTCTATGAACAAAAATCTCAAGAACGGAATGTTATACGAAGTTGAAACTTGGGACTTTAATTTGGGTACCTCAAAGAGGACCCGACACAAACATTTTCATCAAAATCAGTCAACCAAAAGTAGAAGGTTAATCATGAAATTTTACCCTTTTTTGCAGATTTCTCAAATATGGCTTCTACGATTTTTTTTATTAAAATCACCACAATTACTGAATTTGTGTGCTCTACAAAATAGAGTAAGTGCTACGTCGGCTGAAATTCTTAAAAGGTGTACTATTGTGGTAAATTTGTTTTTTTAAGTTTGTGACCTTAATATTAATTTTAGGAGAAAAGCCTTTATGATAAAACTTATATAGAAAATTTAAAAAAAATACAACTTCCAACATTTTATTCTGCGTCAATTTCTGTATTTTGGTCACTAAAATCAGTAAAAATGGATTTCTTAAGATTCCAGCCTAAGAATGCACTTTACGACAAAGGTGTATAAGCTATAACTAAAGTTATTGAAGATTAAGGGACCTAGAACTTTTATTTTTAGCATTTTTTCTACAGAGCCTAGTTTACCATCAATTAGTAATTTTCTGTGAGCCTGGAGAACCTTCTCCCGATATTCGTTGATATTGTAAGTACGTGTTCGAGGCTTCGAGGCTTCGTTGATGTTGTAAGTACGTGTTCTATGTAACTATTTACTTCGTGTAAATGTAGAATATCCGAGGCTTTGTTGTAGAATAACGAAGCTTCATTGATGTTGTAAGTACGTGTTCTATGTAGTAATTTTTTCGTGTTAATGTAGAATATCCGTAATCCCTAATCTTGTCGTTGCAGTATAATTTGGTCGTTGTGCTGTTATTACTGACTGCATCAGTAGATTAGCATGTCCTTAAATCTTTTGTAGAGTTTAATAATGAAGTGTTGAACAGGTAATAAATTACAATCTTTGTGTAGTGTTGTTCTTTAAGTAAAAGGGTACTTGGGCTATCAGTCTTAGTGTCTTGAACTGGAATGATTGAATGTGCTAAATAATTGAAGATTTTAGACAGCCAAATATTTGGCATTCATAAGACCTAACGGGCCGTAAAATATTTGTGTAGATAAGTAACCGTTGATGAACAGGTACCCGTGACCGTTTATGTATCAAAGAGTACAAACATTTCAGTCTCAAATTTAGGATAATTATGTTAATTTTATATAAACGTGCCATGTCAGTCGTCTGTCAAATTTAAATTTACAAAATCATAATACCGGTATATTATACGTGTATTGGTAACTTACATGGCAGTTAGTATCAATTCCGCCTGAATCCTGAATCCTGAATCCTGGTTGAGAGGGCTAAGAAGCCCTATGATGGCGACATCGTGTTAAGGAACACCTGGTCGCTCGGGGAACAATATAACAGAATAATTGCAACCTCAAGAAATTTAGGGGGAATCTTATAGTTTAAATAGGAAATAGGATTCTGGTTCGTGGGACATTGGAACTGGGACTTGAAAGGAGGTAATTTATTTTTAGAAGTTATTTGTGGAAAATTTAAATTAAGGGACAAGTGGGTTTAAGAGCGGCTCTTTTATTTTATTTTTCAGTGGCCTTTTTGCAGTTTTGTGGGAGGCCTATTATCTTGGTGAGGGGAAGGCATGCATTTTACTGAACGTGGACTAAAGGTATAATTTAAGGTAGGGGTTAGTTTATGATTTCAGGGGAGACGGAAAGGGTAGAGTTTGGCATAATCACCGGCCTTTTTATCTTCTGAGTGTTTATTAATTTAAAATGGCGGCTCTTTTCACCGTAGTGGTGTGATTATGCATAGGAACATGGGGACAACTACCAACTGGGGGGAGTGAGTCATACAAGTAGGAGAGGCATGGGCAAATAAGAGGAATACAGGGCAGAATAAAAATGTGGCAACTCTAAATTTTGTTAAGTGGGTCATACTAAAATTTAGATAAAGTCGTGGAATGGTAATGGGATAGAGACTTCAGGTGGGTGTGGGCGTCGGTACAAGTCCTGAATGATCTGGGGTCCGTCAGTTTTCCCAGCGTCGTGTAGCCGTTTCGAGGTATTGTAAATAAAGTCCTCCATAGAAGGGAAGAGAAGGTGTTCGTGTATGATGCGATTGGATATAAGATAGTGGAACTGTGTGATGCACCGGAGGACTTTGTTCTGGTATGCTGAAGTACGTCTTTTGTTGGACTTGGAGAGAAAGGGCCACCATACCGGTGACCCGTACAAAAGGAAAGGACGTAGGATAGAGGAGTACATCAGAAGTTTCAGTTTTGAGGAGTATGCAGGAGAGAGGAACAAAGGGATGAGTAAAGCGAACAAGGCCCTACCCTTGCTAAGCTTGCTGTCAATGTGCTGTCGAAGTGTCAATCGTTTATCTAGGTCAACCCCTAGATATTTCACGCTGTTCTGCCATGGGAGGAGTTCCCCTTCCAATCGTAGAGGCGGAGGAACATTGCGTTTTAGTGTAAAGTGGATTGCTTCGCATTTTGTGGGGTTAAGTGATAGTCTCCAGACACGACACCAGCTAGTGATGTCCAGAAGCTGAGTTTGAAGCGCGCGGCAATTGAGGCGGAGGCATCTGCCGTGACGGTACAGAATAGCATCATCGGCAAACAGTCCGAATTGGATTGAATCACGGACAGGAAAATCGAAGGTGTACATAAGATAGAGGATGGGCCCAAGGACCGAGCCCTGAGGTACACCCGCGGACGAAGAGGTGAGTGGGGACATGGCCATGTGGAACTGAGGAATAGTGACAGAGACTTGGAATTGTCTTCCAGTAAGATAGGAATGGAGTAATCGGACAGTTGAGGGGGGAAAGAATTGTGCCAGTTTGTAAAGGAGGCCCATATGCCAGACGCGGTCAAATGCAGCCCGAAAATCAAGCAGTACAGCCGTCGTGTCACAGTAAGAATTTCTGGCATCCACAAGTGCCGTGACGATGCGGAGGAGTTGGGTAGTTGTGGAGTGTCCTTGACGAAAACCAAATTGCTCGGGGGGAAGAACAGATTCAACAACAGGTCGCAGGCGCGGGAGAAGAAGCCTTTCGAATAATTTTGACAGGATCGGCAAAAGGGAAATTGGTCTATAACTTTCGGGATCAGTCGGACGTTTGTGGGGTTTCAGAATAGTAATGACTTTGGAAACCTTCCACGAAGAGGGGAAATGTTGCAGCGCCAACACTGCATTGAAAATTGTCAAAAGATGAAGCTTTAGATCTGGCGGGGAATTCAGGATGGCGTATCCAGAGACATTATCAGGACCAGGGGCCTTACGCGGATTAATCGAGGAAATTACAGAGGTGACATCATCCTCCGTGAAGGGCTGTAAGTTACAGGGTGTAGGGTCAGAGAGCGTTGAGTTGACTTCATCATGAATGAGTTCATCCTGGTCATGATGAACGGGCGGAGGGGCAACAAAATGTCGTTCAAAATGCGAAGCGAAAGTGTCAGCAATCGCCTGCGGAGAATATGTCAAACCATTAGGTGTCATCAGAGGATGCGACTTCCTCTGGGTCGACAACAAACGACGTGTAGCCTCCCATGGTCTTCCGTCATCCGCTACTCGATGAAGGTAGTCCTCCCACTTACTACACCGGTGACCATCGAGTAGCAGTTTACACCTAGCAGCGGCACCGTTGAACAGATCCCGATGTTATTAACACATTTAAAAGTTATGAGAGTTTATGAAAATATCTACTTTAACTTTTTTTAACATCGGGCAGGATTTCCAGGAAGGGGAAAACGGTGAAATTCTTAAAACAAGGTTTGGGTTTAGTTGTAAATAATTTTTTGTGTTATAACTGCGCTAAATCTTGAATGTAAGGATTTTTGAAATTGAAGTATGGAATACCATTTTTAGGTATTACGGAGCTGTTTATACCAATGCTCGTTACAATAAAAAGAAGAAGACTTAACAATTAAAAATTTTAAAGTAAATAAAATAAACTACGAGATATGTCATTTTTTATATTAAGTCAACTCAAAGTAGGCTACCAAGACAGACTTGAAAGTCATCAAAACCTTTTGACAATTAACCTTTGGGATAATAGTGATCACTACTACAGACTAAAATTTTAGACTTAACGCATACAGAAAAAAAAATCAACAGCTACAACTGTCGCCGATAAGCAATATATTTCTTTTAACAGTTTTAATTAGCCAACAATAATTTTAAATTTTGTATTTATTATAAGCACTTTAAATTTAACCTGACCAACAATTACAGTTGATTTTTAAATGAGTTACATTAGCGGAGAAATCTGCATCACGATTTGTTTTCTGGTGTTAAAAAATTACTTATGCTAAAATAATTTAACTGATTGTGAATAGTAATCATAGAAGGTAAAAACGTACATTTTTATCAGTATTTGTGACACAATAGATAGTATTTTCGAATACTAGGCGATATTTCTTAGGCGGTTCTATTGCCAGATAGAGTCTGGAAACTACAACGTTTTGAAACCCACAGCAGTTGCTACTGACCAATTGGTTGCTGTTAATAAAAGTAAAATAGAAGTTATGTTGAAGAAAATACAAAATAATTAAAAGCTCTATAAAATATAATCTTCCAAAACGAATTAATATTTTCATTAGTGGTGTAAAACTGAATAATTTTCTGGTGTTGATAATTCCCTTATCAATTAATTAGGGAGAGAAACTTACTTTAATTATTACTTTCTTATTTTTACAAAAAAAGGAAATAAACACACCAAATAAAACAAACCTTTAAGCTATTTAAGTAACGGAGAAACGATTAAAAAAATTAATTAAACTGTACAATTCCACTCGCTTCTCTCTGTTGACTCAGCAATATCTAATTCCTGCCCACAAAAATTTATGATTAATTTTAACATCTTAGAAGATAAAAATATTCTAGCAGTAAATTCTTTGATCTTTTGAAAAATAATTTAAAACTCCTTGTCATTGATCTCATTCTAAGTATTAAAAAGTGACAAGTTTTATTCAAGCGTTTTAAATTGGGCAAAAGTTTACTTTTATCTAAAGTTATATTATCCTGTAATTCTTAATTAGAAATGTGAATTAAGTTTTTAATAAAAGTTGTTAATTTGTACCTTTTTATATTTTATTCATTTAGAATTTTGTATGTTCTATGCCAGTTTTTATATTTATTATTAAATAATAATAAAGCAATGGAGTACTGTAAGTAATAAAGAATTGTTAAACCAGGTACACATTGGAAGTTCAAAAAACGGCATTAAAATAAACTGTCTTGCTTTTGCAGATAACCTAGTAATCTTTTCTAGAAAAACGGAAACAACAATAGAACAAATCAACGTGTTAGCATGCATTTAAGCGCAAAACTTTAAAACTTAAGTTGTATGAAATTACAAAATCTACAAATTTTATTTAAAAATTTATTTCTACAGAGCTTAGTTTAGAGCCAATTAGTAAGTTTCTGTATTTTGCTTATTAATATCGCTAAAAAATGAAATATTTAACATTGCGGCCTTAGTATGCTTCTCCGACATGTGCCTCTGAGATGTTATAAATCCATCATGACAACATTCACAAATGGTGTAAGAAATGAAGAGTGAAGATTAATGAGGATAAGTCAACAAACGTAACGTTTACATTAACGAAACCAACATGTCCAGTGGTCACCTTGAACGGTACAGTAATCCCGCAGAAGGAGGAAGTTAAATATCTCGGTTTACATTTAGATCGATGATTCACGTGGAGAAGTCATAAATATGGATGAAACGAAAACAACTTGGGCTGAAGTTACGTCAATTTTTCTGCCTCTTAGACAGTAAGTCTCAACTCTCACTTGAAGATAAAGTACTTGTATACAAAGTAATACTCAAACCAGTTTGGATTTATGGTTTAAGGCTATTGGGTCCAGCTAGTTCATCAAATATAGAAATACTGCAGCGCTTTCAATCAAAATGCGTGAGACCAACCATTGTAGCCTCATGGTACGTAACCAATGAAATATTACACAACAATCTAAACCTGCCCTTCATAAAAACATTAATTAAACAACAAAGCGAAAAACATTTACAAAAACTAGAATACCATCAAAATCTATTAGCAATTAACCTCCTCGACAACAGCAAAGATACTCGCAGACTGAAACGTTTTAAAACATTAGACTTACCTTTACGATTTTGTTAGTCATTTAGACTTTTTTTCTTTTCAAATTCTACTACTAATCATCGATATCTCATAATCGGTATTGTTATTATTTCTGCCATGGTCATCTTCATCTCCAACTTCAACAATTTTGTGTTTCAAGATTTTGATTCACAGGTCATCAAGTTTAGTTTTTTTGCGGTCTAGCCTTCTAAGGACTACGCAAATACTAATTAGGAAGGTTTATTTTTATATTCTTCATTTTCCGTTGCTGCCAGTAGGCTTTCATTTGGCTAGCAAATTGTTCTTTTCTTTCTTGGGTCCATTTGGTCCCCAGTTTACTTTTAGGTTTTTCGCATTCAAAGACTTCCACTTTTTCAATGTGTTGTCTAAACTTTTCTCTGTTTTGGCAAAGTTCTTCTGTAATTTTATATCTCTCTAGGAATTGTTTAACTGTTTTACTGAATATATGAGTACTATTCTTCATGTTAAGGGTTTTATTGTAAATCTGTTTCACCCATCTTTGGTTATTCATTCTCATAATGTGTGCATGGAATTTCAGTTTACGCCTGATTATAGCTGAGTCTATGGGTTCCAAGACTCTGTATATCTCTGATGTTTGTCTCCTTCTGTACCCGTCTTCCGTTTTGAGTGGTCCGCATATCATTCTTAGGATTCTTTTCTCAATTCGGGCCAAGTTTTTGTTTTCCTTGTTCATAGCCAAGGTTTCGGAACCATAAAGAACCAAAGGTCTGATTACCGTTGTATAATGTCCTATTTTTGCGGTGATTGATAGGTTCCTTTTATTGTATATCAAGTTTAGTTTTATATATTGTTTTTTTTTCTTCATATTTTACTCTTTTATGAAACATATTACTGAGTGTGGGTTATATTTAATTCTAAGAACATTACTGAGATTTCCTGATTCTTACTCAAACTTTATAATTACATTTATAAAAAACAGATTGCAAAATAGGCTAAATACACTGCTAAAAGAAAAGTTTGCATTTTACGACAAAAATATTAAAACTAAAGACATAGGAAATTTAAAAAATCCGTAACTTTTATTTTAAGCATTTTTTTCTACGAGCCTATTAAGCTACAATTAGTGATTTTATAAGTTTTAAGTTCTACAGAGGTTGATTTTCATTTTGCGTCATTCACTATGATTAAAAGTAGGTTATGTTTTTTAATTTTCATTATTTACTCATGATTAAACATACGTTATATTTTTCATTATTTAATTGGGAAGAGAAAGTCCTGTAAGTGCTTCACACCAGATTTCTGTTATGTTGTGAATACAAACATAATTGAAAGGATTGAATATCAGATTAAACGCATTCTTGTTAAGTGTTCCATAAACGTACAAGTTCATGTAGTGTGTTCTCAGTAATACAGTACGTATTTCTTAAAGCTCTTTAGGCTAATATAATTCGTAAACATAAGATAATAAATAAAACAACTTGGTTTTACAATAACAATTCTAGAGTTAATTTTGGTAACATTTATTGCGTAAAGTTTTTCTATGGGTTGATAATAAACGTAAATCAACAATTACATTAGTTAAAATGATAAAAGAGGGTACATCAGATAAAAGCGGGATAACCTTTCGTTTTAGCAAATAGTCCTCAACGACATATATCGCCAGCAAATCTCTGGCGATGCTCTTAACCGAACAGCAACTGTTATTTATTTAAGAGAGAGGTCTTTTGGAGCCGCCCCAGAAAAAAGTTAGATTTATAGAATTACAACCGAGATAGAAAACTGTAAAACTGTATTGAAAGTCTATCCCTATAAGGACTAAAACGAATTTTAGACATACTACTAAAATGACCAAACAGAACTGAGCGGTTTTGTCTTTGCATGTTTTATTCATCTGAGATTCCGTTTTAGCTGCGTTAGTTCGACTTAACTTGCTTGGCTCTTACCCTATAACAAATAATGACCTACCCAACCCTAAACAATGTAGTAGTAGTGGGACGTTGAATTCATCCCCCTATTTGGATTGAAACGATCGTGGGAGGGGTGGAAGAGTTTGCCCTCTTTACCCCTTTGGCTCGAGGCCCTTGGCACCCATTTAATGCATTTAGTGGTTCTCTCTAACAGTAATCAATCGATTCCTCATTTTAAGTTATAGTCATTTTACATTAACCGATTTTACGGTTTTTTTAAATAACCCCAAATTCAACTTTTCCTACGTGTATGGCTCTCATCCAAATGGACCTGTATAATAACTTTACATAATGCTATGAATTAATAGTTAATAAAAACAGTTCTTTAATAATACTAAACCTAAATTATTTCCAGTTTTCCAGTTTAATTTTCTTTTGTAACTTAAATATATCGAGATATTTTTTATTATTATCATTCATAAAATGGTTTTATTGCACTTCAAAAAATTACATTATAAATTCAATTACTGCATATTTTTATAATTTGACAATAAACAAATATACTCCACTGAAATATGGTACTAGTTTAAATACTACGCCATTTTATGCTCCGTATTCCTTCATTTCATAAATTATTACAGTTAAATTTATACAAATAAAATGTTATACAGTACCTAAAAATATATTAAAATTTCCTTGTATTAAAATTATATAATTTCATTTCATTTTGTTATTTTTATATTTACAATCATTTTTTTGTCTTTAATTTTTATTACAGTAATGTACAATAAGCTTCACAATTTCCGGATATGTTATTTAACGAGCGGTGTGGAATTATACTATCAGGAGAAGGTGTACTACTAAGTGGCAAATTCTCGATTTAGAACTATGAATGTTGTCCGTTAATCAGATCAAGAAGTATCTGCTGGGTTTTCGCTTTAGACATCGTACAGTTGGGAAGTTCCTTGTTTCCAGGCTAGTACATTGGGATGTTTATCTAGTCATTCGCGAAATTTACTGCAGAAAGACGCGGTTAGTTTCTTTACTGTAAAATTTATTATCCTTTAAATCATTTTAAACTTTAACTTTCTATTTGGTACTATAGAATAACGTTTTCATTATACAGCCAGACCCTGTGGTGAATAAAGCGAAGGTGTCTTTGGAAGCGAAGGTATCTTTGCACATGGTGTCATATCTTTGAATATGGGGTCTTTGCATATGGTACATATGTTGCATATAAGGTGTCTTTGCATATAGTGTCATATATTTGAATATGTCATATCTTTGAAGTATCTTTGCATATGGTGTCATATCTTTGAATATGTCATATCTTTGAAGTGTCTTTGCATATGATGTCATATCTTTGAATAAAGCGAAGGTGTCTTTGCACAGTGAAAAATATGAGCTTTTTAGAGGGTCCAGCATGCTGATAAGCGTACTTTTCCGCTCAGTGAGGAAGGCAATTGTACACCACCTCACTTCTCGTTTACTCAGTAAAATTTCTACAGGTTCAAACCACCCTTTCGGCTGATGACCTAAACAACAACATAATAACAAGTGCACAGCGGTGAACCTGTTAAACACTAAATAAAAACTAGTAAAATTCTTCCTCGTTCGGTGCCTGCTCTTATCTAAAGTAAACGCGCTCTTTTGAAAAATCTACCTCTTTTCGAAAGACATTACTGCTCTAAATAGTTGCACATTAGTTTTACAAAGGAACAATTATACTCGCACAGGGTTTTAACCAAGATGTTTTTCGTGTTCCTATTTTCCTCTGTCCTACCACTTTACCTTGTGTAAAAATCTCCAGCAGATGATTTGTTAGAAACCACAACACATTTTGGGGCCAAGTGAGTGCAGTAATAGAAGGCTTAAAAATTTAAGAAGGATGTAACTTGGGCTAAGTAACTTAGGTAACTTGAGCTAAAGAACTATACTATATTGGTAAGTTGACTTCCCTCTTTTCCGTTTTCGCTTTTTGAACTTTCTACTACTGCACTTTCGTTCCAAATGTTTTGTGGTTTGCAACAAACTTTATTTTCTATTTCTCTCCACGCATAAACATGTCGTCAAAAGTGTTTCCGTTTCCTTCTCCATACAAATTAATCAATTCTAGATTTTTACTTTCTCTTGCTTACGTGAACATATAGAAAGGAAAGTATTGTTTTCATTTTGATTTTTCGAAATTGTGTTTTCACCGGTTCTACACGTTTCAGACCCCCTGAACCCAAAAAAACATGTTTTTAGCTATTGGTGAGTGTGTGTGTGTGTGTGTGTGTGTGTGTGCGCGCGCGCGCGTGTGTGTGTGTGTGTGATGCTTCAAGAACGGAACATCGTACAAAGTTAAAGTATGAAACTTAAGTTAGACACCACTAGTGAACCCGACACAAAGATTTTTATCAAAATCGGTCAACTGGAAGTAGTAGTTTATTCGTGTCATTTTTCACAATTTTGCGATTTTCATAAAAACGGCTCCTACGACGTTTTTTTTAAATCAACTCATTTACTAAAATTGTTAATGTTCTGCAAGGTAGTGTAGGCGCTATATCTGTTGAAATTCTTAGAGAGGCTGCTTTCACGTGAAAAATTGTTTTTTTTTTATTATTGCAGCCTTAATATGCATTTAGCGCAAAAGTGTATAATAAAACTTGTAGATCATTTAAAAATCTACAACTTTTATTTCAAACTTTTTTTGTATAGTGCTTATTTTAGCGGTAATTAGTGGTTTTCTGTTTTATTTCATAAAAATCTGTAATATAATCGATTTTTTTTAGATTTCGCCCGTAGTGGCGTCATTTTACGACAAAAAGACATATAATCAAATTCATAGGAAATTGAAAGATCTAAAACTTTTATTTAAAGAATTATTCTCTAAAAAGCGTAGTTTAGCGTGAAAGAGTGATTTTCGTATCATTAAGCCAATCTAAGGTTGGGTTTCATTTTGCATCATTCATTCACGATTAAAATTAGGTAATGTTTTTTAAGTTAGTTTTTTTTAAATTTATAATGTTTTATTACTAATGTTAGGTTATATTCTTCATTATTTGCACTGGTAAGAGAAAGTCGTGTGAGTGTTTCACATCCGACTTTTATTTACGTGATGTAAGACGTCTTCATTCATCTGTGGCTCTGTCCTCAGTATTCTTAACTGAAGGACTATATATATATATATGTATATATATAATTAAAGCGTGAATTATTTTTCTTATAGTCGTTTTTAAGAGGTCTCCACTTCAAATAAAATGAAGAGATGTAACATCTCATGAAGCTAATTCGAACTTATATACCTTGGTATGTAACAAATACTTTGTCTCCATAAAGTATTAAGGCTGCCTTCACCATTTCTATCCGAGCTCCTATCGTGTTCATCGTTATTCTCATTAAATTAATAAATGATGACTAGGCCTACTCTACTAACGCCGCGAACAGCGCTTCATATTTAATTAATTACGCATCTATTCTAAAATTTAGGTAAAAGTATTCCACGGAATATATTTATATAAATTAAAATTAATATTTTACTGGCCTAAGTATTTAGGAGTATTTTATTTATTTTTACGATCAATAAACAATTTTAATACCTACAATTTTCTTTCAGATGTAGTGCAAATATAGAAATGTAAAATTATTTGAAGGTTTCAACTGGCAATTCAGTAAGGAAAATATAAACTTAAAACTTAATAAAAAATTAAAAAATCCGGTAATATTTTACCAATGTACAACTCAAGATCAAATATCTTACACCATGCGTTTTGAAATTGATTTCTATGAAAATAAAACTTTAGGGAACTTAATATATTTCTATATCGCTTAATTTCTGCACAAGTGATAATTTTTTAAAATTTTCTTCGCAGAGTCGCATTGACGAACAAATTTAACTCTGTGCTTAACATATCAATTTGAACATAAAGGATTCAACGTATAGGGCTCAGAAAACCATTCAAATGTCGAAATTCTCCGAACATTCTTAACAGAATTACTTGGAATGATCAGAGAATTACTTTGGTAAAACCAAACATTATACCTAATGTACAGATTTAATTATTTTTACAATACACACATTCAGTACCAAATACAAAAGAAGTCGATTTTCTCTATTGGGGGATTTTCTTCACTCATGATCGGTTAAGAGGAAAACCCATCTGTAATTCATTTTATATCACAATAGATTGTAAATTTTGCTGAATTAAACATTTTAATACTTTTGATTGTTTGGAAAAACTTTTTACTAACACGTAAAATTCTTGTAGGAATTTTTATAATAATACATTTTTCGTCATAATATGCTCTTCAAGAAATATATATAAATTTGGATTATAATAGGCCTCAAGTGATTATTACAAGAAAAAAGTTATTCGGTTGAAATATTTTTCCACTTTAATGGTAGATTTTTAAAAACAATTACTTCTCTTGGTTCATAATAACTATCTAGAGGAAAGGTCATACAGGCATTAGTTCGGAACATTTTGAAAATTTTAAAAGCTTGAATTAGATTCAGTCCGTGGGCGTAATTCAAAATCAAGACTTGTACTAGCAGTCAAAAATGAAAAGGCGTACGAAGTGAAAAAATATTTCTTTACATATTTTCATCAAATATTACATGAGAGAATATCTTGGAATTATGTAACATTGAAACATTTATGCGGTATTGTATAAGTATAGGACAATATCAGAAAAAATTACTTAGTTGAACTTATTCAAATGTATTAATTATTTTACTCTTTTTTATTTAAAAAAAGTTACGATCTTATAACTAAAGGAACAAATAGCAGATATGAATGTATAAAAAAATTATTATAAGAAAATATAACTTAATACGGAGTAACCATAAAAAAAATAACTTCTATCTTATCGTATTTTGACACTTTTTCTAAAGTCCCTTTAGAGATCTGGGTAAATTAAATAATTAACACATTGAAGTTAAAAATTGCAAGTATTTATTACAACTAAAAATTACAATTAATAAAGTGACTAAAAACTACAAGTAAATTACAATTAAATTACTTATAATGAATAACAAACTAATTATAATAACTAATAACAATAAAAAAACTTACCCAATTTACTAAATACTACTTAAAAAGGCACAGAAATGACGTTTAAAAATACACAGTAGTTCACAGTAACGTCGACCTCCTCTAACGCACTGTTCGCAATTCGCTCACTGGATCACAGACAAAACGAAAACTAAACTTACTGAATAACTCGCGTCGCTTATATATGTGGATCAAAGGAAATTTCGTAAAAAAGACAGAGATTTTCGATATAATTTATATAATACAAATTTTCTGACAACTTCTGGATAAATCTTAACAAACTGTAAACAAATTAGGATTGAATAAAAGGAGTTACAAAAAAGCCAATTATCTAAATAGGTACCCGGCTATCTCACAACACTCGTCAAACAAAAAAGAGACCTACCTGTACTACGTAACTAACCATTTGTAATATTTCTTGAAAACTTAATTTATCACTCTTAATATTTACGGTAACATTTTTAAAATCTCGGTCCTCCTCAAAAATTCTCCAACACACATTCTCTTTTGATACTGTCACAGTAATTACATATAAATAATTAAAATTAAAAGCACAAAGTTGTCTTTTATCGTTATTTTTATATTCATTTAAACTATGATCACTTAAAAAAAATTAAAAAATAAATAAGTCCGACGGGAACATTTTCTTATAAATGGTAATATTCACATCACTAATATATGAATGATTGACATACAAAATTAAATTAAGAGAAGACAACAGCGACTTTTCTAAAAGGATTGTTACATATTTCATTGTTATAAAATGATGTTGCCAATTTAGCTACTTGTCAAAATGTCAGTTGAAATAAACTCACAAATCCTTGCGAATAGTTTCATTGCTATAATAAATTTGTGTAGGAAGTGAAAATCAATTTCCATTAGTGACCTATGCTTTCAATAACGAAACTCAATGGGGAATACGTATATATTTTATTAATTCTCACCAAATGATTTCTTATTAATTTATGTAAAAGACAAATTATAGGTTTCAATGGTTTACCTTGTCATTGATGTGCAATATTTTCATATTTTTTTCATCTGTGAGTATGACACAATATCCAATTTTTCTAGTCATGGTTCAATGAACAGTTAAACAACGTCTTTCTACTGTAGAAAAGATTTTTAGAAGAAATTATTTAGTTAATATTGTGCAACCACTTTTCTGCCGCAAGGTCAGTGTTTCTTGTGTTGGGGAAATTTCTGTTTGCAACTAAGTATCTCAATGTACATCTCTTCGAACAACAGAACCAGAAATCTGTTCATAGTGCAAAAGTGACAGTTTTAAACTCACGTTTCAACGATATTCCCTGGTAGCTACAATCACCGGTTTGTTTGGAGTTACCGTAAATGGAACGTGCTCATAAACCGTGTTCAATAAATGAGTTCAAGGAGGCCCAAGGTATTGACAAAACTGGGGGTTTAAACATCTTAATAAAACCAGTCTCCCATCAGTCGTTTTATTGTAGTATTATAAGAACCTTCTGAAAATTTTAAGACAATACCTTTAGTAGTGTCTTTTATAAATGGGTCATTTGTTTAAATTGCCATATTTGAAAAAAACTTTAAAAGAGAACAAACATTAAAAATTTTACTCGTGTGAACCTTAAAAATTTGATTTTATTCTATACATATTTATTGAGCGAAATGCAGTTCTACTGCAATAATACGTGAGCTTGTATTACCTAAAAAATTTTGTAAATTTGTATAAAATATATCAAGCTTTTAACCAAATATATGAGTAACCTAGTCTCAAAGATGGTCAACTCCGTTTCATATTTTTTTCAGGAGAAGGGAAAACTGCTTTACAAATTTCTAGTTTATCAACAAATATGTTTTTCTCCATGAGTTATTGGCATCTTTCAGTTACTATTTACAGCAATATCTTCATTTAAATTTTCACCGTTAAATTAGAAAATCATAATTGAAATATATGGAGTTGGCTGTTTTTGTAATTAAGATACGAAGTTCACCGTTTTTGTAACTAAAATACTTACTAATAATTCTTCTGGTTTGTCTCCTCTTTTTCTGCTGTTTCTTCTTGACGTGTTTCTTCAACATTCAACTCCATCTTTAAAAATTAAATATGCCGGCCGCTTTGGCGCAGTTGGTAACGAGCTCGCCTCTTATCATGCGGTCCTGGGTTCGAATCCCACTCAGACACGGCATATTTTCATACGTTACAAAGAATCATTTCATCCTCCATTGTACAACAGTTACACCCCAACGTCGTCGCTAATGACCGTTGTAGTTGATGCGACGTTAAATAAATAAAGTTTTAAAAAATTTATATATGTTGTTTTAATAATGTTTTTAGATAATTAACCGCGGTGATTCAGCTGTTTAAGAACTGATTTTGTAGGCGAAGGTTCCTGGTTCAAGTCCTAGTAAAGGTAGTTACTATTTTACGGATTTAAATACTAGACAGTGGTTGCCGTTGTAGTTTGATGGTTGGGGTTCAATTAACCATACTCTCTCAGGAATCGTCGACCTGGGTCTGTACAAGACTACAACTCATTTATAAGTCATACACATCATCCTCATCTCATTGGGTCATCGGGTTGTTTATTGTTCTGAATTGAGCAGATTGCAGCGTACACATATTAGGAACTAACTTATATATACATATAATCAATACAGTTTTCTATCAGAACAATATTAATATAATATAATACCAAACATAAGATAAACCATCATTAGCAGTTCCCATGAGCACTTCCAACAGTCATATGACTGAATCCAGCATTGCGATTGGTTCTTTTTGGAGTTAGGTAATTTTGTTCCCCATCTATTTTGGAATTAATAAGTTTTGTAAGTAAGGTCAATTTTCAAATGGAAATTTTACACTGATTAGACCATTTTTAACAGAAAGTAACCTCACATTTGAATTTTTGGGGCAATTTATTACAAGAATCAATCAAATCTCCATTTTGAAAAAACCTAAGTTGGCCATCTTTGAAACTAGGCCCATCTGTGGTTGTGATCATCTTTAAAGATTTGAGAAAACATGAAAATACGATGATTGCTATTGGTTGAATTATTAAAAGCGATAAGGCTAGGATATGTTTAGTGTATTTGATTCAAAACTATGAAGAATAATACGTTAATTTTCATTCAAATTAGTAATAAAATTAAATAGAGATTGTTACATTTGTAATTTTTGTTAAGTTGTTACATAAAGAAACTAAAATTAAAACAACAGTGGGTGTGTAAATTACAAGTCCTGTGAAGATGTTTTACAAATAAGAATAATAATAATTTTCTTTGAAATTATGTACATAATGCTTGAATTACATGATAACATAGTAGTTATATGGACATAAAATGTAAGTATAGTTGGAATGAAATTACAAAAAGAAAATTTTAAAAGGACATGAGAAGATTGAAGAAGAGAAAGAGATGAAATATAGAAATTTATAAGAAAAGGGAAAACAGAAAGAAGATAGAGAATGCGAGATAATGCCAAGTACAACAACAGTCTTCATTGTGTCTATACGAACACAAGTTGCTTACAGCATCCAACAACCAGCCCTTCTGCCATCACCATGGTACACAGTTTATTACTTCAACCATACGTCCATACGTCTGACTGCCATTTCATGCACAAAACATTTTCTTTTTACAAACTGTTAAAACTTGTCTACTCTGCAAAATGTCACCACGGTTTAATTTATTGCTTCCATATCACAAAATTTATTCCAACAGATAAAAAATTCAATTTTATATTTAATTTAATAAAATACGTTGAATACTAAAATGTATTCATAATTTTATTGCTCTCTCTTTTTAGCATTTCTGGAATAAAATTACATAACTGAAATTGGTGTGAAAATTACTATAAATTATTTTAAAAATATAAGAAAACTACATGATATACCCAAATATAAGACAAAAAATAGTTCTGTTTCTGGTCAGCTAATTATATGACTGAACTATTTAAGAACAGAAGAGGTAGCGGTGAAAAAGACACTAGTCAGAGTTATCTACTCTGAAATAATTAATGAATTTCATTATACAGCCAGACCCTGTGGTGAATGCAGTGAAGGTGTCATTTGTAGGGTTCAAAGGAGATCCTTTTTAAGGGCCTGGTATGCTGATAAGGATATGCTACTTTTCTACTCAGTGAAAAAGGCTTGGTAAACCACCTCATTCCTTGTTTTACTTGGTAAAACCTCTAAAGGTTCAAACCAGCCTTTAGGCTGTTGACCTAAACAACATTTTTCAAAATACAGCTATCGTTTGTAGACTGCCATGACCTATTGTTATATTTTCCAAATGCTAGAACAACAAACGTATTCAACTTAACAGCCCGAATTCTTAAGCAATACTTATTCCAGATTCACTATTTATGGAGGTTGTTAAGCTAGCCGTCTAGAAGGTTTCGATCAGAATGTTTCAGAACAATCCAAACAGTTAACAAAATAAAAAAAAAACCATAAAAACTAAGAGTTGTGTGAATGTGGTTATGTAACAAACGTGAAATACATCACATTAATGTTTTTTTATTACCTGGGTCTTCTAAGATTAACTTCACCAATTCCTTACTTATCATTTTGTGGCCTTCATAAAGACTATAGGTGCAATTTTACGGAAATTATCTTCGTTTCCGATGGAATTATTCTGTTTGAAAAATCGTCAATGAACAATTGCCCGTTCGGAGACCATTTATGGGTTTTATAGATTTTTAGGCGCATTAAACGAAAACGATACCTGTCATGCTCGTCCGGCTTATGAACCGAAATAATGACGTAATAACAATTAAAAGGTTGACTGCTGTGAGACATATCTTAACGTCTCAGTTCGTATTGGCAGATACGCTTCGAGACACACATCAGTGTCTCATTTATGTTGTTTTTGAGTTACTTTGATAGTGAAAATCACGCTGACATCAGCAATTTCTTTAGTTTCCATTACTCGGATTTTATATCACTTTCTATTCAGCATTAATTTTTGCACTTAAAAAAATTGTGGGTACCTCCAGACGTAGTGGTTAGTGCACTTGCTTACTTACGGAAGATTCCAGGTTCGATTCTCGAATAGGGCCTAGAAATTACACGTTTTTTTTTCATATAACTTTTTTTAAATGCATAATCTGTTATAAATAACAATAAATGCAACTAATCAAATAGATACAACTCATGAAAAAATTACAACCCACTGGTGTAATTAATAAATTATAACATGAAAACATATTATACTGTTCTTAATTAATATTAACAATCAAACTTATATAGTGATTTTTAAAATAAATAAATAAAAAAAACAAGAAAAATAGAAAAACAAATAAAAAATAAAAAATAACAAAAACTTCCTTTAAAACGAAAAAAACAAATAAGAAGTAATAAATAATAAGCACATGATTCCGAAATATATGTACACCTAACTTTTCTGGAGATAATTTAAAACGTTCATTCAGCTATTTACAACATACACACTCAAACACGACAATCATCTACAGAATACCAACATTATAATATTTACAACTTTAAAATCACACTATTAGAATCGCCCTGGGAGATCCAGTACTGTAGCACGTTTTAGCCTATTGACATCATTACTGTTGTCTAAGAGATTCAGTGCTAAGTGATTTACGTGGTTGTTTAGACGTTCGATGTATTTACAACTGAAACTTCGTATTTCTTCTCGTACCGTCTGCACATCCATATCGCGATGTATATCGGCATTGGTAATATACCACGGTGCTTTCAGTATGGTCCGCAGAACTTTTGATTGAAACCGTTGCAGAATCTCGATGTTTGAAGTTGATGCTGTCCCCCATAACTGAATTCCGTAGGTCCAAACCGGCTTCAGCATGGATTTGTACAAAAGTAGTTTGCTCCCAATTGAAAGCTGGGAACGCCTACCAATGAGCCAATACATCTTCCTAAATGTTAAATCCAGCTGTTTCCTTTTCATCTGAATGTGTTTGCGCCAAGTCAGACCTCTATCTAAGTACATTCCTAAATATTTTACATCCCTGGCCTGCGGAATATTCTTGCCATTCAGTTGCACAGGAGGACAAGTTGCCCTTCTGGTAGTAAACGTTACATGCGTAAATAAAATAAAGAAATCCGTAATTTCCTATAAAAGATTACAATATGTTGTTCAAAATTATGCATGGCTTAACTAAAAAAATTATTTTGCTATTTTATGCAACACACATTCTTCTCATCTTTTTTTATATTAAAAATAAAATGAAATTGTTTTTTTTCTTACCAGTAACTGATTTTTATTTACTATAATGCATAAAATGAAGAAAATGTAGCATTTCTGGCAAAACTACTCTTCACTCTAATAACAATCAACCTGTTAAAGGAAGCTCTCACTTATCAGATTGATCCATAGTAATTTACTTCCCGATCATTTAGAGAACTGAAATTCGGCATAATATATGTACTTATGGGGTGATATTTGCGTTTTGACCACTTGCGTCTAAGCTGTAGAAAGGGAGTGCTTACCCTAACGGCCAGCTTACTGGTTTAGTGATCAACACTACTGGCTTCTAACGCCCAGAGTCTCTGGATTGAATTCCTGTCAGTCTAAAAATCATCACTCATTCTTATCTGTCATCCTTAACCATTTTCATTGGTGTTAATATGCAGATATGTGTTCATGAATGATGATGTAGTAATTGGAGCAACCTTCCAACCTGGAGGTATTTCGTGGTGTTATCATGTTCGGATCATCGTAGTTTCATCTTGTAAACTGAAGATATTATCTTAATTTCATGTTTAGTTTAAAATAGTTGCATAAATTTAAATATATTTGTTTTAAAGTATTAATTTTTGTATAAAATTAAAAATTTTAAATTTTGTGTCAAAATATTATTGCATTTCCTTATTTATTTAAGTCGTCGTTAAAGTTATCCAAAAAAGAAATAACTTGATAGTGAGACTTCCGTCTATTTCTATACTTGGAACTAAATGTTTTTATTTCGTCTTGAACAGGTAGACGTAAAATAAAAAATTGAATTGTTCTTTTTTTAACAAAGCGTAATTTATTTGCAATCAGGTTTTTTAAAGTTGTCACCGTCGACCCCTTTGATTAGGCACTGTGCTGCCGGCTATCAAAGCTTCTGACTTAGCGACAGAGGGAACAGCCAGTAGTTCCGAAAGATTGGGATGCCTCTGGCGGCGTACCGACAGAGGCCTTTGTCGCGAAGGTTAAGACCAATTACCACTTCTACCACTGCGCCCTCGGTGACTATATTATAAAGAGCGCTCCACTGGGCCCGAGAGATTAGATCCACACATCAATAACATTGACGAGACTTCATACATCGGCACACGGCTACCGCACTCCATAAGACCCCACAAGAGAGATGATGATGCTTCCGCTTGCTGACCCGACACCGTAAGACGTCGACCGGTACCTTCAACGCCCGCTGCTGCGAGCGATGCCCATAGCGATCCTTCGACCTAGCCTTGTGCCCACCGTATCCGACGAAGTAGCCATCGACGCACTACTGCGAAGGAAGAAGATGACGTCTCCGCTGGACGGTGACAAGCCGTGTCACCCAGCACCTCGACCGCCACGACGACTATGACCAACGCTTCTTCGCCAAGATGAACACCACTTAAACGGTCCTTTTCAAAGCCACCAAAAAATAAAGGTTTCAACTCGCCACATAACGTCACCATCCGGTGACAAAGTAATTTTAAACTTTAAGCAAAAATAATAAAACTCTAAATAATATCTTTCTTTCAATGAATCAGTAATATGTTTTAATACAAGATTGAACTCTGCCCAAAAATTAGACGTAAACTTGACTCTGAACTGTGCATTAATATCTTGAAACATGAAGTAATTGAAGCTGAAGTTGATGATAACCGTGATGGAAATGATAATAATTCCGGTTATGAGATGATGATGTTAAGAAGTAGACTAAAAGGAAAGAAAATAATTAAATGAGTTAAATGATTAATAAAATCGTAAAGGTTTTAAAGTGTTGAAGTCCAATGTTTTAAACGCTTTAAACTGTGAGTATCGTCACAGATGTGGTCGAGAAGGTTAATTACGAAAGTATTTTGATGCTCTTTTAACTTTTCAAAGTGTTTCTTGCTACATTGTTTAATTGGTTGTTTTATGAAGGACAAGGTTAGGGTATTGTGTAATATTTCCTTAGTTACAAATCTTAGGGCTGCAGTGATCAGTCACAGGCATTTTGATTTAAAGCGTTGCAGTATTTCTTTATTCAATGAACTAACTATTATTATTAATAATAATACATATCTGATGAAGTAGCTTTTATACTCGTACCTATAAAGCCATAAATACTATGTATTATTTGTATAAATATTATCGAAAAGTAACTTTTCTTGAATTGCTGTGAGTATTCTGTAAGTAGGAAAAGTAAAGCATTCAAATTTTAAACACTCCTACGAGGAAAAAATTTCGATACTATTCAAAACCATTATTAATATTTCAATGCCTTCTCAAATAAATATAATTCTGAAAAATTTTATATTAATTCTAAAACCAAGAAATTTAAACCCGGAATTGTACCCCTTTGATGTTAGCAATAACCCCGCATGCTCGGCAGGCGAAGTATCTAGTAAAGTTACAACTGTAACAGTATTAGTAAAAATTTATAATAATCTAATAAAATAAAATACAGAACGTAAAAAAGGATATATTTTCAAAAATAATGTCAGTAAGTTACACAGTCTTTATTGCCGATATGAAGCCAGTGGTTACTCAAAGTGGTTATTTACAAACAGGGCCTATTGCGTCAATATATATTCGTATCACGCGTCTCTATATTTCCAAGTAGGTATGTATAGCTTATATATTTCTCTTCGAATTCTCCATTATGAAGAGGCTTTCATTTTGAGAGGTTCGTTTCTCAGTGATATATTTTATATCACATAAAAATCTTCTAGTCGATAAAATGTAATTGGGAAAGTTTCTTTTGTGATATCTATATGTCTGTATTTGCTATCTCTTACAGAAATAACAACTTATAACTTTTAGAAAAATTAAGATACGTTTGTATCCGTTACCGATAATAGGTTATAAGTTCAATGTTTCAAATTTTTTTGTCTTTAATTTTTATTACGGTAATATACATTAAGCTGCACAATTTCCGTACGTGATATTTAAGTGGCGATGGGTAGTTTCACTTTAAGGAGAAGAGGTACCCAGTGGTACATTCTCCTTTTAAAACTAAGGTTATTGTCCGTTATTCAGACCAAGAGGTCTCTACTCCATTTTCGGTTGAGACATCGCACAGGTGGGAAGTTCCTTGTTGATCACTAGCTAGTTGGTTTGTATGGTCATCTCCAAAGAGCTGGACACCATAAGTCCAGATTGGTCTCAAAAGAGATTTGTATATTAAATATTGGAACGGTGGTTAAATTTTGATTAAGGTTTAATTAAGCAGAAGAGTAGCTTCTGGCGGCGGTTAAGTTCTAAACGTTTTGTGCGTAGATGATGCTTCCAAATTAGTTGCCTGTCAAGTCATAAGCCAAGATATCGCACCACTCTGGCTTGGGGGATATGAATGTTATTCAGCATCACAGGTGAACAAGTTTGACGTCGTAAGGTGAACGTGACCTATGTTGACTTAATTGTATTCACCTTACTTAATACACCAACGGGTAAGCCAGTCCTGTATTAACAAACGATTTCGCTGCAGTAACCTGGAAGCCTCATCTGCGCTCTTTTCCCGTACAAGAATTGCCATGTTTCAAAATTTAAAAAAAATAATAATAATTCAGTTAAATTGTATAAGATAAGAAACTTTTGTTTATAAAGTGGGTCTCCAATAAAAAAATGTCATTGAAAATAAAACTTGACAATTCATGATGGTGTTAAACTAAACTGTTGGCGTTCCGTAGTGAAATTTTGTAGACATAAAATCTGGCATTTAGTTAAATTTTCAACCATTTTAGTAACGGGACCATTTATTTCGATTTTTTCTCAATAGCCTTCCTTAACATATCAGAAGAACTCTAAAAGAAATTAATAGGATCATCCTGCATTGCCAAAGTTGATTGGCAATTAGTAACTCAAACTCAAAGTACATCTGCCTATTTTGCATGAATTTTCTTTGTGGGATGTACATATGGTTTTTTTGAAATGGTTTATTTTTCACTAATAATTCCGACAGAAGAGCGCACGGAGGAACAGCCGTAATTATATGGAATAATATAACTCATTGTGTACTTCCGAAGTCTAAAACTGCTTTGCGCTGTCCTCAGTTTACTGTTCTTTCAGGCTTTGGAAAACTGAAGGTGAATTTCTTTCTTTGATTCTTTAGAAAGTAGATTTATTGGCTCTTGTGATTTCAAGGTGATTATTGGTGACTTGAATCATTCATTTCACAGATCCTATCAGTTGAAATTGTGCCTAATTTTCTTAGGTACTATTATATGTTTATTACCGGTTATTTTTGAGAAATAAGTAATACGGTTTGTATTATGTTTTAATTTCTAAATAATTGTTTAAAAAAACTATTCAAAATTTAGAAAATAGTCTCTAATGCAGTCTATTTTAAGAAATAAATAAAAATAAATATTGGGAAATACAATTTTTATTAAACTACCCACTTCACTCATAAACTCTTTAAATAAAAATATCAAATTGTTTCATGAATCAATTTGCTTATTAAAAAAATCATTTGTCCAGTATTTGAGGTGACAAACCTTTCTTGACAAATACACAATTATATTTTTTAATTATTTTTTTAAACATATTTAGTGAATATTTTTTTAAGTTCCCAAAAATATCTTTTCAACTTGTGGGCTTTATGAAATTACTGATACACTTTTCATCTAATAATCACCGAGGCTAACTACCTTTACTTATGCGACGTTCCTATAACATGAAACTAAATAATGCAAAATTATTAAACCAAACTTTTTCCATGTGTATTTCAAACTTGCCAGGTACTGCTTTTTTCATGCGGTGTTGGATTCGAATCCTATTCAGGAACGGCAATTTTCATACGTTACAAAAAATTATTTTATTCTTCACCGTCTGCATTAGCAGTAATTGCAGAACAGTCCGACGTTAAGCCAAAAGAAAAGTACTGCTTTTGTACTGTCCAATAGCATAGCCTTTCTAATCCCTATTCCAAAATTTGATCTGTCAAGTTATAAAAATGTAGCACGTTATTTTACATGGCAATAAAAGTGTATTTATTTAGCGATAAGATAATGTTTCTTTCATTAAAAACTTAAACAAAACTGCGATGTCAAAAACGCTATGCATCCTTGTACTTTCTATAGCAGTTAGCCCCTTCATTGCGATAGCATGCAATGAGCAATACTAGAAAGACTTTTTTACGCTCATACTATATTCATGTTTTTTTTTTCTCTTTAATTTTTTATTTACAACTGTAAAATGTTACAACAAGCAAATGTGATGATTATCGTGATTATGTAAATGACATGATAGGCATGAGAGGGGTAGGGCCCCCATTGGTGCCTCCCCAAGAATGAAATTTGTATATCAAATTAGCATGTCACTACTCCAGCGTCTTTTAAGGCGTCTAGGAGGATTATCAGGTAAATGGACGGAGGAAAGTGAACGCACCAGGGGGTTCTCGTGTTCGTGTGACTTGTCGTGAAAGCGTTTGTATAGGTATTCAATGGAATTTTGTACAAGTGGTGTTTTCAAATCTGTATGTAAGGTTTTGTTGCTAACGTAAAGAGGTGCTTTTGCTATAAGGCGTAATGTTTTTGACTGGAATGCTTAAATTCGTTACAATTTAGAGAATTTGGTTGAACCGTAGATTTGGGATCCGTAGGTCCAAATAGGTTTCAAAAGAGAACAAATTTTTGTGCCATTGGTAATTTTGATCGTTTGTGAAGTAGGGAACATAGAAGTTTAAGTCGGGAATTCAGTAATAAACGTTTCCGTTTGATATGTGTGCTCCAAGTTAGTCGTTTATCAAAAGTCAGACCGAGATACTTGACCGTATCCGTTTTTGTGAGAGGTTCATTGTCTATGTATACTGGTGGGCAATCACCATGACGGAGTGTGAAAGTTACGTGAAGAGATTTTGTCGTATTAAGTTTTATTTTCCATGTTTTACACCATTCGTGTATAAGATTGAGATGATGTTGGAGTGTTAGTGAAGCGTGTATAGAGTTTTGGTCTCGGGCTAATATCGCTGTGTCGTCAGCGTAGGTAGCAGTGAGGGTCTGGGGTAGGGTCGGTAGGTCTGAAGTGTATACAGAATAGAGAAGTGGGGCTAAAATTGAGCCCTGAGGCACGCCGGCTAAGACAATAAAGAAATTTGAGTAGGACGATCCTAAACGAATTCTAAAGAATCTGTCAGATAGGAAGGAATTTATGATAAGGTAGTAGGTAAATGGTAGTATTTCTTTCAGTTTGTGTAAGAGACCTGTATGCCAAACTCTGTCAAAAGCTTGAGCGACATCTAGGAAACCTGCGGACACATACATCTTTTGTTCCATAGACGAAGCTATGTAATCAGTCACCCTGTGCAGTTGTTGTGTAGTGGAGTGTTGAGTGCGGAATCCGAATTTATGTGGAGGTAGTATATCATGAACCAGCGGAAGAATGCGCTTGTAAAGGAGTTTTTCATGTTATATTCATGTTATAACATTTTTCTATTCACCAACATTGAAAGGTTCTCTAACATAACTAATTTAAGCTTTCTTCGTTTCCACCATTTTGGAAAACGTTCTGAAAACTTACTTTTCTAATTATGGTTCAAATTAAATGTTTTATAATACGTAATGGATAGATTAAAAAATAAATAATTTAATGATTATTCCCAACTTTTTATTTCCCTGAAAATTCCTCATTTGGTTGCTTTCACAAAAATAATTTGATATAATAATAATAATAATTAAATTTTACTGACTTTACTGGTGGCATTCATAATATTCAAACTTTTCCCATGTTGTATATACTTGTATATTTTGGTATTTTAATACTTTGGGAACGTAGAAACAAAATTAAAAGTAGGCTTTGCCAATAGACCTATTAGAAATATTGTGACACTTTGCGCTAAGGTTTGTTTTGGGATCTGGGTAAAATAAAAATTTAACAACCTATCGTTTATAATTACAAGTATTTATTACAAACTATAAATTACAATTAATGATGTTAAAAAATCTAAAAATAAATTACAATTAGCCTACTACAGTTAAGTTTTTTTTTAATAAATTCTGCACTAATTAACTCACAATAAGATAATGGCATTGAATAAACTTAACCAATTTACAAAATTATTTTTGCTTTTAATTTAACAGAATCGCACTTACGAGTACAACCAATTATACGACGTTTGCTTTTCACAAACGTTATTGTTACACGTTATCGAAAATTGGTTTTAACAACGCACTTCACTCACTGATGAAATTGAAAGACTAACTGCTTTAAGACAACCTAGCTCTCTAAATATCTAACTCATCGGGGTTCTAGATTAACAGAGATTATGTCTATACAATAATAAAAACGTGGTGTGAAATACTCACCTAACTTTCTCTTGTCAATGCAAATAATGAACAATATAACCTACCATTAGTATTAAAACATTAGAAATAAACAAAAAACTAACCTCAATAAACATAACCTAATTTTAATCATGAGTGAAAGACGCAAAATGAAAATCAACCTCAGTTTGGCTTAAAAATACGGAAAACACTCTCTCACGCTAAACTGGGCTCTGTAGAGAAAAATGCTTTAGATAAAAGTTGTAGATCATTAAATTTCCTATATACATATTTTTATATACATTTGTCGTAAAATGCATACTAAGGCTGAAATCTTTTAAAAAATAGATTTTTACACATATTCGTGAAAATAAAACGGAATATTGCTAATTACCGCTAAACTGAGGGTTATAAAAAATGTTTAAATTAACATTGTAAGGTTTTGAATTCTCCAAATTTTTTATTATATACATTTTTGCGCTAAAATGCATATTAAAGCCGCAATCTTAAAGGAACTGTTTTTACAAGAAAACTGCCTCCCCAAGAATTTCTGCAGACACGGCGCCTAACCTATCTTTTAAAGCATAAAAATTTGTAAATGAGGTGATTTTTTAAAAAAATCGTAGAAGCCGTTTTTTAAAAAATCGTAAAAAAGTGAAAATGACACGAATAAACTACTACTTCCGGTTAACCGATTTTGATGAAAATGATAAAATGTTCGTGCGGGTCTAGTAGTAGTACCTAACTTAGGTTTCAAGTTTCAAGTTCGTACGATGTTCCATCCTTGAGATACTTTGTTCACACACACACACACACACACACACACACACACGCACACGCACGCGCACACGCGCGCGCGCACACACACACACATCATTTGCTAAAAACATGGTTTTTGGGTTCAGGGGGTCTGAAAACGTGAAGATCCGATGAAAAGTTGATTCAGAAAAATCAACGTGAAAATAATACTTTCCTCTCTATATATTCATATAGGCCTAGGCAAGAGGAAGTAAAAATACAAAGTTTTTCTGTCGAGTTTTGGGAGTCTTTACAAAAAGTAAACAAACACATTACATCATGAACCATTACAAAAAAGCTCAATTACCTGAATAGATATACCGACCCTTTCAGGTAGCCGTAACAACAATAGGCCTACACTTTACCTAACCATTTCTTGAAAATAACCCGACTATTATTTTTTGCATTAATGCTCCTTAAATCTCAGCCCTGCTAAAGAATATTTTGGAACCTAGACTTTCCTTTTATATTGTCACAATATATGTTATGAGTTTATAAACACCATTGCAATTTAAGCCCCTATTACAACCCTCTCAGAAAGAGAGATTGTCCATTCAGCAGATGAGTCTCAGTGTCATGCACATGTAGTGAAAAGTACAATATTACACAATACAAAAACTATAGAATAACCTAACAGAAAAATATAGTTAGCTTAATGTTTTACGAAAGTTGTGTGAGTAAAAGGTTTATCGGAAAAAGGAAAGAATAAATGCCGAAGGATGTTGATTGAAAAAAATAATGGGAATTTTACAACAGTGATCTATTCATAACGGTTTATAATTAAAAGTTTCCAGGGATAGAATCAACAATGGATAATTGTTTTTTGTTTCATTTGATCTTCAATTTCTTTCACTCTTTGTAAAAGTATTCTTTCTTTCTAAATACTTTAGGTAATGCTGTTTGTAATTAAAACAAGATATACAAGTTTACGTTAAAGGCTAAATTACTTTTAATTTAGGAAACAATAATTAGAGAAGGTTTTGTTCAGTTCTGTTGATTGGGTACTGGATCGTATTAAACAAAATTCAATTACCAAAAGCTGTTGGTCCTAGTTCTTACATTCAAACCCCTCTGTTCAACTCTCTCACACAACTTTCCTCTCGCTTTTACTCTTTTACGGTTGCAACAGGTCACTGAATCTACCATAAATTAAAAAAAAGAAAAATACTCCGCTATTTTACAGCTATACTTGATACATTATAATAAATTTCGCTACGCTAAAGTTAAATTAATTAACTTTCATCGAAATACACGTTGTAGTTGTGAATTTTCTCAGAAAATTATATTTATTGGTGGAAATTGTTTAAATTATTGTCAACTATTAATTTGTTTGTCCGTCCGTCCGTCACACCCAGATATTCGAAACTACTAGATATAGCAACAAACGGGTTTCGGATTCGTAATCTACACAAGACGGTAAGGGCTAGGATTGGGTTTGAAGTTTCGGTTTCGACAGGAAGTGGCCAAAAACCGGAAATCAAGAAATCGAAGTCGTAGTTTCAAAACAAAAATAGAGTCAATTCATTCATCTTAAAGAATAGATACAGAAATAATTGGTTTTGAAGTTCCGGTTTCAACCTGGAGTGGCTTAAAAATAGAAGTTAAGAATTAAAGTTGGAATTAGCAAACAAAAATAGTATCATTCGAGTCCTCTTAAAGAGTAGATGTAGAAATCACTAATGGTTGTCCCATAAGTCAAAGGTAAGCCTATTTAGAATTTACCACCAGCCATAAGACGCGTCATCTCATGAAAGGTATTTTTTACATTTGTTTTCATGTTGAGTATATTCTTAAAACATTATGTAAATACACATGCTACACTATCTACAGGCAAATATAGTAACTTATTAGCTTTGGTAATTTTTAAGGCAGTTCTAATCTGTGGTTTTGAGGCGAATGATGTTCTGTGAATGATTTCCTTTAAAGCTATTCATAGATTCTTCAGAAGTCCTGTAAAAAATTATTTTCAATTAGTATTTCAAAAACTTGGTAGTACTTAATTCAGGTTTAAGTTAACAACCAGTAAATTATAAACTGAAATGGGTTGCCAAGGGTAAAGGATATCTAATTTGAAAATTAAAGCATGTACTCTCAATTAAATTTTGTAGACCTCACCAGAAAGTTAACAAAGAATACATTTTCTGTATAATATTAAAACTCTTGGTAGATGGTAATTTATTTCTTTTTATTAACAGAATTCATAGACAACCTGTTCTTCAAAGATTAATTAATAAATTTCAATTGCGGAGTTGAATAGAAGAGTAGACGGAATGAGGTAAGATGACGGCAAGCTTGCAGATGGACTTCTGGAGAAGAAGTAATCATGCCTCAAATTTGAACCCCGTGAGAAACTAAACAATCCAAGAAAAGATAAAATGGGCCAAACCAAGCATGTTGAATGAAATTAGAAAAAGCAGAGTTATGGTATGAACATGTGGATCAGATTAATGCAGACAAGTGGCCAAGTAAAATATAAAACCGGGCCTCAAGAAATAAAAGAAAAAACCACATCCAGAAAGCAATGAATGATTTGAGTAATGGAGGTGATCACCAGCAGCGGTCTACATAGAGTTGATTTGTTGGTAAGGCGTTAGGAGTATGGGGCGAAAAAACAGTAATAATAGCTGTTAAGTGACACAAAAACGTTTAACTTTGTTCTGTAATTTTTTTTGATTTACCAAGAACACCATGTTTAAAAAAAAAATATTAAATTGTCTTGGATGGAGCTACGTCTCCGTGGCCACGTTCACCACGTCTTTGGGTTTCATGTTACAAAAGCATTTTACTATAAGTTTAAGTAAAAAAAAATTCAGAAAAGTGTGTTTTACTGGATAGTAAACTGTTTAAAAAGACTCAGAATTTACGCAAATCTCACCACATATTTTAATCTTCACTTTTATTCAATAGCAATGGATGCGGATATGTCCGTCTTTAGTCCTGAATGGCATGACTCATGCGAATATATCCGTAAGTAGAAATTACTAAACAGAAAATATTTATACGTTGAGTTGCTGAATAGAAGAAAAATCCAAATCTACAAATTACAAAAATTTTTAAAGTAGTATTATGATTAAGTTAGAGTAATGAAGAGTATTAATGAACAGAGGAAGCACGACTCTCATGGATTACCGACCTCGTGGCAGTCATGAAACACAGGCGGGCAGTGTTGCCAACCCAGCTTTTGCAAGCCCAAATTTTCTAGTTAGTTTGATGACTATCAAGCCAAATTTAAATATTTTTTTTTCCATTTTATTTGTAATTGTGTGAATGTATCTGCTATACGACCGTAACCATTCAAAACCGTATGCGGATATATCCGCAAAACAACATGTGGAAAAGATTGTTTGGCCAATATGTCCGTCAGTAGTCCATGAAGGGTTAAAACATTTACTTTAAATTTAATGAAATTGAATTCATAAATTATATTTATTTGTTACGAAGAATACGAACGATAGAAGTAAGTCGTTTGGTAGCGTAGCCGTAAACTATAGGTACAGTAGGGTGATTGTGTTAGTGTACATATTATTTTGTTCTGTAGTGTCTGA
The DNA here is from genome assembly GCA_035578175.1 of Catonia carolina. Taxonomy (NCBI): domain Eukaryota; kingdom Metazoa; phylum Arthropoda; class Insecta; order Hemiptera; family Achilidae; genus Catonia; species Catonia carolina. Next base: position 23,304,235 of record JAQMRL010000008.1, read on the forward strand.
ATGGGTTTTATTTGTGATGGTTTACCAGAAAGAATCCAATAATGATGTACTCTGTAAGTCTAGATTGGTCTCGTAACTGTTTTCTAAATAGGCCTATGTATTTTATTGTCTTTTTTTGACACTTTTAATTGAAATTTAGTATCTGTTATTAAATTAATATAACAATTTCTGCCATATCAGTGGAAAGTAGCTAAAATAATAATGCTTCAAAAACCTGGTAAACCTCCATCAGTATCTTCATCTTACCGCCCTATAAGTCTTCTTCCCATCCTTTCAAAATTATTCGAAAAAATGTTTCTTCTACGGTTAAGTCCTCATCTTGAAAATAATAATTTAATTCCAAACCATCAATTTGGGTTTAGAAAACAACATTCAACGATTGAACAAGTTCATCGCTTAGTTAAAAAAATCCGAAACAGTTTTGAGAATAAAATGTATTGTTCTGCCGTTTTCTTGGATGTTCAACAAGCATTTGATCGCGTATGGCATACAGGACTTCTATACAAAATTAAAGAAAAACTCCCAGGAAATTTTTATCGTATCTTACGTTCTTATCTTACGAAAAGAATGTTCCAAGTTAAATTAAATGATACAATTACTGATTTGAAATCAATAAAAGCTGGTGTCCCTCAAGGAAGTGTTCTTGAACCTGTTCTCTACACTATTTATACATCAGACTTTCCGAATGGAAATGATGTTCTCACCGCTACATTTGCAGATGACACTGCTATTCTAGCTTCTGATGGTAACTCAGTGATTGCTTCAGAAAAATTACAACACAGTTTAATACAAATTGAACACTGGTTAAGTAAATGGAAGATTAAAGTTAACGAAGGAAAATCGAATCATGTCACATTTACTTTAAAGAGGAACACATGTCCACCAGTAACGCTTAATGGTATCCAAATTCCACAAAATGAGGACGTCAAATATTTAGGGATGCATTTGGATAAAAGACTTACATGGGCTAAACACATAAGAACTAAACGCAAACAACTCAACATTAAATTCAGCAAACATTTTTGGTTAATTGGAAATAAATCCAAACTTTCGATAGATAACAAACTATTGTTGTACAAAACTATACTAAAACCAATTTGGACGTATGGTATACAGCTTTGGGGAACTGCGTCAAATTCAAATATTGAAATTTTACAAAGATTCCAATCCAAGACCCTCAGGACAATACTAGCTGTTCCTTGGTACGTCAACAACTTGCGAATCCATGAAGACTGTAACATCAAACCAGTCAAAGAAGTGATCAGTGAATTTAGTGATAAGTACATTTCAAAATTAAACTATCATGAGAACTTCCTGGCGGTTAATCTCTTGGACAACAGTGACACATTACGTAGACTTCAAAGATTTGATCCTCTAGATTTACCTTTCAGATTCTAAAAAACACACAAAAACACAAGCACTTACTCTTACACAAACATATAAAACAAACATATAAAACTAACTTGATATAACGATATTTTAACAAATATTGCTCCCTATATAGGGTAAACCATTGGGTTTTTATCCTTTTATGTGAATTATTCATTTGATCAATTGTACTTATTGCTATAAAGCAGATTGTACATAAAATATTGTGTGATAAAAAAAAAATATAACAATTTCTAAATGTGAAGCTAATGTTTCAAAACTTGATTTACTTGAAGGAGCGTGAAGTCATCACCACAGTCCTACAGTCGGCCAAGAAGACCTCTTGGCCAGAGGCGCTTCAAACGTCTGCGCTGAGTACCCGGTATCGCCTTATTATACATGTTTTGTATGAGAGGGTTGTCATGTAGTTCAAATTTGTCATGCATCGTCTTGTATAGTTGTTTCGCGACATCAATTACATATGGCATTTGTAAGTCTTTGTGCAACATTGAGTTTGTGATGTAAAAGGGGCATTGCGTTATCGTTCGTAGAATCTTGTTCTGAATCGCTTGTATACGTTTCGTGTGTGAAGGTTTAGCAGATCCCCAAATTTGAACTCCATATGTCCAGATTGGTCTTAAGACTGTCTTGCAGATTGTTAATTTGTGTGACATGTTTAATTTACAACGTCTATCGAGTAAGCGTTTTAGTTGATAGAAGCGTGTTTTGAGTTTGTGGCGTGTGTGTGTAACATGTGCGTTCCATGTAAGTTTTCTGTCCAAGTGTAAGCCTAAGTAGCGTGTTTGGGTAGTGTGAGGTAGCGGAATGTTATTAATGTAAACGGTTGGACAGTTTTGTCGTCTAAGAGTAAACGTCATTTGTTGCGATTTGTTTTCATTAATTTTAATTTTCCAAAGTTTAAGCTATGATTCTATCTGGTGTAAATGGTCTTGTGTCTTTTGAGTTGCAATAACAGGATCGGCATCAACTGCAAGAACTGCCATATCATCAGCAAACATAGCCATAGTGGTATAGATACAATTTGGTATGTCACTGGTGGTTACAGAAAACAGCCTTGGTGCAAGTACGCTTCTATACTTATTTTATTGTCTAAAATTAAGTTTTTGGGCGTCTGTTAATAACTTTTCTTCTTCTTCACTTCATGGATTAGGCAGCACTGCCTGTTTTGGAAATCACCTTCTCCTCGGACGACCAACACCCCTTCGACTATTAGGCTTATAATTCATTGCCAATCTAGGCAAACGGTTTCCCTTCATGCGTTCCAGATGACTATTTCAATCGATTCTGTACTCTTTGATCTTTTTCACCAGGCTAAATATTTGCAACTCTTGTCTTATACCGTGGATTCTTATCTTGATCTCAAGAGTTCAGCCCTTCTCCGCACGAAGATATTTCATTTCAGCATATCTGATTTAGTTTCTTTCTCTGCTGAAAGCTCCCATGCCTCGGTAACATACATTATAACTGACACCGCTATAGTTTTGTAAAACTTTAGTTCCGTTTCTTTCTTGTTTAATAACTTTCTGTTAATAACTGTTTCAATAGTAAATAAAACCGCATTTTTATTTGGTGTTTTAATAACGTGTGCACCACACGTCAGTTTACGTCACGTCATGTCGAGATGTTAACCTAGATATCGAAAGTCAATTTCGTTCGAAATCTGATTCTTATTGATTGTGGGCGGTGTACAGCGTTCCGTATAAGCGTAAAGGTCATTAATTTGTAAAGATATTAGTTTGTTTATTTTTATATTACATTTTCAAACCAATATTTCTTCAATTTTAAATGGATTAAATTACGTGTAAAGTATGTGCACGCCATGGCACGGTCACTGGAATACTTGTTGATGATATGGTGATACTATCAACAACTACTTGTCAATCAGAAGGAAAAAGTTAAAAAAAAAATATTGTAACACTTAGCCTAGGATCTTTCGGGATCAGTTATAATAAATGATAAACAAACTTTTAACCATTACGTATTAATTGAATTATAAAATACAATTTATTATTATACTTAAGATTAGATAGATGGTGATGCTTAACAAATTACTTTCAAATTACTAAAGTAATTTAATAACATAAACGCAAAGTTTAACTAACCTAACTAATAAAAATCATTTTACACTTTTTAAAATTTTACTCTCAGTAACAATCGATGTCTCCAAAGGTTTACTGTAGTTTTTCTTCACGTACTTGTTATAATGTATACAATCACTTACTAATAGCATTCACTAATTCAAAATCGTGTGAAATTTTGAACTGAACTGAACTGAACTGCAAAAGATTACTACCTTTAAATACTTGTAGTGGTTGCCGTTTCTAAAAAGGCATAGCTTTGTTGCAACATAGTAACACACGAAGGAAGACCCATCTACACTTTACCATAAAATCTACGCTTTAACATAAAATCCAAAACATGATAGAAATTATAGATAACAGCCATAACAAAAACCTACCTCCTCTTTTCCAAGAATTCCCATTCAAAATATATTTTTATCATTCATCGTAATTCACTATCCTTGTTCAACACATTTCACCCTTACAATTCACAACTTTTTACAATAAGTAATAATCTATTCTCTCAACCATTTCTAGAATATTACTGTAAATATAATGTTAAAATATTTCGTGATTGATTTTTTACGCGTTTTTCTAATTTTAAACAAACACAAATCTGTATACACAGCAGATGCATTCGTGGCTCATACGAGGTAACTTAATCCGTAAAAAGGCTTAAGTACAAATGATAAAGAGAGCTAGTGATTTAAATGAAAAAGTGATGTAAATGACAAAAAACTAGTGTGGGTACTGCAGTGGTATCAACATTAACCATTAAAATTTAACATTAAATTTTAGTTAGTGTTATTTTGTTAACAGATTATAAATAAACTAAAAAAGAACCAAAACATAAATTTAACGATTGCCGTAACATGTAGACTATTTTAATATTCGTTGAATAATTTCTAAGCGTTAGACTTTATAGAGTACTACATTCAGTAAATTTTTAATTATTACATATTTGGTAATGACTTGAAATTTGAAAATGTCATGGCATGTAATAACGATAAAAGCAAAAAACAATTCAGTTAAAAACTTGTAAATGGGAAAACATTAACGATGTAATTAATATTTTTAGTACTATTGTTGTGGCAATTTAGAATGAGTAATTTTAAAATGTAGAACAATCCATTATAAAAATATAACAAGGCTTTCTAAAACCCATTCTGTTTGTAAAATAAATTATAAATATTTTATGACAATTAGTATTGTAAATATAAAACATAAAACGGATAAATAATATCATTCGACATCGTTCATTAATATTAAATATCCATCAATCAATCTTCCCTGAGAGCTGTATTTAAATTAATCAATATTGATGAATGTTACTCGTTTGGTGGAGATAACCAAAAATATTCATTTGTAATTTTATCATCATATAAGAGAGTGTTGTATTAATATATTTAGTACTGATTTTATAAACGATATTTACGTTTAAAAATTAATATTTTAGTATCGATAAATTTGTAAAATTACTGTATTTTTTGTAAAAATTTTCGCATACATATTTTCATGTTTTTTAACCACTTTTATATAAAATTAAAAATAATATAAGAAAATATCTAAAAGGAAAGTGTTGTTCCAGAATTCTCTAGGAGGACTGAGATTTAAGTAGTGTTAAATGTAAATAATAATAATTTTATTGTTAAAACGGGTTATTTCTAAGAAATAGTTAGAAATATTGTGTACAAACATGATTAGTATAGAATTTTTGTTTATTTTTTTTAGAGTTTTTTTTAGAACAGCTTGGTCATTAGCGACTACGGTGAATTATGTAACATTAACTTCGGGATTTGACTCGTGAAAATTTCCAGATCCTGGCCGGGAATCGAACCCGGGACCTCCACTTTTAATAAGGCGGAGCATAGTGGACTAGAAAATAGCACAGAGCCAATTGACTTTCGTTAATCGTATACTGCGTTGCACGTTATGGATGACAGCCTAACAAAATGTCAGCTGGAGTTGAGTGGAACAGAGTGTGTCTTAGCGACGAGACAACCTCACACCCGACCTTGGCTATTATTGGTTAGATCTCATCTGGAGTCTTTATTTCGTTGAGTTATAGTAAGAATTACCTCGTTTGAGAGTAATAAATTTCATTATACAGCCAGACACTGAGGTGAAGGTAGAATTTGCAGGGAGGAAGGTAGAAGCTTTTCAGAGCGCCTGGCATTTTGATAAGGTTACTTTTCTACTCAATGTGAAAGACATGGTAAACCATCTTACTCCTCATTTAAAGCTTCTTGAGGTTCAAACTAGCCTTTCGGCTGATGACCTAAATAAAACATTATTGTACACTTTCGTACAATGTGTTATATAGTAATAATATCTGTATCATACGTTATTCGAGAGACTCAAGTTCGACAATCATTGCTGTACGGATTATGCATGTTATATTTTAATGTAGTCTAAATTACAATCTATATTATATTTTAAAAGGTTAAGGAGTTGATTGTCGAGTTTGCTCTCGTTTCCCACTGGATTGATTCCGGCTAACCTTTTTTATAAATTTTGCTCTTCATCTGGTTTTAATAAACTTTTTCAAAAATATTTTAATTGAACAAAGGTTTTTAATAATGGAGTGTCTTTAGATTGATCCATCATTTCACATGAATTATGCTTAGTGTGCAAGTATATGAATACATTTATTTGTTAGGTTCTTGCAGGATTCTTTTAACAGGAACAAAAAGTGTCAGTGAGTAAGAAATCACTCAAAAAAAAAAAAAATACTGAAACCTGAAACTTAGGTGGTGATCGTTTTTATGAAGGCACAAAATATCGATTTTATTTTTACCGAGCTGGTTCAATTGCAGAATAGTGAAGTTAGGTTATGTGCAGATGAACTGTTGAATATATCTGTTTTTGACGTTTGAGAGGAATGAGAATTCTTCGATAAAGAAAGTCCATTGCGATTTTTTCTAAGCCTTGTATTGTACGCTATAATGAAAACGAGTTCAATTACAGAAGCTTCAACCCTAACATAAGACTGATTTTCAATAAACTATTCCCATAACAATTTTTATTCCACTTTTCCCGTTTAAATTTCAGATCAATAAAAAGTGTCGCTCTGAAATATTTATAATTATTTGATGTATTTAGTTTTGTTTAATTTTATAATTTTTATTAGGTTTGAAAAGCCTCTTTCCATTTTTCTTGCGGCAACATCTACAGTTCTGGAAGAAAACAATAAGCAGATTTATATCTCTCGATTATATCTCTCATGAGTGAAGAGAATTTCCAATGAAGGATTCTTTGTATATTTTATTCTTTGTTGTCTATTCATGTTATATTTAAAATGTTTCTGTAAAATATCGTCGTCTAAGTAATTGGTTGTCATCTAATTTTAGATAGCCAGATGATTTATATTTATATTTATGTGATTTATTCTATGTGATTCGGGTTTTCTTTGGTATTTTTTTCTGAATGTGTTTATTTCGTGTAGAACTGCAGTAGGAATGTACAGATCTAACGTAAACTGTTGAACTTGTATTGTCTTCTTTTAATAAAACCGTTACGTGTGTGCTTTTTGTTTTATTTGTACCTATCCATTCAGCACTTATTCTGCCAGTCTTGTTGAATTGTAGCACTTATATCTTGTTGTATCTTGTATATCTTATTGAAGTGCAGGAATGCTTCATCTCTGTGTGGTTTATTGTTTGTTATTTACCAAGGTGATGCTGAAATTTCGAGTATTCAAGAATGTAATTCTGAGTAATTTCGAATGGAATCTTTGAAGGATTTCAACGTATAGATGACTTAGTGAGCTTCATATTAAATTCCATTCGTCTAAATTTGTTTGAGGATTGCTTGGTATATTAAAAGCTGATTGTTTTAAAGATAGATTGACCGTTTATCAATAAAAATGTTTTAGTGAAACAGTTATTTGCGTTGAAAAGTAACAGCAACAAATATATTTGAAATAATTTTGCTGATCATGCACTTTTACGAATCCTGGAATATGTGTTCAGTCAATATTTATCAAAAAAAAAATGCTGTTTTAGATAACAGTCAAATAGTAGATATAAATAATTGTTTTTAAATTTAAAAATAGCGTATATCACACTCTTGGTGTGTTAAATACCCAAAGATTTATTACTGAAAAAACCTTTGTTGCATTCCTTCCGTAGGTCTTCTTATGTTTTTATGGCCTTCTTATCTTCCCTTTACAACTATATCTTTCTACCAAAAAGAAATACCTACTCTACACAAGGAAGCGGTGACCTTATTCTTGTTATTTGAGACAAGAGCAGCAGGACAGACTTGGAATCTTAATGTTCTGCACTTGACCTAACAAAGGAGGGACTTTGCATCTACCCTAAAATCGTTATAACTTTTATGGAATAGTTTAACTAATCTTGTACACATACTCCTATTAATTTCTTGAACTCATTCACCTTAGTGTTTACAATATCAACACAATAGCTTTCACATACACTATTTGAGTACACTATGTTGTGGGTACTATCAATGCATAAACGTTAAAGAAAAGTGATCTATTATCTAGGGAAGTTTGAAAACAAAACAGCTTACTACCGCAAAACAGTACACTAAGCATTTTTGGTGCGGTAAATGTTCTAAAACCCGGGTCATAAAATTGTTAAGGCTCTATTTTTGTGTTAATTGGGAACTCGGAATTGGTAAAAATGAAACATTGAAAATCTGTAAGGGAATAATTTTAAATTGAAAGACAGGATGACCAGAATCAGACCAGTGGGAGCTGAGACCAAACTGGAAAAACTATATTATCCTTTCTAATATTTAAACATCTATCATCCCTAACCTAGATTATAATAGGTAAATTATAAAAGATTTGCTTAAACAATATTATTAAAAGCAGCAGACGACCATAAAAATTAATATGTACGAAAAAATTTTAAAGAAACTTATACAGAACAATTTAACAAGAGTGAAATAATTTAAAGTTGTTGAGAAACAAAAAGACGAAACTGATATAACTGTAAATTCAATATTGAACTTGTTATAAATTTATATAAAATTTAAAATTAGAAAAGAAACAAAAAAGAACGTCGTATTGAAGAATTCTAAACACTTTTAATTAAATACTGTTTTGAATAGAAACTAAAGTTGAATTCAAATGAGGAAATCACTTCAATTTCTTTTCTTGGAATAAATTCAAGTCATGTTTAACTAAAAATAAAATGGTCAAATATTTCAACAATAAATTTTAAACATATTTTTAAAACGTGAATTTTTTATAATGTAATTTAAAACAAATTATTGTTAAAAAAGTATAACGTAAACTTTTTCGTCGAAGTATATTTTTTATTTACAGATTTATCTATAATCTGTTCTTAATGTTGATTCCCCTTCCGAACGGAGATATTTCATAAATTTTGAACTATTTTATGAATCGTCTAGTTACAAAACGAGATACATCCAGAACTTTAAAATTTTATATTTTTGTATTTTCTAACCAGCCCACAACCTTTTATATTTACTGTAGAATTCATTGCCAGCCGCATTGGCGTAGTTGGTAACGAGCTCGCCTCTCATCATGCGGTCTTGAATTCGAATCCCATTCAGACACGACATATTTTCATACGTTACAAAAATCATTTCATCCTTCACCATCTGCATTAGCAGTGATTGCAGAACAGTCGGACGTTAAACCAAAAAAAGAAAAAAAATGTAAAATTCATATGTTTCAAAACCATGTACATTCTTAATAAAAACGTGTATAAAGTTGCTGATTAGTCTGAAAACCAGATACATCGATTCTCTAGTACTGGCCTCGAAAAACATAAAATGCCACGCGGCTTAGTTTGAGGTTATGTTGTAATATGACCAGGTGTTCTTTATTTGTATAATTAGTGTTATCAGTTTTCTTAAACAATTATTAAAGTGAGTGATTTATTTTAATACCATTAAGAAATAGAGAGTTATCCTGAAGAAGTTAGTAATAATAAATCACGAAAAAGCATCACAAAAGTAATGTTTCATAATTTTTTAATATTATCGTACCCAATTTTTGTAAATTTTATTTCTAAAACACCAAAATTTGTGATAAATTATGTTAAAAATTGAAATAATCATGCGTTTTATATATTTTGGTTTTTAAGTTTGTTTCAAAACCAGATACATCCACATTATAGTATGTGAAATTTTCCTTAAACTACGGTCATTAGAAAATTAAGTCAGTAAGTAAAATCCTCTACCTTAATGCTATTTTTCAAGTAAGTCACAATGTGGTATCATTTCATGTTTACAGATCTCCCGAAAATTTACATTTTTGGATGTACATGCTTTTGTAACTATACGATTCAAATATGCAATAACATTATTTTAGTTGAAGGAATAAACTGTTTGTCGTACGAATTGTGTGCCCTACTGTATAGAGTGCAGTGTGTTGAAAAAGATAGTGATCTGTGATGAATGAGATGCCTTGAATAGGATTTCTAGGAAACTAAAACTAGTAGAAACGTTTGTTTTTATTTTGATTCCTTTTACTACGTTCAAGATTTGCAGCGAAATTGTTAGAAGGATCTTGATTGTTTGTGAATCTATTAGACCGCAGGTACAAAAACAGTTAGCATTTTTGTAGTCAGTCAGTCAATACTGGAATTAATTATGAATTGAAATTTTCAAGCCGTTTCAAAATAGTGTCGTTACGAGACGATTTTGAAATACGTTAAATAAAGTGTATGCGTACGGGAAGTAGGAATAGGTTTTAGGAATAAGTTTTGTAACTAATTTAACTGATTTAATCTAATTGTTAGTAGTCTAGGTATGATAACTAATTTTAATTATTAATATTCTGTCAATAAATATTTTTTATAAGTTTGTTGATTTATTAAACCCAGATCCCAAACGAACCTAAAATTATATGTTACAATACGTTACTAAAATCTTTATTTTTATTATTGTGAAAAATTGTATTATATGATTTGTATAAGAGCTCACTTTACCACAAACCTAATTAAATTTTACTAATTCACCAAACGTAACTTTTTTTTGCATTACAGAGAATTTTTAGTTTATATGCCTCGTAATGACTATAAATTTGTTGAACTGCTTTAAATATTTATATTTAAATTAAAGTTTTTAAATTGTTGTATAAGATGTTTGTTTCTGTTTTTAATTACTCCTACTTTCTACTACTTTTTTTTAACGTCCGACTGTTCTGCAATTACTGCTAATGCAGACGGTGAATATGAAATGATTTTTTGTAACGTATGAAAAAATGCCGTGCCTGAATGGGATTCGAACCCAAGACCGCATGATGAGAGGCGAGCACGTTACCAACTTCGCCAATGCGGCCGGCCGCATTCTACTACTGGCACCATAGTGACTGACTGGGAAGAAAAATTTAGCGTACAATAATTATACTAAATTACAGTCAATTTATGCAATTATTGCATAAATTGACTTCCGTATACCCCAATCTTGTTTATTACACGCCTTTGTACAGAAAAATTGGTAATAGGAAAATTTTACAAAATATATGATTGTATTCTGTCGAGTATATATAAAAAAGCAAAAGGTTTTTTTCCTTAAATTTAAAAATTTGTAATAGAAAGGGTTAACTTTCTCTTTGTCAATGCTACCATTGTTTTGCATTAAGTTTGTCTCCATCGTTGGGTGATTACATATTTCCCTTCCTTCCAATCCTGAACTAATACTTTCATATTCTAATTATTACGGTACAACATTTCTAGATTGAAAATTAAAGACAAAAAGTAAATAAATAAAATAATAATAAGATAATAAGAGTAATAAGGTAGAGTATTAAAAATAGCTAAATTTCAACCGATAGAAAGTAAGAATAAACATAAATGTTATTTCTTTCGGTTAATGTAAAATCGTCTGGTAATTTAACAGTCAAATAAGATTAGTGGAAATAATATCATAACACAAAGCTTTTATATAAAGATATTCGTAATATATCGTATAATTTTTCAAATAATTACTATGTTTTACAAGACAACAATTTTTGAAATTAACGAAACTAATTTAAAATATATACTTAAATAAATTTATCAAATTCTGACAAGATAATTAAAATATTAAAATACTTAATTATATATTTTACGTATAACAATACGTTGTAACAATGAAAAGTATATTTGACTTGCTAATTTTCTTGAAACAGCTGTCAGAGCCTTTTATTTGACAAGGAATTATGCAAATAAATTAATAAAACGTAATAATATCATGATTATGTTGAATTAAAACAAAACTGCTATTTATTTATAAATGGAATAATAATATAATTAAATTGTTGCATATTGTGTATAATGCTAATTAGTGAACGTAGTTTTGTTTGACATGAAAGTTTCCTATTGCGGATAATATCTAACTGGGGTAATTTAGACAGTGCTAGGTGTTCCAGTGTCCATCTAATTGATACAACATGACACCAAAATGCTCGTAATTTGTACCATATTAAATTTTGAAGATAAATCAAATATTTAGTGCTTTAAATTGGGAAAATTAGTGAAGAAATTTTTACAGTTTAACGGAAAAATATTTTACAAAAATTGCAAACAACAGAACAACATATAATGTTGTTCTATAGAGGTTTTGTGACCAACAACGTTTTTATTTCCTTATCATATCTGTTATAGCTCATTCATCTAGCATTGAGTTTAAACTATTATTTTAAAAAACGGAACTCAAAACTGTGTGGACATCGAGAATACAACTTTGGAACACATTCACAGTAATATTGAAATAATTAAACGGGGTCTGTCCAAAATTATTTTAACATCATAGACTCGCTTTGGTACATACTCAAGTCTAAAACACACAAACACACGAACAATCTCACAGTATAGGAAGAATTACAAAAGTTTTGCACCACTTTACAGTCACGATTTTAAAATCGTCAGAATACAGAAGCCATCAATCTGTTACACAAAAATAGAGAAACACTCAAAAGACTGCACAGACTATACCCTACATATTTATTTTAATGCGTTTACGTCATTAACAAAACACCCATCGGGTTGGTCTAGTAGTAAAGTCGTTGCCGCGAGTCAGCTGTTTAGCAGATGAAGTACAAAGACTAAGGTTCTATGGCTCAAATCCAAGTTACTTTTATACGGATTTGAATATTAGGCAGTGATCACGAGTGTACTTTGATGGTTCGGGTTAAATAAATCATATTTTCTGGGAAATGGATGGTTTGAGGCAGTAAAAGACTACACCTAATTTATATTAGACCATACATTTATTATCATCCTCATTTCATTTAATCATAGGGTTGCTTATTGTTTTAAATTGAACAGACTGCAACGTGCTCATATTAGTGTTAAACAAAATTAACAAAACAAGTTTGAAATTTATAGAGTGATACCATGAGGTATCTTGCTCACGCATGTTTAATCTGTAGAACACAAATACTCATTGTTCTATGTGTTCAGTATTCATCAAATTTAAATCATCAATTCAAATTCTCCAAAATTCTAAATTCCCACGTTTTCCGCAATAGATTAGGTATAAATTCATTTATTCTTTCCTACGCCTTGCTTGGCTTCTTTCATATTCTTTTTGAATAATTCAAATATATTCAAGCGATTTTATTCATTCACTAAACGACTGCATTGTCTGTTTCATAATTATTTCATCCAGTGTTTTTCAATAATGCATATCAAATTCATTTTCATATTTATTTTGTTTTTTCGTTGTGTTCACCATCGCAAGATTATTACTTGAATAATATATATATATATTAAATCATTAACAATTGTGACGCATTATTCACCAACGCTGGTTCAGCAATTTGTGTATAAATTTTCTCTCACGGGTAAACTATCCTGGCCAGGTACCTATAGAAGTTTTGTGGCCAAAATAAAACTTTAAATAGACTGTAAGTAAAATTACAAGTTATCTATTTTTACCATAATAATTTTTCTATATTACTCATGCTTATTATTAAAAAAATGTATTTTCCATAGAGTCCTGGTTTGCTAAAGGCATGTGATTCCAGTTACTATGAGAGCATTTCGTAAATTTACAGTAAAAGTAAAAAAAAACTAAGGTCCGGTTATTATTTAGTATCCTTACATTTTTTAAGTTATCAGTATTAGAGGTAACGATTTTGTAATAATCAGTGACTGAAATGGTTAGATTTATCTAGTGTAGAAATCTATATTTTTATTAGTACGTATTAAGGATCCCTGACAGTCTTTCATACTACGGTGACATTATAAAGAAAATTAATATTTTACGGTTAAATCTATAATCTGTTGTCACATAAATTTTATTACAATCTTAGGCTAGTTTTATCAGAAGAAAAATTCCATTAAATATTAACACAACATAAATATACGAGTTAAATGAATGTTTTTTATGAGCAGAGTGATCATGATATGGATACATGAAATTGCTTTAACATACTGTTAAATTTTCTAATAAACTACCAATATTTTCTTATCAGTTTAGAAAAATATAACTTATGGTGTGTTATGTGTTATCGTTTTCACTTTTCTTATCGAACGATAAAAATTGGATTACAAAGTTTTTCTTTCGTATAAAAGCTGTCAATTTCTTATGATTTTAAAAGTTTTTTTTGGTTGATGGCTTCTTTTATCTAAGAGGAAAAAATTGATTGTTTCTTTTATAGCTTCTTTTCAATTGTTCTTTGATCTGCGATGCAGTAAGATTTTTCAGAAAAACATTAACTAAAGTTAATTTTATGAAACAAATTTATACTATGATTATAAGTAGAATAATGTGCCTAGGTAACAGATTTTTAACTTCTGATCAGTATGATATATTACTCTTATAGTAATAGTAATAATTATAAATAATTTTTGCCATATTTAGTATAAAATTATTGATAAATAATTTTACTATATTGTATTATAATCATTATTATTTGTTCACAATATATTTTTATATTCTACTTGTTTTATGTATATTTATTGTCTGCCATAATTGGTCGAAAGACTGTTGATGACAATTAAATTCAAGGGGATCACGGATCGAAAATTTATAATTTTTTTGTTTGTTGGTGCATAATGTAGTAATTCGAAACTTCTTCTAAAAATAGTATATACATTATATTTCTATGATAATTAAAACTATATTTTACTACAGTCAGGGAAATTGTTTAGTTCAATTATAATTATACACCATAATTATTAGTAAGTACTGTAATATAACTATTTGAAATTGCTGTTTTTGAAAATCAGGGGATTTTACCATATTTGCACATTTTTCTTAGAACCTACCAAAGAATTCGAGTGTTTTTTATCATTTGTTTGAAAGAACCATTCCTTCTGTTTATTCTGAGCATTTAAAAAATTTGAATAAGTTTATAAGTAATTCTTTTTATTAAATTTCAACATTATCACCAAAATGTGTTTCTGAAAAAAGGTGTACGTTTCATCAATGTAAACAGTTATCATGCTCAAAATGTGAACTAAATCACTTAGCACTGAATCTCTTAGACAACAGCAATGATGTTCGTAGACTAAAACGTTCTACAGTACTGGATCTTTCAGGGCGATTCTGATATTGTGATTTTAAAATTGTGATGTTAATATTCTGTAGATGACTGTCGTGTTTGAGTGAGAATGTTGTAAATAACTGAATTGACATTTTTAATTAAATCTCCAGTAAAGTTCTGTGTATTTATATTTTGGAATCATGTGCTTATTATTTATTACTTTTCATTCTGTTTTCTCGTTTTAATGGAGGTTTTGTTTACTTTTTTTATTTTTATTCGTTTATTTAAAATAAAAACACTATTTATCTAATTTTGATTGTAAATAATAATTAAGAGCAGTATAATGTTTTAATGTTGCCTATAATTTGTTAGTGGGTTGTAATTTGTTCACGTGTTAATTCTAATTGATAAGTTGCATTTATTGTTATACAACAGATTATGCATTAAAAAAAGTTATATGAAAAAAAATGTGAACAACAGAATGACCTGTAACAAAAAAGTATTTATTTTTGGAGTTTCTGAAAAAAGATATGAACTTTAACATTATGAAGGTGCTATATAACAAAAATGTAGCATTGAGGAAAATTCGGACGTATTCTAAGGCTTTCACATTTTTGTTAATTGTGTGATTTCATTCTTTTGGTACCCATGTATTTATTATCCCTCATAAAAATTTATATTATTAAGTTAAAAGTTCTTAAATTTTTTACTTCCCAATCTGATTTTTTTCTAATATACACTTATATAACACTTTACACTGTATATAACACTTTTTACAATTTTACATTTTCTGTTGTATGGTGTTAAGGCTTGTACTTTAAAAGGTGTTAACATGAAACAACTTAAGCATTTAAGCTCTACTGCCATATAAGAATTGTTAAATTTTATTGAATGAACAAATCAAAATACAGCATCGTTTGAATCAGAGCACTGATATTGTAGGTACTACAAAACATGAAAATTGGAATACTTTGGAACCGTTACGAGAGTTCAGATGAATAGATTATTGTAGAATGTCATGTAAGACAAAATAATAGGGAAACGTGGTCAAAGACGAAGGAAAACGTCGTGGCTAGAAAACGTACGTGACTTATTTGGTGCAAATACGTGCTCTTTTTAGACTGGTTGCCAATAAATAGCAAATTCCTGTGATGGTAATTTTTATATTACTTTCTCTTGTCCAATAAAAAAATATATGGAAGAAAAGTAGTGTTCATAACGATTTTATTAAAATCGAGTTTGAGAACAATACTTTCTTTTCCTATATATTGTGAAAATATCGAACAGGAAGGAGTATTCAAGAATGACCGAGTGTTTAAAAATGTTAACGTAAATAATAAATATGGTTTTCCGAGAAATAGTTAGAAATATTATGTGTAATATAAATAGTATATAATGGTAGAGGTAGCTGTTGTTGTACAAGTATTGTGAAAGAGTCAAGTCGGGTACCTATTTAGATAATTGGCTTTTTTGTAACACTTCTATTCAATCCTAATTTGTTTACAGTTGTTAAGATTTATCCATAAGCCGTCAGAAAGATTTTGTATTTTTATTGTTATATCGAAGATCTGTGTCCTTTTTGTGACTTCCACTGCGTCATGTAAATAAGGAGCCCCGAGTTCGGTCCTGAGTCAGTATTTGATCTATCTTCGACGAGGGTACGAGTACATTACATAGTGCTTAACGGTTACGTTTGGAGTAGGCCAGCGTTACTTTGAATTACTCTCCATTGTTTAAAGTTTATTTACTCTGTATCATTGTTGTTAGTAGTATTGAATAAGTTGTTTAAGTTATTTATTGTTAATAAGTCAATTATAAATTGTAATTTACTTTTAAATTTTAGTCACTTGTTTTATTGTAATTTTTAGTTGTAATAAATACTTGTAATTTCAAATTTTATTGTGTTAATTATATTTTAATTTACCCAGATCCCGTTACGGACCTTAGAGATAAGTATCACGATATATATAAACAGAAAGATAAAATAATAATACGGTCTAATTCGAACAGAATTTTTGTAGTTCGCTATCTTTGTGAAAAAAAACTTCAAAAAGAATGAAACAAGAACCTCGTGAAATAACATTAAAATTTATTAACTTTTAGGTCATTTTCTGGAAATAAAGCAGGTTACCTTCAACATTTACGAGATTCACGTGTTCTTCACGTTGTAACTGTTACTATTTTCACTTTAGTGTTGAGCTGTAATTTGAATTACATTTCCTTCATCGGTCATCGGGTAAAGCTCTCATGCAAAACTTTATAATTTAATACGAATTTGTCAATTAGAAATACCTGTCTGAAATACCGTAAAGGAAGTTAATGAACTTTACTGGTTTGGTATTATCACTTCTTTCCAGAAGTAGGTGTAAAACTTTTCATTTCTTTCCTCGTTTTGTTTTTAAATTTCCATCAACTGTTACAACTATGTTTGCTGATTTTCCAGTCATGGGTGCAATAGAATATTTTTATATGATAATTCTTTTGGTTTAACTTGTTATCGGGTAACTTTATGTAACTGTATGTTACTGACACCCACCAAATTTTGTTTTCTGCATTTTTAGTTACTATTTTCTATATTCGGCACTAATTTGAACAAACATCTCTGTATAAGTTTTCAGTGAGGGGCCGTCACCTGGTCACCAAAGTTACTCACTCAACCGGCATTACTTCGAACATTAATGGTATCTCTCTAACAACTGACTTAGTTGACTATTTGATCAAAAGGTCATTTAAAAATAAAACGATAATTTAAAACAGTACGATAAATATTATTCATTGCTAAATTAAAAAACTAATACAGCATCAACAAACTTCAGTGGGTAATTCATGAAACAAGTTACAACTTGATGAACTTTAGTTTGTTTTGAAATTATTTTATTGTTATTTAAAATGTTTATTTCAATTGGCGATTATTTTATTCTTCCATGATGTTCAAAATGTTATAAACAGTATTTTATAGTTTTGTATACATACCGTTTCTTTTCAAAACTAGTAAAATAAGTTTCTAATTTTAAATGCTAATATGAATTTATTTTGTTTCTTTGTTTCAGTCCTGAACTGTGGCTGGACGAGCGAAAGGAGCTTCTGTTTCAAATGATTTCATCCAATGAAGGAATGAGCAATTACGTCTCTCATATCTACAGCGTTCATTATGAACATTAGAATTAAGTACGGTGTCTCAAAAAGGAAGATTAAATATTTTTGATTCTTTGGAAGTTTTCTGTTTTATGAATCTAGTTATATTAGATAGATATATACATATAAAAAATTGTATTATAAATGAGTAGATTTTGTTTTAGAACCAACAATATTAATACACATAAATATATTATAATATATTTATTACCCCTATTATATTTTAAATAAAGGACTAAAGTTGATGAAGTTGAATAAACTTTACTAGCTTATTTTGAGAATAATTATTATATATTTAGGAAAATCCTTTTTTCACCTATTTTTTCTTCTATTTATCGTGTGCTCTTCAACTGGAGGATGGCAATCATGACGGCTATTTGGGCCTTGGACACCGCAGCTCTGAAGAGCTCGGCTGAGGTACAACAAAACTTGTCGTGAAGCTTCTTCAACCGAGAGATTCTTCTTCTTCCCACATCTCTCTTCCCCTAAATCTTGCCTTGAATTGTCAAGCAAAGCATTTCATATCTTGGTCCACGCATAATGTAACCTAGATAAACCATTTTTCTTTTTCGGATGGTGTAAACAAACTCTTTTTCTCTTCCTATTCTCCACAAAACTGCCTCTTTGGGTAATTTACTCGTTCAGGGTATTTTTAGCATGTGCCTGTACTACCAAAGCTCAAATGCATTTATTCTTCTGATATTCATCTTCTTTGACGTCTAAGCTTCCGCACCGTATAGCATTGTTGAAAAGATGTAACATCAAACCATTCTCAATTTCAGGTGAAGGCTCGAGGATTTATCTATCAAAAGATTTTTAATTTTAACAAATTCAAAAGGAGCCTTCACCATCCTTCTGTTTATTCTAATCTACTTATTTAGTCTTTCTTGTTTACCATAAATATATATTAAATTAAGCCATTATTTCGTTGCCAGTAGCTGCTCTTCAGTTTAACTAACTCTCAATCAAAACTGAACCTACGTTTCAATTTTTTTTGTCTTGTATTAACGGCTAATATTTGGATTTGCAAACAGTAACTTTCAAAGTTTTAATATTTTGATTCCTTAGGTGCAGCTAGTTTTGTTTGGAAAAAGTTTATTTTATTTATTAAAGATATTTGTTAGAATATTTTCTACCTAAGGAAATTTTAATATTTTCTACTAAAAAAGGGTAATGTTATTAATAAAAAATATATTGTAGAATATTTTCTACCCATGACTATAAGAGCCTGTAAATTATAAAACAATTTCAATTAATGTAAAATTTCATTTATATTATAGTTAACTTTCTTTGATCATTTAACTTTAAATTTTACAAATTTGTGGTTGGAAATTAAACAACCCTACGATAATTTCCCGTATACATGAATTGATTAACGTAGGTGCTTCTTTATTTGTTTTTAAAAACTTCTACTACAATTTTATTAGTGTGTTGGTAAGTGGAACTACAGTATGTGTTAAAAACTTTTAATAGAATTAAAACTACTAAAAGTCCTAACTATTAGAGTGCTAAAGCGATAACATCAGAAACCACGTCCCAAAATATTGAAAATAGATGTAATATTTTCACAACATTGCTTTTGGATCGTCCATGTTAAACAGCAGTAAAATCAGTAGATAATTCTAGGTTTTAAAGACTGTACGATCCTTCTTAAATTTAGGCTTATTACTAAACTGATTACTAATAGAAGAAATACATTAAATGTTAAATAAAAACTGTATTAGTGAATAGTATAATATCAATAGAATAAGGCTAATTAAATGTAATATTCATTAAAAATATCTGTATCTTTTTTCTATTAATTTTAAATATTTTCAGAAATGTTTCTTATTAATTTTTTCATGTATTAAAATCTTATACATAATAATATACAACAAATTCTTTAAATTGTGAATATTATGCTAATGAAATAAGCTTGTTAATGTATTCAAATAATTATTAAGATTTTACTATAATTAAATTCTAATTTCTTTTGCATAAGAATTCATTGCTTTCATGGTTAGTACATGTTACGCAAGTAAGCATAATTTAAATCTCGTATATAGAATTCAATTTAACTTTAATACAAAAATTTATGATATTAATATGTAATTATTAAGATATATGTTTGCATAATATAGTCCTATATTATATTGGAACTATGTAATTTTATCATGTAATTATTTTCTTTTGTTTTAAAATATAATAAATTTGTATTGTTGTTGTTTTTCCTTCTTTCTAAGACCGATTGTGTTCAAATAATGTTATTGTTCATTGAATTAATTTGTTATTAATTAATTGAATTAATTAATTATTTGTTTAGTTATTGTAACGGAACCACTACAGCATTTCATTAACGATATTAAAAATTGAACAAAATTAAATAATTACAACTATCTAATTTCTTACGTATTCTTCTAAGCTGCTTCAAGATCACTAACGATGCTTTACAGAGTTGTAAAAGGTGGTGTTGTAAAATTGGAATTCATAAATCCAGTAATCTTTCTGTAAGAAGTAGAACGGCAATTGTCTACTATCTAATTAACTGATCTGCTCACATTAGTTGAAAATCATAATCGGTGCAAAAAGAATGGAGTTTTCCAAATGGGAAGATTATAGGCATACTGTCTGGAAAATTTCTCTAACCATATTTGACTGGTCTTTACATAAGGATCTCTGTCAAGGTTTTCCTTCGTTCATCCTTCTGTCCGTCACGCCTAGACGTCAGAAACTACAAAAGATAAGAACAAAGCAACAAACTGTTTTTAGATCCGTAATCTACAAAAAAACTTAGTGAGGTTAAATTTGTTTTCAAGTTCCTGTTTACATTGCAAGTGGTCCAAAACCAGAAGTCAAGAAATCGAGGTCAGAAACTACAAGAGACACAACCAACGGTTTTGGGATTCATAATCTACAGAAAATGTTAGTGCACCTAGATTTGGTTTGAAGTTTTGGTTTTGACCGGAAGTGGCCGAAAACCGAAGTTAAGAAATCAAAGTCGGAATTTGGAAACAAAAATAGTATCATTCATTCTATTCCTCTTAAAGAGTAGATACGGGAATAGCTAATAGTTTTTATCATAAGTCAGGTAAGCCTTTTTTAAAATTTCCATCACAGGCAGGTGGAATATTAAATTATTTGCACTCTATCTACTAGTTCCAGGGCTACACAAAATAGTTCTGTTTGTTGTGATACGGTCAACCAATTATACGACCAAACTATTTAAAAACAAGAGGTGTAAAAGACACTAACAGTTATCTCCTCTGAAAGTAATGAATTTCATTATACAGCCAGACCCTGTGGTGAATGAAGTGAAAGTGTAATTTACAGGGTACAAAAAGATGCTTTTCGGAGGGCCTGGCATACTGATAAGCATAGGCTACTTTTGCACTCAGTGCCAAAGGCAATGGTAAGCCAATCACTCCTCGTTTACGTAGTAAAACCTCTAGAGGTTCAACCAGTGTTTCGGCTGTTAACCTAAACAACAACAAAGTGTCTAACAAAGTATTTGCTTGAATTTTTTATAATCGGAATAAACAAATATCGACTAAGTTAGAAAATAAAATTTTAACAATGAATCAGATACAGTAAGGTGTAATTTATATAGAACTAAAACAATTTGTTATCACATGTGAATGATATTCATAGAACATAGACTATGAATAATAGAGTTTTAATGTGAATTGTTTTAATACTATAGAAGTTGGTAACAGTTATTTAAATGAAAATAATTTATAGCTTTATGAACATATGTCCTGCATAAATAATAAGTAAATGATAAATAATATTTCTAAAGATAATTCGGAAGTACGGTTAACGCGTCATAAATTCACTATTGAAGATAAACCTGGAATGAATTCCACTTAGTCCTTAGTAGCATATACTTTGGGAGAAGGAGAGTCACTGTAAGTTTGAATACGTCAACTTTGCTCTGAAGGAAGTTTGCAGTATTTCAAAGTTTCAAGAGCTCAATCTTCACTGTGTTGCTTTAGAAGCAAGCTGGGCTTTGCAAGTCCCTACTTTAATATCAACCAAACTGGAAAATTTAGTTAACAAACTGCTTACTTTGTCCTTATATTCTTATACATGCTTAAATAATTTTATAAAATAGGCCTAACTTTTCTTGTAATACTAAATATGTTTCTTAAAATATTAATTTTGGGACTACAAGAGAACATAAGTAAAATTCCAGTGTTAAATAATTTAGGCTCTTTTAAATTTACTTTTTTGTATCAACTTTTATTCACTCGTCTGATTAAAGTAATGGATTTCACCCACTTATACACAAATTAAGTTTTTGCAGTTACATTTAAACTCACACTGATCTAATGTGCAGCTCTAAAAAACCAGTAAACACTTTTTCAAATTATGTGATCTACTTTAACACATTTGAGGAAAACACCCCTCATTAGCAGGACCTTCGCGATATGCCATAACATTGATTACTGCATGAAAATTTTGGCTGTGTTTTCAGCAGTCGCAGGACTGACTGACATAAGTGACTACTTAATTAATTAGGTTAATAAATTAAATAAAAAATATTTCGTAAATCAATAATTGGTAATTGTTGATTGCCGAGCGTGATGTGACGGCAAAGTAAAGATTTTCCCGTGCAAAAAACACAGCACAGGCGCTCTAAAAGGACTCACTACAAAATATAAATAATGACAATATTAAATTATTACTACATTAAACTGACTTAATAATAAAATTCGTGTTTACTGAGATAATTAGAAATGTTGTATTAGGGAGTGTTAACAACTGTCCTAAGAATTTTTTATTGAAAATTTAGTTAAGCCAAAACCAAGGTTTTAGTTGAGCTATAGATAAGGATTGATATGGAGCAGTGTTTCACAGCACTCATGAAACACTGGTGGGCAGTACTGATATATCCGCAACACGATATGTGGGAAAGATTTGTTTGACGGATGTTTCTGCCAATACTTCTCGAAAGGTTATTATATTTTCATTTTACTTTAGAAATTTGTGACACTGTCGGAAATATTTCCTAGTTTTATTTTTAATATAAATAATATTAGCTAAATGAAATTATGTATATGAGCCATAAAATTGATTTTATGCACACTAAAATTTGTTTAAAATTTGCATATTTGAACAAAAATTCAAGCAATTATCATAGATATCATTATGTAAATTATAAATTAATTAATAATGAAAACTAGAAATTATTATTCAGACATTGTATAATATACAGCTGCAATTAATTAAAATATTTAATGATTGGAATCATTAATGGGTGAATTGGTTGGACAGAGAATAAACTACGTACTGGGTATAGTTATAGCTACGCATTCCATCTGTGCTAATTGACTCCTGAATAATGCTTTATGTAATGGGAATGAGGTCCTAATGTAGTGGTGCAATAGTAGCCCATGGCATGGGATACGCACACCAATTTCTATTCACTAAATAATTGGGACATTACATTTGTTACCCAAGATATATTGGAGTACTCAATATACAAATGCGCATTCTAGAAACTTTACAACGCTATTTAAATAAACAAGTATATTTTATTTATTTATATTTATTAATATCATACTAATATTTATTTCTTTTATTAACATATTTATTTACAATAATAAACAAACATTAGCCAATGTATTTTTAAAATTGAAGTATTATGTTTCATTCAAATTTAATTTTGATGTTGAATACTTACTAATTGTATAGATTTTTCTAAATTTGTTCTGGATTAGAACAGTCGATAAAGACAAGATAAAGAAAGGCGAGAGAAGAATAGTGAGAAAGTGTATCAACAAAAACAACATCAAGGATGGCAGGTGGGAAACCATCCTAAACATTGAATTGTACGAGAACCACTAAGAGGTACGATCAGGAAAAAGAGAATATCGTTCCTGGGCCACATGAACAGATTTGATGACACAAGATTAGTAAGAAGACTGATAAGAGTTTTTCTGGAACAAAGTACATACACCAAAATGGATTAAGGAGGTAAAGAAGGACAAGATAGAACTTAATATCACAATAAATGACTTAAAAACTAAATCAGGAAACTATCACAAAATCAAAAACCCAATAACCAGATTCCAACAGAGGGCAAAGGTGATAAGAAAAACAGTGTTTTCCGAAGCAGAAAGTCTCAGAAGATCAGAAACCTTGAAGAAACATTGGTGGAACAAAAGAAAAGCGAAAGAACTGCAAAAGTGTAACAAGAAGATTAAAAAAAGGAAATGAGCTTACCAGGTTATGAAAAAAGTAGTCCAATGAGGCTATAAAAGAATAAAAAATTGAAAAATAAAAAATTGTTTAGAAAACTTCTAAACATACAACAAAATTAACAAGATAATAAATTATTACGCTCAGACTACTAATAAATTACTTACACTAGGTTAATTAAAAAAATTTGGCATAAATTATAAGTTTAAACTCAATTTATAGCTAACAAAATAAAATATTGGGTAAAATATTGGGTAAATATTGGGTATACGTAGTAATCAACTCTAAACTAGACACAATTGTTTACAATGGTTCCCGTACATAAGCCTGTTTTCCTTAGTGTACTTGTTATAATGCATAACAGAGTTGATGATTCGTCATGATTAGGATGATTCATTTTTATGTACCTCTAGAAGTAAATTGTAATTTCATGAAAACAGAAGTAGAATTTTGTATAGTTATTCAATTAGTTGAATGATATGCCAAGGTACAGTTTTTTAACTTCTGATCAGCATATTTTAAATAAATGTGTTTAATACATTTATAGTAAATATAGGCAAAGTGTGACAAAATTATTTTATTTGTGATAATAAAATTAATTTGTTTAATTGCATTAAAATAGCGAAGGAATTATTTGATAAGTTAGTGCAAAGTATTAAAAGAAAACTCTTAGGCTGCAATTAAAAATATTTCCAAATGTTTATTAACCAGTAATATTTAGTTTATAAATTAGGACTATACTTTATTTAGGTACTATTGTTTAAAAATATAATAAAATACATTTTTACGGATCTACAAAGTATTTTCCTGTTGTAATGAACACAAGATAATGAATTTAGTTCACGGATACACACATTGTGTAGTGAAGTTGTAGAAGGATGGGTATTACATTTTACCAGGCCAGACTATCGTTTTGCGATGACTTTTAATGAACCGATAAGCGCATGAATCAGTGGGACCTAATGAAGCATGAAGCAGCCGAGTTTCTGCGTACACCTTATCTCACTAGGCCACCCTACATCCACCCCTCTCATCATCACCGAAAAAAAACTTTACCACAGTTCCCGTGTTTTCCTTTAATAGTAAGTCATTCTACCATAAATTTAATCGTTACATAAATTTATAAATGATTTCTTAAAATAAAATAAACCATTGATGAAATTTTTAAAGGAATTGCTTTGCAGACATTTACTATCACAATTATAAACCTTTTTCTCTTTTCCTTTGTTTATTAATTAATTAACTTTCCAATCAATGTTGTTATAACAAAAGAAAAAGAAAGATAATAATAACAATAATAATGATAATAGACTATAATACGAGTAATAATAATAAGAGACACATACAAAGATGGGAGCACTATACATTTTTGAGACTACTATTGAAAAAAAAACGAATATAAGTAGCAAGGACTGCTCTTATGAAAACGAAAAATTTAGTAGCCATCAGTGATTTAATTTTTGCAATTCAAACCAGTCTTTTGATTTGTCACAATTCACAAGCGTTCACAATATTATATAAAATGGAAGCATGGCCGTTCAAAAACGAGATTTTGAAAAAATCCAGGCTTTTTAACTTAGAGTCCACCGCCGTTTGTTGAGAGCTGAAAAGACACTAAACGAAGAATTCCTATGTTCATGATAATTGGCCGGCTCGTTGGCGTAGTGGCGCAACTGGCTTCTACACCGGGGTCCGGAGTTCGATTCTCGGTCAGGTCTGGCATTTTTTCATCACTCATTTTCATTATCACCATTATCCACCGTCTGCATTAGCAAAAATTGCAGAACAGTAAGACGTAAAAAAAGTATGTTCATGAATAAAGAGAAAATTTATTATTTAGACTATAGCTAAAAAATGTCTCGTTCATGTTATGCAAGGAGAACTATACACCCAGTTCAAAATATTTATATGGGATGTAATATCGAAAAAAGAAATCTTGAAAGACTGAGAAGAAATCTTAGACTGATGCAGAAGTCTTCAATCACAATTGTACAGTTGTTCCCCTACAGATTTATCCAGAGCAGAGGTTTTCTAAGTTGTAAGTTACTATTATGATGACCAACCGCCTATAGAAGAAACTCCAGGAAGAATAATTAAAAAACGGACTTAGACTTCAGAAAATATAAATTTTATGCAAATAAAATAACTGATTACTTTGATTATTACCAGATTTATACAGTATTTAAACTGCATTCAATAATGTATTCATTTAAAAACGCTATATGAATTACCTTCTTTTTTAACGAGGTGTAATAATTTTACAATTAGTTTCTTTAAATGTAACTTTAAGCAAAGACGATAAAAATCTGAATAATAACGTTCTTTGAATCAAAATATAAAACACACTCAGTAGGTTGTTTAAAACCCCTGAACAAAACAAAACCAATCTAAACTGAGCTATGCATTTATTTTTGAAACATGTAGTCTCGTAGTTGATGCTGAAGATGACCATGACAGATCCCAATGATAATGATCCCGATTATGAGATGACGATGATTACTAGTAGAAATAAAAGAAACTGAATGAGGTAAATGATTAACAAAATCGCAAAGGTAAGTCCAATGTTTTAAAACGTTTTAATCTGTATCTTTGAAGTTAGTCGAGGAGGTTGATGTCAGAAGTATTTTGATGCTCTTCTTACTTTTAAATATATGGGTTTACATGAAGATAGACGACTTACGGTGCGTGGAAAAGTCAGATATGGACAAAGCTAAAGACAACTGCTGAAGACAATTGCTCTGGCTCTAAGGCAATAATTTCAAACTTTCTTATAAAAATAAAGTCCTCTCATACAAAGTTTTTTTTTAACCAGTTTGGACTAACGGTTTAGAAATAGGTGGTACAGCTCTTTATCATCGAATAAATATATACTGCAGCACTTAAAATAAAAATATCCAAGATTGATCACTGCAGCTCCATGGCAGAAATTTTTCACAACAATCTAATGCTGCCCTACATAAAAGAAGAAATTATAAAATGAGAAACATTGAAAAAGTTATAAGTAGGAAACGAGGCATTATTTACACGGAAAAATGTAAAAAATTAATACAGGGTACTTTTATTTTATTCAGTCAGCGTTACCGTCATTAAGTTCGTTTTCAAAAGCCTGCTTTCAGAAAGAGAGATTATTCGAAGATGAACAAGAAGTAGCTGATGTATTTAACAAATTACATTCCCTGTAGGCCTACTTCTAATACCTTTTTCCTAAAAAATTAAGCCATAAAATCTTGTAGAACCTATTATATGTTATTATTACGTTGCCGTAATTTATGTCCACACTATAAACGTTTTTTCAGTCATACTAACTTAATTTCAACAACATAAGATGAGGCATAAACATGCTATTTTTGAAAAAATCAAAATATTATGTGGGGTTTTCCATATCTAATTTTGTATTCCACTCTGTAACTGACGCATTCAGTTCTTTCAACGCATATACTGATTTTTTTAATTCCTATTGGTGCCACATTTTGACATTTTCCAAGTTGCCAAAGTAAAGAAACTTTTTCTACCATAAAAAAAAGTTCCAATGGTATTTTGTATCACCATGGTCTCTTCTTTTAATTCACTAATGACCACTCGTCAGTTCATGGTCGTTTTTGGAATATTAGTTACCCCTGTCTTTATTTCAAAACCATGAAATAATCTAGAAGTAATTGATATCGTTCTCGAGACATCCATGTACTGATAAGTTATGAATTACCATTTGTGAATTTACAAGTAGAGAACATTACGACAGAATCGGAAATTTTTTTTATTTTAATTTTATATCAAGAAATCTACTTTTGTGTAACCTGTACATTTTAATAGTATATAGACATACGAGAAGAGGCTTTAATTATACCACTCCTAAAATTCAGAAACTTATTAATTTAGACGGAAGGAAATAAAATTTGGTATTGATGAAATCGGAGCAAGTGAAGTAGATGGTATTGAAACTACTAAAGTTAAAAGGTTCTACTTTACGGTTTTAAAATCGCCTTAAATGTGGAACTGTCTAACTGATAAAATTTGAACGAATTCGTTTGGACGTCTTTGAACTAATCGGATACGTATATACATACATTTCGGGAGTATCTTTCAAAAGAATATTTGAAAGAAAATTACAGATGAATATTTTTTTTATAGATTATGCCTAATATTAAAGCTTTTTGTCAAGTTCATTATACAAAATATATATTCCTGATCGATCATTTTAAAATTAGATTTTATAATATATCCATATACGTATATTGGATATAAGGATTATTTTAAATCATATATTAAATCAATTTTAATTGAACATTACACAATAATGGGAAATATGGATTCTGAATCAGTTTTACAATGAATGTGGGTGAAATGCAAAGAACATGTAGCTATATGGTTTTACAAACGTCACTGCCACCTTTAACCGCAGCCTTCATACCATGAAAACAGATCTAAATGGTTAACCACCTACATTTAGGAATAACCTATTTAATTACGTTGCATTATCTCCATTATCTTATCAATCTATTTGCGAGAATCTGTCTGGAATGTCACCACTCATACTAAATTTTTACACGTTTATTTATTAAACAAACATATTCAATTTATATTGCAGTTCAAGGTCATTTCATAACTTTCACTTCTTAACCCTTTATATGGCAGTACTACGGGGGTAATAATACATGTTGTAAAACGTTAAATTTTGTTACACAGGGACTTGAATAATGAATTTCTAGTGCCAGAACAGTCAGATATTTCTTATTTTATGTAATGCCCTGGTAAGTATACTTACCAAGGAACGTTTATTGAAATAAGAATCACATAATTATTAGTGGTAAGAATGCTTATTAAAACAACTTGTAGTCCTATATAACAGCAAAATCTTTAGAATAACTTAGCTCAACTTTATATTTGCATGAATGCTTGCTTTCCCATAAAAAAACTCTAATTTTGTAAGCACTGTACTATATGAATCTTTTAATGTGTTTATTTTTTTCTTATTGTGGTATATTTTTCGTTCATTGTGATTCGAAATTTACCATTGCTGATTGTTGTATTTATTATTCGTGCCTGTTCTTATTAATTTTAATGTAATACCGATGCTATCATATTTTGGTTGTTTTCTACGGTACAGTTAAAGATTCAAAATAATACAAGAAAAATACTTATTGACTTCCTAACCCGTGTAAGTATACTTAACTTTTCCTAACGTAAATAGAAAAATGATGGAATAGTTGCTAAAGATACAAAATATTGAGGCCTTACAATGAATTGGTCTCAAAAATGTATGCACTTTTAACTGGGAAAGAACAGGAATCTAAATAACTGGGTGGAAGGCAGGGAAATACCTATAAAATGTATCCAGCTTCTCACAATAAGAAAAGAAAATTAAATGTAAGTTGTTGGAAGTCAACAGAATGGCTTGGTTGGGCAACTTTTAACAAAATCAATTCCTAAAATTCTATCATTTAGAGGTTTCTGTCAAACAAATAGTGACAAAATACCTATTGACTTCCTTACTCATTTAAAGAAAACTTAACGTGCTGTAAATTAAATGATAAAAGAATCATTAGAGAAACTAAAGATTGGCCGTTCCAATGAACTTATCGAAAAAAAATATTATGAAAAGCGTCAAATTACTTATTTTTCGGATTTTTAAGTCCTACAGTGGTTGATTTTGCGTCATTCACTCATGATTTAAATTAGGTTATGTTATTCATGCTACATTGTTACCAATGCTTAAACTAAGGTCATATTTTCCATTATTTACATTCGCAAGTGAAAATCATGTCAGTTTTTCACACAAGATTTTTAACACAAAATAAATTTTATGGAAGAAAACCACATACAAAATACATTATTACAAATATTATTACTTTTAATTGAAATTTTTACATAAGAATGATTTATACTCATACTGAGTATAATTTTAAAATTTTCTAATAAAAATAGTTCAATAGTATTTTAAATGATTCTGAAATATTTAATAAATGTGTCTGTATTTTTTACTATAATAAACGAATCGGAATTTTATATAAATATCTCTGAAATTGTGTTTCATGTTCTTTTAATAATTAAAACAGTAAAAATTGTTCCCTGAATGATAAGTCGACAACAATATGAAATAACCACACGAGGTAGACTTTTAATTGAAATTAAAACTCGTGGCACTATTTTGTTAAAAATAATATCAAAAAGTAAATAAATTATAAATAAATATCAAATGACACTATAGAAAGAATACTTTTTTAGTGTTACTTTCATTAAAAATTTTAATATTTTAACTTACTACAGCATACAGTATACTATAATTTCATTAATCTGGAACAAATAGGACTTCTAATTGTCTGGTTTAAAACGATCTATAATTGAAACATGCATTTATTACAAAATACGTCGGTTGGTTTGACTTGTTATTATTTCAAATCCCTAGCCGGAAATCAAACCCGATACCTCCGCGGTGTAGGCTAGCTACAATGCTAACGCTTTTATATTTGAAACGTTTACAGCATATTTCAAATGCCCTACGGTCCAAGGTACGATGAAACTCTTCATAACATTTATTTATTAGAAAAAGCTGTTTTCTTTAATTTTTATAGGGATTTCAAATAAATCTTTCTGCTGACACTAACCCTCTTTACGTAATATGAACTTCCAACCAGGGGTCCAACAAG
Organism: Catonia carolina; assembly: GCA_035578175.1. Classification (NCBI taxonomy): domain Eukaryota; kingdom Metazoa; phylum Arthropoda; class Insecta; order Hemiptera; family Achilidae; genus Catonia; species Catonia carolina. Next base: position 23,335,059 of record JAQMRL010000008.1, read on the forward strand.
TATCAAGTGTTCTAGACGTCACGTCGGCCAGTTAGGCATTGGAGTAGAGAAATGTTGTAAGTTCTTACACGTTGTCAGTGTTTTTTGTTCCGGTTGAAGTCTTATTAGTGAGTATACTGCTTCTAATGTGATGGGAAAACTCGTAGGAAAGTTTCCTTGAATAGTGATGTTCTAGGGACATAAACCGAGTACTCAGCAAAAGTACGCGGTGTATTTTCTATCAGGAAGAACTGCCGATTAAGAGTTCATTTTAGTTTGAAAGTTCATAACGAAGAAACAACAACCTAGTCAAACCTGGGGCTGGTGGTCATAGCAGCAATATTTACTTTTGACACTACTGTTGTAAATAGTTCCATACAGGAGCACTGATACCAAACTGGTAGATATGTAAACTAACTTATGTTCTTCATCTTTTTGCGCATCTTGCTGCTGATTATTTCCTTGTGTAACAATTTTAGTAGAAGGTCTTTATCTCTATGCATAACATGTCTGAAACACTCCTGTTTCATCTTAATATTATTTTAAATAAATATACCTTTTTATGTATCTTCACTTCTTTTTTTACCTCACCTTATTTTTCATTATAAAAATTCCACTTAGTGTTTGTAACAGTAGTATAAATTTAATAAATAATGTTAAAAAATACGTTAGGTAAAAACAAATACAAAGAGCTTTGAATAACAAGTATAGAAAAATAGGCTATACAAATTCATGCATATAAAATGTTTTATACTTTTTCTTGAATCTCATACATTTCACTGTTTTCTGTTATTTAACATTTACAATATTATTTAACATTATTTAACATTTACTTTGTAAAGTGAACTCTATATAAGCCTAAATCTCTTCAAATAGAATATTGTATGGCGGAATTTTCAATGCAAGAAGTATGGCAGCTAAAATCTCATACGTCATGACTTCACAGCCAGTTGAATTATCAGAAAATATGCCGGGAGCAGTTTCTGTACCGCCCTCTGAGAAACTTAGACCGTTACGGGACAAAAACCTTACTTTATCCATAAAAGATACGACCCCAAGTTGGACCTAAACTTTGACTATTAATATTTTACCGTTGGCAGGGTACAATTCGGATTACACGTCTCATGAATAAGAGAGATCTTGTTTTACCCTCTCCTACTTTAACAAGAACATTTTCTATCTCTTAATGCAGCAACTACTCATTCCAACGTATGTTACTTTTAACAACTCCTTTTAATAATAAGCTTACTTGGATAATTTATTTAAGAAATATTATCTTTTTGATTTATTTGTTACTTAGGCTCATGTTTCTCTTGAATAATATGAAGTTTTCCTTTGGAATTTTTGTAGTAGTTTATAAGTTTTTCTATTAGAATTATGTATTCGAAGTTCCAGTAAACACACGTTTTACGATTTACAAAAAAAAATATTTTTTAGAAGACTACAGGAATCACAAAGTTCTCTAATCCAAAATATTTATTTAGATTTATAATAACCTACAAATCGCACTAAACTTCGTGCGATTACTTTCAGACACAACTTCACACGTTGAAAGTCAAATCATTACTGTACAAATAAATTCAACTAGAACCAGAAACAGGAAAATTTCTGCAATCAGTACGAATCTCTAGTAGAAGTGGAAAAACGACCTGATAAAAATTAACATGTGTGTAATAAAAAAAATACGTAATATATATTTCTTAAAACATCTGTTGTGAAACGCTCACACGAAATTTTGTTGCCAATGTAAAAAGAGGACTAATTTTCTGCCCCAAAATGTACAGTATAGTGTAACCTCTATAACTCAGACTAAAATATTATTCTTTAGATTTAATTTTACGATATACCTCCTTACTTCCTGCTCTTCAAGATAACTTACCTTAAACGTTTTACAACGTTAACGAAGCTAAACGAAGGGTTAAACGTTTTACAAAACCTTACACGTTGAAAACCAAAGCACAGATGTACAAATAAATTCAATTTAAACTGGGAAAAGGAATGTTCTTGGCCTACGATCACAAACGAGATATACGATCTGAGAATAAACTAAATACAGGTATTATGAGGAAAAGTTCTTAAAATCTTTTTTTTTTTAAATGATACGATCTCACTGTTTTTCGGAAGGTTTACATTACTTTCTATGCAGAAATCGGATGTTATAATAATTTTTGAATACCATTTATTTGAATAATTTTCAAAAATCGTGCATGATGGTTTCATGTCAGTCTCCTGTCTAGTGTAATGCTTAAATACTTAACAATTTCTGTCATCGTAAGAGTAAACAAGTTTTCCGACAAAGTGTAATCTTAACATGGTTTGATTTTTTTCTTCAATTAAATTTTCTTCTGTGCGTACTACAAAATGGATGCATATCTATTAAAATGTATACAGAGCATTGTAACAAGTAAAATTTTAGGTAATAGAGGTTATAAACAATGGCTAAATGCATGGAGGTAAACTTGCTTAAAATGGAAGTTGCACATAAATTCTGCATATTAGTAGACTTGTAAACTTTACTAATGGCAAGGATACTTAGATTAATATTAAATTTCTTGCTGTTATAATATTACATTACTAATGCCTTCTGGTCCTAATTTATGTACAGAACCACTCAAATTAATTGAAACACCATAGGAATTTTGATATATTTTTGTAATAGACATTATAGATGTATGACTTTTCATGCGCCAGGACGATTGGTTTCGGTAGAAGGAAAAATGAATTCTGAAAAATATGAGTATATTCACTCCAGAGAAGAGTAGTTCCAACCTTAAAAAAATTGTTTCCAGCAAGCAACGGATTTTTCAGCAAGATCTTCAACCTTACCATACATTTAAAAAACGCAAAAATGTCTTAACTGAAAATTGTATAAAAATATTCTTCAATAGCTTGGCAATACACCAGACCTAAATCCGATCGAGAATCTGTGGTCAATTTGTAAGCAAAAACTTGACAAAGAAGACTGTAAAACAAAAACTTATGTGGTTTCTTCACTGATCAAGATATGGTTTCATGGTGAACTGAAAAATAACGTGAGAAACTTGTTGAATCAATGCCTAAATGTTGTCAGGAAGTCATATAGAACAAAGGAAGACATATCAACTATTAAAATATAAGTTTGTACATTTTCGTTAATAAATTGTGTATTTAAATAATTTTTTTGTTTTTCATTGAGTCTTCCAATTAATTTGACCGGTAGTGTATAATATAATTCAGTTGTAATACAATTTTTTGAGTTCGATGTATATTTAAAAAATATGGTGCATACTACTAAGGTAGACAAGTAAAGTACCAGAATTAAGTATTTTATTTAATTAAAGTTTTATATTATAAATAAATTTTATTTTTATAAAAAAAAATTAATTAGCAGCTATATCTCACGTACGGTTCTTTCTCACGTGATTTATTGCTATCAGTGTTCTTGGATTAGTTGCAATATCGTGGTTTTATTTTAATTTATCTTGCACTAAATAAATGTATAGGAAAGGGAAATATTGTTTTCAAGTCAATTTTTTCAAAATCAAGTTTTCACCGAAATACAATATTTTCAGGCTCCATGAAACTTAAGACATGTTTTCAGCTATTGATCTGTGTGTAAACAAAATATATCAAAATCGGAGCAGCTATAAAGTTCATATACGTAGTTGTTACTGTACCATCTTCTTTATTAAACTTTTCGGAAATGAAGATGGAATAATGAAGATGGAATTTTTAACAAAATATAACCCTACTGAACAAAAAAAACTCACACTCAACCCCACCAAATGACCTTTGGGCCAGCCCAGTCAAACAGCTGGTAGAATGCCGCTGCTATTGTTAAGCAAGATGGTTGGGTAAGTGACTTTGTATAGTGACCAGTTGACAGTCATTTATAAAAAAACTCCATTGGGGGTATCTGTACAAAAACTCTTGCGGAATCAGGTCAAAAATACATCGCAAATCAGCGATAAAATTGGATGGTTGTCAATAAAGTACAGTTCCTGATAACTCAAAAGCTAAAGAAACTCCACCAAATAACAATCAATAAACGAAATGTTAATAATTTTAAATCTAGTCAGTTTACAAATTACCTCTTTGAAAGACTTTCTAGAACAGTTTTTCCTTTCAATTTATTATTTTCTTCTTAACAGACATTACTTTTTGTATTTTTGTGAAATAACATGAAAGTTTTCATTTAAAAAAAATAATTGTTTCTAATGAGCCTTTCATAAAAATGTAAAAGCAAAATATTCGAACAAAAGGGGTATTTTTAAGTTAAAAGGAGTTCTTTATGTTTATTTTTTTATTTACGATATCGCATTACAATAAAGTCATTAGGACCACGATTATATAATAATTAGAATACTTCTACAAAATCCTGCTAACAAAAATGGTAAACTTAATAAATAATTAACCCTTGTAAAAATTAAACAATATTTAAAATAATAAATAATTAGGCCTTTACAAAAACAGTTATTATACGTACGTTAAATAAAATTTTATATTTTTTACCGATATAATTTTTGTCTGATGAAAAATGTTTTAAGGAGATTATTCGTTAGAATAATAAAGTAGTATTATTAAATAATAAAAGTAGTAGTAGTAGTAAATAATAAAGTAGTATTACTACTCTGTTAGAATCTGTTACTGTTCAAGTGTTTGATAATAAAATATAATTGTAGGTATTGTATAAGTTAATTAAGTGAACTTAGTTAGGGTAAAATAAATGTATTTCTTAGTTAAAATGAACACTCTTGCACAAAAAAAAAATAGATTGAATTTTCCTAACGTACAAAGTAACATTTTTGATGGGTAGTTCTAATTTTGGATAAAGTTTTAGAATTTTGATTTGATATCGCTTACTTGATATGAATTTCCAAACTTTATTTATTAAAGATGATTATGATATAAATCCTTCAAACTCCTTTGAAGATTAAACTTTAATTAAGTTTAAAGCTCAAGTGTTATTTAACACTGCACAAAATTGACCTAATAATAGTTAGTTCTATATTAGCCAAACTTCTAAATAAATATATCAAGAACTGATTACCGACATATTAAATACTATTTTATGTTATTGTTTATTAATGTGCATTTTTAAAATGTTTACTTATCATAAACTATATACTAATCCTTACTATGTTAGGTCTATACTAAGCTATAATTAACTGTATATTATATAAAAATACACTGTATATATTGTACATTCAATGTATATATACTATAATATTGCGACACTTATCTCTAAGGTCTGTTTAAGGATCTGGGTAAATTACATAATCAACACACTACCTATAGTTTAAAATTACAAACAAATATTTATTACGAATTTTTTTTGTCATCAGTCTCTCGGCTGGTTTGATGTAGTTCTCCAAGCTGTTCTACCTAGCGCAAGTCGTTTCATATCTACATACCTGTAACACCCTACATCTTTTGTAATTTGCTTTATATATTCTAACCTTTGCCTCCCCGTACAATTCACTCCCTCAATATTGGCCTCCATTATTGATTGACCAATACCTGGATGTCTTAAGATATGCCCCACTAGCCTAACCTTTCTTCTGGTAAGATGCTTTTTATACTTCTTTTTTCAACCACTCGCTTAAGAACCTCTAAATTACTTATTTTGTCCACTCACCTAATCTTTAACATTTTCCTGTAACACCACATTTCAAAAGCTTCTATCCTCTTCCTTTCAACAGCCCCTATCATCCACGTTTCACTTCCGTATAATGCTACTCTCCAAACATGTTTTAAGAAATTTTTTTTCTAATTAAGTAGTGTAATTAAGTATAATTTATAAATTACAATTAAATTACTTATAATAAATAACAAACTATTAACAATAAATTGACAATGTAAACTTAAGCAGTTACATGATTCTTTTTCACTTACTCAGACTAAGTCCTATTTACGAAGTTCACAACGATTACACGTGTCTACTATATGTACGCTAAATCTTTTTGCAGACGTACTCGTACACAGTATAACTCACAAATCAAAATTCGTCGGTGGCAGATCAAAGATTCACAAAGGCTAAATAAACCGGCTGCATTCATATATGAAAGCTATAAGAGAAGACCAAAGATTTCGATATAATAATAAAAATACTAAATCCTTTTGTCACTTCTGGATAGATCTTAAGATAAAGGTAAACAAATTAGGATTGAATAAATGGTGCTACAAAAGAAAGGCCAATTATTTAAATAGGAACACCGATCCTCACACATTAGTCATTATAGGCCTAACAATAGACCTGTACTAAACGTTAATATACTACATAATATTTCTAACTATTTCTTGGAAACGCTATTTATTAACTCTTATTATTTACAATAACATTTTAAAATCTGGATCCTTCTCGAGAATTCTCGAACACACGTTCCCTTTATATTATGTCACAATATATTAATTATATTAACTGTATATTACGTTTAACAACTATAATAACAGTTGGTAAATTTCCTAAAATGAATAAAAATATGAAGTTTAATGATCTAATGGAAGATCTTGTTACTCATTTAATTAAGCAACTTGCTTGAAATTTTTGAATAAATAATATTAAGTTAATTATCTGAAATTTTGATGTTGAAAATAAAAGAAAAATTTAAGAAAAATTCAACCGTATAGGCCTATACGGATTTTACTTTTAAAATATGTAAGTACTACAGAAGATTTCATAAAAAAATTGTCAAACATAGAAACGAATTCATTAAAATAATGTATTCACCACACCTACATGACGTTCCTCAGAGGAGGTTAAAGAAAAAAATTAAGCAGAAAAATTTACTACAGAACTAAAATATAACCAAGTGTTAACACATTATGAAAATAACAGTCACTTAATTTTGGAAGTAAATTGCACACGTACACATAAAAATATGACGTATCAGTTGAGTGATCATCTTCTTCATCTCATTTATGTCACATTTTTTTCAATGAAAGTCTCATTTTTAGTAATTTTTTATGTAAGAGGAACAAATAAAATAAATATGTTTGAAAAATTATAAAAACACCGATTTAAAAACACCATTCATTTGCGACATCGTCAAAAATAGTTATATTATATTCTACTCAAAACTACCAATCCATAATAATCCGCTTATCATTGATATGGCAAATCCGCCAGGCTTCATTAGAATATTAAAAAGAAGATGGAGCAGAGATTTTCTTTAATTCTTTCTGTATGTTTGTGTCGAAAAAGATAAAATTATGTGAAATATTAGATGTAATTTTTGTTTTATTCTAAATATGTTTTATTACTATTGGTAATGACTTTTCTGTGACAATATGAAATTTTTTGTTTTACTTTTCATACTTTTGTATATTTTACGTTCATTGCTATTCCAAATTTAACATTGCTGAATCTTGAATTTTATACCATGTCTGTTCTTGTTATTTGTAATTTAATATCAATGTTTTTTCATCTTTTGGTCGTTCTATATAGAACAGTTAAAGATTCAAAATAAAGGATAAAAAATAGTTATAAATAACATACTTTTATAATAGATAATAAATGTTTTATAATGATTTATAAAATAACTTCATAATATATAATATAAAAACTCAGTAAGTTGAAATTAAATAATTTCTAAACTAAAACAAATCTGATAATGTTAGGTGTAAAGACAGTTTTGTGACAGTTTTAAAATTTCTACGTTAGGCTATGTTCCTGTTGAAGAGAAAATCTGATAGGCCTACTAATACTAACTAATTTTCTCTTTCTTATGTTTTAATTTATGAAATATTTGTTTTTATTGTTATTAGTACAATTATTATTGTGGTCGCTAATAACCATTAGCAGTTATGCGACCTTTATAAATAAAATAAAAAATAAAATAAAAAATCTGATAAAAGTTTTTTTTATAAAGGTTGTTTACTTATTATTATAATACATAACGCAGCATAAGGCACTCTGTTTACTTATTTGTTTTTAGTAACAAACAAAGCAATTCATTGAACAAAAATAAGTATACTTCATTCCTACATCAATAAAAATATGAAAAAATAAAGTATTCCCATGTGAACTCACTTGTTATTTTATATTTAATTGTAGAACAAACACAAAGTGCACGGTTATTTTTAACATTATACGCATTTCAAATGTAAATATTTCCGTCATAGTGAAACAAAATATTGTACAACCAACAACAACCAACAAAAATTCTTGTTATCAGTAATGATGGAGCGTTTAGAAGAAAGAAGAAATGTCAAAATCAATAGCTGCGACCTCGTTATGAGAAATAAATAGGTTGAGAAAAACAAAGTACCTACCTATTTATTTCTTTATTGCTACTTTATTATCAGTAGTTATTCAAAATTTATGTGAAGACACATTTAATTACATTGTTTACAAAAAACTTTATATCCAGGGATAATTATATAATTTTTTATATTCTATAATTTTGTAGAAAATAATAATTCATTTTTTTATTTTATCCGTTAAATGATTTTATTATCCTGTGCGCTGAATATTACTTTTTAACAAAAACAAAAACAATCCATATCAGATAAGATTTAAAGACTATAACTTTTGAAGATTCTGTCAATATTCAGAGATTTATTTTTACTCACCGTAATTTAAAAAAAAATCATTTTTTCTTCTTTTTAACCTAAAATATCTACTTTTAGTAAAATTTTATAATTGTACGGTAATTATTATTATTTTTAATTAAACATGGCATTGTTACTTATGACAAAAAATACACAACTAATGAAATTTTTATATGTTTTTATACTATAAGGAAATTTTTATCTGAGAATAGAATATTTTTTCTTATGAAATTTTACAAGATCGAACTTTTTGGTTAAAACCAAGTATTGATGGGTGATCTCAAAGCTTTGAAATGGTTATGTTCACCTTATTAAATCTGACGCAAAATTCACCAAAATTTATTTTTCCCATATAAATAACCCATTACAAACTTTTTGAGCTATCAAACTAACATTTTGGGAGAATAATCTTCACTCTCATTCTAAATTACAACAGTAAAATTTCTCAAATCTTTGATATTATTTGGAATTTAAAAAGTGGTTGATAATTTTGTGACCTGTTGGAAACGCCTTTAAGGTTTTTCATATTTTAAATATTACATAAAATAATTAATTTTGCTACGTCATTATAAATTATACGTCTTGATAGGTCTAAAAATTTGGCAAAGGTTGTTGATTTAATGGCTCGTAAGTAGGTGCAATTATAAGAAGTATCCAGGTGCCGCTACTCATAACATCTACAAGATGTTATGAGTAATACGATGTAATACGATGAAAGAAAAGATATTAAAAATGTATAATTTTTAAACGTGAATTATTAGTTCTACTTTTTACATTTTCTAAAGAATGTAATCAAATAGAACACTAATATTGTTCATGCTTATGACAATCAGTGTTGCCATAAGAGTCCTAGAAACAAAATTTACCTTCATTTACAAACAAATAATGAATAAAACTAATAAGAAATAAATTGTAAGTGAGGCACAGGTGTAACAAACTCCGTGTGTCCATAGTAGTGAGTAATTATATTATAATCATAAAAAATCTGTTGTTCACAATTCAATCAATATTAGGTCTACCTCATTTTAAAGCTATATTGCAGAAGTAATATATGGCCGAGAAGAAAACAACTTCGACTGAAATTACATCAGTTGTTCAGGCTCTTAGGCAGTAACTCCAACTTTATCCTAAAAATAAAGTCTACTTTTATAAAGTAATGATCAAGCCTATTAGTACTTTCAGGCTAACATTTATGTGGTACCGCTAGTTCATCGAAAACAGAAAAATTTTGTAGCGCTTTCAATAAAACTGACTGAGACTAGTCACTGGAACTTCTTGATTGTGACCACTGAAATGCAACACAACGATTTTATCTGTCGTTTATAAAAGAGGAAATTTGGCAATGTAACGTAAAGTATGTAAAGCAATTTGAAGAACATTAAAATGTTTTAGCAATCGACCTTCTCGACAATAGCGAAGGTATTCACAGGCTGAAACTTTATAAAATATAGGATTTACTGCACGATTTGGTTAATAAATGCAAGAAATTTAAGCAATAAGATTTTTTATAAACAATTTAAAAGATTTTATTGCGTAGTTTACCGTAGGTGAATGAATTTATGTAAGTTTTTCTTTTTACAGAAGCGTCAATTATCCGAACGTCAATCATCCGAACCGTCAATTATCCGAACCACTATTGATAGAAAAAATACATAATATTTACTACCAAAATAAGAACATTACAATTCAATGAAAAATTTATACTAAAGTTTAGTTTCCTTGTTCAATTTAGGGACAGTGAAGACTGTTAAGAGCAAAATTAAAGATTTTTAAAAATTACTATTTAGTAAGAAGTAGAAATGGGTTAAAACATATTTTATAAAGGATTTTACCGTGAATTTTTTCGTTAATTTAATTAGTTTTGAGATTCTGTATTTTCCGTTTGTTTTTATAATCTTTAGTGCTCTACATTTGCAATAAATGCAATAAATTAATGTATTTTTTTAACTAAAGTTTATGGTTGCCTTTTATAATCCCATTGGCGTACTGGTTAGCGCAACTGGTTTCTACGCTGGGATCCTGGGTTCGATTCCCGGTCAGGTCTGGCATTTTTTCATCACTCATCTTTATCTATCATCCTTCTCACCTTTTGCATTAGCAAAACAGGCAGACGTAAAGAAAATCAATAATAATCTATTAAACATATAGGTTATATTAATATTACATAGTTACTGTACAGTGTATCAAATTACAATATTTAGCGTGTTTTATTAACCGAAGTATTTGATTATCAGAAGCGCTCTGGTCCGGATAACTGACGCTCCACTGAATTTAATTTTTATTACGGTACTGTACAATGAGCTGCACAATTTCCGTATATGATATTTATAGGGAGTTGGGGAATTTTACTATCGTTTATAACTACAGGTCCGTTATTCAGACCAAGAAGTCTCTACTTTATTTTCGCTTTAGACGTCCTGAAGTTGGGAAGTTCTTTGTAACTAGATCACAGGCTACTTGTTTTGGATGGTCATCTTGTCATTCGCGAAGTTTACTATAGAATGGCACGTTTCTTTACTGTCGGAATTTTTAAAGTATTTTTTTTTTAAATAATATTATCTGTATACCGTGTGTTTTCGGATATAATATAAACAAATATTTGATAATTTATTCAAGAATTTATTTATTTATTGAAGTGAATAAAATAATAGTGTCTTAAATAGTAATAAAAGTAAGTATAAATAATAATAAATTCACGGATGAAATTTCAGTAGGAATTAGTGGAATTTATTTATTAAATCTAAACGCGTCGACGAATCTTAGATTCCAATAACCTCTTTTTAACTCAATATAAGTATATAGTATATAAAAACTAACGGAACGATAAGCTGAGAAGAAGACGAAGTTAAAAAGTTGTCGATAAAGGGATTTTCTAACAGAACATGAGATGCTTTCTGATACGTAATGTATTGAACTGGAGAACTAGAGATCCTGCAGAAGTGCGAAGCATTCACTTACAGACTATGAATAGGGCTTCTCAGAATCTTTCATCCATTCAAAATTTCTACTAAGTTTTATATATAACACGACTGTTGTTGTTATGTATATTAAATAATTTATTTTACGTTAATTTAATAGCTTTTAAAATGTATTGGAGCGTTAATAATTTATTATAATATACACCATTACTACAGAGTAATTTTATAAAATGTAGTACACAAATTATGATAAATTAATTTCATGAAACTAATTTTCAAGATAATGTATAACCCAACTTACCATGTTAATATTGTACATTATCAATTAATAATTTAAGAATAATTATAAATAATTTCAATTATGTAGCTATAAAATTGTAAAATTTAATTATTAAATTTATAAAAAAACCATTAATCAATTTATCAAAACAATGTAATATGATATAAAATAACAATAATAATAGAAAAATAATGAAAACTAATAAACGAACAAGGAAAATTTAAAACAAAATGAAATTAATCTTCCCTTATTTCTTCGTTAATTAAAACTCAACTATATTTTCCGAAACCGCTTTTCTTTTTTCTTATGTCTTCTTATATGTTACTTTTTCAAATTATTTTTAATGACTATTATTTTTAAAATATATTGATTTTGTATTCATTATTATTTTAATTAATGTATTCCATTTGGTTTTTTAAACATATATAATAACTGTTTTCTTTGTTAGTAAATATACATGAAAAATGTTAAGATTATGGATGGTTGAAGGAAGCAGTTTTGATGTCATGAATGGATAATTTTAAAAAACCGTTAAATAACATTTTATTAGATTATTTTGAAAATTTAGTAATATGATTGAATGTGATATAGATTTTGGTATAAGGATTTACGCTAAAAGTTTGGTAAACCTAATATATTTAGTTTTTAGATGCTGAATTTCAAAAATAAAGAAAATACCTAAAATTGAAAGATACTTGAAATTTAAGAATATTTATGAAACATAATGTGTCTTCACTAACAATTTAAATCAAACATTCATTCATGATTACGAGGAGATGAAATAAACAAATTTTTAGTGAAAGAGCTTTAAATAAATTTATTCCGAATACGCGTAGAATAAAAGATTGGCTCTTAGCCAATTCTGATAGTCGACCTAATATTGATTAAGTACTTACCACCCTTTAAGAAAATGCATTTCACTGGGTCATACGATTTCAAAAACGCTAACTTAATTCATATTCTTAATACATAATCATTTAAGCTGCAGATAAATGTATTGAAATAACTTTAACATAAATATATTAATTCAATAACCTAGAAATTTTTCAAAATTATTTTATTGTTTAGCCAAACCTATGAAGAAATCCAACGACATCAACGTGGTAAGTATAAAAAGTGTTGCGTACAGATTGTTACATGAGATCTGTTTAGAAAACAAACACTTTTACAATCTTTATTAGATCAAATTTACACATTATTGGTCTCTTTAAAATACTCCCTTACCCATTAACAAAATTTTCCCAACGATTTTTTAACTTTGCAAAGAATATTTTCTGAAAATCTTCATTCGAAATGGCCTAGTGACTTTATAGGCTGTAATATAACAAATTTATTGTATATCTGGAGTTGTTTATTTTTTGAGTCTATTAAAATAATAAACATCTCCAGCTGATTGAAAAATTAATACTTTAGAATTATTTAATTCACATTGACAAAATTTTAAAAAAAGTTATTTATTCTAGTTGCTAGGCGACTAGGGAAGAATAAGATGGATTTTGTACAAATTATTTTAGTGAGGGACAATATGGCGAACCGAATAGGCAGGTCCCTCATTCAGTCATAAAAAATAGTTATTGGGATTAAAATATTATACTATTCTCAAAATAAAAGTGAATTGTTCATTTCAGTTGTCGGTATTCCCGTAAGGGACATAATAAATATATTTTCACAGGATTACAATGACAAGGATATCGTAGTTATTGTGATTGATAATTTTAAAGGTTTACAAAAACGGGATGTTTACCAATTTTATTATCTTTTTAATTATTTTAAAGTAAAGTTTTATTACAAGGCCATTATACTGTACACATTGCATACAGTCATTGGTAAGGTAAAAGGGAGCATTGGTAATTTGTCCTACTATTAGTACGACAAAGTATTGGTAAGGTATGGCCATTGATAAGGTAGGTCACTGTATGCATTGTCGTAAGAATTTTGACTAAAATCGTTGGGTTTTTGAAATTACGGATGTCTTAGCAGTTCCATAAAAATTCTTATTAAAAAATTCAAATTGATATCATTGTAGGAGATTTTCATGTTTGATGGTTGACAATACAGTTCATTAAATTTAATAAAAGTACTAAGTAAAGATTACATAAAAAGTAAACAAATTGCAGTTTATGCGAATAAACAATATTCGCGTTTCTAAATATTTAGGTTAAAAAATTAGACAATAAAATCTTATTCTAGGTTACTGTATCCGTATTATTTGGATTTTCTTTGAGCAGAGTTGATACATGACATGGAAGGACCAGTGTTAAACATAAAAATATCGCATACATCAGTTTGCTTTTTCACACGTTACCTTAAAAGAGTTTCTTACTTCTTCAGAATACAGAATTTTATTCTGTAAAGAATTGCTAGCCATGTGTAAAGATGGTCCGAGACCTTAGTCCAAAGTGTCCTCCCTGAATTATATAGTACCCTTAGTTCTATATATATGTCGTTCTTACCCTTAGATACCCGTCTAAAATTATTGTTCCGCGGAAACTACATCGAAAATTTATATGACGCAATGAAACTTTCTTAGGTCACAAATAAAATAATACGCATTTTTCTTCAGTAGACATTTTCCCGTTTGATATATGATAAAGTCGGCCTATGTCAGTTGACCTTATTTCATATGCTGTTTCATTAAATATCTTTAAAAATATTACCAGATTTATTTTTCAAATTTCTATTAGTACGAATAAAATACTTAAAATTTATTAAGGAAATGTTTTAGTTGTATAATTTAATTTCACAACTTAAAACACTTCTAAATTTCGTTTATGTTGTTAGTATAAATATTTTATAAAGATTTCATTTTGTTTATCTTATAGCATTATTTAGTAAAATTTTTAATTTGAACCTCACTTTTTATTTATATAGGGCTATGTACTTCATGTTATTTTTGTTATATTATGTAATTATCTATTATGCAGTTTTCCTTATATTTGTTCTCTAATTTTATTAATTTTCTTTTTATAATTCAATACTTGAATTATCCACTGGGAGCATCGTTTAGGCTAAATACATTCCCGAATTTAAAAATAGAGAAACAAATCATATCGAAAAATAAATATTATTAACTCTGTTAAAAATATACTCTAATTTGTATTATATGGTCAATAGATGGAGGATTTTATTCCAAAGTATGATTTACACACGCAGTGAACTCATTTTATTAATTTCCTGAAACAATATTTCGGTACTGACTTGGTGTTTTCTTACTGTTAATAGTAAGAAATAATGCTGATGAAGTAAGAATCGGTTGCTCATGGACAATGATTGAATCATGGTTACAGCAGGAGAGATCTTCTTCTTTATGTTGTTCCAATCCAATTTCAAATGTTAGTGATCATAATCATTATCTGCACCTTATTCGTTGCGATTTTGAACGATTTTTGCGATTTTTATTCGTCCAGCTGCTCTCCTTTCTACAACGTTACTTTGGAATATTTTCTGAAGAAAGATTTTTCTTCATTTTGCTTAATTTGGTTTCGCAACACTTACAAATTTATCACTCTCTGCGTCCACGGTATCTTCAAAATCCTTAGGTAGAACTACAGTTAAAAGGCTTCAATCTCGTTGTTCAATCTTCTTTCAGGAGAGATAACTTCCGAATTAGAGGCAAAATTTATATATCTAATTTTTAGGTTTTTTGTAGAAAAAACATCAGAAAAATATTTTAAGCTATTGAATGTGAATAAAACGAAGCTAATGCATGTCTGTACATGTGAATGAAGAAAATGTTAAGCTCATGAGCAGAAGGTAAAGGTATGAGCATTGCTTTCTTTATATGAAAGCCTTTCACATCTTGTATCACCCTTTTTCCCGTTATATTTGAAAGAATTACTCAAATTTTAATTTATGCATTTCGACTTTTCTGGTTATTATTTATTATAGTTTATCTAGGATCTATATTAATAAATATGATTTCAAACATAGACAGAGATAATTATATTAATTAATCGCCCAAACATTTTTTTTTCTTAAATAATAGCAGAACTTATAGTGATTATGTTTAAATTTGAGACTACTCACATTTTTAACTTCTTTTACAACCCATGGTTTGTTTCGTTTTTATTCATTTTAAAAAAGTAAAAGAATTAGCTCGTAAAGATGCTGCTGAGCATGAGCTTAACATTTTGTTTTTAATCACACATTTTTAATTACTTTCTTCGAAAAATTAAACCTAAAATATTTTCTCTTAATTATTTATACCGTTCAATAGTAGAATTGTAAATAATTCTACGGAAGTATGCCAACTTTATCTTGTAAACTCTTCAAAAAGCATTCAAACATAAAAAATATAACTACTACTTTTCTACAGTTCATTTTAATTTTCTTGAATTGTTGTTGATTGGTAGAATTTTCATTAAGAAAACATCTCTAATAAAACAAATAATTTGAAATACTTTAATGAAGCTGCAAAACGGTTTAATTAAATACAATATTGTTCAAATAAAAAGTTTAAATATTTGAAACAAAGGGAAAAGATTGAACTACATTTTACTAAGAACAGAAGGTAGTAAATTTGAGAGAAAGCAGCAAGTCTATCACGTAAATATTAGCAGTATTCAAGCAGAAAACTAATCAACGTACCATCAAACAGCTCAAACTTAACATCAAACACCAGAATGGCTTCTATATTAAGCCTTCTGTAATTTGCTGTTTCAGTAAATGAAAAGCATTCTAGCTGTTAGGTAGCCTATATATGTAAGAGCTGAAGGCAACAATAAGTAGGTGTACATTGTGCTGCACTGCGACTAGACCAAAAATAATTGATTTCTCCAAATTTTTGAACATATTCTGAAAATGTCTGAAATTTTTAGTTTCCTGAAAAAATTAGCTGAACAAAGGGTTACTCCATTTTTATTTTTTAAAATAACAATTTTATTTATTATTTTTATCTGATATCTTTAGTCAGTCCATTATCCAAGTCTCTTGGAAGGGACTTTTTGGGCCTTGCGGACCTTCCAGTATACCTTCCTTTCTCGGGCATAAAATGAACTTTCTAGTTGAGTCGTGACTTTAGTGCCAAGCGGACTGGTGAAGGTTAGAAAGTAATTTATTTCGTATTGAAATTCAATTGGTAAGCAACGTACACTATCATAAATTGTGAACACTATTCTTCTGTAAAGAAAGGAGTGTTTTCCAGTTACTATAAGTTTTTCAAATTTCAACAGTTATAAATTTCTAATATTTATATATTAAAATTATACATTTCATTTATAGTTCTATATAACAGATTTGTTTATTAATGTAATTTTACCTTTCATACGACAAATGTTTTTTTTTAACTTCTGCTGCATTGAGCTTAATGGCAAGCGAGAGGCTGACTCCTTCACTCCCCTCCGTTTCTGTTTACCTCTTCCTAGCAATGGTGTTCACGTATCCCATAGCTGATATGCCACATTACAACCTGCACTTCTACACACATTCTGATCTTTGTGACTTAGTTTTGGTGTTTCAAATATTCGTGTTCTCAATTTCCTTCTTGTGAGTGTAAAGTGAATATTTTTATTCTGGATCTTGTTCTTTAATTTTTTCTAGTCTTTGCTATCTTCTGGTGTAAATTGAACTTCCTCCAGATTCTCTCTTATATCTTTCAGATCCTTTCTGCAACCTGTCTTAGTGTTTTTCAACTTGATATAATACTGTACTAGTTGGTAAGAAGTCTCGAACCTTACAGCAACATGATTGATCCAAAGAATCCTAGTTTACTCTTACGCATTATATCAATAATGGATTTTCGTTTCTTATACACAAATTTATTTGGCACTCTGCCTGTAATGTATTATTACTCATACTATTTATTAATGATGTAATCTACTATTTCCTGCTCGTTGCCATTTTACATCATAAATAGTAGGTTTAGACACTTTGGGAAGCTTTTTCATCATGAACTCTCAGTATTATTTCACGGTAGACTTATACTTTTCTTTATTTTATTCGGTGTTTATTTTTTTCGTGAAGAAGCTTTTAAAGTTCGTATCAGAGTCTGAACTCGATTCAGTACATATTGTTTCCTTGATTTATTCAAATTATGCCAATATATTTTTCTTTTTAAACCACATTAGGACTAGTGTTTGTTTTTATTCTGTATACGGCTACGTTATAACCTGTTCGTTTTCTTTAAATAATAAATAGGCTAACTAATTGGGCAGAATAGTGAAACAACTAAAGAAAGAAAAATGTCCATTTGACCTCTGTTATATTATAAATTATTTAATTATTTAAAACAATAATACAAATTTTTATTGTCCTAAAAATGTTTATGCTATGAATATAATCTTAAATAAATTTGGTAAAATAATAAATAGAAGGGTTTATTATTTTAGACAAGTTAATTGTTTTCTTCTCGCGGCTATTTTCATTTCATTAATTTTATTTTACTGGTGCTTTTATTGCGTCCTTTAATTACTAGTCATACTGTTTTGCTGTTCATATGTCTTTACATTTATTTACAACTCATAAAATCTTTCATAAGTAACGGCATCAAAATTTGATGACATTCATTTTATACGACTTTCATTGAACTACAAAACTGAACAGCTGATGATTTCTTTAATGGTTCAAATCTATTGAATTCATGTTATGTGGTTATATTAATAAAACTTAACTATTTATTATTGTCCAATTCCAATATATATTTTATTTAAAAAATTTTCAATTACTATTTTTTATGATTGCATCAATATTTTATGGTTTTTACGACCACTTTGCAGTTAAAGATAAATGAATATAATAGAATGATTCTGATAATTGAACATCAGGTTTTGATAAAGCATTTAGATTCTGATACATATCCCTCATAAATACTGAATATATGGAATCCAGCTATCGGTGCTTCAGCAATGTCTAACAACAATATTGCACAACACCTACAATCAAAATATTTATGTACTATCATTGGGCCTCATTGATAAATAAATATACAACTTTTTTTGTTGGGACCTACACGCACCAACATTTAAGAAAAATCTTAAGATACGACACAAAATACAAATTACAGCTAAAATAATTTTAAAATATTTTAACCATAAATTCATTAGATAAGAGCGAATAAACCGACGATTACCACTTCATCCTACTGACCTGTTTTAGATAATACTATTAACTTGTAATGATTACGCGTAATTTCTTTTAACGTTAATATTCTACATGCACCTTAAATAAATTTTATTGAAAATTTCTTTTGTAAGTTATTTTATTTATTACATTTTGTATTATCAACTTAACTATTCATATTTCCATCTGAACATATTGCGGATTTTTTTGCAGAAAATGATAAGGTAACTTTACGTACTTTTACCTTTAGAACAGAAAAATGTTACTGTTAACATTATTTAACAAAGCTAAATTAAAAAAAAGCTTATTTAGTAATTTTATTTACTGAACAAATAAGTCTGATTCTTCAGTTTTAGCCTTTGAATCGTGCCACCATTATCGAATAATTTATTAGTCTCATATTCCTAATAATATCCAATAAATTAATAGTTACATAGGTCTAATATTCTGTGATTCAAACCTTTGAGAATGTATACTGCAGATATAAGATAGAGTCAAGAATACTTCCCTGAGGTACACCTGCTGAGGCCTGCAATGTGTGTGGAACTGCAGCTCGGCGCATGGCGGCCGTCGCCATACTATAGTGCATCCCATAGAACCGTGCAGCAGTTCTAAACAGACTTCGGGTTGAAAGTCAGTAAAAAAGATGTGTAATCGTGTTTCACTCTAACAACGCCGTCAGTCAAAACAACGACAGACCGTTGGTTTTATGGTAGGCCTACTGTATGAATTCTTTTACTGGTTTTGTCGTATTTTGTATTTAGAATATGTTTGTTTCAGTTAGTATGTAGCAAATTTAATCTGATAATTAAAGAACATTTTCTGCAACTCGAATGGATCGCGCTAAGTTCAATCACAATTAAATACAAACGCCTAAGCATTTACTCAAACATATTTATCATTTTCAACTAATACATTTAATTGTTTCATTTACTTTAATACTAAATCTGAGTTATTTTTTGTTACAATAAATCGATTAACAAGTGTGGTCAATTGCAAACAAATAAAATTAAATATTTACATAAAGTAGCCCTACTGTTTAAACTTGATTTAGGTCTATATTAACTAAAAAATCTTGCAAATTATTCACGTCGGCGCTCTAATTATAAAACTACTGAACTTGCGATTAACATTTTTTTCCGATATTTTGTTTGAAAAAGTGAACTATAAAAAGGACCACACAATTGACAGTTAATACTTGTACGTGAGTACCTGTAGTATAGTAACACAAACACACGTAATCATTGACTTTTAGAAACACTACTACGAAAATGCAAGAGAAAGGAATTATAGGCCTACGTTATTTACACTACACTGATGTTAAAGTATAATTAATTAATTATTATTCACAGTAATAAAATCAGTTAACATTAACGTTCTAATGTTATCAATTCTTGTTTTGTTTACATTACTATGTGTGACATATTACATAATCACTTTATAATTTAGTCGAACGCGAACAGTGTGTAGTGACAGTTTTTAAAAGAACAGTGAAGTACAACTCATCATGTTTTCGAAAATCCATGACTTCCCCACCACCCGCCAAGAACGGCGTACACAAGGTCGTGTGCCAATCTAGAGTTCCACACACTGTAATTTCCTGTGAACACGCATAGTAAAGGGACATTTTTGGTGATCGCTAAAACCGGACTCCTTAGATTCAACCTGAAATTATAACTTCCTTCTCGTTAGTTTGTCAGAAATATTAAATATTTTAAATGTCTGATAAGAAGCCTTTAAAATTTTTAACTGAATATTTTAAAGTTGATTTAACATAGAAACAAATTTGCGACTTCATCTCCCATTTTAATTTCCTTTCAAATAATGTTTTACTTGTACTTGACAAATTTGACAAATCTCTTAACACTAAGTTCAACAGATTTATTGTATAACTTTCTATGTAGATTAACAGTTGAATATTTTAAAATATATTTTACGTTTACATTTTTGTTTATTTTTAAAATAATGCTTAAAAATTCATACTTGACTTAACTTCAGAATGAAAAGCTTTTAAAAATCTTTATGAAATTATAAACTTAAAAAGAGAAAATATCAAAAATTTGTTATGTTAAGTGAAATGTTTCAGAAAGTTTTTAGAAGTAACTTAAAGAGTTGTTTAAAGTAAATTAAAATAATATACAACATTGGTTGAGTTAGGTTCAGTTCGTAACTAATATATAAAGCTTTTTCTTGTACGTGTCAGTCAATATAACACCTTTATTTAAGGCCAGCTGTAAATTGGTTCGTTGGAATCCTACTTCACCCTAAAATTTCCTACCTGTGATATCTCTAGAGTATAAGGTAGACCTCTTTTCCAAAAATAAAGTAACCTACCGCACCTATTGATCATTGTGATTATTTTATCAAGAACACTCACGTTTCACTGAAGTGACGGAATGGAAATTTATTTCTCTTTTCACGAGCAAGGAATGAGAAATTCTCATTACTAGCCTTTAATAAATAATGCATTGTGAAAAATATTACAACGTAAATGGACTTACTTTTCTAAACGTAAATTTTAAATAAAATCTTTCTCTAATACAAATTAGATTAAGTTTATAAAATAAACATTAGTAAAAAGTTTAAAAATTTGTAATAAATGTTACAAATAAATTTTTGCACTAAATGTTATTGGTCTCCCATTGTGTCTTATTATGTAAAAATCTATACATTTCTAGAAATGACAACCACAACAGGTATTTAACCTGTGTATTTAAATACACCTGAGTATTAAATACCTGTGGTATTAAAACCATTTACAGTTCAGTTCAGTTCAGTTGAATTTGCTTCTCGATCATAAATGAGTGAGTGGTATCAGCAAGAGTATTTATACTATCTGGTAAAAAGTATGTTAGAAAAGGTCTTCGTACAGTTATTGGTTGTAGATAAGAGACCATCATTAATTGTAAAGTAAGTATTATTGTTAGTTTAAACTTTAAGTTTTGTAATTAATTTAAATGAAATAATCTTTTTGTCCTTTTAGTAGGCTAAGTTTAATAACTACTAATTGTGTAAATAAATATTGTATAAGTTTAAGGAAATCTGTTTATTATATATTTTACCCTGATCCCGAATGAACTTATTGTTATTGTTGTAACTAAATAATAGCAAGGACCTGAATACTATGAGAAATGGCGCTGTAGAGGGGATATCATACATTGATAAAGCAGAAATTGATAAATCTAACTGCATCACATGTTGTGAGGGTAAGCAGGCTAGATTACCTTTTTCTCACAAAGGTAAAAGGTGTGAAAATGTGCTTGAAATTGTTCATGCGGATCTATGCGGACCGATGGAACAGGTCTCATTGGGACAAGCAAGATATTTTTTGCTTTTTGTTGATGATTGTAGCAGAATGGCATTTGTCTACTTCCTCAAGGCCAAAAATCAAGCTTTGAAGTATTTCAAGGAGTTTAAAGTTCTTGTTGAGACTCAAACAGGAAAGAAATTGAAGACTTTAAGAACAGATAATGGCGGAGAATTTTGTTCTGCAGAATTTGAAGATTATTTAAAGAAGAATGGAATTGTGCATCAAACTACAAACCCGTACACGCCAGAACAAAATGGTTTATGCGAACGTCTAAACAGGACAGTTGTGGAGAGAGCTCGATGTCTATTGTTCGAAGCCAATCTAGAGAAAAGATTTTGGGCAGAGGCAATAAATACTGCTGTCTATTTGAGAAATAGAACGCTAGCTTCGGGATTACAAAAGACACCGTATGAGCTGTGGAGCGGGAAGAAGCCAGACCTCAGCCATGTTCGAATATTCGGTAGTCCAGCAATGGTCCATATTCCAAAAATAAAGAGGACTAAATGGGATAAAAAGGCAGAAGAGTACATCATGATTGGTTATGCAGACAACACTAAAGGCTATAGGCTGTACAATCCGAAAACAAAGAGTATTACCACCAGCAGAGATGTTATTGTTATGGAGAAAATGAAAAACTCAGATATGATACAAGCAGTGGTGGAAGATACTGTGCCAGTTGTTCAGCAGGAAGAAAGTGTAGAAAGTCAAACCGTGGACCCCTTCGACACAACCTTGACTTCTGAAAGAGATAGCTCAAACACAATTAATGATGAAACATATTTCCCGGACGAGACTGCAAGTACATCAAGTTCAGAGGAGTTCAGTGACAGTAGGTCTATGCAAGATGCAACTGAAAATGAGACACTTGTTGAGACAGAGGTTGCTGGCACAGAAAAGAGACAAAGAAGAGTTCCAGATCGGTATGGATATAGTAACATGTGTAAAAATAATGAAGATTTGGATGAAGACAGCCTTACATATGAGGAGGTAATGAATGGACCTGAACGAGAGCAGTGGTGCAACGCGATGGAAGAAGAACTTAAATCCTTTCATGAAAATGAAGCTTGGGAGATTGTGAACAAACCAAGTGATGCTAAGGTAGTGCAGTGTCGGTGGGTGTATAAAAAGAAGTTAAACATTGACAATACAGTGCGTTACAGAGCAAGATTAGTGGCGAAAGGTTATACACAGAGGGAAGGCATAGACTACAAAGAGACCTTCTCACCAGTGCTAAAGTATTCCACATTAAAACTGTTATTTGCCTTAAGTGTAAAACTAGATCTTAACATCACACATTTAGATGTAACTACAGCTTTCTTGAATGGCCGCTTAGATGAAACAGTTTATATGGAGTTACCACAGAATTTTAAATGTGATTCTAATCAAAATAAAATTTTAAAATTGAAAAGGGCCATATATGGGTTGAAGCAGTCGGCTAGAGCTTGGAATAAGGAAGTTGATGTTTGTTTACAACAGTTAGGCTATAAAAAGTCCTTGTATGAGCATTGTTTGTATACAAAAACAACTGAAAATTGTAAAACTTTTGTTGCATTGTTTGTTGACGATTTTTTCTTGTTTTCTAATTGTAATAAAGAAGTAGAATACTTAAAAAGTGAGTTAAGTAAGAGATTTAAATTAAAAGACCTAGGTCAATTAAGACAGTGTCTAGGTATGGATATTAAGATACAGAAGGATTGTATTTTTATAAGTCAAGAGAGCTTTATTGATAAATTAGTATCTAAATTTGGTCTGGAGAAATGTAAAAATGTAGAAACCCCTATGGAAGTTAATCTTAAATTACAGAAGGGAGAAAATTCGAATTCTAAATTTCCTTATCAACAATTAATAGGGAGTTTAATGTATCTGTCAATTTTGACTAGACCAGACATTTCATATTGTATAAGTTATCTCAGTCAATTCAATAATTGTAATACAGAGACTCATTATAAACATGCTAAGAGAGTATTGAAATATTTGTATAGTACAAAGTCATTTGGGCTAAAATATGTTAAAAATAATTCAGATTTGATGGGTTATGCTGATGCTGATTGGGCATCTGATAATTTAGATCGTAAATCCTACACAGGATATTGTTTTATATATTCAGATTGTATAGTGTCACATGAAAGTAGGAAGCAACAGACGGTGGCTTTATCAAGCACCGAGGCTGAGTATATGGCTGCCTGTGAAGCTACCAAGGAGGCTATTCATCTCAGAAATTTATTACACGAGCTAACAAATAGACAAAATAATGTGCCTGTAACAATTTATACTGACAGTCAAAGTGCTCAAAAACTTACTGAAAATTCTGTATATCACCGTCGTACTAAACACATTGATGTAAAATTTCATTTTATAAGGGAAGCAGTAGGCAAAAGATATGTTAAATTAGAATATTTGAGAAGTTCTGAAATGCCTGCTGACTTATTGACCAAAAGTTTGTCCAAAATTAAACATTATTATTTTGTTAAAAAGATGGGTGTTGTAAAACTAGATAAATAGTCTATAAAGTGTTTGTTTCTTTATATAGGTATTTTAGTATTATTTAGTTAAGTGGTGGTATTGTTATTGTTGTAACTAAATAATAGCTAGCGCCATCTAGTGTATATAATGTGTACCTACCTGTCATTTTTACAAATAAAAGTCAGTCTGTTTTCAACTACTATCCATGCGTTTTATTAGAACTTAGGATTAGGTGTTATAATACGTTATTGGAACAGAATTAAAATTTTTTGAAACATTTTATTTTAAATCGCATCACATTCTTGGTCATTAGCGGCTACTGTTTATTTTAGAAAAGTGAGTTTTAAGAGTTAAATTTTAAACCTTCTTGGGTAATCAAGCCCACCACGTTCAGAATTGTAATCCAACACACTATGCTACAAACCGGTTGTTCATAATATAATATCTTACAATGTTCATTTATCTTAATTTTTTATTACCGAATGTAATACATTTGTAACAAATAAAAGGTTTGCTATTCTTTAAAACTGACCTTTTCTTGACAGCATTTGGACAGTAATAATGAATCTAAAAGCATATAACAATAATCGTTTTTTCTATTTCTTCAGTCATGTCGAATTTTAATTTGATAATTCAAAGGGAGAGATGATGGATTGCAAAACCAAACTTTTGAGATTTGATTCCTACCATACTCTTTCATTCTTAACATACTTTTATAATATTCCATTTTTGTTGCTTATTATCAGAAAAATGTAACGTTTTATCGATAAAGTTAATCGGTCATCAATCGTTCAGTTGTTTTGCAAAATTTTAATGGTAATAAGGATTACACGTAATAACATAATAACGTAATAAGAATTACGTTGAACTCAGGGTCTTCAACTTTGTATTGTGCAGCTGCATATAATTTTAACGATATTTAACATATTTTTCGCAGTTGTTCATTAAACGGTTGCATATTTAAAGCTTTATTATTTTAACATATTCACAAAGAAAGTTCAGTGATAAAGCATTGTAGGTATATTTTTATACATAGGTACTTATTCGTGACAGAAGACATTTAACAGGTAGAAAAAGTAAAGGGAAAAGCTTTGCTTTACCTTACGCATTCAGGAAGATGAAATTGGAAAACTGTGTTTAAGGAAACGGACCATTAGGTTGTGATAATTCACTGGAAGTGATATGAGAACCTCAAGCGATGAACTGCGGCGAAGCACTATTGAAAAACCAGTCGATCAATGCTTGTTCATAGCCGTAGGAGGCCCTTTAAATTCGACCAGTAACTCTGTCCTCTCCATTACATTTCCTCTCTTTCTTCAACTCTTTTATATTTTTACCACCAAGATTTGATCGGTTTTTTTGTAGAGAAAAATAAAACTAAAAATATCGAAATAAATGAGAATAATATTCTTCGATTTAACCGAACAGCGTTTTTATTTTATACACTTCTGAATTTTTACTTAAATCTTTATTACTCTTAAAATAGTATGTGATTCAAGAATTAAAAAATTAAAAATTCGTTTTTTATTTAAAAATGTACCTATAATCCGTTATTATATTTAAAACAATACACATAAGATAACCAAAGTATATAAGAAAAATAAATCTGGTTGTAGATAATAATTTATATCCACAATTTAATGAGTTTCTTATTTTGTTTTATATTTTATTATAAATAAAATTACCAAAACCAAAAAAAGAAACGGTCAAAGAATGAGTAAGAATACTTCCAATTGAATAGTACTTTTGTGGCTTTACCACATAGTTAGTTCATCACAACTCTTAACAACATTTCCTCTCTTTTAGATTTACATTTATTAGATGGCACAATTTATAAAATTTATTTTTTTAGAGAAGTAATTCTTTTTTATATCTCATGACGATTATAGGAATGATTTTATCTATCAATTCTATAATTTAAAATTTATCAAGTCAGTTCTATCAACCTAATCAGATCGCTATTTTCGTACTCTGTTTTCATATTTATTAATTAAACTTCCTTATTTGTATAACTTTTTTAATATTGCCTATCAACTTATCTAGTTTCATTTTTCGTTTCGAAAACTTTTAATTTTTTTTTATGGGTAATAGTATGATTTCGTTAATTAAGTGTTCTGTATTATTAGGAAAATTTATATACCCCTATTTTAATACTATAGTGTTCAGAAAACCTCTACCTGAACTACCTGGTGGTTTTACCAATGCACATTTTTTCGCAATTACAATTTATTTGATAAAATTGTATAAATAAAATTTTATATTATTCATACATTATATTATAATTAAAATACAATTTTTATTTACTTAGGATATAATTTTATATAAATTGTATAAAACCCAATATTTGTATGCTGACGACACATGAATTCTTGTACGGGAAAAGAGCGCGGATGAGGCTTCCAGGTTGGCGCAGCGACATCTTTTATTATAAAACTGGCTTACTCGTTGGCGTATTAAGGTGAACCCAATTAAATCAACACAGGTTACGTTCACCTTACGACGTCAAACTTGTCCACCTGTGATGCTGGATAACATTCATATTCTCCAAGCCAAAGTGGTGTGATATCTTGGCTTATGGCTTGACAGGCAACTAACTTGGAAGCATCATCTGCGTTCAAACCGTTTAGAACATACCCGCCGCCAGAAGCTACTCTTCTGCTTAATTAACCCTCGATCAAAATTGAAACTCCACCCCAAAATTTTAGTATATAAATCTCTTTTAAGAATAATCTGGACTTTTGGTGTCCAGCTCTTTGAAATAGCGGCAGAGAGTAATTTAAAGTCGATCCAGGCCTTTCAATCAAAATTCTTAAGACTTGCTTCTGGCACTCCTTTTTATGTAAGCAATAAAACCCTCCACGACGATTTCAAAATTCCGACAGAGAAAGGAGCTAACCGCGTCCTTGTATAGTACATTTCATGAAAGAGTAGATGACCATCCAAACCAACTAGCCCGTGATCTAGCTACAAGGAACTTCCCAACTGTGCGACGTCTAAAGCGAAAATGGAGTAGAGAACTCTTAGTCTGAATACCGTACAATACCCTTAGTTTTAAATGTAGAATGTACCACTAGGTACCGCTTCTCCTTAAAGTGAAATTCCCACCGCCCATTAAATATCATATACGGAAGTTGTGCAGCTCAATGTAAATTACCGTAATAAAAATCAAAGACAAAAAACTCGATATTTAATATTGGGTAGGTTGTATTTACTGAATTGCTGAGTTTTTCTTGCAAATGATGTTTTATGATGGTTTGTCGTTTGTGTGAAATATCGTATTACAATTAATTACTAAGCTAAGACCACCAACAAATATCAATTACATCACTTCAATCAAATTAAGTTAATTAAAAAACTTAAAGCTTAAATTAAACTTGACTATTTTAATAAGATACTACCAGGGGAAATGACCATGGCAGTCGATCGCGATAAACAGAAAGCAAAGAAAAGGTAATGTCATATAGGCCTAACAACCAAAATAATAATTTACCTGTTTACTACCAACGGTACGCATACGAACTTTTAACGTAATTCAGAACCGGTCCCCAAACGACATTATTTAAAAACACCAATTTCACCACAGTTCAGTACTAACTGACTGACTAAAATGCGTTAATTGTTTTTATACATGCAGTCTGATAGTTTCCCAAACAATTGAGACCCTTCTAACAACTTCTCCACTTTACCAGAACAATCTACAACATAGTAAAAATGATCAAATAAGGCATAACAACGACCAATTTCCCGTATTTCAAACTAGTTTCGACTGCGCTTCCAAGAACTCTTTTCAACCACTTTCCTATACATCTATCTATCTAGATGTATATAGCTATACATCTTCCTTGTTACAATGCACTTAATTTTTTACAGTAAACAATTTATTCTCTTTTTTTAGGTTACCAATAATGTTACAATATTTTAATTCCAATACATTTAAATGTTAATTATACTAAGATTCTAAAATTATTAGCAAATAACTGATTCTAATAACTTTACAAGGGACATTAGATGCTACAATTAAATTCTACAAATTCAGTACGGTACTGTTGTACTTTAAATATGCTTTTGTTAAATGTAAGAACGTGGTTTAGCGTACGACAAACAGTGTTAATTTTCAGACTTAATGATACTCTATTTAAATCCTAACGACCACAGTTTGTTAATAGTTAACATCTAACAAAGCGAAATTGTTATTTTCATTACAAAGGATATAAAAATAATATTATACTAATTAGAACAGTGTGCTAAAGAATGCGTATTTAGAAAAGTATTTCATTACAAATTAGAGTTTCGCATCTGTTGAACATGGAATAAAAAAATAAATTTCAGTATTTTCGGACTCATTTGAAATAGGTCTAGTAAAAAAAAAAATAATTTTACTTTTTTCGGAAAAATGCAAAAATCTTCTTTTTTGACACTCAATTGAAATTTGGTATCTGTTATTAAATTAATACAACAATTTCTAAATGTGAAGCTAATGTTCCAAAACTTGATTTATTTGAAGGAGCGAGCAGTCATCACCACAGTTCTACAGTTGGCCAAGAAAATCTCTTGGCCAGAGGTGCTTCAAACGTCTGCGCTGAGTACCCGGTATCGCCTTATTATACATGTTTTGTATGAGAGGGTGTATCGCACATAATTAGTCATTAATTATGTTGCTGATAAAGTATGGTATTTTGTATTAGCAAAGGATTTTATCATTTTAAACGAGTTTATTTTAAACATCCGTTAAAAGTAATCGTTATAAAAATAAAGAGAACAATCAATTAAATGTAACCGCTAGCTCATAAATATATATTAATATTCCCGACATAATAGTGATACATTTTTATGTATGTCTGTGTCGGCAAAAAATTTGGTAAATGTTTGTGTGGGGAGAAGTTCGTTACTTGTCTAAATAACCCATTAAAAGTAAAATTAATGTGTCGATGTTTAAGTAAGCAATCACTACACCATAATATTAATTTGTATTGTGTGTAGTAATTGCTTACACGTGTCTTGTAATTTTTAACGGAAAATGAGACCTTCGAAACTTAAAAGAAGCGTTCTCATTGGTCCAACGTCATACTTAGAGGGGGTTGTACCGAGTTTATATATAGAGGGCAATTGTAATTTTTCAGGGAGTTCGTTAATTTAATTTCAATAGTGGAGTTCATTGATTTCAATAGAGAGAATTCATCGTTAAATTTAACAAGTAGATTATGGCTTGAGTTAAAGAGTTCACTAATTTCAATGGATCAGAGTTTGTTAATTTCAATAGATCAGAGTTCGTCGTTAATCTTAATAGTTTGATAGTTTGGCGTGAAGTGAAACAGTTTTTCTTAAATCATTATTGTTTCATTATTTATTTAAAGTTAATTAAAGGCGGTTTGTTAATAATTTATATTGTGAGCTGCGGGGAACATCAATGTTACATCAGGTTTTTATAGAATAATCATATAAAGTTTGAATTGTTAATATTTTTCTATCTTGTCCTTATCATAGTTTATGTAATTAAGATATTTATGTGTCGTAAAATTAATATGTTATTTTTATTTTTATTCTGCATTGCATGAATTTTCCATTCCTTTCAATTATTCGACCGAAGTCACGTCTTTGGAACAGTATTGTTTTCTTAAGTTTGATTTTGTTTTTTTAATTGTATGTTACCATACAGATTTTATAATGGTACAAGGGTTGTCATGTAATTCAAATTTGTCATCCATCGTCTTGTATAGTTGTTTCGCGACATCAATGACGTATGGGATTTGTAAGTCATTGTGGAACATTGAGTTTGTGATGTTAAAGGGGCATTGCGTTATCGTTCGTAGAATCTTGTTCTGAATCGCTTGGATACATTTCGTTTGTGAAGGTTTAGCAGATCACCAAAGTTGAACTCCATATGTCTAGATTGGTCTTAAGACTGTCTTGTAGATTCTTAATTTGTGTGACATGTTTAATTTAGAACGTTTACCGAGTAAGCGTTTCAGTTGATAAAAGTGTGTTTTGAGTTTGTGGCATGGATGTGTAACATGTGCATTCCATGTAAGTTGTATGTCCAAAAGTAAGCCTAAGTAGCGTGTTTGAGTAGTGTGAGGTAGCGGAATATTATTAATGTAAACGGTTGGGCAGTTTTGTCGTCTAAAAGTAAACGTCATTTATTGCGATTTGTTTTCATTAATTTTAATTTTCCAAAGTAAAAATCAATATAAAAAACTGTAAAAGTCTGTATAAAACTGTAAACAGTCTTTTCAGAAAGATGTCGAGTAATAAAAATTATTGTGAATTTCCAAATATAAAATTATTTTGAAATACAAAGAAAGAAAAAAATCAAGATAAATTTTATTATTTAATAATACGTATTCAGCACTATTTGAAGTTATTTTAATCAGAAAAGGTACCACATATATTTAAATTGTGTACCTTCTGATTAGTTATTCAAACAAAGTATAAAAAGAATCCTTTGGGAGAACAAATGGAATAATTTAGCAATCTCACGAAGACCAAGATGAGAGAAAAAAAAGAACGTTTTAAAAAGTTGTATAAAATTATACATAGTTCTTCTGAGAAGAAGAAAAAAGTTTCTTCGGTATTAATAGAGAAAAGGAGAGTGAATCGGAAGATAAAGGGAGAGAATGTAAGCGGATGAGGGCGAATAGAGGGAAATTGTCGTTAAGTTCCTTTGTCGTTCTGATTTCCCAATGGCTCCGGGTGGGACAAATTGGGGCTTAATTGCATTATGCAGAGTG
Organism: Catonia carolina; assembly: GCA_035578175.1. Taxonomy (NCBI): domain Eukaryota; kingdom Metazoa; phylum Arthropoda; class Insecta; order Hemiptera; family Achilidae; genus Catonia; species Catonia carolina. The sequence goes on from JAQMRL010000008.1 coordinate 23,366,325, forward strand.
GATAATCTAGCCTCTATTGGGACTGACACTTTGAGAGGTGTATTGAAAATCGGAAGAAGATTGGGACTAAACTTTAAAGTGGTAGAGGGCGGGGAGAAAACAACCCAAAAGAAAAGAGCAGTGTTGTTCGGCAGACAGAAAGATGCGAATATGCTTTGAACTACCTTTTTCGTTCGCGCGCCACCCGATCCCAATTTAGAGCACTTTTCTTTAACTAATTCAATGTTTTAAGTACGTACAGCAAGGAGAACAGTCAGTTTCATCGAATTGAACTTCCACTTTATAAGACCATATTATAATAAGCCCGTCAAGTTTTATTACATTCATTTTACTAAATTATAAGTAAATTTGTGCGAAATGCTTCCTTCCTTCGACCGTCTTTTCACATGATTTAATACAACCTAAACACGTAATAGCTTCATGACACTTATCCAATTAAATACACCATTTATGGCCGTATAAAATTACGCCATAACCTGGCTTACTTTCCTATGTAAATTTAATTTCATAAAAGCCCCTTTCAAAAAACTGCATTCGTAATATTTCACTTGAAAATTGATATCTTTATAAAGTTCAAACATTTTATTCATTTTTTTATCTAACGAATTCAGTTTTGTTGTTTGGATGTTCACTTTGATTTTCTTTATAAACGTATTTTTAATCGTTCTTTCGGTATAAAGGTAACACGAAATTCCTAACTTGTACCAATACTGCTGGCTGATCCCTGCGAATCATTCTCAGAATAATATGCCTATTAAGTTATACTTAACAACAAACTTCACAATTTTATTACATTAACACATAGCCTATTTAATTTCTCACGTTAATGCTTTATTTACAGCTGTAAAAATTGTACAACTAGTAAATGTGATGATGATAGTTTCTGTTAAAACGGCATGATAGTCATGACAGGAAGGCCGTCATTAGTCTTATTAAAGTGCCCCCAAGAATTGTTATTAAAAACTTCTGAGTTTTTAATAAAAGTAAGTTAATTAATTTAGCAGGTCTTAACTCCAGCGTCTTTTTAGGCGTCTTGCTGGATAGTCAGGTAGACGAGATGGAAAGCCGTCGTATAAGTGGGTTATCGTGTTCTTCTGACTCAATAAATAGAATGAATAATATAAATAATATTATTTCCAAAAGTTTTGTATTGGTGTTATTTATGAAATTTAAGACATTTAGCTAAACAAACAGTTCTCGTCACCATAACGACTCTTCAAACCTAATACCTACACGGTAAATAGAAGAGAACAGGTACCATGGTACCTATTTTTTTAAATTTCTTTCAAACTAATTAAATAAAACAGATGAATGGTAATTTTTTACAGAATTGGAAAACATTTTTTTTCCAATTTTAACACTTGTCTGTACTGTATGAATCCGAGCTTTGTGCAGCTGCGGGATGAAGGGGACAGATGAACTACCAGACTGCTGCTACGTCAAAACACTGTACTAATCATCTCATTGCTATTCGCTAGGCAGTAGGCTGCCGAGAGCGGTGACATACGTATGTGTTGCTTTGACTATTCGCTGTAGACGGCGACACCGAATATATGTAGTTTGGATAGTACCCGTGACTACTACAAAAATAGTTCTAGTAAAACGTTACTACTACTAACGCAATCTCTCACAGTAGCAGTGACATAATGCATCCCTCTCAGCTGCACAAAGCTTAGGAACGGGCAGTACAGAGACCAAGAAACTTTGTAACTGAAAATTTGTTCATATGGTCCGAAGTTAATTTTCAAAGACAGACCAGATTTTGATAGGTTTTCTTTGCAGAAATACATGAAATTAGTTATAATAATTCGTATTTAAAAACAGTTTGTTTGTTTTACCCATTTTCGTAGTAGATTTAAAGCTACTTGTGATTGCGTTAGGAGATCTTCAGAATGTTTACCACTTATACCGATTATAGTTTTATGGTCGATGTATGTGGAAATGGTAAGATGGAGTTTAAGAAAATAAGTTACAAATTTAATTTGCAAATTAAATTTTCCTCTCCATTGTTACAATTTTCTTCCGGATTATGAAATCTTTTTATGTTGACAAGAAAAGAATAACACTGAGGAAGTAATCTGTGTATTGAACTTGTAAAGCCTAGTCAGTAAGAATGAATAAAGAAATATTTTGTTGTTTGAATTCAAAGAAAACTTATTTCGCAATATTGAAAATTACTTTTTTAAAATCTTTATAGCAAACAAAACCCTTTTATTAATTTAATATCAAAATTGACATAGCAGAAATGAAAGTATTGGTTTTTTAGGTCTATATTCACCACTACTCTTGCGTGCATCCCTTTTCATCTTTATTGCAAACGTGGTGTGGCTAATGCAACGGTAGCCTAAAAGATGGCGGTTTAGAATGGAAAAAGGGAATGGATGCAAAGGCCGCAATCCAGTTTGCATGCTTCCAGTCATAACTGTATTATGATTTTGAAGAGGGTAAAGTGCTCCTAGGGAAGTGTTTGTACGTTATGTAAATCGAATTTGAAACGTGTGAAGATTCTTAACGCGAGCTGGTACTGAGTAACGCGACAAGAATCGCTAAACGTTCTTCGCTACCAAGAGAAAAACTATTTAAATAAATATAAAATATAGTACTTTATCTACAGTTATGTTTTATAAAGAACGTACTTTTCCTTCTTTAAAGATAACAGTATTAGCTGTTTTATAATGGAAAAACGTTTTTGATAAATTTCATTTTGTTTAGTTATTTTATGATTCTATTAATGCATGGAAGGAAATTAGTAACTTTTAATGCGCTGCAAACAATTAAATTATATTTCAAAGTTTATTTACTTTAATTATATTATTTAAAAAAAAATTTACAAATTGGAGAGTTTTATCAACAACTTGGTTTTTGAGATTTAAAATTATATTGGCTAAAGCAAATTTTTAAGCCGAAAATTGTCTAGCGCTCTAACTCTCCGCCTTGGTGGTTGATACATTTAATTTACGACATCTGTATACAAACGTAGGTATTAACAAAAAATAACACTATACTCATGTTAGTCCTGAACTATAAAAACCAACGTTTACAGAACAACCGTATGGTTTTTATATTCTAACGGTTAAAAAATTTATACCAATAAAAATCTATGGTTACTCTTACTCCCTAATGATTACGAATTAATCTTAACGGAACTCTTATTCCTAATGGCCACATTTTACTAAAGATAAACTCTGAATCCATGGATATTCTTTTACCCCAAGTATTACAGTTTACCAAAGATATTATCATATGGCTGCTTTTATTTCCAAATGGTAACAGTTAACCTGAGATGTGATTTTACAGCTACTCTTTCTTCCTATTACTCTTACTCCTATTCTCCAGGACTGATTTTGGAAGACTGGATTTCAGGACTGGGCAGTTTTTTGGAAGTAAGAGTAAGTTACTCTTACTTCCTATTCATTACAATTTATCTAAGTTGTTAACGCAGAATGAAAATCAATTCATTATTAAAAAGTAACAAGATATTAAATTTTGAATGACAGTTAAATCTTATTCAACTTAACTGAACAAAAACTAGAGAAAGACTCATCAGCAATTCTCTTGTGCGCTCCTAAATAAATTTTATAAAGGATACTAAGCTAGTTTTTAGAAGCTTCAAATACTTAACAGTTTTACAACCGGATAGGGTGTACAGAGCAATAAAATCGAACTCCAAGATTAATATTTTGAAGAAAAGTAAAGTGATTTATCTCATCTGTGTTTCGTTAGATCTGGAGTACCCAAAAGTAGCATCTTTAGTCCAGTGTTACACGTAGTTATCACAAGAGATGTTTCCGTAAATCAGAGCACGGATAGATAATGTTTGTTGATAATATGGTTATAAACATTTTACAGCTACTGATTTGTCAGAAGCTTTGTGCAGAATTCAAATCCATTTAAACCTTTACAAACGTTTAACTTAAGAAATAAAAGTATGCGACTGAAATTTTTGCAAGTAACCATTAGTTATAGAGGAATCGGTTGTCCACCTCACACGATAACTTCAGACTTCACACAACCGCAACGTACAAGTTCAATCGAGCCTTATATCTCCAGAATTTTTTATTTATTTATTTTTTTTGGTTTTACATTGGACTGTTTCCAATTGCTGCTAATGCAGACAATGAGAAGAGTGATAGACGAAATTGGTGAAGAAAAAATTCCAGACCTGACCAGGGCAAACCCGAGACTCTTAGAGTTGAAACCAGTTGCGCTTACCACAACATCGCAGGCCAGCCATCCTAACAAATGACTGGCGTAAAGTATACGCATTAAAAATATACGATCATAGTCAAAAATCTTGACAGTGAACGAAAGTAATGTTCCCAACAGAGGCGAAAGCGAAAGATTCTAGAAGATGGATCTCCGAATGAAACTTAATTTTCATCCTAATGCTTTCAAATGGCAATTCCACCACTGAACTTACTCGCAATTGGGTTTGAATTTGGAGAAATCACAACCACTTTCAATCATCCAGAAGAGAATGTTTGGACCGGATCAAAAAAACACGTACTTTTAAATAGAAAACTTTTTTAATACAATAAAAGGTTTTTGTTTATTGGATAAATTTAGCTAATAATTATTTAAACAAAATAAAGTTTAAAAATTAATAAAAACAGAATTGTGTAACTAATTTTTTTTAAATAAACTAATACTCATTATTTTGTACGTTAATCTATTTTGGAGAGATTAAACTGTTTTGAATCAATTAATATTAAATTAATCAATATTAAATTAATAAATTAAATAGTGTAGAATAAATTTTTCATCGATAAAATAATAATACAAAATACAATATTAAACTTTTAAACCTGGATTTATCCATTATTTTAAAATTGTTATTATTTTCTGACCTTGCTCTGTAATTTATTTTAAAAATTTTCTCTTTAACGTTCTGCACACTATTTAAATTTAATATCTAGAAATTTTTAATTTAAAATTTTTTAAATATTATTATATAAATTTTATTTTCCAATATTGTTATTACCTTTTTTAAAAGTTAATAAAATTTTAATAACGCAAGTTTGAAGCGTTACAACAAGCTGCTGGCTTTTTACCTTTTAATTTCTTTCACCTGTTCACAGTAAAACGTTTTTATTGCAGCTGGATGTGTTAGTATTGTTTCATTTTGCATAGCTTTGTGCGCAAAATATTTTTGTAATTTTCAGTACCATGATGGTCAAAATACTCTCTCTACTAATGAATGGTTGAACGAGAAAAAGTTTTGGATAAAATTCACCTAGTTTTTATCGTTGTTGTTTTTATTTGGCAATATTTTAATGACGAGTTCGGAATGTTTTTCACACGATTCAACTAGGAAAATAATACAATTAAAAATTTTAGTAGCCGTATATTTCTGCAAAATTGTTTTATTCGTGTCAATTAAATATTAATGTTGGTTCGTATAAACATTTAATGCTACAATTAGTTTAAACTTATTCACGAGACTTTCGAGTATTAATGAGGGGAAAATTAAAGATAGGAGCATACCTAGGTGAAGGAAACGCTCATGGTTGAAGATTATAGAAGACTGGACAAATATGAGTGGCACTCTCTTTTGAAGTAGTTCATGCAGGAGAATGATGTACCATACTAGTAGCCAAATCTTCATTGATGGAGTCAGTACTCTAAGAAGAATTAGTCCTGGAATCTGTTTTCAATATTTCTCTAAATGAACGACTAAAAAATTACCCCGTTTACTAGTTCGTTGAAGTTTTCCTTTCTTTGGTTGTCCTTATCTAATAAATTGTTTTATTTAAAAAGGCACATCTTGTTATCTTTAATTTAATTTAATACGTATTAGTAGAGTAGACTGTTAGATCTATGGGTGTTTTATGCTTCTCTTGGGCAAAAAATTCCAGAGCGGTTTTTTATATTACTGTAGGCTTACCTTAATTTTTTCCTCACATTTCTTAATTTATGATTTGTCTCGTATAAAAACTTATTATTTCGTGTGATTTTGAAATACAGAATACGGATTTTGAAATATGGAAACGATTAGAGGAAAAACACATACAATGATAAATGTACAAGTATTATGAAGAGTGGGTGTAAACAGAAATTTCATGCCAACCATGCTACGGCAGAATGCTAACTAGCTAGAACACATAATGAAATAAAAATATGTAACTAAATATACGTAAGATGACCGGTAGGGAGCGAAAAGAAAAGAGAATGTCGAAAAACATAAATTATAGAGTACGTTAAAGGAGTTATGAGCTATCATGAAATCAAGATTTTTTGGTGGAAAGAAACATAACAAGTTAGCGATATTTAGTTATATAATACTATTAAACATTGGCATTATGTATTTTTTTATTTATTTAACATCCAACCTTGTTACATCAAAACCATAGCCAAAATTTTTACGCAACAATCAATGTTACGACATTTTAACACATGAGGGGTTCTGCTAATGATTGGTGCTCTAAAAAAAAATAAAGTGATACAAAATAAGTTAGTTGTAAAATTATTAACTGGTTGCGTTCAGCTCTAAAGTTGTAAATTTAAATAAATATAATATAAACCAGGCGATTTTTAAAAAAATCGTAGGACCAGTTTTTGAGAAAATCGCAAAAAAGTAAAAAATTACACGAATAAACTACTACTTCTGGTTGACCGATTTTGATGAAAATGTTCGTGTCGGGTCCGGTAGTGGTACGTAACTTAATTTTCAAGTTTCAAGTTCGAATGATGTTCCGTTCTTGAGATATTCTGTTCACACACACGCGCGCGCACACACACACACACACAAACACACACAACCATGCACAGGCCAATCGCTAAAAACATGTTTTTTGGGTTCAGGGGGTCTGAAAACGTGTAGATCCGGTGAAAACTCGATTTCAAAAAATCGACATGAAAACAATACTTTCCTTCCTATTTATTAATGTAGGCAAGAGAAAGTAAAAATTAGTACATCAATAAATTAAGCCAATGATTGTACACAACGTTTCTCAACATTTTTTGTATCGCTGTAACGTTTCTAAATACAAACTCTCTTTGTAAATTTGCTAAAGAATATATTCACAGTAATTTTATTTTATAATCTGACATCTTTTATTTGGATTTTAAATAAGTTGACAATTTTCCCATTTACGATAAAAATGACCAAATGAAATCTGACATTCCAATACCTATAGATTCCTACGCTTTTAATTAAATGCAATGATATCAAGTTTAGCTGATAGCCTTTTATGAAATAATGTGTACGTATATTGCAAAAATCCATTAGAATATGTCATGTTAATATGTCATATTTTGACGGAAATTGTTATAATATTTTCTAGCAAAATAGAAAAACACGTGTAACTAAATCTTATGCAGGCCAATAAGGTATCAAATAAATGTTTAAAAATTACTTTATACCTCTTTTATGGCTATAGTAATACATTTTTCTGAAAAAACTATCGATTGCTTTTTGGCATTTGTATTTTTATTCAAAAAAAAATTTAAGTCATTTTAAATTCTATTAGAATTTCACTGTTAGATTGAATAAATAATACAAAATAATTTACAGTTTACACTATTTATCGATAAGTTTAAAATAGTTAATAATGTAACTAACTGTTAAATGAATGTGCTTTTAAACAATATAATTTTCTGTATGATCTATCTGTGCTTTAAAATTAATGTTAGGCATTTCAGTATGACGTTACAGAATAGCCCTGGTGATACTTTTTGGCATTGATGTTGCAAAATACCAGAAGATGTTGTGATATCAATATTCTAAATTATGATACGACGTTATTCGACCAACTGTTTCCCCCCCCCCCCGAAAAAAAAACTACAAAACACTGTTCTGTATGTTTAACAATGTACTTAGACTTAAAGTCGAAACAACCTCGTCAACCATCGGCGACAATTACTAAATGACACACTGCAAGAATCATACAATTTTTCTCCAAGCGATGAAAATTACTTTTAACTTTGAAATTCCTATCGTACAAGACATTACTTTTACCAAACTAAATTTATGATAAATTTACTGTGTAGTAAATCCTTCAGTCATTTCATGTTTCAACGTGTTAAGTAAATCTTATCAGCTAATTATTTATTTCCCAGATTTCGTATCCAGTAATATATTACTCGATGACTTATGCTTCCTTTACGTAATAATTTTGTTTTTCTTTTTAAAGAATTAAAATATTACATCTTTTATTGCAGAGCTATAAATAACTTTCGGGGACTGACACTAAAAAAATTACGTGAGGACTGGCGCCGTTGCGTTTTTGCAACATCTAGTATTATTGAAAATATTCCTACCAACACTGAATACCTACTTAAATATTACTATCGAATTATTAAACCAATATACTATAAGAGATTTTTATTATTAAATACTTATTTGAATAATTTTGCATTTTTGTAAAATATATTCAAAAAGTATGAAAGTTGCGATAAATTTTAAACTATTAAAAAACAGAAATTATATTTTTTTTTCTATTTATGAAATTCACAATCTGTTAGAAACAATCAGTGAATGTGATATAACAAAATTTGAGAAAAATTAACATGGTATACAAACGTGAGTGGAGACACAGAAAAAAAGTATGAAAGTTATGATAAATTTTAAACTATTAAAAAACAGAAATTATATTATTAAAAACAAAATATTACACATTGCAAGGCATTATTTTATACAATATTTTAAAGTAAGATATTACTGAATAACGAGTATTCGTAATGTGTTTTATTTAGAAATATCATTCAAAGAGTATTTGGCCGGTTGTTGCGGCATGTACTGAATCCAAGAGCAACAGCCACGAAAGGCATGAAGCATTTCATCTATAGTCCAGCCTCTCTTAGTTTACTCCTAATGTAAATAAATAATGACGTCACTGAGCATGCGCATTATATCAAAATGTGTATACGCTGATTAAAAAGTAAAAACAATATACTTTCAATTGTATTTAAATATAAAATACTTTTAAAAGTATTTTTATAAATGAAATTGTTAGGCCTACATCATATCATGACTGACGTTTTTAGTACTTAAAGTACTTATAATTTAAAATATAGTTAACTTAATAGGAATACGACAACCGTAAAGTCGTAGACTCTAGCGTGCACCCTGTAGTAGGTGGCTTTTGTTTGTTGACAGAAGGAGCAAACTAAGAACGGCTCAACTGTACAATTACGAATTCGTTCATACTGTAACAATTTATAATATTTTACACATATAAGTAAAATACTTTCCTGATTTCGGACAGTGATTCATCTCTCATCCGTAGTGGAACGATCATCAAATCTGACACAGTTAAGAAGAAATAATATTGTGTGTAATAGCTCATGGCACCTCTCAATCATTGCATGCCTGTCCCATGTGACAAAATGCGATAAAAGTGTATTGTCTACAGACGGAACAAATTATTCAGTGTAAACATACGGCACCATCAGCCAATAGCATGACTTCAGGACTGGCACCGTTGCGAATTCATGAAATTCCTCCATGGTACCAGTAAAACTCCCGTATCTCAGAAAATAACTGAATTTTCAATATTTTATGACATGATAATACGCAGTAAAAATGAGTTGAGGAATGCATTAAGGGAATACAACCTAATTACCTACATTTAAAAAAAATAAAACAGACATTTTTTTGCGAAAATACAACAGCGCCAGTCAACGAAGGTTAAGATAAATTACACCTAGCGCTATAGAGTTTATCCTAAATATCTTTTTCCCTCAGACCTTTATCGTACAAAATAATGTTTTGAAATTTTATTTTCTATCATTCTTAAAAGATTCTTTATTCATTGCAATGATAACTGACTATCTTATTTAGTTTATTGACTACAACTCTTTTGTTGTATATTTTTTCTTTCTTTCTTTATTCCAGAAATTCTGTTAGACACAATCAGGAATGTGATAACACAAAACATCAAAAAATTAACATGATAAAAAAACGTGAGTGGAGACACAGTCCATTGACAGGACTCCGACGTAAATATAAAAATATAAGTGCAGGATTTAGATCACTGCAATGGATAGTCAATCACAGTAGTACGTTAATTGATGAGATCCGGGCTCCATAGACGTTTTAGTCGTCTTATTGGATTGTTTGGAAGAGTCTGCATAGCCAGATTTGAGATCAATGTGTTATGGTAGTTCGCGAGCTTCTTCCTAAATTTTGTATAGAGTTAGTGACCCCTACATAAATGACGATGAGTTACATAAAGCACTGTAATAATGTTCAAGCTGTTGCTGCAATTTTAAATAAACTAAAAATATGAACGTAAAGTTAAAAGTTTAAATTTAAAACAATTTTCTTTTTTTTGAGTAAGGTAATTGGTGTATTCTCTTCTGAAACATCGGCACCGTTTCGTTTTATTATAAAAATGTAATCTTTGTCTGGTTGTCATTGCAATTACGAAGTACAGGAAATTAAAAAAAAGTTTAACACTATATAGCAATTGTATCTATTAAACTCTATATTTTGTAATTTGTTAATCTTCAAAGTGCGATGTCTAAAATATAATATTTTTATAAAATATTTATGTTTTCAGATACATTCGTAAAATAAATTTCCATAATTCTTTCTTACAAAAGAGGATACGGCAATGAAAAGTTTTGTACATCTTTCTCAGAGTTTCTAATTTTCTAACTTCAATCCTTTCTACAAATTGATGTTACACTTTTAACTTGTAGAATTTTAATTGGTGGCCTTGTCCTCAGCACTCCAACTCATCGTCTGTCTCAGTTCTCAAACATTTTCTGTTTCTTTCTCAAATATATCCACCTACTCCCGTTTTCCTTGACATAAATTTCTTTACAAAAGTAAAATTATTTGAACGTAGTACTTTCATTAAATAAGACGAACGAAATTAAAATCAATTAAGAGTATAAGAAAATGTAAGGTATTAAGTAATTTGTTTTAATTTCTAATGTGGGCCTCTACACAATATTTTATTAAGAGAGATTTAATAATATTTATTTCGTTGAGAATCTCAGCATATAAATGCGAAAGTCCTCACTGACTCACTCTCTAATTCGCTAATTTACAAAATTATCAAACTTTCCCTTTTACTTTTTACTAAAGCTGAAATTTGAGACTATATGTTGTATCCAATAAATGTTGTACAGAAAAAAGGAACTTTTTGCAGTTCGATTATGTAATATTATACCTTCCTGAACAGCTACAAGTTTTACAAACGGGTTACTTTCTGAACAATACCTATGAAAATCAAAACATTTAAAAATTTTACAGGTTCCAGCTTAGGGGTAAAATGACGGGGTAACTACCAGATATAATAAATAATTATAATAATAATAATATTGATTTATTTTATAAAAGACACTTGTTTTACTTGATATTTTGGTCATCAGTCGAAAGGCTGGTTTGGACCTGTAGAGGTTTTACTAAGTAAAACGAGGAGTGAGGTGGTGTACTATTGCCTTTCTCACTGAGTGGAAAAGTACGCTTATCAGCATGCCGGACCCTTTGAAAAGCACATATTTCCCACTCTGCCTTAAATAACACCTTCACCTTCATTCACCACAGGGTCTGGCTGTATAATGAAATTCATAACTTTCAGAGGAGATAACTCTGATTAGTGTCTTTTACACCTCTATCTCTTCTGTTCTTAAATGTGTCAGTCTTTGACTGGTTCACTATGAGTCATTATGGGTCATTATGAGTCACTGATTGGTTGACTATGTGATAAGAAACAGAACTATTTATTTTAGCCCTGCAACGAACAGATTGAGTGTAAATAATTTGATACCCCACCTGTTTGTTATAGGAAGAATTTACTTACCAAAGCAAATGCAGTCAACTAATTATGGACTTTAAGGGCTTCTACAATGAACAGAAACAGAACACCGCGTGGATTGAAGAAATAAAAAAACTTACACTGAATGAATGCTGAGAATGTAGACTACAAAAAGAACTTCAGACACGTCTTAAGTTACCTCACATGGTTTAAAATTGGTCATATACAAAAAAAACCTACAATACAACTCATGTGCACCATCTACTATCTGCTATTAAATAATATCTCTACTATTAAATTTAAGAACAAGGTGACAAATTAACCTATCAAACTATTCCCTGAGAAAAGTGAATTTAGTATCTCTTTTTCCAATAACAGATCGTCCCAAATCAAAATATCAGGATGTGAGCTCACAGATATTAGGGTGTAATAATTTTCTTTGGGTATTGTCTATTTAAAAGCCATGTCTGTTATTCAGCTTTAATATTACCTTTCGTACATTTTTATAATTTTTTTAGAATCACGTTGTACTGTCTAGATGCCAAGTACCAAATTCGCCCTGAAATAGCTTTTTTGTCGCTGTGTTCAAAAAAAAGTTCATTTCTTGTACGTTAATTGTGGATTTGTTTCGGGAAGTCTGCTGAATTTTTGTGCGCAGTTTTAATAATACAAATATTACTTGAAATATACCAATATTAAAACTAATTCTATTATTATGATTATTATTATTAATCATTTTATGACCACAGTGAATCATTTTAGTAATTTATTTCTTGGTTTTCTGTAAAGGCTTATTATACGAATGAAAAACGGGCTTTCATTCTATGATACGTTTGGTTCTTTGCTTCTTCTGAAATCGCGCGTCTTCCTGTTTTATCGCCTATTTATTTTTATCTGTAATACAATATTACTTTAGTATCTGTCCATTTTATTGTTTAGATTGTCCAGCGTAGTTCATAATTCCTCCGCATCTTTTTAACCGCTGTACTCCATGAGTGGTATATTTTTTTTATAGTATGAGGGAACCGATTTGAGCATGGAAGGGGATGTTGTACGGTGTGGTGACAAGTATAGATACTTGGAAAAACTGAAATCTAAGGATGATGAATATAAGTAAGATACCAGGGCGAGAATGGCGTTCACGAAGCTGATCTCTTTGACTTGGTCCTCAAAAATAAGCGTAAGGTCGAAAAAGACGATTTATGGGGGGGGGGGGGGTAGTGGAGCCGATAGTTACTAATGCTTCAGAATGCAGACAGATAAGTGGATGGAATGAGGAGCAACTTAAAAGCTCTGGAGATGGATGTTTTTACAAAGAGCTTGTTGGGCCTCAAGGTGGGATCATGGAGTGGTGAGGGAAATGGAGGAAGTGCACGACACTGTCACTGTGGTGGGAAGAATAGAGAGTAGGGTGTTGATTTGGCATGAATCCAACGGATGAATGAAGATAACTGGCTTCAAGTGGCTTTGAATTTTCGTCCGGTGATGAGGGGATAAAAGGAAGGCCTTGGAAAAGGTGGCAGGGTGATGTGATGCAAGCAATGGTGGCAAGAAACTTGGAGGACGGTGACTGGTAGGACAGGAGGTCACGGCGTTTGACATGCGGGATGTGAAGTAACTCTGTAGGACCCCGTCTTTAAAGTAAAGTAATTACTTGTATACCTCTCTGAAGAGACACAGATATAAAAACTTAGCATATGTATTCTAATACTAACATTAATTTTTATTCACCCAGTTAGGTGTATTTTTCAACTAACTATGTTACTAGGCACTTTGATTCTTTCAAAATGTGTTGCTACCAACAAATGTTTTGAATCACCTATCATCATGTTATGAACGAAGAGATATTGAGGAGATTGAAGAAAGAGAGTAAGACTCTGAGCACTCTTAAGAGATCAATTTCTTACTCTAAACTTATCACGAGAGGTAGAGGGATAAAACAAGTTAAGGCTGGCGCTGCACTAATGATTCTGATAAAATTAACTAATTGCACTTGAGTAGACATTGTCCTACTTGCAGTTTTGGATTAGAGGCACCATAATGATCGTCAATATCTACTGAGGATATGGCACTCGAAGAAGACAATTCATCCAGTTACATTTGCAAACCCTATTAAAACACAACCACTACGAAGCTAGTAATAAGCATGTGCGTATTGCAGACGCAATTGAAACGTTTTTTATTAGATAGGCTATTCAGTACTCTTAAACGTTAAAATGCTTTAATTTAAGTATTTGCTTTAAATTTGAGTATTAATAATGAAAATATACATTTTTTTGTTCCGGTAAGAACTCTTAACAATCATCAAACATAATCTCATCCCTTTTCATGTAACTACCAGTACGATGAACATTTTATGGAGATATATTTAGCTAACTAAGTTCTTAAAATTCTCGTAATTAATTAAATAATTAATTAGACAATATTATTTTCTAAAATTATAACTTTTCCCAGAATTTTCATTTATGTAGTTGTATAATATTAAAACAGTAGTTACGTTCATGGAACTCTATCCAAGAGCAATTCTACGAAATAAATAACATTAACTTAAAATATTAAATATTTATTTAAAGGGAATCTATTTCCTTAGGGTAGAAATAAATATCTTTCCTTTATAAATTGTATTATTTAATTATTGTCACATTAAACTCTTAATTATCCAGTATTAATTAATTGAATAATTTTTATGAAACTAATGTTCATTTTACACGAGTCTTATGAAACCAGAATACAATACTATTTTTTAGTTTACGGATTTCACATTTCCATTTCTTGCCTTTGGCTAATTAAATGACATTGACAGTTGCAACGTCTAGAGATCACGCTGAAACATGTTTCTGTAAGTTCCTGTAACTATTTTTAAAAATTTTTATTTACTAATTGGAAATGGAACCCGGAATCTTTTTTTTGTTTTGAAGCGTGTTTTCTACTGAACCTTACAAAAATCATGTTAGTAAAACAATTATTCCTAATTTCTATTGTGACGTAACGCATTCATGTAATGTTTTGGAGTGTTTTCCATAGCCGAATTCTAAATTGTGTAAAAAATAATTTTTTTTTTATTCCTAATTTGTGTACGTTGCAATCTGTTCAATTTAGAACAATAAGCAACCCCTTGACCCAATGAGATGAGGATGATATGTATGACGTGTAAATGAGGTGTAGTCTTGTACAGACCCAGGCTGACCATTCCTGAGAGAGTATGGTTAAGTAAAAAATAATGACCCAGATAATATTTCGACACTAAAAAAATAATTACAGTATAACCCCGGTTAACTCAATCTGGTTTTTCCGAAACGTACAAAAATCAAAACATTTCTGATGTAGCTCTACATAATTTACTTTAAAAAATTCATTTCAGGTTTATTTTTAATTTTTTCTGTTAATTCTGTCCAGGCGACTCCAAAGGAAGTTTAGAACATGTTAAGTATTTCGTTACATTTTGTTGGACAAAGTGATAATTGATTGTTTTGAGATATTTTTTTGCCTATACAGGCAGGTGGAATGTTAAATTATTTGTACTCGATCTGCTAGTTCCAGGGCTACAAAAAATAGATCTGTTTTTTATTGCCAATTATATGACTAAATCATTTAAGATCAGAAGAGGTAGAGGAGTAAAAGACACTAATCACAGTTAGCTCCTGTGAGAGTAATGAATTTCATTATACAGCCAGATCCTGTGGTGTATGAAGTCAAGGTGTCATTTGCAGGGTGAAAGGTAGATGCTTTCTAGAGGCATGCTGATAAACATACTTTTACACTCAGTGAGGAAGGAAATAGTAAGACACCTCACTCCTCTTTTTACTTAGTAAAGTCTCCAGAGGTTCATACCAGCCATCCGGCTGATGACCTAAATAACACTAAGTAATCTTGTTAAAAAATGGCTTGACATTGCAGCAAAACAAAGTATTGAAAAACGTATATTTTAGAAGAAATTTTCCGATTTTAAAAATAATTTTTGTTAATTTTTATCTAGTAGACTAAGTTATTGAATCGCATTTTGTTAAAATTTATTGAATGCTTGTTAAATATATAGTTTTTGTCAGTTTAGAAAAGCGATATTCTTAATAAATTAAACTTTCTTGTTACAACCTACTTTTTACGACCGAATGGGTTCGCCCCAATTATTTCAGATAACCGGGTTCTACTGTTTATATATAAAATAAAAAAACTCCTCAACACTGGAAAAATTTAACAAATGAGCTAATATATACATATTGTTGAATTTTATTTAGCATACATACGTTGATTGAATAAAGGTACTGAGTTGAAAATAGTTATCAAGAAAAGCTTTGGCGGAAGTGTAATATATTTCACAGTTAGGTAAAATGAGATACTGCAACCGAATGGTTAGAGTTGCTTTCATACCATCAGAAAATAGAAAAAGAAAAAAGGAGAAGAATAAATGAAAGAGAAGAATAACTGAAGAAAATGTAGTTTGAAGAAAACTGAAATAACAAAGCTGAGATCTGTAAGGAACCTAAGTAGGTATGTACCTTACAACGGGTACTTTTACTTCTGCTGTTGTTATTCTAGCCTTTACCGTAACTTGAAATTCAACTTCCCCGTCAGTTTACTTCACCTACAGAAGTCGTAGCACATTCAGTTACTGTATTCTAAATTTTTAACTTTTATTTTGTTTCATAATATTGTTCTTTATAATTAAATTCTTTAGACGATCTCTCTAGACTATTCTGTAAGGAAGGTTTCATAAGCTTTTACTAAAATGTATTTCTTTTTCTCTCTTTACGTATACTTAACTTTTAAAGTCCTTTGTTTTAATTGTTTGTATTTTTAGTTAACGTATCGCTTGTTATTTATTACATTGTTATTTGTTTCTGGTGTTTATTTATTTATAAAATTTAACGTATTTACAATGAATACAAATTCAATAAAACAAACTAATTTCGTTTATATTTCTAAAGAATAATTTAATTATTTTTCTATTAATTTATTCGTTAAAATATCCAATAAAGAGTTTCCCTGTAAGAGTGTAAAATTGAAAATTTATCAACAAGTATTTTAGCTGCAATCATTTTGTATTAACTGATGTATTTGCAATTATGCAGTTTAAGTGCTTAATGTCTACTAAATTATAAATAAGAATGTACGGAGAACGTTGAATACGATTACGAAGCTTTAACAAAACAAGTTACTTGCGAATTAGTGGAAGTATTAAAACTTATGTAGTCACCATTCTATACATCAACATAACATTTTATACATCAAATTTTTATTGAATTTAGTCTAAAATATGATCTAAAACTGAAATATCTAATATTTATTATTAATATATATGTTAAGTCTTTTTTCAATTGTTTAAAACAGTTCGAACATAATATATAGTTATGAATTACTACATTTATAACTGATATATGAAGTACGGGCGTGGAAGTTGGTAGGGAGTCATTATTTATACTATTGTTACTTTACAGAAGATAATCTAATTTTTACACAACTACAAAATATTTTCCTAAAAAAATAGTAGAAACAAAAAAAAAGATAACTCGGGGCGATCATACAACCGAACACCAACGAAAACGAAGCAAACAGCAGCAGACGAGGAAAATGGCCGTTGCCCTCCGTATAACTCATCCTATGTACAAGAAGAAAACACTCCCAAGGATACCCAAAATCAGACATTTTAACACACTGATAAAACCCGTGTGTCTGTATACGAGTATATTTTAGAAAAAAATGTGTCTTAGAAAAACAGAAAACATTTGAGCGAATGATCTTCCGCAAGATACCTGTTCCGAAGATAGTAATAGGACAGTTCAAGTCTCATTTTTGTGTTTTTAATCATAACGGATACTTTCATTCAAATTTTTGTCTGGAAACGGGTAAATTAAAGTAGAATTTCATTATTTATTTATTTTTACAAGGCAGTCGCACGATTTGGGGTTAGTTAATTGTTTGAAAAGTTTGTTGTTGTTTAGGCCATCAGGCAAAAGTGTGGTTTGAACATCAAGTTAGCATTAGTTGAACATTAGTTAGGCTTTACTAAGTAAAACGAGGAGTAAAGTGGTTTAAAAATTGCCTACCTTACTGAGTGAAAACTATGCTTATCAGCACGCCAGGCTCTCCAAAAAACATCTATTTTCCACCCTCCAAATGACACCTTCACTTCATTCACCACAGGGTCTGGCAGTATAATTAAGAAATTGATTACTCTCAGAGGAGATACCTCTGACTAGTGCCTTTTACACATCTTCCTCTTCTGTTCTTAAATGACTCAGTCATATAATTGGCTGATCATGGGATAAGAAACATAACTATTTCTTGTAGCCCTGGAGCTAGAAGATTGAATGAAAATAATTTAACACTTCACCTGCCTGTTATGGGCAGTTTGAAGAGTGGTAGATACAGGATAAAATAAGTTATTGTGAACAGTTGGTCACGTGTCGGAAACAGGTTAATCCGTGACAAAAAATTGTGTAGTATTGTCGTAATATTATTCAATAGTTTTTCTTGGTACAAAAATAAACAGACAGTTGATTTTGTGTTAAAATTACATGTTGTTAATTGTGTTGGGAGCAATTGTTATTGCAATAAAATAAATAAAGTACAGAATGCAAAATATCTGGGAGTTCACATTGACATGAATCTTAAATGGGAATATCATATTGATCGAATATTCAAAAAGGTTCGACAAAGAGTGTACTATTTTAACAGACTTGGAGATTGTCTAGATGTAACCACCTTTCGTACGGTTTTCCCTGTTTCAGTCAATATTACAATATGGAGTTATTGTTTGGGGTGGTACATTTTGTACACCTTTGGAACCTTTAATTAAGATACCAAAAAGATTTTAAAGATAATTTTTAGAAAGGCTCCGACCCAGTTTGCTCAGCCCTAATTTTTACAAATTGGTGTTCTCTCTATCAATAATATTTATAGAAAAATAGTACTTCTTTACACATTTAAGTATAAAGAAAAAATATTACTCTTTTAGGGCATAATTATAGCACAAGAAGAGTTAAGGCTAGATTGGCCACGGAAGTGAAACGAAGTACGTCAGGAGGTCAAAGGGTGTTTGACTATATGGCACCAAAACTTTTTAACTTTTTGCCTTCTGACTACATAAGTTATTTTTTAATGCATCGATTGGTGTCATTAAATGTAGACTTAAAAAATATTTGGTTCGTCTGGGGGTTGGTGGAGCTCGTTCATGGATTGGTTGGTTTAGGTTTGCCTTGTTAATTTTACAGTTAAGTAATAACTAATGTAATAATTTGCTTTATATTTTAAAAAAAAGTGTAATATAATATAAGCAAACATACTGTACTCAGTAATCTGTAATTAATTCACAAGTTATTGACAATTTACAAATAATAACTTATTATTGCAATATCGTTTCATATTTGTTCTTTCCTGAGCGCAGGCTTTGCCTTGTTAATGAAAGTAATTTCTATTCAGTTAAATAAGAAATTGTACATTTTGTAAAATTAACTAAACTAGAAATAAATAAACTGTTCGATATCTCTATATACGCACTGTACGCAGGGGTTCCTTCATAATTTATTTGATGGTAAATTACCATTTATTTTTAGTTAAATTTAATTTAAGCCTAAAGTTTTAATAACGTTTGTAATTAATTTAATATAAATAGTTTAATAATTAAACTACAATTATTGTAGTTGACCAGTAGTTTTAATCGTAATTAAATATTATAGGCCTATTAGTTGAATTTGAATTTTTTAATAAATAAAAGTTCAAAATTCTAGAAATAAAGTCTTTTTATCTATTAACAACCAGATCCTGAAAGAACCTGGAATATAATATGTTACAGTATATACACACTTTATATCTTTATGTATTTGTAATACACGAGTAGATATTAGTCTATTCTTTTATTAAAAATAATCAGTATTTTTATAACTTTATAATCCTTAAATTCTTTGCAGTGATATACATTAAATAAACAACAGAATTTAATTATTTGAACACACCGAGTGAATGCGGTCATTTTCCCCTAATAGTTTCAGTACATTTGTACAATAACTATTAACGGAACATATTATTTGCACCTGCTATCTTATGTGTACGAAATATCTATTTCATGAGTATAGTATGAAACACACCTGTACATTATGTGTGTGTAACGCAATAGAACAATGCATGTATGAATGACGTAATATGCATAATATTTATGCTATCATGTAGTTGATTACGCGAAACAGGCCTATTTGCCTAAAATGCATGACGTTGCACTAGTTATACCAACTCGATCAATATCGGACAACAATATTGAACAATTTATGAATAAATTTAACTACTTATTACTGAACATGTAAATCTATTTCATACATGCTTTAATATCGAATATCTCCATTCATATATTTAGTTCAACAATGTATTAACATACTATCTACATACTTCTATGTTAATATATATTGACATGTATTTTTTTTTTTAACAGTAAGAATTATTTACAAACTGTTTAACAAAAACTTTCAGTAAATGTGTTGATGATGAATAAAACTTGAAGAAGACAGCACTCAGCAGGGTTGCTTCCATGTCATCGTTTGGTTATAGTTGATGAAGGGTTTCTTCTTGGTCCTGGTGACGTACAATTTTTTTTTTTATTTATTTTTTTTTTATACGGATGAAGTGAATGAAGGTGTGAAAAGGAGCGAATGAAGACGTGATACTGATGATCTGTGTAACTGATGATAGAAAATTTATTAGATGATTAATTTTAGATTAATGAGAGTTAGCAAGATTTAGATTATTAATAAATAAGAGTTGACAACCGCAATATAATTTTGTGTTTTTGATCTTAAAAGGATGGTTAAACATTTTAGATCAGGTGAAACGGAATGGAAGATCTAATATTCTCGCCTTCTTGAGTCTTTGATGTTCAATATTGTCATCGAGAAGATTTATAACCAAATGATTGGAATGAGTGTCCAACTTGGTTAAATACTTTTCACTCTGACTGCTAATTTCTTCTCCCACCGTAGGTATGCCCAGGTCATGATGGAGTACTTCATTAGGCACATACCAAGGTGCACAGCATATAAGTCGAAGAAACTTCGATTGGAATCTCTGTAATATTTCTACATTAGATGTACTTGCTGTGCCCCAGAGTTCAATTCCATAACTCCAAACTGGTTTTATCATCACCTTGTACAGTGTCAATTTATTTTCCAAAGACAACTGTAATCGCCTCCCAACAAGCCAACATAGTTGTCGTAATTTGAGTCCAAGTTGTTTCCGTTTGGTCCATATATATTTTCTCCACGTCAATCGCCTGTCTAGATAGATGCCCAAGTATCTCGCATCATCTGAATGTGGAATTACGTTGTTGCGAAACGTTACTGGGGAACATGATTCTCGTTTCATCGTAAAGTTTACGTGTGCAGACTTCTGTTCATTTACTTTGATCCTCCATTTTTGGCACCAGTCTTGAATGTCATTTAGATGTTGCTGTAGTTTTTCAGAAGCGTGGACTGGGGAGGCATCAGATGCAATAATAGCAGTGTCATCGGCAAAAGTTGCTGTTGTTACATGTTCATTTACAGGAATATCTGCTGTAAATAGCGTGTATAGAAAAGGACTTAAAATGCTACCTTGAGGTACACCTGAACAAATTAGGTGCAAGGTCGATAACTCATCATCAAATTTCACTTGGAAAAAACGATCGGTTAAGAATGATTTTAGAATAGGAAAATAATTATGATCCAGGTTTAATTTAATTTTGTGTAGAAGAGCTAAATGCCATACCTTGTCAAAGGCCTGAGCTACGTCTAAGAAGACGGCTGAGCAAAATTCCTTTTTTTCTAAGGTATATCGAATTTGGTTAACTATCCTATGTACCTGTTCTATCGTAGAATGTTTTTCACGGAAACCGAATCGATGATCCGGTTAAACACTTTCTTCCAAAAAAGGTTTTACACGATCAAGTAGTAATTTTTCAAAAACTTTTGATGTGACGGATAGAAGACTGATCGGTCTATATGACGTAATTTCGGTAGGTTCTTTGCCAGGTTTGAGAATCATGACTATTTTGGCAACTTTCCATTGAGATGGAAAGCAACCCGTCCTTAGAATTGCGTTGAAAATGAATGTCAGGAGTAAAATTCCCTTCCTTGGGAGTTGCTTCAACACCTCACCGGTAATTAGGTCATAGCCAGAGGCTTTTTTGGAACTCAGGCGCTTTTGGATTGTAGTTATCACTTCAGCCGGAGTGAAAGATTTGATAGGAGGTGATAGCTGAAATGGGGCTTCAAGATGTTCTAAAATGTCTTCTTCTAATTTTCGATCGATATCATCGTCGTGTGGGCGGAAGACAGTGGACAGATATTCCGCAAACGCTTCCACTTTTTCTTTTGTGGTCCTAGCCCAATTTCCATCCGTTAGACGAAGAGGTGGAATTTGTTTCTTTGATCGTTTTATGTATCTTGTAGCTTTCTATAATGAATAGTCAGTAGCTGCCGTTGGAGATAATTGAACCAACCTGTCTTGGAAATAATGATTACGCAGTTCTAGAAGCGTGTACTTTAGATGTTGTGCTGCACGATTGAATCTTGTTTTGTCATCTGGGTGTCTGCTATGCTGCCAAATTCGACGTAATCTTCGTTTGTAGTTTATCAATTCTCGAATGGTAGCAGGGCAACTGTTGCCATGAGTGTTTTTGTTGGCGTCTGTAGTTGATTTCCATGCGGCATTTTGCACTACCTTATTAAAATGCTCAACCGCTTCCTCAATCTCGTCTTGCGATTTTATTGATACATTTAGAATTATATTTTCGGTAACCAGACATGTATTAAAATGTACCATTATAATTTGTTCAATATTCAAGAATATCATTCAGTAAAACATTACTACACGTTACATGTTGTGGTCGCTAATAACTTATTGTTTATGACCTTAAATACACAAACATAAATATAAAACAAAAACGACTTCCTTTGTACACTTCCAATTTTATATTCAATTATTATAATTATTCCTAATTTTTTTAAAATTTAATTTAGTATCGGGTTATGTTCAAAATTATTTAGATATAGATTAAAAATTGTGTATCAAATTACTCTGGCATGTAATTAAAACATCTTTAAGCAACATCATATTTCTAGTTATCGTTGAGTTTCAGTTTTATTGCTAAAATCAAACTAGATTGGTTGTACGGAGTCTAACTTTGGGTAACGATAGGTCACCGACGTAATGAATGCGAAGCGATTTGCTCTAGATTTCCGCTACAGATCTTTCAGAAAACATTTACTTCTTTAAAAAAAATCAACTCACTTGCATATCATACCAGTGTTATTAAAAAGTTAATTGTGGGTGTTTTTGGTTCTGCAAAATTTTTAACGGAAATCCAAACGTTAAAAAGATTTTGAAATGAGCACATGATTATAGGACTGAGTCGCTGTCAAGCAAAAATGGCAGTAGTTTGACCAAGGCAACCAGTTTCTCTCACTCTCTACCTTGCGTTCTTTTCATCAGCGACTAATACCAACAGAAGTAGCATAGAGGTAATTGAAAGGTTTAGAATAAGGTTCGAGCTATAACAAGGGCGCCATGGTTTACAAAGAATGCAGATAAACACCAATTTTACAACCTTCTTGAAGTCATAGAAGAGATAAGGCTTTTATAGAAAATTGACATTTTATAACTAACAGATTGATGAAAATTTTTACAATAAATGTATTATTTTTTGTTATTTACAGCAATATAAATCTACAATCTGCTCACATGGCAAAGTTAATACAAGGGTGATATAAAAAAAAATTGACAAACAAAATGGCTTGAAAATATATTTACAAATTTTCTCAAACTTTTACTTGTAAAAAGGTTTTTTTAAATTTAAATTTACTACTTACAAGTAAAAGTTATTATCTAAAAAAGGTCGTAATTCTCATGTTGTTTAATAAGTTGATAGCTAAAATGTTATGATATTCGAACCTTGATTTGTGGTTTGTAGCATTTAAATAATTAAACTTTATGATAGAATCTTAAAATAATACATAAAAAATATAAATGTAAAGGTAACGAAGTTTACGTGCTTTGGAGTAACTTTTATTTCAAACATATTTTTGTACAACGCTTATTTTAGCGGCAATTAGATTTTTGTTATATTTTGCTCATTGTATTTCCGAAGTTGAATTTTCTCGTAATAAATTTATTCTTAAGTTAAAATAAAATTAGGTTAAATTAAAAATCGATTTACCACACAGGAAGAAAGATAGGCTAGTCTATATTATGGTATTACAATTGCTTGTCACTACTAAGTGAATATATTTCACAAGCTTCTTCAACACCTACCGTCTTTTTGTAGTCGTTATGAAATATGGTTCATATAGCTACATGCTTCGAACAAACTCGAAAATGATATGATAGTGCGGAAAACTGAGGCATGGAAAAATCAGTTCCCTCCACTTACTTGGCAATCGAATAGTTATAAGATTGAAAGTAGTTATGAATTTGATTATTATCATTTGCAAAGTTTATCATTTCCAAAGTCTATTTTTATTTGTAAAGAATTAAATACTAACTTAGTTAAATTACTGCTGTAATAAAAGTATTTATCTGAAAAATTTCATAGAACTAAGGTACGTAAAATTTTAATTACGCATTAAGAATAAAGTAAAAACATAATTTACAATATTATTTATTTAAAAGATTTGTTTCAAATTTTAAGATGATTTCGAGTTAAAAAGTTTTGCTATAAACATGTACGATGTGCTATATTAGATAACTTTATAATTATCAAGTTGTTAAAAAGTTTCATAGAAGATACTTATACATAAAATGTTTATAAACAGAGTAGTTACACATTTATATTTTATAACTTTACAAAGAAACTACTGAATAATTTATCTTAAATTAAAACAACTACAATATAAAATCTTCATCAAAATAATATGAGCAGTTTTAGAATATCCTTTATCCTGGACTCATTTTTATGCAGATTGAATTTCAACGGAATCATTTTTAGTAAGCCTTTAACGTAATTTTGAAAACATTAGGCGGTATGTTAAATCCCTACAGTCATGGAAAGTGCATCAAGGTTTGCCATGTTTGAGCACGGAGTAACATGCTTCATTGTATAAAACGACGTGCTTTGAATTAGGATCAACTGAATTCAACGTCGCAACGGTCAGGCTTACTGTTACTCTATGTTAGTACTTTCTGAGTGAAAATGTAAACGCTGAAAAACACCCAAACCATACACTTTCACTTTTTTACGGCCTTTAAAAATACCTACAAAAATCTCTTTAAGCAAACGCTTTCATGAGACCTTTTTGCATACATAAGTTAACTCTATAATAATTTATCATGACATTTTACAAAATATTTTTGAAAAATTAAACAACAAACATTAACGAAATTGCTACTCAAATATAGCTTATTTTTATTATTATTTCCGAGAACAAGTTCATTCTAATTGTAGCATATTAAAATTTTTACATAAATTGACTACATTTATGGTATTAATCATAATAATTTTAATATGAAATAATTAGGTAAGAAAATTATTGTTTTCATGTAAATTTTTCGAAATCGAGGTTTCACCAGAAAAAAGTTTTCAGATCCCCTGAACCCAGACAATATGTTTTTACCGATTGACCAGTGCGTAATATACTATGTAAAAAAATATCTCAAGAACGGATTACCGTACGAAGTTTAAACTTGGAACTTAAATTAGGTACCGTTATGGTACCCGACTCAAACTTTCTGTCTAAATCGGTCAACCGGAAGTACTAGTTTATTCCTAAATTTTGTTTTACTTTTTTGCAATTTTCTAAATGGCGACTGCTACAATTTTGTTTAAAAATCCCTTATTTATTACATTTTTATTCTCTGCAAGATGGGATAAGCCGAATGTCTACTAAAATTTAGAAGGGGCTGTGCTCTCTTAGAGTAACATTTTTTTAAAGATTGCAGCCTTAGTATGCATTTTAGGGCAAGTGTAGAGTATCTAATAAAAGTTTTAGAAAATGAATAAAACTTTCAACTTTTATTTCAAATATATTTTTCTACAACGCTTAGGTTAGCGGCCATTTGTGTTTATTCTTATATTTTTCTCATTGAAATCGGTAAAACGATGGAGTTGTTTTAACGTTGTAGCCTTAATATGAATTTTATGACAAAATTCTAGGTACAGCCTAGTCAATGTTATAAATAGTTAAATATTCTACAGTTTTTTTACATTCCAGCATTTTTTACAGTGCGTCTACGAATTTTTATGAATTTTTACAAATTTTTTAGCGTCTTCGAATTTTCTCGTATTTTTAAGTAGAAAAGGAGGTTGATTTTCATTTAGCATCATTCACTCATGATTAAAATTAGGTTGTTTTTAATTTAAAATTATTTTTTCATGAATAAACATAGCTATATAATTATTATTTACATTTGAATGAGAAATTTATGTGGTTGTTTCACATCATATTATTCCTAATTAGTTTTTGCTTTCGTTGGCATTATTTAGTACACAGTAAGTGAGTAATATTTTGTTAAATGTTTTTAGAATATAATATTCTCAAGTACATTTTAGACGCAGAAGCCAAGGCGTATGTAGGCATCATCATTCAATGAAAAAATTATCATACGGTTTCTTGTAATGTATAATTAAATAAATAAACAATTTGTCGCTTTTACATACAGATAATTTTTTTAATTAAAACTGTAAAGTAAATAAATCTCACCGGATAGTGACAATACGGATTATCATTCATACGTATAGCGGAGTGCCCGGTATTACAATACTGAATAAACAGTGGCACTGGTGATATAATAAGGATAGATTAAAATAATTCGGTTATTTTTCGGGGTCATTTTTAAAGGTTGGAAATTTAAATTTTTTTACTATTAATAAGAACACCAAAATTCTCCTTACTGTGCCTTGGTATTTTTGTCCTGTATAATTTTCCGATTTTTGAACTTTTTTAATAAGGGGTTTTCTGTACCTGTAAAGCTTGTTATTGTACTCTGTCTTCGGTACCTGCATTCCGATAAAAATCCTTTTTTGTCACTCATAATCGATGTGGTTTTCAGTGTTCTTTCTGGACTGTAAATAATTACATTTTGATATTTAGAATAGAACAACTTTGAATTTTCGGGGATGTATTCTTTGCTTAATGAATAAGTTGGAATCATAGATGAAGGAAAAACAGCTTTGTGAAGAATTCAATAGTGTGGAATAACTGACACAACTTTCGTTTCTTTATTAAATTTCAATAGGTACGTTCAAAATTTAAATAAAGATTAATGTAGCTCAGAAATAAATAACACAATAATAATAATAACTGATCTACACAGGATAAGATGTTTTAAAAGAAAGGAAATACACAATAAGTTGTTACCAGACAAAACTTTGAACATTACAAAAGAAACAAAACTGTACAAGAGAGATAAGTTTTAATGAAAACTATTTGAGAAGAGAATTAAACGATTCTTTCCGCAATGACCCCCTTAAAATATACCGCCTGACTATTTTACCTTCCTTAAACAATAATTTCTAAAGCAACGCCCTTAAAAATAATTGCTTGTAATCTGTTACCTTGCATGTTTCAAGACATTTTATTATATTAAATACCATTACTTTCATTGACTTCATTTTTACGCGCCCTTGTATTTATGAATGATTAAACCTACGCGATAAGGAATATATTTAGAAATCTGGTCACCTAATAATAAACATTTTAAAATGTTCGTTTTATTCGTAATAATAGAAGAAAAATCAGTATATTGCTGTACGAGTTTATTATCAGTTTAAAAGGATGAGGAATCATTTAAGGGATTTTATCAAGTTTTGTCTGAGCTTCCACTGGAAAGATTCCGGTCATACTTTTTTTTTAAATTTAGCTCTACACATGCAAATTTACATTTTACGAGTGATGCTTATCGTTATTTTTTTGAATTCCCTATTAAGACAGAAAATTTAAAATGAATTTCACACAGTGACAGGTCATTGTGACACTTATCTCTAAGGTCTGTTTGGAGAACACACTAAAGTTTAAAATATTAATATTATTTATTGCAATTAAAAAAAATGTATAAAAAAGTGACTAAAATCTTCAAGTGAATTACAATAAAATTACTCATAATAAAAATAACAAACTAATTATAATAACTAATAACAATAAACAACTTAAACAATTCACTAAATACTACTTACAAAAGATAGAGAAATAACGTTTAAAAATACACAGTAATTCACCGTATCGTCAACCTTTTCTAACGTACTGGTATGCACTATGGAATTTGCTTACTCGATCACAGACAATAATGTAAACTGCCCTAAACTAAACATTTGGCATCGCTTATATATTTGGGTCAATGGAGAGTTCGAGAAAAGACAAAGATTTTCTATATAATAGTAAAATAAAAAAATCTTCTGACAGCTTCTGGATAAATCTTAACAGCTGTAAACAAATAAGGATTGAATAAAAGGTGTTACAAAAATGCCAATTATTTAAATAGGTACCCCACTCGACTCTTTCACAATACCTGTACAAAAATAGCTACTTTTACTATAAAAACCGTTTATTATTACACATAATATTTCTAACTATTTCTCGGAAAACCCTATTTAGTACTCCTATTTTTTTTTTTTTTTGACTCTTCCAATTGAAATTTAGTATCTGTTATTATATAAATACAACAATTTCTAAATGTGAAGCTTACGTTTCAAAACTTGATTTACTCGAAGAAGCGTGCAGTCATCACCACAGTTCCAGTTCTACAGGTGGCCAAGAAGATCCCTTGGGCAGAGGTGTTGTAAAAGTCTGGGCTGGGTACCCGGTATCGCCCTAGGGTACGTATTTTGTATAAGAGGGTTGTCATGTAATTCAAATTTGTCATGCATCGTCTTGTATAGTTGTTTCGCGACATCAATTACGTATGGGACTTGTAAGTCTTTGTGCAACATTGAGTTTGTGATGTAAAAGGGGCATTGTGTTATCGTTCGTAGAATCTTGTTTTGAATCGCTTGTATACGTTTTGTGTGGGAAGGTTTAGCAGATCCCTAAAGTTGAATCCATATGTCCAGATTGGTCTTAATACTGTCTTGTAGATTGTTAATTTGTGTGACATGTTTAATTTAGAACGTCTATCGAGTAAACGTTTCAGTTGATAGAAGCGTGTTTTGAGTCTGTTGCGTGTGTGTGTAACATGTGCGTTCCATTTAAGTTTTCTGGCCAAGTGTAAGCGTAAATAACGTGTTTAAATAGTGTGAGGCAGTGGAATATTATTAATGTAAACGGTTGAGCATTTTTGTCGTCTAAGAGTAAACGTCATTTGTTGCGATTTGTTTTCATTAATTTTAATTTTGCAACGTTTAAGCCATGACTCTATCAGGTGTAAATGGTTTTGTGTCTTTCGAGTTGTAATTACAGGATCGGCATCAACCGCAAGAACTGCCTTATCATCAGCATATCAATGTCATCTTATTTCCGTTAACATTTTTAATCTCTCCGTCTCCCTCGAAAATTCTCGAACCCACATTCCGTTTAGATATTGTCACAATATGTTATTTGGGACCAGAGTAAGATAAAGTTGTTCATAATTCGCGTTTCTCGGTTTGCCTGAAAGAGGCAGGGATATATTTTTGACTTACTTATGGGTGCTATTTTGTACGTTTGGTTTATTCTTGTGTAACTTTTACAAAATCTCCCTTACAAAATTCCAAGAGATATCTTCAGTTGACCGTAATATGTTAATTTAGAAACAAAACGAAATATTGATGAAATTAATTTTATCCGTTACGGTCATCTACTAGGAATAAAGTAGATAAGCTTTTATCAAAAAATTTGGATGTGGGTTCTAGCTCAATTGAAAATCGAGGCCGGCCCAAAAAGTTTTGGGTGTTGTAGAAGAAACATAGAAGTGGGGTTTTAGAGTCCGAAACATGTGTATGCCTAGTAGAGATGAATTCCCTTTCACATATAAAATGTTTCTTCGTAGTTTCTTTTTTTAAATCAGTATTTTCTATTTATTTACCTTGTGTTAAAATGAATTTCTTCTAATTTGTGATTAAGGAAAGATGTTTAAAATACTTTATGTTACGATATTTTAATGGTTTTAAGCATGCCCTTCAATAATTTT
Organism: Catonia carolina; assembly: GCA_035578175.1. Classification (NCBI taxonomy): domain Eukaryota; kingdom Metazoa; phylum Arthropoda; class Insecta; order Hemiptera; family Achilidae; genus Catonia; species Catonia carolina. The sequence continues at coordinate 23,396,090 of JAQMRL010000008.1, forward strand.
CTGAAGCTGAAAGCCTGTTACATCAAATTGAAAATTGGTTGTAGTTACATTCCAGATAAATTATTACATTTATGGAAAAGTATTTGTGTAGCCTACAGTTATTTTTGAGACGATTCGTAATTCTAGACAACAAAAACCAATCGGTTTGATACTAAGATACTAAATTTAATTTAAATAGTGTAAATTAACGTTTCATCTAGATTGTACATCTCATCACGGACATAAAGGACATTAGAACTAACATTCTTAATCTTTATATAATAATTAATTTGTGGCATGGAAAACTGAAAAAATTCAAGATAATTTATTTTAGCTAATGAAATTTATGTCAATATTTTCCAATTGGGTTTTGCATTTCGTTGAAACTTTGCATTTTCAAATTGTGATTTTAGCTAATATCTCCAAATTGTATTTTATTTTATAATTTATTATTATATAGAATTTAAGCATCCATTTTAAAAATAGAGCCAAACATTTAACATTTATTTAACTTTTTTTTATTTTAACGATAAATTAATTTTATTTTCAGTATTGAATTTCAGTTACAAACTGAATCAATCGTGTATTAAACAACAACATTATTTAAATAATAATGAAACGTCAGTTCTAAACAAATGAATTAAACGCCCGTTTTAAAATTCATTTTCAAACGTCACATCAATGTTGTTAAAAAATTTATTGCAAATGTTTTGTTGTTTCTGTTCACTGAGAACCATAACAGAAATTCCAGAACAAATTGATTCGATAATTTGTAAATATGACATTATACAAAAATGATACTTCTTCTTTCCAAAGTACGATTCTACGCCCAGATTAACAATTTAATGTAATGTATTTAAAATACATTACATTAAAACTCAGGATCTAGTCCAATGTTTTTTAAATGTAGATTCAGTTTGTCCTTACATACTGAAGTATACCGAACGGATTTGAACAAATTTTTTGTGGTTGTAAAGAGGGCACATTTTGGTTTTGAATAAAAAAAAATTAATTAAAATTGGTAAAAATCGTAATGAGGGTTGCCGAAGTATAAACAAAATAACTAAATTGAAATTATAACGTAACTACTAATCTGTTTAATGTGTGAAATAATACATTTTTAGTTGTTTCAATATTAAATTTTCCATTATTTATTTCTTCTGCTTTAGTAGTGTTAACCCAGAGGTTCGTAATAAAAAAAAATCCAAAAAGGTTTTATATTATTGAAAATTCAACTTCTTTATTTAAAATCGTTATTAGGTATTTAAAATATTTAAAACAATTAAAAATCTTAAAATTCTTTAACTTCTTAAAATCGTTGAATCTTCTTAAAACCTTCTAAAATTTATTATTTAAATTCAGTATAAACTTTTAAATCAAACTTCAAATTGTTTTTTTTTTATTTATAAAAATTGTATACAGAGACCTTTTTCTTTAAAAGTTTTAAAAACGAATGACCCAACAATTCATTTTTATTAGCTTAATAAAATTTTCTTTTTTCTTTTTTTTTTTTGTTATTCTCACATCTGTAGGCGAGGTCATCTGATATTTGTGTTGATGTTGATGCTGTAAAGTTATGTTTATGTTTACGTTTGAGTGTTGTTAATGTGTGTACTGTCCGTTGTGTGTGTGTGTAGGTGTCTCATATTACAATCTTCCCCCCCCCCCAGGAGAGTACGCAGAAGTACAAGGTATGGGCAAGCAAAAAAAAGGGTGCGGGTGTTTAAATGTAAAAAAAGAGAAGGTGAGTATGTAGCAGTTGTCGGCCTGAGACGGTAAAATTCATTCATTCGGGGCCCCTTTCAATAATACAGTCATACAGCATGCAAACCGCATTGGTTTTTGTTATTTGTTTTGTTACAATCATCTCAAGCTCGAGTATCGCGACAGACATCACCTAAAAAGTATTTTATTTCTTTGAGCAAATTATGTAACCTTTTTAAGGTTAGAAATGTGTTCTTTAGTTATTTCCCCTCCAATAGTCTTACGAAGTAAGGCTGTAACTGGAGTAGAGAAGCCGATGATATAAAAAGGTTCAGACCATCGGTATGCCATTTTTGCACAAATATTTTTCCGTTTCGAACTTACGGGGTGAGTTTTAAGCAAAACTTTATCTCCCACCGAAAACGGATTAGGGTGGCGCATAGCATTATATCGGCGCGCCATACCATGATGAGATTTAATTAGTTTTCTTCTAATGTCACGCATCATGTTACTTGAACGTATAGGGTTTCTATGAAGGATATCTTGGATATTCCATGCTCTATCCAACGGTGTTTGAGCTGGAAAAGTATGCAATATGTCAAATGGACATTTCCCATGCGCGTTATGTTGAGCCATATTGAAGGCTAATTGAAACCAAAATAGAGATTTGTCCCAGGTTGTTTGAGTCGTTGCATGGTATGCAATAAGAATAGACCTAAGATTTCGATTTAATCGTTCGGCATGAGAGGGTTGTGGATGGTAGGGTGAGAGGGTGGTTCGTTTTATGCCGAGATTGAAACAAAAGTTTTTAAACATTATTGAATTGAAATTTTTAGCATTATCTGTGACGATTAACCTCGGAATGGAGTAATTTTGGAAAATACGTTTTAATTCTTCTATAATAGAGGATGTATTAGTGTTTTTTAATGGAGCTAACCATGTAAATTTTGAAAAACTATCTACTACCACTAAAATATATTTATATCCTTGGTTGGTTTTTGGTAAGCTGCCTACAGTATCAATAAACAGTGTGTCAAATGGCGCTGTCGGAACTCTGGAACTGAGATTTCCCCATTTATAATTTATTCCAGGTTTGCTGCGTTGGCAGGTTGTACAAGCATTCACTTTTAAAGGAATTTCTCGATATATAGCCGGCCAATAAAAATACCGTGTAATTTTGTGTGTAGTTTTATCAACACCTGAATGTCCACCGATTTCCGACTGATGGAAGTATTTAAATACTAAATCTTTTAAGGAAGTAGGAAGAACGATTTTGGTTGGGTTATTGTTTTTATCTTTTAGACATAGGACTCCTTTGGATAAACAAAATTTTTTATCCATTTGTTGTTTTTGTTGAAGGATAAAGGTATCCTGTTCCTGATGTTGTCTTATGTCTGTAAAAGATAGGGGGAACTGCGATAATAAAGTATTAATATAAGATATATCTTTTGAGATATCTTCATTATTTGAATCGTACATCCTCGATAATGCGTCAGCCACATTATTATCCGAACCACGGATGTGATTAATTTTAAATTTAAAAACAGATAATCGAAGTAACCATCTAGCCAGTCTACCTAACTGTTTTGGTCTGGAAAGAAGCCAGGTTAAGGCTTGATTATCGGTTTCTAAAAGAAATTCACGATGTGTTAAATAGGTCCTGAAATGATCTGTTGCAAAAACAACTGCAAGACACTCTCGCTCATATGCAGAAAACTTCCGTTCTGCTTCTGTTAATGTTTTGGAAGCGTACGCTATAGGTCGTCTAGATCCTTCTTGTTCCTGAAGTAGGACAGCTCCTAGACCTGTATCAGACGCATCCGTCTGTAAAATGAAAGTTTTGGAGAAGTCTGGTATTGCCAATACCGGGGGATTAGCAATTGCCTGTTTGAGATCTTCGAACGCAGTTTTTTGTGAGTCTCCCCAGATAAACTGAGTATTTTTACGACGCAATTTATTCAGGGGTTCAATTCTATCAGCATAATTTTTGATAAATTTAGAAAAATAATTAATCATACCACAATATCGATGTACTTGTTTCACTGACGTAGGCTGCGGGTACTGCAATATTTTTTGTGTCCTAGTTGAGTCTATAGAAACTCCTTTGTACGATAATGTGTGTCCAAGAAACGGTATTTCATTTACAGCAAATGTTACCTTATCAGGATTAACTGTAATGCCAGCTTTCCGCAAAATTGACAATACTATTTTGATGTGTTTCACATGTTCTGTAAAACTTTTAGAATAGATTAATATATCATCCATGTAATTAAATACAAATTTATATTTAATGTTTTTGAATATTGTATTCATAAGGCGTGTTAAAACTTGTGCGCCAGTCGACAAACCAAAAGGTAATCTCTCATATTCGTATAAGCCATCCGGGGTGCAAAACGCGGTGATTTGACGAGATTTTTCTGTCAATGGTATTTGATGGTATGCTTGCGCTAAGTCTAATGTACTGAACCATCGTGCATTGGAAAACCATTGAAAAGCGTGATTTATATTCGGTAAAGGTTGGGCCTCCGAGTCAATTATTAAGTTGACTTGGCGATAGTCTACGACTAAACGACTTGTGCCATTTGGTTTTGGAATTAAAAATGCTGGGGAGGAATAAGGTGAAACACTTTCTCTAATTACTTTATCTTTTAATAATTTATCAATTTGTTGTCTCATTTGAAGTGTTTTTATTGGATTTAAGGGATAGGGCCTAGATTTTATAATTTCACTATTTTTGAGTTTAATATCATATTTCAATACATGGGTACAACCTAATTTAGTAGTGAGTACGTCAGGAAATTCCTTACATAAATTATTAATTGTATTTTTAATATACTCACTTTGTTCCACGTTGTTAATCTGTTTCGGGTATAGATTGGTTAGATGAAATTGTTGATTTTTCGACCAATCGAAGGTTATTACAGATCTTGTGGCGTTAAATGTTGCACGGGTTTTTTGTAAAAAATTTATTCCAAGTATTATTCTGTGTTGTATTTTTGGTAATATCTTAAAATTTATTTTCCACGATATTTTTTGCAGAGTAATTTTAATCCAGACCTGCTTATTAATTTCTAGAGGAAATCTATCAGCTGTAAGGCAAATTGTCTTAATATTTTCCTCTTTTATAATCGCCTTCTTAGTTTTTAAAAATTTATACATTTGTTGATTAATAATGTTGTGGGTGGAACCAGAATCAATAAGGGCATTAAATATATTATTTTTGATTTTTATTGATAAAGCTTTCGAAGTATAATTACAGTTTAACCTGCGTTCTTTTAATTTTAAATGTTTACATGGGTTATGTTTACAAACACACATCATATGGCTATGTTCTGTGCATTTGTAAAGATTCAGTTTTTTGAAACATGATTATTTCCTTTTTGCTGTAAAAGTTTGCAATTCCTTTTGATATGACCTAATTTATGACAATAAAAACACTTTAAGGTTGTTGCAGACATTTGTGATCTGATTTTGTTGCAAGCTGTATCTTTTAATGTATTTTGTTTATCTTGGGTAGGTACCGTGCTATTTACATTATTTATTACGCTTGTATTATTATTTATTTTAGATAAACCAATGTCATTAAGAGTCCTAGCATAAACTCTTTCATAGACACAGGTATCTAATTTATTGAAATCTTGTAAGTTATTAGGTTTGCCGATTATACCTATGTGCGTGGCGTATATTTCATTTAAACCGGTTAAAATTATATTAATTAACTCACCTTCTGTTAAATCCAATCTTAATACCTCATGGTTTTCTAAAATTTCTCTCATGTATTCAGCAAGGGTCTCCGTTTGTGACTGATTTCGGTATAATAATTTTAATTTTAATATTTCTTTTATTTTTGGTGTGATTAGTTTGTTTACTAAATCTCTATGAAATTGATCGAAATTATGATTATTTCTAATAGAATTTTCAAAAATTTGTTCAGTGAAACCGGTCATAATCGGAGTTAACAACACCAAGGGTAAATCAACTGCATAACGTTTCTGTATTTGTTTAATAATTTTGATATTTCGTACCAACATGTCAATGTCACGTCCATCAGTAATAGTTAATTGTTTTAATTCGTTTTCGATTGGATTTGCAATTTTTGTCCAATTAAAATTCAATTCGCGGTGGAAATAGACGGGGTTATTGTTACCTACGACATTTGGTATTAATATATCAGGGGTTTCGTTTCTAAGAACAGGATTTTGCATTTCTGGGGGATGTATAAGATTAATATGACCATAATCAAGATTTCCTTGTTGTTGATCAGGTAAGAAATTATTTCCTAAATGCGCCTCTTCAGGGTTTAAGTTTTGCTCGAAATTAGGTTCAACTTCTAAATTTTGTAACCTATTAACCTTCCAAATATCAAATCCCTCTCTTAAATTTTGAAATCCTACGAGTTTATCTGGTTTGTTGGGTAATATGAATGTTAATAGTTTGTTAAGTCGATCATCAAATATTTCGGCATTATACTTTTCTAATTCATTTAAATTTTCTACGTTTCGTAACTTTACTAAATAGTTTTGACACTCTGTCAGTTGTTTGTCCATGTCAAATCTATGTAGTGTAGTCAAATCGATTTGTCGTCCATTATCTAAGAGTTTTTGTAATCTTTGCCTTTTTTGTCTTACGTTTCCTGTCGTTGTGCTTTTTCGTATTCTAAGTTGAAAGTTAATGTTTGTTTCGTCTAGTTTAGTGGGGTCAAGAATTGGTGCTACTTGCCTATTCATGTTTCTACTTGTTTTTGTTTGGTGATGATGATGATTTATGTGTATGTAATAGATGACTTACCAGATGACTTCAGTATACTTGCCAGATGTGAGTTGTTTATAATTGTTTTCGTGTAAATTTTAGAAGATTTATTTTATTTTGTTATTGATGAATTTTGTTTGATGAATTTTGTTCCGGTTCGTCCTTTTTTCTTGTTATGTTATCCTTCCAAATTTTATCGTTGAGTTAATTTATTAATATTTTTCTTGAAATTATCCTGGTCATTGCGGCTTTTGAATCCTGGTTATTGTGGCTTTTGAATCCTGGTCACGGCACCATTTTGTTAACCCAGAGGTTCGTAATAAAAAAAAAATCCAAAAAGGTTTTATATTATTGAAAATTCAACTTCTTTATTTAAAATCGTTATTAGGTAATTAAAATATTTAAAACAATTAAAAATCTTAAAATTCTTTAACTTCTTAAAATCGTTGAATCTTCTTAAAATCTTCTAAAATTTATTATTTAAATTCAGTATAAACTTTTAAATCAAACTTCAAATTGTTTTTTTTTTTATTTATAAAAATTGTATACAGAGACCTTTTTCTTTAAAAGTTTTAAAAACGAATGACCCAACAATTCATTTTTATTAGCTTAATAAAATTTTCTTTTTTCTTTTTTTTTTGTTATTCTCACATCTGTAGGCGAGGTCATCTGATATTTGTGTTGATGTTGATGCTGTAAAGTTATGTTTATGTTTACGTTTGAGTGTTGTTAATGTGTGTACTGTCCGTTGTGTGTGTGTGTAGGTGTCTCATATTACAGTAGTCAATGGTTTCAAATTTATTATCACTAGTAATTGTAGTTTCTGTTTTTTTTATTCCCTTTAGATCCGAAAATAAAACGCCGAACATTGAACCCGGGATCTCTGCGTTGTAGGCTAGCGCGCTAGCACTACGCTACGGAGGAGACCGGTGACGGATACGAAATATTCGAAAATAAAAATATAAGTGTTTAAGTAATAATAAAGTTGGTATTTATGAAAAAACTAGTATATTTGTCCGAACTGATTCACATGGTCAGCTGGTTTTAACTTAATTTTCAGACACTTCAGCACACTTTAAGTTCCATGGAGTCTGCTGTTAAACCAATGCAACTCCATATATTTTTATTATTAATTTTAACATACTGTTACAATCTGTTCATTATATGAGCAATAAGAAATTAATATGGCAAAGCGAGCGAAAACCTAAAAGAAGCCAAACTTCCATCGATTTTTAACCTCTGTGATATTTACGAAAATTAATCAAAATACAAAGAACTTTACGCTAAATTTTGATTACAGCATATAATTAAGGAAGAGTCAAAATATTTAACCGACTCACACTTGAATTTTAAATTGAAATATTGTGTAAGCTATCAAAAGTATGCTAGTAAATATTTATTTATGTTCGTACAGCCCATCCAAATATTTAAATACGAAAATCTACTTTTTGTTTTATGGTATCTGAGTTCACGTCTCTAACAATGAATTTGTTTAACGTACCCGGGTATGTTCAACATGTTTCTGATAATTCTTGGAAGTAACTGTTCTAAATTTGCGTTGTTTGAACTTACCAAAGTACCCTAGAGAAGTATTTTGTGAGTCCAAATGGGTTTTAAAATTAATTCAAACAGATTTTTTTAATTTCACATGAAAAATGTATTGCCTAAAGCTAATACATTTTAAAAAAATTTGGATTATATTATCGGTTTCGTAATCTTATACACCCGAGTTTGAACCCCTGCATCTCCAAAATGATGAGTCGTATTTCAACATAATTTACATAAAAATTTACCTCCTTTTATTCTGCGGTGACCAATAATAGTTCTATATTTTTAATATTGTATGAAAATTGCCATATCGGGGTTGGAAGACGAAAGGACCCAGTTTTTTTGATACCTCAAAGAACTTCATACTTTTAGCGACGTATAACTCAAGAATTATTTAACCAACAAGTTTGAAACTTTAACACAACATAGCAAATTATATTTTTATAGCGTGTACGAAATTTCCTACTCGTATGTTACTTACTTTTTTATTTATTAACAATATCTTGAACCCTTGCTATCTCAGTAACCGCTTAATCGTTCGGCACGAGCAAACTATCGTTTTATTCAGCACGAAGAAATTAGTATGAAAATGTATTAATAACATGAAATTTTGATTGGCTAATGTTGCAGTAGAATTTTTTAAATTTTGATAAGTAGACTTGCTCAAGTGGGAGGGAGGGTGGCGCTACTATCAGGTTTTTAGTGCGACAGTATGTCACGTACACATACATGAATAGCAGCGTCCAACCCCGCATGACCCAGTCTATTTATCAAAATTAAGAAAATTATACCACAACATAGGTCAATCAATATTTCATGTTATTAATACATTTGTAATAATTTCTTTACGCTGAATAAAACGATAGTTTGCCCGTGCCGAACGGTTCACCGGTCCGAGATAACAAGGGTTAAGAATATCGTTAAAAAATAAAAATTTAAATAAATTACGAATTTGTAATTTTGTACACGCTGTAAGAATAAATAATTCGCTATGTTGTTTAAAAATTTCAAACTTGTCGGTAAAATAATTCTCGAGTTATACGCCTCTAAACTCATGAAATTCTTTGCGGTAGCAAAAAACCGGATTTTTTCTTTTCCAACCCCGATATGGCAATTTTCATACAATAATAAAAATATATGGCTATTATTGGTCAACACATAATAAAATGAGTTAAATTTCGATGTAAAGTATGTTGAAATCCGTTTCATGGTTCCGGAGATGCAAGGGTTCAAACTCGGGTGTATTTGTGTCTTTTAATTCACGTTTTAATTATATTTTTGTTATAGACTTACAAAATTAGGTATTAGGCTTACAATTTAACAAGAAATATTATATAGTCTAGATAATTCAATGCTGTCCCGTGTTGGTAGGTGGTGGAAACTATATTACCTTCCAGTCTGCTGTGTAAGGTCGTGTTATCTGTAGTAGAAACGATTTTTTACATAAAGAAATTGTTATGAAATACGTGATTAAATAGAATTTTCTTAATAAAATTGTAAAATTTGTTATTTTTTCCGAGTAAACAACTTGAGTGTTTTGATGCCTCGTGTTAGCGGACCGTAAAAGCCAAGATGGCCTCTCGTTAACTTTTCCGGGAACATGTTACTAACTTCATTTCATAAATCTTTACAAACAATTTTTAAAAAACTAATTTCTCAAAATTCGTTTTTAAATAATATTATCCAAAAATATTTATAACTTTAGACTTGTTTGTAAAGCAAATTGATGCAAAAGATGGCATAACAGATTCATTAGAATTTGTTATGCACCGTGTCGGTAGGCGTGGCTTCTAGTTTACCTCCCGTTTTCCTACTTGAGATCTCAATATTAATGTCATATGATTCATCTTAAAAATCATAAAATTACAGTTTCTTTAAAGATTTATGTAACTTTTTATTCGATATTTTATTAAAATCTCAAACGGTTCGATGAATCAGACATTTGGCGTAGGGGCGTGGTGACAGACCATGAAACAAGATGGCCTCCCGGTCACTGGTCCGGGATTTTAAAACTTATTTCTTCAGTCTTTTAGAATTATTATAATTAATGCGTAACATGTGTCTTTTAATATGCGTTTTAAATATATTTTTGATATAGACTTACAAAACTAGGTGTTAGCCTTACAATTTAACAAGAAATGTCTGATAGTCTGGATCATTCAATGCTGTCCCATGTTGGTAGGAGGTGGCAACTATATTACCTTCCAGCCTGCTGTGAAAGGTCGTGTTATCTTCAGTGGGAGCGTTAACGTAAAGAAATTGTAATGAAATACGTGATTGAATAGAATTTTCTTAAGAGATTTGTAAAATGTGTTATTTGTGTCCGAGTAAACAACTTGAGTGTTTTGATGCCTCGTGTTAGCAGGCCGTAAAAGTCAAGATGGCCTCCCGTTAACTTTTCCGGGAACATGTTACTAACTTAATTTCAACAATCTTTATGAACATTAAATAAATAACTTCTCTAAATTCGTTTTTAAATAATATTATCTAAGTAGTTGCATAACATTAGCTGGTTTTGTAAAGTAAATTGATGTTTTTATGGTTATGCATCGTGTCGGTAGGCGTGGCGTCTAGTTTACCTCCCGTTCTCCTACTTGAGATCTCAATATTAATATCATATGATTCTTCTTAAAAATCATAAAATTACAGTTTCTTTAAAGATTTATATAACTTTTTATTCGATATTTTATTAAAAACCTCAAAGAATTCGATTAATCAAACATTTGGCGTAGAGGCGTGTTGACAGGCCATGAAACAAGATGGCCCCCTGGTCACTGGTCCGAGAGCTTACAACTTATTTCTTCAGTCTTTAATAATTATTATAAAAATGCGTAAAATGGATGATTATGAAACCAATAGTAGTTGTTTTCTTTGGAAAAATATTTGGCTCCTATAGTAAGGCTACTCTCTAAACTCACTTAGATAACTGACATTTTCATCAGGTGGAATGATGTTATTCTACAGTCTCTTTTCTTAAACTGATTGTTACATGCACAGATTTGCTTTTATTAATTTGTATTATCCAAGTGTCTAACCATTTTTTAATTTTTATCTGATTACTTTTGTAACAGTTTTGATGCTTCTGTAAGACAATGTTTTATTGACCGGGATAAAAATATTATCTGCATGTATTCCTCTTTGTGTCTGTATTATGATATCAATGTAAGTCACCTGTACATAAAAATATACAAAACAGGTCAAAGAATCCCTGTTGAACACCTGAATTAACATAAATTATTTTTCTCAAGAATAACACCTCTACCAATTAACTAGAATAATTCAAAATAGTCATACACTAATTAAGAACTTGTTATTAAAAATGTTCACCTATTTATTTTAACTTTAAATATATAAAAATAGTTTAAAAAGATTTCACAAAATTTAATATAGCAGAAATTGAATTTCGTTTTGTAAAATCTTTTATGTAAATATACATTAAGTTTTAACTTTTACTTGAAACAATCGAGTAATTTATAATACATTAATATAACTATTATAAAACAATTCATCCTCTGAGCTGGTGGTAGTTAATTGCAAAAAACTAGAAGAAACTTAGTAAACTAAACAGAAAAACCAATTGAAGTTTTAAAGAGAAAAACAAAAGCAATCTTACTGAACTTAAGTCATTGTGGTGGTCGAAAAGTTTGTTTGCTTCTTAAACTGGTCATACTATCTGTTATTTCATTCAATCCGTATTCTTATTTTGAAAACCTTACGATACTATTTCCTATTTTATCCTAATTGATTTATTATTCTATAAACTACACAATTTAATAACAGAACCTTTGTATCAGATACTAACAAATATTTGGGTACCATGTTAACAAAATATTGTCATGGTTTCCTAGAATGATTTAACAACTAACCTGTTGAAAACATACTAAGTCGATTATACTTTTAATTAAAAAGTAATCAATAAAACTAAATCATCTATTAAAATTTAATCTTTTAGAATTAATCTGAATTAATTTAAGGTTGATTTAAACATTTGAATTTAATATATATATATTACATATAATTAGGTCTCACAAGAAAATATTTATTAACTTTTAAGTAAGCTATTTGTAATAAATTAAATTAGTTATCTGTAAACGAATTGTTTCATTTGAAAATATGCAATGTTTGATAGATATTACGTTCAATGATGTGACTCCTTTAATTTGGTATTTTCTTAAAATTGTGCACAATTTCAAAAATTGTGCAATTTACAGACACACTCATTGTAGTAAAAAAGCTTGCAGTAGTAGGAAATGTGTAATTAACATAATATAATAGTATTATATATCTCGGAGAAATCATAACCAATTGTCTCAATGAAAGACTCATATGGCAAGAAAAAATAAATAAACTCAAGAAATCTCTGATAACCACTCAAAACTTCTACAACAAGAAATGTCTGTCAACCAAAACTAAACTCAGACAATACCAAACAGTGGTTCTCCCAAGAATCCACTATTCCAGCGAAACGTTATTCGGGCCATATCACTTAGGAGACACAAACAGAATTGAGAAAATAGAAAGATAAATACTTAGGAAGTGCATGAACAAAAGGCAAATGGTGGAAAGACAGTGGCAGTTAATCCCAAATAAATAAATCTATAAACTAATCCCCCACTCACACATAACTTTAGAAAGAAACGTTTATCATTCCTAGAACACAATACTCATCAGAGCCCAAAAGTCCAGACTTGTGAACCGGCTGATGAACCATTTTTGGAATAAGGTGTCGAGACCTAGGTGGCTGAAGGATGTACAGCGGGATGTGGAGGAACTTGCAATCACTCCAAGACCTGCTAACAAAATCAGCTAAGCACAACCAACTAGTCAAAACAATATGGTGACATTCAAACAAAAAACCAGATGAGGGTCGGCACAGGGTGTTTATCGACGAAGACCGGAAACAGAGATCGGAACGTTTTAAGAAAATGTGGGCCAAACAAAAGGAAGCCACGCTTAGAAAAGCGCGCTTTTCAAAGAAACCCAACACTGGAACAGACCTAAACTTGAACTTGTAATCATATGAGGTCTTAAAAGTAAAAATAAAAAATAAAAAATAGTATTGTATCAACTTATAAGCTCTGACCTTATAAGAGCACCTTGTCTTATACTTTTATCTTATGCGATGTCTTATAGATATATCTTATACTTCCTCGGGAGTATCCTGACGCAACTACCAGAAAAAAAATAAAAAATGGACGAAGAGATGTAAAAGAGAAATTTATAAACACAGTAAAATGTTAAACCAGTAATTAGAAAAAAAATGTTTTTAATCCTAAATCCAGACACAAAATTACATATCCTGTACAATGTGTCCTTGTATATAATATTAAAAATTAGAGAATTTTGTGTGAATTCACGAGTGATTTTCATACACCCTGTCACTAAACCAATGGATCGTGTAACACGTGTGTCGTCGTCACATTGCGCAGCTGGGAGAGGCTCTTAATCGACCCAGCAAGTTCTAGTAACTGAAGTTTTTTCCTTACTTCTTCCCATTTTGTTTTATTTTTTTAATCTCTACTTTAATACGAATTGGGTTGGGTATTTAAACTTAGTTTCTGTTGTGGTTTAGGTCATCAACCGAAAGGCTGATTTGAACCTCTAGAGGCTTTACTACGTGAAATAGGAGTGAAATGGTTTACCATTGCTTTTCTCACTGATTGAAAAAGTGTATTAATCAGCATACCAGGCCCCCTGAAAATCATAAACATTTTACCCTGCAAATGACACCTACATCATTCACCACAGACCTTATAATGAAATTCATTTCTCTCAGAGGCGATAACTCTGATAAGTGTATTTAACACCTCTACCTCTTCTGTTCTAAATACTTTAGTCATATAATTGGCTAAAAATATGATAAGAAACAGAACTATTTTTTGTAGCGCTGGAACTAGCAGATCGAGTGCATATAATGTAACACTCCACCTGCCTGTTACAGCATAACCTTGGTTTATGATAAAATTTTCATTTATTAAGATCTTTTAGCTTCATTTGTATAATCTCATATACAGAGAATATTTTTACAGAAATAAAACTAGCACTAATTTTTTCCCCCTTTAGTTTTGTTTTAATACTAGTAATAGATGGATGAAATGAGTTTATTATTTTAGATAAACATTTAATTGAACGTTAAAAAGTAAAATTGTAGTCTCAAGTGCTGTTTGACCACCGCCGACGGTAAGACGTGGGAATATCGGGTGTATACGGTTGGAGTTTCCTAAAGCATTGTGATAACGGCTGTCGTAAAGCACTATATTATTCAACGAAACCTAAAACGCCATTCATTTCTATTAAACATATTTTCATCCCACAGACCCCTCCGTTCTATAGCTCTCGTTAACACCATCCACTAATTCTGCGTCGTTCTCGCTTTTTCCATCCTGCTGGAATCCATAGCTAAATCTTTTGTGGCAACCTGTGTTCCTCTATTGTTCGTAGATAACCATAGGTACTAGATGAGTTTCGCCAATTTGATCAAAGAATAAAAATAATTTTCCATAAAAGTCTCTTCATTTCTAACTATGAAGCACAGTCAACAGACAACTTCATCTCCAGATACTCATTTTCATAGCTGTTTCTCTGCTTTTAAATCTGAGTTTGTGAGCCCAAACCACTGAGACTTAAATGGAGGACCTTTCAACAAAAGAACGAAAGATACTTTTCATATTCCCACAAGATTACACCAAAAAACAGGATGTAGAATTCTGTTGATGGTCCTACCTCTGCCAACTTTTGCAAAATATCTGCTGTTAAAGATGCGTCAAGATGTTTTTTTACTTGTGGACTAATATAGTGTTCCCATGTCGATTTTTATATTTTATTCTGGCCCTTGAAAAACCAAATACGTGATCTTTAAATCATATATACTATTTAGCTTCACCTTCATCTCCATTTTCATTTGATGCCTGGTTTATAGAGATGAAACAGATAGTTTGGAACGCAATTCCCGTATGTTTTATGCATCAAATATGAAACTAAAATTTAAAAATATATTTCAAATAACAATAAATATAACAAATTTCTCTAAATTTATTATTATATATAATATTTTAGCTATTCTCTTCGTCTCAAACGTTTTTCGTTCTGTTATTAAGATGTAAAACCCCTTAAAGAGTCAAAGAGAGAAACATTATTGCAGTTGAAAATATTGAAATGATTTATATAAGAAATTTAATTAAATAATATTACTGTTTATTTTATTTGTTTATAAATTTCTGTTGGACTCACTGACGAGCTTGTTGCTCATTATAATGCTTCTATTCTTCACAAACGATGTTCATTATTGGGTTGTCTGTTTGCATTACTACGTTCCGTCTCATGGGACTTCATTATAAAGGAAATTCGAATGACAATGTTATTGTTTCTATTATTACAATTTTCCCTGTTATTTCACGATGTAAAGTCACACACTTTCTTTATACACCTTTTCTTGATGTACATAAAATTTTTATCAAAATCTTTTATTTTTAATTGGCTGTTCAATGTTTGTATACGTAAGAAGCTTTTCCTATTAAGTAATTTTACTGTTCTAATAGTTTAAGTATTTTTAAGGAATAAAATACCGCTTATAAACTAAACATTAATACCTATAGAATAACTTCCAAACCCTATTCTGAAAATGGCATAAAGCATTTTCAGAAAATCTTGTCAAATATGCACTCGCTGCAACTACCTACTTTACAACCTTTGTTGATATCATAGTGTTGGATCGTTTCCTAAGGCATCATATGACGTAAAGTAATTAAAAATAAGGTTTTTTAATACATGAAATAAATAGTCGCAATTTTTGTTAGTTTAAGACGTTTAATGAAAAATAATAAAAAAATAAAAATAAATATTAATTATAAATTTACAAAATGTTATGATTCTAAATTTTATCTCAGGTTTCTAAATTGAATAATTGTTTATTGTCATTGCTTAAATTAAACCCTACCTGTAATTTTTGACTACCTGTAAAAAAATAATTGAACAATTATTTAATTAATTGAATTTAAAAGTTATCTAAGCTGTATTATAAAATTGTTAATAATTTTACCGGTTCTTCCTTCTTGAATCTTGGTCTTTTCTTTTGATGGAGATCGGCGTATCGCGATGGTTCTTGATTCGTTTATTAAAATTGAAGTTATAAATTATTTCACGGATTACCGATTCAGTTTAATAGTTAACGATGAGTTTTAACTTTTATGGTCAGGAACATATGTATATTTTATCGTATTAATTAATTTTGAATATTGAAAGCTTAAAATTTGTCAGAGCGTCTATTAACGATGTGAACTGCACGGCTGCCGGAATAACACAGCTCCTTGAGTCGATGGTTCAACCAACTATATTGATAATAAATTTGATTCAATAAATATAAGAATGTTCTTAAAATTCGGATCACCATATCAAAATGATGTATTATATATTAACTTAATTATTGATATTCTTAATTTGTTATTCTGTTTTGATTACGATTTTTAATTCCTCTTTTAGTGATTATTCATTTAGATGCTAACTTCAAAAACGTAGTACCAACTTGAAATCATCTTCGTTCACGGGTTAAATACAATGCAATTTTACTAAGATTAGCTGAGATATATTAATAAAATAATTATAATTGTTTATTTTGCCAGTTTCTACCATTTACAATGTTTAACTTTATTTAAAAGTTTTTACACACATTAATAGCCAGCATCTACCTAGTTCATATTTTCGTGTTAAAAACTAGGTAGTGGTACACCTGTATTCAACCGTGTCCAGTAAAATAATCTAATTTAACAGATTCATATTTTTTGTTTGAAATCCGATGCAGTGGCTAACCTGTAACATGACCGTAGCCAGCTAGTATTACATAGGCTATGTTTCTATATATAAAACTTAGAACGTAGCTACCTAATCCATTTGTTTGCGCAAGAAGGAAGAGAAGAATGCTTCAAGCCTGACTTTATCCAGTAGTGTTATTCATAGCTGGTCATACAGTTTAGGGACCATTCACCGTAATTCCCATAATATAAGTTTCAGGAATGCTGATCATTACAGAAGCAAAGTGCTTTTGAATTACAAGACCTTACAACAGTTGCATTTATTTGTTTACTTGGGATGTGATGTATCATATGTGCCATAACGAGGTGTAGATCTTAAACTGGAGAAGTATCAAAGGCTAATAACTACACTTTGAGGAAAACGGTGGTCGGTAACGTACGGAAGGAGACAGTTTTAAAACTTTATCACACTCTGGTTCCACCTGTGGTACTGTATGGTCAGAGTTTATGACCCTGACTGTTCACCAAATGTCAAGAATAAAGCCTGCTGAGATGATATTGTTAAGATCTTTAGCAAGATGTTATTCGCTGAACAGTAAACAAAATTAAGATATCAGCCATGAACTTCATGTGTCAGACGTGATATCAACTATTCGAAAATACAGGCACGAGTGGTGTAGTTATTTGTTGAGGATCCGAGATGATCGAATACCCAAACAGGTGTTTACGTACAAGCCAACCGGACAAAGTAGTACTGGAAAACCATGGGCTCCAGGAAAGTGGAAAGTGGAAATGGACTCCCTAACTTCACATGAAGCAGCAGAACCCTAATCATCTAATACATCTGTAACCACAACCTAGTATTCAAATCAGTACAAAAATAACTGCCTTTACTAGGATTTGAACCACAGAACCTTTGTTTCCGTGCATCAGCTGTCAAATAGCTGACTCGCGGCGACGACTTTACCAGTAGACCAACCCGGTGGGTATTAATTTTTTTCATCCCTTAAGTATGTGTGATGCAATCTTCAACTTATGAGAATTTTGTATATGACGTGTAAATAAGGTGTAATCTTGTACAGACCCCGGCCAACCATTCCTGAAAGAGTATGGTTAATTGAACTCCAAACATTAAAGTACACCGGTAACCACTGACTAGTATTCAAATCTGTATAAAAGTAATTACCTTCACTAGGATTAGAACCAGGAACCTTCGTCTCCGAAAAATAGCTGTTAAACAGCTGACTTGCAGCGGGGACGTTACTTCTAGACCTATCAGGTGAGTTGGGTAGTCATAGCAAGAAAATTTCTCGCTTTGTTATGTAAATGTTACAGTATTTTTAAAGCAATTAACCAACTGATTTAATTATCTAATAATTCAAACAAACAGAAATTATTGTATTTTCAAAAATATGTGTTTTATCTAAGAAATATAACATTAAAACGGTATTGGAAATATTTATTAATACTGTTTTGTAAATATACCCTATATGAAAACCTCCTTTGATATATTTTCTAGAATAAATTTCTTGGAAAGGTTACGAGTGCTATGCTTTTAAATAATATTAAACAAGACCAACGCTGATGACAACTCTTATCTTTTTGTAATATTTCTGATGTTGCAACGCCATTTCTGTTTTCCTTTTCTATATTATTTAGAACCAATGTTTGAACGGAAATTTTGTCAAGGAATTGGTTTCTCTTATCAGAAACCTATATTATTCTGTTTTTTAATAATAAATTATTAAGAAAATGTAAGTTAATAAGATAAGTAAAGACATCTTAGCGAAATTTCTTATCTAAATATTATTAAGTATATTTTTAAAAAGTGTACAACTTGTGGAACAATTCCATCGAGATAATGTCTCAGAAAGTAATTAATGTTTTCTTCTTTTTGATAAAGTTGTTAGATTATTGTTTTCTGCTGTTATGAATGAATAAATGCTATCTTTATTTAGTTTATAAGCTTGAAAAATACCGGTAACATGAAGTGTTATATTTATTAAAATATTAGTAAAACCAATTTGAATTCCGTAGCTCAAACGCTGTTTCCTTTTCACACGTACACACCAAAGCTATAAACTGTAAAAACCTAAAACGTGTAATAGATATGTTATATTTTTGAATTGTTCCTTAATAATCTTACTGCCAAGAATCTTCTTATGAAATAGTTGTAAATTATATGGGTATTTTTGATAATTTTGTAAAGTGTAAAATGTATTCTTTTAAAAATAGGATAAATTGTCAAAGTAGTTAATACAAGTCCGTTGAATTTCATGCTTTAACAGTCTTGTTTCCCAATGATTCCTTAGGTAAATTCATGACAAAATAATTGGATAAGGGACTTTCTCCAAGTTGTCCAACATTATCAATGACCAAGCTTTGTTACTGATTGACCAGTATTCCAAATTAATTGTAATATTATTTCATATATAATTACGTTTAATTTGTGTAACAGACTATAAATAGGCCTATACAATAAAAAATTTATACATATTTATTTTATTCATTCAACCTATTCTGCGACCGTCCTTTTCCCTCTCATTTTCTTCCTACTTTCCACTCTTGCTTTTGAGTACGAGGCCCTCTCTTTTTCTTTCGGTCTGCCCTCGCTCCTCTCCCACCATCTCTCTCTACCCCTTCGCTCGTTAACACAGTCACCTCCTTCTATGTCTCTGTTCTATGTTCCTTCTATGTTTTGATCTCTTTCTACCTTCGTGTCCCCGTCACCTTTTTCTCTTTTCCGATCATCTCCCACCGGTCATCATCAATTTCTTATTTTCCTCTTTCTCTCTCACGGAATCTCTTCTCTCTTCCCCCCTGAAGATATTTTTCTTTTTCACACACTCTCTAAAACAATTTCTTCTTATATGTTCCATAACTGGACGTAGGCCTCCTCTTATTCTTTACACTTTCTTTTGCCTGATGTCAATCGCTGCCGCTGTCCTCCCAATGATACTCTCATATCGGCACACCTTCTTTGAGGTCCTCCAACACCTTTTACACCCTCTAAGCCGTCACCCCATTAATCTCTTCGCTCATCTTGTGTCAACTTGTTTGCCAAAATGACCAATTGATTCTATTTATTTATTTAATTTGTTGGTGCCATAGTTGTCAAATATCACAAATTATATAGTATTCGTATCAGGTTTTCGAAAGAAACTTTATTACATTCCTTAATTGTGATTGATTCTAAAACCTTCAATTGTAAAATCAAGGTTGAGCAATAGAGGCGTAATTATTGTACTTGGTTAAATAAGATGCTATTGATAAGCCTCGTTTAATGATGATGTCAAATGCACAAACAGAAAATATACCTTCGACTATTGTATTTTCTTTTAAAAGGAAAAAAGTTTTTTGATCTTTGTTATGTGACGTAGTGTAGAGAGAAGGAGAATACGTACAAAAAGGCTTTTTCTATTTGAAATTCAAATGACGACAGGTGCGTGATTTTTCCTGCAAATAATCTTAAGTGTATTCATTCTGTGTGAACCGGATATATAAGTACACATTCTCATCTTACGAGTCAAATAAGATGGAAAATATTTATTTTCCCTCGCTAAAGAAAAGCCATACTGTATTTGATACGAGTCATGTGACTTTTTAACCCTTTCTCATATATTTTTGTATTAAATGAACTCGAAATGTTTTCAACACAAAATAATTTGATAATAGACGAAAAATATCTGATTACTTCAATAATCATTTCTCGAATCAGAGTTTTTATTTTCATTATAATGTAGATTTTCCATTGTTTTAATTTACAGTTGCATGTACTAATGAGGTTTATTAGCAACTTATTACATTCAGAAATGTGGTGTGTCGTTAAAGTACTTAAAATATCGTTAGAACACTTAATTCTGGAATATTTTAAGTACCTTACTCCACATACGTGATGAGTAAACGATTTTTAGATGGATGGTCAAAAAGGAAAACGACTGCAGCGCTGACATACTTCAACGTTTTGATAAGAGCGTTGAAATTATTAATTCGATAAAAATAAATAAATTAGAATACTTAAATAAAGTGGTGAGAAGTCTGAAAAACAGATTACTGCAGAATATCATGTAAAGGTAAATAATAGGTAGGCCTAAAGATGGTCTAAGTTGAAAACGTCGTGACTATAAAGAACCTACGAAACTGGTATGATGCAGATACGTGAGCGCTTTCTAGACTGGAGACCAATAAGGTGCAAATTTCTGTGATGGATACCAACGTTCTAACAGGAAGTGATATATGAAGATACTGCGCATCGTTGACGTCCCTACCACATTGGTTTCTTAGTTCACACAAGAAGCAGTTTAGGTTTAATGGTTCCTCGTTGTGTGTGACGAAGGAGGAATCAAGAGCACTGGGCACAACGTTACGTCATCAACAATCGGTCCAAACTTATCTTCCACAAAGTTTAATGTTAGATATTTTTCACAACAGGAATTGAACCTGAAAATTTTAGCTTACTATAGGTTTATACTGACACTTTTTATAAATTTGTTGATTCTTCTGAAAGTTATTTATAACATTATTTTGAACACACCTATTCTGTAACTTGCTTCATATTTCATTACTTCTGTTTCCCATAAGTATCAAACATCCGAAATACATTATTCGTTTACTTGTTTTAATCCCGCCATTTTTCAGTTGAATATTTATTCATTACTAAGTTTAAAGTTTTACTTACAAACGAATATCATGTTTATTATCTTAGAGTGTATTTTTAGTTATTTCTTCTCCAAAACCTGTGCTGTATTTGCTGTCCAACATACTTTTTATTTCATTTTAAGAGTCTGCTGCAACATCTACATTTACAAGCCAGTGCAACGAATATTTTTGCATTAATTTTTATTTGAAGATCAACCACTTTTACAATGATCTTGTTGTTTTAACAGTCAAAGAATAAATTTTAAAATATAGTTTTAATGTACGAAAAGCGGCTTGAATATTACAAAAGTTACTTGGCGATACATTTTTTGGACAACAGTGGTACAATACGACGACTCTAACGAAGGAACTGAAAGGGCTTATCCGTTAAGTAACAAAATTATTACCTTTATTTTCAAAATTTTATTTCATAATAATATATTGTAATAAATACGATATCAAACTATGAATAGTACTTATGTATTTTTAAAGCTATAATGGGAGATACATTTTAGAAATGATAAAATTGTTTATCAATTCTATCATCCTATTAATGAAAAGATTGTAGATATTTTATGTAAATAAAAGAAAAGCAAACTCAATTGTTTTTGTTTTTAATGTTGTAAATAACTGAATGAACATTTTTAATTATCTCCAGTAAAGTTCGGTGTAGATATATTTCGGAATAATGTGATTATTTTATTACTTCTCATTTTGATTTTTGTTTTAAAGGAGGTTTTGGTTATTTTTTTTTTTTTTTTTTTTTTAACAAAACACTGTGTTAACATATGATTTGATTTAAGTCATGGGTTTTTCAAGTTGTTATTGTTGTGTATTCTGAGTTTTGTTTTTGTTTACATGTAGAGTTATAAAGAATAAAATAATACTACTTCTATTTCTTATTTGATATGTAATTTATTTCCAAAACTACACACTGTTTATCTAATTTTGTTTGTAAATAATAATTAAGAACGGTATAATATGTTTTAATGTTGTGTTGTTGTTTAGGTCAACAGCCGAAAGGCTGGTTTGAACCTCTAGAGGTTTTACTAAGTAAAACGAGGAGTGAGGTGGTTTACCATTGCCTTCCTCACTGAGTGGAAAAGTATGCTTATCAACATGCCGGGCCCTCTGAAAAGCACATATTTTCCACTCTGTAAATGTCACCACTTCATTCACCACAGGGTCTGGCTGTACAATGAAATTCATTACTTTCAGAGAAGATCACTCTGATTAGTGTCTTTTACACCTCTACCTCTTCTGTTCTTAAATGATTCAGTCATACAATTGGCTGGCCATATGATAAGAAACAGAACTATTTATTTTAGCCCTGCAACGAACAGATTGAGTGTAAATAATTTGACACTCCACCTGTCTGTTATGGGCAGATTTTAATGTTATAAATTGTTAATTACACCAGTGAGTTGTAATTTTTTCATGACTTAAATTTTATCGATAAGTTGCATTTCTTGTTATATAACAGATACGCCTGGTTAATATTTAATTAATGTTTTATTTGTGTGTGAATGTGTTTAGTTGCGAAAATGCGTGTGTGTGAATGGGCGCTGGTTACTGCCATGTGCGGAGCTAGTTCGAGTGCGTCGACCAGTGCGCAGGTGAGAGTGAGTGTGTGCTGAATGGTGATACAGTCCGCTTGTGTTCGTGTGTATTCAATAAAACGTGTTCAAATTTCATGCATTGAATCATTTATTTTGTGTATTTATTCAACCACTCAATCAATTAACAATTTTTTGGTTACTCCGCCCGGATCCAAACTGTGGTAAATAACATATTTTTGTAATAAATTTATTATTTTTGTGCAAAACAACAACAGCTTTTAGAGCATTGTTAATCAGCTGATTTTTACAACATCAACACATTTTATAATTAATATACTGATGCACAATAACATTTAAAAACAATATAGCTAGGTAATTATTCATAAATTCACAAATTCAGCATTACCAAATCATAAAACATTCAGGGCCTAGCTCATAATTTGCTGGAATTAATAGATAAGTATTTAATTAATTTATTTTACATTGTTGCTACTATTTACATTTCTTATACTCACCCAATTCATGTGTTATTAACATTCATTTAATGCTACATATTTTACACCTAGTATATCAACAATCATGAGTGATTTAAAACTATTAGTGAAGGAACGTGGGTTAGTTAAAGCAAAATTAACTAGATTTAAAACATATTTTAGTGGAATTTCTTGTGCAGCAGATATTAGCCAATTAAAACTGCGATTATCAAAATTAGAGGAGTGCTGGTGTGAATTCGATAAAGTACAATTACAAATTGAATTACTTGACGAATCTGATGATCAGTCAGATCAAAGAAACAATTTTCAGGCAGAATATTTTGCACTAATTTCAGCGGCTCAAGATTTCATTTCTGATAATGAGCTTAGAAACTGTCACAACTATATTACGCAACTAATATCGGTTAAACTCCCAGATATCCAACTTCCTACATTCAATGGCAGCTATGGTGAATGGCTCTCATTTCGTGACACATTCACATCACTCATTCACTTAAGGGAAATACCGGATATAAGTTTCATTACTTAAAGGCCTCTTTAAAGGGTGCAGCTTTTGAAGTCATTCAAGCTTTAGAAAGTTCCGCACAAAATTATCACATTGCTTGGCAATTGTTAAATGACAGATTTGGCAACAAGCGTTATTTAATCAACAAACATGTAAATGCTTTATTCAGTCTTGCTAAAAATGATAAAGAAAATTCAATTTCTTTACGCAAACTTCTAGATAGTGCCTTAAAACACATTCGTGCCCTTTCTGGTTTAGAGCAACCCACAAATCACTGGGACACGCTTTTAATTTATTTAATTACTACCAAATTAGATCCAGTAACATTACGTGAGTGGGAAAACACATTAACAAAGGATGCGTTACCTACTATGTCCGATTTGGAAGTATTTTTACAACACAAGTGTCAGGTATTAGAATCAATTGAATACAACAAATTGCAAAAACATACACCCGTTAATCCACCTTTTGTGAACCACAGCCAGGCTCAGAAATTCAAGCCAACATTTAAAAATCATACATTTTCCACGAACTGTCATGTGTCTACAAAAGATTGTTCTTTGTGCAGTGAACAAGAACATCCACTTTATATGTGTAAGGTCTTCAAGGGACTTCCAAGCTCAGACCGTGAAAAAGAAGTGAAGAAACGCAATTTATGTTTTAATTGTCTTCAGAGCTCTCACAAATCTACCAATTGTAAATCAAGCTCGTGCAAACTTTGTGGCAAGAGACACAATACAATATTACTTCTTCTTCTTCTTCTTCTTCCACTTTACGGATTAGGCAAATTGCCTGTTCCCACATCACACCATCTTTTTCTTGGCCTTCCCAAGCTTCTTACACCATCTGGTTTGTAATTTAGGGCTTGGAAAGGGGTCCTTTCAGGAGTCATTCTGTATACATGTTGCTGCCACCTTTGTCTATATATCCATATCTTATCCAAGACTGACTCCTTTCTTTCTAGTTCTTGCAAGATGACACTATTTCTAATATGGTCTCTCCGACTGCAACCTTTTTCCGCCCTCATGCATCTCATCTCAGCTGCTGCAATACGACTTAAGTCTCTCTTTCTTGGCACCCAGGTCTCACAACCATATAATAGGATCGGCACAGCCATCACATCATACATTCTAAGCTGTGTGTCTTTCCTGGCCCGATGTTTAAATGTCCTGTTGATGTAGCCACAAACCAGTTGGAATCCACTTATTCTATTATTTATTTCCTCATCATAGCTATATGTTATGTCCACCCCAAGGTACGAGAAACGTGACACTTGTTCCAATACTTTATCTTGCAGGACTATTTTAGTTCTTATTGGAACCTTACCCTGAAAGCCCATTACTTTGGTTTTCCTGACTGACACGGCCATGTTATATTCTTTACATATATTACTAAGAATATTTATAGGACGCTGCAATTCGTCTTCCAATTCTTGAATGATTACTTGATCATCCGCGTATAGTAAAGTGTTAACAAAGAAGCTGCCACTCAACTCAAGACCTTCATTTGCATACTGTTTCCACTGCCTACAAATATCATCCATGTAAATGTTAAAAAGAGTTGGTGAGAGGCCACAACCTTGTCGTACCCCCCGGTTAATATTTTTAAAACCTGTTGTCCTGTTATTTAGTTTTACTGCTATTGCTGAACTCTTATACATATTAGCAATTACATCTGTTATATGCTGCGGGTAACCTCTCTTTTCCATTATTTGCCATAGTTTGGCTCTGTTCACTCTGTCAAAAGCCTTATCATAGTCTACAAAGGCCACATGTGTTTCTTTATTAAACTCAACTCTTTTCTCAAATATCTGTTTTAATGAGAAAACTCCATCTATGGTCGTTCTGCCTTTCCTAAATCCATTCTGCTCCTCTCCTATAATGCAGTCCGCAATTGGAGCCAGTCTTCCATTTACTATTTTAGCATATACCTTATACATACTGTTCAGGAGACTGATCCCTCTGTAATTGTCACATTGAGACCGATCACCTTTCTTAAAAAATGGGAGTACTAACGACTGTGTCCATTCACTAGGAATCACGACTTGGAGCCAGCATTCATTCACCAGATGTAATAGTTTTAACTCCAATAACGTGCCACCATATTTCAAAAGTTCTGGATTTATTCCATCTTGACCGCATGCTTTACGATTCTTCAACATCCCGAGAGCATCCTTCAATTCTTTATATGAAATTGGGTCAACTTGTCTTCTACAGAAACCCTCTCCTGTAGCCTCTGCCGAGCTTTCCTGTCCAGACTCACTCCAGAGATCAACAAAGTATTGTAACCATTTATCTTCCTTAATAATGTTCAACTCTGCTCTGTCTTTCTCCTCTAAAACTAGCGTTCTCATCACTTTATATACTAGACTTTGTCTTCCATGAACGTCCAATTCTAAAGTGGTTACAAAACTCTCCCAAGATTCTTCTTGTGCCTTTCTGACCAAACTTTTTACTCTATTTCTTTTTACATTGTACTCCTCTTTCGCAAGATCAGTTCTCAACTGCAAGAAGGTATGGTACGCTTGTTTTTTATCCATTACTGCTCTTTCTAGTTGATCATTCCAGATTCTCACCTTCCTCTTCCTGCGGCATATCTTTTGGGTTCCTAAAGCTTCCCCTGCCGCTTCCATTATAGAGTTTTTAATATTCTTCCATTCCTGATCAACTGACAGACACGTATCCCATCTCACCAATTTCTCCATCAGCCTATCTTGATACAATCTTCGTACACTCTCATCTTGTAGCAAATATACTTTATATCCTTTCATGTGACTAGTCTGATCTGTATTCCTCCGTTTCTTCTTCCATTTTGCTAAAATATTTATTTGTGAAACCAGCAAAAAATGGTCAGAACCAACATCGTAACCCCGAAAAACCCTTGTATCTCTCACATCATTCTTCAATTTCTTATTTACCAGAATATAATCTATTAAGGACCTACTGCCTCTACTGGACCAAGTGTATTTGTGTATTTCTTTTTTCCTGAAAAATGTATTAGTTATTTTCAAACCATTAAATGCAGCAAAATCTCTCAAAGTACTTCCATTTGTATTCTGTGTAGTTTCTCCGAATGTCCCAACAATTTCTGGTATGGGTTATTGCCCACTCTTGCATTCAAATCTCCAGCTATAATCAAGTAGTCTGACTTATTATATTTATTTATTTCCCTCTGTAGCTGATCATAAAATTCCTCTGACTCTTCCATCCTACCTTCCTCCGGGGCATAGACTGCAATCACCGTCATCTTTCCTCTTACCACTTTCAGTCTCAAAGTTAAAATTCTTTCAGAAATCCATGTGTAACTTATTATTTCGTTCTTCCATTTATTATCTACATAGATTGCTACCCCTGCCTGTGCTCGCTTTCCCTGTGGCACCCCACTGTATATATTTATCCAGTCACCAATATCCCGAGTTCCTTTCAGCTTCTCTTTAGTCTCTGTTATCGCCGCAATATTAATTTTTCGTTCCTCCAATACTCTCAGCAATTCCGGTTCCTTACCACTCATCCCCCCACGTATATTCCATGCTGCAACTGAGATAATGTCCTTTATTCCAAAAATCTTATAATTTGTTCGTTTCCGATTAATATTAGCCAAATTTCCAGTCCGGTTATTCTTTTTGTGATGTCTGCCAGTAATTTAAGTATCCCCTGGCCGCGTTACGGGCGCTGCGCAGGTTAAGCTTAGTGGTGGGGCTGCCACCTCACTGCCTCCAAGCATACAGATCAGTTCGTTCGAGATGACGCTCTAGGCTCTTCCGCCCTCTCCGCCTTTGGGAAATTCTTCCTCTTCAGCCATCGAGGCCGTTGACCATCTTCACCTGTACCCCAGGCGGGGGCCCTATGACAGGGTGCTACCATCCGGAGCCAGATGGACCCTGGTTTTTTAACGAGGTTGTTACTCCTCCCGCTCCTCCTTCCCCATCACTTGCGAGATGGGTCCCGGGCTTGCGACCGGCAGTGGCGGAGTTTACATTATTACATCATAATAAATCTGACTCAAGGGATTCAGAAAAGCATATTTCTACTCAAGGTGACAAACCTTCTAAACCAATTGTAGAACAAACCATTGTTTCTACTTTAAACGTGACATCTGATCAACAAAAATCTATTGTTTTGCTTTCAACAGCAGTAATTTCAGTGCTAGATAATAGAGGTTGTCCTCATCTTTGCCGTGTGTTGCTTGATAGTGCTTCTCAATCAAATTTCATAACTGAAAAGTTAGCGCGTACTTTAAATCTCTCTATCAAGAATAGTATGTTTGAAGTCCATGGCATAGGCCAATCACCCACTCAAACTTCAAATATAGTTCAGTGTATCATTAAATCTAGATTAACTTCATATTCGACTACTATTGATTGCATTATTCTCAAAAACATCACTCAACAATCACCTACGGTCACAATAGAAACAGCTCACTTAAACATTCCGCAAACCATTCAATTAGCAGATCCTCAATTTAATCAGCCCAATGACATTGACATGCTTATTGGTGCAGAATTATTTTTTGACTTATAACATGAAGGTAAATTGAAGTTTTCGAATTCATCTTATACATTACAAAATATGGTGTTTGGATGGATAATTTCTGGCAAAATGAATGTAAACACTAGATCAAATCTAGCAACTACGTGTTTTTTATCTACACTAGACGAAATTAACAGAAATATACAGAGATTTTGGGAATTAGAAGAGTGCAAGGGTGAAAAACATCATACCGGAAACGACAAATTTTGTGAAGATTTATTCGTGAACACTACAACCAGAGATGTAAATGGAAGATATTGTGTGAAAATAATAATATGTGTGATAAGTGATCTCGGCGAATCTAAGAAGAACACATCGCGAAGATTATTTACACTTGAGAGACGTTTTTCAATCAACCCAGCATTGAAATCACAGTATGTGCAGTTTATGAAGGAGTATATAGACTTTGATCACATGCGAGAGGTTCCATTGGATGAATCGCAATCCACCCAGTGTTATCACATTCCACATCATGCGGTTGTAAGGGAACAATCTAAGACAACAAAGCTACGAGTAGTATTTGATGCGTCTTCAAAAACCACTTCAGGTCTTTCGCTAAACGACATTTCAGCTGTTGGACCTACAATCCAGTCAGACCTGTTTAGTATAGTAACAAGATTTAGAACGCATTCCTACGTCATGACTGCAGATATTGAGAAAATGTATCGGCAAGTTAAAGTGCACCCATCACAGTGAAAATTACAGCGAATTTTGTGGAGAGAACAGCAACATGAGCCAATCAAAACATTTGAATTAACAACAGTGACATGTGGTACAGCAAGTGCTCCGTACTTAGCTACGAGAGCATCGAAACAACTTGCGGTAGATGAAAAACATGATTTTCCAGAAGCATCAAAGGTTTTCATAGAAGATTTTTACGTTAATGACCTTATGACTGGCACAAAAACCTTAGAGGATGCTAAACAGCTTCAAAAGGATATGATGACCATAGCACATAGAGGAAGTTTTAATTTACGAAAGTGGAGTGCAAACCATCCTGATATTTTATCAAATTTACTACATCAAGATGTAAGTGACTATTGTTTCATGATCAATAACGATGCAACTGTGAGTACTCTTGGTCTTATTTGGAACCCAAGGCAAGACACATTTCAATTTTTATTAGGCGATTACAACAAGACGAGTGTGAAACATTCAAAACGCACAATTTTATCAGCTATAGGAAAAATATTTGATCCATTGGGTCTTATTGGACCAGTGATAGTGAGGGCTAAGATAATCATGCAACAACTGTGGAGTTGTAAGATTGGTTGGGATGAAGAGGTTCCTGAAGAATTGCTAAAACAGTGGATTAGCTTTCAAGAATCTTTACAATCTATATCGCAAATAGATATTCAACGAAATATCTTACCCAAAGAAACACACGTTACAAGAATCGAGATGCATGGATTTTCAGATGCATCAGAATCTGCATATAGTGCCTGTATTTACATCAAGTCAGTTGATACTGACAGTAATATTTCAGTAAATTTAGTTAGTTCCAAATCACGCGTTGCACCTCTGAAGAAGACATCTTTGCCAAGACTCGAATTGTGTGGAGCTTTGCTATTGTCGGAATTGTGCAAGAAAATTGTGACTGCTTTACAGATTCAGATAGATTCAATCACCTACTACTCTGATTCAACTATTACATTAGCGTGGATAAGAGCACCTTCATCTCATTGGTCAACATTTGTCGCAAATCGAGTGTCCAAAATACAAGACAACACCGAGACCAATTCTTGGAAACATGTCAGAAGCGAAGACAATCCTGCTGATTTCTTATCAAGAGGGTTACTTCCTTCAGAAATTTTAAACGCCAGCTTATATTGGAAAGTACCATCGTTTCTCTACTCATCAGTAGATTTAATTTCGGAAGAACCAGATACAGATCATAATGATATTCCAGAACGACGGAAGAATAATATTTCATGTGCAGTCTCAACAAATAATATTATTAATTTTAATAATTTTTCTAGTTTCACTAAATTTGTACGTGTTACTGCACACTGTCTTCGATTTACGCGTAACCGTCAGACAACACGTGATCTTCGTCTTGACAGCAATCTTTCTGTCACAGAACTTCAATTAGCGGAAAATGCTGTTATTAGACTTGTGCAAAAAGAATCATTTCTTCATGAATATTGTAATTTACAATCAGGAAAATGTATGTCAAGAAACAGTAAACTTAAGGCATTGAATCCATTCATGGACAAAAATCAAGTGATACGTGTTGGTGGACGTTTACAACAATCAGATTTAAGTCTTGGCCAGAAACACCCAATCATATTGTCTAAGGATCATATCATCACATATTTAATTGCGAAACATATGTACATAAAAAATCTTCATGCAGGACCCCAACTGTTATTAAACATCGTTCGTCAGAAATACTGGCCAATCAACGGTCGTTCATTAGTGAAGAAGGTATTCCACGAATGTATTTCCTGCTTCAGAGCAAGACCTAAGATTCGGACACAGATGATGGGTGAATTGCCCAAAACTAGAGTTCTTGTGCCCCCTCGAGTATTCTACTATACCGGGGTAGATTATTGTGGACCTTTCTATGTGAAGATGTCAAAGAAGAAGGGTATCATTCCAGCTAAATGTTACATTGCGCTATTTGTGTGTTTTAGTGTCAAGGCTCTGCATTTGGAGTTAGTCGAAGATTTGACTACAGAATCCTTTATTGGAGCTTTACGCAGATTCATTTCAAGAAGAGGAAAACCAAAGGACATATACTCAGACAACGGGACCAATTTTGTAGGAACACATCGTGAATTAATTGAACTTCTAAGATTGTGGAAGTCAAAGGAATTTAATGACAAGGTGTCAACAACTTTATCAAACGACGACATTACATGGCATTTTCAACCTCCTAGGGCTCCACATTTTGGTGGACTATGGGAATCATCAGTTAAGTTAGTGAAAACACACATAAAACGAGTTTTAGGGAATTTAATTTTAACCTACGTACAATTTGTCACACTATTAACTCAAGTTGAGGCATGTATAAATTCTCGTCCCTTATCTCCATTATCAAATGAACCTACTGATCTAAATCCGTTGACCCCGTCACATTTCCTAATTGGTGATGTCCTCACAAACTATCCTGAACCATGCCTACTCAAAATTCCAACCAGTAGACTTAATCAGTGGCAGCATGTTCAGATGGTGTATCAACATTTCTGGTCGCGGTGGTCAAGAGATTACCTAAACAACATGCAGCAGCGAAGGAAGTGGACAACATCTCCTCCAAACCTCAACGTTGGTGATCTTGTTATCATCAAAGAGGACAATCTTCCTCCACTCCAATGGAAAATGGCTCGCGTCATTGAACTTCATCCAGGGCGAGATGCCAGAGTTCGTGTGGTTACTCTCAAGACTTCAAATGGTCTTATTAAACGACCTGTTGTGAAATTATGTGCATTACCAATTGACTCAGATATGACAAATTCAATCAATAAAAGAGATTAATTGTTCTTTTAAAAAAAAAACTTTAGCATTCATAAGTTAATTATTGTAACTCTTGAATGCTCTTCAAGGCCGGGGGCATGGTTAATATTTAATTAATGTTTTATTTGTGTGTGAATGTGTTTAGTTGCGAAAATGCGTGTGTGTGAATGGGCGCTGGCTACTGCCATGTGCGGAGCTAGTTCGAGTGCGTCGACCAGTGCGCAGGTGAGAGTGAGTGTGTGCTGAATGGTGATACAGTCCGCTTGTGTTCGTGTGTATTCAATAAAACGTGTTCAAATTTCATGCATTGAATCATTTATTTTGTGTATTTATCCAACCACTCAATCAATTAACCAACGCCATTAAAAAAAAGTTACATGAAAAAATTGCTTTTGTTTTCTCTTTCAATTTCCAAAACTTTAAACTCATTGCCATTTCACCAACAGTTTTTTCAATTTTACCACTTAGGCATTTTGACCTCTTTGGAACATGTACATATGGAAAATTACACTGAAACTAAACTACATTAAACCCATACAGAAGATAATGTCAAATAATTGTCGATAATTTTGTATGGCGTAGCGGCCAAAACGCGTTAGGTAGTTGTACTAATACAAAAGTTTTTTGAAAAATGGAAGTAAGTACTATAATATTGTTTTGACAAAAATACTAACAAGGTCGAGATACTTTAGTTTTGAATGTAGTGCAATTAAGTTTTGTTAAACTATTTTATAAAAAATTAAACAAGTGTCTAAATAATACGCAATCTGTCTATCACCTTTCTTCTTTTTGGATTATTCTGTAGAAAGTATTACTTAAATGAAACGGGTTAGAGTTTGTTCTTAAGACAACAACTGTGTTCTGTTCTTTTTTTAAATTCCGTACTAAACAAACAACAATTACTGTAATACTAAATGGGAATTTCATGATTCTTCTACAATAAAAGAAAGAATAAGTTAAAAGCATAAAGAAGAGCTTGTAAAGACAGAATAAAACATTCTCGAACACGTTCACTTGTCGGAACGTATCACGCTTCAACCGAGTTCCTCCCCACAAGCCTGAGTTTAATCAAGCATTTCCAGTCTGACACAGCCCTTTTTCCATTTTCAATGTAGTTGGATATATTTCTCATTTTGGTTTAGCCATTTCCACTGTTTTAAACCTTATTCTGTTTTTAACAATGAAAATCTAACTATTGTGAAAATCTTTTGGGCGTAGCGTTTTAAATCTAAATCAAAGTAAAATTTTTACTCTCTAGAATTTGGGTAATATAAATTTATAATATAACATGGAAATTATAGAAAAAGATAATTATTTTTTATTTGAAAAATTCTGAACTAATTTTGATATCCTGAACAAAAAATTTAATAGGATTGTTTTTTTAATTACTCGTGTTACTATAAATTGTTCCATTTTTTCCTTTATTTTTAAATTTAGATTTTTTGTTAAAAACAATAAAATTATTACCGATAAGAAATATTTTTTCATTTTGTAGTGTGCTAAACGATTCAAGAATGTTATAAGGGTTAACTATTACCCCTTATTAAACTTTAAAAGTGTTTTTTACACTTTTATTCTTTTATAAATATAAAACCCACCGGGTTGTCCAGTGGTAAAAGTGGTCGCAGCAAATCAGCTGTTTAACAGCTGATTTTCTGAGACGAAATCAAAGGTTAAAATCCTGGTAAAGGTAGTTTACTTTAATACGCATTTTGAGTACTAGACAGTGGTTACGTTCATAGTTGGGGTTCAATAAATACTATTTATTAAATTTTTCATTTTTATGTTACTTAAAAAATTTCGTTTTACTTAGTAAAGCCTCTAGAGGTTCAAAGCAGCCTTTCAGGTGATGGCCTTTCAGACCGGCCCGTTAGCGTAGTGGTTAGCACAACTGGCTTCTACGCCGGGGCCCTGGGTTAGATTCCCGGTTAAAACTGGCATTTTTTCATCACTCATTTTCATTATCATCATTATCTACCGTCTGTATTAGCAGAAATTGCAAAACAGTCACACGTAAAACAAAAAAAGAATTCAGGTGATGATCTAAACTATGTAATGTGTAAACAGTTTTATTGTGAAAGTGTAAATAAGTCAAGACTTAATAAAGAAATACAATTTTTGAAAATTCTTGCGTAGTATATTAATTTCAATCGTAATGATTATTCAAATGATATGCAATGCACGTAATTAAAGATCTTTCTTAATTTATATTGTATAGTTATTCTAGAATTCTAATGCTTTTAAAGTAAACTCAATGAAGTTCTTGTATCTCAAGTTTCATAATTTCCTTTGCAAATTATGTTGCGTTACCGTCAAAGAACTACTTATAATAATTAACATTATTTGATTTATGTATATAAATAGATGGAGTTGGTTCATTCAAAGTAAATACCAATTAATGTCTAATTATAATATAGTGATTATATTACAGTAGACATACCTTGAATTCAAAATAAAACAAGATACTGTAAATATCAGAATAAATAAACACTGAAGGCTCTGATTTAATTAAATCGTTCTAAAATTTTCATTCATCTTACAATATATCAAACAGACTTTATTAATTACTCGCTACTCCAGCGGCGCTTCGCGCCGCTTCCGTGTCTCGACCTCAGAGGGGTAGGTGGATCAGAATTCATAAGTGGATCAGAATCATTTGCCACAAGATGAAGTTCGGCCGCCAGAGGGGCTGGGTGGATCACAATATTTAGAAATTTCAAGATACGAAAGTTTAAAGTTTCAAAATTTAAAATTTGAAGGTTTTAAAATTTTAGATTAATGTTTAAAGTTTCAAAATTTCAACTTTAAATGTTGTGGTTTGAATGTATGGTACTTTGAGTTTTTCGTTTTCTCATACGACCTGAACATTTTTGGGTTACCAAATTTTTATGTAATTTTCTTCGCTAAATAACATATCGTTAAAAGATTATTTGTATTCCGAAAATTTTAAAATTTTTGTTGGGGTAGTAATCACCATAGGACGCCGACCTAAATTCTTCGTGGCTCTAGAAGTATGTGTAACGTTTTGTTAACAAACGTTTGCGAAAAAACCGTTGTGAAGGTGTAAAGAAAGAAAAACGTGAAAACGGCAAGCCCTAAAAGCCGCAATGCTAGTGTTTTGAGTTTTCTCAGCGTAGAGGTAGGTTAAGAAAAACTTTAGCTACATGGCCTTGAAGTACTTTGAGAGAGGCACAAAAAAGATTCTATACACTTTTTCTCTACGAAGCACCGTTCAGGAGGTAAATAATACTACCCTCCACAAGACGTAAGGGGGTTGAACCTCAAAGTTTTCGCGTTACCAAATTTTTATTTAATTTTGAACGTCAAAAACATGCCGTTAACATATATTTTGTATTCTAAAAATTTAGGAATTTCATAATTTTTGAATAGGGGTAGTAACCCCCCTGGAACCAGATCTGAAATTTAAAAAAATACCCGTGATGCTATAAGTACCTGTAACGTTTTGCTAATAAAATTTTCCACAAATCACCATTTTGAAGGTGTAAAGATAGGAAAACCTGAAAACGGCAAGCCCCAAAAAACCGAAATTTGGTTTTTCTAGTTTACTCAGTGAACCGGTGTGTTAAGGGCAACTTTGGTTATATAATCTTGAATTACTTTTTGTGGTGCACAAACAGGTTGATGCATTTTGTCCCTTTATTCACCGTTTAAGAGATAAAGAAATACAACCCCAACCCCAGGGAAGAGGGTAGGGCCTGAACATTTTCGGGTTACCAAATTTTTATGTAACTTTAACGCCAAAAAACATTCCGTTAAAAGACTTTTTGTATACTAAAATTTGAAATATTTCATATCTTTTGGATAAGGGTAGCGACCCCCGTAGGACCTCGATTTAAAATGTGGAACATTACCCGTGATCCTACAGGTGCGTGTAACTGTTTATAATTATACATTTTACGAAATAACCCATTTTGAAGGTGTAAAGAAAGAACAATATGAAAACGGTAAACCCCAAAAAGCCGAAATTTTGTTTTTTGAGTTTTCTCACCAAACCGGCAAATGAAGGGTAGATAGCTATATGGTTTAAAGTACTTTGCAAGGGGTACAAAAAATATTCTATACAATTTTTCTCTACGATGCACCGTTTAGGAGATAAAAAAATACAACCCCTACCGCAGGCTAGAGGGTGCTGATTGAGAATTTTCGGGTTATCAAATTTTTATGTAATTTTTAACGCCTAACAAAATGCCGTTAACAGATTTTTTATGTTCTAAAAATTTAAAATTTTCATTATTTTTAGATGTGGGTAGCAACCCCCGTATGACCTTGATTTAAAATTTGAAAAATGTCCCATAATGCGGAGGGTACGTGGAATGCGGTTCTAGCAAAAGTTTGCCAAAGAAACTCGTTTTGATGGTGTTACAAAAGAAAACTTGAAAAATGCAACCCCAAAAAAGCCGAAATTTTGTTTTTTGAGGTTTTTTACCGAACCGGCGAGTTGAGGACAGGGATAGCTATATGATTTTGAAGTACATTAAAAGGGGTACAAAAAAATTCTGTACAATTTATTTTTACGATGCACCGTTCATGAGATAAAAAAATACAAACCCTACTGCAAAAGAGAGGGTGCAACTTTAAAATTTTCGGTTTATCACATTTTTATGTAGTTTTTCACGCCAAACGACATGCCGTTATCAAATTTTTTGTATTCTAAAAATTTAAAAATTTCATAATTATTAAATAAGGTTACCAAACCCCGTAGGACCCCGATCTAAAATTTGAAAAGGCACCCGTAATGCCGAGAGTGAGTATAATGCGGTCCTAATAAACATTTGCCAGAGAAACCCGTCTTCGTGGTGCTACAAAGAAAAACCTAAAACCTGCAACCCCGAAAAAGCCGAAATTTTGTTTTTTGAGTTTTTCCAGCGAACCGGCGGGTTAAGGGCAACTATATATATATATGGTATTAACGTACTTCGGGAGGGGAACAAAAATGGTCGCAGTGGCCTTTGCGCTACAAAACTTCGTTAAAAAGTTCGAAATATTCGCGCGCCTCTCCTGAGCTTGCGGAAAGAGATACTTTACCGATACTATAATTCACCTATCCCTTTTATTCTCATTACTTTTTTATTTCTCTTGCCCTATTATATGTGACTATATACAAGAAAGAAAAGTATTTTTTTCATGTCGATTTTACAAAATTGAGTTTTCACCGGATTTACACGTTTCCAGATCTTCTGAATCCCAAAAAATGTTTTAGCGATTGGTCTGCGCGTGTGTAAACAAAATTGCACAAGAACGGAATAACGTACGAAGTTGAAACTTGGAACGTAAGTTAGGTACCATAAAAGGACCCGACATGAACATTTTCATCAAGATTGGTTATCCGGAAGTAGTAGTTCAATCGTGTAAGTTTTCACTCTTTTGCAACTTTCAATGTTGGTTTACCGAAAGTCGTAGTTCAATCGTGTAATTTTTCACTTTTTTTAAATTTTCTATTAGGTTTACCAGAAGTACTAGCTCAATCGTGTTATTTTTCACTCTTTTGCAAGTTTCAAAATTGATTTATCGGAAGTAGTAATTCAATCGTGTAATTTCCACTCTTTTGTATTTTTTTCATAAATAGCTCCTATAATTTTTTTTATAACACCTAACATACTAAATTCTGTATGATCTACGAGATAGGATAAGTGCCATGTCTGCTAAAATTCTTGGTGGGCCTGTGCTCGCGTATACATTTTTTTTTAAATTGTGGCCCAAATTTTGAATTTATTAAATTTTGGTTGCAATATCTACAAGTTGTATTGATCATAAATTTTTAATTTAAAAAAAATTAATTGAAATTAATAATTGAGATTTGAAAATAACGTAAAAATGCTTAAAATGAATGAAAACTTTGAAATTAAGCTAAAACGAAAATTTAAATTACAAATTAACTTGATTTGTTCTAAGTATTTTTATGGACGACACTTTTAAGTTATTCTACTTATGTTAATACTTCAAATTGAATACAAATTATTGCAATATGAAAAATATATTGATATAAAAAATGTTTTTAATTAATTATTAATATTTAATGAGCTCAAAATTAGTAAATATATTATAGTTACGATATTTCTTCTTGTATTTTACAAAGGTAATGTATTACCTTTGTTAATCAATTTTAATTATTTACTTAAAATTATTTTTTCTCTTGTTTTATGACTTTATCTCTAATAAATTTGAATCTTTGACTTCTGGAATAATTATTTATATTTCATATATTTTCTTCTTAAAATTTAGTTAAATATATTTTAATTTTGATTTAGAATATTTGAAATTGTTTATTATAGTAATTATTTTAATGATTAATTAAATTCTTCAACAATTGAATTATTAAACATGACCTTTGATCAAAAATATAATGAAGTGCATACCCCAGAGTTGTAGCTCTGGGGTGTACACCTGGAAATTACATATGAAATATGACATATAAATACATAATGAATACTTATGAATATGACATATAAATACATAATGAATACTTATGAATATGACACATGAAATACATTTCATGTATCTAAATGTATTTTAACATTGATTTGTACTACATATTCATTTGTTAGAATTTGACAAGACAAATTTGTTGTCTAAAAGTCAATAAATTTTTCAAACACTTAGATCTAGTTGTTTTCTATTTAGACATATGCGTTTTTTTCTTGTAAGATGATGTTCAAGTGGGAGCCCAAACACCTGACATTGTCACAATGTGGAATAATATTACTTTACAGTTTTACTACCGGACAGTCTCCCTTCGTAAACTGAAAGTACTAAGCACAGGTTTTCCTTCGTTAATTTGTATTCCCTAAGTGGCTAGGTCCATCAATGAATGCGATATACTACAGCTTGACAAAATAGAATTAAAAGTATAAATTATTTTATTTCCCATTATTTTGGATGGACATAAAACAATACTCAAGGGAATTAGCGTCAGATTTACAATAAAAACCATTCCAGAGAGAAAAGAAAATTGGATTGGTCACACATTGAAAAGCGGTGCAGAGGAGAATAATTAAGAGAAAAATTGAGGGTTGGAGGTTCTGAGGATTGACAACGCGACATGTTGACGGATTTGGTAAAGGGGAGAATGTTTGGGGAATTGAGTAAAGGAAACAGCACAGAGCAGGAGCTTTCAACGTGGAGACGGTAAAATGAAATTAGTCATAGTACAAGCTTCAGCGCAGACAGACCGGGGCTTATAAACTGAATTCTTATTATTCTTCTTGGTCTTCTTTTCTTCTTCAAGTACCGAATCTGTTAATGAAAACAGGCTAAGACTCTGGTAAAAATATTTTTTGACCCTCCCTCAAAAAACCCCTGTGTCCAGCTAATATTTCTCAACCACTAGCACTTCTTCCATCCAGGCCTATTATCTGTCTGAAAAAACACATGTGCATGAAAATTACGATATTGTACTGGACAACTTCTAAACAGTTAGTTTAGAACATTTTAAAAATTTTAGGTCATAAAAAATACGGACCCCATGAAACGCACTCTAATTTTACCGATTATGTGATTTGTACGTACGTTGATATATGTTTGTAAAAATTATACTAGCTTTCTGAATACTAGTAAGACCTTAACCAGACAGAACAAAGAAAGGAAAGAAATATATTTCATACAGCAAGTTACTTGTTAACCCATGGTCAATAAATTCTATTGTCATTTAAATTAATATAGGCTAGAATATGTCTAGTTAAAATTTTGAAGAAGAAATTGGGAAGAAATACTACTGCACAGAGAGCAAATAGAAAATTAACCAGCCATTCACTTACTTGCAAGGGTCAGTGAAAACTGTGTGCAAACTAGGCAAGAGCAACCAAAAATTTAACTAAAACTAATTCTAAATGCTTTACACTGCTTATATTTTTATATTATTTACAAGTCAACTTATTGATTGTATATTAAACCATACGTACTTTCATTAACAAAACAAAACAGATAAGAAATAAGTATGTAGAACAGTACAAAGTAACTTGAACATAAAATACTAACATTTTTGAACGTAAATCTGAATCAACTGATAGAGTACAAATTAAATATTCGCCTGCAACGCAGAAGTCCTGGTTTCGATTTTCGGTAAGGGTCTGGAAATTTCAACAAAATTCAAAACCCACCGTTCCAGTTACACAACACACTGTAGTCGCTAATAAAACCAATCTGTTGGTTTAAGTCTAAATTAAAAAGTAAACTAAAAACTGAAAATAAAAAATAGCAATAAAAAATTGATTTTTTTTTTTTTTTAGGCCCTCATTGGAGCAAAATTAATCGATTTATAGAAGATCCCTAGTTGTTTCTCCTATCCGCCCAGTAGTTCTTCATCCTTTGCGACACTCTCGCCCTATCCTCCACAGTCCAATGTCTGTTTGTCTGCCTTTTAGGTACTTCTGGAAATTTCGTGTTTGGATTTTTGATCTTATATCCTTCTTCTCTGTTCAAAATCTGTGTCTCTGAGATATCCAGGTCCTGCAGATCCTGTTGAACTTCCTCAAACCAGGCGTACTTGACTTTGGTTCTCAAAAAGAAATCCAGTACCTGTCTGGTAAATCTGGATTCTGGCAGTCTCCTAAGATGTCCAAAGAACCCAACTCTTCTCTTCCTCATTATCTCGGAAATTTCCTCATTTTCCCTGTATAGAACCGAATTTGGCAACAACCTATACTCATTGTCTACTCTGTGCTTTTTGTTTATTATTGTTCTGAGGATTCTTCTCTCTGTCTTTCTAAGGTCCTCCATCTTCCCACAGTGCCTCAACCTGCCCAAAGTCTCACACGCATACATTACCACAGACTTCGTGACCGTATTGTAGTGCCTCAATTTGGATTTTATGGACATTGACTTCCTCTTATAGGTGGACCATGTCAGTCTTTGAGCTCCCTTGAGTTTGTTTACTTTTGATTCCATGTTTATTTTTTCGTTTAGATTATATGTGATCACCTCTCCCAAATACTTAAATTTTTTAACTATCCTAATTTTGTGATTGGCTGCCTCCAGATATCTTGGTGTTTCTGTATTTGTGGACATTATTTCCGTCTTCTCAAAGGAGATTCGCATACCAACTCCTGCTGCAATTTCCTGCAGTGATTCTATCTGTTCTTTTGCGTTTTCCCAGTCATTGGAGAAAAGTGCCAGGTCGTCGGCAAAGGCTAGGCAGCCCACTTTGATTTTCGTCCCAATTTTCACGCATTTGCAGGTCTTCTTCCATTCTCGAACAATTTTTTCCAAGATGCAGTTAAATAGTAATGGCGAGAGGCCATCTCCCTGCCTTAGTCCAGTAATCACCTCAAATGGCCGTCAAGTCTCCCCTCGGAATTTCACTTTGGATTTTGTGTTCGAAATTGTCTTTTCAATTAAGTTTATTAATTTTTGTGCAAGTCCAAACTCTTTTAGTGTTTTTAGTAGAGACTCCCTGTGGATGCAATCATAGGCTTTCTTGAAATCAACAAATGTGATTATTAGCTCTTTCCCACGTTTTTTGTGGTATCCTATTATTGACTTCAAGTTGTGGATTTGTTCGGGGCAGCTTCTTCCTGGTCGAAACCCTGCTTGATATTCCCCTAGTTCCTGATCTAATTGGTCTTGGATTCTCCAAAGTAGGATTTTTGAGAAAATCTTGTACGTTACATCCAGCAAGGCAATTCCCCTATAATTATTTGGATCCGTTCTATCACCCTTCTTATGTAATGGGTGAATTATTGCTGTAGTCCAAATTTCTGGAAGTTCTTCTGTTTCCCACACTTCTACTAACGTCTCATGCAGAGATTTGATGGCGTTTTCTCCCGCATTCTTCCACAGTTCTCCTGTTAGCTGATTTTCTCCCGAAGCCTTGTAGTTTTTCAAACTTTTGATTGCCGCCTTCACTTCTTCTAGAGTTGGAGGGTTTATGTTTTCAGGAAGAGTTTTGTCTCTGTCAGGTATTTGGAATTCCAGCTGGTCTGTTGGTTCTTCACAATTCAGAAGTCGGTCAAAATATTTTGCAAGGAACTCTGCATTTTCTACGTTGCTGTGGGCCACTTTTCCCTCTGTATTCCTTAGCATCAATGTTGGTGGCGAGTATTTCCTTATGTCAGACTTGAAGGTCCTGTAGTATTCCCGCGAGTTATTTTTTCTAAAATTTTCTTCTATTGCTTCCAGCCTGGCGTCCTGTGCCGCCCTCTTGATCCTTCTAATTCCCTTTGCTGTTGCCTTTCTGGCTTCCAACAGTTGTTTATAGGAAGCATCATCCTTTCTGGTTTGGTGGTAGAGCCAGGCTTGGTGCCGCTGTTCAATCAATTTTTCGCAGCCCTCATTCCACCAAAAATGTTTCTTCCTTTTATTGGGTGGACAAATCTGTTCTGCAGCTTTTTTGAGTTTGTCTGTAATTTTGACCAGTCCATCCATGGAACTTATTTCCTGTGTGGATTCTTTGTACCTACCATTGCCAATTATTCCCTGTGCATCATAGTTTCTTCTTTCACTTCTTGCTGTCTTTTTATCTTGTCCTTTTGGTGTTAATTTAATTTTAATCTTTGAAATGTAATGGTCCGAATCCACGTCTGTTCCTCTGATGACTTTTACGTTATATATTTCCCTATGGAAGTATTTGTCCATTGCTACATGGTCCAGCTGAAATTCTCCAAGCTTTGTGTTCGGACACTTCCATGTTTTCAATTTGTGTGGCAGCCTCTTAAATCTTGTTGTGTTCAGTACCATTCCATTATTCTGACAGAGATTTATCAATCTTTCACCATTCTTGTTAGTCCTCTTGTGCGCTGGCCACTTACCAGTGACACCTCGAAACCTACGTTCTGGCCCAATATGTGCATTAAAATCCCCCATCATTATTTTACAGTGGTCACTCGGTATATCAGAAATCAGTTGGTCTATTTCTTCCCAAAATTTCTCCACTTCTTCCTTTGCTCTCCTATTCTTGTCATTTGTTGGTGCATGCACATTGATTATCGTATACGTTTTGTTAGTAGATTTGAACGTTAGCGTTGCATGTCTTGGTGACTTAGCCTGGAAGTCCATAATCGAGCTTAACCACTTCTTGTGTACCACAAATCCTGTTCCAAATTGTGGAACATTCCTCATCACCCTCTTACCTGGTTTCCCCTTGTATATTCTGTAGTTTCCTGATTCAAAATGATCCACGTCTGTGTTTCTCATTTCCTGCAGCGCCAGTATCCTTATCTCCTGCCTGTCCAGAGTGTCTGTCAGGAGTTTCAGTTTTCCAATCTTCAGTAACGAGTTTACGTTCAGAGTGGCAAAATAGGTGAATCCTTTATTCTTAGACAAATTTGAACCCAAACGTCCAGCATATTTGTTATCTTTTTGGTGCTGGCCCACCGGATCCGAATGCGAGCTTCCCTGTCCTTCGCCAGGCGGTGGATTTATCCCAAGAAGACCTTCCATATTCCGACTGTCTGGTTGTCAACCATGTGAAATGCAAAGCATTTCGAGTTACAACTTTGGCTGTGAGTCAAAGAGGTTGTGTTATGTTTCATGTTTGTGTTCTCTGTGGTAAGTAGCCTATATGTAAAGTTAGGAAGGCTACCTCCAGCTGGGGCCCCGGGAGCGCCACGTCCCGTACTCTCAGTATGAGAGCCCCCTGAGGGTAAAAAAAAAAAAAAAAAAAAAAAAAAAAAAAAATTATTTAATTATATATAAAAGTCAAAAGATATTCCCATGGTGAACGGAACTGGAAGTACTACCCATCCCAACCTGGCAGACGGTGGCGCTTTGGCATTCAGTCTGCCAAGCATAAACCTGAAAGTAACTCTGAACTACAGCTTTCACTTTCCCTATCTGCTAGAACTATTGTGGGGAAAACTCCTTCATGTATGATTCTGGTTAGGGTTACTTAATGTATTATTCAGGTCTTCAAGAGCTTTGAGAACTTCTAAATATGAATATTACAAAAGATGTAGGGTGTTGCAGGTATGTAACTATGAAAGGACTACAGCTTAGAGATTTTCATGAAACCAGTTGAAAGACTTATGACAAACAAATAAGAAAATAAGTTATATAATTACCGCAAACAATATAATAATCAATTGAACCATAAACCAAGGAGCGGGGATAATTTTGTCAGCTCAAAACTTAAGGGAAAATTTTCCATTTAGTATTCTGAAATAAAGTAAATACGAAGTTGTCACCTATGTCTCCTATCTGAAGGTTCCGTATCCGATTCCAAGGCAACTGTGAAAAACACCCACCATAATATTACAATGTTACAAACTTAAGATAACCTCTTATGATTTTAAAAGTTGAAACACCAAACACAAAAATTAATATAATACGTTAAATATTTACAAATAGTACTTTATTACGCTCTAATTATTCAACAGAAAATAAAAATATTCCAAATCCTACTCTACTATTTATTAAATTAATTTGGAGTCGAAACATATTTTCTTCTTAAAAAGTTAAATAAGAATTACTGCTAAGACCGCAGCAACATGTTGTCACAAAACATGCATGCATACGAAATTCTCATTTACAAGAAATATAATATCTAACTAAAGTAATTTAAACTTCATGCATGTTAAACGTGCACTAAAGAAAACTTTTAACCTAGAAAAATATTTTAATTAAAATCAACGACATAGTTTGTACTAAGAAATACAAATAGAATTTATAAGATGAATGCAAACTTGATTGGGTAATTCTTTTTTTAATATATTTTTGGGTATGTAGTTAGGAATAAGGGAAATAAAAGAGAACTTGTGCTAAATTTCAAATTAAACGGGATCACTCAAAATTTTTCACTGCATAAATCTCAAAGTTAACCTATTTCAACTTATGAGTGTTTGGCATTTATTTCTGCTTAGCCTTCAGTTATCTTGGAAGTTAAACGTTTTTAATCTGAAGAATATACTATATTGCAGACTCTCCTTGGTACTTGTCTAACGAAACGTGAAATAACAATTTATCCATTCCATACGTTAACTGCGTCATTTAAAATTTAAAAGGTATTTTTAACACAAACATTATGCGACCGAAAGGAGGCCGTATAAAACCTTGACATACCACATTTGTTTAATCCCCAATCTGGACTTTGTAGAACATGGAGTTGAGAGGCAGTTTGTAAAATTTAAAAATT
Source organism: Catonia carolina (assembly GCA_035578175.1). Lineage (NCBI taxonomy): Eukaryota > Metazoa > Arthropoda > Insecta > Hemiptera > Achilidae > Catonia > Catonia carolina. Next base: position 23,441,082 of record JAQMRL010000008.1, read on the forward strand.
TACCCGTGGGAGTTTTACTACAGCAAAATATTTTCTCTTAATTCGTTTTATTTGTGATCATCTTATTTACATACCATCATTTATCTTACATCAGAATTGACAAATTCTTGCGGATGAGATCTTGCCAATAACAGTCAAAATCGGGTGTGAGGTTGCCACTTTGTTTTATCTAACACTTATAGGTACCGGGTGTCCATTAAGTCTGGAAACGGCTGAATTACAGAAAAGTGAGCGTGACTAGGTGACCAGAATGACTTTCATTGCTTGTTGCACCAAAAAAACTATTCTGGGTGATATTTGAAATTTTTGTCCGCCATCTTGGATCCGCCATATTGGATGTAACTTTCTTAATTTAAATAGGATGATGGTCATATGATACATGATTTCGATCTAAAATTTCAAAATAAATTCAATGGCGGAAACCGGAAATCGATATCTTTTTTCGTTTTTGAGATATTACCATTCAACTATCCAGATCGGGGCAGAACGGCCGTTCCTCCCTCCTCCGTCTTTGAGCCTACATAGACAATTTAGGTAGCAATTGAACGAATACACATAAGATTATTGAAAATAATAAGTTTTTTATTATCTCCATTCGTTAATAAATAGAAAATTATTGTCATTAAGAAATACGGAAAAACAATTTAACGGCTGATTTATTGCATTATGAAACTACAGTATTTAATTTGTTACCAGTTAATACTTAGGAGAGGAGCAATTGAATGGCCTCCGAGATCAACTGATTTGAGTCCATTAGACTACTTCTTTTGGGGTTACTTAAAAAACAAAGTTTACAGAACGAAACCTAACAGTCTGCATGAACTCAAACAAAGAATTCTAAATGAATCTGCTGGAATCCCAAGGGAATTCATTCGTAATGCTGTAACTAGTTTTTACGCACGTACATCATATTGTCAATAAGTAGATGGCCACTTTGAACAACTACTCTTGAGTCAAGAAACACTTGGTAATTTTATTTTCAATTATGTAACTCATTTTCACAATTAGTTCCTTATAAACACTTAACATTTACAAAAATAACAAACAATAAGTAGACTATTAACTGGTAACAAATTAAATACTGTAGTTTAATCATGCAATAAATCAGCCGTTAAATTGTTTTCCGTATTTCCTAATGACAATAATTTCCTATTTATTAACGAGTGGAGATATTGAAAAACTTATTATTTTCAATAATTATATGTGTAATCGTTCAATTGCTACCTAAATTGTCTATGTAGGCTCAAAGACGGAGGAGGGAGGAATGGCCGTTCTGCCCCGATCTGGATAGTTGAATGGTAATATCTCAAAAACGAAAAAAGATATCGATTTCCGGTTTTCGCCATTGAATTTATTTTGAAATTTTAGATCGAAATCATGTATCATATGACCATCATCCTAGTAAAGTTTCCAAATAAGTAGTAGTAAAGTTTGTAAAGTTTCCAAATCTTTACAATCAACACAGAAAAACATATAATCATCAAATAATAACAGCAGAAAAAACCTTTTTAAGGCGATAAGAAATTTTTTTTTTAAATTATAATTAAAATTTATGTTAAAAGATTCATTTTAATGCAATAAAAATTACAATTTTTATTTTAAAAAATATTTGAGAAATTGAAACGCAACATACAACTCATTACACACAAAGACAAAATTGACTACATAAATCCAAATGTCCAATCTCTTTCAAATGACGATCTACCTGTTAACAGACGACTGAAACGAAGGTGGAATAGGGATCTTCTCCGACCACCATAAAAAAGCATTTCAATTTAACTTTTCATGGCTGTTCATTTCATGAAAAAAAATCAAAAATGAAAATCATTTCATAGGAAAAAAAATCAAACATCATAGTTATAAATCATTATTATCATTCAAAATATTGGCACCACATTCATTGTAAATTTTCACGCCGAAATCGGTCACTGGATCGATTCACATTCACGTCACATTCCCGCCATTCCTCATTCATTCCACCTCATTTACAAGTTGTGCTTTAAAAAATTGTACAGTTGTAAATAAAAATAAAGTTGAAGCCAAGAAAAAATATATTACGTATATTCCTTAGTCAATACTTCCCAATATTATTATGTCATTACATAACAATATAAATACTATTTTGACAATGTTCCATTTGTATATCATTTGCACCTCCAATATTAAACCCCGTTTGATGTCAGAATTTTTAAGTTTTTAATAAAATTCGTTAGCTACATTCGTTTAAACATATTTACAGGACCATTGAATATTGTGACATTAATCTCTAAGGTCCGTTTCGGGATCTGGGTAAATTGAATAATTAACAAAGTATTGTTTAAAATCGCAAACAAATTATATTAAGCAATACAAATTGCAACTGATGATGTTACTTAAATTTACGACTGAATTACAATAATAGTATAATTAACTTTCTAACAGATAATTCTGAATACTTAGAACTAACATCTAGACTATCAGCTAACGAAGGGCTTGCAGATATGGTGCCAAAACTTCTGGAAATAGCCACACAGACATCTCCACCAAACTCTAGAAAGAAACACGCGTGGTGGAATCAAACTTGTGATGATGCGGTAAATAGAAGACACCAAGCCTGGATTGACCACCAAACCAAGAGAACAGAAAAATCTTATCAAGAGCTTACAAAACAAAGAAAGGAAACGCAGAGAACCCTGAGACAAGTAAAACGCCAATGCCAGAAAGATATGATCTCACAAACAGAAGAGAACTACAAAAAAGTAAGTACTAGAGATTACTACAGAATGTTTCAGGAAGCAACAAGGAAATATGAACTAGTCACATTGACACTAAGGAACAAAGAAGGAAAAATAGCCCATAACAGTCATGAAAGCACGGAAATATTAGCTCATGCCTTTAAGGATCTACTAAACTGTGAAGAACCCGTGAATCCCCTGGAAATAGACACTAATGCGCCAACAAAAACGGAGGTGGAAAACACAGAACCCCCAACAATACAAGAAGTCCAACTTGCAGAAAAAGAGATGAAAAATAACAAAGCAAGGGGAGCAGAGCCAGTCACGGCAGAAATATGGAAGTATGCGGATAAAGGAGTAATACGAGGACTCCACTTAAATCTAGTAAAAATATGGAAAGAGGAAAAATTACCAGAGAATTGGACAACAGCAATAATTCATCCTTTGCACAAGAAGGGAGATAAATCAAACCCGGACAACTACAGGGGGATTTCCTTATTGGATTGTACTTATAAAATTTTCTCTAGAATCCTATACAACAGGATAAAAGATCAGTTAAATGAAGAACTGGGGGAATACCAAGGTGGTTTTAGGCCTTGGAGAAGTTGCGCGGACCAGATCCTAACATTAAAGCTACTGATAGACTCATACAGAAGAAGAAACAAACAACTAATAATCTCGTTTATAGACTTCAAAAAAGCATATGATAGTATACATAGACCAACAATGTTAAAGATCCTCAGGTATTTAGGAGTCCACCCAAAACTAGTAAATATGTTTGGACTTACCCTAACCAACACAAAGTCCATGACAAAATTCAGAGGAGAAATCTCACAATCATTTGAGATAAAAACAGGGCTAAGGCAACGAGATGAAATATCCCCTATACTCTTTAATTGCGCATTGGAATACATTATGAGGGAATGGCAGAAGTCCAACCCTAGGAATGTTAAAATTGGAAGGAAAAATAATGAAATTGCGTTAAATTGCTTAGGATTTGCCGATGATCTGGCTTTCATGGCAGTTTCAATAGCAGAAGCAAAAGAACAGATAACGACTTAAGAACAGATCGCAAATAGAGTGGGACTAAGAATTTCATACGAAAAGACAAAGTTCATGACTACAGACCCACTAGTGATAAACGAAATTAGTTTAAACGAGAATAAGATAGAAAGGGTTGAGTCATTTAAATATCTTGGAGAAATTATCAGATATAACAATCAAGAAAAAGAATCCTGGGATCAAAGAAGAAACAAACTAAACAGAGCACAAATTACAACTAGATATACATACAATAAGAAGTCACTATCAATCCAGACCAAATTAAGACATTATAAAACAGTAGTTCAGCCGGAAGTTGCGTATTGCAGTGAACCCCTCTTCAATCTGAAAGGCTTGAAAGGCAAAATAGTAGGTGTCCTGAAAACAGAAAGAAGGATTCTAAGAGCGTGTATTGGCAAGAAACACTAGAAAGACGGGATGTGGGTGCTGTTGCCAAACAAGCAAGTATACAAACATACGGATTCAATACTAGACAAGATGAGAAAGAAGAGAGTTTCCTTCTTCGGGCATATTCTCAGAACACCAGAGACTAGAGTTTTAAAACAACTGGTGGAAAGATTGATTACATCCAAACAACATCCACGATGGATAAAAGAGGTCAAGGAAGACATGGCGGAACTACGGATTACAGAACAAGACTTAAGGCAAAAAACGAATAAATTGAAAATATTACACCAAAGTGAGACTAGATTTAAAGAAATAGAAATAAAGAGGAGAAAGGTGATTTATTCGGAAGCAGAACGGGAAAGAGGAGCCCAAGTGATGAGAGATTACTGGGCTAGGAGAAAAGCCTCCAAAAATTGATTGAGTGGTCTAATATGGCCGTAAAAGCAAAATAAATAAATAATAACTTTCTAACAAAAAGTAACTAACTAATTACAATAAAATGATTACATTAAATAAATTAAATCCTACTTACAAACGATACCACGTAAGCGTTAGATAATACGTAGTGCACATTGACCTTCTTCAAACGTAATTGTTAAGCACTACGCAGTATACACTCATCGAACACAGATCAAAGACTTACTGAACTTCAATACGGTGCGCTCCTTATATAGATGAAACTACGGAAGTCACAAGAACAGAGATTTTCGATATAATAATAAAAATGCAAGTTTTACAAAACGTAAACAACTCATTACCGACTTCTTCAGGTAGCCGCACAACAATAAGCTGACCTATACTAGGGCCTATACATCACAATTTGCGCGTTATATTTCTATTTCTTAGAAACCCTATTTATTAAATGAAAGTTGAAGCCTGTGTTTGGGACCGCTTATCTCGCCAGGTAAAAAACCTTAAAAATTTCAGGTACAGCTCGTTTTAAAGCATGGTTTTTTGTTATTATATTCGAATAAATTACGAATTACGGAAGTCTATTTGGCATTTTCTGGCGATTTGGAAACAAAATATGCAGACCAACCCGTTTTTAGCGCATTTTTTACTTACTCCACGTTTCAGAATAAGTAGAACGGTAAATTTTGAGAGGAAAAATAGGGCGTTTTAAAAGAGTGTTTCTGCAGGTTTTCTAATTAATGTCAGCTAAAATTCACCCTTTCGGTACAAAAAGTAAAGGAATTAGAGCGTTTTAAAAAAGTGATATTTTCATTCCCAATGGACTAAAAAAACGGATACATATTTTGTTACCAAATCGTTATAAAATGCCCAATACACTTCCGTGTTTCGTAATTTGTATAAAAATTAATAAAACACCTAGCTTTCAAATGAGCCGTACTTGAAATTTTTATGTTTTTTTATTTGGTGAGATACGCGGTTCCAAACACAGACTTTATCTTTCATTTTACGTACTTAATAACTATTATTTACATTATCATTTTTTAAATCTCGGTCTTTATCGAAAATTCTCGAACACTCTTTCCTTGTAGATATTGTCACAATATATTATTATTTCTTACAGAAAAATCTGTTTTTGTAAATTTTTTAATAAAGTATTTAAAACGAGCGCAAAAATGTAATATTGTGGACGATATGATAAATTTTTATATACTGTCAAATTATTCTATCCTAGGTACGTACAGACAATAAATATTTGCATTAGTATACAGGAATATCTGCATTATTCGTAATCAGTCTGATCCCAACCGCCTGATCACGGATTCAGAGAAGTTTTGAAAACAAACAGAGCAACGCCCCTTTGTATTTATTCAACTGTACGTTCCATGTGGGTTTCTGTGCAATATGGTGGCTAGGGGTGGTGGGTTGGGGATAAAATGGGTTCCCCATTTCCCCCTTCCATTAGTAGCTCGATCGTGTCAGCTGTCCTGTTCTCATGCATCAATTGCAAGGACCTACTCTCCTCTGTATTCCTCCCACCCAAAACCCCTCACTACCTACCTCTCTTATTTCGCATCCCCTTTCATCATACACTTGTCATATACCTCCATCCACTTTACCCAATTAACATTTTATCTTTAAACTTAATTTTTTCACTCTGTTAACATCTCTCATTTTACATTATTTTAAAATTCATCTCCTGTGAAATAAATATTTATTAGAGTTTTTCACAGTTCAAAACAGCGAACCAAAAATACAAAAAAATATGCAAAAATCTATTAAAAAATTGGGTCATAAATACATCTCTGTACATTAGAATCATCATTATGCAAAATATTTTTATTTATTTTATTTACAAAATAAAATTCATTCTAGCATTAGGACAGATAGAACTGTTGTTTATGAAATTTTGAATTCTTCTTTCCGTACAGTAAAATATGAGAGGAAAATTCGAGGGCATGCAAATTAATTGTTTATTTAAATGTTTTTATATTTATTTACATAAGGTAGTATTAACAAAATAAACTCATCACAGACAACAATTACATGGTAAATTGTTTTAACAAAATATTAATTACAAATATAACAATTTAATGAAAAGTGGATAAACAATTTAGCATCATTGTAAATAATTACAAATAAAACCAATTATAACAAAAACTTTATAACATAATAAAAATTATCAAAATTTTGATTAAAATTTCTTGTGTACCTGTAAGTGTCTGAAGAACAAAAAGTGTTTTTAAAATTTTGTGTTATCTTTAATGAAATGTTCTAAGACTCGTGGTTATTGCATCATGAGCACGTTTTTTAATGTTAATATTGTTTTATTGCAGTTATGTTGTTCCCTATGTATACCTACTGAAGTAAGTATTTGTGCATGAGTCAACAAATGTATATATTATCTTCAAGAATTTATTACATATTTTTTTATAACAGTATTTTTCTTTTACAATCAGTTTATAAGTACAAAAAACTTCAAGTAAAGACAAGTAAATCTGAGTAATGTCTTTAGAATTAAAATAAAAACCACACTCAGTAGTGTGTTTCATCAAGACTAAATGTGAAGAAAAATATGTACAAATTTAAACTTGATGAACTGTGAATCAATTTCTTGAAACACAAAGTTGTTGAAGCTGGAGATGATGACGATGATAGAGATGATAATGATGCCTATTATGAGATGACGATGATTAGTAGTTGAAGTAGAAAAGAAAAAAGAATGTTTAAATGTTTAACAAAATTGTAGAGGTAAGTCTAGTGTTTTAAAACGTTTCAGTCTGTGAGTATCTTCGCTGTTGTCGAGGAAGTTAATCGCTAATGGGTTCTGATGGTCTTCTAATTTTTGTAAATGTTTTTCGCTATGTTGTTTAATTTCTTCTTTTATAAAGGACAAGTTTAGGTCATTGTGTAGTATTCCATTGGTTACGTAGGCTACTAAGGGGCAGCAGTGATTAGTCTCAGGGATTTTGTTAGGAAGCGCTGTAGTATTTCTATATTTGATGAAATAGCTGTACCCCATAGCTCTAACCCGTAAGTTCAAACTGGTTTTAGTTTGCTTTGTATACGAGTACTTTATTTTCAAGGGAGAGTTGAGATTTACTGCCTAAGAGCCAGAACGATTGACGTAACTTCAGCCCAAGTTCCTTTCGTTTCATCCATATTTTACTTCTCCACGTGAGTCTTTGATCTAGATGCAAACCCAGATACTTAACTTCCTCCTTTTGTGGGATTAATGTACCGTTCAAGCTGACCACTGGACATGTTGGTTTCTTTAATGTAAACGTTACGTGTGTTGACTTATCCTCATTAATCTTCACTCTCCATTTCTTACACCATTCGAGAATGTTGTCAAGATGGGTTTGTAACTTCTCCAAGGCACATGTCGGAGAAGCGTCTGCCGCTAAAATTGCTGTGTCATCTGCAAACGTTTATATTATCTTAAAGTAAATTAAGTTTAATTACGTATTTAAAAATGTGCTGTAGTACGATATTCGTTGCATAAAAGTAATAATTTTAGTCCCTACAAATCAGACAGCTTACTCAGTGGGTCATGCTAGTAATTTAAAGCCCTACGGCGAAAGAAGAATAAAATAGAACAAAGAAAAATTATATTTTTGTATGTTTTAGTGTATTATTTATTATTATTTTGTATGAAATTGTACGGTAAATCAGCACTTTTTTATTAGTGAATTTAGGATATATAATTTCAGTTGATACGCAAGTGGCAAGCGGTAGTGAAAAATAAATATAATTTTAATCAAAATATAATTGTACAGGTGATGTAAAGTAGAAACTCAATGAATTAGGTTTCCATAGATAGGTTTATTTTTCTTAAATCTACGGGTAACTATCATTTACGATTTGTATTTTTTTGTTTGAAGAAGATCAAATAAAGAAAGTAACGAATTTTTTGTGGTTAATATTTGAAATTTAATTATTAAAAATAATTTAAAAAGTAATTTCCCCTAAAATAATTTAAAAAGTAATATTACTAACCTAAAAAATAATCCACTTACGATCAAACAAAGGTTATGTATTTTATTATTTCCATTTGTAAGAGAAAGCCGTGTGAGTGTTTCACACTAGATTTATTGTTATCTAAAATTGTTTAGAATTTTGGCCTCTGTTTATAAAAGGAATTTTGTAGCTACGCACAAATAAAATTTATTATCTCTAAATCAACATTGTTTAAGAAATTCTAAATCTGTTGATAATTTATCCATTTGCTTATACCTACATCATTGGCTCAACGGAGCTATTATTAAATGTAATTTAATAGAAGTTTTGGGATTCCAATTTTGTGAACTGATTTCTGAATGAATTTACCGTAGCTTTGAGAGGAATCCAATCAAATTGAATATCTTCCCTATCAAACTTTCTCATCTCCTGTCTTTCTCTTTCCTCTTAGTAGTTCTATCGCTTCAATTCTGTCCCTATCTTGGTTCTGATGGTTTAGGTATTGTGGTAGAAGGTACGCAGTAATGCTTTAGTACAGTCTAGCCGGTCGGTTGCTTTAGGCCGAGCACAGGTTATCTCAGTTCAACTGAATTCCACGGAAGAGAATTCCCGTGGTGTTTCTACAGTTTGGTTTTCTAGCTTCATTTACTTTGAATTGTTTGAATCTGGACGAAAACCAATAATCCATGATGGAATTGTGTTTAAGTCAACGCACATTTAAAGGTAAAAGGTTTGCATATAAAGGTTTGTGTACAAAGGTAAAACATCCCTCTTAACTTACTTCCATGTAGGTCATTCATATCATTTCTTTTAATATATTCCAGAGGTTTCAAATCAAAAAATTAACTTTTTAATGTACTCACCCTTTACATACATTACTTTTTATCCTTACACCCCAACAAAAACGCTAAAAACGAATAGTAAATTTCATGGATCATTTTTTGTGTATTGTCAGATTTCTTCGTTGTACCATTTAACTTTTTCTTGAACAAATGAGAAATAGGGAAGAAAAGTATTGTTATAATCGGTATTGTTGTAATCTCTGAATGCGGTATTTTTCAAAAGATTAACAAAAATCAACGTATTTTATTTTGCTATCCAGATCAAGAAAATAATTTGTTAAGCTCTATGTCCATAAGTAACCTACATAATTTAATAACTGTGCAAATTACAACCAGCAAAAAAATATTACAATTTGTGCATCAAAATTGAGTCATAAGTTTAGAAGATGATAACGCTTAATGGTCAATGCCTCAGAAAATCACAATCCTGTTAAGGGGACTTTGCCAGATTTTTGGTAGAAACGTCGATTATTTTATTTCCCGCGCTATTACCTTGATCTTTTAGCTTCTAAAAGGTATAATTTATAAAATTATGCATAAACTACTACGTTCGGTTGACCGATTTTATTAAATTGTTCATATATGCCCCCTCATGGTACCTAACTTACGTTTCAAGTTTCAACTTCGTACGATAATTCATTCTTGAAATAATTTGTTCACACAGGCCGATCGCTAAAAACATATTTTGGGTCCGAAGGACCTAAAAACGTGAATTTCCGGTGAAAACTCGATTTTGAAAAATCAACATGAACAAATATTTTTTCCCCACAATGCATACCGGGAAAGAGAAAATAAAAATTGAAAGACTGAAAACTAAATATAATGGATTAATAAAAAACGTAATAAATAAAACGTAGGAAGTATATTCCAAATGTCAGAAATACATAGTGCTTTGTCAAGATCAATCGTTTAAAATAAGCTTACATGAAATTATTTTAAAATTTTAACTGGTCGGTGTTCCGAAAGATTTAAATGTGAATTCTTTGTAAAATGGTTTCCTTTATTAAGCGAGGAGATAAAGTATTAAGCCAATACTCACCCCTACATGTAATATATCTTCTTACCTCCTTTGTAAAGTTCTTTACGTATAATTATTGATTCAAACCACCTACTTTCCTTGGCCTACTTTTACGATTTGTTCACTTTTTGTAACATTTTTCTTTGTATCCTTTAAAATCTTAATGTGGAACACGGTAAAAATACGTTTTGAGGCAATTATTACATCATATTACGAGAAAATACAACGAATTGCACTCACGCTATTTGTAAACTTATTTATAGCTGAGGTATTGCATTAAAATTGAAGAGCAAAGTAGACAAAGAAGGTTTGTAGAAAAATATAGTTTTGACAAAAATGTGAATGAACTTCTAAGAATCCCATACTTTGTGTATTGTTAGATATCATTCATTGTATCTTTTTACTTTCTCTTGAAGAAATGAAACATAGAGAAGAACATTATTGTTTTCATGTCGAATTTTCCAAATAACGTTTTCACCGAAAATAAACATTTTCAGGCCTCCTGAAAAAATACAGGTTTTTACCGATCGGTCTGGTATGGGTGTGTGTGTGTGTGTGTTTGTGAGAGAGAGAGAAAGAGAACAAAGCATACGTTAATTTTTGACTCCGCTGTCACGATTCTAAGCCACCCATCTATTCAATACTGAAGAACAGGGGTATCGTACCACCTAGAACCAACTAAAATATATAAAAATGCTATAATTCTTCTGTTAAACCAACTCGAAAGAAACAAAAATGAGCCAAATCTTTTATTAATTGTTTTTAAAAACTTTTAACAATGTTCTGAAAGTTTGAAGTCTTTCAATTCGTCAAAGTTTTTTGAACGTAGCACTTAATCCACATAAAAATATGGAAACCATACAAATGTTCTTCCCTAAAATTTTATATTAATAGACTATAAAAAAATACAACAAACTAGTATTCCAAAAAAGCAAATTCAATAAAATTTTCTCTTCAAAGAAATGTAAAATGCTATTAGAACCAATATAGGCTAAAGAGAAAAACCAATACTCTTTAGAAGAAAATTAAATTATCATACGTATGTACATTCTTTATTAAAGGAAAAATATTTATAATCTCAATACTGCACTGAAGACTCACAACTGTCAGAATTAATTCCCAACGAAAAGCTGTAGATGAAAATTTAATTAAATACATACAAAATAATAATACAAAAACTAAATAGATTAATTTATATTTATATAAGTAGGTGAATAGGTAAATAAATTGAATGTCATAACATTTAGAATAAAATTTTATTATTATGCATCGAATAATGTATGTGATTTTTCAAAATATCAAAACAGGGAATAAATTGATAATATTCATTATAATAAACGTAATTTTCAAACTAAACAAATAATTTTCATTCAGCTTGAGTTGTGTGTATTAACGAGTTAATTAATTTTGTGAATTAATTAAAATTTGTTATGGAATTCCATTGATTTCATTTTGAATTTATATGGGAATAATAATCTTGAAAATTCTACATCCTGAGATTTTTTTTTATATTTTTGTAAATACAAAAGCCCTCACAAACTGACTAACTCTATATTAGGAAATATTTTACAGGAAGCATTGAAATAATTGTGACGATGTAAGACGACATCACATTCTTATAGTGCAAAAAACAATTATTGGATTCCTGTACCTAGAGTTACCAAAATGCTATGCCTAAGACATTTTCGTTACCTGTCCACCAAATAGTACAACCCGCTTCCCCAAAATTATAAAAATATACGAAACATCATAAATTTTTTTAAAAAATTACAGAAATTGTAGTTTTGTACTACCTAGCAATGGTAGTACAAGATTTTTTATTTTTTTTATTTATTTATTTTTTTTTTTTGGTTTAACGTCCGACTGTTCTGCAATTACTGCTAAAGCAGACGGTGAAGGATGAATGATTTTTGTAATGTATGAAAATATGCCATGCCTGAATGGGATTCGAACCCAAGACCGCATGATGAGAGGCGAGCAAGTTACCAACTACACCAATTCGGCCGGCAATGCAGGCAGTACACGAGGAAGCTCGTGTTCTGATATTATGAATGTGAAGTTTGAAAAAAGAGTCCCTAAATTGACCTACCCAAGACATGGGAAACCATAGTTGAATAGATTTTTGCCACCACCTTCATAAGCTTAAAAGTAGAGATAGGTATGCGTATAATTTGTAATGCAATACGTAATGTGAAATTGTTTTTTCCTTTGTATAAAAAATCGTTTGTTTGGGAATCAAATCATAATTATTATTAAAATTTCATCTTTCTTTTAGCGGTAAATTATATAAAGGAAAAGTTATTTAAAGTTAACTGTAATTTAAAAGTACAAAAATTGTACTGTTTTGATAAAAAACTAAATTTCGGTTATTAATTTTATTTTATCTTTTTCTTCTTACTATCAAGGATTAGGCATAAGCCTGTTCCGAACTTACAAACAAATCAACACGTGTAAACAAACACGAGATATTCCAAACCGCACATCTCGACTACTGCTATCTTCTTGAGATGTTGGCATCTCACTTCTTCCAACTGGAACATATTCCGTAACTTTGAAGGGCATTTTCTCCTCTGGCATCCGTTCCAAATGTAGTCTCCATTAATTGCGGTACTCCTCCACCTTTTCATTCAAACTAAATACACCCAACTCAGATCTTATTTCCTTGTCATGTATTAGATCCAGCCTCGAGTAGCCCTTCAATCTTCTTAAAAATCTTATTTCAGCTGCTTGGATCCTACTTTCTTGGCGTTGTGTGGTAACCCATGACTCACTTTCATAAAGAAGGACTGAGGCTTCCATTACCTTGCAGAACTTCACTTATGTTTCTGTTCTAGCTCTGTTACCCAGTGTCCAGTTAATTGTACAACATATACCTTGGAAGTTATTTATTTTATGTTTTACATCCAAGGCCCTATCAAAGCTCACGTTGCATCTCAGGTAGTTACAGTGAGACACTTCATCTAATACTACATTGTCTAAAACAATCTTCGAACGAGTGGGATACTTCCCTCTGAATGCCATAACCTTTGATTTAGCAATCGAAACTCGTAAATTGTACCGTTTACATAAATCATTTAAAGCATAAACTGCTCTTTGAACCTCATCTTCACCTTCCTTTATAATTCACATGTCATTCGCAATTAACAAAGCATAATTATTTTACAAGTTTTTTAATAGATTTGTAATGTAAATTTAATGTAGTGTAAGCCTTATTCATATGTATTTGGCTATATTCATTGTAAATTGTTTATATTGTTGTAAATATTGTTCGACTTTTCAAATGGGAAAAAAATATGGAAATAAAATTACTTTTATTACCTACTATGATTATTGTAGGTTTCAAAAAAATTATAAAAAATAATCAGTAAATTAATAGAAGTATGTCAATGGATGTCCTCTACTCATTGTCATTTTGCAACTACAGTCAATTCCGGATAATTGGGGCAGATTGGGACCGGAGTATTTTGGCCCAATTAAACGGCTGGCCCTAATAAACGATTTCGTAAAATGTGGCGTATACGATTCTGTATTTTATTAAAATTATCATATACAGTTAAGGTACCTTTGGTCATGTTATGAGGGGACCAAAGTATCAAATATTGCATCTCATCATTCAAGGCAAAATATTAGGAAAAAGATCGGTGGGCAGGAGAAGGATATCCTGGCTGTGTAATTTGAGAAAGTGGTTCAGGTGTTCCTCAAATGAACTCTTTAAAGCAGCGGTCAACAAAATTCGTATCGCCATTATGATAGCCGACCTCCGTCATGGAGATGGCACGTGAAGAAGAAGAAGATCATATACAGTACATAAATTTTACATGCAAGTTTTATCCATATACACACGAAAAAAATAAAAGGGTATCAGAACAATGATTAACTTTTTAGCAAAACCTTTTGCCTTGGTTTTAAGCATTGGACCATTGACCCTAACACCTTGCGAAGTTACAATGGCAAACCATTCATTTACGTTTCTCAACAAATGGATCCTTTCTTCACGTTTTCTTTTCTGAGATGTTCCATGATCTTTTAATGCTCACTATTGGCGTATTTTCTTTTCTTGGAGCACGAAACAAAATATCGTAATTTTTGGTAGACCGGTTAGTTCCGATAGTTTACGTTGGCTTAAGTTAGTGGATACGTTTTAATTTTATCGAGAAGCTTTATCCGTTCACACAGTCATATCGTTACGCGGCATTTAAACTCACAAAGACGTTGATAGTAGGTACTATACTGTAAGCCTACGCATAAAAATATCAACAAAATGTGTGAAATGAATGGTAATTAAAAAAATAAAAAAGTACGCCTGTAGATAACAAAACAACCAGACTCGAAAAAAGTGTGTTACAGTACACTCATGAAATCACAAAAACTGATGATAAGCATTGAATTACGAACGTTCTGTGTACGTATGACAAGTGACAACTAACCATAAGTTGCAAGGAGGTTGTAAGATTGGGCATAACTAGTGGATATGACTCACTGAAATTAATGCAATGACGATTATGTAGCCTACACATTGTACTGTAAATAACATTTTTATTATGACTGATGTGCGATTACTGTTGTTTATCTGTTGAAATTTTTACTGCCTCTATCCTGCCTATTATCTTATCTAGCCGCTTAGAACCACGTGTTGTTCGTCGCTGGCCTGTAATGGTTTAAATAAAACATATATTGTACATACATCAGATTGGCCCCAATAAGCGGCATTATGGACCGAATGAACGGTGTACTTAACAATGTAAAATCCCGTTCTGTTTTTGTTCATTAAAGAACTGCCCCAAAAAACCGGCTTTCCCAATTAACTAGTGAACCAATCATCCGGAATCGATTGTAGTTCATTTACTTAAAGTAAACTGATTGTGAATCGTTAAAAAAAATTGTAATATAATCGTCAGTAAGATCTTAAATAAATGAACACAAAAATACCTACAATACTTTTTTATTCCTGTATGAAAAAGGTTGAGATTTTGTTTTATATATTTTTAACAACGTATAATGATTTTTGGATAAGATCCAGAAATATTTTCTTTGAACTAAAGAATATGAAAGAATATTTCTTATTTAAAATACTTTTTTGTTTTTGTACAGTTATTTCTTTAGTATAAAAGAGTGCAATATAGTATCGCAAAAGAACGGTGTAATAATGATGGGAAAAAGGAAAAATGATGAAATTTAATACTCTGGCAATGTAAACCAGGGAAACCTGAATTAAAATAGACGAGGAGAAAAAGAAATGTGTATATTTTAAAATATAATCAAGTTCGTTATTATCAGGCTGGAAATATAAAGGTAGTGGTTCGAGAGGGTTAGAATATACAGTTGCGTTATACGTTTAGTTAGCAAAGAGATGCACCCGGTATAGAGTAATGTGCCTGGGGGTGATCCACACGCGGCCACGCTTGTTCGATCTGGAATGATACCAGTTAATAAGCAGATACCCACATGGGAAATCAGACTTTGATAAAATGATTTAGGACTACAATACCAACAAGGTGAAATGATAATATTCACTACGTATACATACATATTCCACTGTATTCTCCAATCTATGTATTCCGGTATCTCACATTAGCCGCCGTATATTCACATATTAAGGATACTATGAATAATTTTGTGTTTCATTTGATACCTATGCATAATTATATGATTTTTCTCTTTGTATTTATAAATAATAAATTACTTACACATATAGATTAGATTTTGTTTTCATTACATATTTTAATAAACAAAATTAAATAAAGTGTGATAACTTTTCAAAAAATCCAGAAACATTTACCTAAAATAAGTAATTGAAGGTTTTTGGGTGAAAAAATGACAAGTATATTTGAAAATATTGGGAGAAAATTTTTACCAGCGAAAGGTGAAGTTTTTCTGTTCGGTACTTTTTTCATTAATTCTGTTTTTTTTTTTGTGTGAAATTAAAGCGGTAGAATATCTTTATATATATTATTTTTTCAATATGTTTATTTAAATTTTAAAAACAAGATAGGCTGCTTCATAGCTTAGTAGGTAGCGCGCTAGCCTTTAACGTGAAGGTCCTGGATTCGATTCCTGTCTAGGGCCTAGAAATTTTCACAGGTGAGAACCCACTGTTCTAGATACATAACCCACCGTAGTCGCTACCAAGCAGTTGATGCGGCTGTAAATAAAATAGACTAAAAAAATTTCAAATAAAAATGTATACTTATACTATATTGAAACTTAAGAGGCTAATCGGAATCAACTCTTGGATGCAGCTGCCGAAAGTAACATTTCAAAAATTCAAGCTTTTCAATTTAAATTTTTAAGAACAATTAGAAGTACCTGTCAGACGTTTCAAATGTAACCCCTCACAACGATCCCAAAAATAAGAATATATAATCATGAAAAGATGGAGTCATAGTTTACTAAATTAAGAATACAAGATAATAACAATAAATAAATAAAAACCACTGAACTGACAGTGATTATGTCAAAAATATTTTACGTTTCATATTTTTCCTTACCGTAGGTATATATATATTAAAATATAGGAAAGAAAAGTATTGTTTTCGTGTAATTTTTCTAAATCGAGATTTCACCGGAAAGCAATGTTTTCAGGTCCCCTGAACAAAACAAAATTTACCGATTGTTCTGTGTGTGTGTGTGTGTGTGTGTTCGTATGTGACCGTGCGCGCGCGCGTTTATCTATGTGTATGTGTTTCATATCCATCTTTTCGATATTTTTAGCAATCACTATCTAATTTCTTTTCTTGAAGAAAAACGAGTTTTCTTACATTAAGTATATTATGTTATTAATTTCGATACAATAATAATTTATTATTTAGTATTTAACACGTAGCAAACATGCTCCAAACATGCAGGTGGAATGTTAAATTATTTTCACTCAATCTGCTAGTTCCAGGGCTACTGGAGGGCTACCAGCTGAAAGGCTGGTTTGAACGAGGAGTGAGATGGTTTACGATAGCCTTCCTGACTGAGTAGAAAGATATGCTTATCGGCATGTCAGGCCTTCCGAAAACCACCTACTTTCCACCCTGCAAATGACACCTTCAATTCATTCACCACAGGGTTTGGCTGTGTAATCAAATTCATTACTCTCAGAAGAGATAATGCTGACTAGTGTCTTTTACACCTCAATTTCTTCTGTACTTAAATGCTTCAGTCATACAATTGACTGACCATGTGATAAGAAACAGAACTAATTTTTGTAGCCCTAAGACTAGCAGATAGAGTACAAATAATTTAACACTGTACTTGCCTGATTAACTATCTGTTACTTTAAATTACTTGCTTAACAAGACGTTAAACAGTATAATATTAAAACTAGTAATGAAACATTTTTTAATTTATAAATAAGTAGCTAAATATACCTATTAAAAATATGCGAAAACAGTTTGTGTTACTCGCTTAGAAGCTTCAGTAAGAAAACACTAGAAACAAAAAGTTTTGGAATAACTCAGAATAAGAAAACGTATTCAAAATATTGCACCGTAAGTTAAAAATATTGAACTGTCACAAAAACTTTTATTTAATATAATGTATTTATGGTAGAAAAGATAGAAAACGATTTTAAACGAAAAACTTTTCTACTAAAATGTAACAAAATATTTTGGCAAGTTGGATTGATCAAAAAGAATTAGAAGAAAAATCTCGGTTAGTTGAGCTTTATCTCCGGTCTTGAAATTATCAATCAGAGCTATGTGGATCAAACGTGGGCTTTTTTGTTAGATGATTTATATAGAAGTTGCTCTTTCTGGCTGTCACCTGATAAGAAAAAGTAGTTTCAAAATAACCACATACTGATAAATCTTTTCCTCCAGTTCAGATTGCATTGTTGTTTTCTGAAATAAATTACTAAACCTCCTTTCCATGTCCGTATATTTTCTTTTCTAACCACTGCATGCTTGTATTATCTTTGTAGTTTTTCTCTGGATTTATTACATTAAGACAGAACTTATAAAAATGTTATTTCATTCATTTTCTAAATAACTAATCGTCGCAAAAGTTGAAAAGTACTACTTTAAATTACAATATTATTTTTGAAGATGGAGTACAAAAAAAAATTGGGTTTAGTGAATTAAAAATAAAATATTAGTTTTACGAACCATAAAAGCCAATTGAGCATTGAAATATTGTTATTCTGTTCACTTTTAACTCGTGCAGGTTTAATAAACTATACAGTAAATACTATTTCATAATTAAAAAACTGAAGCTCAATAAATGAGTATTTTTCATTACTAAAACTTGCTTGTGTTATCATAAATACCGAACAAATAATGAATATATATATTGATATATAGATAATGAATATACAAATAATGATATATTGAAAACTAAAAAGATATATATATATATGATAATGAACAGCCAAAACAAAACAAGATTAAATATAAACTCACCTCAGAGTATTATATTGTTTCGAAATCTTTCGCCTCTCACGGAGACATCATCAAGAATTAAAAGACACTAAACACATATTTATATAACAAAAAACATTAAAACACTTATGGTCAACGACCACGTCAATTATTCCCTGTATCATAAACCATTCCGCGCGCGGTTATTCGGCCGAAATCGAGATGCGAAAGATCTCGAAACAATATAATACTCTGAGGTGAGTTTATATTTAATCTTGTTTTGTTTTGGCTGTTCATTATCATACTATATGTAGTGGTGCAAACAAAGGAAAATAATGTTTAATAAAATAATATATACGTATATATAATACAAACATTTTGTTTTCATAAAACCAAACTTTTTTTATTATTATTTTATAATGAATATTTTTCTTATTTTTTTAATAGCTGCAAAAACTACAATATATTATTCTAATTTAAAATAATATGAAGATCAGATGTTTATTAATGTCCTTTGAGTAAGATACCTTCCAACGATAGAAGTTCATCATCAATTTTCTTGACTTATTTTACCTTGGCACTTTAAAATAAATCTCTATGATATCTTCGTTTAAGTCGCCGAGTAAGTTTGAATAGTCTAAAAATAAGAGGGCCAGATGACTCGAATCTTCTTTGGTATTGTGTCTTGAAAATATGATTTTCTTATTGAATTATAAAGATGTATGTACTAACGTGGTACTGTAATGGTTTTGAGGAATTATGATTAAAACCTCCGTAGTACTTTGATACTGTTTTTAATTGTACGCCGGTCCGTAGTTCATATTTTGTCCACTATGCGCTGTGATGGGGATTACTGCTGCCGATAGAATGCGCCAGCAGTCATACCTCTCACAGCGCATGTACCAAGTGGCATCATATAGTATCTGCGACTGGCGAGGCAAGAGTTGAGCAGGTGACAGTATCGATACTCTGTGTTACGAGGAATCGATACGGGTAAGTGACAGCTCAACATTGAGTTTCATTCCAGTCATCTCTACCCCAGTCATCTCTACCCCTCGCTTCACCGGCGACTGCTCCCCTTCGGAGGCAGCGGTATAAGGTGTACGCTGCGTCGGCGACGCGCTCCTATTAGATTAGGCAGCGGTACAGACGATCCCTATTTCACTTAACCGGTGACTGCTCCTCCTCGGAGGCAGCGGTGAAGGTGATCGCTGTGTCGGCGGCTGCTCCTAATCTTTTAGGCAGCGGCGAAGACGACTTCCCTATCTCCCCCCTTCGATGTTTAAACTACGCCGCCGATGCCCGGCCGGGTCCTATGTGCTCAAACGACTGCGCTACTTGAAAGCCGGTGGCGACAATTGGCGCCCAACGTGGGGCGATTCGCGAAGAGTACTTTGTGAGGACCGACGACCATAGGACCCGACAACTACAATATCACTTTCTGGGTAAGTTTAAAATCCAGTGGCGCTCAATACAAGCTACAACATGGAAGTATCAGCCGAACAATCCTGCACAGCGGATGTTACCTGCATCCGGCCAACGACCGAGATCACGAACCAAGAAGGCATCCACTGCGCTCGACCGTTCCATCTCGCCAGTATCCAGCCTGCCACCGACCCGAGGTACGTCTGCCACAATTATCACAACATGGAGCTCGACCACTCCAGCGGTGCCTGTCACAATTCCATCCACAGTAACAGACACCACCTAAGACTCAGCAGCTGTAACACAGAATAGATGTCTAACACCATCATGCCAGCATCTGCCGGACAGCCTAGTCCGAGCAGTCTTCCGACGACAAAGACCTGGCGCATACTCAACCAACCTACACGTTCCAAACCACCTTTATCTTCTGCATTCCATTCAACTACCGCCAATCTAAACATGCCTTTCCAAGTACCTAACGAAGCTGTCTTTCCTTTTCACTCAGTATCCTTACAACACACGACTAACTTCAACCCACCAGCATCCTCCGACTAGCCAACCACTGCCTGAGCCACCCTCACTACAACTTCAAGACAACACAACTTCATGATTCCGCCACCAGTGAAAAGATTACTAGTTGGCATCAAATACAATCCTGTCCAGGAGAACAACGCACCGCCGCCGCCGACACAAACTTCGGACCACGCTACCCAGTGATCCACAAGTCTTAATATATGATATTCATGTGAGAGAGCCAGATTGGCGACTCATCGTTCCCGCAGCTGTCAGGAGCCACAAAAAATATCTATTATCACGACGAAGATCCCGCGGAGCATCCAGGAACCGAAGACACCTACCGAACAGCAGCACGACAATTCACATGGCCACAACTTCGAGCCCACATCGATCGCTACGTCACCCAGTGCCTGCTCTGCGCCTGCACCGAAGGCAACACCCACTCACCACCAGCTGACCAACGCCACGCCGCCCCTCTCATTCCAGGGAAACGGTCTGCCTGGCTCTGATGGCCCGTACCTTCTCAGGTCAAAACCGCAGCATACTGGACGTGCCGACTCATTCTCTCGAAGCCTACCCCATGCCGAATTCATAAGCGTACAAAATCATCACCACAATAAAAAACAGTGAGTTCAGTGCAGTGAAAAAAAAAAAAAATAAAAAATCCCACACACCATACAAGTCCGTTTTTAAATATGTATTAAATAAATAATGTGTAGTGTAAAAATATATGAGTAACTGTGAATGTTGTGTAGTAATAAAAAAAACCACTAACAAGTGATGTGTATATAATATAATATGTGTATTATAATGTAAATGTAGTGCAACGTATAAGTGTAAATATTAGTAAGTAAGAATACCTAATTATTAATCACTTAACTTTTAGCATGTAAGTATATCCTGTAATTGTACATAATTTAGCATAGTAAGTAGTTTTAATACCGCGGTTGCGCAACCATCTTATGTCTTTCCAATTATCAACCTAGCATCTAAGCGAGCCTGCGCGCTCAACCCTAGTATTAAGCGAGCCTGCGCGCTCAACCCTAGTATTAAGCGAGCCTGCGCGCTCAACCCTAGTATTAAGCGAGCCTACGCGCTCAACCCTAGTATTAAGCGAGCCTACGCGCTCAACCTAGAACTTAAGCGAGCCTACGTGCTCTACATAAATTCACACGGGCCTGTGAGCCCTCATTTTTTCTGTACATAATTTTTTGCCAAATAAACATTAACTCCGGACTCGGCTCTCTCGACCGCGGAGGAATTAATACTGTTTTTAATTGTACGCCGGTCCTTAGTTCATATTTTGTCCACTATGCGCTGTGATGGGGGTTGCTGCTGCCGATAGAATGCGCCAGCGATCATACCTCTCACAGCGCATGTACCAAGTGGCATCATATAGTATCTGCGACTGGCGAGGCAAGAGTTGAGAAGGTGACAGTATCGATACTCTCTGGTTGCGAGTAATCGATACGGGGAAGTCGACAGCTCAACATTGAGTTTCATTTCAGTCATCTCTACCTCCATCCCCTTACCCTCGCTTCACCGGCGACTGCTCCCCTTCGGGGGCAGCGGTATAAGGTGTACGCTGCGTCGGCGACGCGCTCCTATTAGATTAGGCAGCGGTACAGACGACCCCGATTCACTTAACCGGTGACTGCTCCTCCTCGGAGGCAGCGGTGAAGGTGATCGCTGTGTCGGCGGCTGCTCCTAATCTTTTAGGCAGCGGCGAAGACGACTTCCCGTCCTCCCCCTTCGATGTTAACATATACTTTTGAACTACGCCGCCGATGCCCGGCCGGTCCTATGTGCTCAAACGACTGCGCTACTTGAAAGCCGGTGGCGACAATTGGCGCCCAACGTGGGGCGATTCATGAAGGATTTCGTGAGAACCAACGACCATAGGACCCGTCACCTACAATCTGCACTTTCTGGGAAAGTATAAAATCCAGTGGCGCCCAATACAAACTATAACATGGAAGTATCAGCCGAACAATCTTGTACAGCGGATCTCTGCATCCGGCCAATGACCGACATCACGAACCAAGAGAGTGTATCCACTGCGCTCGAACGTTCTATCTCGCCTATATCCAGCCTGCCACCGACCCGAGGTACGTCTACCACAACATGGAGCTCGTCGACACGGAACACAACCACTCCAGGGGTGCCTGTCACGATTCCACCTACAGTAACAGACACCACTTCGGAGTCAGCAGCTGTAACACAGATGTCTAACACCAGCATCCGCCGGACAGCCTAGTCCGAGCAGTATTCAGACGACAAGAAACATGGCTCTTACTCAACCTACCTACACGTCCCAAACCACCTTATCTTCTGCATTCCATTCAACTACCGCCAATCTAAACATGTCTTTCCAAGTACCTACCAAATCTATCCTTCCTTTTCACTCAGTATCCTTACAACAGATGACTAACTTCATCCCACCAGCATCCTCCGACTAGCCAACCACTGCCTGAGCCACCCTCACTACAACATCAAGACAACACAACTACATGATTCCGCCACCAGTGAAAAGATTACTCGTTGGCATCCGATACAATCCTGTTCAGAAGAACAACATACCGCCGCCGCTAATACAAACTTCGGACCACGCTACCCAGTGATCCACAAGTCTTAATATATGATATTCATGTGAGAGAGCCAGATTGGCGACTCATCGTTCCCGCAGCTGTCAGGAGCCACATAAAATATCTATTATCACGACGAAGATCCCGCGGAGCATCCAGGAACTGAAGACACCTACCGAACAGCAGCACGGCAATTCACATGGCCACAACTTCGAGCCCACATCGATCGCTACGTCACCCAGTGCCTGCTCTGCGCCTGCACCGAAGGCAACACCCACTCACCACCAGCTGACCAACGCCACGCCGCCCCTCTCATTCCAGGGAAACGGTCTGCCTGGCTCTGATGGCCCGTACCTTCTCAGGTCAAAACCGCAGCATACTGGACGTGCCGACTCATTCTCTCGAAGCCTACCCCATGCCGAATTCATAAGCGTACAAAATCATCACCACAACAAAAAACAGTGAGTTCAGTGCAGTGAAAAATAAAAAAAATAAAAAATCCCACACACCATACAAGTCCGTTTTTAAATATGTATTAAATAAATAATGTGTAGTGTAAAAATATATGAGTAACTGTGAATATTGTGTAGTAATAAAAAAAAACCACTAACAAGTGATGTGTATATAATATAATATGTGTATTATAATGTAAATGTAGTGCAACGTATAAGTGTAAATATTAGTAAGTAAGAATACCTAATTATTAATCACTTAACTTTTAGCATGTAAGTATATCCTGTAATTGTACATAATTTAGCATAGTAAGTAGTTTTAATACCGCGGTTGCGCAACCATCTTATGTCTTTCCAATTATCAACCTAGCATCTAAGCGAGCCTGCGCGCTCAACCCTAGTATTAAGCGAGCCTGCGCGCTCAACCCTAGTATTAAGCGAGCCTGCGCGCTCAACCCTAGTATTAAGCGAGCCTACGCGCTCAACCTAGAACTTAAGCGAGCCTACGTGCTCTACATAAATTCACACGGGCCTGTGAGCCCTCATTTTTTCTGTACATAATTTTTTGCCAAATAAACATTAACTCCGGACTCGGCTCTCTCGACCGCGGAGGAATTGATACTGTTTTTAATTGTACGCCGGTCCTTAGTTCATATTTTGTCCACTATGCGCTGTGATGGGGGTTGCTGCTGCCGATAGAATGCGCCAGCGATCATACCTCTCACAGCGCATGTACCAAGTGGCATCATATAGTATCTGCGACTGGCGAGGCAAGAGTTGAGAAGGTGACAGTATCGATACTCTCTGGTTGCGAGTAATCGATACGGGGAAGTCGACAGCTCAACATTGAGTTTCATTTCAGTCATCTCTACCTCCATCCCCTTACCCTCGCTTCACCGGCGACTGCTCCCCTTCGGGGGCAGCGGTATAAGGTGTACGCTGCGTCGGCGACGCGCTCCTATTAGATTAGGCAGCGGTACAGACGACCCCGATTCACTTAACCGGTGACTGCTCCTCCTCGGAGGCAGCGGTGAAGGTGATCGCTGTGTCGGCGGCTGCTCCTAATCTTTTAGGCAGCGGCGAAGACGACTTCCCGTCCTCCCCCTTCGATGTTAACATATACTTTTGAACTACGCCGCCGATGCCCGGCCGGTCCTATGTGCTCAAACGACTGCGCTACTTGAAAGCCGGTGGCGACAATTGGCGCCCAACGTGGGGCGATTCATGAAGGATTTCGTGAGAACCAACGACCATAGGACCCGTCACCTACAATCTGCACTTTCTGGGAAAGTATAAAATCCAGTGGCGCCCAATACAAACTATAACATGGAAGTATCAGCCGAACAATCTTGTACAGCGGATCTCTGCATCCGGCCAATGACCGACATCACGAACCAAGAGAGTGTATCCACTGCGCTCGAACGTTCTATCTCGCCTATATCCAGCCTGCCACCGACCCGAGGTACGTCTACCACAACATGGAGCTCGTCGACACGGAACACAACCACTCCAGGGGTGCCTGTCACGATTCCACCTACAGTAACAGACACCACTTCGGAGTCAGCAGCTGTAACACAGATGTCTAACACCAGCATCCGCCGGACAGCCTAGTCCGAGCAGTATTCAGACGACAAGAAACATGGCTCTTACTCAACCTACCTACACGTCCCAAACCACCTTATCTTCTGCATTCCATTCAACTACCGCCAATCTAAACATGTCTTTCCAAGTACCTACCAAATCTATCCTTCCTTTTCACTCAGTATCCTTACAACAGATGACTAACTTCATCCCACCAGCATCCTCCGACTAGCCAACCACTGCCTGAGCCACCCTCACTACAACATCAAGACAACACAACTACATGATTCCGCCACCAGTGAAAAGATTACTCGTTGGCATCCGATACAATCCTGTTCAGAAGAACAACATACCGCCGCCGCTAATACAAACTTCGGACCACGCTACCCAGTGATCCACAAGTCTTAATATATGATATTCATGTGAGAGAGCCAGATTGGCGACTCATCGTTCCCGCAGCTGTCAGGAGCCACATAAAATATCTATTATCACGACGAAGATCCCGCGGAGCATCCAGGAACTGAAGACACCTACCGAACAGCAGCACGGCAATTCACATGGCCACAACTTCGAGCCCACATCGATCGCTACGTCACCCAGTGCCTGCTCTGCGCCTGCACCGAAGGCAACACCCACTCACCACCAGCTGACCAACGCCACGCCGCCCCTCTCATTCCAGGGAAACGGTCTGCCTGGCTCTGATGGCCCGTACCTTCTCAGGTCAAAACCGCAGCATACTGGACGTGCCGACTCATTCTCTCGAAGCCTACCCCATGCCGAATTCATAAGCGTACAAAATCATCACCACAACAAAAAACAGTGAGTTCAGTGCAGTGAAAAATAAAAAAAATAAAAAATCCCACACACCATACAAGTCCGTTTTTAAATATGTATTAAATAAATAATGTGTAGTGTAAAAATATATGAGTAACTGTGAATATTGTGTAGTAATAAAAAAAAACCACTAACAAGTGATGTGTATATAATATAATATGTGTATTATAATGTAAATGTAGTGCAACGTATAAGTGTAAATATTAGTAAGTAAGAATACCTAATTATTAATCACTTAACTTTTAGCATGTAAGTATATCCTGTAATTGTACATAATTTAGCATAGTAAGTAGTTTTAATACCGCGGTTGCGCAACCATCTTATGTCTTTCCAATTATCAACCTAGCATCTAAGCGAGCCTGCGCGCTCAACCCTAGTATTAAGCGAGCCTGCGCGCTCAACCCTAGTATTAAGCGAGCCTGCGCGCTCAACCCTAGTATTAAGCGAGCCTACGCGCTCAACCTAGAACTTAAGCGAGCCTACGTGCTCTACATAAATTCACACGGGCCTGTGAGCCCTCATTTTTTCTGTACATAATTTTTTGCCAAATAAACATTAACTCCGGACTCGGCTCTCTCGACCGCGGAGGAATTGATACTGTTTTTAATTGTACGCCGGTCCTTAGTTCATATTTTGTCCACTATGCGCTGTGATGGGGGTTGCTGCTGCCGATAGAATGCGCCAGCGGTCATACCTCTCACAGCGCATGTACCAAGTGGCATCATATAGTATCTGCGACTGGCGAGGCAAGAGTTGAGAAGGTGACAGTATCGATACTCTCTGGTTGCGAGTAATCGATACGGGGAAGTCGACAGCTCAACATTGAGTTTCATTTCAGTCATCTCTACCTCCATCCCCTTACCCTCGCTTCACCGGCGACTGCTCCCCTTCGGGGGCAGCGGTATAAGGTGTACGCTGCGTCGGCGACGCGCTCCTATTAGATTAGGCAGCGGTACAGACGACCCCGATTCACTTAACCGGTGACTGCTCCTCCTCGGAGGCAGCGGTGAAGGTGATCGCTGTGTCGGCGGCTGCTCCTAATCTTTTAGGCAGCGGCGAAGACGACTTCCCGTCCTCCCCCTTCGATGTTAACATATACTTTTGAACTACGCCGCCGATGCCCGGCCGGTCCTATGTGCTCAAACGACTGCGCTACTTGAAAGCCGGTGGCGACAATTGGCGCCCAACGTGGGGCGATTCATGAAGGATTTCGTGAGAACCAACGACCATAGGACCCGTCAACTACAATCTGCACTTTCTGGGAAAGTATAAAATCCAGTGGCGCCCAATACAAACTATAACATGGAAGTATCAGCCGAACAATCTTGTACAGCGGATCTCTGCATCCGGCCAATGACCGACATCACGAACCAAGAGAGTGTATCCACTGCGCTCGAACGTTCTATCTCGCCTATATCCAGCCTGCCACCGACCCGAGGTACGTCTACCACAACATGGAGCTCGTCGACACGGAACACAACCACTCCAGGGGTGCCTGTCACGATTCCACCTACAGTAACAGACACCACTTCGGAGTCAGCAGCTGTAACACAGATGTCTAACACCAGCATCCGCCGGACAGCCTAGTCCGAGCAGTATTCAGACGACAAGAAACATGGCTCTTACTCAACCTACCTACACGTCCCAAACCACCTTATCTTCTGCATTCCATTCAACTACCGCCAATCTAAACATGTCTTTCCAAGTACCTACCAAATCTATCCTTCCTTTTCACTCAGTATCCTTACAACAGATGACTAACTTCATCCCACCAGCATCCTCCGACTAGCCAACCACTGCCTGAGCCACCCTCACTACAACATCAAGACAACACAACTACATGATTCCGCCACCAGTGAAAAGATTACTCGTTGGCATCCGATACAATCCTGTTCAGAAGAACAACATACCGCCGCCGCTAATACAAACTTCGGACCACGCTACCCAGTGATCCACAAGTCTTAATATATGATATTCATGTGAGAGAGCCAGATTGGCGACTCATCGTTCCCGCAGCTGTCAGGAGCCACATAAAATATCTATTATCACGACGAAGATCCCGCGGAGCATCCAGGAACTGAAGACACCTACCGAACAGCAGCACGGCAATTCACATGGCCACAACTTCGAGCCCACATCGATCGCTACGTCACCCAGTGCCTGCTCTGCGCCTGCACCGAAGGCAACACCCACTCACGACCAGCTGACCAACGCCACGCCGCCCCTCTCATGCCAGGGAAACGGTCTGCCTGGCTCTGATGGCCCGTACCTTCTCAGGTCAAAACCGCAGCACACTGGACGTGCCGACTCATTCTCTCGAAGCCTACCCCATGCCGAATTCAGAAGCGTACACAAATCATCACCACAACAAAACAGTGAGTTCAGTGCAGTGAAATTTAAAAAAAAAATCCCACACACCATACAAGTCTGTTTATAAATCTGTATTAATATAACGTGTAGTGTAAAAATATATATGTAATTGTAAATATTGTGTAGTAATAAAAGAGCAAATACTAAATGTGATGTGTATATAATGTAAATGTAGTGCAACGTTTAAGTGTAAATATTAGTAACATTAGTAAGTAAGAATTCCTCAATATTATAATCACCTAACTTTTAGCATGTAACTTAAGTACTTCCTGTAATTGTACATAATGTAGCATAGTAAGTAGCTTTTAATACCTCGGTTGCAACCATCCTTTCTTCTTTTCAATTATCAACCCTAGCATCTAAGCGAGCCTGCACGCTCAACCCTAGTATTAAGCGAGCCTGCGCGCTCAACCCTAGTATTAAGCGAGCCTGCGCGCTCAACCCTAGTATTAAGCAAGCCTACGCGCTCAACCCTAGTATTAAGCGAGCCTGCGCGCTCAACCCTAATATTAAGCGAGCCTACGCGCTCAACCTAGAATTAAGCGAGCCTACGTGCTTTAAATAAACTCACATGGGCCTGTGAGCCCTCATTTTTTCTGTACATAATTTTTTTGCCAAATAAACATTAACTCCGGACTCGGCTCTCTCGACCGCGGAGGAATTGATACTGTTTTTAATTGTACGCCGGTCCGTAGTTCATATTTTGTCCACTATGCGCTGTGATGGGGATTACTGCTGCCGATAGAATGCGCCAGCAGTCATACCTCTCACAGCGCATGTACCAAGTGGCATCATATAGTATCTGCGACTGGCGAGGCAAGAGTTGAGCAGGTGACAGTATCGATACTCTGTGTTACGAGGAATCGATACGGGTAAGTGACAGCTCAACATTGAGTTTCATTCCAGTCATCTCTACCCCAGTCATCTCTACCCCTCGCTTCACCGGCGACTGCTCCCCTTCGGAGGCAGCGGTATAAGGTGTACGCTGCGTCGGCGACGCGCTCCTATTAGATTAGGCAGCGGTACAGACGATCCCTATTTCACTTAACCGGTGACTGCTCCTCCTCGGAGGCAGCGGTGAAGGTGATCGCTGTGTCGGCGGCTGCTCCTAATCTTTTAGGCAGCGGCGAAGACGACTTCCCTTTCTCCCCCCTTCGATGTTTATATTTTTGAACTACGCCGCCGATGCCCGGCCGGTCCTATGTGCTCAAACGACTGCGCTACTAGAAGCCGGTGGCGACAACTTTTATGTTTAAATGACTCGGCGAGCTCTAAAATTGAATCCCATTACGTCCTAATCAGACTGTAGCTTGAGAAAGATTTTCTCACAGGAGTAGTTTATTGTCAAAATAGGTAAAGTATTGACTTTTCTCTTATTAAAGAAATCTATTAAAGTTTTGTTTCCTCAAATATCTATCTTATTCACTTATTGAATCATTTTTTAGTTACATATTATTTTATTATTATAATCCATAATAAATTTATTAATAATATATTTATAATGCCCAATGGTAACACTTAATGGATTGGTAAACCCCTTAAGAACAGTGTGTGAAATATCAATTAAGTTGGAAACACAAATAAAATTGGTTGTGTGTTCCAAAATTAATAAACTGAATGTTAAATGAAAAAATTAGGCGTTACAATCTTGTTTTTTTAGTACATAAAACTCAGTTATTTTTATAATTATTTCTTCAATTGTGTTAAGTGTATGAAGTAAATAGTTTAAAACAAAAAACCAAGCATAAGAAAATTATCAACATATTATTATACCATTGTAAAAAATTAAACTACTGAGGTTTGCGCTTAAATTTATTGATCAGTATAAACTAATGAAGACGTTGACTTATTTTAATTTAAACTACTTCATCTCAGACAGTCTCGGAAGTGGGGTCGTTGACACGAAGGGATGTTTAATGTTTTGCTGCCCATCATGAAAATGTATTTTATTAGATTGCTTATTATAATTGAATATAAATGAATTTATTAGGTAAGAAATTCACGAGAATTATTTAAATTAATTAAACCAATGAAAACAAGAGAACAGTAAAGTTACTAGTAGTGAACTTACAATATCCGACAGTTTTATATTCGCATTGACTTTTGAGTTTATTACAGGCTTCTTTGTAAATCAGAAGCTAATGACCTTCCTAAAGGCTAACGTACCTTACTTGCATTCTGGTTGTTATTTCCTAGAAATGAATAAATAGAAGATACCATAACCAGGAAATACATTGTATTGATTAATTCTGGAAAGACGACGATATGTAAGAAAAGTTTTCATTAGTAATATACATGTTATCACAAAAATTTTAAATAAGTTTATGCATTTATTTAATATTAGTAAACGGCAGTGAGTAAAACACTACTAGTAACTTGTACCTATGAAAATAATATATTATATTCATGTGAGGATTTACAGCCCCAGCCGTATCTCGCTTCCTAAGCACCACCTCTCTTTGTCTTGCCAGTCAAATTAAGTTTCTGCTTTTTTATAAGTACTTCTTTTAAAATAAGTTAGCTTCTTGGAAATCCGTCACAAAGACTTTGCCTCTTGCATACCTGCCAACCACGTCAACTCTGGCCTACCCCTCCTTCTAGTATCGGCTGGTGTCCACTCCCATACCCTCTTTGGCCACCTACTATCCTCCATCCTCTACAATGGTCAAACCATTTTAGTTGCTTCCGGGACATGTTACCCATGATATTTCCTTAAATACCAATTCTTCTCCGTAGTTTAGAATTTGGAATTGGATAGATGTGCGACACACTACATCTCCGTCTCCAGAAATCCATCTCCACAGCTTTTAAGCGATCCTTTTGCTTCTTAGTCAATACCCACACTTCCGCACTATAGCAAAACACAGTCTTCAGGAGAACATGATAAATATAAATATTCGTCTCCTTCCGCACTGCCAAAGGACAGAATTTAACTGCCTTATAACCCTTCGTCCTTGCGAAATCTTGCTGTTTACTTCCGCTGTACTTGTTCCACTCCTATCAAACACGTCTTCCAAGTATTTAAAACAGAAAAAATAAATACTTCTTTCCATAGAAAAAATAAATACTTTCGAAACTTCATTTTGACTTATTAAAATTAATAAGTCTTATAATACTCGTATATCATTTCTCTTAATTTAATTAGTAAATTTTCATAATCATATTTTCGTACCTATACATGTATTGGCCAACACGTTCATGTCGTCGTGTGTTTTCCTGTCCCATACTGTAGAAAAATTCTCTAGTTGTTAGGTTATACCGTTGAGAATAAACAAATAGCTAGAAAGATCTTTGCTACTTCTTGTTCAACAAATATATATGAAGTTTTTTTACTTTATTATAATTAGTTGTGCCTGTAAATTTCTTTACAATAAGAAATACGCTTATGGTAATGATGATACAAAAACAACATGGACGATATAAAAAAACATAAAACCGATCTATGGAGAGTTGCGTTTTTCTTCTAATTCAATGTTGCATAACAGTTTTTGCAATGGTTAATAGTTTATTTTAGGGATCTAAATTTTTAAGGAAGCAACAAATCTCCGTTCCTAACTCCCTTTAGTCTTTTAAGAGAGTGCCCGATAAAGTAACTAAGCTGACCTGATTATTTCGTTTTTACTTTTCGCTAATTTTATATGGAAACGTTGATAGTACTGTTTCGAATACGTAAGAAACTTGCTAGTCATTGCATATAATCTTGTTTCGTACATACCAAAGGTAAATGCTCTGAATTGGCAAGACGTAACTGGCAGGTCGAGTGTTAAATTATTTGCACTGGATCTGCTGGTTCCAGGGCTACAAAATATAGTATTGTTTCTTTATCACGTGGTCAGCCAATTAATTACGAGTATATGATTGAAGCATTTAAGAACAGAAGAGGTAGAGATGTAAAAGATGCTAGTCAGAGTTGTCTCCTCTGAGAGTTACGAATTTCATTATACAGCCAGACCCTACGGTGAACGAAGCAAAGGTGTCATTTGCAGGGTGGAAAGTAGATGCTTTTCAACTGGCCTGGCATGCTGATAAGCATAATTCCACTCAGTGAGGAACGCATGTGTAAACCACCTGAATCCTCGTTTTTCTAGCAAACTGTCTAGAGCTGAGTCCCAGTCTTTCAGCTGATGCCTAGTCTTTCAGCTGATGCCCTAAACAACAACAAGCATTTTCTTCTGAAAATAAGTGTTTGTCGTCTCAGTAATATACGAAGTTTCCATCTGAGTCTGTTGTCAAAAAATATTCTTAAATATCTAATCATGTCTGTGAATGGGATAGGTGTATTGTTATGAAGTTTAGAATACTTTTACAATTTAACTTTAAATTCAGTTTATTGGTATATGTATTTAAATACAAAAAATATTAACTCACTAGAAATAAATCAAATATACTAAACTTAAGTATAAATCAAAAAGTTAGCGTTAAGAGTTTAGAAAAAGTCAACCCAACTTACTAGACATAATAACTATAAAATACGAGAAGGATCGAATAAGCACATACGGTGGTAAACACGTCAAAAATGGGACGTGATGATGGATTATTGTATAGAAGGGAGATGAACGCCGTGATTGATCAAGTAGTCATTTTCAGTTAAGAGCGATGCATCGTAGCGGTATTACAATATTAGCATTGCACAATCAATATTGGAGATTGTTCAAAAATTACTTATATTTCATACTTATAGATAGAACTATAAATTCACCGGTATATATCAATACCTTTTTTTAAATTAACAAACAATATTACTCATATTTTATCAAACGTTTTCATAGTTATTTATCATACACTGACAAACATTTAAATATGTCAAATTTTTATGTTACATTTTTCGTAGAAATTAACAAAAATATTTAATTGCTTCTTTTATCTTGCATTTACTCCAATCAAATTCAAAATATTTCTTAATTTTTCTTTTTAAAACGTGTATTCTTTTTTCATTCTTTCCTTTAACAGTTTGATGTTTAGAACTGTTCCCACTTTAAAAGAGAACTTTCATAGGTAAATGGATTACCCCTTCACTATTTCATCATCATCATCAACTATACGGCTTAGGCTTTACCCAGCCTGTTCCGTTGCAATGGTAGTTGTTTTCTTCTTTTGTTGCTTTCTTTTGAAATTGTCATTTGTTAAAAGATTGTATATTTTAAAAGTATACTTTGTAATTTAGTAAAATTCATCATCGAAACCTGCGTCTTTACATAAATTATTGCTCCTAATTGGAAAGTTCGAGTCCATTCCGATCGATGCGTTCCTACAGTTGGTCCTCCCATCGCTTCCTCGGTCTCCCAATTCTTCTTCTTCCTCTCGCTCTATAGTGCCACAAAAACTTGGGTATCCTACTCTCCTCCATTCTCTCTACATGTTCCCTCCAACTGTTCCTATATTTCCTGATAATATCGCTAATATTCTCAACATGAAGTTGATTTCTTATTATCTCACTTCTAATCCTATCCCTGAGAGTGCAACCCGCAATACTTCTCAGAAAGCGCATCTCTGCTGCCTCGATTCTTCTGTATTGACGAGAGGTCAGTGTCCATGCTTCGGAGCCGTACAACAGAACCGGCCTAGCCATTACCTTATAAAATTTAATAATTGTCTCCTTCCTTACTTTCCCTTTTAATGTTCTGCTTATGGTTCCTAATAGACGTTGGAATTTATGTATTTTCCAGTCCACATCTTCACTCTCCCCATAGGATAATCTACATCCTAGGTACTGGAACCCTGACACCTGCTCCAATATCTGATCAGCCAAAACAATTTTGCTTCTAAGAGGTTCCTCTCCAACAAAACCCCACACCTTCGTCTTTGTTGCCGATATTTCCAAGTTATATTCCTTATAAATTTTGCTCAGTGAATATACAGCTCGTTGCAAATTATCCTCCGAGTCTGCAAACACTACCTGATCATCTGCAAACAATAGAGTGTCTAGAGGCATACCATCTACTAAAAACCTCGTTTTTAATTTGTTTCGCCAGTTGCTTACGGCATCGTCAATATAAATGTTAAATAATACGGGTGATAAGGGACACCCTTGTCTCACTCCTTGTGTTATCTCTCTTTTTCCTGCACCAGTTTTACCTCCCACTTTTATCTGTATTTTTGTGTTCTGGTACATACTTTGTATCACTCTGACTAGATGTGTAGGTATACCCCTTTGTATTAAAATATCCCATAGCTTCTTTCTCTTAACCTGATCAAAAGCCTTCACATAGTCCAGAAAAGCAACAAACGTCGGGACGTTGTACTCTCTATGCTTCTCTACAATTTGGTTCAAGGCGAAAACACAGTCTGAGCACGACCTTCCCATCCTGAAGCCGCTTTGTTCTTCACCCAGTATCCCCTCCGCGATAATCTTCAGCCGGTTAGTTATAATCTTTGCATAGACCTTGTAGCCCGTGTTAAGGAGGCTGATGCCTCTATAGTTTCCGCAGTCTTTCCTATTTCCTTTCTTAAATACTGGTATTACCACAGACTCTCCCCATTGTTCAGGTATCTGTCCTAGCTTCCAACACCAGTTAAAGAATGACAGCAGCCTCTCTAGGAAACTCCGAGAGGCATACTTGATCAGCTCAACATTAATTCCATCCGGCCCCGGAGCCTTCCTATTTCTACTTGCTCTCAATGCTTCCGATATCTCTTCCATAGAAAGGTCGTCCACATTAGTGTCATTGGGCAAGTTGGTTACATTTTCTTCGCCAGACGTCCATAATTTCTCGAAAAAGTCCAACCATTCCTCTTCTGGTATAGGATTTATCGATATATTATCCTTGACCTCTCTGTTTAACCTGCTTAGAAATTTGTAAGCATGCTCCTGTCTACCATGGACGTCATGCTCAATTTGGCTGACAGTTCTTTCCCATCCTTCTCTTTTGCGTTTCCGTATTTCTTTTTTAGCGGCCGCCGACCTTCTGTGGTATTCTTCTAGATCCTGTTGCGATCTACTCTGCAGATATCTCAAGTAAGCCTCTTTTTTAGTTCGAACCAAGCTTGCCAATTCTTCATCCCAAAACGGTATCCCTTTGCGATTACCTCTCTTTTTCCTCTCACCTAGAGACTCCGCTGCAGCTCCTCTCATGCAATCCACTAATTGCATCCATTCCCTGTTAATATTTAAATCCATCGGGTATTTATTTATATGCTCGTCTAATCGGTTTTTGTATAGGTCTCTAATACTTGGTTGGTCCAGAAGATTGACCCTATAAGTCACATCTGCAGTTATTTCTTTTTTATTTCTTTTAAATTTACGGGGTAATACTATTTTTGATATCAGCAGAAAATGATCACTGTACACGTCAAACCCTCTATATACTCTAGTATCCTGAACTAACGGGAATAGTCTACTGTTTACTATAACGTAGTCGATGATAGACTTACTTCCTCGAGCCGCCCACGTATATTGGTGTATTTCTTTATGTGGGAAAAAGGTATTCATTATTTTTAATGAGTTCCTCGAAACAAAGTCTCTTAGAGCCGTTCCATTATTGTTCAGTGTCCTTTCCCCATATTTACCAATCGTACCATCCATCTCTATGCTTCCAATTCTAGCGTTAAGGTCTCCTGCTATAACTATATAATCCCGCTGATCCAGTCCCTGCATGAAGTCCTCCAGATCATTATAAAAGTCTTCCGTTTCGTCACCCTTACCCTCTTCTGGCGCATAAACTGCCAATACTGTCATAAAACCTGCGCTTGTTTTCATTCGTATACTCATGATTCTCTCGCTGAAAAAGTTATAAGACTCAACCCTGTCTTTAAATTTTTTATGCATTACAATTGCTACTCCTGCCTTCGCTCTCACCTTCACCTCTACTCCACTATAGAAAAGCATGTAATCTCCAACTTCCTTTGAGCCTTTTTGTTTCCTCTTAGTTTCACTGATCGCTATTATGTCTATCTGTGCGCTCTTCAGCTCCTTCACCAAGATCTCTTCCTTCCGGTATAAACTCCTAACATTCCATGTTGCTATTTTCAGTCTTTCCGATGTCCAAAAATCTTTTTTATTTTTTCGTGTCCAGTTTGTTTTCCGTGAATCCGTCCGGCTATTTCTTACCATTGCATTGAAAGTAGAGTTCCCACTTTAAAAGAGAACTTTCATAGGTAAATGGATTACCCCTTCACTATTTGTGCTGCGAATTAAACTATCAGACAACCTCTAATAACATTACATACAAGATTTGAACAGATACTGATGCAGTTTTTAATAATGCACTTTTCTGCTAAACTAAGCATTAGACAGAAAAAAAATTAAACACAAATATTGTAGTACATATTTAATTTACTTTTAGTTTTTGCGTTCCTGCTTCATATATATATTGTTTTATTACAGGTCCGCAATTAGAAAAAAACTGGTATTGGTGAAGTTTCTTACAGAAAATCAAAAATTTCTACTAAACAAAGTATCTGATGAGGAAGCATTGTCTAAAATAACTCCTAACCCTATGGACAATATTTTAGTCCCCCGAATTAAATCCTCAGAGTAAGATTAGTTCTAGTTGCTTTGTTGGATGATGTGATCTACTTAGGAATTTCCCTGTGCATAAGTAATTAAATGAATTGTAAAAGAGATAAAGAAAATTTCACATCTGACCAAGAATCAAACCCGGGCCCCTTGTAATCAAAGGGTATTTAATTATAATTTGTCTTGAAAGTCATACTCAAATCCTAATTCTATATTATTTATCTCTAATATTTATCTTTTAATTCTGAGTCTATTTCTTTATTACAATAATATTTCTTTATTTCAATAACATTCTATTCATCATCAAGTCGGCTTGCGTGACAATTTCACATAATTGTTGATCTAACAATCGTGACGTAGGAATAATAGAAAACTAAGCCTAAAGCACTTTACACACAAACAAAACTGTTATTGGCCAATTATACTGTTTACCAACTATAATAACTGTTATTACGCCTAATAACTTACAACCAAAAATAAGTCAAAATTTTAATAAAAAACCTGGGAAAATACCAGAGTATGCTAAGTATTATACTTTACGAAGTAGTTTCAAAAGTTTCTAAATTTTCTTTTGTCACTAAAGATTAAAATTTGTAATGAAATAGTACCATAATTCTGAAACTCTCTTCTTATTTTTTTTTTTTTAATTTAGAAGTGCAAACTGTTTATTATTTGCCTCCCATAATCCGTATAATAAAGGATTATTGAAAGTGTCTGGGATTTTAAAATCGGTTTGAACTGGACGAAGGAGGTCAAGGAGGACTTGGAAAGGTTTGGGTTGACGCTGGAGGATGTGAGGTTCAAGTCTGAGAGTTATAGAAAGTTGAAGGATCTGGCTTTGGAACCGGAAACCAAGACTAGAAGAGTGCAGAGGGTGACGGAAGAACTCCGTCTCAGAGATCACAAAGAATGAGGGAATACTGGGTAAAGATCAAGGCTCAGAGATCGAAGTAGAGTCTTCCATGTTGTGGCTGAAGTGGTCCATTGTGGCCTCACAAGTAAAAAAAAAAAAAAAAAGGATTCCATCTCTCGTAATAGAATTATTTTAATTTATTTACACTGTTATTATAGAAACAAATAAAATTAATAATAAATAAATAAATCGTTATTTGTCAGCGACCAAAAAGGAATAGTCAAGTACAGTTATACGTTTTAATTATACGTAAAATTTAATTTGTTTTGTTTTATTTAATTTATACGTAAAAATTGTTTGGTGAAATAGATTTAAATCTATTTTCAAACAATTTTTGTTTACAATTAAGTTTTCACTAAAATTAAAAAATAATTTGTTTATTAAATTACTTTTTAAATTGTACATTGGAATTCTAAGTTATTCATTTACACTAACAATGTCTCATAATTTTATTCTAAATTCTTCTCACAAAACCGAAAGGAGTTGTAGTGAATTCCTTTTGAAAATTTTGAAGTTCTATATTCTTCAATATTCTGAAGTTATCACTGTGACGAGTTTCATAATTATCATTGTACTTATTTTTTGTAAATAACGCAGTGTTCCTTTTCGCAAATTTTAAAATTTCATATATATAAAGAGACGGTAAGGGGAGAATATTGTATTTAACAAACAATCCTTTCCAAGAATAATGCCTTAGAATGTTTGCAATAATTCTAATTGCGTATTTTTGTATGCAAAAAATCTTAAGGTGTTCGGTTGAGTTGCCCCACGGCGCGACCACATAGCATAGTACAGAGTGGAATAACGCAAAATAAGTATGTATCAGATCTTCTTCCAACAAGATTTTCCGGAGAAAATAAAACAAGCTGAGCTAAGACGGTTCAATAAGTAAGATATATGTGATTTCTAGGTTAGGTTCTCATCTACGAGGTGTGGCTATTAAACGAGACTGACGTTGTAAAAGAATTTATTTTAATTTTATACATAATCACTTATTGTCACCTTCAATATACACTCCTTCTCTATCCCTACAACGCTCCATGCGAATTTTTCTTTGTTGGAAACAGTGCTGGAAGTCATCTTCTGTCAGCTCCTTCAGGACACGTGCCGCTTTCTCATTTACAGCTTCCACAGACTCAAATCTTGTCCCTTTTAATGCAGATTTCACCTTAGGGAACAGGTAGAAGATAATAACATGTGATGAAATGTGGTTTTTTACTTTTGATCCGGAAACGAAGCGCCAATCCATGCACTGGAAGAGCTGAACTTCACTGAGAGCCAATAAAGCTCGAATGAGCAAGTCAAAATTTAAAGCAATGATGATTATTTTTTTCATATCCATGAGATTGTGTACCTTCACTGGGTTCCTGAAGGTCAAGCAATTAATCAATATTATCACCTCGAGGTACTTTCTAAACTATCTCAAAGAGTAAGGAAAAAACACCCCGAAATGTGAAAGGACAAATCATTGATTCTCCACCAAGACAATGCCCCAGCTCATTCCGTGTTATCTGTCAAAAGGTTTCTAGCCAAGTACAGCATCTTAGTGTTAGAACATCCACCTTATCACCAGATCTTGCACCATGTGACTTCTACCTGTTCCCTAAGGTGAAATGTGCATTAAAAGGGACAAGATTTGAGTCTGTGGAAGCTGTAAAAGAGAAAGCGGCACGTGTCCTGAAGAAGCTGACAGAGGATGACTTCCAGCACTGTTTTCAACAATGAAAAATTCGCATGGAGCGTTGCAGGGATAGAGAAGGAGTGTATATTGAAGGTGGCAATAAGTGATAATGTACAAAATTTTTTACAACGTCAGTCTCTTTATTTAATAGCCACACCTCGTATGTAGACGCCCAGACACTTGGTGTCAGTTACTTTTTAAAATATTTCCATTTATATAGGTATTTGATACTGGAGTTACTAAATGTGGAGTATAAGAATATGCAAAACTGTAGTAATAACAAGTCGTAAGTTTTGATAACCTAAATTTTATTACTAAATCATTGCAATATTTCAAAAATTGTTTTATTATAATTTTTATAATTATAGATTAGCTAATACAGATTAATTCAATAAATAATAAGTTTGTTTTTCTCGTTATATGTTTATAAGTTTTGTTTTCGTTACTATATTATCTATTTTTTATTTGCAATTTAATATAAAAATGTATGTTCCCTGTATTGTTAATGTGTTCTCATTGTGTTCGTAGT
Source organism: Catonia carolina (assembly GCA_035578175.1). Taxonomy (NCBI): domain Eukaryota; kingdom Metazoa; phylum Arthropoda; class Insecta; order Hemiptera; family Achilidae; genus Catonia; species Catonia carolina. Next base: position 23,481,159 of record JAQMRL010000008.1, read on the forward strand.
CATAAATTTAAAATACTACTGTTTACTATATTTAATAACTCTCATACGCTTTAGAATAAGACTAAAATTTGAAAACTTTAACCTTAAAAAGTAAAAAAATTTCCATCTTTTCAGACTAAAAGTTGTAACTCAAAACAAAAATTTTAACTTTTGAAGGTCGTTAAAGCAATGACTGTTCCATGTTTAAGATAATTAAATTAAATTTCATAGATTTCAAAGATATGAATTTTTATTACACAAGATTTAATAAAAATGTATTTAATAATTTATTTTTTGATGGTTCTAAATGTATTTTTTAATTTCTTCACAGAAATTCATCACCTGTAGATGATTTGTTTAATTTAACAGTATTATTGAAAAGAACTCTAAATGGTTACATAAGTAAAAAAATCAAAGTCAATCCTACAAAGTTTAATCACATTACATTCATCCTATGAAAATAAACTGAAATGTCCGTCCCCAGCTTACATAAACAATGTATCTATTACACATTAACACAATTGGACATTTCGAAATCAGTGTTAACAATATGCTTACACAGAAACCTCACATTTCACTCAAATGACAAACACCTAACAGAAAAAATAAATTACTTATTAAACAATATGTAACGTTTTATTTTAAATGAATTACTGACAAAACAAGAATTGAAATCTAAGAAAACAAACGTTTTTCTGATTTTGTTTATGAAAAAAATATATATAACAGGAAATAAAAATTTACAATAAATTATTTTAGAAATAGACTAATTATTTTAAAAACAGAATAAAATAATTTAGAACTACTGGTGTTTTTCTTTATTCAGACCTCTGCTCCATTAACAAGTCGAACCGTTGGGAAGTTCCTCGTGACTAGGTCACGAACTAGTTGGTTGGGATCGGCATATAGTCGTTCGTGAAATTTACTATAAAAGGAAGCAGCTATGTTCACTATTGTTGGAATTTTGAAATCTTCGTGGAGGTATTACAAAAAAGAAGCACCAAGAAAAAAAAGAAGCAGTAAGTCTTGAAAAGTCCTGGATCAACTTACGTTACTTTTTGCCGCTTCTGAAAAGAGCTGAAAACTATAAGTCCAGATTGGTCTCAAAGGTTTTTATAAATTAGTATTTTAGAACGGAGGTTCAATTTTGATCGAGGGTTATTAATTAAAATTAATTTAAATAAAAAAGCAAACATAGAAGCTCCATTATTTAGTGTTCTACTTCACACGTCAATCATTCTATTTCAAATAATGGACATAAATAGCTTATTTGTAATTGTTAAAATCTACGGACACAAATTAATTCACTATGAAAAATTTAATGAATAAATTACAATTTCAAAATACTTGTCCTACAACAGAAGTAAATACTCAGCCCAACTGAAATAATTTTTAAAGTTATTTTGCGAAACAGAAATTACGTAAATTTAAATACTTTTTAAAATAAAAGTAAACTGATATCGTAGAATAAACTAGAGTTAAATGAAAGAAAATAGAACTGAAAGAAATAGAATTAAAACAACTGTTCCAAAATGAGTATATATAAAAGACGTTTGTAGGGTACAATTTAAGATGGCAAGACCAGCTTGCCTTATTACTTTTTATTTAAAGATATACATATATATCGAACTAAGTTTTAAACAGACGATTTCAAATCTGCGTTCCATACTGTACCGTTCCGGACAGAAGTTTCATTACAAAAGTTTCTACGTAACTGGCTAATGTTTGCCAAAACTTACATTAGCTATTTAATTCTATTGATATGTCTGAATGTGTGTATGTGTATAAGCTATATATATATACTTGTTCTTTAAAATTACTCTAGTTTCACTGATATTGTAAAACTTATTTTAATTACGAACTTAATACTTTTACATGAATTAAATTCTTTGTTTTGGTGTTTATATTTCTCTAATTTAAACGAATATATGTGGTATACAGTTTCATAAAAAATAGATGTATAACAGTAAAATATTAGGTTTGAAACACCCACACGATTTTATCTTGCAATGTAAAAAATGAAAACCAAAACGTATGTTTACTTATGAGTAAACAATGTAAAATGAAAAATTCAAAAGATTTAAAACTACAAAAAATTGGGTGATCGGGAAAATTAGTTACGAGTCAATGAGGAATTAAGCAATAACAAAATGCTCAAATTTTATATTTCATTTATTGATAAATTATTGAAGAATGTAATTTCTTTTAATCTTACGTATGCACGTTGCAATCTGTTCAATTCAGAACAATAAGCAACCCCATGACCCAATGAGATAAGAATGATGTGTATGACGTATAAATGAGGTGTAGTCTTGTACCCAGGCCGACCATTCCTAAAAGAGTATGGTTAATTAAACCCTAACCATAAAAGTACACCGGTAACTACTGCCTAATATTAAAATCTTTATAAAAGTAACCTTTACTAGGATTTGAACCAGAAACCTTCGTCTCTGAAAATCAACTGTTAAACAGCTGACTCGCGGGATGACTTTACCTCTAGACCAACTCGGTGGGTAATGTAAAAATAGATGCAAAACTCTCAAAAACATTTTGAGGAAAATATCCGCCATCATGATAAAAGAATCACTCATATCGATTAAGTTGGTTCTGAAGAATAGAATATGAGTGTACATATAGACGGCAATTCTATTTTATGATGGATATAGCATTGCTTTTACCGTGTGCCGTGTTGTTTTCGTATAAAAAAAGAATACAACCTTTCTCTCCGCAACTATTTAGTTCAGTTCACTTCTCCCTTAACAGCAGCCAAATATATCTAAACATGATGTAACATCTTCGAGGATGATGTGTTGGGGAGGAAAGTGAATTTTGTAATTCTATACCAAGAAGCTTTTATAAAACCCCTTTTTCTTGTTGCGTTGCATTTTTAATGAAACATAAAAAAGGTTGGGGTAAAAACGGTAACCCTTTCATTACCAATTATACTTTTGTTGTAAATATATAAAACCATTTACGTCAATCTTAATTAATGTTTCTTATTATTTATGAACAATAAATGGAGCAAAATGGGAATTAGTAAAAGAGTTTTATAAGTCCATTTTGAAATATTTTACGAATTTAAATGCATTCATACATTTTAAATTTAAAGTTAAGTTTTACTTTGATTATAGCTTTTTCAAGAATTAAGTGAGGTCATAAAAACTTAATTCTTTATATTATAACTTAACATTAATAAATACGAGGTTTTAAAGTATAAATACATCTGAAATGTATTTCATGGCAGCGAAGGAAAAAAGTAATATTTTAACCAGATTAGAATATGCATGTAATGTAAAATCATTACCTTATTAAGAAATTTAATAAAAATGTATAGTATATTTTAAAAAATAGGCCTGTAGTAAATACAATAAAACCCTAATATGTTTTGAAAGAGGGACTGTATCTTTCAAATTTATCTTCACTTTAATTATATCTTAACGTAAAAGGCCATCCGATCTGAGCCAGATTATATTGAAGCATAGCTGCCAGTCATATCAGGAATACAGTGTTTCCAAAGAAAATTCGTGTGTCAACTAATATCCCGAATTACGTAGCCCATAAAACATTAAACAATGATTTATGCGTCACTTTCGTCAACCATACTTGTCCAAAATTGTAGTGTAGGTACAGTATTCAGACAAACTAAAGTCCCCTAGCCGTGGGAGTGAGAGAATGCATAACGCTCTCACTCGCACAAGCCATACGCCATTCCAATAACATGGTTTAATTTTACTCATTGTTGTGAGCAAGCGTTTATGCACGCAGTAAACTGATAAGCAAGATAACGACTTTACTATATTTTCAGATCTGGATTATAACGGTAAATACCTTTGGGCGCATGCGTAGTTATGCCACATATCTCCCTCTCACTCACTCGGCTATGGGACATTAATTCATCTGATATCTGTACCGAGACAAACCACATTTGTCCAAAATTGAAGCGTATGCCAGAAAAGTCATTAGTCAACTTAACCCACTGCTTTGGTCAGAAACTCTCAGTCTAAGAACTAAAATAATGATGAACGATGCCAGCCTTAGAAGTGTTCTGATGTATAGCGCAGAAGCATGGGAGTTAACAAAAAGAAATAAAGCTAGACTGAATGCAGTGGAAATGGACTTCCTGAGACGCAGCTGCAGGGTGTCTAGGATAGGGCACATAAGAAATGAAGAAATAAGAAGAAGAATGAATCAACAGGAGTCAGTTGTTGAAGTAATAGAAAGTCGCCAACTGTTATGGTATGGACATGTAAAAAGAATGTCAGAAGCTAGATGGCCCAAGTTCATAATGGAATGGACACCTCAAGAAAGGAGAAAAAGGGGCGCCCTCCTAGAAAATGGGAGCAAGACATTCAAAACGCCATGAATTTGAGGCAACTGGCTCCTGAAGATACACTGGATAGGGGCAAATGGAGGTTGAGATGCGAGAAACGGCCTGATGATGCTGTAAGAGACCTCGCTGAAGTAAGTAAGTAAGGTACAGAGACAAACCACATTTGTCCAAAATTTGTAGCGTAGGTACTGAGATAAACTTAAAAATGATGATAATCCCTTAACTTACGTAATTTAAATTCTCCTGGTCTATTGTATCCCGGTATAATATGATATAATATATCCTGGTATTATAACGCATATTGGAAAAAAAACGACTAAAACCTTGATGGAGTGGAGACATGATTCATAAATATAACATTATACTAATAATCACGAAATTGCGAGCTTCCTAGTAAATCAAGCAGTCGTGTACCTCCACCTGTCCTACCGTACAGTGTTGCCAATTCCACCCGCCCTGAATAAAATTGTAATATTATACTGTTTATGATAATAAGATAATATTAAAAGATACAAAGTTTTTTCCCACACTGCCAAATATGGCAACATTACATTACTCGCAATTATATGGTTACTAGTATAGTAGTAAAAATTTAATTCTTAATTTTATACTCGACACAATTTAGTTTTTTGGAGCTCTGCATTTAGGCGGTGTACGCTCATAAGCCAATAAAGTCATTTTTTATACATGAATATTTTTGCTAGTTATCTTTCTACAGCTGTAAAATTAAACTAAGTAAATTAAAAAATTAATATTGTAAAGATATTAGCATTTTTGTATTATTCATAAAATGAATTAAATATTTTTAAATGAAGACAAATACAGGCGGCGTTATATTATTAACTCTAAACAATTTAAAAAGAATTGTCATTTTAATATATCTATGCAAAACATGTTTTTAAACGACGTAAAATTTAATGTCTTCTAAAAATGATAATACTGTTACATTTAGGCTTACAACAGTTAAAGAAATACAAATAAAATAAGGTTATTTTATATTCTGTCTTTAAAATAGTAATCAGAACGATTTAAAATTCTGTTTTGTTACTTCTTTTTCGTTCTTTCTGTGAAATAATTTTATGTTAAATAAAAATCTAATATAAAATGAAAAGAGACTGAAATAGTACAGTGAGGACAAAGAAGATTGTGACGGAGGAAAAACAGAGAAAGCACTTTCTACAAGATATTGCAATCTGGTAGGCTTTAAAACAACATTCACAAAAATTGTTTTATTCGTATCGAGCTACGAAAAGCCTGTATAATCTTCTTTTTATATGTTTTCTCAGCTGCTGTTCATTTCATTATTATTTTTAGCTTAACAATAATTTTTGCAATAAAAGTTCTGTCTGTTTTATTATTACTTTTTGCAAATCTATATTAGATTGAATTTAAAAATTACAGTACGTATAAATAAGTAGTTATGTTCTATCTACTTTTTATTCAGTATCATTATGAATAAAACATTTTGTCGTATTGTATTGATTACTGATCATTAAGGTTTTTTACATTCATACTAGTTAGAAAAAGAATTATTTAAATTATCAACAAATTAATTGGTTGTGACAATGTTCATTCAAGTATATTTTCTGTATATTTATTTCGTTATTTTTACATTGCAGTTAAACCAATTCAGAAGTTAATTAACTAATTTATTTCAACACAAACCGTACATTTTAAAAACCGGTTTAGACTTACGGTATTTGGTTATTGGTGGGGGGGGGGAGCATCCTGTAACTTAACTTTCCAACAGTACGATTTGATATAAAATAATAAGACACCGATAGCACAAGTTGTTGAACAAGGTGTTTCATAGGTGATTAGTGCACAGATACTTTTACTTTCTCTTGCCTCATATGAATTTGTAGAGAAGAAATGTATTATTTCTTGTCAATTTCCCGAAATCGAGTTTTCACACAAAAAAAAACGTTTTCAGAGCCCCTAAACCCAAAAACCATGTTTTTTACAATTGGTCTGTGTGTCTGTGTTTGAACAGAATAAGTTAAACACAGAATATCGTTCGAAATTAAAGCTTGGAGCTTAAGTTGGGCAGACCCGGCACTTTTTTATAAAAATTGGTCAACCGGAAGTAGTTTTTAGGTTTAGTAGTTTTTGTGCAATTTTTATCATTTATGCGATTTTCCCTTAACGGCTCCAACGATTTTACAAAAGTCACCCCATATACTACATTTTTTGTGTTCTAAAAAATAGAGTAAGAGTAAAAAGATAGATTTGTTGAAATTATTGGGAGAACTGTGCTCAGCGGTAAAAATGGTTGCTTTCAGATTGCAGCCATAATATGCATTTTAGGATAAATGAAAAAATAATTAAAGTTTCTTCTTTACCAATAGATTCAAAAACCTGTCTTCGGGACGTTTGATACTATTAATAATAATAATAATAATAATAATAATAAATTTTAGTGAAAATAAAATGTTGTTTAGGGTGTAGTACAAATACTTAATATTATGATATAATAATTGTATGGATGGTAGTAGTGATGTTGTGTACCTACATGTAGAATTGTCCTGTACTACCTGACACAATTTTGATGTAAGATTTAAATAAAAATTTCAAATTGAATCATTTTATCTGTTAACTCTAAAACTAAGTGAAACAAAATATTTAAAATTTCTTAAAAAGAATTAAATAAAGTAACTTTTAATAATAAAAATTTTAATAAATAATATTCTCTGCATAATAATTTTTCTACTGGGGATGTCTGTAATAAATTTAATTGTTTTTAAACGTTTTGCATGTTTATTGCGCTCTTAAGAACAATAAATAAAATTTATTCCATTCTACCCGTTAAATAAACTAATGTTGGAAAATGAATTAAATAAATTCAGTTAATTAATATGGAAATTCTTTTGTAAAAGTCTTTTTTATTGAATAATTAATTGTATCTATGTGCATCGGGTTCTTAATGGTTTGACTTAAATTCAACAGTTTTGAAACATTTGGATCTTCGTTAAGAAATTTAATGTTTGATATGTTTTGTTCTAGGAAAGGTTATTTTATTTGTATCTTTCTCAGATGAACAATTATTTGTTTAATTTTTTACTATAACTCGGGTTATCCAAGTTTCTTGTAAATAAATTTATTTAAATTTTTTCATGCAAAAGTTTAATGTTTCCCAGCAGTCAAGCAAAATCAGTAGCGTTTTCCTTACACGAGGCAGCTAAAATATTTTAATATTTAAAAAAATATATATTACACTTTTTTGAATATTTTTCCCAACAACATTTTTTTAGTTATTTTTGGGTTAGATGACATCAAATGTGTACCTGTGGTTATCATACACATGTAACAAATGTAAGGAATGCGTTAGCAGTATGCACAGTTCTACTAGTATAAACAAAAACATCATTCATCAAAATCATAGTGGACAAAAAAGATCACGGTAACGTGATTCTTGATTGAATCATGGAGAAAATTACCGTAAATAATCGTAATTTTTACAGTATATTCGTTAGCATTCCATTATAAATACTGTGAAATATTTTGTCTGATACATATTCAAATTCAAGTAAAAAAGAACTAATTCGATTTGTTCGTAAAACAAACAAAATTAAAAATCTTAGCTTCAGGAAATGATGAAGGATTTCATTACTAAATTACATACACATTTTTTGTCATTTTGACTGGTTTGATGCAGTTCTCCAAGGTGTTCTATCTTGTCCAAGTCGTTTCATATCTACGTACCTGCAACACCCAACATCTTTCGTAATTTGCTTTAAAAATATTCTAATATTTGCCTCCCTCTACAATTCACTCCCTTGATAATACCCTCCATTTTTGATAGAGCAACACCTGGAGGTCTTAAGACAGGCGCAACTTGAGAAGCCCGAATGAAAATGGTCCGATGGTGACTACGCAGACGGAGAGCTTCCTCTCCATTCCGTACCATCCAAAGTTGCCATGTCTAATGCCATAATTGTGTTCCTGGACAAAAATAAAACCCTGTTCCAGCGATATTTTCAAAACAAAAACAACGTATTATAGTGTGAATGTTTCGTGTCATTTCTAAAAATAGATTCTTGGAGTGAGAATTTTTACGCCGACAGGACGCGAACAAACCGATAACCGTATTGGATAAGTTATAGAGTAAACCTTACGGTTTTACTAACATTTTAAAGTCAAATAACTATTTTTCCCTCTGTAACCTATGACAAAAAATAATACATGAAATTAAAGCTAAAATTCTTTACTTTATAACGAAATAATAAAAAGTATAATGTTGTTGATTTAAAAAAAAAGTTATTCGTTGTCAAACGCGAAAAATTTCGCAAAATTTAGGTTGCATAAATTTATGCGCGCGCAACTGACCTAAAGATCACAACACAATTATAACATTTATGTGGTAATAAAATACGATTCATTAGGAACCTACAGTATTTTTCCAGATTTTTTGGTTTAAAAAAGAGATTAGACGGCTAGTTGACCTCTAAAAATTCTTGCCGACTTAAGGGTACCCAGAATGCCTATCTCCGTAAAGTTAATGTAAGGAACATTTTCTCAAAAACTACTACAGTTATCCTGTTCAATTTTTTTGTGGTTACTTTTCAGGCTATTCTACACTCACATTATTAGTAGCATCTCTATATATATTGTTTGGAAGATAAGAAAATTATTTTTGAAATTACCACTTTTGAAAAGGATAATTTTTTTGCCTATTTAAGTGGAAAATAAATATTTAAACACATTTTTTTACTGTAATATTAACTCAGTATACTCAAATTATGGTATAAAAGGCTGTGCAAAATTTTCATTAAAATCCGTTCACATTTGGCTGAGAAAATGTTCCCTATGTGTCAAAAATTGCTGGTTACGGGAAACAAGAAAAATCTAAAAGTGTACACATCAGAAGTACTACAAAATAGTTAACCTCTAATACATTCCAGGATCATAATCTGGAAATTCCTCAACTGTTACATTCACAGCTGGTCTAATGCCGACTTAAGTTTTAAAACAAAAACAAAACTATGAGTTTATCGTTTGTCATTCAAAAAATAGATGTGTTTATGCAAACTGATAACGTTTAGAAAGTAACGTAAGGGTTTAACATATTTTTAATTTCTTTTTGGGTTAAAAATTGGAAAACCCCCAACAAATTATTCGTCATTGGATGCAGAAAATTCTGAATTTTAATAATGTGCAAAAAACCGGATATGTGAAAATTTTTAATTTTCTCGGTTCCGGGTACCCTTGAATGAATGTGCGGGAAGCGATCTGGCGACCATGCTTCAACTACCATCGGACCATTTTCGTGCGGTTTATTATAGCCTATCCCTTATTTTGGTAATTTATTTCCATATTTATATAATATAATCATGTGATTGAAATTATGAGAAAACTTAATTCTAGACAAATTAAATGGTTTATCTCTACTGTAAGTGATAGATCGATATCCTTTGAGTGTTTTGTACGTAGAATCCCCCGTATTTGTGTTAGTGTATAACTAAATTAGTGATACAATATTAATGATGTTTGTTAACTGAACATGTATATCAAGTAAAAGATAGAATCAGGGAAATTCACTGGCATAAAACCTGATAGATCTGTCTCTGCTAGGTAAAGCATATCCACTCATAACTCCCTCTCAGAGTTCCTCCCCTTCACTCTTTTGCTTCAACTATACCGTTCCATTTATAAAATACCTATACTTTGTACTATAAACTAATATTGGAAAGGGCTGTGTTGTACAAAATCCTTTTTATCGTAGTCACGGCGTTCTGCCCTTTCAGATTAGTGTGAAGTCCAGCAGAGTATTTGTGAATTACGCTATTTTTTATTCGATCCATCTTCCTCCGCTTTCTATCCACTTTCAGTAACATAACATTACCATCATCGTACCCTTCCTTCTTCTTTCCGTCGATTCCATCTTACCTTTTCCAAAAACCATTCAATTCATTTCTTCAGATCGATCAGCTTTCTCCTTCCTCCAACCTAAAATTCTCTTACACTTTCATACTGTAGATACCACCTACCTCTTTATACCCTTTGCTTTGATTGGATAGATTCTTTCACCTCACATGTTTGGTGACAGATTTAGATAAAACACATTCTTCACTTCCGTTTGCCAATAAAAAGAAAATTGGCTTGTTTTTTACCTGTCAGATAATATTCAATGTCAACATACTCATTTAAGTTAAATAAGAGTGAATTTTAAACGAAAATTAAGATTTTTCTTCAGATATTATTTTTAATGAACTGAACAATATAAAAAAGTGTTCGTGGTTTTTCAATTATGTATTAAAACAATAAAGAAAAATAAATTCCGATAAACCTGAATTTTTTTAAACATCTAAGTTTATTTACGAACAGTTAAAAAGTAACTGTACGTAAATACAATGAACGTGATCACATGGCGAAGACAATACCCAATGGTATTGCTACCAAAAGAAAACAAAATTATTTACAATTTTTGGAAACATTAAAAAATATATAAATTATGAATAACATTAAGAGAAAATTAAAAAACAATAGCGAATGATAATAGAATGCATAGACGTAGAAGATGATGATGATGATTCATGAGAATAATCTTTTCTCCTTACGGGTTAGGCTTTTCTACCTGTTCCGGCACCCATCTATTCTTCGGCCAACATAAATCTCTACTTCCCACTGATTTGTATCTTCTCGCTACACTAGGCCAGTGACTTTCTGGCATTCTATTTAAATGATCAACCTATGGGGCGCGGTACAATTTTATTACTGAGTAACCTTCATTATTAATTTATATCCATACTATTCTCATCCGAGTGTCGGATGAAAATATGGATATAAATAATGTAGGTTACTCTGTAAATCTGAACGGAAGGACGAGTAATTTTATTATTGTTAGTTCTGATAAATTCTCGCTATTGTCTATTACATTAAGCGATTTCAAATTAATTAAATTTTAAATCGCGTAAAAAATTGTTTTTAAGATTACGGCTTTAATATGCATTTCAGCTCAACAATGTATAAAATAAAAGTTGTAGCAAATTTTAAATTCTACAACTTTTATTTCAAACATTTTTTTGTATAACGCTTAGTTTAGCGGTAATTAGCAATTCTCTGTTGTTTTTCTCACGAAAACTTGTGAAAAATCTATTTTTTTAAGATTTTGGCCTTAGTATGCATTTTACGACAAAAGTGTATAATAAAATTTATAGGAAATTAAAAGATCTACAACTTTTATTAAGAGCATTTTTTGTACAGTGCCTAGTTTAGCGTGAAAAAGCAATTTTCCGTATTTTGAAGCCAAATTGATGTCGATTTTCATTTTGCGTTTTTCACTCATGATGAAAATTAGATTATGTTTATTGAGGTTAGTTTTTTTGTTTATTTCTAATGTTTTATTACTAATGTTAGGATTATTGTTAATTATTTACATTGGCAAGAGAAAGTTGTGTGAGTGTTTCACACCAGATGTTTTTCGTAAATATTTTTCGCTATGTTATTTAATATCTTCTTTTATGAAGGGCAGGTTTAGGTCATTGTGTAGTATTTCATTTGTTACGTACCATGGAGCTGCAGTAATCAGTCTCAGGCATTTTGATTGAAAGCGCTGAAGTATTTCTATATTTGATGATATAGCTGTACCCCATAGCTCTAAGCCATACGTCCAAGAAAAATATATAGTAACTAAAATTTCTATATAGGACGTAAGACGACGCATTATGGAATAATCCAGATTTAAACAAATACGTTGCATTTAACAGTAATAATTCTAATATAAGGTTGATTCAGATTTTTCTGAAATCTGAGATCACTGTTCTGGAAATGAAGTGGCCAACTTGTAGAAAAATACGCTGCACATTAAAATCGGTGGTGCATTATATTCGTAGTTTTACAACATCTATAACTTCTTTGTCATATTAAATTTATTTCCTTCAAATATATTATACGTCAAAATCAAATAAATGTTTAGTGCAACAAACAATTACACACAACTATCATGCAAGAGCTGTAAGTAGTTTTGGTTATCAAAACTGCAGATTTAATAATAGCCCACAATTAATAAGAGTGCAGCATATTATTTGGCCTCAGTGATATAACTTATACATCAAAGGCTACCCAAGATACTGGTGTAGCGTCTTAAGAGTTAAAGAAAAATAACTATTTGTGTGATTTTGGGAGAAGGCAGTACCAAAATTTACTCTCATCATGCGGTCTTGGGTTCGAATCCCATTCAGACACAGCATATTTTCATACGTTAAAAAATCATTTCATCTTTCAACGTTTGCATTAGCAGTAATTGCAGAACAGCCGGAAGTTAAACCATAAAAAAAATTTACTCACCTTCATTTATCGGACGAAATACAGTGGTGCAGCCATCACCAGAATAATTGGTTTGCATAATCTACAAGCAAAACCACGAAAGTTTAAATTCCAATATTTTGCTGTCTAAGCGGTAGAAAAATAATAAATTATCTTTTTTTATTTATTAATAGCAAAGTCTATGATCTGTTCAATTCAAAGAACAATAATTAGCAGACATGAATACATGAAAAGGGAATAATAGGAAAAGACGATTTACTATGGAATCGTCTTAAAAAGAAAATTTATCTTGTCTATAAATGTATTTAAATACACAAAAAAATTAAAAGTAAAACATTTTTCTACTGTTATTTTTACTATTCGTTTAAAAATTATGATCGCGAAAATAAAATAAAAAATAGTTTCGTTGGGTGTTTACATTTTAGCCGTCTTGTTGTGACACTGGTTTTGTAGGAACGTATCGGCCAGGATTTTAGAATGACTTTCCAATCTTTTTTGATATTTTGAAGAAAATCTTGTTATTTTGTTCTTGACGTACGAGGATTAATTGAGATCTTGAGTAATAGATATTAACAGTTGTAATTGTATGTAATTTAATGTGTAACGTTCAGTGATGTATCTTTCTAATACCTAGTTAAAACATTTGTTTAAATTTTAGAATTATTTGTGAACTTTTGTCTTAATACAAAGTTATCCAATAATCTGTAATTATCCTAATACAAAATTATTATTGCTTCTTATGTAGTTACCTTCCCAATAAGTTATATAATCTGGCATTCGGCATTAATATTCTAAAAATAACTAGGAAAAGTTCATCGTAGAATGAAATCAGGAAAAAACAATAAAACTGTTTGTCAATGTATCTCATTGAGGTCAGTAATTGCGCACGCGCACAGTGCAGGGAAATGTCTAGTTTATAAAAAGATATATTTCTTAAAAATCCTGGGACAGATATATTTCATTGTTTTATTTTGTTTTTAAATTAATACAGTTTAAATGGAGTGTGTTAAATCATTACATTCCCGGATATTGTCTTAAAAGAGTCAGAGCAGTGCAAGATTGACCACGTCTAGAAAGAACAACTTGTGATTCCACATGCACCCGCTCTCCTACTGGGTGGAAAGGAGTAATGTATCCAATCCGAAGTTATGTGCCCATTTTTACCCATTACTCTGGTCTTCGCATCCATCTTCACTCAGTGTTCCCTTTGTCTTGATTTTCTCCTAACATTTCCTCCCTTACATCTCTACCGAACAACGTTCCTCAATCTCTTTTGTTATTCTCCCTGCACTTCACTCTGTACCTACAAATTACGCATTTATCCAACACATAACATTTTTACCTGTCTCAAATAGTCTAGGGATTTTTAACCCGTACTAAATCAGATAAATTGCACTTCCTTTTATGGATCTCTTTATTTCAATAAGACTCACTGTAGCATAAACACAATGACCAACTACATCGATGTGATATTTCTTACAAAGTGTAGCTATTCATCATAATGTTCAGCAAAGATACAAGTAATAAATATTTTAATAAAATTTAAAAATAGATTGCAATAAATATTACAAGTACAGTCGGAATAAACATCCCTGGTGTATTTCAACTTTTTACAAATAAAATAGTAAAATTTATGGAAAATCCTGGTTATAATGAAACGAACCTAAATAATTATTTAACACACTAATTTATTACCCATTAAATTTACTATTTAATTACGTAATTTTTTATTAAGTTAAACATTTTAGAGAAAATATTGTAACATTAGGCTAGAAATGGCTAAGGTGGGACAATTAGGTGAGACGAGGTATGCATAAAAAATGTATTCCTTATTCGGACAGCATCACTACCTGGGACGGTTGCAGTGGTGGTGTCGGCTGTTATAGTTAATTTTCTTGTATTCCATTGTTATTAAGTTTTTTCCAATTTTTAATGTTTTCTTATTTTTGTAATTGTGTTTACAACATAATTACTTATTATTATTTTAATTGTGTATTATTATTATTATTATTATTATTATTATTATTAATTGTGTGTATTGGAACACAATTTCTAAGAATCTTTTCATATTTTCTTTCTGGTTCAATCTACCTGTTTATCATATCTTCCAGAATTCGGAAGGAAGCCTTTCTAATAATTCTATTTATGCTTTTACTACATCGTCTTTCTATTAGTTTCTAAAAACCGAATAAAGTATACAAAGATTTTTAGCTTCTTTTGCGAGTTTAGTTCAAGTCCCAGTCATTTATAACACGGTCAAGAATGAGTGACTGCCATTAGTGTTTGTGTACAATGTAACAAGTTTGAGAAGAAAAGGTTCTCCGTACTGTAAACCTTCGTAAACGTAGGTAAGAATCTATTTTAGTGTAAAATAATCTGTATTATTAGTTTTGTTAGCTTAAGTTTTGTTACTAATTTAATTTCAGTAATTTAATTGTAGGTTTTTAGTAATCTAAGAATTAATAGTAGCCTATAGAAAGTTTGTTTATTAATTGTTATACCCAGATTCAGAAAGAACCTAGGTTTAGGTGTTAAAATATTTATTCAATTATATTTCAACCATTATTTTTATTATATTTATAGTTCAGAAACAAATCCAATTTTATACCCAAAGGTTTGATAGAATAAAGATAATTTTTTTTCTTTTATTGGTATACTTTGTCGCCGACGCCCCACCATTATCAGTGCTGCAAACACTCCCAGAATCTGCCGGCCGCAGGTTGCGCTACCGACGTGCAGCAGGTAGTGCTTCCCATATACAATGAAAGTACTCGCCGGAGGGGGACTTAAGCACCCGCACTGGACTGCAAGTCGCATTCGCCATCCAACTCCCAAAGGCTAACAAGGAAGAAGAGCCCAGCCGAGACCGGACGCAGCCATCTCTGGTCGACGCTACCGGTGGCAGAAAACATATTCCCGCACCGGTCAGCCTTCTCTCACCCGGCAACCGGAGAGAGCCCTTGCGTGCCTAATGACACCGCGGTGAAGACTTGAGTTCAGCGCGGGACCGGAGAGAACCACCTCGGCTGCGCTATAGGCTGACGGCCTACGCTGACACGACACTTTGGAGCTCTAGGGGCCACCACTGTCACGCTGCAGTGGGGACTCAACTGCCGCTGTGGAGAGCTAGGCCTGAACCTGGTAGCCGAGCCGTCACTCTTAGGGCATCGCTCTCAACATGCCAGCTTGCCGCTTCCAACAATCTACAACGGCCCTTTTCAGGGCCAACAGCATAACACACCCGACCTTTTACAGGGCCACCACAAAAACTTCAATGGCTCTTTTCAGGGCCACCAATCCGCTACATACAACGGTCCTTTTCAGGATTCCCAGCCAATTTAACGACCCTTTTCAGGGCCCGCAATGTCGCAAGCAACGTTTTGCCACGTGTCGTCGACCCCGATCGGTGACAACTTCTTTACAACAATTAAGTTTAGGTGTTACAATATTTGGCTACATAAATGCCTTAAATCTTATTACTTTTTTATTGATGAATGTATATCTAGACTTTCCCATTATCGTTATTTAAAATTTAAGATGTTACTTAATCTATTAATATTACATTGGTAAACTACAATAGTAATATTTGTTATAAGATAATAAATATAAAACTCAAAGAAATCTAGAATTCAAAACACTTCTCTTCTATGATGTTCTCTAAATTTCACTTCCGTTTGTAAAATCATACATATGTTTCATCATATTCACTAAAGGTCAATATTACACAGTTGTTAATAAAGAGATAAAACATTTAAAATAATCAGTAGTCTGGAAAATTATTGTCCACCAATTTATTTTCCATAAATGATAGACTTCCACAATATAAATTTAATTACCTAAAGTTAAATGTGATAGTTGAAAACTATATTGTTAAAGTTCAGTAACTATACGAGTACAGTCGGATTTTTCATGTAGACATTTACAGTGATAGCTTGAATGTTACTTTATAAAATTCCAACAAACACATTTAGTTACATTGTGTGTTCCGCCATGTGACATTTCTAATGAAATACCAGGTTTTGTGAAAGTAAAATGGGAATATATTCTATGGTAGGGTAAATGTTCGTGGATAAGGGAACGGGAAGGTCGTTCCTGTCTGTGTTGGGGGTTTCTGTGGTTAGTGAGCACATATCTTGCATTATCCACCCTTGCCCCTTGTCCGTGATGCCTTAAGAGCCGGCAAGCAAAAGCCAATAAGTCAGTAATTGCTTTTAGAATCCTTCGGAAGTAGTTACGGAATAGTGCTATAAAACAAGATTGGTCGCTTACAGATAATTGTTACTTTTCATCATAAAATGTTATTTTAAACAAAATTATTGTAAAACGGTAAAATAATAGAAAATATTTGTTTTTTTTTCTTTAAATGCATTAAAATAGTACGTATATTGCCTTAATTTATTTATAACATAAAAATCATCCTTACTTTTGAAAAAGTTAACAAAGTATTCTAATAATAAATTATTCTCAAGAAAAATATAGAATATTATTGAGGCTGGTGCTTCTTGTTAAACGACACTATTACTTTAATTTCTTTTCGCAAGTTTTGTGCACAACGTCCAACTATTGTGCAAATTAAGGCTAATACAGAATGTGCAGGGTTACGGATGAAAATTTGTAATAAAAAAATGCAGACCAGACCGGAAATTTAACCTAGAGTCATTGTCATAGATCAGATCAGATCAGTGCAATTGATCTGCTGCACCAACAGGCCAACTAAAAAGCTAAAAAGTTTTAAGTTTTCTGCGTAGATTTAGTTTAAGTCGTAATCACTCTCTAAGAAACGGATTTTGAAAAACATTACTTCGAAGAGGAAGAAACCGGAAAACTTATATTACTGGATTTGCTCATTCAAGTTTGCTAGTTTTCTAACGAACACTAAAAAAGTATAAATTCTCTGAATTACAGTATTTCAATTCTAAATATTGCTAAACAAAATACAGTAGTTATCGCATGCAGTAATATTGGATACAATGACCTATCGGTCAGTGTGACGAATATTCAATGGAAAGGTTAGTCCGCTATTACAAGCAATATAAAATAATATCGTTTACAGCGACATCGGGTAAAATCTCATATCAGTTTTAGTGACAACTGTATGAATTTTCAGATACGCCGATTATATGTCAACAGTATGAGTCAACGAGTTATTCAACTTTGTCTAGTTTTTATGTGTTTTTTTGCTTAATAGCGTTAGTCTCAACGTGCATTTACAGTACAGTTCGTTCGGAGGTTTGATTACTATTAGGCCTACCCTTTCTTTTGTATCTTAAATTCAGCACTGATCTATAGTTTTATTGTCCTGTTTGCTCAAGTTTAGTAGGTATCTTTTGTGTACACCCGTACGTTATTCGGAGTAGCGTCCGTTACTTTTGTGTTTTATACAAACATAAATATCGCGTTCACATTCTACAGTAATGCAAAAAGCCCAAATTATTTGGTGTTTGAAAAACGGTGAAACGAACGGGGATTTTGCAACGGAGTCCAACGTTGGACATACCACATTATCTGCAATGGAAAACCAGAGAAAAATTCAGAGTAGTTTTGATAAAGGTAAAGAGAAATCGAAGAGACTTCGACTTTTTCAAAAAATAAAGACTTCGAAGAAGCTCTTTTAAAGTGATTTACTTCTCAACGGGCAAACACAATGACGTATTTGGACCTTTGCTACAAAAAAAGGCCATTGGTTACAGTGACTACTCTTACAGTACCCGGTTCCTTGGAGGTCACTGTATCCGATAACTACTGTATAATATTTGTAAATGTCAAACGAAGCAAGTACAAACGAACTTGTACAAAATTGACGAATTTTAACAGCAGTTATGTCTAAATTTTCATTTATGTAATAATTGTGAACTTAAATTATTTTTAACATGTAATTAAAATAATATTTAGATCAATTTTTACCACAAATTGTATCATTAGGTTTCAAGTTCCTCTTTAATATTTGAATGTAAAATGGCTTTGTTAAGTATACCATTTTTTAACGTAAAGAAAAATCGGAATTTGGTCTGATTTAAATGAGAGTAGTACAATCGTTATTAGGAGTACCAGAAGAATGAGCGGACAGGTAACGGACCGCAGTGTCGTAGCTCTTTATTGATCCATCGCTATGTTACCGCGACGTGCGTCAGTTAAAGACCGGGCGTCGGCCGTGAAATGAATTCGCATATTAGTCTATGTACATTTCATTCGTATGAATTCATAGCGATTATTCCATCACTATTTAATACTACATTTATCATCTCCATTAAGCTTTTCATAAAACACAGTCAATTAAAAACATTGTCGTTGATTTTATTTTTATGTACGTATCAATTATATCCTAACGATTTATTCATTCATATTTCAGAGCCTTCACTTAGTTGCTGCAACTATGAGTTCTTTTTAGTAATTATTCTTTTCATGCATACGTATTTATGGAATTTAACACGTATCATTAACCATATTATATCCTAGTTTCTCGGCCTTCCCTTTTCTCTTCTTCCGTCTCATATTCACAATGAAATCATTGTCAGTCCGATAATTTTTGCCTTCTTTCTAGACAAGATTGGAATGTTTTCTATTTTGCATCTAGTAAAAGATCATCCTAGTAAAAGATTAATATTTGTCTATTCTTCAGTCTGGCTGATCTTCTGACTTCCCCTTCTTATTCTCATCTCCACGGCTTCTAATCTCCTTCATGTTCTTATTACCCCTTTACCCTTTATTTAACTTCCTTGTAGTTACACAAAAATGTTTTCAGAAATTATTTATCTATCGAAACGTGTAAATTATTATTTGCATATCCAGGAAAATCGGAAGAAAGTATTATAGAGCATAAACATTGTAGTAATTTTTTTAAATAATTATAGGAGCCATTTTTAAGATAATTGCAAAGAGTGAAAAATTGCACGAATAAAGTAATATATCCGGTTAACTGATTTTTATGAAAATGTTTATGACGGGTCATCTAATAGTTCCTAGTTGTAGCTCGGTAACTAAGAAGCTGAGGACAGAGCTTCTTTCTGAATTTACCGTCCAGTAGGTTGGCCATTTTGGGACAGCTATATATATTTCAAAAGGCTTTATAGCTCCAGGCGATAAACCAATTCAGAGCCCAAAAACGGATAGACACCTTGCAGAGCCATGGAACCACAAAACAACTGAATCATATTCCAGTGGCGCAAATGCAAGCAAGCTGACACACGTACAACCAACAACAATTCTACCACGCTACTTTATATAAGCTGCATCCGAACTGTGTCCAGATTTATCACTATTGCTTTCGGGATCAGCAAAAACCCATCATACTGCTTTTTATGAATTGAAAATAGCCTTCTCAGCAAGTACGTATTCGAAGCCGTGGGCCAACTCCCCCCTCGGGCGCAATTAGACCGGGAAGATGAATGGTTGAAGAACTAAAATTGTCGCTCTCCATGGAGACTACTCAGCATTTGTAACTTAATTGTTCTGCGGATCCACACCAATCGCGCAATCACCCACCAGAAGACGAAATAAAATCGATTGAAGTCTTACCTGTGACTGGAACCCTTATCAATTAGGATTTTTCCAGCTTGATGAGTAGTCTCTCAGAATGAACAACAAGAGTACGGAGATAATGTTCCGTAAAATTGGGAATGGCTCCTCTAGAACCGAACACTAGGAGCACGACGCTGCGCGGTGTTTCTGTGCAATCGAGGACTCTGCATAATTTACTGAAGATGGTTTCATACTTAAAAATTTTCTCTTCCGCTGCAGTTTCTAATGCTTTCTCTTGTTCATACCCCACAGTTATAATCTAATACTTAAGTTCCAAGTGTCAACTTCATAAGATATTCCGTTTTTGAGATATTATGTTCACACATAAAGCAGTACCCATTCGGCTATTGTAAGTACGGAGAGAAGCCAGATAAACAATGGTTAATCCGGGAAACCCATATAATTTTGTGAGCTCGTCTACTCGTTTCGATAATTATTTTTCTATTTTTAAATAAATTCTTTTGTTTTGCATATTTTATTGTTTTTTTTTCATTTGTATATATAATTATATTATAGCATAGGCTACTTTTTTAATGAAAATCTCTTATTAGTTTAATCAGTATTTAAGTAACTAACATGTAGTTGTAATTACTAACACACTCATAGATTACCTTAGTAGATGCAATAGTTAATAAACAAAGAAGCACTAAATTGATTTACTCATGACCATTGTAAAACTTAGTTGGGTGGATTAATTTTCCCACTACGAATTAAAATAAATAATTTTAGATTTTCGGAGTATAATATTATA
The DNA here is from genome assembly GCA_035578175.1 of Catonia carolina. Classification (NCBI taxonomy): domain Eukaryota; kingdom Metazoa; phylum Arthropoda; class Insecta; order Hemiptera; family Achilidae; genus Catonia; species Catonia carolina. The sequence goes on from JAQMRL010000008.1 coordinate 23,502,002, forward strand.
TAAATTGACATTTATATTGAAATGATATTTTTTGCAAGTAATGGGAAAATAAATAAATAAATAAATGTAGACATACACACCAATCACTAAAAACATGTTTTTTTATTCAAGGGGCTTGAAAACGTGTAGTTCCAGTTGAAATTCGATTTCGAATAATTGACATGAAACCAATATTTTCCTCCTCTATCCATCCATATAGAGTAAGAGAAATTAAAAATATATAAAAATACTCGTAGAACCTCTTATTACACATTAAATGTTGAAAATATTGCAAGTCAGTGATACTAAATTAAAAATATACATTTTTCACTTAACGAAGTTAATAGCCATTACCTCTGTGATTAATTTTTGTGCGAGAAGTTTTTTGGGCATTGATTTTGTGGTCTCCTCATTAGCGTAATATTTGTATACATTTTTTTTTAATATTAATAAAAAATACTACTTCAACGTTTATTAAATTTATCTAGCTATTTTTTTGTTGAGTGAACAAAACGTTTAATGATTTTTCAAATAGTTTTGAGGAAATATATTACGTAATATATTTCCTCTAGTATTCCCCGATCAACTGAATTTAATTCCTAAAAGAAACTTTTATGTTATTTTTTGAAAGATTTCTGGACAACAAATTTGTTGTAGAACCATTCAATCGTTCACGTGTGAAATTCTTATCTTACGCTCCCAGCTAGCACCCACCGCATAACATGTTGTATTCCCTCCAAGAGCCAATATAACAAATACTAGTCTATATATTGTACACGTGTTCTTACATTATTTTTTATTATAGTAGCCAGTCAAGGAAAAAATATTTTATCTAAATTTAATATTGAATATAGGGCCAATCTTTGAAACATTGAAACAACCTTTTATCTTTCAAATATTGTATTACATAGATTCCCTAATATTGCGTAAAATATTGGCCTCGCTCTTAAAGGTAGCCTTTATGTTTAAAATAATTTTTATTATTTTCTAACGGTTTGTTTAACGCTTCATTGGTTTTAGAATTAAGTTATTGAAAATAAATTTTCATGAATTTCCTTTCAATCCTTATTCAATATACAGGTATGCAACCGAAGTAATTTTCATATAGAGAATATTGTAGTTACGTGCTATAGGGGCTCCAACGATGAAAATTTTTCATCGGAAATAGGCGTTTTCTGATAAATGAATACAATAAGGAGTATTAAGAGAAACGAATTCAGAGATTTACATAGATGTGACAAAATCATAGAAAAGCTTGGCATACAGGAGAACAAATTTGGTGTTGACGATAAAGATGTTGGGAAGATATGAAAGAAATGATGATGATGAAACAGTAACAATAGTTTTGAAGAAAATTTCTATACCAAAGACGATGAATAGTTATAGTTTGGAACATTCTGAATGATTACTTGTCGTTCTATATTATCATTTCGATAATTTTGTAGTCTAGTACAGAATCTTTTACGAAGTTCTTTTGTGACATATTTTGTTGTTGTTTAGGTCATCAGCCAAAAGGCTGGTTTGAACCTGTAGAGGTTTTACTAAGTAAAACGAGGAGCGAGGTAGTTTACCATTGCCTTCCTCACTGAGTGGAAAAGTACGCTTATCAGCATGCCGGGCCCTCTGAAAAACACACATTTTCCACTCTGCAAATGACACCTTCACTTCATTTACCATAGGGTCTGGCTGTATAATGAAATTCATTACTTTCAGAGGAGATAACTCTGATTAGTGTCTTTTACACCTCTATCTCTTCTGTTCTTAAATGATTCAGTCATTTAATTGGCTGACCATGTGATAAGAAACAGAACTATTTATTTTAGCCCTGCAACGAACAGATTGAGTGTAAATAATTTGACACTCCACCTGTCTGTTATGGGCAGTCGACATATTATATGTAACGGTAAAATTGTTAAAATTTTATGTCTTTTCTTTTTGTCTATTTTCTATTTTAGCTGTTTTTATCTATTTAGCTTTACTATTCAGAAGTTTGTCAAATGGCATGCGAAGATATTTTAAGTGAAGGCTGTTTCAAGTATATGTATACTCATCATGTAAACTGGTGATCATTTTTCTCCTTTTAGTGTAAATGTTACTTGTGGGCTTTTTCTTTTATTTGATTTCATTTTTGACTTATTCTACCAGTCTTTATTCTGTTCAAATGCTGTTGAAAACGCTAAGACGCTGCAGTAGTTCATCTTGGTACGACTGAACATATAGTCTGGAAATGTGACTGTTGTGTTTCTCTCATTAGGTAAATCAGTAGTTTATAATTTGTATTGAAAAATAAAAAGAAAACTACCATGTTAAACTCTTGCATAAGTACGATAAATAAATTGGTTTCTTTTTATTGGAAGTTAACTGAAAATTATCTGGTAGTTAAATATGTTTCGGCCGCCTCCTTAGCGTAGTGGTAGTGCGCTAGCCTACCGCGCGGAAGTTCCAGTTTCGATTCCAGGCCATGGTCTGAAAATTTTCCCAAAGTAAAAAACCCAACGTTACGTATCCCACCGTAGTCACTAATGACCGAGCTGTTGATGCGACTTAAAATAAACTAAAAAAAAATTTTTCATTAATAAAAACAGAGAATAAGAATTACGCGTATTTTTATTTAATTTAAATAGAAAACTAACATCCAAACCGTTATCAAAAGCTTTTGGTAGGTACATCAAGAAATACAACTGTCAGAACTTATTTTATTCCAGAGATTTGGTTATGCTGGGTACTACAATCATATTTACTTGCTCTATTGTAGAATAATCAGCTCTCAATCCGAAAAGATGATGTAATCAAAAATAAAAATGATAATAAATCAAACATTTTAAACTTAGCCATTAAATTTCGATTTGACAACATTTGTGTTTATTTTCTTGACAACCAGAACTATCAGTTAATTACTAAATAATCGTAAATTTACATATTAAATGTGTTTTGGTAATTACTCTGTAAATTTTTGGTATAATATTATTGCTTTGCTAATGTGTGTGGGGAGCAAAAGCAATGTCAAACGGTCTAATTAACTAAATTAATTAATTATAATTAGTAATTGCTCTTATTAATTGAAACCAATTAACAAGTTCAATCAATAATAAGTTTTAAAATATTTACTACTTATTTACAACGATTACGGTTATTTACAACGATCAACAAAATAAGTAAACAAAGCATAACAAAAAACTTTTTTTCGAACTGATAAAAAAACTTGTTAGATGTTTCCTAACTTAAGTTCGTTAGAATTTTTTTTCTTCAATTAACATCCTAAAATTTATGTGAGATGTTCTTAATGTACATTAATTTCATATCGTTGAAGCTAATGTTTAAAGAAAGAAGATTTAAAGAAACTTCGTTACCAATGTTTTCATAACTTGAAATGTTGGGACAGTTGCCCGTTAGTTGTTTTCGTTTTTAAATGTATTAATATTCAATATAAAAACTATACGTTGCCGCCTCCATGGTCTTGTGTTTAGCGTGCTATGCTCCTGCTTTGCTAAAGTCCTTGGTTTGATTCTCGGGTATGACCTGGAAAGCTATTATTATTCAGACCCACCGTACCTTAATCCTAAGTAGTAGTTACTTATAACTCTTTTTCTTCTTACTATCAAGGATTAGGCATAAGCCTGTTCCGAACTCACAAACCATCCTGTACGTCTACACAAACACGAGACATTCCAACCCGTACATCTCGACTACTGCCATCTTCTTCGAGGTCTTCCCACCTCCCTTCTTCCAACTGGAACATATTACGTCACCTTTAAGGTATTCTCTCCTCTGGCATCCGTTCCAAATGTTGCCTCCATTGGTTCCGGTACTCCTCTACTTTTTCATTCAAGCTAAATACATCCAACTCGGATCGAATTTCCTCGTTATGTATTAGATCCAGCCTCGGGCAGCCCTTCACCCTTCTTAAAACTCTGATTTCAACTGCTTGGATCCTTGGATCCTTGGATCCTTCTTGGCGTTTTGTGGTAACTCATGACTCACTTCCATAAAGAAGGACTGGGGCTGCCATCACCTTGTAGAACTTCACTACTGTCTCTGTTCTAGCTCTGTTACCCAGTGTCCTGTTAATGGTACCACAAATAGCTTGAAATTTATTTATTTTATATTCGATATCCAAGTCCCTATCAAAGCTCACATCGCAGCCCAGATAGTTATAGTGAGACACTTGATCTAATACTACATTGTCTAAAACAATCTTCGAACGAGTGGAATACTTCCCTTTGAATGCCATAACCTTTTATTTGGCAACCGAAACACGTAAATTATACTTTTTTCTTAAATAATTTGAAACGTAAACTGCTCTTTGAAGCTCATCTTCACTCTCCTGTATGATCCACATGTCATTCGCAAATAGCAAAGCATTGAGGTACCTTAATCCAAAGTAGTAGTTACTTATAACTAAGATGATGAAACTTTAAATTAACTAATAAAAAATGACACTAATGACAGAAGCTCAAGAAACTTGCCAAGTTTGTTCACTCAATCGTGATGAAAAAATGTAAACAAAGATTTCATGCAGGTCTTACCCCATAAGTTAACTAATAAAAATTACACTAATGAAAAAAGCTCAAAAAACTTGCCAAGTTTGTTCACTCAGTCGTGATGAAAAAATGTAAACAAAGATTCCATGCAGGTCTTTCCCCAGCTTTTTCACTTCGGACTGAATTAATCTTTAATTTAATTAAATTTTTGATGGTGTAAATATCGGCTGGAACTATCATGAAAACAATATTTTCTGAACATTTTAGGTATAAATTTGAAGTCTCTATACAAGGAACCAAAATTTAATATTATAACATACCCTAAAAATTTGGTTATAATGGCATTTATCAATTTTCTCAGAAATCTGACATAAAAATTTCAAAAAAGTTATTCTTGGAAATAAGCAAATACAAAATTAACTTGTTCACAAAAACAGTAGAATTACATTAACAAATATTATTATAAATATATTTTAAAATAAATATTTTTTTAGAAGCATGATTGTGGAACCACCTGAAAGCACAAATGTTTGACCTATACGAGTTTTAGAATTTGAAAATTATTTATTCTCATTTTTCTGAGTCAGATTCTCCTTGAGTCTACTTTTAAACTGATGATCTAATATACAAAACCTCTGTATTTTCTGTTAGATATTTCTATTTTAATTGTTAGAACAAATATGAGGAACTTTGATAAGGATATTAACATAGCATAAGGATAAAACATAGCACAAGAAAGTAATCAGTGCAAGAAAAAAATTACATTTATAGCCATCTTAAAATAATATTTTGAATAGAAAAATTATATAATATCCAAGACGATCTGTTTTACGAAAGAGTTCTTAGAAAATTTGTAAAAGATACAAGGCGTAATTAATTTCGTTTTTCAAAATAAGGTCTAACATTACTTTACACGAAATTCATTTCACCTAAAAATTAAGTAGTCGTATTGCTACCCTGTTTTCCTTTTCAACCGACTTCCGTCGTCGGAAGACGGACTTCCGTAGTCGGAAACGTCGGAGAGAGAAAAATATCTTTTTATTTCATCTCACTCCCTCAATAATTCTTCCCCATACTTCTTTTGTAAAACCTAACTTGGTTTCGTTACCTAGTTTTTAAAGTGGTGCATACCTTTTAAACTAAAAAATTTACATAAAGTTTACGATTTTATTATCAACTTAAACTGTTTGATTGTGTTGATTTTCACATGCCTTCTTATCAGAATTACTAAAGAATACTTATACTCAAGTTAACATGTAAATGCACTTTTAAAAATTCTATTTCAAAGCTAGTTGTACGTGGAAAATGTAAAGGGAACACTCGTATCGCAATACTGTTTAGAACCTCGTACGTCCAGTAAAAATAAAATTGAATGAATTTAATTAATAATTTTCTTAATTATTATAAATAGTTCATTCACTATTCATTCATCATTAATAGTTAATCACTCGATTAACAGAAATAATGCGAACCTTCAAACACCAAGACCAAGGCAAATGGTGGATAATTCCTAACAGCATAGTCTACAAGGAAAATGAGTCTATAATTGACACAATAAGAAAAAGGCGAGTGGCTTTTTTAGCCACTTCTACAGGCTACCCAACACAAGACTTACTAAACAGCTCTTAGATTACCAACTCAGGTGCAAGATCCAAAATAAATGGATCCAAGAGATAAAATCCGACATGAAGGACTTGGGTATAACAGAAAAAATGATAAAAGAAAGAGACGAAAAGAAGATCTTAAAGGAAAATAAGCTAACTCAACTCCCCTTCAATAAAAGAAAACAACCTAACATAATCACAATAGAAAAGATGAGGGCTGCCAGATCAAAAAATATGAAAAGTATGTGGGAGCAAAAGTAGCAGCAACTAGCTAACTCCGCAGCTCGTTCTTCAAAGACTAAATGAACATGGGATGACTGAAATGCTCCAATTGGGGCAAAAAAAAAAATAGTTCATTACTTATAAGGTCAAATCCCAAGCACTGTTAAATTTTATCCGTAACCTACATTAACAGATATTAACTTATTTTTCTGTGAGGAAGAAATAATGTTGCCACCTGACTTGGAGAAATATGTACTAGCGGAATAATATGAAGTGAACTCACTCAATTTAATTTTTTCATTTAGTACAAGCATTTGAGGTTCCTTGCCCCACTATGCTCCCGTTAAATAACTTCAAATAGAGAAATAGAGGAAATGCGCATAGACGAATTTAGCCGCTCAACATATACACTACTACCTACCCAAAATCAACAATAGAAAAATAAAATACGATACGTCCGTTATAATTTTTTGATATGATATGCAGCTAATAATTGCGCACAAATATGAACAAACCTTTTTCAGTCTACCACTATAAGTCGAACCTATTTTGACTTTTACTCCGGAGTCTTTCAGGATCTGGTTATTTATAAATAGGAAAACCTCCAATAAATTTATAACAGATTTATTAAATAAATATGTTATTTAAACTACTAAATTTTAAAAACTTATTACTTAAATTAATTGATGCAATCAATTATAAAATTAAAAATTACGCAAAACAGCTTAACTTAATAAAAGACTAAATTTATTACGAAATGTTACAAAACTTAAACTTCACTAAAACTGAATACGGTTGTTTACATTCCAAAAATTGATCAATTCTTACATACAATCCGATAACAATTGTACGCAAATTGCTCGTCACGAAGGAACTATTTCAATATGAAACGTATTATAAACAGTTTTTAACAACTCACTTTAGAACTTTTCAAAAATCAACACTGACTAAAACAATGCAGTCCGTTATATGTTTAAATCAAAAATACAAGTTTCTCGAGGGATAAAGAATTTAACCAAACAATCTAGAAAAATAAATAAACAATAGATTATTCTTTTCTCTACTAGAAAAATGATAAGAGAGGCAAAGCCTGACAGGTATTTAATTACAGTATCAAAGCGTGAAGGCAACATACAGTATACACAAGCATCTTGTAGTCAAAACAGAATGCCACCTGCATATGTCACACTATAAATGTTATATGATTCAAAAAAATGAATAAATTATCATGACTAAACAAATACTACTTAAAAATTAAAGTTAAAAAACACATTGCATACTAGTTATGAAATAAAATGGAAAATATTATTTAAAAAAAATATATTACTGTAATATGTTTGAACTGAAACATACTCGTATATTCAATTTTACAAGCAGAGATTTTTAATAAAAATTTAAAGATATGAATGCAGATTTAGTGCAATATTGTCGCACATCCATTCCATTTATATATAACCTAGTATTCCATATGGACTCCGACAATGTAACATATGTACCGTAGTTAGTTGCACGGCTCAGCAGCGTTTATTAGTCAAGCCAGTAGTAACTAACACATGCACTCTGTTTCTACACTATAATATGACGGTGTAACTAACCTAGTTTCGCATAAGCGGACAAATACGTTTATTTACATTGTACCAGAATTTGAATACCATTACATGTGTATTGTAATTACAAGTAAAATTTGTGACAGAGTGAAATTTAATCTGTGAATTTATACGCGATAATATGTCTGGCTATACCGTTTACAGTCAATTACATTTTACACGGTTACATTTTAAATTTAAATGTTTTATAATCTAATTTAAAGTATAAACATTAAAACACACAACTAATGCTCATGTAGTATAACTGGTAGACATTCTTCTCTCTCTTTATAAAAAGTCTGGTGTAAAACACTCACACAACTTTGCCTGGCCAATGGTTTTTTATTAGGGTAACCAAGAGTAAACAATGTAACATTAAAAACAACTTAATTTTAATTATGAGTGAATGACGCTAAATGAATTCAATCTCTGTTCGACTTAAATATACAAATAAATCACTAAACAAAAATAAATAAAGCTCTGTAAAAAAAATGCTTGATGTAAACGTTGTAGGTTTTTAAATTTCTATAACTTCAGTAATAAAAGATTTTTCCTATAAATGCATATTAAGGTTGCCATCTTAAAAAACCCATTTTTAACTATTTCAATGAGGAAATTGAAGCTAATTAAGGCCAAAGAAAAAAAACTTGAAATAAAAGTTGTCACCCTTTTAATTTTCTACATTTTTGATTTATAAACTTTTGCCCTAAAATGCATATTAAGGCCACAATTTTAATAAAACCTATTTTTTGCTACAAGAGAACAGCCTCCCAGAAATTTCACCACACAGCCCGCTTACTCTGTTTGGTGGAGCACAAAAATTGTAGTAAATAAAGTAATATTTGTTAGGATATATCCTTTAACAAAATTTAGTTATTTATTTAAGCTCTTTGATGGTTAGGCTTTATCGTATCGTTTAACCCTATAGCCGGCAATTACATTTTTCTAGACTGGCTGAGAATTTCTAGCATACGGGTCACCAAACCGTAAAAAATCATTAAAAATTTGCTATAAATCACAAACCTTCTCACATGACGTATCAAAATAATAGGAAGACTTAGGAACATTGAAAAATACATTATTGAAATTTTAATCTGACAGAGATGCTGAAGCTATTTGAATATAATGTTTAGACAAATATATTTCTAAAATTTTAGATGACAGTACTGTTTAATACTTTTTTTGCTCTACTTTCAAAATTCATTACATAGCCTACGAAACGTTACTCATAGGATTTATTTCAAAATAAAAACAATTCTATGTTCAAAACTGAAGAAAATATATAAAAAACACATCATATAAACCAAGATATAACCAAATTCAGCTCTCGGATATCGTGGTTTCAACAAAGAAACACAGGCAGAATATGCAGCTAAAACTATTGTATTACACGTAAAAATTTACTTTGTACATCACTAAACTATTGAACAAAACAGTAACGCTGTCTGTAGATTAATTTAAAACTAAAACGACAACATCGCAATGCTATGAAGCAAATCCGATTTTACGACGCGAACAGCTCAAGAAGCGGTAACATCGTCCCAAAATCGACGATTGCCAGCTCTAGGGTTAAATAACGTATCAAAGCTAAAACCAAAAAAAAAATCTGATGATACGTGTCCAAACAACGACTATTTAAAGTTTCTTGAGGTACTTTTCTTTGAAAGTATTTCTGGAAATTAATCTGTTGTTTCATGAACTATTAACAAACTTGTACTTTTTGACGATCAAAATAACTTAATTTGCGCTACAGGTATATGTACAAAATTATATAGTATAATAGGTGCTTTGGTTTTGGAATGATTTTGCAATTCGTTTTAAATTGAATGAACCGTATATGTAGGTAGATATTAGAGTTCAACTTGGACAGTTTATAATTAATAGTGGAATGTCAGAGTACAAGTTCACCTTGTCAGGTGCTCATTGTCAATAGATTTACAATCGGTCTGATAAATCATTAATATAGCTCAGTACTGGGTACAATTGTACTCAAATACATATTGCATACTTCATTTTCAAGTATTGTACAATGCAAACGGTTAAACTTGGATTCAATACATACACTACATGTCGAAGCGATTTATTGTTCTCTCTTGAAATTATATTTGAACGTTCACGTCCCATAGAAATATGTATAACTTTACTCGATATTTTGTAACTACAAATAATCCGTACTTGGTATGCATTTTCTATCACAATGTTACAAAATGAATCAAAAAATATTCTCCATTTATGAAAAATCTTTAAGTTTTGAAGATATCTGAACCGAAAAACATATTTAAAACAGTCTTCGTTTTAATCTGTATTATAGGTTTTTTATCTGCTAATTTAAATCCAGAACAAATGTAGAAAACTTGAAGATATAAAAAGCAAAATTCCGAGGATGATAGTGGGACCCACAAAATCAGAAGACACTGGAAATAACAAAAAACTGTGAGTTACATAAAAAAAAGTCTGTCGTATTTCTGTTGTTAATACGATGCTGAAGATTCTTGAATGAATAATTAGTTCTCATGTTTTTCGGCACTTCATTATATGAAGTGCCGTTCTACTATTTCAAATCTGAGTTCTTTCCTTTCAACAATTGGCCCCGAGGTTTAACATAATCAACTTGACAAAGTTGATGAGATACATTTTGATTTTTAAAAGATGTAGTGGTGAGCGCAACTTGTTTCTAAATCAGGGATCTCAGGTTGGATTCCGGTCAGGTCTGGCATTTTTTCACCTGTGCCATTTTACATACGCATAAACTAAAGCATATGTAGGAGTCATCACCAAAAAAAATGTTAACTGACATGCTTTTAAAAAAACTGCCTGATTTTAGATTCAGTGTTGCAATTTATTTACTCCCTGGATCACCTTCTATTTAACTAACAGTTACGTCCCAGTTAATTTTTATAGTGTGATCAATGAAGAAATTTTTAAGGAAAAGTGGGGGTGCCTCAGAACTTTATTAAAAGACCTCTTTTCTCTTTTTAAGTTATATAGGTAAAGTTATAACTTTAAAAGCAGCTGATTTCAAGATTCATCATTTTATTAGTGCAACTGACACCAGATGATACAAAAGAATGTTAATACGCTGACTAAATGATGTACCTCTAAACAGTAGAAAATCAAAAATTGTTACATATACTTGTAAGACTAATATCTTGGATTTTACGTAAAAAATGGAAATGTGCTGCATACAAAACTGTCTGTTGTGAGAAATCTGACACTCACATTTGAATCTGTAATTAATAATTTGTAATGTTAACATATTGTTTAAAAAACTTATCATGTGGTATAATTGAATTAAACCTGATAAACCTTTGGTAAAAATTTCATGTTCAGAGTGTAAGACTACTGATTTAGAGCCTAGAAAACGGATAAGAAAAAAAAGAAAGACCGGAGAAAATATGAATATGGAGACAATTTGAGAAAATCAGATGGACCGATTCAGTGAGGAATGTGGAAGCATTAATAAGATAGGAAGAGAAGGGAAATTTGTTGACAACCATTCGATGGAGGGAATCTGATTGGCTAGAACCAAAAATAAGAGGAAATATGCTAAAAGGTGGAAGAAAAAGAGGACGTTGAAGAATAACAGACCATTTAATAGGTGTATGAACTCTCAGGAAATTGATGATAATGTATTCTCAATTTAAAACGTATTTTTTGTAATATACATATTACAATTTTTCAAAGAATGTGTTAATATACACTATTTATTTTTTCTTTAATTTCATAAATATAGTAAAATTATATCATGAACTCAAGATTTAATTTATCAAATTTGCGTTAATTGTACAATGTTTATTAAACAATATTAACCATTATACTATCTTATTGTTGCAGTTCCAGATAAAATTTAACTTTTTCTTGTCATCAGTCTCTCGACTGGTCTGATGCAGCACTCCGCGCTCTTCCATCTTGCGCAAGTCGTTTCATATCTACATATCTGCAACACCCTACAATCTTTTGTAATTTCCTTTATATATTCTAACCTTTGCCTCACCCTAAAATTCACTATCACAATATTACCCTCCATTATTGATAAACCAATACCTGGATAAATTAAGATATACCCCACTTCTTTTACCCTACCCCTTTTTTTAGTAAGAAGTTTCCCTACATTCCTTCTTCCATCCACTCGTCTAAGAACCTTTAAATAACTTATTTTGCCCACCCACCTAATCTTTAATATTTTCCTATAACACGACATTTCAAAATCTTCCAGCCTCTTTCTTTCTACAGCCCTTATCACCCACGTTTCACTCCCGTATATTATAATGCTACACTCCAAACATAGAGGTTTAAGAATTTTTTCCTCATCTATAAGTCAATGTTTGTAGTCAGTAAGCCTTTTGATCTCTTCAAAGGCCGTTCTAGCTTGAGTAATCCTGGTAATCCTAATTCTAGCTTGAGTAATTGTTTAATAGTTTGATATAAATCTTTTGTTGTTTTACTTACTAGGTAGAAGAACTCCCCAACTTCCTGTATGTTTTTGTTGCCTCTTTATTGCTACTACTACTAACTTAAAGTTAAACAGTATTAACACTACTCCTAAAATATAAATAATACTACAACTTTATGACTCATTGATTTTCTTTCAATAACATATATAATATAGCAATAACAAATTACAAATTTTATATTAAAACTTTATATAGTTTATTGAGTAAAACAACAGTGGACATAAAACAGTTACAGTAATGTTTTTTCGTGATTTACGAATTGAAAAAAAGATAAATTACAGTTTTTTAGAGTAATCGTGTTTTCCGATTAAAATGCAGAAAATTCAGATGTAATAAAATATTTTATTTATAGTTTCCATGAGAACTTTTATCAAATTTAAATTGTAATAGTTATTTAAAATGTGTGTAATTTTATATTTAGAAAAGTAGTGCGTAAATGACTTATGTGAAAGACAAAAAGGTGACCGGAAGAAATGAACAGGGTGAACGACTGCCGATTAATTAGAGAGTTTGTAAGTTAATAGCGTTGAAGGCCGGCGATGAAGATTGATTACAAGGGTGGTGAGCTAAGAGAACGAGTTTCAGAGAGAAAGGGAAAGATGAGTTTGAGTTAGACGGAGCTCACAAACTGAGAGTTTAGAGGATTGAAATGGTCAGCACATGTGAAGCAGTATTATCCACCGACTCCTCAGTTCTGAAACCCTACTTCGATCCCAATACGGGCTCCAAACCCCCTACCAATCTAAAGAGCAGATGTACTCCGAACTGACCGACCCTTCTTCTCTCTTGCTATCTATCCGCATTCTCACCACCCCTGAGACCATCAGTTAGCACCACCGATCCGTATGACTGACTATCGCTTTCACTAATTAAGCTGTTACGTGTTACCTCTCTACTGTACTCGACCAACCTAACCCAATATTCAACTTAATATATCAAATATTACAAACTAACTTTTGTTATTTGCTAAATAACTCATTATTTACGGTACTTATTCTTATTCAAACGATAAACATCACTTTGTTAAATCTCTATTTAATGTGTTTGAAATTTGTTTCAAACCTACATCAAATACTATTTAGAATTTAAATTATTTTGTTTTAGGTATGCCTTTCTTGGGAGTTAATGGTGGCATTAATTAAGATTTTAACACAATGTTTTTTCTTTAATCTTTAATCAATATTACCTGTTCTTTTAAAAATGTATTTGTATTTACTTATTGTTCATACATGACCAAATTAAAATTTTTCATATTATGTTAAAAAAATAAATGTAAAATTGTATGGTCTTTAACGTGATTTTATATAATTTTTAAGATATTAGTGATTAATTAATCTAGGTGAGTTTAATAAATTTTTATAATATTTGTTAATGAATTTATTGTTGGTTAAGAAAGTAGTATTATACCTTCAACTATTCTCCAATAATTGAGAGAGAAAATAATAAAAAAATCTAGGAACATAATTTTTTATATTCTATTTAGCCGCAAGCGAATCATTATAAGCTGGCTGTTGAAACGCAATAATATGAGAACATTGCCTCTCTCCACAATCCTTTATAATAGGTAGCTGTAGTATGGTGTAGCCGAGAGATTTCACATGGTTCTGTGTAAAGATTTCATTAAAACTGAGAATGAAATATTGATGAGAGTACGTGGGGTTAATCTTGGCTCTACGAACTGTATAAACATTCAGCAAGGTATAGTGAAATAAAAAGGGTAATTCTCCCGAACGGTAATGCGTACGCTCTACGTTAGGGACGGCAAAGCTCTATTAAATAATCATAAACACTAGGACGGGTACGTCGTTTCTGTAGATATTCACTTTCTTTACTGATATTACTGGAATATTAAAAAGTAAAAAATAAAAATGAACAAATTTTGGTAGAAAAAATACAAGAAGAAAATTTTGTAAATCAATCGCACTACTAAAAATCTGTAGGAAAAAATTCAAATATTTTTATACAATTTTAATATTGTTAAACACTTGATACTTAAGAAGAGGATCGTTTATACTTAATTATCACTAGCTACAGATTTATTGCTACACTAAATCAAGAAACATAAATGCCATCCAAACATTCCAAAATAAGATGTTAAGGAACACAATAAACGTTCAAAATTGTATTCTTGAAACAGTGACATCCGCCGTGTAAGTGAATTCAGCAGTTGAAGTAGTGCGTAAGTGTGCTAGGAAGTTAAAGATCGTCTTTACGCAATCATCGTTGAAGCTCTTCGTTATACACTCATGTAACTGTTAGCAGACTGAAAGGGAATAAGCCAATTGATATAGTATCTTATTCGAAAATACACTAGAATTCAGAAAGACTAGATATAAGACATTAATTATAAATAAAATCTATGTTAATAAATATTTGTAAAATTATAGAACAAGTGATAGTTCCAGTGGACGATAGCATAGTAACAGAAGGGCAATGTTGATGAAAGAAAACTATGCTTTAATAGTTAATAAAGATAATAAAATGATAACTAAGACTATTTACCAAGAAATGTTTGTACAATGATCTCAAAATCCCGTACGCTAACGAATTATTTCATAAAATTTACACAAAATTCCATAATAAATTAACTCACTATATCAACGAAATTGTACGCAATCTACACCTACCACTCCTTCCTGAAAATCCCCGCAGACGTCTACGCCAACGATGGAGTAAGTTTATCATTTTGTAATAAGTAATTTTTGAAAGTACACAAAATTATGTAAACCATTTACGGAAATTTTACATCTATGGTCTACTGTTGAGTGGTGATCTCCTCTAAGTCTTAAAGCGAATTTTATCTAAATTCATAATCATCTCATTCACTCGGGAATTTTTACCAATAAAAGCAAAAAAATTTAGAAATAAATAGTCACAGTAAATTTGAAATATAAGGAATTTTAAGAGTATTTTTGACAACATCGATGTATTCTCAATAGTAATTCAAATTCTTCTCCACCTAAACTCAACAACCATCGATGTATTCTCAATAGTAATTCAAATTCTTCTCCACCTAAACTCAATAATCGCTTCAAAAACCAGTAGTTTGTTCTATTGTCAACAGTTAAGAAAACGTAGTTAAACACAACTAAATCATCACTGTTTAAAACCTACAATTACCTCTCACAATAACAAGACTCATATATATCACACCAACATCTGCTCACAAAATCTACGCCGACAGTGTGCCCTTTCTGCGACGAAAAAGCAACGGTTGCGCATATAGTTTCAGAATGTAGAAAACTTCAAGGCACCCGTACACTTCTTGGTGTTTCTGAAACTTTTCAAAACAATGTTAGGTGTAAAGACAGTTGTAACAAAATTTTTAAATTTCTACGCTATATCGCTGTTGAAGACAAAATCTGAAGCCTACCAATTTTTACTTTTAATGTTTTAATTTATGAAATTATTGTTTTTACTGTTATTAGTACTTATAACTCCTATTGTGGTCGCTAATAACCATTAGAAGTTGATGCGACCTTTATAAATAAAAAAAAAAAAAAAAAATAACAAGACAACTTAAAATTTTTTAAAAAATATTGTTTAATTTAGTATTTTATGTTTTTTTCAATAATTTGTTTTTTCATCTTTATTCCCTGAAAGAAAAAATCCTAGTTAGACATCTATCTTTATAATAAAAATCTTTGGTAATTCTGAATTCTTCTTCTTTTTAACCGTAGATAGGAGTCAAACATAAAATATTTAGTTTGTTATTAATATGATTATTAAAAACCAGTTTAAAAAGTCTTCTTCTTATTGTTCTCTTTTTCCCTTCTTCCTTGATTCGTTATCATTACCTCCTTCTCTCCTTCTTCTTTCCTCTCCTCTTTCTTCTTACCCGCCTCACATCTCGCCATTCTTCTCCTATTCCTCCCCAACCCCTCGTCATTTATTTTTTTTTTATTTTTTTTTTTTTTGGTTTAACGTCCGACCATCGTCATTTATGGTCCTGTTTCTATATTTTCTCGGTTAATTCATTTTCACTTTGAGGTCCCTAAATACCTTTTCCCATTTTCAATTTCTCAAGCCCAGTATCATGAATATGAAAGTAAAGCACTGTTCTCATGTTGATTTTTCGATATCAAGTCTTAACCGGAAATTCATGTTTTCAGGTCCTCTGAACCCAAAAAACATGTTTTTCCGATTGGTTTGCGTGTGTGTCTGTTTGTGAGAACGAATTATCTCATAAATCATCCGAAGGATTTTTACAGGAAAATCGTCCGAAGTTGTAACTTAGAAATTAAGTTATGCCTTACTTAAATTGATTAAGTTTATTTCTGTTTATCGCAAAGGGTTCCGACGTAAATATTGCCAATAATTCGGTCAACCGGAAGTAGCAATTTTTTGTGCATTTTTTTATAAACGGCTTCTACATTTTTGTTAAAATTCCCATATTTACTAATTTATTTGTGTTCTACAAGATAGTGCAAGGGGATGTCTGCTGAAGTTCATGGTGGGGGGGGTTTGCTCTCGTGGTAAATTTTTTTTAAGATTGCGGCCTTAATATTTATTTTTGGGCAAAGGTGTATGTAAATATTTTAGAAAATTAAAACTACTACCTTCAACTTTTAATTCACTAATTTTTTCTAGAGTGCTTAGTTTTGGATCACTTATTTATTTTCTATAATTTTCTCATTGAAATCGGTAAAATATTATTATTTTTAAGATTGCTGGGTTAGTACGTATGCATTTATACGAAAAAATATATATTTTATAACTAAAGCAATATACAAAGGAGGTTAATGTCTGTGTTAAATTACCTATACGTGTTTTTTTTAATATTATAAAGAGCTGATGATATGATAAAGCCACGAAAGCGCTACTCAATATTTAAGTGCTTTTGCTTTTACTTTTAACGTTCTAGTGGTTTTTTAATAACTTTATTTATAATAACAAATAACTAACGTTATATAGCACATACGTTATATAGTAATTAAAAACCGAAAACTTTTACTTCAAGCATTTTTTCTACAGGAGTTACACAGCGGTAATACGATTTGTATAATGCATTTTATATTAAACGATTTAATATTGTTCTATTGTAAATCTAGCATGTAATAAGTAGTACATACTTTACATAGCAGTTTATCCTACTGTGTTCTTTATATCATACGATGCTTAGATGTTAAGAGAATCTTCTTAAAATAGACCACCCATGTAATATTGGAAAATGAATTCAAAAATAAAAGGATAGAAACCCTTTTCTTTTCAACAGATTATATTCAAATATTAAAATACTATTTCAAATTCAAACCACAGTACTATGTATCGTAATAAAACATCGAATAAAACATTCATACTTTCATACTTGTTCTTGATATTTCAAAAAGCACTCTTCCGTAAATAAGGGTAATTATGAACCGTTCTGTTGATGTTAAAGTTTAAAATCTACCAGTTGACTTGTTACTTTCATTTTATTCTACCTACCACTAAAAATAAGAAAATTTGCGATTTTTAAATTTATTCTTTTCTAACCTTTTATTTGTTTATTTATAATCTGTCATTTTAAAATAGTTAGTTAATGTGAAAACAAGAGTAAAATTAATTATTTCTGTCGACTTATTATTTTAATATCACGCAGCATCAATATTTTTCTTTTGGTAAATGTATTTTGGCCATAAGTCCTTGAGTCTTCTTCTCTTTGAGTTTCCTTGGTAAGTTTTGAAAATTTGTCTGCTGTATCTGTTTTATATTTAATGGTATTAGAATCATAAAGATATTTAACTATACTGTCTGTAATATTTGGTGGAATTGAGAAAATGTGTAGTGTGTTATCGGTGATGTAGTAGATATTGAGTTATAGCTTTTCGTTTAATTTGCGCTAAAGTTTGTTTCTTTTCAAATAAATACTAGTAACTTCTATTTGTATTCCTATTTCTAGACTACTCTTGTTGCCTGGTATAGTGGTAATAAAAAAGTACGAGATGATAATGGATTCTGTACTAGATATTTGTTGTTTAGGTCATCAGCCAAAAGGCTGGATTGAACCTGTAGAGGTTTTACTAAGTAAAATGAGGAGTGAGGTAGTTTACCAATGTCTTCCTCACTGAACGGAAAAATACGCTTATCAGCATGCCGGGCCCTCTGAAAAGCACATACTTTCCACTCTGCAAATGACACCTTCACTTCATTTACCTCAGGGTCTAGTTGTATAATAAAATTTATTACTTTCAGAGGAGATAACTCTGATTAGTGTCTTTTACACCTCTACCTCTTCTATTCTCAAATGATTCAGTCATTTAATTGGCTGACCATGTGGTAAGAAACAGAACTATTTATTTTAGCCCTCCAAAGTACAGATTGAACGTAAATAATTTGACACTCCACCGTTTTGTTATGGGCATAACTAGTGTAAGAAAACTATTTAATCTCTCTCAGTTTCTCCACGAGGGTATGCCAAATCTGTTGTGAATAAATGATTAAATCAATTTCTTATTTACCTTGTCCCTTACCTTGTCCCTTATCTCACTCAATAAAACATTATTCACATTTATACATTATGGTTTTATTTAATTTATATATTTTCATAATTACATAATTGAACGAATGTTTATTGTTATTGTTTTACACGTCTGCCATTGAAAGGCTACCGGATAGTCACTGTTATTATGAAGTATGATAATTTATGTCTCTTTTAATAATATGCACGTTGTATTTATTACTATTTATCTATTTTTACTATTAATTATATATTTACGACTGTTTGTTAAGCACGAATGACGGACCCACCCGTTTGGTTTGGCCTCCTGTCCCCCATTAAAATATTTTACAATTCTCTTTTCTTCTTCTTAGTTGCCTAGTAACCATACTTTTGTTAATGAAATCAAATAATTTTATTAAAATATTTATTTCAATCAGCTGGAGATGTTTATTTTATTTCAATAGACTCGAAAATAAACAACTCCAGGTGTCCAGTAAATTTGTCATATTACACTAGATTTTAGTAAACAAATTTTAATTTGTTTAAAATTTAAATTTAAATCACAACTTTTTTTTTAAGATTAGTTTCCCGTAACACTGGATCACACGCGTGGGCGGCGGAGCGCCGCTTTAGTCTATTTTTCAATGTATTGGCAACATTGTCACCGCCATCGCGCTTTTCGGCTAGGAATGCTTTTACCTTACCCCCTCTTTTCTATTAGTAAATTTGTCACTCGTGAGTTAGTCTTTGTTCTAGAGTGACGTGATATTCGGCGCTCCGCCGCCGTTGCGTGTGTTGACGTTTCTGTATTTTGTTGTGTTGTTAACCAGTGCGCCGTCCTTGCGTGTTCTTTTGTTATTGTTTTTATCATAGTTTTTCTGTATTATAAAATATATTTTAATTTCTATTAGTTTTTATAGTGTTATAGTTATAATTTTATGTACTTTAGATATATTTATATTTAGTTTAGGCAATATAGTTTATAAATACTTTATATTTAGTTTTTTATTTTAAGAAATTGTTCATATATTTATTTCCTGATACCATGGCGATGTGTGGCATCAGTGAAGACAGAATTCAGAGTATGTTGCAAGAACTAAGTGACGAGGAACGTGAAGTTGATGGGTTGTATTGTGAGAATGAAATCGACGTTGATAACTCGGATTGCAGTGACGTTGAGGATCGCGACTTGGAGGCCAATCCAGAACCAGCTAGTGATTCTGAAGAAAGTGAGGAGGATGTAGAGGAAACTGAGCCATCTGGGCCTACTTATCTGGGGAAGGATGGAACTACGATTTGGTTCAGCAATCCCGTGAGAAACAAAACCAAAAAACGCTCCGAAAATATAGTAACAAATCTTCCAGGTCCAATAAGAGAAGCGAAACGTGCGCAACGCGACATCGACGCTTGGAATCTTTTCTTTTCAGAAGAAATGCTACACAAGATTGTTGAATATACAAATATAAAAATAACAAATGTTCAAGAAAACTATAGCAGAGAAAGAGATGCGAAACACACAGATTACCTGGAAATGAAGTCTCTTATTGGTCTCCTTTATCTGGCAGGATCTTGTCACTCTAACAAACGAAATATTTTAGATTTATGGAGAACAGATGGTGCAGGAGTAGAACTCTTTCGCCTCATGTGTGGGGTAAATAGATTCAAATTTTTGATTCAAATGCTCCGTTTTGATGACATTTCCGATATAAATAGATTAGAGAGAAAGGCTCTCGATAAACTATATTGTTTTAGAGAGGTTTTTGATTTATTTGTGTCTAACTGTAAGAAATATTACAGCCATGGTATATGTGTAACTGTTGACGAGATGCTTCCTAACTTTAGAGGAAGATGCAGCTTTCGAGTTTTTATGCCCTCAAAACCAGGAAAATATGGAATCAAGGTTTGGGCATGCTCTGATTCGAAGACAAATTACACCTCAAATATGGAAATTTTTATACGAAATCAACCAAAAGGTCCTTCGTATGTTGAAAATCACATGCAAGCCGTAGTAGAGAGAATGATTCAACCTATCGAAAACACTGGACGTAATGTCACATGCGATAATCTGTTCACATCTATTCCTCTTGCAGAAAGTCTTTTGGCAAAAAAGCTGACGCTTGTCGGTACGCTTCGAAAGCAAAAACGGGAGATACCAGAATTGTTATTTGCTAAAAACAAAAGGAGACCAGTAGCCAGCTCCATATTTGCATTTCAGAAAAACATTACTCTTGTTTCTTATAAGGCGAACAAAAACAAAATTGTCTGCCTCCTTTCTACGATGCATGATGACGACACCATCGATGGTGATACGGGAGATTTATTGAAACCCGAAATAATTAGCTTTTATAACAGCACAAAGTATGGAGTAGATATTAGCGATGCGTTACAAAAAAAATACTCCGTTTCTAGAATAGCAAGAAGATGGCCTCTTGCCATGTTTTTCTTCTTGCTCAATGTTGGAGGAGTTAACTCCTCAGTAATATTTACTGCTAATAATGTTAAAAAGACACCCAGAAAAGAATTTTTGATTTCACTCTCTCGAACTTTATGTGAAGGGCAAGCAAAGCGAAGAATATACGAAACACACATACCGAATACTATGAAAACAAGACTGGGAGAATTATTCGGTATTCAGGAAAGGGAAGGAATACCCCCACCACCACATCCAGAAGATGTAAATAGAACTCCAGTTGGCAGAAAACTGTGCGCTTACTGCCCTTCAAAGAAAAACCGAAAAACGACAACTGTGTGTGCTTCCTGCAAAAGACGAATATGTGGAGAACATACAATTACGATTTGTAAAAATTGTACTTGGCCAGATCATAATATGGGCCAATAATTATTTTGTATTTTAGTATAAGTTTTGAATTTTAATATTTTTGTCATTTTCTATAGGCTGTAAGTTCAGATTCGTAATGATATTTTGTAGTGTTAGTACTGTATATAAGTAGTTTAATGTAATATTTCTTAAGTAGTTTAAGATTTTGAGTAATTATTGTAATTAGATTATTTAGTTAATGGGTTTTTAAATATAATTACTAAAATTGTTATTTTCGTTAAAATATGTAGGCCTATCATTTATTGGTATGCGCCTGTAGGTTAACTGTAATTATTAATTCAGATACTTGTATACATTTCTAAATAAATAAAAAAATATATAAAAAATTACCCAAAATAATAAAAAAAATCACAAACAAAATAAAGTGTCAAGTAATGGAGACATTATATTCATTTACTGAACAGCGGCGTGGCGCCGCCCGTGCGTGTGATGGCGTAACAAAACTGATGCGTGTGAACTAGTGGTAACCGTAGAATTGTTAGTACGTATTATTTTTATGAAAAATAATTAATCGTTAGGTAAAATCATAAACGCATTTAAAATATTGTAATGTATTTACTAGAAGCACTAGATTGTACAATATTTCTACTTATTTAGTTATCTGCTGAGAACGCGTTCCAAGAGCAGCATCCAACAATTTAACGGCTTTCGAAGTTACACACAGTACATCGTCAGTAGATAAAGGTACATAGTACATTTTGCTCTGGCCAATGAAAATACGATTTCAGTAGTATCGCGCAGTCAGGCATATTGTTTTTTATTGGTTTTTTTTTTGTTAAATAAACCTCCGGGTTGGTCTAGCAGGTAAAGTCGCCAAGGTGAGTCAGCTATTTAACAGCTGATTTCCGGCGACGAAGGTTCCTTGGTTCAAATTCTAGTAAATGTTACTTTTGTATTAGTTACTTTTATACGGATTTAAATATTAGACAGTGGTTACAAAACTTCTCTTCATGAATCTCTAATCACGTGAAAGAAATATTTCGGTTAGAAAGTGTTTAGGCCTTAAATTTATATCAATTTATTAAAATTAGTTTTATATTGTGTATTTTTTGTGTTAGGTGAAAAATTCGTACTTTAGTAGTGCTCGGTGCTTTCTGGATGAATTTTTTCACTTTCGACACTTTCAATTGAAATTTAGTATTTGTTATTATGTTCATACAACAATTTCTAGTGAAGCTAATGTTCCAAAACTTGATTTACTTAAAGAAGCGTGCAGTCATCACCACAGTCCTACAGTTGGCCAAAAAGATCTCTTGGCCAGAGGCGCTTTAAACGTCTGCGCTGAGTACCCGATATCGCCCTAGTTTACATGTTTTGTATGAGAGGGTGGTCATGTAATTCAAATTTGTCATGCATCGTCTTGTATAGTTGTTTCGCGACATCAATTACGTATGGGATTTGTAAGTCTTTGTGCAACATTGAGTCTGTGATGTAAAAGGGGCATTGTGTTATCGTTCGTAGAATCTTGTTTTAAATCGCTAGTATACGTTTCGTGTGTGAAGGTTTAGCAGACCCCCAAAGTTGAAATCCATATGTAAAGATTGGTCTTAAGACTTTCCTGTAGATTGTTAGTTAGTGTGACATGTTTAATTTAGAACGTCTATCAAGTAAGCGGTTCAGTTGATAGAATCCGTGTTTGAGTCTGTGGCGTGTGTGTGTAACATGTGCGTTCCATGTAAGTTTTCTTTCCAGGTGCAAGCCTAAATAGCGTGTTTAAGTAGTGTGAGGGTGTGGAATATTATTAATGTAAATGGTTGGGCAGTTTTATCGTCTAAGAGTAAACGTCATTTGTTGCGATTTTTTTCATTAATTTTAATTTTACAAAGTTTAAGCCATGACTCTATTAGGTGTAAATGGTTTTGTGTCTTTTGAGTTGCAATTACAGGGTCGGTATCAACCACGAGTACTGCCTTATCATCAGGAAACATAGCCATAGTGTTAACACTGGATGAATTTATGTTATGAAGTGGAAGTACAGTAGCCTATGTTATTATGTAGGAAGTTTAGCTTCATATATTGTATGTTCTAAAAGTCAATGACTATACTGCAATCCCAGTCGTAAAGAACGTTATAATATAAAGATGGTATAGTTCAGTTCTTATTTAGTGTATTCTAGAACAACCGTAGAAAAACTGTTCTACAGTGTATAGATCACATCGTGTACACTGTATAGTAATCAGACTTATTGTGTATTTCTCGTGTTCTGATTGTAGATTTAATTTTGTAAGAACAGTGTTTAGCTTTACATACATTATCACTTGAAACATATGCAGTGAAAAAAAACTGCACATGATCGTAGTACCTTCAAACTTAAATAATAGGCGGAAATGAGAGTAGTTTAATGGAAGTTTTAGTTGTTGTAACTAACAAATTACAAGTTTTTTCATGTATTATTTTGAATCTTTAACTGTACCATAGAGAAGAATCAAAACATGAGAGCATCAATATTACATTAAAATTAATAAGAACAGGCATTAATAATAAACACAACAATCAGCAATGGTAAATTTGGAATCACAATGAACGAAAAATAAACAAAAATAAGAAAAAATAAACACATTGAAAGGTTCATATTGTTAACGAATCGTTATTACCAATAATAATAAAGCATAGTGTATCAACAACAGAAACCGATTAAAAAACATCATTTGCGACATCATCAAAAATAGTTATTTTAAACTCTACTCAAAATTACAAATTCATCAGTGACATGCCAAATCTACCAGCCTTAATTAGAGATTAAAAATAAGATGGATCAGAGATCTTCTTTAATTCTGTTTACATATTTATGTACCCACTTGAAAAAGCTTAATAAGGAATATTAGATGTAATTATTATAAGTGATTAATTTTTGAATAAATATTTGTTATAGGTTTAAAAGGATCTTTTGCTATTTAGAAATAACCTGAACGAAGGGAATAAACGTCACAATATTTTCCAATGCAACCGCCTATCTGACATTAAATAAATTAAAAATATAAATATAGCCTACCATTTATTATAAAGTTAACAGTAATAAACCATAAAAAATTTGTCAAGTGATGAATGTGTATCATTTTAGTAGGTATAATAAAATATAAAAATTTATTAATATTTATTTTTAAGTTTTTACGTTTAAATTTGTGTACATATAAAATTATCGTATGTAAAGAAGAATATGAATTTAAATGTTCAGATAAAAGTTGATATTTTGTTAGAAGTATCATATAATTTTTAATTTATTTTTATGGCGGTAATTTATTTTAGAGCACTTAAAAGAATTTAATAAATAAGGGAAAGTTAAAAAGGTATTCATTAATATTCATACAGAACGGATAGTAAAAAGCAGTAAATTTTACATTGATGTTTTAGTAAAAAGTAAAACCGCATCATAAAAATAGGTTACGTTTTAAATTAAGAATAAAATTGCGGCCGTATTTTTCCCCGAGTTAACCCATTTCGTAAAACTGTAACTGTCCTACAGTATTTTTATACTACAACGGACCATAAAATTAATGTAGAAAATATATAGACCACTACAAACAGGAATTGATACCGTTACAAAAACATTTAACTTTGTCATTTGTTCTGTACATGTACATTACGCGGTGTCAAGTGGGCGTCTTAAAAACTCTCAAATTTCACAGTGATAGCCGAAGAAAAGTTGTAAACAAGTTTATATCCTTGACACTAAAAGTGTTGGCATATTCTTTCAAACAAGTATTATAGTACTTTTATATTTGTTTTTTTATTTGTAAGCGCACAACTCTGCGATTACGGACAATAGGAATTCTTTTTCGTATTTTCTGCAATATATAGGCTATCTTATTCTAGTGGTTCGTAACTATCCTTACAGTACATCTATTAGCTGTAGAATTTAGGTGTTTGTTTAATCACTTTCATACTTGCTTATAGATTAAATTAATCAAACAGTTATATTATACTCGTATTTGAATGTATAAACAAAATTGCAGTTTTATTGAGTAGATATTAAAATTATATTGAATGGATTTTGTAATACACATTGTTTCACAATACTTATCGATATCCATTATTATATTATTTGAATAAGAAAAATAATAATACTCAACAATAAAGATAAGCTGAACGAAGTCGCGCGGTTAGGAAACTAAATGAAAACTATTAAAAAATAATTAACGTTAAATTACCGGAACTGTCTAAATTTTATAAAGGTAGGTAGCTTACATTATTTGGGACTTTTAGACGTGTATATTAGAAGGTATAATGCTTAAGAATCTTCATGAATGCACTTGCTTGCACGGAGAATCATCGCACAGTAGTCTAATAGCAATCACTAATATTAATATTGTAGTTACACAAAATCTTCTCCATTGGCGAGCCGTAAGGGATCTTTATAATTATTTCAATCTCGATAGGTCAAAGGCTTAAATCACCCGCTTCCCAGCTTCCCACGAAGCTAGTTTTCTAGCTGCTAGTACTATCAGGACCTACTAGCCCGTCAGTGACGGTTCCCACAGAGCTAGTTAATTATTGCCAGTGGTCTGAAGCCATATGGGATTTGTTATGTGTATTGCTGTACAAAGTACAGATTACTAGCAACTAGCAAAGTTTCCAAACGTTCACACCGGGCCAGTTTATTAGCACTAGACAACCAAGTGACCTTTCGTCCCCTACTAGCATTCGTTTAACAACGTTACTAAACGTTCTCCCCGAGCTAGTTTACTAGTGCTAGTCAATCACGTGACCTATTTTCCCTTATTAGCGCTAGTAAAGTAAAACATGTTAAAATTAACTAGCACGCTAGTAAATTCTAGCGCTTTAACTGAACTAGCTGCTAGTTGTTTGCTCCCAAGACACTGTTACTAGCTGCTAGTAGACTAGCAGCTGGTAATAGCTTTTAATAGCTATTTACTATCACTAGCTATTACTATTTACTATTTACACTTACTATTACTATTACTATTTACTATTTACTAATAATAGTATATTTACTATTAGTAATAGTAGTATTAGCTAGTAATAGTAGTCTACTAGCAGCTAATAAACTAGCGTCGCAGGATTAGCCCTTTTAGAGTAGAAATGTGTTCGTTGTGGAATAGGATGACTACAAAAGGAGATGAGGAAGCCATCAAAATAAAATTGTTTTTAATACTAATATAACTTTAAACTAATACTAATTACTTTATTTTTACTTTACTTTAATACTAATACTCGTTATTCCTTAACTTTCTTTCGTCATTTAGTTGCCTACATCAAACTTAAACTTATCAATTCTTGTTACTCACATTGTTTTTGATCTTAAAACTATTTTCTTTTATTTACTGATAGATAATTTGTTAATTTCAAAATGTGCATTACGTATGCTTTTACGTATTACATGTAGTGCATTTTTGTTAAGAATAAATTAGGCCGTAATACTGTAAAATTTATTGTTATTCTCTTTCGTTTCATTTAATATTTTCTTAACGTTCCAGAATTTTATTCAAGAAATATTTTACGTTGAGAAAACAGAGAAGATTTTTTCGTTCGTATTATTGTATCCAGTTATGAGATATAATAATAAAATTTGCAATAATGAAACCTTTGTTTAAGGTACGTTGTTTATAAAATTCAGGAAAAAGTAAAGGAGTAAGTTAGTCCCTATGGAACCTAAATAGGATACGGTGGGAAAAGTATATAACAGATAAAGGGAAAACAGGAGAGCTGCTTAGTAGCAAAGGCAAGCATATCTATCTTGTGAAAAAAAGAAAAAATAGTCAACCAACCTGGACTCCCTTTGTAAAAGTTTGAAATTTCCTGCAAGCGAAGTGATATCACCCACATGTCACATTAGCCTGTATTCTTTCATAAAATTCAAGTCTTCTAAAATATTTATTTAAAAATAAAGAATATTCCCTAAACTTTTTCGGAAAGCACTATCTCTTCTTTTATCGTTTCAGCTACTTAAGACGTTCACATCTTTTACCTTTTTTATGATAGTAAACTTCTCCTTCTGTTGTTACAGCACAGGGGAGAAATTAAAACTTTGTTGTTTCCCGGCTTGATATCTTTTCGTGGGTTACCCAAGCCTTCATCATTTCCCCCTTATTGTAATGGCCGAACATTTCACCCCTTCTCTCCCCTGTACCTTTAGAATATGACTGCCTTCTTTGCCTAGTTCACTTCCCTTTTCCTCTTTTAATAATTGTCGCATAATTGCACGACTTCGTCAGAAAATATCTGATATCTTTATACTTAAATAATGAGAACTTTAAAGAAGAAGGCCAAACCGATCGTTTTAAAAGTTTTAATGAATCTTCCCAATAATTGTAATCCTGGCTGTGATCACGATTCACACTGATTAATCTGTAAACTTTTGTGACAACTATATCTAAAACGTTATTGTTTAATACAAAGGCATATCTTTTCGGAAAAAAACGTTTTTTGTGCAATACTTTATAGTTGTATTTTTGCACTAAACGTGAAAAGTTTATATTCTTTAACTTAAAACTTTTTTGTCTTTAGTTTTAGAATCACTACCAAGCGGCCCTTTTAAAATGTGATATTAAAAATTATTTAGGGAGCGGTGGAAAACTTTATTGCTAAGAAGGAGATTATCAATGGTACTTTTTCCAATAAAGACTGCAGATTTCATTGCTGGTTGCAGTACCTTCTTTAATTAGTCTGTAAATGAGTTGGGCGATTGGTAATAAAACTGATTGATACTCATGTTTGTAATAACAAATTTCTGTTAAATAGGTTTTTAAAAACAAAACGAAGAACTGAGGCGTGCGTGAGTCATACTGTAGTAGCTGAACAGTCCGATGACCTCATCAGTTTATTCATTGCGTTGATAATATTATGACGGAGTCTAAAGAACTGCGCGAATGTAATGCACTAAAACGTTTATTTTTTGTAAGAATGAAGATATAAGTGGATATGGTGTTGTATAGTTCCATACTTTTTCAGAAGTCTAGAACACCATGTGCATATAGTATTATATACCACAAACGAAAGAACCCCATAGTGTAGTTTTAAGAAGCCTTATTTCTGTTGTTATAAGGATTTTAACATAGTTCAGTATACCATTGGAAAGAGCAGAAAAAGTTATATAACATAGTGTTAAAAAC
Organism: Catonia carolina; assembly: GCA_035578175.1. Lineage (NCBI taxonomy): Eukaryota > Metazoa > Arthropoda > Insecta > Hemiptera > Achilidae > Catonia > Catonia carolina. The sequence goes on from JAQMRL010000008.1 coordinate 23,530,658, forward strand.
TCAATTTCGATAAAAATGGACATAGTGTAGTATACCTCCGACACACAGATTTTGAAGAGCAACATTACGAAAAGTGGCTACAAATGTTACGAAACGTCATGAACCTACAATCCTATCGTAGCGAATCATTTTCAACATCTATTATAAAGTTTTTAATGGTAAGTTCCATTGTAATTTAAATATCGTTGCATATAATAAATATTACATTGTCACCGCCACCCCGTCTAATAAATCATTTACTGTGTTTCCGGCTTCAATACTTCTTCCGGCCTTTGTCGGCGCGGTAGGCCCTTTGACGGCATACCGACAAAACTTTTGGCTGCGCACCGACAGAGGCCTTTGTCATCAAGGCCAAGTCAGTAGCCGCTCTCTACCACAGCGCTCTCGGCGACTATATAAAGAGCGCTGCACTGAGCCGAGCGATTCAATTCCGATCAAGACTCAGAGGTATTCACTTCGATCCAGACAACGACAAGACGTCCACCACGGCACACGGCTGCCGGACTTCAGCGAGGACTAAGCGATGACCCCGCAAGAGAGAAGATGATGCTTCCGCTCGCCGACCCGTCACCGTAAGCCGTCGACCGGACCGTCATCGCCCGCTGACGCGAGCGATGCCCACAGCGGTCCCTCGACCAAGCCTTACGCCCACCGGACCTGACGAATCAGCCATCGACGCACTACTGCGAGGGAAGAAGAGAATGTCTCCGCTGGACGACGACACCCCATGTCGCCCAGCTCCTCGACCGCTACGACGACTACGACCGACGCCTCTCCAAGACGACCACCGCTTAAACGGCCCTTTTCAGGGCCACCAAACAAATAAGGTTTGCCACTTAATGTCGCCATCCGGTGACAACATAAATAATATTTTCGTACTACAATCATGTTAACAAGAAACGAGTTACGAATTTTTAAAAACACTCGTTAATAGCTCTTTATTATTAGGTATATACCTACAGTATTCCTTATTACAAAATAAAGAAAATACATTCATTATATTGTTTCTTATATTATAGTAAACTATATTACACTATCGTGAAGAAATAACAGATAATTTTTATGCCTTAATAATAGTTTATATATTTCTTTAAACTGAAAAAGTAGAATTGTTTTCAATATTTAAAGAAACACAAATAAATTACAGTGCTGATGCAAGTTAATAGAAAATAAAGAAAGTATTACAATATTTTTCTCTATTATTTCATTATCTTGAAGATTGTATAATACTAACTATCGTATTCTTGGTATTGTTAATGTAAATATTGGAAAATATTACGGATGCATTTTCTTTAAATTAGGTACAAACTCAGACATTAATGCGTAGTTCTTAAAAAATTATTTTAAATCAACTTTTACTAAAAGAAAACGTAATATATTGTGACACTTATTGCTAAGGTCCGTTTCGGGATCTAGGTTATTAAATAATTAGGTTATTAAATAATAGGCCTACACTAAAGTTTAGAAATTACAAATATTTATTAGACTAAAAGATTACAAAATAAATGATTAAACTAATTATAATTAAGAAATACAATAAATAAATAAATACAATAAATAAATGATTTAATGATTCACTTAAAATAAATAACAAACAATAAATAACTTAATAACTTACTTAGCCTACTTACAATCACTTTTATAGATTACACTAACATACAACACGAACTGAATTCACAAAACTACACATTAACTTTACTATACACACACAACAAAGAGACGGTATAACAATCTTACTCGGATACGTAATCTGTTTACGCACCTCGCCAATCAAACGGCAAAGATCACACGAATACTGACTCGACCGCGCCCGGGGGCCTCCTTTTATTATCATTCACAAAGATCGTTCCAGAACAAAGTAGAGAAATCTACTCAAGTACAAAAATAACTCTTTAATAATGAATGCTAGAAAAATCCCTTTGTTAACAAGTCAACTATTGTAAATAGAAAACGAAAACAACCTCATAAACAACTTCATAAAAATACCCTTTTTATAACACACAATACCCTTTTAGCGTACCCTTTATGGTTAAAACTGTCATTTATAAAACTGATCTTATTGTGTAAGTTATTGTTATTTTATTATTTCTTAACTATGTTTATGAATGGAATTCTGGAAGATTCGTGAGCGATCCCGTCTTTTCTCGATCTTGTTACAATATTATGTGTATTTAGGGACTGTTTAAAAGGGAAACTGTATTTTGTATCCCGCCAATGTTAAATTTGCTATTTTTTGGTACATGTTTCATAGTATTGGTAAAATATAGGGAAATTAAACTTTACGTACTATAGGTGTCGAGTTTCTTTCGAGCTACTGACATTTTTTTAATTTAATCTTTGGATCATACCATTTTTTTTTAAATTACGAATAACATAAAATTTTTACAAATTGTTTTCTAGGTTTTTTGTGTATTGCTAATTTTTGGAGCACCTGAAGAAGTAATAAAAATGTCGGTATAAATGTGGATATACAAGGTAATTAACTGGTAAAAATTTCAGCCTGGTAGGTTTATTGGTTTCTAAAAAAATGAACCTAGTGTTAAAAATCTAAATTTACGGGAAAACGCAAAAAACAAGAAGCCACAAACCAAAAACAAAATGTACACAAACAAGTAAATTTCCCATCAAAAGTTGTTAAGAAAGCTGAACCAACAGCTGAGAATACAAAAAACAGTGACTAAGATATTTTAAAAACTAAAATTCTCTTTACACTAAAACGAGCAGTATAAAATTGTGAGAAATATTCGTTCTAGGTAACGTGATAATTTTTCTAAGTAAACTTGATATAAAAATTTATTTTTTTCTTAAAAAAATTATTTTTTGACGTAGTTTAATGTTTTTCTGGTAGATCTAGGTCTAAACTATTGAGAAACATAAAATACCATAAATCGAAATTTTTAATTAAAACCATCGTGCCATCTCCTCTTAAAATGAACCGATTAAAATGTGTGTTCTGTCATTTATATTAAAAGTGGTCAATTCTGGAATAAATAATTTTCATGGAATTTATTCCTCTACCTCTCTATAAAATATATGTAATATATTATAATAAATTTTAACGAACATATTTCTAGGAATAATAAGAAAATTGTATAATGAACGCTTTATATACAAACAAGATTGTTTTTTCAAGTAACCTTGGAATAAATAAAAGAACAAAGTTCTTGGAACTTGCTTATATATTAATAATTAATATTATTGATAATTTCTTTTTGAAATTCATCTTTTTATACAATTAACTTCATACTGTAAAATATTTTTTATGCTGTTCTGCAACACAGAATCACCATATTTTTAAAGTTATTTTTTTTAATCCTTAATTTGTTTCAATTTAAGTACAATAAGTGCATCTCATGATCCATATGTATGACGTTTATATGAGAGGAAGTCTTGTACAGACTCAGGCCGACCTTTCCTTATAGATTATAATTAATTGAACTCCAACCATTAAACTGATATTAAAAATGGATTTTATGCTCTTTTATGGTAAAATTAATTCCCGTTTGGTAAATAGGAACATTTTTATTCTTCTCTTTTTTGCTTTTGCTCATATTACTTGACAATAATACGTAAATGCAGTTCTTACTGCATCATGCATTTCATATTATGGATTGGATTAGAATTATTATATCGAAGTATAAAATACAGTATATTAGTAAATTTCTCTATTTATTTAGATTGTCTTTTATTTTAATACTGCCTACGAACAAGTGGCAAAAATACTCTGTTATACTTTTCGTTTCTTTTTTCTCTTTTGGCTCAATGCCCTTATATTATTTATCGCTGAGTTTACTTTCTGAAACAGACGTTCCAAAAAGAAATCTTGGCAGGAATCAGATCAAATCATCTGAGTAAATTCATTACATAAAATATCATTAAATTTTATTTTTTACTCTTATAATTCTTCTGAAGTATTAGTACAATAAAGTTAATGTAACTTTTATTTTAACTACGTAGAATATAAAAACATTATATAATTTAAAATGTAATTATAACATCGCAAACCATCATTTAAATTTTTTTTATTCCTAATTTGTGTACGTTGCAATCTGTTCAATTTAGAACAATAAGCAACCCCATGACCCAATGAGATGAGGATGATGTGTATGACGTGTAAATGAGGTGTAGTCTTGTACAGACCCAGGCTGACCATTCCTGAGAGAGTATGGTTAATTAAAACCCAACCATCAAAGTACACCGGTAACCACTGTCTAGTATTCAAATCCGTATAAAAGTAACTACCTTTACTAGGATTTGAACCAGGAACCTTCGTCTCCAAAAATCAGCTGTTAAACAGCTGATTTTGGCGACGACTTTAACTCTAGACCAACCCGGTGGGTCCATTTAAAATTAACTAAGCATTTTTCAAATAACCGTTGAACTGTAAATAATTTTTTGTTTGGGTTATTTTTTCTTTCATTTTAAGTCGCATCAACATCATGGTTAGATACTACGGTGGGGTGAAGAACGGTGGGTTTGAGCTTGTAATAATTTTCCAGATCCTTACCGGGAATTAAACCAGGGAACTCCGCTTTACAACGTAGCCCACTAACCACTGGGCCATGGAGGCGACCAGTTAAGTTATTTTCTTGTTTTGTTTTCCGATATAATTTTTTAATATTTCTTTGTAAATATAAGTTGTATCTTTTCTTTTATCTTTATTTTATTGTGTAAATTTTGCGCTTTCTTCCTACCAAAAATATTATAGAAAATATCAAATTTTCTTATTGTACTTATTCCTCACAAGTTTCATGGATTGTGTAATCAAATGTTCAATATTTTTAAGGGTAAGAAGGTTGATAAATTTCCCTGGAAAAAATCGTCTTTGATGAAATATTTAGAAAAAATACTTAAGAAAAGTTTTCGAACTTATGACTTTAGTTTTCTTAGTACACATGAAACGTGATTATTTCACAAATCATGATGTAACATTCTAGTGATAGCCCTAATTCTGTCAATTTCTTTCATAATATTTTTTTGTACTTAATTATAGACTGGTGAAAGTTACATATTAGTAGTAGTAGCAAGTAATGGAACTGGTTTCAAGTTTTCAGCTAATGCAAGAGTAACGCAGAGTAAATTACAATAATTAATTTTAATTTTTTAGTGGTTTCTTATGGTTGTTGCCACCTTCCCATTTATTCCGATTTATCAAATCCTCTTTCCGAAATCCTCTCCCTTATGGTCTAGTTCACCTCATCGGTTAAGACTATCAGGATCTGCAACGGGACCTCCAATCCCTTTCCTGCGCTATCCAAGTGTCATCCTCACATGTTCATATCATATCATTTTCTTTTCCTCAGTGTGACTCCAAACATCGCTCTCCACCTTATCTCTTCTTGCGGTAACTCTTCTTCATGGGTAACTCGATATATTCTCGTTAGACCACAGCTTTGCCTTTAAAACTTCATCTTAGCCGCATTACTTTTACCACTATTTCTTTTATATAACACCCGGTTTACAACCCATAAGTTTTTATGCTGTGTACTACTGCATTCAATATTCCTATTTTCTCGTTTTTTGTTTTTTGGTAATATATCCCTTAACTTTAAGTTAAGTTGCCGTAGTGTTGTTCTGGCTTGCCTCAATTTGTTCTTTATTTTCTCCCCTGTATTTACGCTTTTTGAAATTATAAATTTATCACTTACACTAGTACATAATTAATTCTAATAATTATATAATTAATAGGTTTATTACTGAAACCTTCTCACATATACTCGTAATTAATAAAGTGAATTAAACAGAACATTTATTAAATATTGTCTTCCACATCAAGTTAATAAATATATAATTAATACAGTTAATATAATAATAGGTAAACAAAGAGTTGATTACAAAATACAAAATGTAAATTGTTGTTGAAATTCCGTTTATTATATACCTTAGGTTTAAAGAGCTTAATTTACTTTATAAATTTACTTCGGTCGTGAAACCTCTCTGTACGTTGCTCTTAATGAAGATAACAATCTGTATAATATAATGTTTGCACATCATACAGTATGAATAGTTTATATTGCATATGCTAACATATGGGTAAGAGATCTTCTCCTGAAATAGCTTTTGTTTGATTTTGAATATGAATATGAGATTTCAGGATTAGTTGTAAACATCTAATAGTTCTAAATCAGTATATTCCATAACGTTACTTATGTAACAATTAGTTTAGGAATTAATGATTAATCTTATTAACTTTAAGAATAGTCTACATATTATTAAAGTAATCACTTACACAGAGTAATAAAAAATAACTAGGACCATTGGGATAATTCGTAGGAATAGTATTTCATTAAGATACTCTGAGTTCACCCTTTTATAGGTCTTTGGTAAGTAGACCTACCATTAGAAATAAGGTAGATTTATTTAAGAATAAGCTATGCAGTTGAACCTTATTGGCATTTTATGGTGTTATCGATGTTTTCTGGTAAGTAGGCTATCTACGTTTTGAAATTAGCGGCTCCGACCATTTTCTTCGTGTGTTGCACCTATGTGGTAAGGATTCATAACAGTGTACGCTTTGTATTGTTGTTACTTGTGTACGCTTTGTATTGTTTACTTGTGTATTTGTGTATGCTTTGTTTTGTTGTTACTTTTGTACAGTGCTTAGAAAATTCTAGTTTTTTACGGGAAAGCAAGCATTCATGCTAATATAAAGTTAAGGGGGAAGATACCCAAAATATGAAAAACTTTCCCTTATGAGTTACAAACCCGATTTGTTTTTGGAAGTTAGAGTTAAAAAAAGATAATTTTTTATATAATATGATATAAAAAATTTCCACCCTGTCGCCTTTTAGGGGGTGGGGGATGAAATATCAGTGTGTTTTTGGAAAAGCTGAAACTTATTTTGTATTTGACCTATCAGTCTAATTTTTTTTAAATTAAAGATGAAATTCTGTTCTGTGATCTGATGAAATAGTTTTTTAAAATCTTATAATCTGAATTTTTAAAAAAATTTTAAATTTTTACATCAACGAAAAACTACAACTTGTATGTTTAAGTCTAAATAAAAAAACAAATTGAGGTTACTTTGTAATTTCCCTTCATCAGATCATAGATTGTTTAGAAGTCTTCTAAACAATTTAAAAAAAATTATTGCTCTATCTTTAACAGAAAAGAAGTTATGATTTTCCCAAACTTTGAAAAACAGAAAATTTTTATTTTTTAGATAATTGAGGTAAAAGTCTTACTAATTGTGATGTAGTTCAGAATTCTCCTGCACTATAGGTTGCATATTGTTAGTGCATACGGTTAGTAGGATTGCATTTCAAAATGAGGATGCATTGAATGCATTTAAAACAAAAAAAAAGATCATGGCTCTATCTTGTTTCGTTTTCATGCTAGAAATTATTGAAAATTAGTGTTGTTTTCGTAAAAAAACACAAAATTTAGTTTGAACACCGAGTCGTTTTTTTTAAATTTTACATCAGTTTATAAAAGCCGTATTACATAAACAGATATACCATTTTAAAGAGAACATTTCAGAGAATCTAACGAGACAAAATAAATTTTTTTTATATATTTTAAATTTGTTCAGCTGTTACTGGGTATGTTCTCCCCTTAAGATACTGTTTGGCAAAGATTTGATGGCCCCTTGCGAAAAGGAGCAGAATCGGCCCGTTAATAACATTTCATTACGTACCAAGTCTAGTGTATTATTTAGTAGTAGTTATGTGTTATATTAATTGTTAAACGTTAGACATAAAATAAAATACTTTATATTATATCTTACTATTACTACATTAGTAAAATTTTAGTATACATATTTCAAGTAAATACATATCTACAATCAGTAACATTTTCAAACACCAGTATTTAAAGATCGTTAACTTTTGAAGGGGACATCAAAATTGCGTAATTCTTTCACAAAAAATAAGTTCACTCTGTAAACTACATTTCGTACACTGTATGTATATAGAAATAATTATAAGCCGAAAACTTTCTCGCAACAAGACTTTTCAAATCCGGGCGTACTTCAAACTTTTTTACAAAACTAGTGACTACAGTATTGAAATCACTAACAAATATACATTTTCATTTAATCTGTAAGTGTTCTCGGTATATCTTGATCCCATATATGAATGTTTTTTCAATGTCAGACTACCAGTTAATACGTAGACCTAATCATCGTGGAAACAAAAAATCGTACTTTTTCACGGCTGTTATTTTTTTCCTTAAAATCACTAATAAATTTTTAACCGTTTCATTTATCGTAAAAGTTAATAGGACAGAAAAGATGCGTATAATGATTTTACATAAGACTAGAGAATTTTACAGTCTTATAAAAGTATTTTTTTAAATTGAAACGTTATTGAAAGGCTAGTAGCGGGCCGATTCTGCTCCTCTCTGCAAGAGGCAATCAAATCTTTACCACACTGTAAGTTATTGTACACATTAGTTTGTTATATAGTACAACAAGTTTTTTTTAATAAGCATTCTTACCACTAAACATTATGTGATTCCAATTTTAATAAATATTCCTTGGTAAGTGTACTTACCAGGGCTTAACATCAAAACAAAAAAATATCTTACTGGCACTAGAAAAACATTGTTCAAGTCCCTGTACAGCAAAATTTACATTTTCACAACATATTTATTTTTCCCGTAGTACTGCTTTATAAAGAGTTATCCTCAAATTTTATAAAATAATATTGCAAACATTGTTCATAAATTATTATCAGTATTTTTCGTTTAGATTTTGTCCTTCGTGGAGCTTTTCTCTGAGCAGAAGTGTTCAGAGCTTCTCTGGCTATCATAATGGCAATTTTGACCTTGGGCACCGCTGCTTGGATTAGATTTATAAGGCTCTGTACAATTATTTTCAGTTAAATAAAAGAAAAAGCTAATTCAAACTAATTCAGGATCAAGGTAATAAAGCTCTATTTCTTAATTTCTTTATTTCACGTTGCATCAACATATTAGTCATTAACGATTATTATGAGTTATGATAGCTATAAAATATTGTCGCCAATGAATTTAAACAAGTCTTGACGTTGTGTTGAAACTCCTTGTTGTATATCTTATGAAGTTCATACAGTCAAGAACCATTTGTTTGCGGAAAGCCATTCAAAATAAAAAAAGCCATGCTGACTTCTAAAATTGTCCTGATTCATGACAACGCTCTTTCTACCAGTCCAGGTGCAACCCAACGACTCCTTGAGAAATTTCGAGGGGATATTTTTGATCACCCACCATACAGTTCCAACCTAACACCGAGTTACATTCATCTTTTCCATGAACTGAGAAACTGGCTAGAAGGACAGTGCTTCCAAACTAATAAAGAGCTTCTAAACAGCGTCAAAACTTATTTAAATTCATAAGTGGCAAACTTTTATAAAAAGAGTATGGAAAGCTTGTCCAGAGGTACGACAAATACCTAAATTGTCAAGTTGACTATGTCGAAGAGTAGCCACAAGTGTACGTAACGTTTAGGAATAAAACATTTTTTCTGTACTCACTTGTACCTTATTTATGGCCTAATGGAAGTTCAAAAACCCTCGTATATTCTTGTATTGAATCGCTGACAAATATATGATTTTATTTTATAGTCCGATTCACGAGAGAAAACACCTGTCTTTAAACAGCATAACCTTTTGAACTGTTGTATGTAAAAACAATTATGATAGATCCAATTAAAGCTTGTTTTATTATTGGTTAAAGAATTACATTAACATATAATACTTTGTAGCCCTACACATTTTAAAGTACGCTTGAAAAAAGTAATAGGGTACTTTGAGTAGGGTATACTGGAAAAGTGGTTAAAAACGGGGTACTTTTTATGCGTAATTTCTTATATTTAATACACTATTGATTTCAAAAAATGTTAATTATATCCTGTAATTAACAATAAAACAAGCTTTAATTTTATGTATCGTAATTGTTTTTATACAAAACGGTTCAAAAGATATTGTTATTTAAAGACAGGTGTTTTCCTTCGTGAATTGGAATATTTTAAAAGCGTCATTGTAATATTAGTATTATGGTTTGTAAAAATTTTCGTTCTGTAATCTGTTTTGGTAGTTTTAGTACTAGTGTAGATACGATTACTTTTGAAAAGTTTTAAAACGATAATTGTTACATTTTAAAACAAATTTTAGGAAAAGTTCCGTTTCAATTCAGGTGAGAATTATGTGAAAAAATAATCACATACATCCTAAATTTTATAGTTTTCGATACTTGATAGCACACGCATATCAGAATATCGTATTTATATGAATGAATGAGTTCAATGTAGTAGGATTTTACGAGCAAATAGCAGTAGTAATGTTTTGCAATGAACCTCGGTCATTGCGGAAATTGCTTGGCTTGTACTGACTGACTACTTTACGACGCCAAACGTCCCGACGACCCTACGGTTACCACCGCAACATTTTAACTGTGTTTTCTCCTCCTATTGCCACCCATCTCTTCCACACTACATATCCTATTTCTCGTCTCACACTGAAAACACATACACACCATTACGGGATGGTATTCCATTACAACAGTCATTTAAAACTTGCTGACTGGGCTTAATTTTCAGTCTTTTTAACAGGAGAGATTTTTAAAACAGATTAATCTCGTATATAATTTTACGGTAGAACATAATGTGTCTAACTTATTTTGGTTTTGATGAATTTACTTGTTGGGTTGGTTTTATGCCTATTATCTTCGGTTTTATTATCTCGGTAAGTGTGATAGATATCAGTTAATAAACTACACATCAGTTTTATGACGTGAATCATTTTACATATCTGTTACTGTGATTTTCTTCCTCTTCCTCCTCTTTCCTGAACTTCCTTTTCAACACATTTTATCTTTACCATTCTATTCTCCTCTTTTACTCACTTCACTTTCTGATAAATTTTTATTTCAATACTGTCAAACCACCAATTCGAATTTGAACGGACCAGAGAAACAAATTAGAAAACATGTTTTCTTTAAGAGCAGAGGTTTACAAAAAAGTTAACTTTACAATCCAAGGTTTAGGACAAAAGCTTGGCATCACATAATGTATACTAATATTTAAAAAAATTAAAATTTGTTTGAGGTTACCTGAGAAACTAGGAAACTTATTACAATAATTTTTTCAGTGTTGGAAAGCTTAAAGCTTTCGGAAAACATAGGCTTTAAGACAGTACGTATTTTTAATTTTTTTTTAAATAATTATGTGATCTTTAAAATGGAGTAATATTTTAATTTTTGTTTGGTAATGTTACTTTCATTTGTTCTATAGGTCTGCATTAGTTCTATTCCATTATAGTCAACAATGAACTGTGATATGGAATCAGAAAAAAGTTATGGTAACACCGGCTTAGAATAATACTTTTTTCCATCTAACCTTTACTCTTTCCATTATTCAAAATTTTTGAAAATTATTTACCAGACACATAGCCTATCTAAAAAATATTGTAAAATCCGATTTTCACATAGAAATTTTAGTAAATCTTTAAACAATCAATGACATTGTAACACTGTTTTAAGAGAATTATTTTATCAACTTTTCTTATAACTAACATAGTATTTAGTTATGCTCACGTCGTTTACCTCCTTCTTCTCTTCTTCTTCATGTAGCATCTCCATTACGAAGGTGTGCTAGCATCATGGCAATCCTGACCTTGGAAACTGTAGCTCTAAATAGGTCGATGGATGACAAATTAAACCACTCTCGCAGGTTCCGTAGCCAGGAGGTTCTTCTTCTGCCAACCGATCGTTTGCCCATAATCTTTCCCTGGATGACAAGATGAAGGATTTCATATTTTGGACCTCTCAAGACATGGCCGAGGTACACCAGCTTTCTCTTCTTGATTTCGATCATCACTTCCATTCCCTTCTGCATCCTCCTTAGGACTTCCATGTTTGTGACTCTCTCTGTCCAAGATACTTTGTGCATCCTTCTGTAAACCCACATCTCCTTCTACTAATTATTCATAATGATGTCAACAAAAGTCTCGTTTCCAGTACTAATTGGTTTAATTTGGCTTTAAGCGTAGTGAGCGAGGGTTTTCCAAAATTTGTTGTAAAAATGTTAATTTAATACATTTTGTAATTATTAGTAGAGATGGATTAATGTATCATAATATCTACTCCCTTGTTATTTCAGTCGTTTTTGTACAATTCCTGGTAGGTTGGGAGGGTTCATATTGGATATTAATGGATTAATATGATTTTGAAGAGTGTCTCGAACCTACGGTACAATTTTAGAAATAAATCGCTGACGTAAGGAATGTGTAAATTATCGTATAGTTCTCTTTTGGAGACGTAACTATGGGAATTTGTGTTGAGTCGTAAAAATTTACTTTGGAAACTTTGTATTCGTGAAACGACTGACAGTTTTGCTGTATTATAAATCTGACTAATATATCTTGGTTGGAGAATCGCCTTGTACGTCGAGAGTTGCAAAGTCATGGATAGTTTTGATCGCTTAACTTAAGAGTCTATAAAACTATTTCAGTCTGTCTTACAGTAGTTGTTATTTATAGTTGACATGTATACAGTTAAAATATTTAAAAAATTAACAAAACAAATTTAACGTAATTTTTATTTTTTGGTGGTGCTTTTATTCATCCCATTAATTCCATACTTCTAATTTCATTTACAACATATATAAGTTATCTTCAATTGTAAGCATATACATTTCTTGGGACGGGAAAGAAAGCGAGATTCTTGTATTGATAATTATATAATCAGTTTTTGGCTGTATAATTTATTCATCTTGTATTTATATTAATGCGCTTATTGTATTTACATTTTTATTCTGTTACATAGGTAGTTCATACTAATGAATTTATAAGATTGTAAATTCTCTCTAGAATCTTTCTTTGATTGAATTCCGTTGATTTTAAAACAGTGGAAATCAATGTAGAAGATTTTGCTCAATGAAATAAAATTGTATTGAAAATACATTATGATCGTTACTTCATATACAGTTATAAGAACAGAAATGACTTAAGATACCAGATGCTGTAGCAGCTGGACTGGGTTTGTGGCTATTGCGTTAAATGTGTAAGGGTAAATTGAAAGCTCCCCTGAGGCAAACTCATTGTGATTGCTAGGGTTGGAAAGAAGAACGAAGTGAGTGTTTGGTGAAGAGAAAGAAGGAATGAGAATGTTGAGAAATTGGAGGAATTGGCATGTTTAGAACGAGAAAAGAGACAAATTCTGGAGAATTAAACTGCGGTGGATTTTTTTTATTTCTTCTTTAAAAGCGGGGAGATAAAGTAATTTATCGTGGAGCGTGCATAGAACAAATCATGAGTAGGGAAGACTACTCTGATTGGTACGATGTGAAGAATAGTTGTAGTCCACAGGGCATTTTCCTCTTTCTCCCTTTGGTCGTTCCGTCTTTTCCCCTTCTGTCTGACTCTCTTCTTATCCCATTTCTTTACCATCTCACTTACTCTTCCGTTATTTCCCATTTTTCTTTTTCTATTCCCCCTCAATTGAGTAGCTAATAACAATTTAGTACTGGTCTGACGACACCGTCGCTCCAGTGAGACCTGTCGAATAATCACTCTACCTAACCTCACCGCCATTTCTACCATATTATCTACCTTGAAATTACATCACTTATTTCAGTTTCTATCCTCTGTAACCCCAGATATTAACATTCTATCGGTACACAATTTCTTTAACTCATTATACACGAATAAAATTTATTACTAGCAATTTGGAATTTATTCCGAATTCTGTGAATCATAAAAAGATACGTAATTTAAATTAGTATTTTGTAAAACAAACAAATTATAATTATTATTTACCTAATCCATTCTACAATATTTCTTTTTTCTATTTGTTAGTTTAAGGTATTTAGGTCTTCTCTTCTCCTTTCCCTCCTCTTTCTCCCTCATACTCTCTTTTTCTCTCTTCTCTTTCTCCTACTTCTCCTCTTTCTCCCTCTTTTTCTCTATCTCTCTCGCCTTCTCCCGCTTCTTCTCTTTCTCATTTTCTTTTACCTTCTCCTTTTCTTTTCTCTTCTCTTTTCTCTCCTTCTCACTCTCTCTTCTCCAGCACTCTTTCCTTCTCCCTCTCATTCTCTTTTTCACTCTCCTTCTCTTTCTATCTCTACTTCTCTCTCTCTCTCTCCTTCTCTTTTCCCTATCCTTCTCTTTATCTCCCTCTCTCACCTTTGCCTTCTCTTTATCCTTCTCTTTTTTTCCTCTTTTACTTTTCACAACTTAGGCTATCCATACTGTTCCGGCATCAAAATGTTTTATCTTTCATAAGAAACCTGTAATTACAATAAATTACATTTATATTAGTGCTATAGAGATTTTCCCAAGCTTCTTAATTTCTCAAACATTTATACCAGAACCGGTTTCGAAATGTACCACCCTTTATTATTTGAAGTTACTCCATTCATTAATAGCGATAATAACTGATAAGCCCCTTTTCCTCAGTGTAGTTTTAATCGTTCCGCATATTTCTTGAAAATTATGTACTGTTTGCCGACATCCAGCTCTCTGTCAAAACCAATGCTGCGGCTTAAGAAATTAAATGTTCTGACTGGTCATTAACAGAATTATTAATCATAATCTTGGAACTTACGCTATTCCTTCCGACAAAAGAAAGGGGCATTTTTCTGACTCAGCCAATAAAACATGAACGGTAGCAGGTAAAATTATATATATTTTAACTGCACTTTTATACGGGTTAACACCATTTAAAAATAAATTAAACTACATTTAAAATTCAAGTGATATATTTTAAATCAAAAAATTAACTTCAAGTGGGTTCACGGACATCTGTTTGAATCATAAAAGTACAATTTATTGACAAAATAAAAGATAATGAAACAGAAATTAAACTTTAAAGTGAATTACTGGCCACCATTTCCGATTTAATCCTGTTCGATTTAACTTAAATTATTCCAATTATGACTCAGTCACCCTTTCTCCAATCACTTAATAATAAGATATAAAGATTATTTGATCAGTATACCCTCCGAAACATTTTATTAACACCAAAGTAATTAATTTTCCTGCAATTCATTTAATTTCCTTCAAATTAATTAAATGTATATATATCTTGAAATACATCTAAAATATTAATTATCTTTATCTGATGAAATATTCATTTCTAAAACGGATTAATTTCTTCATAAATTCTTTCTTTGCTATGCAGACTACTTAAGAATTCAAGTTGAAATAATAATATAGGCTTTCGAATCTAGATAGATAGCGTTTTAGAATTTATTCGTATAGACTGAACTACCATACCACTTTTCAATATAACCCACTTTTTAAGAATTATGAATAACATTTAAATATTCGAATTATTCAGCAATGTTAAAATTAATTTGTTTGTCATTTATTTATTAATTGTTTGAGAAGTATGGTATGCTTTATATATTTAAAATTTATTAAAATACACCAATCCTAACTAATTGGGTCTCAAATATTTCTCTATTAAAGAAAATTTAGACGAAACAATCAATTTTATGAGATACATTGAATTAATTAACACATTGGACCGTAAAAGATTAGGTTTAATATTAGTTCCATCAAGAACTTTTTAATTAAACAACTTGCTTGATACTCATATGTCTGCAACCCTTCAACTTAAGCACTGTAATGCCAAAGGCTTGACTATGTAATCACGTGAGAATAAGAATAACGGACTCACGCCAAAAAAGCGAAACACACAACTTGTAGACAAAAAAGACCACTGACTTAAACTTGACAGATCAGAAAACGAAGTAGATTCTGTTTTCCCCCATGCTTTCTCTCGTTCTTTCCTTCTCTCCATTCCCATTTCCCACCCCTCACTCTCTAACTCCCCGCCCTCCTTTAGTCTTTTCCTTTCTGATTCC
This sequence comes from Catonia carolina, assembly GCA_035578175.1. Lineage (NCBI taxonomy): Eukaryota > Metazoa > Arthropoda > Insecta > Hemiptera > Achilidae > Catonia > Catonia carolina. The sequence continues at coordinate 23,546,442 of JAQMRL010000008.1, forward strand.
AATAAAAGCGAATGCATGAATCACCAGAGACATGGCTCCTGGACTCTGATCTAGACGCATCAACGGCTTCGCTAGAATAGAAGAAATCCCCCCAAGAAATCACCGACGGCTGATGCACCATCACCCAAATCATGTAATGCACACATCAACCATGTGTCACGAGTACCACCCCTGTCACCGTAGTAACTACAACCTCGAACCTCATGCAGCTATTACTGCCCCGACTTCATACCATCTCCTTGCTCCGGCAGAACAACAATCAAACGGACCGTTACAAGGCCACAAAATCTGAATGGTTACTGAACATCGCTTGTTACGGTCACCATCCAGTAATATGTCTTTAAAAATTTTTGGTAGGTTTGAGATTTTCAAATAAAAAATAATCGTTAAAATTTTTATTTTAAATCACCTGTATTTTAGTTTCATGTTTTACGTTTAATATTTGTTCTATCTTGTTGAATTTCGATCTTGACTATCACTGAAGCAAAACCAGCATGCATAACACCTTGCTTAATCCAGTGTGGACAAACATAATCCAGATATTTGGCGTTAGTACACGAATAAATTTCCAATTTAAGACTCACCACTGAAGCACTTTGATATATCAAAAACTACAGCATCAAAATTAATGCAAAAATATTTATATAGAGTTGAAAATAGTTAAACATCTTAAGAATACAAATTAATGAAATCATATCTGTACATGTTAAAATCAGATTAGTAAAAGGTGACTTCCGGAAGTAAAACTCTACAATAATTATTATTGCACTTTGTGACACTGTTAGATATCTAGTGCTACACTTATATTGCCATCTTACATAAAAAGACATACTAAAACAAAACTTCCAGATGAAATCTTTTGTACAATGTACTGGCTTTTGGCCAATTAATCTCCCCTGTCAAAATCAAACAAAATATATCTGTAGAAATCAAATTTAAAAATCCATTTGGACATACAAAATACAATTTTGAGTATTTTTTAAAATTCTGACAAGGAAATTTGGGATGATTCCAGTTAAAGGCTATCAGAAAAATGTTTAAGATACCCTGGTGTAAAATTAACTAATTTTATTCATTGCTGAAAATAAAATGATAAAAATATAATTAAAATACATTTTTTATTTCCCGTTTAACAGTTAAATATACAAACAAACATATTACATAAATGACTTATTTTAATGCAATTTACTATTTACACAAATGATTGATAAATTATGGTGCGGGGGAAATCAACCTACCCAACTAAAAATATTACACCAACTTCCTAAATTAAAGACAGCAAACCAACTACAGTGTTTTTATTTTAGTTATTAACGCTATTTTCTAGTTATCCTTAGAAAAATTTTCTGGGGTAGACCTACATTAATAGTGTTAAGAATCAATAATCAAGAAATTTCAAGTTTGATGAAATAACTTTTTATTCATTCGTAAATAACAGAAAAATCAAAAGCTGATAGATGTTTGACTTAATTTAGTTTTTAAATGTGTTCTACATAAATTATTTACTTGTTTCTAAAAGAAAATGATTTTGTTAATAATGAAAAGATTGTAATGTAGCAGTAAGTTAAATACAAAATTACACTGAATCCTGTAATTTATTCTATCTACTCGTATATAGTAGGTATTATGTAAAATTATTATAAACAAAATAAGATATTAGAGTTTTATGAGAAAAATCCATTAGATACTATAGCTAAGCCACAAAGTTAGTTGTGGGTTCTTTTAACAATATTGATTAAAAATTTACAAAAATATTACCAAAGGATAAAATTTAATAATAATTTTTTCTGATTATATTTTCTCTTTTTAATATAATATAAATAAAAAACAAAATGAATGGAACGTTAATTTTTATGGCGCATTTTATATTAAAAATTTTATAAGAGCAGAAATGGTTTTCCGAAAGAAGAAGAAGTAACATTATAGAGTTATGGTTAAATGTACCGCAAGAGATCAAAACATTTTAAGTGTATAATAATATCAACAAAATTTCTAAACGCTTTTTAAAGATAACTGGTACGTTAGAAAATTGAGTAAATTTGTTTCCTTTACGTTATTACTTTGGAGTACCTAATATAGAAAATGGAAGTTCGAGAGAAGTAGTAAGTGAGGAAGGTGGGACGAAGGGTTATTTTATTGGAGATAAGGAGAAACTGATCAAACATGCATTGTTCCGGTCTTCAAATTTTATAGTAAACCAGGCCTCCTTCTTACCAAACTCTGTAGCCGTTGAGATCTAAAGATTTGGAAACAACGAGGCCAAACCAAGGAGTTTCCATCGTTCTCCGTCGTAGCCGACGTGTTCCTGAATATTAATTGCTAAGAGATGTTGCGGCCCCTAAGGACTCTTTGTCTGGAGTTATCCTTCTTCTAATGTATGCATCGTCGCCGCAACACCACCACCCATCTCCACTAAGATAAACCAGGGTCTCTTATATTTAATTTAATGAAACTCAAACACATGTATTAATGAAGGTGGGGGTAAGTGATTAGAATATTGATAAGGCAAGATGGGTGCCAAGCACGATCTCTAAGAGCAAGAAGACCTACTGAATATTGCCTATCTGTTTCAACCATTTCCCCATTTTATGTCTACAAACTCAAGTTTAATTTAAATTTAGAATTAGAACCATAATATTTATTCCATTTTATTAACAAAGTAAATTACTTGGCTATTTTTAATCTTTCTATATCTTCTCTACTAATTACTTTTCCCAAAAGATAAAAAGTAGAGTTCAAATAATTTTATATTGAAAAACTTATTTACATTATTGTAACAGTTTTACGTTTACATTATATAAAAAATGAAATGGAGACAATGGAAGAAAAATTTTGTTAAGTAACAAAAAATACAATAAAAAAATTAAATCTTCACGTCGGAGTTCTGTCACTGGACTGTGTCTCCATTTAAGTTTATTTATCATGTTATTTTTTCCAAATTTTGTGTTATCACTTTCACTGATTGTTTCCAACAGATTGTGAACTTCCTAAATAGAGAGGAAAAAGTCTTTAAATTTAAATCTGGACAATTTAATTTAATTTTAAATTATACAAATTCCTTTTAAGACCAATCTAGAGTTATGGTGTCCAGGTCTTTGGAATAGCGGCGGAGAGTAATTTAAAGTTGATCCAGGCCTTTCAATCAAAATTCTCAATACTTGCTTCTGGTACTCCTTTTTATGTAAGCAATAAAACCCTCCACGACGATTTCAAAATTCCGACCAAAAAAGAGCTAACCGCGTCCTTAAAAAGACCTTTCCCGAATGAATACACAACCATCCAAACCAACTATCCCGTGATGTAGCTACAAGGAACTTCCCAACTGTGCGACATTTAAAGCGAAAATGGAGTAGAGACATCTTGGTCTCAATAATGGACAATACCCGAAGTTTTAAACGGAGAATGTACTACTGGGTAACTCTTCTCCTTAAAGAGAAATTCCCTACCGCAATATTATATACGGAAGTTGTGCAGCTCAATGTACACTATCGTAGTAAAAATTAAAGACAAAAAATTAAAACGGTACAACAAATAGTTATAATATTTAATGTTCAATAGATAAATAAATAAATCTTCTTACAAAACGAGAATCTTAGGAAGGAAGTACAAATGAGAGAGAGAAAAGTCCTAAGGAATAAAATATATGGTCAGAAAAAGAGAAAAAAATTTAAGAATAATATTTAAGTATCAATAAACAGGTATACGGAAATGAACAAATTGACGACACAATACGTAAGAAATAAAAATCATAAAATATGAATTAAACGAAAACGTTAAAAAAATTCAGGGTTCCAAGAGAAAGGGAGACAATGAAAAACAGACGCACAAAAAAATCATTTAACTTGGCCCTAAGTAGGCAGAAACTATAGAAGATACAAAAGAATGTGAATTTAAAACAATTAACAAACTGACCAACTTTAACAAACAATATAATAAATTTTCTCTAACGAATTTAGCCTCTAAGAGGACATTTTTGATGGATGAAAACTAATTAATAATATTCTACCTGCACTGTGATTAGCAACGTAGAAATAAAATATAAATGTTTCTTGTGTTTTGATTGTGGAAATTTATATTAAGTAAAAAGATATTTAGCTCTACGTATATTTATAAATTCAAAACTATGCAAAGAATGATTTTTAAGTAATTGAACCTCTTTGAATAATGACCTGTAAAGGTTTCCTGGTTTGATTTCACCATACAACCAATTGTTTTTCTTTGAATTTTAAAATATTTTTTTATTAGCTAGTGAAGAGCAGATCGGGTTGGTATAGAAGAAAAGTCGTCGTGGCGAGTCAGCTGCTTGACAGCTGATGTACGTAGGCGAAAGATTCGTGGTTCAAATCCTAGTAAAGTATTTACTTTTATAACCATTGGATACTAGACAGTAATTACCGGTGAACTTTAATGGTTGGAGTTCAATGAACAATAATTTTCAGGAATAGCCGGCCAAAGTCTTTACAAGACTACCCCTTATTTACACATCATAATATGACGTGTAAATAAGGGGTAGTCTTGTAAAGACTTTATCTAAAATATTATTATAGATCATCCTCATCTCATTGGGTCATAAAGTTGCTTTTGTTTAGGTCAACAGCCGAAAAACTGGTTTGAACCTATAGAGGTGTTACTAAGTAAAAACGAGGAGTGAGTTGGTTTACTATACCTTCCTCACTGAGTTGAAAGAGTGTGCTAATCAGCATGGCAGGCTCTCCGAAACGCACCCTACTTTCCACCCTGTAAATAACACCTTCACTTCATTCATCACAAGGTCTGGCTGTATAGTGAAATTCATTACTCTCAGAGGAGATAACTCTGACTAGTGTCTTTTACATCTCTTCCTCTTCTGATCTTAAATCGTTCAGTCATATAATTGGCTGACTACGTGATAAGAAACAGAACTATTTTTGTAGCCCTAGAACAAACAGATCGAGTGCAATTAATTTAACACTCAACCTGCCCATTATGGGCAAAAAAAGTTGCTTATTGTTCTAAACCGAAGAGATTGCAATGTACACACGTAAGGGTTAAAAACATTACCTCGTTAAGATGTCCTCACACTAATGTAGCAGTTTGGATATGACGTAGAATTAGACCATGATAAGAATATGTTAGCAATTTTATGCCATTTTAGCTGATAACTTGTTTTAGAAAATATAGTTTATAGTTCAATAAAGTTTCGTAAGATTGCTTGTAGTTGGGATAAAACATATTGCAATAAGATTTATATTTCTAATAAATATTTATAAAACAAATATCGCACTGTAAAAATTTTAAAATAATAATTTTACATTAGGATTTTTGTAATAGTAGTGTATATTTTAATACTAAACTGAGTAGAAAAGAGTGTAGAATGGGTAAACGGAGTATGTTGTACAAAAGCTGTGGGTGATCCCGGGCGTATTGTCCAGCACTAGATCAAGGGAGTGCAGTCAACTATAAAATCAAAATCTACCGCTTACATTTTATGCTTGCCCGCTTCTGTTCAGACGAGCATAGGACAACCGTCGTTTTACGATCGTATCTAGTCGAGGGGCCGTATGGGAAACAATGTTAGTTGTCCGTGTCCATTTCGTTAATTGATTCTATTTCACAAAATACTGATGCAGTCTCTCTCCATTGAAAACTATCACTCCGAGTGATTGGATATTGAAATATTCAATTATCAGAAACCAAATAAATGTTTCTGTAAAATGTAACATATATGTTTCTATATCAGTAATGTTCTCATACAAAATTTTCTGGTCATTATAGAATATAATTAAATTTCTGTTGAATCACACGTTCATCTGTATGAATATTTACATAATTATAAACTACCATGTTTGTTTTTTTAAACGTTTCCAAAAGTTCTGATGGATCCGGGCCAAAATTAGCTCAAATTTCGCAATTCCGTAAAAAATATTATTAATCTTAACTTTCTTATTATTATTTTTTAATATCAAATTTTAATTTTAATAAATTATATGTTTTCCACCGGATGACGACAAAATGATTGACATTTGAAATGGTAGATTTAGAAATGAAAACTCTAAAAAGGGTGGTCTTGTTATTGTGCTGGGGTAAGTAGCTAACGAGGTGGAAGCGCAGTTATGACCGTGATAGCCGCAGTGTATTGTCGTACAGCGACACCTTCTTATCTGTCGCGGAGTCGTCAGGATCCGGTAGTCGTAACGCACTGTTTAAGGATCTCTGTGGATAGCGTGCATCGTTGATGATCGTCTGGATGTTAGAAGTTACGGTGTCCCGTAAGCCAATGGAAACATTATCTCATTATCTCGCGGAATCGTCGATGTGTCTTTATTAGAGTCCGCAGCTTTGTTAGTCCTGTGGAGGACTTGGACACGTCGAGAAAAAGGTGACATCATGGAATTTCACCTGGTCGCTCTGAGAATAAAATTACAGAATTTTTAATTCGTATTTCTTTATTTGATTACAGAAGATTAACTAGACATGGATGTAGTGGTAGAAGTCAATATTTTAATATATTAACAAGGTTTTTTCTAAATTAAGTTCTTTTTATTACCACAATATACGTAGTAATTAAGTAAGTCTAGCTAATTTATTATACTATATTTCAATAAACATACATTTATTATTATACAGAGATAAAAAGTATTAATAACTGATTATAAAGTAAATAATTGTAATTGAATAAAGAGATTAAGGTAACAATAACGGATTTTAATTTGTATAGAGTCGTGGAATGGTAAATCTCCTCTAGACCACTTTTGCTTTTTTTAGAAATCAGAGATTTTATAGGAATCCGTGTGCAACTTGCTTTCTGATTGGAGGGTACGGTGTTTCCCCTGATTGGTCGACATTAGTCATTGGTCGTCGCTATCTACGTTTTTGCTCCGCCTCTCCCATCCATTGCCACCACTCCCATGTGATGGCATAGTCGAGTACCCGGCTAGAATATTTAAGTAGAAGGAATGTTGGTGACATACTATAGATATTTACAAAGATAAATAATTATTTTTTTAAATTGAATTAAAAGAAAATCATTCACAAAATCTTACTTGATGAATACACACAACTGAACGAGACAGTTGAAACCAGTTTTTCAGAAATTGAATTTAGTTGATTATAAAGAATAAATCAAAACAAAAATCTCACTGCCGTTTTACTAACAATTTCATAAAATTAGTCCAATTTGTTTCGGCCTCTGTGAAATCATCTTCGGAGGAAACATTCATTCAAAAAATATATTCATTAAATAGAAATAAGCTACATTTAACCTATACCGTTGATCGTCTCAGCAGTTTTCAACATATATTTATGAATTTCTTAAAAACATTACTTTTTCTTATTATAATATTTAATTAAGATAAAATATTCACATAATCCACTAGCCTATAAGCTTTTTTCTATTATTGATTGTATTATTGATCGTTTATTGTTAGTTGTATCAACTTACATAGGTTCTTGCACAACTGACAAAAACAAAAATTAATAAAACCACGAAAAATCACTGATGGTTTACTTTAGAGAAACAATTTATACTATTAATGAATTTTATAACACCCCTGAAATCAAAATCTGAAAAAATTGAGCTCAACGTCTCGTCTAAGTATGCATTTTCATAGTAAGTTGGTGGAAATTAAGTATTTTCTATCTAATGCAATAAAAAATACTATGCAAGATGAACTCGAAATTAAACTAAGCAAGAAAAATTTTAAAGAAAACTTTTAAATCATTATATCACATTTTTGAATTAAATTTTGAAATAAAAATTTTTTAAAAATACACAATTTGTTAAAATTGTAAAACAAACATCACATTTTTTCAATTCCTCTAAAATGAAATGAAACCTACTAGGTGTGGCTATTAAATAACCAGACTGACGATGTAAAAAAAATTTTTTTAATTTATACATAATCACTTATTGTCACCTTTAATATACACTTCTTCCCTATCCCTACAACTCTCCATGCGAATTTTCCATTGTTGGAAACAGTGCTGGAAGTCATCTTCTGTCAGCTCCTTTAGAACACGTGCCGCTTTTCTTTTACAGCTTCCACAGACTCATATTTTGTCCCTTTTAATGCAGATTTCACCTTAGGGAACAGGTAGAAGTCATATAGTGCAAGATCTGGCGAAGAATAAGGTGGATATTCTAATATTGAGATGCTGTACTTGGCTAAGAACCTCTTGACAGATAACGCGGAATGAGCTGGCGCATTGTCTTGGTGGAGAACCCATGATTTATCCTTCCACATTTTGGGCCGTTTTTTCCTTACTTTTTGACTTAGTTTAGAAAGTACCGTACCATAGTAATACTGATTAATTATTTGACAATCAGAAACTCAGTGAAGGTACACAATCCCATGGATATAAAAAAAAACAATCATCATTGCTTTAAATTTTGGTTTACTCATTCGAGCTTTTTTGGCTCTCGGTGAAGTTCGGCTCTTCCAGTGCATGGATTGACGCTTAGTTTCCGGATCATAAGTAAAACACCACGTTTTATCACATTTTATTATCGTTTCCAAAAATTTTGGTAATTTTCAATCGTGTACTAAGTGTCAGTACAAACATTTTTGCGAGCTTCATTTCAAACATTTTTGAGCGGCACGTGTCCTGAAGGAGCTGACAGAAGATAACTTCCAGCACCGTTTCCAACAATGGAAATTTTGCATGGAACGTTGTAAGAATAGAGAAGGAGTTTATATTGATGGTGACAATAAGTGATTATGTAAAAATAAAAATAAATTTTTTTACAATGTCAATCTCGTTATTTAATAGCCACGCCTCCTATAACGTATAACAGAAGTATCAAGAATAAAAATTTATGTTCTAGATCTACAACATAAATTTGTTTAAACAACAAATTTCAGCTACTGTGAACAGTTTCCGTGGAAATAACCAAAAGAAATTGCCGCCAACATACTTAATATATTCTATTACATTATATTACTTATTTTTGTTATCCTATTTTTTGAACTTGAGATAAAAAGTCTATTAATTTAAGTTCTGTCATAAATTTATTTACCTGTTATAATTTTTTTATTGAATAAAAGTACTATTGAATGGACAACTAATAATTTGGATTCTGAATATAGACATCATACACTGTTAAGAATTCATTTGTAGTCAATCAGTTTTAGTATGATGTTTGGCTGACCTTGTCAAGATTTTAGCATAGTTTTCCTGGGGTACTTCAAATGAATGCTAATTCAGTATCATTTTTTCGCTCTGTACAATAGTAGAACCTTCCTATTCCCTATTTTAAACGTTTTTAATATGTGTAATAAATAAAATAATGTTCATTATATTTACATGACAATAAAGTTTATTTATTTATTCCAACTTCAGAAATAAAATACCGGAATCCTGAATTGCTCTTCTGCCCGGAAACGTGTACTTTATTGTACGGTGGACCTACTTATATAAATTTACATTTTGTGCGGGCTTTCGGACCATTTTAATGGTTTAAAAGATAATCACGGTACGTTTCATACCGTGAATTCGTTTTAAAAAGTTGAGAAATTGAAAAGTTGAGATTTTAAAAGTTCAGGTTCTGTGCAAGTAAGCTTGAGTGTATATTTTCCTTTCTAAAGATGGCCTAGTAAAGATTTAAATGCGATATGATTAATTTTATAAAATTATTAGTGAAAGAGCCCATAACAGACAGGTGGAGTGTCAAATTTTTTACTCAATCTATGCGTTGCAGGGCTAAAATAAATAGTTCTGTTTCTTGTCACATGGTCAGCCAATTAAATGACTGAATCATTTAAGAACAGAAGAGGTAGAGGTGTAAAAGACACTAATCAGAGTTATCTCCTCTGAAAGTAATGAATTTCATTAAACAGCCAGACCCTGTGGTGAATGAAGTGAAGGTGTCATTTGCAGAGTGGAAAATATGTGCTTTTCAGAGGGCCCGGCATGCTGATAAGCATACTTTTCCATTCAGTGAGGAAGGCAATGGTAAACCACCTCACTCCTCGTTTTACTTAGTAAAACCTCTAAAGGTTCAAACCAGCCTTTCGGCTGATGACCTAAACAACCCAACAACAACAGTGAAAGAGCAGTAAAATTTTGTTCTGATTAATACCAATGAGGTCTATTCACTTTAGTTTTTAATGTAAGTAATAAAATTTTATTTACAAATTATATTATCAGCATAGTAGTGTGAGTAGAATGAGTGATCCCACACAAACATGAATTTTCCATAATTCATATAAGTTAAATGTATGAAAATATTTATGTAAACGATAATTGAATTAATAAAGTAGGTGGTGAACTGACTTTGATTCAACCTACGACCTGTCAAAACTGAATACAGAGGAAACTGAGAAAAGTTATGATCATTGAAAATGTTCAATATTCAACAATAGATTTTATATGGATGATAATATTTTATACGATACAAACTTAGTATTCTGGATGGTAGTAATTCAAGAGAGAATGTTAGAACGAAAGTGCTTTTGGCAAAATAAACAAATTCATTTCATCAGTCGGTTTCGATTCAAATTTTACTGACTGGAACGGTTTTAGAAATTCCATCTGTTGTACTGTTGTATCATATGAAGTTACAGCATCACTTTTGTTCACAAGCATTAAATCGTTGTTTCAAGTAGCACTTTTTAAAAAACTAGGTCGAATAACAGTCCCATATTTTTACTTACATCCGTTTAAACGATCGGTCATGAGATTTTAAAGTATATGCAGTATTAGTATTTTATACAATGGCAATATACATTTGCCTTTTATATAACTTGGTCGTTTGCTTCAGTCTCAAGTCGTTAAAACCAATCTAAGTAACAGTTTTAACACTGCGCAATAGGACAAAACATCTTATGTTTTCCATTCTGTATTTCTATATATATATATATAGATTTTTTTTTGTTTTGTTTTTCAATACTATTTTAGTAGTTATACGTCGTATTATATAAGAACATATAAAATAAATACGATCATTATTGGAGACACTTCGTCGTTAGTTGTCGTTATATCGACGATATTATTTTAATGACTATTTTTATTAGTACTATTTTTGAGACATATTGAAAATATAATGTATAAAATTTCTAAATGTATTTCTTAGTCATTTATTTCAGTTGAAAATGTTTTGTTAAGCGAAATTATTACTCTTTAGATAACAATGCACTTTAATATAGGAAATAATATCTCCGTTTATTGTAGTTCTTTTCTCTCACCATTTTTGTTGCAATACTCAATTTTACACTCATCAACATTTAACACTTCACTTCCGTTGATTTTATATAAAAGTAATATATAATCATTTGAAAATATATTTAAATATTAATTAAGTTGTTAGAGTTTTAACCTTTTTAACAAATATAAAATAAAATGTACACTATAAAATTTTAAAAATTAACATTCGAATTATTAAAATATTGTAGCCGTATACAGTGTTATTCAAAAATTGGCTGATTGAATATATTCTTTATTGTAAGGATTGTGTATTGTATGGGTTGGAGTGTGTTGACCTAGGATAATAAACGGCGATGAGTGAGATATTTTGAATAGGAGTTCTAAGAAAACGAAAATAGTAGAAACCCTTACTCATATTTAGATTTCTTTAACGATGTTCCAGAATAACAACAAATTATCTTGATTGTTTGAAAAAATTAGACCACGGGTATAAAAAAAGTTCAGCGTCTAGTTCAGTTGTAGTTGCGACCCGAATTGTGAATGGAAAGAGTAGCCGTTCGAAATTGTGTCGTGTGAAATAGTGTTACGAAACCGGTTTTAAATTATGTTAACAGTGCGTGTGCATGCGGGCACACGGATGTGGCAAATGGACACCTAAAGCATTGTTTTACTTGATAACAGTGACAGTATCTGTTAAAATTAAGTTTTGTAATAAATTTGAGTTTAGTTTAATAAGTTGAGTTTCTTCTTCCTCAGTGAGTAACTACTACTTCCATTAGTAACTACTATTTCCTCAGTGAGGAAGACAATAGTAAACAAACTCACTCCTCATTTTACTTAGTAAAGCCTCTAGAGGTTCAAACCAGCATTTAGCTTTATGACCTGAACAACTCAGCATAAAGTTAAGTTTAATTAAAATTAAATTTTGTAATTAATTTGATTGAAATAATCTACTTGTAATTTTTGAGTAGTCTTAAGTTTAATAATTAATTGTAATTATATTAATCGTGTTAATAAACAATTTCGTTATAAATTTATAAGTTGGTTTATAATTTAATATATCCAGAGATCGAGTGAACCTAGTCTCATGTGTTGTATTACTATATTATAGATATTTCATACAATTTTATACCATTTTTAAGTTAATTTTAGGTATGTTTTTCATTTTTATTCGTTATTTAAATCGTATTTTAATTTAGAACATTGCTAATGACTTTCAGCAACTAATAAATATGAATATTATTAGTATTACGTATTACATAACTTGTGTCTACATTAATCGCAAAACCTTCAGACAAACCTTTGGCTTTGAGACCCTGTATAATTGTTTAATTAATAAAAACTCTATACAGTTCTATCACATTTAATTATTGTTATTTTTATGATCGTATCGTTTATTGTAATAATTATTGTTTTTATTACTTTTGTATGCTTAAACAGAAGGGAAATTACTGGATTTCCCTCCTCTTCATTGCTAAGTTTTATGATAACTTATTTTTACTGTAATACTCCATTCAGTTGTTTTACTATTTTTACAGTTTTAAATTTAAAATAAAAGTTAAAAAATGAAAATTATTAAACGTTATAGTTTTAAAATGTACTTTTAGATTGTAATTTGTTATACTTGACGGGTTTTACATTACACTTTTTTATAATGTTACTTGTAATGTGAACTAATAAATTGCTTTATTGCAATTAAATTAATATAATATTAAAATGTTTGTGGAGAATTGAATTAATTATAAGTATTTGTATATATTATGTATTTTTAACATATCAGGTTACTTACAGTCAGTCTAAAAATGACTGTAAGTAAACATGGTAAGAGTATGTTTACAAGCTGAAGACAACACTGAATGGTATTGCGTCTAAACAAGAAATAAATTTATTTACAATTTTTGTAAACATTTGATCTAGATAAAGGATGTTTTATTAATACAGGACTGGCTTACCCATTGGCGTATTAAGGTGGACCCAGTTAAATCAACACAGGTTACGTTCACCGTAAGACGTCAAACTTGCCCACCTGTGATGCTGAATAACATTCATATCCCACAGGCCAGAGTGGTGCAATATCTTTGCTTATGGTTTGAGAGCCAACTAACTAGAAAGCATCATCTGCGTACAAAACGCTTAGAACTTAACCACCGCCAGAAGTTACTCTTCTGCTTAATTAACCCTCGATCAAGATTGAACCTCCGCTCCAAGATTTTAATATACAAATCCCTATTAAGACCAATCTGGACTTATGATGTCCAGCTCTTTGGAATAGCAACAAAGAGTAATTTAAAGTCGATCCAAGCCTTTCAATCAAAACTCTGAAGACTTGCTTCTGGCGCTTCTTTTTATGTAAGCAATAAAACCCTCCACGACGATTTCAAAATTCCTACAGTAAAGGAGCTAACAGCGTCCTTGTATAGTTTTTTCACGGAAGACTAGATGACCATCCAAACAAACCAGCCCGTGATCTAGTTACAAGGAACTTTCCAACGGTGCGTCGTTAAAGCGAAAATGGAGTAGAAACCTCTTGGTCTAAATAACGGACAATACCCGAAGTTTTGAACGGAGAATGTATCACTGGGTACCTCTTCTCCTTAAAGTGAAATTCCCACCGCCATTTAAAAATCAAATACGGAAGTTGTGCAGCTCAATGTACAGTACCGTAATAAAAATTAAAGACAAAAAAGATAAAGGATGAATAGCAGTAAAAGAAAAATTTAACATAGATAACAGAGATGAGAACAGAAAGCGCAGAAGAAGAAGATGAAGATGATGGTAGTAAATAATATGAAATTAAATTAACAATAAATTTTATTCGTTAATCCAAACAAAAGATTAAGTAATTTTATTCATCTTAGTCTTGTTAAGTCTTCGTAATTGTCAAATTAAATAAACACTAAAGAATTTGGGTGATCTAATAATTAGATCGTAAGTAAAATTATTTTACTTTATATTTTTAAATTGCGACATAATTTCTTCATTCACGACATGTGACCTTATGTAGCGTATCATTTGTCACGTGACGTAGAGCATTTGTTTGAATTCGTAGAACTAGTTACATATTAAAAAATTAATTGTAATTTACGAAAATGATCGTGCATCAGTAATATCTTTATCTCGGTCAAACCAAACGTTGTAAATTATTGAAAGAGTATACGTATACATTTGAATGATTTTTGTATATTAATGGAAATTAAATAAATAAATAAAGTAGATAAATATTTTAAGGCATCAGAAATTGAATATAACAATAGAGGAATTATAGAAGGAAAATTGTAAAAGTGTAAGAGTGTTGTTCTTTAGGTCAACGGCCGAAAGGCTGGTTTGAACCTCTAGAGAGACTTAGTTAAGTAAACCGAGGAGTGAGGTGGTTATAAATTGGCTGCTTCACTGAGTAGATAAGAATACTTATCAGCATGCCAGGCTCTCTGAAACGCATCTACTTTCCACCCTGCAAATAACACCTTCATTTCATTCACCACAACGTCTGGCTGTATAAAAAAATGCATTACTCTCAGAAACTCTCAGAAGAGATACCTCTGACTAGTATCTTTTACACCTCTACCTCTTTTCTTCTTAAATTTTTCAGTCATAATAATTGGCTGACCATTTGATAAGAAGCAGTTCTATTTTTTGTAGCCCTGGAACTACCAGTGTAAATAATTTAACACTCCACTTGCTTGGGCATGTAAAAGGGTTAGATGTTCAAAATAACTCAACAGTTCTAAGATAGGCTGTAAGATATCTGTGGTTACGTAGGCCCTATTAAGTTCTTAAAAATGACAGATTTGAATGCCAGAGCTGCATCAATTCAGTAATACTAAAAAATGAATTATTTAATTAAAACAAACCTTTTAATTGGTTTCAAAGTGAAATAAATGCTTTGTGTAGGTCTATTACGTAAAAAATGTTTTGAAATTTTTAAAATTTAATCAACTAATCGACCGGAGTATATAAACTGTTTTTTGTTTTGTTTTTTATTTTGTAAAATAATTTGATAGAAACAGTTTACAATGTTCACTATGAGCAAATCCCAAATGACTTGCGGTAAGCGTAGGGTACAATATGTTGTATCCCCTTAGGCATAATCAGCTGGTCTGCACAACGTCTAGTTCGGCTCACCTGCTTTTATGAATGAATTATGAAACTAACCTGAACGTCCTCTCTATAACTCCCCAAACCACCTCTCAGCGACTAGAGTTGAAAGTTTGTGATTGATTAACTTAACTCACGGGTTGGGAATGTGCAAGCCGGTTAATTAATTCCGAACATTAAGCTCGAGCAACTTTCACACTAACCAGACGTGCGTCAACGTTCCATATGGAAACATTCCCGGGTTACCAGTAGTTTACTAGTTCACTTGTATATAGCATTACAGTAAATTCTGTAACTTTATCACTTCTCCCCTCAAGTGCTAAAACTACAAATAACTACCCTCACCTTAACATTATCGTTCTGTTCTTAAAACTACTAACTAAAACAGTTTTAAAATGGAATAAATTCTCTTACCCTAACCTTATGGTAAATTATTCAAGTGCTCTAATAAATTTAGCTACATTTTAACTCCAAAGTTTTTGTTCTATCGTTGTTTAATTTTGGCCTTTAAAATATATTTAGACGAATATTTAAAGAGAGTTAGACTTAGTGAATCATATTATTTATGCATAAATTTACATTAAAAAAAAATTGGTTTAATACAAAACTAAAAGTATTTAGTAGAAGTCCAATTCAGATTCGTAAAGTTACTACATTTTTCCGTTATTTTTTGTAGAATTAAGGTCTGAACTCTTAAGAAACAAAAACCGGATAAAATTCAACAAGTTTTGAACTTATGGACATATGAACCGCTAACTACATAAATAAGGAACAATTATATGAAACTTGTGATTAAATTTTAGGTAGGTACCTAAAATTAAAGAGACCTGACATGAACATTTTTATCAAAATCGATCAACTGGAAGAAGTAGGTAGTTCATTCATGAAATTCTTCACTTTTTGCAATTTTCTCAAAAAAACCGTGCCTGCGATTACGCTTACAATCGCTTCGTCTTCAAATGTGTTTTCCTCTTTAGGAGAGAAAACGCCACATTTTTATAATACTTTTTTTAATTTTTGGCCTTATTATCAGTTTAGGGAAAACGTTAGTATATTAAAAGTTGTAAAAACGTAAAAGACCAATAACATTATTCCAAGCATTTTCTTTACAGAGCTTATTTTAGCGTCAATAAGTGATTTTCCATATTGTTAAGTTCAACATTCGCAGATTTTCATTTCGCGTCGTACTCATAATTACTAGACTCATAATTATTAAAATTACGTTTTGCTTTTAATGTGAAGTTGTATTATCATGATTAAAAATAGGTCATATTTTTTTATTTGCTACTTTGGCAAGGGAAAGCCGTGTTCCACGCCAGTTTCTTAGCTATTAGTATTAGCTCCTAAAAGATTGCCGTTCAATTTTGAAACAACATGTGTATTTCAAGGACACTCTGAATCCTTGATTCGGAATATTGATAAAATAGTGATCCGGAAGTATAGTTTCATGTAGCAGATCAAGTGACAATCTGTTGGCCTGGTCACTGCGATGATCAAACAGCCGTTAAGGTTAACTGACTTTTTTTATTTATTTAATTTAGTAAAATATGTACATTACAGTTAAACTAAAGTAAGACATACAGAATATGTTTAACTAAATATACTTTACGCAAAACTCTTCTTCACAAAGAGTCAACACCGCGACAGTTCATTCATTATTTTTTATTAAAATAGTTAGTTTTAGGGCTACAAAAAATAGTTCTGTTTCTTATCACGTAGTGAGCCAATTGTATGACTGAACTATTTAAAAACAGAAGAGGTATAGGTGTAAAAGACACTAGTCAGAGTTATCTTCTCCTCTGAGACTAATGAATTTCACTATACAGCCAGACGCTGTGGTGAATGAAGTAAAGGTGTCACTTGCAAGGTGGAAAGTGGATGCTTTTCGGAGGGCCTGACATGCTAATAAGCATACTCTTTCAACTCAGTGAGGAAGGTACTGGTAAACCACCTCACTTCTCGTTTTTATTTAGTAAAACCTCTAGTGGTTCAAATCAGCCTTTCGGCTGTAGACCTAAACAACAACAAAAATAATTTAAAAAATTATAAATGAGCTTAAAACTAAAATATATACTAGGTACAATATTACTTCTAACTGAAATACTATTGAAACATTTAAAAAGGATACAAGAATTGTGTTAAACAAATTTTTCTTAAAAAAGCAGTGAATTTACAGTGATAAATACAATTAAATTTACACAAATATCAATAAAAACATAATAATAATTGTAATAACAATACCTACAAATTAAAATAAAACATTACGTTGAGATTATGTACATTGGCAATACAGAGAAAACAAAAAGAAACTATGTTTTATAATTATATTTTGAATAAATAAAATGTTGCTGTATTATTTTTTTTACGGGAATTAATTCAATAAATGAGCATAGAAACAGAAAATTATCGCATAAAATAAAAGTAAAAACTAATCAGAAAACAGTTATTATAAAAGTTGGAAAATTTCTCAAATTCTTGCTCGTTTATCGATTCTTTTCCACTTATTTTCTTTTGTCTCTATATTACTTAATCATCAAGTTTGGATATTTGCTGTTCAAAATACAGAACCAAATTAAAAATTATACTGTTAAATATGAATAAAAATTTATTAAATTACAAATACCTAATTGTAGAATGACCTAACAATAAATATTTTTGTTTTAATTCCTAATATGTGTACGTTGCAATCTGTTCAATTCAGAACAATAAGCAACCCCATGACCCAATGAGATGAGGATGATGTGTATGATGTGTAAACGAGGTGCCGTCTTGTACAGACCCAGGTCGACCACTCCTGAGAGAGTATGGTTAATTGAACCCCAACCATCAAAGTACACCGACAACCACTGTCTAGTATTCAAATCCGTATAAAAGTAACTAACTTTACTAGGATTTGAACCAGGAGCCTTCGTCTCCGAAAATCGGCTGTTAAACAGCTGATTTTGGCGACGACTTTACCTCTAGACAAACCCGGTGGGTAACAATAAATATAAATTTAGAATCAATTTTTATTTTCACCACACAGTTACTAAGTACGATGTAATAAAAATATGAAATTCTTTGAAATTATTGATAAAATATGTATTCTCTTTAACATGTATTATATATCATTGCGTTTATAAATGAACAACGTTAAGTACAAACGCATATAAAAACATACTTTCATTACATATTCCGAGTATCATGCGTACATTATACGCACAGGTACGCTGGTGTAACTCGTTATACTTTGCTCAGTTAACACTCCAGTAACTTCACATATTTTATAACACGTGTCTCTTTGTACGTATTCGATATAGATGAAAGCGAAAATTAATTTGCGTCCAATAAACATGTAAAATTCAAAGTAAATATTTCACCATGATATTTTTTGGCTTAAAATTGTAAATTCAAATAAAAATCTCCATAAAAAGAACAGTTTGACGTTTATTAGTTTGCTTTAACCGATCTCGTTTTTATATTTTATTTTATATATAAAATAAGTAAGTTCACTCTAAATTCAGATCTACAACATTGAAATATTTTTTTTTAAATCTCAAGGTTGTCAAAAAAACTTTTATTTATAATTTTAAAAAAGTACAATTTATACGTATTTTATTATCAAGTAGGCGCTGTAAAATTCCATACCAATATTTATTAAATTTCATCGTTTTTTTATTTCGCTGTTAACAAGTGACCTCCCGTCTTTTTCCAAAAATCGAATGCTAATAATTGAAAGCACTGTTGTTTTTTTTAGTTTTTATCTCTTGATTTACGATTAATTTAAAACTAGTATAACAACTATTAGTTCAACCAGAAAAACATAAAACATAAGTTTGCTCAGAGTTAGAAAAAAACACATCAATAAGACTTCAACAAGGTTTCTTTTTACCAGATAACTGATTTAATTTTTTATAGTTTTCTGTAGATTTATTTATTTTTTTTAAATATATTGTGACAATATTCAAAAGAAAAGTGTTGGTTCCAGAATTCTCTAGTAAGACTAAGATTTTAAAAGTGTTAATGCAAATACTAATAGTAATATATCGGGTTATTTCCAAGAAATACGAGAACAAATACGAAATTTTAGTTGTAATTCATCAAACGTCTAAACAACCACGTAAATCACTTAGCACTGAATCTCTTAGACAACAGTAATGATGTTCATAGCCTAAAACGTGCTACAGTACTGGATCTTCCAGGGCGATTCTGATAGTGTGATTTCAAAATGGTAAATAATATAATGTTAATATTCTGTAGACGACTGTCGTGTTTGAGTGTGAATGTTGTAAATTTTAGTGTGAATGAACATTTTTTAATTATCTCCAGTAAATTTTGGTGTACATATATTTCAGAGTCATGTGCTTATTATTTATACTTCTCATTTTGCTTTCTTTCGTTTAAAGGAGGCTTTTTTATTTATTTATTTTAAAAAAACTCTATTTATGTTATTTTGATTGTAAATAACAATTAAGAACAGTATAACATGTTGTAATGTTTTCTTTGATTACACCAGTGGGATGTAATATTTTTATGTGTTAAATCTAATCGATAAGTTGCATTTATTGTTATTCAACAGATTATGCATTAAAAAAAGTTATATGAAACAAAATTTCCAAGAAATGTTGCAAATATTATTATTATCTATTTTAGATAAATTATTAGCTCTTTTGTCAACGTGTTGTAATGTATCCTTTATTCAAATATAATGTGTTTGTTTACCTTTTGTTAAGATTCATGCAAAACTTACAGAAACATTTTGTATTTTTATATAGTATTTTCTTTTTTTTATATTAGTATTACTTTAGTATTTTCTAAATGTAAGGTAGGACTATACCCATCGGACTACCCAAAGTAGGTAGGTAGGACTACCCATCGCCAGGGGCGGCACCCGATAGCAGATCCAGCAACAGCCACGGGAATGAAGGAGTTGGCCATTAACAAACGAGTATGCAAGGATACCCACTATCACCCACGTTATTTAGTACTTACCTAGACGAGCTGATGATTATTGAGTAACAGAAAGTGGACTCGGGTGTCAAAATTTGGACAGGAGTTTTTCTTAACTCTCTCATGTTTGCGGATGACACAGTAATAATAAAGGAAAGTTATGACAAATTTCAATCAGCCGTTCACGAATTACAACTTTTAAGTGAAGACTTCAATATGAAAATTTCGGGTACGAAGTCAAATATGATGGCATTCCTGAACAAATGCCTCTCACTTTCCAAAATAGTAATCAATAACGTCATTATGGAGCAGGGAATAGCTTCAAAAATATTGTTTTTGACGTGTCCTTTCATCAAGAATGTGACATACCTCATAAGATAGCTAAATTTAGCATGATTTGTGGCACTATTTACCGTACTTTGAAGAGTATAGCCAGAAAGGAAACGGAGATAAAACTCAACAAGACGATAAATATTCCTTTGCTGACCTATGGAAGTGAGGTATGGATAAAGAAAGCATGACTCGCTTGATGAAGCTGAAGAAATAGAATTTTTACGCAGCGTTCAGGGATATACGCGGCAGGATCACATAAGGAATGAGATCATGCAGAGGTAACGTAATATTCAACCACTTGCCGATGTGATCTAACAGTATAGGATGAGATGAACGAATCACCTGCTCTGTATGTCTCCAGATCGTCTTCCTCTGCATGTATGGAAATTTGGGCAGGATGGAAGAAAAGATGTTGCAAGGCCGAGGAAACGATGGACAGCGGACAGGCTCCAGAAGCCTAGTCCATGATGATGATGACATGATCAAACACATTACAAGGAAAACAAATAGTAATAATATATAATTATGTAAATATAAGGCTAATTTAATAATGTAACTTGTGATTCAGAAACAAATATAAATGTTTAGAGTAATATTACAGTTTGTATATTTCATCTCATTGATAGTTTAAATATGGTTACATGTACGGTACATAAATCGTTGAAGTTACTGGAGGGCTTAACTGTTTTAGATATAGAATCCCGTATTGGTTGTATATGAAATATACGAATGAAGTTGCCGGTAAGTAAAATTGCAAACCGAATCAGTACGGTGAAGATATCAGTTCAATAACACTTAGCAATTTATGACAAGTAGGCAATTTCATCTTACAATTTCAGATCTCTAGAAAATATTGAATAGTCTATACCGATTGTGGTAATAAACTTTTCTTTCTTTCAAAATCAGCGTTATAAAATTTTTGTTTATAGATTTTTGCTAACAATATTTTCTTTTCTTATTAGGCCTGTAGTAAGCATGTTCATGTAGAAAACAATAAAATATTTTTTTTATTAATATTATTTGTAATATTTTTCCTTTTACTATTCTTTTCTATATCATACACTAAATTTGGTAAATATAATATATGTTAAATCGATGCTTTGTTAGTATTGTGAAAGTCCATGGAAGAAAATTTCTTACCAGTGAAGGATTGATCCACGCAATTTCATTCTTATTTGAATGAATATTTAGAGAGACTAAAGAAACTAAAAAAAAAAATCTTTCAATTGAAAAATTTTGCGTTTAATATATTTGTTAATATCAAAGACTCAACGTGACCAAACTGAATAAAGCTACTATAGATACTGAAGTCACGAGATTGCCTTTTGCGTATGGATGGGCTGTGAGGAAGGGAAGTGAAAATTTGATATTGCTGCCAACCTCAACAGTGAGGCACTAGTCGTACATTGCACTACTGTGAAGTTTCTACATACATTTTGTAGGCTGTGGTTTATTCCGAGAATTTTTTTCTTCATAAACGTTATAAGAAATAAATGTGACCTGTAATAATGCCTATAGCTTAATGACATAACTAGAAATGTTTGATTTACTGTAATTACCAGATAACTTATTCTATTGGAACAAAATTTTATACGAATGAATCGCCTTCTTTACTATTGCTATCTTCACTATCAGTCTCACTAGTGCCTAACCATTCGTTTTTTTACCAGGTGTCAACAAAACTGTCGAAGCTTCTTCACGTCTTAAATTTTCTTCTTTATATTTCGAATTGTGGAAAGAGAAACATCACAGTAGTTAGCTATTCGCTCATGGCTTTTGGTAAGAGGCAGGGAAAGACATTTTTTTAGCTTTAACTGCATAAAATTTTATTACATTGCATTAGATTTCGTTCAGCACTGTAAATAGTCTGCCCACGTTTTCGAGAAACTAACATTTCTTTTTACAGTAACAAACAGGTATATTTGTACAGTTAACCGACAAAAGTTTCTACAATATACTGTATATGCTCTGGGTATAGTATAAGTTGTTGTGCTTGTTGAACTAAAATTAAAGCAGTCGCGCTTGCGCACTAATTCTTTTCCCCCTTTACCCCTCGTTGCAAACAAGGGCAAACTCGTGACTCAAGTAACTATACTGCTTCTTTAAATCCTATATTACTGCCCATCATCCGAGACTGTTTTTGGTTTCGTAACAGCGCATTTTTACAGTGAAATAATGTTAACTTCACACCCAATCTCCGAACCTGGAGGACCAGGAAACCTCTGTCGGAGTTACGATACCTTCCGGAATGATCTCCGATTTAAGGCACTGAGAACCTGTCTTTGATAAAATAATGCCGGTCCTTGAATTTTGTTATACCCGAATTTCACTGTATATTGTTCACTGGTGAAGTTGATGTAGACCACAAGCTGGTAATGTTTAATTGTATGAGTGGAACAATATCTAGGACCTTAAGAGCAAGGCTTTATAAGGAATAATTATGAAGTTTTATACAACAATGACTATTCCTCTAGATCTTCATTGCAGCGAAACGTAGGTTTTAACAACTAAAGATATAAGATAAGTGCAAGCAGCAGATGTTCGCTTTTTACACAGAACCCTCAGTATTTCAAAAGAGGGCTATATGAAAATCTATGACTTAAGGATAAGCTCGGTGTGTTTAGTTTAAATGCAAAAATTGATATAAATCGGTTGAGTTGGTTTGACCATGTCGGTGAAATAGAAGAAAGTTGACTGTCAAGAAAAATATTATCTGATATTCTTGATGGTAAAAAGATTCAAAGTATTTGGGATATGACGTAACCTATAATTATTCAATCTGCATTAGCAGTAATTGCAGAACAGTCGGACGTTAAAACAAAAAAATATAATTACGCCGAAGCCTGAAATGAAAAGTAAGAAAAGATACACAGATTAAGTTTTACCACAGGGACACTGATAGATGGAAATGAAGCTTGGGTGGTTAACAAGAAACAAAAGTCAATGTTCAAAGCAGCAGAAATAAGGTTCCTTAGACATGTTAAAGGATGTATGAAACAAAACCACATCAGGAATGAGGTGATAAGAGAGGAATGGAAATCAACCACTACATGAGATCATCACGATATATAAAGGACAATGGGCAGATCATTTATTTAAGTAAAATGTCACAGGACCGACTACCTTTGAATGCGTGGCTTTATGAACCGAGGGATACAAAAGGAGTGGGAAGACGGAGGAAGAAATGGACAACGGAACAGACTCAATTACAGCCTAATTCATAATGGACAACCATGACGACAACGATTCGTGGTGGTGCCCAAGAGGTTTGACGACCACAAAACAGATAGGCTGACCAATTTTTTGAAGTCGTAACAGGCTTATGACACTAATTCTTAAAGGAGAAGAAGTAAGAAAGCGTTTCGAAAAATTTCGTTACTCTTTTATTAATTATGTTTTTTTTTAAATTCTTATAGAATTGAAAAGTATGGCTGATAATAATTCATCAGGAAAAGTTTATAAAGTAACCCTTCCAAATTTTCAATGTAACTAACAACTATTTAAAAGTTTCATGATAAATAAATGTTAAAATATTCCACGAATTGTAGTACAAGGGCAGATCTGTGTGTTTTCAATAAAATTAAGTTCTTACATTGAACAGATATCTAAATAATTTATTGGATTATGAATCAAGTGAATCGTTTATTTTAACACATTCAACTCTATCTCATTCAATATAATACATGGTTAGATTTATATATTTTATATTTTATTTGTACAAAAATATACATATTAAGAAATTTGAAACATTGAAATTCATAAACCACAATTCAATCTTCTATCTTAACAATAAAGTAGTTTGTATTTACGAGGTGAGGCTATTAAATAACGAGACTAACGTTGTAAAAACATTTATTTTTATTTTGTACATAATTACTTATTGTCACCTTCAATATACACTCATTCTCTATCCCTACAACGCTCCATGCGAATGTTCCATTGTTGGAAACAGTGCTGGAAGTCATCTTCTGTCAGCTCCTTCAGGAAACGTGCCGCTCAAAAATGTTTGAAATGAAGCTCGTAAAAATGTTTGTACTGACACTTTGTACACGATTGAAAATTACCCAAATTTTTGGAAACTATAATAAAATGTGATGAAACGTGGTTTTTTACTTATGATCCGGAAACGAAGCGCCAATCCATGCACTGGAAGAGCCGAACTTCACCGAGAGCCAAAAAAGCTCGAATGAGCAAGTCAAAATTTAAAGCAATGATGATTGTTTTTTTCTGATATCCATGGGATTGTGTACCTTCACTGAGTTTCTGAAGGCCAAATAATTAATCAGTATTTCTATGTTACGGTACTTTCTAAACTAAGTCAGAGTAAGGAAAAAACGGCCCAAAATCTGGAAGGACAAATCATGGGTTCTCCACCAAGACAATGTGCCAGCTCATTCCGCGTTATCTGTCAAGAGGTTCCTAGCCAAGTACACCATCTCAGTGTTAGAACATCCAACTTATTCACCAGATCTTGCACCACGTGATTTCTGCCTGTTCCCTAAGGTGAAATCTGCAATAAAAGGGACAAGATATGAGTCTGCGGAAGCTGTATAAGAGAAAGCGGCACGTGTTCTGAAGGAGCTAACAGAAGATGACTTCCAGCACTGTTTCCAACAATGGAAAATTTGCATGTAGCGTTTTAGGGATTGAAAAGAAGTTTATATTGAAGGTGACAATAAGTGATTATGTATAAAATATAAATTTTTTACCCATATACCCATATATATGGGTATCCCAATAAATAACGAATATATCTACTCACTCTTGTTCGCCGATGATCAAGTAATAATGGCTGGTGATGAGCATGATATTCATTACATGATCAGGAAACTTGCTGATTCTTACAGGAAAAATGGAATGAAAATAAATTTCAAAAAGACCAAATACCTAGTTTCAGGAGGTACAGCAAGGGATCTTCAAGTAGGAGGTCATAATGTGGTGAAATGTGATGAATATAAATACCTGGGCAGCATAATATCATCGGAGAGCAATTCAAAAAGAGAAATCACAAGTAGAATTGGACAGGCCAGGCAAGCGACGCAAACATTAAACTCCATACTCTGGTCTACAAATATAAAAAAATGTACGAAAATTAAAATCTATCATTCCATTGTTCAGAGTATATTGCTCTATGGCTCTGAAACATGGGAATTGACCAAAATAGACAGGCAAAGAATAAATGCTGTGGAGATGGATTTCTTGCGCCGGAGTAGTTGTGTTTCAAGGATGGATCGAGTACGAAATTCGGAGATAAGGAACAGAATGGGGAAAATGGATACAACAGTGGAGCAAATTGAGAAGAAGCGCCTTATATGGTTGGGACATACACAGAGGATGAGAGATGAAAGGTGGCCCAAGAGAATGCTGAATTGGGATCCACCTGGAAGAAGAAGAAGAGGAAGACCGCCCGAACTGTGGAACAAGCAGGTGTATTCCGATATGCGGAATAGAAATCTGGTGGAGGGGGACTGGATGAACCGAGAGAGATGGCAGATGGGATGCGAGAAGCGGCTGGAGCTGTAGATCAAACTCGCTTATATATATATAAATTTTTTTACAACGTCAGTCTCGTTATTTAATAGCCACACCTCGTATAATACATGGTTTGATTTTTATATTTTATATTTCATTTGTACAAACATATTCATATTAAGTGACTTTGCAATAAATTTAAAAATAATGAAATTGATAAATCACATTTCAATCTTTTATCTTAACAATAAAGTAGTTTGCATTTATATTATTATTTTTTCTAAATAGGAAAGGAATAAGTCCTGACTGAAGGCAGTTGAAGCTTCCACAGATTACCTACCTCCAACTTTTGCTTGTTAAGTGAGGAGTTGAACACTTAGTTCAGCTCGATTCTTTTTAAAACTCTTTATTTCAAGTTTTGTCATCGATGATGAAAATTCACGAAGAACTTTCAAGTTTTATTTCGTTGATTTTTTTGTAGTTAAAACTTTTACTAGTACTTGCGGTCAGAAATCCAAGGAAAAGTTTCATTGATTTATTTTATAACTTAACAAAGTATTTCAATGAAACTTACTTTTAAAAATTCTTACATATAATTTATTTATTTTGTAAATTTATCAAGATAAGATTTGAATTATGATATTGAGTATATTAATACTCATTGACAGCCTGACAACGTTCCATTAGATCTTATAGTTTATTACTTTTTACCGGCTCACTCCACGTTTTACTATTTCTGTGTATCATGTTAAGATTACTAATGCCAATTTTTAGTTATGCTACTTTTATATGTTTGACAAAGTTATGTTAAATTAAGCAACTAACCTGATACCTAGAAAGAGCATTTTGGGACTATCACCTTAAAGCATAAATATATGTGCTATCGGTTTTATTCGGAACAAATCTCCCCGCTTCTGCGAACATCAACTTCCTTTACCGGTAAAACCGACTATTATCTTCCCACTCACATCAGTTGATTCGAGTTCCCCGAGTTTGATTCCCGGTAAGGTCTGTCATTTTGTCATCACTCAACTTCATCTATCATCCTTCTCAACGCCTGCATTAGCGCAGCAATTGCAAAACAGTCGAATGTAAAACAAAAAAGAAAGTTGCTTGAGGATGCTTGCTTGGTACACACTTAATGCATTTCCACTTTATTTAAACCTGTTCTGTATATCTACTGGAACTTAAAGGCCAAGCAAATTGCTTTGAGCGCTAGACTACGCATGCGCATATATGACTTGAACCCCGCATACTTCTCTGACCTACAGTAAGATGTACAGAGTGTTGCTGAAAATTGACAACACCCATTTTATTTTGTAGGCATGCTGTTCCATTGTTGATTACATACGCTGCACTATTGCAGTAGCCTACATACAAGACTAATGCAGACGCACGTTTTGCCCAGGGCTCTCTTTACGAAAATCAGGCTATACCTATAAGGCACTGGTACGTGCTGTGTTGGGGTTGAGACCTCCATCCTAGTGTCTAATACAAGTTTAAGCTAAGTACTACTCAATTCAAGTAATTAGCTTATTAAGAAAACTAACGTGTGATCTAGACTACGATATTTTGAAGGATTTCATCGATTTCTAACTTCTTTATGATAGTGATACGTGGACATCTCCGCATACAAAGGTTACAGAGTGATAAGATGAGGAAGTTAAAGTGGCTGCTTGCACCATATTGGATAGAAGAGGAAATCTGAAAATTGAAAGTAAACTAAATCTTTAGCCTCTATACCTTAACGAACTAGAGGCTGCAGATGAAGACGGAGCATAGTGACCTAGATCTCAGCACAGAGCCAATTGACTTTCGTTAATATTATCCTGCGTTGTCACGTTGTGGTCCCGCTGTACATAAGACTAACAAAAATTCATTTGGAGTTCGGTGTAATAGAATGTAACTGACCGAAGGGGCAACCTCACATCCGACCTTGGCTGTTGTTGGCTAGATCTCATTTGCAGTCTTTAGTTCGTTGGGGTATAGATCAGTGGTTCTCAACGGGTGTGTCGTGGCACACTAATGTGCCGCGAGATTAGCTGTGTGCTGCAAAACTTCTGAGACTTTGTGATAAAAAAGTAAAAATAATTTGACTCAATATTTATGGTTAAAAAAAGAAACTAGAAAAACTTAAACTTATTTTTTAAGGAAATTTATTGCCTTACGCCTTACAACAAAAAATTAGTTAGATTTGTTAATGAAAAATTCGAGTTTGTCGCTTCTGACATTAAAGTTCAGTTTGTTGTGGAATTGAAGGCATACACACGCACTTCCTGTTCAACTAAGAGAAGTATTTCGCACTTCTTATTTTTTATGTTTGTTTGTGTCAAAAATCAAAGTTCGCATAAGTAGGTGGTTGAAAAATATAACAGGGTATTAACTGTTTCCATTGCTATTACTGGGTATTGTTTCTTTGTAACTGTATGTTAGTATGACACGGGAACTCTCTACATAGGATTTTGTGCCGTGACCAAAAAACGGTTGAGAACTACTGCTCTAGATGATAAAAATACAGAGTGTAAAGAAAGATAGTACCGTCACATATAGAGAATGGATGTACCAAGAATTCCTTGTTTGGTTGACGAATACCTACCTATTAACCACAAGGTAAAAGACGTTCAGGACGGCCGATGAAACGTTGAAGAGATCAATTGTGGCGACTCAGCCACAGTGCCTAACAGTCTCTGTTTATAGGTCGCGGCGCACCCACAGTAAACATAAACCAATCCAGCCCCGATATCGTTCGTTATGCTTTTTAACCTCCTCATCGAACTCCTCATCGGCCTAAAAGAAACACCGTTTATCTACCCACGTACCTAGGTTCTTTAATAGAGAAACCTCCACGTTCTCAACAATAAAGGTCATTGGAGTCACCCTTCTTCATTCCGTCATAGATTTAGCAATGCTCTTTTCCTATAAGTAAGTAGGTTCCACGAAATCTTAATAATTATGAGTGCAAAAATTTTAAACTGTAAATCTACAATTTGATACATCAATTAGCAAAATCGTAATAGTTTGAGATTCCTCTTCAACTGCAATCGTATTTTACTTAAAAATTTATAATATTTATATTTTTTTTAATAATAATTTATTAAATGTTGATGTTTGATAAAATTTATACCATGACTAAAATTTATCGTTTTAAATAACAAAAAAGAACTTTTTTAATAGGCTATAAGTTATTCAGCTGTTATTAGTGTAAAATAAATCTGATTAGTGTAGTTCCTTTATGTGGGTGTTTTTTTTTAATATTGTTAATCTGAAGTAATTTATTCCGTTAACGGTACCGTGATCATGAATAAATTTTTAACATTTTCAAAAGCGTTTTACTGATATGTCAAAGGAATTGCATTATATACTTTTGCGATGTACGTACAAAATTAAATTAATTTTTTTAATATCACTTTTAAAATATGTTGAAAAGATTAATCGGCTTTATTATTAAAAATAAGTTTAAACAATAGAATATCGGAAATAACTGATTAATAACTCTTTGAAAGTAAAAGTTTTTACTAAACTAAAAACAAAAATGTAAATAAAGAAAGAAAAACAAATAAATGATGTAGTAGGCCTACATATATATTGTAAATTAACGGAATTATTTCAGGTCAGCCATTCCGTAAATCGGATTTAAAAAGAAAGGAAAAAATATAGAAATGAAAAAGTTTTTGAAAAATCTGTTTTTAGTAGAGACCTAAATTGTACCGTTATTCATGGATTCTCTCTTTCTATTTTCTCGCTGTTATGGTTTTTTTACTATAAGTTTTCGTTGAAATTGTAATGTTCAGTTAGGTTGAGCTCGATATTTGAAATTTGCTCATTCATAAAATTTGCAGAATGGGTGGAGTATAAACTTCGATATAAACTCTCAAAATAAGGTATACCAAAACAATTTGTTTATTTTTAATTCTCCGTTTCCGACTAAAAAATACAGGGAGAGTGTGGAACTCTTCTGAATATTAAAGAGTAAATGATAAAGGGAGAGAAATGGGTGAGGGAACAGATTGAAAGAGAACTTTAGGGAGCGAAATTATAGTACATGAAAGCGTTCTGAAGGGCGGAGTATCCCTAAACTGAACACATACAAAATTTGAACATGCGGATATCAATTAAACCATCACGCTTATGTACTCAACTCTGTATAGTTTGTTTCCTATTTAAAGTGAACGAAGGCCAATTTCACGGTGGACGATTATGTTCATCGTCGCAAAACATAATTCAACTGTATCCATCTATAAAATCCACTTTCCCCTTATCATGTCCTTCATTTCCAACTTCAGACTTATGATAGTCATTCATTTTTTGTTAAATTGATGTACCTACATATTGATCAAGAAAAATTTGAATATTTTTTAAAATTTATATTTCATTTTTGTACGTATTACAAGTAACACTACTAATTTAGAGAAAGATATGATAAATATGTGACATGAATAGAATTTAATAGAGGTGTTCTCTCAGTTATCATATAATCTGCCCACAATTTTCTCCTGGAGCTCCTGACTGGAGCTCGGATAGAATAAACTGTATACTTCCATCCTCTCATTACATGACACAACTTCTTTCTACTTCTGTATCATTCTTTATTGTGTCGCCGACTACCCTACCAACATTGGCGCCAGCAGATGGTCCCAGTACCTGCCTGCCACGCGGAGCGCTACAGACGCGTAGAGCCTACAGTCCCTCCCCTCCATCTTGAAGTGGATTCGCTGGAGGGAGATTTAAGTGACAGCTCTGGCTCGTGAAAGCCACTCTTCAGTCAACTCTCAACCGGAAAAGAACACCAGAAGAAGAGCTGCCAACTGAAGAAGAAGAAGAGCCCAGTCAAGACCGGACGCATCATCCCTGGTCTACGCTACCGGTGGCGGACGCTACATTCCCGCACCGGTCAGCCTTCGCCGACCCGGAGAGAACCGTCGCTGTCTGCCGACAGCGCGGACGAGGCGGTGATGCATATTTTCCATCCTGAAAATGATATCTTAGCTTCATACACCACAGTATCTGGCTGTATAATGGAATTCATCACTCTCAGAGGAGATAACTCTGACAAGTATCTTTTACACCGCTACCTCTTCTGTTCTTAAATTATTTAGTCATAAAATAGGCTCTTCATTTGATAAGAAAGAACTTTTTTTGTAGCGCTGGAACTGGCAGATTGAGTGCAATTAATTTAACACTCCACCTGTCTGTTATGGGCAAATAAACCTACTTAAGCAGGTTAAAAATACATCAAAAAAATGGTAATCTTTTATAAGTTGCGATAATTTTCATTTATTTATTTATGTTTTCATTTATTTTTCTAAAATTTACAACTGTGCACCTCTGCACGACCAGTAAAAATATATCTACAGCTTATTATATATTATACATCATCACTTTATCACTTTTGCGGAGAACACTTTGGGTAGTGAATTTTTTCGAATAATTTGGAACAGAAAGAAAATAAGCTGATCGGACAGTAAGTTGAAACATTTTAAAGAGGTTTGTCAGTTTCATGAATCATTTTAATTACTAAAAGTTTTCATTGTATCGAGAATTTTGTAGTACGAAGGGTGGCATTAGGCTAAATGAAAAGTGTTGTTGGAAACAACAACCCTTTTCTAGGCTGCTTTAATACTTCAATTATAAAATTAAATCCTAACCCGTAGCCTTAAGTTGAGGAAAACGAAAGGTATTACAACAGACTTCACTCGGTCCTAATGGGTAGTAACAGGTTATCTTTAACATATTTTATTATAAATGGTACTACCATTTATAAATATGGTGTTTTTTGTTATGGTGTTATAATATGGTTTGATATTGTCATGTGCTTTCCCTTCTGTAAAGTCCTCCAAAACCCTACAGCAAGACTTTTCTTTCTCTTATTCTAAATTTCGATTAAGTTAGGAATTTAATCGCAGGCCAGTTTGGTTAGAGTCAGTCTGGAGATTTCATTGCAAGTGAATTGTATAGTTAAAGCCAATTGTGAATCAGATAGCAGTTTACGTTCTGTAAAAAGTCTGAATCGTTACTGTGTATCTTATAATTGGTTATTCTCGTAAGTAGGTATTTAGTTAAATTAAGTGCAAAACATTCTTGTTATTAGTTAAGTTTATTTTTAATGTAATTGATTAATTTTTTATTATATTAAGTTTATTATTTATTATAATTATCAATTTAGTAATTTATAAGTAGATTTAAGTAAGATAATTACTTGTAATTTATAGTGTAACAAATACTTGGTTGTAATTCTAAAGATGGTTTGTCAATTATTTATTTTACCCAGATCTCGGAAAAAACCTTAGAAAAAAGTGTTAAAATATGTATACTTAGGAAATAAAAAAGTATTAAATTTTCTTACAAAATCTTGACGTGTCCTATACTTACTCCCTTTGAGAAGCTCATGGAAAAAAATTAGCGTACAAAAAATAACATTCTATACGTCAATTTATGTTTATGACACAATTTACCCAGTTAAACTTCAAAGTCTTTTGTTGTGAGTATATTTAAAACACTTCTAATTTGTTGTTTATCCTCTTCATCAAATTTCATGCTTCTATCCTTAAAATAACTCAAAGAACAAACAACATCTAAGAATACGAATTCCGAACTATAATGTATGGTCTCTATAATAATGTATAATGTACGTATCTATCTCTATGTATAATGTATGTTCATTTTATTAAAACCGGTTTTTATTTGTTTGACCAATCCATCGTTAAGTGACCAGCAAAACTGGCTTCTCTCTAAACATCCCAGTTTCGATTCTCGGTTAGGTCAGACATTTTTTCATTACTCTTGTTAATCTATCACCCTTCATCATCAGCATTAGTATTCATGTGTAAAACAGGCAGAGATTAATTTTTTCAAAATCTAGTTTTAGTTTTATCAGGACAGTTGTTATTTCTAATACCAATTGTTCAATATACTTATATTTTAGTACCTCCTCGACTCTTAAGTCATGATTATGTTTCGCTTTACTTATTGTGTTCTTGAAATTAACTTGTTTGCAGTTTTTGTTTTACACTAGTTTATAGTAGTTATAACAATAAATAACTGAAAGTTTTTCCTGCATGTTATTTAATTAAATTTATTACAACAGTGGAACTTTTCACAACTACCATATTATTTATTTATAAATTATTTTTACAACTAGCCACTCTTGAGGAGAACAGCACTCATTAGCAGGACCCTCGCGTTTAAATGTCTTAACATTGATAAAACTATTTTTTTTAAAAGAATTACCAATTTGGTGGATGGAGTGATTCTGGAACAGGTCAGCCACTTCGACTATTTGGAATGTGATTTTGTGTCATATGAAGAGGACAATGATGTACTACAAAATGTTCATATTTTATGGAATTTCTGGTACAGTACATCAAAATTTGAAGGGAAGGACCTGAACTGGCGCATTAATGAAGGTTTATAAGACAATGACTGTCCTAACATTGACATATATGGGAGTGATGCCTGGTTGGGGAAGAAGAAATACTAAAATTCCATTAAGTCGGCAGATATGCACTTCTTAAGATGCATTAGAAGCTGTAGTCGACTGGATCGGTTCAGAAATGAGGATATACGGGGAGAGTTAGATGTGTGTTTTCTTAGGGAGACAATTATGGAGTACCGCCAGAAATGGACCGATCATCTTGAAAGGATGTCTTTACACAGGATTCCTAAACTGATCGAAAATTACAGGTTGACTGGACGGTGCGATTCGGGGCGACCGGTGGCTAGATGGATAACAGAACAGGTCTTCGGACCTAATCTTTGATTGGTGAAGAAGAGAAGGAGAAGAACTAACGATTGAATTAGTTTATTAATTTATATACGAATAAGAAAAACAATCAGATGACTAGTAAAATTTATCGTAAATCTTTACTCCATCTTCTGCAGAGCTGATGATAGAGATTACCTAATAAATTTGGGCAGTTCAAAATATGATTTAATGGGTTTTCATTGTTTTCTAATATTTATTTAAATTACTAGGTAGTATAAATTATTGACATTAAAAATATTTTACAATTAGGATTTTGTTGGTGATAACATGAAACGAATATTTTGAGAGGTTTCTCTTCAATATTACACTTTTCTGTACTAAGCTGTATTTAAAAATGTAAAACATACAATTTGTGAATTGCGGTTGCACATTGAGGAGAACGCAAATAAAACAAATACGAGGCGGTTTTATAATTATATTTCGTTATGAAATTGGTTTTGTTTGATGATACAACTTCAATAATTTTTCTCTCCTAATAGTATTTATTAGGTACTTAAACAGGCAGTTTTAAATTATCTGTAGTTATTATGAAGCGGTTAAAATCCCACAGTAAAGAACAGTTTTATTCATTAAATTACCTTTTCTATAATTTATTAATATTTTCAAAAGGGATATCCTCTTATTTGAAATACGAATTACATTGACGGTATTCTGTCAAACGGAAAATCAAAGGGGGCATTAATTATACAGTAAATCCAATTTTGAGGCGGTTTTTCATTCGTATTATGAGTTGTTGACCAAACATGAAACTTGATGATGAGGAAAGAGAGAACGAAGAGGAGGAATGAGAGAGAGAGAGAGAGAGAGTTAGAGGAGAGGGAGAGAGATAAGGCTTGATTAGTAGCTAGATGAGTGAAGGCAGTGTGAAGAATGAAAATGAATACATGACGTCACAAGCGACATCAAAAGGCAAAAGCCCTGCTTCTCGTTCTCAGACACTCTTCTGCTCGTCCTTTAAACCCTTATTGCATTTTGCACGGCAGAAAGATCAAGTACACCCACCCTTTTCTACTCTTAGATACCTCATCCCTTCCAACAAACAACTACGTGCAATGCTACCAAAAACTTTTGATACAACGGTAAAGCTAGTTTTCTTTTATTACGTCATGTTTTCTTATTACTTTGGTCTTAATTATTTCAGTTTGTTCCCTGTTATTTTTACTTTCTTTTTTCTTTTTATGGCTAAAAAACATGAACTCTAATTATACACTCTTCTTTTATTGCGTTTTGTTTCTTTTTATTTATATATTCAAGGAAATCTAATATCTTTGAACTTTGTTGTTAATAATAAATTGCTTAATTAATTTTTTATTACTTTTTCATTGTAAATCTAATAAAAAGTTACTAATAATTGCGCCCGCGCTTTGCGAGGATTTATTGCTACTATCGGTGAAATGTTTTTAATAAACTTGTTTGTTGTTTTCCCAGTCACTCCATACTAGTGTTTATAAGTGGCACGTTGAAAATGCTTTCACAATTAGCCGACATTTCTCTTTATTTACATAAAATTTAAAAATTGTTTTTCCATGTCTAGTCGTTGGAGCGCTAGATTGTACAACAAAGTGGAAGAAAGCTCCCGGTTTAGATTCTTCATACTGTCAGGAAATTATTACAAGTTAAAACTCACATAGTTTGTATCATAGTACGTTTATTAAAATACTTATAAACGATTCTTCTAAAGCTGAAATTTAAGAAGGTTCAAAATCAATCAGCCGAAATGTCTGGGGTGAGCCAAACTTCATCTTCAGCCAGTAAAAAGAGAAGTTGGGAATTAATACAGAACTATAATACTGCAGCACAATTTTGATCATTAATACCCTTCTGAAACTACCATGGAGTTAACCCTTTATAGGTCTTTGGTAAGTATACTTACCACTGGCAATAAGTTTACTGGTAGATAGTCTCGAAGTGAACACACAGATTAGCGTAGAATCTGTAGTCCAATATCTGAATGAATTAATGTTAACAGTTAATGGGAAAAAGTATCAGTTCTTACAGTTCAAAAACAAACACAATGTAAGGGAAAACAGAGAAGTGGATGTCTTGATACAAAATAATATCCTAGATCATGTGCAAACAGTGAAGTTTCTAGGAGTGTCACTAGATAGGACCCT
The DNA here is from genome assembly GCA_035578175.1 of Catonia carolina. Lineage (NCBI taxonomy): Eukaryota > Metazoa > Arthropoda > Insecta > Hemiptera > Achilidae > Catonia > Catonia carolina. Next base: position 23,582,268 of record JAQMRL010000008.1, read on the forward strand.
ATCGTGGGATTATTACACCGATCAAATTTGAAGTAAAATATCATCTGGGGTATTTGCATTAAAACAAATTGCCAGATTAAATGATAAAAAATTGCTTATAGCAGCTTATCATGGTTTAATTTTATCTCATATCAGGTATGCCATATTAGTATGGGGTAATTCATCACAGGGTAACATGGAAAGAGTTTTTAAAATACAGAAAAAGCTATTAGGTGTATGATGGGAGTCAACTACCTTACCTCATGCAGATCACTATTTAAAGAGCTGCAATTGCTCACGGTTCCTTCTTTGTACATTTTTGAAGTGATAATGTACGTGAAGAAAAATATATTTTTACAGAATTTAGATGTTCACAACCACTACACAAGAAACAGGATCGATTATTATGTTGCTAATCACAACACTAAACTGTTAGAACAAAAACCAACTTATGCAGGTAGAAAATACATCAATAAATTGCCTCAAGGTTTAAAAAGTTGTGACAATTTAAGTCATTTTAAAAAAAAGCTAAAACAATGTTTGATTGATGAAACATTTTACCGTGTGCACGAATTCCTTTCTAAATAGTTTTGGTATTTAACTTTAATTAAACAAATATTGTGTAAAATTTGATACAAAGGGGTTCATGACAAGCCTGCTGAGTTAAGCAGTGGTAGGGGGGAAATTATTGGTAAGTGATGAATTTATCATTGTGTTTGATTTATTTTTATTATTTATTGTGTGTGATATTTAATTCAATAGGGTTCATGACAAGCCTACTGAAGTAAGCAGTAGCAAAAACAAATTTTGGTGGTAAGTGATAAATTTATCTCATTGGTGATAAACTTTCAGTTCATCTATTTTATCTTGACATGTCCTATACTCCCTTTGGAGTCTCCAGAATGCAAGTAACAAAAAAAAGAAAAAAAAAAAAAAAGGTCGAGTTGAACCCTATTGGCATTTTACAGTTTTATAGGTGTTCTCTGGTAAGTAGGCTATCCACGTTTTTAAATTAGTGCGCAGCGACCATTTGCTTCATGAGTTGCAAGAATGAGGTAAGGATTCACACCAGCGTACGCAACCGTGTTGTTTTGTTGTTACTTTTGTACAGTGCTTAGAAACTTCAAGTTTTCTATGAAAAAGCAAGCATTCATGCTAATATAAAGTTGAGATAAGTTATTCTACACATTTTTCTGTTATATAGTGCTACAAGTTGTTTTAATAAGCACTTTTACCACTAAACATTATGTGATTCCCATTTCAATAAACGTTCCTTAGTAAGTATACTTACCAGGGCTTAACACAGAAAAAAGAAATATCTTACTCTTCTGGCACTAGAAATACATTTTTCAAGTCCCTATAAAACAAAATTTAACATTTTACAACATGTTTAATTTCCCCCGTAGTACTGCCCTATAAAGGGTTAAAAGGAATGTAACCTCGGCGTCTGCTGGTTTTAATACTAAAATTATGGACAAATAATTTGTAACACAACTTGACATTAAAATTACACAAAACATATTCAACCAAAACATATGGTATTTATTTACGTTTCTAACATATAAAATATTGAAACCAGAGAAACCTTTACTATTTATTGGTAGAATAAACGTTATTCATTCATCGACCTTCTAGAACATAATGGAAGTCCATAGTTGGTCCTAGCAATCTTTTATGTTACTTTGTATTCATTGTCTGGTTAATATCACCAAAAATATCAATAATTCATACTGAAATAAAATGTTAACTAAATAAAACTTTTAAGAAGTGTCTACTTATTTAAGGGTATTACTTAATTCAAAAGACAATACAAAAGTAACTAATTTACTAAATGTTCAAAATTTAAGTACAGTTGTAGAATTAAATTATGAATGATTGTGTAAATAGACAACTTGAAGCTTATGCGGACATACGGAACACAACTATGAGGAACAACAAAAATTCCTATGTTGATATTGTAGAACGTTTTCAAACAACATTTTTACGAACAGCTCTTAGAATACCATGATACATACGAAACATAATAAGATTAGTATAATTATATTTACTACGACATACGTCATAACTCAGTAAGACAGGAAATTACACGATTTAGCAGAACATACGAATGAAGACTGAACAAACTTTTCGCGATAATCTTACTGGATAACACAGACTTTTACAAGTACTTTTACAGAACTTACCAGATACGGTGTGTTTAACTTAACTAGCACATTTTATATTGATTAAGCTTTGAAATTTATTACAAAAATTTTATTCATATTAAAATTCTTTCTAAATTTATTTGATTTACGACAAGAAATAAAACAGATAAACATAATTAATTGAGTGTCCATTTATTAGCTTTTATTTGTTACCGGAAAGTTTACCTAAGTGACAACCGCCCAATTTGATAGCTACTTTTCGCTGTATTTTTTCTTGACGTGATTCGGCATGAATATTTGAAGAGGGACCCTCAGTGGAGTTTGTTCAGGAATGACTGTCAGCTGGTAACCATAAAAAGTTACATGCCTAATTAGTGTTGCTTAACAATTAATAGTGAATTTCTACCAGGTGACTGATTGGGCCGACCTGAAGGCCACATAGTATTTAAAATATATTAGCTAATATACAACAACCTGATAAACAATTGTAATAGATTATATTATCCCACGAGGGATTAGCCAATTTTGCTGTGTTATTTAATTTATATATTATTTTCTTAATTGGCGTTGCATCAGCTTTCAAGTTTGATTTTATTATTTTTCCATTTACCTTGCCTCCTATTTCATTCAATAAAACATTATTCACATTAAATAATTTATTTGTTACGTAAATCTTTCTTTTTATGTATATTTATAATCAAATATAAAACAACTCAACAATCTTCAGTTTATCAATAAAATAAGTTACTATTCACAAAAAACGAAATCAACAAATCTTTAGTTTATTTATGCACGTTCACATATCATTTATATTATTGTAGTATTATATTATATCATTTTAGTATTATTTATATGTTTTTCTAAATAATTATGAATGAATGAATGTATTTTAAAATGATGTATTTGAAAGAGGTTGTAAATAGGTAGCAGTTATTTGTTGAACAGCCCAGCCTTCCAAAATGTATGGTATTTCATAATGTTGCATTTATATTTCCAATTGTATAACTAATATAATAAAACAACAATAAATTCTCTTCTAATCAACTTAAATAATCTTTTTTATGAATGAATGGGACGTTCCAATAAAATATGCTGTTGGCTTGAGGCTTTACGTCCCATTAATTAATTTACAATTTTTATTTCTTCTTCTTAGTTGCTTAGTAACCATATTTTGTTTATGAAAATTAAATAACTTTTAAATATTTTATTTTAATCAGCTGGATTTATTTATACTTCAATATACTCAAATATAAACAAATCCAGATGTCAGTCAATTTTGTATTATTACACAATTTAACTGGAAATTGAAACATCTTTGAAAATAAATTGATAAACTTTTGATCAAAACCGGTTACTGTTTGCAATTAAGTTGAGATAACTTTAGCAAATAATTTTTGACATTAAAGTTCAAAACTTTATTCAGAGTTAAAAGGAAAATTGGGAGTAATTTCAGTCGAAATTTCTTACAGTGATATGACGCATAGTAAAACAAGGCAAATATGAGTAGGTATTTACCCGTAAGAGTAAGGATTTAAAACCGCCTACATGTTTATTTAAAATTATGAATAAATATTTGCACTACTAGTAGTAGTTTGTATCTATTTCATTAATTAAATATCTGTCACCACGTTGATATTGCCGTAGAAACATTTTAATTTACTAAAATCTCTCACAGGATTAAATGTTTTATTACACAGAGAAATTACACCCAATTTTCCTTTTAATTCTGAATAAAGCTTTGAACTTAAATGTCAAAAACTATTTGCTAAAGTTATCTCAACTTAATTGCAAACAGTAACCGGTTTTGATCAAAAGTTTATCAATTTATTTTCAAAGATGTTTCAATTTCCAGTTAAATTGTTTATCAGGTTGTTGTATATTAGCTAATATATTTTAAATACTATGTGGCCTTCAGGTCGGCCCAATCAGTCACCTGGTAGAAATTCACTATTAATTGTTAAGCAACACTGATTGGGCATGTAACTTTTTATGGTTACCAGCTGACAGCCATTCCTGAACAAACTCCACTGAGGGTCCCTCTTCAAATATTCATGCCGAATCACGTCAAGAAAAAATACAGCGAAAAGTAGCTATCAAATTGGGCGGTTGTCACTTAGGTACACTGTCCGGTAACAAATAAAAGCTAATAAATGGACACTCAATTAATTATGTTTATCTGTTTTATTTCTTGTAAATTAAATAAATTTAGAAAGAATTTTAAAATGAATAAAATTTTTGTAATAAATTTCAAAGCTTAATCAATATAAAATGTGTTAGTTAAGTCAAACACATCCTATCTGGTAAGTTCTGTAAAAGTACTTGTAAAAGTCTATGTTATCCAGTAAGTTTATCACGAAAAGTTTGTTCAGTCTTCATTCGTATTTTCTGCTAAATCGTGTAATTTCCTGTCTTACTGGGTTATGACGTATGTCGTAGTAAATATATACTAATCTTAAACAGTATATGTTTCGTTTGTATCATGGTATTCTAAGAACTGTTCGTAAAAATGTTGTTTGAAAACGTTCTACAATGTCAACATAGGAATTTTTGTTGTTCCTCATAGTTGTGTCCCGTATGTCCGTATAAGGTTTAAATTGTCTATTTACACAATCATTCATAATTTTTTTACTTAAATTTTGAACATATAGTAAATTAGTTATTTTTTTATTGTCTTTTGAATTAAGTAATACTCTTAATTAAGGAGACACTTCTTAAAAGTTTTATTTAGTTAACATTTTATTTCAGTATGAATTATTGATATTTTTGGTGATATTAACCAGACAATGAATACAAAGTAACATAAAAGATTTCTAGGACCAACTATGGACTTCCATTATATCCTAGAAGGTCGATGACTAAATTAAGTCAAGTAATAGTTCCATTAATACCATAATAATAGTTCAAAATATAAATAGTGCTAACATAAATAGTTTTAAACAACATATTATAGTTTTTAACAACACATTAACTGCTTCTTACAAAACTCAATGGGTGCTGAAGATCAATTGTAGAAAGAAAGAGTATTTGGCAGTCGGTGGACCTCAGGAAGACATGCAGCTAGATTGGGAAAATGTTAGATGTGTAGAACAATGCAATTACCTCAAATCAATAGTCACGAAGGAAGGCACATCTGCAACAGATATTATTAGTTGTAGGATTGCCCAAGGTAGGAAAGCAATAAGATGATTGAATTCCCTGTTTTGGTCGTTGAAATTTGACACAAAGAAAAGAATTTATAATGCTGTAAGAAAGTTTATTATACGTTGTATGGTTGTGAGGCTTGGACCCTGAACAGAAGAAGTCAGGACAAATTGAGGGCTTAAGAGATGGATTGTTTCACGTGCTCATGTCGAATCTTCCGGATGGATAGGGTTAGAAACGAAAAAGCCAGGGGAGGATAGGTTGTGGCAGTCCAGTAGTGGAGGATATTGAAATAAGGCAGTTGGTGTGGTATGGCCATGTTCAGAGGATGGGGGGCATAGATTCCCGAGGAGACTCTTGAGGTACTTGCCTTCAAGTCAGCGTAGAGGAGGAAGGCCGCAATGTACTTGGCTGCAGGGAATCAGGTCCGCAATGGAGAAGAGGCAATTGTCAGAGGAGGACTGGTGGGATCGAGATCAATGGCGTTTTGGTATGCGAGAAGAGGATCATCCGTAGGAACCTCGCCGTAAAGTAAGTTTTATTATTGTCGCATCTACATTTTTTTTAGTTTTTAGGGGCTCCTATTAAATAACAAGAACCAGTAACACAACAAGGATTATAATAATGTGTATAAGGTTTACAGCAATGATTTATAATAATTAAACTATTAGATCATTCACAGTATACTACGTAAATTGTATTTGTTTTTGTTTCTTCTTTTTATTTTAAAACTGAATGAATATTTAAAATGTTTATACATTTTAGGGGTTCTATGTAGTGTGTATTATTAACGCAATCTTTGTAAGTGACATTGTCTCCATATAATGTTCAAGATAGAGAATTTTACAAGCATGTATTGAAAAGTAAATTTTGTGTTGAAGTGTCTACATTTATCAGGTTCTTGTTTCGCCATGAGGTGACTGCGCGTCAGTTTAGTGTGACTAATTCGTCAAGTCGTGTACGTGTCACTTGATCTAGTACGCTAGCAAAATTTCTGGTTTTAGTCTTGAGTGTTAGTCCTTAATATTTTATTATGTTACTCGTTATACATTATAATATAAATATTTGTAATTATAAATATAATTTTAACTATTTATCACAACATTATGTCTAGTTGTTTTATTTAAAATTGTAAGTAATTGTAGTGTATCGTTGCTTTTAATTTGATTGTATTTTTGTAGTTTGTAACCTTAAACCTATTTTCTTATGTTAATTAATTTTTAAAGTGATAATTTCACCTTATTTGTTTCTACAATTACTAACCTTAATGTACGTAATTTTATATTTGTTATAGTAGTACATTAGAACTGCAATTTTAGTATTCCAACATGAAGATCACCACTGGTGTCTCCTGGCTTGTTATTTTTAATTCATATAATTTACTCGTAGTTAATTGAAAATAAATTAATGCACAACAAAATATATTTTGTACAAAACATACAATGTGGGTAATTGAATAAGAGTTTATATTAAATTTTCAGTTTACAATAACCCTGAAGGCAATTTTGTTACTTATTTGAGTAAAATATAAATCTAATATGTACAATGTACAACCTGAAAGGAAAACAGGATCCTATAAAATTGGAATCCATTTAGAATTACTTAATTAAATGAAAGGTATATCTGATGTACGATTATGTTTGCTGGACGTTCTCATAAAGTAATGCCCTTTACTTTACAAAGCAATAAAGCAATGTCTGTGTATTTACGATTGAGTTTTCGTTTATTAAATTAAATGGTGGGCGAACTGTACAAACTTTATCCCAAATCTTTCACAAAATTATATTTCACTGCTATTATAGCCTATTGTTAGTTTTTCCGCTAACAAAACTGTAAATGTTCTAATCATAGCAAAGAATTTAGATTAATATAATAAAATTACTGAAATTTTATATGTATGTCAATATACCTAATAAATTTTTTACTAAAATTAATGAACCGATTTATCCATTAATTTTATTCACCAACAACCTTTTCTAATTCATCCCCTTTTTATTATTATGAGTCTTTTGTGTAGGCTACACCACCAGAGTAGTAGTTTTGATGAAGACTTTGAAGAAGTAGACATCATTATCATTATAATTATTATATCTTCAAGAAATGAATGGTTTTTCATCATTATTTTAAAATTTAAATTTAAAAAAAAACTTGATTTATTTCTACTGTTTTCCCTTTAGTCTTCTACATACCGGGCGGCCCATATGTCGGTTTCCCCATGAGGTGGGACATTTCATTTTGATAAGTTGGTTTAATTGAAAAAGAGTTTAATGTGCCTCATGTTATGGTAAGGGGAGGTATTTCGAGTACTGCAGTGATAGGTCGTTATTTTTTTGAGGGAAATGTTAACTCGGAAAATTACTCACAAATGGTGCAGGAAGTAGTATTTCCGGAACTTGAAAACAATCCTGTTTACAATATACAATCGCACATCTGGCAAAAAGATGGTACCCCCCCCCCCCCACATTTCGGCATCGAAGTTCGTGAGTTTTTAAATTCCAACGTGGATGAATGGATTGGTCGTCGTGGTACAATCGAATGGCCTGCGCGCTCGCTAGACTTAACGCCTGTTATTTTTCACTGGGGGGCATTGTAAAGGAACTAGTGTATTCTTCCACAAAACCTGTACAAACTATAAAAAGTTCAATTGAAATTGCATTTGACTATGGAAATGACGATAAAATGTTACTGTTGAAAATTTGTGAATCAGTTTTAAGTTGCTGTAAAAAGTGTATAGAGAATCATGGTGGACAATTTGAGCTCCTGCTATAACATTTTCAAGATAACATATAATTATGTACAGTTCATAAAATTAATTTGATTTTTGTCTATAGATTTCTTATTTCATTAACCTTTATTCCGATTTCCTTTAAATATTAGGGAAAACCGACATATGGGTCACTGTATATGTCTAGTAAACTATGTCTTGTTTGTTAATAAACGATCTGCTTATCATCTACTTTGCGCGTTTCCATTCTGCTCTTAGCTAGAGAACTATTTATTGAGGAAACTTGTCAGGATAGATACAAATTTTTCATCTACATGAATGCTAAATCATGGCAAATATTAAGTTTTATGACAACCAAAAATAAAACCAGTAGATTCACACTAGTCTCATAACTTCCTTTGTTTGGTAATTTTGTTACGAGGCACTAACTTTCAAATGCATGTTAACTAGTATTTTTAACCGGATAAAGTTATATACTAATTTTTGACTTGTTTTTTTTATATGTGTATCCCAATTTAAATTTCTTTATATGTGCAGGCCTAAATATCGTATTGTTGTTTTATGTTTTATGAGCGTGTTATTTACAAAAACATTTGCACCGTTGTAACGCTTAAGGGTAAAAGTGATATGTAGTGAATTAAATTCATATATTTAATAAAAACAGTTTAAAACTTCACGTTTTTTTGTAAAAAAACAAAACAAAAACCATCTGGTTGAAACACTTACACGACTTTCTCTTGCCAATGTAAATATTAAAATAATAACCTCTGTTTGTTCATTAATAAGCAACATAAAATAAAAACATAACCTAACTTTAATCATGAGTGAATGACGCGAAATGGAAGCAACCTCGTTTGAGTTAACAATATGGGAAATTAGTAATTGACGCTATAATAGGCTCTGTAGAAGAAAATACCTGAAATAAAAGTTGTAGATTGTTTTATTTCCTGTAACTTTAATTACACACTTTTCTTATAAAATGCATACTAAGACCGCGATATTAAAAAAGCCCATTTGTACAAACAAAATATTTCAAGTAAAGGTTGTTGGTTTTTAAATGTTCTACATATTTGCCCTACAATGAATATGAAGGCCTCAATTTTTAAAAAATAAATTTTTTTTTCTTACTACAGTACAGCCGCCCTAAGAATTTCAGCAGGCATGGCACATGCCCTATCATGTAGAGCATAGAAAAATGTAGAAATAAGGCAAATTAAATAAAAATCGTAGAGCCGTTTTTAAAAAAATCGCAAAAAACTTAAAATTCCACAATTAAACTACTACTTCCGGTTGGCCGAATTTGATGAAAATTTTCGTATCAGGTCTCGTAGTGGCACCTAACTTAAGTTCCAAAATTCAACTTCTTACTTCAACTTCTATATTCCGTTGTTAAGGTATTATGTTCTCACACACACACACACACACACACACACACACACACACACACACACACACACACACACACACACACACACACAAACACACACACACACACGCACGCACACACACACGCACGCACACACACACACACACACACACACACACACACACACCAATCGCTAAAAACATGTTTTTTTTATTCAGGGGGCTTGAAAACGTAAGTAGCCAGTGAAAATTATATTTCAAGAAATCGACGTAAAAATAATATTTTCCTTCCCTATATATTCATATAGGGCAAGAGAAAGCAAAAATTAAATTATTAATAATTAAATGTAGCCTATGTACTGATTTTTTTCTTTTAAACGGTCTTGCTGTTTTAATATGATTTTGAGTCCGAAATTACTGATTAATTTTTTAATTAATTTTAATATAGGCCTATTTGTAAAAAAATAGAACAATCCCAAAAAGTTTTCGCTACTTTTTGTTTTTATTTAAAAATAACTAATGATGTACGTGCTTAATGTCCTGTTTTCATCTTGATTAAGGATATCGCGAAGTAGCAAAGGCTCGTCGCTGTTTTGTATAAGATCCTTGTAACAGCATCTTTTTAATCTTCTTTGTAGATTTTGTGGTAGGTAGTTTTGAAAGTTTTGGTAGGTGTGGGTGTGACAATGTTCGTATCTCTGAATTCGTGTGATTTATTAATTTTGGTTGGAAACAAGTGTATAATTACTTAATGGTTAAGTATACTGCGTCTATGTCAAAGATTCAATTTATGACAGAATTTATTTAGTACCTAGTATAGACTACATGTGATTAAACGTAAGAATTTGTTTTGAAAAGTTTGTATACTTTTTTCGCCGAACTATAGATCAAGCTCTACAAATTCACATCGGACGAATTAAATAGTAGTAAACGTCAGGATTTTTGACTGGTAACTCTGATCTACTATGGAGTAGAGAGTAGAAAGTCTTAAAACCTATGATTCAGTCGTTAACCTATGACTGACTTGGAACCACCAAATTACGTTTATTATTTATTAAACTCAAAATCCAATCGAACCTAACTTTAAGTTTTACAATATATATTACTTACGAATTGTTAATGTTCTTGATAGAAATTATCAAAAACACAACGCACCGTAGAAGAATCTGCGATATATTTAACATTGCTACTTCGAAAACCAAACGAATATCATTGGTAAAGAGTGTTAACCTGCTAACTTAATTTTAGGCCAAAATCTGATTTTTGTATCATTGGAAAAAAAGGAAAATTAAGTTTATCTGCGGTGTCTAGATTTACACACAGGGTTAGGCGTCTAACTTGGAATGTAGATACAAACGGAAAACTTTATAGACGACAGACGAAAACAAAGGTTTCTGATGGTGTTTTACTTTTTAAATGGAAATTAACCCATGCCTTCTTATTACACTTAAAAAAATTAATAACAGAACTTTAATAAAATTCGGTGGTAAAATTTTTATTTAGATTGAAGCAACCTTAATATTCTTTTGGGTTATATGTTCGAAATAAGTTCAATGTTCAAACGCGGTCAGTGACGGAATTAGTTGTGGTTAGTACGGTATTAAAGTAGTAAAATAGTGCAGTAGTTCGTAGATTTAGTGTTTTTATTTTGACGAGATCAGCAGAATATAGTATAAGCGAGGAGACAGTATGAGTAAGTGCTGAACATTCATTATCAGAGAATTCCGAACAAGGGAAATATCGGTCGTTTCCTAACTACCGACTTTCCTTGTGTCAAGAGTTTGTAGAGGATGACCTAAATCAATGATCAATAGTAAATTCTAGTCAGCAGATTTTACCAGAAAAAGTTATTAATGTTAAAGAATTAAAAACTGTCAAATAAGAGATATTATTTAATTCAGTATAAACCTACAGGATCCAACTGTGAAGTTATACCAAACCAACAAATATTTACGTAATCCAGCGCTCACAGGAAGAGAACAAGAACACTACCTTGTGGAACTTCTACGTAGATAGAGTGTAAATTGTTTTCTGCTAATTAGAACTTTACTGAGAAATATCTATCAGTCAAATAAGATTTAATTCTGCCCATAACGGGCAGGTGAAGTGTTAAATTAATTGCACTTGATCTGTTGGTTCCAGAGCTACAAAAAATAGTTCTCTCTCTTATCACATAGTCACCCAATTAAATAACTGAAGTATTTAAGAACAGAAGAGGTAGAGGTGTAAAAGACACTACTCAAGAGTTATCTCCTCTGAGACTCATGAATTTCACTATACAGTCAGACCCTTTGGTTAATGAAGTGAAATTGTCATTTATAGGGGGGAAAGTGCGTGCTTTTCGGAGGTTTGTCATGCTGATAAGCATACTATTTTAACTCAGTGAGGAACGCAATAGTAAACCATCTCACTCCTCGTATTTACTTAGTAAAACCTCTAGAGGTTCAAACCAACCTTTCGGCTGTTGACCTAAACAACAACACAAGATTTAATTAATGAGAAGAGAGAATGATAACGATTTTTTATCATTAAATATTATTATGTAAAGTGGTATGCCATACTTTATCAAAAGCTTAGCTAGCATCAAAAGAGGCTACCGTGAAAAACATCCTATTTTCTTCCAGATATCTGTTAATGTTGCATACAATTCGATTTACTAGTATTATCATTGTCCAACACTAAACTACAAATAATGTCATGAAATCAATATTTTTTTGTTTTTACTTCCTTTCTTAAATGGTTAGAATTCTTAAAAAACCTGTTTAGAAGCATTACTTTTAATATTAAACTGTATTTTTAAAAGGTATATTTTTAAGAATTTTTTTGTAATTTTTGAGGATGAATAAACGTAAAGGCCCTTTGAATTGCACATATCTAATTTTTCTGTCTGAATATTATCTCACTTTGTAATACGGAACTCCAAGAATTTATGTTAGATTGAAATTGTGAAATATGTTCTGTACATTTAAAAATATTGAATTTCCATTTAATAAAATGACAAGTGCAAACACCAGAAAAATTTATTGTAAACTTTATAAAAGAAATACATTATTTTGTACATCGTTCAGTTCAATTACGAATCAATATAATAGAATATTTCTCGTGTAATTGAACACTGTTGTTTACATTAGATATTCAATTATTCAGATGATTGAATATCTTCATACTCGAAAACTCTTTTCATCATTCCGTTCAAATGCATTGTTATAATTGTATAACATATTCTAAAATCAAACAACAAATTATAAAACAAGAAAAAACAGCACAAGATAACATATTTATTCATAGTTGTATTCAATTAAATTAATACTGTAACATAGGAACAGTTCATGACTTGTCTAGAAGTGACTGAATAGGGTTTTTTTATTTCTTTGTAAAAAATTGTTTATTGTATGGAGTCAAGTGTGTTAAAGAAGGATAGTGAATTGCGTTGAATAAGAAGTTTTTAATAAAAATTCTATTAAAAATCTTACCTCATTCTAGTAATAAAGGTAGGCACACTAATCTCCTGAGCTAGTGATAAAAGATCTGAATGAACATGAGAGAGTGAGTGTTGGTCAGCGACAGCGAGAGGGGAATTAGGCTACGGTTTCCTTCCACGCCCGACTGACAGTATGTGATTTTTTTTAACTCTACATTTCCCTTGTAGTATTATATAAACAGTTCCGAGGGAAGTGGACGGTTGTTTGCTGATATCGGAAGAAGTGGCCAGGCGGCAGTTTTTTGGTTGGTAAGGCGGTTGCGGCCTCCTTGGGGCTGGATGAGGACGCCTCAATTGAGTCCAACACTACTTCCTCCATCGTAAGGGAGTGAACATGAGTTTTTCTCGCCGCCTCGGATAAAACAAATGGGAATTCTAGGAAATCGGAAGTTGTAGAAACGGTTTTTTTATTGTGATTTCTTCTACTCCGTTCGAGAATATTGGAAATTGTGTTAGAAAGATCTCTTTATGGGGGGGGGGCTATCAGACTGCAGGTATAAAAACCCTTTGCGCTTTTGTAGACAACAGTCAATAATTGAACTATGAAGGAAAAATTTTATCGGACGTTCCAAATAGTGGCGTTATGGATTATGAACTACGTTACGTTAATAGTGCGTATAGATGGTTAGTGGCCCTTGAGAGTTAAATCCATTATTTTGATTTCTAAAGGATAGTTTTAATTACTAGTCAAATTTACTTTAAGCGTGAGATTTGTAATTAATTTATTTAATGTGATCTTATTGTATTTATTAGTAGGCTAAGTTTAAACATTAATTGTACTAATTAGTGAAAATAAATAACTAATTGTTTTAAGTTTAAAGTATGTCTGTTTATTATTTATCAAACCCAGATCTTGATTGAACTTAGATTTATGTGTTACAGTACGTAATTGATTAGGACAGTATGTTACCCCATACTTTATCGATCTTATTTTTGGTAGCAATTCTTTAAATTGTCATCCTATCATTTTCTTATGTCCGTCCATCTGTCACATTCAAATATCAGAAACAAGAAAATCAACAAATGGTTTTCGGATTTTGTAATCTACACAAAAGGTTAGTTGGGCTAAATTACATTTGAAGTTCCAGTTTTGACCGGAAGGGCCTCAAAACCGAAAGTCAAGAAATCAAAGTTGGAATTTAGAAACAAAAATAGCGTCATTCGATTACCCTTAAAGAGCAGATACAGAAATCACTATTGGCTTTTGGTATACGTCAAAAGTAAGCATTTTTCTTTCTAAAGAAAACTAAGTGGGCTCGATCTTTTATAATTGCTTTAAAAAAATTGCCACCAGCCATGCGTCGTCTCATGAAGAAACATTTTTTGTATAAAATATTATGACACTTATCGCTAAGGTCCGTTTCGGGATCTAGGTAATTAAATAATTAATACACTAAAGTTTAAAATTACAAGTATTTATTACAACTGAAATATTTACAAAATAAATAATAAACTAATTATAATGAAGTACTATTACAATAAATAACTTAAATAATTTACTTAGTACTACTTACAAACAATTATACACAATTTTCATACACAATAAAACAGAATAACAATATTTGACCAATACAATGCCCGGAACGTCGGCCTTTTCTAACGCACCGATAGCACACGCAATAAATACTCGTCAAAGATCAAACGAATACTAACTCTCCGACCGCACTTGGGGCTCTATTTATATAGGTGGTTCAAAGAGATTTCTCGAAAGACACAGAGATTCGATGCAATAATAAAATACAAAAATCCTTTTTTATGGCTCTGGAATAGTCTCAACTAGTGTAAACAAGTCACAATAGAATAAAAGGCGTTACACAAATAGTTGTACAACAAAGACCCTACCTTATTATACACGGCCCTTTTTAAAAAAATTTTTAAACTAACCCTATTGTTACTTTATCACTCTATTATTTACTATTTAACATTTTATGAATTTCTAGAAACCTCTCGAACCACATTACTTTTCGATATTGTCACAATATATTAACGTCAAAGCCACGAGAAATTCTATGTCTCATTGCATATTGTTCAAGTGTACAAAAATTAGGCAGGGAAGCTGAACCATTAGACAAATATCAAGCTTAGATCAGCATGCTAAATTTGATGACTGTAGACCCATTAAATAGAATGAAATGACAACCAGACACGCTTGGCTTACTACTCCCTTGGCTCTAAGCTCTGGGACCACTTGACCCATATTGGTCCAACAAATTTACCAATTAAATATATAATTATTTGTCAGCCTTCACTCTACCCAAAATTTAATGAACATGCTTATTGATTCACTCACTAATAGTGTAAACTCTTGTTTATCTCTTTCTTCAGGTCCACTGTCCTTTAAAAGAGTTAGTAATCATCTTGTCAAACACTACGATAAATACTGCAGCTCTAAACAAGACATTGGAACTCCACCTTAATCAGATTCTCAGATTTTTCACCCAGGATATAATGTCATCTACCCTGACCGTTTTTTCCTATAATTTTCCCTGAACTGTGTAAACCATAACATGGAAAAAGCTGTACTTTTAATCTCTTATCACTTAATTATTGAAATTTGCATATATTATTATTTTTACTACGTCTTTCTCCTTCTCTAACATTCTGATAATACACTTATTTTTAAAATGATTTACCTAGCTCAATCACAAATTCCTACGATGTGAAACAATGTTAAGTACCTCTAATATATTGATAATGTTCTTCTTCAAGGTTCAGATCTTCAAAAAATGAATCAGTTTTGTTAATGCATCTCACTGAAGCTATCAGTAACTGCGATTTTTCTTTTGTGGCTTATTTGTCCATATTATTAAACGTAATTCAAATTTTTCCACCTTTCACTGATTCTTGCTTCCTGTATTGTGATTGTCCCACCTCTTTCTAGAGGTCATCTCTCTGTCACATCAGTGGAAAACCGTGACCCTTGAATCTGTCCGTAATCTCCACATTTTAATAACATTATTCTTTTATAATGGCCTGTCCTTTTTTATTTTTGTTGAGTCATTCTTCGTCCTGTATTTCGGTGATTTTTTTTATACAGTAAAATCTCTCTATAGCGGAATTGAAGGGACCATGAGGTACCGCCGCTATAAAGAGAGTTCCGGTATAGAGAGAGCGAGTAATTAACGGTGGGAGGGAAGTTGAAGTACTAATTTTTCTGTACAAAATAACTTATATACGTATGTAAATGGTGCATGGAATAAGTTTTTGAAAAACTACTGAATAGATAATTTTATGACGAATGTTTAATACAGTCGATTACTTCAATACAGTGAGATATTTAAATTAATTACCTAAAGTGTAGGTTATTAACTTAACAAGAAATTTGGATACAAACTGGTTTTATTAGATGTTGTGTTACTAATGTTTAACAATAGAATTTCACTTTTCGTATTGAATTTTTTTTAATAATCATTCATACAGTACATACCGTAATAGAACGCCTAAAATTAATTAGCACTGGAACTCGTTTTTCACTGAACAGTAATAAACATAGGATACAAACATACAATTAAAATCTCCTAAAACATAGGCTACACAAACACAAAAAAATACACAGTACAGTATATAAATTTTTTATTAAGGAAACAATGACTGTGAAGTACATTTCATTTCGTAAAATAAGTTGTAAATTTTGTTTCGTTTTCAATTCATAAAACATGTCTTTAATCTCATTTTTAATGTTTAAAACTTGTAAATTTCCATTTACATATTGGCAATGGCAGTACGTGGAAACAACAAGAATAACGTCTAGTGCCTGTTTACTTGAAGGGACAATATTTCTGTTTCCATTTCATCGTCATCTTCACTTTCTTCCTCGTTGTTTTGGGCTAAGACATTTTCGATTATTGCATCATCGCCAATATCTGCTAAAGTGGCTAAGTCATTGTCTGTCCCTACATAGGCGTCTAAATTCATATCCTGAAGATATTGTTTTGCCGCTATAGAGAGATTTTTGTGCCGCTATAACGAGAGTTAAATACATTATCGTAGTATAAGAAAGGGTCGGGGTCGGCTAATAATGCCGCTAAAGAGAGATTTCCGCTATATAGAGTTCCGCAATAGAGAGATTTTACTGTATATTAATTTGGTTTCCGATAATGGAGAGTTGCCCAGTCACAGATCTTTCCATAGCTCATTGGGTTTTTATTATTTTCTAATAATCCCCTTACCATTCATATTTAATGTCACCCACATTTTTGTACCTTACGTTTGTGCTCGGTGCGCACAACCGCAATATTTTCGAACACAATTCAATCTTCAATAATAGGCTCTAAAAATGATTTGTATTGTTTGTAATTTTGCAATTCTGGTTTTCATTCAGTGATTAAAATTATAAATAAAGATGTGTTCCATAATTTTATACATTAAGAGGTATTCGAAACATAAATTATTTTCAGTTAGGAAAACAAGTTTAGTTTATTTTAAATTTAAATAACAACTTGCTAACTTTCGGTAAAAATATAAAATAAATAATATTCATAAAATCAGCAAAACAGAACTAAAGGTAAATAACAGACTTGAACAACCTAATAGTGAAATAAATTATTTTTAAACAAGAAACTGAATGTTTACAATAAAAAGAGAGATAGAAAACGAGATACTGCGTTGTGTAAATATTTTTTAAGCCAATAATGTAAAACTCAATAACAATATTTTTGAGAATAAATAAGAGTTTCACTTTTCTTTTCTTGAACAATAGAACAATGTATATTTTTCAATTCAATTATGAATAAGTTCTTGAATTTAAATGTTATCTAAACATCAGGGGATGTTAAATTAAATAAACTTTCTAGAAAAGTTCTCATCAAACCAATATTGATAATCTCATTCCAATTTTTACAGTACAAGTAATTTTGTGTTGAGCTTGTATGCATGCGACTTTACTCTTTTAACAAGCCGATATTCATGTGATTTAATAAAAAAACTGACTGATTCATTCACTGTTTCTGTAAATTATTCTTAATAATTGAGAGATCTAAAATTCGGCATATTTTTCCTCAGGTATTGAACAGGGCTTTTACATTTCTACCAGTTGCATCTTAGGACTAAAACGGGTTAAAGCCCATTTGTGTGGTGATCAATGCATCTGGCTTTTATGCCAAGGTTCCAGGTTCGATTCCCAGTCAGGGCTGGCATTTTCCATCGGTTCACCTCATAAATCATTACCAACGCACAAGCCACGGCTTGTCTAGACATCTTCACCAAAACCAACTATAAAACTGCTGTGTTAACATAGTTTTAATAAATAGAGTAAACAAGAAGATTTTAATAAAACATTACTAAATAGTTGTTACTGTTAAACGTATTATGCAGAATATTACGTACAATTTGTAGCAGTTGTAATTTTATGTACTTTTAATTAGGTTTTCTGGTCTTAACTAAGTAGCATGTACCTACATTTATAATGTAGAATATTATAATATGCTTCTCATTATTTCCCAGCCATAAAAATATACAAATTTTAGTTTAACTTTTAAGAAAACAAAATTTTTATTTAAGATCGTATTTGAATATTTAATATGAAATTGAATGTATAAAAGTTTTGTTAGGATTACTTAAATCACCTTATAATGAGTAATTTTAACACACATCAACATATTTTTTTCAATAAAAAATAATAAATAAAATAAAAATGAACTAGACTATCTTCCTGTTAAATATGGCATTATACAAATGTTTCAGAACTACGTATAAAACAATGTATCGGTAGCTCAGCCTGTAGCTAAAAATAAATTTAAAAAAACATATAAACATAGATCTGAAAACGCTTCGTTAGCGAGTTATGCAGGGTCAAAGATTTCTCCAAGAATTCAGTTCAATAAGTCAAAGATACTTTGATTCAAATCTCTGAGTTATTTATACATTTGATGTACTTACCTGACTTGATAGTGATACAGGAGAATGAGGATGACCTGCAGAGAGCACTCTTCCTGCTCAACAAGTCCACAAAAATTATAAATTGATAGTTTCGACAAAAAAAAACAAAAATAATGGCATTCAGGAGGAAGGAGCGAGTCAGAAGCAAAATTTTTATAGAGAATACTGTTTTGGAACAGGATATCCCACTTTCAGTATCTAGATTGCAACATTAAATACCAACAGGATAAATATGCTTACAATAAGATGCACCAGTTTCTACAAATATGCGGAACTATCCACCGATTCTTAAAAAATAGCACCAGCAAAAACATGAAGTTGATATTTTTTATAAAACAATAGCAGTACTTATAAAACAATATTTTTATAAAATGTAAATAAAATTACTTTATAAATGTAAAATATAAATTTATATTTTTATACAATGTTTTTTATAAAACAATAGCAGTTACTTTATAGCAGTGAAACTTGGGTGCTATCAAGCCGAGAGGAGAGTAGATTGCAAGCATTTCAAATGAAATTTCTTCGACATACGTATGGATCTAGTAGAGAAGATTACTACAGGAATACCGAGATGAGGAAAGTACTCAACATCTTTACAATAAATTACAGGGTATTTCAGAACATACTGCAGTGGTTGGAGAATGTGAGCAGAATGAGGGAGGGTAGGATAGCTAAGCAAACACTAGGCTATAAACCGGAGGGAAAGAGAGAACAAGGACGCCCGAGAAAGAGATGGGAAATTTGAGAGATTCGGAACAGGCAGATCCTTGATGCCTGATGTCTTGATGCCTTGAATGCCTGATCTTTGAAAGGAAGAAGAAGATGATGATGATGTACTTGCCTTACCCCGGAGTTCTATTTCACAGGTCCAAACTGGTTTTATCATCACCTTATAGACTTTATCTTCATTTTGCAATAAATTAACTGTGACCCCTTTCAACAAGCTGTTATAATCAAAACCAAGTTGTTTACGTTTGGTGATGTAAGATGGATTACTGATGGATCTGTAAGTATCCATCATTTTCAAATTGTTGAATGATCTCATTACGAAATCTTACTGGCAAACATATTATAAAAACGGAATCTCGTTTAAAATTAAAGAACTAAAGGATAAATTGATAAAAAATTAAAATTCGATTTTATAGAAAATCAATACAAGTATTAGAAAATAAATGAATTTATTTCATAACAATAGATTAATTCGAGTTAGCCTTGAACAAAAAGGGATTTGAATGTAAATTATTTTTGGATGCATATCAGTTAAATTTTCCCGATACCTTAAATTCTGTAATTTAAATGAATAAATGTTTGGTATTTATGCAACTAGAAAAGCAATTACTAATTGAGCACAGCTTAATACCGACACTCCATTAGAATAATTTGCACTATTACCGCTGACCTTTTGAACTATTTCTGTGCATCAATTTTCACTCGATATTCTCCACTAATTACTGACAATAAAATATAATTACCGCTGTATTAGTTATGAATTAGATTCCAATTATATCTAATGGAATCGTTATTTATTCATGTGACTCTGATTCAGAACAACATTAAAATTGGAAAGTTTATTTTGGATATTGTTCAATTGAATGGAAGGATTAAAATCTTTACCTATTACTCATTTTAGTCCAGTCAATTTAGAAATGTTACCGGGAAAATTACACGCTAAAAATATTTATTCATGAGTTAACTTTTTAAGATTATTTTTATTTGAGTATACCACAGGTTAGGAAGTTATTTAGTCCTAAAATATTTAATTCAATGAAATTTTGAATTCAGGAAAGCTAAGTAATCGGTTTTTAGATTTCAGTTCGTCTAACAAAATATTGGTGGTAAAAAAAATTTCTTTTCTGGAGTGTGCAGTGATGTTAAAAACTTGTTTTTTCTAAAATGTCTTTAAAATTAAAATTTAAGGGTAAATTTATTTAAAGAAATCACGTTTTAAATAAAATCAATAGCTACCTTCAATTTGAGTCCAATCGTTCTTCGCTGTTACCAAAATTGGGGAAAATAAGGAAAATAACACGTTTAAAGAATAGGCCAACATGAAGAAGCAAAATAGGTGTTTTGAAAATATCCTATATCTAAACGGTATTTTGAACAAAAAATTGAATTAAATGAAGAATTAACATCAAATAATACAGCTTCAGTCTAAGTGCGAAACTAAAGCTTTAACTGTAGGCTATTAGGAGAAGGGAAGAAACCCAAATTCTGTTACCCAAATTCTGTTAACACGTTTAAAAATTGATTGTGAAACACTCACTCGACATTGCCTTGCCAACGTAGATAATAAACCGTACAACCTATGTTTAATCATGAGTAGACAATACGAGTATAAAATGAAAAAAAATAATCTAATTATTTCAATCAAGAGAGAGTGACGCAAAATGAAAATCAACCTCTGCAGAACTTAAAAATATGAAAAATCAGTAATTCCTTTAAACTAGAGTCTATAGAGACAATTCTTTTAAATAAAAGTTGTAGGTTTTTTTAATTTCATGTAACTTTCATTATATAGGTTACACTTTTGTCGCAAATTTAGGCCGGATTCTTACAAAATTAAACTTGTCCACCTGCGGTACTGAAACACGTTCACATCCCCCAGGCAAGATGTATATGTATGTATAATATGTAATATGGTTTGTTATTTTGGCTTATGGTGTGAGATGTAGACTCCTGGCTTGGAAGCATCATCTACGTACACAAAATTTAGAATTTAACCGCCGCCAGAAGCTACTCTTCTGGTTAATAAAGGCTCGATCAAAATTGAACCCCTGTTCTACAATTTTAAGTAACAAATTCCTTTTGAGACCAAATTGAACTTATGGTGTTTTTGGAGTAGCGGCAGAGACTAACTTAAAGTTGATTCAAGCCTTTCAATCAAAATTTTTTAAGAGTTCCTTTTGGCTCTCTTTTCTGTGTAATCAATAAAACTCTCCACAATGATTTCAAAATTCCGGCAAGAAAGCAACTAACCTCGTCCTTCTATAATACATTTCTAGATAACCATTCCAACCAACTAGCCCGTGACCAAGGTACAAGAAACTTTGCAACTGTTCAACGTCTAAAACAAAAATGAGCTCAAACCTTTTTGCTTGAATAACGGATAACATATATAGTTCTAAACGGAGAATGTACCTCTTCTCCTGTAAGTAAAATACCACACCACCCGTTAACTTAAATATCATATATGGAAATGTCCAGCTCATTGTATAGTACCGTAATAAAAATTAAATAAAAATGAATTGTTTCCAACGTAGGCTACGACAATCGGTTTTTAGAAATTTTCAATAAACTAATTTTTTTTTAAATGCATAATAATTAGGTTTACTTACAAAGCAAATTCATGTATAAATGATTACCAAGAAATGAAGTGCATTCTGTGACTTGTATTACAGTATTTTTGAATGCACTAAAATTCAATCTCTTTAAGTAATGCCGACAATGAAAACTAGTTGTGTTATTAGTCTGCATTATAAATTTATCTTTATTTCACTTCAGGTAGATTATTTAACTTATCAAAGTATTAGAATTGATTTGTAGTACTTGTGATGTTCTTTTTATACGTATTTGAATTATAAATCAAAAACGAGACTGCTACAATTAATTAATTTATTTACAAATGTAAGTATTCTGTGAATTTCACTTTTATTAATTATTCTCTTTATTAGTATGTCTGCGCGCGTGTAATTAAGTGCTGTATCAGTTACTTTGATTTAATATGCATCAAATAAGTAATTCATGTAATATCCGTACAACATGTTTCACTAATGGCAATAATAAAATGTTACATTATCTGAAGTATTTTACAATGTATATAATGCAATCAATCAATTTATATCAAGAAAATGTTTCTTGATACAAATTTCATACTAAAAATTCTGTATTAGTAGTGTATTAGTAGTAGTACTGTATTAGTAGTGTAGATTCGTTCGGGATCTAGGTATAAAACATAATAAACAAACCCTTTACATTTGTTACAAATGTTTATTGAGACGATTAATAATTACAATAATTATTGATTAGGGATAAATACATAAATAAATAAATAAACAAACTTTATTGTCACGTAAAATAATATGCATTATACATTATACAAATATATATATTATGACATTCAAAATATTACAATAAATTAAGTAATCGTCCAATAATATCCGTTTAATATGACATGTCAAAATAATGTAATAATTAAGTAATCGATAATAATAGCCTATATTCTAAACGTTTGGGATAGATCTAATCGTGTACTGGGTCTACATTTACAATCCAAGTTAATAATTATTGTGCATTAAACGCAACAGACAGTTAGTATTGTAATTAACAGAGAATAACGTACAAAAAATAAATATATGACAGAATCATTTTTACCTAATCTGATATACATTTTTAACACATTTAAATAAATTTGACTGATCCTAAATCAAATTTATATTTTTTTAACAGTTAAGAATTATTTACAAACAGTTTAACAAAAATGTTTAGTAAATGTTTAAAATTTTCGAATATATCTTGAAGAAGACAGCACTCAGCAGAGTTGTTTCCGTGTGATCGTTTGGTTATAAGTGATAAAGGGTTTCTTCTTGGGTCCTGGCAATGTACAACTTTTCATTATACGAAGAAAGACGTAGTTGTCGTTTTAAAATTAATGGACGACGTTAGAATGAAGGAGTAAGAAGGAGAGAATGATGACGTGATACTAATGATCTGTTTAACTGATAAGATTAAGTTTATTAAGAAATAAGAGTTGACCAGTCGAAATATAATTTTGTGTTTTTAATCTTGAAAGATGGTTAAACATTTTTAATCAGGTGAACCGGAATGGAAGACCTAATATTATCGCCTTCTTCAGTTTTTGATTTTCAATATTGTTGTCGAGAAGATTCATAGCCAAATGATTAGAATGAATGTCTAATTTGTTTAAATACTTTTTACTTCGACTGCTAGTTTCTTCTCTCACCGTATATGAGAAAGTTCAGTGATGAAAATTGACATGCATATTCTGTTGGTGATCTCTAGGAAATAATAACCACCTGAATTTCAAATTTCTGCTCCTAAGGGATAGCAAATAGATAACTATATTAAGGCAAAAATATTATTTCTGTACCTTCCCAAAGAGCTGTAGACTAATTTTAAAAACGGACATCAATATTCTTAAAGTAATATTTCAAAAAATAAATGTCAAAAACAGTAATAATAAAAATAACTTAGTTACTCGTTTTCTTGATGTGCCGTGTAAAACCTCCTAATGTTGGCTACCACCTATTCTCTCTATTCCTCATTAGTCGGAACACCTCAACACTGGAAATCCCGATTCAATTCTTTAGGACCAGGACACCTGTCGCTTACCAATACTACACTGGAATTTACCAATTTTATCTTTCAGTAAAACCTGGAATAGTTTATAGCGGTCACCTCGAAGAAAACGGCTTACGCCAACTTTTTGCACTTAACAGAGTTAAAAAACTCCTTCACTGCATAAACTGTCCATGATGTCTCTTAGCCGTACACAAAGCATTATTCTGTAAAGCCCCGTCTCAAATATATCATCAAAAGTAATAATTATTGCTGCTGGTTAAAAAAATGTTTATTCTAAAAATTTACTCCACTAGTTTCCCGTTTTTTCATTTGTTTCTGGATACATTTATGAAGCAACGTGTTTTATACTATCTTCGCTGTATGTAGCGTCATTTCATCATGTACTCTAAAGCATACCACTTGAGCCACGTTTGTTTCCAACTTGTTCTGTTTACTGCCAGCGTCTTAATTTCTGGATAATTAATGTCCCCTTATAAGCCGTACATAATCTTCATTCTTCGACGTCCTCTTTCTTTTAGCGTTGTACTGATCCTTCTAATTCAGTTTTAATTAAATCTTCGTTTCTCATTATATATCCTAGCCCGTTAGCTTTTCACCCTTAAATCGTTTACTGTATACTTGCGTGTGGCGCAAGTGCTTATGATTGCAATACAACCCCTGTTGTAAAAAAGGTTGGAGTGCAGTTCCAAATTAGATGCCTTCTACAGCAAGCAAGGAAAGGATGTATGGATATTCTTCGTCCTACACCGCAAGAAAAATCTTTCAACGTTGAAAATTTTAATTTAATGTATTTTCTGATTGATTCCTCGACCTTTGACATGACAGATAAATGTCAAAAAGTAATTTTTAAAGAATTAAAAATTTCTGAGTTTTTACAAATTTATTTCATTTTTATTATTATAAGTTATTCCATTTAAACAAGGAGACAGACCCAGCGGTATTTGTTTTGTATAACCGTCAGTTAGTTATTGTACGAAGTCCTGTACTAAACGAGAGCTACTTAACAATTATTAATAACTAATTTTTACCAGTTGACTGCCAAGACTCGCCTGCAAGCCTATGTTTTTAGTACCAGTTCTGCAGTGCTAAGTTATTTGCCATGACCCAAACACCTATTATTTCTATAAAACACCACTTTATCCCTAGTTCTTATGACCCCGTCCATTGAATTCTTTTTAGTTAGTCTCAAATCCTCCGTCTAGTTGGAATCCGTAGGCAAATCTGTGGCAACTTGTTTTCCTCCAAATTTGCAGATGACCTACCATATACGGAATTAGTTTTTCTTCAATAATGTTATGGATTAATAGAAATGTAGTGTGAACTTTCTTTATATTGTTTTTCATTTCTAACTCGATATTCTGGTTTTGAAACTTTGTTGAGGAATCCAAACCTCTGAGCCATAAATGAATGAGAAGCTGTCAACAAGACAGCTGAAGTTCCTCTTCTTAAAATTTTCAATATTTAAATGATGATAAGTGTAAAATATCTCTTTACTAAATTGTATCTCTCCAAAAATAAGTATTCGGAAAAATAAATGTTTTTACAGCATGAAAAAAGTTGGGAAAACAAAAATACTAATATATTCATTAATAAAGAAAATGTATTAGGAGGGTTGCAATACTTTGTTATCGTTTCTTGTTATTACAGTATCAGCAAAAGTGTATTTAACTGAAATATATTGCAAGGAAGGAACAGAAACGAAAACGAAAGAAAGAAAATGGAGGGTGGGTTATATATCAGTGTAAGATGAGTTAGAAAATGGTGCGGGGAATATAATAGTTGAAGAGGGAGGAGCTGCATAAAGTAAGGCCGTGAGATATTGGAATACCATTTCGTTTTTTACTGTATTCTGTCACACAGTTTTATTAAAAGCGATTTTCAAGTTCAATTTGATAAAATCCACTGGCTGGGAAAAGAATTTACAAGAAAAACTCATATTGAATTCACGTTCAATTTGAAAACAAAGTGAATGAAACGGAATAAGAAAAGTTGTTGTAGACGTTAGAGGAGTAGAAATCTATGGTCGCTAGACCCTGTTTCGTGTAAACAGAAAAAAATTTATAAACATATTGAAATTTCCCATGGGTGCCAAGAATTGTTGAAAGCGGTGTTAGGTGAAGAGACGATGAGGGTACGGCGCGAGGCAGAATACTAAAGAATATTTATAGAAAAAAAACACCGATGTTACCATGTACAAAATTTTAGATATATGTATAAAATACTTTGCGCTATGAAAACTAAATTTTAATTTTTATCTAAAATTCTTTTTGTTCTAAGTTTACCTACGTACTGTTCTCGAAATCGATTGCAGTAATATGAAGAATGTATCGATTACCTTACAACTAAATTTGCTATAAATGATTTTTTTATTGTTCAAAAATCTATTTACATTATTCTCTCCTAAATAGCACACACGTTTCAAAAAATCATATACAGGGGTTAACGTGGTTGATAAAACGTAAATTAATATTGGAAAGGTTTTATTGCGTTTACTTTTAACCTTATTCTTCCCTAGAGCAGACTATTATTTTTTTTGCAAAGGGCCTATCTAAGGGGAGCTCCCTATTTTCATAGAATTATGTAAAGTAACTTCAGTCATTTGTGAAAACTCATTTTGCAGCCCACACTCTCAACATTCTTTCACTTTAGCACGTTAACTGCTATGTAACCCAAATATGTGTCACACTAGTTTTTTAAATGAGCCACGTGCATCAAAAATGAGTCACAGTACATTTTTAAGTCTTGTATTACTAATGTGGTTTCAAAACTTAGGGTTTCAGAGAGAGACATTGTACACGTAGCCTGTTCAAATAGTTAGCTTCTTTCAAATAATAGGTATTGCGTACACAGGTAGTTTTTCTTGTTTTCCTGTACTAAAATTTTGCTATTATTTTTAATTTTATTATTTTTTTTAGTTTTTTTTGGTTGAAAGGCTAGAAAACCTTTGTTTCTAGAAAACTTTGACACTAAACCCAGTTGTCTATTACATTTTTTATTACGACAAAAATGAGTCACATGGTTCTGAAATGTAATATCATCAGTAGCCCATGTGAACCAAAAGGATGTCACAACTTTATTTTAGAAAAACAATTGGTAGGCCTATTTGTTATTGAATAAAATAAATAAAATAACAAAAAAATGAATCAAATGTGAAAAAAGTACAATGGCTCTACTGTAAGTGTAACAAAATTAAATGTGGCAGTCAATGTGTTAATTTTGTCTTCTCTCTTCCATCCCTCCTGTGTTCTGTCTTTGCTCTTCGTGGAAGCTCTTGAAGTTAGTAATCAGTTCTGTAAGATTTATTCGGTTTATTATGTTTTCATAGTTTATTATAGGTTTCCCATTATCCTTTCTGACTTCTATAAATTATTTATCTGGTCCCTTACCTCTATTGTTTAGTGTTTTTTAAGTGTTAATCAGTTTTTAAAAGTAAATGAAAACTTTAAGCAAAGACGACAGAGATTTGAATTGTAACATTCTTTGAATGAAAAACAATAGTCAGTAGTGTGTTTCAAAACGGAACTCTGAACAATAAAACTAAACTAAGCTTGACTCTGAACGGTACGCAAATATCTTGACAAAGAAATAGATAGGCCTAATGCTGAAGATGACGATCTTGATGGAGATTATTTTATGCCAAGTTATGACGCTACGATTAACAGTTAAAATAAAAAAACATAATATTAGTTACATGATTAGCTAAATTGTGATTTTTTTATTTTATGGAGGGTAGGTTTAAATCGACATGCAATATTTCATTGGTTGCATACCGTGGGGCTCCAGTTTGGTGTCTTAACATTTTGTTATGGCAGGTAAATTAATATTATTACAAAAACTAAAATTATTTTTTTTTGCCTTGTTACTTTCAGCTTATATCCCGAAATCGCACTTTCACCTAACCGGTCCAACCGCCTTGCGATGCATCAGCACACTAATATGCACAGGAGAGGATGTCCACCCTATCCGAAACTTCCTTTGTTACTACAGAATTCTCCCTTATAACAATACAAAATAGAAGATGTTTATACAAGGTAAATTGCTTGAAATATCATTTCCAGCAGCTTTAAAAAAACGCTTCGTGATTTTTTTAAAAATAATTTGATCATTGGAATGCCTTTAATTTATATTAATTTAATATATCTTTAATTTATTAATATTTATTTAATATCTTTAATTGAAATATCTCATATTTCTCAATTTGTTTATTTTTTATTATTACACGGTTTTATGATAACATAAGTAAAATAGAGAAATATGAGCTATTCTATACCTGTAGACAGCATAATTATGTAAATGAATGGAAACTTTGTTTCGGTAGAAGCTTATTATGTATTGTAATTAAAATTGATTACAAGCTGCAGAATGCATTTTAAAAATTTATTCGTGAATGATATTATAAGAGTTTTAAAGTTTTAATGCGGTCACTAATTAACTTAGCAGTTGATGCGACTATAAGACTTTAAAGAAACTAACAATTAACAGTATAAAGAAAATGAATTAAAGGAAAAAGCAAAAGTAGTTAAAAAGCTTTCTTAAATAAACGTTAATAGATGAATTCGTATTAAAATAAATTTTATGTTCTATAAACGACTGACTAGTATAAATAACTTGAAATGGATTAGACAGGATTATTCCAATGAGCAGAAAAATATAAGGAATGTCTTGTCTTTTGTTTTTTGACCACAAAAAAATAATAGAAATTCTTAACAAAATACTCAAAAATGAGTATGACTTTTTACAGACCCATGTAAAAAAATTAATTTATATTTCTTGTCCAGTTCTATTTAATTAATAGTTTATTTAGTTAATTTTTAAAGGTGACTAAGTTGTTGTTATTATGTATTAACGTCTGCGGTTTTTGAAAATAAACATGTTTAAAATAATGAAAAATAAAACTAAAAAATAAAACTAATGAAAAATAAAAAATTAAATTAAAAATAAACGCCTCTGGCCAAGGGATCTTTTTGGCCAATTGTAGGACTGTAACCCAGTTGTTGACTGCAAACTCCAGCAAGTAATTCAAGTTTTGGAACCTTTAAAGTTATATTTAGAAATTTTTATAATATCGTAATAACGGATACTAAAATTTCAATAAAACGTGTCAAAAAACATACCAAAGTGATGTTAGAGAAATATAAAATTTATATGTTATCAGATATTTAATTAATCGCTTTGCAAATATTATATCTCTATACTTATAAAAGGTGATACTAATAATTAACGTAATAAAATATAACGGACAAATTTGGGTGTAATAAAATTTTGTAGAATGAATAGATAAATAAACACAAATCTTTCCAACCGCCTTGCGATGCATCAGCACACTAATATGCACAGGAGAGGATGTCCACCCTATCCGAAACTTCCTTTGTTACTACAGAATTCTCCCTTATAACAATACAAAATAGAAGATGTTTATACAAGGTAAATTGCTTGAAATATCATTTGTAAGATCATGAAAATAATGAGGGAATAAGCAAGGGTGAAAATGAAAGGGCTAACTTAACTAGGATAAGATAACACAGACAATATCTGCACTGTGCGTAGAGAATATCAATGTCGGAGAATATTGTATGTGTTGTTACATGGGAGAAGGTTCTATACCAAGGGTAAACTAAAGGTAGGAACTGTCTAATAAACAGAATGGATAAGGGTAGAGAAACGTTGGCCTCAGGGGGCGTAGAAACAGAAGAAGGTCTAATTGTGGCCATGGGCGCCTAAAGGGATGTTCACTTACCCCTTACTGACCACCAAGAAAAATATTTGTGGTATTTTTTTAACGCTTGATTTCTAACATAAACTACCTGAAATTATTGTATTAAAATAATAACTTTGTTATTACTGAAGCTATTTTATAACTTCTCAGTAAAATTATTTACTTTATTAAATATTAATCTACCATTAATGAGAGCTTATTGTTAACATTAGTAGAGTTTCATTGAAAGTTCTTTTGCCTAAAAGACAGTACAAATACAGGAATACATCCTAAAGCAGAGCTTCAACCCAGAGCGATAAATTCAAACACTTATTTACGTTATCAATAAATTCCTAACAGACTATCTTTAATAACTAAATATGATTTTCTAAAATTGTTACCTTAGAGATAAGCATTTCCTGTTTTATTTTTTCTGCAACCGTTATTAAAATTTGGTAGTTAAACATTCTACTTAACCCACCCGGTTAAGTCGTCAACGTGTAACAGCTGGTTTTTGGAGACGTTCTTGTCCAAATCCTAGGAAAGGCAGTAACTTTTATACGAATTTAAATCCCAGACAGGATTTACCAGTGTACTTTGATGGTTGGGATTAAGTTAATCAGAATATCTTAAGAATGGTTCGCCCGAGTCTGTAAAAGACTATACCTCATTTACACGTCAAACACATGTTATCATTCTCATCTCATTGGGTCATAGGGTTGCTTATTGTTCTTAAATTGAATATATTGCAACGTACACGCTTTAGGAATTTAAAACAACTCTCTACTTAGTTCTCAGACCAACCCACTTCGCACGCACGTCTATGGCTCTGATTCACTTAACCTCTTTGATCAACCTACTCCTCTGTTGCGAGTAATGAGCCGGCGCGAATCGCTGGAAAAATCGTGAGTAAATAATAAAAAATTCAAAACACTAGCTTAAGAAAGAAAACCACAATTTTTTAACGAAGTTATGATCATGACCTATATAATCACACTAAGTAGATAGAAAATTAAAAATTAATCATAACCCAAGCCTCACATTAACTGAAATTAAAATATAATTGTATAGGTCTGGCTCTAAAATTTTATAGTTCAACTACTATCTGATTTTATAAAAACAGAATTTATATTTTGATTTATAAATTGAATTTTTTATGAATACAGGAGTGCATCAATGGAAGATCTTTCCTCATCATTCCAAGTGGAAGATGATAAAATCTAGAGTTTGTGTAAATATACTGGATATAAAATTAAATAGAAGAACAGATACTGCACACTTGTGTAATTTGATAAGAATAAATGATTATTGAAAAACTGAAACTTTTTTAGAAAAATGAAACCAATTTCGAAATATTTTTTCTTATCTCGTAAGTTGTTCTTCATGATGGTAGGCATGTTATTGAAGTTAGAAATAAGGGGTGAATGATATAATATACAAGTAGATCGCATATCAAATACCCCCTCTCTATCAGAAATTGGTTGTTTGTGCGGTAAGAGTGTGGCTAGCATTGGTGGGAGGAGACGACGCCCGACGGAGTGAGTACGACCACCCTCAGAAAATCTTATAAATTGTTTACGTAGTCTATACCCCTATCTAAACTGCACTTCTGGGACTCGATCTGATTTATCGGGTTGCATTTTATATAACATTCAATGCTTTCCTACCGTTTACTTGGTTGCTACGTTCATCTTCTCAATTGTATTGTATTATGTATTATTGTGGTTTATATTATACAACAATGTTTGGAACAACCGAGTTGCGGTCACCGCTACTTATAGTATATACGTACGTAAGCTATTTCTTCTTATTGCTCTCCCTATTGCAAATTCCACTGGAATACCTGTAACAAACGATTTCAACCACTACACCGGAATGCTAAGCAAATCTATATCTCCAGTTCCTCCTACTGATTCAAATTCTCCCCGTTCCAAATTGCATAGTATTAAATAATCTTATATCGCTATATTTTATCAAGTATCTAAAGAATTTGAATAAATTTTTACTTTCTGTTGCTCTATATGAACATTATTTTATAGGGAAGGAAAGTAAGCCTACTGTTTTCATATCTATTTTTCGAATCCGTGTTTCCACCGGAAATACACATTTTCAGGCTCCCGAACCCAAAAAAAAACTTGTTTTTAGGGATTGGTTTGTGTGTGTGCGCGCGCACACGTGGGCTGGGTGTGAACAAAATACGTCAAGAACGAAATATCGTACTGAGTTAGAAGTGGACAACTATAAGGAGACTCGACATGTACATTTTCAACAAAATCGGTCAACCGAAAGTAGTAGGTAAATCAATTAATTATGAAATTCTTCACTTTTTGCAATTTTTTCAAAAAAGGCTTGTACGTTTTGTTTAAATTCGGCTCATTTATTACATTTTGGTGCTTTTCAAGATAGAGCATGTCTGATGAAATTCTCGGAGTAGCTGTGCACTTGTAGTAAAAAATGTTCTTTTTTGAGTTTACGACCTTACTTTATGCATTTTAGAGCAAAAGGATATACTGCTAATATAAAGAATATACTGCTAATAAAAGTTTTAGGAAATTGAAAAACCTACATTTTTTATGTCAAGCAATTTTTTTCAGCATCAATTAGTGATTTTTTGTGTTTTTACGTTATACAGAGGATGATTTTTATTTTGCTTTATTCACTCATGATTAAAGTTATGTTATGTTTTTTTTAATTTTACATTGCTTACTCATGATTAAGAATAGGTTATATGTTTAATAATTTGCATTGGCAAGAGAAAGTTGTATGAAAGTTGTTGTGAAAGTTGTTGTTGTGTGGTGTATTTCACACCAGAATTTTAATTAAATTTTATTAGAAACACCTTTATCACATCGTAACCGTCATCAACTCCATTTTTTGTTCTTGTTATTATTGTTCTTATCATTGTTTATTTTTTTTTGAAAAAAAATTGAGAAAGAAATATGAATAACTTTAATGGATTCTGGGTAAAAAGTCAAAGATTTTTTCTAACTAAAATAAGCAAAATATAAAGTAATTTTGGAACCCATGTGAACGTATGGAATTTAAATTTGGGACAGAAACAGCGACTTCGATGCAAAAATAATTCAGAGATACCAATCCGAAATTCCTAGAATTTTTGCAGAACAACCATAGTTAATTTTTAACAAAATTACACACAGACTTATAAATGTACCAACAATAAAAGATGAATTATTAAAACTTTCCTTAATAAAATAATACATAAAATCTGAAAACTAATACAACTTTTGTATCAAACCTCTCATAGAAAACTCGAAGATTAATTCGACGAAAACATTATCAAACCTTTTTTGAAATACACAAGTAAATCAAGTAATAATATCATCAAAAAGATGTGAATTCTCCATTCAAAAAATACACAAATTTATAAATTTTATTAACGGTTTATTTAATTTAATTACGGTTAATGTATCTGTTAGTATTATTGGTTATTGTTCTGTAGTGAACAAATTTTAGATTTATTCTGTAATAATTCAAAACCTATTTATAGTAACTATATTTTTTTCACTGCCGCTATTAACATTACCGTATATTAATTAAAACGGTTTGTATTGGTTTTTATTAGGCGTTACATTGTTAAAGAATTTAAATGTTTATGATATTTTGGTATGATTGCTACTGAAGTTGTATTTTTTATTGCTGTTTTTTCTATTGCTTTTACGGCCTCGTTGTACCACTTGAATCAAATTTAAAAATCCATCTTGGGTTGGTTATAGGTATTTTTTATTTTCCCAATAATTCTTCATATTTTGGGACCTGATCTGTCTGATTTTATCTGTACAAATCATTGACGATGGAGCTCATTGCAGATGGAGCTCGAGTTTTACCGAAGAATCTTGTGCCTTTATCTTTAAGCAACTTAAAGTGTTCAGATTTTTCTAAAAGACCTTGTTCTGCAATGTTAAGTTTTTGCAAATCTTAGTTTATTTCAACCAGCCAACTTGGGGGATTTTCCACGAGTAAATATTATAGAAATGAGTTGTTTAATCACTCGATTACTGTTCGGTATTCAAAGTAAATGCCCGTAGAAAGAAATTCGATTTTTCCGCATGATGTCAGTAATTGGCTCGATTTCTCGATTGTTGTTTTATATTATACATATTGTATAAAATGTATTGTGTTTCGTTTTATTATTTGATATGCTCCATTTCTTAGTACAAGCCTCCCTTATTTTGTTGCAAAAATAAATTTTCAACAAAAAACTTTAAAGACTCACATTAGATAAACATACTCCCGAAAATTAATTATCATGTAAGTAAAATCATTAATTCATATGAAGGAATTTACGATCATATAATGGCCATTTAAACAATGTCGTAAACCACCCCGATTATAGTTTGTTAATCTGTTTATCCTGACTTTATGAGATTAATGGCATAATGTTACTTGATAAAGTAATTAAAATAGGGTGGGTTTGGTCAGATGTTATTCTCGTTTATAAACGAAGGGGATGAAAGCAATATAGCTGTCACAAGTTGCAGTCTAAGATAACCGGAAGAGCAATAAGACGAGGAGGCAAAGAAGAAGAAGAGTTATTAGGTAGGAGGGCAAAAGACACACCGCGTCATCTGAGCGTTATTGCTCCAGAAGGGCTGCAATGCGAAACCGCGTGACTACGAAGTTCTGTCTCTCTCCAGATAGTCCGTTCAAGGTTTGCACCATCATTTTGTTTATTCTGGGTCTATCCCTAACCATAAACCCCTCCATTCATATGAGTTATAGTGTCGTTACCTAGTCTTATATACGAAGAAGAATCCTATTGCAACGTGGTGGTAAGGTGGTTCTATAAGAAAGAGGTGAGGGGGAGTCAGTAACGGAGCAGAGTACCTCTATGAATTCTTAATAGTTAGACACCCCTTTATGTTACAGCGTTACAGGTTACACGTGGCCAACGTCTCCTTACCCCCACCCTAACATCCGCCAAACCGTTCCTGCTACTATCAACATCTCAAGATAATTTGTAATCAAACTGTAACATCTAACGTCGACCAACTTCGAATAAAAATTCTACACCTACATTAAACCCTATACTTTAAGTTCCTCTACATAAATTGGCGATTTATGAAACGCTTGTAAATTTAGTAAGTTTAGTATGATAGCTTTTATTACACTACACGCGTGTAAGTTACTTTCAACGTCACCTACATCCAAAATGTAATTTTAATTTTCTTTTAAATTTATGAAAATGGAATTCAGTATTAGTTTCTTACTTTATATAAGAAAATGTAATTTTTTAACATTATCACGTTACAAATGTATAAAGATCTTAGCATAAACATAGTGAAACAAAAAATTTTTAAATTTAGATTTTATTATTTGGGCAGAAACAAGTGAAACAAGAAATTTCAAAATTCAGTATTAATTGTTTGGGCAAACTTTACGAACATAAGAACTTATTAGCAATTAATTTGTTATATAATAGTTTTTTTTGTCATCAGTCTCTCGACTGGTTTGATGGAGTTCTTCAAGCTGTTCTATCTTCCGCAAGTCGTTTCATATCTACATACCAGTAACACCCTACATCTTTTGTAATTTGCTTTACATATTCTAATCTTTGCCTCACCTACAATTTACTCCCTCAATATTACCCTCCGTTATTGATAGCCCAATACCTGGATGTCTTAAGATATGCCCCACTAGCCTATCCCTTCTGGTAAGATGCTTCCATATACTTCTTTTTTCATCCACTCGCCTAAGAACCTCTAAATTACTTATCTTGTCCACTCACCTAATCTTTAACATTTTCGTAAAACACCACATTCCAAAAGCTTCTATCCTCTTTTAACATACGATAGTGTACATAAATTCAAGGTTTATGAGATTTAAATTTCTGGATTTTTCTTATCAATACTGTAATCAAAATTTAGCGTACCCCTTCTTCTGTATTTTATTTATTCATTTACTTTAATTTATTTTCTTTTATTTTTATATTTATTATTATTATTTTGTAAGTATATTTACAAAAATCACACTGGTCAAACATCGATAGATATTAATTCCTTTAATTTTTTTCTACTTTTCTGCTAAAATAGTTATTTATTTTTGAAAAAAAATAAACAGATTAGTCTAAAACGTAGGAGAATGTACTCGTATATAAATTATTAGGTTACTACATTATTACTCTGCATTGCAATTCAAATACATATTATTTGTTTACAAATATAAAACACCATTTGACAAGACTTTAATTAATCTGTCAACATTTTCCGCTTTTATGGTATTTTAAGACTACTATTAAAGGGATCTGCTACTTTTCTTCTTGGCGTTCCTTTTGCTAACGATGGTTGGTTATCAATAGCAATTTTGACCTTGGACAAAGCTGCTCAGGATAGGTTCGTAGAGATTTTTTTACTTTTGACACTTTTTGCACATAAGTGCTAATACGGACGATAAATGGTGATAGATGAAAAAGTGCCAGACCTGATCAGGAATCGAACCCAGAGACCCTAGCATTGAAGCTAATTGTACTAGCCACTGTACCACGCGCCAATCTACGCACGAGCAGCTGTACTGTTTTCTTAAGTTACTTAGCCATGAGCTCGTCGTCTTCCGAAATTTATCTTTTCTGTTACTATACTTATCTCGTAATGAATACGAAATTTATAAAAGAAATAGCGAGACTGGAAACATAAACCTTTGACGTGACACTAGGAACTGACAGTTATTACAAGTATAAATTCCATAGAGTCATTTGGTTGTTCGCAGTAATTGTTTTATTGACTTTTTCCTGTTTAATACTAATAGATAATTTCTTCCTTATACTAATTAAGTGATGAATTCAAGCATTGAATTTGGTAAATTGTAATTTATAAGCAAATAAGATCCTGATTTTTTTTTTTTTTGAAATGAACTCAAATAAATAAAAAAATCAATTTACATTTAGAACGAAATGTATTCTTTCATGATACGGTTAAGAGATGTTTAAATAAATCAAATTAGGTAACCCATCGTTGCATTGTTACTGTCAGCTATTGTTCATTTAATAGCTGATATGTGTCATTGAAATTAATAGTTCATGGTCAAATGAGACATGCATTTACCACAAAAATAACACCAGTCAATATATCAGTTACCAAAACTGAAAGGTTCACTTTGCTTATGATGAGGGGTTATGGTGACCGACAGCGATCATTCCATGAAGTCACATATTTATTTAATAACACTTTCCTAAACCCACCAACAATTCATAAAAAGTGTTTCCAGAACAGTAACTGCATTCGAAGAACTTGGAAATGCAAAAAACTGTGCCTATTTTTCTATTGTGCACCGAAAATGTAGTACGATCGATTTCGAGCAACGTTGTGCTATTATGTTTTACTCCTGTATTATATATTATCTATCTATCTTTCTACCCATATTCCATTATTATCTATTATGTTTTACTTAGTTAAATGCGACAGCAACTTACGAAAAGCTTCACCAGGCTAATGGAAAAAATGTGTCAGAAGGAAGAGAAGAGATTTAAAATGAACTTCACAGCAAAAGACCTACTATTGCAAGAATTGATGAAGGTTTTTCCAGATACTGGAATCTGGTGCATTCTTATCGTCGATTGACAGTTCAAATTATTGGAAATACGTTAATTTGACTCATTTCATCTGTGTAAGGTGATGTAAGAGGAGCTATAAGAACAACTTGCTTAATGGACCTTGTCACACTGTATTTCTTGTTAATTAGTTTTTAATAAGTAAAAACATCCCTGTAGCTTCTTAGCTTTCTTATCTTTCTGACTTTTGTCCTTGTGATTTTTTCTTTTCCTGAGATTGAAAAATCAACACAAAGGGTGTCATTTTTTATCAATGAAATAAATTACAATTTCCGTTACCAACTAGCTTATAAATTCAGTATCCGACTTCCAGCACTGATAAGAATGTTAACATATTCAATGCGGATATCGAGTTTGGTATGCGACCTACTGACGGAATTTAGAAAAAAAATGTATGGTTAATAGTTTATTTTTTGTCGTAAATAATGATTAGTAATAAATATTTTTAAAAAATATTCAATTAAACTTACTGAGAAGGAGACATTACCTCTTGTACAAAAATGCATTTAAGTAATTATTAATTTCTGAAAGATCAATTTTTCTTCAAAACTTTACGAAATTTTTAAAATATTAAGTATCAGAAAGGTGTACGACATTAATTTATGTAACCTACATTCAAGTATTACAGTACCATTTATTTTTGTCACTATTTGTTTGTACAAATAAATATGAAACTGATCTGTTTTAAAGTACATGTGTAGTATATAAATTCTATTTATAAAATAATACGACAATTGTATTAACTATAAATAAGTGCTAAATAATAAAAGAATATTGTAATATAATAGGCCAACAATATAAACTTAAAATAGTTTAATAGTGTAAAATTAAAATCCACGTAAGAATATACCTAAATAATACGTTATACGTACTACGTTACTACTATTTACGTTAAAAATAGTTACGTACACAGAACAGCAGAAAAATCGTGGGGAAACTGT
Source organism: Catonia carolina (assembly GCA_035578175.1). Classification (NCBI taxonomy): domain Eukaryota; kingdom Metazoa; phylum Arthropoda; class Insecta; order Hemiptera; family Achilidae; genus Catonia; species Catonia carolina. Next base: position 23,620,505 of record JAQMRL010000008.1, read on the forward strand.
TGAATAAGAATAATCGAATGAACTAAATTCTGTAAATATCACGCCTTGTATGCAGGTATAAAATTATCTATACCAATATTAATAGTGAGAGAAATTCATAGATGATTTATTACTTTGATTTTAACAAAAATGAGGGTTGGTAGACTTCAAGTTATAAGGAAAAATTTGGAGCTTTAGGGTTGACCTTCAATAACCCGCATCTGCAAACGGAAATATATATTCAACATTTTGAACATTATTTTTGTGTCATAAGAAATTTAGGAATGATAGGAATAGAGTTTTACAGTGTAAACGGACTTGTTGAACAGCAAGCTATTAAAGGGAATGCATGAGGTAATATTACCTCGTCCGTCACTCGTATCCGGCAAGATGAGGTAATTTACCTCCTCCGCACGGAACGTGTCAACTCATATAGGCCTTATACTCTGTAAAATCATACCTATCAAGATTATAATAATTTTTCTGCTTATATAGTAATCCCTCGTTATCCGCGAGGGTTACTTTCCGGAGGGTTACCGCGGTTCGTAAAACCGCGGATAATGATACCTTACATGTACGAAAAGATGGTGGTTAGGTTCTGAAGGAAAAGTCTTGTAGTCGTTTAAAGTGTTTAATCCTTTTAGGAACATTTTACCATTATTAAAATCTATGAATATTTAATAAATACAGTACTATACGCATAGAAAAGTGGCTTTAAAATAGTGAGTTATGGCAGTTTGCTTCTTCTTCTTTTAAACTCCTTGTGGAGATTACTTCTTCGTACGTGAACTTCTTCTTCTCCTTATGGACTTCTTCGTATGGTATCATCAGCTCTGAAGTCCTCTTTTGAATTGAAGGGCCCTTTTCATGACGAGATCCGTCTCGAACATGTGATCAGCGAACTGTGTTGCCATGCTTAGGATCTTGTTGATGGTTTGTGAAGAAATGCTTGGCTTTGTTTCAGGATCGTCAAACAAACAAAGAACTGGAAGTACGTACGAAGAAGTTAGACTGACACATGGAGGAAAACCTACGGAGAAATTTCAGTATCGCGTCTGGGCGTGTGTTTGTAGCTTGGGGGTGGGGGTTGTACTGGCGGGGCCCGGTACCCGGTGACGCGCTCACTACGTACAGAACGTGGAAATCTAGCTTGGCTCATGGCGGCCGTCGCTATACAAGTGTGTCACTTAACATGGTACGAACGCCAAAACATTTATTCAAACACGTAGGGTGACACATGTTTTCCGTTGTATGACTTCCCCACCTCCCACCAAGTACGGTGTACACAAGGTGAGATTACGTAAGTATTTTAAGGTTTTAGGCCTACGGACAAATTCCGCGGATTACTGAAACCCGCGGATGCTAAAACCGCGGATACCAAGGGATTACTGTACTATCATCGCTACTGCATTTAAGCGATTGCCGTCGCCCAACTAATTTTTTTATTCTTCTCGTCTGTACGAGTGAGGTGTTAAAGGTTATAGTTTCATACAGTTTGTGCAGAAGATATAAATTTTACTCAGATATTATTTTCCGTTAACTAACAGATCCTAAATCAACGAGGAATAAATTTTACAAAACGTTTCTTGATAAAATTTTTTGACCTACGCTATTATTGTGTTACAGATACAAAAACAAATATTTCAGATATAACCAGTAAAAAACAAACGAATTATTTAGATTCAGTAAGTAAGGAGGGCCAAGTTGAGTGTGATGCGCGTGTGAAGTCAACGGATCAAATAATATCTGGCTAATTAGGGTCTAGTATCTTCGGCCAATGAGAAAGCCCACATTCTAACCAATCAGATGTCTTCGTTTGCGTCATTTAGACTGGTTACTATTGTCCAATCAGAGAGGTGCTATTACTGTACTACGTCAGACCGATATCAACCAATCAAATACACCAAGCTACTGAAGAGAATTCATGAGGTAATATTACCTCGTCCGTCACTCGTATGCGCCAAAATAGGTAATATTACTTCCTCCGCACGGAACGTGTTAAGAAGTCGTCTCCATGGCTGTCGGGCTTTCCAAGGCTTTCCAAGACTTTGAAGAAGATAATGTGCAATTGAATGAAAACATTATAAAACAACATTCTCATAACTTTATTTACATATCTCGTATGTAGAGAATAATTTATTTCATAAAACCTATTTTGAATTGCATAAAGAAATGAAAACCATTAAGTTATATTAAGTAATCTATTTCTGGAAAGGAATTCATTTTGGAACACAAGTATTATTAAAATATTTTCATTCATTAAAGTGGATTTATTACCTTTTTACTTACAAAAAATATAATTCTCAATAAAAAGAATTGGCCTACCTATCTCAGCTACTTTTATTATTAAAAAAGACAAAATCACAAAATGAGATTAAGATATTGTTCCGTAATAAATTACATTGGATGAAAAATCATACCATTGTTTTTTTTTGTTCCCTGTAAAATTAATCTTCCTTCTCACAGATAGAAGAATGTTTTGTAAAATTAGAAAATAAATTTCGTTAAATCAGTAAGATTGAATGAACTGTCTTACAAGCAGTTAAGCAATTTTTCATTTCGTTGTTATTATTATTAGTATTATCAGCAAAATTACTTACCTTACTCTTCCTCTCTAAATTCTTATTTAATAACTAATATTTAATCATCTACATTTTTGAGAATATACGTCATGCATAATATTATAATATATTAATGAGAATCATATTAATGAACACCTTCATCTGAAAAATTGATCAAGAAAATTTTTTAAGTACACAATAAATTAAATATTACCAATTACAAATGTTTATACTTGTCTAAAACTAAAATTAATAAGAAAAAGAATGCATAGCTTAATGTACTGTAACAGTATAATAGTGATATTCTAGAAAAAATAGTGAAAGTAATAAATTTTTTATTGTAAGAAATTAAGTGTATTGTAACAGCGATAATTGATTACGATGAATGAATGTTTATAGGAATTCTCGAAAATGAGATGGTGGGTCTTTGTTGTGCCTACTATTGATAAATCTACTATGTTGTGGATATTCTGTTAAAGTGGTGAAAGTGTTAGAATTGTCTGTATTGTTTGAGAAACTGCCAGACCGAAGATAGAAAAACAGTCAGTGCCTTTGTAGTCAGCTAATTAGTTATTGGACTGTGAATGGAATTAGTGTTGTCGGGCCGTTCTAAGTTCAAACCCACCGTTTCTTAACCCAAAGTTGTAGAAAAATTAAATTAAGTTAAAAATTAAACAGTATACTCCATAGCTGTTTTTAAACTTGTTGACCTTTTATAGTTTTAAACAACAAGAACTCTTGTTGAACTTGTTGTTTTAAACTTCTTGATGTTGTTTTAAACTTGTTGATATCTGGCCACCAGTCTAACTATTGATACTTAACTTCTTCCAATGTTATTCTCCAATTGATTGGCTGATGGTTGGTCTCAGGGTCTTCCGTCCAATTAAAAAACAATTATAAACGTAATAGATAAATGAAATATTTTTTGGCAATAATGTTACTCGAAAATTATTTTTTTAATCACAAAAATTGCTTTTAATCATTTTATCTAAATGAATCATAATACAGCACATGAAACTAAATCGAGTTGCAATGGCAACACAAATGTTAAATTAATTTTAAATTCCTAAATAGTTAAACTGTAGATTACAAGAATAAAGTTAAAAAGGGTTATATTATTTGTAATTGAGTTTTAGAGATACCAGCGACGTCGAATTGTTAGATTTTAGATCCAACGGTTTACGGAGTTGAGCTGTTACAGAATATTACTTCAGTTTCAAGTTAAGTTTCGGTGCCAGAGTTAATCAAGAACTTCTAAAGGATTGTAATTTGTGTAGCTTTGTAAGACCAGTATCTTTAATTGACCGTTTCTATTCACTTTAATGAAATCATTTCTAATTTTATGATTTTTCTTTAATGAAATTTCTGATCTTTGTAGCAAGCGTAAGAAAATAAAACGCTATGATATATAACAATTAAAAATGTTAGTGGAGTAAAAAGTAACCTAATTTACTTAAAATATAATTCACGAAAAGAAAACAGACATCGAATTTCCTGTGACTGAATGAATAAAAATTTGCTTGTAATTGCAACGTGAAGACACTGAATTAATGTAATAGGACTTTTATTATATATATCTCTCATTATGAGGACTAATTAGAAGTATATTCATTCACTAATCTCCAACCACTGCTGGAATACTTCAGAGTAGCGTATACTTCAGAGCACTGATTTGTATAAGTGATCTACCAGTTATCTACCGTTTAGTGCAGAAGTTATTAGAACGTCTGCTGACGACACAGACATATTAGCATCAGGGAATAAAACAAAGGAATCGAAGATAAAATTACAGCAAGCTGCAACCGCAGTCAGTATGTGGATAATAAATAAATCGGTGCATATATAAACTTTACCTATAAAAGAAGAAATTACATTCTCATAATTTGATAGTTCCCACACTGGCAGGTAGAGTGTTGAAGATGGAGTGTTAAATCATTTTCACACGATCTGCTAGTTCTAGGGCTATAAAAAATAGTTCTTGTAGAGGTGTGAAAGGCACTAGTCAGAGTTATCTCATCTGAGAGTAATGAATTTCATCATTGTACAGCCAGATTCTATGGTGAATGAAGTGAAGGTCTCATTTTTTAGGGTGGAGGAAAGTAGATGCTTTTTAGAGAGCCTGGCATGCTGATAAGCATACTGTTCAACTCAGTGAGAAAGGCGATTGTAAACCACCTCACGCCTCGTTTTCCTTGATAAAGCATCTAATGGTGCAAACCACTCTTTCGGCTGGTAACCTAACCAACAACAGCTTTAGCAGCAATGGTGCTCAGAAAATTATTGTAAATGCTTCATACCACACCCACTACAGTGACAAGTACACCGATTTTCAGATGATTTCAGTAGCTAAAGAAGTGTGCATATCTGTCAAGAAGCAATATAATTAAGACAATATTGAGATCTTTTTCACAACCATTTCAACTGTTGCACTACTGTGATAATTAGGACTAAGCCTGTTGGTTTAGTGTGCTAAGAAAAAGGTTTTTTTAAATGTAAGGTATAAGTTTAATACAATTTAAGTTGTAGATAACATAATATACGCCATAAATATAATCTACTAAAATACTTCAAAGTTTATTCCGGTTATTTTCGTCGTCGGTTTGGTCGTTTATAATAATAAAACTTCATTTTAGAATTTAAAAAAATATGAATCAACGAATTAAATACCTACTTACTCTAACTATTGTAGTTTTACTTCTAGTATCACAGCAGACTACTTAAGTTAATTGATTGCTAAATGTTTTTAAAACTTGAGACTGATATAGCCATTTACCATCAAACTATTAATGAATAATTTCTACTTATAAACAATTATACCTTAACTGCCCGATACGAAGTACCTGTTTCAATTTACACGTGTTGTGTACACGTGTAGTAGTTTTCAATATTAATCACTTCATTTAACACTAGTTTTAGAAAGGTTCAACCGACACTCACTAATAACGTTGACTGCCTTCATGAACTGTTTACAGCTGACTTGCGCAAGAAAGTTGGCCGTTTTTATATACCCTACCTTAGAGTTCCAGGATGACAAAATTATACTAGATAAATAAATACACGAAAACCTGAAAAAAGTCTAGAGAACATATAACAGCAGAACCGATATAAGGGAATACAATAGACCTTACTTAAACTACCCACATTTTTGTCGAAAAATGCTTCTTCTAGATGTAGTTATAAAAAAATTCTTACTGTAATATGACTGTCCCGCGGTGAGTATGAGTGGCAGATTACGATATTTTATAAAATAAGACATAAATTCTATACTTTTAATATTTTGTTATTTGTTGTATGGAAACAGAATGTTTTTTATTTTTTATTTTTATTACGGTAGTTTATTTTTATTACTGTTGTATTGAGCTGCACAACTTCCGTCTTTGATTTTTAAATGGCGGAGGGTAATTTCACTCTAAGAAGAAGAGGTACCCAGTGATACATTCTCCATTCAAACTTCGGGTATTGTCCGTTATTCAGACCAAGAGGTCTCTATTCCATTTTTGCTTAAAAGGACGCATAGTTGGAAAGTTCCTTGTAGCTAGATCACGGGCTAGTTGGTTTTGATGGTCATCTAGTCTTACGTGAAATGTACTATAGGACGGGGTTAGCTCCTTTACTGTCGGAATTTTGAAATCGTCGTGGAGGGTTTTATTGCTTACATAAAAAGAAGCGCCAGAAGCAAGAATTTTGATTGAAAGGCTTGGATCGACTTTAAATTTTCTCTGCTGCTATTCTAAAGAGCTGGCCACCATAAGTCCAGATTGGTCTTAATCGGGATATGTACGAGTATATTAAAATCTTGGAGCGAAGGTTTAATCTTGATCGAGGGTTAATTAAGCAGAAAATATCGTACCACAGAATATGGGGAAAATTCTTAAGAGCACACACGTAAAAATTTATTCACATTGAAAAATTTTTTAATTTAAATACACTTTGATAAGTAATAATAACTTGAAACACTGAAATCTTTTAATAGATTTTTTTTAGTGCTGATATCATTAGTTTCCAAACGGCGTTATCATGCATCTATCTAATAGTAAATTTATATTAAATTCAAGATTGGTGTTTGAATATTTGAAGAATGTTCAAATAAACGTGGGTAGAGTGGCAACTATGCAGAACGACGTGTTTGAGTACTATGTGCTACTGGAAGGTACGATTGATACTATATGCGTTATTGAAAATTCATATTATATATGCGAAAACTGTATTAGTTATTTTATCCGACATTTTGAACAAAAAATTGATTTCCCAATCGATTTATATAAATTTTCTTCAATCATTTTTTAAAAGTGAAACTTTATCATTTTTATTTTATTGGTATTCAAGTTTTCATTAGTTACTAACAAGGACATAGTTTTAATTTAACATTATCAATTAACGTATCATAATCGGACAGTAGAAAGTTCAAAAATTTTACCATTGATTCGTTCATTGAATGGTTCACTCGGTAACTTAAATTTTATAATTTCGTTTTGCCTATCAAATCATAGTTTAATCTGAACTTTTTCATTGTTTGCTCTTTTACACAAAGTTTCTACATGGATGTTCTTGATGTCTCCAAATAACTACCGAAAGGATTTGTTTATCCAGAATGAAGTAATATACCTTCCCATTCTTTAAAATTTAAAATAGAAATATGTTTTATTTTTAAATGATCATGTCATTTACATAATCACGATAATCATCACATTTGCTTGTTGTAACATTTTACAGTTGTAAATAAAGAATTAAAGAGAAAAAAAAATGTACCAAAAATTATTTTTTCAAATTGATTTTCTTTTTTTGCTACCACCTTTATAATCTATTCGGGTAGAAAATAAAAAGTAGATGGGTTTGTATTAATTTTATCTATCTTGAGTAAAGAGAAATTAGTTGGATATCATACCACATTGCTTTAAATGTTTAATGATGTCTTTATTTTTGTTACTGAGTGTCGTTTGAATTATCTAGAAGTGAGATGGCCAGATGATTGGTATGTGATAATAGTTTTCTTTGTTGTTAGGTAGAGAAGTTATTAATTTCTTGATTAATTGAAGGAATGTTTAAATCTCTGTATACTATGTTGTTTGTTATATACCAAGGAGATATTGTGATTGCCTGCAGGATTTTGATGGAACCTGAGCAGAATTCCGATATTTAGATGGTATATTTAACGCTGTAATTAGATCCAATGTTTCCAGTTTGGTTTCAGGAATGTTCTGTACAACAGTAAATTACTGTTTAAAGTAATACTTGATTGTGAAACTGAAAATTACATATCACGGTAATAATGTACAAGATAATCATAAGGCCAATCTGTGCATATGGAGTTCAACTTTGGTGATCTCCTAAACCTTTATACACGAAAAATATACAAGATTCTGCTATTGATAACGCAATACCACCATTTAAGTCACAAACTTAATATTGCACAAAGACTTACAATTCCATACGTAAATAACGTCGCGAAACAACTATACAAGAAGATGTACGACAAATGTGAAATACATGACGACTCTCTCATACAAAACATGTACATTAGGGCGTTGCCTGGTGTTCAGCAGGCGTTTAAAACGCCTCTGGTCGAGGGATGTTTTTAGCAAATTTCAGAACTGTAGTAATGACTGCAAGCTCCAGCAAGTAATTAAAGTTTTTGAACGTCAATTTTAGAAATTGTTATAATATGTAATAACAGATACTTAATTTTCAATATAAATCTTTCAAAAAAAATAAGATGGTTTATTTTTATTACATTTTACGAGTTGCTAAGAATTCGTTAATATATTTTTAACAATAATTACTAAATTTGATAATTTTTTCAAAATTAATTTATTTGTTCGAGCTTTTTCAGTCACTACTGCGGTCTTATAATTTTGTCCTTACCTATGAAGATGAGGACACTCCGTGAAGTTAAGCCCTGATATAGATTTAAAGAGTTCTAGAATGTTATCAGAAATTTAAAAAAATATTTTTATTAATTTTTCCTTAAATTTCAGGAATGTGAAGTAGAACATGATATTTTTATATTAAATTAACTTATTTACTAATCTACGTTAGAAAATGATGTTCATTGCTTCATATAACTGTCATTTGCACTCTTGATCGGTTTGTTTGACGGTTCAATGAGCGGCAACCCACACAGCCGTATAGATCAATGAATGTTGAATTATTTTACTGAGAATTTTGAATAGAGTAACAAAATTTATGTCACTAACAATCACGCTGTAACAGAAATACTGATAACAGGTTAACAAAAGGGATTTCCCATTCTATAACTAACCAGCCCTTTAATAATGTATACATAAAATTATAGATTGTACTATTAATAGCTGTACTACACTGTGATATAAATGGTTTGAAAAATCTGTTGATATATCTTTAATTTTGTAGGAACAGACTTTATAAAATTGTTTAAATTCTCATTTTCTATATCATCAGTATCTGATATGTTCAAACGTATTCAAAATACTACAAAGTGATTTGATATAGCTTACTTAGTAAATTAGCAATTACTCCCAAACTGTCAGTGAGGTGTGCGTTTAATTCACGAGTTTATTATATTTCCCGGTTATCATAACTTCACTTCGTACTTTAATTTTTCTATATATTATTTAAAAAATTTCAGAATTATTGCAGCTCTTTAGAAAGGTGCAAAAACTTACCTGTTCTTACTCCCCTTAATTACCCCTTCTCTATCCCATTGTAGCAGGTCGGAATTCGATTGATATTTCCTAAATATTATGTAGATAATAAACAAAACTGATTTAAAATAAGTTTTAAAATAATAATAGCTTAAAAGTAATGATTTTTAAACTAACGTGGCCAGGTCTAAGGTAGTGGTTAAAACTTCGGTAATAGAGTAATGTCTCCTTTTAATTATTTTGGTAGCACTCTAACCTACAAAAACGACGTATTTGTAGCAAGCGTAATAGATTTCAGGTAGTATTTTTTAACAGTCATATAATGTTACTTTTAAATAAATACTAATATCATAATAACTGCGCTATGTTTATTTTTATTTTAATATTATAATTTAAATTGTAATTTTGCTCATTATTTTAAGATTTTCTGAATAACATTGTAGACATTGGAAATTAAATATAAAGACAGGCTTTGGAAAGAGAATATTCAAGAAGATTTCAAATATTAAAACTAAAGAGTACAGAATGAGATGTAAGAATTATGTTCAACAGATTCATCCAGGGAGAATCCTCCTGAATCACTGATTGTATTTACAATCAAATAATTACGAGTAGTTACTTCTTAAAACAGATAACAATTGTACGCTAACTGCCCGTCACGAAGAATCTACTTTAATGCACGACACATGAATAAACCGGTTTTTAAGAAACTCACTTCACCCTATTCGAAACAACACTAACAAAGAAATGGGTGGGCGCTACTTAGAATAGAATCTTCTTGAAGGATAAAGAAAATAATACTTTTATAAAACACACTAGTACACTTTACCCTGTTTTAGAAGGATAAAAGGCGAAGCGGCGCCTGTAAAACAATACATTACAGATTCAAAACACTAAGAGTAGAGGTAAAGAATTCTGCTCCACATAAATATTTAACCAGATCCAGGTATTCCAATCTGGATACTAAGACTCACAACGGAAGAACCTTGGAACGTTACATACGACACCCTTCACTTGGACCTTTGCATTTCCTTGCGTAAAAGAAATCGCAAGACAGTTTCATAAAAGATTTTTACTAAACTACAAAATCATTCAAATGATCTCGCTTAATACATGGCAATTAAAAATTTTCCGTATTTTTAACATCGTCGCCTTTGGTGTAACAATTTCTTTCAATAATATTGTGACAACATCTAAAAGAAAAGAGTGTTCGAGACTTCTCAAAAAGGACCGAGATTTAAAAGGTGTTAATTTAAAAAATAATAGTTGGTAGTAAGTAATAAATAGGGTTTCTAAGAAATAAAATTATTAGATAAAGTAATTATTATTAAAGTATTAGTAAAGTAAGTATTATTAAATAAAATAAGATTATTAGATAAAGTAAGAAATGAAGTAATAAGAGAGCAGATGCAGGCAAAAGAAACAATACTAAGTAGCATTGGGAGGAATCAGGTAAAATGGTATGGCCACCTTCGTCGAATGAATACGGAGAGAATACCATTGAAAACCTTTGAATGGACTCCAAACCAGCATCAGAAGCGGGGTAGGCCAAGGAAAATATGGATGACCAATGTTCGACAGGAGATGGAAGGTAGAGGATTGCGAGAGGGGGACTGGAGAGATAGGGAGCGATGGCGGAAGGGATGCGAGAAGCGACTCTAAGGTTGCAAAACTTGCTTCAAAAAAAAAAATATATATATATACAGGGTGATTCATGAAGTTCTCCCCCCACTTCTACAGCACATTGTACTAGTAAAAATAATGAAAAAATGTTATATAAACATAGGTCCGAAAACGCTTTGTTAGCGAGTTACAGCTAGCGAAAGATTTCGCCTGAATTCCTGGGCAAAGAGTAAAATAAAGCCATACTGAACTTTTGGAAAGGTTAATTAAGTAAGAAATGTCGTGGATTCTTATGTAATTTTACCTGATAAAGCTAATAAAATAGGTTTCAGAACTGTACCTGTAGTAGTTTTTGAGGGATTCACGGTTAAATGCAAAAAATTGGGGCACGAAACAATGTTTTTTTAAGTTTCATGTACAATAACTTTGTTAAATTGGTAATAAATACATAAAATCAACAAACATTAATTGTAGAGAATTTAATTCTGAGAAAATTGATATAATCAAAGTCTAAAATAAAACAGAAATAAGTATCAAAAAATCGATTTTATTCAGTATAATACATTACTAGTTTTAAGCAAAATTAATCAGGTTGGGCCAACCGTACGCACCTTTTTATAATAGATGTTCGAAAATGAGGCCATCATTATCAATACATTTTGCAGCACGTTTGTGTATTGCTTTTGTTGCGTTTCTTAATTTTTCAGGGCTTCCCTGTATCTGCACAGCCGAATCCATAATACGGGCAATTAATTCATCACGAGAATTCACTTTTGTCTTGTATACAATGTCTTTCATCCATCCCCAGATGCAATAATCCAATGGAGATAGATCTGGGGATCTTGGTGGCCAAGGGTTAGGCCCTCCACGACCAATCCAGTGTCCAGGAAATTGATGATTTAAATAAGCAGAAACGGCACGTGAAAAGTGGGGAGGTGCTCCGTCATGCTGGAAGTACAAATTTTGTCTGAGACGTAAAGGAACATTCTCTAACAGCTGCGGCAACTCTTCTTGAAGGAAATGCAAATACAACTCAGCATTTAGGCGTCCAGGTAATATGAAAGGTCCAATCAGCCGATTGTGCAAAAGGCCACACCAGACATTGACGCTAAATCAGTGTTGAAAGTTCTGTTCCACTACCTCATGTGGATTTTCTTCTGCCCATGAGTGTTCATTGTGCAAGTTATTGACACCATCCCGAGTGAATTGTGCCTCATCCGTAAACAAAATACGCTTGTAGAGTTGATTATTAATATTCAAAAAGTTGCAAAACTCCAAGCGAAGCGGACCATCCCCTGGCTGTAGATGTTGAACCTTTTGTTTATGAAACGGATAAAATTTGTTTCGATTTAGTGACCTCCACACCGTTGACTGCGAAACTCCTATCCGCCTAGAAATACGTCGTGTACTTACACCTGGACTGCGATGAACAGCATTAATAACAATATCATCATCAAGTTGGACAGCTCGTTCATAATTGGTTCTAGTACTTGGTAGTGATCCTGTTTCCCGAAGAGTACGAAAAGTTCCTGAAATTGTTTTGGTATCTGGAATCCTCCTATTAGGGTAACGTAGTTCATATTCTACTACAGCAGCTCTAGCATTACCATTACAATTTATTTAACAGTTCATCTTGTTTTCTCAATTTATCTCATCATTAAGGAACAAACATTTTGTTTTTGTTTTATTTTAACTAAATACCGTACGGTATTTCTTTACAGATAGTAATGTATTATACTGAATAAAATCGATTTTTTGATACTTATTTCTGTTTTATTTTAGACTTTGATTATATCAATTTTCTCAGAATTAAATTCTCTACAATTAATGTTTGTTGATTTTATGTATTTATTACCAATTTAACAAAGTTATTGTACATGAAACTTAAAAAAACATTGTTTCGTGCCCCAATTTTTTGCATTTAACCGTGAATCCCTCAAAAACTACTACAGGTACAGTTCTGAAACCTATTTTATTAGCTTTATCAGGTAAAATTACATAAGAATCCTCGACATTTCTTACTTAATTAACCTTTCCAAAAGTTCAGTATGGCTTTATTTTACTCTTTGCCCAGGAATTCAGGCGAAATCTTTCGCTAGCTGTAACTCGCTAACGAAGCGTTTTCGGACCTATGTTTACATAACATTTTTTCATTATTTTTACTAGTACAATGTGCTGTAGAAGTGGGGGGAGAACTTCATGAATCACCCTGTATATATATATAACGCACAAATGGTTATGTATAGTGTAGGTCAGCCTATTGTTGTGCAGCGACCTGAAGGAGCTGGGTATCTATTTAGATAATTGGCTCTTTTTGTAACCATTCTATTCAATTATAATGAGTTGTTTAAATTTTGTAAAAACTTGTATTTTTATTATTATATCGAAAATCTCTGTTCTTCTCGTGACTTCTATAGTGTCATCTATATAAGGAGCACGCCGATTAATTTGAAGTTAGTTGAGATTTTGATCTTCGACGAGTGTACATTGCGTGGTGCTTGACGGTTAAGTTTGGAGAAGACAAGCGTTACTGTGTATTGTTTAACGTTATTTTCGTATCTTTTATAAGAAGTCTTTAGTAAATTGGTTTGGTTAAATTTATTTATTGTTACTGGTTAATTATAATTAGTTTGTTATTTATTATAAGTGCATTAATTGTAATCTACTTGTAGATTTTAGACACTTCATTAATTGTTATAAATACTTGACTTCTAAACTACAGTGTGTTAATTATTTAATTAATCCAGATCCCGAAAAGGAACTTAGAGATAAGTGTCACAATATTCTGTGGCTATTTCATCATCATCACTATCGTGCTTTACCATTTTCTTCATCGTTGGCACTACCATTGTTCTTCATAAATTTTATCTCCATGGTCACAAGATGACTAAAACATTCTGGAGGAAACACTGATGAGTGTAGCTCCTCATTCCATGCTTACTAGTGCTTTCTTTCTCCATTATAGTGTTTATACTATAATGTATAGTTCTATTTGAATCACTTGTTTGATAAATCATCCATGTCAATTTTTATAAGGAGATTTAACCTGCAGAAAATTCATTTTAGTTTGAGGAACAACATTAGAAAGATTTTTATGGTCATTAGCAGAAGAAGATGACAAGCCCTAAGTAATTAGTACTATATATTTTTTCTTAAAATTAAAAAGAATAAAAAAATTAACTACATTTTTAATAACACAATATAATCTTAAACATATATTTTGTAAATTAATATTATAATATAAATAGACTGGAGTGTCCTAAGTAAAACCAGTTGCATTAGGTCTACTTATTTCGTCAATGTGCATTTGTTTGAGAAAAACCATCAGTCTATCCTGGGAAATTCCCTCGTCTAATATTATTCATTCAAAATTAGATAAAATTTTAAAAATTAATTCATTACTTTTAAAGAAGTACTTCAAATTCATGTAAAATAATTTTCAGAAATTTTTATCAATAAAATTAGAACAATAGTTTCAGTATTGCCTGAAAAATCACTTGCGTTGGACTCGTGTTGTTTCTCTAACAAGCGATTCAGTTTTAGAGTATAACTATATTTCTTTTAGTAGATTGAATGTTAAAAACAAACAACACGCTTAAGTTCACTTACACTGAAGCACCATTCGATCAAAACACAACTGTTCAACCGGCAATTGCCACAATATTATTTATTGTAGGTATTTTTTTTATTAAAATTACAAAACAGTATTTCTAAAAGTAATCAAATAGTAAAATTTTGCATCTACGTTGCCTAAATGTATAAAAAGTGTACATTTTTATCATAAATAATTTTAACAAGATATCTTCATGTTTACGTATTTTTTACTGAGCTTTTGGAAAAGGTTTTGTATTTTTTTACATTCTGTGACCTTTGCTTTTACATAGACCTAATATACCTATTGCACCATACGTTTTAAATTAGCATTCATTAATTAAAGAGTTTGATGTTTCTCTCGTCACACACTTTTTATTTTCATGTTGAAAATACTGTTTTCAAAACTTTGGGAGGTAGGTTAGCTTTATACCAAAATGCTTTTAGCCGTTCCTGTATGAACAGTTACAAAAAAAGAATCGTTTTAAACTTTAACATTATTTCATAAATAAGCAATTGTATAGCAGAAAAAAAAATCATTATTTTGAACATTTTATTACAATTTATTTTTATAAATATTAAAGAAATAGTTTTTTTGTTTTATGAAAAACGGGTTTTTCACCCAATCTACACGCTTTCAGACCCCCAAGAAACATGTTTTTAGCGATTTGTCTGTGTGTGTCTGAACAGAATATCTCAAGAACAGAACATCGTATGTGACTTTAAACTAGGCACTTAAGTTAGATACCACTAGAGGACCCAACACAAACATTTTTATCAAAATCGGTCAACCTGAAGTAGTAGTATATTCGTGTCATTTTTCACTTTCTTGCGATTTTCTCAAAAACGGGTCTTACGATTTTTTTAAAAATCGCCTTATTTACTAAATTTTTATGCTCAACAAGATAAGGTAGATTTCATGTCTGCTGAAATTCTTGAAGAGTAAAAATTTATTACTCCTATTTTAATATTTTTAGTTGTTTTTACTACGCTTGCACTCTTGGTTATAATTTTAATATTTGTTTCAGTGATTAAGAAATAATGACTACATATATATATATTATATACCCTATTCAGCTTAAGCTTCATTGACCCTGTCAATGTCGTCCTACCGTGGAACGTATAGGATGCTTCAAGGTAATATTGACATTACTATAAGACAACAATAGTAAGTTACGATGTTATTCATCCACGTTTCGTCGAGGTGATAAATTGTTCGTCATATTTTCCTAAACTCTTTTTCATTTTTCTTAAATATTATCTTCTCTAAATAAATTAAATATTATGTTCTCCAAAATAATATGTCATCCCTTTCCGTTGTTATAGTTTAGGGCACTAATTTTAAATACCTAAAATCGATTATTTTTAAAATGATATAAAATTATGTTCTTTTAAACGTAGGTAAATCGGTGTCCTCATTTTTAACTGACAACATTTCATTTAAAATTGGAGTTTATTTAAGTCAGAAAAGAACTATACACTTCAAATATAATTTCCAAATTCATCCCACTGCTTCATAACAGGTTTGCTTCTTTTAGTTTCTTGTTTGGTGATAGAAGTTTACCTGTGTGTTTAATTTCGTTCCTGATACTGTAAACACTGAATGTAGATAATACCAGTCAACTCCGATGTTATTTTTGTTCAATATCTTTAATTGTTAAAGAGGAATTTTTTTATACGCAGGAAATTAAATACATTAATTATTATTTTTTCCACTTTTTAAACAATGCCATTTGAGTCACCTGAGTTTTTGTTATGTACCACACATAGACACATCCTGCGGTATTACCACTACAAACGCATTTATAGGATAGCTGTTAGAACGAATAGAGTATAGTCACCAATTTGATTGAAATCAAACTAAAAAGAGTAAAAAATTATAATGATTTTCCCTTATATTCTGCATTTTTAAGTGTATAAATACATTTTATACAAAATGACTGAAGATGCATGTTCTGGAAAGATTTTAACAGACTTAGTTTCAGTTTTTTACTTTCTCTTGCCTATATGAATATATAGGAAGGAAAGTATTGTTTTCATGTCGATTTTTCGAAACCGAGTTTTCACCGGATCTATACGTTTTCAAACCCCCTGAACCCAAAAAACATGTTTTTTAATGATTGGTCTGTGTGTCTGTGTGTGTGTAAACAAAATATCTCAAGAACGGAACATCGTACGAACTTGAAACTTGAAACTTAAGTTACATACCCTTACCGGACCCGACACGAACATTTTCGTTAAAATCGGTCAAACGGAAGTAGTAGTTTATTCGTGTCATTTTTCACTTTTTTGCGATTTTCTCAAAAACTGGTCCTACGATTTTTTTTAAAATCGCCTGGTTTACTAAACTTTTTATTCTCTACAAGATAGGGTAAACGTCATGTTTGCTGAAATTCTGGGTGGGGCTGTTTTCAAGTAAAAACATAGTTTTTTTAAGATTACGGCTTTAATATGCAATTTAGCGAAAAAATGTATATTATAAAAGTTGTAGAGAATTTAAAAACCTACAACTTTTATATTAACATTTTTTTGTATAACGCTTAGTTTAGCAGTAATTGGCAATTTTCTGATTTTTTCTCACGAAAACGTGTGAAAAATCGATTTTTTTAAGATTTCGGCCTTAGTATGCATTTTATAATAAAAACGTATATAATTAAATATATAGAAAATTAAAAGATCTGCAACTTTTATTTAGAACATTTTTCTCTACAGAGCCTAGTTTAGCGTGAAATAGTGATTTTCCGTATTTTTAAGCCAAACTGAGTTCGATTTTCATTTTGCGTTTTCACTCATGATTAAAATAAGGTTGTTTATTGAGGTGAGTTTTTGTTTATTTCTAATGTTACATTATATTGTTAATTATGCATTGGCAAGAGAAAGTTGTGTGAGTGTTTCACACCAGATTTTTTATTTTGTATAATTAGATTGTATAATGCGTGTATTGGTCATCGCTGGTAAGTGTGCCCCTGTAAGCAATGCATTGGACGCGTTTCGAGTGTGCATGGGATTGCAGGGATTTTATTATGTCTCTTATACTATTACAGCCGAAAATATCGTCGCCACTGTTACTAATAATATAATTCCGTAGCATGCAAACAAATTAGTAGTTCATAATTTTTTTTAATAATAATTTATATAATAATAGGCTACAGAATTTTTCTAATTAAATTGTTATTTATAAAATTATTCATCGCTGATTTAATTAAATAATTTTTGTGTTAACGTCTTCAACCAACTAATACTTCAATGCTCGATTAATTTCACAGCTCGCATACTGTAAACAAATTCATTTTCTTATGGTTACTCTCTCCTGTATGGGCCACTTATCAGAGAGATCCTTTGATATATACAGTTGTCACATGAAAAAACCGGATGAACAATCAATACAAAATAATTCAATTCTAACAAAAAATATTTGAAAAATTATTAACCGCACGTAAAACAATCTTGGATTCAAAGGAAGTACACATAATTGTAAGGCAACTAAAAATGATCAACAACGCAACAACACGTGAACCAGATCACGGTACTGTACTGGCAGAGCATCAGACCAAACAATTATTTTAGAATTGAATAGTTTTACTCATGGTTTACTAAAAGCAACCTAAGATAAAAGAATAGAACATGGGATTTTGACTTTCTCCGTTTCGCACCGCAAGGGCATATTTACGAGCTCTGAACTATAGTTGCAGAAAAAATAATGTCGAAGAAGGAAGAATATAAATAAGTAACAAAAATAGTAAATATAGAAAGTTAGCAAAATTTACATTAGTTTTACAATAGAAAAATTGAAAATAACTAAATTAGGAGAAATTAGAGATAATTTCTTTGTAAAAGGAAAATAAATTCTTAATGTCTGAGGTAAATGAAGTTCAGTATTCACAGTGAAGTCAAAACGAAAGTAGCTTTGTATCAGTAAGGTTAGACGTTAAGAGAAGAAAGGTGTACGCAAAAGGGAAAGGTGGGCGGACGGTAAAAGGGATGACTGTCCACAAGACGGATGCTTCTGGCCATCCCTTGACCTTTCTCCTCTCTAATCTGACGGGTGCTACTCTACTCTTTACCACTACCTCTAAGCTTAATCCCCTTAAGTTAGTCTAATTAACGCAGATCTGACCGTTTAACCTTATAACTTCCTTAAAAACCAACCCTTCTAGTTCAATCTGTCTGCTACATTTCACTACCGTCTATAAGGATACTATTCACAAGGTCCATTTCACACACACATTCTAAACACACTTGCACACTTTGTGTATCACTTAGCATCAATTACTCTAGACATTTTGCAGCTTATGTAGAATGCATTTTATGTCACATTGAATTTAACTGATATTTAACGAAAAGTAATTAAAAAATAGCTTTATATTAGTGAAATTAAATTAATCAATATTCTTATAAAATTATATTAAAATTGAAGTAAACATTAAATTTATTACATTACAAATAAAATCAAAATTTAAATTAAAATAGAATTAAGAGGTAAATCAAATCAACTTAAAAGTTTTTCTTAGAGGCAACCAAAACGGTTTTTCGCCTCTAAAAAAACAGATTATCAGGCTACACTGTTTACACTGCCATGTAAGCTATTTAAAACAAACTTTCTTGTTTGTTTGTTGTTTATTTTTTTTAAATCCCTAATGTGTGTACGTTGCAATCTGTTCAACTCAGAACAATAAGCAACCCCATGACCCAATGAGATGAGGATAAATGTATGATGTGTAAATGTCTTTTACAGATTCAGGCCGACCATTCCTGAAACAGTATGGTTTACTGAACCCCAACCATCAAAGTACACCGGTAACCACTGACTAGCATTCAAATGCGTATAAAAATAACTACCTTTACTAGGATTTGAACCAGGAACCTTCGTCTCCAAAAATCAGCTGTTAAACAGCTGATTTTGGCGACGACTTTACCTCTAGACCAACCCGGTCGGTCTAATAAACCCGGTGGTTTAATATTACTTTTTAATAATTTAAAGTCGTATCAACAGCTGGGTGATTAGCGACTACGGGATATTTAACAGTGGGTTTTAACTTAACGGTGTGTTTTTTTTTATTTACATATTTATCTATAATTCGTTCTTAAATGAACATTAAAAGAATTGTTGCAAAGATAATTAACGAAAAGGTATCAGCGGAGACACCTTTAAAAAACACTGTTTACAGACGCATAAAAATTATAGATAAAGTTGAATGTAATGGGCTGCGTCCATAAATCCTAACCCATAAGGAGGTCTCAGAGCGAAAATTCTTATTCGTTAACCTTAAAAATAAACTTTGTAGTGTTGTTAAACTGTTGTCTAAAACGGGTTTAGTAGGAGCAAAACAATAAAGCTTAAGTTTCACTTGAAATCAAAAGAACAATACGATGATAAATCCTCTCTGAACACTAACATAGTTTTCGGATGAATGATCCCTTTTCAAAGAAAACTTCTCATCGCATTTTATTTCAATCTTTTTGTCGTTTTACATTTCACAATCTAGTATACTTGTCTTTGATATGTTTTGAAACTTCGTTAACTTTATTTTTATTTTTATTATTTCAAATACTAAACTAATAAAAAAGTTCTATAACTTAATTTAACTAAAAGTAAATAAGTCAACAAATATTACTGCTTGGATCAATTAAATGTTAGTGGTGAATTTCAAAATAAATAACGGATATCTAAAATAAATTTTCAGATAATTTCGATTTCTAAATTTATGAATACTCTTATAGAGTGCGTCTTAATTAAGAACATCAATCAAAATTCTTTTGTGAATTAATTTGTACTGGTCAGTTAGTACTAGTTTATTCTTAACCACCAATTTCACAGTTACATTAACACTTGTAGTCTTCTTTTGCGATGATTTGTATCAGTATTATTATTACTATAGAAGAACTCAGTAAGAATTGGAAGCAAATATGAAGAAAAGACCTTGTTATTTTAAACCAAGTAATAATTCCTCAAAGCCATCCTGTTTGTTATAAAATACTAAATAAATATTACCTTTTCCTCTTCCATTTTCTTATCACAAAAAATATAATATATTTTACGGAAAACATCCTTTAATTAATACCATGTACGCAATCTGTGTCCTCACCAAAAAACCATTCAATTTTCATTTTCGTAGATTTTTCTTTGACGGTGTTTATAGATATCCAGTATCATTTTTATTTTAACAGTACAAAACATAACCTTTACTCTTGCCTTTCTTCTGAATTTATTTGCAAGTAACCGGAAAATTACCGTCAACTTATCTTTTTGTTGATCAGAAGATTTCTTATCAATAATGTAAAGCGGAACCGCATGTTCTACTGCAGAATTAAGTTCATCTTAATTTAGATTCGTTAAGAAAATTTAGACAACTTGTAAAATAAAATGTTGGTTGCTGAAGAATAAAAAAGATCTTTATTTCAGATAAGTAAGATTTTCGAAAAAGTAGCTAAATCATTTCCCACATATTACATTCCACTAGAAATCAATTTTGTTTCCAACTAAGTAGAACTTATTACTTATAAATAGCAACCACGTTTTCTAATGTTTACAATCTTAAATTAAGCACCGCTTTTAATAATGCTTAATTTTTTAGAAACGTAATTTTTGTCAGGAAAATATAAATAACACGCTGTAATCACATTCTGTTTACATTGTCTGCAACTACTAACTTACTGGTGAAATGGCGGGTTATATAAAGGGGGAGAGAATTAATCAGAAAAATAAATTAATAATCCATTGAAATCTAGTTTTTTTTTTTTTTTTTTTTTGGTTTAACGTCCGACTAGGATACAAGATAGGAGAGATGATAGGATTTCTAAGAAATCTTGAAACTAATAATAAAAATTGTATGCACAAATGATTCACTAAAGAAATAGATAAAACTGAATAACAAAAAAAATAGGATAAATAGTATCATAAGGGGTGCAATACAACTCTAACTTTTATAGAAAACAATTGAATAAAAGTAAGCTACTATTACGTAAAATAATTAATGGTAATTCATACAAAAAGATTGTTACTAACACTATTTAAGAAACATTAATGTCATATTTACACTGTACTACTGACCATTATTTATGTAAACATATTGTGACAATATCGAAAAGAAAAGAGAGTTTGAGAACGATCGAGAGTTTAAAAAATGTTAACGTAAATATTGAAAGTAATAAACATAGTGTTTTCCGAGAAATAGAAGTATTATGTGTAATATAAATGGTATTGTAATAGTGTATGTGGTACAGATTTATTTTGTACGGGTATTGTGAGAGCCGGGTACCTATTTAGATAATTGGCCTTTTTGTAACACTTCTGTTCAAAATTATAATTTGTTTACAGTTGTTAAGATTTATCCAGAAGTCGTCATAAGGATTTTGTATTATATTATTATAGTACAACCCTGTTAATTCGTCACCCGTTAATTCGTCACATTCGATAATTCGTTACCCTTCTGGAAAGCTTGTGATTTTTTTTTAAAACAACATTGGCACTTAATAAGTTTCTGAATGATAAATTTTAAGTAAATTTTTAAAATTTCGTATTTGGGAATAATAAGTAAAATAAAAATATATTCAGTACGCTATGACCACTAATTCGGTGTATAAGCGTATCGGTGGGACATGACAACAAGATGGACTTCCGGTCGCCAAGAAAACTCCCGGTGGTTGTTTTAATCATAAAAAATATACAGGTCTACAAAAAGTGTTTTGACACATGTTTCTAGTTAATAAATTTTTAAAATTTCGTTTTAGAAAAAGTTAGTAAGTACAAATATGTCCGATACGCTGGTACCACCCATTCTGTGTAATCGCATATAGGCGGGGCATGACAACAAGATGGACTCCGGTCGGCAAAATGACTCCATATGGTTGTTTTTAAAATTAAAAATTATACAATTTTATGAAAAGTGTTTTGATATATTATTTTTCTAGGTGAAATTTTAGGTAAATTTTTAAAATTTCTTATTTGGAAATAGTAAGTAAAAATATGTCAGGTACGTTGGTACCGCCCATTCGCTGTAATCGCGTAATGGTGGGGCATGACAACAAGATGGACTCCCGGTCGCCAAGATAACTCCCGGTGGTTGTTTTAATCTTAAAAATATACAGGTCTATAAAAAGGGTTATGATATATTATGTTTCTAGATGAAATTTTAAGTAAATTTTTAAAACTTCGTATTTGGGAATAATTAGAAAGAAAAACTATATCTGGTACGCTGGTACCGTCCATTCAGTGTACCGTGTATCGGTGGGACATGACAACAAGATTGACTCCCGGTCGCCAAGATACCTCCCGGTGTTTGTTTTAATCATAAAAAATATACAGTCTACAAAAAGTGTTTGGACACTCGTTTCTAGGTAATAAATTTCTAAAATTTCGTTTTGGGAAAGTTAGTAAATACAAAATATGTCCGGTACGCTGGTACCGCCCATTTGGTATACTCGCATATCGGTGGGGTATGACAACAAGATGGACTCCGGTCGGTAAAATAACTCCACGTGGTTGTTTTCAATCTTTAAAATTACAGTTTTATAAAAACCGTCTTGATATGTGTTTCTAAGTGATAAATTTTAAGTAAACTTTTAAATTATCGTATTTGGGAATAGTTAGTAAAAATAAACAAGTTGGGTACGCTTGTACCACCCCTTTCGGTGTACTCGTGTATCGGTGGGGCATGACAACAAGATGGGTTCCCGGTCACCAACATAACTCTCTTTGGTTGTTTTTATCTTAAAAACCATACAGGACTATAAAAAGTGCTTTGATATATGTTTCTAGGTGATAGATTTTAAGTGAAGTTTGAAAATTCCGTATTGATGAATAGTTAGTAAGAAAAAATATGTTCGGTACGCTGGTATTCGGTGTATATACGTATCGGTGGAACATGACAATAAGATGGACTCCAGGTCGCCAAGATAACCCCCGGTGGTTGTTTTAATCATAAAAAATGTACAGGTCTGTAAAAAGTGTTATGATATATTATGTTTCTAGGTGAAATTTTAAGTAAATTTTTGTATTTGGGAATAGTTAGTAAGTACAAGTGTTCTTCGAAACGGGAAATACAGACTTCTTCAGTTGATAATGGAAGGAAAGATAGCAGGAAAGCGCCGGCCGGGCAGATGGAAAGCGTCCTGGCTGAAGAATTTGTGAGATTGGTTTCGTCTCAACTCCACGTCACTGTTCCGAGCAGCTGTTTCGAAAGTTAGAATAGCAATGATGATCGCCAACCTCCGACGCGGAGACGGCACTTGAAGAAGAAGAAGAAGTAAGTACAAATATGTCCATTTGCATGGTACCGCCCATTCGGTGTAATCGCGTAATGGTGGGGCATGATACAAGATGGACTCCCGGTCGCCTTGTCACTTTAAACCTTAAAACAAGAAATATGCGTTTGTGTTTACATCGTTTGTATTATTACTCCTATATATTTAACAAATAGATCTCCACAAGAACTAAATATAATTATGACTCCTAACATCTCCTGTACGTACTTAGTTCCTCTTCCTTATAACCTTTGCGTTTAACCAATGTTACAGCCCTACAAGTAAATGTTTGCAATCGGATATACTATTTAACAGTAAAATTTAAATTAATAATGTAATATATTGTGACACTTGTCTCTAAAGTCCGTTTCGGGATTTGGTTAAATTAAATAATTAACCCTCTAAAGTTTAAAATTACAAGTAAAAATAAAGTTTAAAATTTAGATCACAAGTATTTATTACAACTAAGAATTAGGCTACAATTAAAAAAGTGATTAAAATCTACAAGTGTATTGCAATTAAATTATTTAATAATTATTAGTTAATTATTATTGGTTAATGATTAACTAATACAATAAATAACTCAATATTACTAACAAAAATTATATAGCACAAACGTTAAACAACACACAGTAACGTTGACTTTTTCTAACGTAACCGTTAAGTACTACGCGATTCACTCACTCAAACACAGACAAATCAAGACTAAAATAGACCTTACAAAAACCGGCGCTTATATAAGTGGGCTAATGGAGAGTTCGAGAAAAGACAGAAATTTTCGATATACATAATAAAATACAAAATACTTCTGACGGCTTCTGGATAAATCTTAACAACTGTAAACAAATTATGATTGAACAGAAGTGTTACAAAAACTTGTGTTACAGAAGTGTTACATTTATATTAAATCATTTTTATAGACCTGTATATTTTTAAGATTAAAAAAACCAACGGGAGTTATGTTGGCGACCGGGAACCCATCTTGTTGTCATGCCCCACCGATACACGAGAACACCGAAAGGGGTGGTACTAGCGTACCCAACATATTTATTTTTGCTAACTATTCCCAAATACGATAGTTTAAAAGTTTACTTAAAATTTATCACTTAGAAACACATATCAAATCAGTTTTTATAAAACTGTATAATTTTAAAGATTAAAAACAACCACGTGGAGTTATTTTACCGACCGGAGTCCATCTTTTTGTCATGCCCCACCGATATGCGAGTACACCAAATGGGCGGTACCAGCGTACCGGACATATTTTGTATTTACTAACTTTCCCAAAACGAAATTTTAGAAATTTATTACCTAGAAACGTGTGTCCAAACACTTTTTGTAGACTGTATATTTTTTATTATTAAAACAAACACCGGGAGTTATCTTGGCGATCGGGAGTCCATCTTGTTCCCACCGATACGCTAATACACCGTATTGGTAATACCAGCGTACTGAACATATTTTTATTTTACTTACTATTCCCAAATACGAAATTTTAAAAATTTACTTAAAATTTCATCTAGAAACATACATTATAACACTTTTTATAGAGCTGTATATTATTTAAGATTAAAACAACCACCAGGAGTTATCTTGGCGCCCGGGAGTCCATCTTGTTGTCATCCCCCACCATTACGCGATTACACCGAATGGGCGGTACCAACGTACCGGACATATTTGTACTTACTAACTATTCCCAAATACGAAATTTTAAAAATTTACTTAAAATTTCATCTAGAAACATACATCATAACACTTTTTATAGACCTGTATATTATTTAGTCTAAGATTAAAACAACCACCGGGAGTTATCTTGGCGACCGGGAGTCCATCTTGTTGCCATGCCCCACTATTACGCGATTACAGCGAATGGGCGGTATCAACGTACCGGACATATTTGTACTTACTAACTATTCCCAAATACAAAATTTTAAAAATTTACTTAAAATTTCACATATATAATTTGTGCTATATAATTTTTGTAAGTAATATTGAGTTATTTATTGTATTAGTTAATTATTAACCAATAATAATTAACTAATAATTATTAGTTTATTTATTAAATAATTTAATTGCAATATACTTGTAGATTTTAATCACTTTTTTAATTGTAGCCTAATTCTTAGTTTTAATAAATACTTGTGATATAAATTTTAAACTTTATTTTTACTTGTAATTTTAAACTTTAGAGGGTTAATTATTTAATTTAACCAAATCCCGAAACGGACTTTAGAGACAAGTGTCACAATATATTACATTATTAATTTAAATTTTACTGTTAAATAGTATATCCGATTGCAAACATTTACTTGTAGGGCTGTAACATTGGTTAAATGCAAAGGTTATAAGGAAGAGGAACTAAGTACGTACAGGAGATGGTTAGGAGTCATAATTATATTTAGTTCTTGTGGAGATCTATTTGTTAATTATTATAGGAGGAATAAAACAAACGATGTAAACACAAACGCATATTTTTTGTTTTAAGGTTTAAAGTGACAAGGTTAAAGTGAAAGGAGCGTAATCTTGCTTAGCAAAATGTACACATCTACTGGGGTATTCCCTTGTAAAGCTGATTATGACGGTTAAAAGGAATCAAAAGTCAACATAACCCCCAATGTGATGAGGAGTGAACAGCTAGCGTAATTTGTGTTTGCGTTGGCCCTTCCTTAACTTCGTCATACTATCATCTTCCAAGTTCTCCTTGCTTACTGCAACCAACTATCCTGTTCTTTAGAAGTTTATGTTGATTTTCAAACGTTATTTACTGATCAAAGTTTAACTGAATGAAGATGAAGATAGTTATCACACTTGAAGTAATTGAAGCGATTAAATTAAGTTTTAATTGATTGTAAATATAATTTTTAGTCTAATTATTTGTAAATATTGAAACATATTTGTGTGGATTGTGATAGTGTAAAAGAGTAAATTATGTTTCATAGTAAATAGTAGGTCTACCTTTAACAGTAGCTTTATATGAATTGCTGTTATTTATGTATTATAATAGTTAATTATTTTTATTTCATATGATATTTTTTATAAATGATAGTTATATTGTATCCAAAAAGCTATTACTCTACAATTTTTCCTTTTTATTGTAATGCATTTATTTATCTCTTTGAATTTCTTCATATTATTTTGTAGGTTTCTCTATTATTGACCCTTTAACTGTTGTTAAACGGAACTTCAACATTATTAGGCTTAATTAAATTTAAGATATTAGTAATATTGCTAAAATATTCAGATTTCCTCTTTTACCGGGTGTTTTATTTATTATGCGGTACTGTACACTGTTGACGTTGACCTAGTGTGGTCGATATTTTTGTTGTCATTTTTAGTTGAAGTAGATAGAGAACTGTAGTGATTGTTATTATGTAAAGCTCTTAGCTGGTCACAATAGCAACTTTCTACTACTTGATCTGCTATAATGCTTTTCACGGTGAGCTCTGCTGTTCGACACGTTTAAACCAATCAGAACGTTTGCCAGCGTTGGCAGAGTGTGTAAATGTATCAGCTTGACAAACATTACACGCGCATGCGTATAAGAGCCACAGTATTGTATCACTCATGTATTGTATTACTCAGTATTGTATCATATTATATATATAAGTATTGTATCACTCAGTATAGTATCACTCGTGTATTGCATCTCGTATTGAACTGATCGATGATAGAGCGCGTTAACATACAATACTTTATAATATAATCAGCTGGTTGTATGTTCATAGGTAACAATATTGTTATTGAAAGACGAAAAAAATGGGCAACGTTGCTAGCAAGTCATTGGCTAGCTATGAACTGGGTATGGGGCAATGCGTACGTTTAGATCCCATTAGCTTTGAAAAATAGTAAAGTGATAATCTCATCACATAATTTGTTTGTTTAATTTTTCTTAAATTCATATACTTTTCTGTATTAGTTTATGTCAACTCATATTATTTATATAACAACAATTCATAAAAAGTAAAAATTGTTTACTAACAGCAAAAATTATACCTGTTTCCTAGTGATTCTGTTATTTATTTATTTATTTACATTCAGATTAATTTATACATGTAATAAACACCCTTTAAATCTTTAAAGAAGAGCATTCCTGCAGCTTGAACTCTACTTATTTTGGTACTTCTAAACACGCACTGTTCTGAACCATTAAATAGTGTAGGGATAACCATAATGTCACCTAAATTTTAACAAGAAAACCTAATTTTTAAACTTCTTATTGCCTCACATATTGCTTTGACCCTGTCTAATTTCCGATATCAATGTATTTTTAAAGTATCAGTAACAACCCAAATCACTGGAATATGCCACGTGCATAAAATTATTCTCCCATACAGGATAACTGTAGATCTCACTAACTCGCACCCCGAACACTTTTTCACTTATCGTAACCACCTTACCACCAAACTGTTGTGTCAATGGGAAATAAAATCCTAATTACAGTCATCTTCATTTATGAATAATTAAGTATTTATTAAAACCTTAAATATACATTAAAATCGATTTGCATTAGCTGTCATTACCAGTATGATAAAAATATTTTTCCAAGATTTTTTAGAATAACATTTTTTGCCAAAGTAATCCTATTACCTACACAAATTTATGCTTATTATACTTCAATAATTGATGTAACAATTATTTCAATAATTCATCTGAATATCCAAAAGGGAGAAATTGTTAAGGAAGACTGTCAACTTAATATAATATTAACGTTCCCCTCTGCCTTTAGAAGAGACATCTAGTTCATGCAGACTCTATTGTTATTTTAATAAAAGTCTTGAAACTTAACTATTGTACGTGCTTCATCTAACTGATTACAAGAAGTTATTCAATTATACTCTCTTAGCGTAACTTTAAGACTTAAGTTCATGTCGTTATATTGTTAAAATTATCTGTCATCTATTATTTAGAATTAATTGCCAGTAATTTTACATTATCTTATAACTGTTATACGTATTGTTATTTAATTTTTAAAATATAATTCCAATACCTAAACAGCTGATAATTTTAAAGAATCTACTCTGAAAAAGTATTCTATAATCCAGTTAATTCATTCTACTCGCTTGTCTCATGAGTAATTCATTCAATCGATATCATATTAATTATTATGAATGCAATTTTATTGATTATGACAACATCTGTCATTCTTCAACGCACGGTAAAGATAAAAGAGCCAGCAGCCCCGATAGGATAAAAACCTTGCAGTCACTTTTAGTAAAGTTATTCTTCTTTGTTTCTTTTATAGATTAATTTATTCATTTCTAAAGGCTTCTTCTTGTTTTGTACCATTGATCCATGTACCATTGGCATGTACCATATACAATTAGATCCTTTGTATCACTTCATGTCTACGCACTTATTGAATATAATATCTATCATTCACGTGAAAAAAGAGAAATGTTTGGCATTTTTTAATGGTTTACTTAATTCATGGTTAGTGTTCATGGTTATTTTGCATCTGCATAAAAACAACCAGCTAAAATGTTTTCAAATCATCCCATTTGTACTTTTAATTTGTTTTAAGTAACAGAAACGAACAAAAACTGTATGTTCAACTGTAAAAAAATCTATTTGTAAATATTTTAGAGAAATTTCATTTTTAAAATTCATAATCTAAAAGTAATGTTAATTAAGACAAAACTGCAGCTATTGTTTTAGATTTGTCCATTTAATTTATTAAGGAACTGTATAAAAACAACCAGCAAAAATGTTAACTAAATTTAAAAAAATTAATTAATTAACTAACCGCGTTAATGGCTTTAAGAACGACACCACCCAATGATAGCTCTACTGATAAAGATAAAAGTGTTCAATTTTATTTTATATTTTTGTAAGCACCATAAATGTTAGAGTTGCGATAATGTATCATCTCTCTACTCCGTCGGCGTTTGGGTCGTCTTTGTGCGATTCCCGATAGGTCTGCAGAATTCATGTTGCATATTAAGGGATTTCACCCATAACTGGCAGGTGGAGTGTTAAATTATTTGCATTCGATCTGCTAGTTCCAAGGCTACACAAAAATTGGCTTTTGGCTGTTGACCTAAACAACATTAAGGGATTGATATGATTTTCAAGTTTGTCTGTGAACATACGGTACAGTTTTAGATTTAATGTGTCGTTGACGTAAGGAACGCGTAAGTCATCGTGTAATGTTCTATTGGATACGTAACTTGGGAAATTAGTAATTAGTCCCAAGAATTTATTTTGGAAACGTTGTATTCGTAAAATGACTGATGGCTTTGCTGCTCAATAAATTTGACTACCATACATCCAGATCGGTTGAAGCATCGCCTTGTATGTCAAGAGTTTTGAAGCCATGGGTAATTTTGACTGCTTG
The DNA here is from genome assembly GCA_035578175.1 of Catonia carolina. Classification (NCBI taxonomy): domain Eukaryota; kingdom Metazoa; phylum Arthropoda; class Insecta; order Hemiptera; family Achilidae; genus Catonia; species Catonia carolina. The sequence continues at coordinate 23,650,456 of JAQMRL010000008.1, forward strand.
GCTAATAGCCTGTATAACTGTTTCAGTCTGTTATTTAGTAGTTGTCACTTGCCATTAAACAAAATAAAATTGGGTGTTATCTGTTAGATAGACACTCTGTTAGCGCGCTTACAAAAACTGAAAATGCAACATGTTTGAAGAATTATTAGATAAAGAACTCAGTTGAGAAGAGTGTTTTGTATAAATACAATACAGATATAAAAACACACACACTCATACAACCAATAATTTCTACTACAGATAAACAATAATAAATAACACACATTCTGTCACTATACAATAACACTAGAAAAAACATCGGGATTATTGGCTCCAGATTTAATAAATAATATAACATAACACTTTTGTCATGTTGTATCTAATATTACTATTGAAATAGTTAAATGTTAATATTTTTAAATGGAACTTTACAGCATTTTGGCCTCCTGCTAAAGTGAAACTTCATCAGTTACAAATAAGATGTGTATAATCAATGCACGTAAAGTATATAAAAACGCCTGTATACTCTGCAACCTCCAATGGTGTGTTGTGTTGCAATTTGCATTTGCAGTTTTTGTAGGCGCTCTAACATAGTACGGAGCGTCTAAAATATAAGACCCAAGAAATCTTGTGTGAAACACTCTCACGACTTTCTCTTGCCATTAAATATTGAAATTTAAATAAAATTTAATAAAAATATTATTAGTAAAATAAAAATAATATAACAATATTGTTTTTATATTAAAAATTAGGTTACCTTACATAAATTATGAAGTTAAATACTTAATAGTAAACAGTACATTTAGTTACTTATTGTACCACTGATATTCAATACCTTAAATATATAATTAGATCCAAAAATTTTATAATAGGAAATTTTTTTCAATTTTTCCTTTTCCTTAAAGGAAAAAGAATTCGTTTGTATTAATTACCGAAATATGTAGTGTAATTAACCTTTTACTAACTTTCAATGATAATAATATCTCATTTAAACTGAAGGATAAATGTAATAAAAATTCTTTTGAAAGAACATAGCCAGTTTTATTACTAGGGTTTAAAAAAATTACTGAATAAGAAACTAAATCCCAATATTCTTTGCATCCAATCTCCCATCCTTTAGTCGACCTGTAATGTGAAGTACCAGAAGTGCTTTAGAAACAAAATTTTTGAAGAGCACATCAAACAATTTTACGTTACTTTGTTACTTATGAGCAATTATTCTGGAATTGTTCCTAAATTATCCGAGTAAAAGAAAAGTGTATTTGTAAAAAGAAAGGCATGGAAGGCTCGGATGAGTTCATCCCTAGAGATAGAAGAAATATTAACTCACCCTTTTTCATTTGGCGTCCTTGTTCCACATGACTGATAGAACCCAAGGGATAAATAAACTTGATGTCAAAAAAAATCATAATAAAGTACGAACATACAATTCGATACATCAGTTGAAACATCTTCTCCATGTTGTTGAACAAAAAGGCAATAAGTTGTAAGAATGCTCAGAGTTTCCCTTTTTTATTTATTACCTATTCTGTTGAGTTTAACATAGCGTTTACTTATTCGCAAAATTGACATAGGCTTTCACAATAAATAAACATATTTGAGAAATTTTAGATTTTCCAAAATTCAAAATATTAGCAGGTTTCTATCTATTTTTACAGTTTTAAAAAGTTGAATTTAGTATTTCTTGTGCCTAATTGCCAAATCCGGCACAACAGCTTTTCTTTAGGTAGTATGCATTTATTTATTTTATTTACTTTAACCACGCAAGTTATAATTTTTTTTAGTTTATTTAAAGTTGCGCCACCAGTTCGATTATAGGACAACGGTGGTACAACTAGGTAACGTGGGTTGTATTTCTGAAAATTTCCAGACCCTGGCCGGGAATCAAACCCGGGATCTGTACGTTGTAGGCTAGTGCGCTGCCACTACGCTTTGGAGGCGGGCATAGCATAAGACTTATTACATCACTTGAAGAAAATAAAACCGAAGAATGGCCCTCTGTGTCCTAGTCCTAGTCCTACTAGCGCGTTAGCCTCTAAATCGGAAGGTCTCGGGTTCGACTCCCGGCTAAGGTCTGGAAATTTGAACACGTTAAAACCCATGGTTAAAGTACCGAAGCTCACAGTAATCATTAATGACCCAGCTGTTAATGCAACTTTAAATAAACTACAAAAAGAACCGAAGGAGCTTTTTTACAATGGTTAATTTGTAAAGACCGCCTTTGGGGGTAATAATTAGCGTGTTGATCTGCAAAGAGGAAGTTTCCAGATTAGATTCATTGGATAAAAGAGGAAGCAGTTCTTCGTATTTAGAAGTTTAAGTACAATAGTTAAACCCCCCCCCCTGCCTTCGGGGATAATGATTAGCGTGTTAAACTGCAAGGAGGAAGTTTCCAGATTAGATTCATTGGATAAAAGAGGAAGCAGTTATTCGTATTTAGAATTTAAGGTACAATAGTTGGTTTTGTACGTAAGATTGTAATTGTAATTACGAGTAACGTCACTGGATTGTGACATCAAGCGGCGTGGGGAACCATTAAATTTTTGAGGCCCTGAAAAGAGCCGTTTAAGCGGTGGTCATCTAGGGGGGAAGAGCCGTCGTAGTCGCCGTGGCGGTTAAGGAGTGGATGACTCGGTGTGTCATCGTCCAGAGAAGACGTTATTTTCTTTCCTTCCAGTAGTGCGTTGTTGGCTGCTTCGTCGAGATCCGGTGGGCGAAAGGCTCGGTTGAGGGAACACTGTGGCATCACTTGCGGCAGCGGGCTATGAGGGTTCCGATTGACGACGGTTACGGTGTAGGATCGACTAGTGGAAGCATCATCTTCTCTCTTCCGGGGTCGTCGATTGCTATTCGTCTGAAGTCCGGTAGCCGTGTGCCACTGGTATGTGTCTAGTCGAAACTACAGAGTCAAATAGAATGTCAATCGGACTCACTGGAGCGCTCTTATATAGTCACCAGAGCGCTGCGGTAGGAGCGGCCACTAGCCCTCTGCAGTGTCGGCACGGGCCTACCGCCCCTGTCTCAACAACTATTGTCGACTTCTCTCTGCCAATATATCGGAAGCTTTTTCGCCACGACGCACAGTACCTGATCAATAGACGGTGGTAGTAGTTATAAGTGTAATAATTTGTTGTAATTTGTTATTTCGTTAATAAATAGTTCTTATAAGTTTCACCAACATGGAAGTGTTACGAAAGATAAATAAAGTCCCATACGTAATTAATTGTCACTATAAATATTTTAAGCATATCAAGATGAACCAAAAAAGATATGAAATACGGCAACGCATTCTGCAAGTAAGGATAGAAGGAGAAAACTCGCCAAAGACGAATTTCCTGGTACGCTAATTTTACAACCTGATTTGGTAAGAGCTTTGCAGAGTTGTTACGTATAGCAACCAATAAAGTTAAATAAGCCATGATGATCGTCAACACCAGAGGCGGATAGGTACGCTAGGAAGAAGATAAATTTCAGTAGGAGTTTGTTTACTATTTATATAAAACAGATCCCGAAGTAATTTACATTAAAGCTACAATACACATATTAATTTGTTTGCAGCACTCCCCTATCAAAGATTTCTTTGTGAGAAGCAGAACTTTTTCCTGAAGTTAAATCGAATGTGTTTAAGTTTAAAACATAAATTACAACAAAAGGAAACACAGGATCTAACAAGGAAATTCCGTAATTTGCATCCGTTAACAATTGTCGTCTTGAAATGACAGCAACTTAATAATATCCATTAACACCCAGCTAGCGTTAGGGTAGCCACTTGTAGTATAGACCCCTTTGATCTTGCCGGTTTATTTAATTTCCTTTCAACGTGTACAATGTCAGTTGCAGTATATTTGAACTCTGTGTCCAAGAATACTTCACAAGAAAGTAAATTTGTTTGTGTGAATACATGTCGGAATACGGTTTAGTGGTTCTTATCCGGAAAATGTAGTTCTTTTCGACTGCAGTTGACACTACACACTTTATATTCACGTCTCTATGCATTCACTTATAATGTCTTCCCCTTTTCTTTACGGGCTGACACAGAAAAATATTTTTTTTATGCCAACCTCTTTTAACTGGAATATAATAGTTATTCATGAATTGACAAACAAATCAAAAATAAAATTCAGTTTTTCATTTATTTTAGCATAGATAATCGTTTAGCTTTAGGCTCTTTTTTATTGATTTATATGACAATTAAATTTAATTTGCAAACAACTGCTAAATTTGATTGTTGCTTATTTTTAAGTTTATCTTTTTTTCGTATATTTGAAGGGAAACCCAGTGATTTTCATTGATAAATAAACATCCCACATGTAGATCCTCATAAGAAGTCGTTGCTCAATAGGTATTTTTTGAAAACTGAAAAGAGACTGTGCCACCTGATTGAGTGAGCTGGCAAAAAGCCATTTATTTCTGATCTTCATTTTAAATTTTAAAAGGTACAATATTGCATAACTACCAAATAAGTTAATGATCTTATAACAAAAAAATAAATATTATTTGAATTCTTGAATAATGAAAATTAATTCTTAACGGATTAAATACTTGAAATTGATAATAATATATGCTACAAGAAATTTGCAGAAGGTGAATCTTTATATTACACTACGTTGGTTTCTGTATAATTGTGTGATAGTTTTGTAGTGAATGTATGTTATTTTGTGATATGGTTAAATCTACAGAAGATTGTTACTTCACTGTTTTTTTCTCACTTCTGTAAAAGTTATCTATGAGCTAAATCCTGTAGGCTTCTAATGAGCCGTTGTTGTGTAATTTGTTGAATAATTGAGTGTAGTAAAATTTTCATGGAACATTTTTTATGAAGGAAATATTAAGGTTTTTGCGTAAAATCTGATTATTGATATAATATAGTGCACAAATTAGTAAATGGAAAAACTGTTTATTGAAATGTTTGAAGGGTTTAAATATTGCTTTTCTTGGCAGAGCAAAATACTTTTCACGTTAGATTCCTATACAAAGTCAAAGCTCCAACAACTAAAAAATCTAACTAACACTTTTTTAGTTTACTCAAAAGTAGCATCAAAATCTTGGTTGTTACCAACCAAGGGTCATATTTTAGTCATTTTCAGATCCTAGCAGGGACTAGAACACGATTCCGCTTTGTAGGATAGCACGCTAATCACTACGCTACAGATGCGGTCATTATTTAACACTATATTATAAATCTTTAATATTATATTGTAAACTATTTTAAAATAACCTGTCATAAAAACGGACGCCTTGGCACAGTGTCTTATTCGAAAAACGCATAAAATTGATAGTATTAAAATTATTCTTTTGTTAATAACACCAGAAAACAAAACCTTACATACCCACAGATTTTTCGTGGAAGTCTCATTTTAAACCACGTTTGAAATAAATTAAGATATTTTTGGAAGCTCGTTTTACAGTCCACATCTTCAGCATTCGTTCATTGTAGGATTTTCCTTTCTTCCGTTCATTCGGTGTTCTGATTTTGTTCTTTGAGGAATCTTTTGAAGTCAATAATCAGCTGTCTGAATTTGATTCAATCCATTGTTTTCTCTGTTTACTCCTTCCTTTTTTAATATCTTTTCTAACTTCTTTAAATCATTTTCCCGTCAACTTAGGTTTATTGTTCAGTGTCTTTAAGATTAATTTTGTCATCCATTCCATTGTGGATGCCCGTAGAATTTAAGTCATCGTTTTTTCTGTTCGTGTCTGTTATACGGTCATTGTTTTTTAATTGTTCTTCTTGTCCTTGTATATCATAATTATGTATTGTCTATCTATCATCTTCGATCCCTTTAACATGCGGAGGATCTTTCTATTAAATTTCTCTGTTCCACTTAGATCAGCATTCCCAGTAAAATCAAAGCATTCACTTGCGTACAGAACCGCAGGTATTATCGTAGTAAGTATGTGGCAGTGCTTTCTTTTTATATAAGTGGTGAGTTCCTTCCTCGTCTGCTGTTGTTTTATTCCTTTACGCTGGTTTTCAGTAGTATTATATATCCGAGATTCTTGAATTTATCAACATTGACAGGCACAGGTATTTAAAACATAAAATAAAATTTCAATTAATTGAAGTACAAAAATAGAATTTTTTTTTTAATCCCTAATATGTGTACGTTGCAATCTGTTCAATTCAGAACAATAAGCAACCCCATGACCCAATGAGACGAGGATGATATGTATGACGTGTAAATGAGGTGTAGTCTTGTACAGACCCAGGTCGACCATTCCTGAGAGAGTATGGTTAATTGAACCCCAACCATCAAACTACACCGCCAATCACTGTCTAGTATTCAAATCCGTATAAAAGTAACCACCTTTACTAGGATTTGAACCAGGAACCTTCGTCTCCGAAAATCAGCTGTTTAAACAGCTGATTTTGGCGACAACTTTACCTCTAGACCAACCCAGTGGGTTAGAATAATAGATTATTTAGACTTTATTTATTATTAATTCAGAACAGTGGTTTCATGTTTGTAAATTTTTACGGTTTTTTTTCTTGAATTACGATAGAATCCAATTGCATAATATCAATGTTTCACTCCAAACTATTCATTAAAACGTATTAAAGAGTTACAATTCATTTTAATAGAAAAAAATTAAAAAGTTTTTCTAATGTTAATATCAAACTTTGATTTCTTTATTTTATTTATATTTCCGGAAAGTAATTTAGCAATTAATTCACGTGTACAATTAAATTTATGTTTTCATAATTTGAAAATTGTTATTAAAAGTTAGTGCATAACAGTCATAGCAAATTAAATATAATAACAACTGTACAAATAATTTTAACATCTACTCCAATTATGTATTTAAATAAATGCATCAGTTTTTAATTATTATTTTGTAATTTAATAAATTGTAATAAAATATTAACTACTATTATAATTTTCATCATGTGACCTAATTATTCGTTTATTTTCATTAAATTTGATAAGTTATGGTATATATGTTAATTAATAGTTTTATCTTTTTAATAATAATAATTTATGCCTATAACAGGCAGGTAGAGTGTTAAATTAATTTCACTCAATCTGTTGGTTCCGGGACTACAAAAAATAGTTCTTTCATTTTCTTATCACATAGTGAGCCAACTTTATGACTAAATTATTTAATAATATAAGAGGTAGAGGTGTAAAAGACACTAGTCAGAGTTATCTCCTCTGAGAGTAATGAATTTTATTATAAAGCCAGACCCTGGGGTGAATGAAGTGAAGGTGTCATTTGCAGGGTGGAAAGTGTGTGCTTTTCGGAGGCCCTGGCATGGTAATAAGCATACTCTTTCAACTCAGTGAGGAAGGCAATCAAAACCACCACACTCCTCGTTTTTACTTAGTAAAACCTCTAGAAGTTCAAACCAGCCTTTCGTCTGTTGACCTAAACAACAATAATAATTTATTCTAGTGTTTCTGACATTTTGAGATGATTTCTTCATATTTTAACTTCTTTTTCTATTGTATGATTAATTACTGTATCAAAATGTACGGTATCGTAAACACCGATCTTCATTTTGAGGTTGTTTTATGAATTTTCATGATCTTCCTAACCATGGGTTCTACCTTAAGAATGTTTTAATGAATCATGGAGGTGTGAAAATGTAAAAGGTATTAAGGTATTAAAAAACAGCTTTGCCTGAAGTTAAATTTCTTTGAATTTAAATGTTTGTTTTTGATCTAAATAACTAGCATTGTACACTTGCACAACATCTACATTTTATAACTTTTAACTTGACAAATTGCGGAAATGGCTTCAAAAAATAGAACCGTTTTCCATATTACAAAAAATTTACTATAGATAGCCAAATGTTGACTAGTGCTAATGAGATGGCAATTCTTGTAAGGGATTATACAGCGGATGAGGCTTTTAGGTTGTCGCGTCGACATATTTTACTAATACAGGACTGGGTTACCGTTGACGTATTAAAGTGTACCCAAATAAGTTAGTTAAGTTAGTTCACCTTACGAAGAGACATCAAACTTGCCCACCTTTGGTGCTAAATAACGTTCTCAGCCCCTAGACGAGAATCGTGCCATATCTATATCAATAATTTTAATTCAATTATTTCATCATTTAAAAAAAATAAAAGTAGGCTATACACAATACAATCACAATATTTTCTGTATCCGTTCCGTAAACAGTTACCAAAATATTTTTAGAGTGTATGGATATTTGAATCCGTAGTATAATAGAAATACATTTCCTCTGAAAAGTATTTAAAATCGCTGTTGTTTTTAAATTTAGTATACATTGTAAGAAGAAAAAAGAATCTTTTTAAAAATCTCATCTGATTCTCTTTATTTTATCCCTAGGTCATGTTTTAAATAATATATTTAAAGAATAAGTTCTGTCTTATTAAAGTGAAATTCTATTATTTCAGTCCCGGTTCATCTGAAAGGGCTCCAGTAAATAGGAGTTTTAAAACAGAAGATTGAAATAAGAGGAAAACTATTTGAGAAGGGCTAACCTTAAGTGGGCTGCTGGGATAAGGTCTAAAAAGTAGATGATAAGGGAAAGGATATCTTGATTATTACCAAAGGGTATCAACTGGGGTAAAAAGTAAAAAGAATAATAATAAAAAAAACAAAAAAGAAAGTCTACTAAAAGAAATTGTGCTTTCTCTTTGGAAGGACAGAGGGCTGAAGGAAAGATACATTCACTACCGTTCTTTACTCAATACGGATAAGGAGAAGGGAATTTTAGATCGGTGTCATCATCGTTAGTGGAACTCTGGTTAACTGTAACGTTCCCTATCCCAAACCGACCAGACCACCGCATTCCCCTATTCAAAAACTTTTATTTTCTTCAACTGTTTCACGAAATTCGGACTAAAGAGCTCTTCTTTCTCTTTCAAAACCCAAACCGACCTCTTTCTTTACACTTACTCTCATCTACTGAGCCTAAATTTAAGTATTACGGAGTAAACAACTACTTTAACTAAACAATCATTCGACCAATCAGAAGAGGTAATATTCAAAATTAGTTTATCTCATATAGTTTTATGTCTTAATGTGAAACTATTACCTTAAAACAGAAGCAATATATGAATCAATTCACTTAAAATACTTTTGAATGTATTCACTCTTAAAATACCTTTACAAAAATATCAGAAATTATGAATCTGAATAAGATAAAGGCAAATACAAACTAAAATTTTAACAATTATCATTGAAATGAGCCATAGTAGGGATTTCTTTACGAATCAGTTTGAGAAAAGAGATAATCCGAAATAAAACAAAACATAATTTTCATGTCATGGAACGTATTGCCGGTCTTAAGCGGGGATGGTCGGGCAATCGACAAATAGGCCATTATATCCGTGAACGATAAATACTTTGGCACACATTTAAGGTCGGTGGTACACCAGAAAATGTATTTGGACAAACTTGGCAGAAACAATACCATCACAAAAATGTAACATTATGTTTTGAGGAGTAATCACATTTCCTATGGCATTGAGATGAGAGTTTCCTCTTTTTTTTATTTTATGTTAAACGCATGGATCGTTTCGTTTAAGTGTTAACAATGTTTGAAAATTTTCAAATAATTTTTGTCTTTACGTATTAAAATTAATTGATATACAAGACTGAACGGTCTTCAAAAAATAAATAAACGTTGACCCCTGTAGATAAGATTACCTTAAGGATGCACGGAACGATTGATTCCTATTGCGTTCAGTTCGCGGTGAAGTCAACTTTTGATAGCGTTTGCAGTGAAACCAACTTGTTGTAAGTGTATTAATGAATTTCATAGAGTTCGTGGAAACAATAAAAGATGAAGAAGATGTCGTATGTTTGAGTATAATTTTGAAAGTAAAAATTTTTAAAGTAGAAATTTTGAAAGTCATTGCAGGTTAGCATAACAGCGTAACAAAGTTATTTGTGGCACGCACCGGCCAATAGTGGACTCTTATCTTTCTGAATTCTTATGGCGTTGTCGTCACCAAGGAAAGGATGCGTTTCAACAAATACGACAAGATATAATCGCCTATTGGCATCTAGAATAAAGGAAAAGAGTTTACAATTGTCAGTGTTTCTATAGAAAATTTTAAACATTGTTGACACTACGGAAAAGATCCAAACGGATGCATGGCTTAGAGATTTGGCCTCTTCAACCAAGATTTTAAAATTTACAGTTGACTATGCTAGACTAATGAATCTAAAGATTTTAAAGGAAGTTAAAAAAACTTATTTGTTTGGTAAAATTGAAGAAAGGAAGTTCATCTTGCCAGCAAGGAATGGAGGAGAACATTTTGCCACAGACCATTTGGATATGGGTTTCAGCTACACGGAGGAAGTGTGAACAACCCAGAATAGTATGGGTGATCGATTTTATGAGAGCTGCGAAAAGATTGAATCTTAGGGATGAAGATGTGTTTAATAGGAATGATTGGCGTTTTAAGATATCATAAACGCTGTAAAACTTCCACTATATTTTCCTTAGAGTGCCGACTCCATCGCTGAAGACTCGCTAGAGCTCTGGTGCAACGCTCTCTATCATGAATCACCCTTAAAACATTGTGCGTACTCATGATAGTCTACTCTCTAATATTCTTTAAATATGAACCATTTCTTCACCTGGATCTTAGCCAACTCGTAGCGTTACCCTCGAGACACTTTACCCTATTTACAGCTACTTTAATAATAATAAAATTTCTGATAAGGAGTAATATTTATCGTCGCAACGGACCACTTTAGCTGTTTGAGCTTACTTGCATTTTAAGCAATAAAATGGGTTAAATGAAATAGATTTTAGAAATAGTAACTAATATTCACAGTAATTCTATGTAAAATCTAATTCAATGATATATTTAGTAGTAATTACACACACGATGGTAGTTGACTGTTTCTGAACGCATGTTAATTGGATACAGCAGTGGATCTGCTATACTGGTTAACTATTACGAAAGTACGTTTCAATTTCGTGTGTTCGTGTGTGTTCGCGCGCGCGCAATATTATAGAATATTATAATAATATTCTATTTCATTCCGTATACTAATATGAAACAAGATCTTTATACATACATATGTCGTGTCGAATGTCTTTCTGATCGTGTACACGCTTTTCGGATACGCTATACCGAATGTATATCACGTATGAATGGAATTGTAATTAAATTCTATATTCAGGATGCATTAAGATTCGATCATCGGTGAATAGGAAACCTGACCTTAGCATTCGTGTCTTGTGGGGTTATGTTGTATGGCGGGAACTAGGTTGTAGATAGCGGGAATCGTGTCGGTAGATGGCGGGAACAAACCAGAACCACGTCAGCAGCAACAGTAGAAATGATGATGAGGGGTTTGAACTTAGAGGGTGAACATTATATATATGTTGATATATTCAACCCCCGTGTCAGATTTCAACCCTTTCTACCTCACCCCCTACAACAAATTCATCTGCTCTCCTCTTTCAATTTATTCATCTTGTTTAATACACGCATCTGTGATTCAGATTCAATTTTTAAAACATACAATAGTTTTCCATTCGAATGAATTTCAGTCCCGAAGTTTTTTTAATTTTTACGGATCTGCAAAATCAGCCCTATGTTTTCCCAACCTTGTTTGGACTTTCCATCTCTCTAATTAACTTTGATAACGGATTTTATTTTTTTTTTCATTTTGGTTTTTATCCGACTGTCAAAAATTTCGATGAAGTTAAGCATTACTAATGTTTGATAACGATAAAATATACAGACTATGTACGTGTATATATCAACTTTGTCATCTATCTTATTATCTGCTCCAACAATCTGTCCATATATTTCACTTTCACTAACCAATCACACGCTCGAAATGATTCACTCACCATTACAAAATTCCGCTCAAGAGTTCCAATAAAAACTGTATTTTTCGTGCCTATACAACAGAGCAAGTCCATTTTTATTCTAATATATCTGTGAAGCTATAATTTAAACCGACTTTAAAAAATATAAAAAAACTTAATTTAAAAGTTTAAATATTCATAAAATATATTCATAAAATATCCACGTACTCAAAAACAACACTAGGCTATACAAAAATTTAATTATGCCAATGTGGACGTCGAATTCTAAATATTTGGCTGCGCAAGAAAACAGTAACATTCACCGACTTCAAACTTTTCAATCAAAATTATTATGCTCAATTCACAAGTGCACCGCCGTAAATGTCATATTCAATTACACCGAACGATCATAAAATTACATTGTAAAACTTTCACAAAAGACATCACACTAATATCCTTAATCAGCGCATCCATAACCCAGAAAACAATTTTTATGTCGAATTCGAAGACGATTGAGCAGAAATCTAGTAGAATAATAGGACAAAACAGCAACCTCACTACAAATTTCATTTTATAAATTTTTTCAGTTGTAAATTATAGACAAAAAATTAAAGACAAAACATAAACAGTCTAAATTGAAAGTTTTAGCATCAATGGACATTTCACTTGTTTCAATTAACACATTTCTTTATGTTACTCATTCAACTTTGAGGTTGTGTTTATTGCAATTATATTTCTAAATGTCAAATAAAAGTGAAAAATATGTACACAAATATAATTAGTTGAACTTCTAAATAAATTAAAAATAAAATGTTTCAGCGGTAATTTAATGCAGCAGATTTTTCATATTTTTAATAACACTTTAGCGTTTATTACTTTAGATTAATTAAACGAGAGTTTTTTTACCTTTGATTAAAGGGATTCAGTAAAATACTTTTCAAATGTAGGATATACTTAAAACTTGCATACAGTCATATAATTAGAATAGTATTTCAATAAAACCGTTTTACTTTTAAAGTACTGTATACTTCAAAAGTAATAAACATTGAATAAAATATATATGTAGTTTGTTACTTTAATTAATTTATTCACCTTTTATCAAATTTATTTATTTGTAATTTATTTGATTGTTGAAGAGTATTCACTTGATAATAAACAAATGTACAAACAGAATCATTTCAATTTATATATTTAAAATTTTATTAAAAACATTTCTTTTAAAATTTCAACAGTACATCCACAAATATTCCCCTGTTTAATTAGAATAAATAAATAAAAAACAATCAATTTAAATTTTAAAATAATTACATTCATATTTACAGTTAAATTACACTACACTATTCCACATGACGAGCAAATGGTAATTAATTAAAAGGTACGGAACAGGGTTGGCAATTCATTTTCTGATTCCCTTGAGCTTGTGACCAACTGATATTCGATGAACCATTACAGTAACTAACAAGCATTGCACCACTTTTCGTACCAACATTCTAATAATATTAATACATCTGCAGCATCAATTAGTTGACGAAAAATTATTATATGTTGAGAATACCAAATCGAGAGCTTACAACAAAAACAATAATTCATTAATTAAAAGAAAAAATTAATTTTAATTTTTGAGAGCGAATTAGATTTTTTATAACTGCATCTAAAACGGCAGTATAGAACATGTCAAGATTGTGGACCGTCACTGTTGTACTTTTCACATAGGTAATTAAAGTCAAGAAATAATTTAATTTTTTCTAATGTCACCAGATAGCGATATAGAGCGGTATAGGGAAACTTTAAATGTTTGGGGCCCTGAAAAGGGCCGTTTAAGCGGTGGTCGTCTACGCGGGATGATTCCATCGTAATCGTCGTGGCGGTCGAGGAGGTAAGCGACGCGGCTGTCGTCATCCAGCGGAGATGTCATCTTCTTCCCTCGCAGTAGTGCGTCGATGGCTGCTCCGACGGGATCCGGCGGGCGCAAGGCTCGATCGAGGGACCGCTGTGGGCATCGCTCGCGGCAGCGAGCGTGATTTTACATTTATTTGGCTCATACGCACTTTAAGAGGGTAGTCAAATAAGAAAGATGATTTTTTTAAATTTTCGATTTTTTGAAGTTTAAAATTTTCTGAATCACAGCATGAGTTTACGTTGTTTGTACGTCGACAAAAAGTTATGAAAACATCTATTTTAAATATTCCTCGATCAAGATTGAACCTCCGCTTTAAGATTTTAATATACAAATCCCTTTAAGATCAATCTGGACTTATGGTGTCCAGCTCTTTTGAATAGCAGCAGAGAATAATTTAAAGTCGATCCAGGCCTTTCAATCAAAATTATTAAGACTTGCTTCTGGCACTCCTTTTATGTAAGCAATAAAACCCTCCATGACGATTTAAAAATTCCGCCAGAAAAGGAGCTAACCGCGTCCTTTAGTACATTTCACGAAAGACTAGATGACTATTCACACCAACCATCCCGTGATTTAGCTACAAGGAACTTCCCAACTGTGCGACGTTTCAAGCAAAAATGAAGTAGAGACCTCTTGGTCTGAATAAAGGACAATCCCCAAATTTTTAAACGGATAATGTACCACTGGGTACCTTTTTTCCTTAAGGTGAAATTGCCCACCGCCATTTAAATATCATATACAGAAGTTTGTAGGGGTAAAAATATCGTCCCATGAGGAATTGTTCGATTTGCTATGTAATTTATTAATATTGTATTTTTTATTTATCTTGTATCAGCTTCAAGTTTGATTCTATTATTTCTCCATTTACCTTGTCCCCTATTTCATTCAATGAAACATCATTCACATTAATACATTATGATTTTTATTCAGTTAGTATATTTTTATGATTATAATCACAAGTTTCATTATTTAAGTACAATTTTAAAATAATGCTCCAGTTCTTAATACTGTAAAATCAATTTGCTGGTTTTGTTTGGTTTGAATGATAACATTCTAACGACAACATTATTTGTTAGAAACATACATACATTTATAATTATTAATTAACTAATATTTCAATAATTTAATTTGATACGTATCTTAGTTTATCTATTTCCACAAACTTTAAATGATTCAAGTATTTCTTTTAATTATTCTATTAGATGAATGTCTCCATCAATGTTTTTCATAAATCTGTCATTGAAAATTTACCAGATAATCATTATGATTATAAAATGGAATAATTTGTCTCTTTAATAAACATGAACGTTGGTGGATAAACGATTTTTCCTTCTCATGTACATTTTATTATTATTATTATTTATGAATGAATGTATGAACAACATAATAACTAAATGGGACGCATAATTACAAAAACATGTTCTTCGCTTCAGGTTTTACGTCCCATTAAAATAATTCACAATAGTCCTTTCTTCTTCTTAGTTGCCTAGTAACCATATTTTGTTAATGAAAATTAAATAATTTTTTTATAATATTTATCTTAATCAGCTGGAATTATTCATATTTATTTACATAGACTCAAATGTAAACAACACCAGGTGTTCATTAAATTATCTCATTACAAGTTGTGCAGCTCAATGTACAGTACGGTAATAATAAAATAAAGACAAAAAAGATATATACATGGTTTGTCGTTGTAGCAACGGTTTATTAGGTTTTTGTTGAGAATCGTTTATAAAGCATAAATTTACTAGTTAGAAATATTTCAACTAGTTACGATAGGTTTATTTTGTAAGCAAATAAATTATTTATTTACATAACGATTAGATAAATAAATTATTGTTTTGTAAAAAAAATAAAGCTCACTAGAAAGGTGAGTGAATTTATTCCGTAAACTTTAAATAAAGTTTTCCGAAAATGTGTTATATCATAATTCTTCATTCGTGGGAATTAAGTATTTTGGTTTGTATTGGAGATATTTAGATGATTTTGTAAATGTTCATAATTTCTTGCTCTATTATCTATTAAATGATTATTACAAAAAAATTGATAAGGATTTAGTTCAAAGATAATCTGAGAATACATAAAATATATTTTTTTGAAAATTGTTTTTTCTTCAATTGATTTTTTTAGAAAAAATACATATAAGAGCATACAAGAGGTAATAGACACCAATGTTTTGTATTTTTTGGTCTAAGAATGATGTTGATATCGTTCTTGGTACCTGAGATATTTGATCCCCGTAGAAACCTGCTTTTCCACACCCAACCCTTATATTAGAGGCTGTACTAAATTTTTTGACTTGGTTCAGGTGGTAGATCATTGCTAGTAAATTAATCTTTCATTTAAAACAAAAAATGATAAATTATAGCCAGTATTTTTCATTTTCTGGGTTGACTACCCCCTTAAGGCTGATAACTGGCGAGAAATAAAAACGAGCTATAATAGAATGCCAGAACCGACCGGGTATCAAACCCGGGAACCTCACCATACAAGTCTGGTATGAAATTTGTATTTTCCTTTCGGGGATGGGTTGAATCGCCTTAAAGCTCACTTTGTATATTTGACTTTGTATAATTATTGTACTTTATAGGTGACTTTGTATATTTTTGTAAGGTTATACCAGATTGTATAAGATTATAAAAAATATGTTTTTTGAAAGAAAATTTTTATTTTTCAAAAATTTAGATAAGAAATAACTTAAAAAAATGTATTTCTTCAATATGCGATTTTATGTTAAAACGGTACGTTATACACACAAAATGTAAGGAAAGTCTCCACACAATTACCAGTATACTACTACAAATATATAATTTTAACGAATATTTTTTAGATTTAACTATGCAAATGTCATTATTAGACTATATTCACATAAAAATTTACAATCCTATAACGATTAAAAAATAAGAAAAATGAATTCTCTACAAAAAACACATTTCAACAGTTTCTTTGCTGAAGTTATTTCATTATATACACACACAGTTACTAAATAAGCTTGGTAGCCAAGTTCTCTTTCAATAACAATCTGTTCATTCTCTGTCTTCTTCTAACTAGAAGGAGAAAACGCCATTCATCTAGCTTGAAACTGGAACGAGGATGAAACCAAGCGAATCTGCCTCCTCTGTCCTTTTTTTCTCTTTTTCTATGAAAAAGAGAAATAAGAAGAAGTGCAGGGATAGAATATTGCGCAAAAGAAATGTTTTTAACGCCAAAGACTATTTAGAACGAACCGTAGTCCTGTGTTTTTTCATACAATCTTTCCGAAATATAAAATGTATGAAAGACATATTACGTGGAACCTTTCACTTTCCGAATTAAAGATTAACTGAAAAAATAAAAGGACTCGATGAAAGGAATATGGTATACGATATTTTCCGTAAAATTTAAATTTACAGTAATTCCCTGCTTTAGGATCCCGTTCATCATGACTTCCGGATCATCCATTTTGATTTTTACGTATTATGTTTTGTATTGGTCAGTTAGATAATAGGTACGGTGAAATATGTTCTACCATATGACATCATCCATTATTCTTTCTTTGATTCAGATTTTTTGAAAATTATTTACTAGTAAAATTTCCAAAAAGTAATGTATCCGATTTTTAGAAAAAAAGTTAGTTTTATTATTTAGGCGACCAATCAAAAGATAGTTTGAATCTCTAGAGGCTTTCCTAAGTAAAACGCGGAGTGAGATGATTTACCAGTGCCTATCTCACTGAGTATAAAAGTACGCTTATCAGCATGCTAGACCCTCTGAAAAGCATCTACATTCTACCCTGAAAATGATACCTTCACTTCATTCACCCCAGGGTCTGGCTGCATAATGATAAAATTCATTACCCTCAGAGGAGATGGCTCTGACTAGTGTCTTTTACATCTCTACCTCTTCTGTTCTTAAATGTTTTAGTTATATAATTGGCTCAAGTGATAAGAAACAGAACTATTTTTTATACCCGGAGAACTAGGAGATCGAAAGCAAATAATTTAACACTCCACCTGCCTATTATGGCAAAGAAGGTTTAATAAACCTTCAAAAAAATCAAAGATATCGTACGACCTACCTCTTGTAAGACATCTTTAGTTATTTTCCGGAATTCCTCACCTTCTTCTGGTGATCCATACTGATGTAACGTTTATAAATTTACATTTTTAGTGTAAAGCCCATCTTCAGGAACTTTCCTGAAAAGGACGTTCTGTGCCGCTAAGCTGAAAGTAGGAACTAAGTAAAATAACGTAAGTAAATTCAAGCAATAAGGCGGTGCACTGATATCGACAAAAATTTCTGTTTCTAGTACTAATTTTATTCATAAAGTAAAGATTATACTTGCCGTGAAGCATAGCGAGCAAGGTATGCCAGTTTTGAATGAAGATATGAAAAGAATGGTACTAAAGGAGCTCATGGTTGCAACGACAAGTCAAAGCCTTTAGAATATGAAGAAATGAATGAATCTTTTATTAGATGACAATTAAAGTAAGATTCTTCCTTTAGTATAAGTACACAATTAATCATTTTATATTCCGACGATCACATCAATAAGTTATTTAGCTTATTGTTACTTCTCTGTATTGTAAGAAGTAGAGATTACATTGTATTAATTTCACTATAGACTATGTAGAGTAATGTAATTTAAACTACACGAAACTATAAACTATCATAGAATATAACTGCATTAATTGTTGCACAGCTGTTATGATCAGTCTTAGCAAGAAATAATTAGCATACTTTATAATGCATAGAGCGATTCAAAGAGCATTAATATGATGCGGTTTGGTATTCATCAAGGCAATATTGTGATTCGAGGATTTCTCAGTTGAATAAATGAGAACATGAGTCATTTATTTCATGAATAATTGACAAAGATGCATCTTCTTCCTCCCCATTCTCCTCCTTTGCTCTATCTTCTACTTCTTGCAATCTTATTTAGATTGACTATCTTATATTTAGTTTTCTGTTATACATATTATAAGTTATCTCAGTTTAATCATTGAATTTTCTTGTTTTGTTGATTCGTCATTGGGAGCAAGAAATTTTCACGTAAAACACCAAAACATCTTGAACTGAAGAGGGTACAACTAAATTAATGAGAAAACAAAATTCTACTGATACAGGCCGACGTAATCAATTAACTAATAATTAAAATATATGTTTTTGGCGAAGTAAGGTTTTATCCATTATAGAAAACTATCCCAATCGCAGATGCAGATAAAGAATTTAGAAAAAGGGGAATACTAATATTACTCAATTTAATTTAATATTTCTTGACTTCCTAAGATTTTTTTGTGATGTTTACATATACATGCACTTTTTCTTTTTGTCAAAATAGTATTTTTTGGGGTAGAAGAAAATCAAGTGTTATTTGTTGAACTAGTTTTGTAATTAACGCGGTGTGACTGTTAGCATATCGTTGTATTAAGGCAGTTAGAGTATAAATCTACTAAAAAATCTATGTTTTATTTAGAAATATATATCTAATCTAAAAACTCCATCTAAAGCCCTATTTGTATCTATCTATCCATCTAATCTATCTATCTAATATATTATTTCTACATATTTTTTAAATCTATATTTTATTAAGGTGACTGAAGATGCAACATCTTCTAGTTTCGTAAGTAATAATTTTTATTAATTTAATTAATTGTAAAAGGCAGAAGGATATACCAGCTCAAATGTCAACCTCACCTGCTCGTGTGATAGTCTATTATCCGGTGCACCCTGCTAGATGACTAACGAGGCTCTGACGACCGAGTGATTGCCGGTATAAGCAATTCCCCACTTATTGGCCAACGGCTTCGGGCGGATGAGCTTATAAGTGTAAGGGTACTCTTTTGTCCTGAGATTGGGAAAATGGTCTCAAAGGCGGATGAATCAAATGGTCAACGGCATAAGGATGCAGAAAGCAACAGGAAACTACTGCATTAAAGATCTATGGATATCCTTAGTATAAATCATCATGACTATGGGATGGAGGCTTGGACAATGAAGAAGATTGATGAAAGGAGACTGGATGCATTTGAAATGTGGCTGTGCCGGCGAATTCTGAGGATTTTATGGGTGGAGAGGGTGACGAATGTGGAAGTGTTGAGACGTATGCATAAAGAAAGAGAAGTACTATTAACAGTGAAGAAAAGAAAATTATTGTATATGGGACATGTCATGAGGGGAGAAAAATATAAATTATTACAAGTGATTGTCCAGGGGAAAATCCAAGGAAAGAGATCCTTGGGAAGAAGACGGAAATCCTAGCTGAAAAACCTAAGAGATTGGTATGGTTGCAGCAACAACGAATTGTTTAGGGCTGTGACATCAAAAATAAAAATCGCTCTGATGATTGCCAACCTTCGAAGCGGAGATGGCACCTGAAGAAGAAGAAAAAGATATATTTTTTTGTTAAGTTTAGTTTGTCTTAAGTAACATTCTGTTATCAATTAAGTTTGTTGTTCAATATTGTAATTTTTTTGTAGTTCATAATGTAGATTTCACTAACCTTATCAGCTGCCTTAATCCTTATTATCTACTTGCACACTTATAAAGTACCTATATAAAATATCATGTAAAATATTTTTTACATCCTATAGAAGATGCTGCATCTTCAGTCTCCAATTAAAAACTTTATACAGAAAATCTATATTTTATTGAGATGACTCAGATAATAAAAAGACTCACCGACAAATATCAAGTTAAATTGTCAGTACATATAAATCATTTAGCTCTAAATTTACTAGATAATATACAAACCACAAGACGTTTAAAACGGCATTATTTGGGTCTCCGTGACAGATTATAAAGAAACAAAAACTAAAAAAAAAGAACAAACAAACTAAAATAATTTTAAAAAAATAAAAAATAATTAACATAAATTACTAACAGGCTAAATATTTTATAAATACAAATGACTTTTAACAACAATTTAGAATTTAAAAAAAGTTAAATTGCACATAATATAATTTTAGTTACTTCTTTATGGAAGGGCTTTAATGGAATCCCTCTCCTTCATGTTATTTTGTATTCTATCATTCACTTAAAGTAGCTTCTTACAGATTGTGTATAATAATTATTCAAAAAAAAATTGATGACTGAAGATGGAACACCATCTTTAGGTCTTAAAAAATATTTTAAAGTTTCACATTTTATTTTATAATTTATAATCTGATCATAGTGGATCCGCTAAAACACATGTAAGTGTATAATGAAGATTAAGGCAGCTGAAAATATTAGTGAAATTTGTACGAGGTGTGACTATTAAATAACGAGACTGACGTTTTAAAAAATTTAATTTTATTTTATACATAATCACTTATTGTCACCTTCAATTTACACTCCTTCTCTATCCCTACAACGCTCCATGGTGCAAATATTTCATCGTTGGAAACGGTGCTGGAAGTCATCTTCTGTCAGCTTCTTCAGGACACGTTCCGCTTTCTCTTTTACAGCTTCCACGGACTCAAATCTTGTCCCTTTTAATGCAGATTTCACCTTAGAGAACAGGTGGAAGTCACATGGTGCAAGATCTGGTGAATAAGGATGTTCTAACACTGAGATGCTGTACTTGGCTAGGAACTTCTTGACAGATAACGCGGAATGAGCTGGCGCATTGTCTTGCTGGAGAACCCATGATTAGTCCTTCCACATTTCGAGGCGTTTTTCCCTTACTCTTTGACGTGGCTTAGAAAATACCTCAAGGTAGTAATATTGATTAATTGTTTGACCTTCAGGAACCCAGTGAAGGTGCACAATCCAATGGATATCAATAAAAAACAATCATCATTGCTTTAAATTTTGACTTGCTTCTTCGAATTTTTTGGCTCTCGGTAAAGTTCGGCTCTTCCAGTGCATGGATTGGCGCTTCGTTTCCGGATCATAAGTAAAAAACCACGTTTCATTACATGTTATTATCGTTTCCAAAAAATTTGGGTCATTTTCAATAGCGTACAAATTGTCAGTACAAACATTTCTGCGAGCTTTATTTCAAACATTTTTGAGCGGCACGTGTTCTGAAGGAGCTGACAGAAGATGACTTCCAGCACTCTTTCCAACAATGAAAAATTCGCACGGAGCGTTGTGGGGATAGAGAAGGAATATAATTATATTGAAGGTGACAATAAGTGATCACGTATAAAATTAAAATTAAATTTTTACAATGTCAGTCCCGTTATTTAATAGCCACACCTCGTGTAACAAGCTTGTTAATAAACACTTGTTATATGTTTAAAAGGATATTTTATTATTTATTATTATCTAGATTCTTAAAAAAACCCCGGGATAGACGTTATAATACCTTCATTATTGATGCCAATAATTTTCTAGCGCTGATCATAGGGATATTCAAGCCATTATTATGCATTTTGATTATCCATCTATGAAATATTTATAATGAAATAAATACAATATTTATTGCTATCTCCCATTACCTCATTAGGTATTAATTTTCATTATCTTGTTATTTGCATTACATTACATAAACGTACAGTAATTTAGTTATAGGGTTTACCCTTACATCATCACAATATAACGTACCATGGTGGGACAATACAAGGGGAATTTAGGATCACATTAATGGCACTTAATTACATGTACATGCGATGTCCATAATCCATAGTAGTTTACACACACTACGGTTTCAGAAGTGGGTTGACCCAAAATACCCTAATGTTCTAATATACACACATTATTTTCTCTATTGGAGACTCATTGAAGAATACTGGACCGGAATATGATCATAATCAAATTTCATGTAAGATAGTTAAAGCTAATTTAAACCAATCACTTATATTTTATGTAACTTTGAAAATAAAAATTTTAGAAAAATAATGAAAGATAAATTGTGCGGCTTACTCCTGCATTAATCCTCCGGATTAATCCGGCAAAACTTCCATCAAAATGCTTTTACAAGTTATATTCATCGTTTTAGATAGTGTAGTTTAATAATGCCCAACTTAATAAATATGTAGATATAACAAGTAATCAATTTTCATGTTATTTTTTTGTGAAAATCATACAAAAACAATGTTTTAGCAAAATACATATTTTAATTAAAAGAATTATTAAGAATATTTTCAGGTGATTTTATATAAAATAGTTGTATTGAACAAATTTTTAATCAGGTTCACCTGATCAAAAAATTTTAACCATCCTTCAAGATTAAAAACACAAAATTATTTATTACGAATGATTAACTCTTCTTTTTCAATTAACTTAATCTTAATAACAATCATTAATCTAAAAACTCAATCATCAAATTAATATTCAATGATCAGTTTAATACATCTTTATTTTGTAATCACCCCTATCGCCGCCGGTAACATACACGGCAAAAATATAATGCGACAGGTTGGACAGGGTGTTAACAAATAAAAAAAAATTTAAGAAGCACAAAACAAAAACACAAGGATCGTTGCATAAGTGAATAATAAAAATCATTTATAGTAGGTTGTAAACAAATTTAATTAATATTCGAATACGACTAGCATTGAATTATAATAATTACCAAAAATAGTTCATCTAGTACAGGAAGAACAATTTTATAATAAGGTGCACAGCAATTAATCACAAAGAATAAGTATTTGCCGAAAGGCTAATTCAAAATTAACAAATTAACAATGTGTTAAATATTGCGTTTATACAAATTAATAATCATAAATTATTGTTGGCCAACATATGTAGATATATTTATATATATATTTAATTAGGTTTACCAGTGGCTTAGCCACTTTTTTAAATTTAATTTCCAAAAAATATAACCACATAAATATAAATAAAAAAATTTAGGTAGTAACTCAATTATGAAGTTGTTGAAAAGAGTAAAAAAACAAGTTTACTTAGATTTACATATAAATTTTCAAAAAAAAACTAGATCTTAGCTAGTTATTTAAATTTCTTTAAAAGGTATTAAATTTGATGTTACATTATGTTGTGCTAAAGAAAATATTTAAATTTTATTAAAATTAGTCGGTTTCTAATTAGGAATTGACATGAAAAATTAAAGAAAATAGTTAATGTCCAGACAAAGATTTTCCTGTTCCATACAAGCAAATTTTATAATAGTTATAAATGTGCTGAATCCTTCCATTAAAAACTGGTCGATTTCACTGAATCGCTGTAGGTTTAAACTGACTCCATAAAATAAAATTGGATGCTCACATACCTTGTGTCCTTAATGCTTATGCTGTTAAAAAAACTCACAAATCCAATTGACAATCTAAATCACGAGGTGGCATACAGAATAATTTTTGGAAGGGCCCAGACATTGGAAAATCCAGATGAAAATACCGTCCAGACACAATATATAGGTAAATGAAGATTTTCGTGTTCAAGAATCGAATCCCCAAGTGATAATTAGAACGTGGAAGACAGCAGACAATGGGACTCGGATATTCCTGTTGTAAGGTCGTCAGGACACACTATCCCGAACCCTGCACTCCAAACCAGCACTAAAAGTTTTGATGAGTACAAACGTAGTTCAAACTTTAATTTGGGCGACATAATCAATTCACATTTTCAAAGTTTACAACACGGAAAAACTATATGATTAATACCAAAAGAAAAACGGCGTAGAAAACAGCAGAATACACATAATAACAAAGTCATGTTTAACAAAATAAAACTGTCAGTACAAACCATCTATAAATAAAATCAACATTTACAAATGTAAAAACAACTTTTCACCAAAAGTATAAATTATAAATTAGGTACGGAATCGCAACGCAGGCAAGACCGACCTTTCACTTTAACTACAATAACTCGTCTCTTCTAGTAACAGGAAAAACATTCAGAAAATTCAACTAAGGGTGATAGTATCGCATATCTCGGGGAAGCAACGTCAGAGAGTGCATCCAGGCAAACCATGAAGGCAGCTTGTCACGAGGGGCAGAAGCAGTTCGTAGGAGAAACGAAGAGCGCGCCACCGGACGGCAAGCAGTTCTACATCACCAGCAAAACAGTTAAAGGAAACCAACACAACAAATTTACGCCGACAAAACCCTAAAATACGTAACAATCTGTAATCAGAAATTACAGGTGTTACAATTTTTTACGTATCACATTTTCATTCTCTACGTTTCACACCTTCATTCATCTCGTCCATTAATTTTGAAACGAAAATTACTTCTTTCTTTATATTTTTGAAAATTTTTACTTCGTCAGGACCCAAGAAGAACCCCTTTATCTCTTATAACCAAACGTTTACACGGAAGCAACGCTGCTGAGCGCTGTATTCTTCAAGATTATACATTCTGACATTTTTAACAAAATTACTAAAAGTGTTTGTTAAACTGTTTGTAAATAATTTTTAACTGTTCAAAAAAATTTTATTAAAAGTAAATATGATAAAATATTTTATAACATATCTTTGGCTGTAGTGTGATACAGCCTTATTATAAAAAAATTCAAATATAGCTTACGCCTCTAATATGGTTATAATATGATGAAAATTAAGCGGATTGTACTTTCGAATTTTTTTAGTTTTATTGGAATGAAAAATAATATTACAATATTGTTTTTATTAAATTGTTTTATAAGAAAAATGGTTTTTTTTTATTTTACCTTTTTAGTTTATTAAAAGTCGCATAACAGCTTGGTTATTAACGACTACTGTGGATTTTGGTACTGTAACGTTGTGTTTCAACGTGTTAAAATTTTTAGACCCTAGCGGAGTAATATTGTAAAATAACGGATAAGTTAGCGGACTTTGTTGATCGACGTGAGGCGTTGCTGTCTGTTAATGTCGGAAATATGCTGCTCAACTGGGTAAACTGGCACTGTAGCGTGACCTATGGAGGCCCAGGTTATCTGTTTTGCCTGTGTGGTATGCGTAGAGGTCCAGATTGTGTGTTTTACCTGTGTTGTACTAGAAATTCTGCGGTAGCGGAAGTGATCGTGGGAATAATTGACATTATATACTGTTTAACTAAAATATTTTACAATTATTGTACTTCAAAGATCTGTCAGAAAAATTCGATAAATTTTAAAAATATTTCAAACATTTTACACAGTCACCCCCAGATGTCAGAACCTACAAGAGATAGTAACAAAAGGTTTTTGGATTCGTAGTGCAGTGAAAATAGTAGTTTTGTGGTGAAGTCAGGGCCACACAGTCAAAGAGTGTTTAGGGTTTTATTGTGTAAATCGCCAAATTCTTTTGAGTTTTGTGTCTAGTAAGATTTATCTGGTTGCTTCTGATTCAAGTCCTAAAATTCCGAGCTGTTGCTGTGTGCATATTGGTCTTATGGTCTTGCAACTTAGATTGTAAATTATTGGTTTCTCAGCTAAATGAAAAAGTGAATTTTTAAGTAAATATGATTAAATTTTATAAGCAGTTCGGCCAACTCAAAATGTAGTTATTACTTTCTCTTGCCTATATGAATATATAGGAAGCAAAGTATTGTTTTCATGTCGATTTTTCGAAATCGAGTTTTCACCGGAACTACACGTTTTCAGACCCCCTGAACCCAAAAACATGTTTTTAGCGATTGGTCTGTGTGTGTGTGTGTGTGTGTGTGTGTGTGTGTGTGTGTGTGTGTGTGCGTGCGTGTGTGTGTATGTGTGTGTGTGTGTGTATGTGTGCACGTGCGTGTGCGTGTGTGTGTGTGTGAACAGAATATCTCAAGAACGGAACAACGTACGAACTTGAAACTTAAAACTTTAGTAACATACCACTACCGGACCCGTCACGAACATTTTCATTGAAATCGGTCAACCGGAAGTAGTAGTTTATTCGAGTAATTTTTCACTTTTTTGCGATTTTCTCAAAAACTGGTCCTACGATTTTTTTTTAAATCGCCTCATTTACTACATTTTTTATGCTCTACAAGATAGGGTAGGCGCTATGTTTGCTGAAATTATTGGTGAGGCTGTTTTCACGTAAAAAAATTGTTTTTTCTTAAGATTACAGCCTTTTTTATAAAAATGTTATAAAGTTTTAAAATATGAAAGTTTAATTAATTTATTGTGGAATAGTTCGAGCCATTTGATATTTGTTTATTGGGTGTCAACTGAGATAATTCGTCAACAGCCCCTGTTGATTTTTATTAACAGGGACTTACTGTTGATAACAGCAACATTTGTTATCAACTGTTAATTACTTTGTTAAACAACAGTTGACAACTGTTCAACTTTGTTAGAAAACTAAGGAAAGAAAACTTAGAAAGGTTGTAGGAAGGGCTGTTCCTACGACAGCCCTTGTTGACGAATTATCTCGTTGGGTTCTGCTAATGTATTTCTAATTGTGGTGGTTAGTTATCTACTGAGGCCGAAGGTGATTTTGGTTTTTCTGTTGGCTTCAGGGCCAAAGCAATAGTTTCAGGCTTCTCCGGCAACCGGAATTAGCGAGAAGTCTGGTCGGATATTTCCTGTAGCTTTTAGGGTTGTTATCGATAGGATTATGGGTTGTTAATAATAAATAATAAGAAACGAATTTAATATAAAAATTTATTTTAAAACTGGTTATAATTTTTTGGATTGATGTCCTTATCCCGTTCCACGGGTGCGCCTGCGCAGGTTACGTTTTTTTTCATCGCTTTAGATAATATTTATAAAGAAGTAAAAATAGACATGAGTTTAAGATACGTATATTATAAAATAGAATTACTATAAGTAAATTATTTTAATTACTATCGTAGTAATTACAAAGTTAAATTTATCTTATTTTCATTTATTGGTTTTAACCAGAACGTATTTCTATATTAATTATTTATGTGGTTTAGAGGTTAGAGCAAATATTAGGAAATTTCATCAGTTCCTAAAATTATAACCAATTTCCTTTTAAGTTTTCAATTTCCTTTACTTCGTTTTAAGAGCATTATAAATAAAATATAAATGGATCTTATAATAAATTTTTAAATTAATTTTAAATATTTATGAATATATATTTTTTATAAATTATATAAAACTTTGTCAACGACGATATTAAATTAATTTGTAAAAATGTCTCTTCTGACTTGAAATTAATAATTTATTACTTCAATTGTAAAGTGCATAGTAAATAAATATTACTAGCTACATTTCTCCTAATTCTCCAGAGAAATCTATGTTCCATCAACTAAATGTGTGTTTAAACTTAAGTTCAAATTTTTAATGGGTTATTCGTATTGTGGTGTAGGTATTTTTTGTTTCTTTTGTTTTTGTCATTACAAGTGTAAATTTTTAACAGATAATTAAGTTGACTTGTGAATATTGCCCTATCAAATATGAAAAATTAATTAAGCCAAAATTTTGACTTGTCATGTATAATGGATTGTGATAATATCTAAATGGAAAGTGTTTGTTCAAGAATTTTCTAGCAGGACTGAATTTTTAGAACTGTTAACGTGAATAATAATAGTAAATATTTTTTAATAATATTCATAGAAATGTCCGTAAAAATGAATGAATTTGTTCGCTCTATTCTCTTTAGTAAATGAAGCAAAGCTGTAAACAATACATCCGTTTTAGAAAATTCCTGATAACTGACAAGCTGTTATATTGTTCAACTCAATAATAAACTGATCTGCCCATAACAGATAAGTGGAGAGTCAAATTATTTACACTCAATCTGTTTGTTGCAGGGCTAAAATAAATAGTTCTGTGTCTTATCACAGGGTCAGCCAATTAAATGACTGAATCATATAAGAACAGAAGAGGTAAAGGTGTAAAAGACACTAATCAGAGTTATCTCCTCAGAAAGTAATGAATTTCATTATACAGCCAGACCCTGTGGTAAATGAAGTGAAGGTGTCATTTGAAGAGTGGAAAATATGTGCTTTTCAGAGGGCCCGGCATACTGATAAGCGTACTTTTCCATTCAGTGAGGAAGGCAGTTGTAAACCACCTCACTCCTTGTTTTACTTAGTAAAACTTCTACAGGTTCAAACCAATCTTTCGGCTGATGACCTAAACAACAGCGCAAGAAACTAATAAAGTGCTTCATTCCTCATTTAATTTTATATCTCAAACCAGTTTTCTTTATCAGTTTGATCTGGAGAACAACGCACTCAGGACTTTAAACCGAGGTCTTTGGTTTAGCAATGCTCAAACTTTTTAATTAATTCCATAATGTTAGTCAAATTTTATTTAAAGAAGTATTTGACATAAAATAATAACTGTTGTAGGATTTTATTCAGAAACTTTTAGAAGTTTAAACAACAACGAAGAAGACATTAAACTGACAAAACGACAGTAACTACAACTAAATTGAGTGAGCATCGTGTTTATCGAGACAAAAACAAGCGAACAAAGTTCTATTTTATAGTGAATAGAAATTCCTCCATAATATCTTATAACAATAGAAAACAAGTAAAGAAACTAACAATGGAGGGAGTAATACACATGAAATTTTCTTTTTGTTTAAATAACAACAAACAAGTAACTAGAGTTAACCGTAAATAAAATATATAACAAAATAACAAACAAATATTGTATTCATCCAACAAGTAATTCGGTTATTAGTAATGACATAAAACAAATAACTTTGAAAGCGCGATTTGAATAATAAAAGGGCGTTTGACATTGCCGGGGAATACACACAAGGGTATCCTGTTTGCCACTCACAAAGAATTCCAATATACAGGCTTCCCGGCGCCCATTCCCTGTCCAAAAGAGCGCATGACAAGGATGAAGTTTTCTACCCCATCCGGAGTATTTCCCCCAAACGTCCCGACGCATCCTTTCTATCTTCTATCGTATACCCTATCTAATATTTATTCATAAATTACTCCTATCAATGCTCTGCGTTTGATAGCTCTCACATCTAAATTGTACATTTTTTAAAACTTTAAACAGAATAAAATTTAATATTTGTTTTCTTATTCACAATTCATTATTAATAAGTTTTCATATTTTATTTTTGTATGTGGCATACGTGATTATTATAAATGTTTTTTATTAATTTTTCAAGGTGTAACATAATAATTAAACCATATGGTGTGATGCTATATAGTGACTAGTAAACCCCTTTAGGTTGTAACGTTCAAATAGGTAGCATAAATTAAAATTGAAAATTAATTAATGAAATGAAACAAAGGTTTGAAAACATAAGTAAAAATTGATTTTAATAAATGAAAATTTTGAAATTAAATAAAAACAAAAATTTAAATTACAAAATTAACATGATCTGTTCTTAGTATAATAATTATTGATGACACTTTTATATAATTTGTTGTTTTGTTAATGACTTTAAATTTAATACAAATTATTATAATATGAAATATATATATATTGATGTAAAAATTGCTTTAATTAATTATAAATATTTAATGAGATCAAATTTAGTAAATGCAGTATAGTTACGATATTTCTTCTTGTATTTTAGCTGTCTACCAGTTGAGGTCTTATCCATCCATCGATTGGGAATCAAATGGGGCATCGAGACATTGTTGCCATCGATTTTGTAGTAGCTATTAGATTCTGTTATATTTTCATCTGCTTGTTTTAAAAATCGGAAAGTTGTTTCATTTGGTTTCATAACTTAAATGGATCTCGTTGTTCTTCAAATTTCGTTTTCATTATATGTTAATCAGTCTAAATTACATACTTAAAATTATACCTTCTTTTGTTTTTATGACTTAATTTCTAATAAATTTGAATCTTTGACTTCAGGAATAATTATTTATATTTCTTATATTTTCCTTTTAAAATTTAGTTAATATTATTTTAATTTTTATTTAGAATATTTGGATATTAATTAGAAATTATTGATCATGATGATTATTTAAATGATTTATTTAAATTCCTCAACAATTGAACTATTAAACTCGACTTTTGATCAACGATAAAGGTGTTGATGAAGACGCGCTTTACAGCAAACTAAATTTAAAGAGTTTAACTTCTCACACAACTTACGTATAAAACTAATTAGTACTGAAAACAGGAAATGTTTGAAGTTAGTGTCAAACACCAGCCGAAGGGGTGAAATACGATCTGAGTATAACCAAAAATGTGTTACAAGAAAAAGTTTCAAAATCTATTTTCTTAAAAAATTTGTACTATCTCTGATTTTTGGAAGGTTTGCATAAATTTCTATAGAGAAATTGGATGTGACGTTTTTTTGTGTATCTGGTCTACAAATAATTAAAAAAACAATTTGTACAGTTTTGAAAACGTAAAGTGTATAAAATAATTATGTCATTGTAAAGCAGTAATGTATTGTACCTGATATACCGGGTGAGGCAAAAGTCTGTAAACCTATTCATAATTTAAAAGGTGTTTTAGATCACGACGTGAAACTTTTGGGACGTGTTATGTATCGATATATTTAACTTTTGGTGATAGTAACGCAAATCCATCCATTTGGTAGGGGTGGCAGGGGGTAGCAACTCAAATTTTTTTAAGGACAACAACTCTATCATGTGACATATTGTTTAAAAGCCCTTATTAAGACGAGAAAAATGACGTCAAATAAATCTCTCTACGATGTTCTAGTCAAAAATGGCGTATGGTCAAATTCGTCGATTTTGCAGTTATCCTTAATTTTGAAATTGAATTCAATATTTATTTTTTTGGAGATTTGCTCCCACACAGCACTACACCCTACCGTTTTCTTCCACAGAGCGTTGTGCAACCAGGTATGAAAATCCGTAAACAAGTAGAACAGAACAGCCTTAATATGCACGCTTAATCAGTCCATGTACTGACTAACTACAAAGGTTCTAAATGTTTTTTCACCTGCGGTTTAATAGTTTCTCAAATAATCCACCTTTCTAACATTTTCTTCCCTTTACCAGAAATTATCAACAATAGGGATAACAAAGACCTGTTTCCCATATTTCACAATGATTTCATTCATCGGCGTCATTCTTTATTTCTGTTACAACATACTTAATTTCTTACAATAAAAAATTTATTCCTGTATCTATTTGTCGAATATGACTGATAGAATGTGATAATACATAGGACCAGATTTTGTGTTTTAAAATATATAAGATTCCAGTATGAAATTTCTTCTTGATAATTAATAAAATAAACTAATAAAATAAATGATGTATTTCATCATTTCCTGTATTTCGTCACACACTCAGTCCCGAACGTGATGAAATATAAAGTTTTTTGTGTTTCAATTTTCCTAGTTGAATTTCATGAAGTTTTATGGGTTTTTTAACCAACCACTATTATTAATTATTGTATTATAATAGGCAACGAAAAGTAGGGAGTGGTAAAGAAGAAATTATGCACATAATAAGCTTACAGTAAGATTACTGGCAGTATTATAAAGTAAGACAGTTTGTAGTTTCTACTATTCTCAGAAGTGGTTATAAAGGAACTAAACTACTCTCGGAATACAACGAGGAAGCGGTCTAGTTCATTTCGCCTAAGCGAAGCGACATACATCAGAGTTTGCCTCGTTGTTCTATCACCAAGAGACTCATTACTTCCAATTTGTTCTTGATGTTTTGTCTTCTTCTTCTACATCTCCTTCCCATACTTCTTCGTCTTAGACAATAACACTCGTGTTACACAAGTAAAGCAAGAAATTTTACTTTACACTGTATACATGCAAAACTAACGTCTTTATTTAACAAGGATTTATCAAAATTATAATATATCTCAACAGTAATAATTAGTTTCTATTCTTGTTAAAGAATAATCAGTCATAGAACAAACTTTCGTTTTATTTGCCTAAGTTTTGTAGGATAATTATTTCATTTAAATTGGAATTCTAATAACATTTTACTAATTAATTTTTGGTCTTCCTGGTTGCAAATAATACAAATTTCCGAAAACGCAACAAAAATAAAATTTAAAATTGTTTAGTAGAAATTGAATACTTACAAGAAAAAAATATTATTTATTTCTTACAAACTATTGTTTGTAGCAATTCATAAAATTTAAGTATTTATTTGGCTTCAACTTTATTTTTATTTTCAACTGTACAAATTTTTAAGCACAACTAGTAAATGAGATGGAATGAATGAGGAGTGGTGGGAATGTGACGTTAATATGAATTGATCCAGTGACCGATTTCGGCGTGAAAATTTACAATGAATGTGGTGCCAATATTTTGAATGATAATGATTTATAAACTACTATGAATGATTTATTTTCTTATGAAATGATTTTCTTTTTTAATGTTTTTTTAATGAAATGAAACAGGCATGACAAGTTAAATTGAAATGCTTTTTTATGGTGGTCGGATGAGATCCTTATTCCACCTTCGTTTCAGTCGTCTGTTAACAGGTAGATCGTTAGTTAAAAGAGATTGGACATTTCGATTTATGTGGTCAATTGTCTTTGTGTGTAATGAGTTGTATGTTGCGTTTGCAATGTCTCGAACCGTTGGTATTTTCAGGTCTTTGTGAAGGGTTTGTGATGATTGGTTACGTAAAAAGGTCCGTTTGTTAATATTTAAGCATTTAATCCTTAATTAAGAATTATATTTATGCAAAATTATAAATCCAATTCATTATAATACAGTAGTTATCGGATACTGTGACTTCAAAGGGACCGACTAGTTCCGGCCACTGTAAGCGAGTCACTGTAACTTTTTGTATTTTTTTTATTTTTAACGCCACTTTTTTTATTTTATACACTGCAACATTATAATTCGTTCATTTACTTCGAACACTAAATAATTAGTCTGTCAGAAAAGTTAAAAATTGTAGGAAGCCAAATATTCATCGGTGTTTGGCTTCTATGATTATACTCAATAATACTGTTTTTTTAAATGATAAAATTTAATAAATTAAATAAGTAAATAAAATACAGAAAAATGTTACGCTAAATTTTCAATACAATATCGAAAAGGTAAGTTCAAAAAATCAAATCTCATTAACCTTGAATTTAAGTTTACACTATTGTCTAATAAATTAAGTGCCAGAACGTTTTTATGTCCGTAAAGTCTGTCTAAATAAGTAATACAGAATTTTTATATTTATTGTTTTACTGTATTCAAGTTAAAATCTTTATAAATAAATTTCTTGCATACGTAACAGGGTATGTTTAACATTTATGTCTGATGGTCTTTGAATGGAATCGCTCTACGATCTCTATGTTTGAATTCGTTGATGTACCCAAAAGTTATATTCCATATGTCCAAATAAGTTTTAATGTGGATTTTTAGAGATTAATTTTTTTTGAGGAAGTCAGAAGTGATTTGTTACAATATTATAACTTAACAATATTATAAATTTTAAGAAATTTAGAACATAAATCAATTTTTTAACGTGTATAATAAAATATAAAAAATTAACTTATAAAACAAAATGAATCTACGGAATGCAATAATATGTGAACATTAATAAATGAGTAATTAAAATAAACAACATATCGTTGAATGTGCAGCTATTTTTGTTACGTACATGCCATATTAATTTATGTAAAAAATATTTACTAATGTTTATTCCTAATATATTGATTTAATTTAATTTTTAATAAAATAACAAACATTAGGCCTACGTAATTTTTTTGTTTTAAAAATATACCTGAGATTAAATAAATCCTTATACATAAGCTGACAGATAATATGCTAATAAATTAGGCCAAATCTTACTAAATTATGCAAAGTGTTTCATGCGTAGGCCTACCCACTTTGAAATGAGAAAATTATAAAAATAATTTTAGATTAATTTTTAAAACTCTACTGAAAATTATATTTGACATACCAATTTCGATTAAGAAACAAATCAAAGTTTCATGGGCCAAATAAAGCAAAACACTCATTAAAGTTTAAAAATAATTAAAATTATAGAAGTTGCTTCAAAAAATTGACAGAAACACTCATTCCAATTCCGGGATTTGTGAACTTAAGAAAGGAAGGAAGAGTTGGGTAAAAAATAAAAAAGGCTTCGAAATTAAGGTAAAATTAGGTACCTAATAATTATAACACTATAGTTTTTACTTAAAACATAAGAATTAACTACGGTTAAGTAGACTGTATCTGTTTTTACTGTTACACATAATTTTTAAATACTTAATTTCGTTACTGGAAAAAGTTATGTGTCTTAATCAGATCCCTCAAATATGTCTTGATCAGAATTGAATACGTATTTATTAAATGTCAGTATACTTGAACGCATTCATTCTAATCATAAAGTTAATTTCTGTTTTACGGTAAAGAACTAATGGAATTCCGAGAAAAGTCACTAAAACATCAATACATCGGAGTTAAATTTAAGTATTGAAATCAACAATAATGTATTTGACTCGAGTAAAATACAGGAAGGTTTTAAGCGTTGCTGCATGCAACATGTGTTAATTCTTAATGTTTAACTCTGTATTGTGGCTTTTACACTCGCGACTCCTCGCTTCAGTACATCGTCTCTAAAGTTCATGGTTGAATTAATTTTGGTCTACCACCTGAAAATCTCTAATTTCTCTCATGTTCAACGTGTTACATAAGTACTGCTCATCCATCCGGGTTCAAAACTAGAGACACCAATTTTTTTAAATGTTTTTTAAATAAAAAATTTTTTATAAAAAGTACTGAATGTCCTACAAATCTGATAATAATTTTTAAATATTCAAAGGCAATGATCAAAGTTGTAATTTAGTTTTGTTTTCTGCTATTATGAGAAAATTTGTAATTGGTTCAGGTAAAGTTACTTTAATGTAAATCAAAGTAGATTTGAGTTTAAGTAGATTTCTAGGAATTTATAAAAGCTGAATTGTTGGCGTTAAGTGCTGAGTGCTCACACATCTATAAATTATATGTAATAGTAAGATTTTGGAAAACACAGACTTCTCCTAATAAAATTACATATAAAAAAAATGAACCCTTACTAAACATCATGAGAAAAAAAATTAACTTTTTATAGTAATCTAGTAAGGCTACCGGAAGAAAGACTGACCAAGAAACTGCTAACTTGCCAACAGAAAAATAAAGTTAAGAAGGATTGGCTTTGGGAAATACAGGAAGGACCTTGAGGAGCTAGAAATAACGCCAGCAAAGATTTTAAACAGGGAGGAAAAAACGACTCTTAAGAACAAAAACCAAAATCAAAAATCCAACACATATAAAGTACAATATAACAGAGGATCAGAGATTCCAGAGATCTAAAATAATGAAACAGTATTGTGCAAAGAAGAAAAGTTCCCAGAAACAGCCTTTCTATCCTTGACTAGATTTGCTCCAATGAGGGCATAAATAATAATAATAATAATAATTAAGATCTTGGAGTCGAACTAAGAGCACTCTGGCGGAGGATTTTACTTAAATATAGTTTTTCTATATGTCAGATCCGAGTGATCTATTCTTAACTTTGAGCTCCTTAAATTCAGTTGGTTCATTGTAAAACAAATTATTTTCAGTAGTAAACAATTTAAATTGTCCCCCGTTAAGTCAACAGTTGTATGAGTTTTTAAAAGTTAAAGGAATCTAAAATAAACTTTTTACTGCAATTATGCGACGGAATAAAAATAAGGTTTTTTTAAATATTATATTGTTCGTTTACTCTTTTAGCAGAAATAAAAACTTGTGTATCAGTATGAAATCAGGGTTTTTATATTAAAGTTTTTATGAGACAAGAAAACCGTAAAATTTTGTTCACTAAAAATAATCACGTTCACAAAAATAAGAAACACCTTAATTTAGAAAATTTTAGAAAGCAAAAATATTTTGATATCTCTTTAATAAACTTCTCATATATTTCTCTTAAATGTTTCCAGAAGGGAAAAGAAAACTAGGCCTTTGCTTTCGTTTTCCCAAAACGGAAGGTAAACATGGTATGTTCGTTCGGCTTACCCAGCCGTTTGGCTCCCGAGGCTAACTGGAAATAAAAACATACCCGCCATTTACGCACACTCGTCTACACTCAATAACGTAGCATTTGGTCGTACGCGTATGAGCACGTTCACGAAAGTAACATAAAAAGAGTAGAGAAAAAACAAGTATTGTACAAAATAACAGAGAAAATGATAGAATGTAAGTATTAAGCCTACATAAAAGAAACTACTAAAGGCGTACCACGTACGCGTTCATGAAAGTTACAAATTCATTCCCTAAAACAGTACCTTGGTAAAGGTCTAAACAAAACATCATTTTTGTCAAGACATTAGTTAAAATTTACTTCAATGGGAGTGTATCACTTGAACTCATAACATGAGTATACAAGTTATACATTTTTAAAGTTATTTATGTTCATATTATGAAAATTAATTACAAATTTTTAAAATTTAGGTGTATCTCACTAAACTGTTTTTTTCCTTTTTTTGCCATATATGCAATGTAGGTAAGGAAAGTTATTTTTTCAAGTCAAATTTTTCAAAATTAAGTATTTATTAGAAATACACGTTTCCAGGTCCCCTGAACTTAAAATTTTTTTTACCCATTTATTCGTATATGTTTGGACAAAATAACTGTAAAATGGAAAAGTTGAAAATTTGAACTTAACCATTGGAATGTAGCCTACATTCGAATGATAGCTCACCATTCGGAGACCCGACACGAACATGTTCATTTAAGTCAACTGGAAGTAGAAGTTTATTCGAGCAAATTTTAACTTTTTTGAAATTTTCTCAAAAACAGCTTCTACAATTTTATTTGAAATGGTTTCATTTACTACATTTTTGTACTCTACAAGATATGGTAAGTAGCATGTCTGCTGAAAATCTTAGGCTGCTGTTCTAAAGTGGAAAATAATGTTTTTAAAACTACGGCCTTTATATACACGTCAGGGCAAAGGTGTATTTATAATGAAATTGTGAATCCAATTTTAATAATAATAATACTAACATTTTCTTTATTTCCTACTTTTTTTTACAATATTAACTCAATACACAATCTTTCTAAACGTTATAATACATTTAAAACAATTCACAATTGACCTACCTAACTACGGCAAAAATCCATGTCTTAGGGTAGGTGTTTTTTTTATTTTATTCTGTAGACTGTACAACAGATTATTTAGTAAAATACGACAGTGATTAGCCAATCAGTAAATTGAACTGCACTGAAATATAATATACAATCATCCGAGGATTTACAGCCGTATCTCCGTTCGTAACTACCACCTCTAGTTTTTTGCCAGTTACCATCGGTAAACCACCGCAAAGACATTGCCTCCTGCACACCATCCAACCACGTCACCTCCGGCCAACCCCCTACTTCTACTACCTGCTGGCGTCTACTCCCATACCCTCTTTGCCCACTTACCATCCTTCAACCTCTGCAAATGACCAAACCATTTTAATTGTTTCCGGGATATGGTATCCATGATATTTCCTTGAATGCCAATTTTTCTAACATCGGAATTTGGAATTTAATCGATGCGCGAGAAACCACAGCCCCACCTCCATAAATCCATCTCCACCGATTTTACGCGATCTTTCTGCCTCTTAGTCAACACACACACACCCACACACACACACACACACACCCATACACACACACACCCCCATACACACACACACCCCCATACACACACACACACACACACACACACACACACACACTTCCGCACTATACATACACAGGTTGTCCAGGATACAACACTAAAATATATTATTTAAAAAATTGAAGTATTGAATCGTGAAATTTTTGTAGAAGCAGCAAAATTTTGAATTAGCTATTATCTTGCTTGAATAATTTTAACGTAGTCTATTTGTTTTTTTCAACTATGTAGGCCTACCTAATTTGTCACTTTAATGAAGTAAATAAAAAACTTTTTTGTAAATCAAATATTTACTCATTTTTAAAGTCCCGGGGGACATGATCCAATATTTGAAGTTACTTCACATCTTACTTTTAGCCGTTTTAATTTATTTTATAGCAGCTATTTTTTCAATATTTAATATGACCTATGGATATTACAATCTTGAAAGTCCCTGATTTTAATACATTTTAAATTAATACATGGTTCATTAATTTACAGTGTTTTTCTCATAAAGAAAGTTCTGGAAAAGTTTACCAGGTGTATAACGTAAAAAACAAGAAATCTTTAGAAATTTTAACTTTAGAAGAAATATTTAACTTTGTAACTTTTACGGAGGAACATTGAATTCTTTTTGGAAGTACTAATAAAAATTTAATATTTTATTCGATATTAATTTTTTTTCAAACTAATTCAACCATTAAGTTTTAATATTGTCGTTTTTTGTAATTTGTAAGAACCCTATTTCAGTTTATTTCAGACACATTGAAAAGTAATAAAGGTTTGCAGGGGTCATATTATAGATAGAAGGAGGGCTTCAAGACGGGAGAAGGGATATCATCATCGTTCTTACAACAGCTCACCTGTGCTCTGTTCTATCCTCAAAAGGCACAAAGGAGTGAAGGTGATTAGCTTGTGCTGAATTGTCCGCCTTCGTTTGATCTCCTCTGGCGATTATTAAATTCCCGTTCTCTCCTTTTCAACGTTCATACCCTTCCGCATCCCTTTTCAGTGAGTGACGTCACTGCCAGTGCAATCCCTTATTATCCGAGTAGATATTCCCTCCCTCAACCATTCAACTATTCGTACCCTCTTGGCTTCATTACACTCTCAAGCTTTGACCGCAGCCCTCTTCTCTCTACCAGTAATTGTTCTTCAAACCCTCCCCTATAATTTTGGTGTCACCCATTCTAATGATATTGTTTGTGTTTATCAAATTCAACAATGACCCACTCCATACTTAAGATAACCATTACATAACTCGTTCTTTCATGAAGATTTAAACCTTTCAGTTTAATGCTCTTGTATTATCATTTTCATTGATCACCAAATCATATGGTACGTCCCCATCCTTCCTCAGGAATAATACTCCCACTATCCATCCCTTGCCTTGAGTGCACAGTCTGTTGGCCCAACTTTTGTTTTAGTTCATCTACACGAATTATACATCTGCCTCAATAAATTTATCACAGACAAAACCATAATACTCATATTCAGTAGGGACTAATTGTTAATTACAAACAATATTTGATCTAGAAGAATTAATTATCTTTATAAGTAATATAATAATTTAAAATTAAAAGTGGATCAATTATATTATAAATATGCATAAAACATATTATTTGTCATGTAAAATTAGTAATTTAATGGCAATTTTCTAAAGAAAATGATTAAAAAAATAAAGAAGTAATATTACAAGAATAACTAATAAATAAATCTATAAAAGAGATGGAAAGGTTGTTTGTGACAAATTATACTTACGTGCTTGAAAAAATAAAAATATGATTGGCTAATAAGCAAGACTGAAATACCCAGAGTCAGTTGATCATCTGCTTACCCGCCTATTAAATTGAAAAAATCTATAGTAACTTTGTGGATTATAAGGATAATTAATAATAGCTCAATGTTACATCGTTAGACTTTTAAATCTTATGAAACATAAACTTAAATATCATATCCTATCGATATAATGAACAAGAACTTGAGAAACTTTTCCAAGTTTTAAAATAACTGTTCTCTGATTATTTTTTGCTTTCCTCATTGCATTAGTTTTTTTTCTGTGCTCATTAATTGAATTAATTCTCAGTAAAAATATCCACATTGTATTCCTTAAAATATATTGTAAAGTAGTTTTAGTTAATAAAAAAAGAAGTTTTTTCTCTATTAAAACGATTGTACATAATCTAAGGTAATTTTTAAAAAAATTATTGTTATTAAAATTATTATTATTATTATTATTATTATTGATATTTTTTTATATAAATTTAATGGTATTTGTCATTTATTTTTAATGCTTTTAACAAAAACTGCCTAATGTATTTCTTGTACCTTTTTAGATTTGATAATAATATTTTTTATAGTAGTAATTAGTAGTTATAAATTTGTTAAATTTTTTTTTGCTTCTATGCTCGGTGAGAACTCTTCGTGAAGAAGAGTTTTGCTTATAAGTATATTTAGTTAAAAATATTGTTTATAGCTTGGTATTGTAATAATTATATTATGTTTAATTAAATAAAACAAATAAATAAAAAAAATTAAAAAATTACAGGGTCCTATGGTCTAAAAACCCCTTCAGTTATAATATAAATTCATGTTACTCTGTAATAACCACAATACTGTTTCAAATAAATTCATAAAAAATTAACAATTTTAGAAAGTTTAAGGTAATAATTTAAAAGTAGCTCATTGTTTGGGACTATATAAATTTTATGTCTAGTTATAATTCAATTAATCAGTTTATTTGTGAAAAAAAAGTTTATTTAAAAAAAGTTTATTTGTGAAAAGTAAGTTATCTGCTGTGCAAAACCATCGGTATTGGTAAAGATTCAGCCTTTCCAATCAAAGGTTTTACGGAGGATAATTAACGCCCCATATTATGTAACCAATAGAACGCTACACTCAGACCTAAACGTACCCTACATAAATGACGTTTTCTTAAAACTATATACAAAATTTAGGAAGAAACTCGTGAACCACCATAACCCATTGATCTCAAATCTGGCTACGCAGACTCTCCCAAACAATCCAATAAGACGTCTGAAACGTCGATGAAGCCGGGACCTCATCTATTAACGTAGTACTGTAATTGACTATCCATTACAATGTTCTAAATGCTGCACTTAATGCTACACTTATTTATTCACGTCGGAGTTCTGTCACTGGACTGTGTCTCCACTCACGTTTGTATACCATGTTAATTTTTCCCAAATTTTGTGATATCACATTCACTGATTGTTTCCAACAGATTGTGAATTTCCTAAATAGGAAAAAAAGTTATCATTTATTGGTCTCACCCAATGAGGATTTATTTCTACCTGCACTTACTAACCAGTTTTAAATTGAACAGAACAGTTGCGCGCTGACTAGTTATGCGAATAGACGCTATCTTGTTTTTAACGCTTTTCTATCCGCTCATATCCCCGATCGCAAAGGCTATTCTTAAAAACCGTAATAATAATATTCAATCGCTACGCAGATTGACATTAATTCACGCGCCGCAATAAATTTACGCGCTGTAAACACTCCAAGGAACTAACCGCGCAAATACAGTCCACTTCTTCAAGATCTTCGGCACCTCAACACTCATCGATCAGCCACTGGTACCAGCTGGTGTCTTAGGACATCTAAGGTGAGTGGAATTAATTTTTTATTTTGGGACAGTTAGCTGCCACATACGCTCCACCACTGAACGCTATTACTCATTTTAACTAAACATTACTATTCCACTGGCACGTAATGGTTTCGTAAAAAATCATTATACAATTGAAGATTTTTTATTTAACGTTTTGTGTGCAGATAACGCTTCCAAGGCTGCCTTCTGTTAAGCCACATACCACGTTATTGCACGACTCTCGCCTGGCGTATATAAACGTTATTCAGCACCACAGGTGGACACATTTGATGTTGTAAGGTAAACGTAACTTATGCTGTTTTATTTAAGGTTATCTTAATACGCCAGCGAGTAAACCTGTATAATAAAATATGTGCTGCACCAACTTGAAAGCTTCATCTTCATCCGCGGTCTTTTCCTTTACAAGACTAGCCGTGTTGACAGCATATTTCGCGGTTACCAATGTGTTAAAAATAGTTATATCCAATATAAACACGCTATAAAGGAATAGGGATAGTAAAGGATTTGAGGATTTTCTTGTGTGGTAATGAATGAAAATACAACGGAATGACTTACATGAGTACAGTAGTAAGATGTCCACGGGTAATTTTTGAATTTTTTACAAAATGTCTCTACTCCATCTTCTATGAAATCTGTGTGGGGGAATTACGACGAAAGTGTGACATGTAGAGGTTTCGTATTAGTCGGTTTTCATTTTCGGTTTAAAACGTCTGTAACATTGATGATGATAATGATGATATCATTAACGTATAGTATGAATAAGTCGTTATGTAACATTTCGTTTAATAATTTTAATTTACATCAATTTTTTCTGATATTGACTTTTTTCTTGCAGTTCGGAATAAGTATGCAAAGTTAAGCATTAGAAACAAAAAAGAATTTTTACGAGTTTATTTAAATTTTTTACTTAGTAAGAAAAATATTTGCTGGCAAATGAAGTCAATGTCACAGGTCTTTAGTTAAACTATAGAATTTATACTAAGCCGTCGCTGCTGCGCTTTACTCGTACTTGTAAAAGCAAAACGAACTTTGAATAAAAAGAAAATGGCAACGAGTCTATGCATAGCAAATCCTTAGATTGATTTCCTTTTCTGAATTTCCTATTTCATTGAATTCTTAGTTTACTCAAGCCTTAAAGAACAATTTATTACAGCTATTCATTATTTTCAGTTCTTATTTACTGAAGAAAAAATTTAACAAACTAGAATCTAGAAACTGATTATAGAAAGTATATTATACGTACCAAAAGAATGTGTAAATTTTATAATACGTCAAATCAAAATCAAGGAAATATTAATTCATCATTATTAAAACTCAGAACTTGAACTTTGTAGACGATAACAACTTAAAACAAACTAAAAACGCGTGCAACAAAAAAAATCAATGTGTAAACGAAAATCCAGCAATTTAAAATACTAATTACGTTTAATATTATAAATTACTTACTAAGGACTTTAACTTTTTTTCATATAACTTTTTTGTAATGCATAAACTGTTATATAGCAATAAATGCAACTTATCGATTACATTTTAATTCATATAAAAATTACAACCCACTGGTGTAATTAACAAATTATAAAATTAAAACATATTATGTTATTAATTATTATTTACAAACAAAATTACATAAATAGTGTTTTGTTTTTAAAATAAAATTTAAAAAATAACCGGAACCTCCTTTAAAACGGAAAAAACAAAATGAGAAGTAATAAATAATAATCACATGATTTCTAAATATCCAGTCAGAACGAAAATCGTTATAAATGATAAAGTTTTAGAACAAGTCTCGCATTTTAAATATTTAGGATGTGACGTAAGCTTTTTAAAAGATGACGATGTTATGAATAAACTGAATAAGTTTAGAACAATTTGCGGGACAATACATCGAACTTTGAAAAATAAGACAAGAAAGGATACAAGAATTAAACTGTACAAAACTATGGCAGTCCCGGTTTTGCTGTATGGCAGTGAAAGTTGGACCATGACGCAACCAGAGAGAACTCTAATACAAAGTGCAGAAATGAAGTTTTTAAGGGCGACGGCAGGCTATAACAGACTGGACATGAAACGTAATGAAAGTATTAGAGCAGAATTACAGGTCCAACCACTATTAGACGGCATTGCGCGCTACACTTCCAGGTGGTGTGAACATGTGAATAGAATGCGAGAGGAAAGACTACCAGTCCAAATATTAAGTTATGCCCCACGGGGTAGACGTGATAGAGGAAGACCGCTACGAAGATGGGTGCCGGAACAGGCTTTAGGCCTATCCGTGTTTGGGTGATGATGATGATGATTTCTAAATATAATATAGGCTACACAGAACTTTACTGGAGATCATTTAAAATATTCATTCAGTTATTTACAACATTCATACACAAACACGACAGTCATCTACATTTTACTTTAACTTTAAAGAAAACTATAAAATAATCAACAAATAGTCTTTCTGTTAAAATCTACCGTTTCAGGTAAGTTTTAAGAGCATAATTAAGTTTTTTACAGCTAAAAAAAGTGCCGCAGTAGAAAAAATAATAATTATAATAAAAATGTTGCTATTGAAAATAAATTAATTACAAAATTAAATATTGTTCAATCAATAACTAAAACTAAAATATACAATAACTAGTATGGATACTCTTCCACGAAAAGGCATGAACATAAAGGGTCGTCTGCTGGGTTGGTGCTTCCGAATAAGTATCATAAGAAAAACAAATTTTAATTTCT
The DNA here is from genome assembly GCA_035578175.1 of Catonia carolina. Lineage (NCBI taxonomy): Eukaryota > Metazoa > Arthropoda > Insecta > Hemiptera > Achilidae > Catonia > Catonia carolina. The sequence continues at coordinate 23,694,716 of JAQMRL010000008.1, forward strand.
TTCCTATAATTTCCCTTCTGCTCTTCCGTGCTGTAGTTATATATACCTAATTCCTCTTATTAGTTATAAAATTATAACGTAGTTATAATATGATTCATTATAAAATGCCATAGTGGTTTCTGATTTTCCATCATTTTGTCTTAAAATTTTTTGACGTAAAAAATTTTAAAATTGTCATTTTACAACTTGGGGCTACATTTAGATCGTCGCCTCACATGGAAACATCCCATAATAACAAAAAAGAAACAACTTAGCAGTACTTAGGCAGTACCTAAACTACACTGGTTAATTAGTAAATAGTCATCTTTGTCAAACGAATCAAAATAAATCGGTTTTAAAACCCATGTAGACATTTATGAGCTTCAATTGTAGGGTACATCCTGCACTTCAAACATAAACATATTCGAACGTTTCCAGTCAAAATTCTTGCGGCGGGTCCTGCAAATCCGTGGTACATCAAAAATACCTATATCTATGCCGATCTTCAACAATCATCCAAACTTTCTGGCTATTAATCTGCTAAATAACATTGATGCCGGGTTTTCAAGACTAAAAAGACACTGTGTTTTTGATTTAGGTTATAGGTTTTAAAGAAAATTGTTACACTTATTTTTTTTTAATTGTTTTACTTCAAAGTCATCGTTGTATTTATCAAAAATATTAATTTATTACTATTTTCAATTTCATTAACATTATGATGAAATCGTAATCATTTTAATTAATATTTATTAAAATTATTGATTGTTCTATTTAAAATTAACAGATTATAATGTTGCAGAATTGTAAAAAAAAAATTAAATTTCCATTTCTTTCACCAAAATAGATTTCAATCACAAAACATGGCTAATACTGTGAGTGCTATGTTTATCAAAAATGTTTTTAATGAGAAGAATTTTATTATACTCGTTTTAACATGAAAAAGTTAATTGAAATGTTGGATAAGTGGTTAAAAGAAAACAGGAAGGGTACTGAAAAATTAGGAACAAACTGAGGAAACATAATAAACCAAATCAAGTTCAAGTTACTGATCACCGACTTCAAAGGCTCTCACTAAGATCAAAACCAAAACACCGGATAGACAAAAGAGAGGAGAAAAGCCTACAGTGAAAGAATATTGAGGTAACGTATTCTAAAATGGACCTACACGAGAAAAGGTTTTTAAAGAGACAAATAATTCTAAAGTTTAACTAATAATCTCTGCACGAGTCTTCACTCCCTTATTACAACATCGCTAACTCTTGATCACCTAAAAAGCTGAAAAATGGTTTATTTGTTTCTTTTGGGTTAACAGGTCACCTAAAGTATTTTCATTTCAATTGCAAGCGCCTAATGGGTGTACTAACGTAACTTAAAGAACCTTAAAGAAATTCTTAATATTTATCTGTAACTTCCCAGAAGGGTACAGTTCGAAAAATCGTTATGCGGATTTCTAAGTAATACATAAAATATAAGTGTGAAACTAACAAAGATACGTTCACTTATTTAGATTGCCCTTTTAGTTTTTCTATTTTATACGGAGGAGTAAGACGTAAATGTGACAGTTTGTCAAACATTATGTCTGTAATTATAAAACTGTGCAAGTAAATTAATTGTTATAATTTAAAATTTTGTCTGTTTATTATTTATTTTACCCCCCGAATGTACCTAGGATAGGTGTTACAATATGTAGGACTGTATGGACAAAACTGGAATGTACATGTACAGCTTTTACTTTCCTTGACATTCTAAAAAAAATGAAATGTGTATTAGTATATGTGACGTAATATGATTAGTTTACCTACTGGTAGATGTACATGTGGTTTAGTAAATGATTTAAATTGCATTTCCAGTAAAATTGGATTTCCATTTAGTAAGCTCGTTATTTTAAGCTAATGGGCCTAGTAAATTTGTAAATGATTTTAAGCTTAACGTAGCTTAAAAGCGGTAATGATGAATGGATGACCAGAAAAGCATATAGTAATACTTAGATCATTTGACATTATTCATTATTTCACTATTAAAAGAGGAGACGCACGTTTATTGGACTGTTTAATTTTAATGGATTCTGACAGTTAATTACTTGTGTGTGTAATCTATTATACACGCTAATTAGATTGTTGACAATTTTCTAAATTTTCATGTTATTTCTTTTTTTATTGTAAATTTAATTAGTATGATCGATTACTTCATTTTAGCGCAAATCCCAACAGAAATTATTAATTACTTCCGAAATAAACATCATTAAAGTTGATATTGTGATACTTATTGCTAAGGTCCGTTTCGGAATCTGGGTAAAATAAGTATTTAACAAACTCTCATTTTTAAGATTACACTCTATAAATTTATTACACTATAAATTACAATTAATAAATAATGTAACTTAAATCTACAAAGAATTACAATTACTACAATCGAATTGATAATTATAATACCATATGTCCTCGATTCTAAGACGCAGCTTATTTTGGCAGTACAAATTTTGGAAAAAATCAAATCAAGAAAAATTATAAAAATCTTATTTCTAATATAAAGTAAAATTTTATTACCTGAAATGGGCGATGAAACAGAATTAAATGTAACACGATATTGATAGAAATAATATTTTTTTTGGATTCACCTTTTTGATTGAGTATCAATAAGTTAAAAAGATGGCGCTGGAGATTCACAAGCTGCGTTTCAAAATCAAATATTGCGTTTGAGTGCGTGTCGCTTCTACGAATTCCGATAATTATTATAGTTTTATTTTATTTTTATTTTAAAAGATAATTTATTTTACCTTATGCATAGTAGATGTCTCATACTTAGTTTAGAGTGCTAATATACCGGTTCAAAGATGTAAGTGAATGCGACTGCAAGACACCCTCGAATGTAAGATGCACCTCGCTTTTCGAGGTATCAAATTGTGAAAAAAGGTGCGTCTTAGAATCGAGTAAGTACGGTAAAAAATAAGCTTATTACAATAAATTTAATGGGACCTTTTCCAATATGCCAAAAGAAACGTGTGGGTTGCAGCTGAGCGCCTTAATGAAACAGGACACGCTAAATACAGTACATTTGTCATGAACACGTAAAAAATTTTAACAGAATACTTGTCATTAACTGAGAAAAACTTATCATTAGTATACGAGGCATAAGTCTAGTATAAGCTAGTATAGACTAGCGGGTTATGCAACTAGATTTTTGATAAATCCGTCTGCATAACACCAGCAGATTAAAAAAACTGTTAAAGTTTCCATTGCCCCAACACGATTAAAAATAATGAAATGGATTAGCTTGTTACATTCATTTTGTTTTGACATATTTTTTCTTTGGTTTTTAATTTTTTTTACGGTACTGTACATTGAGCTGCACAACTTCCGTATATAATATTTACATGGTAGTGCAGAATTTCGCTTTAAGGAGAAGAGGTACCCAGTGGTACATTCTCCGTTTAAAACTGTGGGTATTTTCCGTTATTCAGACCAAAAGGTTTCTACTCCATTTCCGCATTAGACCTCACGCAGTTGGGAAGTTCCTTGTAGCTAGATCATGGGCTAGTTGGTTTGGCTGTCATCTAGTCTTTCGTGAAATGCACTATACAAGGACGTGGTTAGCTCCTTCACTGTCAGAATTTTGAAATCGTCGTGGTGGGTTTTATTGCTAACATAAAAAGGAGCGCCAGAAGCAAGTCTTGAGAATTTTGATTGAAAGGCCTGAATCGACTTTAAAAATCTGCCGCTATTCCAAAGAGCTGGACACCATGAGTCCGGATTGGTCTTTAAATGGAATTTGTATATTAAAATTTTGGAACGGAGGTTCAATTTTGATTGAAGGTTAATTTTTAAAATATTAACTGTAAATATCAGCTAATTTAAAGTAATTAAAGTTAATTTTGAAGTATTAGTATCACTTACGTTCTATTGTGGTGGCTAGTTTGCTTCACCAAACGCCATATACTTTCAATTGTCTGGGTATGTGCACCAGTTTTTTTGAATTGATATTCTTTTTATATTGCGTAGTCGTTCCTACAGGAGTAATTAAATTGAAACTACAATCGGCCCAAGTAAACTATGGTAATATACAAAACATCCAAATATCGATGTATCAACCCTAACAACTTATTTTTCTTCTGACAATAAGACCATTTTCGCTTTCTGCCTCACATGAATTTATTTGACTATAGATAAATTTAATGTACTTTCGGTATACGGACTTTTATATTATCTCCTACTCATGGGTAAACATTAGTACTGTAGTATTGTAGTAGTCTATATACGTCTTTTATCAAATATTATCCCAACCGATTCTGTAAATTTGTAATCCAGCTTAACAAAATATGTGGCTAATATGTGTGTCTGTGTTTTTTGTGTGCGTCTTAACGAATCCCTTTTACTCATAAAATGTATCACAATTTCTTGTCTACATGACAGTTGTCTTCATTTCTGCAATACTACAAACGTTGTAAGTAAAATTATCGACTTTTTATAATTTTCTTAAATAAACGAAAGTATTCTTTGTCAAATAGCCAGTGTTTATAGTGTATGTTTATGGTAAATTTTTTGAAATACAAGACTACACTCTGTATATATACGTTATTATCGAAAACTAGGATCCCAGCTATACTGCATGTAACCCTATAACGCGGGTCTCGCAATGTTCCCCTTATACCATGTAATAACCGTGGATCACTGTATAAGTGATTTTTAAAGAATTTAGAAATATCTACAGTAGATATTTTGAGAGAAAGAGACTTGAAACTGGTCCAACCATTTATTTCACATGTTAACACGCAGACTTCTACTACGAGCATGGAAATATAAACCTAAGAAAATGTGAATCTACAGAATGTAATATGTGAACGTTAACAAATGAGTGATTAAAATAAACAACTTATGGGATGATCGTTGAATGTGCTGCCATTTTTGTTTGTGTTTTCTTTTCAAAACTGGTATTTATTAAAAATTTATATACGTCTTAATTTATTTTAAAAATGTTTACTAACATTTATTCCTAATAGTCCTGTTGATATAAATTAAATTGTTATATACATCAAAAAATATTAGACACTTTTTTTAAAAAACATAAATGAGATAAAAAATCGTGATACAAAAGCTTACAGATAATATGCCATTATATTAGATATATCCTTGCTGAATTAATAGAAGTTATTCCATGCGTACCCATATTGAAATGAGAAAATTGTAAAAACTGGTAATCGTAAAAAACTGGTTCGACCATTTACTTCGCATGCCAGCACATAGACTTCCTCTACGAGCATGGAAATATAAACCTAGAGGGAAGCGAGGTTTGGGAAAATCTAATAAGAGAAAGATGCCGGAAGAGGCCATTGAGCCTAATCCTTAACAGATGATGATGAGAGAGAGAAATTCGTTTGTTTACGATGATGAGAGAGAGAGGTTTGTTGTTAAGTAGATCCAAATACTTAATAAATTGTGTTGTTTAGGTCATCGGCCGAAAGGCTGGTTTGAACCTTTAGAGGATTAACTAAGTAAAAACTAGTAGGGTAGTGGTTTACTATTACCTTCCTCACTGAGTGGAAAAGTATGCTTATCAGCATGCCAGACCCTCCGAAAAGCATCCACTTTCCACCCTGGAATTGACACCTTCACTTCATTCACCACAGGGTCTGTATAATGAAATTCATTACTCTCAGAGAAGATAACTCTGACTAGTGTCATTTACCCCTCTACCTCTTATGTTCTTAAATAGTTTAGTCATACAATTGGCTGACTATGTGATAAAAAACCGAGCTATATTTGTAACTCTGGAACGAGGAGATCAAGTGCAATTAATTTAACACTCCACCTGCCCATTATGGGCAGACTTAATAAATATAGGAAGAATAAAAAATTTATATTTAACTGCTCTTATTGTAACTATGGTGCTTGAATTTTATATCCGGTCTATTTACTTACGACTACTGATTTTCTAAAAAAAGAAACAGAAAAAATACATTCGAAAGTTTCTAAGTAGGATTTAACGACAAAAATCAACGAATAGTAAAGGCTTAAAACCTCTCTTTTGTTTATATTTGAATAAGCGTACGAAAGCAGTAATAGTAGTATCAATGCTATGAGTAGGTCTTGTTAACTACAATCGGCTGGAGCACTAGATCCCCGGCTACTCTTGTTCAATTTATACAAACGTTATTCAGTAACGTTTGCTGTTTCAGTCCTAAAATACTTGGGCACCAGACGACGTCTTTAATCCTCTTTGGAAATATTAAATACAGTAACGTGCTGCAAAACTGCGAGAAGCTTAAATAAAGTTTCAATTCTATTTTCAGCTATTTTTAAACTTGAGACACTACAAATTTGTCGATATGATATACATATATCTAAAAATAAAATTCTGAGAATTCATAAAGCTTATTATGACAATATGTTACGAGAAACTTATGTTTGTAGATCAGAAACATTAACTTACAGTAAACGTTTTCTTTTACTGAAATAAATAATTCATTAATATTTGGTAAATTCAGTTAAATTTATTCTTTTTAGAGAAAATTTGTTATTTTTAGGTACGTTTTTCATAGGATTGGTAAAAGATAGGGATATGAAATTTTTCACACTTATAGTTGTTGGGTTTCTCTACCTGCTGATATTTTTTCAGTTTAATCTGTTGGACTATAAAATTAAAAACAAAATAACGAATAACATAACATTTTTAGAAATTTGTTTTACATTTTTTGAATATTTATAATTTTTGGAGTAACTGACAAAGTCATAAAAATTCGGGTATTATGTGCATGTACAAGATCAATACTGGTAAAAATTTCAGCTTTGCAGATTTAATGGTTTCCGAGAAAAATACAGCTAAATGTAAAAAATCTAAATTTTTGGGAACAGACAAAAAACAAACAGGTACGAATCAAAAACAAAATGTACAAAAACAAGAAAATTTCCCATCAACAGTTGGTTAGAAAGCTAAACCAACGGCTGAGAATATTAAAAACAGTATTGCAGATATTTTAAATAACTAAAATTTCTTTTGCTCTAAAAGATCAGTATAAAATTATGATAAATATTTGTTCTTGTTGACATGATAATTTTTCCGGGTAAACCAGCAAAAAACTTAATTTTTTCATTAAAATAATTTTTTGACGTAATTTAATATTTTCTGGTAGACGTAAGTCTGAACTATCGAAAAAAGTAAAAACCGAGAATCGAAACTTCAGTCAAAACCATCATACAGTCTCACCTTAATAGTTCATATATTTTAGAAATTGTAAGTGATCAAGACTGTATTTTATTTTTTCTTCTGAAGAACTAATAAACTGGACATTTTTGTTTTTCTTTAGAAAATTAAATTTCTGAATAACAGTCAGAGTAGTCACGAATGATCTCAACATTTTATTGATAAACTTTAAAAGTTTTCGTCTCGTTTTCTTTCTTATCACAGTCTATATTTCATAATTTTGTTTAGGTCAACAGCCGGAAGGCTTGTTTGAACCTCTAAAGGTTTTACTAAATAAAAACGAGGAGTGAAGTAGTTTACTATTGCCTTCCTCACCGAGTTGGAAGAGTATTCATATCAGCATGCCACGCCCTCCAAAAAACACCTCTTTCCACCCTGCAAATGATACCTTAACTTCATTAACCATGGAGTCTGGCTGTATATTGAAATTCATTACTTTCAGAGAAGAAAACTCTGACTGTGTCTTTTACACCTCTACCTCTTCTGTTCTTAAATAGACTGACTGTTCATATGACTGACTATATCACAGTCATATGACTGACAATCATAAGAAACAGGACTATTTTTTTGTAGCCCTGGAGCCAGCAGATCGATTGCAATTAATTTAACACTCCACCTGCCCGTTATTTGCAATTTCATAATATAATTTTCAACACCTGATTCTTCCAATTATAATAAAATATTAAATTTTATTTTCTAGTAATAATTAAAATAACTACATTAATTTTAATCAAAACTGTTCAAGTGTTAATATAGTAGTTGGTAAAAACTTTAAATTCTATTCATTTATCTTTCAAATACATTACTATTGTAGCATATAAATTAAATAAACACTTGTTTTAAGTACGACGTACCAACAGATGTTATTGTCTTTGTAACCGAATATTTTACATTGAATTTGATAAGTTTTAGTAGTTAACCGGTGCGTAATTAATGAAATAAATCAGTAAAGTTTAAAGATTTACCTAAGTCTTAACACTTCAACGTATAAATGGATAGACATTGTGTTGAAAACATGCAGTAATAGAAGTTTGTATGGGAGTTAAATGTTTGGCAAATAGGTGCTGTACGTACCTACCTACCCTTGAGTAAGGTGTTGTTGTATTAAGTTTGTAAATTATTCTGAGGTGCAATAAAGTTCGGTCTACTGTAGACTATTTCCTCGGCTTTTCTGCAATTCGTTGCCGGTAATTTATGCGTAGGTTTATTTCGTAGAACTAGGACGCGTTCCTCTTACTTATTATTACCGTTTGCAATGAATAGTATTTAATTTTAACTTATTGCTCAATTATTTGTATCTGCATTTGACATTATTATCTGTACCTGTTTTATTGGCCTAATTTCAAATTGTTGCACTGGTGATTTATTTTTAGTTTCGATTTATGAAACATTGTTCAACCTTTTCCATTCTACGTCACAATTCCTTTTCATGTTTTCTATACTTCTTTCCCCTAGTAATATTTTTATACAGCTTGTAAAACAAAATATTTTGTATTATAATATTATAAGAATATTAATATTTATGAGAGAAACATGCCCACCAATATTGACAAACGAAAATAAAACTTTCTTTGTACTGTCACCGTCGTCCCCTTTGATTAGGTACTGTGCTGCCGGCTATCAAAGCTTCCGACGTAGCGACAGAGGGAGCCACCAATAGTTCCGAGAGGGGTGGTAGGCTTGTGGCGGCGTACTGACAGAGGCCTTTGTCGACAAGACCGAGAGCAATAACCGCCCCTACCACAGCGCTCTCGGCGACTATATAAAGAGCGCTTCACTGAGCCCGAAGAGATTCAATTCCGATCCAGACAGCAAAAAAGACGTTCACCATCGGCACACGACTACCGGACTCCACCAAAGACTCATCGACGACCCCGCAAGAGAGAGGATGATGCTTCCGCTCACCGACCCGACACTGTAAGCTGACGGCCGGGACCGTCATCTCCCGCTGCCGCGAGCGATGCCCACAGCGGTCCCTCGTCGACTGAGCCCGAGTCTTTTGCCCACCGGATCCGTTGAAGCAGCCATCGAAGCGCTACTGTCAGGGAAGAAGAAGACTAGGACACACCTGTCGCCCAGGTCCCCGACCGCCACGACGACTACGACCGACGCTTCGCCAAGACGACCACCGTTTAAACGGCCCTTTTCAGGGCCACCAAACAGTAAAGGTTTCAACTTGCCGATTAATGTCGCCATCCGATGACAGTATGTTCACAACTCCAACAATCCTGACTAATGAGTAGGTAGTAGTTGTGTTCCGGTTTTAAATAAACAGGCTATGAATAATTGGATTTATTTTTTTTTAATTAACGAAAGGCTTCAACGTCGCTTTTTCATTTTTATTGCAAGAATACATTTTGTTGAATTATTTTTTTCATTTTTCGTATTGTGCCTTCAATTAACGCAGACCTTTTCTGAATTCAATTTTTTCAAAGGAGATCTGGGGTCCGAATTTCCCCATTTTTTTCTTTTCTTGTTAATTTTCTCCATCGTTGTTTCCCTGATTCTAGAAAATATTGCTAAGTCGTCTGCAAAAGCAAGGATACATAATATTTTAATGTATTGGCCAATAAAAGTAAGTCAGTTTAACAGTTTTATATATCTTCATCCAGTTAACAGTTTTACATGCGTCGTCATTTGCAATAGGTTCCTTTTTCAGTTCAAATGAAGCAATGTTATAGCTTCGTCCACCTGCCGAAATTAAGTTTGATTTTATCAAGCCTAATATTAACTTATGAAATGTAAGAACCTGGGAATTGCACTTAACCATTTTTTTAAGTTATCTTATTCGAAAACCCAGAAATTTTGACGTGTTAATCCGTTTATATCAACGCCATGGTCAACGAACACCCGCCGTTTGTAGTAAGTAGTATTATAAACTGTATTTTATTAATTCTGGTGTTCAATTTGGAGTCTTAGCAATTTGGATGACCTGTGTTTGGATAAATTAATTTAATGTCAGCGCAGTTCTCTTGAGTTATGTTTAAATCTGTCTCAATTGCTTACTGTAATTGTAATTACTGTAATTACTTTTTGTAATTGTATTGTCACTGGATGGGAGCTGTAACGAACAGGAGACCGGTCATGGCTCCTATTATGATGATTGTAGCCACGGCATCTCTTTGTTCTGCGGAAACTCCTTTCTTGTGAAATTATCGGTGATTTTACACCAAAAGTCGTAACTCTCCATCGCATCTAAGGTTTTCAAATTTGCCTATGTACTGTAAAAAACTTCCTCGCGTTGAATGTATTGGGTCGGAACACATGACCTCATTAAATGAAATAACTCCTCTGCTTGTCCGATGTTGGCTAGTGCTGAACTCATAATTGCTTCGCTTCTCTCGGCTGGTAGTAATATAATTTTCTCCCTCGTGATGGCGTGACAGAGCGTGCAGGAGCTTTATGTTGCGTGGAAGGGGAGATGGTGACAATGCTATTATGTTATTTTTTTATTTACTTTGTACATTTAATTTCGATATAAATACTTTTATCACTTTTCCGGGTATATTTAGAAGCATTCTTTTTTTATTTTGAATCCGAGGTGGCAAGAAAAACCCATGTTCACTCCATCACAATACTAGGAAGTAGTGTTGGACACAATTGAGGCGTCCTCGTCCAGTCCCAAGAAGCCGCAACCGCCTACCAACCAAATTCCCGCCGCCTGGCCACTTGACCCGACATTAGCAAAAACCTTTTATCTCCCTCGGAACAGCTGGCATAATACTACAAGGGAAATTTTGGGTTAAAATTTACAAACTGTCAGCGGGGCGTGGAAGGGAATCGTAGCCTAATTCCCCCCTCGCTGCCCCCAGACCAACACTTACTCTGTCTCTTTCATTCATCTCATTCATCACCAGCACAGGAAATAAGTGTGTTTATTTTATGATATGGTAAATATTACCAAAACGGTAAACTTACCGTAAGTTCATATAGTACACTTAACTAACATGAGCTCATATATTTTTTTACGAATAAGAGAAATGCATGCTCGAGGAAGCGTACTCAATCCTCAACGCTATCAGGTTGTCTCGTTTGCCCAATTTACCAGACAAGTTCATCTTAGATGATTTAGTCAAAAAATATCATTTCACATTACTTTTGTAGTTTTTACTGAAATGTCTAACCATCTACATTTCTTGTCTACCGGCGGGATAAAGTATAAAATACAAAATGATAACAAGTATTTATATTCTCGTTGACATTCATGAAGGTGAAATACCTACTGAATAAGCAATATATTTGAATTACATTATTTGTAAGGAAAAAGGTCCTTTACCCCGACAATGTTGAAGGAAATGAGGAACACACGATAGGTAAACGAGCATAATGGGGGTTAGAAAAAGGAAGATGATGAAGAAGAAGTATCGGTAGACGAAAAAGAAGTAATGCATTTGCAAATGTAGAATGATCCTGGTGAGAGAGCCATCTGTATGCGTCGAGAGACATTAGGGGAGATAAGGAATAGTGGAATGTTGACATGGAGACAAATAGGGGGAGAGAACTGTCGAATTGGAAAGAATGGTAAAGTAGTAAGTAGGATGAGGGGAAAAGAAAACGGGCAAAAGCTGAGCACCGAGCAGCGCAGGACATTTCATAGGAAAAATGAGGTCTACAAACACAGAGATCGTGATTCAAGAACAAGAGCTTTTATAATGGTGCTTTTATACGCTGTCACTGCCAGGCCTTCTACAATCACCTCGTTCGTCGTTTTTTGAAACACCCCTTCGTTTTTGGGAATGTCGTTACCTTACCTTTAACTTTTTCCTTTTTAACATTTATCCTGGATTTGAAACTCCGAATCTGTTATTATGTGAATTATCTAAAACTAAAATTTTTTGAACGTAAAGATTTTGAAACGTAGCCTATACTTTTAGTAAAACAATTTTTCTATAATAATATTTACGAAACCAATCTTATTATTTTCCTTTTTCTATTCTTCAATCCCAACTTTTTTATGCATGACCTGACATCAAAAGAACTTTATACTGCTTTTAGAAGATCACAAGAGGGATCGTCTATGAACCTTGCTCTTTGAGATCGGTCAGTTCTTTTTGAACATGAACCTCCTGTGAAATGTAAAGGTATATAATTTATTTTCTTTCCACTTAGTCTACTTTGAAACAATTAACTATTCCAGTGATTGTTTGCTCATTTTTTGACTTTTATTCCTAATTTTAAAACTATATATTACAGTACAACATTCAAAAATCTAAAAAGAGTTTTGAAATTAACAAACGGCATAATATAGCAATTCTTTTAAAGAACATATCTCAGTGAATAATTCGAAGATTAAACTGAAAAAAAAATTAATAAAACACTAGAAACGATATTACAATAAATTTAACAATAGGTACGTAAAATAAGAATTTTTTCTTATAAAATTAATTAAACTGGATAACTGAATACTACAATGAATGCAACGTATTACTTCAAGATTATTCTTGAAAAAATTGCAGCTAATTAGTGCAATTAACAAAACAGAATACGATCAACTATCGTACATTATGCCGATATAAGAAATGAGAACAGTATTTTTAAATATGCAAAATAAGACAACACGATATAAAAATATTAAATAATTATTATATGAAAAATAGTATTTATAAAAAATTAAATTGTGGCTGCCTCCGTGGCGTAGTGGTTAGTGCACTAGCCTACAAACGGAAAGTCCCGGTACAATTCTTAGAGTCTAGAAAATTTAACAGGCTAAAACCCACCGTTACAGTGTAAAAATCCACAGTGGTAATGACCAAGCTATCGATTTGACTTAAACAGGTTGACTCCCATGAGACACTTATACGTCTCTCACCAAATCTGTAAAATTTACTTTTGAGAGAGTGATCCGTCTCTCATGTAATAGTGTTTTTAATAGAATCGTGAGACAAATTGGATGCTCGTTTGCATTGAATTATATACCAAGCTGTTAGAAATGAGTTCAAAAAACATTTCCGCAGTCATGGTTCGTGATTTACTTGATCCGATCGAGTCAAAAATAAGTTGGTAAACTTGACAGCTTATTATTACTATCACATAATATTGACTATTACTACAATTTGTTATAGCATTATTAAACATGTTTTAATAATATTATATAATGAAAAATCATTATAACTTTTAATTTTTTATGGTTTTCATATTACAATATTTTGTCATTGTAAAAGTTAACTCTAGTTGGTGCCTCTATATAGACAACTGGTACGCAAGTTTACCACTCGCCGAATAACTGCTTGATAGAGAGACGCATCTTCGACATATAAGTAGTTTTATTGAAAAATAGCCCAAAGGAAATTATTTATAAAATACATATAATACGAGTATTTTATAGAAATATAAGAAACATTTCAGTAAGACACACATCAGTCTTTCACAGTGAATTTGATTTTTTTACTCGTGAGTACCTGATCAGTCTCTCATCTAAAAAACAGCGCCAAAAAATTTAAGCCTTACAATATCTAGACTTAAAAGAAAATTAATTAGAAAAAACAAAAGAACCAAAAAATAGGTATGGGTTTTTTTAAGAAAAATTTCAAAAATTGACTGGGAGTCAATTTAATAGACTGTTTAATAGACTTAAACAAATCGCAAATTTTTAAGATAAAAGAACTTAAGAACGTAAGATAAAAGAAACTAACAAAATTTATGAAAAAATAATACATTTTTTTGAAAATAAATAGCAAATTCTCTTTAGAACAAATATTGCATTAAATAATTTACATAGTGAGTAAGAAAAGCGATAATTAATAAAACAAAGGACACATATAAGAAAAATTAAACAAAAAATACCGCAATGTTTTAAATTCGTTTCGAACAAAACTATTGTGAAAATTATGGTGAAAGATACGAATTAAAAATCTGTAAATATTTAAATTTTGGTAGAACATAAATCTTAAATCATCACATCTGTATAGAATGGATGACATCCGGTTGACAAAACAAATTTTTAAGACACTAAACAATAGACATAAGGTGTCGGCTAAATGGTTAAAGAAGTCATAAAGGATATTGAGAAAACCGGAATAAACCGAGAAAACTTATGAACCGAACCAAAGTCAACATATAATTACGGACTTTAAGGGCTTTCATGAAGAGAAAAAACAGAACACCAGGTGAACGGAAAAAAGTAGAAAAGCCTACATTATACAGTAAACGAATTCTATGAATATGGGATGCAAAAAGAGCTTCCAGGAACGTCTAAAGCACCTCACGTGGTCTAAAATTGCCCCTATACGAAGAAACATTTTATGTCATCCAACAATCAATAAGATCTCTACTACGTCACACCCAATGGGTTAAAAATTATGATTTTATAATAATTGTAAAATCTGTGTTTTTATTTATTGTTCTACTAATAATGGCCAGATAGTTAGTACAATTTAATTTAATAAATAAACCATAATTAAACACACAAATATTTTTATTGCTTAAATGAATTTTCCATCTTGTTTATCTTTAATTAAATATTTTTTATAGGTGTTTGTTTTAATAACAATTAAGCCATTTTCTGTGTGTATCTTTCTTTAAGGTTTGCATAAACACTGCATAACACATTCAATTGTTTAACAATAATATTTATATTTAATTAAAAATTTCATTTTACGTAAATACGGAATTACTAAATTTAATAATTAATTGAAACATTTATATTATATACGTGTGAACTTAATAATTAAAAACCTTTTAAAAAACAACAATATAAACCACCAGAACATAGTACGAAAATAGCAAGAACTCAAACCAAAAACACAGGTATTTCAGTAAAGCTTGTCTGATGACTCAAGTCGGTTGCATGAACAGTGAGAGATAACATATTTACGTGCTGCATAATAGAGTTGTTAAACAAACTACATAAAAGCAAATACGAGGTCTGTTCAAAAAAATAACCGAAATTTTGGACTTAAATCTTTATTATTAATTTTACATATTATTCGTCCTTGTCCCCTTCAAAGTACTCCCCTCCCCTATTCACTCACTTTCACAGCGATGTTTCCACTTCGCAAAGCAGTCCTGGATAGCTTCGTTTGAGATGTGCTTCAAGGTCTGTGACGAGTTTTCTTTAATGTCATCAACACTCTCGAAACGGCGTCCTTTTATCACCGATTTTAATTTCAAAAACAAAAAAATATCACAAGGAGCCAGATCTGGCGAGTACAGAGTATGAGGGAGGACAGTCATCTGATTTTTTCCACAAAACTCTGGGTGCCATCAGTTGAAGTCGGCCTTCCTGGTCGAGGATCATCTTCAATTTACTGACCACTTTTAAATCGAGAATACCATTCAAAACATTGCGTACAACTCACAGAATTATTTCCATAAGCTTTTTTCAAAAATTGAAATATTTCTGTGAAAGTTTTACCCAGTTTTACAGAAAAATTCACGTTGCATCTATGCTTCCGAATATTGTACATTACAAAAATCGTCACTAGCGCTTAAATACGTCGTACTAAAAACAAACAACACGAAAAATAAATGAGATATCAACAAACCAAGAACATGTATTTACAAAAGAAATGACGTAGAACAGTGTGCTGCCAACCGCACGTCGCTAAATATCCCCGTTGGCACGCAATTCAAAAAGTTCATTATTTTTTGAACAGACCTCGTATAATAAAACTCTGCCAGACAATCCTAGCCTATATAGAATCGATCATGGATAATGTAAGGACGTTATTTCATTCCCAACGCAGCCGACTTGAGCTGTTAGACAAGCTTTCTTTTGGCTAAACCGCATCGTAGCCTAGTTAAAATACCAAAATTAACAATTTTAAAAATATTTGAGCATTTTAACTGTATTAGATGGTTATCATGAGTGGTGTGGGAAAACCTTAAATGTTTAGGGACCCTTAGTTTATATTATTTTTTATTAATTAATTTAGAACCGTTTGTAGTAGTCGTACGTTATAATGTTTATATAAACTAATAAAAGCTTATATTTTCAATATTAATAATAAAAACTAATATTGTTAAAAACAATAAAAAATTTAATCATATACATTATATTTTATTGATGTTGAATTCTAGCTAGAATTAAATTTCCTTTTTTTCTTCTACACAGAAAGAAATGATGTGATGCTGGATGTAATAGAAGATATGTCCTGGATATAACGGTGAATTTCTTCCTCTAACACAAAACTAAGAAAGCTAAAAGACCTAAAAACTGTTATGAGGCAATACATTTTAATGCTTTGTCTGTTTCGTTCAGTTTTATCTTTTACTTAACAACGTTTCTTCTGAAAATTCAAGTCAACCTGTTAAATGAAAAATCTTAATTTTCATTGTGATTAATGTAAAATTTACGTTAAGTGTAATGCAGTTTCATGAAATTATATTATTTTTAGGTTTATTAATATGTTTCATATAAAAATACGAGAGCATCACATAATTTAAAATTTTTTATTACAATCATACCGTTAAAAAACAAGGATTTAGTTTAAATTTACTGTACATTATTCTAGAACCAAAAAATATAATATAATTTAGAAAAATTATTTGGTGAAACGTTTTTCATTTTAAAACATTTTTATTTCAGTAACATTAACATTTAACATCTTCATCAAATACTTAGGTGTAGAATTTTTAATTTTCGTCGTTTAACCTGTTAATGTTATGAAACAGAAGCGACTAAAAAACCACATTTTCGCCATATTTTTGAACAGCGCACAAATTCCTCAAACCGACAGTCCTATATATATATATATATATATATTATATATACCTTAGATTACTCCTTCATAAAAATTTAATGTGGAAATCTCGCATGCAATCAAAATAAATTATAAAACGTGTGCAATTTTGTTCGTAACAAATTTCATAACGTCTTTGCTAATAGAATTGAATTTGATGAAACGAATAACTAATAATATATTAGCATCTGAAATTAATTTTTGAAAATGGAGGAAATATGTTCGGAATTTTAAAAAATATTTCGTTGTGTTTTCATTTAAAACAACGAAGTGCCATACAAACGGGAAACGAGGCAAAGTAGAATATATGTCAAAACGAACTCCTTGATTAATGTTCTGAACAGTCCCTTACGTTTGGCTAACACCCTGTACAAATAATTAATAAATTTGGAGAACGTACATTAGAACTGATAATTTCCAATAACGGCAAATGGAATCGGTAGTAAAATAATGGAGTGATCAAGTTATATTTTTCTACTTCAACTTTTAATAACTGATAAGTAATAATTCATAAAATAATTTATTTTCAAAAAATAAAAAATAAAAGATTTATAACATTAAATACCTTTTTGTATTGCAGTGAATCAACTTTTTTATACAGCATAACCAAATAATAATTATTGTGAATAAATAAATATTATCAAAATAACTTCATTTATAATTCAACTCACGGGGTTGGTCTAGTGGTAAAATTTTCGCCTCAAATAAGCTGTTTAACAGCTGATTTTCAGAGACAAAGGTTTTATAGTTCAAATCCAAGTTACTTTTATACGAATTTGAATACTAGGCAAATTTTTACTCGTATACTTCGATAATTGAGGTTTAATTAACCATACTATCTCAAGAATTATTGACCTTGAGTCATATAACTCATTTACACCTCATACATATCATCCTCATCTTGGGTATAGGGTTGCTTATTGTTCTTAAATTGCACAGATTGCAACGTACACTTATAAGGCGTTAAAAAAAATTTGGCATTATGTTAAAGGAGGTTGGTGTACCCTAAATACATTGACAATCCTTAAGATGTTTAATTAATTATTATCATAGGTATCGAAATATTTTAGAAAAAATGATAAAATTGTTTTCCCTTGACCAGTTAAATACATTTACTTTTTTCAAAAACATAGCTTACTTTCATTGCTGATAAAATCTTTATTTTAGAACATTTAATAATTTTTCTATTTCCTAATAATTTCGTGTAAACAGAGAAAATGAAATTGATGGAAACACAGAAGTGAAACGATCCGACTGTTACAGAATAACACAAGGTTCTGTCTGAATATTTCCACTTGTGTCAACAAAATGTCGCCTGCAGATAGTTTTCTATTTCGTTTAAAATTTGATCAGTTTTCTTGTCCTTTGTCTGGACACGAATCAATTTTCTACTTTGATCTCGTGCAACAAAATTCCTTTAAAAGAGGAAGCTCAATGATGTTAGGGGATTGATAAAGAATACGCCTGTAGAACGGGAAACTAGAATATGCTTTTCGACATACAACCGAGAAATTTCAATTTAAAATAATTACAAAATCAATATTTCTTTTTGTAAAAGTTATCAATAGATGTTATAAAAAAATGTGAACTTATTATCTTGATTTATCATGTGTAAGATGAAACCAACCACAATATTTTTAAAACACTCGTAAAAATTAATTTATAAAATGTAGAACGTACATCAGAACCGATAATTTTTCAATAACGGCAAATGGAATCGGTAGTCAAATACTTTATAGAGTATCCAAAAATATATATTTCAATTTTTAATTATTGATACGTAATAATATAGGGAATATTTAATTCCCAGAATAAATAAATAAACAATTTATTACATTAATAAAAATTTACTCAATAACAGCTTCAATAATAAAGTGAAACCGATAATTTAATTCAAACAAATATGAAACAATATTGTAATGAAATATTTATGAAAATGCAATTACTTTTAAATCAAAATTTAATTAATAATTTTTAGACGACGCGGATGTTTGTTGTGTTTTTGTGCTGGTCATTTTTTATGTTAAATGTACTGAATTATTGAACATTTTCGTAAAAATAATATCGTCTGGTCTTCAGTTTCATTGTAAGTGTTTTTCAGAATTAATTTATTTTGTATTGAAAACTGTTCCAAGAAAATTACAACGAACACCATAAATTTGTTCGTTTAAGGTTAGGTTGCTATGTAACCGAGTAACAACGTTGGTTACGGCCCGTGTCCTACTATGGAGACTGTCCAAACTATCCAAACTAGTTTGAGTTTGGATAACGTAACCAAAAATAGTAATTCAGATAATTACGGCTCCAATAACACGGAATGGAGGCAAGTAATAAACAAACGTAAAATTACTGACGTTTCTATTGATGAAAATGCTATTAAAAAAATACATCCGAATGATCCACGGTCGAAAAATTCAATTTTATACGAAAACAAAACTCCTGTCAGTAATAAATATTCCTTACTTTCTGATATTTCGAACGACAACTCAGAAAGCGATAAAACTAAGTTGAACATTCAACGACCCCCGCCGATTTTCTTAAAGTCAAACGTAAATTACGTTCCGTTATGCAACATTTTAAAACAGTTAGTCGGAAACAGTTTCAAATGTTCTTCGACAACTCAAGGTATCACTATTTACCTTTCCAATGGTGATGATTACAGAAAGTGTGTCAAATATTTGAGAGAAAATAATGCTGACTTTCACTGCTATCAGCTTTCTGAAGATAAACCATTCAGTGTAGTCATACGTGGGTTGCACCAGTCGATGGATCATAGCCTGATAATTTCAGAACTGAAGGAGAAAGGTCATACAGTACGCAGTGTATCGAATGTTATGTCCCATCGCACAAAACAGTATTTGCCGTTGTTGTTTGTAGACCTAGAGAAGGCAGAAAATAATCAACAAATATTTGATGTAACGTCTTTATTTTTTTCTAAAATAAAAGTTGAGCCGCCGCGTCCGAAACGCCATATAGTTCAATGTCTAAGGTGCCAGCAATATTCACATACAAGACGTTATTGTAATCACGCTCCTAAATGCGTGCGTTGTGCAGGGGATCATGAGTCTTCCAGTTGTACCAAACCACGCGATACGCCAGCCACGTGTGCGCTCTGTTCCCAGTCTCACCCGGCTAACTACAAAGGGTGTGCTATATACAAGGAAATCCAGAAACGTCGGGCACCCCTTCATAAAACAAGTGAAAATTCAAAAAATCAAAGGCACCCAGTACCTGACATTAATTCTTCATCTTTTCCACCGTTGCCTTCAAAATCCAGCGGAAATAAAATTCAAGCAGGACAAACTCCATTATTACAGGTACATTCACCTTCCATATTTTCATCTGCCCAAATTGCGGAATATAATGCTGCGTTGGGGCCGTCAAGTCAAATTAATACTTTTTTGTCGGAAATGAAAACTCTATTGTTTCCAATGATTTCGTTGATGACTCAACTTATACAAGCCTTAATGTCTAAAAATAATGCCAAATAATATGACATCTAATTCCCTTGTCGTCTTGTTATGGAATGCTAATGGTATTTCACAACATTTCAATGAGCTAGAATATGTGCTACATGAGAAAAGAATAGACATCGCCCTCATTTCGGAGTCTCACTTGACTTCACGTTCTCGTTTTTACGTTCCCGGTTACATCGTTTACCGGACTGATCACCCGGCCGACCGGAGCCAAGGGGGCACGGCAATTATCATCAAGGCGACTTTAAAACATGACTTCCTTTTCACTGAACCTCCAACAAATTTTCTTCAGGCAACTGTACTTTCTTTATACCTAAACCAGTTAAAATTTAATGTAGCATCAGTTTATTGTCCGCCACGATTTCGAGTAACTGAGGAGGAGTTTCAAAATTTTTTCGATGAGTTGGGACCAGCATTTATTGCAGGTGGTGATTATAATGCAAAGAACACTCAGTGGGGATGTGGAGTCAATACACCACGAGGCAGGCAACTGCTAAATGTAGTTGACTACAATCGATTTGAAGTAATAACGCCCAGGATACCGACATATTGACCTTCTGCCGTCACAAAGCTACCTGATATACTAGATATATTTATAACACGAGGTATAAGTCGATTTCATCATGCGGTTGAAAATTTAGACGATTTTAGATCCGACCATTCTCCGGTTCTGTTAACTATAAGTGCTACTCCTCTTTATAAACAGCAACTACCATCGCTAACGCCAACCGGTAAGATGGATTGGGTCAAATTTCAAAATCTTGTAAATAACAATTTAAATGTTCACGTCCCTTTAAAAACTGCTCACGATTTAGAATGCGCCATAGACGATTTTACCTCTATCATTCAATCTGCTGCATGGGATTCTGCAATAACTGTTTCAAAAAATGAACGCAATGGACCTCATTATCCCAGATCCATACGGGAATTAATTACTCAAAAACGGGCAGCACGTCGTCGATGGCATCGTACAAGACTTCCGGACGATAAATCTACTGTCAATCGGCTATCCAACAGACTTAAAAAGGAAATCTGGGCAGTTAAACTCGACCGCTTTGAAAGCCGCTTGAATTCCCTGGACACAGAAGATGGCTCGTTATGGAGAGCAACAAAGCGACTTCTAAAGCAAGTTCCAGTTTCGACTCCTCTTCGGCGTGAGAACCAAACCTGGGCCAAGTCTGACCAAGAAAAAGCTGATTTATTTGGAGAACATCTCAGCAACGTATTTAAACCTCATGTGCAAACAGGAGACATTGAGTTTGACAGGGATGTACAGGAATTCGTAACGTGCCCAACTACGCTATCGCTGCCGCCTAAACCTGTGAGTTTAAACGAGGTCAAGAGTATTATTAAACGTCTTCCATTGCACAAGTCACCAGGTCTGGATTTGATAACTGCAGAGATATTAAAGGAGTTACCAGAAAGAGGGATAATTTTTATACGAAACATATTTAATGCTATTCTCAGAACTGCGCATTTTCCTTTACAATGGAAATTGTCAACTATTGTTTTATTTCAGAAGCCGGAAAAACCATCTCACTGTGTAAGCTCTTACCGGCCCATTAGCCTTCTTTCAGTCGTGTCTAAACTTTTTGAACGAATTTTGTTAGATCGACTTTCGCCGATAATTGAAGCTACAACTCCAAATTATCAGTTTGGATTCAGAAGGCAGCATTCAACAACTCATCAGCTGCACAGAGTGGTTGATTTAATTTCTGTAGGGTTAGAACAAAAATTATACACATCGGCTGTATTTCTGGATATTAGTTCGGCGTTCGATAAGGTTTGGCATCCCGGGCTTTTGTATAAATTAAAATCTTTTTTTTCTGATACATATTATGGAATTCTGAGATCATTTTTAGAGGATAGATATTTTGTTGTGCGCCAAGGTTTGGAATATTCTAATATCTGGCATATCGAAGCAGGAGTTCCTCAAGGGTCCATATTATCTCCTGCTTTGTACTCCATATTTACGTCTGACTTCCCGGAAAATGACTTCACGACAGTAGCAGCGTACGCAGATGATACCGTTCTGTTATGCAGCAGTAAATCTCCAGAAGAAACTTCGATGAACATCCAAAATCACTTGTATGAGGTATCTACATGGCTCAAAAACTGGAGAATGAAAGTTAACCCGCTGAAATCTGTGCAAGTGACTTTTACTTTAAGAAGAAGAACTTGTCCAACTGTTTACCTGGATAACAATGAGATACCGCAAGAAAATAAAGTTCGATATCTGGGCCTCCATTTAGACCGTAGACTGACTTGGGGATATCATATCAAAACAAAACGTTTGCAACTAAATAACCGTACAAAATTACTTTCAAAATTCATCAACAGAAAATCAACTCTATCATTAAAATTTAAATTATTAACATACAAAGCCTATTTACGACCGATATGGAATTACGGTATTGAAATTTTTGGGACCGCAAAGAAAACTCACATTCAAAAAATTCGAACTCATCAGTCAAAAATACTTCGGATGATAACGAACGCCCCATATTACGTAACAAATTTAACATTGCATTCCGATTTGAAAATCCCTTTTGTAACAGAAACTGCTAAAATAAAATATTCCAAATTTAACAGAAAATTAACAGATCACATCAATCCCCTAATACAGCAAATGTCAAGACGAAACTTACCACACCGACGCCTACGAAGAAAATGGAGTAGAGATCTATTGATCTAATTGTTCTATATTTTTATTAACTTATTTTTTGAAATCCACTATACTTTTGAATTATCCACTGGGATGTATTCTTTAAAAAAATATTTCTGTTTATTTATCAAGTCATTTGTTTTTTTCAAAATTTAGTTAAGCTTTTGGATGGTTATACTGTACTGTATAGTTTCTAAATAAAATTAACGTTAAAAAAAAAAATAAAAAAAAATAATTTTTACTGTACATCAAAATTGTGCTAGACTAAACAAGTTTAGAAGAAAGCTGACTTAGACATTTACTACTACGAGAAACGTTCAATAAATTCATGAAACTAAATTGATGTAAAGAAAAACTATTTATTGACGATAAAATTTACAATACCGGGTGAATGCAAATAAAATAGACACTTTCCGTAGCCTCTAAAAACTTAAACTAGTGTATTCAAATACAGTAAATAATATAGGCTTACAGAGAAGTTTATGTCGGTACAAATATTGTTGACGGTACTGATTGTTGTGTCATGTTATTAGTCTTTCAAAATGGCCGCTACTGCATTGGAGAATGCTTTTTGTGTGCTCGAATTATCCAAAACTAACTCGGTTACTGACGTGCAGTGACGTTTCCGAACAAAAACTATTAATTACCACTAACACCGCAATCAATCTATGACTGGTATAAACAGTTTGAAAACACCGGGATTTTTTCAGAAGATCAAATTGATCATAGACCCTATTCGTGATGTTTGGGAAGAACTCGACTACCACGTTGATATCTGTCGAGTTACAAACGGTGCACACATTGCACATTTGTGAATAAAAATTTAATGAATTTTTCTATGTAATCATGTAAATAATCATCTTAACTTTTAAAAAATACATTTTCTGTAAGGTATCGAAAGTGACAATTTCATTTGTAATCACCCGGTACTTTTTGACAGCCTCAAACTATAATATAAGTATCTCGATCTGACTTTTGATTAAACACTGACTGGGAACACACATACCAAACAGAAAAATTTGTCACTAAATTCCAAATTTAAACATATATTTTTGTATAAGTTCTTCATGTAAGTCGTCGATCAAGGTGCAGCCTTAAATAATTGGCGCTCTCGAACTGCGGTTCAAATTTCCCATTGAAGCCACAGAATGACGTTTATGTTCTTTTCATGGTGAACGTCACGTTCGTGCTTTTCATTTATATTGTTCTAATGCGCCACTTCTGCTGTCATTTGGTAGTAATTGTTTTGCTCTTTAATGCTTTATTACGTAAAAAATTAATGCTTTATTACGTGTAAAAATTATGCAAATAGTAAACAAAACGATGATAATTGTGTTAAAATGACACGCTAGGCATGATATGGGTAAGGCGCCCATTGGTGCCTCCCCAAGAGTTATTATTTAAAACATTCTTCTGAATTTTTAATAATATTTATGTAATTAAAATTAGCAGGTCTCTACTCCAGCGTCTTTACAGGCGACTTGCGGGATTTCCAGGTAAGATGGAAAGCGAATGTTAAAGTGGATTAGAATTTTCTTGTGACATATGACAGTGTTTGTACAGGTATTCGTTGAAATTTTGGATGAAAGGTATTTTCAAATCAGTGTAAGATTTTGTTACTAACGCAAAGGGTTGCTTGCACTTCAAAGCGTAATGTTTTTGACTGGAATGCCTGAATGCGTTGAATTAGGATGTTTGGTTGGAGCAGAATAGATTTCAAAAGCAAAAAATACATGGGTAATTTTTTTGTTGGCACTGGTAATTTTTATTGTTTATGAAGTAAAAAAATATATAAAAGTCAAGTCGGGAATTTATCTGTTTGGTATGTGTGCTCCAAATCAGTCTTTTATCAAAAGTCTGGCCGTGATAATTGACTGTATGTATCTTCGTGAGAGGCATACGCCATGCCAGATTGTGAAAGATACTTAAAGAGATTTGGCCATATTAGGTTTTATTTTTGAAGTAATACTATATTATGAAGTTGTACTATTGTTTCAGTATTATTAATAATACAATCGTTAATAAATGTAGCTATGTTAAGTGAAAACATCTATCACGTAAGGTAAATTTAACTTGGAGAGATTCATTAAACAACGTACTCGTAAAATTGAAAATTGTAAATAATAAAGAACATTTTGAATTGAATTATTATTATATTATTCATATTATAGTCGCAATTCTATTTTATTACTTGCGAAATACCCATATTTATTTGTTTAACTATAACAAAGTAGGCTGATGGTAATTTATCATGATTTTTTTCTTTGTGACACAGCTAAAGAAGTTTTAGTTCGTGATAGGGTATATATAAGTTAATACATTGTTAAAACGAGGTGTACGACTGTTTTTAACAGTACTTATATCGGAGTAAAACAGTGACATTATCTTACACAACGTTAAACTCTCGTATATATCCTATTGTTATAAATAGAAGGTATTAAAAGATAGAGATAGAATGAACAATGCACAAGTACATCGCATGTTTATAAATGAAGTTATTTTTGAGGATGCCATGAAATAGAGTACTTTAAACAACGGAGTTTGTTTGTGTGTGTATATATGTATATAAAATAAAATAGTGGTGTGCCCCTTATCCGTTTGTGTTGGAACGAAAATGCATCGCAAGGGAGCTGTCGTTTATTGAGGTTTTATTTCAACGACTCGAGAAGTTGTATTTAATTTAACTTTAGGCATTTCCAAGAGTTTGGAAGGATATAATTGCACAAGAATAGCAACAGTACGTAATAGTAAGAGTAATATAAGAAATAGTAGTAATAATAATAGTAAGTAAGAGTTGAGTATAATTTAACTTTCTTCCGGCTAATGTCGGAGTTAATAAATCCAAGCGAAGACTTGGAAAATCCCTTCTGAAAGAGAAGTTTCACATTGAGACCCACGAGGCCGATGGGAACTGTAATCGGCTAGCGCAGGCTAACACAAGACTAAGAAAACACGACAGTCGGGACTCTCAGAAAGGGGCTACGTACCTTTATCATATTTAAGACATTCTATTCCATCTCTTTTCCTCACCCTACGTTTCTGTTTTTCTGTCCGTACTTCCACGCGCATGTACATTTATATATACGCCCGTTTTATTATAGAACAAAGTATATATACTATCTCAACAACATCTATTAAATATTCCAAGTTGCTTTCCCTAAAGTACTAAGTTCTAATTATACCTTTTTATTCCTTTTTGTTTTCGCTAAATTTTCTTTACTTTAAAAAGCAAAATAATAAACACGAGTTCCTTCTTACTCCAGGTGGAATTCATTATTATAAAAATCAAAATGTACTATAAAAGTTTAAAATGCTTTTTCTGTTATTTTTTTATTTATATAAAACAATTTTTTTGAATTATTTATAAAATAATCATTATTTTAGTTTGTTTATAATTTAGGATGTAAAAAATTGTTATTATATTTTTAAAAAACCTACCGTATTGGTCTAGAGGTAACGTCGTCGCCACGAGTCAACTGTTTAACAGCTGATTTTTGGAGACAAAGGTTCCTGGTTCAAATCCTTTAAAAGGTGGTTTATTTTTATACGGATTTGAATAATAGACAGTGGCTACCGATGTAATTTGATAGTTTTGGTTCAATTAACCGTACTTTCTCAGGATTAATCAACCAGAGTCTGTACAAGACCACACCTGATTTACACATTATACATATCATCCTCATCTCATTGAGCTATGAGGTTGCTTATTGTTCTGAAATTGAACAGATTGCTACGTACACATATTAGGTAATAAAAAAAGATATTTTAGAGAACCTACCGGGTTGGTCTAAAGGTAAAATTCGTCGTCGCGAGTCAGCTGTTTAACAGCTGATTTTCGGAGACGAAGGTTCCTGGTTCAAATCCTATACTATTTTTCAAAGCTGATGAGTTCTGAACGTACGCATTGTCCCCAATCCACTTCATAGCTAGCCTATGACTTGCCAGCAACGTTATCTACTTGCTCTCGTAACTCTGTTATATTATATTTCGTCATTTTTTTGTCAGCCATTTTTTTAGTGTTTTATGAACATACAACCAGCTGATTATATATTAAAAAGTATTGCATGATAACGCGCTCTATAATCGATGTGTTCAGTACAAGATGCAAGACACGAGTGAACTACTCCGGCTCTTATACGCATGCACGCTTAATGTTTGTTAAGCTGATATATTCATACAATCTGACAACGCTGGCAAATGTTCTGATTGGTCTAAACGAGTGGAACAGCAGAGTTCATCAACAGTGAAAAGCATTGTAGTAAAGGTAATTACTTTTATACATTGTAATACAATTAACATTTACGCCCCTTGTTGGGTGCCAATTATGTGTATTTCACCTTGGGTGGTTATTTTTCTATTACATAAAAATTATATTTTTAATCTGAAATTTATAGAAAATATTTTATATTTATAAATAAATTTAAATTTAAATAACTTATCTTGTTTATTATATTCCAGATTCATATTGAAAGTATAATATTAATTTGTATGTAATTACTGAATTATAATTGTAACATTGGTAATATATCTCTTAGGCCATAAAATACGAAGTTTGCTCTTTGAACTCTATACTGAAAGTTAGTATAAAAAGATTTTCTTCTTAACAAATTAAATATCAAACAATGTAAATTTAAAATGAATGAATATTACATCAATGAATTATTAACGAAAACATTCAACAAATATATAAAAATAATTAAAGAACATAATTTAAATTACTATAAAGTATTTTGGTTAAAATAATATTCATTAAATAAATTTAAATTTAAATTACCAAACCTTCCATAAATACAACACATGTTGTACTAGTACATTAGGACAAAACAGTAAATTTTAACTTAGTACAGTGATACCATGGGGCACTACTTCACAACACATTTACTCATTGTTCTATGAAAGCATAATACAGATTTATAGGTATACAAAAAAAATTCTGATACTTACCCGACTTAGTGGTTATAAATTATAATACGTATCAAAGTGTTGCACAAAAGTGAAAAAATTTACATGAATTTGATACTGTTTTAATGTATTCACAATGTTTCATTAACAAAATAGCTACAATTTACCAAATTATTTGATATAAAGGAATTAATTATATGATAGTAATTATTGTACATCGGGTTTTAGTTAAACTATTAAATTATAATTTGAAAGGACAGAAATTTCGTACTCGAATTGTTTTAATATGTAAATGTTGAGATTTTGAAGTAGAGTTAATTGTTGTTACAGTAACTATAGTTGCTTTTCATTTATTTCTCGAATACTACTTGCGTAGGCTTTCTAAATATTTATACATTATTATCAAACATTTTACATACAAGTATAACGTACACAAACGAATTACTGCACTTGCATTTTGTGATAATATTACTGTAAATGGATAGACCGTGCATTGTAATTGTGTAAACTAATTCATGTTGAACGTTACAGACATTTGTTAGTAACGTGTTACACTCTCTACATGCATTTGTTCGTAACATTAATAATAAAATTACAAAGCTACAACGAATTGGATTGGTTCTCTGTAACGACTTTAGTTACTACAAAGGTATTCTCAAACTGCTGCAATTAATTATTTATTACACGAGAATGAACAGTACAAGTACAGATCAAGTAAACTGTCATTGTTATCTGCAATGTAATTAACATAACCTGTGGTGACACTTATATCTTTAATAATACACTAACTAACCAACCCCCCACTTGTAAATAAATCAAAATAGATAACAAGGAAATAAAAATTGTCAACGAATTTAAATATTTAAGAGAAATTATTATGTACAACCTGGATGAAAAACCAGCGTGGAGCAACAGAATCAAAAAACTATTATAGCACAAAAACTCACTAAAAACACGTACAATAAAAAATGTCTCTCCGTAGTTACCAAACTACAAAACTGTTATCCAACCGGAAATTACATATGGAAGCGAAACTCTGTTTAAAACAACTAACTCCAAGGCCATAGACAAAATCTTGAAAATTTAGAGAAGGATAGTGAGAACTTGCATTAATAAAAAATATCTTTTTCTGTTTTTTTTATCGAATCTGTAAAAATGCGATTTTTGAAGATTGCAGCCTAAAGCCCGCCTTCCACTGCAAGCGGAGCGGACTCCGTACGGACTCCGTTTAACTCGCAGTGGTTTAACGTCATGTAAGTGCTTCCACTATGAAAAGAGTGAGCAGAGCGGACTGAACGAGTAGGAAGAGTTACAAAAGAGGTCGCAAAGTTGAGCGGATTTCGGACGGACTCCGTTCGACTCGCAACACCAAATCTCATAGAAGTGCTACCACCAATAGATGAAAAAGCGGAACGGACTGAGCGAGCAAATAGGGGCCGCTCTTTCATGCTCTCCAATGCTAGTTTGGAACGGAGTCCACTTCAC
This sequence comes from Catonia carolina, assembly GCA_035578175.1. Lineage (NCBI taxonomy): Eukaryota > Metazoa > Arthropoda > Insecta > Hemiptera > Achilidae > Catonia > Catonia carolina. Next base: position 23,724,100 of record JAQMRL010000008.1, read on the forward strand.
TTCCCATCAGTTTTCACGAGACAGAAAGTTTTTCTATTGGTGAAATAGCTTTTATTAAGTTCGTATCCTGTTTCTTATATTTTCTTTTACAAGTGATAGTAATTCTTCAAATTGTTCTCTACTAACTATGAAATCATTTTTTAAATATTCATCTTGTAAATCGCGTTTGACAGTTCTCTAATATAGCTCATCGAAAATCTTGGTTTGTTAGCTTATTTTTCCTATGATAACTATAGAGTAACAAGCATTTACTTTTTGTATTTATGTAGTCATCATCACTTGAATCATCTGACATTATTACTAGAAACGAACAAACAGGAAAAACACACTAGAAACTAACCACGACTTTCTCGATCCAATGATTGGCTGGCTTGATATTAAAGATGACCTGGCTGCCTCACACAGTCCGCTGGTAATGGAAGCATCAACCTCACCTATCTCGCCTAGCTCACTCCGCTACCCAGTTTCGAACCCGCTGGCGGTGGTAGGCAAATACCTCTTTTCTGTAAAAATCTTTCTTAGTGGAAGGACAAAACTATTTTACTCTGTTTCGCTCAGCTATTTCATGCTCATTACCCTTTTGCAGTGAAAGGCGGGCATTATTTTGCGTTTTACGACATTATAACCAAAGTTATATGTAGCCTATGTTATTTTAAGCATTTTTCTCTACAAAACCTAATTTAGAGACAATTACTGATTTTCCGTTTTTTTACGTTCTACAGAGGTTGATTTTCAAATTCATTTGCGATTAAAATTAGGGTATTATTTTCATTTTACATTGTTACCCAATGATTAAACATAGGTTATTATGTTTTATAATTCACTATGGCAAGAGAATGTCACGTGTGTGTTTCACACCGGATTTTTTAATTCATTTTTCTCTTACATTTAATTACTCCGTCACGTAATCCTCTGATTAGTCTTATATCGATTTTCCAAAATTCTACTCCTTCGGGAGAATAATCGTGGGAACAATCATCTTTAATTGGTTCCCTGAAATATATCCACTAATTCTTCATCGATGCACTAAGCTTATCAGTGTGGTTGACTTTTACAAATTACCGTAGGCCTATTATTTAAAAAATTTTCGTAAAAGTAATGTTTTTGTTGGTTATCGTGTTATTAAACACTGATTCAATGCTTTTTCACGGCCAAAATTTTATTTCACGTATAAGTATTGAATTTTTTTTTATTGTAAGTCAATTAGATGTAAAATTAGTAAAAGAAAATAAATCAGCGTTATTTTTGTGTAAGTGGATTTGAATTTGAGGGCCATAAATTTATACCTCCCTTTGAATTAAGTCGGAACTATGGTGGATCAACTTTGTTTTAATATTTTTTATTATTATTGTACACATTTTGCATATATTCCTTCATTCTTCACATTAGTTTCTCTCGTCTTTCATCTAACCAATTAGCTCCGTTTGGTTTCTCTTTCTTTCTTTAAAACCCTTACCATCTTCGATTAATTTTCTAAAAATATTCATTCTGCCACTATTGTTGCCATATATTATTCCTATGTCTAATTTACTAACCTCATTGAACAAGTTGCACTTTTGAAATTTTTCATTTTCTTAAATATCTATTGCGTGATTGTTTTTATATCCATTTTATATTATAGCCTACATATGTTCACCATATGACAGTTGTAATTTTTCTTAATAAATTTTATGAAATCTCTGATCTAAAATTGTAAATTTCCTCTGAACTAGCCGTCGCGCAGTAGAAAAGCCAGAAATCCGGTTTGAAAATTAAACACTAATAACATTTGTACATGAAAGTTTCCCTTAAAATTAACTTTAGATATAATACTTACAAATCAAGATATCAAGGAAATCAAGGTTAATCAAGGATTAACCCTTAAAATAAAAATTATTTTAAAGAAGAGAAAGACAAAGACACTACTTGGAAAGAGAACTGAGCTTATCACACTATATTATTGCCTATAAAGTCACGGTGAAAATAATAAATTGTATTTAAAAAATCTATCAGCAATACTTGAAGAAAGTAAATAGTTTAATTTTTAAAACACGTAATGCGCTCTTTAACACTGTACTTTCTGTCAGTTATTCAAAACAACCGTTGGTGAATCCAGAAAAGTCCTAAAACCATTGTATCGTCAAGATTCATTAATTACTTTAACAAAAAATTCCGAACGGACGGACATACAGCAAACCTGCTTTTTCAAGAATGCTATCTGGAAATACGCCGTAAATCTATTTCTTAATATTTTTCTGATAAAAACAATCGGACTCACAATATATTGCAAAAAATTAAATAAAAATAATAATAACATTTCATTTCCATATTTTTTTATAATAATAACCCATACAAACACATTCCTTTCTAAAGTTGGAATGCATTTACAATTAACAGTGTACCAGATGGAGGAAATTGACCTACCCAAAAATGGCTAAAAGCCATGTCCTAGGGTAGGTGTTCTCTTCTTTTATTAAGTAAACCGTAAAACTAAAATACAAAACTAGGTAAATAAAAATCTAGGTACATAAACCTACCGTAAATAAAGCAACATTTTCATGATTATTTGATATCTACTAACTTCAAGCACATCTAACTTTAACTTAATATTTTTTTCAGCCTAAATGATAATTTCAAGTGGTTTAAATGAAGTGTGCTGACATGTAGATCTTTTTTAAATTGGATCACACACACAACTCTTTCCTCAAAAACAATTCAAAATTTACTTAACATGTATTACACAAACAGTTGTTAAATTCTTATGCAAATAAAATTTATAATCTTATTTTGGTCGGATAGTTAAAAAGAATAATCGGATTAAAAATTTAAATATTTTTATTCTTTCAAAAGAGGTTCTTGTCGTGAATTAAGGGTTAGATAATCTCACTCTTAGCATTCTAACCACGACTTAATTTTTTTTCCTGATTTTTATCTGAATTACAAATATAGTACTATACCTTTTATTTTTGTTCATAAAAAATTAACACAAATGGATTAAAGTTCGACATTTAATACCGAATAACCATTTATCGAATTAAACTAAAATATTCAATAGTATTTTAGAAAATTTGTCTTTTCTCGAATTCTCCATTAGCCCACCTATATAAGCGCCGGTTTGTTTACGGTCTAGTTCAGTTCCGTTTTTTCGCTCACTGTAAACCAGTGAGCGAATAGCGTAGTGTTTAACAGTTACGTTAGAAAATGTCACCGTTACTGTGTATTCTTTAGCGTTTATTCTGTATAATTTTTATAAGTAATATTAAGTAAATTGGTTATGTTATTTATTGATATAATTAATTATAATTAGTTTGTTATTTATTAAATAATTTCATTGTGATATACTTGTAGATGTTAGTCACTTATTTAGTTGTAATAAATACTTGTAATTTAAAACTTTAGTGTGGTAATTATTTAATTTATCCAGATCTCGAATTCTCGATTAGCCCACCTATATAGAGACAAGCGTCACAATCTATTACGTATTTTTTTAAAATAAATAAATTTTTGTATACGTCCTCAAAACTCTGTTTTTTTTTTGTTTCTTTTTTAATACGCGGTCGGAAATCTTTGTGAAGAAGAGTTTTTGTACATAAGTATATTTAGTTAAACATATTGTAAATAGCTTAGTTTAATAGTATTTATTTAGTTTTTATATAGTTTAATTAAGTTTTGATAGCCTATAGTTTTGATTTAGTTTAAAATAAAGTACATTGTAGGGGCCTACTTTATATACAGTATTACAAAGTACATTGTAGGCCTACTTCAATTTTATGTATTGTGTATTAATAGTTTAGTAATAATCTTTGACGTATTGTGACACTTATCTCTAAGGTCCGTTACGGGATCTGGGTAAAATTAAATAATTAACATACTATCGTTTAAAATCACAAACAAAAATTTATTAAGCAGTGTTGTTGTTGTTGTTGTTGTTTAGGTCAAAATCCAAATGGATGGTTTGTACCTTTAGAGGTTTCACTAAGTAAAAACGAGGAGTGAGGTGGTTTACTATTGCCTTCCTCACTGAGTTAAAAGAGTATGCTTATCAGCATGTCAGGCCCTCCGAAAAGCACCCACTTTCCACCCTGCAAACGACAACTTCACTTCATTCACTGCAGGGTTTGGCTATATAGTGAAATTTATTACTCTCAGAGGAGATAACTCTGACTAGTGTCTTTTACACCTCTACCTCTTCTGTTCTTAAATAATTCAGTCATTGGCTGACTATGTGATAAGAAACAGAACAATTTTTTGTAGCCCTGGAACCAACAGATCGAGTTTAATTAATTTAACACTCCAACTACCCGTTATGGGTATTATTAGCACTATAAATTACAATATTAATTACATAATTAATAATATGTACTATATAATACTTACTAATAATTACATTAATGAGCATTATAGATTACAATTACTACAATTACATTATTTATAACAAATAACCAACTAATTACAATTAATTAATGACGTAAACTTAAGCAATTACAAGATTATTTTTCCTTACTTAACTAAATCCTACTTACAACATTAATAACGATTATACGTTTCTACAATCTTAGCTGGATCTCTTCGCAGACGTACTCGTACACAGCATAACTCACTTACTAACTGACAGATCAAAATCCGTCGATAGCAGATCAAAGACTAACTACTAAATAAACTGGCTGCGCTTATATAGGTGAACTATGGAGATTTCGAGAAGAACAAAGATTTTCGATGAAATGGTAAAAATATAAAATTTCTCTGTCGCTTCTGGATAAATCTTAACAAACAAGTAAACAAATTAGGATTGAATAAAAGGGGTTACAAACAGGCCATTTATCTAAGTAGGTACACGGACTCTCACACAATAGCCAATATAACAATAGACCTGTTGTAACGAGCCAAAACAAATTGACAGATAGTTGTGTTTATGTTTTGGTTTGTTAAAGTATGAAATGTAAATAAAAACAGCTGGTTGAAATTAGATATTAAAAAATATTTAAAATTAATATATTTAATAAACAAAAGTCTTGTTGCTAAGCGACTATGAAAAAGAAGGTGATTTTATAAAATTATTTCGTCAGTATGGGGCTCAAAGTCAATGCAAATGGTAGGTCCCACATTCATTCATAAAAAAGATTAAGTTGATTAGAAGAGAATTTATAGTTAAATATGGATAATGTTAATATGAAAGTTAAGAGAATATGGATAATGTAAAAAGACTTGTTGTTTTCGTATAAATAACAATTAGATTACTGTAAAAATAAAATAATTTACTGATCATATAATTTTATTCAAATGAACAAATTTACTGATGATATATTAATATAATAGCATACAAATTGAATAATAAACAATTAATACACTGATTATTATTACTTAAAACGAGATTCAATAATTACGCTGCAAACATAACATACATGATTGCATGATGATCATTTAATAATGTTCAAAGATTTTTATTACATAAAAAAACGATAAATGATAATGTGAATAATGTTTTATTGAATGAAATAGGAGGCAAGGTAAATGGAAAAGTAATAAAATCAAACTTGAAATATGATACAACGCCAATAGAGAATACAATATTAAATTAATTATACAACAAATTGGCACCCTAATGTGGGGAACGAGGATCTACAAACTGGAACGAGGATCTACAAACTGGAACGAGGATCTACAAACTGGAACGAGGATATACAAACTGGAACGAGGATCTACAAATTAGAAAAGGATCTATAGATTAAATTAATTAAAAATTCAAGAATTTAAAAAAATCATGTCAGAGGTTGACATAAAGAAATTCAGAGATCTTCGCGTCGCAGATCTAAAATTGGAACTAAAAAAACGTGGCATGGAAGGTAAAGGAATAAAAGCAGTACTCATGGAGCGACTTCATAAAGCTTTAATTGATGAGGGCCATAATCCGGATTCATATCTGTTCGAGGTTGTTTCTTCTGCAGCTGAAAAGAAGATGACTCCATCAAAAGAGAGAAAATGAAGGTGATGAGGATGAAGGAAACGATTCGTCGGAAGATGAAGATGAGGACGGAGCCATCGTTGACAACGTCGATATAGGTCTGGAAGCAGGTTTAGTAGATGCATCACGTGATGAGAGAGGTATAAATAATAATAACAGTAATAACAATAATAATAGTAATAATAAAGAAAATATAACCATGAATATGTTCCAACAACTGATAGATTTGATAACACAACACGGAAAAGAACAGGGAGGTTTTGAGAAGTTTATTAACGCAACAGAGAGAAAGATTAGGTAATAAAATAGATAGTCTGGATTGTAGGTTGGATAGACATGAAAGGAATATTAGGGAGATTAGGCAAGAGATAAGAAATGATAAAGTTAAAATAATTGAGAGGTTTAGTTTAGAAATAAAGAAAGATTTAGAGGATACAAATAAAAATAAAGAGAAAGGAAATGCTAATTATTTTGAAAAATATAAGGATATGAGTAAAAATAGTACTGAAAATATAGGTAAAACAACTAATCCTGTAGAAGACAATGAAGTAACTTTTGATAATACAATAAAAAGTGTTGTAAATAGTAATAATTGTACCCAGATGAAAGTAAAACAAAGTTCAATTAATAACAATAAAGATGAGGATAATTTTCCAAGTGATTTAGGTCTGAATAATGTCAAACAGTTTTTTAATTCTCCTATAACAGAGGATGATAAAAATAGTATTTTAATGTTAGATTTTGTTAAAATAATACAATTAACAAAACTGAAGTTAAAAAATACCTTAAATAAAGATATGGTTAGCAATGAATTTAAGCCTAAAACATCTTTGAAGAATGTTGTTAAAAACAATGTAATTAATAAAGTTAATATTGGTAGGAAATTCCAAACCAAAGGAATTTACAACCTTGGTAAACTTAATGAATTACTAATGAGTTTTGTTAAAGATAATATGCCTATAATAAATATCGATGCTAGTTATACTAATCATGATAAGTGTGAAAACATTATGTATATATGTTTGGTTATGTTTGTTGTGTTAAGGTTTTATTTTATATTTTATTAGTTGAGAACCGATAAACATAATGTTTATCAGTAATATTTACACACTCTAATGTTTGGTAGGGTTATGTTCAATTACATCATTATGTAATTTTAAAGATAATTTATAAAAAAAAGAGAATTAGTTATTGTTTTTATTGTTATTCAGTTTATAGGAAAGTTTAAATAAAACTATTAAGTTTTGTTCTGTTAGTGTTTGTATAGTAAAAAAAGGAAATATTGTAAGGTTGCTTAGCAAGATATATTTGAAACATTTTGGTCAAATTTTATGAAATTTAAATTTATCAAACAAATTCAAAATTCAAATGATAATTAAATTTCTCTTTGTTTTTCAAAATTTAAGTCGGGGGTAATTTGTAACGAGCCAAAACAAATTGACAGATAGTTGTTTATGTTTTGGTTTGTTAAAGTATGAAATGTAAATAAAAACAGCTGGTTCAAATTAGATATTAAAAAATATTTAAAATTAATATATTTAATAAACAAAAGTCTTGTTGCTAAGCGACTATGAAAAAGAAGGTGATTTTATAAAATTATTTCTTCAGTGTGGGGCTGAAAGCCAACGAAAGCAGAAAGTCCTGCATTCAACTCAATCAATTTTCTTTTGATAATTTAAAACAAAAAATGTACGTCAATACAAAATAAGTCAGTACAATATATAATTATAAATAGTAAACTGTCAAAATATGTTAACTAATAATACATTTTAAGAAACAACAAATTAAAAAGTGAAATTGTCAACTAGATAAAAGAATGCATTAAATATAGAAAATTAATAATAATAAAAAAAACAATCATATATCAGAGTATTCATTGTTTCTATTAATTTGTGTTGAATATTATAAATCATCGAATTATCATCATAATCTGGGACATAAATAACATTTACAAATTGGCATTTCCTTGTGTGGAATTAATGATTCATGTTAAAATCAACGCCTACAAATTGGCATTTCCCTTCTGGGAAAATAATTCCACAACACTGTACTAACCTTTTATAAACTATATAATATTTCTAACTATTTCTTGGAAACCCTATATATTAACTATTGTTATTTACAATAAAATATTAAAATCTCGGTCCTCCTCAAGAATTCTCGAACACATGTTCCCTTTAGATAATGTCACAGTACATTTCACTAAAAAAATAAATACCGTATTGTTCCGAACACAGGCCGCAGTTTTTTCCTAAAAATCGGTTCCATAATTTGACCTGCGGCTTGCATTCGCGCTTTAGTAATATTTATGTAGTCTTATTTAGCATAAGTAGGTATGAAGAGAGAGACACACGCACTCCTTATTCGCACACTTCTTACGTAGTGCGTGTACTGTCTTTTTGATCAGATTGGTGTTACAGTATAAAGTTTGGTAGCAGTTTTCTTATATTTCATTTTGTATTTTTATCCGATCATTTGTTTTTTGTTGTTTTTTATTTTTTATTTAATATATATTGCCATGAGTGATGTTGTATAGATTAAGGGTACTTTGTCTACAAACACCAAAAAATTAGCCAGGACTTACGATACTAATTTAAAATTAATCGTAATTAACTACGCGGAAAAGATACCCACCAAAGAAGCCGGAAGAAAATACCTATAGTGTAAATGAATCTTTTTTCGGCATTGAACAAAAAATAAACAAAAACTTCTAAATGGTAATTAAGTAGAAAGTGTATTTGTTTGTACGGTAATTTTTTCTTATAAAATAAAATATTTTCAAGAACATACAAGTACGGTACTTAAAATTTGTTTCCTAGTTTTTATTGTATTTTTCCGAAGCGGTTTAAATTCGGGTGTGACCTGTTTTCGGAACAATACGGTAAATAAAAATTAACCAAATAAACTAAGGCATTTCAGCTTAGCAGCAAAGCTGGTCAGTCTGCTCCCCTTACAATTAAAAAATATACATGATATCATAAACTATAAAAAAAACAGTAACCATGTGGCTAATGGAAATACAGAGAGCAGCTGTAGAAGCAATGGTCACACCACAAATTTAATAATTAGTTTCGTGAGCCATCTATTGGTCTGAAGATTACTCCTTAGAGTTGTAAACATAGAAGTAAAAATACTGGGCAAAGAATTTACTTATCGTTACAAAACAAATATAATTTTAAAATACGAACAACTTAATATAAATAATTACATATTCGTTTCTTCGTCCTTATAATTTATAAATTTTCACCAAAATTTTGCTTTAAAATTCGTTAATTTTAATTTTTACATAAATATTTACATAATGTTGAAAGCTTTTGGCTAAGCCCGTCCAGTAGTCGGACGATATGTAGACAACCGCCCACGTGAAATTTTCATCCAACCACATCTCCTTGTGCAAGAGAAGGAAACAGGTGTAAACAAAGTGTCAGTTTCTATTTGCTGGTTACGTGGGTTTTATGTTTAAACTCGTTTGCTCCGCTAACTGTAGAGTAATATTTGTTTACGATTTATTATTAACTTATACTGCATTGGTGCTTCCGTTTTATTTGTACTTTCTCAGTGTACAACAACGTTTACTTAGCTTTGGTAAGTCATTTCACTCAGAAACGAGGCATGTGTTTACTTAATTAATTTTTACGCTGAACGTCCAGTTTTCCAACAATTTTTTTCAATTCCATTGAAGTATCATGTTTTAGCAGCGTATGTACTATTATTTTAATTTGGTTAACATTAAAAAGAAGTTTCTTTTCATACTCGTATATGACCATTTTAGACCACTTTAAGAAACTTTAGATATTCTGAAAATTCTTTTCCACATTTTCAGCACATACAACAGTAGGTTTTTCTCCTTACTACCATTCAACCAATTGTAGGTAGTCTAAAGTTGGATTGGTCGTTGCTACGAACAGTCAATTTCATTACTCAGGGGGTGAATTTAGTGAAGTAACATTCTTAAAAAATTTAATTAATAATTTAAAATAATTGCATCAAAATTAGCATGTAATAATTTTCTACAAGTTCTTACAATATTTTAATTCAATTAAATAATAATTAATGAGAAAAGTGAGTAATAACATTTATATTTTAAAATCCCTTTCATGAAACGACGCGTCTCGTGGTTGGTGGAAATTTTTGTAAAGGCTTACCTTTGACTTATAAGAAAAACCATTAGTTCTTTCTGTATCTACTATATACGATGACACTATTTTTGTTTCCAAATTCCGACTTTGAATTTTTGACTTCCGCTTTAGGGCCACTTTCGATCAAAACCGGAACTTCAAACCCAATGATTGCTGTATCTAGTCTCTAAGAAGAATCAAATGACATTATTTTGGTTTCCAAATTCGACTTTGATTTCTTGACTTCCGGTTTTGAACCACTTACGGTCGAAGTTCAAAAACTTCAAACCCAATCAAGGTCCTCTAACTTTTTGTGTAGATTAAAAATCCGAAAACCGTTTGTTGCTATCTTATGTAGTTTTTGACATCTGGGTGTGACTGACGGACGGACAAAGGAAAATGATCGATGACAAATTTAAAAATTGTCTCCAATAATTCAGTCAATCTACAAATCTGGAACTTTGATCGTGTCTGGGACTTCAGATTATGAAATAATCTGAAAAAACTCCGAATAATTAATTAATAAATAAATAAAACAAATATAAAAATCTGGTGTGAAACACTCGCACAACTTTCTCTAGCCAATGCAAATAATTAACAATAATCCTAACATTAGTAATGAAACATTAGAAATAAAGAAAAAACTAACCTCAATAAACATAACAACCCACCGGGTTGGTCTGGAGGTAAAGTCGTCGCCAAAATCAGCTGTTTAACAGCTGTTTTTCGGAGACGAAGGTTCCTGGTTCAAATCTTAGTAAAAGTAGTTACTTTTATTCGGATTTGAATACTAGACTGTGGTTACTGGTGTACTTTGATAATTGGGGTTCAATTAACCATACTCTCTCAGGAATGGTCGGCGTGGGTCTGTACAAGACTACACCTCATTTACACGTCATACACATCATCCTCATCTCATTGGGTCATGGGGTTGCTTATTGTTCTGAATTGAACAGATTGCAACGTACACAAATTAGAAATCAAATAATAAACATAACCTAATTTTCATCATTAAAGACGCAAAATGAAATCTACCTCAGTTTTGCTTAAAAATACGGAAAATCACTCTTTCACACTAAACTAGGCTCTGTAGAGAAAAACGCTGCTAATAAAATTTGTATATATCTTAAATTCCCATAAATTTGATTATATACTTTTTTGTCGTAAAATGCATAATAAGGCTGAAATCTTTAAAAAATCGATTTTTACAAACATGTTTTCGTTAGATAAAACCAGAAAATCGCTAATTACAGCTAACCTAAGCGTTATACAAAAAAAATGTTAGAGTTAAAAATGTAGGATTTTAAATTCTCTACAACTTTTATTATAAACATTTTTGCGCTAAAATGCATATTAAAGCCGCAATCTTACAAAAACAATGTTTTTACGTGAAAACAGCCTTTCCAAGAATTTCAGCAAACATAGCGCCTACCCTATCTTGTAGAGCATAAAAAATTTAGTAAAGCAGGCGATTTTTAAAACTTAGGACCCGTTTTTGAGAAAATCGCAAAAAAGTGAAAAATTACACGAATAAACTACTACTTCCGTTTGACCGATTTTGATGAAAATATTCGTATCGAGTTCTCTTGCAGTACCTAACTTAAGTTTCAAGTATAAAGTTCATACAATGTTCCGTTCTTGAGATATTGTGTTCACGCACACTCACACACACAGACCTATCGCTAAAAACATATTTTTTGGGTTCAGGGGGTCTGAAAACGTGTAGATCTGGTGAAAACTCGATTACGAAAAACGATTCTTTCCTTCCTATATTACATTTTTTTATAGCCAAGAGAAAGTAAAAAGAATAGATGTTTTGCAAAGTAACAACGAATTTATAGCCTGGAACCAATTACAAAAGTATTTATAAAATTGTTAACATTGAAACCAATTACTCAAGTTTAGAATATTTATATGAAAATTTTTTTTAATCTTAAAGTAATTTCTTTATTCACTACTATGCAAACATGGTTTCCAAGTCAGTGTTTGAGGGTTTATTTTTATAAAATAACAAAAATAAACGCATTTATTATATAAAATGTTATTTTGAAAAGAATATCCTTAAGGGACAGTAAAAAATATTCATAATAGATTCCGTTCTTTTTTGAACTAACATTTTCAAGAAAGGAATTTCAATATTACTGTACTGCTGCATATACTTGTAATAACAATAAAATTTCCGTTTGCATATTTTAAGAGATATGGGCATGAATATTTCCAATTTCTTCAGATTTTTGTTGTATTATTATTATTCGAAGATAAAATTTCCTTCAGGCTAAGAAAGCTTTTCAAACAGTTTTCTAGGTAAAAAGCAACTCAGAATTCTTTGTAATATTTTATGATTTTTCTTGTTTTATAAAACATAACTATATTTTACTTTTCCGGACGACAGTAAGAGAAAGTATTGTGACAAAAAGTCATTTTGTTTTCTTCACCTTCTGAACAAAACTGTTCTCAAGTACCTTTTGTGTGTATACTTTTATATATATATATATATATATATATATATATTCAGACAAACTTTATGAATGAAAGAATCTTTAGGTAGGTACCCATTTGCATGTCTGGTAATTTTGTTTATGATTAAATTTGTTGTCACCAACAATATAGCTTAAATAGCAATTACCTTTTAAATGTCTTGAAAAATTATACTTTTCAGTTTATACTTTAAGTTAAACTTTTAAGTTTTAAAATTTTTTTATACTTTTTAAGTTTTATTATACTTTTAAGTTCCAGTCAAAGGTAATAAGACAAATCATGGAAATTCCTTGGTACATCTCGTATCATGACTTATATATCAGCACTATTAAAAAATAAATTTCATTGTTTACTGAACTTTACCAACTCAGGCTAAACCTTCATCCTTATTATCTGGCTTTTAATTTTCTAAATAATCAAGACTCAAATTTATCAAAGACTTAAAATATTTAATGTATTAGATTTACCGTATAGATTTTGGATTCTTTATTGTTTTCATATAAGATTAATGTTATTTAATATTTATATGGTAAATTATTCACAATTTGTATAAGTTTTATGAGATTCAGTGGACTTCTGATTCTATTAACCTTTGTTCCAGTTGTTAGAAAAACTATTTATTGTTCTCATATTTTAAAGAACAGATTCTAATGTCTCAGGTTTGTTAATTAAGAAAAAATAGATTAGCTAGTTTTGAGATTACACGACAAAATTTTTTTATCTTTTAAGAGTTACCTCAATGCTGTTTCTTTGAAATAAATAATGTACTGATGGAACCATTTCGAAATTGCTTTTTTGTCTACAATATATGTTTTATAGACATTATAATTTGCAACTTACAATAGATAAATTGTTTTCTCATTTGATGGATGATGTATACATAAGCCTTGGTGTGTGTAGGTTACTGAGATGAGATTGTTAAGATCTTTAGCAAAGTGCAGTTTTCAGGATCAAAAGATATTTACTTGTTAAACAACTGAAAAGTGTGTTATTGGATGACCTGGGAAGAGACAGGTATCACAACTTCTTAATGAAATAGTAATCTACCAACTTTGAAGTTGAAACGTGCTAGCAGGCCTAATCCGTTTTTGTTTTTAGTTTTTTTATTTTAGATTTTTTTATTTCAACTTTGGAGATCTGCTAAACCTTCACACACGAAACGTATACAAGTGATTCAAAACAAGATTCTACGAGCGGTAACGTATTAGGCCCCTTTCACGTCACAAACTTAATGTTTCACAAATACTTACAAATTTCATACGTAAATGACGTCGCCAAACAACTATTCAAGACGATATAAGACAAATTTGAATTGCATGAAAACCCTCTCATATAAAACATGTACACTAGGGCGATACCGGGTACTCAGCACAGACGTTTTAAACGCTTCTGACCAAGAGATCTTCTTGGCTAATTGTAGAACTGTAGTGATGACTGCAAGCTCCAGCAAGTAATTCAAGTTTTGAAACCTTTAGCGTCATATTTAGAAATTGTTATAATATTGTAATAACCAATAAGTTAATACTAAATTTTCAATAAAAATATGTCAAAAAAAGTTTATTTGAAGTTGCATCAACAGCTTGGTTATTAGCCATTACGGTGGGTTTTGACTTCTAATCATATTAGACCGTAGCCGAGAATTGAAGCAAAGACCTCCACACTATAGGCTAGCGCGCTACCACTACACTAAGGAGGCAGCCCAAATCCGTATTATTTATGACAATAATACGGAGATTCACCTGCATTGAGATACAGATAAACGTGCCGGGGGACTTGGTTTCACAACATATAAATTGTAGAAAATGAAACTGAATTTAATGTTAGTTAATAGTATTTTTATTGAAATTCAATGTTTCTAAAAACGAAATGGTAGCTATAAATGATTAGAAACTTCTAACATATTTATTACAGTCAATACACTTTTTATACATACGAATGTAACTTTGTATAGCCTACTTCACTCTTTTCCATTTACGCTTAAATGAATAAAAAATTATTATTATTACAAAAACCGTAACAATTTTATGTATTAAAAATTTGATATCACTCATGAAGTTATCACAGTATTACTTAGAAACTTCATGCGCCGACTTTCATTTTATGAGGTTAAACGCGCGCCTTCTTTTGTTTTATTTCCTTTTTCCTTTAGTGTTATTCTTTTTATTTCTATTTTCTTTTAGATGAGAAATTACAAAGCCATAAAACGCTACAGGTACCAATATATATAGCCGAGCTGTGAAAATAAATATATAACTTGTGTCATAAAGTTATTTTAGAAGCATTGTTCTATAAAATCTAGAAATAATGTTCCACGTTCCGCATCATTGAGTTTATAGCATTATTATTTTGTTTTTATAAAAAAAATTAAGTATGAACGGAAATTTTTTTTGAAAATATTTTCAATACATTCATTACTTATTTAATAATTTGGCGAAAATTTTTAAATGAAAATTAATTTTTATGATCAATACCAAAATAACAATTCCACATCAGCGATCTGGAGTGTGTTTACCCCTAAATTCTTTGCAGAGAGTCCCAGATTTAACTCCTGACCAGGGCCTGAGAAATTTGATTTTCATCTTTATTTTCCAATGCTCAGTTAAACTGGTTTGATAAATAACCTTATACTTGTATCGACCAACAACATTTTACTTCCGTTATAAAACTCAAACTTTAAATTCATGTTTTAATATTAAACTTTGAAATTAATTCCAAGAATAATTTACACCATCCTAATTTTTTTTAAATTTTAGCGCTTAAATTGTCCAATACGTTTTACTTTAAAATTTCCTGAATTTTTCATTCAAATTTCTTATAAGTTAATTTTCTGATTGTAAATTTACTCATTTCTAAAAAGAAATAAACAAACCGTTTTTTATCTTTTCTTCCAGATTTGTATTCGTAATCGGTAACTGTACATTGTTAAAACCATCAAATTGTGTAGTTATTTTATTTCTGTATTTTGGCTTAAAGTAGAATCGGAACAGGGACCCACAGGTTAATTCGTATGTGGGGTTGTTAGCAGATCACTACACAAAGTTGCCCTCTTAACTAGTGTTACTTAACAATTAATAACAACTTTCTAACAGATGACTGACTTAAAAAACTTTCATTTAATTTAAAAAAACCGTTATCAATTTTTTTAAAGCGTGATCTTTAAAAAGATTCAAACTTTTGTCGTTAAATCACATGGATTTTGTATTATATCTGTGACTGACTGACTCACTCACTCACTCACTTACTCCTCGTTGATTCTCTAACTTCTTTATTACCTAGAAAGCTAAAATTCTTCTTTAGGAGTTAAACAGAAAAACTAAAGTAGCCTTCATACATTTTAATCATTTGGATCTAAATGTAAATAAGTTAACTACTCGAAAGAAATATAATGTTATGCTACTTTTTACTTTCTCTTGCTTATATCAATATATAGGAAAGAAAGTAGCCTATTGTTTTCATGTCGATTTTTTGAAATTGAGTTTTCACCGGATATACACGTTTTCAGACCCCCTGAACAAAAAACACATGTTTGTGTGTCTGTGTGTAAACTGCATATCTCAAGAACGAAACATCGTACGAAGTTGAAACTCGAAACTTAAGTTAGATTCCACTAGAGGACCCGACACAAACACTTTCCTCAAAATCGGTCAACCGGAAGTAGTAGTTTATTCGTATTATTTTTCACTTTTTGCGATTTTGTCAAAAAAGGCTCCTAAAATTTTTTTTAAAATCGCCTCATTTACTACATTTTTTATGCACTACAAGATAGGGTAGGCGCCACGTCTGCTGAAATTCTTGGGGAGGCGGTTCTCTTGAAGAAAAAAATGATTTTTTAAGATTACGGCCTAAATATGCACTTTAGTGCTAAAGAGTAAATAAAAGTTGTAGACAATTTGAAAACCTCCAACTTTTATTTCAAACATTTTTTTCGTATAACGCTTTAGTTTAGCGGTAATTAGTGATTTTCTGTTTTTTTACGAAAATCTTTAAAAAAATTGATTTTTTTAAGACTTCAGACTTAGTATGCACTTTACGACAAACCTGTATAATCAAATTTATAGAAAATTAAAAGATCTACAACTTTTATTCAAACCATTTTTACTAAAGAGCATATTTTAGCGTGAAAGATTGATTTTCGTATTTTTAAGCCAAACTTTGGTTGATTTTCGTTTTGGATGAATCACTCACGATTAAAATTAGGTTATGTTTATTGAGGTAAGTTTTTTGGTTCATTTCTAATGTTTTATTACTAGTCTTAGGTTATATTGTTAATTATTTTCATTGGCAAAAAAAAAGTTGTGTGAGGGTTTCTTCACACCAGATTTTTACCTTACAAGGGATTTTTACCTTACTACGTTTCTAAAAATCAACAAGCGTATTTTGTAATTAAACTTAGATAAAGTGTGTAGGGAAATCGGGGGAAGTAATCAAATAATTTATTTAACACATCCTTTAGAGGTTACTTTGAGCTGACTTAATTATACTGACAGTGTGTAATTACTTAACAAAAAATAACTGTAATATGACATTTTTCAATAAAAAAAACTTAAAATTTTATTATCTTCATTTTGCTTATGATTACTTCTATTGAAATACAATATCAAAATAAAATGATTCATCTTCTCACCTCCTGTAGGTTGTAACGTTTTTCTTCGACTACATTCAAATCTACTTTACTTTCTTAGTTAACTCGTTCTCAAACATCGCTCAACCCCAAAAATTACCCAAACCATGAAATAAAATTGGATTATAATAAAACAGTAACGACCGGATTACATAACATCCAACAATTTTCACATAGTAAGATATTATTGCATTAACTTGTCTTTTTTGCAAATCAAATAAGGAATCGTGACGTGACGAGTAATGTTGAATATAAAGTGCAGTATGCATTACGTTCCGTAATAGGTTTCGTCACACCCTAGATAATGGAGAAGGTTGTGAATCAGCTTGTGAAATAAACGTAACGAGTACAATGTAAAGCAACTGTGGAAAGCATTACCGCCCACATTGCAATTTACATAGGATCACCTTTCTTGGCTCTTATAATGCCGGTCCAAATACCCTTATCTAGACTCTTCATAGCTTATTCTACTTCCATCTTCCTACATTGTACTGATGATCTTATTTCGATATGGAAAATTTGGTTTTTGTTCAAACACCAAAAAATCATTGTGTTATCCTATAAATCAACACGTTAACCTCAAAAAGTAATATCGTAAATTTCTATTTTAATGCATTAAATAGGAGTACGAAGTGTAGCTATTAAATAACGAGACTGACGTTTTAAAAAACTTTATTTTTATTTTATACGTAATCACTTATTGTCACCTTCAATATACACTCCTTCTTTATCCCTACATGCTCCATGCACATTTTCCATTGTTGGAAACAGTGCTGGAAGTTATCTTCTGTCAGCTCGTTCAGGACACGTGCCGATTTCTCTTTTACAGCTTCTACAAACTCAAATTTTGTCCCTTTTAATTCCTATTTCATCTTAGGGAGCAGGTAGAAGATAATAACATGTGATGAAGCGTGCTTTTTATCTATGAACCGGAAACGAAGCGCCAATCCATGCACTAGAAGGGCTTAACTTCACCGAGAGCCAAAAAAACTCGAATGAGCAAGTCAAAATTTAATTCAATGATGACTGCTTTTTTGATATCCATGGGGTTGTGTACCTTCACTGGGATCCTGAAGGTCAAAAAATTAATCAATATTAATACCTTGAAGTACTTTCTAAACTACGTCAAAAACTAAGGAAAAACGCCCCAAGATGTGAAAGGACAAATCTTGGGTTCTCCACTAAGACAATGCGCCAGCTCATTCCTCGTTATCTGTCAAGAGTTCCTAGCCAAGTACAGCATCACAGTGTTAGAATATCCACCTTATTCACCAGATCTTGCACCATGTGACTTCTACCTGTTCCCTAAATGAAATCTGCCTTAAAAGGGACAAGATTTGAGTCTGTGGAAGCTGTAAAAGAGAAAGCGGCACGTGTCCTGAAGGAGCTGACAGAAGATGACTTCCAGCAACGTTTCCAACAATGGAAAATTCGCATGGAGCGTTGCATTGATAGAGAAGAAGTGTGCATTGAATGTGACAATAAGTGATTATGTATAAAATTAAAATTAAATTTTTTACAACGTCATTCTCGTTATTTAATAGCCACACCTCGTATGTAGTAGTAGTAGTTTTTACATTATTTTTTTAAAATTTAGTTGTAAATATTTATGTTGGGTGTTTTTATATACTTGTAAAATAAACCAAGTGAAAAAATTATATTTATATATAAATAGGTCAACTACGTCACGGAACCTGTCAGTGGTTGTTTTCTGAAAAGAATTCACAATTACAATGTTTCTTGCCAATTTTAGAGTTGTGAAAAGGAAAAATACAGATATCTGTTTATTGACAGACTTTTATATTTTGTATAAAACATTAAACAGTTTGCGATTCGTTTGCTATTTTATGAGTTTCTTTTCAATTTTAGGTTATAGGCTAAGTTACAATCGTTGATGGTTATGGGTCAGAGAAAGGGGATTGAGCCGAAGGCTCATAAGTTTTGCTGCTTGGTTTCTGGTCTCTGTAATCAGACTAATGCGGAGGGGGTCAAACCATTGGGCCAATTTTTGTAATGGAAGACTTATCCCTTACTACTACCAATCTCATCTTATGTTATCTTCATTCTGGTTTTCGCTCCCTAACAAATTATTTATTATTTTCTTTATCACTTCCCTTTATACTACGCAATCTTTCCTATTGACATTGTACAGAACGCCTGAATATACGAACAATGGAAAACACAACGAGATGGTTCATTATTAACAGGATATAGCAGATACGAAAACCGGATATAAATAACTTCGTAAATAAAATACAATGCCCTAGATTATACTGTATTATACGTTATTTAAGCTTACGCTACTCCGTAACCAACTAAAACCTCTACCATGGTTACAATTTTATTTTAAGACTCTCCGAACAAGAACACCTTTTCAAATAATACAAAAATTTTGTTGTTTACTTTAAAAAGCGATAAATTTTTTTATCCTAATATGGGTACGTTGCAATCTGTTTAATTCAGAACAATAAGCAACCCCATAATATAGTGAGTTGAGGATGATGTGTATGACGTGTAAATGAGGTGCAGTCTTGTACAGATCTAGTCCGACCATTCCTGAGAGAGTATGGTTAATTGAACCCCAACCATCAAAGTACACCCGTAACCACTGTATAGTAATCAAACCCTTAAAAAAACCTTCACTAGGATTGAACCAGGAAACTTCGTCTGCGAAAATAAGCTGTTAAACAGCTGACTGGCGGCGAAGACTTTACCTCTAGACCCAGAGAGTAACAAAAAGTATCAACAAATTTTTTTTTAATTTATTTTTATAATTATTCTATTTACAATCGGCCAAAAGTCAGTATAAATCACTAATAAAAGGGCGTTTAAGGTACTCAATAGTGCTCCTCCACAAAAATATAGAATAAAATAAAATTAATGCTATTTACATAAATACTATATGAGCACCGGGTTGCTCTAGTGGGTAAATTCGTCGCCACGAATCAGTTCTTTAACAGCTGATTTTCGGAGACGAGGGTTCCGTAGTTGAAATCGTATAAAGTTAGTTACTTTTATATAGATCTGAATACAAGACAGCAGTTAGCGGTGTACTTTGATGGATGGGGCTCAATTAACCATACTCTCTCAGGAATGGTCGGTCTGAGTCTGTACAAGACTATATCTCTTTTACACGTCATACATAAATCATCCTCATCTCATTGGGTTATAAAGTGTTTTATTGTTCTAGTTTAAACAGATTGAAACGTAAATACATTAGGGATAAAAAATAAATAATAAATATGCATACACATAAATATCAAAACATAAACTTATACGTCCGTATAAAAGTAACTACCTTCCCTAGGATTTGCACCACGGAAACAGCTGTCTCGCTGCGATGACTTTAACACAAGATCAACCCGGTGGGTATTAATAAAACTTATCCCTAAAATATTTTCCTAAAAGATATTATGAAGTTATTCAAAGTTATGAACAATTATTACAGCAGTTAATTTAATTACAAATTTACCTTTTGGGTGGTCCATGTGGAAAAGAAGAACAAGGGGTAGGTAAGGGAATAGTCTAGTCATTTTAGAATTTAAAGGGTGGAATCGGAGGGAAGATAAGTGAAAGAAAGGTGAGTAAAAAGGGGATAAAGTAGAAGCAGTAAATGGAGGAATAAGAATAGGAATCTTTTGATGCTGCTATCTAGATAGTAGTAGATATATAGAAAGTCTCTGGTTGAAGGAAATTACCTAATTTCCTTCATTCACTTTTACCAGATGGTAAGACAATGCTCATTCGCCGACTAATTACGTAGCAAATTAAGATTCACACTTTAGTCAGACAAAGAGGTTTCTGCTTCTGCTTTATTATCAAGTAACTCTCACTTTTACTTTCATCCTCTTTTTCCCCTCCTTATCATACTTTCTTCATCCTCTTTGTAATGCACCATTCACAAAAGGTATATTCTAGGTACCTGCTATAAAAGAGATAAAAGGCACTAACAGCTGTGGCGACAACCCCTCATTCACTTCCCCGTTTACTCTACTGAGAAACAATATTATCAAGTCGATTATTTCCAGATTAAAATTTTTATTTTCGTTCATAAAATTTAACAATAATTCTTCCATTATATTATAATTACTTTTATATTAAACATTATTATGGTTCAGTTATCTTAGTTAATTACAAAGGAAAGTTCCTTTATTTATATTTCATATTAACAACTAAAACGAAATAAAATAAAAACAAAAACAAAATATCTGGAAAAACACAAAGCAAATTTAATCTTAAGATGAAAACCTACCTATTCATTTTGTATTCGTTAAAATTAAACAAAATTCTTACTGTTCATAAAATAACAACGAAAAATATTTTTATTATATTACTTACACTGAAATCGTAAATTTGATAAATTTAAGTACCTCGATGAGATGACAATTAAAAATCACCAAATGGAAACGAACAACAAAAATTAAGGAGTGGTGGTCGGTGCAATCCCCAAAACTCACCACCTTTTAAAGAATTACGCACTCTCAAGACAAGCCAAGATTCAACATTAAAGTAATACTGTGATAAAACCAACGTATCTGTATGCGATTGAGTGCCTTAGAATGACCGGAAAGGCTGGTCTAAGATGACTAACGGTTGACAAACAAAATTTGAAGACACTAAAAAATAAACCTGAAGTCTCGAATAAGTAGTTTAAAGAAGTCAGAGAAGATATTGAGAAAACCGGTATTTACTCCTTTTAATTTTTAACCTGAATGTTAGAATTGTGATTTACGAAGTGGAGAATCAAAATTAATTTAAACAAAACAAAACACGTTACTTTTACCTTGAGACGGCAGACCTGTCCGAGAGTTTTCTTTTATAACTCTCCTTTACCTCTAGCTGACAAAATTTGGTATTTCGGTCTACATATAGACAGACGTCTTACATGGAATGAACATGTAACCATTTAATGTAAAGCATCAGATGGTAGGCGAAAACAGTTATACAGCCTTCTATCTCGTCGATCAAAATTACCGATTCCTCTAAAATTGCTGTTATATAAGACTTTACTTAAGCCAATGTGGATGTACAACTGTACATCCAGATCTACGGTTCATCGAAACCATCAGTTGTAGCTAAACTTCAACGGTTTCAATCAAAATTGCTTCGTACGCTAGTTAACGCTCCATTCTTTGTGTCAAATCAAACGCTTCACTCTGACCTAAAAATCTCATTTATTAATGACCCCATACACGAAATTTATAAACGCTTTAGATTAAAATTACTTAACAACTCCAACCCATTGATTTAGAAACTAAGTTCTCCACATTTACCAGGCAATCCATATCGTCGGCTCAGCAGGAGGTGGAGCAGAGACTTGGGTTAACTTCATCTAATACAGTTCAAATTTAATAACGATTAATAAAAACATAAAAAATATTTAATCTTACTATTATAAATTAAATAATCTTGATCATTAAATTATGAAATTAACTGCGGGATTCCTACTCATGAGTGGTGTCCTCCTTTAACGTGTAACGTCATTTTTAAATATTATATAAACTATATATATATATATATTATATGAATATTTCCTAGTTGTTCAAACCCTCACAGTTGTAAGTAAAAATAAATAAAGTGAAAAAACCTGAATATAAATAAACTCAGATGTTTAAATCATGTTTGAAATGCCAAAGAAGATAAATCGGAATGTTCATGAGCTTTTAAAAAAATTAAAAATGAAAGCGAAATTCAGAAGAGTTTGGCATACCTATTTCGAGTTATTGACTATTTGTTACTGAACATTTTTCTACAGAACGTTTTGATGCAGTCTAAAGATGGTTAAGTTTTATGACAAAAATATTGGTTGACACTGATTTTTTCGTTTATGATATTTTAGAAGAGTTTTTTATGTCCACTAAACATGTCACGTTGATAGAACCATTTTATATTCTTCTCCTCCGTAGAATACAAACTGGCAGATAAATAAATTTTTATACCTTGTAGTCTTCCGAATACTTCAATCGAACATGTAAACACTCTACAGAGCAAATAAACCTGATTGAAAGGTTGATTACTCTTTCAACAACTTCAACAGAGAAATGCTAGAAAAATTTACAATTTTCTTGTATAATCACGCTCTAAACAGTTTCCGACTAAGATATAAAAATGCTCGTAGAAAGTCTATTATGTTTTTTCATGCTTTGTGGAAAGCCTTTTCAGCTTTAATAAGCTTCTATCCCGCTTCGTTGAAAGCTTCTTACAATACACTATGTTCAAGCCACTTTTTGAAAATCCTGTTACAATTTTTCACCCCTTTTTCCCGGAACTGGTTAATTCCAGTCTCGTGTCGGAACAGGATTCTGTTGTAATACAACTCAGTATGAGTGCTGACCGGTACTGGTACAACGTACCTGATACTGTTAGTATTTAGTACTGATACAAATATGCCATCTGTGCAAAGAAAGATTGTTATTCTCACTGTGCTCGGTCCTATCGAAATATGTAACGAGGCGAGGAGGGAGATTAATACTTCGAATCTGATACAAGAGTATTATAGTATACTCTTGTATTTCCTAGTTGTTCAAACCCTCACAGTTGTAAGTAAAAATAAATAAAGTGAAAAAACCTGAATATAAATAAACTCAGATGTTTAAATCATGTTTGAAATGCCAAAGAAGATAACCGCCACGATAGAAGTCCGTTGTGTTTGAAGAGCTCTATTCAAAAACGACCGAACGGAAAGATTTTGACGCTACAGCAAATGAAAGCCTGTTCTTGCCTGCGTTGATTTGTTTGACTTATTTTTTTTAATTTGTTGGTGGGACAGTAATTTACACAGCTTTCATACCCAGCTTTCAGCCAGTTTTCTGTTAATGTGCTTTTAAACGTCTGTTGCTTCATCCAGATTTTATATAAAAAATTAGCGGTTTAAGTAGTATGTTAAAGATCACAATTTTCTCTATTATGTAAATATTTTAAAAGTAAAATCTTATGTTCCGTTTTCATATGGCGCCATTTTTTTAAAAAAAAAGTGCTACATTAGCTTCTCGTAAAGGTAGAGAAATGATTTTTCGACTAAACCATGAATTTTTACAACAGTATGCCAGTTTTGTGCCAAGTACAGCCTTTTGGATTTATAATTACAAATAAAATATAAATGGACGTGTCGTGTGAATAGACAATTCTATTAAATTGGTTAAGGGGCAACCGGTCCTCACAGCGGACTTCTTTCGTGGCGTGCACTATAGTAAGTAGTTTTGCCTTCTCTCATACCCGATCAACTGTAGTGTTCTGTCTAGATTATCGCACAATTTCCCTTGCCCACTTCAAGGAAATGTCTGATCAGTTTCCTGTTTGCGTTTCTGCAGTAATAATACCTTTCCACCTTATATTCCTAATTTTGACAGTTTTTATACTATGTGTATTATTTTACGTGATAATAAAGTTTATTTATTCTTTTTACTCTTAAATCTTTAAAAAATTAATTTACGCATATTAACGTACAATAATGTAAGAAGTAATAAGTTCTTGTATTGTCGGGTTGTTTTGAATTAGTATCGGTACGAGGCTGAATTACGTTAGTTGTGCGTGTGCGTATGGGTTGTAGAAAGTGGTTGTGGACTGGTGTTCTGATTGTTAAACTTGTAGTCAGGTTTATTTTAAGTTTTAGTTTTGTAATTAATTTAATTGACGTAATAAAATTATATTTTTTAGTGATATAGGTTTAATAAATTAATTTGTTTTTGTCATCAGTGTTTCGACTTGTTTTTATGCAGTTCTCCAAGCTGTCTATCTTGCGCAAGTCGTTTCATATCTACATACCTACAACCCCTAAAGCTTTTTGTAATTTGCTTCAAATATTCTAACCTTTGTCTTCCCCTACAATTCACTCCGTCAATATTACCCACCATTATTGATAGAGCAATACCTGGAAGTCCTAAGATAAGACCTCATTACCCTATTCCTTCTTCTGGTAAGATGTTCCATATACTTCTTTCATCCACTCGCTTATAAACGCCTATAAATTCAAAGCCATAAAAGATTCGAATCACATAAAAATCATCTCGCCATTTGACTTTTTAGACAATTCAAATGATACTCCACTGAAGCGGAAACATCCTATGGACGTATTTTTATTAAATAAAACATATTTTATAGTAAAAAGACAACAATAAATAAATAAACGAAGTTCTCCATTGTGGGGTTTTCTTCGCTCATGATACGTACAAAGGAAACCCCATCTATTCACAATAATTTTTTGCTGCAATAAACAAATCATTTTTTTATGTTTAATATTGGTGAAGAAATCTTTTAAAAATAAAGTTATGATGAAATTTAAAAAATTAATGTTTTTTTCTCATCAGTCTCTCGACTGGTTTCATGCAGTTCTCCAAGCTGTTCTATCTTGCGCAAGTCGTTTCATATCTACATACCTGTAACACCCTACATCTTTTGTAATTTGCTTTATATATTCTAACCTTTACCTCCCCCTACAATTCACTATATCAGTATTACCCTCCATTATTGACAGACTAATACCTGGATGTCTTAGGATATGCCCCCAAGCATAACCCTTCTTTTGGTAAGATGTTTCCATATACTTCTTTTTTCTTTCACTCGCCTAAGAACCTCTAAATTACTTATTTTGTCCACCCACCAAATCTTTAACGTTTTCCTATAAAACCACTAATAAATTGAAGTTACAATTAATTGCGTCAATAAATAATCTTTAAAAATTTAAAGAAAGTTTGTTTTTTATACCCAAATTCCAAACAAAACTAGACTTCGATGTTACAATATTGTACGTGAGACATTGTGATTTTATGAATAATTGTTTTTTATCCAGATTGGTACCGATAATCTGTACATCTGGATGAAAGCGATAGTTCTGTATAACTATTCTAAGTTTAGTTTTACAACATTAATGATTTCAATTACAGTATAAATGAAATTTATCGCCTTACCTTTGGTTGTTTATTTAAGTTTAAAATACTTACGCGCTTTTCGGTGGTACCACCTTCTTCAGAGCATATTTAAAAAAAATAAAAATTTAGAACGGTGTTTCCATTCAGTTATTTAGATTAAAAAGAGTTTTAATCTAAATGACTGAATGGAAACACCGTTATAAATTTTAATTTTAATTTTTTTTTAAATATGCTCTGAAGAAGGTGGTACCACCGAAACGCGCGTAAGTTTTTTTAAATTTAAATAAGCAACGAAAGGTAAGGTGATAAATTTCATTTATACTGTAATTTATATTAATAGTTGGCAGGACACATTTCAAAAAATTTATTTATAAATGAGTAATGATTTCAGTTTACAGAACAACGACTCTCTTTTAAGAGTATAATCCAAAATATTAATAATAATATTTATATTTTTAACATAAAATAATTTTCATAAGGAATCTTATACATTATGAAATCGTTACTTATTTAAACGTCATCATAAAGTTAATATCAAATGTTACTACATTATAATTTACATGAGTGTTTGAAAGTTTACAAAATTTGTTATAAGCCTATATATTTCATCACTTCACTTAATGAGATTCGGTAGAAGTTGAAAGGAGGCCTGTGAAGATGAGTGTTCAGGGTAGAATTCCGTAACTGATATTTAGATAAACAAAACGAGGAAGCGCTAATGGAAGCTAAATATTAACTTAAATGTTTATCAAAGTTTATTTAATAATGTAAACATAAAGATTATAAAATAAGAAGATTCCGCACGTATTTACCCAAGCATGAATAATATTTATATTAATCAAGTATTGCAAAAATTTATTTAAATTTTGTTTAACTTGTACGTCATTTTTATTTTCAATTTCCTACTTACAGCGAAATTTTTGAAAGTTTCCGATGATAATATTTATATTATGTATAATGGAGTTAACCCATTAAATTTCCTATAACAGGTTAAATTATTTGCACTCGATCTGCTCGTTCTAGGAAAACAAAAAATTGTTCTTTTTCTTATCACACGGTCAGCCAATTGAATGACTCAACCATTTATAACCGAAGAGATAGAGGTGTAAAATAGTCAGAGCTCCTCTTAAAGTAATGAATTTTATTATACAACCAGACCCTGTGGTGAATGAAGTGAAGGTGTCATTTGTAGGGTGGAAAGTAGATGCTTTTTAGATGACCAGGCATGCTCATAAGCATACTTCTCCACTCAGTGAGGAAGGCTTTGGTAAACCACATCACTACTTGTTTTACTTAGTAAAGCCTCTAGAGGTTCAAACCAGCATTTTGGCTGATGACTTAAACAACAAAAGTGCATTAAAGTAGATCACCTTTTAAAATCTCATTTAACTTTTTTTAATGTAAAAAATCAACTATTAAAGATTTCCAATTCGTAGAGTATTGTATGGTTTTTTTATGTGTACACGGATTACTCCGAAATACTTTGTTCGATTGGAATGATTTTAGTCTCATTATTTCAAAAAGTTCTACAATTAGTACCTTGTAGTTTTAATCTGAATTAGATTAGTTATTTTTCATAAATTTACAAAACCCACAAGAAAATATGACACAATTGAGGAGCTCTTTTCCAAAACCTGCTAAGTCAGAAATATCATTTTTCCAGAAAATGATAAAAACTAGTGTCGGCAAACGCTACAAGTCTCATGAATGATTTTTTGCTATAATGTAGTGTCCATAGAAAGAGTGTTATACTGACATTTACAGGCATTTCGGGGTATATTTTAAAAAAATATTGTGAATAACAAAAAGTTTTTTTTCCAAAACCTGGTTAGTCACTGACTAAGCATATTTTGGAAAAAAATAGTGGGTTATATTATGACATCAACTGAAACAGTTTAGCATGTCATTATAACAAAACAGCTGATTTACTATAGTTTGCCTTAAAAGTCATTTGGACATAATGTTATTATTATTATAGTTCAAAAATCTTCTGAAATGTTTTCTAACATTCGGTAGAGAGTAAGGGATAAGCAATGAATCACAGTTTAAAAGAGAAAGTATAATGGAATAAAAATTCATTGTACAATAGTTTTCTTAATCTAACTTAAATAAAAAAAGCATTAGTCTTTACATTATTTAAAAAGTTACAACAAATAAACACTATTTTCTTCAATATTTTTATCTTCTTCTTTTTCTTCTTCTGCTTGTACTGTTGCATTCTCCTTAAAACATTCCTCATAAAATAGACTTGCCTCAGCTGACAAGGGTTGAACATACTTTAAAAGCTTCCTTACATCCTTCTTCTTTTCTTCACTAACTGTATTTCTACTCTCTAATCTTTTCAATGGCAGTTTTGAGAAAGATGACACGATCCGCCGTTTAACTATACATTGTACGTAGTCCATAGTGTATACAGTTTTACACCCAATAGTTCTTGATCCTTTTTTAAATTCAAATGCTTTTTGTTGTGTAGTCAGAAATGGTAGTTTTACTTTCATTGTTTGCTCTGCAACCGTTTTAATATTAAAACAAACCCAGTCTCTTCCATACACTTTTACGTGGCCAAAATTTTCAAGAATTTTATAATAATGATTAGGAGAAACTATTGACTCAGTTTTACGCAGTACTTTTTCTACGTTCCCAAAAACGCTGTCTGGAGGTAAATAACTGTGCCCCACTACAGGAAATATATGCTCAACTTTGTTAAATATACCTGTCTTAGGCCTACTAATAAAACGAGCTAAAGTGTATAACATCTCCTTATTCCTATTCTGACCGGAACATGAATCAGAGAAAAGCATCAACTTTGTTGGTTTATCGTCCAGAGCAGAAAATTTACTTTCCATATTTCGAAGAAAATCCATAACAGCAGAACAAACAGAGTATTGGAATCACGCTTTTGTTCATTTTCAGTCCAAACATAGATGAAAATATTATCTTTATTTTGATGGCCATCAGCATTATGTATTACAAAGGTCAGGTTATACAGCCAAATCTGACGAGAATAGTACACATCATTCACACTTAATTTGGGCAGCGGCTGATTCTGTTGCATATCAAATGCAACTTTAACAGTACCAGGCTTTTTTTCCTTTAATTGTTGGTAAAACCTTTTAGCTCGCAGTTTATGAAGCCGAAGTTGAGTGTTAAGATCAAGTTTTTGCAAAGGATGTCTAGCAGATTTTATTTTGCTGGCCTGTAACTGACAGAACGAACAAATGTCTGTCCTCGGATTACCAAACCCCAAATTAAAACAACTAACAAAAATGTTATAGTATTTAGAGAATGAACAAATTCCTTGTTTTTGATTAAGTCTTTCATCTTTCCAAAGTTTCCACACTAAGGTTAGAGGTTAGGTTTACATTATACGATTCAGAATTACCAACTGCGCATGCGTAGTGACTTAGCAGATTATGGAAAAAAACTTTTGATTGACTAAACAGTGTTTGGAAAAAAAATAATTTTTTGTTATGCCAGTAATACAGCAGTTTGCAGCATTTGGAAAAAAACATTTAACATATGCTAGATTAGTTCAAAAACAACCCATACAACCAAAAAAAGAGAAATACGATATTTTTGACTTAGCAGGTTTTGGAAAAGAGCTCCTCAATTATATGTTTACATTAATGTTCATAAAATAGTAAGGTTCCGATTTTAGGATACATAAGGTTAGTGTTAGGTTAGTTGAATATAATTATTACAGGTTAATTTTTAGTATATACAGTAAGTGAGTTGGGCAATTATCATTTTTATTTTTTTCAATTATAGACAAATGTAATCAAAATTATTGTATTTGAATGAATATTTTAAGGTAATCAACCAGTATAAGCTTGAACAAAACTTGATTAAATAAAATCAACACATTTATTTTTTAAATTTCATAACAAACAATATTTTTAAAAGATTTCTTCACAAATATTAAACATAAAAAATGATTTGTTTATTGCGGTAAAGAATTATTCTGAAGAGATGGGTTTTCCTTTGTACGTATCATGAGCGAAGAAAACCCCACAATGGAGAACTTCATTTATTTATTTTGTTTTATTGTTGTCTTTTTACTGTAAATTATAAGTTTTATTTAATGAAAATACGTCCATAGAATGTTTCCGCTTCAGTGGAGTATCATTTGAATTGTCTAAAAGTGAAATGGCGAGATGATTTTTATGTGATTCGAATCTTCTTTGGTTTCGAATTAGTGAATTTCTTGTTGAATGGTAGGAATATGTAAATTTCTGATTAATATTGTATTTTCTAGAAAATTATATTTTCAGTATTAATATGTCAGGATATTTAACAATCTGCCGACTCAGGTATCTGTGTGTTGTTTACGTAAACTTCTATGTGTGCGCTTTTTGTTTCATTTGTCAATTAATATTAAAATGTGTTTCTTTAATAATCTACAAATTTAAAACAAATGATTGTATTTCAACGGTTGTGTAAAAGATCACCAGTTATAGGTCTAAACCATTGTAATTGTCTCGTAAGTTTCACAATAAACATTTGTGTAGTTTTTTTACTGTCTCTACTCAATTATGTTTTAAAATTCTAACTGCTGACAAGTTTTGCGTTGTTAATCACAGAATTAAATAAATGTATCTGACTGTTCTGTTATGTTTAAGAAATTGTTTATAATTAAAAATTTAAAGTTTTAATTAATTTCCGTCTATTTTTCTCTCTTATCTCTTGTGATATTTTCAGTTTGGGTTAAGAAATAGACAATTCGATATACTAAAATAAGAAATAAAATAGTTTCTTAGTTTTAATTTGGTATGTACTGCGAGAAGTACATAAATGAATAAAAAATCCGGCAAAAAATAAAACAAGGGTAAAATGGAACAAAAAAAACAATTAGTGTTTTGTTCTCGGAATTTATTTTGAATAATTGAATCTTGAAATGTGTCGGACACAGACTTCTCAGCAAACGTCAAGAATGGAGGGTGGTGAAATGAGATGGTTAAGACGTTTAGCAGGGCATAAATTATTGATCAATAATATAAATGAAAGTACTATACCTGAAGTGTATATCCAGGCATGATTTCAACAATTCGAAGATACAATTAGGAATGATACAGTCAATTTTTGCAAATTCCAGAAGATCAAAAACATGAATAATTTGGATACTTAAGTTATTCAATGCCCCCCATGATTGGATACGTTAGGTCAGATTGGTTTGAATACGGTTTTATAAATTAAAATTTTGTTTTAAAGCAATAATTTTGATTCCATCCGAGTTGCCGATAGAATTAGCCTACTTAAATTTGAAGCCCAACTTTTTCCGTTTCTGCTAAATCTATGTTTTCCAATTTGGAAGGATGTCTACGTGTAATGAGTGAAAGCTACGTCTGTATGTGAAATTTTTATGTTGCAAAAATATATATGGAGATAATTTTTATGCATAAATGGAAATTCTTAATAGCTTATTAATTAAAATAATCTAAAATTATACGTTGAAGGATAGAAATAAATGTGAGGGTTTAATAAAAAAAATAATCGTGGAGCTATCTGAAATAGTTTCAGATTTATTTGAACCGAAATCAACATTACAACATTAGGGCCTACATGGTATAGGGCACATTTGTTTTTTTTTACCCATCTGGAAGGCCTAATTCAACAATATTTCAAGCCACGGGTTTAAAGAGATTTTTAAAACCTTTTTAAATACCTGCCTGTGTTATCTATTTCTTCAACAGATGACATTTCAGTGCAATATGTAAATATGGATAACCAAAACCAAATTTTTGAAACGTTCGATTGAAATACCTCAATAGTTTTGTAAATTATTTTCCGATATATTTACTGAATATATTTCTCCCCCCACTGTGAATCAAAGTAACGATTCAGTGAATTTTTTAGATTACAGCAAAATTTACAATCTATTCTTATGTAGAATGATAAGTAGGATTTCACCGTTATACGAGTGTTTTCATTGTTTTGTATACATTTTTACAATTCAGGCGTTTGTCAAAATAATTATAATGCCATGCAGTAATTTTGTTTATCCCGAATGTGTGTAGGTACCTTGTAATCAGTTCAATTCAAAACAATATGCAACCCTATGACCCAATGAGACGAGGATGATGTGTATGATTTGTAAATGAGTTATAGTCTAGTATAGACCCAGGCCGATCACTCATGAGAGAGTACAGTTATTTGAACCCCAATCATCAAAGTACACCGGTAACCACTGTCAGGTATTCAAATTCATATGAAAGAAACTACCTTTACCATAATTTGAACTAAGAACAAGTTCAAAAATCAGCTGTTAAACAGCTGACTCGCGACGATGACTTTACCTCTAGACCAATTCAGTAAGTCATGCACCAAATAAAACTGTATTTTTGCACTAAGAAATTTACACAAAGGTGTAACGTAAAAACAAGCATTTAAATTAACTAATAAAGGAATACTGTTTTAAATATAATATTATTACCCGAAAATATATTAAATATTTTAGTTATTATAAAAAGTTTTTATATAATGTTTGTTTTTTAAAATGAAAATTTAAACTTACTAATAAACGCAGTAACAGAATTTTTGTATTGTCCTACAAAAAACACCCTTTGGTCAGCAGTCAGAGCATGTTATGTGTTAGTTTTAAGTTCAAAGCACGCATTGCAACGTAAGCAGGGAAAGTACGTGTCTATTAAAAGATAATTGTGCATTATTGAACACAGCAACATAGTTTTGAAAGTGAATTTACCGTATTTTTCGGACGATAAGACGCATCGGACGATAAGACGCACCCTTGTTTTTCAAGGCATAAATTATCTAAAAATTATTTTGACTGATTTTAATTAGTTTTTTAATACAGGTAAATGTGATTTCTTTATTTGAAAAACAGCAAGTACAGAAGATACAATATATATAATTATTTTATAGTCACAAATTTACAAAAAAACATGGATATAGAAACTGTAAGTACGTAAATTACTACTATCGGTTTCATATTCATAGACACCCGAGTTTGAACCCAAAGCATCTCCATAACTTTGAGTCGGATTTCAACATCCTTTACATCAAAATTTAGCTCATTTTTTCTGCTTTAACTTATATGCTATTATAATACTATATGCTATTAATAATAATAGTCATATATTTTTAATGTTGTTTAAAAGTTGCCATATCGAGGTTGGAAGACAAAAAGACCCGGTTTTTTTAATACCGCAACAAATTTCATGCATTTAGAGGCGTGTAACTCGATAAATATTTAACCAAAAAGTTTGAAATTTTAACACGACATAGACAATTATATAATTAAAGCGTGTACGAAATTTCAAATTCATACGTTATTTAAATTTTGATTTATTAACAATATTCTGAACCCTTGCTATCTCGGTAACCACACGATCGTTCGGCTCGGGCAAACTATCGTTTTATTCAGCGTAAAAAACTTAGTACAGATATGTTAACATGAAATATCGATTGGCCAATGTTGTGGTAGAATTTTTAGAATTTTGAAAAAAAATCGATGGGTAATGCGGAGGGTGGATGTTACTATCCTCGTGGCTAGTTTGTGTACGTGACATCGTGTCGGACTGTCTACCTGAACTGACATACTGCATTGTCAAATCAGGTAGACAAACAGATTCAGGCAACATGGTTAGTCTAATAGTTTGATAATACAATTTTTCAATTGTTCTTCAAGTTGTGGCCATTTGACAGTATGAGTTCGAAATTTACTGGTATGTTTCTTATTATTTGCCTTGAGTAATAAATCTTCTTGTTTCCGCCATTCCCGAATAATTTTTTCTGTTGGAGGAGGTAAAAAATGCCTTTCTACTGCCCGAATGCCATTATCTTTTGCATATTGAACCACTTTTAATTTAAAAGCGAAAGAGTACGAAATTTGCCTCACATTTTAAAATGCTATGATATTTACCGTAAGTAATATCGATACAGAAACTACTGTGTATGCTTAGAAACTTCAAGACGATAGCCTACAGTTTAAAAACTACGGTACATCCTATATAATTGTATGGTTTGTTTTGAAATCCCTCCCTAGTTATTGAACGTGTTTAAGTAGAGTAGGGTAGTTTCCACCCTGAAATGTAGCTAGCGTTCGGACCATAAGACGCATGGTAATTTTTAGGTCATTTTCCTACGGAAAAAAGTGCGTCTTATCGTCCGGAAAATACGGTAAGTGAAATTAAA
Organism: Catonia carolina; assembly: GCA_035578175.1. Taxonomy (NCBI): domain Eukaryota; kingdom Metazoa; phylum Arthropoda; class Insecta; order Hemiptera; family Achilidae; genus Catonia; species Catonia carolina. The sequence goes on from JAQMRL010000008.1 coordinate 23,758,276, forward strand.
TCCTATTTACTCAGACATTTAAAACATGTCAGTATTTTTAATAGCACAGTTAATAAAATACATTAAGTTTCTAGAGTATTATTATAAATACTTGGAGTAGATTTTTAATAATGGTTGTAACCATTTTTCTTTTCAGCGTTTTCCAATGAACATCTAGTGCAATTTTTTTGACGATACCAAATATCAATGATTCGACACCATTTTGAAAAAACAACGGATTTTCTTTAAATAAAAGTTCTGTAATTAAAATAATTCGAATCACAATCAACAATTTAGATAAGCACATTCAGAGACCTTTGTTATTTCCGAAGAAAACTATCTTTAAATTAATTCTAAAATTTTAAATGAATAATCCATAATATTTCAACACGTAGTTATTTATTTTACAAACATATTTATTTATTTATTAACCATTATTATTAAAAAGTTGTTAATATACACCCTAAGTTGTTAATATTTTCCTAAATTTACAGAAAAAAAATTCTATGTGGCTGTCCTGGTAGAGATTTTTTGCAGAGTTTTCCTTGACCACTCTATGTGAATGATTAGTGACTGCCTCCCACATTTTGCGTTTTGTGTAGAAGTTTAAACTTTCGTACCATTATTCTAAAATTTCACATATTATATATAATAATACTGTATATTATTTTATGTAACTAAATTTATTTATCAACTTTCTGTTGAGAAAATTAATTTACTCAAAATGGTTTTCCACGTTCAAGAGTAGATTAAAATTAGTGCTCCTGTGTCTATTTTCCTACTGTTGCTGTATTTATCTGTCAGTAATTGAAACTATTTATTTTTTAATAATACTGAAAGTACTAAGATTGCTGTTAGAGTATTGTGCTTCAATATCTATACATTGAAAATGATAAATCCGAAAAATATAAATAAATTTAAATCTAGAAAACATATCCTGAAACAAGTAATTTTACAAGATGTCTGTACTCCATCGTGTGAAGCCTGCGTGGTGGATTACCGGGTAAATATGTGACGTAGAGGAATGAGTTGGTTTTCGTTTCCAGCAATTTTCATTTAAAACTGTATAATTGATAAAAATGATGTAATTTTATTTTAAAACTTACCCGTATGAATCTAACTACTGAACTCTAATCTCCCTTAACTTATTTACGTCATATTTTCATCCACTATGGTAAAATAAATTCTCAAATTTACTAGTTGTATGCCCATTCAGCTGTAAAATAACATTAATAAAGAAAAAATATGTAAAAAAACTAGATTGTGGTACAGGTATACGATCTCACAGGATTACTGGTGTAATATTTTACCTACCTTTTCTCTTCCTACTTTTATTAACCACATGACTATTTTGTTTTTTTGTTATTTTTAGTGGTTTCCTTTAGATTTCGATGTCTGGAATATGTTTTAAAGAGTTTAGAAGATTTAAGTATGAACAGAACATGGGAAATCCTATTACAATCGAAATATTATAAAAAAATAATATTATAGAAAAATATTATAGAAAAATATCTAATAATATTTTTGTAAATTTGTTTTTAACTTTTATTTGAAATTTTCAACAGTACACAAATATACGACTATTAGAAAATGTGATTTACGTACATAACAAAGGAACACGAAAAAAGGAAACACAAAGACAAAGACTGATACCCATTGGTTTCTTTGGGTATATAATTAAGTATTAAATTTAAATAAGATAATAATAGTATTTTTTTTTAAAGTTATAACTCAGAGAAGATCTCTATTCCATCTTTGTCTTAGGCGCCGGGGTTGATTTCCAGGCAGGTGAAAGCGATATTCTTGAATTAGAAGATTCGGATTTACTAGTAATTCTGAAAAGAATTTTTTATAATAGGACTGTGCTACCTCTTCAACGGTAGGAACCCTTAGATCAAAATGCACAGTGACATTGTTTACGTAGTACGGAGTTCTTGATATCAAACGTAAAAATTTTTATTGAAACGCTGAAGATGATTAAGATTACTGGATTTTTCTGAGCCAAATAACTGGACTCCATTAGTCCAAACTGGTTTAAATTATAATTTGTCTCTTCTTCTTCTTACTATCAAGGATTAGGCATAAGCCTGTTCCGAACTCACAAACCATCCTGCACGTCTACAGAAACACGAGACATTCCAACCCTTACATCTCGACTACTGCCATCGTCTTCGAGGTCTTCCCACCTCCCTTCTTCCAACTGGAACATATTCCGTCACTTTTAGTGGTATTCTCTCCTCTGGCATCCGTTCCAAATGTTGCCGCCATTGATTCCGGTACTCCTCCACTTTTTCCTTCAAGCTAAATACACCCAACTCGGATCTAATTTCTTCGTTATGTATTAGATCCAGCCTCGAGCAGCCCTTCGCCTTTCTTAAAAACCTCATTTCAGCTGCTTGGATCCTACTTTCTTGGCGTTTTGTGGTAACCCATGACTCACTTCCATAAAGAAGGACTGGGGCTGCCATTACCTTGTAATTATAATTTGTACAACAGTAATTTTGAAGAAATTGGTAAAGTAGTCATTCTACTGAAATATCGGTACATTTGTCGTAATTTAGTATTTAATAGACGTTTTTCATTTTTATGTGTGACTGCCAGGTATGTATTTTGTCCAAGATAACCCTAAGTATCAAATTTTACATTTCTGAGGTACGGGAATGTTCTTAAGAAAGACATTAGGACACGAATAAATTTGGTTAGATAGTTAATGTATTTTCCATTTTTCTAACCAGTGTTGTAGAATACTCAGATGATATTGTAAATTGTAAATTAAATTCCACAAATGATTGTGGAGGATTATCGGAGGATGAAAAACAATAAAATAAAATTTTTGATCTATTGTAATATTATCTTTTTAAAACATAACCAACATTATTACAATAAAATAAACATAAATTTGAATAGGTTAGGTTATTAAATAATCTCATATTAACAGTAACGTTAGAGATGATCCACCGCAGAATTGGCGAAATAATCACCTCCAGTTAAACATTAAATAACCATTTACCCATCTAATCTGTTACCATCGTAATGTCATATCATTACCATAGACCTATAAACTGTGATCATTTACTATTACACTGATTGTATCATCTATCCGTATTATGGTTACCGCGTAAGCATATCTACACTGTAATAGGTATTATTCCCTCACTGTAACAATTAACATGGAATTGTATTCCTTTATTATGTGATTCCTTTGTCATTTTAATTCTGATTGTAGCTCCAGGAATAGAAAACTGAACGTCATAATTATAAATATCAAATAACTATTATTTATATTTCTCATATTTGTAGTAACCATGTAATCTCAACAAAGCGTAATAAAATATACAGGTACCAGGTTATGTTATGACAATGGATATTAGGATTAAACTCGAATATCTATTAACATTTTTTTTTTGCGCCCTGGAGACTCCAGGAGGAGTATAGGACATGTCGTCAGATATAAAACCTGAAATACATATAAGAATCACACAATGTATCACTACTATCAAGAAAGAAATTCTTGTACGCTATAAAAAGTTTCACTGATCAAGTAATTTTTCAGATTTTTTTTAAAGGAATTCAAATCCTCACAACACTTTAAAGATTGGGGTAATTTATTCATGAATTTTCTCCCTGCATAAGTAGGTTTTTGTTCAAACAATTTTGTGGAGTGATTAGCCACATGATAATTATTCCTGTTTCTCGTGTTGTGATTGTGAACATTGAAATTCTGCATAAATTTATTTTGCCTAACATACATAATCACCTCAAAAATGTAGAGGGAGGGAACTGTAAGCAATTTAAGCTCCTTAAATAGTGGCCTGCATGAGGTTAGCTGGTTAGCTCCCACCATACACCTAATAGCTTTCTTTTGAATTTTAAAAACCCTATTCATATTACCCATGCTAGAATTACCCCATACTAAAATACCATAACGGATATGAGACAGAATGAGGCCATGATAAGCTGCCATTAGTAATTTTTTATCATTTAATCTGGCGATTTGTTTTAGTGCAAATACCCCAGATGATATTTTACTACAAACTTGATTGATATAGAAGTCCCAAGACAAAGATCTATCTAGAAATACGCCCAGGAACTTCACTGTTTCTACATGCTCTAAACTATTATTATGAATAAATACATCCACTTCTCTACTTTCTTTAACGTTATGTTTATTTTTAAACTGCAAGTACTGACACTTTTTCCCATTAACTGTTAATAACATTTGATTCAAGAACTGTACTACGGACTCTATGTTAACATGTGTATTTACTTCAAGAGCATCTACCAGTAAACTGTTACTGATTACTGAAGTATCATCAGCAAACAACAAAGCTCTGCCATTAGGTATGACTTCTGGTAACCTATTAATATACAATAGAAACAGAATTGGACCTAAAACTGACCCTTGTGGAACGCCTGCTTTGACTTCAAGCTTTCCAGATACAACCTTTGTAAGTTTCCCTCTAACAACCCTAGTTAACTCCACACACTGTAATCTATTAATAAGGTAAGATTGAAACCATTTCAATTCTACATCCCTAACGCCTAATGACTCTAGTGTTTTCAATAAAATTTCATGATCAACACAATCGAAAGCTTTACTCAGATCCAGAAACACTGCCAATGCTTTCTCCCCGGCATCCAATATATCAACTACTTGCTACTACATACGTAGTGTGGCTAATTAATAACGAAACTGACGTTGTAAAAAATTTTATTTTTATTTAATACATAATCACTTATTGTCACCTTCAATATACACTCCTTCTCTATCCCTACAACGCTCCATGCGAATTTTCCATAGTTGGAAACAGTGCTGGAAGTCATCTTCTGTCAGCTCCTTCAGGACACGTGCCGCTTTCTCTTTTACAGCTTCCACAGACTCAAACCTTGTCCCGTTTAATGCAAATTTCACCTTAGGAAACAGATAGAAGATAATAACATGTGATGAAACGTGGTTTTTTACTTATGATTCGGAAACGAAGCGCCAATCCCTGCACTGGAAGAGCCGAGAACCAAAAAAGCTCGAATGAGCAAGTTAAAATTTAAAGCAATGATGATTGTTTTTTTATATCTATAGAATTGTGTACCTTCACTGGTTCCTGAAGGTCAAACAATTAATCAATAATACTACCTTGAAGTACTTTCTAAACTAAGTTAAAGAGTAGGGGAGAAAAGACCCCGAAATGTGGAAGAACAAATCGTGGGTTCTCCTCCAAGGCAATGCGCCAGCTCATTCCGCGTTATCTGTCAAGAGGTTCCTAGCCAAGTACAACATCTTAGTGCTAGAACATCCACCTTATTCGCCAGATCTTGCACCATGTGACTTCTACCTGTTCTCTAAGATGAAATCTGCCTTTAAAGGGACAAGATTTGAGCCTGTGGAAGCTGTAAAAGAGAAAGCGGCACGTGTCCTGAAGGAGCTGACAGAAGATGACTTCCAGCAATGTTTCCAACGATGGAAAATTCACATGGAGCGTTGTAGGGATAGAGAAGGAGTGTATATTGAAGGTGACAATAAGTTATGTACAAAATAAAAATAAAATTTTTGCAACGTCAGTCTCGTTATTTAATAGCCACACTTCGTAGAATTAATTTTAAAAGGTATATCAGTTACTACTGCCATTAAATACATAAGTTTATGAAAATAATAATAATTATATTGTTTTAATTACATATTCAATCTAAAAACTGCACTTAAATTTAAAATATTTGAATCGGTTGTTTCAGAAAGCTCAAAAGTAAAAAAAGACTTTTGGGGCCTTAAAAACTACTCATTTACTCGTTTTTACTGAAAAAATTATTAAAAACTATAAATTTGTGGGGAGGGTTATTTCCGTTAATATAGTGTGTACACTTTAGATTTTCTTATAAATAAGCCACATTAGTAAAAAATATTGAAGATTTTGACTTACGGTGTTCCTGAAATAAAAAAGATCCAATTAATGACTTATGTTAATTCTGTAGAAAATGTATTAAATAACCACAAAAAATGATATTTTACACTAACATTAATTAAATTTATCACACTAGTTTACATGAATGACTTAAGGAAATTTTTCGAATTGTTTTATAATAACTTATATATATCTTATATATTTATTTTCCTCAGCAGGTAGTTTGTGTTGACGTAACGGACGTGCCATTTGTAATGTTTTGTTGAATACGTAACTTAAAAATTAGTATTGAATCGAAAATATACATCTGAAACATTGTGTTTATGTAGCTATTTGTCACTTGGTCTAGTCTATTCTCAAACATTTTCTGACTGTAAGTCATCGATGACAACTTGTATTACGTATTCATATTTTTTACTATACCAAATAAATCTTAAAATATTTTGAACATCGTTTGCAGGTATCGGTGGGAAGCCTTGTTTATACTGTTTGTACATGTAAGTAGCACGTTTAGCTGCGCAGTCAGCGATCATAATTTTTTACATCCTTAGTGGGAAGGAATCCAGAAAAACAAATACTTTACCGTCGCTGGTAATTAAGTGATTTGAGTTACTTTTTTATTTTATAATAATTGTATAAGACCATCTGCACTAGCAGAAATTGCAAAACAGTCAGACGCAAAACCAAAAAAAAAAAATTATAATAATAACCCAGTAGCTGTCCAGTAGCATTGGTGGCCGTCCAGACTGGTATAGTGGTCAGCGTAATTGGCTTCTTCTCTAGGCGACCCAGTTTTGGTTCCCGGTCAGATCTGGCATTTTTCCATCACTCATTTTCAGTTAATACCCTTCAACGTCTACATTACGATCAGTAATTGCAAAAAAGTCAAATTTAAAACAAAAAACTAATATTGACATGAGGTCTGGGTGTGGAAGAAGAAATGTAAGAATTCCATCCGTTTTTCAGAGATGCACTTTTTGAGAAGCGTTAAGGGGTTTAAAAAACTGGATTGGTTCAAAAATGAAGGTATGCGGGACGAACTATGTGTTGATTCTCCTAAGGTTATGAAGTATCACCGGAAATCAACCAATTATCTTCAAAGAATGTCTTTACTTAAGATTCTTAGACTCGCTTAAGGCTATAAAAACCATTTGAAGTTGTGATCCGGGGGAACAAGAGGTTAGGTGGATGCCGGAACAGGTCCTGGGACCTAATCCTTGATGAATTGATTTTATATTAATTCACATTCTCTGGATTGTTTTCGCATGACTGGGAAAAGTGCGGCAAAACGTTGATACAAGAATTAAAAGGTTATTACTAAACGATTTATAGATTTGTACTTTTTTCAAGAAATATATGATTTGTCATTGATTTTTTTATTTTTCTGAGTACACGTGTACATTATCTTTTGTTGTGTTTCTATTTCTTCGGTTATAGGATTATAAATGGTTATGGGCAGTATAATGTGAAAAATATAAAACAGTAGAAGTAATATTGTTTATTATTTATGAGATAATAGAACAGAATGTACGGGTCCTACAAACTTTTAAGACATAACAAACTGAGTGAACTCTAGTTCAACAGTTATTCTGAATTGTAGGGTATCCTGGTGCTTGCAAAAGTGCGTGAGCTGTTGTAATCGTGTATGTGTGCTTATGTTTCACGACAGTTGTACGAGTTTTGGTAACATTCAGTTTTATTACTCCCTCATAAAGAAATAATGTAAAGTGTCAGCTCTAAGGTCTGTGTATATTCAGCTATAAAGTCATTCAAAATAGAAGGGCACGGCAATTGTGTCCGCCACGCCTTTGAATGTAATACTCTGATGTAATACACTTATTATTCTATAAGTTCAGCCTCATACAAATTCAACTCTCCGTTACAAATGTTCAGAGTTATTTCACTCCAGTTCTAAAATGATGTATTTTAATGAAAAATATACAAGCATGAAACGTCTTATCCAAAGTTTCTAACAAAGTAATATCAAGATCTTGCCTTAATATCCGAGTTATGTTTTTAATAAAATGTTAGTTAATGCATATTTCAATTACCTTTAATAAACTGAATAAAACTTGCTGGATTTAATTTCTTTGACGACAATTTACTTACTTCTTTAAAAAAATGCGGAAATGCTTTATTAAAAACAAGTAGCCTACCCTGTTACTTTTTTTAATATATTTGTTTAATTGATTATTATTTCAAAATGTTCTCTATTTTATAATGTTTAGGGGAGACCGGGGCTAGTTGGCGCATTTTTTACATATATGTTTTGTAGCTATTTATGAAGTTCTTGAGATTATGTTTTATGCTGATGACATACCGTACCATATTAGCTTTAAAGTCTCAATTGTTAATTTTTTTAAATTTAAATACTTTGTGAGTTATGAACATTTAAAGTCATTAAAACCTATGCGCCAACTTACCCCAACCTCGGGGTTAGTTGGCGCAGTACCTGCGGGGGGGGGTAAGTTGGCGTAAGTTATTATTCATTCATTAAACAGTTATATAGGTGTGTGGCGTTGCTAATAAAATAACACAATATCTGAAACGAATTATTTTAATGAATGTTATTGATAAACTTATATAAAACTGGAATACCAGAACAGGTGTTGAAAACAAAATTAAATTTTCCAGTAATCTACAGTTTTAAAAATCTATATTTTAATGCTTATCAGACGTCTAAATAGGTTTACTCATTTTAACCAAACGAACCACAAAATTACTTAAAAAAAACAAGATTACTTTATATTATTTGGGTTAATTTTGGATACAGTAATAATTATTAGGAAACTTTAAACCGTTGTAGGAACCTACAATCATATGACATAAGACTATTTAATGTCGTTACATGAATCTTAATCAACTCACCTGAAGAAAATTTTCGGCTCTCCTGCACAGCTTCATGGACCCACAACCACATACAACATGAAGTGCGCCTTATCTAAGGCTCCTTTGGTTTGCTTCTTTTTTTGTAAGATGAAAGACAATACAAACATAGTGTGCCGTCCTCGTCTGACTTGATACGGTGTTCTTTTCCTTTTATCCCTGTAGTTTTAATACGTTTCTTATCTTTGGCAGGAGACTTCCTAGACATTTTATCCATTATTGCATTTTTTCAGCTTCTAAAGAACTTTCACCTATCCTGTGGCAAGTTGGCGCATGCGCCAACTTGCACCCGGACTGTTGCGCCAACTAGCCCCGACTCATCTTTTTGGAAAAACAATGGCGTAGTTAAAAAACTAAGCAATCAATTTACTTAAACTTGGCACAGTAAAAACCATAAAGAGCTGGTGAATTTAATGATACAATTAATTATGGGTTATTTAACCAAACTTTTAAAAAATTAACCAAACCAAGAAAAATTAATAACAGAGAAACCGAAATTTCACTTGCCTGTGGTAAAAACACAAAATTAATGTGTAAAGTTGTTACACTTTCATAAACGGCTCAAAACACAATGAAATTCTCACAGTGACTGCCGGAAACAGTGATCAAATTTTCAGGATTGAAAACATCTAAACAACAGATTTATCCCGAGTGCGCCTACTAGCCCCGGTCTCCCCTACATCTAAAATGTTTTTATACATTGTTGGTGGCAATTTTTTAAATTATCATCTATCATATTCCTTTGTCCGTCCATCACACCCAGATACCAGAATCTACAAGAGATAGTAACTAACGGTTTCCGGATTCGTAATCTGCAGAAAAAGTTAGTAGCCCTAAATTGGGTTTGAAGTTCCGGTTTTGACCAGAAGTGGTCCAAAACCAGAAGTTAAGAAATCAAAGTCAGAAACTACAAAGGATAGCAACAAACGTCGGATATTGAAACGCCAATATTGGGTACACCGTAGCCTACTATAGATTACGGGTTCGAAGGATGCGTTCGTAGAAATTCTGTTTTGGTATCGCATATCCTACTGTTATGCCAATAACCGTTTACTAAATTGAAAAGTAATAGACTCCATTCTTCTCCTGCCAGAAATAAACACGGTTCTTTAAAATCGTTTAATATACATTCATTTCTGAGATTAGGTCTTTCCCAACCTCCCCAATGTAAATTCATTATGTGCTACTCTTCAACAAAAACTGCCTGAAAATATGTCCAAGTTGTCACTCAATAATGTTTTAATCTCTCTTTTCTTATTTTTGGAATGGTGAAAAATATTGTGCACGTAATTTAAACATTATTTTCCTGATAGTTCCTCACCTTCTTCTTTTTCTTCCATCACTGATAGCCAAAGATGCCTTTCAGTCCACATTGCTCACAAACTGACTCTGATCATCTTCTTTAAGGCCTACCCACACCCTTAATTTCCTCAGGTCTATACTTCACAAACGGATTATTATGAGTAATTCTTTCAGACCCCTGGCATTGTTAGCACTATACCCACTACACTACGGACCGTAAATTTGTTCATGTAATTAATTTGTTTTTTTCGTAAATGGTCAATTTTAAAACACGTGAAGTGACTTTTGGAAGCTCTTTTTGCACCCCACGTTCTCAGCATTCATTCACTGTATGAGCTTCTTCTCTCTTCTGCCCACCTGAGTTCTGTTTTTGCTCTTCATGGAAGTCCATAATTAGTTATCTGAATTTTTTTCGGTTAATTAACTTTTCCTGGTTTTCTTAATATCCTTATTTATTTCTTTGAATCATTTATCCGACAGCCCAGATTTATTGTTTAATGGCTGCTTAAAAATGTATTTTGTCAACCGTTCATTTTCTTTTTGTTTATTAAGGTAAGATTATTTTTATATATTAGAAAAACACATTTTTTAATAATTTTTAAAATAAGCATTTTAAAAGTATATTGTTTCAGTAGTATCTCATTACTTAATGTTGCATTGAATTAATCCCTAACAAATAGGATTAAATTAATGGCAAATAACAGTGTTAAAATTTTTATAGTACACTTCCATGTCGTTGTACTTTTTCTTATATTTTCACGACAGTACAAGTTTTTATGTAAATGATATTGTAAGAAGAGCAAACACTTTAAAAGTAAAGTTTAGCAACATCTCTAGAAAAGCTACTTTCCTCACGGTAGACTATACAGTATAAGACAGGTTTAAATAAAAAGCGATGCAAGTGTGATACACAATTTGCATTCAATATAAGTCTTGTGTATGTATAACCAAAGTGCATTACTGCAACTCTGCTGGTAATGGTTTACATAAATTAAATATTCTTTGTACTATGTTTTCTTATGCACTTTAGTTATACCGTTCAATAACGTAACACAAGAATCATTTTGCATCCACTAAGAAGAATCCACCACTTCAATTATCTGATCTTTATACAATTTTCATATTTCTAAACATTATAATCTTTTACGTTAACTTTTAGTAATTTTCTACCCCAATACTTCCACTCAGTACATTCAATACTATTATTACTACTACATCATTCAAGCGTCCTAACTTCAACCCTCTATACACATCCATTCAACCAATTCTAAAAAAAAACTACCCTCTTTTTCACTTCAACAGATTTTTATAGATGAAGTACAATTAATTACACTTTATTCAGAGACATAAGTAATATAACACCGATTTTAATTATTCATAAAAATTTTATACCATTTTTTAAAACTCCCAAATGATTGCCTGTCATACAAAATTCTTTTTCCCCTCACATAAAATAAAACAATCTCATAATTTCCCTCTCCATAAATGAAAATAAAAAAACAATATCACTGGACAATATTTTATTTGTTTCAACAATCATTTTTGTAGTTACTCGGTTGTCCCTCTGATTACATTTTGTTACAGGTTATAATAAAAAAAGAAATATACAATTGAAATGCTGTTACATAAATTATTTATTTCTGCCAAAACAAACAAGAGAGAAAATATGAACGGAGTAATATCTAAACAAAAAATACAACAAATCTAAATATTATTGGGAAAGCTATAAATCAAATGTTTCGTTTGTTGTAATAGCAGAAATTTATTTATTAAAAAACATTTGAACATAAGTAAATAAGTGACACGTGTAGAATTTTCTAACCAATTTAAAAAAATTCACCAAGTTTTGTATTTTTATTTTTTTTTAATTTTCAGTGTAGGTATTCAATTATGTTACTTCTAAAGTTTTTATAAATTAGGCCAATACGCAAATAAATAAATTTTTCGTTCTAAATTTACACTATTTATAAAGATTAAATGAGAACTGTTCTAAGTTATCAAATAAATATTTACTTTTATTTTGAGTAAAAAATGTTGTACAGACATTATTTGCAAACGTATTTTTAGAATTCGAAAAATATACCATTAGATACGCTAAATTACAGCTTATGTTTAAAAATACCACATAATGTACGATCTTGATTTATTTATTTCAGTATTATACCATATGTCACATTACTGTGAGCTTGAAGGTCAATGGAATTAGCTGAAGTATTCCTGGATTGCATTCTCCATGTTTTTCTCACGACTGTGTTACTTAACCCTTTCCCGGGCATGGACGTGATATCACGCTGTCTGAAGCGTGTTTTAAACGGGCATGGACGTGATATCACGCATTTTATCATTTTAAATTTGGCGCTGGATATCTCGCTTTACAGGTCTCACATCTACGTAATATAATACATCGTTTTATTCAGAAAAAGACGGGGAATATTTGGGTTATTTTTTCCCCTTTCACAATCCTACGACTGTGGCGTTATATTGCAAAGAATCTGACCCTTCTACCTGCTGTAGTTGAGTGCACAGTGTGTCTAGTAACCTTCTATATATAACCTTTTTATTAGTAAATGTTATTTTGTATCTCTAATCGTTTTTATACATATTCGGTCGCGTATACGTTTATTATTATAATTATTATTTGTTTAGTTAGTTTCATAGTCAGTTTAGTTTGTTTATTAGTGTTTTATATAAGATGAATAAAAGAGACATTCCATCTACCAGTGCCCGGTATTTCTACGACTTCTAAGAAACGTAAAAAGAAATTTCCTTGCAATAATTAATTATTTTGTTCAGAAACCTTCAAAGCTCTGTCCACGTAAGACAAAACAAATTATAACATGTAACACATAACACTCATTTTTCTAAATTATTGGTGACCCAGTTAGGTAGTGCATAAGAATTATTGGTGGCCCGTGAAAGGGTTAAACAAGCAAATGACATATTAAAACCACAGTACGTATATTTTATAAATGCACCGTTATAACTTCTGCTGGCATCAGCTGTCTGGGTTTGATATTAGGTGCGGTAATGTGTATATGAGTGACAAAACTTCCTTATGTGATATTAAAATAATTCAACGAGCGGTGTGGAATTGTATTGCAAGGAGAAGATATACCCAGTGGTAAGCTATTTTCTGCGTTGGGAACTGTAGATGCTATTTGCTATTAACATAAAGAGATCGCTGATGCACTTTCGTCAAAACGTCGTAGAATTGAGTAGTTACTTATAACTATAGTCGATTTCACGTTCAGAATGCAGTACGCAAAGTCCATTAGCAATGTATTTCATATGGGAGTTTGAGCGCTACTACACTAAGTAAAAATATCGACTCCGCGCCATATAACCTTCTCATTTACAAACTCCTATTGAATAAACGTAATACGAAACATACTTAATACAGTATGTGTATCCTTTTAAAGATCTGGTACGGATAAGCAATACAGTAACAGAATGTTTACCAATTTTATTGTCTTTTTAATTATGTTATAGTAAAAAATAGTTATTATTTTAACTAGAGTCAATAGTTATTGGGATGATAATATACCTACTGTTCTCCAAATAAAAGTGACATATTCATTTCAACTGTCGGTATTTCTGTAAGGGACATAATAAATATCTTTTCATATAACTATAATCAGAAGAATATCGAAATTATTGTGATATATAGTTTTATAGGTTTACATATCGGATAAACAAAGCTATTAGCTGGTGAAATAAAGACAAAATAAATTATCTATATTCCAGATTATTTTTCTGGAATACGAGTAACACAATGATAATTCCTTTTGAATGGGCCATTGTTATGAAAAAAGTAATTATTTCAAACTAGTTTATTATTTATGTTCCCGTCCAACATACGTATGACTTGTCATATATCAAATTACAGAAACAATTCTATATTTTATAACAAAATAATAAAACATTTATGTCGTCATGGAAAGAAAAGAGTTATTTAATGTGAAACGTAAAAACGTGACGAGATTTAAACGTCTAACTTTGTACGAGCGTATCTTATCTAAATATCAGAGTATAATAATAACATTTATAGCGTAATAAAATACGATTCGTTAGGAAGCGATAGCAATTTTTTCAGAATTTTTTGATTAAAAATGAGCTTGTTAAGCAAAATTCTAAATATTTTTGCCCGTGACCTTCGGATGGTGTCGGCGGAGCAGAGTTATTTATTGGCTGTGCCTGATGTTTTCCGTCCAGATGTTACGTCCAGATTTATCGCAAAAGGTTGTTGTAATTTACTATTTTTGAAACGAAGTTTAAAATTTGATATAGATGTAAGTTAATTAAGCCAAAGAGTAGCTGCTGACAGAAATTAGTTTTAAACGTTTTATATACACAAGATGCTTCCAAGTTATCAAGCCACATATGAAGATCTTGGCTGGGAAATGTGAACGTTATTTAGTACAACAGATGAACACTTTTCACTGTTATGTGAAAATAAAGAGTTCAATATTTATGTTCCAAATTTTTATATTGTTTTTCTTTAAAACGTACTAAAATGGAAAGTTCTTTAGGATTACATAAATCTGTTTAGATTTTATTACCTTAAAACTACTCTCACGAGGATAACTGGAGAAAGAACTATCATAAAAGCAATTCAGGGGAGGAAAATAAATTGCGTTAACTTCATATTGCGGAGAGATTGTTTGCAGAAGATAATAATTGAGGAAAAGGGCGCTGTGAGAAAGGGGAAGGTATGACTTGCTGACAGATTTAAATAAGGGAGAAGGGAAGAACCCACGAGGAGTTAAAGTGTGCAGCAAAAAAGTGTTCAGCATGGAGCCAACAGTTCAACTAAATCTTATCTTGTGGCTGAAATACTGTTGTTGATGATAAAAGTAATAATTATCTTAAACTTTAATATTCATAGAATCCCAAAAGTATCCGTGGCAAGGAACATCATTTGACAAGCAGCTAGGTAATCAGGAGACAGAAAATAACTGATTCGTTGAATTCAAGTAATATTGTTTCTTTTATAAAAATCATAATACACACGAAATTTATGCCCATTGTACAATACTGTAATCAAAATTAAAGATAAAAAAAACAAAATATTTATAGTTTTTCTCTCCTGGAAAACTTCGTTTTTTATCATAACTTATTCTTGCTTTACAGCTTTTCTCTTCTTTTTAGTGCTGACTCCATTACTAAGGATTGGCAACAACTGGTAAATTGCTCTCTGTAATGAACCACTCTCATAGATGTCTACTTACTCATGTTTGTCCAGTCTCTAATATTCTTCAACCATGAGAACTTTCTTTACCCAGGTCTCCACCACCCCTCAAATTTACCCTCGAGAATAAGTCTGAGACGCTCATACTTATCATATCTGTATAAATGACCAAAGTATGCAGTCTTTCTTCTTTTGATAATACTCATCAACTCAAATCCTGTACCGTATCTTGTCAAATTATCAACATTACTAACATGACCGATCCATGAAATCCGGAGCAATCTTCTGAATACCCACATCTCAGAAGCTTCGAAACGATTTCATGAACTGCATACTCAAAGTCCATATTTCAATATTATACAGCAGAACAGAGTAAACATACGTCAATACGAACCTATAGCCTACAGTTTTAGTTATAAATATCAGATTCAAAACTCCCTGCGTAATACGAAAAATTAAACATAATAATTTTGTAATATTATACTACCATCTTGAATAAAGGAAGATAACTTTTATTTATTGCTCATAACAGACAAATAGCGTGTTAAATTACTTGCACTCAATGTGTTAATTCCAGGGCTACAAAAAATAGTTCTGTTTCTTATCATATGGTCAGCCAATTATGACTGAATCATTTAAGAACAGAAGAGGTAGAGGTGTAAAAGACACTGATCAGAGTTATCTTTAATTTGTGCTTTTAGGAGGGCCTGGCATGCTGATAAGTATACTTTTCAACTCAGTGAGGAAGGCAATTGTAAACCATCTCACTCCTTAATTTACTTAGTACAGCCTTTAGCTGGTTCAAACCAGCCTTTCAGCTGATGACCTAAACAACACCTTTTATTTATTTTAGATTTTTAAGTAAGAATTTAAATTTTACTAGTCTCCCACTAAGAAAAGAATTCTGGACTTTTGGCTTGGCCGTTCACCACAACAAAAACGCAATCATGGAGGTGAATAAACAACATTATCAACAAACAATAGGAAAAAATATTATAATAATAAAATAAATTTAACTCTTTACAAATTACACTGAATAAAGATGTATTCATAAGATGGCAATTAAGGATGTGTTTTCTGGAACAATAAAGTTACAAAACAAAAATAATAGCAGGCTATGCTCACGAAAATCATTGATCTAAGATCAAGCTTAATAAGTCAATTGAAAAGAATTGAAAGAAATAATTTTTAAATAATAATTTCTAATTAAATTAAAATTATTCTAAATCAAAGCTAAATAAATATCAAGCTAAATTGTAAGAATAAAATATAAAATTATAAATAAATATTCCAGAAGCCAAATATCCAAATTCGATTAAAGATGAAGAAAAAAAACAAAAGAAAGTATAATTTTAAATAAGTAATTTGAACCAATCAACAAAGAATCAAAAGAAAATACAAGAACATCAACATTTATTTTAATTATGGAACTAATTGCAACAATTTTAACAATTTGATAATATTAAAGTAAGCAGATGAAAATTTAAAGGAATTTGTTAAATATTATAAAACCGATTGCAACTATGTACCGACGCCCAATTTGATTCCCAATCGATAAATGGACAAGATGCAAACTAGAAGATTGCAAGAAGTCAAGAATAAATCGTAACTAAAAATTCTTAGTTTATAATTGAGCTCATTAAACAATATTAATAAAATTTAAATATTTTCAGATCAACATATATAACTTATTAAAATATATTATACCAGTAAAGTCATTAACGTAATTAGAATTATATTTAGTATCATCAATAGTTATGAAAATATTTCAACAAAATCAATTCAATATAATGTAACATCAATTTTTGTTTAATTAATTTAAAGTTTCGTTCATTAAAAATTTCATTCATTTTCCAATTTTCATTCTTTTATTAAATTTAAAATTTTACAAGCTTTGATATCACTTGGTTTTAAAATTCTTAAATTTCGAAAACGGAAACTTCAGAATAGACACTAATGTTATTGGCGTACAGGAAAATATAATTGCTATTAATCGGAGTTACATTGGCCCATAAGGAGTAACATTGGTCTATTTACAAAGAAACACTTATTTTTGTATACTCCAAAAAGAAGGAAACTGTGGAGGAAGTATACAAACTCTTCGTTACTGGCTTAGTTTGTTTATTTTTTATGTTTCATTATATTATTAAAGGCAGAAGCATATAATATAATCACATGAAAGAGAATGTAATACCTAATAAGATGGTTTACGTTGGATTACTCGGCAGGCATAAAAAGAAAGTCAACAATGTGTGTAAAAAAGGACGAGACAAACGCAAGTGGGGAATTCCTGCGTAAAAGCAGAAACCTAATTGAAATTGTCGGGAAAGAAAAAGAAATGGTACAATAAAACGAACTCGGTGGAATGTACAACAGGGAAAAACGAATGGTTGTTACAGTTGTGAAGGATTCCGAACGGGCGGAAGGGTGTGGAAGACATGTAGGAAAACCCCATAATTGGTATATTAGATGGAAGAAAGAAAAAGAAACTGTTACGAATGAAGGAGTAGAATTTACGGAATTGAAGATTAGAATGGGAAAAGAACAATGTTATCCTGCTTTAGTATTATACCAAGGATAACTAGAATTAAATGTACACAAAAATAAGGAACGGTTACAATTTTGTTGATATGACCTCACGTTTGAGCTTCTTTATACTTCCTTATTTAACCGAAATAAAAATTTAAATTAGTAAAAGCTCGTACGAGTATTTGATGTAATTTAATTAGTCATTTGTAAATAATGTCTCCTACTTTATTTTATGGTACGTACGACATACACAAATAGCAAACACATGTATAAAAATTCCTAACCCATGTTTACAGCAGAAAAACAGTTTATTTTTACTTTCATTTGACCTGTATAAATAAATAGGGAAGGAAAGTATTGTTTTATGTCGATTTTTCGAACTCGAGTTCCTCCAAAAATACACGTTTCAGGCCCCTTGATCCAAAAGAAAATGTGTTAACGATTGGTCTGTGTGTACGTGCGTGTTTGGTTGGGTGTGTGTGGGTGGTTGTGTAAACAAAATATCTCAAGAATGGAAAATCGCATGAAATTGACTGAAAACTTAAGTTAAGTGCGGCTACAAGAGAACAAGTGAACATTTTCATCAAAATCGTTTAACCGGAAGTAGTAGTTTATTCGTGCAACTTTATCAAACTCAGCTTACCTGATATTTTTTTAAATCGCCTTATTTACTACATTTTTTGTGCTTCACAAGATAAGGTAAGCAGCATGTCTGCTGAAATTCTTGGAGGCTGTTCTCTCGTGGTAAAATTTGTTTCTTCTTTTTTTTAATGTTTCGTCCTTAATATTCATTTTAAGGCAAACGCGTATAATACCACTATTATATTATCAAAATTTAAAAAACCTTCTCCTTTAATATGAAGCATATTTTTCTATAAAGCGTACTTCAGCGACAGTCAGTGATTTTCGGTATTTCTCATTGAAATTGATAAAAATTTGGGGGTTTAAAGATTGCCTTAGTATGCATTTTAAGACAAACGTATAAATGACTAATGTTATAAAAAATGATGAAACCTAAAACTTTTATTTCGAGCATTTTCCTACAGAGCCTACTTTCGTCAATAGCGATTTTCCGTAGTTGTAAGTCCGATTTTCATTTATCACTTACTCACGATTAATAATTATTATGTTATGTTATTAATTTCACATTGTTAACTTTATACATAGATTATACTTTTATAATTTACATTTTCAAGAGAAAGTCGTTTGAGTGTTTCATACCAGATTCTTCCGTTGACGCATCCATTACCTAAAGTTACTTAACTTTTTCTGACATCTTATGGCATCACATGTGATGAATTGATGTTAAATTACCTACAAAATTACTACGCACACTTGTGTTTTACAGCAGCTCACGGTTGGTTAATCAAGTTCTCAAATCGCTTTTCTTGGTAGAGTGAGTAACTTATACAAGAAAGCAAAATTTCATAGATTACCTGTATCTTACTCTATGAACTTCTTTCCTTCTCCCTCGTGCTCTCCTTTATCTTCTTTCTACGGCGTCATCTTTATCTTCGTTTTACCCCGTTGTATCACTTTAACGTATATTCTTTTTTTTGTTACTTTAAATACTTATAACTTGAAATCGAAGCCTTTCATCGAAAAACTAATTTCACATTAAATTGGACACAGGAAAATAAACACATGTATCATGTGCCCACCTTCCTTTTGAAGTGGGATTCACTATGGCAAATCCCAAACACTTAAACTTAGTTTCAACACTTAAGCCCATTTTGCACATGTCAGTGCATAATAGTACTTAAGTCCTTACTGTTTCACTCACTCATCGCTGATTCTCTGACATGCCAATCACCTAGAGAGCTGAAATTCAATCCAATTGTTCCTTAGGGGTTGAACATAATGTTAAAGTATTTTCAATCGATCACTTGCGCCTAAGAAAAAGCGGGGGTAATAACCCAAAAAATACGTATTATACGCACCTTACTAAAGAGCTACAGTCATAAAATTGACAGTGTGTTCTGTAAGTGATGCATAAGAAAATTAAATCATTCGAATTCAACCACGTGCTCTTAAGGGGTCAAAACTACCCTAAAGAAATACATATTATTTCTTTAACTTTCCAAAGAGCTGTAGTTCTGAAAATCGGCATTTGTATTCTTAAAGTGATACATAGAAGAAAAAAAATGCTTTGAAACCGGGAAAAGTAATAAAACAATTTATTTGAAGGAACAGATATTTGTATGAAAAATGTGTAAGAGACAGAACAGGGAATCTTTAATCACGGGCTATCTAGGAATGTTACCTTTAAAGGAATGTTTTTTATTCCTAATGTGTGTACGCTGCAATCTGATAAATTTTAGGACAATAAGTAATGCCCTGACTCATTGAGATGAGGATGATATGTATGACGTGAAAGTAAGGTGTATTTTTGTACATATTCAGGCCAACTATTCCTGGGAGAGAATGCTAAATTGCATCCCAACCATCAAAGTACACCGGTAACCACTGTATAGTATTCAAATCCGTATAAAAGTAACAACCTTTACTACGATTTAACCATGGAACCTTATTCTCTACAAAAAATAACTGTTAAACAGGTTACTCGCGGCTACGATTTTACCAATAAATCAAACCGGTGGGTTAATTTTTCCAATTGAGCAAATTTATAGAAAAACGTCACTAGAAGAGAAAAAACTGATGCATTCAATGAAAGAACAAAATTCGCTCTATTCCTATATATATTTCCCATATCACCAATATTTTTATTCCACTCTGTATTTAGCTATGGGTTCACGCAGTGGGGCAACTCAACCGAACCCCTTAAGATTTTTCGCATAAAAAATACGCAATTAGAATTATTGCCAACAATCCAAGGCATTATTCTTGCAAAGGATTGTTTGTTAAATACAATATTCTCCTCTTACCGACTCATTATATACATGAAATTTTTAAATTCGTGAAAAGGAACACTGTGTTATTTACAAAAAAAAGTACAATTATAATTATGAAACTCGACACAATGATGACTTCAGAATTGAAAATATAGAACTTCAAATTTCAGGAAAGGCATTCACTACAATTCCGTTCAGTTTTTCAACAGATTACCATCTGAAATTAGACTCCTTAATTTAAAAAAATTTTGATCGGGAAGTAAAAGGTTTTTAACAATACAAGCATTTTATTCTGATCAGGAGTTCTTAAATGTAATGGGTGTATAATTTAGAATTATGAAACTTTGTAAGTGCAGGTAAATGAATAACTTAGAATTCCAATGTACAATCTAAGTAGTAATTTAATGAACAAGTTATATTTTTGTTTTATTGAATACTTAATTGTAAACAAAAATTGTTTGGTAAAATAGATTAAAACGTAGGCCTACGTATAACTGTATTTTACGAGTCTTTTCCTTTTCTTGTCGCTGACAAATAAAATTTTATTTATTTAATGAGGATAAGTCAACGCACGTAACGCTTAAATTAAAGAAATCAACATGCCCTGTGGTCATCTTGAACGGTACAGTAATCCCACAGAAGGACGAAGTTAACTATCTCGGTTTGCAATTAGATCGAAGACCACGTGGAGAAGTCATATATGGACTAAACGAAAGCAACTTGGGCTACAGTTACGTCAATTGTTCTGGCTCTTAGGCAGTGAACTCAACTCTCCCTTGAAAATAACGTACTCGTATACAAAGTAATACAAAACCAGTTTGGACTTATGGGTTAAAGCTATTCATACAGTTAGTTCATCAAATATTTATAGAAATACTGCAGCGCTTCCAATCAAAATGTCTGAGACTAATCACTGTAGCCCCATGGTATGTAACCAATGAAATACTACACAATGACCTAAACCTGCCCTCCATAAAAGAAGAAATTAAACAACATAGCGAAAAACATTCACAAAAACTAGAAGACCATCGGAATCCATTAGCGATTAACCTCCTCGACAACAGCCAAGATACTCGCAGACTGAAACGTTTTAAAATACAAGACTTACCTCTAAGATTTTGTTGATCATTTAATTTTTTTCTTTTCCACTCCAACTACTAATCATCGTCATCTCATAATAGGCATCGTTATCATCTCTCTATCATCGTAATCATCTCCAGCTTCAACAACTTTGTGTTTCAAGACGTTTATTCACAGTTCATCAAGTTTAGTTTTGTACATAATTATACATACATATATGATTTTATTCACATTTAGTCTTGTTGAAACATACTACTGAGTGTGATTTTTGTTTTAACTCTAAGGACAATAATCAGATTTTTTCGTCTTTGCTCAAAGT
This sequence comes from Catonia carolina, assembly GCA_035578175.1. Classification (NCBI taxonomy): domain Eukaryota; kingdom Metazoa; phylum Arthropoda; class Insecta; order Hemiptera; family Achilidae; genus Catonia; species Catonia carolina. The sequence continues at coordinate 23,780,305 of JAQMRL010000008.1, forward strand.
TTTTGTACTTATAAACTGATTGTGAAAGAAATACACTGTTAAAAGAAAACTATTTATTTATTTATTTATTTGCTTAATATTTGGAACTTGCTATACTATTCCTGGTCACCAGAAATAAAACAATTAAAAGACTATTCTTTACCTAGTCAAAGTTTGAAAATTTGTATAAAAACTATTGAACTTCATTATTAAAAATTATTTTATTACTTTTTTAGTTTTTAATTGTCTTTTTTTATTAAAACATGTTAGTTCACTTTCTTTAACTTGCGTAAATATTGTAAAGTTCTTTTATATGTTTCTCTGGAGATTACCCTAACGCATAAAGTTTGTAGAAAAAGGTCCCCCTTCTTCTATGTTAAAAGCGCAAATATACAAATTGTAAACCCAAGCAAAGGTAAAAGTTGAAATGAGAAACATCCGGCTTGCCTCTTTCCATGAGAATTTATTCAACCACCTTTAAAATGTATATCCCAAGTGTCTCTCTCCACTTCACAAATCGTATAAAATTTTTTTGATAAAAGTTTTTAGCTATGTAAATGATTTAACTTGGCCGAAAGCACTTCGTATTAAAAAACAAGTGAGTCATTGTTTTTGGCATAACAATAAAACATAAATATGACGCTATTTTAAATGTCAACTTTTTTATAACGATTCAAACTCATCTTAACGGTTAAAAAGGAAAACCTTTTCTGAAAATAAAATTATAGGTTTAAATACTAAAATAACAAAGAATAAATTAAAATACGTTTTCCTTCAATCTCTTTCGTATGATCTTCAGGCAGTTTTGAAATTAATACACTGTTTTATGCTTCATCAATAAATTTAATATTTGTGATACAGCGAAATAGTGAAGTTTAATCTTCGTCACGAAAGAAATCCTCTAAGAAAGACTCCTTTTCTACGCTGATATTTTTTTGGCTTTAATTTTCAATCACTAGAATGGATGATAATATTATTTAGGCGTGAAAGGAGGAGTATCGCCTAGCAGCATTTCCTCCAGGATGATGGAGACGAACTTGATGAAAAACAATAGTATCGACGATGATTTAGAGACTGGATAAAATAGTAGTCAAGCGTGGAAGGAGGTGTCACGCCTAGTAGCGTTTTCTCTAAGATGATGGATACGAACTTGATGGAAAACAATAGTATCGTCGATGATTTAGGGTTGGATGAAAGGATTAGTTAGGCGTGGAAGGAGAAGTGACACCTAGCAGCGTTTCCTCCAGGATGATGGAAACAAACTTAATGGAAAACAATCATCGATGATTTAGAGGTTGGAGCGACATGATGATGATGATGAAGTGACAACGGAATATTATTGAAGAAGATCCCTATATGAAAGACTACGAATAGTCATGTGTCGAGCGGAATCGTTCAAATGATTTGGTAGCTTATTAAAGCTATGTTATTTTATTTTGACCTTGCCTTATCTTTATCTACCTTTTTAAGGCTGTATTGCGGCTTATGACGTATGAAATGCAAAGGAATTAATTTATTTTACTAATTTGAAATTTAATCGGTGATACGGAAATTTACTTATAGAAACCTATTTTCTAGCCAGTTTCTGGTAATGAAGTTTTATAACCTTTGTTAGTAGGCCTACGTCCAGGTTGAACATAAAATGTTCACTTATGTTATAGTTTATTTCTTAATAATTAGAACGATTTTTAAGTAAAATCCGATTTTTCGTTTAAATATTGCAACCGTTTTTTGATATAATCTAATTATATAAATTGATGCGTAATCTGTTGTATAAAAATAAATGCCACATATAGGTTAAAACTAAAACATTAAAAAAATTACTACCCAGTGGGATGTAATTAACAAATGATAACAAAAATGTATATACTGTCCTTAATTATATTTATAATGAATTAAATGAATATAAAAATACAACAAAAACAAAAAGCTTCTTTAAATAAAAACAATAGACAAGTAAAATAATATATGATCCGAGGTACATGTACACCAAATTTTGCTGAAGATGTTACGTTCCACCTTAGGTGGTCATTTTGTTACACGTTAATATATTTTAATCTGAAAATCTTTATGATGATATTGCAGTTCTTGCGGTAGATATCGATCATGAAATTACAACTCAAAAGTCCATTACTTACATTAATCACTCACTTACATTAATAATATTCCGCTGCCTCACACTATTTTAACACGCTATTTAGGTTTACACTTAGACAGAAAACCCTCATGGAACGCATATGTTACACACATACGCCACAATCTCAAAATACGCTTCTATCAGCTTAAACACTTACTCGATAGACATTCTAAATTAAACATGTCACATAAATTAACAATCTACAAGACAGTCTTAAGATCAATCTGGACACATGGAGCTCAACTTTGAGGATCTGCGAAACCTTCACATATGATTCTACTAAAACAAGATTCTACAAGCGATAACGCAATGCCCCTTTTACGTCAAAAACTTAATGTTGCACAAAGAATTACAAAACTCATACGTAAATGAAGTCACGAAACAACAATACAAGTCGATGCACGAAAAATTTTAATTAGATGTCAACCCCTTATACAAAACATGACACTACGGCGATACCGGGTACTCAGCTCAGAAGTTTAAAACGTCTCTGATCACGGGATCTGCTTGGCCAATTGTTTAGGAGTACGGTGATGACTGCAAGCTCCGGCCAGTGATTCAAGTTTTGAAACCTTTATTATCATATTTAGAAACTGTTATATTATTGTAAACATATACTAAATTTTCAATTAAAAGTCTCAAAAAAATCTTGTGGAAGATAATATAAAAATTAATAAATAAATAAATAAACTCAGATGAAGAACGTACAATCATCAGGAAAATACTTGGACCACGAAAAACTGACGATGGATACCGGCTACAAACCAACAGAACCACAGAGAAAATTTAAAACATTTCAGCAGACATTAGAAAAAGACGACTTTAATTCTATGGACACATACAACGACTTCCTGAACACAGACTTACCCACCAGATTCTTATTGCTACAGAAAATCTTAAAGGCATGACATGGGCCGAACAAGTAAGAAGAGACCTTGACAACGCTCAGCTCACTTCTGAAGACGCGACAGACCGCGATACATATAGAAAAAGAATAGACGAGTGGGAAGTGCAGCCAGAGATCAGAGCCAAGAAGACCGGCACTACGTGGAAAGAGGAGAGGAAGAGAGCTATGAGTGAGAAGGTGCGGATGTCATTGAGAACCCGTAGGAAGAACCGTAGAAGCTTCACGTGATCCATAAGGGTCTACAACGTGTATAATAATAATAATAAACTCAGATAAATTAATACTTAGCTTCGTTTAATATATCCAACTAATTATTGTAAGTATGTTGATTGACAATTATTAAATTATACTTCAGGCCTTGGCCGTATACACACAAAAAACTAAACTTTGCTCTTTGAGCTCTAGATTTAAAATCATTATAATGTAAAGTTTTTCTTCTTCATAAATCAAGATTAAAAAATGATTATTTATAAAGAATTAATGAATATTATATTAACAATTATGAACGAAAACTTTTAACAAACATTATTGAAAAAATTTTAAAAAATAATTTAATTACTATAAATTTAATTTGGATAAAACTATCTTTCTTAACATTTTAGTGAATAACCATTTCATAGGTAAGATAAATAAATATGTCCATCATTAGTTTTCAACGTTCACACTCAAACACACCAATCATTTTAAAAAATTCACAAAATAATAACACCCTATATTATTTACAATTTAAAATCACACTACGAGAATCGCCCTGGGAGATCCCGTCCTTTTTAATGAGTTTTGGAAATTTTTAATCGGTCTTAGTTACTTGCAATAGAGCGGAATTTATATATTATTTCTTCACTGATTATTATTGGATGTTTTCTGAACCCATATTCATAAATGTTCTCCGTATATGTGTGTATTGAAATACAATAAATACATTCATTTTATTGTAAATTTAGAATTTTTATTTTAAAATATCACTTTACAATACTCACATTAATCAAAATAATTTTTAACCCAATTTAGTCCGATTAATTATGTTTTAGTATGAGAAGAAGAGTCTAATTTAAATCTAATTAGGTATACAAGTACTATTGATTTTCTTGTCATAAATCATTATCAGTGTAAATGCGTAAATAAGATTACCTACAACAGAATTAAAGGTTAAATGATATAATATTCAAATTAATTACGTTATTTTTATGAAATAAGATAAAATATGTATGTATGAGGAATTAGGAGTAAAATTATTGATAATTTTCTTGGTTTAATGACGGTGAAGAAGCCCGCGTCGTTGCCCATTAGAACATCTCCAACCATACCCCCTTGTCGCCCCTCGTACACAAGTTTCACGTTTCTAATTGAAGCACGCTCTTCTAGCACCTTCTATAATCCCATTATATATCAAGTAAGGACAGACGCAGTTCTCAAAGTATCTACCTTTAAGCCGGGAGGGATGGGATATATAATGTTATTAACAGTACAACCATGTCATTTCCTTCTGAAGTCTGTAATCACATTAATTTACAAAATTGCTTTATTAAATTGCTAAGTCTCATAATCATATTCCCTGTTTATTTTGGCACTTATAACTTTAAATCTTTAGTCTTCGCGTTATCTATCTCGTTAGTATACCTTTTTATTACACGATACACCGTCTTTTGATGATATTGTATTCCTACATCATTTTAATACTACACAAAATTATCAATGTTTTCAATAGCACGCTTCTGATTGGCTGTTATGATTTTGTATTCAAATGATCAAAAACTTTGTGTTTCAATACGAATCGTTATACTAATTTCACCAATTTATATATTTTGCTCCGTTAACTCCAAAAATATTTTTACTTGAATTAATATTTTGATTTGGTAATTATTTCAAAGCATATTGTTAAAAAATTACTTGTTATTGAAAGCCTGAAAAGGTTATAAAACATAAAATTAAGCTATAGCTACAATACTTGCACCACAATTTCTCTTAAATATAGCTACTCTATTCTGAATAATAGCATAACCAAGCTTCAATTTCACACAAAATCAACTTTTCAAGAAGAACAATTTTACCTCAACAATTTCACTTAATTCTATTTAACTAAAATAACTTTAAGACTGATGTAGATCATTAATTCTCCAAGAATAATTATTTTTTTTAATTTTTATTTATTTATTTTATGTACATACATAAAAACATTACAGAAAATTAATACATGTGTGTAAAAATAACAGAACATATAAGTTTATAAATAACAGAACATATAAGTTTATGTCAATAGCTATCATTTAACAGAGCACATATAACAGATTAAGTCAATTTTGTTCAAGATAAGGATGATAAGCTAACTAAAGATGTCATACAAAATAGCTCCTTATACTCATATATATACTCATATATACTCATATACATTTCACATATATAATATGTGAAATATCAATTTTTTATCGTTTCTGTCTACTAAGGACCACGCCTGGTAGGTCAGATCCTTAGAAGGCAACGATAAAAAAAATACCTAAAATAACAATTTACGAAAATAACAGATAGTCGTGGACTTTATTTGTTATTTTCAGTCTTTCCCAAGCCTATTTGGTTTTCACTAAACCCTTTTCTTCCTTTTATACTCGTAAGTTCACGCACTCCAGAATCCGAATGTGCGTTTATGTAGCTTTTGTTGTTATTTACAACTAAGGTAATCTTTCTTGTTTCATATACATCCATATTAAAATAAGGATACTTTGGTCTATATCAATTAAAAGATAAATGTATGGAAGGAACCCAGCAGAGGCTGTTTAAGGGGAGTTGAAAGATCAAATTTTTTCAATTTTTGTTTCTTTGCTCTCTTTATTATTCACGACTTCCTGAACATTTCGTTATCAATAAATATAGATAAAATGTTTTATATATCTTTTGATATTTTAGATATTTTCGATATTAGCGCTTGGATACTTTTGGAATGCAGTGTTATCGACGTATGTTCAGAGGCACCTGGGTGCATCAAGTAACAACGAAAAGTTATTGGGTAGATAGTAGAAATAAAGAGATAATTTTGAGCACTGTCAAGAAATGAAATATTTCTTACTTTAGCCATATCATAAAAGGAGGACAAAAATATGAGTTGCTGTGTCTGGCCCTGCAGGGAATAAATGGAGGAGAAAAGGGGCTCTGGCCGAAGACGAACATTCTGGCTCAAGAATCTGAGGCAAGAGCCTGGTCTTACTTCAATGGACCTTTTCCAAATTGCCGTAGTTAAGATTAAATGAAATTAGACGATTCCTAACGCCCAATGATGGAGGTATCGTATCAGTATCACTGATATGGCACTCATAAAAGATATTATTTTTTCCGTTTTCAGTAATTGATCAAAATTTTCAATAGATAAGACCCAACAACCACTGTAGATGTAAATTTTTATGGACCTTTTTATAGTTTGTTATGTTTATTTATTCAGCCTTTGATTCTTTTCGGGAATGGGCAATAATTATTACAAATATTATTCTAACTTTACAAATACCTTAAACATAAATTACATACTAAATATAACTAGACACACTATCATATCACTCAAAATGATTCATCGAACTCTATATATTACAAACTACTTTAGCTACTTAAATTAATAAAAATTAAACTTAATATTTCTTCTTCTCAAAGTCCTTCTCCTATTGGAGATCGGAAATCGTCATCATTATGCGGACTTTATTCGCTGCTGTACCCAATAGTTCCGAATTACTGTAACCAAACCAGTCTCTCAGGTTCTTCGACCAGGATGCCCGATATCTGCCAACGTTCCACTTGCCCTTTATCTTCCGCTGCATGGTGAATTGTAAGATGTGATATTTAGGACCTCAAATCACATGTCCTAGATATTGAAGTTTTATTTTCTTTGCTGTCTCAGCCAACTCACATTATTTTCATATTTTATAAAGCACATCTCTATTTGTTATTATGTCTGTACATGGTTGCCACATCCTGTGATAGCACCACATCTCAAAGGCCTGTAGGCTATTTTCTGTAAATAGATTTTCTTGAGTGCCCACGTCTCTATCCCGTTCAACAGAACAGAGAAGACATAACATCCCAGTCTTCAATGATTACCTTAATAAATGACATGCGACTAATTAAAATTATGTAATACTAATAGTATTATATAGTTAAAAAAGCTGTGATACAAACATTATTAGAATAACTTCAATATGAACTTCTTTTAATAAATACCTTTAGAAAAACTATGAAGAAAATATGAATAAATTTTAAAAAATAATAATATTTTTGCCGGCCGCATTGGCGCAGTTGGTAACATGCTCGCCTCTCATCATGCGGTCCTGGGTTCAAATCCCACTCAGGCACGGGATATTTTCATACGTTACAAATAATCATTTCATCCTCATTACACAAAGTTACACCCCAACGTCGTCGCTAATGACCTTTGATGTTGATGCGACGTTAAATAAATTTAAAAAATAAATAAATAAAAAAAATAATAATATTTTTGTAAGACTTACAACTAAAATATAATTTATACCACCTCTTCAGTAAATATTGTTCATTAACTTTTACGAATTTCAATACTGTAACTGCAGTGGTTCTTGAGAAAATGGGTCTCGATTTTATTAAATTTACCATGTGACGTTCCGTTCAACTTTGCAAGTTTAAATTCCAAGGTTTGATACCCAAATTTATCATCTCAAGTTTCACTGTAATCAAATAATTTTCTCTATAATTTTATGAGTACTAGTTGATCATATAAAATACTAATATCTGGTAAGCCAATTAAACAAATTATTAAATTATTTCACCAAGTTATGTAACTTAATCTTAAATAACTAAACAATCATTAAATATGACATAATTATTAAGTTCAGTTAAATTAATTAGCAGAGCTGTATTATGAATTTAATTTGAGACTATTTTAATTTGAAAGAAAATTCCTGGGTATTAGTTGATAGGTACTAATTTGGAGGAATAATGTGATAGTCTAAGTAAGGAGGTTGATTCGTTGTGACATGTTGATGTCTGGTTGGAAGGTTTAGCCTTGTAGAGATAGAGGAAGAGAGGAAGCGAAGATCAAAAGGGAATTGGTAAAGTAGATACTACAAGAGTAACTCTCTGTACTCATGACTGCACGTATGTACTTACAAGTGAATGACATTAGTGTTAATTACTTACCTACTTACTGAATTCACCTACTAACTAATATAAATACAGCTTAATGTTCGCTATAGTACACCGATATTTAATTTTCATGTCGTTAATTTGTCACTAAGATTGTATCTTCTAGTTTAGTATAACTTGAGTTCGTCTTTGTCAGAGTTTCAGTCTACTTAATTATAAAGTACTGAAACCTATTTATGTCTATTAATTATTAATTAATATTGTACATTTGTATTTTACTGTATAATCAATTCAAATCGGTCTGAAATAGAAGGCTTGCCCAATTAATTACACACATTGCAACACAACGCATATACTTTTTTAAATGAAATTCGTAGATAAACACTAAAAAATTACAATAGAATCCCAATTTTTTATAGTCTTTTCATATTTTTTATACATCCCCATACCCCTTGTTTCGCCACAAAGGAACGCCAACCTATTCTAAATAGAGGAGTGGATGACTTCAGCTAGATTTTGAAGCAAATGAGTGAGACAAAGGCACTTATTTCGACATGAAATATCATACCGTAAGCTACTTTTCTTCAAAGTTTCCGCAATTGTTCAGGTACTTGTCGTAGAGGGTGACCAGCTTATCTAAAGCTTCCTCGAATAAACATCCTGCCAAGTCACAACTTGAACCCAGCGGAAGCACATCTTGTAATAACCAGAACGGTCGGTTACAATCTCATGCAAAACAGTTCTCGAAACTTTTGGAAATTCATATGAAAGCTTTGTCATAGTGAATTGTCTGTTCTTAAATTTTCTCGTCCACTCTCCTAACCAAATTATCATTGATAATAAAAGGCCGCTCATTTCTTGGTTCGCTGTGGACATCTGTTTGTCCTTAACTGAATTGCCAAACACACTTTCGCACCATTTCATCACTCGGTATTTCAGCCAATTTACATGAAAGTCAAATTTAACGGAATGATCTCATTCTAGAGGACCATGTACTTGTAGCGATCAGCTGTTGTGACAGTTTTTTAATTTATTTAGAACAGCTGATTTATACATTCCATTACAGAAAGCAAATATTTAATTTATATAAAATTTATTTTTTTTCTAAATTTTAATTTAAATACTATAACAATGTAAACCACAATATTTTTTATTTTTTATTTCATTTACTAAATAGTAAAACAGAATTGTTTTTTTTCAAAATTTAATTAATATTTCATTTTAATTTATTTAATTCCGAAGTTATTATGTAGTTTCCGGAGTTGTAATTTCAAGAATTAAAAATAAATTTGTCGTGGACTGACCATCGTACAGTAAAGATAAAATTTTGAAATTTATTTCAAGTAGCAATTTGATTTAATAATTAATTAAATGACGTTAGTAGAATGTTTTAAACACGTTGCAATTCATTCCACGTGTTTAAATCATTTAAATGATTTTAACAGTTGCAGTATTCATTTCATTTTTACTCAAAATTTTTACACAGATATTTCTAAGAGTAGTAAAAGTATTTATCAACAAAAAAACACAATTTTAAAAATATTTATGATTCAGAATTCCTTTTTCCATTCAAGCGGATCTATAGAAGAAAATTCTGAGTAATTGAAAAAACGAGTCTTGGAAATCAGTTAAGTAGATCAAAAGTTATGATAGTAAAAACAACGCATTATATTTTAGTTTTTGAACGAGATAATGAAATTTTCACAAATTGTTGATTTGAATTACATTGCTTTCGTTTTATTTATTAATGCTGTAACACGATAATTTTCTTAATAAAATTAACATACCATTTCATTAGATTAATCTACTCTATAAAAAAAATAGTATTTTTTCAAAATAAATTTAATTTTTGAAGGAGGACTTTCTCAAAAACTTTTAAAAACATTTTTTTTAAATGTCTGCTTTTTGTTTTGATATAGGAAGTCAGCTGATGCGTAAAGAAAAACATCGAAATATAAGAAATGAAACTCAATAGATTTCAATTTCCCATATGCTCTTTTAGAAGTGTGTTTTTGATTAAAATAATTTATTGAAAATATATTTCATTCGATTACTGAAGAGACACATCAAAAACAAATATTGGGAATATTTTTGTATACCCAAAGTAATTTTGATTATGGTAAATACAACACCTTCAACGCTCCCTTACAAGAAATTCAGTCATCTAAATAAATATGGAGGGTAGACAATAGATCTAAAGTTCCTTCCGGGCGTTCAACTTCCCCTAACCGATTGGTTTCTGAGCACTTAAGCCTATAAATTCTATATTGAAAGGGGAACCAATCTCTTGCAATTGCACTAAAGCTTATTTTCACAACCTACTCGTCTTACATAGAGTTGTGATGCAATTTCTTTATACAAATTTTAACAAGCTTCATAAAGCCTTCTTTGTAAAACGAGAGCTCAATTCCCTTCTCCAATGATATGAATTTTAATTAATGCTAAATTGCTTTTCCGTCTCAAGAAATACTACTTTAATTTAAACCTATGTGTATTTTAATATTTTACTTTATACGTTGGCTCTTGAAAAATTTATATGAAACATGATGAAGTTTCCTTTGTTATTTTCCTATGACTCTTATCATGTAACGTAACGAAGTATTACAATTGTGAAAACATGTTTCTCACCGATTTCACCTTATATTCATACCAGACACTTCCGCTTCCTTCACATCACATTCATATACGTGTTGCATAGTTTGTTATCCTCCCCATAGTGGAAATATTGCGTCATTGTTGCGTTATTAATTCATGGTTATAATTAGGTTATGTTTTTTATTTTACATTGTTCACTCGTTATTTAACATGGATTACATGAATCGTTATTTACATTGGCCAGAGAAAGTCAACCGAGTGTTTCACACCAGATTTTTTAGTTTTAATTTAAAGTTGCGTCATTTGGTTTAGTTATTAGTGAATACTGAGGGTTACAGTTCAAAATAGTTTTAGCGTGGAATAATCTCCAGATCCTGCTCGGGTATCGAACCCAAGACCTTAATCTTTCCACTGTGTAGAATTTTATCTCTTTAATCATCAGGACATAGAAATGTCTATATTTATTATTATTTCTCGTAGGTAGTATTTAATTTAACACTAATTTTAATAATAGCATATTGAATTTCAGCGTGACGTAATGGTAACAGATAAACATGGAATGTTTGTTTGTCATCAAATCATAAAGGTATACCGTTTTATTTAGACCCTCTAGCTATTATTGACGCATCAAAGAGCGGTACACAAAAACATTATATAGTTTAATTAATAGAAACTTCAGTTTCGCCACTTCGAGTCCTAATTTTTGTTAATAAATAGCTTGTATAACAGTAATTCAAAAATTTTAGTCATCAAAAGCAAAATAATAATAATAATGTGTATTTAAATAAAGTAGACTAAACAATTTAAATAATTTATTAACACCAAACAGAATTTTTTTCTATCTAGGAAATTCACAGTCTGTAGGAAACAATCAGTGAATGCGATAACACAAAATTTGGAAAAAATAACATGATAAATAAACGTGAGTGGAGACACAGTCCAGTGACAGAACTCCGACGTGAATAGATAAGTGTAGCATAAAGTGCAGCATTTAGAACACTGTAATGAATAGTCAATTAAAGTAGGTATTACGTTAGTTGATGAGGTCTCGGCTCCATCGACGTTTTAGACGTCTTATTGGATTAGTTGGGAGAGTGCGTAGCCAGACAGAATTTTAATTTTTTTATAGTTAATTTAAATAACTCTCTACAACACTTATTTTTTAAATAAATCCTTATAATGAATCCTGCAGCTTGAAATCAATTTTGTTTCATACAATAAATTTTACTAACTTTTTTAAGCTGGCTTGGTTTCTATTATCTGTTACTTACACGTGTTTCGGTGGATCCGCCATCACCAGAATACACAATACCATTTGAAACTAAAATTGTTTTATTTAAAATTTGTAGAAGATATTATATCTTCAGTCATCTATATAGAAATTTAGTTTTATGTAGATATCTGAAGATTTAATATCTTCTACAGATTTCAAATTTTTAAAATTTAGTTTCAAATGGTATTCTGTACTCTGATGATAGCGGATCCACCGAAAAACATGTAAGTGACAGATAATAGAAAACAAGACAGCTGAAAAAGGTTAGTGAAATTTATTGTATAAATTTATTATATAAAATAGAACACTAATTTTGCTTCAGTTTCCCTGTCCCTGTTCAATAAATTGTTGTCTAAATAGCTCAGTCGGTAAATCCCAACCAATAAGCTGAAACTCCCACATACTCGTTCCAGTATTCAGCTATTTCCTAAAAGTTTTATTGCGGTGTTAAGTATTTTAACCGAAGTTAAAGACTCAAATATCGATGCAATTTTAAACAAGTTCTAGTTTATACTGAGAAGTTTCAAAAATAATTTAACGAGTTCATTTGTATGGCACTTTTAACGTTTAAATAAAATCTTTTCTCGGATTCTGGTAAAAAATAGACGGGTTTCATGGCTGAGTAGATGAGAGGTAACAAAAACAACATTTATTTATTAACAAAATTAACCTGTTCTCTGTTCTTTAAAGAGCAATAAATAGATTTATAAATTGGTATGAAAAAATAACTTCTAGTGAAAATACGTTAACAAACTGTTCACGTAATCAGTACAGCCGATGTAGGTATTATAAGTAGCTATAATTTAGCTAGTGTTGTCACACAAGTGAGTTTTAGACGCTAGACGCAGCGAGGGTTCTGAGAAACCACGCCGCGTCAATTTCTCCTTCCAGGACACATGAGCGCGTCAAAATTCCACGACATCGATTAGTCCGACAGAATAAGTTCTATTTGTTGGAGCGTGCTTGAGGCTCACAGATTGAAAAAAATACTGTTTGCGTGTTTTGTTTATATCATCAAATATATAATAGAAAGGACGTTTTAGGTGCATCCCTTTACTGCAGATAGATTGTCGAAAGATGCTTTTATGTCAATGATGGTAGACTTGAAAAGTGATGAAATAAGGTTCTTCAACGACTTTTGTATGAATATTTCTTCATTTTATTGAATTGGCAGCTAGGATAGGTGATAAAAAACACCACAAAAGAAAAGTTCGTAATACACAAAATGGGCGAAAAAATCACCGGCGAGAGGTGTGTGTGTCAACAACGATGCTCGGTTGAGTACTGGCTAGCCGCGAGGCTGTCTGTCTCACCGAGCGAGCTCGCGGCGGGTAGCAGAAACCAAGCGTCATAACGTTCGCTTCTGTTTTGACATGGCGGATGAAAATCCCGGCGCGCTTCAGTGTGTATTAACCAATTCCATTACAAGCAGACTATTTCCTACTCGCCGCGAGTAGACAGACGTCAAGCATCTAAAATTCGCTTGTGTATTTCTACGCATTAGTACTGGATTAGCATTCTAACCTATCCACATAATGAGTGCGTTAATTGGTAGAAATTAATAAATGTTTGATAATAGTCATTTTAAACGTCAATATTGTTTTATCAGTTAAATTAATTGAGTCATTAGAACGGTCAAAAGAATCCTATATAAAGAGATACAAAACAATTTATAAATGTTTGTTAGAAAATAACAACAAACGAAATTCATCACAAAATGATTCGATATTTAATTTTTCTTTGTTTAGTTTTTATCTCTTCCAAGTGTACTCATGAAGAAAATCATGCACCAATAAGTGTTATGGATTTGTACAGTAAGTATTAAGATTTATAAAATCGTTAAACATTTTATCAAATTTTCAAAGATCTTTATACAATATAGAAAGAAATTTTAAAAATTTTACTTCATTAAAAATTTTTTGTAATGTAGAATTATGAAATATTTTACTGTTCAACTTCAACAATTTTAATTATTAGCTTTTTAATTAAAAAGCTGTTAAAAATTGACAATTATTTTCAAATTGTAGGGAATTCTTCAACATTTATTATAAATGGATAACGATTTATTTTGTGTCTTCTGCGTTAATTTTACTACTTATTGTTCTTGTTTTTGAATGTAAGAAAAGATTTTAATTTTGCTGTCAATATAAAAAAAATAAATCTATTCTTCCAATAATTTGTGATCAGATCCTAGCTTTTATGCACCGTTTTGAGCATTTTAAGGTCTAACGTATTGTCTCCAAACATCAATAATATTTTGGTGTTCATTTCAAGAAACATCATACATATAATAATTTATTATGTAAAATTAACCACCATCTCAAGTTCTTCTCAGGACAATAAAATGTGGTTAGATACTTATCTATGAAAATAATATGTTTGGCTGAAGAATCTTTTGTTAGGTTTTCTTAGTACCCAAAATTTCTGCTTTAATAGAGGGTTCAAAATTTATTCTTCGAGGTTTATGTTGCTAAAATGGAATTATGAAACAAATTCAATTTCTCTTTAACCCTTCGTAGATTATTGATGGATAAATCCGCCAAAATATCTTTCCTATGGGTTGTTTTGCTGATATATATCCGCATACGGTTTTGAATTGTCATAGTCGTATAGTAGATATATCCGTACATTTTAAAAATTAAACTAAAACATTTTTGACTAAAATTTGTCTTTAATAGTCATCAAAATATTCCAGGAAATTTTCACCTGCAGAATCTGGGTCGACAGCACTTTGCATCATTGTTTCCCGGCTGCCACGAGGTCGGTATTCCATATCTGTCGTGCTTCCTCCGTTTGTTAATACTCTTCGTATCTCCAACTTAGTCAAAATATGTCTTTTAACAATTTTTGTTCTTAGAGTTGTTTTCTCCTTTTATTTTGCAATTATTTTTAAACATTATATCTTTAAATAAACATTGTTTTAAAAACATTTCTTTTTAGTAAGTTCTATTTACAAATATGTCCGCATATGTCACGTCATTCAGGACGCATAATTTTGCAACCATTATTACTGTAAAAGTAAGAGAAAAATCTGGTGTGAAACACTCACACAACGTTCTCTTGCCAAGGCAAATAATGACCAATATAACCTAACATTAGTAATAAAACAGAAATAAACAAAAAACTAACCTCAACAAATATAACCTTATTTTAATCATGAGAGAAAGACGGAAAAATAAAATTGTAAATCTTTTAATTCTCTTATAAATTTGATTACATACACTTTTATCGTAAAATGCATACTAAGACCGAAATCTTTAAAAAATCGATTTTTCACACGTTTCAGTGAGAAAAAACAGAAAATCGCTAATTACCGCTAAACTAAGCGTTATACAAAAAAAAATGTTTGAAATAAAAGTTGTAGGAGTTTACATTCTCCACAACTTTTATTACATACATTTTTACGCTGAAATGCATATTAAAGCCGTAATCTTAAAAAACAATTTTTTACTTGAAAACAGCCTCACCAAGAATTTCAGCAAACATGGCGCCTACCCTATCTTGTAGAGCATAAAAAATTTAGTAAACCAGGTGATTTTTAAAAAAATCGTAGGACTCCTTTTTGATAAAATTGCAAAAAAGTGAAAAATGACACGAATCAACACCTACTTCCGGTTGACCGATTTTGATGAAAATATTCATGTTGGGTTCGGTAGTGGTGTCTAACTTACGTTTTAAGTTTAAAGTTTGTACAAGGTTCAGTTCTTGAGATATTCTGTTCACACACACACACACACACACACACACACACATACACACACACACCAATCGCTAAAAACATGTTTTTTGGGTTCAGGGGGTCTGAAAACGTGTGATCCGGTGAAAACTCGATTTTGAAAAACCGACATGAAAACAATACTTTCCTTCCTATATATTCATAAAAGCAAGAGGAATTTAAAATATGTGATGAAATTTACATGGTTTCTGAACCTTTTAAAGCAGTTTTCTGTCTAGGAAAACACATTTTTCTAAACATATTTTAACCCCCAACCCATAATCAAATGCGTCTGTGTCATGGAAACTAATTCTGTCCACAAAGGGTTAATATTTATGCTTGTAAAATAACTAATATTAAAATTTGAGTTATCACTTCGTAGATTTCATGGGTAATAATATATTAAACTGATAAAGTGATGCGACGGTGTTTTGATTTCTGGTTTGGTTGTTTAAATAATTCAAAATATTATTATACTGCAAAAATATTTTAGACCAAAAATAATCTTAAGTAAATTAAAAGTTTCAGATTTTTTTACTTTAAGAAAATATCAAAGATAAGAAATTAACTTTAACAAGTAGAATGACCAACCCCTTAGTATAAGTCAGTAAAATTGTCTTCCATTGCAAAGGTCGAATATTCAACTCCCATTCATGTTTGGCATTTTATCAGTAGTAAATTTTATCTGTCAATCTTTACCATTTAAACGAGCCGAGCGTATAAAAATCTGTTCGTTTATAATTTTTAATGAACATTTTTTTCTAACGACTTGCAATTTCAGAGAAAGTTTTTAGATAAGTTTTAAGTTAGCGATTTCCAACCGTTTGGTGGCATTTCAATCGCTAGATGGATTTTTCAATAATGAATTTTCCGAGGTAGGTTTATAAAATATTTAATTTCTCTGTAAATTATTTATATACTAATAACTTTTTATGACTCTATTAACTTTTTTTCTAGCCTTAGATGAAAATAGCATAAACTGGTGGTGGCAGAGAGTTCGGGACGTGAATCCTCCAACATTAAATATTTGGGGTTCCAATATGTTCACACGTCCAGGATGTTCAAGAGACAAGCAATGTGTATATAAAAGCATATTTGAAGGACCGATATTTATAATGCTAAAAACACCTAATTTACAGGATGAAGTTTCTGTATATTTCTCTGAAAATGGAATGAAACCAATATTTAAAGATCTATTTTTCAAAAATGTACAAACATATATTACGTCACCGGGTTCAAAATCAGCTTTGTGGTTACAATCTAAACAGCTTTTCAATTATAAATTTGGCAGTAGATACATTACTAAATTTATAATTCCAGAAAATTTCAAATTATCTGATATGGAAATGATTAGTAGATTGGGTGAAGTAATTCCAGTTCTTTTTATCACTGAAAAAGATGCTTTTGATAGCTACAACTTAGACTCTATTGTTAATTTTTCAAAATTCGATGTTTTTGATGATAAAATTGAACCAATCATCATTATTAGCTGAACTACAGTAATAATAAATTATTCTTAAATAAACTGATATTTAAAAATATGAATTTGTTTTATTATCTGTTTTCCCATGATTTCTTACTTATGTAACTGTACAAAATAATTATTTATTTCGTTATCTCAGAAATTTTAATTTCGGCTTTCTTCTAGACTTTGGTGTTCAAGTAATCTAGTCTGATAGGAGAAAATATCGGACAGATAAATAATGTGAAAGAGATGATAAATAATGTGCTAATTCTTTAAATATATTTATTAAGGTTCATGCTTTTGCACAATGAAATTCATAAAACTTATTTATTTTAATTTAACTTTTAGATAAATATTTTACAAATTACGTTTCATTAAAAGCGCATTATTAGCTATGTCCACTCACTATTAGCTATGTCCAGCTATGTCACCTTGCGTCAAGGTGAAGACCTCTACCTCAAAAACAACTTAACGTGACGTTTTGAACCTTACACCAAATTAAAGCCTGTTCTTTTCTGCGTTGATTGGTTTTACTTTTATTATTTTTTTTAGAAATTAGTCGGACGTACAGAAATTTACAATAAAAACTACCCAGTTTTTAGCCGGTTTTCCGATAGCGTACCTTTTAAACGTACATATGTTACTTCGTCCAGGCTTAATATAAAAAATTGCCGTTTAAGTATATTGAAGATCAGCGTTTCTTTTATAATATGAATATTTTGAAAGTGACATCTGATTTTTCGATTTAATACGCCGGCCATATTTTTAAAAACGTGCAATTTTAGCTACACGTAAAGATAGGGATATGATTTCTAAACCGAACCATACATTTTTACAACAACAGTAGGTAAACCTTGATGCCCTACGTTTATTTACTCGTCTACTCACTAAATATGCCGCACTGATTCCCTAACAGAATAACATCATCTTAATCCATCTTGAAAACACAGCACAAGTGACGCACGAATAGCGTACCTCTAAGCGCATGCAATTAGGCAAGTTGAAAATGAAAGCGCACGAGAGTGAACATACCTATTTATCTTTTTGAAATCTAAACGTACCTAGACTTTACAGTTATTAACAAAAATATGACTTTGTTTAAATGCAAGTCATTGTTTTTAAAGAATGATTTTGTACGAGGTACTGCAAGTCTGACAATGTTCATCTTCTGACATGCTCATGGGAGTATTGTAGAAAAAAATAAGTAAAAAAGTCAGAAGGTTTGAATCCCAGTAATTTTTACTCGTGAACACTCAGTTTTACTTACAGTAGTAGTTCATTACTAGCTCTATATGCTAAATACAGTAAGTCTTTCCAAGACTTAGTTTTCTTATTTTATGTAGCTACTTAATCCAAAAATTAAAAATCTAGAAAAATAAATGCAGAGTATTTTAAAATTGAAAACATACATTGAAACTTGAAATGTTATTTCGAGATTATCAGCTGAAAAGTTAATTTTGTCGATAATGTATGAAACACGATAAAACTCAGTATTGTCTAAAACCTCCTCTAACAACAAATCTTCCATAAATGAACCTTTCCATAATTAAATCTTCCCACAGTACATTACGTACAACATTATGATAATTATTCGTTTAATTGAAAAATTAAATTGACTGCTACCCAGTATATTAAAATATTATGTACCAAATCATAAAATTCCATGATATAAACATAATCAATGAACTTATGATGTTTTGTTGAAATATTCATACGTGTATATTTTTCTAGCTATAGATGACAGTAATATCTCTTGGTATTGGAAAATTTTAGAAGAAAACTATCCTCCGACACTAAATGTTAGTGAATCAACTATATTCATGCGTCCAGGATGTTCATCTGATAAAATTTGCTTACATGAAAGCATATACAATGGTCCATTATTCATAATGATTAAGACACCAGAAATCAACGAATTTCAGGCATTTTTTATGGAAAATGGAATAAAACCAGT
The DNA here is from genome assembly GCA_035578175.1 of Catonia carolina. NCBI lineage: Eukaryota > Metazoa > Arthropoda > Insecta > Hemiptera > Achilidae > Catonia > Catonia carolina. The sequence continues at coordinate 23,799,424 of JAQMRL010000008.1, forward strand.
TTTTAATAACTCAGCTTTTAAAGAAATAACTACATTTCTTGCTTCACCAGTTGTAAAAGATGCTTTGTGGTTGCCATCCCAATATATCCTGGATGACGCTTTTAATAATGAGATTATAACCAAATTAGTCATCCCAGTCGAACTCACAACATCTGAGTTAGATATATTAGTAAAATATATTGACGTAATACCAACACTTGTGATGGTTGAACGAAAATATTTTGAAAAATCAAAAGAAGATTCTGTTAAAATATTTTCTAAGATAAATTATTTTAATAATATAATAGAACTAGATAAATGAGGGAAGGTGTTTTACGTGTATGTAAACAATTGGATTTATTTTAAAATAAATACATGTTAAAATATGAATATAGTTATTATGTGATTATGTATTTTATTTTATTTTATTTTGCCTACCGGATTGGTATAGTATTAAGTCGTTGCCGCGAGTCAGCTGTTTAACAGCTGATTTTTGGAGACAAAGGTTCCTCGTACAAATCCTAGTATAGAAAGTTACTTTCATACGGATTTGAATGCTAAACAGTGGTTACCAGTTTACTTTAATGGTTGGTGTTCAATTAACCATACACTCTTAGGAATAGTCGGCCTGGGTCCTGTACAAGACTACACCTCATTTAGACGTCATACTATTATCTTCATCTTATTGGGTCATAGGGTTGATTATTGTTCTGAATTAAACAGATTGCAACGTACACACATTAGGGATAAAAAAATATGATTATTTTTTATTTGATTTGACCCACCGGTTTGGTATAGTGATAAAGTCATCGCCACGAGTTAGCTGTTTAACCGAAAATTTTCGGAGAGGAAGGTTTCGTGGTTTAAATCCTATTAAAGGTAGATAGTTAATTAAAGGTTTGAATACTATACAGTGGTTACCGGTGTACTTTGATAGTTGGGGTTCAATTAACCATACGCTCTTAGGAATGGTCGGCCTGAGTCTTTACAAAATTACACCTCACTTTAAGATCATACATATCATCCACATCTTACTGGGTCATGGGGTTTCTTATTGTTCTTAAATGAACAAACAGATTACAATGTACACACATTAGCGATTATTCGTACCATTCCCCTATTAGGGGGTTTTCTTCGATCATGAAAAATAACAAAAAAAACTCACCTACTCATTATTCTGCTTATAATAGATTGTAAATTTTTACTGTTATAAAAATATCTGGTGTGAAACATTCACACGACTTTTTCTTACCAATAGTAATAATGAAACATATAACCTCTGTTTAATCATTAGTAAACAATGTAAAATGAAAATCAACTTCTGTAGAACTTTAAAATACGGAAGATCATTTATTTACGCTAAACTAGATTCTTTAGAAGAAAATGTTGAAATAAAAGTTGTTTCTTATAACATTGATATACAATTTTATCGTAAAATGTATTTTACTAAGGCCATAATATTTAAAAAATCCCAATTATTTGTTAATTTTGATGAGCAAAGTACAGTAAATCACCAATTGGCGCTAAATTAAGTAGTGTTATACAAAAAATATTTGAAATAAGTTTTATTGTGTCAAAAATTATTATCACTACTATTATTATCATTATTATTACTCGTATTATTATTAAAAACATACTTTTGGACGTAAAAGTATTGTAATAAATTTATTTTTTTAGTTCTATATAAATAAATATTTCCTCTGAGATTTTTAATTTTGATTAACCGTTTAGCCTTATATTCATTTAACGTATTAGGTAGATCTTATGAACCTAAAATATCAAATAGACAGTAATATTCTTATTACGCATAGCCTGTATGAAGCAGATTTACTGGTTTAGTTTTTTTTCTATATAAATTAATAATAAAAATGTTTATATAAAAGTGTTTAATCCATCATACAATATGACAAAATAATAATAGGAAAATTTTGGAACTTTTTTTTATCTTTACCTAAGGAATACCTATATTTAAAAAAATATGAGAAGTGCCTGGTAGAGTAGTTATGGCATTTTAAATACATAGGAAGTGATTTAACATGTACTAGAAATAAAAACATGATCGACGAACTGAATCATTTTCGGTATTTTTGTGGGACAATAGCATGGTCACTGGGTAAAATAGTTTGGAAAGACACCCAGTTTTTACATGATTTCTGCTGTTCCAGTATTGCTGTACAGTAGTGAGTCCTGGGTACTTGGAAAGAAGGATGAACGTCAGATCCAGGCAACGGAAATACAGTTCTTGAGAAGAGGTCAGGGGTGGAGTTTGAGGGATCACATTAAAAATGAGGAAATCTGGGCCCATTTAAATGTCTCCCCTCTATTAGAAACAATACTGAGAGAAATGGGAGGAACATTTAATACGCATGAGTGAAGACAGATGAGCAAAACGGACATTAGGCTACACACCTGCTGAGCGAAGAGATGTGGGAATACCGCGATAAAGATAGCCAAAATAGTGGGAACAGGTCGGAAGGCCTAATCCATGACTGGAAGAAGAAGAATATAAGAAGAAATTTGATTTTTTTTTTACATAGATATTCCACTGTCTAAGTAAAATAAAAATACTAAAATACTTTTAAGAAAGAAATTAACATTTTTTTCTCAATTCTCTAACCTTATTTCAAAACATTAATACGTATAATTTACCGTGGGAGATTTTTTATTTGATTACAAGTTAAGCTGTTGGGATTATAGTCCTTTTGTTAATGTAAGTAAGTACTTACAAAAAGACCGCTCGTTGTATTCATCTGCAGAACTTATAAGTTATTACGGAATGTGCTTATTCTCTCAGTACCTCTGCGAGAAATAAATTATATGAAATTTATGTCTGTTAATACTACATAGTATTTAACAGGGTATTCAAAATAATACTGGTACTTATCGTAACACTGGTTTTAAATTGTAAACTACTCTTGAAATGCATTTTTAAATACAGTAAAAGTTCAATAATTCGGACTATTTTGAGAGAAAATGACTCCGTGTTATTAAAATTTTGGATTTAACTTCTCAAATTTATATAGATAAAGAATTACAGTTGTATTCCAAAACGATGAAAGTGTTTCACCACTGTATTTCAAACTACAGTGGAATCTTCATGCAATAAAATTTAAAATCCAACTCAAAATTTCCTTAAATACAAGTAGGGCTATTCAAAGTGAGAAAGGAAACGAACAGTGCAATGAACGGTTTATGTATGGCTTTTTGAATGCGTACTTTTTATTTTGTCGAAACTTGTAAATGTGCACTTGGCTTATTTATGTTGTTGTTTAGGTCATCAGCCGAAAGGCTGGTTTGTACCTATAGAGGTTTTACTAAGTAAAAAAGAGTAGTGAGGTGGTTTACTAGTGCCTTCTTCACTGAGTTGAAAGAGTATGCTTATCAGCATGCCAGGCCCTCCGAAAAGAATCATTTTCCACCCTGAAAATGACACCTTCACTTCATTCACCATAGGTTCTGGTTGTACAATGAAATTCATTACTCTCAGAGGAGATAACTGTGACTAGTGTCTTTGACACCTCTTCCTCTTCTGTTCTTAAACGCTTCAGTCCAATAATTAATTGGCTGACCATTTAATAAGAAACAGAACTATTTTTTGTAGCCTTGGAACCAACAGATCAAGTACAAATATTTTAACACTCAACCTGCCTGCAAAGGGCATAACTTTAATTATATCAATACGTATTATCATTTTTTTAATTCATAATTATTTAAAAAGTACATAATAAGCAATGTACATTAAGTGATTAAAAAACATACATTTTTAGTTGTTTTGATCTTTTCGTGTTACCTTAAAAATGAAATGTTTTTTTAAGTAACCAATACAAATTTTTCCACTATTTTATATACTTCTTTAAAAAGGTGAGGTAAAGTTAGTACAAAGTATGGATTTAATCATTTTTAAATTAGCGAGGCTGTGCAGTAATCGAGTAAGTAAGTTTTGTGAAATCTGGAAATTGTTATGATCATCTCATAATAAAATACCTGGAGTAAAAGTTTTAAATTTTTCTCAAACGCAATAGAGAATAAACTCTTTAATTGAATATGGAAAGTTTTTACATACAAAATTAGATTGATTTTTATAGTTTGAAATTGAATTTCGTTTTTAAGTATTTACAATACTTTCTTACGTTCACTCATAATTCTTCTCCACTGAAATGAAATGAAACTTTTTCAATACCTATTTAAAGTAAACTTTAATAACTCTAACAAAAGTTTAAGTGAATTATGTGACGTAATTATGGAGTGAACATTTTTATTTAAATTGTTTATAAAACTCTACTTACATTTTAAACTTTTAAACGGTTTCCGTATATACTCGTATTTATTCATCAATTTTCAATGAAACGGAGCGTACTTCTTCATTTATTTTATGTATTTCATTCAGGAATATTTAAAAATATTAGTGGCCTTATTAAATTACTTGAGGTAAAGGATATACGAGTGGCCAGTTATCCGTAATACAACAATATGACTATAATCCTTTGGTTTTGTAAGTAATGGTTCATAAATTACGCTGTTTTATTGTAGCTTGAAATATTTTGTTTATAGTTAAGTTTAGTTTAAGATTTAAGTTAGTAATAACATGTTGTAATCAATCTAGCCTAAGTAATTTATGAGTAAGTTGTATTTATTAGTTCGATTAAACGTCCTCTCTCTGGGGTCGTCAGCCTGAGTCTGTGCAAGAGTGCACCTAATTTGCACGTCGTGCGTATCCTCCTCATCTCATTGGCTCATGGTGTTGCTGATTGATAAAAATTGAACCGATTTTAGCGTGCACGCATTAGGGTTAAAAAACTGTAATTCATTAATCAAAATCATCTCGTGAGAACTCGGCTTTGGTTAGTTATAAAAAGTAGATGTCTATAAATAGATAAATACAAATAATAGATATATGCCCATAAAAAAGAGGTGGAATGTTAAATTATTTGTACTCAATCTGTTAGTTCCAGGGCTACAAAAATAGCTCTGTTTCTTATCACATGGTCAGCCAATTATATGACTGAATCATTTAACAACATAAGAGGCAGGTGTAAAATACACTAGTCAGAGTTATCTCCTCTGAAGTTAATGAATTCCATTATACAGCCAGACCCTGTGGTGAATAAAGTGAAGGTACTATTTTCAGAGTGTAAAATGTGTGCTTTTCAGAGAGTCTGGCGATCCAGAAGGGCGTCAGAGAACATTCTACAAAATTTCTTTCCTAGATAGTTTAACTTTTAAAGACCAATGAGGTTTTCTTTGCCTAAAAAAAATTTCACCAAATTTTCTAAATAAAGAATATTTCACTTCATTTATTTGGTCTACACAAAACTTCATTTATGTTTTACATTAAGCTTCACGCCCACCAAACTCGCCCTCCTCACCAGTTTGAGATCTACGCCAATATAGATGCCTATCCATTTCATCACATAAACTGCTCAGGTTATTAGAGTGTTTGGAAGATTTTAAATCAGTATACTTTCAAATCATAATTAAGAATCTAATCAAAGAGACCTTTGGCGTAGCAGTGGACTTATTCAAAGTTGGGTTGAAATAAAAATATTCTTGGATTTATCTTAGAATAAATACAAGATCTGTCTAAAATTAATAAAACAATTATTTAAAATGAATATAAATCGGTATTCGTTTACACGAGTGAAGATTCATTTACTGCAATGTAATTTACGGTACAGGTGATTTAGTGCAACATTTAAACTTGTTTACTTTGAAGGATCTTTTAGAAAGTTTGCAATCTATCTGTCGACTAGGGACTGAGTACTGGTAATGTCCAATAGGAACTAGTGTTCTATCGTGTGTATTTATTTAGTGGACACCGAATGTCGACAGGAGTACTGCAATTCCCTACACTGTTACAAACAAGCCAGCAGCTAGGGGACTCGAAACGGGAAGACTTCATTCAGTTTCTTGTTCTCTTGTACCCTGTCCTTCAAACGCTTTGGAGCGTTACATTCGGCGTCTCACGGTCTGTGCCTCCTCGTCCTCCGCCACTTCTTAACCCTTTATACCCTACCCGACCGACCAAATTAAACAACGAACATGGTAGCCAACTTAAACAAGTTAAATAACTCTAGTGTTTGAACAGCAGAACATTGTACAGAACTTTTTCAATTAGCCATTATAACGTAGTACATTTTTAAACAATCTGAAACTACCTCATACTTCAATCGGATGTTTAGTTTTTACATCAAATATGTACCAGTATTAATTGATATTTAAACATTATGTTACATGTTTTCTCAATTAGTCGACCATTATTGTTTGAAGTTCTAAAATACTATTATTCTTTATCCTTTGTTTTTAATAAAATAGATAATGGTTGAAATAATAATCTTTAGCAAATTTTCTTCAAACAGACTTAAATTTTACTCATTTTATTTCCTTCTTCAATGTTGTGTCCATAAAAAGTTATAACGATAAAATGGTCAACAATTTAGAACGATTTACCGTGTAATGGAACAATTTTAATGAAGGTTTTTACAGAAAATTTCAAATTAAAGTGCAGTCAACTCTCTGTATTCACGCATTCAGTATCGCGGATTTCATTTTCGCAATTCCTTTTTTGTTACCATTTTCACTATACTTGGTGAGCTCAATTCAATATTCGCGGTTTTTATCGAATGAAAAAGAATTCAAACGTTCAAAAAAGAGCTGTGGCATGAAAGAATTCAAGCATTCAAACTGTAAAATGTAAGATGTGCATTCGAAATAATTTTAGACGCTATGGATGCAGATGCTGAGCCAGATTTTGTCAAGTGTTGCCAACAATTTAACATAGCTGATTGTGTTTCATGCATTAAATCTTCTTTTGACGAACTGAAGCAGTCTACATCAATTTCTTGCCGGAAAAAGCTATATGACGTTACTGATTTAAGTAAGCATTAACGAAACCGGAAGTACAATTGCAAAAATCTTGTCCGTCGTGATTTATCGAGTGGTTAGTTAGATTAGTGATAAGTAACATGTCAATAAAATGTTCTGAACATCATTCCTGAATAACGTGCTTTTATTATGTTCATTTATAAATATAGTACCTACAAAACATCGAGTAGCTGGTTTTAAAACTGGCAACTTATAAGTTACATGTTTATATAAATAGCATATAAATATAGTATGTACACTACAGTATGTATGTACTACGTACAGGCATTCTTATTAATTAATTCAATTTTCGTATTCGTGGCAAATTTTCGGAACCAAATCCCCGTGAATACGGAGAGTTTACTGTACGTACTAAATTTCATCATTTTGAATACCTAATATCTATACAACATATATTGTATTTGAAGTAGTATTTTTGCTGCTTTTCGAGCTGTATTTTGAGAAAAACCAATTTTGATACGGGTTTCCTCAGAAAAAGATATAAGTATCAGCGAAACTAAGCGTTGGATAAAAAAACTTAATTACCTTTTGGTGTAGGCCTATTCAATTTACATATAGGTAAGGACATAATATACAAACCGACGAAGGAATCACTGAATTAGGGCGTGACTATAAAAAATTATCTTGGCACATTTTTAATGTCAATAAAAAAAATAGGCCATAAATAAAATACAAGTGAATATAGAAAAAATATTTCATTATTAATAGTTAAATTTACTTTCGGCTACTTTCGACATAATCAGTTTGATGATTGAAGCATCTGTCGTACTTTCCAATACACTCTTCATAAAATGTTGCCCCCAATGAATTAAATGAGTCTTTATGCTGTCTTAAAGCTCCTCATTATGTTTCTGGTGAATTTCATGCACCCGAGGTTCACAATTAATGCAGTTGATTGTTGTAAAACTTTATGAAGTTTGCGAAAAGCCAACCAAAACAAAAGAAGAGATGCGCTGACTTCTGTAATTCTTCTGATCCATGAAAACCCCTGTCCTCACAGTGCTGGTGCAACCCAACGACTTCTTAAGCAACTCCAATGAGACATTTCCGATCACCCGTCATACAGCCCCGACCTAGCACCGAGTGACATTTATCTTTTCCCTGAACTGAAGAAGTGGCTACGAGGACAGCTAAACTAATGAAAAACTTCAAGACAACGTCAAGACCATTTAATTTCATAGACGGCAACATTTTTTGAAAATCTTTTTGAAAAATTTATTCACATGTACGACAAATGCTTCAACCGTTTAGGTGATTATATTGAAAAGTAACCATGAGTATACGTAACTTTTAGTAATAAAATATGTTTTCTATATTCACTTATGACCCATCGGAGGTTGAAAAAAACGACCCTCGTATATATTGTGTACTAAAAAGAGAGTCTTCCGTTCCTTTGTTAAAAGCCCCTCCATCTATGCCTCAAAAGTTTGAACTTTCCAACCAAGATTTAAAGAAAAAATAACAGCTGTGGAAATGAGTTTCTGGAGATGGGTTTGTTAATTGCCTGTCCTGGATTGAGTTCAGAATGAAAAAATTTTAAATAATATAGACATAATTTTTATAAGCCTACTTGAGAAAATTGAAGGAAGACAATTCATCTGGTACGATCATAATGGTGACAAAGAATAATGTTGGAGAGCAGGTTGCCTTCTTTATTGACGAAGGAAACGAAGACGACTTAATTAGGAGTGGATGGATGGTGATGTGAGAACTATGAAGTGGAGAGAGTGTAAAAGGGTTACAATAATTATTATAATTATTATAATTACCCGTAACAGGTAGGTGGAGTGTTAAATTATTTGCATTCGAGCTGCTAGTTCCAGGGCTACAAAAAATAGTTCTGTTTTTTATCACATGGACAGCCAATTATATGACTGAACCGTTTAAGAACAGAAAAGGTAGAGTTGTAAAAGTTACTAATCAGAGTTATCTCCTCAGAGAGTAATAAATTTCATCATTATACGACCAGACCCTGTGGTGAATGAAGTGAAGGTGTTATTTGCAAAGTGGAAAGTGGTAGCTTTTCGGAGGGCCTGGCATGCTGATAAGCATACTTTTCCACTCAGTGAGGAAGGCAATGGTTAACCACCTCACTCCTCGTTCTACTTAGTAAACCCTCTAAAGGTTCAAACCAGTCTTTCGGCTGATGAACTAAATAAAAACAACACAACAATTATTCTAAGACTTATACACTTTTCTTTGGAATTGGGAATTGTTATCTTTATCAAGTTTTACGTTGAGCGACTGCACATTGTATTGAACTATACTTTAATTTCTGTATTCTTCTCTGTTTGTGCTCATTAATCCTACAATAACTTTTTCTCTCATGCTTCAATTCCTTGTTTTTTTAGTTAAGTACTATAAAAAAGTTACAGAAGTAGAATCCAATAAGTTAAAATGAATAGGTCATTCTCTGTTGCATGTATTTCTAAAAGAAAAGCTAGAGAAATTATATTAAAAAATGTAATATTTTTATCATGTATGTTGATTGTAATACAATTTTTTTATCTTTTTATACATGTGTTTGTAAACCGTTCTCATTTACTAGAATTAAGTACTTATATTACTAAGTTTCATAATTTTTCACTGTTTATTCTACATCAAGTAAAATAGTACCACTCAAAGTTTTTAAACCGTACAATTGAATTACCATATAAGTAGAACATACTATACAAAATGTAACAGTTTATTTAGTTTTTAATTTTTAAAAGAGCTATTTATTAGAATATTATGTAGCCTAGTAGTTATGTGTGGGTATAACATTTTCAAATAACTTGTATAATACATTTAGAACTGGCATAGTACAACGAGTTGTGTTTTATACCCAATATTTTTCACTCCCATTGAAAGTATTTTCACAATACTTCGCAGCCTATCTTTCACAACCGGTAATAACGTTTCACACGTCGGCATCACTTTCTTATTGATATAACCGTTTCCCTTTTTTACCAGTTGTCAAAATAAATGTTGATGAAGAAGTACATAATTGTGGAAAGAGAAAGATCACAGTAGTTAGCCGCTCGCTCACGGCTTCTGTTAAGAGACATAGAAAGGTATTTTTGTTTAGCTTCAACTTCACAGCATTTTATTACGTTGCATATTATGTTTCGTTCAGCGCTGTGAACAGTTCGTCCGCGTTTTCGAGAAACCGACATTTCCGTTTACGTTAACAAACCGTTATATTCATATAGATAATCTACAAAAGTTCCGCGATGTACTGTATGTCCTCTAAGCGTAGTTTACGTTGTTATGGTGGCGAACTGACACCAAAACAATCGGCATGCGCACTGATGATTTCCCCCCTTTGACATCTGTTAAAACCAAGGGCAAACTCGTGACTCGAGTAACTATATTGTCTAGAGTGGCATGTAATCAGGAGAAGTAAATTAAGCACTGCTTCGTTGTAGTGATAAGTCTAAAATTATTCAACACAAAAGAAAACGGTTAATTTAAATTATAATCACAAGGACTCTTAATTTTGATGTGATGTATTTATTAATGCTTTAGAAATTAATCAGCATAAGTTACGTTCACCTTACGACCTTACGAATTTGATTTTAATCAAATTAAGATTCAAACTTGGCCACCCGTGATGTTGAATAATGTTCACATCTCCCAGGCAAGAGTGGTGCGATATCTTGGCTTGTGCTGTTTGTGTACAATTATGGTAAAATCTGTAAATAGTATTCGATATTAAAAAGCCAGCGTGTTGCGGGATTTACACTGGTATTTTTCCTATGCTAGGCCGTAAGTAGTAGCTAACTTTCTCCTACTACATAAGTCTTTATCATACCACATTTGTCAAGTAATCACTAATTGGTCGTTTACATAAATATGCACATGCGGAACAAGATATTTCCGGTTTGAACAATGCATTTTGCAAAATTTTTAGTTTTAATGTCAACTCATTAATTGTATAAATAGGAGAAGAATTAGAAAAAAGTAGGCTCCATTTTTCTCCTGACAGAAATCAACATTTTGGTTCTTTACAATAATTATCTGGTAAATTTTTAAATAGTAAATTGTTTTTGAAACTTTACTGTGAAAGTGTGTTGTGTTTAAATCACGAAATCGCTTAAGAGAATGGCTGTCCCCAGGATTGAAGATCTTAGATCAAGGATGTACCTAGAATGTACAATGAAAAGGATCAACGTAACTTATGTTAGGTTTCAACAAAGAATAAAAGTTCAAAGTCTAACAAAACAAGTCTTGCTACAAAAAAAAAAACAAAAGATTTTAGAAATACCGTTGTTTTATTTGTTAAGTTGTATTAATTTATTTAAGTTTCTAGTTTTATTTGCCATGTTTTAAGCTTCTAGAGTAAGCAACTACCCCGTGCTTCTCGTTTGGTATGCCCAAACCACTAATCCTTTGACTAGAGAAGTTTTTTTTTGTTTTTTGTTTTTGGTTTCCCTAGCGTGCGTCTGTTCAATTCAGAACAATAAGCAACTCATGATGCAATGAGATATTTTTTTTTAACGTCCGACTATTCTGAAATTACTGCTAATGCAGACGGGCAATGAGACTAGGATGTATGTATGTAAATGTGCGTAAATGAGGTATAATCTTATACAGACTCAGGCCGGCCATTCCTGTGTGAGTATATTAAATTGGACCCTAACCTACAAAGTACACCAGTAACCACTGTCTAGTATTTAAAATTGTATAAAAATAACTATCTTAACTAGGATTTGACCCATGAACCTTCGTCTCCGAAAATCAGCTGTTGAGCAGCTGACTCGTGGCGATGACTTTACCTCAAGACCAACCCGGTTGGTCTATGTACGAGTAATTGAGAAAAATAATAATTATTAGAGCCATAAAAATTTTTGTTATTTATTTTATTATTATACCACATTAAAAATTTATTATATTTTCTGGTATGTCTTTAACATAAATTATATGTAGTCATAATCAGACCATTTCGGGAACACTTGGCATTGAACTTAGCGCGGCCATTTCATGGTACGGTTCAATAAAATTATCGTAAACGGCAAATTTACCAAAATCTTGAATATTTTCAAAATGGAAGTCATCAAAATCTTCCTTTTCAAATACTGCAAATATTGGTATACGATATACACTGTTGACTGTTTTAACAAAATCTCCAACGTTATAGTATTCCGGTAGACTTATGTCACTTATTAATGTATTAAATATTCTTGGATTGAAAAAATTTTTTGGATGGAATACTATAGCAGATTTTTCACTTGGTGTTTGTAAAAATAATCTTATTTTCTCACAATTAGGTTCGTGGAATACTGAATAAAGTCCTTTTTCAACAAAATGTAAAGTTATGCGACGTGGATCGACAAATGATCTAGTTGCCACAAATAATGGATTGTGAAACACATCTTTAAAGGTGACGTCATAGAACGGAAGTGGATCTGGATGGCGATTGTTGTAGTACCCAAAGAATGTAAATGGATTTGCATATGATCTACAATAATCACCATAACAAGGATTGTTCATGGATGACATGTAAGTGTCCACGATATTACGTTGATAGTTATTGGATATCCCTCTGATATCTGAAACATAAATCATAAATATATAGTATGTTTTTTAACCCAAATGTGTTTACGTTGCAATTTCTGTTCAATTTAAAATAATAAGCAACCCCAATGAGATGAGGATGATATGTATGACTTGCAATGAGGTGTAATCTTATACAGACTTAGGACGAACATTCCTAAGACGTAGTCTATGGTTAATTGAACCCCAACCTTCAAAGTACCCCGGTAACCACTGTCTATACCCCAACTAACTAAAGACTCCAGATGAAATCTAGCCAATAACAGCCAAGGTCAGGTGTGAGGTTGCCCCTTCGGTAAGTCACACTCTTTTCCACCGAACTCCAGCTGACTTTTTGTTTTTTGGGACCACAACGTGACAACGCAGGATACGATTAACGAAGTCAATTGGCTCTGTGCTGTGATCTAGGTCACTATGCTCTGCCTTCATCTGCAGTCTCTAGTTCGTTTAGGTATAGTATTCAAATCCGTATAAAGGTACCTTTACTATGATCTAAATCACGAAACCTCCGTCAGTTGTCAAACAACTGACTCGCGGCGACGGCTTTACCACTAGACCAACCTGGTGGGTTTTGTTCTTATTACAAACTCTTTTTATAAACTAATGTCCAAAATGTTTAATAATTAGTGACCCTTTTCAGGAATATACTTTGTAAAACATGTAATTTGTTTACAACAAAATCCCTTTCGTGAGACAACGCGTCAATGGCTGGAGGCAATTTTTAACGGCTTTGGGCCTACCTTTGGTTTATGGCAAAAACCATTACTGATTCCTGTATCTACTCTTTAATATAAATCGAATGACACTATTTTTGTTTTCAAATTCCGAATTTAATATCTTGACTTCCGGTTTTTGGTCATTTCCGGTCAAACCGAAACTTCAAACCAATCCAGGCCCACTAACTTTTTGTGTAGATTATGAATCCGAAAAGTGTTTGTTGCTATCTCTTGTAGTGTTTGATTTTGATTTCTTGACTTCCGGTTTTGGGCCACTTCTACTTTTTGTGTAAATTACGAATCCGAAGACCGTTTGTTGTTGCTATTTCTTGTAGTTTCTGACATCTCGGTGTGACGGACGGACAAAATAAAATGATTGATGACAATTTTTAAAAATAACACATTAAAATAAATGGGCTTTAAATCAAAAGATGCAAGTAATTAGTCTATCAGATATTACCCAACAATATTGTACATACATTTTTATTTTACTGAAACTTTTGTCCCTTTTTAAGGTTTTACAATATTTAGCACCATATGAACCACTTATTTACGATTACTTCTATACAACTACGCCTATTTTTAGTAAATATTTGAATGCAGTAAAACCTTCTCGATTAAATCATTCCTGTGGTGGTTTCAGTTTAAGGGGACTACCGCGTTGGCAAATTTAGTTCACGTTTACACGATTTTTTTACTAAAGGCCGTTCAAATTTATTTAAAGGTCGTTACAACTCATAAAAAAATATTAATTAAAAATATATATTCACTGTACTTTATAGCGCTTGAATAGAAAGAAATTTGAAACCAACGAAACTAAAACAAAATTTTAAAATAAAGTTCATTGAACCTCTAAGGTTTTAAAAATTAACCCCGATATTAAACGTATTTTTTGTAATAAAAGTAAAAATCGAAAGGTCAATTATTCCTTACTTATGTTTAAGTTATTTTCATTATTCCTTTTTTATACCTTATTTGTTTATTTGTAATCTGTTATTAGAATAAAATTAGAAAAATTGAAGTTAAGATGTAAAATTAATCACTTGTACATACCTTTTGGTGCTAAAACCACCGCAGCAACCACACAATTATAGTTCCTTTGAAGAAGGTCTCTTGGCCACTGGCGCCTGAGAGTTCACCACGGATTACTTTTTTTAATTTAAAATCAAAAGTCTAGTAAGTTTGTGGAAATGAAATAATTTTTATCTAATGCATTTTTTTTAATTTGTACGTTTTCTAATAGAAAACGTTTAAATTTTCACATTAAAATAAATGGGCTTGAAATCAAAAAAGTCAAGGGGCTAGTTTCAGTTTTAAGCGGACTACTGCGTTCACAAATTTATTTCAATTTAATTTATTTAATATATAAATATTATGAGTATTAAAATTTTTTTTACTTTGCATCCATGAACATTTTATTGTCATGTTACGGATTTTAAGTTTTGATATTACAAAAAAAACAGTTACCTACTAAAATGTTCTACAATTTAAAACAACCATTAGAAGTTTTTATATTTTGTATAGTTCATACAGAATACCTCCATTCTTTTATCAATTCTGTTAAAATAAATGTAAAATGCAATTTTAAACTTACTAAAAACAGAGATGGTGCTGATAGGTAAACGGGTCAAATTTTGTCTTCCGGTGTTTGCCGCTGCTACTATAGCAATAAAAGCAATATTTAATACCAGCCGCATCATTTAAACAAGTAATGAAAAACAAATAAAATTTTATAAAAAAGAAACGTGAATTAATTTTACAGTTCAGTGTCTGGTCTTAAATAGAATCCTTGTACCCTACAGCGCTATTTAATATTCTTCTACAAATTGACTTGTTTACATCAAACGTTCAGTGTAATTAATTGGATTGGCGTTCTTAAATGGTTCTTTTTATCATTACTAATTTCTGATGATAAACAAACATCCAAACAGACAAGAAACTGTTTTGATATAATTAATGATTTATTTACATAAATAAATCAGTCGACGCTTGTCTTTACCAGGTTCTTCAAAACTATTACTATAATATACAAACACTATATAAACCAGTTTGGTCTTACGTCCAAATACTTGGCTCAGTAAAATTCAGTAATCTTAAACATCTATCTACTGACGTTCCAGTCAAAATGGCTACATCTTATAGCTCCATATTTCGTAAACAGTGACACCCTACATTCTGATTTGAAAATGACTTAAGTCTATAATATAACAAGTTCTTTACAAAATTACAACTAAACAAACCTTCTTATTCCAGAATTCCACCGCTTCACCTTTTTGAAAATTTAGACTGCTTATAACAAACAGGTGGAATGTCAAATTATTTACATTCAATCTGTTCGTTGCAGGGCTAAAATAAATAGTTCTGTTTCTTATCACATAGTCAGCCAATTAAATGACTGAATCATTTAAAAACAGAAGAGGTAGAAGTGTAAAAGACACTAATCAGAGTTATCTCTTTTGAAAGTAATGAATTTCATTATACAGCCACCCACTGTGGAGAATGAAGTGAAAGTGTCATTTGCAGAGTGGAAAATACGTGCTTTTCAGAGGGCCCGGCATACTGATAAGCGTACTTTTCCATTCAGTGAGGAAGGCTATGGTAAACCACCTCACTACTCGTTTTACTTAGTAAAACCTCTACAGGTTCAAACCAGCCTTTCTGCTGATGACCTAAACAACAACGAAAATTTAGTGTGATGTTAAAAAAAAGATGGAATAGAATAGAGACCATCTCTAAGCTTTCATACACTAGAATCAGTGGAATAAATATAACCACAACGTAAATAAACTATTTATATAAAGGCTATAATTTTTTTTTAAATTTTATTTGTTAAAAATATTAATAAGCCGCGAGATTGGTCAAAGAATAAGTAAGAAGTCTTATACCGTTTGAGAAGCGCTTTCGTAGCTTTACCACGTACATTGTCAGCATGTTATAATATTTTTAATCTTAGACGTACAGGTAGCCTAAATTTTCTCAGCGGTATTAACCTCCTCTTTATGTCATGATAATTACAAGAAATAAATTTATCTAACAATTTTATAATTTCAATCAACTAAATCCACCGGGTTGGTCTAGTGGTAAAGTCGTCGCCGCGAGTCAGCTGTTTAATGTTGCTTTTAGAATTTTTGGTTCGAATCCTAGTAGCCTAAAGGTAATTACTCTTAAAATATATAATCATGCGAGGATTTACAGCCCCAGCCGTATCTCGCTTCCTAAGCACCACCTCTGTTTGTCTTGCCAGTCACCATCGGAAAGCCGCCGCAAAGACATTGCCTCCTGCACACCAGGCAACCATCTCACCTCCGGCCTAGCTCTTCTTCTTCTACCGGCTGTCGTCCACTCCCATATCTTCTTTGGCCACCTACCATCCTCTATCCTCTGCAAATGCCCAAATAATAATTACTATAATCCGTATAAATACTTTTATACCGTTTTAAATGCTAGACAGTGGTACTTAGATGGTTGGTAGTTCAATTAACCATAATATCTCAGGAATGATCGGCCTGAAACTGAACAAGACCGCCTCATTTACACGTCAACAATATCATCCTTACTTCATTGGGTTATGGGGTGCTTATTGTTCTTAAATTGACCAGATGGCAACGTACACAGGTTACAGATTAAAAAAAATTTACTAAGTCAGTTCTGCCTAGCTAATGCATATAACTGATTGCATTATAATTTGTTTATTTTTAATTTATGTAATACGTAAAACTTTTCCAAATATCAAGTTCTATATTTTTGTTATTAGTTTCTAATATTTCCGAATTATGTTTTTTTTTTTTTTTTTTTTTTTTGTTATTTATTTAACGTCGCATCAACATCAAGGTCGTTAGCGACGACGTTGGGGTGTAACTGTGTGTAATGAGGATGAAATGATTTTTTGTAACGTATGAAAAAATGCCATGCCCGAGTGGGATTCGAACCCAAGACCGCGTGATGAGAGGCGAGCACGTTACCAACATCGCCAACGCGGCCGGCGAATTATGTTTTGTACTGCTTATTGTGTGTTTTAACTACTTTTCTTATGATGTATTAACAATTAAATTAATTGTTCTCAGGTTGTGCTTCTCCCCTTCCCCTTCTAATTCATACTGATGTGAACAAAATTCTTCTTTCGATTACTAATTGGTTTTCTTTGTAAAGTCAAGATTTTGCTTTAAAATAAAATTGTAAGGCTGTGTGAGAAATTAAACGCTTTAAGTTTAGTCAGCAGAAACTTGTTAGTTATGATTATTTTATTTATATCAAATTGTTTTATTGAAACAAAATTTTACTTCTACTAAATTACATTCATAATATTTAGCCTATAAAGAATTTTTATTTTATGACAAAAAGTGACAAAATATTTTTCTAACATACAAAGCAACGTATTTTCCTTTATATTCATTCAGTGCATTCTACTATTTGTGCCGATAGCACAATTTAACAGAAGGGTCCACGCTATAGTTTAAGTAAGTTGGATACGAAACGTTGTTTTACTTGAAATCGAGTTTCTCAAAGTCGTTTTAGACACCTGTTTCAGACACTCACTTTTCTCTACACTTCAAACACAACACCTGTTTTTCTACCGTTAATTACCAATCTTGATTAAATCATATCAACTAAAAAATACTGTATAAACGCAATGGTGTTTCATCATCAGGAAAGAAAAAGTGACGAATTACTGAAATTATATTTTTATAATAAAAGGGGATTTTAAAAGTGTATCCGCATTAAAAATTCTTTGAATTTTTTACAATATAAAGAAAATTTTGACATAATAATAATTTAACTGTAGATTAAAAATTATACCATTTTTTGCAAGTTTCTAATAAAAATCTACATTTTCGTTAGTATTTGGTGTTAATGAACTTAGTTTACATCAATTCACTTAAATAAAATTCTCTACGGCCATCTCCGTAGCGTACTGGTTAGCATGCTAAGCTAAAAAGTGGAATGAAATAAAGGATACGATTCTGAGATAGGGTCTTGAAATGATTACATTTTCAAACTTGCCTATTCATACTTCACCAAACTGTTGGTGCGATTGTAGATATTAAAATAAAAAATTATTTAAAATCTCGTCTTTACGTTTAAAATTACGTTGTAAAATCTCGTTTAAAATTTACGAGTATGTTGAACACAACAATTTAGATCAAACCTGAAAGTTGTGTTGATCGCCCATATTTTTGGTGTTTAGTCTCGATTTGTTAAAAACTCCGTGAGATCCTGTTCTGGAACCTAATTTCTAATGATACTAAATTTCTTTAGTTACTAAAGAGCAGAAATTAAAATAAAATTTACCAATAGCTGTAATTCGATAGCGAAATGTTTGTAGATGGTCTACATTACCTTTTTTTCTTTTAACTAGGTAGTGGATATCCTGACGGTGTCTCCGTTTTCTTGCGAGACATCTAGTATAAAAGATGACGATTTTGGTGAAGGTGAATGTAATCTCACTGACAGATAAAACTCTACTTGACGTCTTGATTTATTTTGTCCTATTTAAAGATTATTTAAAATGTTGAACTTTAACATCTTTTGACAGTAGGCTAGAATATGTTTGTTACATTACATCTAATGTAACCTTAAGGACACAAATTGTAACTTTTACTGTTAATTTTTCTTATACTTATTTTATAAATAGAAATTAGAAGCCTCAGAAGGGTGCATTAAATAAATTTGTTTAATGCTTAACGTGGTTTTACTACTCCTTATATTACATTTTATAAGTAAGTTTATAATTTGAAAAATCCTAAAGCCTAAAACGTTTCCGTATTATCACTCCCAGCAAAGGTACTAAAATTTTATTTATTAGTTGTTTAAAGTTGTTACACCGTTTTTTCCTTGTAAAAGCTAGTGGCCGAAATTAAGATGCGTTGCTTTTGCCTGGAGCAGCACTGATGCTAGTGTAAGTTGCCAGCTGTAAATACTTTTTTTTTATTATTCCTAATGTGTGTACATTGCAATCTGTTCTATTCAGAACAATAAGCAACCCCATGACCCAATGAGATGAGGATGATGTGTATGACGTGTACATGAGGTGTAGTCTTGTACTGACCCAGGCCGACCATTCCAGAAAGAGTATGGTTAATTGAACCCCAACCAACAAAGTACACCTGTAACCACTATGTAGCATTCAAATCCGTATAAA
This sequence comes from Catonia carolina, assembly GCA_035578175.1. Classification (NCBI taxonomy): domain Eukaryota; kingdom Metazoa; phylum Arthropoda; class Insecta; order Hemiptera; family Achilidae; genus Catonia; species Catonia carolina. The sequence goes on from JAQMRL010000008.1 coordinate 23,818,675, forward strand.
AGTAACTACCTTTACTAGGACTTGAACCAGGAACCTTCGTCTCCGAAAAGCAGTTATTAAACAGCTGACTCGCAGTGACGACTTTACCTCTAGACCAACCCGGTGGGTACGTAAATACTTAGTGAGGCTATATAACAAAAACATTGTATCAGCTTATTCTTTGGGTGTTTTCTTCTATCGGAGGTTGGCGATGTAACTAATTTCGCAAGGTTTTTAGTCAAGACGTTCATAGTCTTTCTACGCTCCTCTCTTCTATTTTCCATTTTTAATCAATTGGAGCAGATGGTATTTCTCTCCACACGCACTACTATTTTTTTCACAGTACTGTAATTTTCATCTCTTGGTTGTATTAATTAGTTCTTTATGCATCCGATGCAAGACTTCCCTGTTTATATTTTTCTCCGTGCACATTATCCTTAATACACGTCAATATATCCATAATATTCAAAAGCTAGAATTTTTTCTCTTTTTTGTTTCCTAAGACTTCAAGCCTCCATTTCATATAAAATAACAGAAAATATGTATTATACAACCAGAAAATCCGATTCCTAATTAGGATAGGGTGAAGACAAGTGTCCGGCTTCTAAACTCCGGAACCTCTGACTAAAGGAGGGGAATATACAATAGAATAACTTTGATCGTCCAGGTTGGGTGTTAAGCTATGGACCAACGACTCAAATATGAAAATTTTCCGTAATGGAAACTAACAGTATACTACAGATAGGATTGGATTTATGGAAAGAGAACCCGCTGAAAATAGAATCAAAAAGAATCAAGAAAATGGATGAGTTTAAGATTATTTTTATGAAATATATATAGACAATAATACTTATCTTCTAAAATAAATCTTGATAAGTAATATATACAGTAAACAAATAAGAAGCAGGCCCAGGCTAGATTGTTTGATGTGATCGCATGGAAAATAAAGTGTCAGTGAGAATTAGAAACTGGAGGGCTGCAACGTTGGGTAATTATGTCAGGCGAAATAACCTAACGATCGCATTGAGTTGTAGCGAAGCACAAGAAGTTGTACTAATGAAGAAGAAGCCTTCTTGTCTTAGGTAATACTCATAGACTTATACACCAATTTTTAGAACTGTAACTCATAGAGAAGGGATAAAAATAATATGTATTTCTTTAGAAAATTAACCCCTCCCGTTAATTCAACCCCGTAGACGCAAGTGGTAGAAATGTAAATTCTTTAGCTTTTTTACTCAATCCCAAAGGATATAAAACAAAAGATATGAATATCAAAGAAACCCAATCAATGTACCGAATTTCAGTTCTCTGTATGATCAAGACGTGAGAATTAGTTAGTGAAACGGTCAATCACTCAGTGATTCTTACATTATTATATCTACATATTTAATGCATTTACCGATGTAGTATTAAATTTGCTATATCAAATATCCATCACCAAATCTTCACGACTCCCACTACAACCTGATATCATTTATTTTATTACACCTTACAAATTATTTTAAGTAGGAAGTAGTGTTTTAAACTAAAAAGTACTTCTCTTTCCTGTTAACACTATTTCAAGGGTCTGTCACCTTTTACTAAGAATTGTTTTAGATGGAATGGAATTCTAAATAAATACACTCCTTTTAAACATTCTGTGCACAGAACCAGTCGAGAAATCAAATAAAGAAAAGTTTCTTTAAAGTGTCTACAATTTAATTTTCTTAGAAACACGGAATTAAATTTATTTAGTATTACATTCGAACAAATATAGTTTTTGTTTTGTTTCTTAATACGTTGTCTTTCGATCGGACTTTCGAATGTATTTTATAATAAAACCAACTGTCTATAACAGGCAGGTGGAGTATTAAATTATTTGCATTCGATCTGCTAGTTCTAGGGCTACAAAAAGAGTTCTGTTTCTTATTACATGGTCAGCCAATTATATGAATGAAGCATTTAAGAACAAAATAGTTAGAGGTGTAAAAGGTACTAGTCACAGTTATCTCCTCTGAAAGTAATGAATTCCGTTATACAGCCAATCCCTGTGGTGAATGAATTGAAAGTGACATTTGCAGGATAGAAACTAAATGCTTTTCGGAGGGCTCAGTGAAGAAGGCAATAGTAAACCACCTCACGCCTAGTTTTACTTAGTAAAGCCTCTAAGGGTTCAAACCATCCTTTCGGCTGTTGACCCAAACAACCTGAACAAAAATAAAGATAAATTATTTATAAAATTCACATTTCGAATTACAAACGATACCAAATGTTTAAACACACCGTATTTATCCAAATATAAGGCGACCCTTAAAATTTTAATTAAAATTCTAGGGAAAAAACATAGCCAATTAGGTATATAATAAACAGTAAAGGTTGGAATACACTCTTAACTTTATTGAACTCCAAATTTATATTTGTGATTATGATATGCTGAACAAAAATAATGAAGGCGATTGACTAATTTTTTAATGTTGATTGTTTAATTAAAAATGAAATTAACTTTACATTATATAAACGAAACACGATATACAAAACAAACTTCATATTTTCAAACTTCTTTTAAGCTTCACAAACATCTTCAACTCCATTCTCATCGTCTTCACTACTTCAATAATAGAAACCTCCACACTTTCATCCTATAAAATATCATCCTCTGAGCCATCCATCTGTAGTGCTACATCGAAATGGAGCACTTCTTGGAGCCGAGGGCAACACTACCACTATATACCTTGCTGAAAGCGGTTTTTACCCACTCGCACATCAATCTGACTAAAAGCTTTTTTATTCTTGTTGGTGTGTAGCATTTATCTTCCGTTCTCATCCACTCCTCGTATAATTTTCTTAGATGGTCTTTAAATGGCTTATTGACTACGACATCCAAAAATTGGAGCTTGGAGGTCATCCCTTCTGGTATGATGACCAAGTCAGTATTATGCCTTTGCAATTTTCCTTTAACCTTTTCAGTGAGATGCCGTAAAAATGTTGGTCAATAGATAAACTAACCAAATGAAATAATGGTACAAAAAATTGTAGAAGTTCACTTTAAACTACGTAGACTAAACAACAATTACAACATACACAACGGTACTAAAACAACGAATAATTACAGATAGTAAAAAACGCACTTTATTAGACAAACTACCGAAGGCTACTAATACGGTAGGCCAATGCGAAAGATTACCCTGAGGTGAGGATTATGGGAAGCCATGAGCTCTAGAATCTCCTATAAACCATTCTATAAACAAGACAGATCTACGCTTCGTTATCTTTTTCTTAGAAATCTTCCATGCATCAACGTAAATGACATCTCTCCTCTTTGAACAAATTTGGGTTCTAGGCAGTCCTACAGCCCATTCTACCCACAAAACGGGTAGTAATGTTTTTCTAAGACATTGTTTCAATAGATATCATTTAGTTTATCGCATAAATGTCCTTTCCCAGTACAATCATGAGATACTACTTTTACTATAGGTCTAACAACATTTTAAAATCTGTTATTTTTTACATCTTCGTTATGGCTTATGTAAATATTCGAATACAAAGCGACCTCTAATTTTTAAGGAGAAATCTCGGAAAAACCTCGCCTTATATTCGGGTAAATACGGTAGGTTATAATGTTCATTTACTTGGCAAGTGAAATTTGTGTAAATATTTCAAATTGGATCAGATGTTTACTCAATAATTTCATGTAATCTAAAAATGGCATTACTATGATATAGCTATCATTTCATAAAATTAATATTATTGATAAATAAACCGATAAGTTTCAGGAACATTAATGTACACATCATCGAATCTGCTGACAGCAATACTCATGAGCATGACAGATTTTAGACAGTTGTACCCCACGGACCTACCTTCACAGTCATAAATAAACATAACATTATACGTATATGTATAGAACAACGGATTTGTGTTGAGTGACATAACAATTTTATTTTATTGCGTTTACCTCTAAATTTTCAGATCCATTATTTAAAACTGAAAAATGTTGAGCTGTCAGATTTCCTTTGTAGGTCTATCATATAAAAATCACCTGTCATTATAAATTGTACGTTGTTTACAGTTGTTGGTTTTTGTTTTTTCTCATCATGTATATCTTGGTATTTTTTGTACAGAAGTTGGAAAATTTATGAAGCAACAACTTCTTTAAAAAATATATCTTCTCTGAAGATTTGTAAAAAAGTTGTAGTAGTCATAACATTGCAAGTTTCGTTGTATAAAAAAATTATTTCATCCAAAGAAATTTAATTAAAATTTTCTCTGATATAATTTTTTTCATGTTCAAATACATGATTACCATTACACAAAAGATTTCAAAACATAATTCTTAATATTAAATTTTCCCATAACAGGTAGGCAGTGTTAAATTATATTTTCACTCGATCTGATAGTTCCAGGGCTGCAAAAAGTAATGCTGTTTCTTATCATATGGTCAGCCAATTATATGACTAAAGCATTTAAGAACAAAAAAGGTAGAGATGTAAAAAACACTAGTCAGAGTTATCTCCCCTGAGATTCAATAATTTCATCATATAGCCAGACCCTATGATAAATGAAGTGAAGATGTCATTTGCAGGGTGTAAATTAGATGGTTTTCAGAGAGCTTTGAATTCTGATAAGCATACTTTTCCACTCAATGAGGAAGGCAATTTGTAAACCACCTCACACCTCATTTTACTTAGTAAAGCATCTAGAGTTCCAAGACAGTCTTTCGGCTGATGACCTAAACAACAATGTTAAATACGACGCTCGCATTGATTTTAGTGCACCTGTAATAACTGCGGTGGGATCGGAAAAAATCATCTATAGTTCAGCCGTTCTAAGTTTGCTCCTAATGTAAACAAATAATGACGTCACTGAGCATGCGCATTATATCTAAATGTGTACACGCTGATTAAAAAGTAACAACTAAATACTTTCAAAAGTATTTAAATACAAAATACTTTTAAAAGTATTTTTCTAAATTAAATTGTTAGGCCTACATCATATCACGACTGATGTTTTTAGTACTTTAAGTACTTAAAATTTAAAAAATAGATAACTTAATAGGAATACGACATCCATAAAGTCACGGACTCTAGCGTGCACCCTGTAGTAGCTGGTTTTGGTTTGTTGACAGTAGGAGCAAACTTAGAGCGGCTGACTATACAGTGACTTACCCGTGACGAATGGATACTGGTCATCCCCGTTAACAAAAACAGCGCATCAGGTGGTGACCTAGGACGAATCAACGCCAATTATTATTTCGAAAACCAACAGTTACCACAGAAAAATAACAAAATTGTTCAAAAAGCTTATGATTTCACTAAAAGAAATACAAGTAAGTCGTCAAATTTAATATTAACTAGGTTATTTAAATTTTGTTAACTAGCCTGGTCATTAGCTGTTATAGTGGGTTATGAAAAGAAGGTTTTAACTTGCTGTATAAAATTTTCAGACTCTACCTGAGAATCTAACACTCTTCTCCTCTGTATTGTTGTGGAATAGCAAACGTTAAACCACGCAGTTGGCCAGTGAAAATTTTATATTGAAACACTGCATAAATAAATGTATATGCGACTAGGGTACACCCTCCGAAGTTTCTTATATCCTAACCATATGCCAGACGAAGAGTAAAATGAATTGGTTCAGTTTTGGATGAGTTGGAAAAAGATGGGATGCCAAGAGAGCAATGGAGAAGCGATGGTTCGGCTGTAGAGAGATATGGAGAGAAATATTGTTTTGGGCCCGTACCGAGATAACTTAAAAGAGGGACAAAGATGATGATGATATTGATTTTTGTCATTTTAGTGGTCAATAGAAAATGAATTTGAATAATTTATTACATTGTTACTATAAATAAATTATTACTTTCCTTGTTGTAAGAATTCTTTAATAAAATATTTAATTGAGTAAAGTAATGATAAGTCTACACAGGTCTGTTAATAACATTATCTGGTTCAAACGCGTGGTAGTTTTTATTCTGGTAGGAAATTCATGAAAGTAATCCTCATTATTATCGTTAAGGGAATGGATGAAATCCCTTAGGAAGGGAATGAAATCAAAGAATTTAATAAAAGACAAAGACAAAGTTATGAGTCATCTACACGTTTCAGGTTTGTGCTATGTACAAATATATTGTGACACTTATCTCTAAAGGTTCGTTTCGGGATCTGGTTAAATTAAATAATTAACAAACTATCGTTTGAAATCACAAACAAATATTTATTAAGCACTATAAATTACAATGACTACAATTAAATTACTTATAAATAACCAACTAATTACAATAAATTTATAACGTAAACTTAAGGAATTACAAGGTTATTTTTCATTAAATTAAGTCCTACTTAAACTAAGTCCTACTTACAAAGTTAAAAACGATTATACGGGTTTACATCTACGCTGAATTTCTTCGCAGACGTACTCCTACTCTGTATAACTCACTCGCAGATAAAAACTCATCGATGGGAGATCAGAGACTAGAACTCAACTTCAAAACGGCATGCTCCTTATATAGACGAAGCTATGGAAGTCACGAAAAGGACAGAGATTTTCTATATTTTTTTTTAACGTTAATTTTATTTAGAAACTATACAGTACAGTATAACCATCCAAAAGCTTAACTAAATTTTGAAAAAACAAATAACTTGATAAATAAACAGAAATATTTTTTTAAAGAATACATCCCAGTGGATAATTCAAAAGTATAGTGGATTTCAAAAAATAAATTAATAAAAATATAGAACAATTAGATCAATAGATCTCTACTCCATTTTCTTCGTAGGCGTCGGTGTGGTAAGTTTCGTCTTGACATTTGCTGTATTAGGGGATTGATGTGATCTGTTAATTTCCTGTTAAATTTGGAATATTTTATTTTAGCAGTTTCTGTTACAAAAGGGATTTTCAAATCGGAATGCAATGTTAAATTTGTTACGTAATATGGGGCGTTCGTTATCATCCGAAGTATTTTTGACTGATGAGTTTGAATTTTTTGAATGTGAGTTTTCTTTGCGGTCCCAAAAATTTCAATACCGTAATTCCATATCGGTCGTAAATAGGTTTTGTATGTTAATAATTTAAATTTTAATGATAGAGTTGATTTTCTGTTGATGAATTTTGAAAGTAATTTTGTACGGTTATTTAGTTGCAAACGTTTTGTTTTGATATGATATCCCCAAGTCAGTCTACGGTCTAAATGGAGGCCCAGATATCGAACTTTATTTTCTTGCGGTATCTCATTGTTATCCAGGTAAACAGTTGGACAAGTTCTTCTTCTTAAAGTAAAAGTCACTTGCACAGATTTCAGCGGGTTAACTTTCATTCTCCAGTTTTTGAGCCATGTAGATACCTCATACAAGTGATTTTGGATGTTCATCGAAGTTTCTTCTGGAGATTCACTGCTGCATAACAGAACGGTATCATCTGCGTACGCTGCTACTGTCGTGAAGTCATTTTCCGGGAAGTCAGACGTAAATATGGAGTACAAAGCAGGAGATAATATGGACCCTTGAGGAACTCCTGCTTCGATATGCCAGATATTAGAATATTCCAAACCATGGCGCACAACAAAATATCTATCCTCTAAAAATGATCTCAGAATTCCATAATATGTATCAGAAAAAATAGATTTTAATTTATACAAAAGCCCGGGATGCCAAACCTTATCGAACGCCGAACTAATATCCAGAAATACAGCCGATGTGTATAATTTTTGTTCTAACCCTACAGAAATTAAATCAACCACTCTGTGCAGCTGATGAGTTGTTGAATGCTGCCTTCTGAATCCAAACTGATAATTTGGAGTTGTAGCTTCAATTATCGACGAAAGTCGATCTAACAAAATTCGTTCAAAAAGTTTAGACACGACTGAAAGAAGGCTAATGGGCCGGTAAGAGCATACACAGTGAGATGGTTTTTCCGGCTTCTGAAATAAAACAATAGTTGACAATTTCCATTGTAAAGGAAAATGCGCAGTTCTGAGAATAGCATTAAATATGTTTCGTATAAAAATTATCCCTCTTTCTGGTAACTCCTTTAATATCTCTGCAGTTATCAAATCCAGACCTGGTGACTTGTGCAATGGAAGACGTTTAATTTTCTATATAATAATAAAAATAGAAGTTTTTACAAAACGTAAACAACTCATTACAATATTGAATAGAATGGTTACAAAAAGAGCCAATTATCTAAATAGATACCCGACTCCTTTAGGTAGGCGTACAACAATAGGCTACCCTGTACTATACATGAACATTTGTGCGTTATATTTCTATTTCCTAGAAACCGTATTTATTTTTTCTACTAACTATTATTATTTACATTAACACCTCTTAAATCTCGGTCCTTCTCGAGAATTGTCGAACACACGTTCCCTTTAGATACTGACACAATATTTTTATGAAACCAGTTCAATGGAATCATCACTTTTGAATTAAAGATTCCTGGTTCTAAGTCTGTATTTATTAGTTTAACCATCAAAAAGTAAGAAAAATTGGGTGGGTAGATTCGGCAGCTTAACAAAATCTGTCTTCCTATAATCACCATATCCCATTATCATAACAATCACGATTACGAATGTATGTTGACTGTCAAAGTAACGTGCTGTTGCCATACTTCACCCATTCTTTCAACGTAGATTTCTGTAAGAATATTAATTGACCTTGCTCACCAATTTTGTTTGGTAATTCTGATCAACAATGTGAATATAATATATATTGTGACAATATCTAAAGGTAAAGTGTTTGTTCCAGAATTTTCTAACAAGACTGAGTTTGTAAAAGCGTTAATGTAAATAATAATAGTTGATAAATCGAGTTATTTCCAAGAAATATAGTGTATAAATGGTTATTATAGGCCTATTGTTGTGATAGCTACCTTAGAAGGGTCCGTGTATATTTAAAAAATTTGTTTTTTTTATGGTGGTGTATTGTGATTCAACTATAATGTGTTTATGTACCTTTTGTTAAAAGACATCCAGAACCTGACAGAAAGACTTTGAATTTTTGTTATTCTTAATCCAGTAATTTTGATGAGTCAGGTATGTAAGGTTTAGCGGCCGTCTTGAAGTCCGTCAGTTTTGAGTTGTCACAGAGAGTGAATTAATTGTGTATCACGTCACAGTTCGCGTTTTGGAAAAGGTCTAAACGTGTATTGTAGACATCTTGTAATTGGCTATAAGTACAATTATCTTTGTACATTTTCTACAATAATTACATGAAGTTGTTTCTTTTATTCTTTTGTTTTTAATTTAATGTCAGAAAAAAATGTTCGTTTTTAATGGGTTGTTTAAATATAAATAATTTTAAATGTAAATGTCATATAATTTATAAAAATCTTTTTTCATCTGGTTTTTTGTCAATGAAAAAGCAAACTGCAAAATTTAATGGACAATTAATTAGTTGAATTGTGAATACGAACACTGTACACTATTAAGAATTAATTTGTAATCAATTAGTTTTGGTTTAATGTTTGGCTACTCTGGTCAGCCTCATTTTTGCGTTCTGTGCAGTAGTATAATCTTCCCATTTCCTACCACAAATTTTTAACGTCATATATACAATTCATATTATTTTACGTGGCAACGAATGTATTTATTCATTCATTCGTTATTTTTGTGATTACTTTTATTTTAGCTGTTCTCAAAGAGCTACAGTTGTGAAATGTGTCACGCGTATTATGTACCTATATAAATAAATATGTATAGGAAACATAATTAGGACTCTTTCCCTAGAGGATATAAAGGGGCCAACTACCCTTCGGAAATAAATACTATTTCTATAACCTCCAAAAGGGTAGAGTTCTAAAACTCAGCTCGCATGTTCTAATATTAATAGTAACTTTTATTTATCTACTGATATTTTCAAACCCAACTTTGATATAAACTTTCCGGAGTCACACAACAACGGCGATGAGGTTTTTTCCGAAGGGCGAAAGGATTTTCTCCGTTGTATAAAATAAGAAATGAAAATGTAAAGTTGAATTTGGATATCTTTGACTTAAATGAGAAAACAAAAGAATATTTTGAAGGTTGGAGACAGCACATGGAAAGGGTGTCAGCTTAAATGATACCTCTACAAGTCCGTTGTTATTCTCGGAAGGGGAAAAGAGACTTTAGCAGACCTAAGAAGAGATGGAGGGAAACACAGTACGTGAGTTCGGAACAGACGTACGTCTTCTACACTGTGAAGAAGAAGAAACAGAAGATAGGTCTGTATGTTTTTTTTTTTTGCTTTTAGTTGTCTTCGGGAACTATATAGTACATTATTGAAAACCACCCAATTTGGTTACTGCTTTTTGCGGTATTTTTGACGTGGATTAGGCATGAGTTTGAACAGAGATCCCCAGCAGAGTTTGTTCACAAATGCCTATCAGCTGGTCACCATACAATCTCATTTGCCCAACCGGTGTCACTTAACAAATAATAGCGCCTTTCTACAAGCTGACTGTTTAGGCTGGCCCGAAGGCCATATTTTTGTATTATATATTTTTTGCTGTTTAATTTTTAATTTCCTTAAATCAACTAAAAAGCTTAAACTTTATGTAAGAAAATTGTCTTATCTTTCCATTAATCACTGCGCAGAAGACATAAAAATATTTAAAATACTGTACAAAAATCGTAAATATTTTGTATTTATTTAAATATTCTCTAATACTCTCAATATTTTAAAATTATTATAATGTAAAGAAAAATAATAACTAATTAACATTTCCTTTGTAAAAAATACGGAAAAGAAAAATGACAATCAGCTTTTCTGAGTGTTTCTAATTATATAGTGTAGCTATATTTTTATTCCATATTAAGAGAGAGAATTTTTGAATGAAAAATATACTTTCGTATTTTGTTTAATTAACGTTTCATGTAAAAATCTTTGTGTTTTTCTTATAGCTAAGAGTAAATGTGTATAAAATAAAGAGAATTTTATTTTTATTTTCCATGATTTATGATATAAATATATACATTTAAACTCTAGCTTTTATTATATTTTTGTTTTGCTTTTTAAATTCAGTAGTGGCATTCAAAAATTTAAATTTATTCTAAAAATTTCAACAGCTAATGCATCGCTGATTTATAAAAAACATTTTTTTAATTCGTGCAACTTTTTAATAAAACATTTTATTTTTATAACTTCAGTAAATTTTATTTTATTTTTCAAAGTTCAGTGTAGGTAGAAAAACCATTTTTCATATACTTACTAAGAATGTAGTTTTTTAAAAATTGTACATGTGTGAAAAAGTACATTTTATTTTACTGGTAATTAAAATCAGAGTTTAATTTTATTTTTATAAACGTAGAGTATTTATCGTGAAAATTATGTTCTATAACCGCTATAGACAAAAACACAAAATCGTATTGAGAATTAATTCTATGCTGTTGTATGATCGTTTAATCCTGGTACATTTAGATTTCAGTTACTCTCAGAATTTATTTTGTAAACATTCTCACTCGCAGTCAGGCAGAGATGTTCATTGTCACCAGTCCTTTTTAAAATATTTATTAATTATTACGTTCATAAAAACTGTCTAGAAAGAATGCAAGTTTGGGTGTTCGCAATGGAAATAAAAATGTCTACACTCTTTTGTTTGTTGATGATCAAATTGAAAGATAAACGTAACATAGAAATTCCTTTCATGAGACGACGCGTCCCAATTTAAAAAAGGCTTACCTTTGACTTATGTCAAAATCCATTAGTGATTTCTGTATCTACTCTTTTAGAGGATTCGAATAACACTATTTTTGTTTCCAAATTCCAACTTTGATTTCTTGACTTCCGGTTGAAACTGGAACTTCAAAATCTATTCAGGCACGCAAACAATTTGTGTAGATTACGAATCCGAAAACCGTTTTTTTTTTGTATCTCTTGTAGTTTCTGACATCTGTATGTGACAGACGGACGGACAAACAAAATGATAGATGACATTATTTTAAAAATTGCCGCCAGTATATGACTTTAAAAGTAAGTAGGGAATGGATCTTAACATTTAGAAAACTAAATTTATGACCGATGGTGGGTCAGGAAACAATATTCTAACCGAATAGACGGTCATTGAATTAATGCACTAGGTACTATAAAATACCATCACACTATTTTAATGTTAGATGGTACACAAGTCAATCTTTTTTGGAAAATTTGGCAGAGGTAGTGCTACTACCAGAATGTTACATCCTGTTTTATTCAGCAATCATCTAACTTGTGGGACTAATAAGAGAGTCTTCTTTTATTAAAAGCTCCTCCATTTACGGCTTAGAGGTGTGGACTCTCCGATCAAGATTTAAAAGCAAAATAACAGCTATGAAAATAACTTTCTGGAGAAGAATTTGTCAATTGATTGTGCTAAAACGAGTTAGAAATTAAGAGATTTTAAAGATTTAGTAATTGACAAAATTGAAGAAAGCAAACTCATTTGGTATAGCAAAGAATGGACCCATGGACAAGTAACCTCAGAAGATTTGACTATGGATTCCAACTAGACAGAGGAAGTGAGGACAATCCAGAAAGGAGTAGACGAACGCTGTTACAAGAGCTAAGTGATAGAGAACTGGAAACAACATGCTGGAAGATTGGGTCATTATAAACATCCACGCGCATCTATAAAGTATAGATAAAAAGGACGACGATGTGTGAAGAGGTCTAGGAAAAGATGGTAATGATTTGACTTAGGACTAGAACAGGCGGTACCTAAACTGAATTAGGAGACGACGACTAATGATAATTAAAAACAACCATGGTTAATATTACATGAATCAGTGACGACGGTATAAAGAATGTTTCTTCAATTAGATAATTGAAATAGTTTTTAACGGTATTCACGGGCAAGTAAAAGTAGTAAGTCATCCTAGGATCGAGAAATTACACGTTTTATAGAATAAAGGTAGTATATACATACAATATGGTTCTAAAAACATTTATTATTTATCGCACTTGGAAAGAAACACAAAAATTGTAGTAATATAACCTTGTTCATTCGTGATATATATGCTTCTGATACAGTTAGCAAGAGCTATTTGTTTTGAAACAGAAAACACATAAGTTCTCCACTATACAAACATAGACGAAAATTGTAAAGGATTTTGAAGAGCGTTAAAGCACTTGGGAGTTGTTGCAAAGGGGTCAGCCCTTTGAAAACCGGCAGGCAGCGCGGGAGTGACACATATTCTCGGGAGCGCAATATGCCACCATGTTATATGGCCCTTCACCCAACTTTTGAGAGCTTTGTAGCGAGGCCGCAGTCCGTAACACCAGCTGACGGCTTTCTCCAAAAATAGGCTCTAAATGCTAAATCACCAACTTAAATGTTCTCAACCATTTATGGAAGAAATTTTCACCGTAACTAAAAAGTTTAACTTATCGTTGTAATAACAAAATGTTACAAATAATAATCTTCAGTAAATTCATTTTGTGCATTTATTCAGCGTTATTAAAAATGACTTCAGAGGGTGTATTTTAAAATGAGAAAATTAAAAACTTATTTTTGTAATTTAATTTATTTCATAAATTTTAGACTAAAATTATAGTTTTACTTTAATCTAAATTACACAACACTTTATTGAAAAAAAAATTAAATAGAAATAGAATAGTCCTGGATAAAAAATGAAATTTATTTAAAATTAAATGTATCATATTAAGTATTAACCGGTATAAATGTATATAGGCCTATTATTTATATATAATTAATTTATATAAGTAGCAAATTGAATTAAAGTTATAAATAATAAAACTTAACTAAAATTGTTATTTAATTTATTCGAATTTAACTTTTTGTGCAGGTGACATTAATTAGTAGATAAATACGAATATTTGATATACTATATTTTGTAATAATTTATTTAGGTAGAACAATATTGTTTTTGAAGTTAAGAAGTTTTAGCCACAGATTTAGTATTATAAGAATCGAACATTAATCTTTTAGTTTGTAAACTGGTGATAGAATAGGGTCGTCTAGTTTTAATGTAGGCTGAAATATGAAGATTTTTCAATGTGTACAAATAAATTTGTAAGTTTTCATTTTCATTTTATTTTTGACAATTTTAAGTTTTTTTTTGAAATTACCGTCAAAAATCGGATGCGCGGTATATTAGAGAAAGTACGGTATGTTAAAAATGTAAAAAGTATTTTGTAAACATTTTAGGGAAATTCATTTTTTTAATTCCTAACCTAAAAGTAATATTTAAGACAAAACTGCACCTATTAGTTTAGATTTAGGCAAAGGCGGAATCAAGATGGCCATTTACCATCAAGATTTATTCTTTTACCCATTTATTAATCGTCTAAAAGTTCATAAGTTGCTTTAAATATTGAATTTAATTTTATTATTCGTAATTAATACTGTTAATTCATCAGAAAGGAATTTTTAAGGCTTTACTTTGCACCCTACACACAGTGAATCTTTATTAAAAATCTGTGGATATTAATTGGAAGCTCTTGGTAATTCATTTTCTAATTTTCTGATCACTGGAAACTTGAAATTTGGGATATATTTTCCTGAGAAGTTGAACAGAAAAGCTACAGTATTCGTATTTCGGTCACATACACCTTGGTGTAATAAGCGGTAACTACCACACAGTAACAATATTAATGTTATACCTTCCTGAAGAGCTATAATTCTAAAACCTGCATGATTTTTCTCTATTACTTTAAGACAAGTGCATTAGAGTGAAGTATAACTGGTTTATAAAGTAGGTAATTGCTATACAAACTATTAATTTTGATTGTAATTAGTAAACTTGTAAGTGCACGATTCTAAGCACTTAATATACTCGTATATATTCAGTATAGAACTACTTCGTTTATTTGGAGTAACTGAGACCGAAAATCGGAAATCCGTATAAAACGGAAACAATAGGAAATCGATATAAATAAATTTACATGGGAAAACTTACCGTTTATTTATACTTTTTAAGAGAGATACACTCTACAGTACGTTTGCATAAAGATATTTACATGCCTTAGGTTTTTCTTTACTAATAAATTATTTATTTATTCATAATTATTATTACAAACAGATTATTTAAGTTTCTAGGCATTTGGTCTAGAACTTAACCGCTCTTGAAGCTTTTACGACATGCAGTGAAAATATATTTTCTTTTCTCCAATGATAAACATTCAATAAATTAATATTTTTAATCAGTTTAAATAAACGTCCTTTCTATATTATAGATTCATTATTATTTTCAAAATATTTTTTAAATAATAAAACTCTTTTCCTTAGAATTTTAAAATTAAATAAAATAATTATATAGCGATATATAAATTGTTTCTGCTGTACTGTTACATTACAAGGGATTCCGCGATGTTTTAAATAAAAATTGTTTTTCCGGTCGAGATTAATCCGGAAATCTGGCTAGATGAAGTACTGTAATTTTTACGAATTTATTTTCTGCAATTTACAGTTTATATAAGGTAGTATAAGCGACAACTCACCACCCAAACTGGTATTTCGTTTGGTCAATATAAAATTGTGGAAAGCCTAATTAAACATAATATTCAATACGAGTTTTAATTTTAAAATATTCAATACGGTATTTGGGTTTTATTGTATATATTTTTTGATGTCACATCCCTTATAATTCTATTGAGTGGTATGAAATTATTATTATTATTTATTAAAGTTTTATTAGGTAAATCAAAAACATTAGTTAATAAAGTAGTTTGATTTTTATCATTCGAAAAGTTATCTGATAACTTTAGAATATCATCTGTAGAAATATTCATGTTGATTTTTAAAGGAAAATTAAAAACTGGTGTAATATTTGGTTTAGGTATAGTTTGATTGTTATTTAATAACGATACATTTCTAATTGGGATTGTTGGATTTAAAACAAAGTTAGGTATCGGTATAATTTGATTTATGGGTAAACTAGTTATATTTTTAATGGGGTTCAATTGATCTAAAGTAGTATTTGGTTTAGGTATGATTTGATTAATTGGGTTTAATAGGCTTGAAGTAATATTAGGTTTAGGGAAACGATTACTAAAAAATGAAGTTATATTCTTAAATGGATTCAGTTGAGTCAAAGTACTTGGGATTTTTGATAACGTATTAATTAAATTTATAGCACTTATATTTATTGGTAATAAATCTTCCAGAGAATTAGCTCGGTTAATTAATACGACTGATTCATTTAGTAATCCAATATGTGTTTCGTTAATTGGTAAAAATGTTTTTGTATTATTTATATTGTTTATATACATTAGTAATTTCAAAAAATTTATCGTTGAATTTTTATCGGTTTTTGTTTCAGACAATAACATTTTAAAAATATCTTCGTTATTGTCAGTTGATATTTTTGTGTAATTTATATTTTTTGAAAAACTATCAAGTTTATTTTGACTGGTAAGTAAATCTGTAATATTTTTCATTGTTATTAATGACATATTAAAATTATTTAATGTTATTTTACTTATATTTGATACATTTTCAACTGGTTTTATATTCTCAAATAAATTATTTATATGTATTGAACCTAATGATTCGTTTCGTAAAATTACATAATATGTTTTGTTCAATAATATTAATGGTATATTTTTATTTAATGTTAAATTTTCTGGAATTTTTTGAATGGAATGTATTGTGGAATTTATTCTTCCGACTGTTGTATTTAATGTATTTGTAAAATTATTATCTAACCTATTTATGACAACCACAGTTTTTAATATATTTTTATGTCTTGAATGCATTTCATCATGTATTTTAGATAATTTCGTTTCAAACGTTTCATTATTTTTATCACTATTAGATTCTTTTGCATCATCCTTTACTTCAAATGAAAACAATTTTAAAATTAAATTCAAATGTGTTTCAAATTTATTTTGATCAATATCAGATGATATATTTGTAATTGGTATTAATTTATAATCTGATTGTTTTTCCTCTGTCAAAATTTCTGTCTGGTTAGTATTTAAAATAATATAATATGTTTCATTAAATACTACGAATTGTACATTATTTAAACTATCATTTATTGGTGGACCTTGGAACGAATGAACTGTTGAATTAATTCCTTCAATATATGTACTTGAAGTGTTAGTAAAATTATTATCAATCTTATTAATTATTACTAATGTTTTATGTCCATCTAAATTGGTTTCATTATTTGAAAATAACATCTCACTGTTTATTTGAGATAATTTTAGCCCTGCTACATGAGAATCGTCATGATTTTCGTCAATAATCATTTGGTTATCAATTAAATTTGAAGGAAATATTGAAGTGATATTTTGTTCAAGTTTATTGTGGTTAGTTATTGAAATAGTTTCATCTTTCAATACATTTGGTTGGTATGTTAATGTTTCATTTTGATGATTTGTCTGTGTTTCAGATATTATATTTTCCTGAGTTTTGATTGATAATAAATTAATAGATTGATTATTTTCGTTCATAGAATCTAGTGACTCGTTTTGTTGTATTACATGATCGGTTTCATTTAAAACTGGAACATTATTTACTATTTCATTTACTTGTGTATTTATTTCAGAACTGATTCCACCTGCAATTGAATCTGAAATGTTTCTAAAATTATCCATTCGATTAATCATAATTAATGTTTTAATTTCATTTACATTAGTATTATTTGTTGAAATTATTTCTGAATTTGTTTCATTACCAAAAATATTTGAATTATTTTTGATTTCATTTGGTTGTAACACAGAAGGTATTATTGATATTACTGTTATATTGTCTTTCGTTTCGTTTATTTGTGAATTTAACAAATTTAAATTATTAATTTCAACTACAGTGTCATTTTTTATATATTCTACTTCAACATTTGGAACTACCGTGTTATTTAATTGGTTTATTGGATTATAATTATTCGGTTTAATATTTATTACTGATTCTAAAATATTTGTCGTTATTGGTTTCTCAGTTGGTATTATTGGTTTGTATTCATTTCCTTGTGTAATTGATGTAAATTGTGGTACACGAACCGGTTTGTTTTCGGGTGGTTTTATAATGATTGGTACAGGTAATTGTGGTTTTTGGTTGTAATAAGATGATACTGTTTCAACTGGTGGTGGAGCATACAGCATTGGAAATGGTCTTGGTTTGTCTGGAGATACACAAAGATATGGGGTAGATGAAAATAAAGATATATCATCGGGTTCACTCAAACGGCTTCGACTATAAGCGTGTAATTGCCAAGGTTCATCTTGTGATTCCTCCAAATATTTTGGAAAATATCCTGTGATTCGTTGAAGGTTTCGATGAGGTTTTATAATCAGCCATGGTACAATTACTTTTCCTGGATCCAGCATGAATGTAACCGATGAATATCCTCGCAAAACCTCACATACTAAATGATTTGTTGGATCTATTGATTCATAATCAGTTCCATGACGTATGATCGCTGCTTTTAAACCAGTATCTGGTCGTTCAACTACTACGAATATGCTGTTCCCTGTAAAATATTAAGAATAAAATTATTAAGTTGTTGTAGAAGGTATAAGTACCAAAAACTTGATTTATAGAGTTATGAGTAAACATATTTTATAATGGGAAGATATACAAGGTGTGGCTATTAAATATCGAGACTGACGTTGTAAAAATATTATTTTTATTTTATACATCATCACTTATTGTCACCTTCAATATACACTCCTTCTCTATCCCTACAACGCTCCATGCGAATTTTCCATTGTTGGAAACAGTGCTGGAAGTCATCTTCTGTCAGCTCCTTCAGGACACGTGCCGCTTTCTCTTTTACAGCTTCCACAGACTCAAATCTTGTTCCTTTTTAATGCAGATTTCACCTTAGGGAACAGATAGAAGATAATAACATGTGATGAAACGTGGTTTTTTACTTATGTTCCAGAAACGAAGCGCCAATCCATGCACTGGAAGAGCTGAACTTTACCGAGAGCCAAAAAAGCTCGAATGAGCAAGTCAAAATTTAAAGCAATGATTGTTTTTTTTTATATCCACGGGATTGTGTACCTTCACTGGGTTCCTGAAGGTCAAACAATTAATCAATATTACTACCTTGAGGTACTTTCTAAACTACGTCAAAGAGTGAGGAAAAAACGCCTCGAAATGCGGAAGAACAAATCATGGGTTCTTCACCAAGACAATGCGCCAGCTCATTCTGCATTATCTGTCAAGAGGTTCCTAGCCAAGTACAGCATCTCAGTGTTAGAACATCCACCTTATTCACCAGAGTTTGCACCATGTGACTTCTACCTGTTCCCTAAGGTGAAATCTGCATTAAAAGGGACAAGATTTGAGTCTGTGGAAGCTGTAAAAGAGAAAGCGACACGTGTCCTGCAAGAGCTGACAGGAGATGACTTCCAGCACTGTTTCCAACAATGGAAAATTCGCATGGAGCGTTGTAGAGATAGAGAAGGAGCGTATATTGAAGGTGACAATAAGTGATTACGTATAAAATAAAAATAATTTTTTTTAGAACGTCAGTCTCGTTATTTAATAGCCACACTTCGTATATAATCATAAATAGCTACTACTGAAATACCTACCGGGTTGGTCTAGAGGAAAAGTCGTCGCCACGAGTCAGCTGTTCAACAGCTGATTTTCGAAGTCGAAGGTTTCTGGTTCAAATCCTAGTGAAAGTAGTTAATTTTATACGGACTTGAATACTAGACAGTGGTTGCCGGGGTTTTTTAATGGGTGGGGTTCAATTAACCATACTCTCTCAGGAATGGTCGGCCTTGGTCTGTACAAGATTACACTTCATTTACACGTCATACACATCATCCTCATCTCATTGGGTCATGGGATTGCTTATTGTTCTGAATTGAACAGATTGCAACGTACACACATTAGGGATTGAAAAAAAACTATTAAAACTCTCTTTAGCTGTTAAATGCTAAAGATAGAAAATAGTGACACTTAGCAGTAATTGCTTACAAAACTAACAAAAATGAAAATCTGACATATTTGAAAAATGTAAAAAATCTAGAAAGTCTGGAAATTATGTTTTAAAGTTTAATATATTTTCACAAAAAAATTTCCAACAGATCTGACTAATCATTTCTCCCTTCTTAGCAATTCATCATGTTAGTATTTAATGTACAAAGTTAAGGAGTGGCGAATTTCTATTTGTAATGCACGGCGATTGTTCCCCTTCAGCTCACAGAATTGTTATATCATGTGGGGAGTATGGTATATCTACCCTGTGTAATATTAGATGCGGATATGCAACCCTCGGATATTACCCACTTGGCTACAGAATCATCGACTAGGGGAAGTTTACTTTTATGATGAATATACTCCCCGAATTTTACGACTTCGGAAGTCTAAAACAGAAATTCTTCCTCCGTTAAGACTTTACACTGTTGTCATTATTTCAAACTGTCTGATTTTCGTGTAAAATTTAATTTCAGAATATTCGCCTTATAAATAATATGTAAAATTGATTGGCCTACAATAAATAAAGATTATATTAATTTTCCCCATTATTAATTGTCCTTAATTTATAAATACCTAAATTTAATGAATTAAAAGTCAAATTGAAATATTAATAAATGTTATTTGCTTATGTGCAATCTCAAGGCGGAAAAATTAAATGGAAGAAGTCTCATACACGCTGAGGAAATACACTCATACACTCTGCGGTCTTGGGTTCGAATTCCATTCAGGCACGGCATATTTTCATTTGTTACAAAAAAATCATTTCATTCTTCACCGTCTGCATTAGCAGTAATTGCAGAACAGTCGGACGTTAAACAAAAAAAAACTGAGGAAAACGCTGCGTGAAAAGTAAAAGTAAAGTGCGGAAAAATAAAACTTTTTTAAGTTATGATAAAGAAAGCTGAGCCCTGACTGTTCAGAGGACGTCAAGAATAGGCTACTGAGATGACTTTGATAAGATAGCCTTTATCACGTTATCGATTTCTGGACAATAAAAGAAATGAATATATTAAACCTAAATTTAATATTCCAGGTGTGATATCAATCTTCCAGAAACACAGGCAAGAGTGTTATAGTCATTTGTTGCGGATACCGGACAGTCGAACACCCAAATAAATGTATACTTATAAATCAATCAGGAAAAAATTGTTGGATGACCTCAGAAAAAATGGGTTCGTTAAGCTTTATTAATAATTAAAGTTTTTGCTTTCTAGGGAGTAAAATAATAAAGGATAATAGAATCGCAAGTGATATCAAAAGTAGGATTGCTCAAGCTAGAAGGGTCCTTGAAATTAAACAACTTACTGACTACAAACATTGATTTACAGAATAGGAACAATTTTTTAAAAACTATATTACGGATGCTAATAAAGAAAAAATCTGGAAGGAGACAGTGATATGTAATTTTTAAGATTTATGGTCTTAATGCAGTGAATCAACCGTTACGATTTGAAAAGAGCTGTTGATACGATTAAGACTGCCAACATTACATACTGGATAGATATAAGAAAATAAATCTGTTGTGAAACACTCACACAACTTTCTTTTGCCAAAGCAAATAATTAATAGTATAACCTAACATTAGTAATAAAACATTAGAAATAAACAAAAAATCTAACCTCAATAAAAATAACCTAATTTTAATCATGAAAGACGCAAAATGAATATTAACCTCAGTTTGGCTTAAAAATACGGAAAATCACTCTTTCACGCTAAACTAGGCTCTGTACAGAAAAATGCTTGAAATAAAAGTTGTAGATCTCTCAATTTCCTTTACATTTAATTTAATGCATTTTTGTCGTAAAATGAATATACTACGGCCGAAATCTTTAAAAAAATTTAAACTAAATTTGTTAAATTTTTTTACAAATTTTCGTGAAAAAAACCAGAAAATTACTAATTACCGCTAAACAAAGCGTTATAAAAAAATGTTCAAATAAAAGTAAGGTTTTAAATTCTCTACAACTTTTATTATATACATTTTTGTGCTAAAAAGCATATTAAAGCAGCAATCTTAAAAAAATCCGTTTTTTCTACGAGAGAACAGACTCCCCAAAAATTTCAGCAGACATGGCGCCTACCCTATTTTGTAGAGCATACAAATTTAGTAAATGAGGCGATTTTTCAAAAAAATTGTAGGGGCCTTTTTTAAGAAAATGGCAAAACAGTGAAAAATAACACGATTGATCGATTTTGATGAAAATGTTCTTGTCGGGTCCGGTGGTAGTATCTAATTTAAGTTTCATGTCTTAAGTCCGTACGCTGTTCCGTTCTTGAGATATTCTGTTCACATACACAGACCAATCGCTAAAAACATGTTTTTGGGTTAAGGGGGTCTGAAAACGTGTAGATCCGGTGTAAATTCGATTTCTGAAAATCGACATGAAAACAATAATTTTCTTCCTACATATTCATATAGGCAAGATAAAGTAAAAAACCATTCAACGATTTTTTTTACCATTCAATATCTAAATTTTTAACAAATTAAAAAACTCCTGGTTTTGTAATAATACGAAACGGTATTTAATTTTAATCCTTAAACTAAACACATATTTCATAATTAATTTATTAAATAATTTGTAACCAATATGAAAACGAAAGTCTTGAATTCGATTCCGAAGAAATATTTAAAACACAATGCTAACAATCATACAACAGTAGGCATGACTTAAACAATACAAAATTGTTTAAAATATCTGAAATCATGTACATTTAAAATTACCATTTAAAAATATACTTACGTTTATTTATTACTTGTCCTGAAATAAGTAAAATGAATCCAAAAACAAAAACGGTAGTCTGCATCCACAACAACATAATGAAATTTGTTGTTGTCTAGTCTAGATTAATGGGAAGACTATTAGGAGAATTCTACTGACTGACAATCTTCCTTTCAATTCTGATAGTCTAATGAGTTTTTAAAGTAATATTATCAAATATACTTAACTACAAGTGTATTATAATTTTCAAATGATTTAAGTTAATGAATTGGAACATTTTTAAAATACAATAAACATTCAAAAAAATTTGCTGAAAATTTTTACAATAATATTTATTTGGTTCATTTAATCGGTTGCTGAACTTAAAGCTACATTTTCATTCAGTTTTTGACTTTTTTACTGAGGCCGGAGTTCCACAAGGTTCAATACTCTCCCCATTATTATTTAACATTTACACTGCCGATATTCCAAATTATTCACGTACACTCACTGCTTCTTTTGCCGATGACACAATTGTACTTTCCTCGGATAAAACGGTCAACAATGTTTCACTGAATTTACAAAATCATTTGTTTAAATTAGAATCGTGGTTTACGAAGTGGAGAATCAAAATTAATTCGGACAAAACAAACACGTTACCTTTATCTTGAGACGCCAGACCTGTCCGAGAGTTTTCTTGTACAACTATCCTCTACCTCAAGTCGACAAAATTTGGAATTTCGGTCTACATTATAGACAGATGATTTACATGGAATGAATATGTAACCATTAAACGTGAAGCATTAGATGGTAGGCGAAAACAGCTATGCAGCCTTCTATCTCGTCAATCAAAATTGCCTATTCCTCTAAAATTAGGTACTGTTTTATAAGATTTTACTTAAGCCAATGTGGAAGTACGGTTGTTTTTTTTAAGATTGGGGTAATTTATTTATGAATTTTCTCCCTGCATAAGTAGGTTTTTGTTCAAACAATTTTGTGGAGTGATTAGCCACATAATAATCATTCCTGTTTCTCGTATTATGATTGTGAGCATTGAAATTCTGCATAAAATTATTTTGCCTAACATACATAATCACCTCAAAAATGTAGAGGGAGGGAACTGTAAGCAATTTAAGCTCCTTAAATAGTGGCCTGCATGAGGTTAGCTGGTTAGCTCCCACCATACACCTAATAGCTTTCTTTTGAATTTTAAAAACCCTATTGTCAGATCTATGGTTCATCAAATCCATCAGTCATAGATAAACTTCAACGGTTTCAATCAAAATTGTATCGTACGCTAGTTAACGCTCCATTTCTTGTGTCGAATAACACACTTCACTCGGACCTAAAAATTCCATTTTTTTTTTTTAGGCCCTCATTGGAGCAAAATTAATCGATTTATAGAAGATCCCTAGTTATTTCTCTTATTTGCCCGGTAGCTCTTCATCCTCTGCGACACTCTCGCCCTATCCTCCACAGTCCAATGTCTGTTTGTCTGCCTTTTAGGTACTTCTGGAAACTTCGTGTTTGGATTTTTGATCTTATATCCTTCTTCTCTGTTCAAAATCTGTGTCTCTGAGATATCCAGGTCCTGCAGATCCTGTTGAACTTCCTCAAACCAGGCGTACTTGACTTTGGTTTTCAAAAAGAAATCCAGTACCTGTCTGGTAAATCTGGATTCTGGCAGTCTCCTAAGATGTCCAAAGAACCTAACTCTTCTCTTCCTCATTATCTCGGAAATTTCCTCATTTTCCCTGTATAGAACCGAATTTGGCAATAACCTATACTCATTGTCTACTCTGTGCTTTTTGTTTATTATTGTTCTGAGGATTCTTCTCTCTGTCTTTCTAAGGTCCTCCATCTTCCCACAGTGCCTCAACCTGCCCAAAGTCTCACACGCATACATTACCACAGACTTCGTGACCGTATTGTAGTGCCTCAATTTGGATTTTATGGACATTGACTTCCTCTTATAGGTGGACCATGTCAGTCAAAAAAAGAAAAGAAAAGGGATTTGAGCTCCCTTGAGTTTGTTAACTCTTGATTCCATGTTTTTTTTTGCAAAAAAAAAAGAAGGGATTTGAGCTCCCTTGAGTTTGTTAACTCTTGATTCCATGTTTATTTTTTCGTTTAGATTATATGTGATCACCTCTCCCAAATACTTAAATTTTTTAACTATCCTAATTTTGTGATTGGCTGCCTCCAGATATCTTGGTGTTTCTGTATTTGTGGACATTATTTCCGTCTTCTCAAAGGAGATTCGCATACCAACTCCTGCTACAATTGCCTGCAGTGATTCTATCTGTTCTTTTGCGTTTTCCCAGTCATTGGAGAAAATTGCCAGGTCGTCGGTAAAGGCTAGCCAGCCCACTTTGATTTTCGTCCCAATTTTCACGCATTTGCAGGTCTTCTTCCATTCTCGAACAATTTTTTCCAAGATGCAGTTAAATAGTAATGGCGAGAGGCCATCTCCCTGCCTTAGTCCAGTAATCACCTCAAATGGCCGTGAAGTCTCTCCTCGGAATTTCACTTTGGATTTTGTGTTCGAAATTGTCTTTTCAATTAAGTTTATTAATTTTTGTGCAAGTCCAAACTCTTTTAGTGTTTTTAGTAGAGACTCCCTGTGGATGCAATCATAGGCTTTCTTGAAATCAACAAATGTGATTATTAGCTCTTTCCCACGTTTTTTGTGGTATCCTATTATTGACTTCAAGTTGTGGATTTGTTCGGGGCAGCTTCTTCCTGGTCGGAACCCTGCTTGATATTCCCCTAGTTCCTGATCTAATTGGTCTTGGATTCTCCAGAGTAGGATTTTTGAGAAAATCTTGTACGTTACATCCAGCAAGGCAATTTCCCTATAATTATTTGGATCCGTTCTATCACCCTTCTTATGTAATGGGTGGATTATTGCTGTAGTCCAAATTTCTGGAAGTTCTTCTGTTTCCCACACTTCTACTAACGTCTCATGCAGAGATTTGATGGCGTTTTCTCCCGCATTCTTCCACAGTTCTCCTGTTAGCTGATTTTCTCCCGAAGCCTTGTAGTTTTTCAAACTTTTGATTGCCGCCTTCACTTCTTCTAGAGTTGGAGGGTTTATGTTTTCAGGAAGAGTTTTGTCTCTGTCAGGTATTTGGAATTCCAGCTGGTCTGTTGGTTCTTCACAATTCAGAAGTCGGTCAAAATATTTTGCAAGGATCTCTGCATTTTCTACGTTGCTGTGGGCCACTCTTCCCTCTATATTCCTTAGCATTAATGTTGGTGGCGAGTATTTCCTTATGTGAGACTTGAAGGTCCTGTAGTATTCCCGCGAGTTATTTTTTCTAAAATTTTCTTCTATTGCTTCCAGCCTGGCGTCCTGTGCCCCCCTCTTGATCCTTCTAATTCCCTTTGCTGTTGCCTTTCTGGCTTCCAACAGTTGTTTATAGGAAGCATCATCCTTTCTGGTTTGGTGGTAGAGCCACGCTTGGTGCCGCTGTTCAATCAATTTTTCGCAGTCCTCATTCCACCAAAAATGTTTCTTCCTTTTATTGGGTGGACAAATCTGTTCTGCAGCTTTTTTGAGTTTGTCTGTAATCTTGACCAGTCCATCCATGGAACTTATTTCCTGTGTGGATTCTTTGTACCTACCATTGCCAATTATTCCCTGTGCATCATAGTTTCTTCTTTCACTTCTTACTGTCTTTTTATCTTGTCCTTTTGGTGTTAATTTAATTTTAATCTTTGAAATGTAATGGTCTGAATCCACGTCTGTTCCTCTGATGACTTTTACGTTATATATTTGCCTATGGAAGTATTTGTCCATTGCTACATGGTCCAGCTGAAATTCTCCAAGCTTTGTGTTCGGACACTTCCATGTTTTCAATTTGTGTGGCAGCCTCTTAAATCTTGTTGTGTTCAGTACCATTCCATTATTCTGACAGAGATTTATCAATCTTTCACCATTCTTGTTAGTCCTCTTGTGCGCTGGCCACTTACCAGTGACACCTCGAAACCTACGTTCTGGCCCAATCTGTGCATTAAAATCCCTCATCATTATTTTACAGTGGTCACTCGGTATATCAGAAATCAGTTGGTCTATTTCCTCCCAAAATTTTTCCACTTCTTCCTTTGCTCTCCTATTCTTGTCATTTGTTGGTGCATGCACATTGATTATCGTATACGTTTTGTTAGTAGATTTGAACGTCAGCGTTGCATGTCTTGGTGACTTAGCCTGGAAGTCCATAATCGAGTTTAACCACTTTTTGTGTACCACAAATCCTGTTCCAAATTGTGGAACATTCCTCATCACCCTCTTACCTGGTTTCCCCTTGTATATTCTGTAGTTTCCTGATTCAAAATGATCCACGTCTGTGTTTCTCATTTCCTGCAGCGCCAGTATCCTTATCTCCTGCCTGTCCAGAGTGTCTGTCAGGAGTTTCAGTTTTCCAATCTTCAGCAACGAGTTTACGTTCAGAGTGGCAAAATAGGTGAATCCTTTATTCTTAGACAAATTTGAACCCAAACGTCCAGCATATTTGTTATCTTTTAGAAATTACTTTTAATTTCTTTTAAAATTACTTGACAACTCCAACCCATTTATTCGTGTACTAAGTTCTTGTACTAAGTAATTTTCCAGGTAATCCATATCGTCGGCTCAGTAGGAGGTGGAGTAGAGACTTGGGTTAACCTTAATCAATACAGTTTAAATTTAACTACGTTGAATAGAAAAAATTATCATCCAACTTACTATTAATTATATACTTAATCTTAATAATTTACATGTGAAAAAGCTAAATGTAGTTACTTAACTGCGGGAGTCCTACTAATGAGTGGTGTCCTCCTTTGACGTCCAACGTCATTTTTAAAATATATAAATATTACACGCATATTTGCTGGTTTTGCAAAACCGCACAGTTGTAGATAAAAATAAATAAAGTAGAAAAAAAATATTTTCTACTTACCCACCGGGTTAGTCTAGAGGTAAAGCTGTCGCTGCTACTCAGCTGTTTAATAGCTGATTTTTGGAGACGAAGGTTTTTTTTTATTTTATTTTTCCTAATTTGTGTATGTTGCAATCTGTTCAATTCAGAACAATAAGCAACCCCATGACCCAATGAGATGAGGATGATGTGTATGACGTGTAAATGAGGTGTAGTCTTGTACAGACCCAGGCCGACCATTCCTGAGAGAGTATGGTTAATTAAACCCCAACCATCAAAGTACACCGGTAACCACTGTCTAGTATTCAGATCCGTATAAAAGTAACTACCTTTACTAGGATTTGAACCAGGAACCTTCGTCTCTGAAAATCAGCTGTTAAACAGCTGATTCAAAACATTTATTTCAGCTGTTAAACAGCTAATTTTGGTGACGACTTTACCTCTAGACCAACCCGGTGGGTTACGAAGGTTTACAGAGAAAATAAACTTTACAGAAAAATACTTTTTATACGTAACAAAAAAATCATTTCATCCTTCACAGTTACAACCCAACGTCGTTGCTAATGACCATTGTAGTTGATTTGACGTTAAATAAACGACGAAAAAAACTTTACAGAAAAATCTGTACATGACTAAAGACTACAACCTCATGTACACGTCATACACATCATCAACTCATTGGGTCAAAAGATTGCTTATATTGTTATGAATTGAACAGATTGCAACGTACACAAATTACGGATTTTAAAAAAACTTTTCTTCTATGGAAAAAAGAACGCGATAATTTCCAGTCGTAGCTGAAATTGAAACTGGATTTAACATTCCAAAACGCTATTGTCAGTTATAAAGTAATTAAATGATACCTCATAGAGCTTGTCTCACGGCTCGAGTGGGCTGCGTTGTTAATAAGATAAATTCCTCATTTTGTCCTTCAACCAGTCTGTATATTCGTGTCATTATGATGTAGATTATCTTGCAGAAAAACTTCCTCTAAAATTCGTATGCTTCTTGTTGCACATTTTTATGTAACTTACGCGATTGTTGTTGTAACTAAACATGCAGCAAAAATTGTTCCGAGAAAAATGTATTTTTTATCAACTTTATTTTTGCCACTCCGGCAAGAATGTTTAGATTGTGGGCTTATATTACAAAGAAATTATAAAACTAACCTTATAGAAAATTGAAAACCTACAATTTTTATTTCAAGCATTTTTTTCTGTAGAGATAAGTTTTGCATCAATTAGTGATCTTACGTATTGTTAAGTTCTACAGAGGTTGATTATTCATTTTGCGTCATTTACTCATGATTAAAACTAGGTTACCTATGTTTTTCATTTTACATTGTTAACTCATGAACAAATAAAAGTTATACTTTTCATTATTCATATTGGCAAGAGAAAGTCTTGCTCATAACAGGCTGCTTGTTCCAGGGCTACAAAAAATAGTTCTGTACCTTATCATGTGGTCAGCCTATTATTGTATAGCTGAAACATTTAGGAACAGAAGAGATAGAGGTGTAGAAGACACTAGTCAGATTTATCTCCTCGGAGAGTAATGAAATTCATTACACAGCCAGACCCTGTGGTGAATGAATTGAAGGTGTCATTTGCAGGGTGGAAAGTAGATGCTTATCAGAGGGCCTGGCATGCTGATAAGCGTACTTTTCCACTCACTAAGGAAGGCATGTTAAACCACCTCACTCCTCGTTTTACTTAGTAAAGCTTCTAGAGGTTTAAACCAGGCTTTCCGGTGATGACCTAAACTACAACAACAACAACAAGAGAAAGTCGTGTGGGGGTGTTTCAGACCAGATTTTTCTGCTCGTTTATATAATTTAATTTATAGTACTGTACAATACTTTCTTTCAATGGTATATAATCAAAATAAAAAAACCTGTTTATTTTTACTACATGTACCGAGTTTAAATAAGGATATCTTGTAAACAGTCTAATGTAGCGTTTAATTTAATTTAAAATATTAATTTACTTTTCAATTTCATAAAACAATATTTTTATTATCTTCGTACATCAGGAAACAAAAATAAAGTTAAAAGTAGAACGAATTACATTTATACGAAAATAATGCAAATTAGTTTTCTATTCGTGCTTAATTTACATTTTTGTCTACAGAGAAAATTTGTACGTTGAATTTTAACAAAAATTTAAATAAATTTTTCAACCTTCCAAAATGTAGTACTACAATGTTTTACATGAATACGTTGCACGGTGTTTAGTTTATAATTTAAATTTCTTTCTTTACAAAAAATTAACAAAAGAGTTGAGATAGAAAATTTAAATAGTAGCAATAATACGAATAGTTATAGTAAAAATACAGATTGAGTGAATGATAAAAGTTTTATTAAAACCCACAGAAACCCAAAAGAAAACTTAGAATTTATTATGACGTGCAAAAATGAATTTTCAGTTCGAATCTGTTGTAATATTCTTAATACAACTTCAAGAAAACTACTTCAATAAATCTAAACATTCATAAATGCAAACACTTCGTTCTTCATTTCTTCTTCATTTTGTGCTTGTAACTTGTGTAAAACTTGAAGCACTTTCCACTGCATTTTAATGATAAGAACCAGTAGTTAGTAGTTTCTTAATTATTAAGAAAATAATAACAAAATATAAATTTAACTTTTACTGTTAAACATTTCTAGTATACTGTAATTTTAATATTTTATGTTGATTATCTACAGTCATAGTGCATGTAGTTTTACATAGAGAGACTCAAATTTTCTCATCTCAATCATTTATAAGATTTATGTATTCGTTTTATCAAAATCTAGTTATCTCTGAATAAACTGATGATATGAAATTGTAATAAAACTTTAAACGACAAATTTTTATGAGTTCATTAATTATAACTATCTCCATAAATAAACTACTTGAATTAAAGATGACCAGACAAAACAGATTCTGGTTTATATTAAGATCACAATTGATTATACTCTGCTAGACTGGCTGCTCAGTTTCAACAACGGTAGATCGAACTCAAGAACACGTCTCACACTGTAAGATTAATGGCATCCAGCTCTTTCTCACTTTGTAAGCAAATTGGTTCTGTACCCCCTCAAGATCCCCGCCTCATTTTCAAACTAACGTCACCGTTTCATAATATATATCCTCCCAACGGTTACTCCTCTCTTCTGGACGCTATGTATTTTCAACGATACGATCTTATGTCAAAAATTCTAATCGAAAAATTAAATGCTTTCTATGTTATATACATATAAATATATATAATCTCACTAAGAACGCTGCATGTTTTTTTCCGTCTCAAACTTTTGCTTTTCTTAAAGTTATATTAAATTTTTGCCATTTTAACATCGCAGTCTTTAAAATAAAATAATCGACTCGGATGGAACAAATTACTTTTTTCTTCTATACGTAGCCCAGTAGTTTAGATCATTAAATTATCCTGAACTACAAATAGAACGTTCAGGATTTCATTCCTGACGAATTTGAATATTTTTAACAACCAAACAATACTGTTCTATAGCCCATTATAGTTGCTAATAACCAAGTAGGCTACAGTCCGTTCAAAATAGAATGATAGTAAGTCTCTGAATGGTAGTAACTTTTCAAAATAAAAAGTCCGTTTCCGAAATTGAAATTTCCCTTTTAATTATTCTTACAAAATATAATATAAATCCTTTTTTGCAATTTTGAAACTCACATAGAATTAATTATTTTACTGGCATTTGTTATTCAGTAACCCATGCATTCAATACACAAGACATGTGCCGTGTGTTTTTGGAAAAATCATCATTTTTTTCCATTATTAATTTAAAAAAAAACGCTTTTATTCATTAACAGAGAAAGTTAACACAAAGAAAATCTCTTAGTGGTAACACTGACGTATGAGCACATTTCAAAATTCCCTGTTTTTTATTCCATTTAAGCAATACCATAATGATATTTCGAATGTACTGTAGTTACTGCGATTTTTCTTTTGTGTTTAATGATTTAAAAATTATTAAATATATTAATAAAAAAAATCATCTCGCGATAGGTGCATTAAATAAACTGGATTTTGGTCAACCTTTTTTCCGATTTTACTTTACATTTTTATGTATTAATTTATGAAAACTAATTACTAATTTCAGAATTGCAGTTCTTTAACAATCTCTAAATTAAATTCCTAAAACAAAATTTTAACCAATTTGATAAGGATTCAAAGTTTCATACCTAAACTAATTTCACTTGTTAAAGCATTTTGTGACGTTCATTTTTAATACTTGGTTTACCATTTATTTCGGACGAACGTTAGTAGACAGTCATATGCTGTCGGGAACTTTGACGTAGGTAGAATCATGGTTAGAATAGGGACCTGACATGAAAATAATACTTCAATGTTGCCACTAACATTAACAAGTCATTTACTCTAACTAAAACAAAACATTTTGTAAAATTGATGGTGTTTTGTGGTGTGATTGGACTATTGTGCTATGTTTCAAAAACAATGACTTTTGTGTGAGGGGTAAGTGTGGTTGGTTGACCTGCCGGCGGACCTACTTTTCTATTATTTTATTAATTCACAAATTCTATTAATTCATTCAATTAATGGTTATCTAGAAAATGGTAGAATCTGATTATTACTTATTCATTTCTAGATAATTCTACCGGTCATTGTTTATTTATCTGTTGGGTCTTTTCTTCTTTCTAGAAATTCTAAAGGTAAAATATGGAAAAGCATAAGCCTCGCCATTGTACGATGACGGCCGTTTGAAACAATCCCATTAGGTTGTGTTCAATGAAGTGAGCTATTAAACTGATTTTTTGTGTGTGAATGTACGGTCGATAGTGAACGGTTATATTCAGGTAAATATTATTTTCACTGTAAATGACCATCTTTACATGTAGTTAAGTTTAGTCGAAGTTTTTTATTTTGTAATCAATTTAGTCTAAGTAATATTTAACTAATAATAATTATAAGCGTAATAGTTTATGGTAATTTATTATTTTTTTAATAAATAGTTGTTTTAAGTTTCAAAATAGTATGTTTGTTATTTAGGCTTATTCCTGATTGCGCTCTGACACAGTTGTAATTTCTGCTTAAATATAGTAAAACAATAAATTTAATGAATAATAAAAAAGAAAAAGAAAGAATATTATTTTTGTAAAAAATTCAAAAAGTTATAACTTAAATAAAGAAAAGAAAAATTTCTTAGAAACTGATTGCATTTTAAATAGAAATATCCAAAAAGATTTTTCTATCTTGACTGTGAGACAAAAGATACAGTTCCGTAACAGGAAGTTATTCATCGAGAAATTTTGTGAAGTTTCCTTCTTTTGATTCGTCTTTATTCCTTTTTGTGCCTTTCTGCTACTTATTTTCCTCGGGTGAAATGAGTGAATAGAACTAATGAGTATCAGACAGTAGAAAATACTCTCGTATTAACTGGACGAGCGATAGTAGTGCGTATTTTGAAGCTCGCATACAAATGGCATACGGATTTATTGAACAATCTAACGACCTTCTCTTTTCTGTTTTTTTCTTTCTGTTGAAGTTGAAGTAGCGACTTACAGAATACGTAATGCCAACCGCTCTAAGCCAATTTATAATGAAGAGTAATACACATTCCCTTTAAAAATTAAAAATAAACCCATTGAAAAATTGGATCCAATTCTTTTATTATATTTTGTAACTCAAATAATACTTTTCTGAAATATATAGAACATTATTTTTATACTCGTAATAATAATATCGATGCTTAAGGGAAATAAAGTTGGACTTTTACAAATAATTTATCATCATATATTTAAAACGCAAAATCTGGTCCAACCTATTTTTAATGGAGATTATTTTTGTCCTGAAATACAGAGTTCTACCAAGCTGATTTTTAAAAAATCGTTTAAATGAATGTACAGAGAACATTTCGAATTCTCCAAAAAAAATCCGAAAATAAAAATTGGTAAAAACCGTAACGAGATTTCGCGATATAAATTACAAGATAAATGAAATAAAATATCGATGGTGCTACTCTTCTGGTGGCGACGTTGCAAAGATCAATTTATTTTGAAGGGTCTTAGTGACGAATATTGCATATATCTCAATATTATTTGTACCGATATTATTTGCCCATACCGGGCTGGTGGAGTGTTAAATTAATTGCACTTAATCTGTTTATTCCAGGGCTACAAAAAATAGTTCTGTTTCTTATCACATAATCAGCCAATTATATGACTGAACTTTTTAAGAACAGAAGAGGTAGAGGTGTAAAAGACACTGGTTAGAGTTATCTCCTCTGGGAGTAATGAATTTCACTATACAGCCAGACCCTTTAGTGAATGAAGTGAAGGTGTCATTTTCAGGGTGGATAGTGGGTGCTTTTTGGAGGGATTGGCATGCTGATAAGCATATTTTTCAACTCAGTGAGGAAGGCACTTGTAAACCACCTCACTTCTCGTTTTTACTTAGAAAAACCTCTAGAGGTTCAAACCAGCTTTTCGACTGTTGACCAAAACAACAAATTATATTATATGTAGGTTTGTTATCATAAACATCGAGAAATAAAACCGTAAGTGTTGTTGTAATTGTGAAGTTGATGGTTAATAATATATTAGGATTAATTTTCAATAGTCAACTTGTAGTAGGTATATTTTTAAAACGTAAAATCTGGCCCTATGTATTGTAAGACTAATTGCTAAGGTCCGTTTTGGTATCTGAGTAAAATAAATAATTAACAAACTATCATTTAGAATAACAAACAAGTAGTATTTATAAATTACAATTAATAGTATTACTTAAATTTGCTAATAGATGACAATTACTACAATCAAGATACTTAAAATTAAAATAATCAATTAATGATGCTAAATAAACTTAATTAGTAACAAGATTGTTTCGCATTCAATTTAACTAAATCCTACTTACAGCCAATTACACGATGTCTACAGTAAATGCTTAGACCTTTTCCAAAATGTAAACTGGTACACGGTAAACAATTTGTTTTAACTTCACACGAAATGACAACTCAAGACAGACTCTCTTCAAGACAGCCCAGCATTTTAAATACCTACCCAATCAAAGTTGCCAGATGAACAAAGGATATATAAATAAAATATATCTATATCTATGTAAATAAAATTGTGATTTTGTATGTACAATTTTTCAAAATGCCCCAAATTTTGTTTCTACGCCATATCTCAAGTAAACATTGAAAATAAGTTCAGCTGAGTTTTTGTCTGTTAGTGTGTTTATGTGTTTATGTGTTTGTCTGTTTGTATGTTACAGCATCACGCAAGAACCACTGAACCAAATTCAATAAATTTCGGTATTTAGGTTCTGAACATAATCGGAATGAAAATAGGCTATAATTTTTTTTCATATCTCAAAGATATGGGGGAGTTAAGAAGTAGGGGTAAACAAAAAGTTACGAATATCTCCGTTTAAAGTCAATGTATCAAAAATGTTATATAATCAAAATTATGAAACATTAAAAGACAAATATGTTTGATTATAAAAAGTTTTTCATTTTCATCCATAATAACGAAGATATTACCAATTTCATAGAAATAAACATAGCAATATTTTAGAAAACAAAATAAACATAACAATAAACATAGGTCTACGCGCCGCCGGTATTCATTCCGAAGCTCTGTTGGTTACCTACTTAACCCCTTCCACCACTACCCGACCACACACGACAACCCTTTCGCGGTCACATTGTCAAAAACGAATGACAGTCACCTTAGTTGTAAACCATCGTGGATTGTTCCTATTGTGATTTACCTTTCATTTAACGGTACCGTAACAGCAATATTTATTGCTCTGTAGCGAATAATAAAAATTTTACAGTTACAATTACACACACAGATTTGTATGATCTTCAAAACATCGTTTTTTATTGCTCTATATAAATAGTAAATTTATTTATATACTCGGTACACCAACAGACCGTCCACAGCACTAAGAAAACCGTTCGAAGAACGGGTATTTTAGCTAGTATAATAATAAAAGACAAAGTCTTTCTCTCAGGTTTATGGATGTCTCTACTGGTAAATAAGTAAACTAAGGGCATTGGTATGGAATAATGAACATATTATAACGCCATAAACAAAAAGCTAATTATCAAAATAGATACACCGAAAATTCTCAGGTAGCCGTCAAAAAAATAAACCTACACTATCTCGAACAATTTCTTAGACATAACCCGATTTATCAAACATTATTATGTACATTAACACTTCTAAAAACTCAGCCCTGCTGTAGTATTCTGGAACAAACACTTTCCCCTTAGATATTGTCACAGTATTTTTTTGTACGAGTCTTTGCCTGGTACCCTGAACTTATATAACAGATTTCATCATAGAGCCCACTAATGGAAATTTAGGGTATTCGTTATTTTTTTTAAATTTTGCGAGAGTACTGTAATTTATTAAAAAGTACAATCAACTATGCTTGATGTAATTTATCTTTCTGAGATTACTTACCTATTGTTTTATAATAAATATTTAATTAAGTAAAGCATACATCATCTTAGAAAATGAAACAAAAGAACTCGTTAATAAAATTTATACCCGGAAGAAATGCAAGCAATTTTGATACAAATAAAGTAAGTATTATTTAAAAAAAAGAAGAAAATAAACAGAAAAAGTTACGTTGTCGTTTTTATAAGAACATGTGTGAGCATGTAATGTTGTTAGCGTGTATTTTTTATACAAACGTAGACAAAAGTTGGGTAAACATTTCTGTATTTTTATTATATTTTTATGACCGAAAGGTATTTACAAAGATGTCAGGATGTCTACTAAGGTAACATTTTATTATGTCAACTATGTAGAAGGAATATGATGTAAAAAATATATATTAACTTATTTCACTGGCGTAAATAATTATCATTAACTACATGGAACGTTCAATAATTAACATGACAAAATTGATGTAGAGAAAAAATTATTTATTCAGTGATAATGAAACTCACAGTACTTTTCAATATTGTCTCCAACAACACTGAGACATTTATTCCATCGTTCTGTGAACTGTTTGATTCCCGCAGTGTAGAAATTTACCTTATTTTTTAACCATTCGTGGACCGTTTCATTGACATAGAACTTCTGAGCCAAACAAACAAAAATCGGACGGGGAGGTCTAGGCTGTAATGAGGATGTGCCACCACCTCCCAACCCAACTTTTCGAGAGTTTCTCGCGTTATCTGAACGGTTTGGGAAGCGCGATGTCATGCAAAGAATCACATCTTTTGAGAGAGCCTGTACAGTAGAAATCAGCTGTTCAGTAAATTATTTAATTCTGATAATTTTCTATAATTAATAAATTTCAAACTCACCGTGTTCATCTAGAAAGTGGTAAAAATGTCGCAGAAAGTCAGCTTTTCAATAGCTAGAGGCAAAGGTTCCGCGGTTCAAATCCTATTAAAGGTTGTACTTAATTTTATACGAAATGAATATTAGAGGATGGAGTTCAATTTAACATAAACTCTCAGGAATGGTCACTCTGATTCTGCAAAAGTTTACAGTCATGTACACGTCACACAAATCATTATCTTGAATTGGGTCATGGGTTTGCATGTTATTCTTAAATTCAACAGATTGCAACGTACACACTTTAAGGATAAAAAAATAATAATAATTTTTGATCAGCTGATTGTAACGTAACAAAAACAATAACGTAAAACCAAAAACATGCCAGCCGCATTGGTGTAGTTAGTAACTTTTTTTTTTTTGGTTTAACGTCCGACTGTTCTGCAATTACTGCTAATGCAGACGGTGAAGGATGAAATGATTGTGTGTAACGTATGAAAAGATGCCGTGCCTGAATGGGATTCGAACCCAAGACCGCATGATGAGAGGCGAGCACGTTACCAACTGCGCCAATGCGTAGTTTCATGTGTAGTTAGTAACGTGTTCGCCTCTCATCATACGGTCTTGGGTTCGAATCCCATTCAGACACGGCATATTTTCATACGTTACAAAAAATAATTTCATCCTTCACCGTCTGCATTAGCAGTAATTGCAGAAGAGTTGGACGTAAAACCCAAAAAAACAAAAAACATGAACGTTGAAAATAAAATTGCGCTGTACAAATAAAACCAATCAGTACCTGAAACTATCTCGGTGTAAACGTTTGGAAACGTTGCTTTATAGTAAGTTGTTTTCAGGAGCAGATGTGTGTGTTCCGGGTGAAGTTATCAGGTGAAAAAGAGCAGCTTAAGTGGAATTCTGATTTAATTTCAAAATTTTAAATCATTCATTCGAAAGAAACTCGTATAATCTTTTGGATCTTCGAAAGCGAGTTACCTAACAAGTCTTGAAGAAGCCCCAAACTATCCTCTTCTAATGACCCACTTCCTCAACCACTCACTGCGATTTTTCTTTTTCGTCCCTCACTGGCATGCTTCGGCACTCCCATCCTCAAGATTTGTCTTAAAGTTTTAAGGTTTACACAGACAGAAGACATGATTTATTAAGTTATGTTAAGTAATGCTGTACTTTGTACAGCAATACACGCACTACTCACGTATGTCTTCAAAGCACTGACATTAATTTACTAACTCCGTGGGAAACGACATCTACGTGTTAGAAGGTCCAGCTAGTGTAGCACCTAGTAAACTTGCAACGTGGGAATGGCCATAAGAGTTCCTATTTTAACAAAAATATTTTAATTGAATTTTATTAAAAAGAAAATATATTAAAAATACTGCGAGAATTTATAATTATAATAAAATAACAATTATTTTTTTACTGATTATTAATAATATTATTACCAGTATTAATAAACATTTTATGCATTTTAAAATTAATTTTGACCTTATTGATAGTAGTAATAAAAATACAAGCTTTTCTTTTCGTTAAGTTATTTTTAAATTGATTTAATTAGAATATATTAATGAAAATTTAATTGAAGAAAATGATTTTTTAGTAAAAGAGGATGCCTTATATTATTAAAAAAAATTCAATTACAGTATCCTATCAGTTTCTCATCTTTTTCATTATTATTATTATTATTATTATTATTATTTATTTTTTTTAATGAAAGATATTTGACTATTTTAATAACTTTTTGTTAATAAGACAGTTATAATAAAATTATAACAGCACGAGAGCAAATAAAGGAATTACAAAAACAAGCGGGTGAGATAAGACTTCACATACCCTTCAACAGAACAAAGGTTTTAACAAAATCGAAATAGAAGTACGAAAACAGACGTTGATAAAATATTCAGATATCTAGAAGAATTTATATCAAAAGATCTAAATGAAAAGGAATTAAATAAATAAAAATTAGATTACAAAAATTAAATGCACCATACAAATTAACGCACAGTTAAGTAAAAAAAAAGTCTTTCATAAGATACAAAAATCTGGCACCATAAAACAGTGATTTTCCAGAAGCGTTATAAGCGATAGAAAAACTGAACTATAACCTGAAATGCGTAAGAGAAGAGTTAGCAAAAAGCAGAAGAAGAAATAGCTGAGAGAATATTATGTCCAATAATTGAAACTGCAAATAAAGATTGAAAATCTGGGCAAGGGATTGCACAAATAAAAAATGTATAAACAAATCCAAAACATATTATATTATTGGTTGAATATGGAGTTGTGGGTAATATCGATACATCGACTCAGAGCCAAAGAGAGTTAAGTAGAGATAAGGTCAACTGGCATTTGAAAATATTTACGCCAAACAACCGTAAGTCCCAGATACTATCTTTTGGCACGAAAGTCAATGTGGAGTTATACTTTAATCTTTCGTATCTCATGTTAATATTAAAATTTTTGGACTTAATGCTATCTGGAACTGATAAAGAACAAACCTATAGACTATACGTTTTAACTCGATAAACCTAAAGATGACAATTTTGGAGTTACGTTAGTTTGGCTCTAACGTACAGATATATCGGATGAAATAAGAAAAAGGAGAATGAGATTCTACGGGGATCTAGGAAAATATGACTCAAGAAAGACTTACAAAACATTATTCGAAAATCTGAAAGAATACAAAAATAAATCAAAATAGTTCAAAAAAACATAAAAAGGTCCAATTAAATGATACTAAAAGTATAATAGAAGATATATTATATAAATATAATAGAAAATTATACAGAAAATATAATATAAAATAGAAATAAATTCATGAAATTGAAGAACATAAAAATTTTTCAAAGAAAGTACCTAAGAAAAGCAACATACTGAAGTGGCGCGATAGAAGAGAGGGTTTTCGGAATTACTGACGAAATGACAACAGCTATAGCTTAACAAACTAGAAACTGCAGATGAAGGCGGAGCATAGTGACGTAGATCACAGCACAGAGCCAATTGACTTTCGTTAATCGTATCCTGCGTTGTCATATTGTGGTCCCGCTGTGGATGACAGCCAAACAAAAAGTCAGCTGGAGTTCGGTGGAACAGAGTGTGATTTAGCGAAGGGGCAACCTCACCGACTTTGGCTGTTATTGGCTAGATCTCATCTGGAGTCTTAGTTCGTTGGGTTATAAAAAGTATTTTAAATATTTAAAAGACCTCTGATTTCAGTACCACTATCTGCTGGACCTTCCGAAAAGGTTTTGGTAACTTTCAATTTTCCTAGGAATATTCACTGCATCATCATTTGTGCGGAACAGAATTTTAAGTTTCTATGAATACTAATATTTTTCAAATTAACTCATTAATCTTTGGTTCACATTTTACATGATTTATTTAATAATGAAATCGGCCTAGCAGAGCAAACAAAATATAAAGAAAGAAGTTAAAAATTGTTTTGTCTGCCTCAATTGATATTAGAGTTAGGTTTTCTTTTTGAACGACTCACATTTTCAAAAAGAATTTCAAAGAATGTAATCAAAATACTTTTTCTGAAACAGAAATAAACTTTATATTTGTATACAATTCAAGAAAATTTAATTTACATTTTCTTTAATAATATTGCAGATTCAGTTATTTCAGAAGACACTTTGCAATTTGCGAACAAGTTTCAGAAACGATAATATTAATAAACAGTTCTCTCTATATTGATATTTCTGTTGACAATCAGGGTTATTGTTTCCGTTATAAAATGTTGCTAGGCTGCAAAAACAGACCAATCTTGGGCGTACTCAACCTAAAGTAAAGCCGCAATACCTTCTTCCGCTTTCGAAACAGACGCTGATTCTCATTTCAAGACTTTCTCTCAAAAAAGAATTTACTTATTGGATTTAGAGGACGTTGCTTCTATTTTCCCAAAATTCAATTCCTTTTCTTTTTTCTTTCTAAATCTGGATTTTTCTTTTTTATAAAATTAAGGTAGGCCTATCTGTAAAAGTAGCTAGTTCAAGGAATAAATGATTATTCTGTAGAATTATTCGAATATATTACAGTAAAATATGTATTGTACTAATATTTAATAAGCCTACTTTTTTACAGTTAATGTATATTTTATTATCTAAAAAATAATACATTGATAGATTTTATTATTAACAGATTTATCTAAGGAAAAATATAAAAAATATTGGGAGAGAAATAATTTCAAAAAAATTAGAACATGAAAATGTAACACAAATTATACTCAAACCTGTTTTGTGTTACGAGTGGTATATGCTTCAAAACATGGAAACGAACATTAATTAAAAATTATCGAGTAATTTATGTAGGCCTAATAATTAAGTCAAATTTTTAATTGAAAATCATTACATCTCCGCGTTTTAATTTTCACTTAACGTTTATATTTACATATTGTAATTTGTGTGCTTGATAAAATCAGCAAATGTTTTTTTATTTGATTTACAGTAAGTCAGTGCCTTTAGGCTTTAACTGTATTGGTAGTTGTGTGAATTAATACTGTATTAGTACGCTACAATTGCCGCAAGCGGTTTTACCTGAATGAAAATAAAGTAATTCTAGTATTTTACCTCTCTGTATTTATGTACCAAAGTTTCCAATAAAAACAAATAAAAAAGGGTTTGTTTCGTATAAATCGTTTCTGGCAATATTACACGACTTTCACGTTTTATTAGTAAATACACCAGCAATTCAAATTTTCACTAACTTTTTTAGGAAATTGTATTACTTATTGATAAATTGCAAATTCATTTTTTGTTTCTCTTGTCATTTATGCAAATATATAAAGCAGTAGCTAATTATAAACAATTCACGAAGATGGTACGCAAAATTTAGGAAAGTACTATGTGGAGGAATATTACCTATAATATCTTCTCAATTATGAAGCTTTTTCACATTATGAAGTTGAAGCATGATCCTAACAGATAAAATCACTAAAGTATGCGACATACCATCGTGAGTTTTAACGTCAACCGATTGAGGTAATTACAATAGTGCCATATCGGATTTTTACGTTCTCTTGGATCATTTATGAATATGGGGAAAGAAAGTATTGTTCTCATGTGTATTTTCGAAATCAAGTTTTTACCTGAAATACACATTTTCAAGCCCCCTGAACCAAAAAACCATGTTTTAGCGATTATCTGTATGTGTGTGTGTGTGTGTGTGCGTGTGTGTGTGTGTGTGTTTGTTTGTTTGTGTCTGTGGCTGTAAACAAAAATCTCAAGTTCGGAATAGCGTATGAAGTTTGAAATTTCGAACTTAAACAAGTAGAACTTCACTGGTTTTTCTGTTTCCCATTGGTGAGAAAAGCAGTGTTCTGGTTCTTTGTTTTACCATCCCGCGAGCAATTACCCAGAGGGGATACTACGACGTAGTGTGATGTGTTGACTGAGTCTTGTAACAAGCGCAGCACCGTAGTGCGTCGGCTGGTGTGCGTGTGCCGATTATTGGGGAGTTGCATTTCTCTGCCCAAGTAGTGTCTTCGATGACGGAAGTTGCGTCGATTCACGACCTTCTGTCTAGAGTCATTGCGTTGTTTGAACTTTGCCAATGATTTGTCACCTGAGGTCTAAAGCCGTGTGTTAACATATTACTATCATAATTTGGTCAACGTACTAGAAGGTTAATTCAGAAAAAAACTCTGTCCTCGGCTTTTAAGCTACTGAGTTCAAACTAGGTGCCACAAGTGAACCCGACACAAACATTTTCATTAAAATTGGTCAACCGTAAGTAGTAGTTTATTCGTGCGATTTTTTTGAAATTATCTCAAAAACGGCTCGCACGATTTATTTTTAAATCGCTTTATTTACTACTTTTTTGTGCTCTACAAAATAGGGTAAGAGTTCTTGACTCCTGAAATTCTTGGAGGGCCTGCGCTCTCGTGGAAAAAATGGTTTTTTTAAGATTGCGGCCTTCATATGGATTTTAGTCTTCTATCGCGAGACCACATACAGAAACAGACATAAAAAACCATGAAATAACGGTTTTTAGACACAACATAATTATTAAATTTATTCATATTTCACAGGTCTCGACCATATTGTTTATTTTATTCTTTCGATGACGAATGGTAACGGTAAAATTATTTTATTTTATTCAGCAACTGAGTTATTCGGAGTCCGTAAACTGCGGTTTGTGAATAGTTTATTCGTTCACCTTTATTCGAATATTTTTCAAAATAGTCGAATGAAAGTTAATTATTCGAATATCCCATCACTAATTATGTGTAAAGTACCACGACAGAAAAATCCTGTTCCGAGTCCGTAGATTAATAAAATACTAGTTTTTTCTGCATAATTGGCTATGTAAAAGTAAAACATAACTTTACAGTTTAAATCTTCTTCTTCTTCACGTGCCATCTCCATGACGGAGGTCGGCCATCATAATGGCGATACGAATTTTGTTGACCGCTGCTTTAAAGAGTTCGTTTGAGGAACACCTGAACCACCTTCTCAAATTACACAGCCAGGATATCCTTCTCCTGCCCACCGATCTTTTTCCTAATATTTTGCCTTGAATGATGAGATGCAATATTTGATACTTTGGTCCCCTCATAACATGACCAAGGTACCTTAATTTTCGTGCCTTAACTTCCACCATGAGTTCCAGCTGCTTTCCCATTCTACTGAGGACCTCTTCATTCGTGACATGCTCAGTATATGAGATCCTCAACATTCTACGGTAGGTCCACAGCTCAAAAGCCTGTAGTTTCTTCTCACTGAATCTATTGAGAGTCCAAGCTTCCACACCGTACAACAGGACAGGGAACACGAAACATCTAAGGAGACGCATTCGTAATTCGTAACTCGTGATGTTAGTACCTTCTTCATTCTGATAAAAGTAGCGCGTGCTTTCTCAATTCTAATTTTTATTTCAGCACAGTGATCACCACTGCAACACACTCGAGCTCCAAGGTACGTGTATGCATCCACTCGCTCTAGCACATCACTTCCCGCCAGAAGTTTAAATACCCACATGAAAATTGATTGTAATAAACATTTATGTAATAGGAAAAAAATAATAATAATTTATAAAGATATTGTAAATTTTAGGGGAAAATTCATTTTTGAAATCAACTGTAAATTTCGAACAATGTGTTGCAGCAGTA
Organism: Catonia carolina; assembly: GCA_035578175.1. NCBI lineage: Eukaryota > Metazoa > Arthropoda > Insecta > Hemiptera > Achilidae > Catonia > Catonia carolina. The sequence continues at coordinate 23,862,494 of JAQMRL010000008.1, forward strand.
AACATTTTCTATATGTAGTTTACTCGGCTTATATAAAACGGCTATCTCTAAAAGATTTGACCACGCAGTCAGTGAAAAATGTGTGCCCTATGAAATAAACACAGTTTCTCTTCCGGTCACCAATCTCATCCGTTTTAGATCATATGAGAATCAAATACTCAATAGCTTATGCAGTATCGGTCTTTCAAATACTTGCCTTTACTCCTTCTTTTATGTTTTCTATTTTTTACTTTCTCTTGCCCTTATGAATATACGGGGAAGGAAAGTATTGTTTTCATGTCGATTTTTGAAAACCGAGTTTTCACTGTATGTACACGTTTTCAGACCCCCTGAACCCAAAAATATGTTTTTAGAGTTGTAATAGCGAACATTAAAAATTCTGTAAAAAAGTTTAAAAGTAGACATGTCACCTAGAGACCATCTGCCTTCAAGCATCCTCCCGTTGTGGCCATACAAGTTTGGTCTTTTAAACTCCACTATGTCCATAATACTGTCATCAACTAGAGCTCTAGTTCAGACAAACTCACTTCTACATCTGTCGAATCTCGTGACTCCACAACTCTGGCACTAATAGTCCATCTCCATTGCTTCCAGACATTGCAGACATCTCCCACCCTCATCTCTGCTCCATATGTCCCAGTACTTTCAATTACTACTTTACACACTGTCTTTATTCTGCTATTACTGTCTTTTGACTTCTATGGTGGTATTCCGGCTGTAAATAATGAGATACAATGATTTTGTCTACTATTTTAACCACAATTTCTTTCACATTTTCACCATTTACAGGCACCCTAGGTAAATAAAATAATAAATAACCTAAAAAATAATGTAGTATACCATAGTTTGAAATACTCGACCAAATTTTTTAAGTTGCATCAACATCTTGGTTATCAAACCTAGGACCTTCCACTTTACAGTCTAACACACTAAACACTACAACATGGAAGCAGTCAGTGAATGGTGGCAATATTTAAAATTGTCATCTATCATTTTCCTTTGACCGTCGGCCCGTCCATCACACCGAGAAGTCAGAAACTACAAGAGATAGCAACAAATGGTTTTCGGATTCATTATCTACACAAAAATGTAGTGAGCCTGGATTGAGTGTGAAGCGGAAGTTTTCAACCGGAAGAGACTCAAAACAGGAAATCAAAGAAATCAAAGTCGGAATTTGGAAACAGAAATAGTGTCATTCGATTTCTCTTAAAAAGTAGATACAAAAATCACTAATTGTTTTTCCCATAAGTGAAAGGTAAGGCTTTTAACAATTGCCACTAGCCATGAGATGTGTTGCCTCATGAAAGGGATTTGCTTACAGTTAAATTTATTAAAATCTGCTCTTCTTGAGTCCTGGTTACATTTTTTATATTTACAAACATACGAGGTGTGGCTATTAAATAATGAGACTGACGTTGCAAAAAATTTAATTTTTATTTTATACATAATCACTTATTGTCACCTTCAATATACACTCCTTCACTATCCCTACAACTTTCCATGCAAATTTTCCATTGTTGGAAACAGTGCTGGAAGTCATCTTATGTCAGCTCCTTCAGGATACGTGCCGCTTTCTCTTTTACAGCTTCCACACACTCAAATCTTGTCCCTTTTAATGCAGATTCCACCTTAGAGAACAGGTAGAAGTCACATAGTGCAAGATCTGGTGAATAAGGTGGATGTTCTAACACTGAGATGCTGTACATGGCTAGGAACCTCTTGACAGATAACGTGGAATGAGCTGGCTCATTGGCTTGATGGAGAATCCTTGATTTGTCCCTTCCACATTTCGAGGCGTTTTTCCTTACTCTTTGACATAGTAGTTTAGAAAGCACTTCAAGGTAGTAATATTGAGTAATTGTTTGACCTTCAGGAACCCAGTGAAGGTACACAATCCCATGGATATCAAAAAAAACAATCATCATTGCTTTAAATTTTAACTTGCTCATTCGAGCTTTTTTGGCTCTCGGTGAAGTTCGGCTCTTCCAGTGCATGGATTGGTGCTTCGTTTCCAGATCATAAGTAAAAAACCATGTTTCATCACATGTTATTTTCTTCTACCTGTGCCCTAAGGTGAAATCTCCATTAAAAGGGACAAGATTGGAGTCTGTGGAAGCTGTAAAAGAGAAAGCGGCACGTGTCCTGAAGGAGCTGACACAAGATGACTTTCAGCACTGTTTCCAACAATGGAAAATTCGCATGGAGCGTTGTAGGGATAGAGAAGGAGTTTATATTGAAGGTGACAATAAGTGATTATGTATAAAATAAAAATTAAATTTTTTACATCAGTCGCGTTGTATAATAGCCACACCTCGTATACGTAAATAAATTAAAATATCCTCTCTTTCATAAAAATATTTAAATTGTTAATTGTTGTAATATTTAAAGAAAAATAAGTTATTTTGTCTCTTAAATCTCATTAATTTATCCATAAAGTTTTCCATTAATAAAGTTTCTCTGGCCTTGACTCAACTGTATCTCGACCTCTGAATTTTAATATAATACACGTGATATTTTCCAATAATGTAGCTGCCATATCCTGAAATTGACATTTATAATTGAATGAAAATGTATAACACATTAATTAAAATGGTAATTCCATAGTATACTAACAAGTATTAGTCAATTCAGTGAGCTATACCAACATAAAAATGCGTTCCTTCAATGTTACTAGTTTATTTTATTATTACCATTTTTTTCATTTTTATAATTTAATTTTTATATAACAAATTCATTTTTAATACAGAAAATCAATTCCCAACTGGAATATATCAGAAACACTCAAATTAATTTCCTCTTGTTTTGAAATTTTTATTTTTTAAAACCTACGTATATATATTTATTAAATGAATAAAATAAAAGGCAAGACTGAGGTGGAAATATTAATTTCCACATCATAGTCCTATAACTACAACTTTTTTCTGTACTGTACCAACCTAATGATACTTGTTGAAATTTCAGCTTCGTATACCAATTATTCAAGCTGTAATTAAACAACTAAAAACAATGTGTGTAAATATTTGTCAAAAGTTAAAATCCATTTACTCCTTGAAGTATAAATTTAAAAATCTATAGGTCACTTATGTATTAATAGACTTGCTTAGTATGGAATTAAAATATTCACACCACTAAAAAAATTGTAACAGTCCAAGACTTCCCATTTTTTGCCATACCTCAAAATTAAATTTATTTCATGAAAAAAATGAAAAGTCTAATAATAAATTCTATACCAGGTTTGGATAATCTTAGTTACTACTAATTTTAGTTACTACAAAGACCTGTTGCTTTTGTTGTTTAGGTCATCAGCCTGGTTTAGTCATCAGCCATAAAAGGCTGGTTTGAACCCCTTGAGGTTTTACTAAGGAAAACAAGGAGTTCGCTGGTTTACTTGCCTTCCTCACTGAGTGAAACAGTATGCTTATCAGCGTGCCAGGCTCTCTAAAAAGCATCTACTTTCCACCCTGCGAATGACACCTTCACTTTATTCTCCACAAGGTCTGGCAGTGTAATGATGAAATTCATAACTCTCAGAAAAGACAACTCTGACTTGTGTCTTTTTCACCTCTACCTCTTCTGTTCTTAAATGACCATGTGATAAGACAAAAACCTGATAAATAATATTTTTAAACAGCGATAACATTATTGTCAAGAAATGTTAATATTTAACTTGCAATTTCTCTTTTAATAAATCCTTTCACCTTTATTTTGGATTAGTTAATGAAGTGAGTATTTAAACAGACAGAGATTATACTATGAAAATAGTATTTTTGAACAAATTATTATCAAGAAGTATTACGAATATTAAATTCAATGTTTAATAAATTAATTAAAATTAGTATTGTTATATTTATAATAAACTTAATAACTTTGAAGTACAGCTGGTTCACGGCGTAGATTAAATTTGAATACCATTATATATCTATTACAACAAACGGTGGACATTGGTTTGTTATACCTCATGGGGTGTTAAATACACAGTTTTACCTCAAAGTATTCGTGCACTTCAAACAAGCATTTCCACAATTAAGCCTGCAGGGACAACAAGCACTTCGTTAATTAATGAACAAAGCATCATTTTGTTACTCTTGTAAAATGGGCTAGGTGTACTATTTGTATATGTTGTGTAGGAGTGTTTATATAGAGAGATGACATTTTAATGTTGATAAAATCGTAAAAGCTTGTCTCTCTTCCCCTCTCTCTTTCCCACCTTCAATCCCTCACTTTCTCACTCTCTTCCTCATACCATATTCTCCTACTATTGTCATTTAGAAATTTACATATTACTTAATTTTTGTTGTGTTGTTTACATAGTACATGTTTTTTTTATCTCTTTAAATAATTATCGTCAATGAAACTAAAATTTTAACTAAGTTCATTGCCTTTAAAAAATTATACTAAATTGGATTTAGTGTACATTCCAAAGTAGCCCTACCATGAGTAATAATGTACAAATGTAATAAATGTACAAATGTATAAATGTAATGGAGTTATAACTAAGTAGAACTCACAAATCAGGCTCTATTATCATCAATCCTTTGAATATTTAAAGTACTTTTTAAAACTACATTACTTTATAATATTATCTGGTAAAATTTAAACACGGCCCCTAATTTTCCATAGCGAAACTAGTTATAATCGGAATCACAGTAATGTGAGCTTTCCTGAAAATGCCAGGAAATCATATTTGTCACTGTACTCAATTTATTACATTAGTCGAGGTTGTTTACTTGAATCGATTTGTTACCAATCATTATTAGCGCTTCATTAATAAATTGATCATGTACACAAGAAATCCAGTTTTATAAACTCCCATTCATTACTAATACTGTGACGATATTGAAGAGAAGTGTGGTTCAAGAGATTTCTGGAAATTCATAAAGTGTTGAATAGTAAATAATAGAGTGACAAAGTAACAATAGGGTTAGTTATAAAAGGATATTTAAAAAGGGCCATTTACAGTAAGGTAGGGTCTTTGTTGTACAACTATTTGTGTAACACCTTTTATTCTATAACTTGTTTACATTAGTTAAGATTTCTCCAGAACCAATAAAAAAGATTTTTGTATCGAATCTCTCTGTTTTTCTAGAAATATCTCTTTCATCTACTTGTATAAAGAGAGCCCCGAATGCCATCAGGGAGTTAGTATTCGTTTGATCTTTGACGAATGTGTATTACATGTGCTATCGGGACGTCAGAAGAGGTCAACACTCCGGGCATTGTATTGGTCAACTATTGTTATTCTGTCTTATTGTGTATGTGCCTTGTGTATGATTATTGTGTATAGTTTTTGTGTATGTGCATTCTGTATAATTGTTAGTAAGTAGTACTAAGGAAATTATTTAAGTTATTTATTGTATTTTTTTTTCCTTAGCCCTTTTTACAAAGCTAAAATATTAGCTATGTAGGCCTCTTCATGACTCCCCCACTCCTCTCTGTCCTGCGCCGTCCTCCTCCAGCTCTCTCCAGCGGTTCTCTTTATGTCGTCCTCCCATCTTCTCTCCGGCCTTCCCCTTGATCTTTTTCCATCATATGGTCGCCAATCAAGGATCCTCCTTGCCCATCTCTCTGGTTCCATTCTCGCCACGCGTCCCGCCCGTCTCCATTTGCCTCTAGCCATCGCCCTGCCAACATCCTCCAGGCCATTCTGGGATCTTATCCATTCATTCCTATTTCTATCTCTCAGCCTTACTCCCAGAATAGATCTTTCCATAGCTCTCTGCGTTTTTTGCATTTGGTATACAATATACATATATAATATTATTATATTAATATAATAATATTATATATAATACATTTATTGTATTACTTCATTATAATTAGTTTATCATTTATTTTGTAAATCTTTTAGTTGTAATAAATACTTGTAATTTTGAACTTTAGTGTATTAATTATTTAATTACCTAGATCCCGAAACGGACCTTAGCGATAAGTGACACAATACATTTTTCATACCTTCTGTTAGTTATTGCTCGTGTAATTTTTATTTACCAACTTTATAAGGCCTGAAGAGAGTCTTGCTGGCATATTGTACTTCTGGGAGAATTATTGTTTGTAGCGTCTGATTTTAGTTTTTGTCCATAGCTATTTTTTTTTTGTATATGTTTTGGGTAGTTATTAATGATTTTTTCCAAATATTTGTTTTGAATAAAACTGCTACTGTAGATTTTGAACGGTGATAGAAGTAAATTATGAAAAAATGCCAACCTGGCTGGGAATCGAACTCAGGACCCCTGAATAAAAGACAGATCTGCTGACCACTACACCATAAGTTACCCAGAGACCAGAAAGTTTGTATGGTACAGGCATTCTCAAAGAATGGCAGCAGGAATATGGTTCAAAAGAGTTATCCTTTTCCAACCAAAGAATAGAAGAAGTCTACCTCAGAAAATATGGATACAGGTAATCCAACAAGGAGTCTCAGAGAGGATATCTGAGTAGACAAGAGATTATGGACTGTAGGTTGTGGGATTCAGAGAACACTCATACTTATTACAAATTCATGGAAGGGTAACAAACAAAATTTCTTTTATCACAATGTTACATCTTTAACAAAACTATTTAATTTGCTTCATGTATTTTTGTACATGGGGATTTAAAATTCTACTAGGACATACAAAGTGTGTGTTTATAGCTGCTAGTCAATAGAGGTCAACAGATTAATATACAAAGTTAATTTTGAACTTAATTTTACTAAAGTTGAAGTAACTTTTTACCAGCGGATTGAGCCGCTATTGGGTCATGGGGTTGATCTTTTTTTAACACTGAGTTTATTTACAATCATTTAAAAACAAAAACTATAGGTAAATAATATTAAAGTATTATAGGTAAAAATATTAAATACTTGTAATTTTGAACTTTAGTGTATTAATTATTTAATTACCTAGATCCCGAATATTAAATAATGTTATACAATACCCAATGGTATTGCTTCCAAAAGAAAAACAAAATTAGATACAATTTTTGAAAACACTAGATCTAGATAAAAGATGAATAAATCAGAATACATAAAGGAAGAAGATGATGTTGATACTGTCTGTTTATTACTTGAAGGCCTCCCGCAGACAGGAGCAGAATTGGCCCACTACTAGCCTTCTCAATAACATTTCATTATGTACTACTACTAACTAGTACAATGGAATTGGTACATAATGAAGTGTTATTGAGAAGGCTAATAGCAGGACGATTCTGCTCCTCTCTGCGGGAGGCCATCAAGTTATAGACAGCTGATAGTAGAGATTAATATGGATTATATTGTTTACAATTGTTGTAGGTTAGTCCGTAAATCTAAACGGAAGGTCAAGAAATTGTTTTTTTTATTTTTGATGAATTCTTTTAAATTAAACCAAATTAATTTTGATTTGTGGCTAAACTACTTGGCATAACAAATGCAAATCAATGCAAATTGAATTTTTCTAATTCTTGTATCTCAAATCCTAAACATAAGCCCATAAATTTAAAATATTTTCTGTGATGAAGCTCCTAGAAGTTTTGCCAGTTATGACAATCGTCATATCACTTAGCCTACATGCATCATTAAACATTTTCATCTTAATTTTGTTAAGACTCCTAAATTTGAAGGCTTAATTTATGTAGAACCACCGTGTAAAGTTATTGCCATCTCGTGGCAACAATTTTATGAGTGGAGACAAAAGTTCCGTGGTTCAAACCCTAGTAAAGGTATCTAGTTACTTTTATATGGATTTGATTAATAGTCAGTGGTTTACCACTGTACTTTGATAGCTGGGGTTCAGTTAACCATAGCCTACCTAGTTCTCAGGAATGGTCGGCCTGAGTCTGTACAAGACTACATCTCATTTACATGTATTTTTACAACATCCTCATCTCATTGGGTCATGGGGTTGGTTATTGTTCTAAATTGAACAAATTGTAATGTACACACATTAGGGGTAGAAAAAATTAAGTAAATAAACATTTAACTTTCATATCAAGAAAAACTTCCACCAAATTTTTTTAATTTTTTTATTAGTAGCCTACTACCAACTGCCTTTTTCAAGCATGCTAAGAATTACATAGCCTACTGAAATGAAATTAGTATCCACAATTTGTTAGTAGGCAATTAGTTTGCTTCTGAAATTATAAAGTTCAAAATTGTTGAATTAGTCTGTACAAATCAAAGCAATAACTTGTACTCGTCAAAAAAAACAGACGTCTTTAAGTTTTACATCCTAGGTATTAACGTAGTAAAATGTTCCCGATTGCAAAGTTCAGAGGAAAATTAATAGATTAAAATTTTTTTTTTTAATTCCTAATTGTGTACATTGCAATCTGTTCAATTCTGAACAATAAGCAACCCCATGACCCAATGAGATGAGGATGATATGAATGACGTGTAAATGAGGTGTAATCTTGTACAGACTCAGGCCGATCATTCCTGAGAGAGTATGATTAATTGAACCCCAACCATCAAAGTACACCAGTAACCACTGTCAAATATTCAAATCCGTATAAAAGTAACTACCTTTACTAGGATTTGAACTGATTAAAAATTAAAAGAGGAAATTAATAGAGGAACAATGAACACATTAAAATTCAGAAAATTCAGAAATTTAACTGATTTAACTGATTTATTTACAAAATTTTTGTTTTATACAAATCAATGACTGAACAGCTCACTACTCTTATTAATTTTAGAAGTTAAGAACGAACTTTAATATTATTTAAACGGTATTCTTAATCATCTTAATTATACCATGGTGGTAACTATGTGAATTTCCCCACCATGAATGTATGTATGAATTTTCCCACCATGACGAATGGCAAATAATTTTGCATGTAATGGCGTAGCTATTAATTACAGCACAAGATTACAAACATGCCAGATTGAAACACTAGTTGATCCTCAATCTTTTTTTTTTAGCTTTTATTTGTTATCGGGAACTGTACATTATTGACAACTACCCAATTTAATGGCTGCTTTGCTGAGTTATTTTGACTTGAATTAGGCATGAGTTTGAACAGGGACCCCCAGTAGAGTGTGTTCACGGATGGTTGTCAGCTGGTCACCATACAAAGTCGCTTCCCCAACCGGTGTTACTTAACTAATAATAGCGACCAGACTGGGCTGGCTCGAAGGCCTGATCCTCAATCTAATTTTTTTTTTTGTAATTCCTAATGTGTGTACTTTGCAATCTGTTCAATGCAGAACAAAAGCAACCCCATGACCCAATGAGATGAGGATGATGTGTATGAAGTGTAAATGAGGTGTAGTCTTGTTCAGACTCAGGTCGACCATTCCTGAGTGAGTATGGTTATTGAACCCCAACCATCAAAGAAAACCGGTAACCACTGTCTAGCATTCAAATCCGTATAAAAGTAACTACCTCTACTAGGATTTGAACCAGGAACCTTCGTCTCCGAAAATCAGCTGTTAAACAGCTGATTTTGGTGACGACTTTACCTCTAGACCAACCCGGTGGGTTAATCTAAATAAAAACCTCTCAAAATTACAATGAAATTGTAAAATGACCGGTAAGAGTTTTGCAGAAACTGCGTTGTACTAACAATTCAACGGTGTAACAAAAGGTTAAGAATATCTGGAGTAGGTAAGAGTTTGAAAATATGGCACAAACATCACAAAAACGTATAAATTAAAAATCTATATATAAACTTAATTAAAAAATGAAATTGGAATGGAAATTCCTTTAGATTCAACAAAACGTTGCTATTATAGAAAAAAAACTAATGTAAATAAATGAAAAGGTTATTTTTTTGTTATTTTTGTTAATTCTGTTATTTTTGTTAGTTTTGCTATTTTTGTTAGTTTTTGTTATTTTTATTATTTTTCACTGAAAAATCTTACCGGCCCGACCTTTTTAATAGCTTTAGTGTTTTACGTTATTGCTAACATTTTCAAGAGTTTACTTTAACAAAAATGGTACCTTTTTTAACAAAAGCAATTTATTTATTATATCTCAGTCTTTATCGGGCCGGTAAGATTTTTCAGTGAAAAATAATAAAAATAACAAAAACTAACAAAAATAACAAAACTAACAAAAATAACAGAATTAACAAAAATAACAAAAAAATAACCTTTTCATTTATTTACATTAGTTTTTTTTTCTATAATAGCAACGTTTTGTTGAATCTAAAGGAATTTCCATTCCAATTTCATTTTTTAATTAAGTTTATATATAGATTTTTAATTTATACGTTTTTGTGATGTTTGTGCCATATTTTCAAACTCTTACCTACTCCAGATATTCTTAACCTTTTGTTACACCTTTGAATTGTTAGTACAACGCAGTTTCTGCAAAACTCTTACCGGTCATTTTACAATTTCATTGTAATTTTGAGAGGATATCATAACGTTTTGTTGAATATATTATATAATTTCTAAAAATAAATTGACTATTGATGCGACCGTTTCTGCAAAACTCTTACCGGTCAGTTTACAATTTTATTGTATTATACTTTCCTTGCCCTTTATGAAATATGTTATTGTTTAGGTTAGCGGTTCCCAACCTTTTTTTCCTCCCGTACCCCTTGGTGAATCTTTAACTAAAATTGTACCCCCAAAAATGTAATATCACTGTAACTACAATACTAAGTAGTGGCTATTTAATCACTAGATAATCTCTAATCAATTTGCATATTTTCATATGTTTTTTTTATTTATTTCCAATTATTTTGCATAATGTAAATTTACTTTTTTATAATCATAATGGTATTTTTCTGTGAGTATACGTTGGTTAGTTTTTACTCGTAAATAGTGAAAAATATAATTTACACTTGTACGTTTTATTATGTGTTCAAATTAAGATATAAATTTAAACCAAAGAAAATGAAAGTTAACACAAGCATAGATATTTTAAATTAGATATTTTATTGAAAACTGAACATTTCTTGTATGGTCTTAATTTGACATCAAAATACTAATGACAGAGTTATAATAATTATAGTTTTTCTAATTTAACACAAGATAGATTAGTTTTAATCTTTGAAAAAAACTCATATCGAACACAAAATGCTTTTAAAATTTTTAAATTCAAAATCTAACATGAAAATTGTGATGTATTGAAACTACATTATTAGTCCAGGAAACGTCTTCAGAACTCTTTTTTAGTGTGACCCTTGAGGCTGTTTTGTTGCACTAATTGAGTAATGATGCCTACATAAGCCTTGGGCTTGTGCATAGGTAATGATATGTGGTGATTTACAGATGAAAAAACGCCAGACCTGACCGGGAATCGAACCCGGGACCCCGGCATAGTAGCCAGTTGCGCTGACCACTACACCACGGGCCGGGCAAAATTTCAATTGTTTGAAATCAGGTTCAAATGTAGACAAATAAAGCCTTAGATCTGGGCTTGCATTAAGCTTGTCAGTACAATAACCCCACCAAGTTACTCAGAAAAACAACGTCCGCCATTGCCCTTTATTTCCGGCGTACCCCGGGTTGGGAACCGCTGGTTTAGGTCAACAGCCGAAAGGCTGGTTTGAACCTCTAGAGGTTTTACTAAGAAAACAAGGAGAGAGGTGGTTTACTATTGTCTTCCTCACTGAGTTGAAAGAGTATGCTTATCAGCATGCCAAGCCCTCCAAAAGCAACCAATTTTCAACCACAGGACTTGGCTGTATAGTGAAATTCATTACTTTCAGAGGAAATAACTCTGGCTAGTGTCATTTACACCTCTACATTTTCTGTTCTTAAATGGTTAAGTCATATAATTGGCTGACTATATGATAAGAAACAGCTTTTTTTTTGTAGGTAACCCTGAAACCAACAGATCGAGTGCAATAAATTTAACACTCCACCTGCCCGTTATGGCCAATTATGAAAATAGGGAATAAAAATATTGTTTCATACTGATTCTTCGAAATTTCACCGGAAATACACGTTTCCATGGCACCTGAACCCAAAAAATAATGCAATAAGGCTAGCTGTCGTTACATGTTAAATAGATATAAAGACAGGGAACTTCCTTAAAATGTACAGAATTCGTATACAAGCAAGTACAATATATGATTACAGAAAACGTTTTTGTCTATATTCAGCAAAAACTGCTGTCTGTTGTTACGCAGAATAATAAGCAGCTGAGTTCGCTTATTAATGGCATGAGCAAAGAAACTCTCCCACTGGAGGAACTTCAGACAGAAAACATTAATTTAAAACATTATATTATAAAAATGTTAGAATACGTATTGTATAAAATAAATTATTTATACAGTTATTCCTACTTACAAAGGTTGATTTGGAGAAAAACAACGCAATGTTTATCGCCAACGGCCATACCATGTTGAATACACCGGTTCTCGTCTGATCACCGAAGTTAAGCAACATCGGGTGCGGTTAGTACTTGGATGGGTGACCGCTTGGGAATACCGCATGTTGTTGGCATCTCTTTTTTTATTTAAAAATTTTTACAATTTTTTTTACAAAATTAAAATATTTTTACATCGGTTTTCATGATCAGAAAAAATTATTTTAATTTAAAAAAAATAGGTAATCCAAAAAAAATAATACCATATTTTATTTCAATAATTTTCTTCTACAGAGCTAATTTATTGATTTCACGTATATTCAAGTCGAACAGAGGTTGACTTTCATTTTTCATCATTCACTCATGATTAAAATTAAGTTAGGTTTACATAGTTTACTAATGATTAAACGAGGTTATATTTTTCATTATTTACAATGACAGGAGAAACTCGTGTGCGTGTTTTACATAATTTTTTTAGTTTTTTTAAAGCTGTGTCTACTGCATCTTGGTCGTTAGCAACTATTTATTTTGGGCTAAAGAACAAAATAGAATAGTTTTTTTTGTTTTACGTCTGACAGTTTTGCCATTTATTTTGAATGCAGACGGTGGATAAAGATGATAATGAAAATGAGTCATGAAAAAATGCCAGACCTGACCGGAAATCGAACCTGGGACCCCGGTATAAAAATAGTAGTGGTAGGTTTAAAGGTGATTTTCAAATTTTTCGTATCTTAACCGGAAATCGAACCGATGTGGTTCGTATATATATAATATTATAATAATTTGTACAATTTTATATAATTTTGCTAATTTTTTATAATTTCTTTTTATAATTTTACATATTTTTTTTTATTATAATTTTAAAATCGAACCTACCCAAACACAAATTCGAAATATTAAGTAATAATCCACTACACATACACACATGTAACATGTATACGGTGCTGCCGCCTAACGTCAATCGGAGGAGGAGGACATTTTCCGAGATCCGAGATAGATGAAAATGTACTAAATGTAGATGTATTAAATGTAGATGTAAATCGGGTCCCGCGGCATTAAAATTATTGAAAATAAATGTTTGCAGTTTGTTTTTAATACTGAAATGAAGACTAAATGTCGTTTAAAGTGAAACAATGTTATACTAAAGCATTGGAAACATGTTTTGATCAATAATTAAAAGAATATAGATATAAATGTGAAATTCGATCAAAGTTGTTAGCGCTAAATAAGCAGTTCGCTTGCGCCGGCTGCGAAAACTCTTAACGGGCGCATTTCAAGCGAAATGCTTGATTATTCAAGAACTATTTTCAAATTGGTAGATGATGCCCCATCTGATTGTTCGTAGCAGCTGTTTTTTCTATACTGATTTATATTGATTTTTCTTATGCATAACATATATGATTAAAGTAGTATTTAAAATTTTCAAAATTCTTTGTTTAAATAAATTTTGTTGTTTTTTACTCTTCATGGCAGCAAGAGTAGAAAATCCAAGTTCACAAGAATTGCAAGTTAGCAAAAGGTATTCTATTGGATACTGATCCAGAAGGGCATGATAAAACATTCCTTAAATTTTGTTTCCAAGGCAGTGTCACTTTAAAGATCAATGTGGTTTTCTTTGCATTAAGAATATTTCAATTCATTTTTTTTTAAACTAGTTTTGCACCTCCTCCCTCCACTTTGAGAACCAAACCCTTAGTATTGAAAATGATATTTGGGCCTTCACATTGTGAAAGATGAAAAATTAGTTACCATTTGACTGATCTTCTTCTTATATCAAAACACAGTGAAATTATCTTATCTGAAAATTAATTACTTATTAAATGTAAGTTACACTTATTTCAGCAAAAATTCCAAAATAATTCATCAGAAAATCATATTAAAGGTTCTAGAAACTACTACCACATTTTGTCATCGCATATTTATCTTTTTGGAATCTATCTGTACTAATATTAACAATCTGGACTTTCTCTTGCCAATGTAAACTATGACCAATATAACCTGAACCCAAAAACATGTTTTTAGCTATGGTCTGTGTGTGTATGTCTGTCTCTCTGTGTGTGAACAAAATGCCTCGAAGAACGGAATAGCATACAAAGTTGAAACTTGAAACTTAAGTTAGATACCACTAGAGGACCCGACACGAACATTTTCATCAAAATCGGTTTACCGGAAGTAGTATTCATTATTCATGTAATTTTTCACTTTTTTACGATTTTCTCAAAAACGACTCCTACGATTCTACGATTATTTGCCTTTGCAAATAATGAATAATATAACCTAACATTAATAATAAAATATTAGAAATAAACAAAAAACTAAACTCAAAAAACAATCTGATTTTAATCATGAGTGAATGATGCTGAATGAAAACCAACCTTAATTTGGCTTGATATTACATGGAAATCGCTCTTTGACGCTAAACTAGGTTTTGCAGAGAAAAATGCTTAAAATTAAAGTTGTAGATATTTTAATTTCCTATAAATTTCATTACCTACTTTTTTGTCGTAAAATGGATACTAAGGCCAAAATCTTAGAAAATCCATTTTTCACAGATTTTCATGAAAAAAACTAGAAAATCATTAATTAAAGGTAAACTAAGCGTTACCTACAAATAAATATTTGAAATAAAAGTTGTAGATTTTTAAATTGTCTACAACGTTCATTATATATTTTTTCCACTAAAATTTTAAGGCCGCTATTTTTAAAAAAACATTTTTTTCTACGCGAACACAGCCTCCTCGAGAATTTCAGCAGAAATTTTGCTGTAGAACATAAAAAATGTTGTAGGTGAAATGAGGCGATTTTTTTAAAAATCGTACGAGCAGTTTTTGAGAAAATCGCAAAAAAGTGAAAGAAGTAGGCAAATAATGACACGAATAAACTACTACTTCCAGTTGACCGATTTTGATGAAAATGTTCGTGTCGGGTCCGGTAGGTGGTATTTAACTTAAGTTTCAAGTTTCAACTTTGTACGATGTTCCGTTCTTGAGATATCTTGTTCATACACAGACCAATCGCTGAAAACATGTTTGGGTTCAAGGGTTCTAAAAACGTGCGTACCGGTGAAAACTCGATTTCGAAAATCGACATGAAAACAATAGGATACTTTCCTTCCTAAACTGTATAATCATATAAGCAAGAGAAAGTAAAAATAAAGTTTCTGGTGAAGTTTTGCCGTGTTCCAGGGCTGTCCATGACCGGCCCGTTGGCGTAGTGGTTAGCGCAACTGGCTTCTAAGCTGTGGTCCCGGGTTCGATTCCAGATCAGGTTTGGCATTTTTTCATCACTCATTTTCATTATCATCATTATCCACCGTCTGCATTAGCAGAAATTGCAGAACAGTCTGACGTAAAACAAAAAACAAAAATGGGCTGTCCACCTCATCAGTTATACTTCTTCTAAACCTTATGTTATTATCTTAATAATTTATTGCACCATCATAGAACATTCATTCAATGTTCTTGGGCTCGCATGCTAAGTTAAAAATTCTTGGTAAAAGCTCATTTTAAAGAAAAAATATGTAGTGCGAAACATTCTCCCAAATTCCTGTTGCCAATATAAATAATTAAAATTAGCTACTAATTTAGAGGTTAAACAAAGTATTGTAGAAAAACCCTTCGAATAAAATTTGCAGGTTTCTTAATTTTTTGAAACTTTAAAAATCCTTTAATGAGAGGACGCGTTTCATGGCTTGTGGCAATTTTTTTTAAAAAAGCGTACCTTTGACCTACAGCAAAAACCATTAGTGATTTTTGTATCTACTTAAAGAGGAATCGATTTACGCTACTTTTGTTTCCTAATTCCGACTTTGAAATTTTGCCGTCTGGTTTTGGGCCACTTCCGGTCGAAATCGGAACTTCAAACCCAATAGGTATGGCCTCAAAGCATGCGCTTAGAGGCATACCACCTTCCCGCACTCGTTTGCAGAGCTTTATCTTTGAAAAAAACATTACGAATTGAATGGTTTGATTTGAATTGTTTTATTTAAAAATTAATCGAAGATAACTCCAGCAATTTACGCAAGAACGTACTCAGTTTTCGCCGGTTTTCCGTTCATGTGGTTTTTAAACGTCTTTTACTCCGTCCAGGCTTTTCATAAATGTCGGCATTTAAGTACGTTGAATATCAGTTTTTTCTATAATTGATGAATATTTTAAAAGTTAAATTTCAGGTTCCGTTTTAATATGCCGGCCATTTTTGAAAAATGCACTTTCTTGGCTCCACGTAAAGGTAGAGAAATGATTTGAAAACTAAACCATGCATTTTCACAACAGTGTCATGTCAAGCAAAGCGTTTATTTTTTTAATTAAAACATCGTTAAATAATGCAAAATGAGCTACGGAATGAGTTGCAGCAGGAAAAACACAGAAGTTGGTTTTTCTAAACGACTATACTCTGAGCGGATACCGCTGTAGAGCTCAGTTTCCTCTAAAGAAGTTTAGAGGCTAATCGAATTTTCTATTAACACCACATTTATTTCTAATTACAAATGAAAAATACGATACATGGCACAATAGTGCTGTAAAAATGCATGGTTTAGTCCAAAAATCATTTCCCTTTTTTTACATGAAACAAAAATACACTTTAAAAAAAATGGCCGGCATTTTAAAATGGAACATCAGACTTCTATTTTTAAATGTTCGTATAGAGAAAATTCTGATCTTCAACGTACTTAAATGCCGTTCTTTCATGAAAAGCCAGGACAGTTTTGGACGTTTAAAAACCACATTAATGGAAAACCGGCTAAAATCTGAGAACTCTTTATGCGTAAATTTCTGCATCTCCTACTAGTTTAAAAATAAAATAATTTAAGTCAAACCAATCAACGCAGGAAGGAACAGACTTTAGTTTAGTGGTGTTCAAAAATATTCTTTGTTTTTTTTTAACGAGTGCGGACATGTAAATGGCATTTACCTAAGCGCATGTGATGTCGCATGAGACATCGCACGAGTATGGACATAGCTAATGACTTCTGTATTTACTCTTTAAGAGGAATCGAATGACGCTATTTCTGTTTCCAAATCCACTTCGTTTTCTTGGCTTCCGGTTTTGGGCCACTTACTGTCGGAGCCGGCACTTCAAATCCAATCTACGTCCACTAACTTTTTGTGTAGATTACGAATTCTTAAACCGTTTGTTGCTATCTGTCAAACTCCTTACACACCACCGGCATGCCGGGCCGGTTTCTGGCCTTAGTCAACCATACTGGCAGCCGACAATCGGGTAGTCTAGTCGACAGTCCCGGCAGCAAACCGGTTATAAACCGGGCCGGTTCAGTGTGTAAGCAACATTCGACGCCAATGGTCGACTACAAAGCCGGTTTGCCGGGCCGGGCATTCCGGCGTGTGTGTAAGGAGTCTTATAGTTTCCGACTTTGATTTTTTGACTTTCGGTCGAAAATGTAACTTCATACTCAATTTAGGCCCACTAACTTTTAGCGTATATTACGAATCCGAAACATATTTGTTGCTATATCTTTAGTTTCTGACATCTGGGCGTGACTGACAAAATTATAAATTACAATTTAAAAAAAAATGCCACCAATAATGTCACTTATGTCATCAGAGCATACCCCCCCCCCCATAAATTTCAGCAGACATGCTGCATATTTCATCTTTAGAACACAAAAAAATTATGTAGGCCTATGTTTTTTGTTGTTTATTTTGTATGTTAATATTCTTCTAGCATATTGATGTTTATTTTTATAAAATTGGTAATATCTCCGTTATTATGCATGAAAATTGAAAACGTTACATTATCAAACTTATTTGTCTTAAAAGTTACATAATTTTGAATATATAATTTTTTTAAACATTGACTTTAACGGAAATATTCGTAGTTTTTTTTGTTTACCCCTCACTCTGAACCCCTCATCCCTTTTAGATATTAAAAAAAATGTTTAGCCTATTTTCATTTCGATTATGTGCAGAACCTGTATGTCCACAGCTCCGTGGAACCTGCTATCGGTTTCATAATCATAGACACCCGAGTTTGAACCCTTGCATCTCCAAAACCATGCGTAGGATTTCAACATACGTTACATCAAAATTTAGCTCATTTTATTCTGCGTTGACCTATAATAATCCTATATTTTTAATGTTTTATAATTGCCATATCGAGGTTGGAAGACAAAAAGACCCGGTTTTTTTTGCTACCGCAACAAATTTCATGCGTTTAGAGGCGTGTAACTCGATAATTATTTGACAGAAAAAATTGAAATTTTAACACAAAATAGACAATTATATTCTTACAGCGTGTACGAAATTTCAAATTCGTACGTTATTTAAACTTATGTTTATTAACAATACTCTGAACCCTTGCTATCTCGGTAACCGCTCGATCGTTTGGCACATGCAAACTATAGTTTTATTCAGCGTAAAAGACTTATTACAGATATGTTAATAACATGAAATATTGATTGGCCAATATTTTGGTAGAGTTTTTTACATTTTGAAAAATAGACTGGGTGATGTGGAGTTGGGCGCTACTATCCATGTTGCTTGAATCTGACTGTCTACCTGAATTGACCGAATTGACAATGTAGTCTGTCAATTCAGGTAGACAGTCCGACAGGATGTCACGTACAGAACCTGCAATATGGATAGTAGCGCCCACCCCGCATTACCCAGTCTATTTTTCAAAATTTTAAAAATTCTACCACAACATTGGCTAATTCAATATTTCATGCTATTAACATGTTTGTACTAAGTTTTTACTCTGAATAAACCGATAGTTTTCCCGTGCCGAACGATCGAGCGGTTACCGAGATATTAAGGGTTCAGAATATCGTTAATAAAGAAAGAATTTAAATAACGTACAAATTTGAAATTTCGTACACGCTCTAAGACTATAATTGTCTTATTTTTTGTGTTAAAATTTCAATTTTTTCCGTCAAATAATTATCGAGTTACACGCCGCTAAACGCATGAAATTTGTTGCGGTAGCTTTTTTTGGTTTAACGTCCGACTGTTCTGCAATTACTGCTAATTACTGCTAATACAGACGGTGAAGGATGAAATGATTTTTGTAACGTATGAAAATATGCCGTGCCTGAATGGGATTCGAACCCAAGACCGCATGATGAGAGGCGAGCACGTTACCAACTACGCCAATGCGGCCGGCAAATTGCGGTAGCTAAAAAACCGGGTCTTTTTGTCTTCCAACCTCGATATGGCCATTTTTAAACAAAATTAAAAATGTAGGACTTTATGGGTCAACGTAGAATAAAATAAGCTAAATTTTGATGTAAAGTATGTTAAAATCCGACTCATAATTTTGGAGATGCAAAGGTTCAAACTCGGGTGTCTATGATTATGGAACAGTAGATAATAAACCGACCCTTACACGCACACGCGCAGCAACCCCTTACCTGCGTTCTACCTTCTTCAATAGTGAGTGTTGCAATTATTTTTATTAAAACTGTGTAATAATTTTCAAAATGTACGTATTATTCCTTGAAAGATGAGTCCTAACACGGTCTCATTGTGATAATCCTAAGCTTTTCCGATGTTGGATTTCATTCTGACTGCCGTTGTTCAATAATATATAATAAATTATTGATAAAATATTTATTATAATAAATTTTACAATTATTATTATTAATAAATGTAACAATTAATAGCATAATAACAATAAATAAAAAATATATATGCAGTGCTATTTTATTTTTTAAAAATTAGTATTAATCAAATATTTTGTTTTGATTAGATTAACGGAATAAAATGTAATAATTTTACATGTTTAAAAAATAATAATATTAATTGTTGTATTTATGATAAGAATTTGTTAAATTGATTAATATTATTGAACAACGGCAGTCCGAATGAAATCCGACATCGGAAATCACAATGACGCCGTGTTTGGACTAATTTTTCAAGGAATAATACGTAGATTTTGAAAATTCTTTATTATACAATTTTGATAAAGATAAAATTGCAACCAAAATGGTAGTATTGCCGTCAAGTGCCTAGTAGGTGACTCACTACTGAAGTATGTAGAACACCGCTAGGCAGGGATGGGGTGCTGCGCGCGCGCGTGTGTATAAGGGTCGGTTAATGATGTAGGTTCCACGGAGTTGTGGACGTATGATAAATACCGAAATTCAATGAATTCGGTTTAGCGGTTTTTGCGTGATGCTGTAACATACGAACAGCCAAAAATTCAGCTGAACTTATTTTCAGTATTTATATGGTAGATCTGGCGTAGAGACAAAATTTGGGGCATTTTGAAAAATTGTGCAGACAAAATCACAATTTTATTTATATATAGGGCAAGCGAAAGTAAAAATTATAATAGAAACAAACGATTTTTTCTATATTCATTGATACCACAGTAAAAAAATTGTTTTTTTTTCAGATGTTCCAGACAAAAATTGGGCGCTTCAAACCCAGTTGAGACAACCTAGTATTTCAAGAAAGTGAGGACTTCTAAAAATATTACATACAAATTTGTATAAATAAAAATTACTTATGTTTAAAATAAAAAATATGATCACGATGAATTGTTTATTAAGTACCTAATACTGTTCTTTGAATTTAACATTATATTAAAACCAACAAACCTCTATGTAGTTCAGAGCAGGAACTTGACGTTATAAAAAAAAAAAATAGAAAAAATTCAGATCTGGCTTAACTTTGTGTTAACAGTTTTCACTCCTTCAAAGAGTACCTGGAATGACGAAAATTTCACAAAGATCAGGTGGTAAACAAAAAAGTTACAAATTATTTTTTAAACTGGCTTTTATTTTGTGATAATCAATAGGCCAAAGTTCCAGTACTTGGAAGCTTACAAATGATTATAATAGCCCTACCTTTGGTGCATCAAAACCAAATTATTAAAAGTGAATGACGCAAAATGAAAATCAACCTTTGTAGAACTTAAAAATACGGAAAATCAGTAATATTGCCTCTAAACTAGGCTCTCTGTAAAGAAAAATGCCATATAAAATCCATATTTAAAAGCCTCTATATTTAAAAGAGAAAGTAAAAAATTCGACACGCGATGGACTGAATCGGTGTCGAATATTTTCACGATAACAACACTTTTCAGATTGGTGGGTAAGAATTTGAAAATAGTTCAAGAGAATTGCGGTAGGCGGCGGTAGCTGCAACGTTAAATTTTAAAAGTGTTTTTCGATACCAGGATAGCATGAAAGCAAATAGGTCGTCTGTAGAAGAGTATAACCTAAGTTAAGCGGCGTTCTGATACCAGGATTGTATGAAAGCAAAGTGGTCTCGCAGCGGTCAGTTTGACTTTATTTGTATTCTCATACATAATTAATATTGTTTGCTTCTTTCTACCTCTTACTATTTCATTCTATCCTGGTATCAAAAACCTTCTTTTTGAAGCAATGTTCCTCACCAAAATAATAAAAATACAGAGAAATCGGTAATTAACATTTTCTCTCTAACTAGGCTCTGTACAAAATAATGCTTTAAATAAAATTTGTAGGTTTTTTACTTTCTCTTGCCTATATGAATACATAGGAAGGAAAGTATTGTTTTCATGTCGATTTTTCGAAATCGAGTTTTCACCGGATCTATATGTTTTCAGACCCCCTGAACCGAAAAACATGTTTTTAAGCGATTGGTCTGTGTGTGTGTGTGTGTGTGTGTGAACAGATTATCTCAAGAACGGAACATCGTACGAACTTGAAACTTAAGTTACATACCACTTACCGGACCCGACACGAACATTTTCATCAAAATCGGTCAACCGGAAGTAGTAGTTTATTCGTGTAATTTTTCACTTTTTTGCGATTTTCTCAAAAACTGGTCCTACGATTTTTTTTTAAATCGCCTGGTTTACTCAACTTTTTATTCTCTACAAGATAAGGTAGGCGTGATGTTTCCTGAAATTCTGGGCGAGGCTGTTTTCACGTAAAAACATAGTTTTTTTAAGATTACGGCTTTAATATGCAATTTAGCGCAAAAATTTATATAATATAAGTTGTAGAGAATTTAAAATTCTACAAGTTTTATTTCAAATATTTTTTTGTATAACGCTTAGTTTAGCAGTAATTAGCGATTTTCTGATTTTTTCTCACGGAAACGTGTGAAAAATTTGATTTTTTTATGATTTCGGCCGTAGAATGCATTTTACGACAAAAGTGTATATAATAAATTTTATAGGAAATAAAAAGATCTACAACTTTTATTTAAAGCATTTTTCACTACAGAGCCTAGTTTAGCGTGAAAGAGTGATTTTCCGTATTTTTAAGGCAAACTGAGATCGATTTTCATTTTGCGTCTTTCACTCATGATTAAAATAAGGTTATGTTTTTGAGGTTAGTTTTTTGTTTATTTCTAATGTTTTATTACTAATGTTAGGTTTATTGTTAATTATTTGCACTGGCAAGAGAAAGTTGTGTGAGTGTTTCACACCACATTTTTTTAATTTGATTGTATACTCTTTTGTCGTAAAGTGCATACTAAGGCAGCAAATCTTTAAAAATCTTATTTTTTACTGATTTTGATGAATAAAAAACCAGAAAATCACTAATTTCTGGTAAACTAAGCGAAAAATTAAATTTTTTGGTTAAAAGGTTTAAAGTGCTTAAATTTACCATTTAATAAATGCATTTTTCCAGTATATTTCAGTAATACAAGTATTTCAGTATATACAGTAAAACAAGTATTTCGTTAGGTACTCCTTCAGAAATAATCTTTATTATAGTTTTGGACATTTTGGTCAACATGATGTCAGCATTGTTATGAAAAATTACATCTGATATTTTTATTTTATTGTTTATTGGTATGTGTTTTTTGTTCTATTGAAAAAATGTTATCTTCTTTACTCACTAACTTTAACCCTCATTTTCCAAAGAACTGTATTTTACAAATTCACATATATCTCAGTTACTTACAGATATTGCTTCAAATTTTCTTTGCGTAATCCATGATTGTAAAGTTAGGTTTACTACATTAAAATAATATTTAATGTTTATTTTTCAACTGGCTGACATACTTTATTATAACAATTTTTAAAAACCATTTTAAAACAAAGATTGAGAAATCATACATTAAAATACATGAAAAATGATGATTTTATTTGAAGAGATAGGTGTACCACCTAAATCAGCGGTTCCCAAACTTCTATCTTTTACGCCCCCTTTTGCCAAAAAGAAAACTTCTCAAGCCCCCTTACACAATTTTATTGGGCAATGAAAAATCACGTATTACATTGAATACCATACATTCATTTTTTATTTTTTGTAGCATTAGAAGTTGCAATTTAATTTTAACAAGAGACAAAATAAATCAGTGGATGGATGACCTTCCATTTTTTTTTAAAAAAAAGGTTGATTATTAGAAAGTGCACAACGTAAATCATTGATAAAACCAACATTGCACCGATGCTTTGTTTTTATTGTAACAAGTGCTGAAAACACTTTTTCGCACAGATAAAATGTGCTTGATAAAGATAATTACAATTACTGCTGCTTGCTGTTATATACTGGGGTAAACTTGGTAATACTTAACCCAAAGTGATGTTTTGTCAATTTTATCGAAATCGTTTTCGCAGCAGAAACAATTTTTATTTCTAAAACTTGTTTTTTAAGTAATTCAGGCAGGAAGTCTATGTTGACACTGAAAGGATCCGTTATGGAGGGTAAAGCTATCTCGAAGTCCCGCGCCCCCCTTGACGTGTCTTCACGCCTCCCTTGGGGGGGGCGCGCCCCCCACTTTGGGAACCGTTGACCTAAATTAACATTACAAGGTACACGGTGCACTAGTCATCTTGAGTGTAATTGAAAGGTGAATAATAGCACAAAAAACATTTACATAAATATCAAAAGGTTAAAAAAAACTAACATTTGAACACACAATCAAAAAATATTTATTAAAAATATTTATGCCAATGATTAATTTAAACAATATAGTTCCACAACATACTAAACTAAAAAAAAAAATACATAAATAATAATTTCAAAATTATATTTAGTTAGGCCTAAACAAATTTTAAACAGTCAAATTAATTCACTTAAATTCCTAAAACAAAAATTATATACGTCATACATTTGGCAGTGCCTTACTTAAAAAATTCATTCATTGACTGAATGATTAAATGAATTACCATTAAGTCTAAAAATACATCAAATTAATGATTATTTTAAAAAATACATACTTAAAGATAAAAGCTGCAATACTATTCAGTTTTTTAAAGCAGAAAATACAAAATTTTATAAAAAGAAAATAACAGACTGGAATGTTGGAAAACAGATATTTAAATTCTTACAAAATATGTAATTAATAAACATTAGATTAAGTATACTTAATCCAGCTTATTGGAAAAGAGCTATTATGCAAAAAATACAATTCAATACTAATAATGTTACAAATAAAACGAGTTGTAAAGATTTTCTACAACATTATTTTATCAAACATCCTATACAGATATTTTCAACAGCCATATTATATTGATAGTCACAATGTTATATTCTTCAAACCACCAGTAATACAGTTAACACTTACCAATTATAGCACTTTCATGCATAAAATGCACATCTTCAGTAATAAGAGGGTGATTCAAATGAAAACCTAAAAAATTCCATAAAATTTTTAGAAGTTGTGTGTTGGAGTTGGTAGGTGGCAGTAGTGTTCCTTGAGGTTGACAAAGTGACCAACAGGCGGCAGTGATGCTATAACCCAGGAGAAGACAGCAGCGTCCACAACAAGATGGCCATCCCACTGTCAACCTGCACTGCAATTGAGCAGCGATCCGTGATGCGCTTTTTGTCTCGTGAAGGTGTCAAACCAGTCGGAATTCATTGCAAAATGACAGTGCATCACGGCAATGAGACTTGGGTCCACTATCCAACCAGAAACGAAAAGTTTCTGCAGGAATGCGAGGAATGCAAGGAATGTGAGGAAGCAAGGAATGGCGCCACAGTTCATAGCCGAAACCAAAAAAAATTCCGCACTCAAATGTCTGCTGGTAAAGTCATGCTCATTCTCTTGTGGGATGCAAATGGAGAAATTTTGGAGCTGTTCATAGATAGGGGAGTGAATGTAACCAGTACTTCTTATTCACACATGCTGAAAAATCATCTTCACCCTGCAATCAAGAGCAAACTACGAGGACTTCTGACTTCTGGAGTATTGTTAACAGGATGACAATGCTCGATCGCATAAAGCTCGTAAGACAGTTGATACTATTCAGAAAATTAAATTTCAATGTCTGGTACATCCTCCTTATTCACCACACCTCGCTCCTAGTGACTTTCATCTGTTCAGTGCATTCAAGGAAGCAATGAGAGACGGGCATTTCATAAGAGATGAAAAGATGAAAACCGCGGTGTATGACTGGCTACACATACAACCAAAAGAACTCTTTCATTGTGGTATCTATGCACTTCCAAAGCGATAGAATACGTGCATTTGATGTCAGAGAGACTACATCGAAAAATGGCCTGCAAGTTTTTTGTTCACTGTTGAAATGCAATTAAAAAAATTATAGCACTTTTAAAATTTAATTTGAATCACCCTTGTAGTACTGAAAATTACTTAAGATATGCATTTTATGCACAAAAGCACTATAATTGGTGTTTACTGTATTACTAGTGGTTTGAAGAATATAACATATTTCAATTTCTGCTAGATAATAATGTGGTAATTATTCCTAGATAAATTTTCCTAAAGTATTACTTATTGCAACATGTATAATATGTTAATGAACACAAAATGTGAGGCCTAAAATTGATAACCAGACATATCTAAAATTAACCTTAAAACTAGAATGTAATACAATGATAAAAAGAAACTTTATATTCGTAAATTAGACTGTGATTTAAAAACTACAGCTACTCAGTAGTAGGTGGTACAGTAGAAGGATTTGGTGCGTATGGGCATCCTAAAAACTGATCGGCAATACGACCACCCTCACGAAGACCACTCAGAAAAGCTCCATGCACTGTCGCTGGATAATTACGAATTGTGTGTTCGCCTGTAACAAAACCAATACACACATTTTAAAACCTTCAAGCATGAACATTTACATAAAAGGATTTATACAGAGGTCATACAGTATCAAAAACAAACTATGTCCACTTCCATAAATTTTTGAAACATTAAGATTCCTTTGATGTACAGTGGTCCCCACTATAAAGTGGATGTAGGGAGTCATTCACTGACTCACCCGCGGTATAAACGAAGTCAGGAATTTTCGTACTTTGCACCTATGAGTGGTACAGCAGCCAATATCATCAGATTATAATTAGGAAACCCTAAAAACTATGTACTGCATACAACTTATAAACTAATGTAAATTTAGGTGCAATTTTCTAGTATGTAGCTAAAGAAAATACTGTACTGTTTACAGTACAATACAGCTTAAAATACCTTCTGTAAACAAATTTTATTCACTCAATCTGTTTCAAAAATATTTTTTTAACAAATTAAAATATATACAGAGCTGTATTTTTAAATTCTGTAAAAAAAATGGAAAAAATTACTCTGAAACATAATTCAACATGGCGTTATAAACAGGGAATAGCTGTTGAACAGTGATTTTTAGAGACAAATGTTTCCGGTTCAAATCCTAGTAAAGGTACAGTCCATTCGAACTAGCATCATAGTAAATCTCTGAATGGTAGTAACTTTTCAAAATAAAGAGTGCCTTTTTGAAAGTAAAATTTCCCTTTTAATTATTTTAACAAAATATTGTTCATGATTTTAGTGATATAAATAGTGGAATAAAAATCTAATATAAATTTTAATAAATCTACTACAAAGAAATAATTTTAATTTTAGCAAAACTCAATAAAAACTTAAGATCCATCCACAAAAATATTTAAGAAAACCCGGCACACTGGTTTAACCCATGGTTTTGTAACAAAGGGTTAAAAACAAGTAAGAAACATTTGCTAATAATGCACACAATATTTATCTCAACTTGTTTTTTTTTTCATATTATTGTTTCAGTTGGACTTGACAGTGAAAATATAGCATATTCAATAATAGATAATAAAATTAAACTTTAAATGAAATCAAGGAAATGAAACATAATATGTGCTTAGTGGTCCGTTTATTGAAAAATTATGTTACTTGTGTTAATGACAAATCACAAATGTAAAAAGAAACCACACTTCCAACAAAAGAATTAATACAATTATTGCAATGATAAAACTTATAAGGGAAAATTGGAAAAACACATACTGTTTTTAACTGCTGAGAAAATAAAGTTTATTAATAACAATGATAATAAAAATAATAAAAGAAAAACAATTCAAGATATTATACACTTCAGTTTGCTGATTCGCCTGTCAACTTAGAATGAAGAAGAAGAAATAAAGAACAAACAAAACTGAATTGAGACCGATTGGCTTTCTGCCAGTTGAAAAGTCTTAAAAGTTTTGTGGTCTGATTGTTAAATGAAACTTTACTAAAAAGAATAAATACAATTTGAAAAACTAAATAACTTTGTCTATTCCATCCTTCCGTAGCGTATTCAGCAAAATTCAATACTACGAACTAAACAAAAACTTTTAACTTTAAAAACTAGGGAAACAATACAATATTTTGTTAAATTTCTTTACATCTTTACTTAAGCGTTCCAAGACAAAAAATAAAAGTTAAAAAGTTCAAGTAATCAGTAATAAAAGAATAAGTAAATAATGATGTCTTGAAAATTTAAATATTCAGGAGAAATAATAACACCAAATATACGACACTGATTTGGTATAAAAATCCGAACAGTAAATGGAAAATGCATATCATCTTCAGCTCAGTTAATATCTTTGTGTCATTTGAGTACATTGTTCAAAACAAAGAAATTTCAGCCATGAATCAATTCAATACACTTAGCACATAAATTAAGAAATAATTGAACTCAGAGGATGAAAATAGTATGTAACAATAATACATTTTTAAAGAAAATGTGATCAAAATTTTAAAATTCCCATCAATCAATTGTATTCTTTTGTTAGTGTAATTATTTAATTTTGGTAGCTTACATGAAAATTTACATTATCTCACTAAAAGTTATCAAAACTTTTTTATACACATGACACCTTCATTCACTGAAAATTTTTTACATATACAGTATCCTCTTAGAATAGATGAATGGCATTTCAATATAGACAAGGCAAAATTTTTCATAAATTTTTAATCCCCTAAGTCTGTACTTGGCAATCTATTCAATTAATTAATGATAAACGACCCAATGAGATGAGGATGATATGTATGACGAGTAAATGAGGTGTAGCCTTCTTGTACAGATTTAGGTCAACCATTCATGAGAGAGTATAGTTAATTGAACCCCAATCATCAAAGTACACCAGTAACCACTGCCTAGTATTCAAATCCATATGAAAGTAAACTATCTTTACCAAGATTTGAACCAGGAACCTTTATCTCCGAAAATCAGCTGTTAAACAGCCGATTCGTGGTGGTGACTTTACCAATAGAGCAACCCGGTGGGTTACAAACAAAGTTAATTACACCTAGTACTGCAATAGAAGATCAAGTTTATTACTACAGTTAATCGTAATTATTCAAAAAATATAACATATATGAGCTTGTAGCACATTCTGGTGGAGAAAGATATGAATCGATCTTAACACTTTAGTCCGATACAAAACATAAAATTAAACAGTACATAATTTCTTTACCCATGAGTACGCCCACAAGCTGACCCATTGTGTAGTGGTCAGCGCAACTGTCTTCTATGCCAGGGGTTCAGGTTTGATTTCAGTCCAATCTGGATTTTTTTATCACTCATTTTCATATGTCACTCTTCATCGTCTGTATTGGTAATAATATCAAAAACAACCGGATGTAAATTTAGTATTTCCTTACACAGTAAAGATGGAGCATGTTATGACATCTTTTTTTGGGGGGGGGGGTTTTCTACACTCGTTATTGCCTCAACCCTTGCCTCCATTTGTACCGTTCCATCCAACTCTCCTTCGAAAGTCCTCTTCTCTCCATAGTTGCATATACACCTCTTCTGTTAAACACATTTGGAGCTGGCCTCTCTTGAACCTTCTCACTGGAATTCAATACAATACCTATGCTATCCATCTACCCTTCTAGCACAACCATACCACATCAATGTAATTCAAGAAATAATTCTCCACCCCACTCTCCTTTGTGTTCAATTCGGCTCCAGAACTCTATCTCAGTCACATTAATTTCACCCCTACTTCTTTTCTCACCATCCCACTGCAGTACAGTATTGTTTTGAATATTTTTATGCCTATGGCAGCTACAGAACTAAACATGAATTTAATACTTTCTATAATCACAAAACCCAAGTTTCCAAAAAATATTACATAATACCGTCTTCCACTCAGTTTTGTCAAACATAAAATTTGTCATTAAAGTCATATGAGAAACCACATATATCCCTGAAACACAATTTTTGGTAAACTGAAAAAATTGTTTAATAAAACCTAGCTAGACAAAACCTGAGGTAAATACGATAAATTGTGTAAAATGTTATACTTTTAATAAACAATCATAATTTAATAAACATCACATAATTTAATAAACAATCATTTAATCATATTTAGCTCAAAACTTTTTTATGAAATAAAAACTTAATTATTATTTCATAAATTTTAAGGGTAGTTTTTTTGTTATACAATATTTGTCTTATAGTAGGGTAAATTAATTTTTAAGTAAGTGAATGTTGATATCATAGATGATAAAATTATTGTTGTAGTAATTTGGATTGATTTTTCTATAACCGATAATAGATCTATAATTAGTTATTTATGAAAAATCCTTAAAGTCGTGGTATCCTTTACTGATTATTTATGTAAAACAGTTTTTTCAGATAACCGAAAAATGTGTTACAGGTTACATATTTATTAGTCAAATAAGTAATTCATTTATTTGTATTCATCCAAATTTCTGGGATAATGTTAGAGTATTTTTACATGACATTTATACACTGATAATTTGAAAGTGTTAATAATATTTTAGAAATGATAGGTATCTATTTTTTCATCACAGAAAGTAAATAGACAATACTATTCTAACACTAATACAAACATTGATGATAATAAAAAAATCCAACAGTTGTGATAGCTCTTTAATAGTAAAACACAACCTTAAAGGACGTTGTACTTATCTTAAGAAGCTTTGTTCCATCCGAACTACATTTACATTTATTTCCAATCCGTTCTTTTCTCAGAACAAGAAATAAATTGGAATCAATCCTATGAAAATTGTACACAAAGGCTTACTTTTTCCATGACTCAAATCTCTTTCTTGGAAGGATACGTAGTACACAGCTGCTGATACTGAAATAACGATTCAACAGTGTCACAATTCTCTGTTGCAGCATTACTCTAAAATGTCCGCTAATCATGAGAATGACAAAAACAAACAAGTTAATGAACTATAGTCTATTTTTTACGCCTAAAATGTTTCATTGAATTTATTTAAGTTTCCTGGTTACAAAGCTAACGATAAATACCAAAAACGACTATATTGTTCACAGGATTGACAAAGCTGGTCAAATATCAAATATTTTATTACAACTAGAATAAACAAAGTGGTGTTTAGATTTTTTAATTATTTTACAAACTCCTACATACAGTAAAATACCGATTATCCGTGGTAATTGGGGGGATAACTATGCCGGATAACAGGAAAACACGGATAATACAACCCAATTCCGTCCAGACCACCTACGTCATAAACAAAACCACCAGTTACGCGTATGTTTTATTCTACTGATTAATACATGTTAATACTATCGGATATCGGAAATAAATAAACAAATTGTATTGAAATAAAAATATTTACTACATAAATTTATATAAATCTTACCTTAAACTACGTAACAAAAAAAAAATCACAAAAAATCTGTTATTTTACTTTGTTTCATTTTATGCCGCAATATTTTTTCTTTTATTTTTCTTATATAACCACGAATATGTAAAATGTCCACGTAATCTGTGTCATCCTGATTTTCCATGAAAGTTAGTAATGTTTCGGCACCGGTTAACGCTTCTTTGCAACTGATTTTAGGAGCCGGTTCTGAATCGTCATCACTGCTTTCATCTTGCTGTAGTAAGGGCTCGGTCCAGGAATTGGCTTGGTTACACTGTCTAGTAGATCGTCATCACTAATTTTCTCATAGCCCGAATCACACACATCAACATTTAACCACTCACGAATATTTTCTTCGTCTACTTCTTCACACCCTTGAAACATTCTTAACGACTGCTACATATCATGATGGATAATGACGCCATTATTGCTGACTTCCTGTTTTTCATCTGTTGTTTCATCGGACATGCACATTTTGTTAAACGATTTTTTTATTGTCTCTGCATTAACATTATACCAGGCATTAGATATGTTGTATACAGCATCTCTAATTGTCAATGATTTCAAAAACTGTAAAGGAGCATTGTGGTACTACGATACGAAATTAGTTTATGTCTACATTAATGTACGTACTCATTGTTGTCGTAATCGAACAATATTATCGAAGTAAATCACAATAATTGTGATAATTACGATGACGAAAATGTCGGGAGTTGAAAAGTTTTAATTTGTAAAAGTTATACAGTATATACATAATTAATTTTTCTAGTGATTTTAATTTTTCTAGCCGACTGCGTTGGCGATGTTGGTAACGTGCTCGCCTCTCATCACGCGGTCTTGGGTTCGAATCCCACTCGGGCATGGCATTTTTTCATACGTTACAAAAAAATTAATTTCATCCTTCACCGTCTGCATTAGCAGCAATTTGCAAAACAGTCGGACGTTAAACCAAAAAAAAAAAAAATTTCTAGTGATCGCACGATTAATCCAAACCCCGGTTAAACGATCCACGGAAAATCGGTACTCTACTGTACTTTTAAAGTTTGTCACAACATTTGAAAATCCTAAAATAAAGATAGCTGGGGAAAATGATGAATTCTAAATAAACTCATAATCTAACAAGGTTCTAAAATCACAGTGCAGCAGATGTTTTATCTCAAGTACTAAATAATATATAAAAAAGATAAGAGAAACAAAAATATTTTGTTTAAAAATAGTAAAATAGTGGTAAAAGAAGACTGTGAAGTCCAAGAACTTCGAGATGTTCCGACACAATCCAAAAAAGAAAATAACAGTATGGATACTTAGTGACAATGAATTCAAAAGACTCCAAGAAAATATATAATAATTTTTAAGGCAAGACCATGACTGGATTACCATTCCGCTATAAAGTGTAGCAAATTTGGACATATTAAGTTGTTGCACTGGCCCAAGAGCATAATTATTCGGCATACCTCATAGCAACATTCTGAACTGTCTACCTTGTGGGGCTACGAAGTAATAAAATGACCTTGGTTACCTTATGTTAGCATTCCCGACAAAATAGTAAATAAATGTTTACAAAAGGAATTTTGTACAAACATGATCCTGGCTGTGAGAGTCATCTGATATAATTACCCCAGTAGCAAAAGTGTTAAAGAGAGTGAAGAATGGTGTTTAAGATATTTAAAAAATTTAACACCTGAAATTTAAAAAATGGAGATGTATTGAGGATGACAATAGAGTTCAGAGATTTTCATGATAATAAAACTAAACGTCCAAAATCTAACTGGAGCGATGAACATAAATAATCATACTGCCGAAAAATTAAAGAATATTGGCTAGGAAAGAAAAGAATAGTTATCAAAAGTAAAGTAATTCTTCCTAGGTGACTGGAATAAATCTACAAAAGATGAGTAGGCAGCAGTTAGATCAATTACAATTAGAAAATTCATCAAATTGATGTCCAAAAATGAAGTTCAAACTAGTATTATTTTCCCCAGATAGAATTGATTACTCCAAGAATATATTATGAGATTTTTTTTAAAGCAGACCCAAGACCATTAATGATTGCATTACCATTCGGCTATCAAATGTACCAAATTTGGATGTATTAAGTGTACCAGACCCTATAGTAAATGAAGTGAAGATGTCTTTGCCTTGTGAAGTGACTTTTCGGCTCGGTGAGGAAGACAATTGTAAACCACCTTACTCTTCATTTTACTTAGTAAAGCCTAGAGATTCAAACCTGCCTTTTGGCTGATGACCTTAACAGCAAGTGTACCAAGTGAATTAAATTAAAATACGAGGTGTGGCTATTAAATAACGAGACTGATATTGTAAAAAATTTAATTTTAATTTTATACATAATCACATATTGTCACCTTCAATACACACTCCTTCTCTATCCCTACAACGCTCCATGCAATTTTTCCATTGTTGGAAACAGTGCTGGAAGTCATCTTCTGTCAGCTCCTTCAGGACACGTGCCGCTCAAAAGTGTCTGAAATGAAGTTTGCAAAAATTTTTGTACTGACACTTTGTACGCGATTTAAAATGACCAATATTTTTTGGAAACTATAATAACATATGATGAAACGTGGTTTTTTACTTATGATCCGGAAACAAAGCGCCAATCCATGCACTGGAAGAGCCGAACTTCACCGCGAGCCAAAAAAGCTCGAATGAGCAAATCAAAATTTAAAGCAATGATGATTATTTTTTTTGATATCTATGGGATTGTGTACCTTCACTGGGTTCCTGAAGGTCAAACAATCAATATTACTACCTTGAGGTACTTTCTAAACTACGTCAAAGAGTACGGAAAAAATGCCCCGAAATGTGAAAGGACAAATCATGGGTTCTCCACCAAGACAATGCGCCAGCTCATTCTGCGTTATCTGTCAAGAGGTTCCTAGCTAAGTACAGCATCTCAGTGTTAGAACATCC
Source organism: Catonia carolina (assembly GCA_035578175.1). NCBI lineage: Eukaryota > Metazoa > Arthropoda > Insecta > Hemiptera > Achilidae > Catonia > Catonia carolina. The sequence continues at coordinate 23,896,425 of JAQMRL010000008.1, forward strand.
ACCTTATTCACCAGATCTTGCACCATGTGACTTCTACCTGTTCCCTAAGTTGAAATCTGTATTAAAAGGGACAATATTTGAGTCTGTGGAAGCTGTAAAAGAGAAAGCGGGACGTGTCCTGAAGGAGCTGACAGAAGATGACTTCCAGCACTGTTTCCAACAATGGAAAATTCACATGGAGCGTTGTAGGGATAGAGAAGGAGTGTATATTGAAAGTGACAATAAGTGATTATGTATAAAATGAAAATAAAATTTTTACGTCAGTCTCGTTATTTAATAGCCACACCTCGTATATTATAATTATTTAAGTTATTAGATAGCATCAAAACAGAAGAACCACATTAATGCAATATTTTTTTATATTTATATAAAAAAACATTAAATATTTACCTTTTTTTAATATAAATATAAAAAACATTAAATTAATAAAATATAATATTATCTTACCTGCAAAGTAAAGTCGTGGAAGTGGAGGACTTGTTCCAGGGGTAGTTGCACCAGGAACTTGAGTCGGCGTGACTGGAGCTGCCAACATATCATAGTCACTGCCAGATGAACCCACTGCTACAAATGAATACGAACCACGTGCCCATGGATCAGCACGCCAGCGTGTAACTACAGTCTCCTTTGGCTAAAAAAAAGAAGAAACAGAAGTTTACATCAATATAGGTACGGTTATTAAGACGATATTGGCTAGCTATGAAATTCAAAAACTGGTTGACCATTACACTATCCCTAACATACTAAGTATAAAAATAAATTTCTATTTTATATAATGAATTTATATGATAATTTCACTAACCTTCTTTTTAAACTGCGTCACCTTTATTTTTATTCTTATTTACACATGTTCTGGTGGATCCACCATCATCAGAGTAAATAAAAAAAATTGAAACTAAAAAAATGTTATCTCACTTATTTAAAATTTACAGAAGATGATACATCTTCAGTCATTTATATAAAAACAGTTTTATACAAATGATGATCATGTCGTGAAGAGGTGCCTTTCCATTGCTACGGGGAGGAGAGGAAAGGGTAGACCCCTTACCACGTGGATGACAAATGTCCAAAGAGACATGAAAATGTTGGGCTTATCCGAGGAAGGTGCACAGGAGCGTAACAAATGGAGCTCTCTGATTGGGAAAGCCGACCCCGCCTAACGGGAAGAGGCAAGGCCAAAGAAGAAGAAGTTTTATACAAATGACTGAAGATGTATCATCTTCTGTAAATTTTAAATAAGTGAGATAAAATTTTTTTAGTTTCAATTTTTTTTATTTACTCTGATGATGGTGGATCCACCGAAACACGTGTAAGTAAGAATAAAAATAAAGGTGACGCAGTTTAAAAAGAAGGTTAGTGAAATTTTATATAAATTCATTATATTAAATAGAAATAATTTCAAACTGCAGGATGCATTATAAAGATTTATTTTTGTATAAAAATAAAATAGTTTATTAATTGTAACACTTAAACAAAGAAGAAAATAACTTGGTAAACATTTTTTTTTTTTTAGTTTGCGCAGAGAACAGGTAATATATAAAAATATAGTAATCCTATTCTCAATTCTATAGTTTGCTATATTCTGTCAACAAGGAAGGTGGGTTTACGTTAATGTCCTTCGAACGTGAGAAACTAATTTTAACATTTCGTAATCTTTGTGAGTCTCCTTGTGCAACTGTTCGGTTAGTTTTTGCATTTTTCTAAAAATTGTCCTACAAATTTTAGTAGGTCTAAGAGTTATTTTTTATTTTTCTTGCTACGTTTCTTTTAAGACTAAATTCACAATATAGACACACAATTATTGTTAAAGAAAATTTATAAAAGTTTAGCATTTAACAGTTTACATATAGTTATAAACAGCTAATAAAGTATATATTTTTTCTTTCTAGTTTTCTCAGTGGATTGTCTTTATCAATGTCTGGCAAGAAGAATATATAAACTTTAATATTGTAATCTGCCTATAACTACACATAACCTGTTCAATTTTATTTATTCAAAATTTTCAATAACAAAATTGTGTTAGTAACAGTAGGGGATATGTACTGTACTCCACACTGAATGTGTTTTTCTTTTCTGTACCTAAATTATTAATAAAAATATAGACATAAGATTATCTGACAGAAAAGTTTATAAATTTAACAAAAACAAAAATTAGGCCTAGCCTACACAAATGTAAACCAATGACTCAAGGGATGCAAGCAAAAATTAATCAACACTGTAATACATTGCTAAAATTATCAGTCGATAAACATTTAATATTGTGTCTGAATACAAACTAATCAGTGAAAATCAAAGTCAATGAAGACCTATTTTTTGACAAGAGCTTCACATACAAAGAAAATTCATTACAATAAGTTAGGAGTGAAAACAGCTATCTGCATGAAAAAGTAAACAGTCCATAAATTTATATACATGAATAACATAACTGAATAAATAAATGAGCACAAAAACATTCAAAGCAGTCTGTTTTACTTAATAAATCAATAGCTATTGAAAAAAGTAGCAAAAATATAGATCAAAACACATTTTCCAAATGTGCCTGTAAAAATACAATAAAGAAGAACAAATTTATTTAATACTGGAGTACACATAAAACACAACATACATCAAACGTGAAGACTACACAAACGCTATCTACCATTTAAACATGAAACTAAAAGGAATACGAAGAGAACCTAATGTAAATTCACAATCATTCAAACTTTCAATCCTATACCTTTAAAAACATAATTATAAAAAAATTGAAGAATCGCGATTAAATTACAACGTTGACGGGTATAATTTAACTGAAAGTTTTAGTTTTAACATTAGAAGAGAAAAAAATTCGTTAACTTGAAATTCTGACACATTAGTAGTACGTAAAACAGATTAAATGTCTTTAAAATCTCTTAACAACTATTTTTAATAAACTAAATATGTATTAAAATTATCTTACGGTATTAACTTCTTAAAGATTTTTTTTATTGAAATATTGTAACGAGGAACAAAAATTCCATCGAGAATTCTAAAAGTAACCGCCGCAATTCACAACAGATTACACACTCTTAAAACATGCAATACAATTTTGTTGTACACTAAAAGAAATCTACGAAATTACGGTGCTTAAATTTAGTAACCGTTTAAAAATTACAGTTGCTTCCAGAAACTACATCAAATCAGAAAATGATAAAAAATTACATAACCTCCGGCCGGCAACTGCGCAGTCGTATAAGTTATAATATTCGCTTGAGCCTTACGAAAAAATGAAAGAGTTTCAGATGAAACTAACTGCAAATCTCGAAAAAAAACACATTGAGACCACAATTCATTTAATAGCAGTACTTAAAATTAACTTAGAAGGATGATTTTTAAATGCAATAGTTGTCCAACAAGACAACGTTAATCTAACCTCATAACAACAAATCACACGTGACGTGACATAAAGACATTTTGAAAACAATGGTCAATTGATCATCTATTGCGTTGCTGTGCGTAGATCGATTTACTGATTACACTTTTAAGAAAAAACAAAACATATTTTAAACAAAATAACATTTTAACCATTTTAAAATGCAAAAGTGAATTATGTGAACAACTGTTTCTTTATAACCTTTGAATATTAAAGTATACTCACGTTTATATCCTACAAAAAATCAACCCCGCCCTTCAAAGGAAGGCGCCTATTCGAAATAAAGCACAGCATCACAATACTAATATTGACGAAGTAGCGAATAAAAGGCTATTCGGCAGTTTTTTTTAGTATCCAAAATGAATCTTTAAAACAAACTGATATTTTTATTAGTTTTTCCGTTATTCAAATTTACTTAAAAGTAAACGTCCCAAAATGTATAATCTTTGAACATAATGAACATTGCAACAAATACATCAAATAATCCCAAAATCTAACTTGAAATTTTGAGTTTTACATCTTTTATAAAATACTGTATTTCTATGAAATTTAAATTCCATTTTACAAACGATTTCAAAGTCAACAAAGAAAATAGCAGACTCTTAATAAGAATACCAGATTTTTTTGACAGTAAAAACCAACTGAAATTTTAATTACCAATAAAATTACAAATCATAAGAGGATATTGTGTAACCCACAACAAGGTGTTTATAAGAACAGAAATAGTAGGGTACCTAGGACTAAAATACACCCAAAAAAGTAAAAATTTGTTTTACACTCAACTTAGAGAAAGTCACACTCAAAATAGTTATAATCTCAATTCCTACAAATATTATGCAAAAATGCATAGAATATACTAGTAAATATAATAAAACAATAAATTTTACAACTTTAGTAGTGCACTATTATGTTATCTTTTTTTTCTCAAATAGGTAGTTTTATTTCTTTACATAGAATGTTAATTATTCACAATGAGTTCAAATAACCAAAGAGTTCAGATAAGCAAGGTTTGATTAATGGGAAGAAACCATAATGAACCCAATTTTAAATTCATGTTTTGGTTAATGTATAAAATATAAATTAAAGGACTAAAAATTTTAATGCAAGTCGTAATGCCGCCATAGTCAGTCTCATAAAGATTTTAATGACAACTCATGTGGGTTATGCTAAAGAGAACTTTAGTTAACTCTTAAGCCAGTTTTTAAGCCTTTACTGTCATCATACCATTAAAGAGAAGTAATAATACTAAGAAGAAACTGTTGACTGTTGGTAATACTGTATTACTCTATTTGCATACATTACGAAAGCACTTCAACTTAATTTGAAACGAAATAACCATAATATTAGGCCACAATATACAAAATTTAATTTTAATAGAAAACAATAATGAAAATTATTTTTCAAAAGTAATAACTTTAAGTGCTTTGTTGACCTACATACATTTTTGTTGAATCCTACCACAAAAACAATTATAATTAAAAATAAATTAAACAATTTCATTCAGTTTTACAACTTAATGCAACTGTTTACTTAATGCAAACTGATTGTAACTTAATGCAAACCGACGGGATATTACATGTTTTATAACATCACAAACAAAAATCATTTTTAAATTCTACCCATCTAATTTTTCAGAGAGTTCAAATTAATACACAATCCCAAAATTAAATGTACGTGAAATTAACTCTGCAAAAATTTAACAGAATTAGATTTCAAAAATATTTACTAAAACGACGGATTTTAACATTTCCCTCGATTTTTATAACATTTTTAACATCAGTAGAAAAACATCACTAAATTTCATGGAGAGATGCACCAATCTTTTTAAGATAAACATTTATTAAAATTCACAATTCATCTAATCTAGATTTCAGAGCAAAATTAATTGCACTGCAAAAACTCTAGACTTCTATAACTTTTTTGGCTAATGGCTATAATTTGGCTAATTTTTGGCTATAATTCTATAATTTTTTTTTTGCTAAAACCCTATTTAAATAACCATTTACCATTTTCTTACAACAGCAATAAAAATCAGATTATTAATTTTAAAGTTCTCTAAAGAATTACAATAAGGCACCTTTTTATGTAGTAAATTTAAAATTTGACAAAGTATCAAAATATTAACAATGTAAATGGTGGCCAACTTTGTGGCCCATTGGTGAGCGTTAGACTCTTCAGCACTGCCAAAATGGAAAATCCCAGATTCAATTCCCGACTAGGACATGAAAACATGAAAATTATTACGCAATAGAAACCCACTATTAACCATAACTCAAATTAGTTGCTAACAACCAAATCTTTTTTGTGATGCCTACATAAGCCTTGGCTTGTGGGAAGGTAATGATACGATGTGATATACAGATGAAAATCCTGACTGAGAATCGAACCAGACCCCTGCACTGAAGCCAGTTATGCTAATCAATGGGCCAGCCAAATTCAGTTGACATGACTTTAATTAACCTAACATGAAGATGATTGAAGATTTTTGAGCAAGCTTATATAATTTACAAGAAAAAACATTATTTATTTACAAATGTAAACAAAGATGATATATTTCTATTTCATATAGTGAATTAATATAATAATTTCACTAACCTTCTTTTTAAACTGCGTCACCTTTATTTTAATTCTTACTTACACGTGTTTCGGTGGATCCACCATCATAAGAGTAAATGAAAAATTCAAACTAAAAACTTTTATCTCACTTAAAAAATATAGTTTAACTTAATAACACTAAATACTGTTACAATGAAGAAGAAAACTTATTACATAATGTTAACATCACTAACCTGCGGAACAGCTGAGTTGCCAAAAATTCCTTTCAGTACAGCGATACAACGACCAACAATTACATCATCGCTTACATTCTCCATAATGGCTGCAGCCTCTCCAGCAACCAGAGCCAAAAGTACTGGTGCTCTGTATAAATTCCAGAATAGGAAAAGTTCTCCTGTGAAAAATAAAGTTAGAATAAATTAGTAACATATTATGAATTAAATAACAATAATATTAACTTCAATTACATTTAAACATGATTACTCCATACAGTAGTTACATCATAAAGCTTGTAATGTGAGAGATGACTCTGCTTTTTAGATACACAATTGTTCTAGTGCAAAACAGAGTGGTGAGGAAAATAGTCAACAGTTTAATATCTGCAGCCAGCCAGTAAACATTGTTCAAGATTTCGATCTGTAAAAAAAATTAATCTATTTATGATTAAAAAACGGTTCTTAACTTTAAACCCTACTTTAACTTTTATGGTACTTAACTATAAATTTTCTCGATTTTAAACAGATGTACTAGTATTTCTAATAGTTATCCATGAACATTACATAAGTTTCAGCATTTTTTTTTTTTTTTTTTACTTATTCTTGCCCTGTATGAATACGTATAAATTATGGAAGGAAAATATTATCTTCGTGTAAATTTTTAAAATTGTCACATTCTATAATTTTTTTCCATCCATCCATCCAACACACCCACATGTCAGAAACTACAAGAGATAGCAACAAACAGTTTTCGGATTCATAATGTACACAAAAATTAGTAGGCCTAAATTGGAATTGAAGTTCCGGTTTCGACTGGAAGTGGCCCATTCATAATGTACACAAAAATCTTGTGTGAAACACTCACAAACTTTCTCTGCCAATGAAAATAATTAACAATAAACCTAACATTAGAAATAAACAAAAAACTAACCTCAATAAACATAACCTAATTTTAATCATGAGTCGCAAAATGAAAATCAACCTCAGTTTGGCTTAAAAATACAGAAAATCACACTTTCACACTAAACTAGGCTCTGTAGAGAAAAACGCTGTTAATAAAAGTTGTAGATCTTTTAATTTCCTAAAAAATTTGATTATATACTTTTTTGTCGTAAAATGCATAATAAGGCTGAAGTCTATAAAAAATCGATTTTTTACATATTTCGTTAGATAAAAACAGAAAATCGCTAATTACCACTAAACTAAGCGTTATACAAAAAAACATTTATAGTTAAAAAGTTGTAGGATTTTAAATTCTCTACAACTTTTATTACATACGTTTTTGTGCTAAAATGCATATTAAAGCCACAATCTTAAAAAAACAATTTTTTACGTGAAAACAGCCTTAACAAGAATTTCAGCAAACATGGTGCCTACCCTATCTTGTAGAGCATAAAATTTAGTAAACTAGGCGATTTTTTAAAAAATCCTAGGACCCGTTTTTGAGAAAATTGCAAAATAGTGAAAAATTACACGAATAAAATGCTACTTCCGGTTTTACCGATTTTGATGAAAATGTTTGTGTCGGGTCCGATAGTGGTGTCTAACTTAAGTTTCAAGTTTCAAGTTAGTACGATATTCCGTTCTTGAGATATTCACACACACACACGCACACACACACCAATTGCTAAAAACATGGTTTTTGGGTTCAGGGGTCTGAAAACGTGTAGATCCAGTGAAAACTTGATTTCAAAAAATCGACATGGAAACACTACTTTTCTTTCTATATATTCGTATAGGCAAGAGAAAGTAAAAATTAGTGGGCCTTGTAACAGTTTCTGTATGAATTTAAATTATTCCGCTAACATAATCTAATTAATTATTAAATCAAACTGCTACTTAAAATAAAACTCAAAATTTCATCTTTACTGTACGATAGTTGGTCCACGACAAATTTATTATTAATTGCTGCAATTACAACTCTGGAACTACATAATGACTTGGAATAAAATAAAATAAAATGAAATATTAATTAAATTTTGAAAAAACAATTTTGTTTTACTATTCAGTTAATAAAATAAAAAAAATTAAATATTAAGTTTATATTTTTTATACTACATATTTAAATTGAAATTTAGAAAAAGAAATAAATTTTATGTAAATTAAATATTTGCCTTAGGTAATGAAATGTATGAATCAGCTGTTCCCAAATTAATTTAAAAACTGTCAACAGCTGATCGCTACAGCCTGGATTGAATTTGAAGTTCCGGTTTCAACCGGAAGTGGCCCGAAACTGGGAGTCAAGAAATCAAAGTCGGAATGTGGAAACAAGAATATTGTCATTCGTTTCCTGTAATAGAGTAAGTAGATACAGAAATCACTAATGGTTTTTGCCATGTGTCACAGATAAGCCTTTTTAAAAATTGCCACTAGCCATGAGAGCCATCGTCAGGCCCCCTGAACCCAAAAACCATGTTTTTAGCTATTTGTCTGTATGTGTGAGTGTGTATGTCAAATAATTTCACAAAAATCGGCCAATATATTCATATAGGGCAAGATAAAGTACAATTACTTTAGTTCTTTTATCAATAGTTATTATTTTACATTTAAAAGTATTTGGTTTAGTAAATCTCATCTCAAAATTTTCAACTTAAAACATTACAAATACTGTAAAAAAAGATCAAAAACAATTAAACAATAAATACCTCACTATAGTAGGCCTACCCTGTGTCAGGATATCCACCAAAGTAAGAGAAAAAAAATTGCTAAATCTATTACATTTTTTGATAAATAATTACATCGTTAAATAAGAATGCTGATCTAGAACAAAATAAAAATACAAGAAAAAACCTGTTGTTATTCATGTCATCAGCCGTTTATTCATGTCATCAAAGGCTGGTTTGAACCTCAAGAAGCTTCACTAAGTAAAACAAGGTGTAAGGTGGTTCACCAGTGCCTTCCTCACTAAGTTGAAAACTGTGCTTATCAGCATGCCAGGCCATCAAAAAGCACCTACTTTTTACCCTGAAGATGACTTTTGACTTCATTCACCACAGGACCACAGGGTCTGGCTGTAAAATGAAATTCATTGCTCTCAGAGGAGATAACTGTGACTATTGTCTTTTACACCTCTTCTGTTTTTAAATGCTTCAGTTGCATAATTGGCTGACCATATAACAAGAAACAGAACTATCTTATGTAGCCCTAGAACTAGCAGATTGAGAGTAAATAATTAACACTCTACCTGCCTGTTATGAGCAAAGAAAAACTATTAATCTATAAAACATTTGACAGCTATAGCTATATAAATAAAAATATTATAGCCTACTGTTACAAAACAAATATTTTCATTTACATTTATACAGCAAAACAAAAACTTTATGAATGAAACTTTATGAATTAAAGGAATCAGCAGTAACACAATCATCAAAATAAGAAATTAAACGTTAAAATAAAATGCAACGAATAACAAAAATTTGAAACACTCTAAAGTATTTAAAATACTTGTATAGAGTACGTGAGTATTAGTTGTTAGTACTGACGTAAATACATGAGTATGTGGGTATATGAGTATTAGAAATACTTGTATATGAATATAAACCTACCTCGACTGGCAGTAGTACTACCAACATGTCCAAAGAGGTTGGCATTAGGATCCCAAAAGATTCGTTCAAAACAGAGCACAACTTTATTCAAATTGCCGAAGCCAAGTCGTTGTATTGCAGAAACTTTCCAATCAGGCAAGGGTGGAGTGAATTGCACTGTATTTGGCAAAGATTGTGAATTAGGAGCAGTAGATTGTTTTAAAACACCAAGTGGAAGCGTGCACAGTACAACATCGCCTGTAACAAAGAGGTTAAAATATGTGATTATTTTTTTATATTTAAAATATACGATAAGTTTAAGAATGTTACGTTTTCAGAAGAAAATTTTCATAAAATACCAGGTGGCCCATAAGTTAGTTGTCACTAGCAATCCTTAAACTTGGTTTTGTCTAGCGAACTGGTTCTCAGTTGTGAACTTGACCCATAAGTCAGTTGTATAGTACCCATAAGTACCCAGTAGCGTAGTACCCATAAGTCAGTTGACACTAGTAGTGAGCACTGAGCAGTTAAGGCAAAGTTGATGTAGCAACAAGATGGAGCATCCCCACATTATCAAGTTATTGTGAGAGACTCTCAATAAAATGTTGATGAATGGATTGGCAGACAGAGCACTATTGAATGGCCCCCACGATCGCCAGATATCACACCCATGGATTTTTCAGTCTGGAGAATATTAAAAAATGAGGTTTATTCTAATCAAGATTCATGACATTGAGCATTTGAAGGAACGGATCCAATCAGAATTTGAAAACCTACTGTCCTGGAAGTTTTTCAACGAACTTTGTAAATCTAATGTTGAAAAGATACAATGCGTTGCATAGAAACTTTTGTAGGTTCATTGAACTCTATATTTATATATTTATGTGTTGATAATAAAGACATACTTTCTTTTCTTTTTTTTGGTTTAACGTCTGACTGAAGATGTATTTTCATTTGTTTATTTTTATTTATCGCACCAAACGCATTTTTGACAACTGACTTACCCTTTACAATAAATCAACTTATTTACTACATAGGTAATATTCATAACCATCATCATCTGTTAAGGATCAGGCTCAATGGCCTATTCCGGCATACATCTCTTCTTAGGTCTTCCCAACCCTAGTTTCCCTCTAGATTTATATTTCCATGCTCGAAGAGGAAGTCTGTGTGGTGGCATGCGAAGAACATTACAAAAAGGTAAACTATTACATTACAGTCAAATATCAAATTACTAATAACCAATTGATATGACCATATTAGCTAAGCAAGAAATCGAATGGTGGGAATTTGATTCCTTAATAATCAACCAATGTACCTTTTTGGGAAATAGTGTTCAGTATTTTTTACCCAGTGAAGATACCATCTATTTTCTCCCGCGAAGTTGTCAAAGTATACTCCTCAGAGTCTGGAAGCCGTTGCACACAAGTTTACTATACTTGGCTTAATTATAGTTGTTGAGCTAGCCTGGTTACTATGTAGGAAGCTCCTCCCATTGGTTGGATCTAGTCGAGACACGTCCATAGAACACAGAAGAGAACTTTACTATCTGCTTTCTATGTTCTAAGCACTTGACTCCTGATAGGAGAAAATAACTACTCCAATAAGCTAATCTTGGCAGACTTTGACGTCCAAGCTGGCATACCTATGGCAGAAAGTTGACTAACGCTGAGTCCGTTGAAGTTTCACTTCTTTCAGCTGCGATCCATAACACTCTCCCTGCCATGATGATCGAGTGCCCAAAAAGTACTTAAGTAAAAGAAGCGATGGTGACAAAATACAATTACTATCATTTTCAAATTATTCAGACTGACAATCTGAATAAAACCAAATTCGGCTGGCTAAAGAGAAACCTATTTCAAAGGGTCTGTCATAACTTGACTTAATAACAAAGTAAAAAACCAATTATTACTTACGTAGTACTTTCTAAATGACTATTTCTAATGAAACTTTACCTTTATAAGTTACAGGATTGCTAAAGTTTCTTGCGTTAGATGTAACAATTTCCACACCTTTGGCATGGTACCTTATTTGACGAACAGCAGTGTTTAATTTTATGTCGAGGCCTTCTGATAAAGCAACAGGTACACAAGAGTATCCATTACGAACTGAAACACACATAAAAATTTAATTTATTAATTTGTATATCAAAAAATAAAAACAGAACTAGATTACTAATAACTCAGTCAATTATAATAGCAAAGATAGTTCTAGATCTTCCTGAAAAATTATGTAAACATTCAAATTCTAGGAAGATAGATAATCTATGTTAATATCAGTAAACCCTGATGAAGACAACTTAGTTACGATATAAATATTTAAACATTTTTATTATTGCCATTGAATAAACCAGGAATGCCAATTTAATTTTAGTCAGTTTGTAGAAAATTCAACCCCAACCATTTAAAGAAAAATTAACAACTAAGGGAGGAGCGTACTGATAATGGGGGGGGGGCAAGGAGGCGTAGATAGTAAAAATGGAAGAGATATTTTCACCTATTTTCGTATATTAAAATTTGGTTGTATTTGAAATTAGAGTAATTTCTAAGCGCATTTATTTCTGTAGGGGAAAAAATTGAAATAAAAGGTGTATGGTTTTTAATTTTCTACAACTTCGGCTATAATCTAACTCCATAAAGTTTTGCTCTAAAATGAATTTTAACCAGCAACCTAAAAACTCACTTTTACAAAGAGAGAATATCCCCCACAAATTTAACAGACATGGCACTTACCCTATCTTGCAGACCACAAAAATGTCGTAAATGAGGCTATTTTAAAGAAAATCATACAAAAATGTTATTGAGAAAATCGTAAAAAGTTAAAATACGCACGAACAAGCTACTTCTGGTAGACTGATCTTGATGAAAATATTTGCATCGGGTCCATTTATAATACCTCACTTACGTTCCAAGTTTGTACTATATTCCGTTCTAGAGACATTTTTAAAAAACACACAGACCAATCTGTAAAAACTGTTTTTTCTTTGTTCACTGGACTTGAAAACGTGTATTTTCGGTGAACACTCGGTTAGGAAAAATCGAAATGAAAACAATGCCTACTTTCCTTCCCTAAATTCCATATAGGACAAGAAAACTCGTCACATCGGCGTGGAATGTTGGTGCGTTGTATATATTTTGAGTTCTTTTTATTTATTCCTAATTTGTGTACGTTGCAATCTGTTCAATTCAGAACAATAAGCAACCCCATGACCCAATGAGATGATGATGTGTATGACGTGTAAATGAGGTAGAGTCTTGTACAGACCCAGGCCGACCATTCCTGAGAGAATATGGTTAATTAAACCCCAACCATCAAAGTACACCGGTAACCACTGTCTAGTATTCAAATACATATATAAAAGTAACTACCTTTACTAGGATTTGAACCAGGAACCTTCGTCTCCGAAAATCAGTTGTCAAACAGCTGATTTTGGTGACGACTTTACCTCTAGACCAACCCGGTGGGTAAAGAGTTCTATATTATAAAATGAACCGATTAAAGGATAATTAAAATAATAACCGAGTAAAAATAAATGAAATATATTATTTATACAGAAACTGAATTATAATTCAGAAAAATATATGATGTCTTGGAAACACCTGTTATTTTTAATAACATCAAAACATAATTTCACTTGACTTTATCTATTGTTGGAAGTCGATTTGCTTCTTTTATATGTACGTTTCAGTGAAGACATTTTGATAAGAAAACAATCATGTTAAAATATACAAAAAAAAATTAAAAAGTATGTTTTTTTATGTTTGTGCGGAAGTACCAGTGTAATAACAATAAATTCGAGTATAGAAGTTTCAGAAGTACAATCGTTTCAAAATGTAGCAAATGAAGAAACGAGTGTTATCTTTGAATCACTCGTATTAATAATGTTCTCAGCGATATGAAAATTTCAAAACTCCATCAATTCCTGTTATTTTTTCTGCCATCTAAATATTTATAACTTACTTACAAGTAGGTTATAATCCTACTAAGCAAATTATAACCGTTATAACATCTGTAGTGAATTAATGTCAGCAATTTTTGTTCAATTATTTTCAACCACCTTTTTTCACTTCATGGTAACACACAGAAGGATAACTTGATAATTTTAAAAGAAGGGTATGCAAGTAGTGCATTTTTATTTATAAATTTCTTTATTTAATTTACAGTTTATTCAAAAGTTCCCCGGAGTGAATTTAATTTCTATCATAACGAGTAGGTTGACTTGTACAGAGAATAAATTGAAACCCCGTACAAGCATACGTTTACAGCATGCAGCAGAAAGATAGAAAGGGGACATGGAGTGGGGTAAAGAAGTAATTTTCTCGTAGACAACACTCAGAAAATTCTCTTTTCTAGACATTTTCTGCTAGTTATACAAGATAAAGGTATGAAATAGTACTTCATTTTACAAATTCAAGTAAATATCTTTCTTCACCATAGTAATAAGCTTTAAATTTTATCATCGGATAAATTATTACCCAATTTGTTTACACAATATTCAATAAATTGTAATCTTTATAAAAGTTAACCTACAATATTTATATTTCTTTTATATTCTCCCGTTCAATTTGTATTATTAATATTTCTACATAAATTATTGCTAATGTACAGATTTTTACCGGAATAATTAATACTCTGACACCCTTCACCGTCTACATAAGCATAATTATTGTGAAAAACAGTCGGACATAACAAATCAAAACCCTGTAACACTGCCCTGTGTCCCTCGACACGGGACAAGGGTTGGGCAACGAAGTTCCGTTTTTAATCAGTGTATACTTTCTCCATACGCTGTAAAACATGGTTCTTTACAATAAGCCTGATGGATAGACTGGCCAAGACACAAAGAATATTAAATCGAAAAACCCCGCGGGAAAAAAGGACATTCTGCAGAAAACTGAAATAATACACGCGGAATACCATGTATTATAGGCCGGACCCGCAATGAGACAGACAAGCGGTCGATGGAAAAAAACGATTCAGCAATGTAGACTGTTCCTGGGAAAGAGAGGTAAAGGTCGTCCATACATTGGATAGGTTACTTAAGGCAAATGGCGCTGTAGGCCTATGCCTATAAGGATATGTAGAGGCAAACTGAGAGGTCGATATCCAACAGTAGATGATTACAAGCTGAAGAAGATGGAGAAGACGAAGAATAACTAAATTAAAGAAGATAACCTGTGTCACTCACTGGTTTTTTGTTTGGCTTTAGTAGCTTTAATTATTACAAGAATTCTATATTTTTGACAATCACCCATTTCTGTTTTCTGGGTTTTCACTGTTGTTCTTGGCCGCTTGTTCAATTTTGTAGAGCACAAAAAATTTCGTAAATAAAGCGATTTTAAACAAAACCGTACAAGGTGTTTTTGAGATAATCGTAAAAACGTAAAAAAATTAAGAATAAACTAGATGCTAGTGCCGGTTGACCAATTTTTATGAAAATATTCGTCCCGGGTTCCCTTGTAATATCTCTAAATTTCCAAGTTTCAACTTTCTATACTTTAGGCTACCGTTTTAGGGATACTTCGTTCACACACATACACGCGCGCGCGCGCGCGCGCACACACACACACACACAACAATCGGTCGGTAGTAACATGTTTTTGGATCCAAAGGGCCGGCCTGAAGACGCGTAATTACGTTGAAAACTTGATTTCGAAAAACCAACATCAAAACAATATTTTTCCTTACCTTTATTTTACACAGGGTAAAAAGGAAGCAATTTGTCTATAAATACATGGCAATGGTAAGGGTCTGATTTTAGAACTAGTTTTTGTTCCAATCTAGGTCACTGAGGCTGAACTCCAATAAAAAAAATTGCTTACAAGGAAGGGTGTCAAGTCTCTACGTCTGTTATTGATTTACTGTAGCTGTATAAGTCCCCTCTATTATTTGCGAGTTAATAGAATCATAAAGAGTATTACAATGAAGTGACATGCTGTAGATTTCACACACAATACTTGCATATGACGGAGGTGAATGGAATCAAGATTTGAATTTGTTGAAGGAAATAAGCAATTTTTTATAAGTGTAATGGAAAAATGCTTCTTCATGAAAATCGGATAACGCCATGATAAACCGGAAGGTAAACTCAATTTTAAAGGCTACACAAAAAATAATGATATTAATATCAATTTAACGCGTTTGGATAACCAATTTAATCGCGATTAAAAATAGCGAAATTAGTCGAAATTCAATCTCTAGAGGTTTTACTAAGTAAAACGAGGCGTGAGGTAATTGACCATGCCTTCCTCACTAAGTGAAAAAGTAGCCTATGCTTATCAGCATTCCCGGTCCTCCGAAAAGAAGCATCTACAGTCCATCCTGCAAATAACATCTTCACTTCATTCACCACAGGGTCTGGTTGTATAATTAAATTCATTACTCTCAGAGGAGATAACTCTGACTAGTGTCTTTTACACCTCCACGTGTTCTGTTCTTAAACGCTTCAGTCATAATTGGCTGACCATGTGATAAGAAACAGAACCGTTTTTTGCAGCCCAGGACTAGCAGATCGAGTGCAAATAATTTAACACTCCATCTCCCTGTTATGGGTAAAAAATTGAATTATAGAACAGAATACAATAGAATTACTTTATTGCTATAAGAATACATACAACTTTAAAGCACGGAGTTGGCTCCTAAAAAATATAGAATACACACATATATATATATATTACAATATATATAACAAATAAAAAATACAATATTTCAATTAAATATAAGATTACAAAAAAAAAATTGCAATTAGATGAGCAGTATGCAGTATAGAAGGATGCGATAGCGTACTTCAAAAAATGTTACATCATTGCCTACACCAAAAAACAAATTATATAATACCTTTCTCAATTTCAACTTGAAATAATACACAAAAATAAATATTGTTCAACATTGATAATCACTATTTATAACTAAAATATTCTCAAAAAAGTAAAAAAGCTCATCTACATAAATAGATAGGAACCTCTGCCTAAACTCTTAAAAGCTCTGCATTCGAAAAAAAATAGGCACAGATTATCTTTTTTCAGTCACATAACTTACACCCACTTTCTGGATCAAATTCGTATTTGTCACATTTGTAAACAAGCCTAAATATCTCTTATCACTTGAGAAAAGATTGAAATTGAATTTTGCCAAGGAGATTGACGGGTTGATACTGACAAAAGTAGAAGACAATAATTCTATTTTGAACAGAAACTTCGATTTTCACTCCCTAAATATCTCAACACGACCAGACTGTTGAATTCGATTTTGTACATACTACTACTACAACAACACACTAATCATGGAGATTAATTCTGACAAAATTGATAACTACTACTTATTTCAGAATACTCGTACCGAAATTTTGGATACTAAACAAATTTTACCTACAAATTTGCGAAAAATTTCATTTTTTTTTTTTTTTTTTTTTTTGGTTTAACGTCCGACTGTTCTGCAACTACTGCTAAAGCAGACGGTGAAGGATGAAATGATTGTTTGTAACGTATGAAAATATGCCGTGCCTGAATGGGATTCGAACCCAGAAAAATTTCATGAATTTATTTTAATTTGTTTCATTCGTGTTTTCTAAATAGATACAAATTGGTTTCTTAGGATTTAATTTTTTCCGTATACGATGCCCATTTAAGACCACGTAAAGCATCATACATTAATGTCATCCGTTCATTGTAGGTTATTCGTCTTTTTTCCGTCCACATAGAGTTTTACTTTTGCTCTTTATAGAAGCCCTTAAAGTCAGTGATCATTTTCTGAATTTTGTTCAATCCATTATTTTTTCTCGGTTTATTCCAGTCACTGTTAATAGTATAATTTTTGAATTATTTACACCACTTATTCCACACCTTAGGTCTATTCTTTAGTGCCTTAAAGATTAGTTTCGTCAACTATTTATCTTCCATTCTAAACAGGTGTCCGTAAAATTTTGTCTAAGTTTCCAGATGGTTTCCATTTAATGTATCTGAATTTAATATGGAATGAAAAGGTAGAAAACCTTACTAAAAAAAATTGACAAACACTCAAGAGATTCTAAATATCAAGATTCTTTGCAAAATTTTAACGACTCGGAAAAACAAATAATACAAATGCTGTACAGTAAGAAAATCATTTGAAAAATTGTTGCGAAGAACGAGAAGCGCCACTAATATTACTTCACTACCTCATAAAAATATAGTAAGTTGGAAAACTCTACTTTAACTCAACCCAGCGGCGTAACACTTTTTTCGTTTAGCCCTCTATATTCCCGGAACGTAACCCGAGCGCTAACAAGGGTATTACAGTATTGCTTTGGGATTGTTACATTTTTCCTACCCTTTACATGTAAGTAATCGAAATGTAAATGCTTTAATTTTTCCGTCAACTATAAGAAGTGAGTGCTCAGGAACATTGTAAACGCTCCGTGGTATGCCCGCAACAGCGACATCCATCGTGACTTAAAAGTGAATACAGTAGCAGAGGAAGTGTGTAAGTGAGCCAGAAAACATGAATATCGTCTTTACGATCACGTCAACATTGAAGCACTTTAACTGTTCGATAATAGTGTAATAGTCAGGCGACTGAAAAGGACTAAGCCTGTAGATTTAGTATGTTAAAAAAAAATTATTACTAAAAGTGTAATAGTTAGGCGACTGAAAAGAACTAATCCTGTAATTTTAGTGAGTTAAAATAAGGTTACTAAAGTGTAATAGTGTGCGAGTGAAAAAACTAAGCTGGTAGATTAGTGTTTTAAGAAAAATAGTAAAAGCACTGTTAAACTATAAATAAGAATAAATTACATTTAAGTCATGTATATAATATAAGTTACCAAAACTAATGGTTAGCTACATGTAATATTAAGCTACTTTTTAGTCATATAGTCATGTAAGTTACTAAATTAACAATAGAATTAAGTTAGAGATTTAAGAAATTAATAAATTTATAGAACACTGTGAAGTGTCATTGAAAATAAGTGCTAGCACCAGTGGGTGACTGCATGATTATACACATAGAAGGGGGGGATCATATCGCTAAAGAAAAACTGTTCGTTAGTTTCAAGTAACTAGTTGCAGTAAATAAATCTACACTAAAAAAAAACTATACGAAGTAATTTTGACGAATTTTAGCAATCTAGATGATTGGACCGTTAAGAATATTAATAATGACTGACAGTGTGAGTGAATCAGTAAGTCAGTGAGAACTTTCACAAGAAATATCAAGACTTAAAACACTTGAGAAAAGAAATAATAATGATAATCAAGATAAGGAAGACAAATATATTTAAATACCTGTGTAGCACGACTCTTCTTCATTCTCCATAAAGATAAAAACTATTAATAAATTTAGCGAAGAAACTAAACAATATTCAAATAAAATACCGCATACAACACAAGAAAATAATGTTCGAAATTCAAAACATAATAATATAAAAACCGTTTAAGGAAGATATTTATAATCTACATACATCTGCAAGAGTTACTAGTATTACTTTGAACCCTTCCTTACATTGTGCTGTTATTCACGCGGGTTAATTTGCATACTAGGATCGCATAAGTATTGACACTAGGGTGACAGAACATAGAAAATACAAAGCCACAATGTATGTTCATATGTGCTAGTTGAGCATAAATTTTAGTGTTCCGTGTACTTCAAATGTAACGACAAAGGTTAAGCACTTGGAAATTCACTTCCACTTCGAGATTAATTGCAAAAAAAATCTGGTTTTAAACACTCACACAACTTCTCTTGCCAATACAAATACCTAATGAACAATATAACCTAATATTAGTAATAAAACATTAGAAATCAACAAAAAACTACCCTGAAAATATGTAACCTTATTTTAATTATGAGTGAATGCTGCAAAATGAAAATAAACCTCAGTTAGGCTTAAAAATACGGAAAATCACTCTTTCACGCTAAACTAGGCTCTGTAGAGAAAAATGGCTAAATAAAAATGGTAGATCTGTTAATTTCCTTTAAATTTGATTGACACTTTTGTCGTAAAATGCATACTTAGGCTAAATGTTAAAAAAATATTTTTTTACACATTTCCGTAAAAAAAACAAAAATCGCTAATTACCACTAAACTAAGCGTTATAAAAAAAACGTTTGAAATAAAAGTTGCAGGTTTTACATTCCCTACAGCTTTTATTATGAATTTTAAATACAGCCATATATTTTTATCTCGCTACAATTATATCAATTTTTGCGCCAAAATGCATATTAAAGCCGCAATCTTTAAAAACAATTTTTTCAACGAAAGCACAGCCTCCCCAAGAATTTCAGCAGACATGGCACCTACCCTATCTTATAGGGCATAAAAAATGTAGTAAATAGGGCGATTTAAAAAAATCGTACGAGTCGTTTTTGAGCAAATCGTAAAAAATTACACGAATAAACTACTACTTCCGGTTGACGGATTTTGATGAAAATGTTCGCGTCGGGTCCGGTAGTAGTACCTAACTTAAGTTTCAAGTTTTCGTAAGACGTTCCGTTCTTGAGATATTTTGTTCACACACGCGCGCGCGCGCGCGCACACACACACACACAGACAAATGGCTAAATACATGTTTTTTGGTTTCAGGGGGTCTAAAAACGTGTAGATTCGGTGAAAACTCGATTTCGTAAAATTGACATGAAAACAACACTTCCCTTCCTATATATCAATATAAGCAAGAGAAAGTAATACAGTAATTGATGCCAATTTTTGAAATTGTCATCAATAATTGTTCTTAGTCCGTCCGTCCGTCACACCCAGATGTCAAAAAACTACACGAGAAACGGTTTTCAGATTCGTAATTTACACAAAAAATTATTGCGCTTGGATTGGGTTTGAAGTTCCGGTTTCAACCGGAAATGGCCCAAAACCGGAAGTGTTTTTTTCTAAGTTGGAAAACTCTACTTCAAATCAACCCAGCGGCGAAACACTTTTACGCTTTTTAAACTTTATTTTGTAACACTTTTTTGGCGAGTAGAAGGCGGAATTTGGAAACATAAAATAGTGTCACTCGATTCCTCTTAAAGAGTAGATACAAAAAAGAACTAATGGTTTTGCCATAAATCAAAGAAAGGCCCTAAGACTTTTCAAAAATTGCCACCAGCCATGATACTTGTCGTCTCATGAAAGAGATAAATTTAATTTAATTTAATATTCTGAAAAATTGAAGACTGATCACAAGAACTCGATATAAAGATCTCGAAGAGAACACCAGGAGGTAATTTTGTAATCACAAGGCTTAAATGAAGGAAACACACCGGTATGATCAGTGCTAAAAAACCTTATTTTTTACTTTTAACCAAAAATCTAATTTTTATCTAACGGCAAGGCCAAATGATCTGTTGAAGTCAATAATGTACATCACTTTTTTTTAATATTATCAAAAATATAATAATATTATTATCAGAAATATAATTCCAACACATAATAAAAAAGATTTTATAAATTAAAATTATTTATGACAAGTCAATTCGAGTCAATAGTGAGAGCCTGGTCAGAGGAATGGGAGACCATCTTGTTTTGAAGCCCACCAATACGAGGGCACACCGAATGTTTAGACACCGTTCAACCATTTATATAATGTTACCTAAAAACAAGTGAAAAAATTTTACAAATCTATTACGAAAATATATTTTAATTTCTTTCAATAGAAGATACGTTAATATAAAAATAATTTTTAAGGCTAATCACAAAAACCCAGTATTGAGATCCCGGTGTAGTGGGGGAAATCCTATTGCCACACCCACCTACGACAAGGAAACACGAATTAACATCAAACATTAATGGTTATCCTTCAACAAAAATAACAGATTTTATAAATCTACATCGAAAATATGATTTAGATGTAGTGTATAGAAGATTTTTAAAAAATAAATGATTTTTTTTTCTAACATATGAGAATATTTACAATCAGTTTAACAAAACAAAAACTATAAGTAAATAGCATGAACGGGTTCACATGACGAAGACATTACCCAATGGTATTGCTTCGGAAACGTAAAAAGAAAAATAGTTTAAGTATAAGTTTTTAAAATACTAACAAGGTAAAATATGAATAAAATTAATATAAAAGGTAACCAAATTAATAACGGTGATAGTAGAAGAAGATGATGAAGACGATGAAGTGATGATGTTGGCGAGAAGATGGTGATGGGTAGAGAAAGAAGAGAAGATCAAAAAAAGTAGGTTAGTCGGTAAATCTAAACGGAAGGTCAAGCAATTTTATTCGTTTCAGTCGTGTCACGTCTTCGCTGTTATCAAGTAAATTAAGCGCCAAAGAATTCGGGTGATCTGCTAATTTTTCTTGATATTTTGAACTTAAGTTGCGTGATTTCCTCTTTCACGGTGTTTACACATAAGTCCTTATGCAATGTATCATTTGTCACATACCATGGAGCATTGGTTATTATCCGTAAGACTTTGGACTGGAACCGTTGGATGATAGCAAGATTCGATTTCGCAGCTGAACCCCAAAGCGGTAACCCATAAGTCCACAGCGGTTTCAGTATGGCTTTGTACAGTAGAAGCTTGCTCTCTAATGACAGCTGTGAACGTTTGTTCACTATCCAATACAAATCTCGCAGCTTCAATCCTAGTCTTTTGCGTGTATTCCAAAAATGTTTGGACCAGGTAAGGCGTCGATCTAAGTGCAGTCCCAAGTATTTCACATCATCTGCCTGAGGAACTGGTCTTTCATTTAGTCGTATCGGTGGATACGTGTCTTTCTTCAAAGTAAACGTAATATGTCTTGATTGGTTTTATGTATTTAGATATTTTTTTAGACTGATCGATTGAAATCATAAGAGACAACCCGGATACGTAACCGGGAGGCCATTTTGTTTATGCGGCCTACCAACACGAGACTAAACCAAATGTTAGTTATTACTCAATAACTATTTATTTTACCTACGATGCACAAATATCTAAATAAAATAATCTACTTCAAAACATTATTTAAACACATACGTATAATTTTTTTAAATTCTACAAAAATTAAAATGTTTAAGACTGTTTAATCAAAGTTAGTATTGACATTCCCGACATGACCGGGAAGCCATTTTACTTGCAATAACTATCAACACGAGGCTGATGTTTGACACCAATCAACTACACAAACTCAATTGTCTTACGTATAACAAATACTTAAAGATACCTATTTCATAAATCAATTTACAAAAGATACGTTTTAAGAGATAATTCCTTAATACAAAAATTAATTTCTACGACTGATTACATGAAATCAGTATTGAAATCCCGAAGAGGCGACTATTAGGTAATTTTGTTGCCAAGTCCTACCGCGAAAGGTAACAAGAACGATCAGTGCTATCAAATTATTATTTTCCTTCAACACAAATATCCATTTTTATAAGTCTACTACGAAAATATAATTTAAACACGCAAGCCATAAGAAATTTACTACAAAAATGATAAATTTTAAGACTAATCAAACAAAGTCAGTAGTAATATTCCGGACAGTTGACCGGGTGGCCATCTTGTTTTCACAATCTACCAATACGAGGATACACCGAATGTTTAATACAAACAACCACTTATTTTTTTTTATTTTAAAATAAATAACAAGACTTATAAAATATATTAAGGAAATATAATTTAAACAAATTTTTTAATAGATTTTTTTAAACTATAAAAGTTCAACAACAAAAATCTAGATTAATCCTAAACACTAGGAATCATTTTTCTAGTGAGACGAACGTTGGTTTCATTCTCTTGTCGATAAAAACAGTATTGAGGTGTTGAAACGTGTTTATTTCAGTGATGAGGCTTGCTTCTACTTGAATGGCAATATTAACAGTGAAAACTGACCAATATGAAACACTGAAAATCCTCTCGTGCTTCACAACCACCATTACTCGCAAGTAAAATCGTGTTTGGTGTGCGATCTCTCGAGTAATAAAGGAAAATTTATTGATAAATCTGTGGATGATATGATTTATCACGACTTAATCCTTTAGAGTTTAGTTTATTACAATGTTAGATTTCAACAAACGAAAATGTTGGTTCCAGCAGGATAACGCAACTTGCTATAGGCCTACTGACGATGACACGCTAGAAATGTTACGTTTTTTTTACGTCGCATCAACTGCAACGGTCATTAGCGACGACGTTGGGGTGGAACTTTATGCAATGTAGGATGAAATGATTTTTTGTAACGTATGAAAATTATGCCTTGCCTGAGTAGGATTCGAACCCAGGACCGCATGATAAGAGGCGAGCACGTTACCAACAGCGCCAATGCGGCCGGCACGAGTTTTTGTTTTGCCATTGTTTGATATTGAAAGGGTTGCGGCCTCCAAGGTCCCCAGATCGTACACCAGTAGACTTTTTCTTGTGAGGGTTTTTAGGAACAATCTTCATAGAAGTGACGAATTGAAGGGAAATATTGAAAGTGAAATTTTTAACATTGATGAGCAAATATTATGAAAAGTGGCTACAAATGCTACAAAACGTGTACTAACCTGTATTCAAATCACAATAAATTATTTTCAAAACCTATTATAAATTTATTAATGATAAGTTTCATTGTAGTTAGAATATTGTTGCGTAAAGTTATAAAAACGAACTGCGTACTTTTTGAAACATGCGTTGGTATTTTGGTATAACACCAGGCAGTTATCTTTCTCACGTTAAATATTGTTAAAATACCAAAAAGGAGTAGATTGTAAATATTTTCTGGGTAACTAAAACACACAATCTGCCACCGAAATCTAGAGGAAAGATAGATATCAGGAATAATTTGTCTGGGAACATTAACCTTTGAATTTAAAACCTTAAATGTTTCAATAATTATTACCTCACATTATGTCATCAGCCGAAAGGCTTGTTTGAACCTCTATAGGTTTCACTAAGTAAAACAAGGAGTGAGGTAGTTTACAATTGCCTTCCTCATTAAATGGAAAAGTAGCCTACGCTTATCGGCTTGTCACGCCCTCCGAAAATCACCTATCTTCCATCTTGCAAATAACACCTTTCCTTCATTCCCCACAGGATTGGCTGTATAAACAAATTCATGACTATCAGAGGAGATAACTCTGACTAGTGTCTTTTACACCTGTACCTCTTCTGTTCTTTAATGCTTCAATATAAATGGCTGACCATGTGATAAGAAAAAGAACTATTTTTTGTAGCCCTGGAACTAGCAGATTGAGTGCAAATAATTTAACATTCCACCAACTCGTTATGGGCAGTACCTCACGTTAATAATGAAAATTAACAACGGAAAACCAATGAATGGAACACCTTAATAGAATAATACATTAATGTAAAAATGTAGGCTAAATGACCATAAAAATTTCTAAACTGAAAGTAAGATAATTTCGTTAAAAGATAAGTACTGTAGTAAAGTAATTAAGTAACATAACATTATACAGTACCTTCAAATCATGATAGCAATTATTTTAATAAAATTACATAAATTGACTGAGGGTTGGGTTAGTACCATGTTGAGGTCTTTATTTATACCGGGCGTGTATTAGTTTTATATCGGGTTATTTTCCAAGGGGTTGTTATTATATAGAAGGGCGTGTACTAAAGTAATAACAAAATCCCTAACAGATACTAACCGCAATCGTTACAAATTACATAATGAAATTATTTCTTATCAGAAACAATTAACGAAGGGTAATGTAATTTATATTAATTAGTTCAAAAAATATTAGTGACATAAGATAGTGGAAAAACTCGTAAGGAAATTAGGTGATCACAAGATTAGGTGGTTCAACGCTCTGAAAATGCGGGCGCGCAGCGTCCGTACACGACCAAAAATAATCATTTTTGAACTGATAGATTATTCTTATCAACAATCAGTTTTTTCTATAATCAGTAATTTTTTCAATAATCATTATTCTAAGCGTGTAGATTTAGTTTGTTTAAAAAAGAAGTGTAATAGTTAGGCGACTGAAAAGAACTAAGCTTGTAGATTTAGTCCGTTAAAAAATAATACTATGAGGTGTAATAGTTATGATGAGTATAATGTGTGTAAGTTGAAGTCTCAATGAACGTACTGTCTGCCTATAACTTGATGGCCTCCGGCAGAATGGAGCAATATGCGGATTGCAGTAAAACCATTTCAGAAAACATTTCTAATTTTTTTTAAGTAACTGAAACTTGTCGGAAATAACATATTTTTATAAAACGAAGTATTTCGTATATTTTGTTCTATAAAATTATTTCGAAAACACGCTTAATAAGATATGTAGGTTTTTGAAGAAAATTCTGTTCTGTACTGTAACTTAAAAAGTAATGATTTTCTGGCAAATTTTATGAATAGTTTTCCATAATTATTACAGAACAAATCTGCCACATACATTATGTTAATCCGTGAAAAAGTTGTTGAAAAATGACGACGTATTTGAAAAAATACGGGTTTTTCTTTAAAAACAAAACTTTCACTAAATTTACATTATCTCGTTAAAAGCGTGTTTTCGAAATAAAAATATTTTATTGTGAAAATATTTTAAAAAATTGTGATTTTCATGATTATTTTAGTAAACGACCGAATAGAAACTTGAAATTATTTTATTTATTTATAAAAAGGTTTTGCCCATTGGCCCACCAGTGTATTTTTATATTTTACATTTATGGGCAAAACCTTTTTATAAATAAATAAAATAATTTCAAGTTTCGATTCGGTCGTTTACTAAAATAATCATAAAAATCACAATTTTTTAAAATATTTTGGGATGACAAACTGAGCCCACGATTTAAATTTGGTTAAAGTGTAATTCATTCTACAAAACCGAATATTGTCCAGAGGATAAACAAGAAGAGGAGTATACAAATCAACTGCATATCAATGCGCCATTGAAGAGGAGGAGTGTAACGCAAATTTGGTGGGGAGGGGATGCATTCAATCAGGGACTAGTTATCGACTAGAAATCAAATAGGAGGGAGCAAAAAATCATTTCGGTTATTAATCGGTAGGACATTTCCAATCTGCATAGCATTAAGACAGGATTTATGATTCACTTATGACTAGGGTGGGGAGAAGAGATGAGAAGGTACCCTGATGAAGAACCCGGGTGGCACTTTGCCAAAATAGACTTCTCATTCATTTTCAACGAAGCGATCAACCCGATTCTCCCAGAAGAGCGTCGATTCTCCCACCCTTTCTAATAAATGTACGTTGCTCCTCTCTCGCTGTCAACTGCGTACACATTTACAGCACGATCACCTATCTCTATTCTAATTAATTAAAATGAAAATCAACCACTCTAAGCGCCATTATTTAATCATTTAACCTCTGTATGTATGTTTGCCGACCATCTACCTTAATTAGTAAAGGTAATCAACTGAGCACACTGTGTTATAATTGTAACCTGCCTGTTGACTTTGTGACTAAAGCAGGACACTCATAACGACCACCGTTTTGGTTACTACCCATAATTAAAAACAAATAAACAATATTAAATCTCTATCAGAATGAAACAAATTTCATTTAATTTACAAAAATATTTCGTTTCACTCCAATATTATTAAAGATTTACTTCCGGTGACAAAAAAAAATATTTCGTTTTGTATTTAATAATTATTCCCAGCAGATTAACATTAATTAAATACTATACCAATAAATAAATATAAAACAATTCAGGTAATTTGAACTAATTGGGAAGAAAACGTGTTCAAAATATCCGAAAACATTCTGGTGTGAAACATGATTTTATCTTGCCAAAGTAAATAATTTAATATATAACCTACTGCACTGTGCAAATTTATTGGGACATGTTATTTTTTCTCTTCAGCAAATGTAAACAGTGAAACACCCTCTGAAACAATGTTTTGAGTTTTTTCATAACAAATGGCCTCGGCAGCTTAGTTATTGTTCAGAAATGATGAATTCGACCATCGACACATTACGACGTAAAATTATTCTATTCATACAAACTTTTCGAGGGACATTTCAATATAATTTGGTTCCTTGTCATATTTCAAAATTGGTCAAGACTTTCATGCTGGAAAATTAAATTAATGTACTTCTTGGAAATTCACCACATTTTAATTCCATTGAGAGCTTGTGGAATTATTTGAAGAGACGTAAACGTAAGTTGGATTGTACAGTAAAATAATACATGATAACTAATACTATAAAAAGTGTCATTCCATGATGATGAAGTCAAGAAAATGTGCACTAACCTGGTAGAGTCAATGCCAAAATGTTTTCAAGAGGTCATTTCTGCGAAAGAAATATATACTCGTACTAACAAAGGTGTTTGTCTGAGTAGATCACGGCATAGAATGAATAAAAACATAGTTTCTTGAAAAAGAAAGATTTTTCCATGTCCCAATTAATTTGCCCAGTATAGTATAGTATTTATTCATTAGTAAACATGATAAAGTGAAAAACACAACCCAATTTTAATCATGAGTGACTGACGCAAAATGAAAAATAACCTCTGCAGAACTTAAGAATCCGGAAAATCATTAATCGACGCTAAACTAAGCTCTGTATAAAACATTGCTAGAAAATAGAAGTTAAAGGTTTTTTAATTTTCGACAACTTTGATTACATACACACTTTTGTCGCAAAATAAAAAAGTAACACAGCAATCCTAAAAAATATCATTGTTTTACCGATTTTGATGAGAAAAATACAAAAAAATAACACTAATACGATTTAAATAAAAATATTCGTGGCGGGTCCTTTAGTGGTATATAATTTAAGTTCGAACTTTGTATGCTACTCCGTTCTTGAGATATTTTCCTCACACACGGACACATAGGCCAATCGCTAAAAACGTGTTTTTACGGTTCAGGGGGCCTGAAACGTGTATTTCCGGTGAAAACTCGATTTCACAAAAATTGACATAAAAACAATACCTACTTTGTCTGAAAAGGTTAAAAAGATATAATGCGAAAAACATTTTTGGTAAATATTACCAAAAAATGTGAAAGCGGACTTGATATAAATCAAGATTATTTTCTGTCGATACAATTTTCTTACAGTAAATAGTAAAGTAATAATGGTAAAAATTGATTAGCCTGAGTTATTTATAAAAAACGAAGGATCCAAATATTAAAATGGCAGCCTCCGTAGCGTAGTAGTAGCGCGCTGGCCTACCACGCGGAGGTCCCGGGTTCGGTCCCCGGCTAGGGTCTGGGAATTATAACAAGGCATAACCCAACGTTCCATAACGCACTGTAGTTGCTAATGACCAAGCTGTTGACGCGACTTTAAATAAACTAAAAATTAAAAAAAAAAGCATTATAGTGCACAGTCTTGAATAATATTGTGACAATATATTAAGGGATTGTGTTCGAGAATTTTCGAGGAGGACCGAGATTTTAAAAATGATAACGTAAATAATAAGAGTGATAAATAAGGTTTCTGAGAAACAGTTAGAAATATTATGTACAATAAATGGTTATGTATAGTACAGGTAGGCCTGCCTATTTATTGTTGTATGGCTAATATGAAAGAGTTGAGTACCTTTTTATATAGTTGGCCTTTTTGTAACAACTTTCATTCAATCCTAATTTGTTTACAGTTTGTTAAGATTTATCCAGAAGCCATCAGAAGGATTTTGTATTTTTATTTTTATTATTACATCGAAAACCTTTGTCCTTCTCGAAATCTCCATAGCTCACCTATATAAGCGCAGCCGGTTTGTTTAGTGTTAGTCTCGATTTGTCTGTGATTCAACGAACGAATTGCATGGTGCGAACAGTGCGTTAGAGAATGTCAACATTACTGTGAACAATTCTCCAACGTTTAGTATCATGTGTAAGTACTATTTAGTTTAATTAAGTGCGAGTTAAGTTAATTTATTTATTGTAATTATTAATTAAATTTTAATAATTGTAATTTACTAGTAGATTTAAAACACTTCATTAATTGTAAGTTTTAGTTTGTAATAAATACTTGTAATTTTAACCTTTACTGTGAAAATTTTTATCCAGATCCCGAAACTGACCTTAAAAATAAGTTTCACAATATAAACAACATATTCATAAATACGCCGCCACCACAAGAGTGGGTCATTAAAACCGGAAAGATTCATCATAAATTTGAAGAGTATTTATTTAATGATCATAATACGTTGTCCAAGTACCTAAAGAGTAAGTAAAACACAAAATTTTGTTCTGAATAACAATCAGTAGAGGAAGGTAATGTGTAGTACTAGAACAAATCGAGCTACTAGTTACACACTAATTTTCTATTCAAGTAGTGTGCAGTTTGTAAAGTACTTTATTTGACTTGCAGCCACGATTATTTCTGCGCTAGTATCGTTCTCGTTCAATATTAACTTTACTCTTCGTTTTACATATCAGCTCACATTCTCAGTGCGTTTATGATTTCTGTAGAGAATATTGTGGAGATCAATACTGTTGAAAATGTAGGCTAATATTTGGTAAAATAGTATGCGCTTTATTAATTGAACTAATCAATACAACGTTGTGATAATTGGATTACTTACATATTCAAAAACAAATAATGAACAAGTACCAATGTTTAAATGTAAATATATTACAATATATATTCCTCAGATGTTTAATTAATTAATTAACATAAATCACTGTTTAAATATTGACAATCTTTAACACTATTGTTAATTAATTAAATTATTTACCTGTATAATTATCACTTTCATATTTAATTAGTCTATTGTATTAATGTGCATGCTGAAACCTTATTAAATATTCATCTTAGATAGCTGAAAATCGTGCCAGTAATGAAAATTAGCAATAATCGTTGTAGTATCAATAATTGTTTTAGTTAGAAATTTATTTAAAGGACAAAATATTATATACTTTTTATTAATCTACAATATATACCAATTTATACTATAAAATTTGAAATTTTTAATAAACACAATTTGCCAACCGTCCTTCTATTTCAGTATTGTACTGCACGGCGCTCTGCTATAGATCACAAAGAAGCATGGAGATAACGAAATCAGTGACGTAAACTTTGACCAATCAGAGAACAATTTTGATTCTCCTCCCTCCCACTGATTGCTATGAAAGCGAAAGCAATTGAACAACAGAGTGAGAGGCCCGGACTTCGATGAAGACATATCGATGACTCCGCAAGAAAAGATAACGTTCCCGCTAACGACCGGAGGATATGGTGGCCACTGCCTCAACCGTCACGGCAGTTTCTACCATTGCAGCTACTCGCTGTCGTAATGACGTCTGCTTGCCCCGGCAGAAAACTACCCAAATGACCCTTTTCAGGCCTCCCAAATCGTTTAGGTTAAGGAAAGTTATTGTATTATCACCAACCAATAATGAAATTTTCCGCGTTCAGCAATCTGTGAAGAAACTGTTGAGAATATATTATTGTATTATGACTATACACTATAGTTCCTAAAACTACCGATTAAAAATTTTGCAGGCCTAGTAGTACAACACATTATTTTACGAGTAACCTAATGGCTGGTTTCACATTTACCGACACGATACTGACCCGATACCGATACTGACACGGCAAATCGTGGGCACTTTTCACATTTACCGACACGATACTAGCCGACTCCGACGACAGTGAAAACAGCAGTGTGTTGGCGCGCTTCGTACAGTTCGTCATGGCTGCAGTTAACACGTTGTACTTACTTTATTTATTATATCTGAGAAGTAAGAGACGAAATCAAAATTGTGAAAGGCTGTTATGGGTGCACCCTACTATTAAAGTTAGATACTTAGAGGGCACATAATATAATTTGTTTGAAAAGTTGGTTTCTGACCCGAAGAACTTTTTCAATTATTTTCGGATGAATAAAGATACGTTTGATTACATATTAACAAATCTGGCTGACAGAATCAAGAAACATGATACTCGACTAAGAATTACTGCGTACTACACACAGAGACAAACTGTTGGCGACGACAGCAGTGGAGTGCTTGCATACCAACGACATGTAGGTGCCGACAACGACACGATAACATATCGGTGTATGTGAACGCAGTTAGGTAGGCCTAAGTTTGCACTAAATTTTTCATCCACCGATATCGTGTCGGTAATTGTGAAACCAGCCATAAGCGACTACACACTCCTCGAGACCTATATTACAGCGTTCCTCTGTCCTGAACTATAATCTATGTTTGTTTAGAATTGTACAATCAAAAAGATCTATTTAGGTCACACTGATGAAATGAAACGTTGCTTCAACTGCTTTTCAGCTGAGGGTGTAAAAAACCGAATCGATATACTTTATTTTAATACATTTACAAATCTACAGTATCACCTGTTTAAAAACGAATGTATTAAAACAAATAACAGATACTAAAATAGATAGGAGATTCATGATGAAACTGAATTAAACAAAAAAGAAAAGAATAACAAGTAAAAACCCTTTTTATAAAAATAAAATAAACCACGAGTAAACGTAATGGAGAAATCTAATACAGTTAAGTAAAATGTAGACTGTATATACAAAGACAACATAGTTAAAATTAAAAGAACAAAACCAGCGGAATAAAATAATATACTTTATTTTAAGTGAGTAACGGAACTATACAAGAAGGAAGTAAAAATAAAACTAAAACAGAGAAAAGTGATAATCTGAGATAACCTTACAGGAAAAAGAAAGTAAAAACCTGGGAAAAGAAGAAAAAACACAAGCGTTGTTTGGTAAAATGGACCGAACATAGTTCTACGGACAGTGAGGGGAAAAGTGTAGACGCGACGAAAGCCAGATATCGTCTGTTTCTATTCGAACAAAGACATTTATGCGTTTGATATTTTCTCAGCGTTCAGCGTCTTTACTTTTCCGTTACGAAAAGGTTTAGTACAGTTTCCGTAATCCTTATTGTTTATATCCTGAAGCAGAAGACTAACTGGTCGTATATAAACAACATTTCTCTTCCTTTTTCTTCGCTATTTTTTCTGTTTTCTGTTTCTTCGACATGCGTAAGAAATATACAATATTCATAAGAAGTGTGTGTGTATAACTTAATACTCTCATAGAATTCAGCGTTTCACAATATCCATTGAAAGTAAAACTTCTCCAAAGCGTCCAATACCAGAGACCCTTAAAAGTGATCACTAGTGAATGTAAAGGTTTTAGAGAAGTCATGATGAAACAAAATGTCACGTTAAAAAAATTAACATACTGTAACATGTAAAGTTCCACCTTAGGTGGTTTTTTGTTACATGTAAATATATTTTAATCTGAAAATCTTACAAAATAATATGTCAAATAATAATAAACCTAAATAGATAAATACTTAGCTTTGTATAATGTTATCAAACTAATTAATGTATGTTATTTATACCGCGACCGACAATTATAAGATTGCTTCACGCCTTTGGCCATTAACTAAAAAAATAAACTTTGCCTGCCGCATCAGCGTAGTTGGTAACGTGCTCGCCTCTCATCATGCGGTCGTGGGTTCGAATCCCACTTAGGCACGGCATATTTTCATATGTTGCAAAAAATCATTTCAACCTCAATTTAAACAGTTACACCCGAATGTCGTCGGTAATGATAGTTGCAGTTGATGCGACGTTAAATAAATAAATAAAAAAAAACTTTGCTCTGTGAGCTCTAGATTTTAAGTCATCATATAAAATTTTTCTTTTTAATAAAAGCATTTTAGACAATCATTTTAGGCAAATCAGCATTTTAAACAATGATTATTTATAAAAAATTAATGAATATTAGGTTAACTAACAATTATAAACGAAAACATTTAACAAAAATTATTGAAATAATTAAAAAATATAATTTAAATTACTATAAAATGTAATTTGATTAAAATAATCTTTCTTAACATTTTAATTAATAAACATTTAAAAGATACAATAGAGTTGTACCACTACAAACACCTAAGCCTAGGTCCGTTCGAAATCTGGGTATGATAAAAAATTAACAGACTTAAACTTATATCAATTTAATATTTATTTACACAATTCATACTTATTGATTATTAAACTTATCCTACTAAAAATTACAAACGTTCACAGCTGTCATTAGAGAGCAAGCTTCTACTGTACAAAGCCATACTGAAACCGCTGTGGACTTATGGGTTACCGCTATGGGGTTCAGCTGCGAAATCGAATCTTGCTATCATCCAACGGTTCCAGTCCAAAGTCTTACGGATAATAACAAATGCTCCATGGTATGTGACAAATGATACATTGCATAAGGACTTATGTGTCAATACCGTGAAAGAGGAAATCACGCAACTAAGTTCAAAATATCAAGAAAAATTAGCAGATCACCCGAATTCTTTGGCGCTTAATTTACTTGATAACAGCGAAGACGTGACACGACTGAAACGAATAAAATTGCTTGACCTTCCGTTTAGATTTACCGACTAACCTACTTTTTTTATCTTCTCTTCTTTCTCTACCCATCACCATCTTCTCGCCATCATCATCATCTTCTTCTACTATCACCGTTATTAATTTGGTTACCTTTTCTATTATTGTTATTCATTTTTTACCTTGTTAGTATTTTAAAAACTTATACTTAAACTATTTTTCTTTTTACGTTTCCGAAGCAATACCATTGGGTAATGTCTTCGTCATGTGAACCCGTTCATGCTATTTACTTATAGTTTTTGTTTTTTTAAACTGATTGTAAATATTCTCAGATGTTAGAAAAAAAAATTACAATTTAGATTACATAATATAAATTAATTACAAAAGTTAAGCTTAAACTTGACTTACAATAGAATACTGTTCTTATGAACCAAAACAATCAATTTGACTGTCCACAACCACTTGCTACCGCCCGCGCGCACACGCACTATTCAACGTAATGTAGAACCGGTTCCGTAACGACACTATTTCGAACGGCCCGACAACACTTTTCCTTCACAATTCAATTATTGACTAACTCAATACAAAAGCACAGAAGAAAAGACTGTTTTTATACCTACGATCTGATAATTTCCCAAACAAACGAGATCTGGTCAACAAAATTGTCGCTATTCTCGAACAGAGAAGAAAGAATCAAAATAAAAAAACGGTTTTACTACTTTAGATTTCCAAGAACCCCTACTAAAAAAAATCTCATTCATCGCAATTCATTATTCTTGTTCAACAAACTCCACTCGATACAATAAACAATCTATTCTTTCAACTATTTCTAGACTAACCACGAACTGCTATTATGTTACAACACTTTTACAGCATAATTAACTCCATACCTAACTCCGACGAATTTATTCGACTCAAAAATATAAGAGGACAATCCGTAAAAATAGGTCGGTCAAAGTTTCCCCATTACTTTTGAGCCCACTACTGAAAGTTACAAAACGAAAAGTTCAAAACTTCAGTACAGGTATTGAAATAGCGTTGGCATGAGTGAATCACAACATTTATGGTTAAACATTTCGCGATGGGAATCATCGTGCAAAATACACGTGCTAATTATTCAGGCACATACTATATGTCAGGGACATATACATATAGTAACTGAATTACTGTGAGTAATTAAATTACACAGTAACTTTGTTATTAAGGTTAATTAACTAAGACACTGAGCAACAGTTAAAATTCTAGTACATGATACATAAGATCCTAACTTCAAATTTCTGAAGTAGCTCAATAATAGTTTCAAAAAATTAAGTAATCTTCATAACAACACATCAAAAACTACATTAACGGATTTCAATAAAAAGTTCATATGTATACATGCCCTATCTTGACTCGTTTTCGGGGTCCATCATTTTGGTCAACCCCATTAAAAATTTTATTTTGAACTAATAACAACATTGTCTTTTAACTAATAACAAAGCTTTTGAAATTTGGTATTATAAGGAAATATTAATGATTAGGAGGGCATACAAAATAAGTAATTTACAGATTCTTAGACGAGTGGATGAAAGAAGAAGTATATGGAAACATCTTACCAGAAGAAAGGATACGCTAGTGGCACATACTTTAGACATCCAGTAAATTACTCTATCAATAATGAAGGGTAATATTGAGGAAGTGACTTATAGGGAATGCAAAGGTTAGAATATTTAAAGCAATTTACAAAAGATGTAGGGTGTTACAGGTACGGAGATATGAAATGACTTGCGCAATATAGAACAGCTTGGAGAACTTCGTCAAACCAGTCGAGAGACTGATGCCAAAAAAAGTTTTACCTTCTTTATTGATAAATTTACTGGTTGTAATTTTACAGTTGTAAATAAAACTATTAAGATTAAAAAAAATTGTGCAAGTTTTTATGATTTAGTCAATGGTGTTTGAGAATCCATTTATTTGGAAGTAAATAGACCAGGAATTTGAAAAATTACTTTGGAGAGTTTTACTCAGTTGTTAAGTTTAATAATACTGAAGACATATCAAACAGTAACAGTGGGTTGAGAGTTGATAGGACATTTTGAGGGTACTGTAGGAAATGCGGTAGACCAGTGGTAAAGGGAAACGGTTTGGAATCTAAAAATAGGACATAATAAAACAAACGTAGTATGTCATTCTCAGCCTCCTGAATACGTGTGATAACAGTAAGCCTGTTGGATAATATAAGAGCAAAGGGTGATAAATTTCTGTCTTCTCCCTTTCACGGTTATTTTGTGTGTAATGGACTAGGGGGAAGGTTTTTCCCTTTTTCCTCTACATTTCCGCGCGTACATTCCTCTATCCAACAGTAAATGCGATTTTAGATAAGTCTGTAATGCAAAGTAACATAGATGAGTGGAACGATATTTACCATTGTGTTATTTATTCTAGTTCAAATTGTACGCAGGGTGGAATATCAGTAGTTCTAACAGAACGCCTTGGTTAAAAGAACCGAATCTGCGTTGATAAATTCAAAGGTATTGACATTGTAAGTACCTGTTGGATCTGTGGATCTATAGTATTTTCTAAGACGTTCATTATTTCTCACTGAATTCAAATATCAAATAGTTCAGAAAATCGATTCGTTTGTTGCTTCAACCAGTTGGATATTAGCGACACCGGTGAGTATTGAACAGTATCTTAGGGCATTAATTCTGTGAAAATTTTCCAGACTCTGGTCGAGGGTAGAACCTAGAACCTTTGCTTTGAAGTTTAATATTTTACCAATGTTTGATAGAGGAGACAAAAACATGCTGCTCCAAAGCCTATGAAATAATGGTTGTTAATCTGAAGTACAGTGAGCTCTCTCTCCCACCCCTTAGCGCTCCCCTCATCACTTTTACCCGCACCGTGTTGGTAGGAGGTGGCAACTATATTACCTTCCAGTCTGCAGGGTAAAGTCGTGTTATCTGTAGAAGAAACGATTTTTTACATAAAGAAATTGTTATGAAATAGGCCTACGTGGTTTAATAGAATTTTCTTAAGAGATTTGTAAAATTGTTGTTTCCGAATAAACAACTTTAGTGTTTTGATGTCTCGTGTTAGCAGGCCGTCAAAGCCAAGATGGCCTCTCGGTCACTTTTTTTGGAACATGTTACTAACTTAATTTCAACAATCTTAACAAACATTATTTAAATAAATAATTTCTCAAAATTCGTTTTTAAATAATATTATCAGAGTAGATTTATAACATTAGATAAATAAGTAATTAAATCTGTAGGCGGTACTGATTCACTGAAATACATTCGGGTCTCTCCCCTTTCATAGTTGCATATTTTAAACTGAAACCGTAGGCTTACAGACCTAAGTCAGACACGGTGGGGGAAACTATTCTCCACCGGCGGCTCACGCATGCGCAGACCAGTGTCTTTTTGCCGGTTACCAGACAACAGCTTCATAGTTTCACAGTGGTGTTTAGAATACGTAAAATACTTTTATATATACTGTACTTGTATATTTTTGTGTTTTCTTAGAATGTGATTTACTGTATGCCGACTGTAAAATTGTATTTCATTTAACGCATCGATATGAGAAGAGCGAAATTAAGGTAG
Organism: Catonia carolina; assembly: GCA_035578175.1. Classification (NCBI taxonomy): domain Eukaryota; kingdom Metazoa; phylum Arthropoda; class Insecta; order Hemiptera; family Achilidae; genus Catonia; species Catonia carolina. Next base: position 23,933,886 of record JAQMRL010000008.1, read on the forward strand.
ATTTTATAGGTCATTCATATACTGTGGTAGTACTGTATATATTATTTCTAATCATACAATAAAGACCTTATTTCAGGATCCAAATTGAGTTATATTACAAATATAATAAATTTTTAGTTGTACAGGATTGTAAATTAGCTGTATTTATATTAACCAACTTATATACTGGCCGTATTTTTAGCATGGAATAGAAATGAATCTCAACAAAGATCCCCAGTGTAAATTGTTCACGAGTGGTTATCACCAAGTCACCATACCAAGTTGCTCGTCCAAGCAGTGTAACGTAATAACTTTTTTACCAGCTAACTGATTGGGCTGACTAAAGTCCTTGCTAAATTCAGCCAAAAAATCTTTGCTTTTTGGTCAATTTGAAAACTAAATATTTTCTTAAACTTCATTCCAATCTCATGGCCAATTCTTTAGAGTAATATTATATTTCCGCATTATTATTTTTTCATTTATGTTGTAGATGAAGAGCTAGATAAATCTAAAGTAATTTTATTACACAATAAATATGGAAAATAAGGAGAAAACTTGGATGTATTATCCAAAACTGATTCAGTTGTATGCACTTACACTACTTAAAATCGACCCTATCAAATGTAACTTCCGAACACGTGAATGTGGATATATGCGCCACGCGCGTGCATTTACGTTACCGTTTTGTTGAATGTGTTTACGTAAGGAAAGGGTGTATCCAAGGCAATACAATTTATTGGATCTTCTTCCACCCATCCGTTTTTTTTCCTTATTCCAAACCTATCGTACCATCACTCAGTCATTCTTTCTCATTTTATTTCGTCACATTTCTTTATTCTTTATCTTTCTCCAACTTTTTTTTTCTTTCAGTTTGGTAGGCAAATATTAAAGTGAACGTAGTAGCTAGAGCGGTGTGCACACGGCATAGCCGATCCTAGCCTAACCTACCGGCACGGTAAATGAGCTTTATTTATTCCCTTTGCGAATACAGCAGAATGATATTGGATCTTACCCTATTATTCAAAGAAATAAATATAGTATTGACATCAACTTTTCTCTGCCCTTTTTCTACGTCTCTATAATATCGCCATTTATAAAGTGCTTATTTTTAACATTAAATAATACGTCATTTCCTATTCCAACTCTCACAGACAACATAAAACATTTCGTTACAGAAAAAATACCATGTAACTATAAATTATAGTATTTTGAAAGAAAGTAATCATTAAGTTTAAATATTAATTAACTCAAAATTTGGACAGTGCGGGAAAATTGGGTAACTTACTTGTACATAAACCAACCACCAACTCAGTTTACCCAGGAACCTCAGGTTACTGGAATAGGGGTCTTTTCCATTTTCTGTATGCCACTGTCAAATCCGAATCCCCTGAACGTTGCACATGTGTTCATTTCTCCCACTCCCTGCCTTCCTAAATACTCTGCTGAGACAGACACACTCACGCGCACGTGTACACAGGACTTTCCCAGTCTCAGTACATAGTACTATAATACACGTTGTGTTGTTTTATTTCTTATTTTGACTTTATTTCGATTTTTTTTATTTACAGGTTACTTATTACTTATTACTAAATATTATTACTAAACTTATTATAATTATTTACATTATATTTTACACTATATGTAAAATTAAATTTTAAATATTATTATATTACTAATACGTTATATTTTTTAATTAGACTATTCACATTGAGAAGAGAAAGTCGTGTGTGTGTTTCAAATAGACTTTTATTAGTAGTCACACCGGGTCTTTTCCTTTTTCTGTATGCCACTGCCAAATCCGAATTCCCTGAAGGGTTACACAATTCTCCCACTCCTGCGTCTAGCGCGCCAATCTGAGACTAGCAAAATTCCTGGGTAATGTCTACTTCACTCCCATTTCACAGTTAATTACTATAAAGTCTACATAGTCAGTCTACTATGAATTTTGTAGTTACTTAACAATACTCGGACGGAGGATGATGCTGCAGAGTTCCTTCTGGAAAGGAGGTTATTGCATAATGCCAGAAGATGTGACAACTAAAAAAAATCTATGTGAAACACTCGCAGACTTTCTCTTCCCAATGTAAATAATTAAAAAATATAACGTAATAGTTATGTAATAATAATAATTAAATGTAAAATATAGCGTAAATAATTAGAATAAGTTATAAGTAACGTGTAATTAAAAAAATATATAACACAATAAAACAACCTAAACAAGAAATAAAACAACAGAATGTGTAACATAGTACGTCCTATATACTGGGACTGGGAAGAACGTGTGTACGCGTGCGTGTGTCTGTCTCAGTAAGAGTATTCAGTAAGGCAGTGAGTGGGAAAAATTAACACTTGGGCAACCATTCAGGGAATTCGGATTTGATAGTGGCATACAGAAAATGGAAAAGACTCCTGGAATAGTTTAATTCAACTGCACATTCAACAAGGTAGCACAATAATTTCCGATAGTTGGAGGGGATACAAAACGAATGAGTTTAGGAGACGTGAGTTTTCAACAATTTACGGTGAATCATAAATATAATTTTGTTGACTCTAAAACTGGAGCGAATACACAGCCAGTAGAACGTATGTGGGGATCAGCGAAATACGGTACCTCGAAATATGAGGTAGGCTACAACTCGCCATTACTTGGATTCTTACCTCGGAGAATACATGAGGCGTTTGGCAGCGGCGACTACAGGCGGAAATAGCTACCTAAGGGTACGGCCACAGTGCACACAAGTTCCGAGTCAGATTCCGACTCCGAGTGTCGGAGCGACAAACGAACTTGTTTATCATATGGGCGCAGCCACAGTAGACTATCGCCCGAGTGCGTTGTCGCCAATCGGCTGATCGGATCGGAATGAATTATTCATTCTTGTTCGCGAGACAGTTGGATTGGCACACGGATAAGAACTGTTTTTTGTATAAACTGTATTACTTAGACTGTTGTGATGGATAAGCAAATGTTAATTTCTAAAGTGTTTTAGAATAAACCAATATCAGACAAGAAAACGAAAAAACATTCAAATCCTAATATTGTAGATTCATACTGGAGAGATTTATCCAAGGAAATGGACATAGAAAGTCAACTTTTAATGTTACTAAATTTTACAGTGTGCGACCAACAAAAATAAAGCAATGGAAAGAATATATTAAGTTATAATTTTATTAATGTCAGTAATAAAAGATCTATTAATGCTTTAATAAATTTGATAAAATCGATTCACATTTTATAAATACTGTTATGACAGCAATAAATAACAGTTTATTGTACATATTTCACAATATTATTAAATAGTAACATCTCAAAGGTATTGCGAAAGGTTTTCTTACATACTAAGAGCAGTAAATATCCCTGATTATTAATTTCAATCTCGCTTCCACTGTGGACACTACTCGCTTGTCGCCTAATAACCAAGCCGGAGCGAGAAATCGGAATCTGAATCGGAACTCGTGTGCACTGTGGCCGTACCCTAACACTTCTCAATGCACTGCTGGAGAATGCTATTTTGAGAGTCACAGAAATGTAAATAATCGTCATAAACTCATATAAATTGTAAAAATGTTTTAAACTTTTTTCATAGGTAACCTCAGGATAGGGGTCTGTTTAATGCCTTAGTACCAAATATAATCCATGTGTGTAGCCTATATACCAAATAATATCCATGTGTAAGAAGCCCTTTTAACTCAGGTCATCTAGCCTAATTTCTCGCAATTCCTTATTAAGATTTTTGGAGTTTGTGTTATAAAGCTTTATAACTTTTTTTTGAAGCCCTCTGTAATATCAGTTCTGATTTATAATCCCAATATTTGTAAATTATACCTTGTTTAGTTCATTGAACCAGTTATCGAAAATGTTCTTTTAAAATTTATTCTGAAATAAATCAGCTAGCGTTTTCTTCACGTCAATTGTTATATTTTGTTACAAAATTCAATGGCCTATTAATTCTACTTCAGCGACTGGATAATAAAAAGTCCTCGCTAAATTCAATAAAAATTTAGTCCACGTGAATGCGGTCAATTACCTTTTCCTTTAGGTTAATTAAGGGGTATGAACCGAAAGCGATTTTTAGCCTAAATGATTTTTCTGAAACGCAGTTCATTTTCCCCCTGTATAGATTAATACCTAGAATGAGTGGCTTGGTAAACTGAATACCTTCAAAGTATGGGGAGAGGAGCTACGTGGGAAAGTGAGGGGACGATGACGTTGGACGAGATTAAAATTGGCGATCAAAGCTCACATTAGGCTGTAATAAGGAGGAATAAAAAGTAAAGTGGTGCTGTTTTGGAGAAGCTTTACGTTTAGGATTAAATAATACAATTTTGAAATGTCTGTGATCCTCCAGATGTTCGTGGACTCATTTGGAAATCTGTGGTTATTGTAAATTTTTAAGCAAATAAATAACAAAATATTCCTACACAGTCTGTGTTTTAAACGTAAAAAATGACGAATCGTATTTAACAAGGGCGAACTCAATCGGTTCGGCGAACTTACTCTAGACTTTACATCAAAATTAACGAAGTAGCTTCCACTTCTTAGTTTTGCCGCTTTTAATTAAGAAGTTTCCTTTCTTCTTAAAGGGTGAGGGTGGTCGGGAGACTGCGAATGGAGGAGACATATGGAGATCAGCGGAATCGCCGTCTCCCACAGTGAATCAATCCTGTCCCGATCTCAGTAGGTAAGGTAGGTACACTAATTTCCTGAGTTGATGATGAAAGAGATGAATGAAAGTGAGAGAGTGGTGAGTGTTGGTCGGTGACAGCGAGAGGGGAGTTAGGCTACGGTTCATTCCACGCCCCACTGACAGTATTTAAATTTTTTTTACCCGACATTTATCTTGTAGTACTATATAAACAGTTCCGAGGGAGGTGGAGGGTTGTTTACTGATGTCAGATCAAGTGGCCAGGCGGCGGGTTTTTGGTTAGTAAGGCGGTTGCGGCTTCCTTGGGGCTGGACGAGGACGCCTCAATTGAGTCCAACACTACTTCCCCCATCGTGAGAGAGTGAACATGAGTTTTTCTCGCCGCCTCGGATAAAAAAATAAAATAAAAAATAAATTAAGAAGTTTCCTAATTTTTCACTTGTTTTAAATTTTTCTACATAAATTAATCAGAAGTCAAATAATAAACGGTATTTTAAATCAACTTTTTTGTTTTCTTTTAAGAATGATTTGAAAAGGTTGAGTGAAATTTCCTTAAATTAATGGTTAGAAGAGAATTAAGATGAAATAAATAAAAGTTTTCGGTAATTCAAACTGTATTAGAGTAACTAAGTAACTGCTGGTTCTGCAGCAGCCTAACTCGAGTAAAGTTTATAAAGTCAAGTAAGCTGAACAAGCGGCAATTAAGTCTTTTAATTTTGCCATTTCAACTTCAACAGAAAGCAGTAAAGTAAAATAAAACGGATGATTATGTTTCAAATGGATACATTGAACTGGGGAGAAAATCAAATATTAGTATGTATTAATTAGAAGAAAATGTTCACAGAAATAATAAACGTTAATGAAAAATTAAATTTTAACAATCTACAACAAACTGCGCTTGAAACAGTTATTTTTATTTCATATTTTTGGAAATTAAGATCGTAATGAACTATATAAAAATATTAAATCACAATTGTGAAATTAATTTTCTTGGATTTCTTATCGGAGTACTGAAATCTCAGTTTCAGAAATACACGATTTATAACCTAGAAACTGAGTAATATTGCACCTTAGAGTTCAATAAGTTTTAGGTAGCATAATATCAAAACATCAAAAAAAGTTGGAGACCATGGTAGTTATTCAAACAAATTTTATAAATACAGCAACAAAACGGATATTCGTTAAAATAATTACCAAACTATCATATTATTGCATCGAAAGAACGATTTTCAGTATCCCAAAAAGCGGGTAGACAAATATTTAAAAGAAAAAGAAAATTTAGGTCACCAAAGAAAATTTTAGGTCACTATAACGACCTTTCCAAACAAGCTGAACTTCGCAGCGCCGTCGCCAGAATAAATGCACTATCAAAACTTTCATTCAATTATTATTTACTTGGAAATATCTCGTTAAGACTTTTAACTAATTTTCATTTTCGGATTTTTTGTAGAATTCGTTTTGCAAGAGTTTTTTAATCCGTTCTGTATAACTCAGTTTACAGACATACAGAATCTCTATTTAGAATACAGTGAAACCGATTTGCATTTTAAGAATAATGATGGTAAAATACACTCAAAAATCTGTTCTGAAACATTCACACGACTTTCTCTTGCCAATGTAAATAATGGAAAAATATAAATTAAATTTTATAATGAGTAAACAATGTCAATTAAAACAACTTAATTTTAATCATCAGTAAATGCCGCTAAATGAAATTTAACGTCTGTAGAACTTAAAGACGCAAAAAAACCAATTCACGCCAAATAAACCTTTATAGCAATAAAGTTTGAAATAAAATTTGCAGATTATTTAATTTTCTACAACTTTAATAATTTACACATTTGCCCAAATTCGTATTAAAGCCGGAATCTTAAAAAAATTATGAGAGCATTGGCTCCCGAGAATTTCAGCAGACATAGCACTTACCCTATCTTGTAGAGCACGAAAAATTCAGTAAATGAGGCGATTTTAAAAACAATCGTAGTAGCTGTTTTGGATAAAATTGCAAAAAGTGAAAAATCGCAAAAACTACTATTTTAGCTTAACCGATTTTGATGAAAATGTTAGTGTAGGATTTACTTGTGGTCCCTAATTTAAGTTTTAAGTTTCAATATCGTACGCTATTTCGGTCTTCAGATATTTTGTTCACGCACAGACCAATCGTTGAAACCATTCTTTTAGGTTCGGGGGCCTAAAAATATGTATTTCCAGTAAAAACTCGATTTTGAAAATTGTATATGAAAACGAAACTTTCCTTCCTAACACTACTGTTGGCTAATCATGTTCTTGTTTTGGTCATCAGCCGAAAAGCTGGTTTAAACCTCTAGGCTTTACTAAGTAAAACGCGGAGTAAGGTAAATTACCATTGCCTTCCTCACCTTGTGAAAAAGTAGCCTATGCTTATCAGCATGTCAGGCCCTCAGAAAAGCATCTACTTTCCTCCCTGCAAATGACACCTTCACTTCATTCACCACAGGGTCTGGCTGTATAATGAAATTCATTACTCTCAGAGAAGATAACTTTGACTAGTCTATTTTACATCTCTTCCTTTTCTTTTCTTAAATGCTCGAGTCATAATTGGCTGACCATATGATAAAAAACAACTATTTTGTGTAGCTCAGGAACTAGCAGATAGAGTGCAAATAATTTAACACTCCACCTGCCTGTTACGAGCAGGCCTAATCATATAGGGCAAGAGACAGAAAAAAAAATTTTTGTTTAACTGTAAATCTACTATCTGCTCTCATAGAACAATGAGTAGATATGTTGTAAGTATAAATCATGAGTAAGTAATACCCCTTGGTATCACTCTATAAAATTTACCATTTTGTTGTTTTTTTCTTGCCAGGAATGAAGAATAAATTAAACAATCACGTATTAAAATAAATCTGTAGGGTGTAGTCTGTATAGTCTTCTGTGTGTTTTACTATTGTCTAGGAGATTGATGGCTTCTGGATTCTGATGATTTTCAAGTCTTGTTTGGTAACTGGTGCAAAATTTCTATATTGCTTCGTGTACCGTGGGAGTGTTCGTGTCTCTGTGCAATATAGTGTTAGATAATATGCACCAAGGCGAGTCCATGATGTTTCGAAATATTTTTCGCTGAAATCGTTGAATTATTTCAATGTTACTGTGACTTACTGTGCCCCACAATTGTATCCCATATGTCCAAACAGGTTTAAGTACAGTTCTATAAAGTAACAATTTGTTTTGTGCGGATAATTTGGGCTTTCAATTAAGCATCCAATATAGCTGTTGGTATTTAAGATTTAACTGCTTTCGCTTGTTCCATATGTGAGTCCTCCACGTTAGACACCTGTCCAGATGGAGGCCAAGATATTTTGCCGTATCGGATTGTGGAATTTGTACGTTGTTAAAAAACACTGGTTAACATGTTTCCCGTTTTAGTGTTAATGACGAGCAGACTCTTTTGTTCATTTGTTTTTATACGCCACTTTTTTCCCAATTTTGTACGCTGTTTAAGTGTTGCTGCAAGTGTTGAGATGCAATTTGTGCATCTTCGTGTATTGCCTGAATGGCTGTGTCGTCGGCAAATGTCGCCACTGTAGTGTTGTCATTTTGCGGAAGATCATAAGTGTAAATGGTGTACAAAACAGGAGACAGCACGCTTCCTTGATGAACACCAGCTTCAATGAATTTTAAAGATGATTGTTCGTCTTTATACTTCACTGTAAAGTATCGGTCCTCCAAATAAGATGCAATCATTGAATAATACTGGTGGAGAAGATTCTGTTTAATTTTAAAAAGTAGACCTTCATGCCAAAAAAATAATACATAATAATACATAAATGTCTAATTTTGTATCATATTTAAGTAGGAAAATACAATAATTTACTAAATGATTTTTTTTAATTGGTGTTTTATAAAAAGAACCTATGAAAGCACGCCGAGAAATTAAACCCAATGTAAACAGTAAAAGATATTTTCAATAGTTACAACAGCGTATTCAGAAAAGCGTAATAAAATGTTCGGGTGAACGCAGTAATGTGAAGCAACTCCCCTACGCAAGTGCACAACTGAACAGAACGCATTTGAAAATTATAGGCCAACTTCTTGTAATTTAAACTGTGGATTTAAACTCTCAAAAGTTCTCAATACCAGCTTTAAACTTGCTTCACATTTTGGAGTAGTACGTCTACATTTTCTATTTTTCCTTTTTAAAATCTTAATAAAAATTCAGACTTTAAGAAAAAAAGTCAATAACTTATTTAAAATCTTTCGAAATGAATATTTAGGGAAATATAATCCTACAGGTATTGAAAAAAACGCAGTATTAAAAATCTAAACGTTTTTTAAATAACAATTTTTCTAAATAGGTTACTACAAATAATAACAGCATGTTTAACAATAAACATATATAAAATTTAGTTCGGTCTCAGAACCAAACAAAACAGAATATCATAGCAACAAACTGAGTTACTAAGCCAGTTTTCTGTTTTATAAAACACAATTAAAACGTAATAAAAAAAAACCATAAAGACACAAAAAGGACACTTCGTAAGTCGTAAAACTAACCAATGGTCACACTAAAGAAACACTTCTACAATACACCTTTTATAAGAATGAATCCTAACATTGAGGAAGATGCATACTGATATGCAGCACTGTAGGAATAGTTGTAGCATTATAAAAAACGGCGCATTACTTAAATAAAGGAGTAACGTAGACAACCAGCATTACATTACAGGATAAGTATTCTGTGTTTCTGAATAAAAATTCGAATGTATAGATTCTTTAATTTTATTGTTTTATAAAAAAAACCAGGGAACCTCTTTAAACATAACGAAGTACATTTGAAAACGCTTCTTTGGCTCTCCTCAATTGTCTTTTCTTACCGCTCATATCTGAAAAATCAGTTGGTGATCCAATATCTCCAATTAAATTTGATGTAAAATTAGTTCCAACTAACCGTTTTAATAATAAAATTATTAAAAAAATAAGAATTTTTTTAAAATCAAGATGATTATACTTAGTAAAAAATACATAACCTGCACCTAACTTTTGCAATTTTTTTTTTTCAGAAAAATTGTACCACTCAAAACATACTAAAAATAAGAGAATTCATCTCTGATTTAAATTGTGTAACAACTAATGAGCTGAAATGGCCCATGCTGAATTTTGAATCTGATTTCATTTAATCTATTAACAAAATTCTAGGCTTGTAACAAAAACGTATTAAGCGTTGTTCTTTTTTTGTAATCCCTAATGTGTGTACATTGTAATCTGTTCAATTTAGTTTAAATAGCAACCCCATAACCCAACGAGATGAGGATGATATGTAGGACGTGCAGATGTAGTGTAGTCTTGTATAGCCTCAGTTCAATCATTCCTGAAAGAGATGTTTAATTGAATATCAAAGTACACCGGTAACCATTTTCTATAATTATTCAAATTAGTATAAAAGTAACTGAATTTAGTAGAATTTAAACCACGTTTCCGATAATTGTCGGAAAAACAACAATTAAACAGCTAATGACTTTACTGCTAGACCAGTCCAGTGTGTTAAACGTTGTTGTTAACGACGGAAAATTCGAACGAATCTATAAAATTTCGTCTCATCGTCAGCTGATAACGTACGCAACAAAGTCACTAGTTCCTAATTGAATTTCAGGTAAAACGTTCCCAGCACAATACAAACTCCCTAGTTCAAACTTCCTAGTTTACCCATAAAAAATTAACATTTTAATTCCTCAGACGCATACGATGCATAAGAACATTACAGATGCATAAGAAAATTCTAGTAAACGATCCAAGTGTTTTATTTTACATATATATAAATGTTTAGGGTTTATTAACCCACCGGGTTGGTCTAGAGGTAAAGTCGTCGCCAAAATCAGCTGTTTGACAGCTGATTTTCGGAGACGAAGGTTCCTGGTTCAAATCCTAGTACAGGTAGTTACTTTCATACGGATTTGAATACTAGATAGTGGTTACCGGTGTATTTTGATGGTTGGGGTTCAATTAACCATACTCTCTCAGGAATGGTCGGCCTGGGTCTGTACAAGACTACACCTCATTTACACGTCATACACATCATCCTCATCTCATTGGGTCATGGGGTTGCTTATTGTTCTGAATTGAACAGATTGCAACGTACACAAATTAGGGATTACAAAAAAAAAGTGTTTATTAATGTAATTCTTGGATAATGCCTAACTGTTCACAATGTTTAATTCTTGTGTAAGTTTTCATTATATTTTTTAGCCAATGGTTGTTTTATAAATATATTGAATAACTGTAGCCTGATTTTCGTAAAAAGAGCGCTGGGTGAACGTGCGTCTGGAGTAGTATAGTCTTGTATGTACTGCAATAATGCAGCGTATGTAATCAACAATGGAACAGCATGCCTACTAAATACAGTATTCAGATGAACTAATGTCCCCTAGCCGTGGTAGTGAGAGAATGCATAACGCTCTCACTCGCACAAGCCATACGCGCCGTTCCAATAACATTGTCTTTAATTTTACTTATTAATATGAGCAAGCGTTTATTCATACAGTAAACTAACAAGCAAGATAACGACTGTAGTATGTTTTCAGATTTGGATTATTACGGCAAAGACCTTTGAGCGCATGCGTAGTTAAGCCACCTATGTTCCTCTCACTCGCTCGGCTATGGGACATTAGTTCGTCTGATACCTATACAATGGGTGTTGTCAATTTTCAACAACAATGACTGTACTTCGAAATCCAGGTCGGAGGAGTATGCGGGGTAGAAGTCAAGTATGCACATGCGTAACCCAGCGCTCAAAGCAACTGGCTTAGCTTTTAATTGCGGTTGTTAATGACTTTATGTCCTTATTTCGTCAGACAAGACAATACCAGGTGGAGGAATAATAGAGTGGTGATGAAGAAGGTGTTGAAATGTCTCAAAGAACAGTCTGATGATATGGAGAGTAAGATTGGAAGGGTAGTGGCCAGCAGACATATCTCAAAGGAAAGTACAAGGGGAGATCTATACCTATATACTAAAATATAAACTTATAAAACAACTACAACTTTAATTTCAAGTACTTTTTCTACAGAGCTTAGTGTAGAGTCGATTAGTGATTTTTCGTATTATTGAGTAGAACACGGGTTGATTTTTTTGTCACTCACTCATGATTAAAATTACGTTGTTTTAAATTCTACACTGCTTCTTAGTCTACTGATTAAAACATAGGTTATATTGTTCATTATTTACATTACCAAGGAAAGTCTTGTGAATATTTCACACCAGATATTTGTACAAAGATAACTCTCGGAAACCCAAAGTGACTTCGGTTAGTAATTTATTTAAAAATATTAAAGTACGTAGTTAAGCTGTAGGTCGCTCAAAAAATTCAACTACATTTAAATAATTATACATGAACTAATCCATAACAAAACATTTGACATAATCAAATTATTTACACTCAATCTGTTCGTTGCAGAGCTAAAATAAATAGTTCTGTTTCTTAAAATATGGTCGACCAATTAAATGACTGAATCTTTTTTTTTTCTTTTTTTTATTGAGTGATGATGCCTACATAAGCCTTGGGCTTGTGCGTAGGTAATGATATGTGATTTACAGATGAAAAAATGCCAGACCTGACCAGGAATCGAACCCGGGACCCCGGCATAGTAGCCAGTTGCGCTGACCACTACACCATGAGCCGGCCAAGAATTAGAACAGAAAAGGTAGAGATGTAAAAGACACTAATTAGAGTTATTTCCTCTGAAAGTAATGAATTTCATTTTACAGCCAGACTCTGTGGTGAATGAAGTGAAGATGTCATTTGCAAAGTGGAAAATATGTGCTTTTCAGAGAGCCCGGTATGCTGATAACCGTACTTTTCCACTCAGTGAGGAAAGCAAAGGTAAACCACCTCACTCCTCGTTTTACTTAGTAAAACCTCTACAGGTTCAAACCAGCCTTTCCGCTGATGACCTAAACAACAACATGCACTAAATTATTCCGTACATGGAAACTTTACATTTCTAAGTACGGAACAATAATTTTCACGTACGGGCATCAAAATGTACAAGTTAAACAATTTAAAATACCACAATACATCATCATAGATTTTGTAGCTTAGCACGATAATACAAATTCAAACTAAATAAATCTTGCAGGTACGAGGAAAAATAAAGCAAGAAAATTGAAAGAAAAAAATGAAGGGCATCTACCAATGTGTGGGAAGACAAGGTGAAGGTTAGCTGTAAATAATGTCTACGTACATAAATAATAAATGCTCAAATAAAAAAAACCAATATATATATAATACGAAGACGACTACACACATATAAAGTACTTGCAAACAAGTCATAAAAAGTGATTTGACGAGCACCATAGAAACAAGCATACTAACCAAGAACCAACATCAAAAGCGAACGAAAAAACAAAGGAGACAGATACCTACGGAAAAAGAAGGAGAAACAACAAAAGTGAACAAACACAAAAGAAAAATAAATAAATAAACACACAGATGTAGTGTTGGAAAGATGCCTTATTTGCCATAAAATACAGATCATCTCCCTTATTTTTGAAACAGCGAACTCAAAGTAGAACTTGTTATAGATAACTTGAAGGTTAAGTTTCGTTCACGGTAATTTAAATTTTATTAACAAACCATGAAATATAAATCTATTTTACACGCATCAATGTGAAGAACGAAGTAGGGTATAAAGTAAGCATACTAAACATGGATTACAAAATACCTCAATTCGATCTAAAATATATTTTACACGTTCTTTTTGCCGATGACTCCGAAATGAACATCACAGGTGAGTTTGAACTATATTTTTCATTATTAGCAATACATTTATTCTTTATGACAATAATTAGTTTTGTTGTTGTTTAGGTCATTAGCCGAAAGGCTGGTTTGAACTTGTAGAGGCTTTACTAAGTAAACGAGGTGTGAGGTGGTTTACCTAAGCCTTCCTCACTGAGTGAAAAAGTTTGCTTATCAGCATGCAAGGCCCTCCGAAAAGCATCTACTTTCCACTCTGCAAATGACACCTTTTCATTCACCACAGGGTCTTGTAGCAATAAGCTGTTGTGACAGTTTTTAAATTTATTTGGGAACTCTTTAAAAATTAAGTTTATATGTTTCAAGATAACAGAGGTATAATTTTTCTTACGAAAACGTTTTTTTTCACTTCAACCCGTACCTTTGGGGTTGTAATAAACTTAGAGATAATTTTTTATGTTACCGACTGGGTGTAGTACATTCAACTGAGAATTAAACAAAAAAAATACAATAATTAAGCGCAAAAATTTTTTTGAAAAAGGTATACTGCCCCATTAAAATCAGAACGAAAGGATTTTGTAGTTAAAACACAGAAAAGGAAGTTTATAATTTTTTCCGAAGGAATTATAAAATAATTATATTGATTAATGTTAAATCAATGAAAAATAGATTAAGTAGTTCTACATAAAGTTTAGTTTAAGCAAGTTTCGTTTTAGTTTAGTTTTAGTTAACAATTTAGTTTAGCATTCAATTCCATCCCGCGTACAAGCTAAGGCCTATGCGGGAGTTGGAATTTTTTTTTTTTTTAACTTAGGAGGTTATATTTATTCACAAATGTACAAAATACAACCAGTGAATGTGATGTTATTTACAAAAACCAAAATGGCGATACTAATGGTGATAATAAGGAGACCGCCACTCCAATGGTGGATTAATCTTGAATAATAAATTGATAGAATTTACATCTGCGTAATGATATCTCTACTCGTCATTTCAGTCTGCGTTGCGAATTTCCGGGTAAGTTTGGGGATGCCAGCGTTCTAGTGAAATGATTTTTATGATACTCAAGTTTGCGTTTGAACCGAGAATAGATGTGATAAAATGTGTCGTTAATGTATGGAACACGTAAATCGTTGTACAATGTGTGATTAGTAACGTAAAAGGGTGCGTCAGTTATTTGTCTAAGTAATTTGGATTGAAATCGTTGAATTCGTTGTAAGTTGGAAAATTATTTATAAAAGACTAACGTTATATTTTGAATATTTTTATAGGTAAATAAATAAATAAATAAATTTTATTGGAAACGTGCCAACAATTTTTTCCAGAATTTAAATGCGAGATCTTCAGTACATCAGTCCACAGAATGAGCTACTGTAGAAATCAACTGGAAGTTTCTGAAATTCCATTATTTTTGATCTGAACTTCATACTAGCCAAAACAAACTCTACGAAGTTTGTAGTGAAAGAAGAACTCGTAAGAACAGTATCGCAACACCAGCACGCCCAATCGTTTATCATACTAATACATAAATGTACTAGTACAACAGAACGGTGTACATAACCAAAGGGGGAGAGATTATCGTCATGTTATGGTCACAGTTCATTAAGACAAAATGTTTTTCTTTACCATATTATCTCAGTTATGCTAATTCCTTACCCATTGTTTACACTTCACAAATAATAAACATTATCATAAAAACACATTTACACGTTTACGGTTATAAAAATTAAGATTACTCTCCTATGACACGTAACAATACATTGCCGGCTTATCGGTTTTCTGCCATAAAAGTGTTTATTATAAATGATGTTCAATTAAATTGAAAATAAATAAATCAACATAAGTTTACAATATGAATGATCCTTGGTCTTTAATATAAAAAAAAAACATTTCATTATGAAAACATATTAAAAATGTAGGGTCTACTCTGTTATAAGCTTGCAAATTTATTTATGTTTGGCCATTATAAATAAAGTTCAACCGAGAATTTTTTGGTATTTTTCGTATACGGTCAATTTTAAACTGTGTAACTTAAGACATTTCAAACACCAATGAAATAAAACGAATGAATTAAAGATAATAATAAATAATATTTATTGAAACTAAATTGTATTGAAAATAATTTTTACAATCTTTTGACAGTAGAATTTTAATTTTGACGTTCTTTTAAATTTATAACCTCGGCTAGCTTTAACGTTTGAAAATTAACAAATGTTAAATTAATTTACTAAAAATTAATTGAATTTAAATTTTTAATTTAAATTGAACAATTTAAATTTGAAAATGATCTAGTAGAGTTCGTCTTAACGATTATGGACGTTAAAGAGGATCGGATGGTCATAAGTATAATACAAAAACAATTTAAAATATTAAAATTGTAAGGTACAAATTTTTCAAAATTATTTAAATTTAAAAAAATAATTGTTTACTTGGGAGTTGACCGAACAAAATAAAAACAGGGTATTAGTTACACCGATGGACATCTTAAGGAGTTATCGAGTTTCAGGGATGGATGACGTGCGATATGATGAGATTCTCAAAAGGATGGGTGAAACTAAAGCTATTGTGGAGAATACTGAGAGGAAAAGGTAACAAAAGAATGGGCACCTGCAAAGAATGGAGGAGGGAAGATGGCCAGTTAGAGACTTCAGTTGAGTTCCATGGGAGATAAAAAGAAGAGTGTAGCCAGCGAGGAGATGGATTAATGGTGACATGGAATCTATGGACAAGAGATGGCTGGCAGAGGAGTATTGGTGTGATAGAGGAATGTGGCAAAATTGAAGGTGTACACTGCTCAAAAAATTTAAAAAATCCATTAATATTAAATTGGACGTATTTTTGCATCGATCACTAATTTAATATCTTTTGAGCCATGTAACAATTTAATAAAAATCTAAACAATGTAGCGTCAGTGCACTTTTCAAAAAGCTGGTTTTATTATTATCAAGAAATCTTCTAACTCAACGGATTATCAGAGAAAAACACTTTACAATTTGCAGAATTTTAAAATACACATCATGTATAAATAAACTGGATGAAAAATAATTTACTGTGTAGAAACATGAAACGATAATACCGATGAATAGATTTGAAACGACGTGAAAGAGCCAAATATTCGAAAAATGTATCTTTCTGAACATCAAAGCTACTGGTTTATATGCTTAAAAGTCCTAAAAAAAAACAAGTAGTAGTCCGAATAATGTCAGAAAATGTTTAATAAAAGATAACCAACGAACTGGAAAATTCTATGACGAAAGATAAATATTATATAAAGTAATAGATACGCAGAGTATCGTGTTAACATTATTGAGAAGATTGCATGATTATTAAATCAGTATGAAATTTTTGTACGAATAATCAGTTCGTACATTTTGTTATCAAAGAGAGAATCTATACTAACGCTATTGTTAATTAAGTAAGACGTGCTTAAATATCCATATATTTTTAATTTTCAAATCACTTCCGCTGTCCACTGTTAGTCAATCAGTCAAATCAGTCTGTCCGCTGTAAATTTTTAAAATTATCAGTATTTAACATGAATTAAATATGCACATAAACAGATTTTATCAGCTAGTTTCAAGAAAAAGAAAAATTTTTACCCTATAAAGTAACGAGCAGAGAAGTTCTTTCTAAAATTTTATTAAAACACAATATTAATGTACTTACTATTATTATTATTGCACCAACGATGCGCGCAAAGTTATGGTTAATCTGGGTATTATAAATAATAAACAAACTTAACAACAATTATTTATTGTCACGATTAATATTAATTACAATTAATTAACAAACTTAGACTACTAAAAAATTACAGTTAGATTACTTCAATTAAGTGGAGTGTGGAATAAAAAAATAAAAAATGTATCGAGTTTTCGTTTTTTCGTTAAAATATAGTTTGAAATGTGCGCTTTAAAATGGCGTTAGAATCATGTTGCTATGCCAACTAGAAAATATTTTATTAATTATTTTTTGTGATTGTAAGTTTAAGCTTATTTTGCCATCTGTCACGAAATTTTATCAAATAATTTTCCCTTTCGATTAATATTTTAGTGTGATTTATTATACTATTTTTTCACATCGCCGTCTCTTTTGTTTATTCACAGGTCGGCAGTATAACCTAAAAGTTTATAACCTGCACTATTTTTGTTTTGGTCTGTCTTTGTTTACACTCGTGTTTTCTTTTCTCAAAACGTAATTTTTAAAACTTTATTTACCTTTTTCTCAGCTTCCACACAAGGAACAAGGCTGAATTTTTATGGAGTATGTTAATCGTCCAGTTCTATTGGTTGAATGTGCCGTTTTTTAAAAATATTGAAAATATTGTGGGAAAGAAAAATTTTTTCAGTGATTTTTCGATGAAAAATGGTCTCTTTTAAAAAAATTGTGAAAATCAAAATTCTAACCAGTATTAAATGCTACACATTCTACTTATGTACTAAAGAGTGCCCTTTCATACAAAAAAATCTACCTCTAGCTGTAGTGGTTGCTGAGAATAAAGTACAAACATTAACATCGCTTAGGATAGGGATTCACACTCCCCTTAAATTAATTACAAAACTTAAAGCCTAAACTAAACTCTACTACGTACAAATAAGGCACTATCTCGTGAATGAAAACAATGATTTACCTGTCCACAACCACTTGCTTTGCCATTAACAGGCAGGTGTAGAGTTAAATTATTTGCACTCGATCTGCTAGTTCCAAAGCTACAAAAAATAGTTCTGTTTCTTATTACATGGTTGATTAAACGACTGAAGCATTTAAGAACAGAAGTTGTAGATATGTAAAAGCTACTATAGTCTTTTGCACGTTCAGTTGACACAACGGAGCAGTATAGGAGAGTGTATTTCTTATGGAGCTCTGACTGCTACTAGCACATACACAAACATCAGCATTGTAGTAACACCCCCTTCCTCCGCGCCATATCGATAACAAACTTTTATATTATAGAGTAGTCCATATGACTTTTAATTAATAAAATTAACAATATTAGTTTATACTCAACTACATATGCGGATTCCAAATGTAAAATATTTTTTCGATATCTGTACTGGGAAAGTTTTTACATTTGTAATAACCAATTGCGTAATTTTTTTACATTTATCACTCGGTGTTTAGAAGGTCTGTCGAGGGAATGTCGAGAAGGCATTTGTAGGTCTGCAGTAAAATAGATAAGATATTCATTTTAACCCCCCCTAATAGAAGAAAATGTTTTTACAGTTTTTTTTTATTTTTACAATTCATTAAACATTTTACATAAAACATAGTTTTTTCTGTTAAGCAAAATTTGAATTGTCGTTCTACCTTAAAAAATACGTGTTCTATAGAGGTTTATAAAATGTATTTATATCCGCATCCAGATGCTTTTAATTGATATTTTTATTTGCGCTAATAGCAGTGACGATTCCCATAAGATCCATTGTGTCAACTGAACGTGCAAAGGACTATAGTCAGAGTTATCTCCTCTGAGAGTAATAAATTGTATAATATTCAGCCAGACCCTGTGGTGAATGAAGTACAGGTGTCATTATTGCAGGGTGGAAATTAGAAACTTTTCGGAGGGCCTGGGAAACTGATAAGCATAGGCTACTTTTCCACTCAGTGAGGCACTTGTTAACCACCTCACTCCTCGTTTTACTTAGTAAAGCCTCTTCTACACTAGAGGTTCAAACCAGCCTTTCGGCTGTTGACCTAAATAACAACATGTTTAAAATACAGCTATTAACTTTTTTCTGCCCATAACAGACAGATGGAGTGTCAAATTATTTTCACTCAATCCGTTCGTTGCAGGGCTAAATTAAATAGTTCTGTTTCTTATCACATGGTCAGCCAATTAAATGACTGAATCATTTAAGAACAGAAGAGGTAGAGGTGTAAAAAACACTAATCAGAGTTATCTCCTCTGAAAGTAATGAATTTCATTATACAGCCAGACACTTTGGTGAATGAAGTGAAGGTGTCATTTGTAGAGTGGAAAATATGTGCTTTTCAGAAGGCCCGGCATGCTGATAAGCGTACTTTTCCACTCAGTGAGAAAGGCAATTGTAAACCACCTCACTTCACGTTTTACTTAGTAAAACCTCTACGCGTTCAAAACCAGCCTTTCGGCTGATGACCTAAACAACAACAACTTTTTTTTATTAAATCCAAAATAAAATTATTTATAAATATTACTCTTATCACTTAAAATCAAGATGGAAGATGACAATCAGTGAATGTATTCATAAATCTTTACTTGGATGTACTTTGACTAATTTACAATAACCTGACGAACCATTCATTCTAGAGAAACATGAATAGTCGTAGTTATCCTTTACAAAAAAATCTGGTGTGAAACACTCACACAACTTTCTCTTGCCAATGCAAATAATTAACAATAAACCTAACATTAGTAATAAAATATTAGAAATAAACAAAACACTAACCTCAAAAACATAACCTTATTTTAATCATGAGTGAATGACGCAAAATGAAAATCGTACTCAGTTTGGCTTAAAAAAACGGAAAATCACACTTTGACGCCAAACTAGACTCTGTAGAGAAAAATTCTCTAAATAAAAGTTGTAGAACTTTTTATTTTCTATAAAATTTATTATAGACACTTTTGTCGTAAAATGCGTACTAAAGCCGAAATCTTTAAAAAATCGATTTTTCACACGTTTTCGTGAGAAAAAAACAGAAAATCGCTAACTACCGCTAAACTAAGCGTTATACAAAAATATGTTTGAAATAAAAGTTGTAGGATTTTTAATTCTCTACAACTTTTATTATATAATGTTTTGCACTAAAATGCATATTAAAGCCGCAATCTTAAAACGAAAATGTTTTTACGTGAAAACAGCCTCGCCAAGAATTTCAACAAACATGGCGCCTACCCTATCTTGTAGAGAATAAAAAATTGAGTAAACCAGGCGATTTGAAAAAAAATCGTAGGACCAGTTTTTGAGAAAATCGCAAAAAAGTGAAAAATTATCCGAATAAACTACTACTTCCGGTTGACCGATTTTGATGAAAATGTTCGTGTCGGGTCCGGTAGTGGTATGTAACTTAAGTTTCAAGTTTCAAGTTCGTACGATGTTCTGTTCTTGAGATATTTTGTACACACACACACACACACACACACACACACACACACACACACACACACACGCACGCACGCACGCACACACACACACACACACACACACAGACCAATCGCTAAAAACATGTTTTTTGGGTTCAGGGGGTCTGAAAACGTATAGATCCGGTGAAAACTCGATTTCGAAAAATCGACATGAAAACAATACTTTCCTTCCTATATATTCATATAGGCAAGAGAAAGTAAAAAAAATCGATTTAAATATTTTTAACAAAAGAAAACCCTTAATCAACAAAGAAATCAAATAATTTTTATTTATCCACAAAGAATAAAATTCTGAGAAATCGTACAGATAAATGAAAATGTCTGAGCACAGGGGAAAAATAAATTAAAAACAAAATTTATGATTAAAATAACTTTACTAGATCTAAATTTCCAAAACAAATTCATAAACAATATTAACCTAAATAAAATATTTATTACAAAAAAAAACAGTTTACACACGTTAAGATATAAAACGAAAATTCTGAAATTGGTAGTGCACAAGATGATGCTGGAATAAATTTTCCTACATATTTAATGGTTGTAAAAGTGCTTGTAATTTTAAAGTGAAGCTATAAGGGATTTGAAGGGGAGGGTGGACAATAAATAAAATTTAACGTACTTTTATGATATAGCAATAACGTTAAGAAAAAGAGTATCTACTCCATTTTCTTAAGGTTATTATACAGATACCGTTAGAGTATTTCTACTAGTAGTAGTCTGGAAATATTATTTGTGTGTCGTAGCATCATGGAACTTGTAGACTACTATCATCCGAATAATAATAATATTTATCTAAAAACTCTCAAACATTTCTTAACTCAACTAACTCAGTATAAGTGAACGATTTTCAACAGAATGGAAACTGTAATAAAAACCAGGAAAATGTCAAGTTCCCAAGATGAAGTAAATATATAAAATAGATTACAATGTTAATGCTCTTAATAGGTTTCTCGATTTAACCACCAGTATAAATTTGGATTATTTTGAATAATAGATTATGAATATATCCAACGAGAAACTGCTTTTATCTTTATTTTAAATTATTAGAGCTCTTCTAAACATTTTTATAGAAAAATACTTGCGTTTTATATACCATACTTTCCAACAAATCTGACGTATAGGGAAATTAACATAGGACAATGTACTGTCAACATTAATCAGGCAGAACGCATACTGAAGCAGCGAGCAGAGCGACGATGATAAGAGTCGCACACACATTCTGGAGACGTCAGTCAAGAAAAGCATGGATTTGATACTACAAGAAAGTTCTTCCTTGAAAATATGGTATTTGTTAAAACAGTACATGAAAACTAATAAAAAATACAATGTTAACCGATAAATAAGGGTCGACGTTTGTATGGTGAATTCCATAATCTATATCAGGAGCTTCGCGAACATCCTGAGAAGTTTCATCGTTATTTTCAAATGTCAATTCCTACATTTGATTATATTTTTGACTGGATGTAGTCTTCATTTTATCAGCCACTTCATCCCACAGTTCGTCCAAAACGAAAACGGTTGTAATGTTGTACATCCTTCTGATCCCAGAGAGGTTTTCTTGATAAAAAACTACTTATCAACTCATCGACGTCCATGTTTGTTTTGGGCGAGCTGTGATGAGAGCAGCGATGAAAGCAGAGAAAACAAACTTGCTTGAACGCTACCGCTTTGCTCTACTATAAGAGCTATAAGAGCGATGTTACATCGTCGCTCTGCGCCTCAGTATGCGCATTCAATTAGTAACACGACTTTGTTTTCGCCGCTATGCTCGTCGCTGCCATCTTCGCTTTGCTCGCTGCTACAGTATGTGTTCAGCCTTATAACAAGGGTGTGATAGAAACCCTAAACCTTACCTTTTATTACTCCAGTCGTTAGGTAACAGTATAAAAATGAGCCTACAAAAGATTTTAATAGCTAATAATTTAATTATTAATAAATAAACAAAAATGTTACATATTCAATTTCGATATAGCGACGTACTTACATCAGAAAAATTTGCGCGTCTATTATTGTCTAAATATTAGCAGTGCGTATTAAGTGGTCAGTTTATTTTCGTTTTTGATATTACCGTACTAGAGGCCGTGAAATTGAGTCCTACATATTAAAACTTATGTATTTATTTTTTATTGCTACGGTAGCGAACTGATACCACAGCAGTCGCGCATGCACACTGATGCTTTCTCCCATTTACCACTCGTTAAAACCAAAGACAAACCGTGCCTTGAGTAACTATATGTGTCTATCCAATGTTTTGAAAAACTGCAGAAAAGTTTTTCAAAACATTGGATTGACACATAGAGTTACTCAAGTCACGGTTTGTCTTTGGTTTTAACGAGTGGTAAAGGGGCGGAAAGCATCAGTGCGCAAGCGCGACTGCTGTGAATGAACTGTTCATATTAAAGTCGATTTTCGTTCAGAGGTAGTTTATTGTTGAAAAGCATGTATTAGCAAACGGAAACATTTTTAACGCAGGGTATTTTTATGTAATTGCGTAACGTATCTTCAGGTACCAGAAAGCGTTAACAATAATGTGGAGACGTAATTTTTTAATATCGACAGGTTTAGCTGAACGAAAAATTAATTGTACTGGGTTCCTTTAGAACCTGAAGGTTTCACACAAACATTGTATCAGTTCGTATTTTACCAGTTTTCAAAAGAGAACAAAGACCTTTTGGATGCCTCAGTAAAGTAGATAACTAACTTGTAAAAAAATATGTTGAAGTAAAAGTATATAATGAATGGACAACTCCAATCAAATATAAAACACGAGTTGTTTTAGATGATAATATATTAAATTATTGACAATCAAAAAAGAAATAGCTACATAATTTAAGGGATACAAATTCATCGAAAATGATATATGTCAGTTCCAAAACATCAAACATAAAGTATATCCGAATGTTTAAAATCCCACACATTTTCACGTCCACACCATATTAATCATTAAGCTATTTCTCAAACAACGAAAGACAAGACCAACAACACCCTGTGATAATTTAAAATAACTTCTTTCAAATTTTAAAAATAAATGTTTCATTCAAAAGACAAATTTGCCACCCACGCGGCAATGAATAATAATAATAAAATTTATGATATATTAAACAAACAATAAGTATTTAAGCGTTACAAATAGGAATCCTTACACGACGAAGAAACTGACAAACAAACAAACAAACGGTTTTATCTTTTAAACTGATAAATATTCAAACGAGCCTTCAGACGGACACCTTGTCGTTATAGTAGCGGTTAAATTATAGCAGTCATAAGTTAACAGTACAGAATAGTGTCTGTTAAAAGTTTAAAAGTTGGTATGAAGAACCTACGCAACGGCTGGACTGAGCCGACTGAATAATTCTAACAACAGAACATAACAAAAGAAAATAAGAAAGTAATCATATGTAAGGAGTGCTGAAATAGGGTGCAAGCAAACGTTTCGATCTTCGTACCTCTCTACACACTTCTACACAATTATGCCAAACGTTACATTTATATATTGCTCTCATTTATTACGTCATTTCTTTTTCTTTTCTATATTTTACGCCTTTCTTCTTTTTATTTTTCTCCTACTTCCTATGTTTTAACCGCCTCTTCCTTCTCACCAAACGTTTAATATCCACCACACCTCGAAAATGTTTCTTAAATATAAAAATTCAAAACACGAGGAGGTAGACTTTGAATAATTTAGATCTAATTTATTAGATTATTATAATTATCAACTGACTGCTTTAAAAACATATACATACTACATAACAGATTTAACTTAAATCATTTAAACCAGATATGATTTATTACATTTAAAACTTTTCAATCAATCAACTTAGAAGAAATAATTTTAAATGCTTTTAAATTCTAACAAAATCTTTCTTTACAGATAGCCTACATATATATACACACATATAGTATATTCTTTCTTTATATATTTATGTTATATAACAACCACTAATTTTAACTTATTGTGACCGGAACCATGTTTATTCATTAGAATGTTAAGAACGATTATTTTAACCGAATTACATTTATAGTAATTTAAATTATTTTAATAATTTTTGTTAAATATTTTCGTCCATAATATAGTAAATATAATATTCCTTAATTCTTTACAAATAGGTAATCATTGTATGAAACGTTGATTTATGAAGAAGAAAAACTTTATTTGAAGAATTTTAAATCTAGAGCTCAACGAGCAAAGTTTAATTTTTTATGTTAATGGCCAAAGGCCTGAAGCAGTCTTATAGTTGTCAATCAAGACACAAATAACATATATATTTAGTTGGATTACATTAAAAAAGCTAAGTATTAATCTATGCGAATTTATTTATTACTTGACACATTATCTTCTTTAAGATTTTAAGATTAAGATAATATGACAAAAAAGGAAAATGATGGTTCCAGAATAATTTAGTAGGACTGATATTTGAAAAATGTAAACGTAAATAATAAAAGTGATAAATAGGGTTTCCAAGAAATAGTCAGAAATATTATGTATTATAAATGGTTAGGTTTTGAACAGGTAATTGAATACCGGCTACCTGCGAATGGCCTGTATATCTATTTAGATAATTGGCCGTTTGTAACACCTTTTATTCAATCATAATTTGTTTACCTTTTGTTAAGATTTATCCAGAAACCGACAGAAAGATTTCGTATTATATTATTATATCCGAAAATCTCTGTCCTTCTCGTGACTTCCATAGCTTCATGTATATAAGCAGCCGTCGGGTTAATTCCTCATTTAGTTTTGATCTGCCATACAAAGAGTTGAATTGTGCTCGACGTAGCAGTTACGTTGGAAAAGGTCTAACGTCTTCTGCGTATCGTTTTACTGTGTTTCTGTGTTTCTTGCGTATCGTGTAATTAATTGGTTGTAATTAGTATTTAATTTAGTTTAAATTAGTGGTAAAATAATCTTGTAATTCGTAAAGTTTAATTAATGTTATTAATTTATCGTAATTAGCTTGTTATTTATTATCAGTAATTTAATTGTAATAATATTGTAATTATTCGGAAATTTAAGTCACATTATCATTTTCAGTACATAATTTGTAATTTATATTTGTAATTTTAATCTATAGCCTGTAATTATTTATTTTACCTAGATCCCCAAAACTGATCTTAGCGATAAGTGTCACAATATATTTACGTGTAACAAAATAACCACCTAAGGTGGAACGTTACAACCTGTTCGGATTATCTGAAAAATAATTACATAATTACGAAAAATTCAGAAATAGCTTAATTTAATATTAGGCCTACGTACGCATTGTCGGAATGGTTTTCTCTAGCACCCTAAATTTTATTTTTTATATCGTTTCCGGACTAGAATAAACTGTTGATATACCGAAGCGAAATTATATTTGGATAGAGCTATCAGAGTTCCTATCTACCAATTCAGATAATAAATTTATAAGATTACAAAATAGCCAACATGAAAAGTAATTGAACGGATATGAGTAAATACGGTGATCTCCAATAATAATAATAATTAATGGTTTCAATTTATTTTTATAAGTTAATTAGGAACAGACCTACCATCGCTTATCTGTTACAGGAAATATATTTTCTACTGTAAGGGTAGAATATAATTCTAGTTTTTCCCCTTACCTTTTTTATTGAACTCTCTGACAACCTTTAATTTCTTATTTTCTTCAATAAATGGTATATATTACAATAACCGCATTGCATATATTTGATAATACTTACATTTGACAAAAGTTCAAACTAGTTTTATTAGGAATCTTCAACAAAATTATAAAAAACTACATCATAAATTTTATGTAGAATATAATTTACTACATACCTGTAACATAAAGGTTTATTAAAGTAGCTATGATCTTCCACGCTAGAAAGACGAGTTGTAAGATATTACATCAGCAAAAAAATTAAAACAAAGATAAAAGTGGTGGATAATTCGACTATACAGCGTACCGACGAATACAACTACCATGGCGAGTCATTAAATGCGGGAAAACAGTCAAACAATTGAAGTACAGAAGCATATAAGATTACCTTTGTGTGTTTCTGGTAGGGAAAGTAAGTTTTTGAAGAATCTACAAATCCCTTTGAGTCTAAGATGTTCCGTTTTTAATAACTCCTGAAGAGGAGAGCATGGTCAAGACACGTATATTTATTGAAAAACTAATAATGCTGAATAATAAATTAAAAGATGGAGTAAGAAATGAGGACATTCGTCAAAAGACTAAATTAATAGATGTAAAACACCATTTGGCATCACTACAACATGATGAGTCGGATACACAATGACGCAAGAAAATCGATGGAACAAGAAAATTTACCAGTAGAATCCCTAGCTGGGAAAGAGAGGTAGGGGTTGTTCAAAACCATGGCGGAGAGATGACTTAAAACTGGAGCCAAAATTTAATCTGTATGGAGTCCCTCCAGATAGGAATACGTATACATATAACGAGAAAAATTGCTGACATTTAGATCCTAGGTCTAACCTTCAGCCCCGATCTAAACAAAAAACAATAACTTTAAAATCCCATTATTCCTGAAATCTGTCAATAACAACTTTAAAGTACCCACATTTCCCCTATAAACCACTATCTTGTATTACAATTGACACAATAAAGTCTACCTTTAACCTCTGAGAAGAGCCACAGCCTCGAATATTTGAAGAGCTAAGTGGATAAAGGTGCTATGTAACAATTTTCAAAAATTGAGTTTTTGTGACTGATAAAGACACTGTACATTTGTAATACACATGACATAATACTGTGAAAATATCGAAGAACGTCCGCGAAATCTCTAGCATTTCATGGTAAAGGGTAGATAATAGAGTGGAAAAGTAACAATGGGGTGGCTATAAAAGGTTTGCCTATTCATAAAAATTATTTAATAGGACTGCGCTATTGTGTATGATAAAAGGTGTATTTGTACAACTATTTATGAAAGGGACCAGTAACACTTTCCATTTACAATAGTTCTATTGTTACTTGTTTACATCAGTTCATCAGTTATGACTTTTCGTGAACTAATAAAAAAGATTATTGATCGAATCTCTGTGTCGTTCGAGAAGTATCTTTGAACCCCCCGTATATAAATAGACCCCCGAGCGCGGTCACTGAGTTAGTATTCGTTTGATCTTTAACGAGTGTCTATCGGGCGTAGTGCAGGCGCGTTCCGAGCATTCTGTTGGTCAACGATTGTTATACTGTCTTTGTTTGTGTGTGTGTTTTGTGAAAGGTTATTGTGTATCTGTATTAAATTTAGTTTTTGTGTATTCAGTTTCATTTTGTATGTGTATTCTATAAAATTGATTGTTAGTAGTGCTAAGTAAATTATTAAGTTATTGATTGTTTATTATTTATTTTAAGTAAATTATTAAGTCATTTATTGTATTACTTCATGATAATTAGTTTAATTATTTATTTTGTAAATCTTTTAGTGTAATAAATATTTGTAATTGTAAACTTTAGTGTATTAATTATTTAATTACCTAGATCCCGAAACGGACCTTAGTGATAAGTGTCACAATACTATATATCTACATTCTAAGAAAACACTAGTGAATTAACTATGAACTTCTTAATTTATCCTTTTTAGTGAATAAAGATGTTATGATCACTTGGCACTCTTCTTCCTTCATAATGCAAAACATTTTCGTTTTAGAATAAAACCGTTAACTATGGTAATAGATAATTATTTTTATCAGTAAAAGTGTAAAGTATTTTTTTTTAATTCCCTAATAAGAAACTTGTTTTGAGTTATTTGTAGTAAATACTGTTCATCCTATCTCAGAGGAGATAGTGCGCAATACAATTTTTTAATGAATTAATCATAAGAATGTTATAAAAAAAATTGAGAAGTAAAGTTGAAGAACTTAAATTCAATCATATAAATTTCCATCAATGGGCAATAATATTACATGAGAGCCAAAATTAAAGTCAGACAATTCACAAAATGATGAGATCGTTAGAACTTCCATCGTATTTTCTCGTATATTTTCGTTACATAGCACCTTCATCCACTAAGCCCTTCATTTAAAAACTTGTAAGTGCTCTACTTTATTTGTGATCTATCTTATAATCTTTATTAATTTGTTAAACATTGTAGCATAGATCCATCTTTTAATGAATTTCGTATTTTATTTTATATTTTATTATAAATAAAATTATTACCAATTGAGAAGTACTTTCTTGGCTTTATCGCATTGTCAGTTCATCACAACAATTAAAATTGTACAATTAAAAAATTTCTATTTTCAGAGACGTGAACTCTTCTGTCTGTATGCACTCTACATTCAGAGGTGGTTTACAACTCTGAAAAAATAAATGTAATAAATATTTTAATTGTGTAATTATGTAAGTGTTGCGATGAGCTAACGATGTGGTGAAGCAACGAAAATACTTCTCAATTCGTAAGTGATCTTACGCATTCTTTGACCGTTTCTGGTGGTTTTTAATTATTTTATTTAGAATACTAATAAAATAAAAAAATAAAATACGAAATTTATGTTTTTTTATGAATACCTACGTTTGTTTTTATTGTTTTAAATACGGAATGGGTAACGCTTGTTTTTAAAAGTTCAGATTTATGTAGTAAATTTTACCTAACATACCGAGATACTTCTATGAACCACTTTTTGTTTGTGGGATTAAAAAATATGAATAATTAATTAAAATCCTAGTATATTAAAGAGGTAGAAAATTTTCATTTTATACTACATAGCTAAAGAAAATAAAAAGAAAAAAATTATATGAAAAACATACGTACAACATAATCAAAGAGAATTTTAGAAAAACATTATAAATTTACATTAATATTAAAACACGAAGGTGGAATGATTATGTACATAATAATGTACCAACGTAGAGCGTTATAGCTGATGATACGAAACAAAAACGAAACGCTAGAAAATTAATATTAAATTTAAATTCAAACATAAACATAATAAATAAAATATCAAGGAATTTCCGATTTGATGATCAGAGAGCACCGTAGTGAAGCTGAAGCTAGGAGCCCAAGCTCATAAACAACGAACGCTGTATCAACACGGTTAAAATACGTTTATCAGTGTTGGAAATTAGCGACTGTACCTTTAAAGTATGCATGAAAGCATACTACCGAACTCAATATTTGCGTTAGCAGGTTATCAATATAAACATGAATATGCTCCTGTATATAACATACACCCCCACTCACCCACTCGCTCCCATACCAACCACCTCCACCACGTGATATGTATGCAAATACAAACCTTAGTATATGCAGAATGATAATAAAATAACAATAACAGGGGAAAATCGCTTTAACAATGCACCGTACTATTATATGAAATACGCGCCACATTCCAAAATAACATTGTTGAGCAACGTAAGTTATCAAAATAACATGAATAGTATGGAAAACCCTAGCATATCAAATAAAATTTAAATATAAATTACTTAAATTTTTTCACCGTGGTTATTTTCCTTTTTTTTATTTACAGAAAGTCGATAATATAATCTTAGAAAAAATAGATTTGTTACACCGATAATTATCATTAAAAAGTACCTACCAGTAGAAATACCATTAAAAAATTACAAGTAACAGGTTGATATAATATTACAAATAATTATGCTAAATTTTGAAAAAAAACCAATAGTAGTAGCATAATGTAACATTATTCTAGAAATGGAT
Source organism: Catonia carolina (assembly GCA_035578175.1). NCBI lineage: Eukaryota > Metazoa > Arthropoda > Insecta > Hemiptera > Achilidae > Catonia > Catonia carolina. The sequence continues at coordinate 23,964,001 of JAQMRL010000008.1, forward strand.
GATAGGATAGATTGTTTATTGTAAGAGTTGTGTATTGTATGGAGTGAAATGTGTTGAACAAGAATAGTGAATTGCGATGAATGAGATGTTTGAATAGGAGTTCTAGGAAATCAAAACTAGTAGAAACATTTGATTCATGATGCCTTCTACGATGTTCAGAATGGCGGTGAAGGATTTGATTGTTTGGGGAACTTTTAGACCGCAGTTATGCAATGAATTAGCCCTTTTGTAGTCAGTAAGTCAATACCTGAAATTGTGAATGGATAGTATATCAGATCGTTTGAAATATTGTCGTTACGGGATCGGTTTTGAATTACGATAATATAGCGTGTGCTTATGGTACTACCAATTGATTGGAAACAATTAAATCAATTGGTTTTTTTGTTACATGTCTTAATTACAGTAAAGTTTAATGTAAGATTAAATTTTTAACTGATTTAAATTATGTAATATAATTTGTATTTGTTAGTAAAAATTAATTTTGTCAATAAATAATTGTAATAAGTTAGTCTATTAAGAGGTAGGGTCAAAACGTTCCCGGAATGGTCACATGCAGTGAAGCATTCATTTGCTGGAAGGGAAATATTTGTTTGGGAGTTTGGTATCACTACTAGGGAAAATGCTGTCCTGTTCAGCAGGCAGCTAGAGTTGGTTTCCTGCGTATGATATTTTATTTTTCCTGCGTGAGTTGGTGTATAATATTTTAGACGTAGTTTTTTTGTCTTTCGTAGGATTGTGAAATGTCATCATCAGAGAAGCGTGCCAATATCAATTTCTGTGTTGCTGGAGAAATTACTCTAGAACACTTTTAAGAAGCTGAAGAAAGCATACAGAAATAAAGTGATGAAGAAAACGGCAGTTCACAATGGCAATTGTACACAGAGATCTTAATACGGTTACGAGATTCTATTCGACGAAAACGCCCTGAAAAATGGGCAAATGGGCAGGAAATGATTCGTTTTCATTGCATGACAATGTCCTATCACATCGATCCCTAATGGTGAAACAATACAGTGCAAAGAACAATGTCACTACTCTGGAACACCCTCCAATATTCTTCCGATCTTGCACCGCCAGATTTTTACGTGTTTCCAAAACTGAAAATGACATTGAAGGGACATCTTTTTGCTGATTCATCAGAGGTGATGGAAAATGCGACGAAACAGCTGCTAGAACTTTCAAAAAAAGGCTTTCAGGAGTGTTTCCAAAGATAGTATGAATGGTGGAATAAGTGCGTAGATGCAGGAGGAGAGTATTTTGAAGAAAAATAGGATTAAAATGTTATACATTCTTTCAGTCAATTTCTATTAACCAATACCGGGAACGTTTTGACCCTACCTCGTATTTACAAGTATCATACACAGATTCTGAACGAACCTAGGCTTAAGTGTTGTAACCCAACTCAAACCAAGTGGCCTTTTAATATTGTGGATGCGCAGTAGTCTAGACTGACCTTGAACGACCGTAGAGCCGTCCGGTACATTCCGCACTCCAATTATAAGCCGAATACCTCAGCAGCAACAATGTTATTTAGTATATTCCTTCAGTATATCACAAGCAAAATAGCATTCGACACAATGTTTAAATTTGATGTAGTAAGAATAATAGAGAATATAATAGAGAATTGTGATAGTAAGAATAATAGTGTCACAAGTTCTATAGGGTGATTCAAAAAGAGCGCCAGTTTTTAAACGGCTGGTAAATTTTTGTTTATCGGTTGGCAACATTGTTTGACCTCATTTCTATTTCGGAGAACATTCCGATTGACGATTCAGTTGTAGTTTCTCTTGTTCGCAGTGAAATACTCTCGCAGTCTCTGTCTAACCATGGAGAAGTTTACTATTGCGCAACGAGTGTTAATCGTCAAAACATTTTACCAGAGTGGAGAGAGTTATGCGGCTACTGTCAGGCGACTTCGCGGTACTCTAGGACGTAATGAAGCACCGAATGAATCAACAGTTCGCAGGGTCATGAAAAAATTTTTTGAGACGGGTTCAACAGTCGACCTTAAAAGTTCTGGACGTCGTCGTTCTGGCCGATTTGAGCAGAACGTTGCGTTGGTTCGTGACAGTGTGGCTGTTAGCCCAGCAAAATCAATACGTCGCCGTTCTCAACAATTGGGTTTACGATGTTCTTCTGTTCGGAGAATTCTTCGGTACGATCTCCAATATCACCCGTATAAAATTCAGTTTCTGCACGAGAAACAATGTTGTTGCTCCGTGAACGGTTCCAGGATCGCATCATTTCTCGTAATTCCGACCATCAATGGCCACCAAGGTCGTGTGACTTGACGCCTTGTGGCTTTCATCTTTGGGGTCATCTGAAGTCATTGGTGTATGCCAATAAACCCCGAAACATCAATGACTTGAAGGAGGACGACGGGTTATCGGGCAAATGGAAGTCGAAACTTGTCGTGCAGTAATATCCAATTTCATGGACAGAGTTGATGCGTGCCAGCGCAGCAGAGGAGGACACATGCATGACATCATTTCTCATACATGAAATCGGAAGGTAAGGTGAACTTGTTGATGTATTTATTTTCAGTTTTTCAATAAAATAAATCTCTTAATTTGATATATCAAAACCGGAACTCTTTTCGAATCACCCTATAGTTCAATATCATCTTAAATATGACGTTGATTTCTAGTACATATTAATATTTATTTTCAGAGTAGTTTAGTTTTTAGTGCCGCGAATAAAATTCCACAACTTTGTTTAAATTTTCAATCAGATTGTACCGAGCGCGTCACAATACTTCCATCTCTTTCTAAATAGCTCTTTCTCACACAGCCGGTGGGCGCATCTCAGAGGCCTGTTGGTTGAGTTGGGTTATACAATACTTTAAACAAATAAGATTTTCGGGTCCGTCCGTTTCTTCGTATTGTACCACCGTTGTTCATTAAATTTATTGTCAAACAGTTTTTGTGACATTCAAGCTGTTTTTCGTACTTTATACTAAAACTTGAAATTTTTTCTTTGACTGTTGAGATAAATAGACCTTCGTGGATGTGTTTGTTTGTTATGTACCTGACCGCAGCTGTTACAGTTCAGAAGACCTTTGATTGAAAACGCTGGCTAATTTTTACATTTGTTTCACTGGAAACTCCCCATAACTAAACACCGCAGGTTCGAAACAGGTTTAAAATCGGTTTTCTAATAAAAAGTTTGTTTTGAAGCGAAAATTTTTATGTTAGTCCCTGTAGCCAAAAGAAACGTATAAATTTTAAGTCCAGCTGTTTCCGTTTCTGCTGAATGTGAGTTCTCCAGTTTACGTATCTGTCTAAGTGTAATCCAAGATATTTAGCTGTTTCCGTTAAGTAAAATTTGTGTGTTTTTCAAATATACGTGTGGTTATATTGATGATTAATTGTGAATGTAACACGTAACCACAAAACAATTTAAAATATTTATAAAGTACATAAATGTTACCATAAGCATATTCGAGAGAAAAAACTGAAGTATAACTTAAAATGTGTAAGAAAAGAGTTAGAAACGACAAAAAAACGAATTACAAAAAATATTGGGTAAAAATTGAATATTCAAATATTATTGATGAAGAAAAATGGGCAAGGAATTGCACAAAACATATAAGATGAAATACGAAAGAGAATAATGAGATTCTACGGACAAATAAACCAAGAAGAAAACAAATATCTGAAAATCAGAAAAAAACAAAACATATGGTTCAAAGAAATAGAAAAAGACCTAACGACACTTAAACTAATTAAAGATGTAATAGAAGATGGAAATAAATTTAGAAAAACGATTGACGAATATAAAAATTTCCAGAGGAAATGGTTAAGAAAATCAACAAAATCAACACATCGAATATTTTTTACCAGGAAAATGAAAGAAGGCATTTTTGATTCCAACATTCAAACAAAACAATTTAACATATTTTTCAGAAACTGATTTTAGCGGATATTAAAGAACTCATTTATGTTATAAAATCATTTTCCAGCACAAACATACAAGGAAACTCAATAATTCTGTCAGGAACTGTCACAATTTATTTTTATTTTTGAGAGTAAAATATAATACTATTAGAAGTACTGTTTTTTATTGTTTTCCAATAAATAATTGATTAAAGAAGGTGATTCTAAAACCAGTAATTTTGAATAAATTTCCTTTGATGTGAAAATACAATTTTTTTAAAGTATGCATCCAAAAGAAAATTATTTGTTTTACATAGAGAAATACGTAACCGGCTCAAAAACATTTTAGTGGTGTCAGGGTGAAGTTAGTAGAGAAAAGGCGTAATGAGGTCCTTTCTTTTTTTATCATCGAAATTATATAAAGGGAAATGTTCCATTTTGAGTTAAGGTGGAATAGGAAAAAGAAAGAGTGAGGGGCATCCGTGCGCATCCGATAAGTTGATCAAAATTAATGGCAGGGTGAGGGAATAGAAGTTAAAAGAGATTGAGGAGCTAGTTTGAGGGAAAATGGGAGTTGAAAAGGGAGAGTGTGAGTCTGTATCACGTGATATAAGTTAGGAGGGATTGAAAAGAAGAGTGTTAGGGGTGTACACCAGACAATTGGCAGCTCTAATGAGTGCAGTAGTTCCCTGACGCTGCTTTTCTCATCCAATCTTATTTATTATGGTACTATGTACGATGCAGTCAGTGTCTCTTATGTTGTAGACCGGTACTTCACAGGAAAGACCCTCAACGATGCACCCTGCCATTCCTATATACTTCCTTCCACCTAACCAATGTCAACCTCGTAGACTTCCTTACTGCTGATCTTAGCTAACCAGCTTGGACACATTCTGACCTGAGTAAAGATACTAAAATGAAGTCAGCTCGTAAAATAATCGTTCAAACAAAAGACAATCACCCTGTAATATCATCTTTCGAAACTTATCAAATCCCGCAACGGTGCGATTATTGAAGCCACCCATGAGTTTGGAATAAAATTAAAATTGGTTACGACATTAACCAAACTATGCTATGTACGTATTGCAAAGTGAAAAGTCTTGGGTTAGATTCCCGGCAAGCGTCTAAAAATTATTTCATCTTAAAATCCTAAACAGTTAACTACATGGTTACTAGAACCTAAATTCCTTAAATGTTTGTCCAAAAGCCTTCCTAAGATTGGCTCCATAGCCTTTATTGAAGCCTGTGTCGATCCAGAAGTTTTTGATCCCGTATCCATATTTTTGCGGTTTTCTTCTTTTCTTGTATCAAAGTTTCAGGAGAACTTAATGACTACGGACGTTTATTGGGTAAAAAATAATTTTCAGGTGAGTTCGGCATTCAAAAATACACTAATTCAATATTTATAAGAAACGTACAAAATAAATGAAAATATTAATATATGGATATAATACAATTTTTCCCTATTGGACACGTCACTACACGAACAGGAGAAATATTTAAATACTTATCTACACCGATACGGACAATGTAAATTACGTCTACTCTCTACGACTTTTTTTTTTTACAAATCAATATAGTGTTACATATCTCGCTAAAATGCAAAATAGTAAATGCGACTTTAAATGTAAACTAAATTAGTTAAAACTAACAGAAACATAGCTTTAATTATTATAACACCTAAAAGCCTAGGTTCATTCGGGATCTGAGTATAATAAACAATAAACAAACATTCTTTAAACTTATAACAATTATTTACTGAAACGACAACTAAAACATTACAATATTCGATTAATTAAATTAAGTTAATTACAAAACTTAAAATCACTAAAGAATAAAAACAATGTCCAAATCCACTTGTTACCACACGTACGCACACGCATTATTAACGTAATTCAGAACCGGTTCCGAAATGACACTACTCCGAAACGGTCAACAACACTTTCCATTCACAGTTCATGTACTCACTAAAAAGACGATAACTGATTTTATAACTGCGGTCTGATAGTTTTTTTCAAACAATCAAGACCCTTAGAACATTTACCCCATATGTCTGATATGTGTTAGAAAGAATAAAAATAAAAACAAATGTTTCTATTAATTTCGATTTCCGAGAAATTATATTCAAAAGGTAGAAAATTCCTGTAAAAAAAGTTAGCCTACTCCCTTTTAAAGCCACGTACATTTTTATCATCTTAGAATTAATGAAGAACAATAGTAACACAATAACATTTTTTAGTGATTTTATTTTTATGATTGGTAAACAGAACAGCTCTACTATGCAGCAATAGTACTTAACAAAAAACTTTAAATTAATTCATTAAAACTTTTTTATAAAACAAATACACACAAATATATTTAATCACATTATTTATCTATTAAAAAAAACACATTCATAACCTCCCGAGCAGCCAGTCTCGTCAAAGTTCATTTTAGACTTCAGAATGTTCCAATTAAAAAAGTCGACATCCGACGATATCATGTTTGAAATTGATTCACAGCTTAAAATATTCACTTATTATACAGATATTTAAGTAGTAAAATCTGTTTTTGGATTTATCCTGAGCATGAACAGTATAAAATTCAAAATATAATCCACAATTCTCCCAATGTGAGATTCCACGTTCAATAAAGGAAATTACTTATGCGTACACTAAGCTAGTTAGTTTTACAAAGTTTCTTAAAAATTCTAACAATAATTGTATGGCACTTTGTTAATTATAACGAAACTCACATTATACCCAAGGAAATCTTAATCTAAAAATAAAGGTTCCGTTTCAACTTTCTTGACACTCAAGGAAAACACTAGAGAGATTCAGAGTACAATCTACTTTTCTTAAAAAAATCAACAATAAAAATGACGATCATATTAAAATATTGGAAAACAATTCTATGGCATTACAATAAAAATGTCACTTTCTAGTTCCCCTTTTGTATATTTACGAAGCAGTTGTGCAATGATCTATTGTTATTATTCAGCCTACAATGATATTTTATATGAAGGGGAGTCTGGATTGAAAAATTTAAAAAATATCGATTTTCGGTTTTTTGTTCTTAAATTTAATTCAAAATTTCCACTTTAAATTGAGATATAAATCACGTTTCTACGATGTCTAGAAAATTTTTTATAATTTTTTTCTGAGGCCATGTAGGCCTACTGAAGCAATATCCTCAAGTTCATTCATAATATTTTGTGGCACTTGCTACAAATTTTACAACTTTGGTTTATGATTTATTGGGAATATTTTTTCTGCTGGTAGTTTGTAGGTTGGAAACATAACCTAATCTGTTAAAAATTATAACAAAACATAACCTTTCTTCTCTGTAAAATCTTCAGCTCGTGTTTTTGTATTCAACTTGTGTGATTAGTACTTCTCCTGTGATTATCGTATTGTTGTGTTACTATTCTTTGTATAATATCATTATTATTAATTTCCATCAGAATCATGACGCGTTCGAAACGAGTGTAGGAAATATAAATAAAATAATGTTTTTGGAAAAAATGGAATTAGATCCAGACAAGAATACTATTCAGGCTGTGAAAAAGTTTGATCAAGTGTGTGTAAGGAAAGCTGAAAAGGCGCTTTCAGACAGAAAAAAAATATTAGACTAAAAATAACAATAATTAGTAGAAAAAGACTAGAAGATTGTTATTAACAACAAGAAGACCTAGAACACCCATCTTATTATGCTGGACAGTATTAAATAAGCAATATATATATATATATATATATATATATATATATATATATATATTTACACTTATAAATTATAATTAATCTTTTTAAATGCGTTTTTCTGAAAAGTCTGTTTTTGTATATAAATGACCCTTTTTCTCAGCTTCTATAAAAGATAGAGGTCTGAAATTTTTAGGAACTGTAGATCTCATCATGCTGGTTTTACTGAATGTACAGTTTTTAAAAATATTTATAACTCCTTGAGATAACAAAGAAATTGTCAATAATTTTTTGTATAATTCAAGATTCCGGGTATCATGTTTTATAAAAATCTACCAAAATTATATTTTTAAACAGTGTTATGGAATTATTTTCCCCAGAAGGGAGATGCCAATTTGTGGGCGTTTATTTTAATATGAATCAATAATTCCACACAAGGAAATGCCAATTTGTAAATGTTATTTATGTCCCAGATTATGATAGTAATTCGATGATTTATAAATATTCAACACAAATTAATAGAAACAATTAATACTCTGATACATGATTATTTTTTATTCAATTAGTATATTAATTTTCTGTATTTAATGCATTCTTTTTCCTTCTTGTCAATATCACTATTTGATTTGTTGTTTTTTTAAAATGTATTATTGTTTAGCATACTTTGACACTTTATATATATATTTATATATATTATTATTATTATATATATATATTATTTTATATACATTATTTTTTTTTATTATTTATATATTATATACTTTATAGACTTATTTTGTACTGATGAATATATTTATTTTAAATTATCAAAAGAAAATTGATTGAATGAATGCAGGACTTACTGCTTCCCTTGGCTTTCAGTCCTACACTGAAGAAATAATTTTACAAAATCTCCTTCTTTTTCATAGTCGCTTAGCAACAAGACTTTTGTTTATTAAATTTATTAATGTTAAATAATTTTTTAATATCTAATTTCAACCAGCTGTCTTTATTTACATTTCATACTTTAATAGACCAAAACATAAACACAACCATCTGTCAATTCGTTTTGGCTCGTTACAACATATCAGAAAACTATACATTCAAACCATGTAAAAAGAACTGATCTTTTAAACAAAAAAAGATTCAGGTGTATATCTCTTATAGTTTTTGAGAAAAAGGGTCAAATGTTAACATGGAGTACCATACGATTCCGGACTCCCCTGAAACTAACAATTACACAACATTACAACTAATTTGTATTTACCAGACTAAAATAATGAAAAGTACTGATATGTTACTTACGAATAACAACCGTTTTGATAGTACATGGATTTTCACATACCTGAAACAAAATACCAAGAAGATTTAATTAATAGAGGGGAATTGCATACTAAACATTAAATCTTCCAAATCAATAATGGTTTTAAATTAGTTTTAAAACAAATACTAGTATTAAAAAAACAATGCATTACTATTAACTGGATGAATTCGAACAAACTAAAAACAAGTAAAAACAGTAACACTAATAATTTCTGAATATGATTACGTTAAACCTATACATAATTCTAGAGAATTTTTGTTTCTGATATAACAAAATCGGTTAGAAAACCTGATGAAAATATTTTGAACTTCTTAACGTAAGTAAGTAGGCAAGTAAACTTTTAGCTACGTTAGAAAATACAAGACAAATTTATTGTTAAAGAGATAAATGTAAAAAAAAACTGGTTAATAATAATAATGGGATATTATTTTCTAAGAGGAAAGTGTTTGTTCCAGAATTCTCTAGCAGGACTGAGTTTTTAGAAGTGTTAATGTAAATAACTTTCCCATAACAGGCAGATGGAGAGTTAAATTATTTGCACTCGATCTGCTAGTTCCAGGGCTATAAAAATAACTCTGTTTCTTATCACATGGTCAACCAATTATATGACTAAAGCAGTTTAGAACAGAAGAGGTAGAGGTGTAAAAGACACTAGTGAGAGTTATCTCCTCTGAAAGTAATGAATTTAATTATACAGCCAGACCCTGTGGTAAATGAAGTGAAGGTGTCATTTACTGGGTGGAAAGTGAATTCTTTTAAGATGGCATGCTGATAATCATACTTTTCCACTCAGTGAGGAAAGCAAATGTAAATCACCTCACTCCTCGTTTTACTTAGTATAGTAAAACCTTTAGAGATTTAAACCAGTCTTCCGGCTGATGACCTAAAAAACCAACAATGTAAAAATAATATGTAGTTGATAAGTCGGGTTATTTCAAAGACATGGTTAGAAATAGTATAGGCCTGTTGCTGTAACTGCTACCTGAGAAGGGTCGGCGTATCTATTTAGATAAATTAGCTCTTTTGTAATCATGTTATATTGTACCCTTTATTCAATTCTAACAGCTTTTTAGTTAATTACGAGTAGAGAGATACAAAACCCGAGAGAAAAACTTTGTAGTATAATTGTAAGTAGAATTTAGTTAAAAGAAGTGCAAAATAATCTTGTTACTAGTGTAAGTTCAATTAATGTCATTAATTTATTATTTATTAGTTTATTATTAATTTATTTTTTAAAATCCTAATGTAAGCACGTTGCAATCTGTTTAATTTAGAACAATAAGCAACCCCATGACCCATGTGATAAAGGTAATACATGACGTGTAAATGAGTATAGTCTGCTATGTGTATAGTCTGGTACAGACCCAGGCCGACCATTTCTGAGAGAGTATGGTTAGGAATCCTAACCATCAAAGTACACCGGTAACCCCTATCTAGTATTCAAATCCGTATAAAAGAAACTACCTTTACTATAATTTGAACCAGGGACCTTCGTCTCCAAAAATCAGCTGTTAAACAGCTGACTAGTGGCGACCACGTTACCACTATACCAACCTGGTGGTTTTACTATTTAATATAAGTATCAATTTGATTGTAGTAATAATAATCTATTAGCAGATTTAAGTTAAATTATTAATTGTAATTTATAGTTAGTAATAAATACTTGTTTGTAATTCTAAAAGATAGTTTGTTAGTTATTTCACCCAGATCCCGGAAGGAACCTTAGCAACAATTGTTACAATATTAATATTTATAAGTTTTTGATAAGTCCTATACTTCATTTACGAGTTTCCTGAAAGCAAGTTACAAAAAATCATACTCTATGATGCTTAAAATTACTTTACAAATACTATAGGGAGTTAATGTAGATAAATAGCTCTAATGTTTTAGGTATCTCTTTAAAATGCAACTGCCTAGTTACGAAGAACCTTCAATACATATAAACATTGACCTCTGACTCGTTACTATTCTAACATGACTCCAGGCCTACAACTCGCCTTTCCTTTACCTTAAATCGATTGCTTTCTCGACTACTAATCCGAAAATCCCAGTTAATTCCCGAACAGAATCTACCCAAGAGTAATTGCATTTTTAAAACGTTCTAAACTCATTGCAGTGGTTAACAACCATGGCAGTTTATGGGATAATAAGGTTTTACAAATACAGTAGAAGGTACAGTTATCTATTTTAAAGTATTAAATACACTAAAATTAATGTCTTTAATTGTTTTCTTGAATAAACGATAAGTGAAAGATGCCAAATGAAAATTACACGCGTATTGTTTTAGAAGAAGAATGCATGGAAGATTTTTTTTTTAAGAAATGAAGCTATTGAATTTCGAAAGGATAGATTTAAATTTAAAACGAACACAACGTAAAGTTTATTTAAACAAGACACATAAGACAAGATACATGGGAGAAGACACTGGCTACCCGGACTGGATGAATAGTAAATAGACTAGAAATAGTGACGATGAGGATGAGTAGTAAAGAGGTGAAGGGTAAGAGGAGGAAGAAAGACAGAAAAAGGAGACTAACTAGAAGATGGTACGAAATAGAAGATAGTGCATGTAAGTACAATGTCTCTTGATTGACATAAACTGCAGAACAACGTGAAGGTCGATATTTCTACCACGGCAGGGAACAACAGACCTTGGCAATGTCGCTCTTCTGTCTGCCAGTAGTATAGTGCATGTTGTACGTACACAGTGTATCCAACGCAAAAGAAACCAACGAACCGGGTAAAATTTATAATGCTTCGCTTAAGCAGATGATATTTTTACTTCAGATCGGCCTACAGTTATTTTAGATACTGCTTAAATTACTACTTATTTAAATTTATAAAAAAAATTGTGTGAAACACTCGCACGACTTTCTCTTGCCAACGTAAATAATGATATATATATATATATATATATATATTTGTTTTGTATAAACTATGTTTAATTATTAGTAAACAATGTAAATTAAAAACATAACCTAATTTAAAAAATGACTGAATGACGAAAATATAAAATAACTAATACGAAAATCCGTATCACAAAATACGAAAATCACTAATTGATGCTGAACTATACTTTGGGAAAATGCCTGAAAAAGTTATAGATTTTTTGTTTCCTATAACTTTAATTACATACACTTTTCTTATAAAATACATACTAAGGCCGCAATAATCAAAAATTCCGATTTTACCAATTTTGATGAGCAAAATATAGAAAATCATTTACTGACGCAAAACTACACGTTACAGAAGAAACAACGCTTGAAATAAAAGTTAAAGATTTTTAATTATCGACAACTTTAATTATATACACGACTGCCTAAAATGTACATTAAGGTCGCATTTTTTTTAAAACAGAGCATTTTGTAATACGAGAGCATACCCTCCCCAAGAATTTAAACATACACGGCTCTTATTCTACCTTGTAGAGAATAAAAAATGTAGTAAATGAGGCGATCTTACAAAATCCAACCCCGTTTCTGACGTTTTTTAAAAAAATGGCGCGAATTAACTACTAATTTCGGTTGACCGATTTTGATAAAAATGTTCATGTCCGGTCCCCTATAATAGTTGTACCCAACAAGTCAAGTTTCAAATCATACAACAATCCGTTCTTGAGTTTTTATGTTAACACACACACACACACACATCACAAAAAAACAAGTTTTTAGGGTTAGGGGACTGAAAAGGAGTAGGCCTATTTCCAATGAAAACTCGATTTGAAAAATCGACACGTAAACAATAATTTCTTTCAAGCGCAAGAGAAATTAAAACTAAAATAATTAAACGAATTATTTATCTTTACCTGATATTCAAACATCCAAGATAGCTTAATAAAGTTTATAAAACTAGTTTCTCAGGGGTTAAACATATAAAGGCATTTACATTTCAACGCAAAGAGCTACAGTTTAAAAATAACATGAGTGTTCTATAAGTGACAGCAAGCAACAACAAAGCATTCTACTTCAACTTCCGACTTCAAAGAAGAGACTTTATATTTTACTCGAATGTATTTTTTATTTTTTTCTGGTTTGACGCTGAAACGGTAGCAATAAATATGATGAAATTTAAAATGTACGACCAAAAACAAGCCCCGGATTATATTATTTAAGACAGAATCAATTCAGTAGGTTTTTTAAAGATATTAATACAATATCATTATATTTAAAACGCAAAATTTGATCCTATGTATTTTAAATAGATATACGAGATTTGTTCAAAAAATAACGGGAATTTTCGTTTTTTGAAAAAAATATTTATTTATTCATCTACATTAATATTGTCGCCTTCAAAGTAGTCCCCTTCGCATGCAATACACTTGTGCCAACGCTTTTTCCAATGCTCGAAACACTTCTGAAACTCGATCTTTGTGATAGCTTTTAGCTCTTTCACCGATTCGCTTTTAATGTCATCTATGCGTGTAAAACGACGGCCTTTTAATGTTCTCTTTATTTTTGGAAATAGAAAAAAGTCACATGGAGCCATGTCTGGCAAATATGGAGGCTGGGGCATCGTTACAGTTTTGTTTTTGGCCAAAAATTCACAAACAAGCAATGAAGTGTGAGCAGGTGCATTATCGTGGTGCAAAAGCCATGAATTGTTTTGCCACAAATCCGGGCGTTTTTTTCGGATTGCTTCACGCAAACGGCGTTGAACTTGTAGGTAGCACTCCTTATTGATTGTTTGACCTTGTGGCAAGAATTCATGATGCACTATGCCATTAAAATCGAAGAACACAGTGAGCATAACCTTCACATTCGACCGCACTTGTCGAACCTTTCTCGGTCTTGGCGATGCAGAATGCCTCCACTGGGACGATTGAGCCTTAGTTTCGACATCGTATCCGTAAACCCATGTTTCGACACCTGTTATAACACGTTTGAGTAGATTCGCATAGTTGTCGACTTCATTTAGTGACTCCTGAGCAACTTCCATTCGCCGCTGTTTTTGTTCGAAATTCAACAATTTTGGAACAAATTTTGCTGCCACACGTTTCATACCCAAAACATCCGAAAAAATTTCATGGCATGAGCCAATCGATATGCCAACATCATCACTGACTTCTCTGATTGTGATTCGGCGATCGTTCATAACCATTTCTTTCACTTTTTTCACGTTTTCATCGGTTGTTGATGTGCTTGGACGTCCGGGTCGTTCGTCATCTTCAACGTTTTCGCGGCCATCTTGGAAACGCTTATACCACTCGTAAATCCTTGTTTTACTCATAGCAGACTCACCATATGCCTTTGTTAACATTTCACACACTTTATTACACTTTATTTCATTTTTCACGCAGAATTTAATACAAATTCTTTGATCCATTTTTTTTAACAAACAAAAATAGCCGTGCTCGAAAAACACGTCTAACCTTAGCGGCTTCCACTTAAGAACTAAGCAATGAATATTGTTGAAAATTTTATCGTACGTCAGGGGCATGTGTACCAACATAATAAAAAAAAATTACAATCGGACAATCCAAACCAGCGAAATTTAAAAATTCCCGTTACTTTTTGAACACACCTCGTATATTGCCCTTAAATACAGAGTTCTTCCAAACGGTTAAAAAAAAATTATGGTGTAAAAAAAATTTTTGGGACTTTGCGAAAAATTCAAATATGAAAATAGGTAAAGCCGTAAGGAGATCTTTTAAGCCTTAATAAGAAAATAATTTAAATTCAAGCTTCGACGGTGCTACTATTCTGGCCTCCGCGTTGCTAAAGTTCAGTTTTTTTTAAAGAGACGTTAAGATGACCGGAATTGTTTATTTAATTGCTAAAGTTCAGTTTTTTTAAAGAGACGTTAAGATGACCGGAATTGTTTATTTAAGCGTACATCTTATTTTATAAATAACATTAATACACAACATCTCTAGATAAGACTGTAAGAGTTAATGTAATTGTGTAATTGGTTGTTAAAAATAAATTAATAATTACTGAGCAGATAAATTCGCCGGGTTAAGCTAATTTATTATTGTTTTTTGTTGTTTAAATACAGTTTGAACCCGGGTGTTGCGCTTTAAAAGAACAGTCTTTAGTACCAGCAATGTTACCCTAGGTCAACCACAGAATTTTGAATAGATATAATTAACAAAAAAAAATTAAAATAAAAAAACAGAATAGTCAATTTTAACAAAGTGAAAGTGAAAAAAGGAAAATAAATTAAAAATTCAAACGTTGCGTGGTTTTATACGTATTATTTTATTGAACGAACAGAAAAAAAGAAATGCGATACAGAGTGTGTAGGGGAGTTGTTACACATGTTCACACAAAATGTGATAACGAAGCAATAATTTGCTATTTTGTATTTCTTTACAGAATAGAAATTGATTCAACAATTTCTATAGGTGTGTCAATATTGAAAAAAATACGAAACGAACAGGTATTGGTAAGTTACGAGAGGTGATTTTAGTGTATTTGAGAGGCGTAGGGTGATAGAAATTTGTTCAATAATAGAAGCCGCGTTTTGGTTGGTCGGTTCCATGATTATTTTACAAGCAAACATAAGTCCACCCAATTTCAATAACATGCAGTAGCACCACCGGGCAAGTAAAAGAGAAATAGAGATTCAAATCACTGCAGAGGGACGGGTGCAGGAGGCAGATGATTATCAATTTTCACTATTCCCAGATTTGACGACTAACCAGTAACGCGCCGCCTACGTCTACTAACGCAAACTGAATTGGACATTCATTGCAAACCAATTTTGAATTCAATGATTACATTACGGATCGAAGCCAGAAACCCTCATTTGTTCATCCAATGTTTCCATGAACATTCTAAAATGTGCATAAGTGAAAAAAGGCTGTACAAAACTTTTCAAGCTAAGATTTAGTTTTACAATTTAAAATATGTATCAATGGATAAATAAACAAAAATCCATTTGAGTTTTGTACAAAATGATATTCTATTGCGTAAATTTGTTAATCAAACGAATTACTCAAATAAGATATCAAATTGAAAAAATAAAGCCTAAAATAAATTTCAGGCATTAATTAAATATTAGATTGTTTTACGTAGTAACAAAGTCATAGATATTTTAATCTCAATTTTGTAGGAAACAATGAGATTAACTAAAAAAACCATACATTACCTAAATATTCTTAATAAAATAAACTAAACTGTGTAACACAGGATTTTAGTAACTAACATATTTATAATGTGCATAAATAAATATAAATAAAATAAAATAATAAATAAATAAATATGCATAATAAATATAATAGCCCCAACTATTTGACTAAATCAAAAAAAAAAACGGAAAGTCACGAACATTTTCTTTGCTAATTGTCAAATAGGAAGGCTAAAACATTTGCATTTCCACAAAAAAAACCGTTAAAATTTAAACTTAACTCTAATTTTCAAATAACTTCAAGTAAAAATATAGGGAAAACTTAGGAGACTTTTGAGAACCTGAATAACGTTGAGAACATGTGGGGACTGAATAATAACATTGAAAAAACTAAATATACGGTGTTCGAGTCAGGACACAATATACTAACAGACAAGGGGTAACTGAATTGGTGTACGACTATAAATATCTAGGCACACTTTTAAGATCAGAATGTACACCAAAGAAACAATAATATCCGCTTTATCCGTAAAACAGTTTATCCGGAAAACGTTGTAAAACGAGGCATGGCCATTCCAAGAATGTTACATTCTGTTTTGTGAAGTAATCACACATATATTGTGGGAATAAGAAGAGAATCTGTCGTTATTTTGTTGAAAACGCTTCCACTTATGACTCAAAGGTTTGGGTTTTTGAACCTTTTAACATTAAAAACCAGAACAAAAGCTATGAAAATGAGTTTTTGGAGAAGAAGTTGTCAGTTGATTGTGCTAGATACAGTTAGGAATGAAACAATTCTAAAGAAAGCTGACACACAATTTTTATCAATAGATGCAATTAATTTGCAGGGTGGAAAGCAGATGCTTATCGGAGGGCCTGGCATGCTGATAAGCGTACTCTCAGTGAGGAAGGTAATAGTAAACCACCTCACTCCTCGGTTTTTTTTACTTAGTAAAACATATCTAGAGGTTCAAACCAGCCTTTCGGCTGTTGACCTAAACAACAACACAAGATAGGCCTACAATTAATAGAGATAACTCATTGATACGGTCACCTACGAAGGATGAAAGAGAACAGGTTGCCAGTAACAAGAAGAAAGCGAGGACGATCCGGAAAGAAGTGGTGTTATGATAGCTACAGAAAGGAGCGGTCTAAGAGATGAAGATTTAGGCCTATTTAATACGAATGAGTAGCATTTTGGGTCAACGTAAATGGCCTACGGTAATAGAGCAATCGTTCCCCATATCAAAAAACCTTATTAAACGTCTGACGGATGTTCCTGAGCCTTGAGATGCCCCAAAAGAATTCTATATTACCCCCACTACTTAAAAGTACGAATTAGTTACTTATACAATTTCATTGTTGTGTAGCATGTAGTATTGTTGTTAGTTACTTGTACCATTTCATTGTTGTGTAGCATCAAGTACTGTATTGTTGATAGTTACTTATACCATTTTATTGATGTGTAGCATTCAGTATGCTATTGTTATTAGTTACTTATAACATCTCATTGTTGCGCAGCATGTAGTATAGTGTTTTATTATTTTTAGTTACTTATACCACTTCATTGTTGTGTAGCATCAAGTATTGTATTGTTTATAGTTACTTATAACATTTTATTGTTGTGTAGCATTTAGTATTCTATTAGTTACATATAACATTTCATTGTTGCGTAGCATGTAGTATTGTGTTCTATTGTTGTTAGTTACTTACACCATTTCATTGCTGTTTTTTTTATTGGTTTAACGACCGACTGTTCTGCAATTACTGCTAATGCAGACGGTGAAGGATGAAATGATTTTTTGTAACGTATGAAAATATGTCGTGCCTGAATGGGATTCGAACCCAAGACCGCATGATGAGAGGCAAGCACGTTACCAATTATCCCAATGCGGCCAGCCGGTATCCATTGTTGTATAGCATCAAGTATTATATCGTTGATAGTTACTTATACCATTTTATTGTTGTATAGCATTCAGTATTCTATTGTCGTTAGTTACTTATAATATTTCATTGTTGCGTAGCATTTAGTATTGTATTGTTGTTAGTTACATATACAATTTCATTGCTGTGTAGCATCTAAAGTTGCATTGCTGCGTGCCCTCACTCATTTAGCCTCGAACAAAACTCCTGGTTCAGTGCGCATCTTTCAGCCAAGGTCCAAAAATTGGTGACCGAGATATAAAATGTTATTTTCGGTTGGACTAATGGTAGTACAATTTTTAGTTTTTGTCTCCCTTTGGGGCTTCTCAGAGACCGAAACCGCTTTGGGAAAACTTCCATATTACTGGTAAAAAGTGTAGAGATAGTTCCGTTAATTGGTTAATACAAACAAAAGACAGGGCTAAGTAACTTTGAACGTTTTCATTGTATCAAGAGTAGCTTTTTATGTAACAATGAACGCTAGAAACTTTGAATAAGCGAATTTTTATTGAATTCAAAGACAACTGAAGAACGATCTGTAAGAAAAGAAAAAAGATCTATTTTGGAATGTACCCAAATAAAATAAATATATCAAGAAGCTCTAAGAAATATACGTAACAATGCAGTAAAAATATTCACAGTAATAATTTTAAAACTAATGTAGGCTACGTTGATCTACTCCTAAACACAGAATGAAAAAATATATATACTACGTAACTATCCCGTGTAGCTTCATTTCCGATGTAATTACCTTGTATTATTGTTAGTGCTGCAGTTTTTCTTGATAATGAAATGTTATATCAGAAGTAATATGATAGTGTATATATCTTCAATACAGATGAGTATTTGACACGCGAAAGAAACACTACGCAAGTCATAATCACGTCTAATAAATCAACGGCTCTCTGTATTACATCAACAATTGAACCTACACTGAGATTACTTTCTATTTATTTTTTTTTATTTTATTAAACGTCCGACTGTATGTGCTTCACTGGTTAACTGTTATAAATAACTGATATACTTTTTAAAATAGAATTTATAAACTAGCCAAGAAATGGGAGAACTCATATAGGCAGTAAGTTAATGAAATAGCGTACAGAATAAACATTGATAATTACGATATTTGCTGGTGTATAAGACACCGTGTTTTTTCCTTCAGTAACTTGTCAAAAAACAGAAAACGTCTTATGCAACGGATGGGAATTTTCTGTAATAGTTTTAAGGTTTACTATAATTATACAGTCAAACTTCTGAAAAACGGACACTCGCGGGACCAAAAAATTTGTCCGCTATTAAGAAGTGTCCGCTAATGAGAAATATGTGTAATTACAGTAAAATTTTCTGTATTTACATTATGTATTGCGTAATGTAACGTATTTAACAACAATATATAAAATACACACTATGTACGTTTATCCAATGAAAAAAATATTATTTAATACACAAGTAGTCATTATAGTAATAGTACATGTAGGCTATATAAAATTACCAAACAAGAAACGTGTTATCTAATATAGGGTATGTAATATAAAAAATATTCATGCACGTACAGTACTTATAAGTAATCCAAAATACCTTATGTTTATATTCCAGGATTGTACATAAGTTGATTATACAATTTCCACAATACCTATACTTGGCTACTTCTAACGCTTTTTCACGAATTAACGAACCGGATAATGGTAATGAATTTGCACGCGCTCTACAAAACCAATCATATGTTATGCTGTCTATGATTAATCCGTCAGTTTTTGGAAATGCAATGTATTACATACATTGTACGAATACGAACATTTTTTATGGACAAGTTTGGTCCACTTTGCAGAAATTGAATTTTCAAAACCATACAAATTAACTGTCCACGTCCGTTATGTGGAGGGTCCGTTATTAGGAAATATTTTAGTATGTGTCTTACGGGAAAATGCCGGGACTTTTAAAATTGTCCGCTATTAGGAAATTTCCGCAATTCGGAAGTGTCAGTTAGTAGAAGTTTCACTGTAGTATTAAAAAAATCAAAATGCTGTACTGTAGTACATCGTTACCGTCATAACGGTATTCAACTGTCTAAAATCCTTATTCGGAAAAAGTTTTTCCGTTGTAAACATTCCTAGAATATCATAATTCAGTATCAGAGGGTTACATGGTTTTATTTATTGAAAATGAGTCAACAACCAATAGTGGTATACGTTGAAATTACTGACTGATTCATCATTGTCTGGCAAGCCATTTCTTTTGAAATGCCATTAAATGGAAATCGCATTCGCTTCCTGCTTCTGAGATAAGTACTAACTGTTGTGGCCTCATCACAAATGGAATAAATGGATGATGTCACCGAGACAAGAAATGACACCAAGGGGGAAATTTAAACGTCCTTCTATAACTCAGGTCTGTGAATAGGTCAAAACTTCCTGGAACAATGTTGACTCTAAAATTGTTTTGAATCTTTCAAAAAGTGCGGCATCAGCAATTCTTTGGGTGAAACTAAAGATGATTTGTTTGAAAACAGCTAAGTTCTTCAAATGATAGTGATTGTGACCTGGACTGACGTGTATCGTAATACTGTATAAGCAAGAATTTTCTATTTCATTTAAGCGTTTGTATAATGTGATGTAGCTTAAAAAGAAGTAGCTACTGTTATGTAATATTGATGTTTTTCGTGTAGGCCTACCAATCTTCCCACTCAGGTTGTAAACATCCAATTCCGTTCTAATGTCCTCATTTTTTAGTCGGTCCCTACGACCGCAGCCCTTTGTTCTTCGCAGGAATCGCATCTCTACCGCCTGTACTCTACTCTCTTGTGGTCTGATACTATTCTACGACTCACTTCCATAGAGTAGGACTGGGGCAGCCGTTAACTAGTAAAATTTTATCTATTTCTTTTCTTGTTTTCCTAACGAGAGTTCTGCTAATATACCTGCATACTGTTTGGAATTTGCCAACTGTCTTCTCTATATCCAAATCTTGATCAAAGCGATGTCACAATCTAAATAATTGCATTGTAATATTTGATCGAACGCCACATCATCTACGACAATTTTAGACCTGTTAGGATAATTGCCAGTGAATGCCATTACCTTTGACTTTATTGTTTTAAATAATGAGCTTGTAATATATATAATCGATTCCTAAAAAATTAAAACTAGAAAACATATTAAAACTTTAATACAAGTTGTTTCGGAAGATGTTTTTTATATAATTTTTGTGAGCGAATATTTTCAGCGACAAGAAAATTTTAATGACTAGAATTTTTAATATTCAAGATCTAATAAAATTTCAATAGGGCAATGAGATACGATAAAAAAAATTAAAAAATCAATGATATAAAGTTGATAACATTTTATTCAAAATTCCAAAATGATCTTCCAGAATCTTGTACGGTTATTACTGTATGTATAAATGTTTGTACCAAAAAAAAAAACATAATGATTCTAGATATAAAAATAACATACGAAAGAATATCATTACAGAAGAATGATCGCAATAAACCAGTAGTTATATGGAGACAGTGTCGCGATAGAACTGAATTTGAATCAAATAGTCTCCTTATTATAAGATACGTTATAGGACCCACACTTTTCTCTTTTCACATCTGTTCAAGCTGTCTTCCCATTAAGAAAACAAGTTTCGTACTTGAAATTGGAAATGAACTTCAGTTTTTATGGCTGTCATAAAAAGGTTCAATAGCAAAACCACTGTATAATAGCAAACGCCCTCTCATACAAAGCCCGTTCTGATGTAAGTACTGCTGGTATTTACTTTATACAATTTTTAATAATAAAAAATGGAGGAGACATTAGTTTATTACGCATCAGTCCATACAGTCTATATTTATATACATACACAGAGAAGAATTCACAGTATTACATACTTTATATTTACCGTTTTACTTACATAAAATAAATTAATAAATAATTGCATAAGTATATGATTGTGTTTCAACAAAATTTATTCGTTGTTACTGAAAAAAATAAATAAATAAATTTTTCGACAAAATATTGCTATCACAAGCATACTGAAACACCTAAGCGTACATTCGTTCGGGATCTGGGTATAATAAATTACAAACAGACTTTATTCTAACTTATAACAGTAATTTATTGACATATTTTTTAATAATTACCTACTTAATTATCAGACTCAGACCACGAACAAAAATACAATCAGATCACTCTAATTGAATTAATTACAAAAATTAAGCTTAAACTAAACTTGACTATAGTTAGAATACCGTCACTAACAATCAATTGATACACCTCTCCTCCACAACCACCTGGTACCAAACGCACGCACAATTAACATAATTCAGAACTGGCCCCGTAACGTCTCTTAATTTGAGACGGCCGACAACAATGAATCCATTCACAGCACAATTACTTACTCACTACAAAGGTGCTAACTCATTTTATACCTGCGGTCTAATAGTTAATCGAGATCCTTCGAACATTCTCTCTGTTTTACTGGAACATTTTAAAAGTAACCAAAATTAAAAAAACGTTTCAACTACTCCTGATTTCCACGAATTGCTATTCAAAACATTTCATTCACCAAAAACTAACTTTTATAGTAGTTACTTGTTCGATACTCAACACTTTATAGAATACCCAATTTCTTATATAAACAACTGTTTCCTTTAGCGATTTCTAGAATATCACTGTAGACCTACAAAGTTACAAAATTTACTGGTTGTTATTACAAAAAAGAAGTAAATTCTACGACAAATACTATAATCATAAGCATAAAAAACTAGTCTAATATCAATCATAGAACCTCCATATTTCACGCACAAAAAAAAGGTAAAAGCATCATATACTTAAAACACAAAAAAGGTCCATTGTATTTTTTAAGTAGAGCATCTGTTTGTCTTTAATTCTAGAAGTCTACAGAACGGATTTAAAAACTTTTTACATGGTTGAGATGAGGACGCGTCTGGTATTTTTCCAAAATTGACTCCAAAATTAAATTAACTCCAAAATTGATAAAATCCGTAACGAAATTTTTCGAAGTACAGAACAAAACAACTGAATTACAGTTCCAATGGCGCTACTATTCTGGTGGCAACATTAGGAAGTTCAGTTTGTTTTGAAGGATCGTTATTATGGTGACAATAATTGTTAATTTTAGGTGAATATCTCATTTCATACTTTAATAATGCAAAACCACCGTGAAATAAGGCTACAACTGTTAATGTCGTGAAATTGAAATGCTAAAAAAATATCAGGAAGATGGATGTACAATTCTAAAGAAAGCAAACACAAAATTTGTATTAACTGATAAAATTAAAGAAATATATTTAAAAAACTGATAAAAAATAAATAAAAAAACTAATATTAAAAAAAAATAATTGTAGCAATACATAAAACACCCAACCTGCATGCAAAATAGTATTCTCGAAACAAGCCGAGCTCAGACTCTGTAATTCAGTGAAAATCCTGATTACGCAACTGAATGTCTAAGAACGCATATAACTTCGGGATATAAAAGTAGTAGGCTACAAAACAAATATTTTACACCAGACAATGAGTCCAAAAGTAGTAGATGGAAGTTCAAGTAGTGAGGAACAAGGAAAACGAAAGGTTAACTGAAGTGATAAAAACGAAGATTAAAACCCAATGGACATGTACACTGATGAAAGAATAATAAACGATTACTGGAACAAATTTTTAAGAAACTTAAATGTAAGCTATTGGGTAAAACGTTTAAAGAGGTCAAGAGACAAGTTTTAAAAAAATGTATAAAACTAAATAACATATTGAACTGAAGAAATTAAAAATCGAAGGAAAAATTAAGGGCATCCAGAAACAACAATACCTTAAGACAATGAACGGAAGAAGGAAATAAAAATAAAACACTTAAAAATTCTGAAAAACTGAACAATAAGATGAAGCTTCCAGACATTTACGAACTTAACGAACACCATAATGGCCGTAAGTTATTACTAAAAATAACAGAATTTCGAGAGAAAAAAATTATAGACTACTGATATTTGAAATAACTACTGTACACAAACAAATATTATAAAAAGCGGTATGAAAAAGAAAACCATTTATTTTTAATTGCCTAGATAATCACTAAGATGACCAGGAGAATTTTAAAAAAGGAAATCAATACGTCATAAAGAGGCAAATAAAAACGGGCATGAATTTTATGACCAACTCAAAATACACCTAACGAATACATAAATCAATTTTTACTACACAGTATGAAATAAAAAGAAAATATACTTACAATACATAAGAACAAATAACGCGTTGAAATCAATGTTAGATGAAAAAATAAATAACATGTAATAAAATTCTGTACACATTTCAAATGATTTTCTTTGTTTATCAATAAATAATAATAAATTAAAAACCAATTTAAAAATTTACAACAAATTTTTTTGTAGTAATATCAGACGATAACTTAAAACAAATATTTGTAATACGCCTACTTTAAAATTAATAATTAAAAATTTCTTTAAAAACAGATAAATAAAATGAAGTGGATATTATTTTACAAAATACCACATGATCATGCGGTAAACCCCATCTACAGAACAACAACAATTATTTCTAGTTATACGGTAGAATGCCCATAACAGACGGGTAAAGTGTTAAATTATTTGCACTTCGATTCGATCTGCTTGTTCCAGAGCTACAAAAAATAGTTCTGTTTCTTATCCCATGGTCAGCCAATTATATTACTAAGCATTTAAGAAGCAGTTAAGCATTTAAGAACAGAAGAGGTAGCGGTATAAAAGACACTATACTATGTTTCAAAGTTGATAAGCTCTGAACGTACGCATTGACCCCTACCCACTTCATAAATCTACCCAATGACTTGCCAGCAACGTTGCCACCAATACTTGCTCTCGTAGCTCTGTTATACATTTCGCCAACCAATTTTTTAGTCTTTCAATAACAATTATAACCTATAAATATACAACCAACTGATTATATTGTTAAGTATTCCATATACGCGCTCTATAATCGAAATGTTCAGTACGAGATGCAAGACACGAGTGAACTACTTTTGCTCTTATACGCTTGCGCGCGTAATGTTTGTCAGGCTGATATATTTGTACAATCTGACAACGCTCGGCAAACGTTCTGATCGGTCTAAACACGTGGAACAGCAGAACTCATCAACGGTGTAATTATTATGGTCACAGTTATCTCTCAGAGTAATGAATTTCACTATACAGCCAGACTCTATGGTGAATGAAGTAAACGTGTCATTTGCAAGATGGGAAGTAAATGTTTTCAGAGAGCCTCGTATGCTGAAACGCATATTTTTCTACTCAGTGAAGAAGGCATCGGTAAACCACGGCAATCCTAGTTTTACTTAGTAAAGCCTCTAGAGGTTAAACCAGCCTTTTGGCTGATAACCTAAACAAAAAACAACTTAAAGCAGTAACACTGTAAAACCAAACAATTAACGTTAAGGCTCAACATTAGATTAACCAATAATAAGAATTACGACCACTTGTTAACTTAAATGGCAAGGTAATCCCTCTGCAAATCAAAAATTTCCGGGTTTGGTTCGTTTTGGAAAATTCTTACATCGTGCACAAAATTTTTACAACTCTCCAAGACCAACTGTGTATGCTAATGATCAAGTATTATAAAAATTATATCAATGTGACTTGGAACATAACAGCCGATGTTGCCACTCAGAACTGAAAATGTTGCCGATCAGAACTCCGGAAAACAGAATAATTAGAAAAATTTTAGAATAATAAAACTAGTATTAGACGGATTACAGACGTTGAGATAAATATAGAAGAACTACCTATTTATTACACTAGACGATCTAAAAATTAAAACGGACAAACGAAAGTCTTAAAAGACAAACAGCTGTACACAGGTAAAAATACATAAACGATCAACAGAAAAAGGAATGATTTCAGATGAAGTAAAGAAACAGATGTCTAACAGGATGAAAACCTATTGGGATGATAATGTCCTAAAGAAAACCAAGAAGTAATTGATTAAAGGAATCCACTGTGGTCTTAAATAATAATAAAAAATCCCGTTCATGAAACGACGCATCTCTTGGCCGGTGGCAGTTTTTAAAAAGGCTTACCTTTGACATAAGGCAAAAATTATTAGTGATTTCTGCACTATCTACTCTTTAAGAGGAAACGAATGACACTATTTTTGTTTCAAAACTCCGTCTTTGATTTCTTGACTCCCAGTTTGGGACACTCCGGTCGAAACCGAAACTTCTAACCCAATGATTTCTGTATCTTCTCTTTCAGGAATCAAATGACACTAGTTTTGTTTCCAAATTCAAACTTTAAATTCTTGACATCCGGTTTTAGGCATTTTCCGGTCAAATCCGAAACTTCAACCCCAATTCAGGCCCACTAACTTTCTGTGTAGATTACGAAACCGTTTGTTGCTATCTCTTGTAGTTTCTGATATCTGGGTGTGACGGACGGACAAAACAAAATGATAGACGACATTATTTTAAAAATTGCCACCAATAAGACGTAAATAAAGTAAAAAATAAAAATATTATTTACTTTTTCATCCCTAATGTACGTACGTTGCAAGCTGTCCCGGTTACGAACAATAAACAATCCTATGACCCTATGAGATGAGAATGACATGTATGTCGGGTGAATAAGGTGTAGGCTTGGACAGACTCAGGCCGACATTCCTGAGAAAGCATGGTTAACTAAACTCCAAATATCAAACTACATCGGTGACCACTGTCTAGTATTCAAATCCGTTTAAAAGTACCCTAACTACCTTTACTATTAGAACCACGGAACCTTCGCCTCCAAAAAGTCAGCAGTTAAACACCTGACTCGCGATGACGATTTTACCACTAGACCAACCAATGGGTCTAAAGTACATAATCTAACTAAAAATTCGGTTATATTTTATTGGTTTACTTAATCCAAAGTATATTGCTGCTATTTTAATGCTAATCAACGCTGTAATTGTGCTCATGATTAATAGACTATTTCTAGAAAATACCTGAAGTTTATAATGCAAGCTGATTTAAAGTGAAAGAATTACATCGAGAAAAAAAATAAATTTTACTCGTATAAAAACGAAATTAGTGACAATATATTTGTATAATTTTCACCTTATATTCTTTACAAAAAACATAAAAATAAATAAACAAGAAAAAATCCGTTGCGATATCGCTTCGAGTAGAACTTTAGGAATCGTTTTGTTTTCTCTTTTAGTTCCCGAGTGAGTTCTATCACGGAATCTGGAAGCGACAGACTTACGACGTTAGAAAGACAGTTTTCTCTCCGACTTTTCTTATTCTTCTACAAAGAAAAGAAAATCCACTGTAAAACCTTAGAGCTATCTAAAGACTTCCCAAGAGACAAAATTCGTTTACACTTTAACCTATCATCAAAGAAAAAAATATGGTTAAGTATTTTCAACTTTACGAGTATATTGGTTTCCATGAAACCACAAATAAAGCATTAAATTTATAGACAAAATAAATTGATTTAAGCAATATTTTAACAATAATTATAAAAAAGTTATTACAAAAAAAAATATGCCCAAAATTTAAACATTCTGCTATCAATAGCTAATTTATAAGGTTTTCCAAAACATCAGTGTTCACCAACTGGAGTGACCGCCGAATCATTTTTTTCGAACCGCAAGCTCGAGAGAATAATTTTTTGTATGGAGATCGTACTTTCGTGTGTGATGTGACGTTTTTTTACGTTTAGGCTGTGTCCATGCTGAGAGTAACTGGTGATGTCCACACGACATAACTTATACAGGCATCGCTTAGAATTACTCGTTTTGACTGGCGCGATTTTGAAGTTACACGGTCGAATTTTAGCACTCTTCCTTAATATACGCGGCTCTGGTTTCAATGAAGTGCTTTAATGAAGTGGGGAGTGCACGAGATGTGTTATTTTAAAGTGATAAACAGCCACTGGATAATCAAGATCCTATAGCGATAGAGCAGAAGTTGATTTGTCACCTAGTGATATCGAACAGAATTTGTAAAATACAGACTGGCAATGATTTAATACTACAACCGTCTTGTTCTACGCCCGCGTTGTCCCCAGCCCTGGGTGGAAAAGGTTTACGTGAAGCTTTTGAACATTTAGAAAAGTTCTGTAAATACATAAAAGAAAATGGTCTCGAAGCTGTGAGAATCGATAAAGTGATCTTAAAAGTGATGTTAATTGTTACCGAATGGCGCCTGACGAACTTAAATTGTCTATTAAACAGACAAAACTTGATGCTTTCTTTAAGAAACCAAGGCTAGAATAAAGGTATGCTAAGTAAACGTTTTTGAAAAATTAATGATACAAAACCTGTAGACCTACATGATTTTTGTCGGTGTAATTAGAAACTGTAATTTTATTATGCGTTTGATCAGTAATATTTGTCGCATTTTGCTTTAAATTACATCTTGTAAAACCCAAATCAACATTTTAAAATTGTTTTTATCCTTGCTGCGGACCGATTCACGACATATTAGTACTACAATGTAATCGTATGGGAGACGTAGTCTTGATTTACGCGGTTTTGAATTACGCGCCAATTTTTCGGAACGAATTAACCGCGTAAATCAAGGGATTCCTGTAGGTGCTGAAGAAAATTAATGTTCGCTGGACAAGTTAACGGCCGCGATCAGACTGTTAATATCAGTTAATATTAACTCGTAATATTATCGCCGCGCTACAAAATACAAAAAAATACCATTTTTGTACACGGGCCTGCAATATTTTGAAACTGTTGTTATATTTTAGTATAGTGTAAAGATTTAACATGATTGCCAAGTCTAAATGTTTACAGTCGGCAAGGTAAGCCTATGCAGTTGGACGGGCCGAGGCAATCTATCAAAATTTTTAATGGAACTTGATAAAACTTAGTTGACCACTGCAAAACATTAATGTAATAAAAATTATATAAATTTAAAGAATAAATGCAGCAAAAACTATACAATATTTTTATTTCCCGATGGAAAAGAATGATTGATAATCGCCTCAGTTTCCATACGAGAACTACAATTAATACGCTGATTTCATGTAGATGAACCAAGAATCCCTAACATTGAAGCTAGTCCAAATCACCGCACCATTCTGTAAGCAATTTAATTTTCATGAAAATGCATAAAAGGGAAAATTATTTACACCGAATGACCTACAAGGAGATTACACTTTTTTATTAGTAAAGATTAAACGAAGACAAAATTCGAATACTGAAAAGAGTATACAATAGAATTCAATAAAAAGAAATAAATAAGTCTGAAAATTATTTTCAATATTGCAGTGTTGAATAAAAAAAGAGGAAGCGCCAAAATACTAAATAAAAAAAAGGTGAAGATGTACAAAAAGAAAGAAAAAGCACATGTGTATGGGACACATTCCAAAAATACAGCAAAAGTGCAAAATAAAACAGTATGCAAATTAAGTATAAAACAATTTAATGAGAAATAAATTTGTTTAAGTGCTTATACTCTTCTGTAACAGTTTTTCTCACTCTTTCCCCCTCTATCTCTCTCATTTTCAGTCGGATGACACTATTAAATTAATCCAATACCCCTATATAAAGAGTCACATTTTTTATTGGTCTAAAACGAACCACAAACGTTTGGAATGTCCATAATTCAGACCAGGACCTCTTGTTTCTTTTTTGGAAGCCACCTCGTCTTTCTTATCTACAGGTAAACAATTTTTCATGTCAAAACCATTAAACAAAGTTGACTCTACTTAACAGTGACTATATACTTTTATTTAAATACCGTATTCATTATAAGTTGATAAAAAATAATTCTGACCTCTTTTTACAAAATAAATAACATCTGAAAACATATTATTTAAATTTAATAATTTAATTATTATTTGTTATTAATAATGTGATAAAATATATCCAACTTTTTATAAATTAGGACTAAGATTATTTATTACTTACCACATAATTATCTAACATTTATTATCTTTAAAATACCAATGAAATTATTTAACTTTTAAATATCACAACGGTGAAAAGCTAAACTACTTGAGATACGCAGACGTTTATCATATCAGATGATGTCACTGATCTCAGAGATATGATACTAACTTTGAATAAAGTACTACATCTAGTTAATAAATTAAGAAAAAAGAAATGTAACATAGATAACACAATACGAGAAATAAAATTTCAATTTTATGTACACATCTACAGAATGGACCAGAGGAGATGATTCAAAGAAACAGTAGTAGATATAAAGGAGCTCAAGGTGTTAGTTTGGAGAGATGACAAATGATTATGGAAAAACGTTAATGAATTTTATAGTTTCCAAAAAAAAATAGACAATAAATGGCAAGAAAAAATAATCACAAAAAAGAAATAGATAGTTTAGTAAATAAAATGAAAACAACTTGGGAATAACGAAAAAGAGACAACATCAAGGGTGACAAATTATTTTAACGTGGTCCTTATTAGACCGAAACGATAAATGAAGAAAAAGTACTAACGAATAACTCCGAAAATATGAAAAAATAATTATAGAAGATAAAAAATTAGAATTGGTGAATGAATACATAGAAGACTACCTAGGACAAGTAAGTAATTAGGAACAAAAAAAATTCTTATGTGAAACACACGACTTACTCTTGTCAATGTAAATAATAATAAAATCTACCTTACGTTTAATCATTAGAAAACAAATTAAAATGAAAACCATAATCTAATTTTAATAATAAGTAAATTACGCAAAATGAAAATCAACCTCTGTTCGACTTAAAAATATGTAAAAATCACTAATTGTCTCTAAATTAGGCTCTGTAGAGAAAAATACTTAAAATAAAAGTTGTAGGTTTTATAATTTTTTCTACAACTTTGATTTTAGCTTTATCTTTTATCGTAAAATCAGGCTAAGGCTGCAATCTTAAAAAATTCATTCTTTACTTCGATAAGAAAAATACGGAAAATTAATCATTGACGCCAAATTACGCGTTTTGGAAAAAACGCTAGAAATAAAAGTTGTAGGTCTCTCAATTTTCTAAAGTTCTAACTACACGCGTTTGCCCTAAAATGCATATTGAGGCAGAAATTATTAAAAAAAACACACATTTTTTACCACGAGAGCACAGCCCCTAAGAATTTCTGCAGGCATCGCAATTACACTTTCTGGTAGAGCAAAAAAATGTAGTAGGCTAAACTATCCGATTTTAAAGAAAATCGCACGAGCCGTTTTTGACAAAATCTCATGCCAAACTCCGAACGTAGCACAAGAACCTCCGAACTACGGGAGTAGTTCTTTAATTACGTCAATTATTTTCACATTACAGAAAGCAATATACTTACTTCTACAATTATTAAAGTATGCACAGAGCAATACAACTGATTCAGTAAAGTACATTTTAAATTGTAATCGTGGTTTATGACAGCCCAATCACTCAGGTAATAGAATTTTGCTATTAATTGTTAAGTACCAATAGTTCGATTATCAACTATGTATGGTAACCAGCTGACTGCCACATATTAGGATAGATTAACAAACTCCGCTGAGGGTCCCTATTAAAATTCACGTCTACTCAAGTACAAAATTGGGTAGTTGTCGATTATGTATAGTTCCCGACAACAAATAAAGCTAAAAAAATTCTTCGTGCATTATTCCAATTGAATATTACAGTATAAAAATATATAAAAGACTAATTAAGGAAAAACATATCGTATTCCTTTTAATACTCAGCTCAATTTTATTGTATAAAGAAAAATTAAAATTCGACAACGCTACTTGTAGGCTTATTCCGCAATAATTTAAATTAAAAAATATATATGCAAAAGCTCTCTTTTACAGCAAAAAAGTTCCTTTCATTTTAATAAAATTAATTTTCTGTAATTTATCAAAAGAAATTTTTGTTATTATTTTTACTTTAAATTCGTTACTGAGACAAAGAATTAAATAAAGCGAGACTGATTTGACAAAATAAATTTACACTAATTGTAATCACAACAGAAAAATTTAATTACATTATTATAAACTAGACGGTATAATATATAAAAAGTGTACAATAATTACAAAAGCATCCAAATTAGAGTGTACAAACATGTAAATTATTAAAACAATACTGTGACACTTATCGCTAAGGTCCATTTTGGGATCTGGTTAAAATAAATAATTAACAAACTACTGTCTAAAATATATTACGCATTATAAATTACAATTAATGATTTAACTGAAATCTACGAATGAATTTCAATATTACTACAATGTTATTAAATTACAGCCAAATCTCTATAATCCGGGCTGACCTCCGGCTACAACCACCCCGGAAAATCGAAATCCCGGTTAATCCGAATACACAGTATTACATAGTACATTTGTACCTTTGAATGCCCATATATATATATATATATATATATATATATATATATATATATATTTGAATGCCCATATATATATATATATGGGCATTCAAAGGTATATATATATAAAAGTACGTATGTATGTATGTATATTATATAGGTGCATAGGTGGACTCATCAGTAAGATGCCTATGTGAAAGTGAATTAAAAAACCGTTTCGTTCCAGAGACCAACTCCGATCTTAGACGACTTTTTTATTTTTTTCTATTTTTTGGGTTTCTTTTTTTAAAATTTTTAATTTTTTTGCCGCTCAACTCTTTGAAAAAAACTTTTCAAGTGTTGTTTTTTTTATCAAACCACCACTCTCTGTTAAGTGTGCGCAATTTAAAAAGCACAACTTTGTCACTGGCTGGAATCGTGAAAAAATTCAATCAATTCAGCAACTGAATTCGACGCTGCATCCAGAGATATTCCTGGGTGATCGTTGTCTTCTTCGTTGATTTCGCTTCCTGGACGATTTCTTCAGGACTACGGCATGCAAACTGTGGAGCTTATCCATCGCAATCGAACCACTCCAAAACGTCTTCTCGATTCACGTTTTCACCTCCCTCTATCGATTGGGCGAGATGAGCGATTTTTTCGAGGTAATTTTTTACGACACGTAAATCCCGTAATCTTTGTAAGACCGTGGAAAATCCCAAGAAATTCAGTACTGATTGCACCATATTACGGGTTTTTCCAATATACATTTTACATACAAACACACATAATTACTCTTCAAGAAAATTAGGTATAGCCTACAAGAGTTGCGACTACGCCTACAATTATGTTACATCAAAAGACAAAAGATATTTTCCCTGTCGCGACCGCGAAGTTAATTTTGTTTAGGCGCCGATGCAGATGTTCCCATTATCTCGATTCCGGATGATCATGACCCCGGTTAATCCGAATACCGGATAACCGAGGCCCGGATAATCGAGGTTGGACTGTACTTTTAATAAATAACAAACTAATTACAATAAATTGACAACATTAAATAAACTTAACAAATTACAAGATTATTTTTATAGTTTATAAGTTAAATAATTCAATTATGTTCTTTTTTACAGTTCAGAGTTCAATATAGTGTTACATACACAGCTGCTCTGTTGCTAAAGTATATTTTTGGCTTTAATTTTTATTACGGTACGGTACAATGAGCTGCACAACTTCCGCATATGATATTTAAATGGCGGTAGGGAATTTCACCTCAAGAAGAAGAGGAACCCAGTGGTACATTCCCCGTTTAAAACTTCGGGTATTGTCCGTTATTTAGACCAAGAGGTCTCTACTCCATTTTCGCTTTAGTTGGGAAATTTCTGGTAGCTAGATCACGGGCTAGTTGGTTTGGATGGTCATCTAGTTTTTCGTGAAATGTACTATACAAGGACGCGGTTAGTTCCTTTACTGTCGGAATTTTGAAATCGTCGTGGAAGGTTTTATTGCTTACACAAAAAGGAGCGCCAGAAGCAAGTCTTAAGAATTTTGATTGAAAGGCCTGGATCGACTTTAAATTACTTTCTGCCGTTATTCCAAAGAGCTAGACGCCATAAGTCCAGATTGGTCTTAAAAGGGATTTGTATATTAAAATCTTGGAGCGGAAATTCAATCTTGATCGAGGGTTAATTAAACAGAAGAGTAGCTTCTGGCGGCGGTTAAGTTCTAAACGTTTCGTACGTTTAAAAAGTACTGAAGTGTTAAAACAAAAAATATCGTTCAAAATAAAATAAAATACATTTATCTGTTGTTTTTCAAAAAATAGAGATGTTTGTGCAAACGATTAACTTTGAAAAACGTTGAAAATATAGCGTAAGAGTTCAACATATTAATTTTTTAAGATAAAACTGCAAAAAAGTAACCAATTTTATATTGCTGGATGGAGAAAACTATGAGTTTTAATAATGTGCGAAACACCGAAAATCAAAAAAAAATGTCCATTCCGGGCCTCCTTAAATACTGTCAATACTTTCTTTCCCCATATATTCATTCATTTACTAGGACAAGAGAAAGTAAAAGTATTATAATTACCAATAATAAATTGAAAGGAACGAATGGATTTGGGTGTAGCCTACAAATTTTAATCATTAGAGCTACAAATAAATTACAAAAAAAAATCTGGTGTGAAACACTCACACGACTTTCTCTTTCAAATACAAATAATGGCCAATAAAACCTAACATTAGTAATAAAACATTAGAAATAAACAAAAAAACTAACCTCGATAAACATAATCTTATGTTATTCATGAGTGAAGGACGCAAAATAAAAATCAACCTCAGTTTGGCTTAAAAATGCGGAAAATCACTCTTTCACGCTAAACTAGGCTCTGTAGAGAAATATGCTTAGAATAAAAATTGTAGATCTTTAAATTTGCTATAAATTTTATTATATAGGCCTACACTTTTGTCGTGAAATGCATGCTAAGACTGAAATCTAATTTTTTAAACATTTTCGTAAAAAAAAAACAGAAAATCGCTAATTACCGCTAAACTAAGCGTTACCTATACAAAAAAAATGTTCGTAATAAGTTTAAGGATTTTAAATTCTCTACAACTTTTATATTATATAATATTTGCGCTAAAATGCATATTTAAGCCGCAATCTTAAAAAAACCATTTTTTTAACAGAAAACAGCTTCCCCAAGAATTTCAGCAGACAAGGCGCCTACCCTATCTTGTAGAACATAAAAAATTTAATAAATGAGGCGATTTTTTAAAAAATCGTAGAGCCGTTTTTGAGAAAATCTCAAAAAAGTGAAAAATGACTCGAATAAACTACTACTTCCGGTTGACCGATTTTAATGAAAACGTTCGTGTCGGGTTCGGTAGTAGTATATAACTTAATTTTCAAGTTTGTACGATGTTCCGTTCTTGGAATATTCTGTTTACACACAGACAAATGGCTAAAAACATGTTTTTTGGGTTCAAGGAATCTCAAAACGCGTATATCCGGTGAAAACTCGATTTCGAAAAATCGACATGAAAACAATACTTTCCTTCCTATATACTACATAGGCAAGAGAAAGTAACAATGTTAAGTTAAAAGTATACAAGTTACAATACACTTCGAAACTAAAACAGGAATTCATTAACCATAAATCTTAATTTTGTTATTTATTTCAATAACCTTAAAACGAATCCAGATTTTAAACACTGGAAAGCTTCTGTTTCTTACAGAATAAACATATTCGAGTACTATACACTTCTAGTTTTAGTGCTAACCAGTCAGCGAACGGAACGTATTTATGCGATGTAACGTCGAGTTGTACATATTAGCCAGTGTACAAGTATACAGAACATTACAAACACGTTGTGTACCGTATGTTGTACTTAAAAGAACTTAGACAAGAAGCTTCGCACTTCGTATCATCTGATGTTTTACGTACCAATAAAACACACAAGAAGGGCTTACTGGCGTCGCGCGCTGAATGCGGAATTAAATAAATCTAAAAATTTCCAACAGCCACTTTTTTTAAACAACCATGTCAATACAGTGTTTGAAATATGTTTTGCTACTAAATTACAGTATAAATGAAATTTATCGCCTTACCTTTGGTTGACTTTTTAGTTTAGAAAACTTACGTGCGTTTCGGTGGTACCACCTTCTTAAGAGCAATATTACTGAAATTAAAAATTTAAATTTAAAACGGTGTTTCCATTCAGTCATTTAGGTTAAAACTCAAGTTTTTAATCTAAATGACTGAACGGAAATACCGTTCTAAATTTTAATTTTAAATTTTACTAATATTGCTCTTAAGAAGGTGGTACCACCAAAACACGCGTAAGTTTTTTAAACTTAAAAGGCAACCAAAGGTAAGGTGAAAAAATTTCATTTTTATACTATAATTTATATTAATGGTTGGCAGGATACATTAAAAAAAATTATTGTTTTTACTTCAACTTTAAGTAATTATTTTCTGAAAGTTATCTATTGAAATGCTATAAAAATTGAAACTAAAAAAGATATTTTGATTTTTTTCACTTTCTGCATAACTTCTTAATTGGTTTTTAAATCCCTAATGTGTGTACGTTGTGATCTGTTCAATTTAGAACAATAAGCAACCCCATGACCCAACGAGATGGATGATATGTACGACGTATAAACGAGATATATTCTAGTACGGACCCACGTTCAAACATAAATGTAGTAGTAAAAAACCCGTAAAAATACTGTATTTTCATTACTATACTGTTTTTAAACTCAAAAAATGTCTCAAATAAACTCAAAAATGTCGCGAATTCGAAATCGTGTCCACCCCCTATATTTCGGCTAAGCGTTGTTTTAAATAAAATCGCGAACCAAATGATAATCAAGATAATAGAAAGGAACAATTTCGTCATCGAGAAACATGAATACAGAATTCAAAAAGCTTTAGTAGTGAGGGATCTCAGGGGGAGGGTGACGGGGAATACTAAATATAAAGTTGGCTGTTGGTTACAGGAAGCAGAGAAATCTGCATGGCCCCAACAAAAAAAAAACGAAATACAGTCGAACTTTTATAACTCGAATCCTCAAGGTATGGGAAAAATTCGGGTTACAGAAATTTCGAGTTATGGAAAAATAACAGCAAAGCAGTTATTAAAAATAACAAAAACAGAACATTCCAAATAGGCTAATACAGTATAGCCTACAATCTGTGAAAGATGTGGGCCTATTGCACATGCGTAATTTCATAATACAGTAATGTACATTGCATTTACCTTAGCTATAGGCTACAGTGTTAAGTACTGTACATATTGTACACAGTCCAAAATTACGCTATTTTCATTTACTTACATGCTGAATATAGTAAAATGTACCGAAAGAGTATGGTTCTATAGTACTGTGGTCGACCAAAGATTTATCGATTCAAAGAAATTCATTGATTTTTTTTTCCTGTTAGGCCTACACAACAGCAACCAGATGACTTTATAGACCTGTACGCTTTAATGGTCGAATATTTCCTCTTACAATAATAGAAATAGCATTGTACCAAAAGACCAAAAACGCTATTTTGAGAACTATGTACATATTTTGTCATAAGAACCGAAATAAGTAGTTCGACTTAGAGAAATGGCGGAATTCGAGTTATAGATGAATTTTTACATGGTAAATGCATAGAAGGTTGACGGGAACTGAAATTAAATTCGAGATATAGAAAATTTGAGTTATAGAAGTTCGACTATACAACGAAATTTTTACACATAAATGATTGGATTTATTAAAGCGTATTTATTATTTTTTTATTATACAGAATATTGGAATAAGTAATCAACGAACTTATAACTCCATTATCAATAAATCTAAAAGTGCAGCTCAATTATAACAATCGTTAAAGCTTAATAAAGTTTTAAAAGAATCTAACAATCGTTAATTAAAGCTTGACTGCCCATAACAGACAGGTGGAGTGTCAAATTATTTACACTCTATCTGTTCGTTGCAGGGCTAAAATAAATAGTTCTGTTTCGTATCACATGGTCAGCCAATTAAATGACTGGACCATTTAAGAACAGAAGAGGTAGTGGTGTAAAAGGCACCAATCAGAGTTGTCTCCTCTGAAAGTAATGAATTTCATTATACAGCCAGACCCTGTGGTGAATGAAGTGTAGGTGTCATTTGCAGAGTGGAAAATATGTCCTTTTCAGAGGGCCCGGCATGCTGATAAGCATACTTTTCCACTCAGTGAGGAAGGCGATGGTAAACCACCTCACTCCTCGTTTTACTTAGTAAAACCTCTACAGGTTCAAACCAGCTTTTTGGCTGATGACCTAAATAACAACAAAGCGTGAAACTAGATATTCAGTAAAAACTCCATGAAAATAAAACACAAATCACAACAGCCATGATTTCTTTTCAATAACAGATTTCACATCGCTGAGATGTTTGGAAATAGGTACTATACTATTCATATCGTACTACGCAACCCCCTCCCCAAGTGATACCAGTAATTTTTCTGTTCTAAGCACGGGAATAATAATAATTGTTATATACACACATAATACAAATACATCATAACGTCATAACAGGCAAGTAGGGCGTTAAATTAGTTGCACTTGATCTGCTAGTTCCAGGACTACAAAAAATAGTTCTGTTTCTTATCACATGGTCAGCCAATTATATGACTGATGAATTTAAGAACAGAAAAGACGAGGTGTAGAAAGGACACTAGCCAGTTATTTCCTGACAGTAATGAATTTCATTAAACAGCCAGACCGTGTGGTGAATGAAGTGAACAAGCCATTTGCAGGGTGGAAAGTAGATGCTTTTCAGAAGGCCCTAGCATGCTGCTGCTAAGAATAATTTTCCACTAATATAATGGAATAAAATAGTAAACCACCTCTCTCCTCGTTTACTTAATGAAGCCTCTTCTTCTTCTTCAAGTGCCGTCTCCGCGTCGGAGGTTGGCGATCATCATTGCTATTCTAACTTTCGAAACAGCTGCTCGGAACAGTGACGTGGAGTTGAGACCAAACCAATCTCTCAAATTCTTCAGCCAGGACGCTTTCCTTCTACCCGGCCGGCGCTTTCCTGCTATCTTTCCTTCCATTATCAGCTGAAGAAGTCTGTATTTCCCGTTTCGAAGAACATGGCCGAAGTACTGCAGTTTTCGTCGCTTGATGTCGTATAGCAGTTCCATCTCCTTGCCCATCCGAGTCAGTACGTCCGTGTTTCGTACTCTGTCGGTCCACGATATACGGAGCATGCGGCGGTATAGCCACATCTCAAACGCCTCCAGCCTCCTTTCTAGAAGTTTCGTTAGTGTCCATCCTTCCTGCCCGTAAAGAAGTACAGGAAGTACGTAGCACCTCAGAATTCGGAGCCTCGTGTTGAGACTAAGATCACGCTGGCACAATAGATGTTTTAGTTTCGTGAACACCGCTCTGGCTTGCTCAATACGCACTTTAACTTCCTGACCGTAGTCCCATTTGTCATTTAGGCAGCACCCCAGGTATTTGTACGTGTGCACCTGTTCAATGGCGGAGCCAGCGAGTGTGATTCCTGCGTTGACCTCCTCTTCACCGATCACCATGAACTTGGTTTTACGTATATTCATCCGTAGTCCGTATGCATTGCTAATTGTGTTGACGCGTTCCAGCAACACTTGGAGATCTTCCTCGCTATCTGCAATCAGCGCTGTATCGTCGGCATATCTCAGGTTGTTGATGCCCTCTCCATTCACTATAATGCCTTCTCTGCATCCATCCAAAGCTTCCGACAAAATGGCCTCCGAATATAAGTTGAAGAGCATCGGTGAGAGCACGCATCCCTGTCTAACCCCACGGCAGATTTGCACTTCCTCCGACAGCTCCTCCCCCACTCGCACCTTGGCACATTGGTTCCAATACAGGTTGGCGATAATTCTTATGTCGCGATCGTCGAGGCCCACTCGTTGCAAAATTTCTAGCATCCTGTCGTGTAGTACTTTGTCGAATGCCTTCTCGTAGTCAATGAAGCACAGGAATACGTTCTTGTTCATATCTCGGCATCTCTGAACGAGGACATTCATGGCAAACAAGGCGTCTCTCGTGCCGAAGCCTCCTCGGAATCCAAACTGTGTGTCCGTCATTTGTTCTTCGCACTTTTGGTAGACCCGTTCATGTATTATTTTCAGGAAAATCTTCAGAACGTGGCTCATTAAACTAATCGTCCGGTGTTCTTCGCAGCGTCTTGCATTGAGCTTCTTCGGTATAGGAATGAACGTCGACTTAAGCCATTCGACTGGAATCACGCCAGTCTGATATACTTTATTGCACAAAGACGTCAGGGAATCCAGGTCTTCCTCATTCAATGTTTTGAGTAGTTCTGCGTGCACCTCGTCTGGTCCTGGTGCTTTTCCCGACCTCACCTTACTGATGGCTCGTTTTACTTCCTTTTTGAGAATATCCGGTCCGGTTACCGTGGTGGTCACGGCTGGGTGTGCTGCCCGGTCATCTTCAAATAGTTGGCTAACATAACGCTCCCACACCTTTAATTGTTCGGAAGTGGTGGCCACTATGTTGTCATCCCCATCCACGAGCACTCCAACGTTTTGTCTGAGCCGTTTGCCTGTCATCTCTTTGATTTTCTTGTGGAGATGAAAAGAGTCATGCTTGTTCTGTAACTCTTCTATCTCAGCACATTGTTGGCTCATCCATTGGTCTTTCGCTGTTCGGATCTTGTTGCGAATCATTTTGTGAACTGTTTTATATTGGGAGCGGTTTTGCGTCTTGCAACCACGCCGTTGCTCCATAAGATCAAGAATCTCCTCCGTCATCCAGGGTCTGTGTTGTTGCTGCTTGTTGGCCTTCAAGTGTTTCTTTCCCGTTGCAATTAATAGATTCTTTACATCCGTCCATTGGGTGTTGACATCAACGTTGGTGTTCATGTTTTCTAAACCCCTTTTCAGGTCTTCCCGGATGTTCTCGCAAAGATCGGCGTTCTGCAATTTGCGGACGTCAATCCTGGCTTTCATGGTGCGTTTCCTGGTCGACTTAAGTCTAATTTGGAGCTTTCCTGATAACGGATTGTGGTCCGACGCGATGTCTGCTCCCGGATACGTACTAACTGCGGTCATGCAGTTCCGGAAGCGGTTGTTAACTAAAATGTAATCGATCTGGTTTCTGACAATATTGTTTATATTGTCCTGTGGTGATCTCCAGGTGTATAACCTACGCGGTGGTAATTGAAAGAAGGTGTTCATGACGCTGAGATCTTCCTCCTGACAAAATTGAACCAATCTGTCACCTCTGTCATTGCGTACGCCCAAACCAAATGCCCCGGCCACTCCGTCGACCTTTCCTTTGCCCACTTTTGCGTTAAAGTCTCCCATAATGATGTTAACCTCGTGCGCTTTAGTCAACCGTAGTACCGACGTGACTTCTGCGTAAAACGCTTCTAAAACATCCCCCTCTGCGTCTGCCGTTGGTGCGTAGACCTGAACGATGTTCATGTTGACCGGCTTAGCCTGTATCTGAATCAACATGACTCGATCCGACAGGGGAATGAAGTTCTTGATTGCCCTGTTGACTGTGTTTGTCACAATTACCGCCACGCCATGCCAATGATGAGCGTCGTCGCTGCCCGAGTAGTACACTGTGTGCTGTCCACTGCGAACAATTCCTTTGCCCGGCCAGCGCATTTCACTGACCCCCAAGATGTCCAGTCCCATTCTCTTCATTTCTTGAGTCGCATTTGCGAGCTTGCCCGCTTCAAACATACTTCTCACGTTCCACGTCGCCAATTTCAGATTCGTATTCCTCCTCACAAAATCGTTCAAGACTGTCCCCCCCGGAGACCCGAGTGGGGGACTTGAAACTCCGGAATTTTTAGAATTAAACGTCTTCATGATGATTCTACTAGGGATCTGTAATGCAGTGGTTTCCCGTTGCCTTCTGCATCCAAATGCCGTTGACCCATCTGTTTGGGTTCCTCCGCCTTCGGGACCGATTTCTCAATCCCAGGGCAATTGAGTGCCCTACCACTTCCCAGCTCCTCCACCCGCAGCTGTTGGCCAGTCAGTGGGAGATTGCTTATACCGGCAATCGTGCGGTGTTCTTCACCGTTGCTTGGTCGGGGACTGCTTATTCAATATATTCGCAGCTAACCCTCATATCTGAGGGCCGTCCACTATCCGCCACCTGTGACCCCGCTGGTAGCCTGCACTCAGCCCCAGCCAATGAAGCCAATGAAGCCTCTAGAGAGGTTCAAACCAGCCTTTCGGCTGATGACCTAAAAACAACAACATTATGTTTCCCATTTTACACAAACAATACATGGAAACTAGATATTTAGTAAAAATTCCATAAATATAAAACACAAATCACAACAGTCCTAAGTTCGTTTTAATAACCAATTCCACATCGCTGAGATGTTTGGAAATACTATATTATTCATAGGTACCTATGCACCCCACTGATTCCAGATTCCAGTAATTTTTCTGTGCTAAGCGCGGGAATAATTATCGTTTCATACAAACATTACACAAAATACATAAACGTTAAAATACTACAGACGATATTATTATGAACTAAATTTATTATAATCTCATCCTAACAATAAATTGAGTAAGTTTAACCAACCGATTCAATGATCAGTACAATAACATAGTAATTTTTATGAGAATGAGTCACCCGGATTATGTTCATTCATAATATTGTTGTAGACGTGTGAAAGAGAAATGGAACTTGTCTACAAATACAACGAGCCATTCAAAAGAAGCACGCTAGCGCAATCCTACGGTGAAATCGGTAATCTAACTGAACTAGAAACAGTACTTTTACTGATTTTATACAAAAGTACTGTATTTAGACGTTCCATGAAAACTTAAGACGTGAACCGAAAAAATTTATATATTAAACATTTGAAGTTACGTTTCTTTTGATTGTTTATATAAAAGAACATACAGGAACGCAATATACAATACAATAAATAGACCGATTTTGATGCAATTATATAAGTAAAATTATAAATCTATTAAAACCGTCGGACAGAAAAATACGAAATAAAAATTTAGAACACATAATTGCTTTGTTTTTTATTTTGCGAAAAAATATACTCCAAGTAATAAATCTATTGTTTTTTTTTTGCATTCAATTAATATTATATACTGCTGCCCAACTAAGATTGGTACGAAAAATATAAAATACGAAAGTGGTAGAAAATTTGATTTTCCTTAACCCTCGGTATTTACACCTTACCGAAAAGGTAACCTTAAAATTCATAACTCTTCTATTTTTTCACTTTAGTAGTGAAAGTTTTCAAAATGTGTTTCTTAACGAACACTTCCAT
Organism: Catonia carolina; assembly: GCA_035578175.1. Classification (NCBI taxonomy): domain Eukaryota; kingdom Metazoa; phylum Arthropoda; class Insecta; order Hemiptera; family Achilidae; genus Catonia; species Catonia carolina. The sequence continues at coordinate 24,006,908 of JAQMRL010000008.1, forward strand.
TTAAAAAAATGAGATGATATAAATACTGATCTAACTCGATAATTACAAAATTGGGACACATTCAGAGTTATTTACGACTCAACTAATGACGTCAATACAAGACTAAATACACTGTATGTACTACTACGACATTTAAGAAAAATATACAGATTTTAAGCGTTGAAGATTTTGAATCTGACAACGGTAAATCAGTTTTATAGTACGTGGATTTTATTTTAAACGGTAAGGATTAATTTAGTTTACGTAATTACTAATTTACAGAGACAAAACAAAAAATAAGCCGACCAACCAAATATTCCGAAACTGTTTTATTTACTTGCATTAAAGAACATTCTAAAAAACTACATGATATTATTTTACCAAGAAAGTCGATCAACTTTTATTTCACATCAGTTAATTATTCAAAGGATCAGAATATAATTCAGAAAATAGGTAATTGTCGACAAGTACGACAATCGAGAAAAAATATGCGTACTTACCCGATAAGATTCCTTCGGGGTGGCTGAGATTGAAAATTATTGCGTTGCCTAAAAAAGCAAGAGCCAAAATGTGTGGAACCATAAGCTTGATGAGTCACATGCTAAAACTGTTTTTAAAAGTGATTCACCAAACAATTTATGGCATATATGAAAACCAAATAGCAAAAATTCAGTTCGGATTTTTGAAGGCTATCGGTACAAGAATGGCCTTATTTGATCTTCAAGTCCTCTTTCAAAGATGTACAAACGTCGGCTGTAACGTGTTCCCATGTCTGACAGATAATCAGAAAACATTTGATCATGTGGACCAACATGGAAGTCTTACAAAGAATGAATAAAGGTCCAGAGGGAATTAACATCGTTGAATATCGAAAGTATTTTGTACACATACATCATGAGGAATCAAAAAAGTGATGAATACTGCAACACATCCTGCCAGAGAAAATGAAGGAAATAAGAATCCTGGCGTAGGAAGAATTTCCTGGCAAGCTAAGAAGAAGAAAACGACTGACATCTCATAAAACACTTTCTTTACATCTATTCGTTGTTGGTTTATTCTCAAATGAAGCCATTTTAGATCATGTAAAATAACTTAAGACATTTCTGGAAGCTCTTTTGCAGCCCACAACTCCTACTAAGGCGTTTTCCTTTCTTCCGACCATTCGGTTTCCTACCATTGCTTTTCGTGGAGGCTCTTGAAGGCAATAATAGTTTTCTGAATTTGTTCAGTTTATTATGTTTTCGCGGCGGTTTGTTCCAGGTTTTCAATAATCTTTCTGACTTCTTTAAACCACTTATCCGACACCTTACACTTATAGTATAGTGTATAGTATAGTATAGTAACGATACTATATAGTACTTCACTATAGTATAGTAAAGTATAGTATATAGTATAGTTGTAGTGTCTTAAAAATTGGTTTTTTCAACCGTTTGTCATCCATTGTGTACGCAGTATACGTATGAGCAGAATGTTAGGCCGTGTCCTAGCTGCATTCGGGCTTTGGGGAGCAGCCAATGCGTTAATCGAACAAACCAAAACATGTGGGTACAAGTGATGGTGCTCTAGCTAAATACGGGCATCGCAACACAACACAACGCTCGGATGCAGCTAGGACACCATCACTTGTACTCATTATGTTTTATTCAGTACGACACGGCCTTAGGCTTTGTTTTCTGATAGTTTCCATAAATCGTTCGATTTTCTTGTGCAGTTATTTTCGTCCTCATACCCTGTATTGTCCGCACGTTATCTTCGAACACAATATCTTGCGGAGAATCTTCTCTGCTTTTCTTACACTACCCATCTCGATGGTTCCACAGCATTCACTTGCTAACTGAAATCAGGTTCATCACAGTGTTATAACGTCTGATCTTGGCTTGTCTCAGAAAAGTGTTTTCTTACACAGGTTGTGAATTCTTCAGAGAGCAGCAGCCATCTTACCTCGCCTTTTGCTGTTGATTGAAGTACCTAATATGAGGTAAGGAATGAATTAAGTAGAAGAAATAAAAAGGAAAGAACCTTCGACAAATGTTTGTGAATTACATCTTCAAGTTTAGGCACGTGTTTTAAAAACATTCACTTCAATGTAACTTTATAAAGCAATTATTATAGGTGCTTTTTTACTCATCCCCTCTAATAGTTACCGCGTTCCATTAAGTACAGTACAAAAAAGTAAAAATAAGACATTGGTTTTTTTACCTAATAATAAACAAGAGTTGTAACGTCGCTAAAATTAAAGGGCAGAAAGCGGCAAACTTAAGAAGTAGCTAATCTTTTTTACTCAACTTCTTGACTTTTATGTAATAACTATTCATTTTATAACAATCCTGTTTAATTTTCAAGAAGCATTTTATTATTTTACTATTTAATGTAATACTGAAAGTTACCGTTAAAAAAGAGCTACAAGACAGTGTAATAAAAGATCAACAGTATTTTAGTAAAGACTTTAAATATAGGTGGTTAAAAACAATATCTTTATTGTAACTAGTCTTAGACTGACAAACAATTATTTTAAACAACCAAACCATTACGGTTAAGAAAAGAAAATCATAAGCTAATCTTTTTCTCCACAGATTGTTGTTTAGGTCATCAGCTGAAAGGCTGGTTAGAACCTCTAGAGGCTTTACTAAGTAAAACAAGGAGTAAGGTGGTTTACCATTGCCTCACTGAGTGTAAAGTAAACTTGTCAGCATGCCAGGCCCTCTGGAACGTAAATGAAAAACAGGAATTTTCCGCCAATTTCCAATATGGCGAACCAAGCTCAAGTCCTAGATTCGGAGACTTTTCATCATCATCATCCGTCAAGTATTAGGGTCAATGCCCTGCTCTGGCATTCATCTCTTTTTAGGTTTTTCCAAGCATCCACTTTCCATCCTGCAAATTACACCTTCAACATTCACCACAGGGTCTGGGTGTATAATGAAATTCATTACCCTCAGAGGAAATAACTCTTGACTTGTTTCTTTGACACCACTACCTATTCTGTTTTTAAATGTTTCAGTCCTATAATTGGCTGACCATGTGATACGACCAAGAAAAAAGTCCTAATCATTTTCTTTTTCCGAGGCCTCCTTATGGGTTAGAATTCACATCGGTCAGTGAGTGAATGAATGAGTGAGTGACTCTGGAGCTTTATACAATATAAATGTTTATTATTTATATTTAGATTCCGAACGAACCTAGGCTTAAGTTTTGTAACATTAATATATTGCAATATTCGTGTACACATAAACTAAAGGCCTTGTGTCAAAAAAAAACTTTTAATGACGAATATTTGCTTATACCAGTACAGTACTGAAAAAAATACTTACCCTTTTTTTGTAGATCATTTAATTTACTATAAAATTTTCCTTTCAGATTTTAATTTATACAGACCGTTAGACCGTTGCAAATAAAAACGTAAATGAAGTACAGGAATTTTCCGCCAATTTCCAATATGTCGAACCAAGCTCAAGTCCTAAAGTCGGAGACGTTTCATCATCTGTCAAGGATTAGGCTCAATGGCCCGTTCTGTCATCTATCTCTTTTTAGGTCTTCACAAGCCTCGTTTCCCTCTAGGTTTGTATTTACATGCTTGTAGATGAGCTCTGTGTGCTGGTATGCAAAGTAAATATTTGGACCGGTTTCTCTTATATATTCCTAATGTTTCACAGAACGACTGAACATTTAACGCAGCACGTATAGCTTCGTTACGTACTCTATCTAACCGGGTACAACCTTTGACTCCCCGGCAAAATCTTTTTTCTGCAGCCTGGATACGAGATTCATTCCTCTGTAATGACACCCATGTTTCACTCCTATATTATGTTATGAGTGGTACAGCCATTGCTCTATAAAATTTCATTTGGGTGTCCACCTCGTTTCTTCCTATTGTTTTACGAATAGAACCGCACACCGCGCTGAATTTTGCGAGTTTCTCACTCACGTCGTCATCTTTGTCATATGAAATCCTGCATCCTAAATATTTAAAAAACTTTTCATAATATGTTATTTAAATAGCTGTTAGGAATGTGTCTGCCCAATTTGAAAACTGTACGAATTTTTTCTCAAAAAAGCCTAAAAATGAGCTTAGGTAAGGTTTTTTAAAATTATACTACGTATATAAATTTTCAAGTAATTTTTCAATGAAGCAAGCCTACCATAAAACTGAGACGTAAAGTGGAATTTACTTTTCTTTGAAGTAAATATATTATAACAACCTGCTTCAGACAATCATTGACCAGCGTAGTCTAACGCAATATAAAAAAATTACAGAAGACGTTAAACAATATACTTACAAAAAACGCAAGTAAGGAAATTATTTATGTTCTTAAAAAAAATCAAAAAGTCACACAAGATTTTTTTTCATAAAACGCCATAGTACGTAAAGAAGTTATTAAATAATACATTATTTTCAAGGAAATAAAAATAACCGTTTATAATGCAACGATAAAGCCGAAACAAATTAAATTAGAAGTTAAAGAAAAAATGGACAGATGGGTGGAGTAAAGTAGAGTTGTTCAGCAATGCGTGGACTGGAAAATGCTGAATCATGTTGCCGCTTTTAACGTAAGTTAAATGTTCAAAATGAAAACTTGTTTACCGTACTAATTTTAAATGGACGACCATTAAGCGATACCAAGTTAAGAAGTCGGGCACTCATCATAATCTAGATATTTTCATTTAGAATTTTTTCTTAATGGAGTAAACCGAATATAAGTTAACTACAAACCAGTTGTCACGAGATCATTTCAGGGTTTTTCTTTTAACGCAATGGACGGTTTTAAGCAAATCCATTACCGCATGAATTTTAGACATCACTTTTAGTACAAGATACACAATCATCTTTCAAATCAAATTCATTGATTGAACTTTAATATTAAAAACCAAAATAACTTGTCTAATTTTTATTATAATGCTTTTAATCAGTGTATTTCATTTTGGCAAACAGTCAAACTGTTTACTGATTAACATGGTAAACTAAAAATAAAGTTCGATAGAAAATAAAACACCTAATTGTTCTCGTAAAACAATTTCAAATTAAAGTGGTCAATTTAGATAGGTATTTGTAGGGTGCCTTTACGACCTAGTGATTAGAGCGCTACATTGCGCTACCAAATGCAAAGCGGAAGGTTCAATCCCCGGCTAGAGCCTAAAATTACTGGGAGTTAAAACCCAACGATTCTTTACCGTAACCCATAGCTTATATACCGGCTTTGCTGTTACCCATGTAATACACATCGTAAAATCCGTTTTTGAGAAAATCGCAAAAAAATAAAATTTGCACAAATAAACTACTTCGGGTTGACCGATTTAGATGAAAATTTTCCAGTCGGATCCCCTAGCTTAACCACCTAACTTAAGTTCTCCACCTAACTTAAGTTCTAAGTTCCAATTTTGTACGATATTCCGTTTTTAAGATATTTTGTTCAAGTACATACACGCACGCGCGCGCGCACTCTCTCTCTCTCACACACGCACACACACACGCGCGCGCGCGCACACACACACATACACACACACACAGCTCAACCCCAAAAACATCACACAGCCAAATCACCCAAAAACCTAATCGCTAAAAACATGTTTCGTTAAATCATAATCATGTTTCTTCCATCATTGCTCCCATGAACCAATCGCTAAAAACATGTTTCATCAAATCACGTTCATGTTTATTTTTCTTCCATGTTTCAATGTTACAAGTTTCTTTGGATCAGGGGGCCTGAAAACGTGGACCTAATTACCGTGGAAACATTCGAAAAATTGACATGAAACCAATAAATTCCTTCCCTATGTATTCATATGGAGCAAGAAAGATAGGGTGGCACAAGGAAATGGGAATTTTAAATGTAGTAGTGGCAGCCCTAAAGAATTGGTAGACAGGTGCGAATGGCATCCTTTAGTATAGAAGTATAGTACTTGCCATTTAGCAACCATGGACCAGTGGGTCAGTTCACAACGTGCATTTGCTGTGAAGTCATTTTACAAGAATGGTGACATTGCAACTGCTACTCTGAGGGAATATTCTGAGGTAATTATAATTTAGGACATCATGCTCGCATTTCAACTTCAACGCCATCAATACATGGGTTACGAATTTCGAGGAGTTGGGTTCAGCTCTAAAAAAGAGACCACCAGGAGCTCAAAGTACTAAACGAACACAGAAAACATTGAAGCAGACCAAGCGTCAGTTGTAAGGATCCCACAACGATCGGCATGGAAACATGCAGCAGTATTGAACCTAAACCGAACAACCGTCTGCCAATTAATCCAGTGATATCAAGTGTACACTACAAACCCAAAAAAAATCATTGAGTTGAACAAAAGAATTCGAGAAGAAATCGCTGTAATTTTCATAGAAATGTTTAAAAAAGCCATGCAAAATCTCAGGTTTGCATTCGTTTGAATGGCCATCATCTTACTGGACACTGATTTTAGAAATAGATTTTTCTTTGTTAGAACACTATGGCATGTACACTTGTAAATTCATTTTTCTTATATTTTTGAGAGTTACTTCAAAATTTCCCGTTTCCTTGTGCTACTTTTATACAGGTTTTTTTGGTGTACAAAAGTTGAAATATCTCCAGAAACAAGAGGGTTATTAAAGAATTTAATATGAACAATATAACACTAAATTTCATAAAGATATCTTAAACTATTCTATAAATCTAAATTTCGCTTTTAAAAATACAAAAAAGACGGATAGATGTAAAACGAGGCATTTTCCGTTAACTTTTGTTCACAACATATATTTTCGTTATGTTGTTGAATAAAATCCGAATACAATAAGCGGGTTACTTTTTCTTACAACTTTAATAAAAGAGACAGTGTAAAGAATATTAGTGCGTATTAATACACCAATAACAGAGTTCATCCTCCTTAAACGATGTAACTTCCTTAAGGCGCTACTAGTACATCAACCAAAAGTTAAGAACCACTGGATTAAGCGCAACCAAGTTTAATTTCATTTCTAAAAATAGTTTGGGTACATCCTTCATAAATTACTGATCGATGAGGCAATGAAATACTATATGAAAGATTCGTTATAAATGAGTAATCATAAATTTATTTTTAAGAATAATAAAAAATACATTTAAAAGAATAAAACCAATTTATAAAAATTAATGACTCAATAAATAACGTCACTATAATTCTGTACGGGGAAAACAATAAGTTACAGATCGGATTAAAAGTGGTATATGATAGTGTAAAGGTCTCTTGGTTGTTATCTTGAATTTTGAAAGATAACACAAAACAGCTGAATAGTTAACCTGACGATGAGATACGGGAAAAATTCAGTTTCGAAACGTGACCGTGTGCCAATGATTATAAAGTCGCTAATTAAAGTCCGCTTCGCATCGAAATGTGTTCCAAGAGAATATAGGGGTCAGCGACCCTGGGTCCTCCTAAATAACGCGCCAAATGCAGTTTCCTTGTTCGGCAGACACAGTGACTTTAAACTTCGTGTCAGCTCACATTAACGCAGAGCTGTGTACCTGCTGAGAGTTACCTAAATCAAAATACATCACATCATTGGCATACTGGTCGTGCCTTAACACGTCGCCTTTTTTAGCTAACCTACACACAAATTTTTAGCAACTTACATAAAAAAATAGAACAAAATAATTTAAAAATAAAATAAAATTAACCGAAGTTAGCTCCAGAAAATTCTCTCAAACTTCTGCTAACACGACTCGAACGCGGGACTTAATAAAAGAATTTCTTTATAGAAACCTAACAGAAAAAGTACTTTTTTTATTTTTTTTTAATTCCTAATATGTGTACGTTGCAATCTGTTCAATTCAGAACAATAAGCAACCCCATGACCCAATGAGATGAAGATGATGTGCATGATGTGTAAATGAGGTGTAGTCTTGTACAGACCCAGGTCGACCACTCCTGAGAAAGTGTGGTTAATTGAACCCCAACCATCAAAGTACACCGGCAACCACTGTCTAGTATTCAAATCCGTATAAAAGTAACTACCTTTACTAGGATTTGAACCAGGAACCTTCGTCTTCGAAAATCAGCTGTTAAACATCTGATTTTGGCGACGACTTTACCTCTAGACCAACCCGGTGGGTTTTAAAAAAAAGTACTAATATCAAAATTTATATATACTTAAATTTTTTTAAAGTTCTTTAATTTTACTTTTCCACTGTACAATGAACACTAAAAAAAATCTGGTGCGAAACACTCACACGACTTTCTCTTGGCAATGTACAAAAAATTATAACTATATTTCAATCAATAGAAAATATTGTTAATGAGAAATATAAACTATTTTAATAACGAGTGAATGACGCTAAATGAAAAACAACCTCTTCAGACTTAAAAATAACTATAAATCACTAATCGACGTTAAACTAAGCTCTGTAGAAGAAAATTCTTGAAATAAAAGTTGTAGCTTTTTTTATTTTCTACAACTTTGATTCTATACATCTTGACGTAAAATGCTTACTAAGGCCGCAATATTAAAAAATTTCATTTTTTTATAAATTTTGAGCAAAATACAGAAAATCACTAATTGACGGTAAACTAGGCTTCGTACTAAAAAATATTTGAAGTAAAAGTGGTAGGTATTTTAATGTGCTACAATTTTCATAACATACACTTTTGCCTTAAAATGCATAAATTAAGGCCGCAATATTAAAAACAAAACATTTTTTTAACCACGAGGGCACAACCTCCCAAATAATTTCAGCAGATATGAAGCATACCCTATAAAAACCTATAAACACAGATATTACAAAACAAGTAAACGGATAAATTTGCGTGGCACGCAGCGTACGCACTTCTGTGTTCTGATCCACCTAACCCCAGTGGTCCACATAAATCCTTTAAAGCAATCAATAAAATCGGACCGAACCGTTGCCGTAATTGCGATTTTTTTTTTCCTAATTTGTGAACGTTGAAATCTGTTCAATTCAGAACAATAAGCAACCCCAAGACCCAATGAGATGAAGATGATATATATATAACGTCGTGTACATACCATCATGTACATACTATCATGTACAGACCCAGGCCGACAATTCCTGAGAGGTATGGTTAATTGAACCCCAACCATCAAAGTACACAGGTAACCACTGTCTAGTATTCAAATCCGTATAAAAATAACTACCTTTACTAGGATTTGAACCAGAAACCTTCATCTCCGAAAATCAGCTGTTAAACAATTGCGAATTTACCTTAACAATCTGTAATCGGCGGCTTTTTTTAATTTACCTTTACTAGTTACATAAGCTTCATTTGCACAAGAAACTATTAACTTGCAGAAGAGACTGAACTAAGAATTTCATTTACAACAATTTACTGTAGAAAGAAAATGGTCGTGAAACTTATCGATAAGTTTAAATTTATTTAGTATTTATTTATAATATAAGTTATAGTATAACAACAATACCATAATGTAATGTAAGCATATCTGTTGAACCACATCGAATGTAGCACGAAATCCATTTCTGTATCATCACGACATGTCAATTGGGTATTGAACTATACCTATAGTAATAATAATAATAATGATAATAATAATAAAGAAAATGATAATAAAAAATATAAACAACAATATATACTTCATTCGGCTATTTATCTTTAATACTACAGTCATATTATATTGCAACTCGTCTGAAACTGACATAAAAATTCACTTTTATAACTAATTCCTTTTTACTAGAAACGTAAATCAAATGCAAGATGATTAACAATGGAAAAAATTAATATGAAATATGATTATATTTTACAGGAATCATAATAATTGTAGCTATAAACAAATCAAAATAAATTTATACTGTAAAATATCAAACAACAAAATACCGGTTGTTTTTCTTCTTTAAATGAAGCTATTAAAATTGATAGTATAGTGGGAATAAGTCTCCTGTACATTTATAAACCCTTATAGAAGAAAATTGTAAAACACTCATAAACACAAATGTGAAAGTTCTCAAAAACTTAACGACTGACCCACTTCAGTGATTCATATACTTCCCGATCACAAACGATTGAAATTTAAGTACAACAACTAGAAGACCATCAAAATCCATTAGCGATTAGCCTCCTTGACAACAGCGAAGATACTTACAGACTGAAACGCTTTAAACCATTGGACTTACCTCTACGATTTTGTTAGTCATTTTAATTTTTTTTCATCTTTTCTACTTCAACTCCTAATCATCAGCATCTCATAATTGGCGTCGTTTTCATCTCTACCATTGTCATTGTCATCTCCAACTTCAACACTTTGTGTTTCGGGATGTTAATTCACGGTTCATCAAGTTTGATTTTGTATAAATATATTTTTTGTTTCTTCGCAGTTTGGTCTTTTTCAAACACACTACTGAGTGTCGTTTGTGTTTTAATTCTAAGGACATTACTCAGATTTTCTCATATTTGCTTAAAGTTATTGTATTTATTAACTGATTGCAAAAGAAAAACTATATTATTAAAACAAAAAAAGTACTAATTATATTTACATTTTCATCATTCTTGCTTAAAAAGTGCATTGTTGTTGTAAAGGTCATCAGCCAAAAGGCTGGTTTGAACCTCTAGAGGCTTTACTAAGTAAAACAAGGAGTGATGTGGTTTACCATTCCTTTTCTCGTTGAGTGGAAAAGTATAGTTATCAGCATGCCAGGCCCTGCGTTAAACACGTACTTTCCACCTTGCGAATGATACCTTCACTTCATTCACCACAGGGTCTGGGTGTATAATGTTGAAATTTATTATTCTAAGAGGAGATAACTCTGATTAGTATATTACACCTCTAAATCTTCTGTTCTTAAATGCTTCAGTCATACGAGGTGTGGCTATTAAATAACGAGACTGACATTGTAAAAAGTTTAATTTTAATTTTATACATAATCACTTATAGTCACCTTCAATATACACTCCTTCTCTATCCCTACAACGCTCCATGCGAATTTTCCATTGTTGGAAACAGTGTTGGAAGTCATCTTCTGGCAGCTCCTTCAGGACACGTGCTGCTTTCTCTTTTTTGCAGCTTCCACAGACTCAAATATTGTTCCTTTTAATCCAGATTTCACCTTAGAGAACAGGTAGAAGGAAATAACATGTGATGAAACGCGGTTTTTTACTTATGATCCGGAAACAAAAAGCCAATCCATGGGATTGTGTACAATCAATATTGTGTCAAACAATTAATCAATATTAGTACCTTGAGGTATATAAACTACGTCAAAGAGTAAGGAAAAAACGCCCCGAAATGTGAAAGGACAAATCATGGGTTCTCCACCAAGACAATGCGCCAGCTCATTCCGCGTTATCTGTCAAGAGGTACTTGGCTAGGAAGCCAAGTACAGCATCTCAGTGTTAGAACATCCACCTTATTCACCAGATCTTGCACCATGTGACTTCTACCTGTTCCCTAAGGTGAAATCTGGATTAAAAGGAACAAGATTTGAGTCTGTGGAAGCTGTATAAGAGAAAACGGCACGTGTTCTGAAGGAGCTGACAGAAGATAACTTCCAGCACTGTTTCCAACAATGGAAAATTCATATGGAGCGTTGTAGTGATAGAAAAGGAGTGTATATTGCAGGTGACAATAAGTGATTATGTATAAAATTAAAATTAAACTTTTTACAACGTCAGTCTCGTTATTTAATAGCCACACCTCGTATGTATGATTGGCTGACCATGTGATAAAAAACAGAATAATGTTTTGTAGCCCTGGAACTAGCAAATTGAATGCAATTTAACACTCCGTCTGCCTGTTTTGGGAAAAAGAAGTACATAAGGAGTGACAACTCTAAACAGTACATATTATCTCTACTCCTCCTTAAATATTCAGTAGTAACTTACACCTAAGGTAATTTTCTGAAAATTACACCAAAAATAATTTCTGAAAAACAAAATTCATCTGTCTCATTCCAGTGTACATACACACTAAGTAAGTTTTTGGTAGTGAAATATTTTCCAACTAATAAAATAAAAAACAACATATTTTATAAATTTTATGTAGGTTAATAATAAAATATTTTACCCACCGGGTTAGTCTGATAGTAAAATCGTCATCGTGAGTCAGCTGTGCGACACCTGATGTACGGAGACGATGGTTCCGTAATTCAAATCCAAGTAAAGGTAACTTACAGAAGGTAGGTCTTAGTATTACTTTTATACGGATTTGAATGCTAGTCAATTGTTACCGGTGTAGTGTGATCATTGGGGTTCAATTAATCATACTCTCTCAGGAACGGTCGGCCAGAGTCTGTACAACCCTACACCTCATGTATACGTCATACATATCATCCCATTTATCATAGGGTTGCTTCTTACTGTTCGAAATTGAAGAGATTGCAACGCACATGAGGGTTAAACAAAAAAAACCTTTTATGATCTGTTATTTTTAACATATTCATCATATATTTTATTTATTTTTACTTTCTCTTACCTATATGAATATAAAGGAACGAAAGTATTGTTTTCAAGTCGATTTTTCTAAATAGATTTTTCACCGGATCTACAAGTTTTCAGACTCCCTGTACCCAAAAAAACATGTTTTTAGCGAATGGTCTGTGTGTAAACACAATACCTCAAGAACGGAACATCGAACGAAGTTGAAACGTCAAACTCAAGTTAGGTACCACTAGAAGACCCGACATAAACATTTTCATCAAAATCGGTCAACCGGAATTAGTAGTTTATTCGTGTCATTTTTCACTTTTTTGCAATTTTCTCATGGCAAACGATTTTTTCCTAAAAATGGCTCCTACGATGTTTTTCAAAAAATCCCCTCATTTACTCTGTTTTTATACTCTACAAGATAGGGTAGGCGCCATGTCTGCTGAAATTCTTGGAGAGGCTGTGCTCTCTTAGAAAAAACTGTTTTTTTTAAGATTACGGCTTTAATAAGCATTTTAGCGCAAACTTTTTACAATAAAAGTTGTAGAGAATTTAAAAAACCTACAACTTTTATTTCGAACATTTCTTGCTATAACGCTTAGTTTAGCGGTAATTAGTGATTTTCTGTTTTTTTCCATAAAAATCTGTAAAAAAAATCGATTTGTTTAAGATTTTAGCTTTAATATGCATTTTACGACAAAAAAGTAGCCTATATCATCAAATTTATGGGAAATAAAAGATCTATAACTTTTATTTAGAGCATTTTTCTCTGCAGAGCCTAAATTTGCGTGAAAGAGCGATTTTCCGTATTTTTAAGCCAAACTGAGGTTGATTTTCATTTTGCATCATTCAGTCATGATTAAAATAAGGTAATTTTTTTGACGTTAGTTTTTTGTTTATTTTTAATGTTTTATTACTAATATTAGGTTATATTGTTCATTATTTGCATTGGCAAGAGAAAGTTGTATGAGTGTTTCACACCAGATTTTTTATATTTCTGAAAAATTACATCAGGTATTAAATTACATTGGTCTTTGATAAAAAGTATACAGAACGTACTGAAACCGGAAAACGATAATAAACCAATATGTTTAATGCGTTTATACCATGTTAGTTCTTTAATAGGTACACCTAACAAAAATAATTAGAAATACCTGATACGAAAAACCAACCAAAGAACTATTAATAAAATTAAGTAGAAATTTACTAAATAACTCCAACTTTGATATTGAACTGTTCATCCCAAATTATAAAAGATGTTAATAGTTAACGAACCATTTAGGCCACAAAAAAATTAATCAGACAAATAAATAAAACACGATTACTAACCCACGAGTTCATTTATTTATTAAAAAAAAACTATGAACACAAATCTAACAACATTACAAAAAAGTAATTTATCAATGCCAGATTACAAAAAAGAATAAAATAAGAAAACAATCATACAAAATAGATACGATAACGGAAAAGAATAAATATTTAATAATATTCAAATTAAGAATTAGGAAATAAAAATGATAAAATTAAGGATGAACTCAAATATAATTAGTGTATGGTACAATGAATTTTGTATTTAATGAATAATTATTTAGGTATTTGAAATTACTATCATTTACATTACAATCACCTGTGATAGATAACACTATCTTCTGAAGAACCGGCCGGTACATTTCAAACATGTTATGAAACTGCTATCTAGCATCATTCATTTAAAACTGGTGACATTCGGCCACGTTATTAATATTCAACAACGACCACCAAATTAGAAAATATTTATTTACGTTATACAAGCAACTGCGCCCGTTCTGAGCGTTGGCTTTATTCCGGCCCCAGAGGTTGCATTAAATAAATGTTTTTATTGTTTTTCCCCAGTTTTAAGTCATACTTTACTTATTCTAGGTACCACTTCAAGAATAAAAAAGCAGTTATTTCATGACTGCAGTTCTGGGGAAGAGTTCCTCTTCTAATTGCCTCTTCGTGATTGCTGGAGCAGCGTCACCGATGATTAACAGGTGGATCGACAGTAAGGGAATAGTATCGATGCACAGGATTGGGAGAGGCGAAAACAGTACATGCAGTCTTCCACGTGTTTTTAAATTGTAAACTAATAGTTACACGCAGTCACGATGAGAAAATATACTGTAACACTTATTCTAGGTTCGTTAGGGGCCAGGTTATAATAAATGACAAGAAAATTTCTTTTTAAACTTTAGCAATTTATTAGTCGTTAATTTAAGTCGTTAAGAGAACGGTTTTCAATTACGTTAATAAAGCGTATACGTACGGGTGATAACAAGTGGTTGTGAACAGGTAAATCATTATTTCGATTGTAAAATGACAGTATCTTATTATAATCGAGTTTAGTTTATGCTGTAAATTGTGTAGTAATTAACTTTACTGAAGTAATCTAATTGTAATTTGTTAGCAGTACTAGCTTAATAATTAATTTTACTTATTAATCGTATCAATAAATAATTATTATATAAGTTTACAGTTTCCTACTCTATGGAAGTGAGTCGTGGATAAGTACCAGACCACAGGAGAATAAAGTATAGGCGATGGAGATGCGAATCCTGCGAAGAACACAGGGTTGCAGTCGAAGAGACCAATTAAGAAATGAGGACCAAAGAACGGAACTGGATGTTTACAACCTGAATGAGAAGGTTGCAGAATATCGAAATCGATGGAAGGAGCACGTAGAGAGAATCCCTGAGTGAAGGATCCCCTTCAATGTTTTGCAATAAAGACCGGAGGGAAGAAGAGATGTTGGGAGGCCACAGAAAAGATGGCAATAATTCAGTAATTTGTCGCTGTTGTGAGTCGGAACAGGCGAAACTTAATCCTTGATTATGAGAAGAAAGAGAAGTTTAAAGGAAGTTCATTTATTAATTATTAGGCTATACTCAGATCCCGAACGAACCTAGACTTACATGTACTATACATATTACTTTCAACGATAATTACTAATGATTACTTCTTGATTATACAAAGATTAATTTTGTTTATCAACTTGAGAAACAATTTACACATAATTAATCGGCTAATAATAATGGTTACATCAATAAGGTAAGGAGTTCAGGTTATTGGAGAACTAGATAGTGAATAATGGTAGAATAATTACAACAAAAAATTATTTCCCAAAAATCGTTTAACTTGTTGGAAATAGTTTTTTTTTAATTCCTAATATGTGTACGTTGCAATCTGTTCAAATCAGAACAATGAGCAACCCCATGACCCAATGAAATGAGAATGATGTGTATGATGTGTATATGAGGTGTAGTCTTGTACAAACCCAGGTCGACCACTCCTGAGAGAGTATGGTTCATTGAACCCCAACCATCAAAGTACACCGGCAACCACTGTCTAGTATTCAAATCCGTATAAAAGTAACTACCTTTGCTAGGATTTGAACCAGGAACCTTCGTCTACGAAAATCAGCTGTTAAACAGCTGATTTTGGTGACGACTTTACCTCTAGACCAACCCGGTGGATCAACCCGGTGGAAATAGTTTTAAGATAAGATAGTTTTAGATAAGATAGTTTTTTGATCAAAAGATTTCTATTTCAGCTAGGGCAGAACTCTCACTTGGAGTCATTGATTTCTCTTCGCCACTAAAGTTAGGCGGGTATTGTTGGCTCACTAAAATATTAGTCATATACTAGTTAGTAGTGGTTATAATAGTTTTTTTTTGTTTCTGATATTGCGCTAGTATTATGTATTCTGTGTTGCATTTGTGTATGAAGAAATAGTTAAATTTAAGGGAGGTAGTTAAGGCTAAATTTTGTTTTCATTTTTTTCTCTAAAATAATGTAAAGTAAATTGGTAGAGGTTTTTTTGTTATACTTTATTAATGCTCTGCCCATAACGGACAGGTGGAGTGTCAAATTATTTACACTCACTCTGTTCGTTGCAGGGCTAAAATAAATAGTTCTGTTTCTTATCACATGGTCAGCCAATTAAATGACTGAATCATTTAAGAACAGAAGAGGTAGAGGTGTAAAAGACACTAATCAGAGTTATCTCCTCTGAAAGTAATGAATTTCATTATACAGCCAGACCCTGTGGTAAATAAAGTGAAGGTGTCATTTGCAGAGTGGAAAATATGTGCTTTTCAGAGGGCCCGGCATGCTGATAACCGTACTTTTCCACTCAGTGAGAAAGGCAATTGTAAACCACCTCACTCCTCGTTTTACTTAGTAAAACCTCTACAGGTTCAAACCAGCCTTAAGGCTGATGACCTAAACAACAACATTATTAATGCTATTTCGCAACTTTGCTGATTTTTGTATTACCATTTATTAACATTTTTTTTTGTTATCATAAGTTTCAATTTTTATTTACATTTGTATTCTGTCTGTTTTTTTTAAATTTAATTTTTAATTTTATACTAACCTGTTTTTAATGTTATTTGATCATTTTCTGTTTTGTGTGATTTGTTTTTTTATGTAATAAGTGATGTGGTATTGGTATTAACTGTTTTTGTTTTTGTTTTTTTAAGTGCTATTATTGTTTTATTGTAGTTTTATTTTGTACTATGTATTTTTTGTAATTAGAGTAATCCTCCTCCAAGCACAGGCTTTACTCTTTTGGAGGAGTAATAAAGGAAATAAATAACCAATAAATACATGACTCACGTTATTAAAATGTACTATTATTTTTTTCTTTTAGTTGACTAAATGCGTTAAAAATAAATATATTGTGAACAATTTGAAGGTAGAATGCATTCCGAGGTGATTTCATAACATGCAAAAGTTATAATGGCAATGTATTACCGGAACTGCAAAGAATTATTTATTAAGTAAATAAAGAACGAAACAAAACTGGTATTCGTGAAAAGACAATATTTTCTTATAAGATAGTATAATAGAGTTTCAATAGTAATAATAAAAAGCGCCTTGTTGTTTTTGTTAGGGGCTTGTTGGTCTGAAATTTATGTGAGAGGGAACGGGTTGTAAGTGGGTGAGGGGGACAACACAGATCGGAGGTGTCCCCCTTTGCCCATCGTAATCGAAAGGTGATGCTATGGATGAAGTGGTCGGTGGAAGGGGAGAGAGCCAGAAGAGAGGAGCCATCGCAAGCAGCTGGGAAACTAAACTCATTCCTCATTTTTACACGACCAATTCATTAAGTTCAAAAGTCGTTCTGCTGTTCTTTACCTCCACCGATGGATACCAGCATACTTGTACGGCAGCAGTTCCAAAGAAGCACGCTCTTATGACTGGATTACCTTTACCGAGATGACACAGAACATTCATACATATATGGAGTGTCACAAATGGCAGAGCACCTCGACAATAATTGCGACTTGGCGATTTAGTCTGTTAGATCTTTTATCGTTATTAGCAACAAAGAACATTTCTTTAGAGCTGACATTCAACCCTATCGGTTTGGGTGACCGGTTGTCAAGAGATTGCAACTACTGTT
This sequence comes from Catonia carolina, assembly GCA_035578175.1. Lineage (NCBI taxonomy): Eukaryota > Metazoa > Arthropoda > Insecta > Hemiptera > Achilidae > Catonia > Catonia carolina. The sequence continues at coordinate 24,024,651 of JAQMRL010000008.1, forward strand.
CCCAGGACTCAACGTTGATGAATTACTAGGTATCCAATCGAATGTCAGACGAGTTGTTGTTTTTAATTTTATTTCAAGGCCACGTTACCGATCCGTACTTAGTGACCGATTGGCTGATTGAAATCTAGTTTCTGATATAAAGTATTAGTTAAGCTTCTTAATGACTATAATTTCTTTCGCTGAAAATTTGATTTACAACTTCAATCAAAATTCTATTTAAGGGTACCCGAAATGCCTATCTCCATAATGTTAATGTAAGGTTTTCTCAAAAACTATTGGTTATATCCTGTCCAATTCTTTTGTGATTATGTTTCAGGCTAATCTAAATTTACTGAGTTAGTAGCACCTTTATTTATTGTTAGGATGATAAGAAAAAAAATTTGAAATTTTCCCTCTTTTGAAAATCATAATCTTTTGCCTATTTAAGTGGAAAATAAATATTCAAACACATTAGCCAATAGACACGCTTTACCACCTTACAATGATCAAAATAAGAACAATATAGCTTAACGAACTAGAGACTGCAGATGAGGGCGGACCATAGTGATATAGATCTCTGCACAGAGCCAATTGACTTTCGTTAATCGTATCCTGCGTTGTCACGTTGTGGTCCCGCTGTGAATGACAGCCTAACAAAATGTCAGTTGGAGTTCGGTGGAACAGAGTGTGACTTAGCGAAGGGGCAACCTCACACCCGACCTTGGCTGTTATTGGCTAGATCTCATCTGCAGTCTTTAGTTCGTTGGGGTATAGATTTTATGTTTAACCCCTAATAAGTGCTTAATTTCAGATCTCTTGGTGATCGGAAGGTTAGGGAATTAGTGATAGGTGAGTGAAAACTTTTGCAATTGTAAGATACGAAATTTCCGGGAATATATTTTAAACTATAACTTAAACGTAATCTCAAAATATATTATTTTATCAATGAATGAAACAGGTCATCTAATAAAACCTTAGAAGTACGATAGAAACCGAGAAAAAGTAAAAGACCTAGAAAGTGCTTTGTATGACAGATTAATACTTAGAACAGAAAAAAAATCTTTAATAATACAACTGCATAATTTTTATAAATAGTAACAATAAAACAAAAAACGCTGTCAGAAGAAAAATAAGAATGTCATAATAACAATAGGATATAAAAATGTTATTTCTTAACAGATAATAATAATAGGTAATTTGAAAATAATGTTAAATAACATCAATAACAGGGTTAGAAATAACGCGAGAAATATATGCCCAATAAATAAATCATGCAGCTCACAGAGAGCTAAGAACAACCGACACCAATTACATGGTCAATTGCATTCATAATTTGTAATGAAGTATCATTCACTACAAAGCTTTATTAAGTTTACTTCACTTGATCAATCACTTCAGTATCCTTGATTCAAATATTTCCTTATATAAGAAAATACTAATTTATTGATAATTTTATGATTTCGTAAAAAAATTATACAAATGAATAAGCTAATAATACTTTAATATGCACTTACATATAGATGGGTAATTTCTCACAGATTCAGATAAGGTTTCCTTTATAAAAGTTAGAAAATCACTAATTCTTTACCTACCAATCACAGAAAACTACATAACACACACGCTCAACAACTCAACTCACACAAACGACAATTCAATTACAAAATAACAAAAAAAAATTACAAAATAGTCGTTGATTGCAGTTGTGTTGTCATCGAAACGGACTGCTCTCCGACTACATTTTTGACATCGGGGAGACGCTTAAGTCCGTTCAAGCTTCAGTACAACGGCAACTGAACGACACCTACAATTATTATTATTATACTAAAATTTTTAATTTGTTCAGTACTAAAATGGATTTTTAAGAGAAGGCTTTATGGTCACATTTATTGCGCCGTAGAAATATATTGTTTTCGGTTCATCCCATAATAGAAAATAAAAATGAGAGCCAATTTATGTTACTGTTTCATTATTTAGGATAATATTTATTTATTTTTTTTTTTGTAATTCCTAGTTTGTGTACGTTGCAATCTGTTCAATTCAGAACAATAAGCAACCCCATGACCCAATGAGATGAGGATGATGTGTCTGACGTATAAATGAGGTGTAGTCTTGTACAGACTCAGGTCGACCATTCCTGAGAGAGTATGGTTAATTGAACCCCAACCATCAAAGTACACCGGTAACCACTGTCTAGCATTCAAATCTGTATAAAAGTAAATAATATAATGACACATTTTTTGAATATTTTAGAATGAAAAAAGTACGTTTGATTACATTTATGATGCCCTTCTATTTTAGTAATGAAACAATAACACAACAAAAAACAGTTAACTGTCCGTAAAATTTTAGTAATATTTTTCTAATAGTTTCCATTAATCGTTAATTTTTCTTATACAGATCTTCTCGACCTCGTAACCTACGAGGTGTGGCTATTAAATAACGAGACTGATGTAAAAAAAAAAAATTTTATTTTATATATAATCACTTATTGTCACCTTCAATATACACTCCTCTATCACTACAATTCTCTATGCGAATTCTCCATTGTTGTATACAGTGCTGGAAGTCATCTTCTGTCAGCTCCTTCAAGACACGTGCCGCTTTCTCTTTTACAGCTTCCACAGACTCAAATCTTGTCCCTTTTAATGCAGATTTCACCTTAGGGAACAGGTAGAAGTCACATGGTGCAAGATCTGGTGAAAAGGTGGATCTTCTAACACTGATATGCTGTACTTGGCTAGGTACCTCTTGACAGATAACGCGGAATGAGCTGGCGCATTGTCTTGGTGGAGAACCTATGATTTGTCCTTCCACATTTCGGGGCGTTTTTCCTTGCTCTTTAAGTAGTTTAGAAAGTACCTCAAGATAGTAATATTGATTAATTGTTTGACCTTCAGGAACCCAGTGAAGGTTTACAATCCCATGGATATAAAAAAAAACAACCATCATTGCTTTAAATTTTGACTTACTCATTCGAGCTTTTTTGGCTCTCGGTGAAGTTCGGCTCTTCTTGTGCATGCATTGGCGCTTCGTTTCCGGATATAAGTAAAAAACCACGTTTCATCACATGTTATTATCGTTTCCAAAAAATTTGGGTCATTTTCAATCGCGTACAAAGTGTCAGTACAAATATTTTTGCGAGCTTCATTTCAAACATTTTTGAGCGGCAAGTGTCCTGAAGAAGCTGACAGAAGGTGACTTCCAGCACTGTTTCCAACAATGGAAAATTTGCATGGAGCGTTGTAGAAATAGAGAAGAAATGTATATTGAAGGTGAAAATAAGTGAGTATGTAGCCCATAATATTAAAATATTATTTTTTTACAACGTCAGTCTCGTTATTTAATAGATACACCTCGTATATTTTCCGTCTACTATCATCGAACTCAATAAAACATTACCTTTCAAAATTATTAATTACTTTAAAAAGCCTAGTTTTCGTAAAACTTTGGTTTTATGTAATTCCTCCATGTTAACAGAAAGATTGCATTAAACAATCAACCGCAAGAAACGCACGTGGCTGAAGTAAATCGAACATAATTTCAAGATGAAAGAAAAGGATAGATTGATCGGTAGCTGAAAAAACAGAATGAGAGAGAATTATTGACAAAAAGAAAAAACAGAGCGAAGATACATTTAACGCCAGATCAAAATAAATGGTAAAGACGCGGTACAAGTGAAGTTTATTCATTCATTTTTTACAGTATCTAAATTCTCCAGTTGACAGGTCATTCATCATAAAATCATAATAGGGCAACATACCTTCCTTCTGTTTTTAGTTGACAAATTAAATTGACAAATCACCTAAAGAATGAAGAAGATAAAACATTTAATCCAAGTTCAAATATTGATAAAAGAATATTAATGTATCTTAGTCAAAAGTAAAATCATTTATTTTTCTAGACAAAAAAGTTTTATTTATCTAAAATTAAAATTGTAAATAATATTGATAAAAAGTGTACGTACAAACAAAACTTTTTAAATAAATATTTCTCTGAAGACACTAGTTTCTTCCTTTTATTTCTATCGGGTATTTTTCCCAGTAAAATTTGGGCCTTTCCATATTCCTCTTTCCGACAGATCTTGCTTATTAAGTTCTCTTTGGCAACCTTTCATTGTACATATAAGTAAGATAGTCATACAATCTCAAAAGTCTTTTCTCTAAACTATACAGTACAGTCCTCGGCATAAAAATACAGTTGTGGTTGATGAACTCCATTCCAGAAACTACTGAACTGAAAAATTTTAATGATGACCAAATAAAAAGTTGTACTTTTTGCGTTATTTCGTTTGACGGAAATTATTAAATAAGATAATTTAAAATAATAATAATAATTGTAAATAATTTTTAAATAAAAAATTATTATGAGATACGGAATAATACGCATAAAAAATACTGAGTTTTTGATAGGTTTTCGGTCGTTTTAAAACGTATGTTACTTCGTTTAAGCTGAATATAAAAAAATCGTTTAATAGAATTATAGAACTGACATATAACAGGCTGCACACGATCTGATAGTTCCAGAGCTACAAAAAATAGTTCTGTTTCTCACCAAATGGTTAGCCACTTATATGACTGAAGCATTTAAAAATAGAAGAAGTTGAGGTGTAAAAGACCTTCTACTGAAATGACATAAAGTGCAAATAATTTAACCCTCTATCGCCTTGTTATGGGTAATTAATATGCTTAAAAATCAGACTTTCATGGTTTGTTGTGCCTGTTTCTGCAAATGATTCAGGATGAAAGTCATGGTGTCTCGAGTAGTAGAGCAATATAACGGGTGGATGAATTTGGGTGTCAAAGAACATTTTTTTAGGCAGCAAAAAAAATTTATAATATTAATTAGGTTTTAAATATGAAATGTGATTTTCAGCAAAAATTGTAGCATCAACGTTTTTCACGATTTCAAAACCTACTTCCAATTGTTTATTAGAGAGCCGTAACAGTGTAGCTACAGTAAATTCCAATGCAATAATAATTTATAGAAAAAATTGTAAATAGGAATAAACAAAAATACTTTATTACAGAGAACGTTAATAGGGTTTTTTTAAATATTTGAAGCTAGGAAATTTGTTGGACGGATTCTTTTAAACAATGTAATTCTAAAAAATTAAAATTTCAAAATAATTGTTTTGTTTTACAGAATCCGTATTGTACAAACATTATTCTACTGTGTGTAACACAACATGTTAAATAATATCCCAATAATTTAAAATAGTAAAGTTTGAAATATTTTTAAGAGTAATTAATTTTTTACAATTTATTTTGATAATAAAAAGAATTTTTAAATACTAAAAATAAAATAAACTAAAATAATTAACAAGATATTTAAAAATAGAACAGATCATTAAATTTTATAAAAATAATAAAAAAGAAGTTAAAGTCGTTTCACGGTAGTTGTCGGAAAACAATTGGAATTCCAGACTGACAATAAATAAAAAAAAAACGTGGAAAAGGGGAAAAGACCCCGCCAAAACGCGCGACCAGAATGCTCTTCATGATTAATAGGGTCTTGTAAGAATGGATTCCATTCGGAGCCGACAGTGCGCTTTGCTAAATACCTATCCCCACCTATAGCTTGACGAGATATTTGGTACCTCAGTTCAAGTTAAGCTACTGTCGGTTTAACAAATGAAATAAATTTTTAAAAATAAATAAATTTAATCTAAAAAACTACAATGAAATTTGTTTTATGTACTTAATGAAGCCTATTAATAAATGCATTAAATAACGCGTTTTAATGCAATACAACAAGGTCTGTAATTTATCACGAAGGAATAAATATAAAAAATTTGATTTTTTTAAAAAATTCATTTATTTTTTCAGGGATTCGAACCAACAAAGACTCTCTAATGAATGTGATAATACACTCCTAATGACATTAATGAATTATTGAAGGAAGCCGCTCATTAGAGATGCTACGCCTTCAAGAAAAAATTTCTCAACGCTATAATTAAACACATTGGTATTAATTCATGTCTCTTATACGTTCCACGACTATAGTTCTGACATTTGAAGGATTAACAGATATATTGAAACCGACTCATTCAAATTGAATTTGAATAAATTAATATTTATTACATAAATGAAGAAAAATAAATTATTTTCTTCATATATTTTGATAAAAAATTAAATAACAATCAGATGTCATTTTATAAATCAGATTTACTTTCACTTTACAACGTCAAACTTCACCTGTGGTGCTGAATAACGTTCACTCTCCCAGGCGAGATTGGTGCGATATTTTGGCTTGAGGTTTGACAGGCGACTAACTTGAAATCATTTGTGTACAAAACGTTTAGAATTTAACCGGCACGAGAAGCTGCTCATCTGCTTAATCAAAATTAAACATCCGTCCAAAATTTTAATTTACAAAACCTTTTTAAGACCAATCAGGAATTATAGTGGCTCTTTGGAACAGCGGCAGAAAGTTCGATCTATGCCTCTCACTCAAATTCTTAAGATTTGCTTCTGGTGATCCTTTTTGGCATGATTGAAGTATACAAGTTTAGGTACAACTGCAGTAAGACTGGTGGGAAAACTTACACGAAATTCATCATCATCATCATCATCTGTCAAGGATTAGGCTCAATGGCCTATTTCGGCATCCATCTAGTTTTAGGTCTTTTCAAGCCTCGCTTCCCTCTCGGTTTATATTCCCATGCTCGTAGAGGAAAACCTGTGTTGAAGTAAATGGTTGAAACTATTTCCCAAACAACCACAATTACCCCAAATAAAATCCACGGCAGGTGAAGCCCTGAGAAACGGTCAACGGTCTCTAAGGCAGAGGAGGAATTTTTCCAACGATGGAGAGGGCAGACGAACCTAGGAGGTGGGTCTCCAAATGAAACACAGGGCCCGTCTGGAGGGTCTAAGGTGGCAGCTCCACCACTGCACTACCCAACGCAGGGCTCGTAACTCGGCATGGGGAAACCTTTATCACTGGCAAGCATCGAAAGTTTACACGAAATTTAAGTAAAATGACTGACGCTCCATAAAGAATATTTTGTAACTGCTGGGTGTATCAACAATATGAAAGTACTTTGTAAAAACAGGTGTATTAAATAACAACAGGTAGAATTATCAGGATTTCTTCCAAAAAATCGATTAAACTGATACAGTGGTAAAATTCAATAAAATAAAATATTAGAAAACTGAAAAAATCTTTCAACGATACAAAAACAATTATTAAATAAATACAAAATGGATCATTCATGATATATCATTCGAGCATTATACTTCGAAAATTTTGTACTAAAATCTATTTTTAAAAAACCAACAAATATTTATTTATTTATTATATCATTTATAAAAATATTACACATTTTAAAGTTTTTTATAAAATGAATTAAACTAAAAAACTTCAATAAACACAAACATATTTTGCAATATTATAACGTATTGAGAAAGGAAAATAGTGAACAAAACAGCTTAGCTTATAAATGACATAAAATTAGACATGTTTTTTTTTACTTGAAGCGTAGATTTACATCAAACATCAGAATTTTAAGGTCATCAAAGCAATAAATTTTATTTAAGGTTTATGTAGATTATAATTTTGTAAATTTATTTTCAGTTGTATGTTTTAAAGATTTTATGTATTTTATACATAAGGAATAAATTAAATAAAACAGTCAGTTTTGTTGACACTTTATTCGTTAATCAAATGAATATAAAAAGCAGTATTAAAATACTAAACCGTCAGTATTAGTTAAATAACATACTTAATATGTTAACTATTTAAATATTTAGGCGTACGTTAGTTTACTTTGTAGGTTGTAATGTTTATGTTAAATATTATATTGCTTGGATTATTGCTTAATAATAATCTAGCATATTAGTCTATAAACTAGTCAACTGGTTGTACTTACACAGGTTGGGGGTAGATGGTATAACATAAGTTTGCACGTTATTAAAATGGCAAGGTCGATAAACGTCGTGGTATAGCTTTTGTAATTCGTTCAGATGAATGTAACGGGTGTTTTTTTAGAGGTATAGAACTTCAAGTTAGCAGTACTGATTTCCATGGCGGCCATTTTGAAAACCGTTTTGTAATTTATGTTCAGTTTGGTTTGACATTGTATAATGAATAGACTGACGCCTGAACAACGCTTGCAATTGTGCAGATTTATTTTGAAAATCATGGTTCGGTTCGTGAAACTTATCGCGCACTACGTCCGTTTAATGATCGACATAATCGTCCATTAGAGCAAATAATTCGCTCAACAATGAAACGTTTTCTGTCAACATTTACTCTGAATGACAACGCACATCCTTTGAGACGTCATACAGTGCGTACTGAAGAAGCTATTGCTGCTGTAGAGCGTAGCATTGAGGAAGACCCGAATGAGTCCATCCGCCATCGTGCACAACACTTGGAGCTGTGTCCATCAACTTTATGGAAGATTTTGCGGACTGATCTTAATTTGCGTGCTTGCAAAATCCAACTCGTTTAGGAATTAAAGCCGAACGACCACCTGGCACGGCGTGCATTTGGAGAATGGGCCCAGAACATGATTGCTGTTGATCCCGATTTTCACATGAAAATTTTGTTCAGTGATGAAGCCCATTTTTGGTTGAATGGCTACGAGAATAAACAAAACTGTCGCACTTGGAGTGAAGATAATCCTCGATATATTGCTGAAAAGCCTTTACATCCAGAAAAAGTGACTGTTTGGTGTGCTTTATGGGCTGGTGGCGTCATTGGTCCTTACGTCTTCAAAAATGATGCCGGGCAGAATGTTACAGTCAATGGTGACCGCTACAGAGCCATGATCAATGACTTTTTTGTTCCTGAATTGAATCGCCTTAATGTTGGAGAGCTGTGGTTTCAAAAAGATGGTGGAACATGTCACACATCGCGTGCCACAATCGATTTACTGGAGGAAACGTTTGGTGAACGCATAATTTTACGTTCTGGACCTGTAAATTGGCCTCCAAGGTCGTGCGATCTAACACCGCTGGACTATTTTCTGTGGGGGTATGTGAAGTCGCTAGTCTATGCCAATAAGCCACAGACAATTGACGACTTGGAAGGCAACATTCGCCGCGTTATTACCAATATACGGCCCCAAATGCTGCAAAAAGTGGTCAAAAATTGGACGTCTCGATTGGACCACGTCCGAGCCAGCCGCGGCGGCTACATGCCGGAAATTATTTTTAAATAAACATGGCATATAATTATCTTTAAAATAAAACCAATTCCACGTCAATTGTTCAATTATTCTGTGTTTTATTTCATTTTAAAGTTCTATACCTCTAAAAAAACACCCTTTACTATGTGCAAATCATCTACTAAATTTGTCATACGTCGCGGTTTGACAGGAACAGCCCCGATGTCAGAAAAGTTCCTGTTGTAGTGGCATTACTGGTTTTCTATTTGTCCTTAATTTGTGTACGTTGCAATTTGTTAAATTTAAGAACAATAAGCAACCCCATGATGACGCTATCAGATGAGGATAATATATCTTCTTCTTCTTCTTCTGTCTTTCAAGGATTAGGCATCTCTGCTTGTTCCGAACCTCTCAAATCTGCCCATCTTTTTCTCGGGCGTTCTCGTTCTCTCCCGCCCTCCGGCTTATAGCCCAGTGTCTGCTTAGATATCCTATCCTCCCGCATTATGTTTACATGCTCTAACCACTGCATCCTGTTCTGAGATACCTTGTCGTTTATAGAGAAGACGTTGAGTTCTTTCCTTATCTCGGTATTCGTGTAACGATCTTCTCTACTGCACCCATACGTATGTCGAAGAAATTTCATTTCAGATGCTTGCAATCTACTCTCCTCTCGCTCTGATAGCACCCAAGTTTCACTGCCATAGAGTAGGGTCGGTTTTGCTAATGTTTTATAAAATCTCACCCACGTGTTTTTGCTGGTGCTATTTTTTAAAGTGCGGTAGATATTTCCGCATATTTGCTGAAATCGGTGCATCTTATTGTAAGCTTCTTTATCGTGTTGGTATGTAATGTTGCAACCTAGGTTACTGAAAGTGGGATATCCTGATTCTAATTTAATTAGGATAATATGTATGAAGTATAAATTGAGGTGTAGTCTTGTACAGTTTCAGACCGATTATTCCTGAGTAAGAATTGCTAATAGACAATTTGTAGACAACTTCTGTTGAACGCACCAAAAAATATTAGACGGAGAGTATATGTACGAGGAGGATCAGCTATTTCAAATATTTTAGTTCTAAATTATATTTGTTTAGTAACATAATAAGATCAAAACTATTATTTATGATCAGAGTCCGAAATAAGCGCATGTTTTTGGTTATCTTTTTAAGATAAAAAATTTAATATTAAAAATAAGATTGAATAAATAATTAAAATAATGGAAAATATAAGAAGACGATAGAACTAAAATATTAATTGAATAAATAGAAAAATGATCGAAGAATATGATAAAGAAACATAGGTAAAACATTTTAGAATTAAAGAAATATATAAGGAAAGGAAAAACACATTACACAGCTGGGTAAGATTCGATCACTGATAAATCACAAGTTGTATATATTACAAATAAATAAAGTATCTAATTATTTTTGTTTCAAAATTTAAACTATCTTTTTTTTTATTATTGTAAAGTCAAAAGAGTGTCAAAATTCACGACATACAACGATATATTTTTATTAATTCAATAATTATTAATAATTTTCGTTTTTGTTTATTTTCCCACCTTAACTTATTTAGGGCCGACCCGTTGGCATGGTGGTTAGTGCAACAGGTTTCTGCGCCAAGTTACCGGGTTTGATTTCCGGTCAGGTCGAGCATTTTTTCATGATTCATCTTCATGTATCATCCTTCACACCGTCTACATTAGCAAAAATTTCAAAACAGTCAGACGTAAAACAAAAAATTTATTAATTCACACACAGTGCTACTGAGGAAAATATTTATAAAAGGAAAACGTTTTGAAATACTGGCCGAAGGGGAGGAGATGTTGGGAGGCCACGCAAAATATGGCAATAATTAAATAGCTTTATCGCTGTTGTGAGTCGGAACAAGCGGGAGCCTAATCCTTAACTGTGAGAAGAAGCAAAATAAGAATGAAAGACCGCCTCCGTGGGGTAGTGACTAGCGCGCTAGCCTATAAAGCGAAAGAACCCGGGCTCGATTCCCTGCCAGGGTCTGAAATGTTAACATGTTAAGAGCCATCATTACAGTACCAAAATCGACAGTAGTCGCAAATGACCAAGCTGTCGATGTGACTTAAAATTGCTGCCGATGCAAATAAACTACAAAAAAGACTGAAAATTTACAAACATCTGATCTGTACAGAATAAATGATATTTTTTTAGTAAAACAAATTTTCAAATCATTAGACTGAAGACCAAAAGTTTAGAATAAGTGATTTAAATAAATCAGAAAGTACCTTGAAAAGATTTAAATAAATAAAGTATACCTATCGGATCTAACCAAATACATGACTAAATCACAAACTTCCGTAAACCAAAAGTAAAACAGCCGGCCGCATTGGCGCAGTTGGTAACGTGCTCGCCTCTCATCATGCGGTCCTGGGTTCGAATCCCACTCAGGCATGGCATATTTTCATACGTTACAAAAAATCATTTCACCTCATCACACTCAGTTACACCCCAACGTCGTCGCTAATGACCTTGATGTTGATGCGACGTTAAATAAATTAAAAAAAAAAGTAAAACAGAAAAATCCTTTACTTAAAAAATGTTTTATTAACAAAAATACTAGAATGGGTTTAAATCAATAAAAACTACGATGAGTGCAAATGAATCCAATGAATAGAAATTACGATAAATATATTTTGAAACGAAGATATCTAATAGAAATGTAAATTTAAAAGGGGATGAAGACAAAGAAAAACGCAGAAAAGGAAAACGACCACGCAAAATAAATTCTATTATTTTGCACATGTACGAAGCATGTAAATTTAAAATGCGAAAAATAATTTAACAACTTTTATGCAAATAAATATAAAGGAAATAAAATAGTGGAAGCAAAGAATGAGAAAGAACAAATAGGATTTAAGGAGGAAAGGGAGAGGAATAACATAAAAGAGGTGAGAAAGAAAGTACAACAACCAGGCGGACACTGAAGTTAGATTAACTCGTACAGTGTTCTTTATGAAGAAGAACTACCCCACACAGTTAACTAAAGAAACACCTTTTTTATGCATGAACGTGCATACACTACAACTGCATTAAAACAACAAATCTTAACTACGCCACGAGTTAAAGTAGCTGCCTGCCATTTGATATGAATGAATAACACAAGACAATAACTCTTAACCGACGTCGTAGGTTTAATCCACATAGATTTACCGGATAAATAAAAAAACTTATTGAAATAATCTAGATATTGAAATGTATATCTTATTTATAGAAAATTTCATTTCAATAAAATAACACCATGGGGAAAAATATATTAATTGAAAAGGTACGTACATTTTGAAAAATGTATTATCATTACAAACATTCCTATAATTCATTATTTATTCCACATTCTTACGGTATCTGGTAAATAATAAATAGAAAAACTTCTACCAAATTTTATTAAATGTATTTGGCAGTAATATCTACCGTCAAAATTAAACATAATAACAGACAACACTCCAGGCAAGACGGGGAGTGACAGCATTACTCCTGCGTAATCGTGGGGACAGGTTCACATCAACGGCAGCTTTTCACGTGAAGTAGGTAGCCTCTTCGCTTATTTTCTGGATAGTATCGAAATTTATTTCTCCACAAAATAAATATAATTTCTGTTATAATAATTTTTTGTTCTATAATAAATGATGAAGTTTATAACGATACCGACCATTCAAATTTGATGAGAAAAATGAAAATTTCATAGTACTATGGTCATTTACTAAGAACACCAAAAACACGAATTTTAGAAAAATAACTGAAAAACAAAGCACATTAACAACCCTATCAATTTGGATAAAAGAAATAACAGAAGATATGCAGGAATTATAAATAATGGAAGTGGATCTCCGAAATAAAACAGAAAAAACTAAAAATTCTAAACGATAAAAATACAAGATTTAAATCTAAAGTGGAAACAAGAGGAAAGAGGGTTTAGGCCTAGAAAGAAATAAAACTCTGAAAATATAAAAAAATACTGAGCAAAGAGAAAAGCAGCTAAGATAACTACAAAATAGATTGATTTTAAGTAGTCCCATGTGGCCGTAAAAGTAAAAACAAACAATGATAAAGCCTCGTGTCCACAAAATTAATGTAGCTACTTTCCAATGTTTTAAATAGGCCTTTTTTAACGTCCGACTCTTCTACAATTACTGCTAATGCAGAGGGTGAAAGATGAAATGTTTTTTTGTAACGTATGAAAATACGCTATGCCTGAATGGGATTCGAACCAAAGACTGCATGATGAGAAGCGAGCACGTTACCAACTACACCAATACGGCCGGCTTTAAATAAACAATGCAATGGCCTTAATATACGTAATAAATGGCCAAGTGAAGAGTTAGACGGCTGGCTGCCACTACTCTTTAAGCGCAAGAGGGTTGCCATGACAACGGAGATAACGGAAAAAATGTACGCCTACTTCTCCCCACTCGTTCCCGAATAGTGAAGAGATTGCAGCCTACTATATCTATAATAGTGAAAAGTAGGCACCAGCCTATATGCATGTTATATTATGTACGTGTACGTTATGGTTAAGTATTTGCGATGTCACACAGTTGTTTTGTATGTGTATTTTACATTTGGAATTCTCGAGAATACTTATTAGTTTACTAGTTTTTCTCGGTTTTTTGCAACTCTTCACCTATTACGAAGGTACGAGCCGCCAATGGTTCACAAGAGCTGGTGCTATCAGAAGTTAGCTCTTTAATTGCAATTATTTAGTGCAGGCACATTAACTTTTTTGTTTTTCTATAATCAGATGGTTCCTAAAACAATATTAGTTTGTTCAACTTGAACCGTATCTCAAACGAAGAAAACAAAACAAATTTGCTTGGGTTAAATTTACCACAAAAAACAATTCGTTTAAAATTAGAATTCTTTCCTGTAAGCCCTAAATTGGGAACAAGATAAAAATAATAAATGTTTGTATTATACTCTAAAATTAAACATATGAAGTTTAAAGAAAGAAAAAAATGTGAGAATATTTTTTAAACATTCTATTATAATTATAGAAAGAGCAATAACAAAAGCAGATACCGTATCCATAATGACATTCAAGAAATGAAACGCAGCAGGGTGCAAGGTTCAACGCCAAAATAAGTTTTTGTCTACTTTACCATAACAAAAATTTGTTCGATATTAGCATCTCATACTCGTATATAACTTTTATAAAGTGGATAACGGTATACTTGGACAAGATATCAAGTAGGCACACAAGACGCGAGCAGCAAGAAGTCAAGCCAAGGCGTCTTTACCGACTTCCTACCTGCTGGTTTCGTTTTAACGCCATCACTTGTCTAGTTTAACTCGGATCACTGCATTTTTGACCCGCCTTTTTAAGTTTTTAAACGGTTTGTACCATTATATATATTATAAAAATTCTTATAACGGAATTACTATTTAAATTTTTTAATTCAGTTCATCAACGTTTTAAATAAACAAATTGTTTACTTGATCAAAGATCAAGAGCTACCAGAATAACTTTCATTAAGTTTATTCATGAATGAATTAACAGAAAATTTAAATAGAAAAATCTGGAATGAATGATATGATACAAAAATGTTAGTTAACATTTTAAAGAACCATAGACTAAATTATATTTTCCAAACCACAAATAAAAGACACAAAGAAAGCCGCTGTGTAATAACAATAAAACTTTCAAAATTTTAAATAAAAAACCCAAAAATTTCATTAATATTAACTTAACGATTATTTAAATCAATTTACTTACAATATATTAATACAACATATAAAACGAAATATATATTGTAAAAAGTTTACTCGCGTATCGGCGGGTCGTCCTTAAAAACTGTCCTATCAGTCGCCAGCCCGGGTTCTTACAACCAAATTTCACCGTTAGTCAAAATTATTATTTATGTAAAAATGGCAATGGTTCGTTTTAAAATTAGATTTCTGAAGAGATTTATAAAATTTTATCTTTTGTTTCTTCAATGCTTGGACGAGACCTATTTCCGAAGTAGATCAGTTTCGGAAGGACGAGATGGTCTGGTGTAGTCTGAGTTCTCACTACTGAATTCGTTCAGTTAATGTTATAAATATTTGGTTTTATAAAAATAGTCTCAATATACGTATGTGAATGGAAGATTTCTAAGTAAATCTAACAAATTTCATATCTGGAGTAGTTGGTAAGTAAAAATATGTTTAGTTCGTTGATACCGCCCATTCAGTTTACTCACGTATCGGTAGATCGTCATTACAACATGGCCTAACGATTTTCTGTCCGGGTTCTTAGAACTGACCAGTATTAAATTATTACCTTAAAAATGGCAATGGTACGTTTTAAAATTAGATTTTCGAAAAGATTAGTAAAATTTTAGCTTCTGTTTCAATGCTTCGACGTGACTGATCATCCGCAGTAGATGAGTTTCGGTAGGTCAAAAGGACGAGTTGTTCTGGTGCCCGTGTAGGTTCTCACTACTGAATTCGTTCAGTTAAATTTAAAAATATTTGGTATTATAAAAAGTGTCTTAATATACGTATGTGACTGGATGATAATCTAATAAATCTCATATTTGGGATTAGATGGTAAGTAAATATATGTCTGGTCCGTTGGTACCGCCCATTCGGTTTAATCGCGTACAAGTGTGTCATCTCTACAAGATGGCTTCCCAGTCGCCTCTCCGATTCCTTACAACTGATTTTGATCAGTAAGCAATATTATTATTTACGTAAAAATTACAATGGTAAGTTTTAAAATTAGATTTTCGAAAAGATTTATAAAATTTTAGCTTCTGTTTTAATGCTTGGGTGAAACCTATCTTCCGCAGTAGAAAAGATTTGGCAGATCGCGAAGACGAGTTGGTCTGGTGCCGGTCTCGGCCCTCTCTACTGAATTCGTTCAGTTAATCTTGAAAACCTCTGGTTTTATAAAAAAAAAGTGTCTGAAGTATGTGACTGGATGATATATTTTAAGTAAATTTAATAAATTTCATATTTGGGATTAGTTGGTAAGTAAAAATATGTCTCGTCTGTTGGTACCGCCCATATGGTTTACTCGTGTATCGGTAGGTCGTCAACTAAATGGCCTCCCGGTCGTCTGATCGGATTCTTAAACTGATTTTGATCAGTCATCAAAATTATTATTTACGTAAAATGATACAACGGTATATTTTAAAATTAGATTTTCGAAAAGATTTATAAAATGTTACCTAGTGTTTCAATGCTTGGACGAGACATTCTGCCGGAGTCGATAAGTTTCGGTAGGACGTATATAACTGGGTCCCAGTCTGGGTTCTCACTACTGAATTCGTTCAGTTAATCTTGAAGAATTTTCGGTTTTATATAAACTGTCGTAATATACGTATGTGAGTGGGCAATAAAATACAACTAAATTTAACAAATTTCATATCTGGGAGTAGTCGGTAAGTTTGTCTGGTGCGTAGGCACCGCCCATTTGGTTTACTCGCGAATCGGTGGGTCGTCACTACAAGATGGCCTCCCGCAATGGCGTTCATACACTTTTGTATTGATATTCGATATGTAATTGTCAAATTTAGGGGGGCCTGGGGAGGCCCCTTCCTAGTAAAAGTGTTGACCGATGACCTCCTTCGAAATTTTTGACTTTTTTTTGCTTCAAAAGGTGGATTTTAAGCCATATCTTAAACAATTATTTGAGTTATTATGTAGACAAACAAATTCATAAAAATTTGTTTATACATAAATTAAAAAATTACTTTTGACCTGTACGCTGTTTTAGGATTTTATCATAACCGGCTTTTATTATGACCATCAGGTCTCCAAAAAAAACAAACAAATACAAGCCTATGATACGAATGCTTAAACGTTGTATATTAGACGACAAAAAACCTAGTAAATTACATTTACCATAGTAAAACTAAAAAAAAAATCATGATCATTCACATGGAGTAAGAAAGAAGGAGACTCAAACAATTCACATGCAATGAAAGTTACATTCCGCCGCTTGCGCACAGCGATCTGTCGCGATATTTTTTTACTTTATCTTTTACTTTTATGATCCTGAATTTTTCATAGTAGCCAAGACCTATGGGTGTGATATGTCACCCTGATCCATACTCCATACCTATGCCACTTAAATCTGTCAACAAAAAGGAAAATCCGATTACAACGTGTTTCCTTTAATGTCAAATTTCAAAGGGAAAGTCCCAATTTCAGTTCCCAGTTAAGATCTGGAAATATATTACACGTTCAAAACCACTTTCCCTAAACCCAAATTAGTCCCTAATGACAACCTGATGAGACTCTAGGAAAACTATAAACTTTTAGTGAACGAAGTATGGAAATCGGTTAAAATAAATTAGAAAGTCTCATATAAGTTGGATTGGGAACTTAAGGAAATTAAGATTCTAGTTCCAGATTCTGTAGCAAGAGTGGTTTAGAGGAGATGGAAAATTTGAAATACGCAACAAACTCATACAGGAAGTTGGGGAATTCTGCTACCTAGGAAGTAAAATAACAAAGAATGGCAGAAGCACAAGTGATATCAAAAGTAGGATTATTCAAGCTAGAAAAGCCTTTGAAATGAAAAACCAGCTTACTGACTACAAACATTGATTTACAGGTTAGGAAAAATTTCTTGAAACACTATGATTGGAGTGTACCATTATACGGGAGTGGGTGATAGGGGGTGACGGAGGGTAATATTGAGGGAGTGAATCATCGGGGGAGGCAAAGGTAAGAATACATAAAGCAAATTACAAAAGATATAACGTGTTACAGGTATGTAGATATGAAACGACTTGCGCAAGATAGCACAGCTTGGAGAACTGCATCAAACCAGTCGAGAGACTGATGACAAAAAAAGGAAATTAAATATGATTTGTCTTACAATTTATATAAGAAAAAATTGTATAAAAATAGTTAAGCCATGATAAATGTAAGAACAGGTAGTATACGATACAGATGCTAATGTACAGGTATTAATAAATCATAACTATACCTAACCTTCTTTTTAAAACTAATTAATTACATTAGCCGGACTAAATACTTAACAGAAACAAGTGTAACCGTATGAGTTATTTATCCAGTATAATATCTGCATCATGCAACATTATAAGACCGCGTTAAAATCCTACTTACTTCTAGAAAAAGTAAAACTAGAAAAATTTGTCGAGGAAATTTTTCCTAGTAATTATTCATAACTGTAAATTCTTTCAGGAATGATTTTTTTTTGTATTATTTAAAATAAATTTATTTTAACCTTTTAATACGGAAACCGGAATAAAATGTTGTCTTCAGAAATTATTTACTGTATTTAATATGAATACAGTATTCATATTCTGTATAATTAATTGAAATAATATATTTTATAATTCTAGTTGCGGTTGGAAAAGGCGTACGAAACATGTTTTAACTAATCATTTGTCGCATTTTACATTAAATGTAACACATTAAAATGAATGTGTATTAGATAGTTATGAAGATAAATCAGTTTAAAATAATATAGCATGATCGTTCTAGATTTGTCAGTTATTAATTGAATGACTTTATTTGTAGAATCCATATATTATAAGAAATTTTATTTTTTGCAATTCAACTATCTTGACTTATTCCTTTTTGTAACATTTTTATTGACCATTTAGAATCTTTTTATTTCTTTTTAAGCCCTCTTGGGAGCAAATTAAGTTAAATTCAGGGAGATAATTACTGGAAATTCTCGCTTAATAGTATCATTCTCTTTGATCTCTCCAATATCTGTTGGCCTAAAATAGGTACTGTAAATCCTCCGTTTTGGAGTTAATATTTCAATTAGTTTTCCTGTTTTTAAGAGTTTCATTTTCTTCCCTGTTTAAAATCTGGTCTTTCGTAATCTCCAGTTACTTAATATCCTCTTCCACGTCTATCGACAAACTGAATCGTTTTTGGTATAAATGTGGGACAATAGCGTGGTCACAAGGTAAAAGAGTTAGGAAAGAAATCCAGTTGAAGTTTTAGAAGACTCTGGCTGTTCCAGTATTGCTGTACGTTAAAGAGTCCTGGGTACTTGGGAGGTAAGGTGAACGTTGAATCCAAGCAGCGAAATGCGGTTCTTGAGAAGACTTCGGGGGTGTAGTTTGATGGATCACATTACGAATGAAGAAATCCGGGTCCACTTAAATATTCCCACTATCTTACAAACAATCGGCAAAATAGAAATGGGAGAAACATTTAATACGAGTGAAGATAGATGGGCGAAAAGGACATTTAGTTACATACTTGATGGACGAAGAGATGTAGTTATGCAGCGAAAAAGATGGGCAAAGAAGTCAGTCCAATCAGAAATCCATGACAGAAAGAAGAAAAATATTATTTTAGCTAATTGTTGTTAACTTCATTTTTTGGTTAGTAGAGTGATTAGAGGTTGGTGGAAGAAGGGTTACTCCATCACATTTATTTTCTCTAAAAAAATCAGGACGTTATATCGTTCAGCAGTTAAACAAAGAAATAGTCTAAACACAATAATCTCTGTAAATAATTTTCATCAAAATCCATAATTTTCAAAGGATTCGAACTTAAACAACTTTTTCGAAAAAATGTTTATTAAGAAAAATTGTGGTAAATAATTAGCTATGTCCACACTCGTGCGATGTCGCATGCGCTTAGAGTCTTGCCATTCACCCGTCCGCACTCGTTTGAAGAGCTCTGTTTAAAAAACACATAACGAATTTTTTAAACGCACTAAATTAAAGCCTGTTCTTTCCTGATTTGACTTAGATTATTTTATTTTGAAACTAGTCGGAGATAACTCCAGCAATTTACGCATAAAGAGTACTCAGATTTTAGCCGGTTTCCCGTTAATGTGGTTTTTAAACGTCCGTTACTCCGTACAGGCTTTTCATAAAAGATCGGCGTTTAAGTACGTTGAAGATCAGAGTTTTCTCTATATGAACATTTTAAAATAGAAGTCTGGTGTTCCATTTTAAAATTCCGGCCATTTTTTTTTAAAGTGTATTTTGGCCTAAAGAGAGGGAAATGATTTTTGGACTGAACCATGCATTTTTACAGCAGTATTGTGCCATGTATCGTATTTTGCATTTTTAATTAGAAAAAGATATTTGCTAATAATAGAAAATTTTACTAGCATCTAAACTTCTTGAGAGGAAACTGAGCTCTATAGCGGTATCCGCTCCGAGTACAGTCATTTAGAAAAACTAACTTCTGCGTTTTTCCTGCTGCAACTCATTCCGTAGATCATTTTGAATTATTTAACGATGTTTTTTTTAAAAAAATAAACGCTTTGCTTGACATAATACTGTTGTGAAAATGCATGGTTTAGTCCAAAAATCATTTCTCTACCTTTACGTGGAGCCAAAAAAAGCACTTTTTTTAAAAATGGCCAGCATATTAAAACGGAACATGTAATTTAACTTTAAAGATATTCATATTACAGAAAAAAGCTCGAACTTCAACGTACTTAGACGCCGATTTTTATGAAAAGCCTGGACGGAGTAACGGACGTTTAAAACCTCAATTAACGGAAAACCGGCTAAAAACTGAGTACTTTTTGCGTAAATTGCTGAAGTTATCTCCGATTAATTTCTAAACAAAACAATCTAAATCAAACCAATCAATGCAGGAAAGAACAGGCTTTAATTTAGTTTAATTTAGTTTTCAAAAATATTCGTAATGTATTTTTTTTTAGATAAAACCCTCCAAACGAGTGCGAGAAGGTGGTATGCCTTTAAACGCATCCGTTGAGGCATGCGTCAACCCATGCGACATCGCATGTCGAATCTCAAGTTGAAAAAGAAAGCGCAAGTGTGGACATACCTAATGACCTTAAAAAGTGACAGTAAATATAAATTTAATAAATAATAATTACAAAACCAAACTTGTGATTTTTTAAATCGGTAAAAAATGTATTATGTGTGTCTAATGTACGTGCACATTTTATATGGATGACACTAAGTTCAATAACAGATAAAGAAAAGTGGTACCAATACAGAACATACTTTTATAGCGGGAGTAATTTCAATGCGAACGGGAAAAATAGACAGATAAAGGACAGGTGGAGGATTATAGGTATTCATACCCAGGTGGAGGTTAAACTCAATTAATCACTGATATGTTCCAGAACACGTGAGGTCTGCTGTTAGATAATTGGAGACGATGATCGAGATAGCGTCAAGTGGCAAACCGTACTCGACATAATCTACGGAATAAAGGAAAAGTACAACTGACAAACCGACATGTACCTTATTCCATCTTTTATTCTACGTCTGTAACATGTACGGGTAAGGAATCGCCTTCACAAATCATCGCTGCTTTTAAACTATGAATTTATAGAAGAGCTATCTCATCACAACTGAATAATTTTACATGGATACTATAATATCCAATCAAATCCAGCGGAGGAATGACATTTTAAAATATCTGACCATTTATGTGAAGCGCTTAAGAATTTTTAAATTAGAATCACTGAGTTCATTACCAACTACTAATCTTCGAAAAAGAATAAAATTTTAAATTAAAATAGGTACCAGGTTATACAACGTATACGACCAACAAACCCGCTAATCCATATTAATCGGGACTGGGGCCTTTTCCGATTTCGCAATCTTTGGATTAACCGAAAATTTCCATAATGACAAAAAATAATTCAAATAGCTAAGTTTTCAATTTTACAAACATATCGTATTAAAACAAATTTCATTTAAGGAATATTTAGGAAGGAAAGTATTGTCTTCATGTCGATTTTCCGAAGTCGAGTTTTCACCGGATCTACAAGTTTTCAAACCCCCTGAACCCTAAAAAAACACAAACAAAATGGCACCCACTAGTAAAACGAAGCGAAATAGAACATAGAGCTATGTCCACATGAACGTTTTTATTTATTTTCATACCCATAGTCCTTCCCTGAAGTTTGTCAACAAGTCTCGAAACACCCTGTGTAAATGTATTAATAAAGCAGTTAATAATCACCTAGTGTTTATTAAAAAGAAACATATAAACTAGATACATAAAATACATACTACATCCAACAAGAGGAAATAATAAATAAAAAACCATTAAACACTGAACGTTCTAGTACATCGCATTAAGAGTTATCGCATATCCTAAGTATGTATATTTCTGTATTGACATAAGTTAACTGTTGTAATTGGCAATTGTAGAACACTTATTTATGTCTTTCGCAAGAAAATATGGAGTACGTAGGTAGAGTACACATTTCCTTTATTCCTCGCGGGTACTAATTGGTTTTATTGATTTATTCTGCGTATGAAAATATTTTATTAGTTTAATAAAATGATGAAGGCATTTAACCGAAAAACGATTTTTTAACTAAGATAATCATTATAAACTCTCTGATTCATTTTTCAATTTGTTTAAAAATTGGTTAAATTCTTGTGTATATGGAATGTCAAATGGTCGGGCTTAATCTTAATAATCATAATAATACTAAAATACCCGAGTTATTCTAGGGGTAAATTCGTCGCCGCGAGTCAGCTGATTTTCAGAGACGAAGGTTCCTGGTTTAAATTTTTTATGTGTGTACACTGCAATCTGTTCTCAGAACCATCAGCAACCCCAAGACCTAATTAGATGAGAATGATGTGTACGAGGTGTGGCTATTAAATAACAAGACTGACGTTGTAAAAAAATTTATTTTTATTTTATACATAATCACTTATTGTCACCTTTAATATACATTTCTCCTCTACCCCTACAACGCTCCATTCGAATTTTCCATTGTTGGAAACAATGCTGGAAGTCATCTTCTGTCAGCTCCTTCAAGACACGTGCCGCTTTCTCTTTTACAGCTTCCACAGGCTCAAATCTTGTCCCTTTTAATGCAGATATCACCTAAGGGAACAGGTAGAAGTCACATGGTGCAAGATCTGGTGAATACGGTGGATGTTATAACACTGAGATGCTGTACTTGGCTAGGTACCTCTTGACAGAGAACGCGGAATGAGCTGGCGCATTGTCTTGGTGGAGAACTCATGATTTGTCGTTCCGCATTTCGGGGCGTTTTTTCCTTACTCTTTGACGTAGTTTATAAAGTACCTCAAGGTAGTAATATTGATTAATTGTTTGACCTTCAGGAACCCAGTGAAGGTACACAATCCCATGGATATAAAAAAAACAATCATCATTGCTTTAAACTATTCTTAGACTTGCTCATTCGAGCTTTTTTGGCTCTCGGTGAAGTTCGGCTCTTCCAGTGCATGGATTGGCCCTTCGTTTCTGGATCATAAGTAAAAAACCACGTTTCATCACATGTTATTATCGTTTCCAAAAAATTTTGGTCATTTTCAATCGCGTACAAAGTGTCAGTGCAAACATTTTTGCGAGCTTCTTGTTTAAATGGTAGAATTTTAGGCACCACTTTACCACATACTTTTTGCATAATAAAATTGTCATGTAAAATTTGCCGTACACATTCTTTATCAATACCTACAGTTTCACCAATTGCACGAATACTTAATCGACGGTCAGACCGAATCAAATTACCGACTTATTTGACATTTTGATCCGTTTTTGATGTTGAAGGGCTACCTGGCCGCGAATCATCTTCAACGTCTTCTCTGCCATCTTTAAAACGCTTAAACCATTCAAAAACACGAGCCCGCGATAAACATTCACTGCCATACACTTCTTTCAGTAAATTATAAGTTTTAGTAGCAGTTTTTCCAAGTTCAAAGTAAAATTTCACAATAATTCGTTGCTCTACTATTACACTAACTATTTTATCCGGCAAAACATAAAAACAACAATAACGCGAACGTAGGCTCTGACTAAACGGTGTTGTTTACAGAAGCGAGACTAGCTGCATACTAAAGAGAAAGGTTCACACTAAACAGCTGTTGATTAATGGCGGTTGACGCATGCCTCCTTGATCCGCAGCAGCGTCAATCTCGTTATTTAATAGCCACACCTCATATATTAATTAGATATTATCCAACTGCACTACATAAATGCAATAAATAACAAATACAGTAAATGAAATAGTAGTGAATAAACTACTTTTATTTAATCTAACACGTAAATACAATGCACTTCTTGTAACACTGCAAAGAGAGTAAGGGGAGCACTATGAGTACATAGGAGGTGGTGGAAAGGATACACGAGCGAGAACTCGACCCGCCTAAATGTTTCGTTCTTAGTATAGTGGCCGTCAACGATTGGTTACAAACAATCGCAATTGCTTCTTGTTCACGCCGAATTTATGTATCTCATAGCAAGAAACCTTCCACCTACAAACGTCAACTCCTTCTGTATTCCTACGTTGAAAGAGTTAACTACATTACTGCCGCCGTTAACAACAAACAACGAGGATTAACTTATCAGAATTAAGTATACACTAGAATAGTTATAAAGTTCTGCTATTGGTTAACAGATGAAAATCAACCAATTGCTATTTTATAAAAAGTTGATCTTTCTCTAACATGGTTTGAGAGAGAGAGAGAGAACACACTATCTCTCTCCCTCTTACTGACTCATTTGATCTGTATCACGAACATTATTTTCTTTTTCTGTATAGTTATGAAGACCGCCGCTTTAAAAATTTATTTACGATTATTGCACTCGTGGTTGCTCCCACTCAAGTTTGTCTCTTTTTTACGATAATTGACCACCGGTTGTTATTATTCTTCGCTTCTGAATTCATTCTTTATTGCATACGTAAGTGTTATTTTAGTATTATGCACAAATAAAAGTATCCTGTTGATTAATCAATTCAACTGAAACAGTTACACGAAATCTATAAACGTACTAGTACACCAGTTAACTGGCAGAAAGTCACTTTGAATTTTTTAATCATACCGCTTGAACAATAAATCCAGTAGGTATGATGAAACAACTACAAATGAATCAACGCCACTGTATATGTCAGTTCAAAAATTTACAGTAAGAAAAAAAAATGTAATCAAATTAAATTGTAATTTTTAAAATTAAATTATTTTTTAGTAAAAGTTAACCAAAATAATCTTTTATCTTATTTCTGCTGATACTGCATTAATTTCTTGCAACATAACGTATCGTTCACTTCCTGAGATGTCGTTCGTGTACCTCGGTTGGTTTAACCAATTTCCATCAATTTTAAAACCCTTTTATTCTCATTTAAATTTATTGAAAATATATCTATGGGCAGTTGTAAAAAGCTTAGAGGAGATCGAATCTCCTGACTGGCACATCGTTGGTTTCTTCAGTCATTTTTATTTTAATTTAATATTTTTTTTATTAATAAAAAATAAAACTGCTTACTGACTAAAAACATTGATTTACAGGTTAGGAAAAGTTTCTTAAATCACTATGTTTGGAGTTTAGCATTATACGGGAATGAAACGTAGGTGATAGAAACTGTAAAAAGGAAGAGGGTAGAAATTTTTGAAATGTGGTATTATAGGAAAATGTTAAAGATTAAGTGGGTGGACAAAATAAGTAATTTAGAAGTTCTTAGGCGAGTGGATGAAAAAATAAGTACAAAAAGATGTACGGTGTTACAGGTATCTAGATATGAAACGACTTGCGCAAGATAGAACAGCTTGAAAAACTGTTTCAAACCAGTCGAGAAACTGATGACAAAAAATAAATAAATAAATATTGTGTTTTTTGAACACAGAAATTTTTGAAAGACGTAAAAGGGTGTTGTTTAAAGGATAAATTAAAAAAGATATGAGATAAGAGTTGCCCTAACCAAACCTTCCGTTAGCTATTTCATTGAAGAAAGGAGACTGATTTCAATATTAAGCATATGGGGTGCAGCGATCTTTCAAGAGTTGCAGAAGAGCATCAGAGAGAAAGATGGGCCGCTGGGACGCCAAAGACATAAAACCTTGACGCTGACAGGGAAAGCCACTCACAATTTCGCGAGACAGAGTCTGTTGATGAAAATAAGCTACGGTTAGGGTCTCAACAGGTCCTTGAATACAAATGAAGACTTTGAGATATAATACCATATCTCAATATTGGCTAATTCACATTTACTAAAGTAATCATTTTCAAATGATCGATGAATCGAACCCGGGACTACCGCTTAGTAGGCTAGCGCGCTATTCTCTACGTCACGGAGGCGGCCATTTTACATTTTACAAGGTGTGTTTACTAATGTTAGGTTGAACTGTTCATTATTTGCACTGGCAAGAGAAAGTCGTGTCAGTGTTTTACACCAGATTTTTTTTTTTCATTAATAATAATGCTGACGCTGAAAGGAGGTAGATAACGATGAATGATTAAAGAATGTCAGACCTGACAGGGATCGAACTCGGTACACTAACAGACCGTCCACAGCACAAAGAAAACCGTTCGAAGAACGGGTATTTCAGCTATTATTTATAATTATAATTACTACGACGTGAGTGAGAAGCTGGCAAAATTCAGCGCTGTATGAGGTTCTATTCGCAGGAGAACAGGAAAGAAAACGAGACAGGACACCCAAATGAAATTTTATAGAGCAATGGCTGTACCACTTATAACACATGGGAGTGAAACATGGGTGTCATTACAGAGGAACGAATCTTGTATCGCGGCTGCTAAAATGAGATTTTTGCAGGGAGTCAAAGGTTGTACCCAGTTAGAGAGAGTACGTAACGAAGCTATAAGCGTCGAGTTAAATGTTCTGTCACTTTGTGAAACGTCATGAATATATAAAAGAAATTGGTCCAATCATTTACTTCGCACGCCAGAACACAGACTTCCACTTCGAGCATGGAAATATACATCTACAGAAAAAACTAGGCGTTGGAATACCTAACAGAGATGGATGCCGAAATAGGTCATTGAGCCTAATCCTTAACAGATGATGATGATGCCTATATCAACACCGAACAGTAAATTGAGTGAATTTCCTAACAGAACAGCAAATTTTTACAGTTAACAAACAGATTTTAAAGTCCTGAACATAATTTTTAGGCCTAAACACGAGGGGATCGTATATGCGAGGGGAACGTGTAGATTTCTGTGTAATATGGTGTTCGCTATGTATCAAGGTTATGTATTCAGTGATTGACCTGAGTAATTTCGATTGGAACCTTTGCAGGATTTCAATGTTGGAATAGTTTACCGAGCTCATAATAGAACCTACTTAACAGCAGAAGTATTATTTAAAAACTGTAGGCTACCTACGCCTTCATCAAATTCAAATATTAATTCAAAATTACAGTAAAATCTCTCTATTGCGGAACTCTCTATAGCGGAAATCTCTCTTTAGCGGCATTATTTGCCGACCCCGACCCTTTCGTATACTACGATAATGTATTTAACTCTCGTTATAGCGGCACAAAAATCTCTTTATAGCGGCAAAACAATATCTTCAGGATATGGATTTAGACGTCTATGTAGGGGCAGACAATGACTTAGCCACTTCAGCAGATGTTGGCAATGAAATGGAAACAGATATGTTGTCCCATCAAGTAAACAAGCACTAGACGCTATTCTTGTTGTTTCAACGTACTGTCATTGCCAATATGTAAATGAAAATTTACAAGTTTTAAACATTGAAAATGAGATTGAAGACATGTTTTATGAATTGAAAACGAAACAAAATTTACAACTTATTTTACGAAATGAAATGTACTTCACAGTCATTGTTTCCTTAATAACAAAAAAATATATACTGTACTGTGTATTTTTTTGTGTTTGTGTAGCCTATGTTTTAGGAGATTTTAATTGTATGTATCCTATGTTTATTACTGTTCAGTAAAAACCGAGTTTCAGTGCTAATTAATTTTAGGCTATCTATTACGGTATGTACTGTATGAATGATTATTGAAAAAAGTTCAATACGAAAAATGAAATTCTATTGTTAAACATTAGAAACACAACATCTAATAAAACCAGTTTGTATCCAAATTTCTTGTTAAGTTAATAACCTACACTTTATGTAGGTAATTAATTTAAATATCTCACTGTATTGAAGTAATCTACTGTATTAAACATTCGTCATAAAGTTATCTATTCAGTAGTTTTTCAAAAACTTATTCCATGCACCATTTACATACGTATATAAGTTATTTTGTACAGAAAAATTAGTACTCCAACTTCCCTCCCACCGTTAATTACTCGCTCTCTCTATAACGGAACTCTCTTTATAGCGGCGGTATCTCATGGTCCCTTCAATTCCGCTATAGAGAGATTTTACTGTATCTGCATTCACAACTGTTGTTTTGAAACGTTTATATTGCATTTCATGCAGCACATATTATCAAAACAAAATGTTTCTGACAATCCAAAAGAGGTAAGCAGTTAGCCGGGCGTTATGTTTTACTGAACCGGTCTGAGATTATTATTCCATCCGCCGGTTTGCTCAGGGCTACGTCGTAACCGCGAAAAGTGACATGTGATTATTTATATTCATAATACTGTATTATATCAGACATTGAATCTATTATAGTGTTCATATAAGTAGTGAAAGATTAGTATGTGTATAAAAACCACCAAACTGAAGTGGCGCGCGACCTAAAATCTACACCTGGAAGCAATTCCTGCACAAAGAAGAAAGGAAATAGAAAAAAAATTATGTAAGGAAGTAAATGAATAATGCAACAAGTAGACAATTATCATGGATTAATGAGGAAAGATTAACAGCAAAAGAGATATTCTATAATTAACATGTATCCAAGAACAATTATTCTACGGACACACCATTTATTCCTATAACCGTATGAATGTTGATTATCACTGTTATTATTATTATTACAGTGCCTTACGGTAAACACCAGTTTACCTCAACGGTAAACACCATTTATCCCTTGGATGTCTCCTCTCCATATTTCTCATATTATTATCTACCTCTCCTTTCTGGATCATCCTTACTTCCTTCTTCTGTGTTGTTTTTAGGTCATCAGCCGAAAGTCTGGTTTGAACCTCTAGAGGCTTTACTAAGTAAAACGTGGAGTGAGGTGATTGACGATTGCCTTTCTCATTGAGCGGAAAAGTATGCTTATCAGCATGCCAGGCCCTCTGAAAGCACCTACTTTCCACCTTGGAAATGACAGTTTCACTTCATTCACCCCTGTCTGGCTGTGTAATAAAATTCATTACTCTCAGAGGAGATAACTCTGACTAGTTTCTTTTCCACCTCTACCTCTTCTGTTCTTAAATACTTCAGTCATATAATTGGCTGACCATGTAATCAGAAAAAGAATTATTTTTTGTAGCCTTGGAACTAGCAAATCGAGTGCAAATAATTTAACACTCCACCTGCCTGTTATGGGCAATAATTAATTTAACTTATATCGTATAAACGCCGTGTTTTTCTTTTGAATTAAAACAGAACAGAGATGCATCGTTTTGTGAGTGCTTCTGTAATCATATCCCTGCTTCATAGTCAATAACGACATGGAGGATTATTAGAATTAATAATAGTTTATGATTAGAAGTACAATAAAATCAATAAGAAAGCAAACAAAGAGAAAACAACAAAAGAAATCAGTCAAGACACAATGAAAACAAAACCACTATTCTTACTGTCACTATATTCACTTAAAAATTGGTTGAGACGAAGTCTCCACAAAACAGGAGCATATGATCGGGTCACAGGACACATTAACTTGCGATCTAAGGCATTCCGTCCTCTTCGACAACTGAAACACGACTCCCATTTAAAATTAAAACTAATAATAGTGCCTAAAACTAAAAAATACCTGTAGGTAAAACATAGCGTCAAAAGTTTTTTAAATGTTACTTTTTCAAAAAAAGTAGTCAGTTTTGTTTAACAGTGAAAAACTTAGCGAATATAAAAAAATATATATACATAAATAAAAGTAAAATTAAAGAAAACAAAAATTACCGTTTATTTATAAAATTTAACGCGCGTGCGTATATTAAAATTGTCCGCAAACATTATGGGATCCAATCACGGAAGAGGTCGGCGACAAAAGAAACTAAAAAGCAACAAACACAAAACACGACACGAACAAGAAAATAATATAAAACAGAAAAATGTATAAAAATATGAACACTAAGAAAGAGAGAGGTGGTACAGTAAAGTTCAAAAACCACGTAATTTCAGTTTAGAGTGCACCATCAATGTCTAAAAGACTAACTCTGAAACTAATTTGCATCTCAATGCACTGCAGGAAACCACTCTATATCGTAACTAAAAGAACTCTTCTGAATCTCTTGAAAAAAAAAAATCAAAAACTAAATAAATAAAATAGCTTGAGACTACAATTACAGGTGAATTATGAAAATTAATACACATATACTATTTTGAATAGTTATTAGTTTTATTTATCTTATGGTCAGCATTAGCGAAACGGTCCCGCATAATTCAGCAGTAATCGTTTAAAAAAAAACCCGGGACAAGTCATCATACGGTGTACTTTATACAGACCCGGTCTGTAATATCATGGCGAATTTAAATTTTTTGCATCGTATCGCATAATTTCCATTCTTTTTTTCAATTCAATTTTACTACTGTACTATTCGCAATATTTTAAAACGTTTGGTTTTGAATGAATAAACGTTTTGAACCCACTGCATAACAATATTATTTATATACCACTGGGTAAAAGGAACATTTATTTGATTTTCTATTAAGCTTTTATATTTTATTCAACGGGACAACAATATTAATTTCTTAGTGCCTTCATGTTAAACATCTGTAAGAATGTTCATGTTAAACAGAATACTATTCATTAATTTAGTGTCACAGTAACTGCTGAGCCTTTATAAAAAAACAGCGGGTAATAGAATACTATTATCAGAATAATATCATGAACATTTTTTATGCTCTAACCGGGAATCGAATCTACGAACGCAGGATTTTTGTCGATTACTCAACCAAGTAAACCATTAATATCAATATTAATATTATAAATGTAAAATAAACGTAAAGAAAAATATGCGATATGGGGGTTGAAGATCAACTGTAGAAAGACAGAGTACTTGGCAGCCGGGAAACCTCAGCAAGACTTGGAGCTGGATGGGGAAAATATTAGATGTGTAGAACAATGCAAGTACCTCGGATCAATATTCACAAAGGAAGGCACATCTGTAACAAATATTAGTTGTAGGATTGCCCAAGGTAGAAAAGTAATAAGATGCTTGATTCCCTGTTTTGGTCGCTGAAAATCCAGATTGACTCAAAGAAAAGATTTATAATACTGTAGTAAAGCCTATTACGTTGTATAGTTGTGAGACTTGGACCCTGGATAGAAAAGTCAGGACAAATTGAGGGCTTTAGAGATGGATTGCTTCAGGCGCTCATTTCGGATCTCCCGGATGAATAGGGTTAGAAACGAGGAAGCCAGAAGGAGGATAGGTTGCAGCAGTACAATAGTAGAGGACATTGAAATAAGGCAGTTGGTGTGGTATGGCCATGTTCCAGGATGGGGGGCATAGATTGCCGAGGAGACTCTTGGAGTACTGTCCTCCAAGTCGGCGTTGAAGAGGAAGAGCGCGATGTACTTGGCTGTAAGGAATCAGGTCGACAATGGAGAAGAGGCAATTGACAGAGGAGGACTGGTGAAATCGAAATCGATGGCGTTTGATTATGCGAGAAGCGGGTCATCCCCGCCGCTCAATGTAAAGGAACCTCAATGTAAAGTAAATTAGGTAAATGTAAAGTTTATGAGTAAAATTTAAAAAATTAGATTTGTAACAAACAAAATCGAACAAAAAAAAATTTAATTTTTCTAAACCAATTTAAGTTTATGCACAAAACTTATGTTCTATAAAGTTATTGCAGCTCCAATTATTCTGTAAAGAAGTGACGCATGGCCAACAACAAAAACCCAATAGCAGATAATCCAGAAGGCAGAGATAAGATTTCTACGACGGACTAAGGCTTGCACTCGCTTGGACAGAATAAGGAATGAGGAAATAAGGTTAGAATTCGGTATTTAAACTAAAACGAAAAGATAAAGGATTATCACCAAAGTTGGAGCCAGCCCATGAGAAGCATGTCAGATCACAGGATACCTAAGCAGGCGCACTGGTATGCTACAGAAGAGATTAGGGAAATCGGTAGACCTAGGAAAAGATGGAGATAGATGATATAGTGTGAACGTTAAGAACACCTGCGGTCTAATTCCTGTTTGAAAAAAAAGAAATCGGGCGTAATTGAAAGTCACCTGTCAATCACAGCGCGCTGAAGTGGAAATGGAAAATGGAACTTCCCAGAAAAAATTGTTAAACCAATTACACATTGGAGGATCTAACAACGGCATTAAGATCAAATGCTTTGCTTTTGTTGACGACCGGAAATTGTTTTTTAGAACACACAGAAACAGCAATAGAACGGATCAACATGTTAGGCCTAAAAGTACAGCCAGAAAACCAGGACTACAGATTTCCTTTTGTCATAAGATTTAAGTTTATTGTAGTTACTATTAAATAAAATCTATTATTATTAATATCCATACATTGCCCATAACAGATAGATGGAGGGTTAATTATTTGCACGCTATGTGCTAGTTTCAGGGCTACAAAAAATAGTTATGTTTCTTATCACATGGTCAGCCAATTATATGACTGAAGCATTTAAGACCAGGAGAGGTAGAGGTGTAAAAGACCCTAGTCAGAGTTATAGCCTATGAGAGTAATGAATTTCATCATTATACAGCCAGATCCTGTGAATGAAGTGAAGGTGTCATTTTTAGGGTGAAAAGTAGATGCTTTTCGGAAGGCTTGGCATGCTGATAAGAAAATGCTACTTTTCCACTCGGTGAGGAAACCACCTCACTTCTCATTTTACTTAGAAAAACCTCTAAAGGTTCAAACCAGCGTTTCGGCTGAT
This sequence comes from Catonia carolina, assembly GCA_035578175.1. Classification (NCBI taxonomy): domain Eukaryota; kingdom Metazoa; phylum Arthropoda; class Insecta; order Hemiptera; family Achilidae; genus Catonia; species Catonia carolina. The sequence continues at coordinate 24,057,415 of JAQMRL010000008.1, forward strand.
GACCTTAACAACATTATTATACAACAAACATCAAAACATGCCCGCGTTACTAGAAGATGCAATACGGAAAAATTTGAAAAGTTGATAGCTTTTACTACTTAGGAGAGAAAATACAAATTAAAGACTTACGAGAAGAAAAGGAATAACAATAGACGAGGAAACATTCCCGTGCACTCCGACGACGGTATATACATTTCTACTGCATCAAACATGTGTGCAATGCTTATTTTATTCAGTTAGACAACTGCCGTTCCGATTTTTGGATAATATGATCGAATTATACGATCAAAATCCCAAATTCCAACGTGATCACAACAAGCGGCGACCGCTGTTATAATAATTAACGAAACTATTTACAGCACAAAATAATTATGTTACTTGAACTGCTTTGGCTGGATCTTTAATCTGGAATTTTTGTTACATGCCTACGAACTAACTCCTCCCTCAAAACATAGATAATTTTACAGAAATAAACCAAGTAAAATTCTAATAATCACGAAAACGTTCGCTGATTTATTATTTCATTAAAGTTTAATGCTTCCGGGGTTATTTTATTCTATAAGCCAAATGATGTTTGTTAAATTAAGTACGATGATAGAAAAACAGTGGAGAGGAGGCGGTAACTGAGGAGTTTATATCAGCACCGGTGAATCTGATAATTATAAAGGAAAACAGTCTTTTTAATTGGGATGTTGGAAAACTGGACATATTTGAATATTCAGTAGTTGTGTTATGCGACCGTATAATGCAGCAGGCCTTGCTTTAATATTAAATACCTTAAGGCGAATTGAATAAATGTATTTATTTTAGTTACTAAATTATTGCGTATAGATTTCATGTTATTCAATAAATTTTTATTTAGTACATTGTCAATACTTTTAAATTTCACTTAAGTTTTTTCGGTTGAACTTACTCCTTCATCAGCAATAACTCAAAGAAATTAGATATACAATGCAATTATCTTAATCGTACACTAATAAACTAATAAAAATCTATAATTCAAATATCAAAATTTCCTACCTCACTCCTTGTTTTACTTAGTAAAGTCTCTAAAGATTCAAACCAGCCTTCGGCTCATGAAGTAAACAACAACACTGACAATATACGAGCTCAAATCGTTTCTCTCTGTTAGTTTTCGCAACAGACCTTCGTTGCCAAACTGTTGGATGGCTTCAACGTTGTTATGGCGGTGGAGTCATTCCTCATGCTTTACCGCCAGTGAATTTTTTTGGAGATAAATCCATTCCTAAGCCACGTACAGGTGCCCCCTTTGTCCCCCCCCTTGTTACCGCTCCTGATTATAAGTAAAACATAATAATTCTGAATGAAGTAAATAAAATTTGTAGAACTTTATAATATTTAAAAATAATATCTAACTCATAAACAAATATGGCAGTGAACTGAAGCATATACGAGATATTACAACGTAAAAAAAAGAAATACATTTCTAAAACTAAAACTGAACCAGATAAAGTATTGTTTGAGAACCCCTTGCACGACACATTAAGATAATAATATCGTAACTGAACTTTGAAAATTATAAATTATTTGATACAAAAACGTTTAAACCGAGGAAAAATGGATAAATTAACTTTTAAAAATTTTAAAACTGGTTTCAGTTACGGTTTTAAAATTCTACGTTTAATCTATAACGATTTCAATTAAAACTTGAATGATTTAACTCAGACTCTACTTACAAAGGTTACACTGACAATACACATTTAAAAAAATTAACAAAAAGTTAAATAAAATAAAGATCAAAGAAAGACTTTGATGTTGTTAGGTTTAGAATGTTTTTATTTTTACAAAAGTTACATAGGTATTTAGATGATCAAGTAGAGAAGTTATTCCAAAACATTCGTTTAATTTCAGATGATTAGTGAGCCAGAAAGTTCTACTACTACAAATATTTACTAAGGTTGATTTTCTAATTAAATGTAGATAACGTTTAACGTTAGATCAATCTACTTATTAAAAGTATTCCTAAAGAAAAGTTTCAGCGTTCGTTCGACACAGATGAGTTTACTTAAGGTACACAGATCTCTAGGGAATTTTGAAACGGTAAAGTAGGTTATAATTATAATACCGTAGGTACACAGATGTTAACGATCTATTTCATCTTCCAAACCAAGCCCCTTTAATTTACCTACCAAGAAAATCAACTAAACTGTTTATCCAGGTTAGAATACACTATTTCATTTCAAAACGATGTTATCATTAAGAAAACTTAAATACTAAATTATAGTGTACATAAAATCAATTGGTGGTATATATTTATGTTATTTTGAATTACTGAACAAATTTTTGCTCTTTAATTACATGGTCATCAAAAAAACATACAAAGTATTTAAATATAATAACATACTACAGATTAAATATACATAAACCTAGACAAAAGAATTAAGAATTTAGAATTATAAAAGACTGAAAAACCAACACAAGCAAGAAACAGTTAACAGAACGAGGTAGAATTATTTATCGTTTAAAACCATTTTAGACAACGTAATGTAGTAAGTTAACAAATTTCTGGAAGTTCTTTTTGCAACACGAACTCTAAATATTCTTTCACTATAGGCTTTAGTCCTTCCGAACATTTGTTGTTCTATTTTTATTCTTCGTAGAAACTACTGTCAAGTCAGTAATCAATAAAGCACTACCCCGCTACAACGAGGTTCTATATACCGCGGATACGGATAAAACATGGATTTATAACCTGTCCCCCAAAAAATACAGTGTCGAAATAGAATAGGATACTACTACTACTTCTGCACTGGATATAAACCGACCATATTTCCTTTCAAATAGTCAACAATGCGATTCACAAAGAATTTGTGCCTCGTGTCAAAAATTATTTACGAGTTCAAAAATTGGAAGAAAAAGCTTTATTACTTCTTGACAATTGGCCTGCTCACCCGTCAGCTGACATGCTGAAATCTAAAGATGGAAAAATATATGCAATGTTTTTACCCAAGAACACAACATCTTTGATCCAACCATTAAACCGAGGAATTATTCGGGCATTCAAAGCTTATTACCGACGAAAGGTTCTAACCGCTATCGTTAACTCAAAATTTCATGACAGAATTTTTTAAAACTGTGTCATTAAAAAGTTTCGTATTACAACACTGGGACAGCATGGAGTAATGTAGGTCTAAGGTCTACCACAAATAAAAACTTTTGTCGATATTGTCACAGAGTAACAAAAAAGACACTGAAACAGGAAATGTTAATATTTTCGCCTACGAACACGCTTTGGAACTGTCAAATTCAACCGAGAAAGAATTGCGTGCAAATAAGTCTCAGTGAGTGGGTTCAAGAAGACATTCAAACACCCGTTCCCCATTTCATAACCGACGAAGATATTGTAAACTTCGTTCTACAACCTATCGAAAATTTGTCGAAGGAAGAAAAGGAAGGTGTTGCTGAGATCGTTTTTACGTAGAGGTCTACACCTTCAATAAAAGACGTTGTAGAAAATATAAATAGTGTAATGACATGGACGGAGGAACAAAGTGACTTTGATGATCATCATTTATTGCATTGACAAAGTGTACAATCATATATTATAAAGAAGAAAGATACAACTGCTAAACAAAAAAAAAACAATAACTTCTTTTCTTTTAAAAAATAATTTACATTTAAAGAAAAAAACATCGTACCTTCCACATTTAACTTGTTTCTATGTACGTACACATAATACTATTTGGTTTTTGTTATTAAACCATTATTGCTGAATTTCTGCCTATTTTATATTAATCCCTGTTGTGATTGACGGTAATTCTCGAAATAACGCGGTTAGCCTATAACGCGGGGGTCAAGTACGGCCCCGACACCCGCGTTATAGCGAAGGCATAATGTAGCCTACTTTGAATTTCGTTTTATATTTTCTCAGTTTTTCAAATTTTTCAATATTCCTTATGGCTTCTTTAAAACACTAATCCGACAACTTAGGTCTATAGTTAGGTGAATTAGAATGTTGTTATGTCAACCGTTAGTGATCGATTCAATACAGGTGTACGTTGCATAGAAATTTCGTTTTCTAAATGTTTTCATTAATAGTTCGTTTTCTTATACAGTTCTTATTTTCATTGTACCGTATACGAGGGGGCCCAAAAATAACCAGATTGAAAGCGCGCTGCCATTCGTAGACGTAGTAGAGAGTCCTTCCGTTACATGGGGTTAGTAGAGACCTTTAACAAACAACTGCCCAGACGGCGCCACTTTGTAGGTTTAAGTTTCATCGTAGTGTTGTTTTTCTCGTACTGTTGTCATTTTCCGCCTGCGACGTCATTAAACGTCAAGTCAATCCTTTACTGGCTTGACGCTTGCTGAGTTTCAGGGTCATATCCGTAACAACAACTCTCATCACCTGTAATGACTTTGGTCAAAAAGTTTGGATCACTTTCAATCTCGTTTTTAAGTCCTGACTCAAATTCAATCGAATGTTTTGTTAATTCTGTTTGAGAAGGTGATGACCAAATTAAGCGGCAACACATCTCATTTGCAAATCCCCGGTCAAAATATGCTGGTACGAGCCCCAACTCACGCCTGTTTCTTCATAAATTTCGCCAATCATGAAACGACGATCATAGTTGATTTTTTAGCGGATTTTTTCAAGTTTTCATCGTTTCAGGATGTTGAAGGGCCCCCAGAACGAACATGGCCTTTAACACTCATTTCACCAAGTTTCAAACGCCCAAACCATTAAAAAACTTGTGTGCGGCTCATAGCACCCTCCTTGAAAGCCTGTTGTAAGATTTAGTAAGCTCCGTTGTCGATTTTTCAAGCAGGAAACAAAATTTCAAACACACTCTTTGTTCTTTTAAATCTATCTTAACGACGTCGCAGACGGAACACGACGACAGTAAAAGAAACACAACAATATGATCAAACGTTAACCTATAAACTGACGTCATCTGGGCAGTTGTATGTTGAAGTTCTCTACTAGCTCCATCTAGCCGGAGAACTTTCTACTACGTCTACGAATGCAGCGCACTCTCAGTCCATTTTTTTTTTTGGGTCCCCCCTCCTATCATCCGTCTATTAGCTCCGTCACTGTCTCATAAAAGATAGAATACCGGGTGTCCATTAAGTCCGGAAACGGCTGAATTATAGAAAAGTGAGCGTGACTAGGTGACCAGAATGACTTTAATTGCTTGTTGCACCAAAAAAACTATTCTGGGTGATATTTGAAATTTTTGTCCGCCATCTTGGATCCGCCATATTGGATTTAACTTTCTTAATTTAAATAGGATGATGGTCATATGATACATGATTTCAATCTAAAATTTAAAAATAAATTCAATGGCGAAAACCGGAAATCGATATCTTTTTTCGTTTTTGAGATATTACCATTCAACTATCCAGATCGGGGCAGAACGGCCATTCCTTCCTCCTCCGTCTTTGAGCCTACATAGACAATTTAGGTAGCATGTGAACGACTACACATAAGATTATTGAAAATAATAAGTTTTTTAATATCTCCACTTGTTCATAAATAGGAAATTATTGTCATTAAGAAATGCGGAAAAACAATTTAACGGCTGATTTATTGCATTATAAAACTACAGTATTTAATTTTTTACCAGTTAATACTTATTGTTATTTTTGTAAATGTTAGTGTTTATAAGGAACTAATTGTGAAAATGAATTGCATAATTGAAAATAAAATTACCGACTGTTTCTTGACTCAGAGTAGTTGTTCAAAGTGGAACCTCCTCCTACTTATTGACAATATGATGTACGTGCGTAAAAAATAGTTACAGCATTACGAGTGAATTCCCTAGGGAAATTTGACAGGTCAATTGTATGGAGACATGCTTCGAAATCATATTACTCCAGTTATAAGAAATTATTTCGGGCAAGATGTTAACAACTGCTGGTTTCAACAGGATGGAGCCCTGCCCATTTTTCTCTTTAAGTTCGTGTTCTGTTGAACGATATTTTCCCAGAAAGATGGATTGGTAGGAGAGGAGCAATTGAATGGCCTCCGAGATCACCTGATTTGAGTCCATTAGACTATTTCTTTTGGGGATACGTAAAAAACAAAGTTTACAGAAGGAAACCTAACAGTCTGCATTAACTCAAACAAAGAATTCTAAATGAATCGGCTGGTATCCTAAGGGAATTCATTCGTAATGCTCTAACTATTTTTTACGCACGTACATCATATTGTCAATAAGTAGGAGGAGGTTCCACTTTGAACAACTACTCTGAGTCAAGAAACAGTCGGTAATTTTATTTTCAATTATGCAATTCATTTTCACAATTAGTTCCTTATAAACACTAACATTTACAAAAATAACAATAAGTATTAACTGGTAAAAAATTAAATACTGTAGTTTTATAATGCAATAAATTGTTTTTCCGCATTTCTTAATGACAATAATTTCCTATTTATGAACAAGTGGAGATATTAAAAAACTTATTACTTTCAATAATCTTATGTGTAGTCGTTCACATGCTACCTAAATTGTCTATGTAGGCTCAAAGACGGAGGAGGGAGGAATGGCCGTTCTGCCCCGATCTGGATAGTTGAATGGTAATATCTCAAAAATGAAAAAAGATATCGATTTCCGGTTTTCGCCATAGAATTTATTTTTAAATTTTAGATTGAAATCATGTATCATATGACCATCATCCTATTTAAATTAAGAAAGTTAAATCCAATATGGTGGATCCAAGATGGCGGACAAAAATTTCAAATATCACCCAGAATAGTTTTTTTGGTGCAACAAGCAATTAAAGTCATTCTGGTCACCTAGTCACGCTCAGTTTTCTATAATTCAGCCGTTTCCAGACTTAATGGACACCCGGTATATCTTCAAGAGTATTACTAATACGCTTGCTGTAAGAAATACCATGCCCTTGTAACACGCTGTTATACCGTGCGTTCGGAAAGTCGCTGTGCACTGGAATTGTGACTATGGATTAATGAAAATATGTATAAAGAAATGACTAAGCATTTTGGAAAAAAATTTATTCAATACCTTAATTACATTGTTAAACCGTGATTACATTGTTTATATAAGGTGTTCGAAATGACCTCCATTGGCATCAATACAGCATTGCACTCGTTTCATTTTGTTTGCAAACACCTTTCGCAACTGTATAAAACGTTATGCAACGTGTTTGGTGAACGAATAATTTCAAAGAATTTGTGGCCTGCAAGATCTCCTGATCTGACTCCCCCCGATTTCTTTTTATGGGGTGCGGCGAAACAAACTGTGTATCGGAACAGACCACACACGATTGACGAACTTAAAGCCGCAATAACGGCATACATTCAAGGAATCACTGTTCTTCAGTTGCGAAAGGTGTTTGCAAACAAAATGAAACGAGTGCAATGCTGTATTGATGCCAATGTAGGTCATTTCGAACACCTTCTATAAACAATGTAATCACGATTTAACAATGTAATTAAGGTATTGAATAAATTTTTTTCCAAAATGCTTAGTCATTTCTTTATACATATTTTCATAAATCCATAGTCACAATTCCAGTGCACAGCGACTTTCCGAACGCACGGTATAATACGCATTACAGAATAGTACACAAAAATATGTTACTTCATATAGTATAGATGGGCATATTTATAATCTACAATCTAGAATAGTTGAATGAAACAATGTAAGTGAGAAGTATTATGAAGATCGAGAACCGGCATCTATTGCTAGTTAAGCAACTTGATTATAATACGTGTAGATTCAACTTAACGCCACACACGAGACGTTATCTTTCATAATATTAATGTTAGCCGAGGTGTAAAACGTCATCTCCAATCAAATGATTGTTGTGATAAGTGTCATATTGGTTTAAAATTCATTTGTGATGTAAAAACCTTCCTAGAATATTGTTTACTCTACCATAAATTGTAACTAAGTCTTCAAAACATTATAGTAAAAGTTATATGTAAATTTTAAACATCGTACAGTGCACATGATCGGATTTAAAACTAGGTTTAATATTAAATGTAAACACTTTTTCAAAATATTAATCATTTTTCTTATAAGGGAAAATATGGAATTAATTATGATAATTACTTTGTTACATAATCTATTTATATTTATAATATTATAGTCTGTTTAATTTTAAGTTGCAACATATTACGCAACTTTGAAAATACATCAACTTTGTTGAATATTTCTCAGGAAAAGTGTCAAAACGATGGCGCACGATTTGTGGGATAGGTTCGATATTATTTTAAATGAAAAAATCTGGTGTGAAACACTCACTCGATCTCCTTTTGCCAATGTAAATAATAAAATACATAACCATGTTTAATCATGAGTGAATGACGCAAAATGAAAAGCAACCACTATTCGAATTAAAAATAAGGACAATTACTAATTGACGCTAAAATAAGCTCAGTAGAAGAAAATGCTTGAATTAAAAGTTGCAGATTTTGTTATTTCCTATAACTTTAATTATATGGACTACACATTTGTCGTGAAATGCATACTAGGGTCGCAATATTTTTAAAAAATTGTAGGAGCCGTTTTTGAGAAAATCGCAAAAAAGTGAAAAATCGCACGAATAAAGTATTACTTCCTGATTTTGATGAAAATATCGTGTCGGGTCCCGCAGTGATACCTAACTTAACTTCTAAGTTTAAACTTTGTACACTACTGCGTTCTTGAGATATTTTGTTCACACACAGACCAATCGCTAAAAGCATGTGTTTTTTGGATTCACGGGGGCTGAAAACGTGTATATCCGGTTAAATCGTAATACATTCGACAAGAAAACAAAACTTTCCTTCCCTACATATTCATAGTTATAGGGCAAAAGAAGGTAAAAATATATTTTCACAAGTTCCCAGGACAGTAGACCTACTAGATTAATTTTTTTACAATGTGTTTTATTACTGCGCATCAAAATTTTTAATTTTTAGGGATCCCATTACATAACAAAAACAAGTAGCATAGTATAATAACAAAAAAGTACAATAGGTTTACAATAATAATTTACAATGTTTAAACGATTGTATTAGATTTTTGATATTATATTATAAGAATTGGATTTTTTTAAGATTAAAATTTAGACATTGAATGTTTAAAATTTTAGTGATTTTGTATAATGTGTGTCATTAACGCAATCTTTGTAAGTACCTGATAAATTAAATTGTCTCCGTATCATGTTCATTGTATGGCATTTTACAAGGATGCGTTCTACAGTTAATTTCGTGTAGCAGTGTCTACATTTATTAGGTTCTTATTTCGTCATGAGGTGACTGTGTATCAGTTTAGAGAGACCAATTCGTAGTTGTGAAAGTGTCTGTCTGTTACCATAATTTTTTGGTTTAAAGTCTTGAGTGTCAGTCCGTACTAAGTGTAGAGAATAATATACAATGGGAATAATTTTAATACAATATCTACACAAAATATTTTGTAAGTTATTATTACCGTTTATAAATTATCCAATCAAAACTCACAAGAAAGAAAGTAACGTAAGGAATGGAGGCGGAATTTTTCTTTTCTCAAATGAGGGACTTTAAATCCGAGCTATGGAATGCGAGACCGGTAAATTACAGACCTACTGTAATTATATACACAAGTACGCCTATAAACAGTATTATAATAAATTTTTGGATTCAGGAAAGTTTGAGGTTTTTAAAAACTACAAAACCATTAAATAAATATTGAATTTTTTGACTTCACTACTCCATCACATCCCAGAATTCTTCAAAAAGTAAAACAATAATTAATTAATACAACAATATATCTGATGACAATGTTTCTTTTATTGAAACAGTTAACACAGAATGAATCAATTTAAAAACTAATTTTTAAAAATAATAAAATAACAGTTATAAAAAGTTAGGGCACCGTACTTAATAAAGATAACTAAGAAAGAACGTACAGTAATAAAATGACAAATAATTCGACTACTGTACGTTGGACGGAATAGGATAACTGTTAATAAAATTCTATTAGTGAATCTTTAATAGAAAAGCAATTAAATATCAAATAAAAAAATAGTTAACATTAGTCATAAAAAACAGTACCGAAAGATATTAAAAGCTTACTAGGAAGACGGATGAAGAGGTTAAAATGGAATAGGGGAGAAGCTTTTAATATGATTTTATATTGTAATTCAAGATACACATTAAAGTTATCCGATTAAGGATTAATAAAAGGTTCTTTCAGATGTAAGTCGTTTATATTAAAGAGAACAAGGGCAATAAATAAGAATAGTACACTTAAAAATAAAAGGTTAAGCGATAATATTATGCAAAGAAGAGCCAGATGAAAACTGTTAAAAACGGGGAAATATTAAAAATTAAATTAAGTATGTTAGCATTAAAGAATAAGATTTGACACAAATCCTGTTGTTTGTACCCTATTTAAATTTTAACAGGTCAAAATATCTCGCTGTTGTTCATTCTTGAATTTAATAAACACAATAAAAAGAAAATTTTAATTCTCTACGAAATGGAAACAATGTAAAGGGAAATCCTTCATAACATGTAAGGTGAAAATATTAGAGAACGATAAACGAAGTAGACCAAACCAAAACGCTGATAAATTAGAAGATATGATGATTATAAGACGAGGAAAAACTTTTGGATACAGGAAGTGTATTAAAGACAAACATTTAAAAAAATAATAATTTCAACATTTGCAGTGAAAAACCACAAACAACACTAAAAATGAAACAGCTACGATTTGAAGAAACCGAAGTTTTGATAAAACTAAGTTCAGGAGTAAATTGGATGGATTGATAATTCCTGATAATTACCAAAGAAAAAGGTCAGCAAGAGAAGATAGCAAAAATTTCAGATCAGAAAATATTAAAATAATTTTGGAAAGAAAGTAGATTAAGAAAAGGTAATACACCAAAAAAAAAGAAAGGGGTTTCTAAAGAAAGTCTGAGGGAAATTCATTTATTACCAAGAAGTTCATTACGACTGAATACTTTTGTAAAAAGAAGAAAATTCGACTAATAATCTTGTCAGATTTGTTATCTGTCAAGAAGTGTTTTCGGTTCCGTTAAAAAAATTGAATACATGGCTCAAAAATTAAAAAAATTTGGTGTTACTCACATAACATTCTCTTGTCATTGTAAATAAATAAAAATATAGTCTACTCTGTTTAATCATGAGTGAATGATGCTAAATGAAAATTATTCTCTGTTCGACTTAAAAATACGGTAAATCACTAATTAACGTTAAACTCTGTCAAAAAATTCTTGAAATAACACTTGTAAAATTTTAAAATTTTTTACAGTATTTTAAATTACAAGCCTTGTAGGCTTGTAATTTTCATAGGCTCCAAATTTTCTTCATAACAGCATTCGTGGGTAGCACGACATTTCGAAAGCATCCAAAAGCCCCTAGTATAGTTACCTGCGTCACGAGTTTGCCTTTGTTTGCAACGAGGGGTAAAGGAGGAAAAGCATCAGTGCGCATGCACATACGCGTCTGCTTTAATTTCAGTACAACTAACACAACAACTTATACTATAGGCCTACCCAGAGAATATAGGCCTATAGTATATCGCGGAACGTTTTGTAGGTTAACTGTAATAATATAACTGTTTGTTACCGTAAACAGAAATGTTAGTTTCTCGAAAACATGGGCAGACTATTCACAGTGCTGAACGAAATCTAATATTCAGTGTAATAAAATGCTGTGAAGTTGAAGCTAAACAAAAATGCCTTTCCCTGCCTCTTAACAAAAGCCATGAGCGAGTGGCTAACTACTGTGATGTTTCTCTTTTCACAATTCGAAAAATAAAGAACGAAATTAAAGACGTGAAGAAGCTATTCTTCAACAGTTTTGTCGATACCTGGTAAAAAAAGGAAGCGGTTAAATAGATACTAGTGAAACTGATAGTAAAGACGCCGGTGACAGTGATAGTAAAGAAGGCGATTCATTCGTTGAAATTTTGTTCCAATAGAATAAAGTAGCTGGTAATTACAGTAAATGAAACATTTTTAGTCATGTAATTAAGCTATAGGCAATATTACAGGTCAAATTTATTTCTTATAAGGTTTCTGAAGAAAACATTTTCTCGGAATAAACTACAGCGTACAAAATGTATGTAGAAACTGCACGGTAGTGAAATGTATGAGTAGTGTCTCACTGTTAAGGTTGGCAGCACTGCAAATTTTCACTTCCTTTCCTCACAGCCCATCCACACGCAAAAATCACTCTCGTGACTTCGTTATCTATAATATCATCCGTAAAGAACCACATTACAAACCAGAAAAAAAGAAAATTTACACAGTACACAAACTACTTAAAAAATTAAAATATGAAGTCAAGACTTTTTTTATCGTTTGGGGTCATTTTAGACCACGAAACATTACATTTTGACATTTTAAGACAAGATGTATACAATAAATTTTTATTTGAATTACAAGATATTAAAATTAAATGTTGTTTATGAAAATAATACAGGAGGGCCTCTAACTAAATAAATGAACAAGTCAAAAGTATAATGAAAAACGAATCTAACGAATGTCAAAAACAATTATAATAAAACCAACATACAAACTTATGTCTTAAGAAGAAAAAAATCCCAACATAAAAGTGTTGATGAGATAATAGGACTTTTTATAGCTTCTGGTAAAATGAATATACACCACTATATTTAGCTTGAAGCGGCCGAATATACAAAATAGGCTATAAAAGTAAACAAAAAGCAGCGGCTCCAGCTTGTAGACTATAATTATGAAACCACCAAAAAGCAAAAAGTAAATCATTACCATGATAACAGTAATAAGCAAGCATAACTTTGTATCAAGTGACAAGCTAAAGTGTAAACTTCCGTAAAAAAAGTAAAATTAAGAGTATTTTTGAAAAAAATTTAAAATACAACACAACATAGATAACAGTTATTTATTTAATCCTGTACGAAGAAGGGATAATTAACTTTTAAATTGACCGCAATTTTAATGTCAAAAAATACTAATACACAACGTACAAATTTTAAGTACAGGGCTAACGAAACTAAATCTCGCCTCTTTATCAAAAGTAATCTACATGATACGTACAACAACCTTGAAAAAATCCACAAAAATTCTCATTGTTATAAATATTAAAATACCTAATATGTAGTTGTCAAATCAAATTTACTGTTGTCAAAATATTTATTTTGGAATTTATTTATTACATAAAAACGGCTTAATATATTTTTTGTTATCAAATCTTATAAAATCAACAAAAAATTATCGACGAATTAAAAGTGAGGAATAATAAATAAATGGACTGGTTAAAAACAAAATATTTTAACAACGATTGGTTTGTTTTTTTTTTTTTATCTAAACCCATTCTCGTGATTTTTTTTAATTTAGAATTTTTGGTAGCATTTGTCACTTTTCATTTCGAAACCCTTTACAATTTTTGCTATAACTTCGATTTTTAGTTTAGTTATTTTTAGTTCGATTTTTTTTTTAGTTTTAAATATTATGCTACTAGCATCATCCCTCTTTTTAACTCTCTCTTGCCTATATGAATATATAGGAAGGAAAGTATTGGTTTCATGTCGATTTTTAGAAATTGAGTTTTCGCCGAATCTACACGTTTTTAGAGCCCCTGAACCCAAAAAAAACATATTTTTAGCGGTTGGTCTGTGAGTGTCTGTGTGTGTGTGAACAGAATATCTCAAGAACGGTTTAGGTTTTTGAGGTTAGTTTTTTTGTTTATTTCTACTGTTTTATTACTAATGTAAGGTTATATTGTTAACTATTTGCATTGGCAAGAGAAAGTTGTGTAAGTGTTTCACACCAGATTTTTTTTTAAATGCATAAACATAATTGTATGTTGCAGTAAATTCGATAATAAAATACGTACTTTTCATTAACCTTTATTTTTTCACAAAAAAGTAACTTGTGTTTGTGTTGCTGTCTTTTTGTGTTTCCTGGAAGCCAAACTTTGTTGGAATACTTCGCCTCGAAGTGCATAAGCAATAATATTTTATGAAACGGCTTATTGGTTTCCTTAGCCTACTCTATACACTTATTTAAACTTGCAGCGGCCACTTCATGGTTGATTTTATTTTCCGGTCGTTTTTCGTCATCAGAATAATTCTGCAGTCATGTTTACGATTTCGGCGTCTGATTACCGTATCAAGACATTCAAAAAATAACCGAACCATAGGTAATCATTATCGCTATACAAAAACAAACTTTACTTTGGGTAACTCGGATTACTGGGTAGTTCGGATAAACAAGCTTGTACTGCATTTTGTATTAAGAGATTCAAAAATTCAATCCAAAAAAACACTTAGGGATCTTATAAAAAATGGAGGTACGTAGTTTTATGAAGATGCATTCAGATGTTTATGTTGTATTGTCTATACACAACGAAAGACAAGTCAAAATATTAAAATTTCAATGAAATAATACCGGTGCAGAGCGAAATTTAATTGCAGTGTTCCTTTTTAATGTACACATTTTTATGATACAATCTTTATATATTCAAACAGTACATATTTATTTGGATAGTCAACTTTTTATAGCTTATTTTAAACAGGTTAAATGAGAAAAAAAGTCGGAAATCAAGCCATAAGTATAATACATAGTATTATATATATATATATATATATATATATATATAAACGCGCGCCCAGCTCAGCAGGTAGTTTATGAGTTGCAATAACGGACTTCTAAGGTCAGGAACAACTGTAGAACGGGGTGAGCTTGCTGGGTCGGTCAGAATGTTGTGTTGGCTTAACAGTTCATTTCAAAATCTAATTTAGGCAACAGCAATAATGCTTCAATGTGATAAAATCTGAACGTGTGATGCGTCGCCATTAGAGAAAGAAAAAATAAACGAATGAGAAAGAGGGGGAGAAAGAAAGAAAGACAGAAAATAGTTACGTTAAAAAACATAAATATCGGTCGAGTATGAAAACTGTATAGGAAATAATTCAGTGCGTGTTAATAAACGAGGATTTGACCTTTCTTTTCGGCAATATAACCAAACAGCCAATAGAAAATAATAATAATAATAATAATAATAATGGATAGTATAGATATGACATAAAAAAGAAACAAAATTCTTTGTATAACTACAAGTCAGTTACTCTCGAAGTACAATACTTAAACGAAAAATAACCCAGAAGAATACAAGAATCAAAAAGAAATCGAATACAGAATGATTCATGACATCCGTCCCGTAAGTATCGATCATAAACAATTTTTTAATTATTTTTTACTAAAATAAAATATAATATTAACTTAGACCTACTTAATAAATAATACTTGCATTAAAATTTACAGCCAAAATAAGATGTGCAAAGATAATGTTTTGAACTGCAACAAAAATGTTTTTTAACATTAAAATTTATTTTTATTAACGTAGAATAATAAATTGATTTGTTAATAGTGAAATGGCATGGGAAGATAACTCTTAGTGAAGATTTATTTTAATAAAAAGTATTGTTCATATAATCTGTACAGTTTGTCATTTAAATATAGTTCACAATTTGTCTATAAATGTTTAATACAATAGTTGTTTATTTTTGTACAGGGTGCCTTAATTTTTAGGAAATTGTGTATTGTATGAGGTGAAGTATGTTGAAGAAGGATAATAAATTGCGATGAATGAAAGTTTTGAATGATAATTCTAAGAAATCGAAAATAGTAGAAATGGTTGTTTATAATTTGATTTCTTCTATGGAGTTCGAGAATAACGGAGTTTTTTTAAAAGATCTTTAATTGTTCAAAGGGTCTGTATTAACTATCAGACCGCAGGTATAAAAACAGTTCGCGCTCCTTTGTAGTGCGTCAGCAGTCAACACCGGTTCTGAGTTATGCTAATTTTGTGTGCGGGTAATAATATTAGCTGTAGTATTTATAGACAAGTAATTATTTTGGTTCTTAAGAAGAGTAATCTATTGTTAATCAAATTGGTTTAAGCTTAAGTTTTATAATTGATTTAATTTATGCAATCTAGTACAGCTAGTAGGCTAAGTTAAATCATTAATATTAATTATTGATTTTGCCAATTAATAATTAAAATAAGTTGTAATTATTTATTAAACCTAGATCCCGAACGAACCTAAAATTACAGTTGCAAGATCAAACTAAATTTTGAAAACAATA
Source organism: Catonia carolina (assembly GCA_035578175.1). Lineage (NCBI taxonomy): Eukaryota > Metazoa > Arthropoda > Insecta > Hemiptera > Achilidae > Catonia > Catonia carolina. The sequence goes on from JAQMRL010000008.1 coordinate 24,073,468, forward strand.
GATGAAAATTTTAACCTTTCCATTGTAACAATGTTATCTGATAAATATACTGCTAAAAAATTAACTTATTAATTTTGTTAATTTAAAACTCCCTTACGTCATAAATGTCACCAATAATAAGTAATGTCACTACTATGGTAAATTTCACAAAAAACTAACAAATATAGGAACATACCCACCGGGTTGGTCTAGAGGTAAAGTCGTCGCCAAAATCAGCTGTTAAACAGCTGATTTTCGGAGACGAAGGTTCCTGGTTCAAATCCTAGTAAAGGTAGTTACTTTTATACGGATTTGAATGCTAGACAGTGGTTACCGGTGTACTTTGATGGTTGGGGTTCAATTAACCATACTCTCTCAGGAATGGTCGACCTGAGTCTGTACAAGACTACACCTCATTTACACGTCATACACATCATCCTCATCTCATTGGGTCATGGGGTTGCTTATTGTTCTGAATTGAACAGATTGCAATGTACACAAATCAGAGATTACAAAAAAAAATATAAAAAGATAAACACAAGCGGTCATGAAAAATGATATGCAAAACGAAAAATTTTCATTTTTTTTTAGTTTACAACAGTTTTCAATCTACAAAACAGTAGCAAGATATTAGAGAAAAATTAAATAATGAAATACATCAAAATAAATAAAATTACAAAAAGAAGGCATTTATACGAATAAATAATGATTATTTGTAAGGATTACTATAAAACGACAATTTAAGAAGACGTTTAACAAGTGAACATCAATTCACGGTGAGCTGACGTTTTGGATTAAACAAAAAAATTCCTAACGGAGTAAATCTTCATTTTATTTCTCATATAATGTAGTATTTAAATTTTTATAACTTATATGATGTATAATAACACTGTTATTACACTGGATAAATGATTCAACAACTTAAGAAATCCTTCAGATCTAACAATATAATGACTGCTACCTTATAACGCGGTGACAACTTAAGCTTTATAATAACGTGTAGGAATTAATCGTATACTTAAGAAAGAGGGTACATGGTTGCTACTGTAATATTCACTTTAAACAAATATGAATGAAATAAACGGTGTAAAACAAACACACGACTTTCTCTAGCCAATGTAAATAATGGAAAAAAATATAACCTAAGTTTCATCGTGAATAAGCACTGTAAAATTAATTACATAAACCTTATTTTAATGACGTTGTTAAGGTCATCAGGCAAAAGGCAATTAATTAATTAGCGATAGTTCATTAATTACGGTCATTATGACCGGTTCATGGTTTGAACCTCTAGAGGCTTTACTATGTAAAACTAGGAGTGATTTTATGGAAAGAAAAATTAACTGAATGTGCAAATCGTGACATGTATATGAAAGATAGTCTAGCTAGACATTGTTATTACTATGTTCAAATACAATCCCACATTTATTTTATTCATAATGTAAACGTTATATTTTTTGACTATTTTTAGTCATATTTAACGATTGCCAGTTACGATCTGCTAGTTCCAGGGCTACAAAAAATAGTTCTGTTTCTTATTACATGACCAGTTAGTTATACGACTGCAGTATTTAAGAGCAGAAGAGGTAGAGGTGAAAAGATACTATACTTTATTTCACATTCAGAATACAGTACAGCTCTTATGAGAACCTACGTATCTTGTTATCGGTCGTACGGAAAACATCAGCTCTCCACCGCCGACACCATCCGAAGGTCACGGGCAAAAATATTTTTAGTTTCGTTTACCACGCTCCAACAAGCTCATTTTAAATAAAAAATTTCTGAAAAAATACTTTCGCTTCCTAATGAATGAATCTTATTTTATTACACTGTAAATGTCATTATTATACTCAGATATTTAGATAAGAGACCGAAGGTAAATTTAAGAGAAAGAGGTATAACGTCTCTCTCTCTCTCTCTCTCTCTTCGTCACCCTCACTGTCGGGCCAGGGGAATTTTATTACCATTTCTCGACCTTTCCGATATACTAACAACTGTTATTCAAACAAGATTTAATACTATTCTTTACTTTAAAACAATTAAAAGAGACAATAAAATTGATAGACAATTCCAGTACTGTAATAATTTGTATGTACCTGATCTTTAAAACGATACAAACATTTAATATGTTTTCGTTATTACGTTATCCAATTAGGAGTTTGTAAATGAGAACGTGTTGTGGCGCGGAGTCGATATTTTTACTTAGTCCAGTAGCGCTCAAACTCCCATACGAAATACATTGCTTATGGACTTCCCGTACTGCATTCTGAACGTGAAATCAACTATAGTACAGTTATCTCCTCTGAGAGTAATGAATTTCATTGTACAGCCAGACCATGTGGTGAATGAAGTGAAGGTGTCATTTTTAAAGTGGAAAGTAGATACTTTACTAAGAGCCTGGCATGATGATAAGCATACTTTACCTCTCAGTGAAGAAAGCAATGGTAAAACTACCTCACTCCTCGTTTTACAAAGTATAAAGCCTCTAGAGCAGTGATTCTCAACTTTTTTTGCTTCGCGACCCCAAATAGAAAAAATAAATAAAATTAAATTTTCGCGAACCCCATCGACAACAATAGCCTTACTATTAATAATTGAATTTTGATTGTAATTATAAATGTAAATGTTTTTTTAATATTACAAAATTAAACTGCATTAATTTTACGTCTTTAAAAGAAATACAGACATTAAAAAAGATTAAATACAACTATTGCTATTATTTTATATTGCTGCGTTTATACTTTTATAGTAGCAACGTGTATGAACATGCATGTATGATGTGCACATAATTGAGCAATTTACAAGTTCCAATTTGATGTGTTCGTGCTCTAATTAATTACAGACATTAATAATTAATTAATTATTAGCCTAATTTATTTTCCTTACAAGTAAGTGTACACTTATTGCATATAAAATTTTTATAAGTAAGTTTATAGTAAATGATTTTTTCACATAAAATGATTAAGTGATTTTATAATTGTTTCGCGACCCCCACCCCTATAATATCACCACGACCCTTAGGTTGAGAATCACTGCTCCAGAGGTTCAAACCAGTCTTTCGACTGATTACCTAAACAACAAGTTGTTGTAACGAAAACACAAAATAAGTTTTCCATTTGCTTCAATTTTTCAAATTTCCTATCTATTTCTCTATACTACAGAAGTTACAGTTTTAAGACATATTTTACCAATTTTTCAGGTAAAATTCCATACGAAATTATAATTTGTTTCATTTAGTTAGGGTTTTTAAATATAAATATGGTCTAAAATGACCAATAGAGAAAAATTCTCAGCGAAATCTTTAACCAACCGTATAATTCGTAAACGAAAATTTGCATTTCGTCGTAAAACACCTTGTATAAATTTAGCCTAGAATTTATTTAATAACTGATATAAAAAATTTACATTATTAAATCAAAAAATTTACTTTGTGAAAAAATAAATCTACTATAAAAGCAATAAAATTTAAAATACAAATACCGTAAATACCTTTAATAAAATAAATCGATCATAAAATTTTATAGATTATTAAACCGTTCCACAAAATATTTAATAAAAATTCTAAGATAAAATCTTCGTCATTATAGATAGATTTGTAAAAAGGAAAACAGTACAGGTGATGGTTCATAAAGCATAATACTATTTCAGATCGATATCGATAAGACATCCTGAGTAACTCTAGCACGGTCACCTCCCGTGTTTCTAGAATAGATACGATCATAAAACAGAAGTGTCATGTATACCCATTCCTCGTAATGTGTAAATCTATACATTTTTTGAATTCTTTATAACAAATTAATATAATTTATTGATTTATTTTAAAAAGTTCAAAAAATTGTAATTTTCTTATAACCTACGTTAAAAAGTATATAAGACAATTTTTTAATACCAAAAAAATAAATAATAGGCCTACTCAATAAAAAAATTATATTAAAAATTGCTATTGAAAACGTATTTAGTTAAATAAGTTAGTAGAAAATCGTGCCATAAAACGATTTTTTTTTTTTTTTATTAACATGAACTTGTTTTATAGTGAATAAATTTTTATTATTTTCATGAACTGATTTAACTGAAATAATTTTATTCAAATCAATTAAAACGGTCAAACGGGTTATAAAATTACAAAGTCTGTATTTAATTGAATCAGATTTTAATCGAATATTGCACGGCCAATAGGCTATATTATTAACCAATGGAGTGCAAGATCATTTACGTGGTTTATTTTGAAAAAACCGAAATACGTACGCAAAATTGAAATAAAATTCAAGTGCCTATACCTAATAGTTTACTAACACATTTCAAGACGATTCTTCGAAATCGAGTTTTCACCGTAAATATACGTTTTCAGGCCCCTTGAACCCAAAAAATATATTTCTAGCGATTGGTCTGCTTAGTTTTGTGTATGTGTCTGTCTGTCTGTAGGTGTGTGAACAAACTTTATCAGAAATAGAATAGAATCCGAAGTTGAAACTTAGAACTTAAGTTAGGTACCACCAGCAGAGCCGATACAAAGATTTTCATCGGTCAACCGGGAGTAGTAGTTTATTCGTAAAATTTTTAACTTTTTGTGATTTTCTAAAAATCGGCTATTTTTTTTAAATCGCCTCATTTACAACATTCTTTGTGGTCCAGAAGATACGGTAAGCGCCAAGTCTGCTGAAATTCTAGGGGGCCTGTGCTCTCGCGGTAAAAATTATTTTTTAAGATGCGGCCTTAATTTAGTACGTTTTAGACAAAATGTATAAAAGGTGGCTCATGAGGTTCTCCCCCTCAACCACTTCTACAGCGTTCTACGAGTAAAAATAATTAAAAAATGTTTAATATAATAACGAAGAGAAAACGTTTCGTTATCGAGTTACATCTAGCGAAGTATTTCGGCATGACTTCTGGGAAAATATTGAAATAACGCCATACTGAACTTCTGGAAAGATAAATTAAATGGTAAAATTTGTGGTTTCTTATTTGTTATGACCTGGAAAAGCTAATAAAATAGGTTTCAGAAGTGTACCTTTAGGAGTTTTTGAGGAAATTGAGGTTAAATGCAAGAAATTGGGGCATGAAACACCGGTTTTTTTGATGTACAATAATTTTGTTAAATGGGTAATAAATACTACATAAAATCTTTAAACATACATTGTAGAGAATAAAATTCTGAGAAAATTGATGTATGTTAATTGATGCAAGTTATTTGTAGATTTAAGTAACATTATTAATTTGTACATATTCTACCGAGATCCCCAAACAGAACTTAGCGAAAAGTGTTACAATATTATTGTGAATATCGATTTGCAAAGAGAAAAAAGTCGAGTCATTACATGGTCATTAGCGACCAGAAAGCTACATAAAACAAAGGATTTCAATGCGATAAAAATTCCAAAAACTTAACCGGAGACCTTCACTTTGCAGTTCAGCAATTTAACATAAGTAAACCAATTGTGTTTTACAGAGAACCAATACAAACAAAACCGCAAATATTTTTCCTTACCTCAATAAACTTACTAGTTCAGTTTAGTAGAAAATATATATATATATATCACTTAAGGACTTAAGTATTAAATTATTTTTTTCAGAATGTTTAAAATTCCAACAACCGTTCAGTCATTAGCTAAAAGTTAATTATTTAACATATTACACAACGCAACAGTCACGCTGACCGTAAAAATTGTTTTAACAAAGATTATAAACGCCTATGATAAAATTTAATGGTTTCTGGGTTTAAAAAAATCCATTTTTAAAAGAAAAAATTCACAAAAGTAAAAATTATTTTTAAAAAAACAGGCAGACAAATTACAGTACGTTGCTATTAAAATTAAGCGTGTATTAAATAACGATAACGCAAACGTTGTTAAATTTGTAACCTCAAGAAATTTGAAAAAATAGTTGAGAAAAAAATAACAGATGCAGTAATTTTTATAAGGTGCATAAATCATAACTATGACAAACAAATATGTTCAACAGGACAAAGGTAATTGTACAAACCCTTTTTATCACCAACCGGTACGTTATACAGTGACTTATACATTGAACAAATATTGAATGTACATAATCCACATTCATATATTTATTGCAACCTTGTAGTTTACTTCATACATACATGATTTATCTTCAGTTTCATTGGTATAGTTCCACTGTAAACGGACACCAATCGAAAGAAAGGAATTCGATTAGTTGTAGAAATGAAAAGAAGAAATAGTGTAGGCGTTGGGGGCTATAGCCTGCACCAGCGATTATAAAATTCTTTATGGTTTAATTTTATTAAAAGAAAAAATGTCAAACCCAAGAGAATAATAATTTCTGTAAATAAAAAATAAAATTCTGGTACCTAGATATTCTAGCCCCAATAACTAGTAATACAATAAACGCCTATAATCTACCATAAACAATATTACAACCTATGGTCGTAAATAATTATAGTCACTTAATTTTTACTTTTTTTATAACGCATTAATTAAAATGGCACCAACAACGTAGTTATTGGTTACAACAATACAATATATAAATATAAAAACTCACAAGACATTCTCTTGCCAAAGTAGATTTTTAAGCACGTACAATTCATCTAAGTTTAGTTTGCATAAACAAATAGACGTGATGCCTCCTCTACAATATGGGCCAAGACAGGCCAATGCATTGGTCAATAATATTTGCGTAATGGCGGCGCTGGACATACCTTGGCTCCACATATTGGGCCAAACGTTGGCTCAGTATCTCGGCCAAACCTTGGACCAGCACTCAGTTGCTAACCCTACTTTTCTTTCATTAACCACTTTCGTATTAAAATGGATATCAAGAAAATCGCTGCTGCAGCTTTGTGTTTGGCTAGAGTAAATAATTGTTACTTACATATTATTGTCAAAAACATGGTTAAAAAGAAATGGAAACAAAAATTATGGTGGACTCTAACCAATCAACAATTTGTAGACGCTAAATAAAATTATTAGACGAAGGGTAATAACAAAAGAAACTAATTGGCAAAACAAAACTTATCAACTTTCAACAACTATTTATTGACAAGCAAATCAATACTAACGTTGAACAATGTGTGGACACATCACTTTTCTCCTGCGCACTTGGTTCGCGCATGTTAGCCTGCGTTGATGAGTGCTGAAAAACCGCTACCAAGGCCAACACAAGCCAATGCCTGGCCCAACATGACCAACAACTGTCCACACAGTGGCCCAGCACGATTGGGCCACAGCCAACATGACCCACAGTGCAGAGGACCCATGAAATAGTCCATTTTCGGTGATATCATGGCTAGTAGTACGATAGAGGGAACATTTGATTGGCTATTCCTCCTACCAGGCCCCATTGACCCTTCACGGCGAGCCAGCAATCGATCCCCAACCAGCGCGACAAGTGAGCTTTATAAAATTAGATGACCCAACTGTCTATCATTTCACCGCTAGCAGTACGGTGGAGGAAGATATTAGGTTGGTTACTGTAGGTCTATAACTCGATGGCCTGCCGCAGAGAGGAGCAGAATCGGCCCGCTACTAGCCTTCTCAATAACACTTCATTATGTACCAAATCCAGTGTACTAGTTAGTAGTAGTACATAATGTAATGTTATTGAGAAGGCTAGTAGCGGGCCGATTCTGCTCCTCTCTGCGGCACGCCATCAAGTTATAGACAGACAGTACTCCACCCACCAAGCCACAATGTGCCTTCCCACTGGGACACCAATCTATCCCCACCCTGCAGAAAAACTGAGCTACGTTAGCTGTGATGATTTATACCAACATTTATATTCAATCATAGGAAAACAATGTAACATGAAAATAACCCTCTGTATAACTTAAAAATATGAAAAATCACTAATTACGCGCTAAACAAAGAAAACATTTAGAAAAAATTGCCATCAGCCATGAGATGCGTCATCCATGAAAAGGATTTTTCATCTATTACCATTCTCATCGTCTGCATTACCAGTAATTAATTGCAAAACAGCCGGTCGTAAAAAAGTAAAATAAAATAATCTCCACGTCTCACTTGAAGTTGAACAAGTTATAGCTTACTAATGTGTACCGGCCAATTGTAGCTAATCATTAAAATGACAAAGAATTATAATTAATATTATTGTATAAAACAGAGTGATTTTTATATTATATTGTAACAACATCGAAGGAAAGGATCGTTCGCGAAGGTTCTAGTGTTTTCATGAAATGATGCAGAGTGGATAATAGAGTAAGAAAGGAATAATAGAACAAGGGGAACAATAGCACGATGGTAACAATGATTGACAATCGATCAATAATGACAATAGGACTGCGCACTATTGTATAGGATAAAAGGTCGGGTATTGTGGAACTGTTATGAAAGGGACCCGTAACAACTTTTATTCTATTAAGACCTATTGTTGACTTGTTTACAACGGATTTTTCTAGCACCCATTAATAAAGAGTTTTTTTGTACTTTATTGTTTGCATGATTTCTCTACTTTTTGCTAGAGTGATCTTTATAAATGGGTATATAAGAGGACCCCCGTGCGTCAGATCAGTATTCGTGTGATCTTTGTCGAGCGATTATCGGGGTGCGTATTTACAGGTTACGTATCCGAGTATTGTAGTGATTCAAGATTGTTATACTGCCTTTGTTGTGTGCGTATTGTGTAAAGTCTTTGTGTAAGTGTATTAAGATCAGTTTTGTGTATTCAGTTCCATTTTATATGTGTAATCTTATAAAAGTGATTGTAAGTAGTGCTAAGTAAGTTATTAAGTTATTTATTGTTTATCATTTATTTTAAGTAAATTATTAAGTTATTTATTGTAATAAGTCATTTTAATTAGTTTATTATTTATTTTGTAATCTTTTAGTGTAATAAATATTTGTAATTGTAAACTCTAGTGTATTAATTATTTAATAACCTAGATCCCGAAACGGACCTTAGCAATAAGTGTCACAATATTGATGTTGTATAATAAGTCAACATTATCAGATACAAGAGTATTCTTTACTGTAATGTAAATAATGCATAAACAAATATAAATATATACAACCATATTTGTCATAAATGTTCTTAATCCAGATTAAAGTTAAGAATAACATTCCTTTTAAATATATTATACGGCCCTATATATAGGTAACATTACTACCAACTGTTGCATTACTGAACTATTATATTATATTTTTACACAAAAGCTATTTGAAAGTTAAAACCTAGTGACCCAATTACATGATTTACAAAAAAAGAAACAACAATAAATATTATATAATAGTTTTTTGTAGTGGTAATAGTTAATGGGTGGTTGTTTGTTTGAAGGACATGCGAATGTCCTTCATTTTTAGATAAATTACTTCATTTTTACTAAATGAGATTTAAAATGACATTTTTATGGAAAGGAAAATAAACTAAATGTGCAAATCGTGAGATGTATAATGAAAGATAGCCTAGTTAGACATTGATATTATATTGAAATAACAATCCTACATTTGTTTTATTCATAATGTAAAAGTTCTATTTTTGTTGAACTATTTTTAGTCATATTATACACGATTAAAATTCTTCAAACGGATTTTCAATTTTGTTTTTAATCTTCGCTATGTACAGATTATTGATGAGGAAGGCTACGTTATACAAAATAAAAACGATTGAAAGCATACAATACGACGAATCCTGCTAAAGGGGTAGATTTTAATTTGCCAAATTTTTACCGACAGAAGCACTTCCCATTTACCATATTCCGTTCATCCGGACTAATCGTAAGCGTTACAGTAATATGTCACAACACTTTTCTTGTAGTCAAGTAAAATGTCCATAAGGCTACGGTTTCCTAAACGCGTATTGATGCGCTACGCTCGCATATCTAAGACACAGCTACAGTATGTCCAATTTATTTGGGCAGTATTGTTTAAATAGGGAACGTATGAAATGGTTAGAGGGATTTATTTTATTATTAAACTGCATTCGTTATCGCTACAGGGATTTTTTCATAATTTTGTAAATTACCATATCAGCTGTTTAAAGTAGTAATCGATTTAATTATACCGCGTATTACGAGAATTTGGAGTTATCGTTGTAAAATATAGTTTAAATCGTTCTAAAAACTTCATTTTTAAGTAATTATTAATAATATTAAATACTTCAAGCGGAATAAATAATTTTTATTTATTTATTTAACGTCGCATCAACTGCAACGACCATTAGCGACGACGTTGGGGTGTAAATGATTACAATGGAGGATGAAATGATTTTTGTAATGTATGAAAATATGCCGTGCCTGAGTGGGACTCAAACCCAGGACCGCATGATGAGAGGCGAGCACGTTACCAACTACGGCAATGCGGCCGGCGTAAAATAAAATTTTAATAAATTTTTATTAACACTTTTTATGTAACATTATAATATGAATTACAACAATAGAACTAAATTAAAACAATTACAAAAATAGTAATGGGGAATTTTTTAATTTCAAACACGGAAATTGTTGTTTAAAAACTCTAAAATATCTCTCAGGGGAAAAGTTATCTACTACCTTTATAATCTAAAACAACTAACTCTTTATATGGAAATAGCATGCATCTGGTGTTCTGAACACGTTTAGATCTGAGCGCATCTAAACCGTGCGTAGTAATTTCTGCGTCTTAGATCGATTGCTTTCAGAGTAGTCATAACTGAGTTGCACTGGGATAACTATGAAAACGAAACCGAATGAGGTTAGAAAATCGGGAAAAGTGTTTTTTTCTAACTATGAAGACGAAGAACTGGTGGAAATGATGCCTAATTTCGAAATACTGTGAATGTTCAACCAACTGAACCATAAAAGCACGATGAAAAAGAACCAAATAAGGAAGAAAATAGAAATTTTGATCAATAAAATCAAGTGGGAACCTATAATCAAATATTAGTCATCATCCAACATCAACATTGCAGCCAATAACTTCTTACGATCAATCATAGTTGCTTCAAAATAAAACCGCAGTATTTATCATGCAGCATAGGAAACCGCTGCACGCTGCTGCGACATAGAACTCACCAAATGTCACTGCGTATCTAGGACACAGCATACCTACCTACGCATCTAAGAAATCATAGCGTAATGAAGATGCGTTTTGAAACAACATCAAAGTTATTTTCTAGGTAGACTGTATTGACTAGAACTAACTTTAGGTTTAAAACTAACTTTAGGCTGAATTAATAGATAATATAACGATCCAATCTTAATAATAATTATTAATAATACTAGCATAGTGGACCCGTGCGAAAAAATTCACACAATGTTTTTAGGTTTCAAACCCCTATCATTAAATAAATGATTTAAGTTAACAACAAACTTAACCATTCTTAGAAAAACAGTGAGTAGCGACTAAAGCACAGTAGTACAAAATTTTTGTCCTAAAAAGAACGGTTTTAAATAACACAATATCTAATACCGACTAAGTGTGTTGTAAGAAGAGAAGAGAGATAACATATATCCTGTACACATATGGAATATGGCTATGAAGGGGTAAATGTGGAAGATCCGCAATACATTACGCTGTATTACCGCTACGTTGTAACCGAAATTTAATACTTTTTATTTCGTAAAATGAAGTTTATATTACCATGAATTTCAAGTTTACAACTTTTGGGCAAATCAGGAAATAATACTCTTTAAAACCACGTAAAAATTATAAAAATCCGTTCAAGAGAACTCTGTATTTAGGAGTTAATAGAATTCCCATTTTAAATAAATTGAAAGCGATTTTGCGTTTTAAATATAAGAATAAAATAAGGTAACACATAAAATAGAGTTGAAATTACAAGTGAACAATAAACAATGTTAAAGAAATTAATAATTTTATAATTGGTTTTCAATAATTAAGTAGTATCGAGTGTAAGGAACCTTACTAACTACCATCAGCTTAACTTTTTAGTGGATTAATTTTAAAATCAAGATCCTTTCCCTCTAAAAAAAGTCTAACTGGAATATTAAGAATATAGACACAAAGCTACGTTAATTTATATGATAAACATTACTAAGTTTAAAACAATGTAACTCACCTAATTGAGTGAACTAAGTACAGGAAATTATAAAATTCTTACCTGAAAACAAAAAAGCATAAATTATTATAAAAACAAAACTACTACAAATAAGCACAATAAATTTAAAATTATTTATTTATTCGGCTGTTACCCCTTTTTGGAAAATAAGATATAACTTTTATTACATATGTTGTTGTTTAGGTCATTAGCTGAAAGGCTATTTTGAACCTCTAGACGTTTTACTGAGTAAAACGAGGAGTGAGGTGGTGTATACTTGCCTTCTTCACCAAGTGGAAAAGTATGCTTATCAGCATGCCAGGCCCTCTGAAAAATACCTACCACCCTACAAATGACACCTTCACTTCATTCACCACAGGGTCTGGGTGTATGAAATTCATTACTCTCAGAGGTGATAACTCTGACTAGTGTCTTTTACACCTCTACCTCTTCTGCTCTTAAATGTTTCATCGTATAAATGGCTGACCATGTGATAAGAAACAGAACTATTTTTGTAGCCCTGGAACTGGCAGAACGAGTGCAAATAACTTAACACTCCACCTGCATGTTGTAGGCATCACTAGTATAATACATATATGTAAACTCTAAAGTTTACTTACACAGTGATTTTTAGTCCTTTTACCCAACACTGTTAATGTCTGGTAATTTTTTTCTAAGAAAAGGGAAATTTTTTTGCGACACGAAGTTGGTAGCCCTACTCGACCGGCATAGACACGGCAGTGTGAATTGATTATCCTTGAGCTGTGTAAAATTTTGTGCCATTTCCGGTCGTGTTACGAATAGAATGTCTTCTACACTAGAACAATCGCTTGTTTAAATCTGGAGGCTGAAGCTCTTGGACTAATCGTACACGATACCTATACAATTACACTTTTTAGCAGCTTTCTGAACATTCGAATATGACAAACCGACTTGCTAGGAAAGTTTTCGTAAACTTTTTCCGTGGAGAATTGAGCAATCTTATTTTCACATTCTCTAAAATGTCATCTGTCAAGAGAGTTGGTCGACCAGTACGTTTTCTGTCACAAACACTACGTGTCAATTGAAATCGGTTTGTTAGCCTAGAAATTGACATATTTTATGGTGGAGGACCACCTTTCTTTAAATCCCTAATGTGTGTACGTTTCAATCTGTTCAATCCAGAACAACAAGCAACACCATGACCCAATGATATGAGGATGATATGCATGACGTGTAAATGAGGTGTAGTCTTGTACAGACTCACGCCGACCATTCCTGAGAGAGTATTGATTAATTGAACCCCAAACATCAAAGTACATTGTTAACCACTGTCTAGCATTACATCCATATAAAAGTAACTACCTTTACTAGGATTTGAACGAGCAACCTTCGTCTCTGAAACTCAGCTGTTAAACAGCTGATTTTGGCGACGACTTTACCTCTAGACCAACCCGGTGGGTCACAAACAAATTTAATTTGAAATGATTTTTTACTCACTTGCGCTGTACAACAGTATAAAACTATTCTTATTATTATTATTCAGGTGTCCTATCCCCTGAGAACATTGGCCGTCATCAAGGCCAGTTAAATTTTGTCGACTTCACCATCGTAAACTAATTACACCATATTTTTTCCGCAGAAGATGTCTGTTAAATGTTTGGGAATAAAAATTGTCTGCCTTCTTCATTAAAGATTGAAAAAACTGTTGTATATCTTCAACGAGGTTAGCGTAGTCATTGATCTTAAAATTTTAAAACTCGTGTATCTTTCGACTGTTCTGTCAATATTGACTTACGGAATATTGGGGTTGATCAGAACTTACCAATCTTATGTGTTGTTGTTTAGGTCATCAGCCAAAACGCTGGTTTGAACCAATAGAGATTTTATTAAGTAAAACAAAGAGTATGGTGGGTTACATTTGCCTTCCTCACTAAGTAGAAAAGTATGAATATCAGCGTGCCAGGCCCTCCAAAAAGCACCTACTTTCCACCCTGCAAATGACACCTTCGGTTCATTCACCACAGGGTCTGGTTGTACAATGATGAAATTCATTACTCTCAGAGGAAATAACTCTGACTAAAGTCTTTTACACCTCTACCTCTTCTGTTCTTAAATAGTTCAGTCATATACTTGGCTGAACATGTGATAAGAAACACAACTATTTTTTGTAGCCCTGGAACTAGTAGATGGAGTGCAATTAATTTAACACTCCACCTGCCTGTTATGGGCAAGTAAAACACTTAAATATCCTAATAAAATAATCGGTTACGTACCTATTTCAAATTTACAACAAATTAAACTCCCTTAACAAACGCTTAAACGTATTAAAACAACTAATTAATTTTTACCACAACACAAAAAGCAAAGAGAACAAGAATTGTACGAAAATGAATAAAAATCTATTTTAAAGAAAACAGTATACTATATAAAATGTGTATAATAACTAAAGAGAAAACGTAGGCCAACTATTTAATAAAATAAATAAAACTACTATTTAAAGAGAAAAAGATAAGGTAAAAGGCCATCAAAATTGATCGTGCAAAGCATTTTAAGAGACACCCGGCATGTGGCATATAAATGTGTGTACGGTGGGATTCAGAACGGGTGGAGTGTGTAGCAGCAGAGAAACAGTCAAGAGATTGGTGAAGCGAGTTTATCTTTTTAAAACTGAGGCACCTACCTATAAAACTTAGTTATCGTATCTCAGGTAAAGGAACCTAATTGCACTGGCTACTTAAAGTGCCTTTCATATCTAAAAACAAGATGTTTCATTATATTCACATTTGTGTACACAGTTAAAGGCATTTAACTAACAAATTAATAGAATTTATAATGTATTTTAATATTATTATAGTATTTTTTATCACCATTAATTCCCGGTACAACACATTTTGTTTATTAATTATTAATTAAAATGACATTTTTTATCATCAAATAAACTTACAAAAAAATTAAATGAATATTAACTCAGATACAGTGAAGAAATTCCCATAATTTTTTTGACAATCCTTTTATTGACAATCATTTCACTTTTACAAAAAAATGTGATCAGTTCTTAAATTAGTAACATTATTGTACTATATGCTACAAGAGACATTATAATACATTTGTTAGTATTATTCAACTTTTTGACAATCAGTCAAGTTGTACAAAAATTTATTCAGTTCCTAAATTTGAATTTTTATTCCACGGCTCCTGTTCTGATATTTTTCCTTTCTATCTTTTATCTTTTTTCTTTCTTTTTTAAATATACCGTAATTTATTTGTAAGTGTATACAGTAAATGCTCCATTGAAATTTTTATGTTTGTACGAGTAGCTTATGTTTAATTTTATACCATTAGGCCTATATTATTTATATAATTATATTTATTACATTTAATTATTACTTTTACAATTATAATTACATGTATAATTATATTATTATCCTATCATATCATTCATTGTAATATAGGCTATGAAGCACCATTAATGTATGTGCTACAAGCTTGTTATAATATGTTTTAAGAGAACAGTATTGGGCTTTACCTGTTGCTCTCATTTGCAATATTTTGTTAAATAAATTAATAAAAGACAGGTGGAGTGTTAAATTATTTGCACTCAATCTGTTAGTTCTAGGCCTACAAAAAAATAGTTCTGTTTCTTATCACATTGTCATCCAACTAAATGACTGAATCATTTAAGAACAGAAAAGGTAGAGATAGAGGTGAAGACACTAGTCAGAGTTATCTCCTCTGAGAATAATGATTTTCATTACAAAACCAGACTCTGAAGTAAATGAAGTGAAGGTGTCATTTCAGGGTGTAAAGTAGATATTTTTCGGAAGGCCTGGCATGCTGATAACTATATTTTCTACTCAATGAGGAAAGGAATGGAAAACCACCTCACTCCTCGTTTTACTTAGTAAAGCCTCTAGAGGTTCAAACCTGCCTTTCGGCTGATGACCTAAACAAACAACCAACAAGTTTAAAGGACGTCGGTTTATAATTTATTACAACCAGATCCAATCCTAACTTAAGTGTTACAGTATTTACGAAGCAGCCAAAAACTGCGTTAACAATTTACTTGTAGTGTTAAAAAATAATAAGTAAAAAAAACAAAGAAAAAATAACTGTAGATTTAGAATCATTTAGACTATAAGTACAGACATTTATAACCATAAATAGTCGACAATGAAACATTTAAAAAACCTACTTCTTTCACTCAATCAAGGTTATAGTAATAAAATGAAAGCCTGTCATTCTTGGAGATAATCTGTCAGTCGTTGAAATAGACGAAAGATACAGGAAGCTAAAAGATCAAGGCTAGGACTACAAGGTTAGTTATAGACAAAGCTCCACTACTGTCAATTTTTTTTTATAAAATTACAGAATTTAACTTAATCAGTAATTTGATTATAGGTTTAAGGTAATTGATAATTGAACGAATCATTTCTATGATTGAATTATTACTTGTAACTTAATACAGAAAAATTTATAGGCCTACAAATAAGTTATTTATTAATGATTTGCAATGGTAGAAATAAATTCTCGTCGTTGTATATTCCAGAAATTTATTAAAGGAAGCCGTTTTTTTTTATAGATATAACACTAAAGATTATTTTAAAATCTATTTGTAGATTTTTACATTCTTAAGTTGCAAGCAATAAATTTAAATCAAAATAGAACAATTTTGTTAACATATTTTAACTTTATGAAAGGTAATGTAAGAAATTTTATCGTAATTCAGTGGGTATGTTAGAGTTAAGTGTTTATTAAGTTTTCGGGAAATGTTTTTAGTTCGGAGTTATGAGGTTTTGAGTAGAAATAATTCATATAGTTTTTGATTTTAGTCTAAGTGACAAATTCGGCACACCAATTCCTGATGGTTATTTAAAAAACATATCCAAATTTCTCGACCCTAAACTAGACTTGAGCTTTGTCTGCCATAGATCTGCTTGACATGACCAATAGACTTCCAAAAAATGTTTCCAGGGTGCAATAGAAAAAATTGAAAATAACGTTAATTTCGCTTTAAAGAATGTTTATTAATTTACACTAAAAATTATTTGAGTAATTACTATTGTACGTACAAAATAGTTTATAAAGTAAGAAATTAATTGAATTCTAAAAACATTAATTAGTTTTATTCATATTTTCTTTTCACTTCATGGGGCGCAAAAAGGGTCCTAGACTTTAAGATTGTGGATTCTTGGGGGACCAGTACTAATATGTACAAAGAATTCGTTGTTTCTGGAAAACTTATGAAAAACGTGACAAAGATCAGATTACTCACTTCAAGGGCTTCCATGATGAACAAAAGAAAAATACCGGATGGGAGGAAGGAAGAAGAAAAGCGTACAGTTAAGGAATATTAACAGTGTGACCTGCAAAATCAGCTTCCAGAAATATTTAAAGTTACTATATACAAGTTTGAGTCGTGTAAAACCGCTCTTAAGGGAAAACATTTATAAAAATATTAAAACATAAATTATATTCTTCTCTATTCATTAGGCATTTCACTAACGCCGCAAATTTTCTCGCACAGAGCGCAAGTGTAATTTACTAATTCAATTTAGTTAGGTAGTTTTTGAAGCCTCAATAGTACTGAGTATTTTTCAATAATTTCTGTTCAACGATCTTGTGTAGGTAAGAGTTTATTGTATTTTTATTAGTTAAGTTTAATTCAGGCTTTTATTTTGGTAATAAATATAGTTTAAGTTTAATTGTAATTTAATGGTTTCTTCATAGTAAATAGTTTTATATGTTTAAGAGAAGTTTGTTTATTATTTATTATACCCAAATTCAGAAAGAACTTTGAATTAAGTGTTACAATAATAAAAATAACTTACGTAAAACCTTCGGGCCAGCCCAGTCAGTCAGCTAGTAGAAATTCGCTATTAATTAAGCAATACTAGTTGATTAACAACACAAATTGATCACTATCAATTTGGGCGGTTGTCTTACAGTACAGTTCCCGAAAACAAAAAAAAACTTAATTGAAAATAAGCCCACCGGGTTGGTCTAGAGGTACAGACATCGTCACTAGTCAATTGTTTAACAGCTGATTTTCAGACAAAGTTTCTGGTTCAAATCCTAGTAAAGGTAGCTACTTTCATATGAAATGCTAAACAGTTGTTATCGGTATACTGTGATGGTTGTTCGCTATTAATTAAGCAACACAAGTTGGTTAACAACACAAATTGATCACTATCAATTTGGGCGGTTGTCATACAGTACAGTTCCCGAAAACAAAACAAAAAGTAAAAAAATACTTAATTGAAAATAAGCCCATCGGGTTGGTCTAGAGGTACAGACGTCGTCACTAGTCAGTTGTTTAACAGCTGATTTTCAGACAAAGGTTTCTGGTTCAAACCCTAGTAAAGGTAGCTACTTTCATACGAAATGCTAAACAGTTGTTATCGGTATACTATGATGGTTGGGGTTCAATTAATTATACTGTCTCATGAATAGTCGGCCTTGAGTCAGTGCAAGACTACAATTGAATCGTACACATCATCATCATCATCTCATTGTGTCATGGGGTTGCTTATTGTTCTGACTTTAACAGATTGCAACGTACACAAATTAAGCATTAAAGAAATATTGAAAATTAGAAAGAATTGTTTTTTATTTAGCCTAATGCACTGGATACGAAATACTTCAATAAACTTACTATGAACTTGTACTATCGAACAATACAATTGAACCTAGTTTTCAGACATTGATTTCAGTGGATATTAAAAAATTCAATAATCGTATACTGCAAATAACTTTTTTTTTAATTCATTTATTTAACGTCGCATCAACTACAACGGTCATTAGCGACGACGTTGAGGTGTAACTTGTGTACAATAGAGGATGAAATGATTTTTTGTAACGTATGAAAATATGCCGTGCCTGAGTGGGATTCGAACCCACGACCGCATGATGAGAGGCGAGCACGTTACCAACTGCGCCAATGTGGCCGGCATAAATAACTTGATATGAAAGTTATGTACGATCCATTTATTTCAATTTACTACTAATAATAACAATATAAAAAGCGATTGAATACAAATACCCGTATACCGGATTGTAACACCGACTAACAAGGTGTATGTACTGGATGGAGATCAAGACGGAATGAAAATAAAAAATGTTAATGCCAGTTACAATGAAACCATGACGCTGCAGTTAACAATCAGTCAATATAAATACGTACTTACTTATATATAGAACGTGGTACAATTGTAATAGATTTAATACAGGCATTGTATGTTATTATATAGGAAGCAGTGGCGATCAAAAATTTATACGATTGTTGCCTTGTATAAACATTACCACTAATGGAGCGTAATTTAAATGAAATCAAGTGAGTAATTGTGCGCCTACAGCCTATACAGTAGATTTATTTTCATGTAACTGTGGCCACCTCCAAGAGAAGTTATACCTGTAAGACGAAAAGTTAAATTCATCGTTTTATTTTACTTTCTCTGGCGCTATATGAATATATAGGGAAGAAATATCCACAACAAATAGGTAGAGTGTTTAATTATTTGCACTCAATCTGTTAGGTGCAGGGCTAAAAAAAATGTAGTTTTGTTTCTTATTACATAATCAGCCAATTAAATGACTGAATTATTTAATAATAAAAGAGGTAGAGGTAAAAGACACTAATAGATTTATCTTCTCAGAATTCCGCCTCTAATATCTAATACATATCAAGTGATAAATTTATTATATTAGCGACGTATGCGTTCAAAAAAAACCAAATTAAAAAAAAGAAAAATTTCAAACTGTTCCATTTTCGTGTTTAAAAATTAGCTTATCGTATTTCATTGTACAGGACTACTGCACTTATATTTTATTACCTGTAAAGTTTATATTTCGTACGAAATTAAAACAAGATGTAAATTACAAATACATTACAATTCTATTTATACTTTATTTATATTAATAATAAATTATCCAACTGCAGTAAATAAATACAATAAAATAAAAAGTACAGTACCTAAATAAAAAAGTGCAATGAATAAAATACTTTTTATTTAATCTAACACGAAAAAACAGTGTACTTCTTGTATACTAGGCGGCGCACAGCTGTGCACATGGATCCTGCGCTATTAACCAACCTGAAAATATCTACTACTGTTTTCTAGCCATGTTTTTACGGTAAATAATTTCGCTTCATGCAAAATTTGATAGATTTATTTTAATACATAAGAAATTTTAATAATACGAAGTTGTACTTCGTTTTTCACGGAAAAATTTTAATGAATTAACTTAATAAAATTATTTTTTTTATTTTCTTTTGGTATTTATTAATTTATAAATGGTAGCCACATTTTTGCTTACCTTAAATGTATTGGAAAGCCATTAAATTTCTACTATTTAAGTCAATTCAAATTAGTACATAGGAGGTTGTGGAAGGGATTCACGAGCGAGAACTCGATCCGCCTAAATCTTTTGTTCTTAATATAGTTGATCTTTTATAGTTGTAAAATTTATTTAGAGGTATGGAAAATAATTATTTACATTTTTGCATTTAATATTTTGTGACAATTTTATTTAATGCATGCGAAAGAATACATTTGAATTTTATAAAGATTTAGTAACTTTAGACCGATATTTTAAACGAATAAATAAAAGAATCAAAAAATAACAAAGAGAAGTGTCATAAAAATCTGACAGGTATGGATTAATTTCGAGAAGTGCAAAAATAACTTATATATGAGTATCTCAGATGGAAAATACAAATATTGTTTTGATGGTGTAATTTTTAAAGTTTATATTTGAAAGGTCACGTGGGTAGGAAAAAATGAACAAGTAAGAAAATACAAAGCGATGTCATTAACGGAACAGTTGAGCCGAACGGAACGTAGCCGTCATGTATTTTAAAATAAAGCATTGTCTGTTAGAAGGTACTCCGTGAAATCTTCACTTCCCCTACCTAAATAATTATGTAAAATTTCCTCAAACAAAAACGCCTTCTTAATAGTTTAATCGACATAGAAATCGTTCCTTAACCAATTCAAGTAACTAACCGTGAAAGACTGTTACGAAATAAACATAGACAATTCGTGGTTACTTATTTTCTATTTTCTTCTTTTTTTTTAAATAGTTTTATTTATAAATTTATATTAAACAAATACGTTAGTAATAGCTTGTTTTGGTTTTTATTTAACATATATAATTTATAAAATAATTGAAAAAATTGTTAGAAAGTCTGTAGCTTCTCATTGTATTAAAGAACAACTCAATGCTCCGTCACTTTCCATTTTTTTTTTTATTTTATTTACAAACTAAAATAAGTACAAAAAATAAGTACAATCATAATTATGAAACTCGACACAATGCTAACTTCAGAATTGAAAAATATAGAAATTCAAAGTTCTCGAAAGGTTTCACTACAGTTCCGTTCGTTTTTTTAACAGAGTACCATCTAAAATAAGACTCCTTTATTTAAAAACCGTTGATCGGGAAGTAAAAGGTTTTTTAACAAAACATGCATTTTATTCTGATCAGGAGTTCTTAATTATCTTACAAGGAATGCTCTTTAAATGTAATATAGAATTTAGAATTATGAAACATTGTTAGTGTAAATAACTAACTTAAACTTCCAAAGTACAATCTAAGTAACACGTTAATGAACAATGTTTATGTGTTTAATGAACACGTTATTTTTTTGTTTTAGTGAATACTTAATTGTAAACCAAAATTGTTATAAACATAAATCGAATGTTATAAATCTACTTCGATAATATTATTTGAAAACGAATTTTGAGAAATGATTTATTTAAATAATGTTTGTAAAGATTGATGACATTAAGGTATACATTTACAATCATTCAGTACACCAGTAAACAGGCTTGCTTCAGCTGGTGCTAAACGAAAAACATTGAATTTCATTTAATTTTTTACTACGAATAATTGCACATAACAGGCAGTTAGAGTGTTAAATTATTTGCACTCGATCTGCTAAATCCAGACCTACAATAAATAGTTCTGTTTCTTATCACTTGGTCAGTCAATTAAATGACTGAAGCATTTAAGAACACAAGAGAAAGAGGTGTAAAAGTCACTAGTCACAGTTATCTCCTCCTAGAGTGATGCATTTCATTATACAGCCAGATCCTGTGGTGAATGAAGTAAATGTGTCATTTCCAGGGTGGAAAGTAGATGCTTTTCGGAGGGCTGATAAACATAGGCTACTTTTCCACTCAGTGAGGAAGGCAATTGTAAACCCCCTTACTCCTCGTTTTACTTAGTAAAGCCTCTAAAGGTTGAAACCAGCCTTTCGGCTGAAGACCTAAACAACAACAACACAACACCACGAATAATTCATATTACACAACAAACCGGCTAATTCGAACTAAATGAGATTGGAACCTGTTCGGATTATCCGAAAAAATAGTTCAAAAATAGATAAATCTAATATTTAGCTATTTTTACTCTATGCACGCAGTAGCAGGATACGCTACGGCTGGCCAAATGTCTACTTAAATGGCAACATACCATACAACTTTATACATACACACGCACAAGCGCGTGTATGTAATAAATGTAATAAAACAATAATACATTATTACAGGTACTATAGCAAAAAACAAAAATAAAAAATTTATCTTTCAAATGAACTGCAAAAATTAACGTTAGATATAAACGCAAATTAAATCATTCATGTGAATAAAAGATTCATAAATTAATAATTTCTTTAATAAGAAATTTCATCAACTTAATAGTTGATGCAATCGAAATGGGATATCAGATCGGATTGTCAGGCGGTATGTCTGTCTGAAAGACATTGTCGTCACTAGAATATACTTTTGATTAATCGAAAAACAGTATTCAGTTGATTAATTCTTTTTCGTTTGGCTGTTTAGTTCAGTCCAAGTTAGGCAAAACGACTGATTACAAGCACAAAACTAATGACGAATTCAGTATCTTTAATGCATCTACTAATTTGGTTAATAATAATCGAAATGGGTTTGAACGACGTTGAGATTTTCCTGACCGCAGCCTGTAACTATTGAACCGTCTGATTTTCAATTAAATTTATTACCCTGCCACCGCACTACCAAGGTGATCTCAAAAGTTTTTCATATCTTACCAAAAATAGACAACGTGATATTGGACGAACTGAGAAGAGATGGGCAGCTCAACCTCATTAAAAATAGCAGAATACTATTTTTAAAATTGGAACAAAGACCTAATAAGCATTGTTTGTGACTATTCCGATTCACGAAAGTCTGATTAGTCCGATTCACGTAAGAAAACACCTGTCTTTAAACAGCAATATCTTTTGAACCGTTTTATGTAAAAACAATTACGATACATAAAATTAAACCTTGTTTTATTGTTGATTACAGGATTACATTAACATGTAATACTTTTTAGCCCTATACATTTTAAAGTACGCGTGAGCAAAGTAATACCTTGAAGTTAAATATACTAAAAAAGTGGTTAAAAACAGGGTACTTTTTATGCATAATGTGTTATATTTAATACACTATAAATTTCTGAAAATGTTAATGTATGTCCTGTAACCAAAAATACAACAAGCTTATATTTGATGTATCGTAATTATTTTTACATACAACGGTTCAAAAGATATTACTGTTTAAAGACAGGCGTTTTCTTTCGTGAATCGGACTGTAAGTAGAGTAATGCATTTGTATTTAAATAGTTTTCTTAGCTTCTATGACCGCATTGGATCGCTTTAGTCAGTTTGCGTTGTCATTACTTTTTTATGGGTTTTCTTCAATTTCTGTTCCCGGAATAGTTTCATTCTTTCAGATCTTTTCTGTCTTTCCTCATCTGAATAAACCCTAGTCGGTAGTTTTCTTGTTTTAACATGTAAGTAGTTATTTATTTTTGTCGTTAATTATTTGCTAGTATTTTAAAAAATTTTTTTTGTCGTTTATTGTTAGTTTAGTTCTGCAAGTCTTCTTTAATTTCATTTATCACCTGGATGTTTAAGTTTTTGGAATAATACAGTTTTTTCACATCTTCCTTGCTATTCTGGTTTCTGGTGCTCTAAGCATATGTCCAAAGAAAGAGAACCTCTTTTTTCTTATCGCATCTGTGATGGGTTCTATTTCCTTGTAGATCTGCTTGTTCGTAAGCAACCTGTGTGGCCCATCAACCATGTTTTTTTAGTGATACAAGTTCTTACGATTCTTCCCTCTATTTTTTTGATGTTTTCAGTTTTTCCTAGACCACTGAGGATGAAGCTGGTTTCGGACGATCTGCTTGTTCGTAAGTAGCCTGTGTTGCCTATTCTTCTCTCTATTTTTATCTCTTCAGTTTTTCCTCAACCACTGAATTTGAAGATAGTTTCGCCACTGTATAGTGCTTAAGATCTAAGTGTAGTTTTGTAATATTTTAGCTTCGTGTGAATAGAGAGGCATTTCTTATTATACGTATTTTTGTGAATTGCTGTTCTCTAGCGAGATTGGTTATTCTATCTTTCCACACCTCTTTTTCATTTAAGCTGTGGTTTATGTTTTCGCCCAGGTATTTACAATTGCTAATATGTCAATAAAATTATTTTATTTTATTTTATTTACGTAAAGTGGTTCTATAACCATGAATTTTGTTTTGGGGTATGAAATTTTTAGTCCGATTTTTCCCGCAATATTTTCTAAAGAAGTTATTTGCTGTATGGCCTCTGCCACCTCATCCACAAGGAAGACTAGATCGTCCACAAACCCTAGACAGTTTAATTTTGTACTATCCTCTTACTATGAACTCCAGTGCGCAGTTGAAGAAAAGAGGGGACATCCGTCTCCCTGTCTTAATCCTGCTTTTAATTTCAAAAGTCTTGATAGTTCTCGAATCATTGTATACTAAATTTCGTACTTTTGTTTTCAACCCGATGACCCAATTAGATAAGAATGATATGTATGACCTTAGATGAGGTGAATCCTTGTAAATATTCAGGCCGATCATTCTTGAGAGAGTATGGTTAATTAAACACCAACCATCGTATACACCGTCTCGTTTTCTAATCCGTATAAAACTAACAACTAACTACCTTAACCAGGATTTAAACCAGGAACTTCCATCTCTGAAAATCAGTTATTAAACAGCTAATTCGCGGCGGGGACTTTACCACTAGACCAGAACCATGGGATTAACTTCGTACTTGTTCATAAATTTATTACTAAAGAATCTAACAATACGATTAAAAGTTTTCAAGTTTATGTAAAAAAAGTTATTATGAGTTTGCAGCAAAATAAAAACCACTAAACCATACAATCTTACATCTTGTAGGTACAAAAAAAGTAAGTTTTTATAAGTTCTAGTGTTTCAAAATTAATTATCTACCTCTTGTACAAACACAAAATGGTTAGTTTAAACCAAGTAATAAGTATAAAAATGGACTAACAAAAACCATTAGTACACTGAATACTCGTTTCACATGTTTACTTTTATTTTATTTTAACTTTTTTTATTAGCAGAATGTGATCTGAAGCCATAGTAGCTGTTAGAATCATTGAAATTATTGTAACGCTCAATTTTTTTATTTTTTAACAAAAGAAGTACATCGATTTGTGGTCTCACCATTTCACGTTCGCATTTTCATTCGTTAATTTTTAAGTGGTAATAATGTTTGATTTCTTTTTATTTTAAAATTCTACATTGAACAACCAACCAACCGGCCAAGTTTATGAGCTAGAAATATTCCAAAGGTACATGTTCTTGGAGAACAAAGCCCTATAAAAGTTAAAATAACCAATGAGGCTTTTTAAACCGCATCGCAGAAAATATATAAATGTTTTTTTTTTCAATTTTCAATAGGTGTTCATGAAAGATTCTTTTGAGTAAATAAATATATTTTACAATGAAAAAAATTATACTTATTACCATTTTAAATCAATATAAAATCGAAACAACAATGTAAAAATATACAAAATCTTGTTCAATAGTATTATATTCCCCTTATGTAACACAGGTGCTTTTAATTTTAATGAAAATCAAATAGCGGTAATAAATCTTCCTTACAATTTATGACTTTTTAAAAACTTTTATGCTCAGATTTTCTAATCATTGTTTTAAACAAATACAATTCTTAAAGAAAAATAAACCTTTATCGTGTCCAACCATCTCATTTAATGAAGTTAATTACATTACATAAATTTTTTTAAACTTTAAAGAGTTGTTTAACTGCTTTTCAAAATGTATTTAAAATGGAAGGCGATTTTTATATTTCATACCACTAATGGTAACACATTGCAACAGTATACAGTGTTATTCTAGAATTGTTTGATGGAATAGATTGTGTATTGCATGGGATTGAGTTTGTTGAACAAGGATAATGAAGTGGGATGAATAAGAGTTCTAAGAAATCGAAAATAGTAGAATCGTTTGTTTTTAATTTGATTACTTCTACGATCTTCCAGAATAGCGGCAAGAGACATGGATTGTTTCGGAAACTATTACATGGCAGGTATAAAAACAGTTAACGCTTTTGTAGTCGGTCAGTCAATACCTGAATTGCTAATGAAAAGAGTGTCGGGCCGACACGCAGACGAATCGCTAAGAACACTTTTTGAAGTTCAAGGGGCCTGAACACGTGTATTTCCAGGGAATACTCGATTTTGAAAGATCAACATGAAAGCAATACTTTCCATCCTTATACCGGCTGTGTAAAAAGTTTGAAACTAGATAATTCTTAATGCTTATTGTAGCGAAGAATAAGCAATGAGAATCAGTAGAGATACAAAAAATATACTTTCTAAGTACCCAAAATTTACGTCGCCATCTTGGATTCCGCCATATTAAATCTACCTTTTTTAAAAATAATACGATTGTAGACTTATGGGATGATTTTAATGTAAAATTTCACGAGAAAAACAAAGACGAAACCCGTTTAACTATATATTTTTAAAGTTCTTTAGATATTAGCCACTGAAATGTCAAGATCGGCGGAAAAACGCTATTGTCAACCTTTGTCTACATTAAGTATCTGCTGTAGAAAACAGAAATGACACATCATTTAACATCGACTTTTTACGCAAAAATCAATTTTGCAATCCATTTAATAATATCTCTTCTCGTTATTTGATAACACATTAATTTTTATTGCGAATTTTGACAACAAAATGCTTAAAAATTCGCAAAAATAATTATAGTTTTATCAACAAACGAGAGAAGAGATGTTATTAAATGGATTGCAGAAATTGATTTTTTGCGTGACGATGTTACATGGTGTTTTTATGTTTTCCTACTGCAAATAATTAATGTATAAAGAGGTTGGCGATAGCGATTTTTCCCCGATCTGTACAATTCAGTGGTTAATATCCAAAGAATGGTGAAAGACATCGTTAAACGGGTTTCGCCATTGTTTTTCTCTTCAAAGTTCACATCGAAATCGTATGCCATAAGTCTACCTTCCTATTTAAAAAAAGAGATCAATATAGCGGACGTAAATTTCGGATTTAAAAAAAAGATTTTTGTATCTCTACTGATTCTTTTTGGTTATTTTTCGCTACAATAAGCTATTTGACTAAAAATTAACCGGTTCCAGACTTTTAACACACCTGTTATATACTTATATAGAGCAAGAGAAAGTCGAAATATTATTCATCAATAATGTGTTGTGTTTAGGTCAACAGCCAAAAGGCTGGTTTGAACCTCTAGAGGTTTTACTACGTAAAAACGAGGAGTAAGGTGGTTTACTATTGCCTTTCTCATTGAGTTGAAAGAGTATGCTTATCATCATACCAGGCCTTCCGAAAAGCACCTACTTTCCACCCTGCAAATGACATCTTCATTTCATTTACCACAGTCTGACTGTATAGTGAAATTCATTACTTTCAAAGGAGATAACTCTGATTGGTGACTTTTAAACCTTTACCTCTTCTGTCCTTAAATACTTCAGTCATATAATTGGTTGACCATGTGATAAGAAACAGAACTATTTGTTTGTAGCCCTGGAACCAGCAGATCGGGGGCAATTAATTTAGCACTAATTTAGCACTCCATCTGCCTGTTATGGGCAATCGCGACAATAATATTGCGACAATATCGAAAAAGAATGAGTGTTCGAGAATTTCCGAAACTTTGAAAATGCTAACGTAAATAATAAGAGTGATAAATACAGTTTCAAAGAAATAGTTTTAAAGGGTCTTGTATAGTCAGGTAGGGTTTCCTATTGCTGTATGGGTATTTTGAAAAAGTGGGTACCTATTTAGATAATTGGCCTTTTTGTAGCACCATTTATTCAATCTAATTTGTTTACAGTTTGTTAAGATTTATCCAGAAGCCGTCAGATGGATTTTATACTTATATTGTTGTATCGAAACTCTCTGTCCTTCTGGTGACTTCCACAGCGTCATGTATACAAGGACCCCTAAGTTCGTTCCTGAGTCAGTACTTGCTCTATCTCCGACGAGTGTGTAATGCGTAAAGCTTAACGGTTATGTTTGGAATAGGTCCAGCATTACTTTGTATTGTTAAAGTTAATTCTGTGTCATTTTTTTAACTAATAGCCTATCTAGTAAATTGGTTAAGTTTATTAATTGTAATTTACTTGTAAATATTAGTCACTTTATTAATTGTAATAAATACTTGTAATTTTAAACATTAGTGTGTTAATTATTTAATTTACCCAGATCCCAAAACGGACCTTAGAGATAAGTGTCACAATATTATCATTCAAAAACAACGAAAAAATTATTACAGAAATAAATAAATAAAATAACAAAGAAACCAAGACTAAATCTAATCAAACCATCGCAAAACAGTTTAACGTGACATTTAACTAAAAAGAAAACTATGTAAATTATAAATAAATAAGCCTATTTATGATTATATAAACAGTTAAGTTACATTGGGAAAATATTAAACAGTTATAAGAATGGCGTAGATAATGTATCTGTATTTACAACAACAAAATTTATTAGAAGTTCAGTAGTAGTACAGTAACAATAAGGACAGAACTTAAATGTATGAAATATTACAATTATATAGCTTCTATGAATAATAACATTATCAATACTACTTTTAGAATTTTTAAAATATTATAATAATTTGCAGTTTCTGATAATAGTATTTAATATCAATATTGTTACTACCACGATGTTGACATTTTCAATAAAGTATATTTTCCTTTCATGAAGTAACTTTATTGGTTGAAGGAATATGCTAGGTATAACAACAACACTACAGGAATTTTCTGTCAAAGTAATGCATAATATTTTATTACAGCTTTATACGATAGAAAGTGAAAGGTCGTACAATCAATCGATCAATAATAACAATAAACTGTAATTCATACTCAATTTCAAATTATTATTTACAATATTTTTCACAAAGATAACGAAAATTATAGTCCCTCTGTGTAGTTGTATTATACAACTATATAATGCAATATGTTGTATTACGTTGAGAGTTAAAATTAAAGTTTATATCTGGTATGAATGAAGAAATAATAACTTTAATTGGGATGATTATTAAAAGTGGCGAAAGGTAGCAAACAGCTGTTTTTGTAAAAATATGTTTTTCTGTAACTGAGTATCATTAATATTATTATTATTATTATTAGTCGTAAAGCTCCCGAAGTGGAAGACGCTAAGTAAATCTGGTTTGTTTTTGGGATTTCTTGTCCTTTTTATCCGCCCACCAGTTTTTCATTCTTTGTGAGAATTCAGCTTTTCTCTGTTCACTCCACTTTGTTCCGGTTCTTGGAGCTTTTGTCTCTGGTTTAACCTCCCATTTTTTAACTTTTGTTCTAAAACTGTCTCTTATGAGAATTTCTTCTTTGGTGATTTTGGCCAATTCTAAATCTTTTTTAACACTTTGTATCCATTCCCCCCCATTAACAAGTGATGATACATATTTTACTATTCTCTTTGTGAGTCTATTGTCAGGAAGCCTCATAATGTGGCCATAAAATTGAAGGCGTCTTTTCCTCATGTCTGTCTCTATGTTGGAATATTCTTCAATTTTAGACGTTCTCTGTAATCTGCACCCGTTTTCGGTAATATTATTATTATTATTATTAAATTAAAACCATGCCCATAACAGACAAATGGAGAGTCAAATTATTTGCACTTAATCTGTAAGTTGCAGGGCTAAAAAATCTGTTTCTCATCACATGGTCAGCCAATTGACTGAAGCATTTAAGAACGTAAGAGGTAAAGTTGTAAAAGACACTACTCGAAGTTATTTCCTCTGAAAATAAAGAATTTCATTACACAGTCAGACCCTGTGGTGAATGAAGTGAAGGTATCATTTGCAGGGTGGAAAATATGTGCTTTTCAGAGGGTCTGGCTCGCTGATAAGCATTCTTTTCCATTCAGTAAGGAAGGCAATGGTAAACCAACCACCTTAATCTTCGTTTTACTCAGTAAAACCTCTAAAGGTTCAAACCAGCCTTTCGACACATAACCTACACAACAGCAACAAATTAAAACCCCGATTATACAAAACCCGTTAAACCGTAACCCGCCTTAACCGAAAAGGATCCGAAAAAACTGGTAAGAAACACTCACATGACTTTCTCTTGCCAATGTTAATAAAACCCAACCTACGTTGAAACATTACAAAACAGTGTAAATTGAAAAACTTAACCTATTTTTAATTATGAAAGAATGACGCAAAATGAAAATCAACCTCTGTTCGACTTAAAAATACGGGAAATCACTTAAGGACGCTAAACAAGGCTCTGCAGTCTAAAATCAATCGGTGCTTTCGGATATGATGTAGTCATCTTCAGTTGCAATATAAATACATCAATACATGCACATCTTTGTCAGTTTGTTATGACAATGGGAAAAATGATTTTAAGATGAGAACTATTGTAAACAACATTTTACCAAGTAAGGTTGGATCTCTTGTGTCTACGCTTCGCGTAACCGGATAGCTGGCGCCCGGTTCCCGCTTTCATTTCTGTATAGCCTACTGTAAAACAACTCCAATACCGTAAATTTCACTAGATGCTGTACTAGCAACAGAATCAGTCCGTTGTTTAAATTTATTTATTTATTCTAATCTAATTGTTATGTACAATGCTACCATTCGGTAAGAAAGGAAAAGATTCCTAATCGATCTTCTAAAAAATGTGGGATTTAGATTCTTTGACCGAAGTTCAGGTAGAAAAACTTGTTGTAAATTTGGATCATGATTCAAGTAGTGACAATGAGGATGATGTGTGCGTACTCTGATGAAGTTTTGTCAACTGTAAAAGAATTACAATAAAGTAACTGTTACAGTACTTTGTTTACAATGAACAACCTTAACTCTAGTTACAAATAAATATAATATCTTATCTAAGAATAAAATATATCTTATAATAATAAGATTTATTATAGTGATTAGAAAGTTAATTATTTTTTACAAAATTAAAAATATTTTAAATTTCCTGTACAACGAATGTCAACTTTTTCGAATGGATCACGCTACGTAATATGTTTCTATAAAAACTGTTTTGAATAGGCCTCATCTTGGCTGCTGACATAAATATAATTTTAAAATTGTTAACTGAATTAAAAGACTTGTTCTAAGAAGTGAACCAACTATAGAATTAAAATATTAAAAAAGATACGTGAACTATTGGGTCGGAAACATAAAAAAATAGGGTTCTGTATCTAGTAATTCAATTACAAGATATTACTTTAAAATTAAACAGAGATAAACCAAGAAAAAATAAACCTAGTTTATTAAATGCACCCCTCTGAAGCTAGTCTAATACAAAGAAAATAGTGTTGAACTACAAAACGTACTTCTGCAGTACAGACAGACGTCCTTACAACGCAAGGGGATAAAAATATCAAACTATGTGATGATAATAAGAAGAAAAAAGTAAGAAAACTGATTTTAATAAGATTTATTATATAAATAATTTTTAAATGGTCAATTCTCAACAAGTCATTAATAAAAATATAAACCGGTTTTAATGGCTGAAGCAAGTACTATGTATTTTATTCAGTATGTAATATTAAATTTAATGCAATAAAATGTGTCAATAATAAATTTCTCCTTAACTAGTCGACAAAAACAATTAATAATGACTTTTTTAATTATTTAATAAAACATGACATAATTAATGTGTTAGAATTAATTTATTAAATGGCATTAACATTATTAAAATAAATTACCGCCTTTTTTCGCATAACTAAGTCAATTTTAAGAATTGTCGATGAAAAAGTCACTAGCATTTTATAAAGTTATCTTAAGCTAATTATTTGTAATTAAAATACAATGTTACGTCTGGGGGATCTCTCGGTAAATCAGCTGCATAAATAGGCAGTGAGGACGATCTTAGGAGGAAGAAGATGTTAATTTTTGAACAGAACTTAGAACTTAAAATACATTCTTTTCAAGCATTCACATTTTATAAGAAAGTCTTATTACTGAAGAAAAATGAACATTTAATTTTAAAAAATAAAGATATCCATTCGTACCTGACCAAACACAAAAATTATTTCAAAAATTGTGAAATAATCGAATATAAAAATTTATAACAACTTACCACATCATTTGAAAGATCTTCCATTTCACAGTTTTAAAAACCAACTCGAGCTCGTTGGTAACGTGCTCGCCTCTCATCATGCGGTCCTGGGTTCAATCCCACTCAGGCACGGCATATTTTCATACGTTAGAAATTGCATTTCATCCTCCATTGTACAATAGTTACACCCCAACGTCGTCGCTAATGACCGTTGTAGTTGATGCGACGTTAAATAAATAAATTTAAAAAAAACCAACTCAAACAGTTTTTGTTGGTACAATAATGTTATAAAATTAATTAATTATTTAATATCCACTGAAATAAATCTCTATAGATTCTGCTGGGTTCAAGGGTAAATTTTAGAAAAGTTGAACTTCCATAACTCGAATTTTCCTTAATTCGAATTAAATTTAGTTTTTCTAGGATTTACTCGTTAATTTACGTTAAAATTAGCGTCATAATTCAAATATTCGTAACTCGAACTTCTGGTTTGAATTTTTTTTTAATCAGAATTCTTTTTTGCTTTTAACGCAAATCTGTACGATGTTTTCGTAGCCTGTAATAGAAGAAGTGTATTAAATTGGCTCCAAGAAGTACCCGGGGAATATCTTCCTATATCAGGTCTAATGCACCGAGAAAAATCAGATCAATTAGCGATGCAACGTGGTCATACCAAATTTAAAGCCAGGAGTAGAAGGATTTAAATTATAAATCGTCAAGGAATCGTTCAAAAGATTATTTGTGATGTAAGTGCCTCAGTTTCTAATGAAGACTGCTAAAATTACAAGCAATCAACAATATTACTTCCCCTAACCAAAAGTTACAGCCCAGATTTAATGTCAGTCAAACATTTATTTTTTATTAAATGTTTAACATTATTTTTTAAAATTATCAGAATTCTATGGTTTTGTTGTTCTGTATTTTGAATTTTCTTTAACTTGAATTAGTAGGCTACCATTGCTTCCTACGTAGTTCGAGTTGTGTTTAACTGTGGTAAATTTGCGGATATGAAGTATTTTCTAACTAATACAATTACTACAAAAAAAACTTTTATACATTTTCTATTGCAAATTATTAAGTTACATTTTTTGTATTTAATTTTTCTTACGGTACTGTACAATTCCAAGCTGCACAATTTCCGTACATGATATTTTAATTTAATGGGCGGTGAGAAATTTTAGGAAAAGAGGTATCCTGTGGTAGACCAATTCTCCATTTAGAATTGTGGGTGTTGTCCGTTATTTAGAACCCATAGTCTCTGCTCTATTTTCCCTTTAGACGTCGTACAGTTAGGAAGTTCTTTGCTCCTAGGTCACGTGCTAGTTAGGTAGGTTGGTCGTCTAGTCGTTCGCGAAAATTTTTACACGGTTAGTACTTTTAGTATCGGAATTTTAAAACCCATACTATCGGAATTTTAAAATTGTCGTGAAGGGTTTTATTGCTTACATAAAAAGGAGTGCTAGAATAAATATTAAGAAGAGGAAGCTAAAACTTTCCAAACAGAATGTTCCAGAACATTTCAAACAGTTTAAGCAAAACAAAGAACAACAAACATTAAATTCTGTAAGTGCGGTAATATAGACCTATAAGAAATCATGGCATACTTCAAATTGTTATATATAAAGTATTGCTACACCGAAGCCTAGGTCCGTTCGGTATCTGGGTATGGTAAATAACAGACTTAAATATAACAGACTTTGATATATAACAGAAAATTAAAGCTATTAATTATTTGTTTACACAATTAACAATTACAGTTGATGATTAAACTTAACCTACTAACAATTACAGATAGATTAAATAAATTAAACCCATTACAAAACTTGACTAACAATAGAACTGTCCTTTACAAAACGAAAAAAATGTATTTATTTGTCCACAATTACTTATTACTACCCGTACGCACAATATTAACGTACTTCAAAACCGGTCCCGTAACAACACTATTTCAAACGGTCCGACACATTCCATTCACGATTCAGGTATTGACAGAATGACTACAAAATCGTTGATTGTTTTTATACCTGCAGACTGATCCTAAATCTAGACCCTTTGAATAATTACGAGATCTGTGTAACGAAATCGCCGAACAAAACAAATGTTTAACTACTTTAGATTTCCTAGAATTCCTTTTCAAAACATCTCTTACATCGCAATTCACAACCATTGTTCAATACACTCCACACCAAACAATACACAATTTTTACAATGAACCATTTCTGAAATAATGTTATATTAATATTTTATTTTACGTGACAATAAAGTTTACAAATTTTTCTGATCATTCAACTAAGCACGTTATAACACAACGGCAATTGGATTATTCTTTTTAAATGAGAAGAAAGAAGTAATTTCTTATCTTAAAAAGGCTTAAATTTATGAAGGTAATAACAAAATTATATTGTTCATATAAATTTCACTGTTTTCACTATACAATACTAATAATTATGATATAAAATAATAATATAAAAACTAACCTTAAAATACCATAATAAAGTAATAATCATATTAATGACTTTAAAATTATATCGTTGCATCTTCAGAGTTAATTACATATACTTATTTCAAAACAGAATCATCTTACAAACCAGCTACCAAAATCTTACACAGCACTATCATATGAATAAAAAAAACAGTAGAATTTCTACTTTTTACATTTAATGCTGGAACTTATTTAATGAGTCCAATGGCATTTTATTAACTATATCCTTTTTATAGGAGAATTAATGACCCTATATGCCATTATTTCTAAATAAGATGTTATTTTTTATAGCACTGTTCCTGCTGTTATAATTACGTCACAATAAAGTTTTACGTTAAGTTACACAATTTCAACCGATTTTTATGTTGGAACACAAAAATTTGTTTAAATAATTAGTTAAATAACGAGGAGGGGGTCTGATAAACCACCCATCACAGACAAAACGATTTCAAGATAGAAAAATCCCTTTCATGAGACGACATGTCTCATGGCTGGTGGCAATTTTTAAAAAGGCTTACCTTTGACCCATGGCAAAATCCATTAGTGATTTCTGTATCTACTCTTTAAGAGGACTCGAATGACCACTAGTTTTTCATTCTAAATTCTGAATTTGATTTCTTGACTTCCAGTTTTTGGCCACTTTTGGTCAAAACCGGAACTTCAAATCCAATGATTTCTGCAACTGCTCTTTAACAGGAATCGAATGACATTGTTTCCAAAATCCGACTTTGATTTCTTGACTTCCAGTTTTTGGCCACTTTCGGTCAAAACCGGAACTTCAAACCCAATGATTTCCGTATCTACTCTTTAAGAGGAATCGAATGACATTATTTTTGTTTCCAAATTCCGACTTTGATTTCTTGACTTTCAGTTTTCGGCCACTTCTGGTCAAAACCAGAACTTCAAACCCAATGATTTCTGCATCTACCCTTTTAGAAAAAACGAATGACATTATTTGTGTTTCTAAATTCCGATTTTAAATTATTGACTTCAGGTTTTTGGCCACTTTCGGTCGAAACCGGAACTTCAAACCCAATTATTTCTGTACCTACTCTTTAAAAGGAATCGAATGACATTACTTGTGTTTCCGAATTTCGACTTTGATTTCTTGACTTCCAGTTTTGGGCCACTTCTGGTCAAAACCAGAACTTCAAACCCTATCCCAGTCCCACTAACTTTTTGTTTAAATCTAATTAGTAGCAAAATCCAATTTAGTAGTTACTGAACAAATTTAACAATTTTAGTATAATAATTACAGGTGTCGTTCAGCTGTCGTACTGTCGATTGAACGGACTTCTAGCAGCGTCTCCCCGACGACAAAAATGTATTCAAAGAGTAGTCCATTTCGACGACAACGCAACAACAATCGGCGACAATTTTGTAGTTGAAGTATCATTTGTCTGAGTTGAGCTTAACTAGTTTATTGCCTTTAGAAAATTTTCAGAACATTATAAAGTTAGATGCTTCCACAACCTAGTCGAAAAGAAACGAAGGATTTTCAGTTAAACAGCAAATAACCAACTAAGCCACTGACATGAACTAATTCATTCTTATAAGACCGGTAACAAAATCAACACAAATAAAATACAGTTGTTAAAATATTAGTCAGTTGAAATTATTCTTAAAATACATTTTAATTGTTCTTATCTTGACCTCGAAAAAACCCAACGAATTATATTTGTTATACATTTATATAAAAATAAAGTAAAATTAAGTAGAGATAAACGAATATAATGTGCTTCCAACCGAGTTGAAACAGAATCTGACAGCAATACATTCGTCTGCAAACTGGTCCACGTGTCAGTAATAATATCTTCGCCACTTTATAAACTTCTCCGTTATTGTAATATGATATGTATTCATTTTATTCTTCGTCTGAACGTTTATCCGACTCTTCATAAGATGGAAGGAACAGGGCGGACGGATCTTAAACTCCAGCTGTTTATGATTAATTACATTAAATGCGTATTTTAAACAAACATTTTTTAATATAAATCTTTAAAGTATTTAGCGGTAGATGTATCTTAAAATACGGTACGGAAGCAATCAAAACTTCAATCTCAATTATAATTCATTTTATTTACAAACACAGACGAGCTTTCTTGATTCTTTTGTGTGTATTATCACATTAAGGAAATGCATCTATCTTATTTTATATGAATAACGACTTACTAGGGTGGGCTTCTTAAATTAATGTTTTTATTTTGTTATCTTGATGTTACGCCGGTTACACCTGACTAAATTAATAAATTTATAAATCTTAACCGATTCCGTTTTTGTGGTGGCTTCTATAGAAGCTAAATTGTCAAAATCGTATGTTTTATTAACATGGTGGTTTTTACTTAATAAAAATACAGCTAACGATCAAATGAAAGATATAAATCAACTATTAGAACACGAAACAAAATATTTTTTTTTGCATTATAATTTTTATTTTATACTACAAAATTTTTATCAGATATACCTACTATTGTATATATTTAAAAAAAATCCATGAAACGTAGATTTAAAACATTTAATAATATATTTTTATTTTAAAATACTAGCGGCTCGTGATTAGTCTAGAAATGATAGAAGGAATAGATTGTTTGGTGTAAGAAATTGTGTATTGTACGGAGTACAGTTTGTTTAACAAGGGTAGTCAATTACTTGAGAGCAGTAGAAACGTTTATTTTGATTCCTTCAATTCTGTTCGAGAATAGCGGAGATTTTGTTAGAAAGATCTCGTTTATTTAGAAAACTATCAGAGTGCAAGTATAAAAACAGTTAGCGCCTTTGTTGTCAGTCAGTCAATAATTAAATACTGAAGGAAAATTGATATCGGGTCGTTCGAAACAGTGTCATTTAAGGACCGGTTCTACATTACATTACATAGTGTGTGTTCGTGCGGGTGGTATTAGTTAGTTGTGGACAGGTAAATTGTTTGCTTCGTAAGGACAGTATTCTATTGCTAGTCAAGTTTAGTGTGATCCAGTTGTATTTTTTAAAAGGTTAAGTTAAATTATTGATTGTAATTATTAATTTTGTAAAATAAATAATTAATTGTTATAAGTTTAAAGAAAATCTATTTGTTATTTATTATACCCATAACCCAAACGGACCTAGGCTTAGGTGTTATAATATACTATACAAATATTTTATATTTTCAGGAACATTTCAAAGATCAAGAATAAAAATTTAGGCATTCAAAAGTCATGCTAGCTGTCAAATCTAATCGGTGCACGCGCTATCAAACAAATCCTAAGAAATACTCTTTAAATTTACAGAAAATTCGTTTCCATTAAATAAAAAATTTAACCTAAGTTTCCATCAATAATAAAAAAAACATGTATTGTATATCAATGAATTATTGACAACACATACAAAAATAGCGAAAACCCAGTGGGTTATAAAATTGTGTAAACATAACCAATCCCAGACGATACTTTTATACTGTGCCAGTATTTAACAGATTTAAGAGATTTAAAAGATATTATTAATGGAAATAATAATAGTTAGTAGTAAATAATAAATAGGGTTCCTAAGAAATAGAAATAAAACACACAACTGGTTATATAGGCTATAGTATAGGTCAGCCAGTGATTGAACGGCTACCTAAAGGAGTCGGGTATCTATTTAGATAATTGGCTCTTTTTATAACCATTCTATTCAGTTATAATGAGTTGTTTGCATTTTGTAAAAACTTGTATTTATATTATTATATTGCCCTTAACAGACAGGTGGCGTGTCAATTTATTTACACTCAATCTGTCCATTGCAGGGCTAAAATAAATAGTTCTGTTTCTTATCACATGGTCAGCCAATTAAATGACTGAATCATTTAAGAACAGAAGAGGTAGAGGTGCAAAAGACACTAATCAGAGTTGTCTCCTCTGAAAGTAATGAATTTCATTATACAGCCAGACGCTGTGGTGAATGAAGTGAAGGTGTCATTTGCAGAGTGGAAAATCTGTGCTTTTCAGAGAGCCCGGCATGCTGATAAGCGTAATTTTTCACTCAGTGAGGAAGGCATGGTAAACCACCTCACTCCTTGTTTTACTTAGTAAAACCTCTAGAGGTTCAAACCAGCCTTTTGGCTGATGACCTAAACAACTACAACATATTATAATTATATCTAAAATCTCTGACCTTCTCGTGACTTCCATAGCTTCCTCTATATAAGGGAGCAAGCCGTTTTGGAGTCAGTCTTTAATCTGCCATCGACGAGTTTTGATCTATTTGTGAGCAAGTTAATACTGTGAACAAGTACGTCTGCGAAGAGATCCAGCGTCAATTGTAAACAAGTATAATCGTAGTTAACTTTGTACGTAGGTCTTAGTTTATATAAGTGAAAAATAATCTTGTATCATTTGTAGATTTAAGTAGCATAATAAATTTGTAATTATAGTGCTTAATAAATATTTGTTTTTTATTTTAAACGATAGTTTTTTAATTATTTAAATTACCCAGATTCCGAAACTGACCTTAGAGATAAGTGCAACAATACTTTATGAAGTTATTTTACAGTACTACTTGTAAATTTAATAAATTGTGAGCGTATGGTTGACTAAAGCCTGCCTTTATTTGGCGCAAACCCCCATTTTTTTAGTGTTTTTAAAGTACTTGTGTCTCATTATCATACAAAATATTGCTGCTAAAAAATTAAATATAACTTGCCAGTTGCTCTTTTAAAAATATTTGTAACAGTTTATAAATGGTTAGCCGCCTATTTATATTACGAAGACTATAAAGCAAGTAATTAAATGCTAGTATTTTACTGATTATTCATAAATACATGTCACAGAATAATTTGCGTTAAAGAATTTAATCACCGACATATTTATCAACAATTGATAAGAAGCAGGGTACGCTACTTGGACACCCCATCGGAAGAAACATGCAGAGAGCTGGATATCTATCTAAAGGTAGTGCTTATTAATTCTCCACTCACGTCCGGAACATTCCTGATTCTAAGTTGCACCGGTCACTCGTCCTTGTTCGCCAATTGAAAACATTATCCATAAAGCATTGTCCGTGGTAAAACCAAGCAAGCAACTAAGTACTGTGGTACAAGTAAGGAAAGAGATTCTGCTTAGTATATATAGCCTGACGAGCAGCTAAATGCCGACAGAAAATGCGTTACGCTCTTCTTTTGTTTTCAAAATACAGACTTAACTATTCCAACCTCACTCAATTTATACGGTACCAATGAGTTCGATGTCTCATACTTAATTTAAGTGAGTTTAAAAAGGCGACAGACTACTAAAATAGCCTTTTCATTCTTTTATATTCCTTGTTTAAAACGAACCCTTTCTTCCATTTCTTTACTTCACTAACTACATATATTTTTACTTTAATTATTATACTATCTTGTAGTGTATAACATATTTATTGTGGTAGTTTTATACCTATTTTCTTGAAATCATGACGCTTAAGTCTGTCAAGTCTTTAGCACAATAAATTTAAATTAAGTCAACAGAATATCGATATTAATAAGTTCAGTGTTAAATATTACTAAAATGTGAAACTGAAACACTACTAAGCGCAGTAGAAACACAATTCTTGAAATAAAGGTGTGTTGTTTAGGTCAACAGCCGAACGGCTGGTTTGAACCTCTAGAGGTTATACTAAGTAAAACGAGGAGTGAGGTGGTTTACCTTGCCTTCCTCACTGAGTGGGAAAGTACGCTTATCAGCATGCCGGGCCCTCTGAAAAGCACATATTTTCTACTCTGTAAACGACACCTTCACTTCATTCACCACAGGGTCTGGCTGTACAATGAAATTCATTACTTTCAGAGGAGATAACTCTGATTAGTGTCTTTTACACCTCTACCTCTTCTGTTCTTAAATGATTCAGTCATTTAATTGGCTGACCATGTGATAAGAAACAGAACTATTTATTTTAGCCCTGCAACGAACAAATTGAGTGTAAATAATTTGACACTCCACCTGTCTGTTGTGGGCAGGAAATAAAGGTGTAGGTATTTATAAATTCCTATAACTTAAGATAATAATTGCACTCGATCTGTTGGTTCAAGGGCTACAAAAAATAGTTCTGTTTCTTATCACATAAGAAGCCAAATATACGACTGAATTATTTAAGAACAGAAGAGGTAGAAGTGTAAAAGACACTAGTTTTAGTTATCGCCTCTGAAAGTAATGAATTTCACTGTACAGCCAGTCCCTGTGTTTAATGAAGAGAAGGTGTCATTTGCAGGTTGAAAGTAGATGCTTTTCGGAGGGCCTGGCATGCTGATAAGAATACTCTTTTAACTCAGTGAGGAAAGCAATAGTAAACCACCTCACTCCTCGTTTTTACTTAGTAAAACCTCTAGGGGTTCAAACCAGCCTCCCGGCTGCTGACCTAAACAACAACTTAGATAAACACTGTTTTTCTGTAATCCATTCTATGGCCGCAATATTAAAAAAATCCAATTTTCTAACCGATTTTGATGAGTAAAATAGGAAAAATCACTAATTGACGCCTAACTAAGCGTTTTTGGTAAAACAAAAGCTTGAAAAAGTAGGTATTTTTAAATTTCCTACAACGTTGATTATATACATATTTACCAAAAGAATACATAAAATTAAGGCTGCAATCTTTAAAAAACATTTTTATCACGAGATCACAGGCCGCCAAGAATTTCAGAAGACATGGCGCTCACCCTATCTTGTACAGCATTAGTTCTCAAAGTGGGGAGGGGGTGATGAAGGGTTTGGGGAACGCAATGTTTAGTTTAAAAAAATGAATAAAGTTTTGTGTAGACCAAATAAATGAAGTGAAATATTCTTTATTATGAAAATTTATTGGCTTTTCTTTAGGCAAAGAAAACCTCATTGATCTTCAACGTAACACTGCCTTGGAAACAAAATTTAAGGAATGTTCGCTCACGCTGTTCTCGATCAGTGTCCAAAAGAATACTTTTTTGAGTGAAAATGCCTTAAAAGTACTCATTCCCTAAGGCTACTACATATTCTTGTGAAACTGGATTTTCTACTCTTGCTGCCATGAAGTGCAAATATCGTTCAAGATTAGATGTGACAAAATAACTTAAGCGTTGCACTGTCGGAACTGACGCCACGTTTCAGCAAGCTTTGTGCGGAGAAAAACACGCTCATTCATCACATTAGTAGTCTTAATTTTTGTTTTAAACTATATTTAGCAATATGTAGGCCTACTTGTTAAACATACTTGTCCTGATCTATTTTTAATTATTTCAACACTGAAACCATTGTCCCAATAGGAATAGACTTTGAACATGTAACTTAAAAAAAAATTACAAGTAAAAGTGTTACAAAAAAGTACATTTATATGCACATATGAGGGCGTGGCTTACAGTTAAAGCATGTAGGGGAGCTCAAAATAAAAAGTTTGAGAACCGCTATTGTAGAGAATAAAAAATGTAGTAACAGAGGTAATTTCAAAAAAATTGTACGCGCCGTTTCTGAGAAAATCATAAAAAAGTGAAAAATTTCACAAATAAACTACTACGTCAGGTCGACTCATTTTGGCAAAAATGTTTGTGTCGGGTCCCCTAGTGGTACCTGATTTAAGTTTCAAGTTTCATTTTTATACGTTATTCCGTTCTTGAGATATTTTGTTCACTCACAGACACACAGATTCACCTACAAGGTAGAACAATCGCTAAAAACATATTCTTTGCTACAGGGAACCGGAAAATGTCTATTTTTTGTGGAAATTTTTTAAAATCGACATGAAACCAATACTTTTCTTCCCTATATATTCATACAGGGCACAAGAAAGTACAAATTAAAATCGTCTGAGGTGATTTCAAAAAAAATTAATTTCTCCCAAACTAATGTATTAATACTAACCAACACACAGAAGATATAAAGTAGCTTACTTTTACAGCAGAAAAAAATATAAAACTCATAATAAAAAAATAACTGTACAAAGGCAAAATTTATAAATTTAAATGTTGTTCAATAATAATTTAGGTATATAATAAAATTTAAATTAAAATAACCATAAAAATTCTAATATGTTAACGTACTGTAATAAAATTTAAAAGATAATTTAACATAACTTGGTCTAATAATCAAAGAAATTTATATCATGTTAAATATAAAAAATACAGTCTAAGAAATTTCTTAAATTCTGTGGTAGATGGTAACAAGGAGTAATAAAGATAAAAACTAAATTTTGCGAATTTAAATCTATTTGAAAATATATATTTTAACCTTATGACATTACAGAAAGGTGTTTCATTTAAATTCAATTGGTTATCTTGTAAAGATAGATTGCATTTAGTAATAAAATGAAAAAAGTGTCCATCGTTTAATGTACATGTAATCCTAGAGTACAATCAAGTACAAATAACGTTTATTCTTATGCACGTATAATTTGCATTTTCTGCATTCGAATGCATAAAGTGCATCATCAAAAATTCAAAACATGGTTAGAATAATAGATTATGTAATTGCAAGTTTTATGTTTTTTTAATACGAACACGATTGAGTGTTTTCAGTAATGTTCAAGAATTTCATATTAATATTGCACATACGGAATATCACAGGGTGTCTCGTAAGTCATTACTATTTTACCTCCAGATGTAGAAAAGCCCGGCGAATAGCATGGGAAACGGTATAGAAACAGAACATGTGCCCCACTACATTTCTCCTACAATCTTTAAGCGCATTCTACTCTTTTGGCCTCCGAAGCAATGTTTTGTAACTGACTGAACCAAATAGGAATAGCTAAAATAGTGATGGAGAGGAAAAACTAGTGTGCATACACATCCTAAATTTCACGCGATCACTTGAAAATTTTAAAGTGATATTAAAACATTTTAGACGTCCAATGGATGTCAG
Source organism: Catonia carolina (assembly GCA_035578175.1). NCBI lineage: Eukaryota > Metazoa > Arthropoda > Insecta > Hemiptera > Achilidae > Catonia > Catonia carolina. The sequence goes on from JAQMRL010000008.1 coordinate 24,117,101, forward strand.
GGCCCTGAAATGCGCTAAAATCAAAATTGTCCCCACTAAAATTTTATAAAACAAATTAATTTCTCCCACAATTCATTGTTATGTAGAATCTAGCCTCACACTTGAACGCCTTGAACAGTGTCCCGGTTCTTTGTTCATCATTCAGCGACGGACCATAGGCAATTATATAGCCTCCCAATAGTATTTAATGTGACACTTGAGCTGTGGAATTCGCGAACACTGCTACAATGAGTAAATAAACTGAAACGGAGGGGAGCCAAGGCGCCTGCTAATCTGTTACTATCATTCATACTCCGCAAGTAATATTCTAGTTCTCACGGATTTCTTCATATCGTCGAATGGGACTAGTAATAAAAATTACATAACGACTAGAATTAATTAATTAATTGAACAGTACAGAAACGTATAATGTTAACAGATAACTATTTGCAATTTATAACAACTGTTTTTCAAATTTAGTCGAACTGAGCGAGGGCTAAACAAAAAAATTAAAACCAAATGAAAGGGTTCTGCAATGAAAATCAGTACAGTTATGGCCGTGCAATTAAGTCCTATCACTTGCAGCTCATTTTAAAATTACTAAGGGTAAGAAATTAGGGTGACAAGGCGTAAACTAACTCCTGTTCTTCAACTGGAGTGTGATTCAGTCAACAACAGGAAGGTTTACAGACCCCAATCCGCTTAATTTACATTTCTTCTGTCCCAACCATATATGAAATACGAGTCATGCACAACTTAAACAAAAGTAGAAAAATGCAACCGATAAAGTTGACAATTAATTGTAGTAGAGATATGTTATCTTATTGTACGTACTAGAGAACAACCGCATCAAATTTACTGCACTAATAACGGTTCCAGATGCAGCGTCCGGTGCTCTCTACATCTTTTTCTCCTTCTTTTCAAGTCGTAAGCCATCAAAACTGTACCTTTATCAAAATATTTTATTGTTTTGTTAGAAAACTGGAATTAAAATAATATACTCCCATCGTTGTATAGGTCCTTCCCAAGCTTCTTTTTCCCTTACGCTTGTACCTCCATAACCTATCTCCTATCACTTTCTCCATCCATTAATTGCATTAAGTGATTCTCATATTTACTCTTATTGTCTACAATAATTTCCTTGTCAGAATTTTGAATCTTCTATTCCCTCGTAGAAACATTGAAGGTGGGTAGAAAACAAATAACCGCAGCTTCAAATGTCCATTTTCTTCTCTCTGTAAGAGCCCACATTTTGCTGCCATGTAATATATTTGGAATCGGTAGTACATTATAAAAGTATGTAAGAAAACGCTATTCCTCAGCGTAGTATTAATCATTCCTTATATTTGCTAAAAAAGATGTATTTTTTTCAACATCAAACTCTCCGTCAAAACCAATTTGGCAGTCCAATTGACGCTAATAAAATCCTGTAGTTGATTAGGTCATCAGCCGAAAGGCTGGTTTGAACCTATAGAGGCTTTACTAAGTAAAACAAGGAGTGAGGTGGTTTAGCGGTGCCTTCCTAATTGAGTGAAAAAGTATGCTTATTAGCAGGCCCTCTGAAAAACATCTACATTTCACCCTGCAAATGACACATTCACTTCATTCACCACAGGTTCTGGCTGTGTAATGAAATTTATTACTCTCAGAGGGGATAAATCTGACTAGTGTCTTTTACACTTCTACCTCTTTTATACTTAAATGCTACCGTCATATAATTGGTTGACCATGCCATAATAAACAGAAGTATTTTTTTAGCCCAGGAACTAGCAGATCTAGTGCAAATAATTTAACACTCCACCTACTTGTTATGGGCATAATAAAATCCTAAATCCATAGAAAACAGATGATGATGATGATAACACTTGAATTTTTAGTTAACGAATAGGGTATGAAAAATATAGGACTAGAAGAAGTACCTTTCGATACACCTAGTTTCGGAAATGGAAGATCATGAATATTAAAGACAGATTAGAATACGGTATAGTAGGAAAAACTGTATGTATTTTTTTATCTTAATTCGTTTCAATCAGTTACATGCAACACACCATTTAAACCAGCCTGCGACCGTAATAACATGAATGAATATCATTGATTAGAATAATCATTAATTCTTTTTATGACTCAATGAAGATTAGTCGTTCATTGAATTTAAATACAATATGAACTGCAATATGCACTTATTAAAAAACAATAACGTCACATTAATACAGTGCTGTAATAAAATAACTGTACGTTACAGTAATTAAAGCAACGGATAATATATTTCCTATTGAATATTTACATAAAGAATTAAAAAACGAACGGCATAGTTCACTGAACTTGAGGAAAACCTTGCACCACGCAGTTTTCTACATAATTTTGAACTTTTAACTACTTTAAACTATTCAAATTACTCAGATTTGTATTGTATTTACTATTTCACATAATTTGTAAACTCCGATTTACAGAGGCAAGGAAAAGTGCGAACTGGGAAGAAGAATAACTCGCTCCTGGACAGCATATGGAAGGCTTATAGAATTCTTAAGACGCTACCAACCGATCTGTTTAAAAATAAAATTTTACCTGTGTATGCAATGGAGTCTACATGGAAAATTAATAAACATTGTACGCTAAGCCTAAACTGAGTAGTGGCTTTTAAGATATTCTTCTAAAAAAATGTTTTTCTATGAGTAACGATTATTATTGCCCATAACAGGAAGGTGGAGTGTTAAATTACTTGCACTCGATCTGCTCGTTCCAGGGCTATAAAAAATAGTCCTTTTTCTTATTACACGGTCAGCCAATTATATAACTGAAGCATTTAAGAACAGAATGAATAGAAGTGTAAAAGTCACTAATCAGAGATATCTCTTCTGAGAGTCATGCATTTCATTATACAGCCAGACCTTGTGGTGAATGAAATGAATGTCATTAACAGGGTGGAAGGTAGGTACTTTTTAGAGGGCCTGGTATGCTAATAAGCATAGTTTTTACTCAGCGAGGAAGACAATTGTAAACCACCTCACTCCTCGTTTTACTTAGCAAAGCTTCTAGAGGTTCAAATCATCCTTTTGGGTGATAACTTAAACAACAACAATGATTATTAAACTAAAAATGTGTTAAGTCTCGTGTATATACGACCCGATAAATATACGTGCTTAGCAAGTTCGTGCTATCAAGCACATTACACTAGCCTTCTACATACAGCTCATGACGTCACATGCTCGTATATCGCTCTGGTAGACGGTAGTGTCGTACTTTTTTTGACAGCACTTTTCAATAAATGACAAAGTTGCGATATTGATAATCATAAAATCCAAAAATATTATTCCAGTAGTAGAATACAGAAACATTTAATAGCGAAAAAGATATATTATTTCAGTTCAACTAGCATAAGGTATTTGCAATAAATTTCAGGACGTACAAAAGAGAACCAATTGCTTGTTTGTAATATTTTATATTGGGACACAACGTGAACGTAAATGTAAACCGTTATACTCCGAGATATTTAAACATCTAAAGAAATTCATGAATATTTTATTATTGCGATACATATGAGATATTTGTCCAGATGTACATTTTAATTCGTTCAAGCTCAGTGAATATTAACAAAATCATGCAAACTCATGTATTGCTAAACAATACAATTGCGTCATCAGCGAATTAATAATATTTTCTGCCCTGATTAGTAGTCTGCATTCAAGTGAAAATAAACAATACACGTAAGTAGATGCTTCTTTTTAAAATAACAGTACACAATTTTATATAATCTTCTTTATTGGAGTTTGTAATTCTATTAGTTTACAAAATCAATTAGGAGCTACTACAAATCTGCAAAATTTTAACGGTCCAATTAAAAATATCTTAGCCAAAAATCAAACCCACACGTTTAAAACTCACTAAACTTATTATTATTTATTTAAATTTTAATAAAAACATATAGCATTAATCGATTTACCAGCAAAGAAGTTTGCTTTTGCTGGTGTTGACAGAAACAAAATGGACTCCTGCGGGGTAACTGAATAAAATAATTAAACGTATTGTAATGTACTGGTATTTTGTAATAGAATTCTGAGAAAAACGTATAATATAGACCAGCGGTTCCTAAACCGTGGGTCGCAAGAGAAATTTAAGTGGATCGCGGAAGCCAGTCAAAAATTACAGAATAAGTTAAGTTTTGTCACAAAGTTCAGAAAACCATTTGACATGAATTTGAAAACAGGTGAAGACTCCTTCATAAAACTCTCGTGATTTAGTATTGAAATATGTTTTTTAGGTCATAAGCCGAAAGGCTGGTTTGAACCTCTAAATGCTTTACTATGTAGGAAAACGAGGAGTGAGGTGGTTTACAGTTGCCTTCCTCAATGAGTGGAAAAATATGTTTATTAGCATGCCAGGCCCTCAAAAAAGCACATATTTTCCACCTGGTAAATGACAACTTCATTTCATTCACCACAGAATGTGGCTGTATAATGAAATTCATTACTCTAAGAGGAGATAATTCAGACTATAAAAAAGCTTAACGAACTTAAGACTGCAGATGAAGGCAGAGCATAGTAACCTAGATCACAGCACAAAGCCAATTGACTTTCGTTAATCGTAACCTGCGTTGTCACGTTGTGATTCCGCTGTGGATGACAGCCTAACAAAAACTCAGCTGGAGTTAAGTGGAACAGAGTGTGACTTAGCGAAGGGGCAACCTCACACCCGACCTTGGCTGTTATTTGCTAGATCTCATCTGCAGTCTTTAGTTCGTTGGGGTATAGTATCTTTTACACATCTACCTCTTCTATTCTTAAATGCTTCAGTCATATAATGAGCTGACCATGTGGTAAGAAACATAAATATTTTTGTAGCCCTGAAACTAGCAAATAGAGTGTAAATAAATTTATCCACAGAATTCTACAACATTTATATTAAACAACGACAAAATGTCTTGGTTCTTATTTTTTTTAAATGAAAAGATTTTAAAAAATACGTTTGTTGACTTTTTATAATTTTATAATTACAAAATTCCGATCTGCAATATTCAAAACGCTAAAATTCAGTAAATATAATTATTTCACTTGAATTAAAACAGCAATTTAAGTAAAAAAATACAAATAAGTAAACTTATAATTACGTACGTCTTCAATTCAACAGAAAACCAAATACACAACATTAATAATAAGGAATGTCGTATTTTAGCACTTGCTTTTTTTAATTTAAATTAATTTCGCCCATTAAAAGTTAACAGAAGTAACAAAAACTAATCGAAAACAATAGGCAATAAATTTATTTGTGGGTTAATTTTTTTATGGACGTATATAAATCTTGAAATTGAATGTAGCACAGTTCGGCGGGCCAGTTAGTGCAAAGAATACCAACAAACCGATCGTCCTTGTGAACTGGTAATTATCTAAGTTGTAAAAAGCACATAAAGTTGAAGAAATAAAAAAGTGAAATATACTCTACTCGTATATATAGTTAATGAAAAACATTACAGACATTACTGGTCTGTTTCAAATTCAACTTTTCATATACTTACTTACATTTAATATATAATATTTTTATTTGACGTATATTTAAGTATTAACCCTAAATGGTTTATTTTTTTATAAAAGAGACATAATTGTAAAAATAAACAATGTAAAGTCATATAAAAACTCTTTTATTCAATTCTGGTGAACAAAAACATATTAAATACAAACTGAAAATAAATACACTAAGGTTTTTCTACCATAATCCGTGATTAAAAAAACTTGATAAAAACTAAAAAACATTTGTAATGGAAAATAATGCTAAATTTAACAAAAAAAACGTCAATTTCTATCAATGATTTCATTTAAAATTTTAATGGGGTTGAAGTAGATAACGAAAAAACAATTGAAAAATCTTACATGAGAATATATCTTAGGTTAAGGAAAGACAGTACTTCATATCCAGCCAATGGTAAATTTGCTATTTTTCGGTACATTATTTATAGGATTGGTTAAAGATAGGGAAAAGAAATTTTACGCACTTATAGTTGATGGAACTCTCTAGTTACAGACATTTTTTCAATTCAATCTGTTGGACCATAAAATTTTAAAAAAAATTAAGAATAATATAAAATGTTTACGAATTTTTTGCATATTATTAATTTTGGAGCACCTGAAGAAGTCATAAAAATGTCTGTATACGTGCATGTATGTACAAGAAAAATATTTGGTAAAAATTTCATCCCAGTAGGTTTAATAAATTCAGAGAAAATGTATCTAAATGATGAAAATCTAAATTTAAGGGAAAAGGCAAAAAACAAAAGACACAAATCAAAAACAAAATGTACACAAGTAAATTTCCCATCAGCAGTAGGTTAGAAAGCTGATCCAACAGCTGAGAATATTTTTAAAACAGTGATGCAGATATTTTAAAAAAAACTTAAATTCCTTTTACACTAAAACGAGTAGTATAGTTAAAAATATTCGTTCTTGGGACATGATAACTTTCTGGGTAAACCTGATTAAAACTTAATTTTTTCATTAACATAATTTTTTGACGTAATTTAATGTTTTCTGGTAGATCTAGATCTGATCTATTGAAAAACATACACAAAACCGAAAATTGAAATTTTCAGTCAAAACCATCATACAGTCTCCCCTTAAAGGTTTCACTATAAACTTTAACAATTATTTTTTCAATAGTACAGATGTAAAATTGAAATGATTTTTCATACACGGTACAAGGAAAAAGAACGAAAAACCGTTTTAACTTCGCATATTTTCCTAAATATCCTGTACTTGAATTTGGAACAATAAGTAACTAACTTATAGTTCATTAAAAGTTAAATATCACACATCCAAGAATGCTTCATTCATAGCACTTAGTCTTTTAGCACAAATCGGTACGGAAGATCAAGTAGGTTATGTCGCTTGATTCTATCAAAACTAAGTTATAATTGTCTAAACATTTTGTAGTTGGTAAGGTCATCAGCCGAAAGGCTGGTTTGAACATCTAGAGGTTTTACTAAGTAAAACAAGGAGTGAGGTGGTTTACCATGGTCTTCCTTACTTACTTATTTACTTACTTACTTACTTTGTCTGGCCCTCCGAAAAGCTTCTACTTTCCATCCTGTAAATGACAACTTCATTTCATTCACCACAGGGTCTGGCTGTGTAATGAAACTCATTACTCTCAGAGGAGATAACTCTGACTAGTGTATTTTACACTTTTACTTTTTCTGTTGTTACATGCTTCAGTCATTTAATTGACTGACCAAGTGATAAGAAACAGAACTATTTATAGTAGCCCTGGATTTAGCAGATCGAGTGCAAATAATTTAACACTCCATCTGTCTGTTATGGCATAAAATCTTTAAGTCAAGTCAAATTTGGATGGTCATAAAGCCTGCGTTGATATTGCAACATTGTGCAGTAGTGATTTAGAAATAGCTAATAGAATATACGAGTATTATTCATAGTAATGAACTGTGTATTGTAAAAAAACGAATTGAACCAGGATACTGAATTGCGATGAATGGAATGTTTGAATAGGAATTCTCAGAAATCGAAACTAGTACAAAAATTTGTTTTTTATTATATTTTATTTATTATTATTTTATTTATTTTTATTTTATTTATTTATTATTATTTATTTCTTCCACAATGTCCTCAGTTTTTTAGAAAAAGTACCAGACCGCACGTATAACAAACAGTTAGCGCTATTGTAGTGAGTCAGTCAACAATTGATTTGTGAATAGAAAGTATTGTCTGGCCGTTCTAAATGGTATGTAAACAAGACCGGTTCAGATTTGTGTATACAATGCAACACTAAGTAAAGTATTGTTTAATTCCAGATAACTAAACGCATGATTAAGGAAATTTGAAAACACAAATTATACTTAATTTATTACACTCTTCTGCTTAACTAACTCTCGGTCAAGATTGAACCTCCGTTCCAAAATGTTAATAAACAAATCCCTTTTAAGACCAATCTGGACTTATGATATCCAGCTCTTTGGAGTAGCGGCAGAGAGTCATTTTAAGTCGATCCAGGCCTTCAAATAAAATTCTTATGACTTGCTTCTGGCGCTCCTTTTTATGTAAGTACTACAACCCTCCACGAAGATTTTAAAATAAATTCCGACAGTAAAGGAGCTAACCGCGTTCTTGTACAGTACATTTCACGAAAGCCTAGACGTCCATTCAAACCAACTAGCCCGTGGTCTAGGTAAAAGGAACTTCCCAACAGTGCGACGTCTAAAACGAAAATGGAGTATAGACCTCTAGGTCTGAATAACAGATAATACCCGTAGTTTTACACGGGGAATGTACCACTGGGTACCTCTTCTTAAAGTGAAATTTCCCATCGCCATTTAAATATCATTTACGGAAGTTGTGCAGCTCAATGTACAGTATCGTAATACAAAATTAAAGACAAAAAAATTCGGGTGCAGAACAATACTCATTCATAGGGAACGTAAAAGCTATATAATCTGAGTTTATTTCCCCCTTCACGAAATATTTCTTTTTTAATTGGTGACAGAACGGTGGCAAATGTACACCAAGTTATAAAGGAAAATGTGATTGCAACCGTAGTAATTTTATATTACAAGTGAACAAACAGCTGGGGGAATAAACCACTGGAAGGTAAATAATAATGGCAAAACTGATAAGACAGATGTCAAGCTGTAACTGTACTGCAAATCATTAACTATGTAGCTACAAGGTAAAAAAGGATTAAAAACAAGTACAAGGTAATGATAATTATGATTATAGTTATGGTTATTTTCATTTATGTCAACCAGTAATTGGTTTAGGTACTCATAACAATAATAATAGTAATTCTAATAGCGGTAAGTAATGCAATGCAACAAAGTAATGATAATACAGTTTTATCCTTCAGAGTATATTTTATTAATAACCACATCAGTTTGATTAATGGTTTAGGTCTTTAACCAATCTGTTTTCTAAAAGATAATAGGTATTGTTGGTATTCTGATCGAAAAAATCCAAAGACAGGTAAGTAAGTCTCAACTTTCTCTGGAAATAAAATTTTCTTGTACAAAGTAAAACTGAAACCAGTTTGGACTTACGGGTTAGAGATATGGGGTACAACTAAGCTAGTTCAACAAATATAGAAAAACTGCAGCGCTTTCAAACAAAATGCCTAAAACTAATCACTGCAGCCCCATGGTATGTAACCAATGAAATATTGCACAACGATCTAAAATTACTCTTCATAAAAGGATAAAGTAAACAACGTAACGAAAAATATTTAAAAAAGGTAAAAGGGCATCAAAATCCTTTCGCAGATAACCTCCTAGATAACAGCGAAAATACCCATAGACTGAAATGTTTTAAAATATTGGCCTTACCTTTACGATTTTGTTAATAATTTAACTTATTTAAATTTGTATTCTACTTCTACAAAAAATCATCATTATCTCATAATCGGCATCGTTATTATCTCCATCATGGTCATTGTGCCATCTACAGCTTCAATTACTTCGTTTCAAGATATTCATGCACAGTTCAGTAAAGTTTAATTTTATTTTTCGTTCACACTTCATTTTAATTTTTGAAACACACTGCGGAGTGTATTTTATATTTTAATTTTAAGAACGTATTATTCAAATTTTTACCAACTTTGCTTAGAGGTTATAATTAAATTTAAAAAAACTTATTACAAAAGAATTACACTTTATTACAAAAAAATAAAAGATGAACTATCACTACTGTCACTGTCCCTATTACGTTGAGACAAATACAATTCTTCAATAATATGATTAAAGAAATAATATATTCTTTACTTCAAGCGCAAATGTAACATGAAAGGTGGTGCAATACAATTTAACTATTCATGATGTAAAGTGAAGATGACGGTATTTAAGCTTCAAATTCAAGAAAATAGAAATTAAAAAATAACCCAAAATAAATTTTGACAAAAATAAAAAAATCTGTTTAAACTGAATTTAAAACAAAGCGTGTTCCTATTCATAAAAAAATTAATGACGTTTTGAGTTGAAGTAAATCGCCTTGTGCTGTACAACACTAAGATGTAATTATAATAAAAATGACAAATGCTTACTTTTTCATCCCTAATTTGTGTACGCTGGAATCTGTTCAATTGAGAACAATAAGCAACCCCATGATCCAATGATATGAGGATGATATGTATGACTTGTAAATTAAGTGTAGTACAGACCCAGGCTCACCATTCCTGAGAGAGTATGGTTAATTGAACCCCAACCAAATAAGTACACCGGTAACCACTGTCTAATATTCAAGTTCGTATAAATATAACTACCTTCACTGGGATTTAAACCAGAAACCATCGTCTCCGAAAATCAGCTGTTAAACACCTGACTCATGGCGACGACTTTACCTCTAGATCAACCAGGGGGGGTCAAATGCTTATTAAATAAAATTTATTTACATGTTTTTAAAAAGAAAGCAATAAAATATTTTACAGTGTTTACCTTTTACTAAAATAACTTTACAAATACACCAACAAAAGACATACAATAATTATTAAATTTATACAGTATAAAATCGAACATCGATTTACAGTTTTTTAAATTTATAATTAAATTGTATGTAATAAAAGAACCATTAAATAAAGTAATATATTAATATTTATATGCAATTATGGCCCAACTACTTTACTTTCATTGCCTGAGGATACAGCACAACACATTACTTTTATTACGATCAATATAAACATTACAATTTAATGAAATTAATAAGACAACGATCGTATTTTATATTAGGCGATTAAATTATGAAATTTAAATTATTAATGGTATTCTACAATATGAGAAATCTTTTAGAGGTATAGTATTACTAGAATATCGTTTTAAGTAAGTCATAAAATTTATGTAAAGTAACACTTATTACAAGTCATTAATAATATTTATGAGAAATAGTAACGCCATTTGTAATTTACTTTCAATCTAATTGTAAATTTTAAAAATTCCGGTTTAATTCCTTGGGTATTTTAGTCACTAGTATTCGATAGTAAAGCCGAAGTATTCTTGACAAGGACGTTAAATAACAACATAGTTTACTAAAAACGTTCCTAATACAGTACAATATTTACAATCCCGGTTAACCGGATTAATTTGGGCGGACCCTAATCCGGATAAAACGAAATGTTGTAAAATAAAATTGTACAGACATAATACATAAGTAGTTTACAGTAATATGTATGCATAATTCAAAATAAACTTACAGTACAATACTTATTAACAAAATTTTGATGTGTAACACATATAAATGTAATACAATAATTTACTATATGTAGTAAGTAATAATAAACCATGGATTAACTTAATAAAAAAATCTGGTGTGAAACACTCACACAACTTTCTCTTGCCAATGCAAATAATTAACAATAAACCTAACATTATTAATAAAATATTAGAAATAAACAAAAAACTAACCTCAAATACATAACCTTATTTTAATCATGAGTGAATGATGCAAAATGAAAATCAACCTCAGTTTGGCTTAGAAATACGGAAAATCACTCTTTCTCTCTCAACTAGGCTCTGTAGAGAAAAATGCTTTAAATAAAAGTTGTAGATCTTTTAATTTTCTATAAATTAAATTATATACACTTTTGTCGTAAAATGCATACTAAGGCCGAAATCTTAAAAAAATCAATTTTTCACACATTTTCGTGAGAAAAAAAACAGAAAATCGCAAATTACCGCTAAACTAAGCGTTATAAAAAAATTGTTTGAAATAAAAGTTGTAGAATTTTCAATTCTCTACAACTTTTATTATATAAAGTTTTGCGCTAAAATGCATATTAAAGCTGTAATCTTAAAAAAACAAAGTTTTACGTGAAAACAGCCTCACGCAGAATTTCAGCAAACATGACGCCTACCCTATCTTGTAGAGAATAAAAAATTGAGTAAACCAGGCGATTTTAAAAAAAATCGTAGGACCAGTTTTTGAGAAAATCGCAAAAAAGAGAAAAATTACACGAATAAACTACCACTTCCGGTTGACCGATTTTAATGAAAATGTTCGTGTCGAGTCCGGTAGTGGTACGTAACTTAAGTTTTACGTTTCAAGTTCGTACGATGTTCCGTTCTTGAGATATTCTGTTCACACACACACACACACACACACACACACACACACACACACACACACACACACACACACACACACACACAGACCAATCGCTAAAAACATGTTTTTTGGGTTCAGGGGGTCTGAAAACGTATAGATCCGGTGAAAACTCGATTTCGAAAAATCGACATGAAAACAATACTTTCATTCCTATATATTCATATAGGCAAGAGAAAGTAAAAAACCAAATGTAAAAGGCCAACCGGAAGTAGTAGTTTATTCGAGTAATTTTTCACTATTATGCGATTTTTTTTCAAAAACCGCTCCTACGATTTTTAACTCCTACCTTTTTAACGGCTCCTACAGATATTTAAAAGGTTTTTAGTGTGGTGGTATTAATTTTGCAATTTTAGATTACGCATTTTTGAAATTTTTTTAATCGGTTATTTTAATTTTAAGAACCACTTTTAACTTTCTTTTGGCTATATGAATATACAGGAGGAAAAGTATTGTTTTTATATCGATTTTTCGAAACCGAGTTTTCACCGGATCTACACGTTTTAAACCCCCTGAACCCAAAAAAACATGTTTTTAGCGATTGGTCTGTGGGTGTGTGCGTGTGTGTGAATGTGAACATAATATCTCAAGAATGGAACATCGTACGAACTTCGAACTTCAGACTTAAGTTAGATATTACTACCGGAGTCGACACGAACATTTTCATCAAAATCGGTCACCCGGAAGTAGTACTAGTTTATTGGTGTCATTTTCACTGTTTTGCGATTTTCTGAAACACGGCTCCTACGATTTTTTTTAAAAATCACCTCATTTACTAACATTTTATATGCTCTACAAGATAGGGTAGACGCCATGTCGCCATTCTTGGGGAGGCTGTTTTCTCGTAAAAAAAATTGTATTTTAAGATTGTGGCTTTAGTATACATTTAAGCGCAAAAATGTATGTATAAAAGATGTAGAGAATTTAAAATCATACAACTTTAATTCAAACATTTTTTTGTGTAACGCTTAGTTTAGCGGTAATTAGCGATGTCTGTTTTTCCTCACGAAAACGTGTAAAAAAATTGTTTTTTTTTAGATTTCAGCCTTAACATGCATTTTACGACAAAAGTCTATATATAATCAAATTTATAGGAACTTAAAAGATCTACAACTTTTATTTAAAACATTTTTCTCTACAGAGCCTAGTTTAACGTGAAAGAGTAAGTTTCCGTATTTTTATGCCAAACTGAGGTTGATTTTCATTTTGCGTCTCTCACTCATGATTAAAATTAGGTTATATTTATTGGGGTCAGTTTTTTTGTTTATTTTTAATGTTTTATTACTAATGTTAGGTTATATTGTTAATTATTTGCATACGCAAGAGAAAGTTGTGTGAGTGTTCCACACCCGATTTTTTAAAATTGGTTTTATCAGGTATTTAGCAGGGATGTCTTGAACGTACCTATATACTACTGGTAGTTACTTTTATACGGCTGTGAATACTAGACAGTGGCTACCGATGAACTTTGATGGTTGGGGTTCAATTTACCCACACTATCTACGGAATGGTCAGCCTAAGTCTGTAACATATTACACCACTGTTACAGGTTATCATTATCTTATTGGGGTAAAAAAAGAATATTAGTTCACAGGTATAGGCATTTACAAAACACAAAATTAACTTGTGTTTGTCTCTTGAATAGATTATAAAACTGAATATTCAGCAAAATCTCCAGAAAATTTTTTTAGTACATAACACTATAATGATAAAAAAACAATAAATTACAATATGTTATAGTTATAAGAAAATAAATATCACCACTCAGAGTTCATTACAAAATAAGAAATTACCGCGTTGTATTTACCTTAATAAGATAAAAATAAATAATTTCAAATTAAACCAGAAATAAGATAAAAAGGTCAAATGTAATCACAATTAAACAAACAACTATAAAATAGGATATAAACGGTTATAAACCGTACGAAAGAAAAATAAAATGGCTTCATTAAAACTAACGTCCATCAAACTGCAAAAACAAAATAAAACATAAATTACAAAATGTATAAAACTTGAAAATTGTCATCATAAACGTTTAAGTTAACTAAGGATAATTTTCTTATCAATGTTTGTTAGTTAGTTAGTTAGTGATACTAAAAATGATTATTTAAAGGAAGTAAGTTCATTAAAGAAAGGTATTAATTATGTATTTCACCCATCGTAAAGTGCTCGTGGATCTCGAGGCGAAATTACTGACAACAAATCATACTGCTTAATAACTCAGCAGGCTAACAACTCGACAAATCAAATGCCGTACTCTATTCATTTAGACGTACACTTTAGATTTATTGAAACTAGTTTGATTTCCTCGTTTCTTTTAAACGGAATACAACCCGAGATATGTTGGTAAAAATTAAACGGAACGATCTCTTTTAACAGTTTGCTTATTACATTTTATATACAGTATCATCAGGCAGGTGTATAATCTTACAGTATTACCAGGCAGGTGGAGTGTTAAATTATTTGCACTCAATCCGTTAGTTCCAGGGCAACAAAAAATAGTTATATTTCTTATTACAAGGTCAGCCAATTATATGACTGAAGCATTTAAGAACAGAGACACACGCACCCAGAGAGTCATAGAGAGAGGAGGGGGAAAATTTGGATCTCTGGACAAAGAAACAAGAGAGCTAATAGCAATGAAGAGCTCCAATTCTGAAGAAGTAATTATTAATTGAGGAGTAAGACAAGAGTGTGGTCTATCATCCACAATTTATTCCATATTTACTTGGATACATGATCAGAAGATGGAAGTCTCAAGTACACACTGGTATTCTCATAGGAGAAAATGACTGTAAATTACAAATTATTTTCCTATTATCTGACAGTGCTACAGGAGAATGAAGTTGACCTAAAGAGACCACCTGTTCATGCTGAACAAATAATGCAAAGAATATAATAAGTTGGCAGTTTTGACAAAAAAGACAAAGGTAATGGCGTTCAGGGGGAAGGAGCCAATCAGAAGTAAAATTGTTATACAGAATAATATTTTGGAACAGATATCCCACTTTCAGTATTTAGGATTTCAACAGGATGACGATGCTTACATTAAGATACACCGCATTCAGTAAATATGCGGAACTATCCACATATCTTAAAAAATAGCATTAGCAGAAACACGAGGTTGAGATTTTATAAAACAATAGCAGTGCCGACCCTACTCTACGGCAGTGAAACTTGGGTGCTACCAAACCGAGATAAGAGTAGATTGGAAGTATCTGAAATGAAAATTCTTCAACATACGTATGGGTCGAGAGAAGATCGTTACAGGAATACCGAGATAAGGAAAGAACTCAACACCTTCTCTACAAACGACAGGGTATCTCAGATCAGATGCAATGGTTGGAGCATGTGAGCAGAATGAAGGAGGATAGGATAACTAAGCGAACACTAAGCTATAAACCGGATGGAAAGAGAAAACGAGGATGTCCGAGAAAAAAGCGATGGGCATATTTGGAATAGTTCCGTCTGGCATTGAATTGAGAAGAATAAGCCATTGGACATCATACGTCATGCGAACTTGATAAGGAACATAGACAGAGAGCAGATCTAACACGTTAACCATTACACTAAGGAGGCAGATGAACAAAAATTGTATTACTGCGTTTCACGTTTCATTACGACTAGTCAGCTAGTTTTTGGATTACGGGAAGTAAACGTAATTAATACGTGATAAGTTATTGAAACCAGTTTAGTACTTAACGCAGTATAAGTGTAGCATATTACAGCAGTAATATCCATCTTCGCATTACACCAGTTGAGTACAATATTATTTGGTTTACTTAGTTAAGCCTAAAGTTTTAAATAACATTTTTTAATCAAATTAATTTAAGTAGGTAGTTTAATTGTAATTAACAGTAGCAAAATGAAAAAAATTATAAACGAGATCAAATGAACACAACTTGAAATTTTAAAATTACAGAACAAAACTAATATAGGCATAATAAAAAATAAATTGTAATGAAATTGTGTTTCGGTAATTAAAGTAAAAATTAACAATGTGTAAAATGAGGTGAAATATTCTACATGTACTTCATTTTAATAACAGAGACGTGGAAGCAGACAAAATGTAATCAATATAACTAACTATATTTTTGTTACCTAATACACATAAAAAAATTTGAAAACAATGAGAAAAGAAGACAGAAAATACAGTACAAACAACTCAGCATAATAAGTGCCAAATCATTGAATAGTAAAAGAAAAATAAAAGTCATAATAATACCCGTAGTTCCTGGAATACTCACTCATAGTAGCTTCATATTTATCAAAGAAAACAATGCATAATCAATCAAAAGTTCAGAAAAATCATAATGGTAAAAAGAAAACAAAATGAATTCACCGTGAAATAATGAAAAAGAATTTTAATAATGATAAACAGTAACTATTGGAACTATTCAAGTGTGACGCATCGTGAAAATTATTCTGTCGTACATGACTGCAGCATAAAATAAAACATATAAAACATTAATGAATAGGTAAAGTAAAATTCAAAAAAATCTCAACCCTCCAAACGCCAGTGTTGAATAAATAAGCTATTGTACAATATCCATGTAATTAAAACTGTTTCAGACCCAAAAACCGGATATTTTACCCATAACTGAAAGATCCGGCCCGTAATGTACGAGGTCTGGCTATTAAATAACGAGGCTGACGTTGATAAAAACTTTATTTTTATTTTATACACTATCACTTATTGTCACCTTCAATATACACTCCTTCTCTATCCCTACAACGCTCCATGCGAATTTTCCATTGTTGGAAACAGTGCTGGAAGTCATCTTCTGTCATCTCCTTCAAGACACGTGCCGCTTTCTCTTTTACAGCTTCCACAGACTCAAATCTTGTCCCTTTTAATGCAGATTTCCCCTTAGAGAACAGGTAGAAGATAATAACATAAGATGAAACGTGGTTTTTACTCATGGTCCGGAAACGAAGCGCCAATCCATGCACTGTAAGAGCCGAACTTCACCAGCAGCCAAAAAAGCTCTAATGAGCAAGTCAAAATTTAAAGCAATGATGATTGTTTTTTTTATATCCATGGGGTTGTGTACCTTCACTGGATTCCTTAAGGTCAAACAATTAATCAATATTACTACCTTGAGGTACTTTCTAAACTACGTCAAAGAGTAAGGAAAAAACGCCCCGAAATGGGGAAGGACAAATCATGCGTTCTCCACCAAGACAATGCACCAGCTCATTCCGCGTTATCTGTCAAGAGGTTTCTAGCCAAGTACAGCATCTCAGTGTTAGAACATCCACCTTATTCACCAGATCTTGCACCATGTGACTTCTACTTGTTCTTTAAGGTAAAATCTGCATTGAAAGGGACAAGATTTGAGGAGTCTGTGGAAGCTGTAAAAGAGAAAGCGGCACGTGTCCTGAAGGACATGACAGAAGATGACTTCCAGCACTATTTCCAAAAATGAAAAATTTGCATAGAGCGTTTTAGGGATAGAGAAGGAGTGTATATTGAAGGTGACAATAAGTGATCATGTATAAAATTAAAATTAAATTTTTTACAAAGTCAGTCTCGTTATTTAATAGCCACACCTCGTATAATGGGCAGCGCAACTGGCTTCTACGCTAGGGGTTCCGGGTTCGATTCCCGATCAGGTCTGGTATTTTTTCATTACTCATTTCCACCTATCAACCTTTATCATTTGCATTAACAATTTAGTACAAAACAACCAGACGTACAACAAAACAAAAACAAAATAACTAAATGATGTAAATTTGTTTAGGGCACAAGTTCGAATTGTTATCAATGGCTGTTATCATTAACTCTCTAAAACTACTAAACATGTTTTGAGTTAGTTAGAAATATCGACAGGTTAGTTTTCAGAGAAACGGAGCAAGGCCTTCAGATAGCCCTGCAATAGAAGTTTTCATGACGTATTATCGGTGTTCAAAATCTAGCGTTAAACAGTATAATCTGTTACTAATTATATTATAATAATAAGATATCAGAACTCTAAACGATAAAAAGCATTATTAAATTTTTCAGTTCTCGAACAAGACTCATCACTGATTGACTAGTGCCCATCTATTTTAGTAGGTTGCTAAGCTAGCCTTCTAGAATTTACCAAACAAACTGTTCCAGAACGTTCCAAACATTTAACACAATACAAAAACAAAACAACATAAACAATAATGTATCAAAAATTCAACGGAAATCTCTCGGTCACTACTCATTCTACAACTAAAAACAAGGAAAAATGTTCATATAAGCATAGCCGAAAAACATAGCTAGTTACAGCTGACTAAAATTTCGCCCGGAATACCCCGCTGATATGAGTCCATACTGAAATATTTGTGACTTAAATTAAGGAAAAATTTGATGCTATTTGAATTTTTTAATTTGATTTTTAACATGAAAAATTGAGTAAAACAGATCCCAGAACTGGATATTTCGTAGATTTTAAGATATTTTAAATAAAACATGAAATTAGAAGGAAAAAAATAGTATTTTAGGTTTCACGAATAATAACTTTGTTAAATGCTTTATTAAGTTATTGATTTTATTGATTGAACAAGTAGATAATCTAATTTTTGAAAACTGATACAAATTAACCAAGTAAAAATAATACATACCATGTATTGAAAATTGACTTTAATTAGTAATAAAACCAGACTAAATTGTTACATAAAAATTATTAGCCTTCTTTTCAAAGTAATTAAATAATATTCTTCAGAGGGTGACAATAACAGCTTAACAACTGTTCATAAATTCTGAAAATAATAAAGAACGAAATTAAATTAATGAAGGTTTTGCTCATTACCTATAAAAAGTTGCTCGAAATGGCCTCAGTTTTGTTAAATACATAATTTCGCTCGACGATTCCATGTGTTTCTACTGCGAACATAATGGCAGGAGTACTCTTAACAGCATCTAATGTTTGATTCCTAAGATAATTTTGAGTGTTAAACCGTCTTGAATAAATAATTGCCTTTATTAAACCCCACAAGGTAATATTCTGATGGCGTGAGGTCAGAAGATCGTGTTGGCAATCGCACCGCCGGGGAAATCTTTCGCCAGTTGTAAATCGCTAACGAAGCGTTTTCGAACCTGTTTATATTAAAAAAAAATGAGCCACCGAGAGATTGTTGTTGAATTTTTAATCACCCTACGTATAAAGACACAAATGACACACGTCAAACCTACTCCTGTCCTGAAAAAATTTTTTTCATCCTTTTTAAACAGACATCTATAAAATCTTAGTCCTTATTATGTCATTAATCGTTTGTTTTTAGTGTACGTTTCTTTACTTCATAACCTGTACTGTCCGTCCACTATCTTTTAGTCTTAGTTTTACGTCAGACTGTTTTGCAAAAAACTGCAAATGCAGACGATGAAGGGTGATAGATGAAAATTCCAGGCTTTACCGGAAATCAAACCGAGTACTACTGGTGTAGAAGTCAGTTTGGCTTACCACTACACCATAGGCTAACTATCTTTGAATCCATTAACTTGCAGAGAAATTTTCTCTCAAATTTTTCCTTCTTTTTGACCAATCTTCCCGGATATTTTAAGGCATTCACTCACGTAAAGACATATTTACTACATTATAATATACAGATTAAAGAAAACCAACTTTAATAAACAACAAAGACGGTTAAAAATCAGGACCTCCCGTATAAACCAATAAATAATACCATAAAATTAAAACAGTTACTTAAAAATAATTACAGAAAAAATACAAAAAATTTAATTACAAAAAATTAATAGTGAATGTAATAATTTACCAAAGATAGAGATAAAATATACCAATAATAATAATAATAATAATAATAATACGTTACAGACAAACTATTATTAATTTATGATGGAAAACTGAATGCTAGTTGAGTTATATACTGTAACTACAGTTTAATTTACATTGGTATTACCCATTGCGAAACGATATGATTTGAACATTTGTTCGAACCCAACTGTCTACTCTAGCCTACATCCATAAAATTGTAGTACTGTGTAATGCAAACATGAATGGTTTTGCTATGGTGAAAACTTGATAATCACAGTTATTACTTTTACAGTATGACTTCAAGTACCCATGTAATGAAGTGAAGAATGTACGTATTGAGAATATAAGATAACATTTTAATTAAGTCCATACAGTAAAATGAAAATAATAATAGTAATAACAATAAAAATAACGAATGGAATTCACTGGGTTCATTATGTTGCAATTACTTCGGCAAAACATAGAGTAACGCATTCTTCATTGTTTTATAATCCTGATACAATATAATTTGGCTTGTAGAGTACAAGAATGATATATATAAACACATATATACCGGGTGTCCCACGAAGAGGTTGCTATTTTTGAATTAATATCCCGGACGTATCGCACACTCTACAGACTGGAACTTTACAGTTATAATAAATAGATATGTAGAAAAGTACGCTCGAGTTTCATTTGCTTATGATTAATCAAAACAAAATGGCGGAATAAGAAAATAATATAAAAATGATACTATTGATACCTCGGCAATTTTTCAAAAACGCTTATGACAGATTTTCGTTTCGTTGCTATCAGTGCATAGCTACATGGGAGATCAGTTCGAATAAAGGTTAATGAAACAAACTGAGTTCATTAATTGATCACTTTCATATTTCTTCGATTTCTTTCATTTTATTACTTAAGCAACATTGTAACAAATCACCAATTTGAAATAGTTATGCAAATAAAATTACTTTCCACCATTTTGTTTTGATTAATCATAAGCAAATGAAACTCGAGGGTAATTTTTTACATATCTATTTATTATAACTGTAAAGTTTCCAGTCTGTAGAATGTGCGATATGTCCGGCATATTAATTCAAAAATAGCAACCTCTTCGTGGGACACCCGGTATACACGTGCAGTTTCTTCTACACAAAAATACTGTAGTCATTTACAAAATAAAATCTTTTAATAAAACTAGCTATTTCTCCCGCGCGCGAGCTTACTGCTAGCCTCACACAGCTGCATTTTATATAAATGGTTTATTGCTTTTCCCGGTTACCCTGGTTTCACTACACACTATACCTAGTCTACTAGTAAAAAAGGCATAGAAACAAGTGATCGAAATTCAAATTATTTCTTATTTTCAGATAGAAACACAGACAATTATAAACTCCTTACCTTTATTCTGGAAACCAATAGGGAACTATATCTTGTAGTATCTGTTGAAACAGATCCTTTTCTTACTAACGACGAAGCCAAAGAACAAAAAGTCCAGCATTGACTGTTGCTTGCCAAAACGAACTTTGTTACGCTATTTTGCTAATCTCCAATGGCTTTCGATAGTTTGGGTATGTGTCCTTACGTCCGTAACAACAAAATTATATTTATGAGTCACTCTTCGGTGGTAACCGTGTTTATTCAACTATCCGTCACGGATCTTGACTTCACCGCAAACTGAAAACTATTAATAGGAATCAACTGTGCTGTGCTTTCCTTACGGTAATCTTATCTGCAGGTGGCAAGGTTCAATGTTGATTTATCTTTGTTGAACACCGTTTGGTCTTGTACAGGGTGATTTTAAATGAAATAGACACTTTAGACAGCTTCTTAAACATCAAACTGGTGTATTTGAATATAATTAGTAAATTATAAAGGTTTGTAGGGAATTTTTTAAAGTTTATGTTGGTAAACTGTTGCTAGCATTTTGTTGTTGGCTGCTGTTACAACGACCAGTCTAGCAAAATGGCCGCTACTCAAGTGGAGAAAGCTTATTGTGTTCTTGAATTAGCCAAAACAAACTCGATTACGGTTGCGCAACGTCATTTCAGAACAAGATACGGTAAACCACCACCACCAAGGCAATCAATCTATGACTGGTATAAACATTTTGAAAACAGTAGATATCTGTGTAAAAAGAAGAGTACTGGAAGACCTGTTACAGAGGAAAAAATTGATCGTGTTCGTGATGTTTATGTACGAAGTCATCCCATTCGGCATGGCATATTTTCATAAGTTACAAAAAATCTTTCATCCTTCACCGTCTGCATTAGCGACGGTTTTTAGTACAAAATTTAAATACCAGTGATAAAGTCGTAAGTAAAAATTTTTGTCTGGAGATGCAACATTGTGTTGAAAATGACGACGCATTCTTTAGTCGCCTAATATTCAGTGATGAATATCATTTTCAAATTAGTGGAGAAGTTAATAGACATAATATTAGAATATGGGGCACAGAACACCCAAAAATAACTTTACAGCATACACATGATTCCCCTAAAGTAAACGTCTTTTGCGCATTATCTCGTGAAAAGGTTTACCGGCCGTTCTTTTTTCACGAAGTGTCAGTAACCGGAGTAATTTATCTGGACATGTTAAACGAATGGTTAATACCACAACTTCAGGAAGATAGTGATAACTTCATTTTCGTACAAGATGGAGCTCCGCCTCACTGGCACTTACAGGTCAGAAATTATCTTGATGAACGTCTTCCTAGACGATGGTCGGCCATGCGAGTGCGGAAAACATTGTGTTTACGCCGTGGCCACCTCGTAGTCGAGACTTAACGCCCTACGACTTTTTCTTATGGGGTTATGTAAAAGACAAAGGTTTTGTACCACCGCTTCCTGTAGATATCGATGATCTAAAAAAACGTATCGCAAATGCTCTTGCCACAGTTGACCGACATATGCTTAATCGTGTGTGGGAAGAATTCGACTACCGTGTTGATATCTGTCGTGTTACAAATGGTGCACACATTGAACATCTGTAAATATTTTCAATAAAAATGTAATGAATTCTTCTACATAATCGTGTAAGTAATTACCTTAACTTTTCAAAAATAAATTTTCTATAAGCTATCGAAACTGTCTATTTCTTTTATAATCACTCTGTATATCGATTAATTTGAAAACGAAATGACTGGCATTGTTTAAAAATTTTCTACATTGTTGGCATTTAACCGAGAAGATCCTGTTCAGAGTTAATCAAATTTGAATTTCCCAAATCAAATTGTTTTTCCACTCATCACCGTCGAAACGTTAGTAAATCTAGGGAGTGCTTCAATGGAAGCCTCTTTCCATATCTACCATGACGAAATATGGTATAGTACAAACATAGAGTGCTACTAGTAAATATTAAATTAGAGATAAACAAAATTAATTAGAAATTCTACTAAAAAGCTACGAAGTAAGTACAGTTATTTAAAAAAAGATACTTGCAAAGATATCCGCGATTATTTTCCTTATATAAAGAAAGCACGTACTGTGACATGGTACAGGACAACGGTTAAAAACTGCAGATCATTAGTTTGAAACCATTTCATACATAAAGTATTTTAAACAAATATTTTATGACAACTAAGCATCGCGTTTATTTTACATCATCCTTATACAAACACAAAAAAATGTAGGTGTCATGATTTGAAATATTATTTGAATTCCACGTCTAAAAGCTGACTGCAATAGTCCAACAAGTAAGTATCGGTGGGTCGACCAAGAAGAAAGAAGAAAAGATATATGTGTTTTCTTAACAGGAGAGTCAACGGAACACCTACGGCGAAGAAGATGGGATTCAACATTTTAAATATATACACACGCTTAAAATAAAGAGGTCTTTCATTTCCTTGGTATATGTGATCAAAAAGTTACGGCAGAAACTACCAAGCATCCAACCTAGCCGATGTATAGTCAGGATAAATTGAAATTGCACTAAGCTCGTACAACAACCATCATAATTTAAATGGTGCGTTATTTTATGGAGGATTGTAAAACGAGATAAATGTACTTAACACAAAACAGAAACTACTGTTAATAACCGAATCTAACAAAAAAATCTGGCGTGAAATGCTCGCACGACATTCTCTTGCCGATGTAATAATGAAATCGTGAGTAAACAATGTTATATGAAAATTATAACTTAATTTTAATCATCAGTGAATGACTCTGAACGGATATCAAGCTCTGTTCGACTTAGAAGTACGGAAAATCACTAACTGACGCAAAACTAAGCGCTGCAGAAAGAAATTCTAGAAACAAAGGCTGTACATTTCTTAATTTTCTATAACTTTAGTTTTTTCTTGTAAACTATTTTGGTATGCATTTACGACAAAAATACTAACGCCAATACCTTAAAATATCACATTTTTACCGATTTCAATGAGAACATATAGAAAATTAAAAACGATAAAATTAACGCTTAACTAGACGCTGCAGAAAGTAATGCTTGAAATAAATGTTGTAGGTTTTGAATTTTTTACAATCTTTTATTATATACACTTTTGCCCTAATATGCATATTAAGGCCACAATCTTTAAAACCCCATTTTAACTACCAGAACACAGCCTCCTCACGAATTTCAGTAGACATGCCGCTTACGCTATCTTGTAAAGCAAAAAAAAATACAGTAAATGAGGTGATTTTAAACAAAATCATAGAAGCCGTTATAGAGAAGATCGCGAAAAATTACACAAATAAACTGAAACTTCCGGCTAACTAATTTTTTTTGAAAATATTCGTGCTAATTCTCTCGTAGTACCGAATTTAAGTTTAAAATAAACAAAAACTGCAAAAAGAAAAAAGAAGAAATGGTTTAAGTTTAAGAGCTTTAAAAAAGTTATCGTTCTTGACCAACCAATTACAAAGTTAGTTTTGTAATGCATTTATTTTATGTAACCTATTTAATTAATGTAATTGTATTTGTCAGTAGGGTAAATTCAATCATTAATTGTAATTATTAATTTTGTCAATAATTATAAAAAGTTGTTATAAGTTTGATAATTATTTATTATTCCCAGATCCCGAACGAACCTAGGCGTAGGTGTTACCATATTATAAGGTACCAAAAATCGTTGAAGCACTTATAGTTCTGTCACCGCCACCCCTTTTAATTAATCATTTACTGTGTTGCCGGCTTCAATACTTCTTCCGGCCTTTGTCGGCGCAGTAGGTCCTTTGACGGCATACCGACAAACCTTTCGGCTGCGCACCGACAGAGGCCTTTGTCATCAAGGCCAAGCCAGTAGCCGCTCTCTACCACAGCGCTCTCGGCGACTATATAAAGAGCGCTGCACTGAGTCGAGCGATTCATTTCCGATCAAGACACAGAGATATTCACTTCCATCAGTCTACAGCATCGACA
Organism: Catonia carolina; assembly: GCA_035578175.1. NCBI lineage: Eukaryota > Metazoa > Arthropoda > Insecta > Hemiptera > Achilidae > Catonia > Catonia carolina. The sequence goes on from JAQMRL010000008.1 coordinate 24,142,245, forward strand.
AGCGTCCACCACAGCACACGGCTGCCGGACTCCAGCGAAGACTAATCAACGACCCTGCAAGAGAGAAGATGATGCTTCCGCTCGACGACCCGTCACCATAAGCCGTCGACCGGACCGTCATCGCCCGCTGACGCGAGCGATGCTCACAGCGGTCCCTCGACCGAGTCTTTCGCCCACCGGATCGGTCAAAGCAGCCATCGACGCACTACTGCGAGGGAAGAAGATGATGTCTCCGCTGGACGACGACACGCCGTGTCGCCCTGCTCCTTAACCGCCACGACGACTACGACCGACACTGCACATCAAGACGACCACCCCTTAAACGGCCCTTTTCAGGGCCACCAAACAGATAAGGTTAGCCACTTAATGTCGCCATCGTGTGACAGTTCTATAATAGCTAATTTGCTCATAACAGGCAGGTGGAGTGTTAAAATTATTTGCACTCGATCGGCTAGTTCAGGGCTACAAAAATAGTTCTGTTTCTTATCACACTGTTAACCAACTTTATGGTTGAGGCATTTGAGAACAGAAGAGGTAGGGATGTACAAGCGAATAGTCAAAGTTATCTACTTTGGAAGTAATAAATTTTATTACACAGCCAAACCCGGTGGTAAATGATGCGAAGGTGTCATTTGCAGAGTGGAAAATAGATGTATTTCAGAGGGCCTGGCATGCTGATAAGGAAATTTTTCACTCAGTGAAGAAGTCACTGGTAAGCTGACCTACTCCTCGTTTTACTTAGTAACGTCTCTACAGAGATTCAAACCAGCCTTTCGGCCGATGACCTAAACAACAAGAGACAGCTAATTTTTTTTATCCCTAAAATGTGTACGTTGCACTCGGTTCAATCCAGAACAATAAACAACACCATGACCCAATGGGATGAGGATTAAGAGTATTGCATGTAAATGAGGTGTAGTTTTGTACAGACCCAGGCCGATCATTCCTGAGATAATATGGTTAATTTAACCCCAACCATCAAAGGTCTAATATTCATATCCGGATGAAAGTAACTACGTTTGCATGGATTTGAACCAGGAACCTTCGTTTCCGAAAATCAATTTGTTAAACAGCTGACTCGTGGCGACCACTTTACCACTAGACCAACCCGTTGGGTGACAACTAATAAATTACCAAATATATGACTATAATATAATGGAATTTGAACTGCGGTGTAATCAATAAGGATCAAAGAAAACGAAAATCAGTAATAAATAGTTTATTTTTAAATATCGAAATAAAATTACTTCAAGTATTATACTTACAAGAAAAATAAATTGATAAAATAAAATCGATTATTGTAACGAGACCGATATTTTGACAAATTATAAGTACACGTAGCAAAAAAAATAACAACATGACTATTTCATTTATGAATACATATTATAATACGTTCGCAATATGTGGCTGGTTGCAACCGATGCAAAAATAACAATAATAAATAATGTACAATAGAAAACAGAGTCGTTTTAGATTGGAGGTAAGTAATGTTCAATAAGAATAACCAATTTATGAGTGGAACGTAGACATAAGCACAAAGAAGAAGCCGCAGGGGCTCCGAGCTTTAAAGTGATACATAAAAAGTAAAATTTATTCAAATGTACATGAAAGTTATAGCTGTTTCAAAGCGAGTGTATAGAAGAACTATGTTCAGTTAGCGATACTTTTCTACGTTTCTTCTTTTATCATCTTCTATTTTTTTCTTTCTGTTTCTGTGTTTATTTTTTACACTTATTTCACGTACGACACCTTTTTCTTAAATTATTCAGATACAATAAGGTACAGTGTTTTCTTTTTCTCTTTCATATTAAAATATTCAAAATTCTTTCCGAAACATGATTTCGGCAAACAGTAAACATTAAAAAGAATATAATACTATGAATGGAAAAACGCATTGAATTATAATAAAATATGGTAAGGAAAACTGCATTAAATTTCTCTCAATAAAACGGTACATCCATTCTATAATAAGCACGATAAATTTAGGCGGTTGGGAGTTCGCTGTGTACTTCTCCACTTCCTCACCTCGCCAATCCCACCAGTCGACTAATTTCTCCTCTCTTACTGCTCCAGCTGACTTAAAGGTTACTTCACTCTTTACTCTCAAAAAATATACACCGCCTATAATATCTAACACACATCAAGTGATACATTCATTATATTTGCGACGTGTGCGTTAAAAAAAATCTAATTAAAAAACAAAAAATTTCAAACTGTTCTGTTTTCGTGTTCAAAAATTAGCTTATCGTATCTGATTGTACAGGGCTACTGCACGTAGGTATGTTTTATTACCTGTAAAGTTTATAGTTCGTACAAAAATTAAAACAAGATGTAACTTACATTACAAAATTTATATGTAAATACAGTTTATATACGTATAAATACATTACAATTCTATTTAAACTTTTTTTTATATTAATAATATATTATCCAACTGCATTAAATAAATACAATAAATAACGAATACAGTAAATGGAAAAGTAGGCCTACAGTGAATAAAAAACTTTTATTTGATCTAACACGTAAAAACAGTGTACTTCTTGTAACACTGCAAAGAGCGTAAGGGGAGCACTATGAGTACATAGGGGGTGGTGAAAGGGTTACACGAGCAAGAACTCGACCCGCCTAAACCTTTCGGTCTTAGTATAGGTTTTTGATACATGCCCGTGGCGAGCTGAAGCGAATAGCAGCAGCGGTTCTCAACCTGTGGTCCATGGGACGTTTTCATGTGGACCGGAAAATATTGGCCTATTGGACCAAAAATTAAATTTTGCCTTCAGCAGTTCTTGAATATTACAGATAATTAAAAATTCGGATATTCAATTTTATAAAAAAACTCAATATTCTCTCACAATAGTAACCAGAGTTGAGAAAATTGAAATATATCACTTGAAAGAGAAACAATTTTGAATCTACAATTCAAATAAAAATATAATTTAAATTCTATTTAATATTACAAAATATTTTTCTCATAGTTTAAACGTACCAAATTTGGTAAAAGAAAAAGTTCAATAAGGTTGAAACAGAACGTTTACCTTTTTAAACTCATTTCACGTCTCTTTTATATAAGACTTTCTTCACTTATTCCCTTTTTACTAAATTCTTTATCTTTATTTTACCCTTTTATAATATAATATAATAAAATATGTCTAAAGGACAATCATGATTCTAAATAAAACCAGTTTAACTGAACAACCGAGCAGTCTCTTCTTCTTTATCGGCCATGCAAAAATAATGCAGTTATCGTGTATGTGACGTCCAATATACTTGTTCTGTACTGTCAAGAAACCGTAAAGCATGCCATGAACGACAACCCACAGATGCCACTGTTTTATTCATTACAATCCATATTCACCAGCTTCATTTCATATTATACACTTATTCCTTAAGTTAAATAAAATAAAAATATATTATCACATTAAATGTTTATTTTCTTACGTTAAAATGAAGCAGTTTTATTTTAATATAATATACAGAGTAATTTTTAAGTCTTGAAACGGCTTGATATTGCGTAACTGAGACGTACTTTGTAGAATAGCAGTCTATCCTACATAACATCGTAGTTAATATTTAATTGTTGGAGTTTAAAAAGAAATAATTTCCCAAAAATAATCAAATATAAACAATTTCTAATTAAAATTTAAATTATTCTGAATCTAAAACTAAAAATATCAAGATAAATTATAAGAAGAAAATATCCAATTTTAAATAATAATCGAGAAGCCAAATATCTAAATTTGAAACAAGAAAACAAAAGATAGTATAATTTTAAATTAAAATTTTGAATCAGTTAGAAAAAATTTAAAAGAAATTACAAGAATATCATTTAATTTAATTATGGAACCAACTGAAACAATTTTGATTATTCTAGAATATGCAGATAAAATTTAGAAAAATTTGTCAAAAACTATAAAACCAAGTGCAACAATGCATCGACGCCCTATTTGATTCCCGATCGATGGATGGACAAGAAGAAACCAGAGGACTGCAAGCAATCCAGAACAATTTGTAATTATATTTATTCATTAATAAGTGAGCTCATTAAATAGGTCTATCATTAAATAAACTTAAAAATTTTTAGAATAACAAATTGCAATATATTTAGAACAGTAAATTCATTAGTATAATTAGAAGTGTAACAAGAGTGTCATCAATAAATTTAATAAAACGATTACAATTTCAATTTTATATGTAAAGTTCAATTTATTGGTTAATAATTGTTGATATTAAAATTTATCATTCAATCATTTCATTTATTTCATTTTATTTATTTCATTCATTGAATTCGTAATTAATTTCAAATTTTTCAAATCCCTTTACAACTTGGCGAAAGAAGCTTTATGTGAATCTGGGTAGTTTTAAAAATTCAACTTTTTCGTGGTTTTAAGATTTCTTTCCGCCATCTTGGATTCAACTTTATATTTTTAAATGGGATGGTGGGCCATGTGATACGTCATTTCAATGTGAAATTTCAAGAAAAAAACAATGGCTTCGTTTTCAAGTTATAAGCATTCAAAGTTGCAATTTTGGGGGAATTTTGTTAGCAATAACAAAGATAGAACGGACGGCATAAACATTTTATTGGATTTTTTCAATCATAAAAATCGAATAACTTAGTTTAATTGATGGTAAGACATGATAATAATACAGCATGAATATATGCAGTATGCAAACAGAATTTAAAGTAGAAAGTATGATTTACTTTTCAGTCCATTCTTTCAAATAAAACAAAAATTATTTAGAATATTTTTCTCAGACACATATCTTTACAAATAAAACTTGTATCTTGGAAAATAGTAAAGCGTTTTCACCAACAGTAACACTCATAGCTCAGTCAGCAACACGATAATCTACAAAGCTTAAAATCACGGGATCAAAGTCAAAAATATTAGCACAAACTTAAAGTCAACTAAAAAGGGGTTTCAATAAATTCACAATAAATTTTGATATTAATTTTTAAAAAAACAGGTATGGAATTTTTTTTGACAAAAACATTTATTAACTTTCATTTGTTAATGGGAACTGTACACTTCTGACAACCACCCAATCTGATCGCTGTTTTTATGGTATTTTCACTTGTAGTAAGTAACAAGGTACGTATACCCCTAGTGAAGTTGTTCATATTTGGCTATCAGCTGATCACCACATGTACTTATTTACTGAACCAGTGTTACTTGAAATATAAATTCTCTACCACGTGAATAACTAGACTGATCATAAGGCTATTTAAAACTTAAAATTAATAAAAGGTTAAAAATGTAATGAATTCTGATAAATCGAGGAGACAATTTTAATTATTTTGATCCGACTAAAAAGTATACAATAAAGGGGAAATTCCAAGAAAATCGTTAAAACAATGAATCATCGTTTTCTCCATTTTCTTTTTTATAGATAGGTAATGGCTTTCACACGGAAGACAACTCTTTAAAGTTTTTTTTTTAACTAACAATGCGTTCATTGTCATTCCTTTTTTCTTTAATTCTAGCAATTTTTTGTAATTTATTTCGTTAAAATTTTTTCCATTTCTCCCACTGTTACGTGTAAATAAATTTAGTGAAGGTATTTTAAAGATTCCTAAGTTCGGTTTTGGAATGAAGCGCGTGGTTCAAGTTTATCTTTAGTTCTTCTTCGACCGGTAGTCCATACTAAAGGCCATCATCGTTGTCGTCAACTTTCAGAAGACTAAACAATCGAGTTTGGACACTTTTTCTTTCTCCGATCGGAATTTATGTTTACCGTGTATGGTTGTTTCTTTCTAAAGACACTCTCGGAAAGATCACTTAAAATACCTTTTGACTTCTCACTGATAATTATTGTCATTTGAATGGCGCGTTTTATAATGTACTTTTTTCTTTTCCCGATTATTTTTTTTATAAATATTTCTTTTCATTCGTTATATTTCAACTACCAGATAATCATTATTTTTTTACATTTTTTAAAAAAAGTAACATTCTACGGGGTAATTTTAATTGAACAACTGTTATTTTTCTGATAGCATTTTGTTTTTATTAATTAAATCTGTTTTAACATTAAATTTGTTATTTTATTATCGAAATTTAAAAAAAAACTACTGTTTAAATTTATCGGTTCGATTGGGTGGAAATAACATCTTGACTAACCAACCTATCAGTAGTACAAGCCGACGGCAGAAAGTTTATTAACACATTCCTTAGTAATTACTTATCAGTTTATTACGTTACTCGGCTTAACAGTAGCAGATTTTAATAATTCCTTCAAAAGAATGACAATTTATTTTTAAATTTATTTTGTCACTCAAGCTACCGAAATTTTAAATTATTCATGATCGATTTTTTATGAAATAAAAAACATTTTGTTCAAGAAATCAACTAAAATTAATTTTTATTAATATTTTCTTCCGGATAATATTAAAATATTTATTAAATTTCCTTCACCAGGTGTCCTGCGTACTCATTTACAAACAATTTAATTAAATAGTTTTATTAAATAGTAACAGTGAACGAGGTCTTTTGTAAGTTTTCCGACAGGGGTGCCCTTGGTAACCTATTCTGTAACCAACATCGTTGAATACAATGATTACTTTCAAAATAAACCTTTTGTACTAAGTTGGCTGCAAGTTCGTTAGTATGGTTAAGTTGACTACGTTACGTTGGTAAATTAATATTTTTATAATTATAATAAATTATATAAACTGATTTAAAGCCCCACTGGATCAGGGAAATTAAGGAGGACATGGATGGGCTCCAAATCTCACTTGCGGACCTCAAAACAAAAGCCGAAAATTACCACAGGCTGAAAACCACAAGACTTGAACAGCAGAAACCGACGAAACGACAGAAAGTTGTGTATTCTGACAAGGAACGGCAGAAAAGATCGGATGGATTGAGGGAATACTGGAGAAAGTTCAAGGAAGGAAACATCAGGAAAGGACTCTAAAAACTGAAAAATTGAACCGCAAAAATTGAAATGAGTTTTTTTTAGTTTGATGAACTTATGTAGTCCTATGTGGCTTCAAAAAAAACTGATTTAGATGGGTTTTAGGAAGGGTCGGTCAAAAATAGATGCTATTTTTACAATTAAACAGGTAACTGAAAAACGAAGTGAGTTTAATTTGGAAACTCATATCGCCTTTATAGATTTCCAAAAAGGATTTGATAGCCTACATCGTCTGAAGCTGTGGAACATCTTCATCATCATCATCTGTCAAAGATTAGGCTCAATAGCCTGTTTCGGCATCAATTTTTTTTAGGTTTTCCCAAGTCTCGCTTCCCTCTAGCTAGGTTTATATTTCCATGCTCGCAGAGCAAGTTTGTGCTGGAATACGAAATAAATGGTTGGACCAGTTTCTCTTATATAAGTTATTCTTAAAGTTTCCCACAGTGACTGAACATTTAACTCGGCGCGTATAGCTTCGTAACCTACTCTATCTAACCAGGTACAACCTTTAACTCTCCGCAAAAATCTCATTTCACCAGCCTGGATACGAGATTCATTCCTCTGTAACGGCATTCATGTTTCACTCCCATATGTTATGAGTGGTACAGCCACTCTATAAAATTTCATTTGGGTGTCCTGACTCGTTTTCTTTCCAATTGCCTGCAAATAGAACCGCATACAGGGATTAATTTTGCCAGTTTTTCACTCATGTCGTCATCTTTGTCATAGAAAATCCTGCATCATACATATTTAAAATCTCGAATTTGTTCTATAGTTCGGTTGCCAAGTATAATTTTTGAGCGAACCGGCCATCTTCCCTTGAATGCCATAATGTTTGATTTTTGCACCGATATTCTCATTGCAAACTCTGCGCTTAAGTTTAGCAACTTATAAATGGCACACTGGAGGCTGTCTTGTGAGTCAAATGTAAAAATAGTGTCATCTGCGTACAACAATGAATTTAGGAATACGATATTTAAAAGCAAATAACTACAACAAACTATAAAAAAATTCCAATGCTGCGGAACATTCTAAATTAAAAGGGGGTTTCCTTTTTACCTTGTTAATGCCGTTATAAGTTTGTACCAAGGCACGTCTTTGAAGACCGGCACCGGTAAAAATTTAATTTAATTACAACAAAACAAAGGTGTTAGACAGGGCTGTTGTATTTCTCGAACGCTTTTTATTATCTATCTGGATTACATTATCCACAGGTGGAGGCAATTTTTTGACTCTGGGGTCCAAAAATTTAATATTGTATCGTAGGCTGATGATGTTGTAATGGCACAAGAAACAGAGGACATGCTACAAAAAGGAGTACACACACTGCAGAGAATACGTGATTACTACAACCTGACGGTATCCGCTAAGAAAACAAAAGTGATGGCTTTCACAGGAAAATACCCAGTAAGATCGAAAATTGTCATGAACGGAGTGATTGTGAAACAGATATCTAGTTTCTGTTATATTGGGTGTGAAGTGTCTTTTATGACAGACGATTATGTGACAAATAAAATCAATATATTTAGGCACATTTGAGGGAAAATTCACGGAACCCTAAAGCAGAAAACAAGAAAGAAAACGGAACTAAAACTATGGCAGTGCCAGTTATAACGTATGGCAGCAAGGCATGGCTGCTTTCAAATAGCAAACGAAGCCAAGTCAGAGCTGCGGAAATTAAATATTTTCGAGCTGTGAAGGGCTGCACTTTTGAGGACAATATAAGAAATGACGTTATAAGACAAGAGGTGCAAATATTTAGCCTGAAAATGAAGATCAATGAGTACAGAATCAACTGACGTAGTCATCTGGAACGCATGAAGGAAAACCGTTTGCCTAGATTGGCAATGAATTATAAACCGAATGGTCGTCCGAGGGGAAGGTAGTTTCCGGAACAGGCACTTTTGCCTAACCCATGAAGTAAAGAAGAAGATTTTATTTGAATTAAATTAATATTTTGTATGCAAGAAATTTGATAATTCACTACGTAAATGAACAGCAATGTTTTTTATTATAATGTGTGTCCGATACAATATTTAATTTAATAACAAGCAATCCCGTAACCCAATAAGATGAGGATGATGTGCATGACGTGTAATCTGTACAGATTCAGGCCGACCATTCCTGAGATAGTATGGTTAATTAAACTTCACTATCAAAGTACGCCGGTAACAACTGCCTGTTATTCAAATCCTTGTAAACATACCGATAACTTTACTAGAATTTGAACCAGGAACCTTCATCTCCGAAAATCAGTTGTTAAACAGCTGATTCGCAGCGACGGTTACCACTAGACCACTCCGATGAGTTAACAAAAATGTTTTAACTAATATTTTATTCTGCTGTGCAATGACTTCACAAAATGGCCATTTTGCTGCGTGAAGAATTCATTTGTTTAAATAGTAGAAAAGTGAATAATAGAATAACCAAATCATTATACAGTTCTAAAGTAAATCTTAATTTTAAAAAGTTTTTACAAAACAATTATATAAACCCATGCATAATGAGTTCCGGGACCTCCGTCCCCGACCAGAGTGAGAGATTGACGTTTAGATTGTTGTTGAGAAGTATTTTAATTATTAATTATTCAGTGAGAGTTTCTCTACTTAAAAATTAGCCACGGAATAAATTCCATATAGATGTGTACAGCACAGTAGATATTTGAAGAAACCAACCTGAAATAATTGAATATACTATTTATGAAATATTAACGGAATCCAGGACTGATCTTTTGCATTGATAATAATATCAAAGTCGTACACCACGTAACGTAACAATGTTAATTTAATATTATTTCTTAAAAAATGTATATAAACTTATTATTTGTAATTTTTACAATCTCAATCAAAATTTCATAAATTTAACCGTAGGCCTAACATTTTTATTTAAAATAACCAAATCTGAGACCGACTATTGTTTTGTTTTAATAATGTTAATTTTTTTTAAAATAATTTTGTAACTTTTGTAATCTTGAATTTAAATTTGTTTTATTTAATTAAAGACATGAAATATTGACAAGTCAATTCTCGCTTAATTTAATTTTACAAGTTTCATCTCTTTTTCAAGGTTTTCCTTTCGCTAATGATTTGGTGCTGTTTATAAAACCTTAGGTTGATTTATAGATGGCATTACATAAATACAGTTATATTAATTTCTAAGCGATATAACGTCCTGAATTCTTTGAAGAAGACTAAGTTGATAGATTTAAGAAGTACTGATCATGTCACAAGAAATGTAATTTTCAACGACAAAACATTAGAACAGGCGGTGTCCATTTAATTAATTTTTAATGATATATCATGATTTTAAGCATATCCTAGTTTTTAAATCTCTGTTGTAGTTTTTACTAAACAAAAGAAGAGAACCTACCCTAGGACTTGGACTTGGCTTTTAGTCATAGTTGGGTAGGTAAATTTCCTCCACGTCGTACATTGTAAATTATTATAATTAATGTATTAATAGCTTTTAGAAAGAATTTATATGGATTAATATTGTAAAAATAAAGAAAAATATATAGTTTTATTATTCTTTTTATTAATGAGGTTTTATGTCCATAACAGGCAGGGGAGCATTAAATTATTTGCACTCGATCTGGTAGTTCAAGGGATACAAAAAATAGTTCTGTTTCTTATCACATGGTCAGCCAATCATATGAATTGGCATTTAAGAACGGTTATCTCATCTGCGAGTAGTGAGTTTCATTAGACCCTGTGGTGAATCAAGTGAAGGTTTCATTTGCAGGGTCAAAAGTAGATGCTTTTCTGATGGCTTGGCATGTTAATAAGCATATTTTTCCGCTGAGTGAGAAACGCAATAGTAAACCACCTCACTCCTCATTTTACTAAGTAAAGTCACTAGAGGTTCAAACCAGCCTTTCGGCTGATGACCTAAATACCAATGATGTATATACATTGCATTGTATATACCAATGCTATACATTGCAAACACACTAATTTCACATTAAATATTTCAAGAACAAAAATAATTAAAATAATTGACATTGACAGTGAGGAAGACAATAGTAAACCACCTCACTCGTCGTTTTATTTAGTAAAGCCTCTAGAGGTTCAAACCAGTCTTTCGGCTGATAAACTAAACAGCAAAGGTTTTACTGTACTTGGAAAACACATTATAATTTCATATTAAATATTTCACGAACAAGAATAATTAAAATACTTGACACTAACATTTTCTCATGTCATACCATATTGAATCTTAGATTAGTTCATATGTACAGGTAGAATTACTTGTAATATAAAATCATGTTCTCTTTTAAAAGCTTTACTGTTCAGATACAATAAAAAATTCACCCAATCACAATTACGATATTTAATTTACGAAGTAGGCAGTAATGTCAGAGTGCATTGGTAGTAATGTCAAAGTGCATTAGATGTAGTTGCCTTAGATGGATTCAGGAAGACTATGGAAGGGTTGTTTTAAGATGCAGTAGAATAAGATGAAATTAAAACAAGGCGTGAAAGGATGGTATGTATAAAGAGTATAAAATGGGAAGGGTAAATGCATTGGTAGCAAACAGTATCATAACAGTGTATTGTCTTTATGTATAAGTTATAAGGAGAGATACGTATTAGCGATGACGAGAAGATGGTTTAACCATGTACTGGAGTACAACACACCACCACATTACCTGAACACCAAACCTGGTGAGGTGTATCTTATGGTGTTATAATGGTGTGTGATTGTATTGAACGGGAAAGGTGATGGGACCACACAACGCTTCATTATAATATCTAACAGTGGAGCACAGCGTTAAGACCATTCGAGATTATCTTCATCAGTACATAAGAGCGAAAACTCAAGTCCCTATTAAAAGCCACGGCTAAAAAGTACGTCAATTGAATTTACAATCAACAGTATACTGCAGTAACTCGCGGGCCTCAATTTATTGTATATATACGCTGTTCAATGTTTCCTCACATCCCATTTCTAACACTTCGGACGACATATCTTATCATCGCTAACTTACATTCCTTGTACAATTTACATACTGACAATTCTTTTGGGTACTGAATAATGTAGCCCTACCCATTATTAAACCACTGCATCGCTAAATATAGAATGTATCCTTTTGTTTTTTTCTTTTTATTTAAAAATCGAAATAAACAAAACGTTACCCACTTTAAAAACCAATATGTTCTAAAATATAACCAAAAACTCCGGTATTTTTTCAGTTTATTCATTTAAAGTTAATTGGTTCGTTAACCAGCGAACTACAGTTAATTACGGTACAAAATCAGTGGGTTTAACGTGTAATAATTCCAGAACCTAATAAGGAATCGAACTTAGGACCTCCAGCTTCGCAATGCAACGCAGCCCAGGGCTCTAACCACTGAATCACGGAGGTGGCCCCTTAAAATTTTGCTCCAAGGATTCACACAGAATACAATCTGCGTCCCCCGTGCCGGGTAAACGCACTCCGATTTTAAGTGCGATCTTTCCTGTCACACAATGCGTTCAGTTCATTCCGTCAGTCATGATGAGTTCATCAGAAGAGGAAGAAGCTGTTACTCTATTGTCATCTATTAAAAATAAAAACCGTATAGTGTGGGCACACGATATAAATAAAAAACGATTACAGTTTGGAAAGTATAATAAACTATGTACAGAACTTTCATCACTTGAAGACCGCTTTTACAAATATTTTCATGTCTTATGTCATACAAATAACGACAGCAACGAACTGCCTCAATGAACTTTTCCGTTTCGAATGACATATCACAACTTTGTGACAAGTAGTACAATTTATAAGACTAACACGTTTGGATCGCATTGCGTTCAGTTTCTCCCCTCAATGTTCTGCTGCAGCCCGCACGACCAGAACCCACTCAATGTGCCATGCATCGCTACTCAACAGCATACAAAAAATATTTTGCACGCTACGACCACTTGCTCGGAACGCACAACGTAGATCCCATTCTGTGTGGCAAGCTCTTCAAATGGGTAATTTGGTAAATGAATAAATGGGTAAATTTAAATTTCCTTTGGCCGCTGTGATATTTATAGAAAAATTAACACTTAACAGTTCTATTTACCAACTTCATGACCGCACCTTGGTTCTACCCAAGTCGTTTAAGAGAGAGGCCACTGTTGCCTTCTTAAATATAGTAACCTACTGTAATTTGCTTCAGTGTATGTTATCTAAAGAGATAAGGAAACAGAAGCTACTACAACAGAAATATTTTTAAGCTCATTATCAAAATATTATCCACAATAAGGGCAAACTATTTCATAATACTTTCTTACCATATTTTTAAAACTAATTACCAGACATGTCAAAAATGAATAATTCAATATGTTACAGATATCACGAACGAGATGGGGTATGATAAATTACAAAATAACAGTACCCGAAGATAAAGTTCATGGTACAGTATGAGAATAATAATAATTTTGCTTGTAATATATTTTATAATGTTAACATAATTGAAATCAAATGTAGGAGGAAATAATTTAAGGAAACTATCCCTATATTTCAGGATATACAACAAGAAGAATAACAAGATACAAATGACAATGACAAAAACATGACCGAAGGACAGAAAAGGGGTTACAAAGAGTACAAGACGAAGACCAAGAATAAAGTCAGGGTGTGGCACAAGGTTCTAGTCTCATACTCATTGTGTTCGTCCGTCGAGTCCAGTCTCCGATGTCGTCACCGACAATTAATAACACCACACCACACCGGCCGAGCGGTTTGTTATATATAAATAAATATACGACAACCCCCTCGACTTCCCGCCTCCAATGCGCTTGTAGTAACTGTCCCGCAATGTTCCGATCATTCCCGTCAGTCCCATAAATAAATATACAAAGAAACAATCGTTCCAATTAATAGGATGATCTCGATTCATTTCGAATTCCTCTGCTGACAAATAAGATGAATGGCTAATTCTTCCTTGACATACTTTTATTATATAAATTACATCAACATTGATTTAATCCGAATCGTTAAATAATAACTGAAATAAAATGTAATAAAAAGATAACTGAATGAATGACGGCACAATCACATTCAAGATAAAAGTGCCTGTAAAAAAACAAAAATTACATTTTTCAAATTGTAAGAAATTATTAATAATTCATATTCTGTCATGATCCATCTGATGAATTACTATTATTTTATATTTTGAAAATATTTAATGAACTATATTTAATATTAACCAAATTAATCAATTTAAAAATATCACCATCCTTAACAGACACTGTATAGCCTGATTTTCGTAAGGAGAGAGCTGAGTAAAACGTGCGTCTGCATTAGTACAGTCTTGTATGTACTGCAATAGTGCAGCGTATGTAATCAACAATGAAACAGCATGCCTACAAAATACAATAGGTGTTGTCAATTTTCAACAACACTTTGACTGTACATCTTACTGTAGGTCGGAAGGGGGGCACGCCCCAGACCACACAGAGCGTGCCCATAGAACTGCAGTTCAGCTACCCAATCCTCACCGCAGCGAGGTAACGGGCGCTGGCTATAGCACCTCCGTGTGTTACTTGTAGTACACGGTTGTGCGACAAAATATCCATGTGTAGTAGAGCCACATGCAAAGCGTTAGCTGCGTAACGAGCTCGACGGCGACTCGTCCAACGTTTACACGAGTACTGAGGGGAGTGGGACACCCTGCGGACGTGACCGCACCCACTCATTTGGGTTGGCCTCTCAGGGGCTGGGGTTTCCTGGCTAGCTCTCTGGAGCGACTATGCTGCTTAAATTCCTTCGTAATGGGCGTGGCTGGCCGAGGGGATGTTCAGCAAAGGATAGGTAAATACGAATGTGGGTCTAGGGGTATGCAGGGTCGAAGTCAAGTATGCGCATGCGTAGCTCAGCGCTCACAGCAATTGGCTTGGCCTTTAACTCAACTTTTGTCTATACGTTGGTTTCATGGACCGGATAAATCAATCTGAGACTCAGGAAATCGTTGATATGTGTAGCATCTCTGAGTGGGTAACTAAGATAGGTTGGTTCTAGGTTATTAAAACCAACCTACTGGATTGAAGCACGATAATAAAATTATGAGCACCATAAGACACAATAGTACTTGATATGGGCATGAAATAGCGTAGAGTGCTTGTAGAATATTAGTTTGTCAATTTATTTCATTTCTTTTTGGTGGGAATTTTTAAAATTGTCATCTATCATTTTGCATAGTCCGTCCGTCACACCGAGATGTCACAAACTACAAAAGATACCCAATTATATAACTGAAGCATTAAAGAACAGATGAAGCAGCGGTGTAAAATACACTATAGCTTAACAAACTAGAGATTGCAGATGAAGGTGAAGCATAGAGACCTAGATCACAGCACAGAGCCAATTGACTTTCGTTAATCGTATCTTGCGTTGTCACGTTGTGGTCCGGCTGTGTATGACAGCCTAACAAAAAGTCAGCTGGAGTTCGGTGAAACAGAATGTGACTCAGCGAATGGGCAACCTCTCACCCGACCTTGGCTGTTATTGGCTAGATCTCATCTGCAGTCTTTAGTTCGTTGGGGTACAGTCACAGTTATCTCCTCTGAGAGTAATGGTTTCATTATACAACCAGACCATGTGGTGAATGAAGAGAAGGTATCGAGTAGATGCTTTTCAGAGGGCCGCAGATGCTGATAAACACACTTTTTCACTCAGTGAGGGAGGCAATTGAAAACCACCTCACTCTACATTCTACTTAGCAAAGCCTCTCGTCAAACCAGCCTTCTGGCTGATGACCTAAACAACAACAACGGTAAAACTGATTACAAAAATAAAGTTTTCTGTTTGCGGTAAAAGTTACACTTGAGAAACACAGAAGTAAGATCGATCAACCGGAAGAAGACAGGTCAAGAAGATCGACTGGAATGAAGGAAGGAGTATAGGAAGAACTTGAAAGAGAATGATAAATCGATGAGAAAGAAGACGTATTGAGTTTAATTAAAAGCGCGGTCATTAAAACCGCAAAAAAATTAGTAGGGGGCAGGTGACTCTTTTTTTAAATAACCTACAATAAAATTTAGGCACAGAGACAGACTGTAGATTAAAGGGAAGACCGGTATTAGTAGTATAATTCCTGCGGAAAGGAGGAGGTGGCAGGTTAAAAAGCCAAAAATTGAAATATTAGAAAATCAGCTGACGCCCGCGTCGACTTTACCACTAGACTAACCCGGTATGTTGAGTGTAACAAGCCCAAGTAACCTCAGCTAAATGTTAGACCTTTTTTGGAAATAATTCATATAATTTATGTACTTTACAAATTTGGGACACATACTCCTGCCGGATATCCAAATAACATATCAAAAATTCCTGACTCTAGGACTTAGAGTTTTGTCCCCAGTATTGGAAAATGGCTAAAATATCGAAGCTAATCGGTCACAAATTTGTTTAAAGTGTTTTCAAAAAAATACTTTTCAAGTCCTAAGATCGGGGACTTTTAATATGTAATTTATCCAACCGTTAAGATCGTTGTTGTTAGGTTAACAGTTGAAAGGCTGGTTTGAACCTACAGGTTTTACCAAGTAAAAACGAGGAGTGAGGTGGTTTACTCTTGCCTTCCTCACTGAGTTGAAAGGGTATGCTTATCAGCATGCCAGGCCCTTCGTAAAACACCCACTTTCCACCCTGCAATTGACACCTTCAATTAATTCACCACAGAGTCTGGCTGTATAGTGAAATTCATTACTCTCAGAGGAGATAACTTTGACTAGTGTCTTTTACAACTCTACCTCTTCTGTTCCTAAATAGTTCAGTCAATTGGCTGACAATAATAAGAAACAGAAGTATAGCCCTGGAACCAACAGATCGAGTTCAATTAATTTAACACTCTACCTGCCCGTTATGGGCAGCCGTTAAGATCGTGTATGCCAAATTTGAAACATTGTGAATTATTTCTATTTAAAATCTAAATACACCGGGCTATAGCAATAAATACACCGGGCGTCGGATACATTTTAAGAACAACTACATATTCACATAAACATGATAATACAATGCAAATAAATTCGATTTTTATTGTCTTAAATAAATTAATCCTGTTTATTTATTTATTTATAAGTAACTGGTTTGTGTATATATAAATACAAATATAAATAAAAGGCGCCATATGAGACACGACAAAGTGAGTACGAGGGAATCATTATATTAGAAAACGTCTTCATCATCTCAAATAAAACCAGTTTCAGACATAAAATATATTAACTCAATAAAAGTATAGATTTTGACCTCTGTCAAATGTCGTTGAATTTAAACAAACTACATATCTACATTTAAAAAATATCCGAAAAAGTTAAAACGAGACTTGATTTAATATTGAAAGAAGAGGTGCATCAGTAATTTCCTTTTAATTTTATCTTTATAGGTAAAATTTGTTTAGTAGTTAATTTTTAATGTTATCTCGCTTTTATAAATATAATCAATTCGTTATTTGTCCATAAAATATTTTGTGTATAATTTTTAACATCCAGTAACTGTACTTTTATTAGGAAGACCTATATTTTGACACAGTTTATTTGAACCCGAATTGAATTAGCCAAACCTAACAACTTACTGTTTTCGTCTGGTTTTTTTAATACACAGTAATAAAAATTTTGTACATCCGCCTCCTCTGTGTAATGGTTAACAAGCTCTCTCCATATGCCCATAACATTGACCATTCAATGACATGTTCTTCCGAATGTAATGCCAGACGGAACAATTCCTCAACCCTGGAAATCCTGGTTCAATCCGTTTTGATCCTCAACCAGAAACAACGTGACCTGCCTGTTCCATTAGTAAAAAATTAAATTCAAAATTTTAGTGCAAATCTCTAGCAAAGTTGAATAACCATGTAAATTTTTGGGCAGTAAATTTTCGAAATAACTGTAACAATTTTTTATGTTGTAGATCGACATTTTTTAAATGATTGAAACACAAAATAGTTCTTGTAAATAATATAGAAGGGGTGTCTCACTGGTTACCTGTTTTCAAACGTCATTTTATAATTCTTAATTTACTTCAAAGTTTAAGACTGATGGTAAATAGTTGTTAACATAAATTTTAAAAGAAAGTTACGTCATAAAATTTACAAAAGTAAATTTTTAAACCACGATCCATTGTGTTAATTCGATACTCCAGAAATAAATAATAAATTACAGGTAATAGAACAAACATTTACTCCATATAAATAATTTTTCATCAGCTCTTTTTCCGCGGTAAGAATCCCCATAGGTAAAAATCTTATAGCTTAAGTTCATACGAAAAATAAATGCCTGCTTCGCTGGCAACACTCAACGTAAAAACACAAAACATTTTGGAGAATCGCTCATTTTCAAGTCGCTAATACATAATTTCGTGACAGTTACGATTGGTGCGTATGGCCTATTCTAGTTTACTAGCTGCTAGTAGAAGCAGTAGTAGCAGTAGCTACTACTAGCGCGTCTATGACGGTTCCCACGGAGCTAGTTAATTATTGCCAGTAATCTGAAAACATATATGAGTTGTGTACTGTATTGCTGTACAAAGTACAGCTTACTAGCAACTAGCAAATTTTCAAACGTTCACACTGAGCTGGTTTACTAGCGCTAGTCAATTACATGAAGTAAAGCTTCGATAAAACAAAACTTTTCTAACTTCCCCGTTACTAAATTGTAAAATTTTGAATCACAGCATCTATATCAATACAATTTATAAATTTATAAATTCTCCAATTCAATTTTAACACAAACTATCGGTGTGCGTTACATGAAAATGGGCGTAATGTACAAGAATACCTGATACATTATTTTTTATTCAAAATATTTGATATGAACCAAAAACTGTATCAATCTACTTTATTTCTAATAATAAGTTATATGTAAATATTTTAAATGACTTGGCAAGTAGTTTATTTATTTATGTATTTTATTAAAAATGTATATAATTATGAATGTTTTTTGTAAAAAAAAAACACAATAAATAATCATACTGTTGACAGGTTTTAATAATAAACATGGTGTTCTGTTCAAAATAAAATGAAATAAATAATTTACAACTAAAGAAGACTTTTGTATTAGTTTTAAAATAATACAATTAAAAGAGAAGAAAATGTAGAGAAGCTGAGAAGACAAAAAAGCACACACTAAGAATATTTGCAATTCAAAAAACCTCCTATTACTTTACTGAATTGGATATTACAGAATTCAAATCGACTATTTTAAAATAAAAAGTAATACAATAAATAAATGTAAAATAAGATCTGTTTTAACCACACTGTTTGTAAGCTGTCATTAAAATTTAACTAGGCCGTTAACATTCATCGATGTTCGTTTTGTTGTAATATAATTAACCCACACAGATAAAAATACCGGGTGTATCAAAAATTATAACAGGTTCACGTTTCACAGGATTTTATCATTTCTTACAATAGCAATTTATTACGATAAACGATTGATTTCTAAAGCAAATCCGTTACCCAGTGAGATGAGGTGATATGTATGACGTGTAAATATGCCGCACAGACTCAGGCTGACCATTCTTGAGAGAGTATGATTAATTGAACCCCAAACTATCATAGTAAATCGGTAACCACTGTCTAGTATTCAAATTCATATAAAAATAATTAACTTTACTAGGATTTGAACTAAGGAACCTTCGTCTCCATACATCAGCTATCAAACAGCTGACTCACAGCGACTTTACCACTAGACCCACCGAGGGGTCAAAATTGATTTTAAAACTGTATCTCTTTGTATACTTCCGGCCAGCCCAGTCAGCTGGTAGAATGCTATTACCTGTTAAGAAACACGGGTGGAATATAACAATTTTGTATGGTGAAAAGCAACAATAGAAAAAACTCTGCTGTTTCATATTAAGTTTACTCCAAGCCTGAAAGAAGAGCAGCAAAAAATCAAGATTGAGTTAAATTACTTTGAACTAGGTGGTTGTTAATAGCTCCCGATAAGAAATAAAAGTTTAAGACATAGGTAGTATTTTATCCGCCATTTGGCTTGTACTGAAGATATTTTATAATTTCAAAGAACAATGCGATAATATAAACCATCATTTCTTTTTGAAACCAATTCTGCCTATATATTTTTCAATATTTAGTCTATGCTTCCGTCAAAAAATATTTGCTAAATTATATGTGGAGAATGATTTATAGAAATGTGGTTTTTATGTGTTGTTAAGGATCATTATAAAGTGCGTAATTTATTTGTTTTAATTTTGGAAGTACTATTTTTTTACTAGATCAAGAATTTGGAAGCCTCCCGTAGGACTTTTCAAGGGGCCCTTTCCTTCCCTTCTTATCATCTTCTTCTTCCTCAGGAGCCTTGTACTCAATGAACATTGCTACCATCGAGACCACTTGAGTTTTGTCGACTGCCCAAAGAATAAGGGTAACCGAACTCACACCATACCAGCCCCAAAAATTCCTCAATCATGATGTTCTACATTGAGTTAGATGTCACTTAAGCTACATTTTATCTTTCCCTGCATGATATTCTGCAGCATAAGCCTACTGTATTTCTCACCTATCATCGTAAGACCAAAGTTACCTATTTTTCCACGTTTCACAGTACTTAGTCATTCGTGTAAATATTTTATTAGATCTTTTATAACACTCTGATGATAGTGGATCTACCGAAACATGTCACTGGAAAGTAGGTTTATATAAAAATGGTAAAACACAAATGACATAGAAGCTGTATCACATCAGAAAAAAGTTTGTATTTTATACAACAGGGTTCCAGCTTTTTATTTAACTTGACTAAGACTTTCAAGTCCTTTCTCTATCCGTCCATTGCATACGCACCAGTCAGCTATAACACCACTTCTCGAATACCTCTGATCTTTTAATCTCAGATTGGTTTATCATCCAAGCCTTTAACCCGTAAAAAACCAATGATAACGCACAAAAGTGGACCGATCTATACCAAGTAGGAATCCAAGATTCTCAAGAATAAGACTGCACAAAATCCTACTCAGCCTTCTAAATGTAGAACGGACTTTTTCAACACGCAATCTGATCACCGAATTATTTCTATTTTTGTTCTCATGGCACCACGATACCTGAAGCTGTCTACTACTAAAACAGTGTCTTCAATTAAACTATCAGCTGTCCTAATTAGCCGTTTACCTTTTCGGTTTTCATAGAAGTCTTTAAATGCATGAATAAAAATTTGCATTTTGGTCTAATTCAATGTTTATGGCTTTATCCATATGTTTTCAAGGTTCTTACTTATTTCTTTAAAACACTTTAAGCCTTCTTACCGACCACTTAGGTATATTTTCTCATCTCATAAAATTCGTTTTAGTTGTTCTTATCCATGTAGTATAAAACACTTTAATTCTAATTTTAAATAACCTTAAAAGGCCTTCGGGCCAGCCCAGTCAGTTAGCTGGTAGAAAGTCGCTATGATTTGTTAAGTAACACCGATTGGGCGAGCGACTTTGTATGGTGACCAGTTGACAGCCATCCATGAACAAACTCTACTGGGGGTCCCTGTTCAAACTCATGTCTAATCCACGTCAAAAAAATATACAGCAAAAAGCAGCGATCAAATTGGGTAGTTGTCAACAATGTACAGTTCCCGATAACAAATAAAAGCTAAAAAAAAAAAAAAAAAAAAAAAAAAATTTAAAAAATAACCTTAAAATAATAAATTTTTAAAAAGAACCATTGAAAACTTTTTAAATGGAAACTTATCGTTAGTTGGATAATTGTTTCAGTTTTAAACACTGAAAACCGACCGAAACACAGCAATATACAGGAGCTTAATAAATTATAAAATACTATTGAGAGGCTGCTGTTAATTTGGGTATACATTAATGTACAAGTTGTCACATTGATAAAAACCCTCATATTCAAGATAACAAACAGATGTGAACAAATTGTCAACTGTGCTTACTTGTTAAAACTTAAGGGGCATCCTATACATATAGAAACAAAAACTTACTGATTCCTATGTTTTTTTTGTTACTTTCTTTAAACATTTAAATATAAAAAAAATCCATAAATAATTCATTGAATTAACAAAGTAGGTCCAAATCTCCATACATTTTATTTATTTGTCAGAAACATAATTAAATTTCCTTTATAAACAGCAATCTATCATACCGATTTATAATTCTAATCTAAGTAGAACATAAAATATTTTTAAAAAACCATTCGATCATTTACATATATAAAAGATTTACATTGGAACTTCATTATGTTATTCATAAATGATCGCTATAAAACATGTCACTTGATAGGACAATAATTTAAGAATCGAAGGATAGGCTATCTGCCAATAAATATTATAATAGAGTAATTCGGTAACCGCCTCGGTGGTTTAGTCTGTGTAGGGCAGCTAAGGCAGCTAACTAAAAGGTTTGAAGGTTTCATTAAACTACTGGAATAAAAAGAAATACCCGAATTTAATATACTTAGTCTTAAAATATTAAATAAAATATCTTATCGGTGGCGGCTCGTGCCTACAAAATAGGTGAAGAGCTGTAAAAACATTAACAAAGTGTGAATATGTGTGTATATTTGTATTTTACACACTAAGTGTAACACCGTATGTACAAACACAAGCAAAATAACTGTGTGACACTGCAAATACAAAACAAGTAACGTATACTTACAAACTATTCAACTGTGGAAAAAAAGGAGAGTTGGTGGAGAGGCCCATAACTGGGTGTACTTCAAAAAATATCTTTTTTTTTATTCATGCAATTTATTGTAAATGCACTTATATAATAGAAAAAATGGAAGCGTATATTCTTTGTCCAAAGAAATTTTCAAGTACATGGAACCGTTAAAAATGTATTTCACGTTTTTCTGAAAATTTCATTTTTCTAAACTTTTTGATATTTTTTCGTTCATACCGTCGTTTCTTTTTTCTACCTAACAAAAGGAGGGGAATTTTGTAAGCGTGCCTGTTATACGTCAAAAAGGCTAACGAATCAATAAAGAAGAATTTTATTCACGCGTTTTCTTTACGAAAAGTCCCGTGTCCTGTTCAAATAGTTCAAATAGTAGACATGGAGGTGCAGTAAGATGGTCGACCCACCACCTCCCCAACTACACCGCAATAGTTAAGACAACATTCAGGGACGGGTGGGGAGAGCTCATGGGGGGAGGCGTGAATTTTTGCCGCTGACTCTGCGTAGTCATGGCAACAAACTATGAGTTGGAAGAGAAGCGGCGGGCACCCGTCTAACTCTTCACTTGGACATTTATTATTAAGTCCATTACAAGGGCTATTTAAAACATTAGAAAGCGCTCTAACCAAATACAATAATTTTATGTACTTATTTACATGAAAGTTCTTCATTTATTGTAAAACTAAAAATAATTATAACAAAAATTATACCTATAGTAGAGAGATGACTTGAATGCTAGTGTGAGTCGAAGTGGAAAAGCTTGTCCATACGTAGGACTAGCTTCCTATTCCCCACTTCGTCTTACACTAGCATTCAAGTCATCTCTCCACTATACTTTCCTATTATCACTTCGACGATTGAGGCATTTGTCCTACCTATGGACAAGCTTTCCTGTTCCCCACTTCCCATTCATGTCATCTCTCCACTGTACTTATTTTGTGTGATATAAATCACGATATTATCCAGAAAATCAGTGAAGAGGTTTTTTTACAGAGAGGCATTTTTCGGGTTTTTAAACTTCTTTAATAGGGATTTCGTTGAATTTGAGGTTTTGTTGTTGAATTAGTTTAAGCTTAAAAATATTGGTTTGTGATACCAAAGATCTCTATTTTTTTTTAAATTTAATTCTTCCGTCAAAAAGGCTGAAATGTTTGAAAGGAATATAAAACCTATAGATCTTTATTTTTTTCACTGATTAGAATGCGCTTTACGGGCAAATGTTATTTATATTTACTGATACATGTGTAATTAATTAATTTCCTAAAAAGGGCTCTTTACGTACTTCACCTAAACAGCCTGTAGCAACACTACGGTTGTACAAATTTAAAATAGAATAAACAGACACAAGATTTAAATTTTATAGCTTTTTAATTTAACAAATAAATAGATAATTAATGATTTTACAAAATGATGACTCTAATTTTAAATATTCTCAGGGTTTTTAAATATTATAATTGTTTATTGTTCTTTATTCATACATCTTAAATTATATAACAAGGAAAAATTTTAAATTAAACACATGACAATCGGAATTTTTAATGATTAATCGTAATTCTGGACTTTTAAAATTAAATTTAGAATATTATTTAGATAATTTTGAATAAGTTAAAATAAAAAAAATATCAGTTAATTATTTACTTGAAATGTAATTTTTATTTACCGGTTGAATTTAATAAAGTTATGAATTACTGAAGCGAAGCTTTGTTCATTTTAAATGGCGTCTATAAATAGCTTAATCATCTTGAATTTCAATATGAATTTTTCTTGATATATTGATAATTAATGTTTGTTAATTATATGTAAAATGTTGCTTACGTGTTCTTTTATACTGTTTAAAAATAATAATAATAATATACACCAAATATTACTGGAGTTGTTAATTTTTTAATTAAAAAAAATGTAGTGTATAACCTGCCTATGTGACCTTGTCCACTACTTAGAATATGGGTCAAGTTCACGCTACAAGCCGCCGGTGTTTCTTATCCAATCTGATATTTTTAAGAAAAGAATATACGTGTTCAGTAAATCCCATTACCCTCTTTTCCTTCTACTCGCATTGGACCTTGTACCGTTGTAAGGTGCAAATAGTCAAACAATAGAAATGTCCAGAATTAAGGTAAAAACTTAACCAACACATATAAGGAAAAACCCCTAGTTAGAATTAGTTAAGTTAGCACAGTAATTAGACAACAGATTTTAAAAATAGCCAATTGTCAATCATCTGACACGGGGCAGTAAAAAAAATCATTACGATGATGTGCATTTGTAATGTAGAGAAAAATGAATGTAAACAATTTTCGGGTCTTTTCCGTTTTCTATCAAATCCAAATTCCCTGAAGGGTCGCACACTTGCTCATTTCTCCTACTCCCTGCCTTACTGAATACTCATCTGAGACAAACACACTCACGCATGCGTACCCACATCTTCCCAGTCCCAGTATATAGTACTGTGTTACAAGTTCTGTTCTTTTATTTCATATTTTGATTGTTTTATTCTGCTATTACTACATTGCTATTAAGCTACATTTTTAACTAAATTTTTTTGCTATTACTAGGCTACATTATTCAATTACGTTAAATTTTTCAATTATTTACATTGGGAAGAGAAAGTCGTGTGAGTGTTTCATACATACTTTTTTAGTTGTTACATCTTCTGGGATTATGTAATAACCCCTTTTCCTGAAGGAACTCTGCAGCATCTTCCTCCGTCCGAATATTATTCAGTAACTAAGCCGGCCCGTTATAAGTATTAACCATGCCGGCCGCCAAATATTAATTAAGTAAGCCGGCCCGTGGTGTAGTGGTCAGCGCAACTGGCTACTATGCCGGGGTGCGGGTTCGATTCCCGGTCAGGTCTGGCATTCTTTTTATCTGTAAATCACCACATATCATTACCTACGCACAAGCCCGAGGCTTATGTAGGCATCATTACTCAATAAAAAAAAAACACTATAAAATTCATAGCAGACTGTGTAGTAAGTAACTGTGAAATCGGAGTGGAGTTGACACTACGCAGGAATATTGCTAGTCAGATTGGCGCGCTAGACGCAGCAGTGGGAGAATTGTGTAACCCTTCAGTAAATTCGGATTTGATAGTGGCATACAGAAAACGGAAAAGACCCCAATTTTTCTTTTACAATAAAAACTACTTTACAATAAAAATGTGCAAAGAAACAGAAAAAATATTACATGAAAGATAAGAAAAAACTAACCAGAGAACAGTTATTTTAAAACTTAAGAAAATTACTGAAGGAAGTTCTTGTCGTAAATCGATAGGACATGATTTAACAGTTTTTTCTCCTCTTTACTTAAGTTTATAATTACATAAAAAACTGATTGCAAAAGAATTACAATTTATTAAAAAATAAAAACTTATTTCCATAAAAAACTTTGTATTTTAAAACTTCACAAAAAATATACGCGTAAATATTTTCCTTACAACATGACTTTAGATCAAACATTGTTACTTTTGCATGAATAAACTAACACACAAAAAAACAACAGGAAAAGAAAATTGATTTGTGAATTGTTAGGCAATTTGAACAAACTAAGAAACAAATAGAGTATGAAGGAAAGGCTAGTTTATTACACAATAAATGTAGGTCTATAATATATTTGTAGAGACAATCCATTGTGGTGATAGCACATCTGAGTTTGAAAAAGAGAGAGAGAGAGAGAGAGAGAGAGAGAGAGAGAGAGAGAGAAAGAAAAAGACAAAAGGGAAATAAGAAGAAATAATACATTTCAAACACCTGAACGGATAATTCTTATTTATTATCTAATAAATAATAGCACAAAGTAACACCAACATCGGCAATTATGAAAACTCATAAACGAATTCGACAGAACAAACCAGCTCTTTGCACTTTGGATGGACGGTTACTATAAAAATCGTTAGTTCTCAATGAGACAGCCCATTAACTAGAATAGCAAAAGAAACGCACAAATGCAAGGCGTGGCGGTAAACCTGGGAAGTTACTTATAACTTAAAAACACGGCTGCGTTGGTTGACCGACGAAAAAAACGAACAGAAAACTGCATCTGATTGAGAGAATGAATGGTTGCGAGTGTGTGTGTGTGTGTTTAAGTAAGTATATTAAGTGTTAGAATGAATAAGGAGATCACACAGACACACCCCTGTACGTAATATATAACATACACACCCTTATGTTATGATATACCACAAATTTTAAATTAAACTTCATCACCAGCTCCTTATACTGTAATAAATAACGTTCAAAATTGCCTTAAGGTTCACTTGTTACTAAAATTAATATGAAACAAATACTGCATGAATTAGGAACAATAGACCTTAATGATATTTTATGATAATTTTATCGTTTTATTATCACACATTTTTTACTCCATAGATAATTTTAATAAATTAACAATAAAAAAATAAAATTTTAAAAGATTATATTGATTAAAAAATGGGATTGTACGAAATGTATAGATTAATAAATGTTTTAAATGCATTTATTTTATTCTCTCAAAACAGGTTAACGCTTAGATGAATCAGAAGTATTTAACATCCCACCTCCTTGAAAAAAATGAAAAATTGCAACATTTGCAACATCCGAACAGTGTTGTTTGAAATACGATTTCCCGATTTTGAGTATGTAGATATGTTATGAAAAAAAAACAATTAGGGCAAACCATTTACTACGAATAACCTACTTCAATTCTTCGATGAATTGGATACATAATACAGAATCCTCTAAATTGTCCTTCTGAACATAGGTTTTTTTGTTTAATTAGCAAAAGAATACAACATATTCGTGTCGGGTCCCCTTGTAGTACCTAATTAATTACTAATTACTACCTAATTTAATATTAGTATACAATGTTAATTTCCTTAATTATAACCTAAAAATCTAAAAGTAAATAATACATTAACTCGTGGTGGGAAAATGAATTCACCCAACTATGGTTTTCCATGTTCAGCTTGTGTAAATTATCTTCTGGTAAAACGAGAAGATTTCCGATGTAAGAAGCGGTATAATATTTTTAAACCCAATACGTTTCGATTTGACAAATGAAAAATATACCCATAACAGGCAGGTGGAGTGTAAAATTATTTGCACTCGATCTGCCAATTAAATGACTGCAGCATTTAAGAACAGAAAAAGACAAGGTATAAAATACACTAGTCAAAAGTAACTCCTCTGAGAATATTGTACAGTCAGACCCCGTGGTGAATGACGTGATTCTTTCATTTAAAGGGTGCAAAGTAGATCCTTCCAGAAGGTCTGGCACGTTGATTAGCATACTTTTCCACTCAGTGAGGAAGGCATAGGAAAACCACCTCAATCCTCGTTTTACTTAGTAAAGCCTCTACAGCAGTGATTCTCAAAAGCTGGGGGTCGTGTTGATATTACAAAGGGGGGGGGGGTCGCGAAACAATAATGAAATCATTTAATCATTTTATGAGAAAAATTATTTATTATAAACTTACTTATAAAAATTTTACATGCAATAAGTACACTTGCTTGTAAAGAAAAGAAATTATTCATTAATTAATTATTAATGTGATGGATGCATTTGTTTTTCATTTAAAATTTTCTTCATACATGGATCTTCGTTAGAAACGTATAAAAATAAATTGTTCTCGAGTGATAACATACGATTCCTGTATTTAGTTTTTAGAGCAACCTTGAGGAAACCCCCTTTTTACAGAGAAAAAGTATTACAGAGAAAAGGTATTAATATTTTCAATGCTTCTGTGACTAAATTTCCATATTCATGTCGTCCAGCACGTATTTAAATCTGCAGATGCAAATTGCAGTTGTAGCGTTTTGTCGGCAGAAATTTCGATGAGCCGGTCGTGAATCTTAACTGGTAACTTAGCCGCTTATAATCGGACGGGGGGGGGTCGCGAAATATTTATTTTTACTGTTTCGGGGTCGCGGAGCAAAAAAGGTTGAGAATCACTGCTCTAAAGGTTCAAAAAAGCCTTTCTCCTGATGACCTAAACACCAAAAAAGTGAGAAATGCAAGTACAAAAATTGACAGGTTATTTATTAATAACCTATAAATTAAAATAAATGGCCGCCTCCTCTTCGTAGTAGTAGCGCACTGACCTACAACGAGAAGGTCCTACATACGATTCCCGGCTATGATCTGGAAATTATAACAAACCAAAACTCAGAGTTCTAGTTACATAACCCATCGTAGTTTTTAATAACCAAGCCGTTGATGCGACTTTAAATAAGCTAAAACATAGCTTTAAAAAATAATGAAATTTTCTAAAACTGAACGAATTTAAAATGATATATTTATACATGAGTTGCATCGAGAACATATTAAAATTATAAATTTTTTAATGAAGTAATTACAACAATCTGAACACGAAAGAATTTAAGTTACTAGATTCATTAATTTATCAACACTGTTTTCCTCTAAAAAAAACCAAGAAAGTTTTTTCAAAACGCTTCATTAAGGAAAAAGTTCCGATGATAGAACTCCATTAAATAATATTGTAATCTGAATACGATTTAAATTAAATAAAAGAAAGGACAAGATAAAGAAAATTAACAAAGAGAAAGAAAACGAAAAAATAATACAAGAATTGAATGAAAAGAATTTGACCTGAGTAATACAGACCGTACACAAATGAATGTTTATCACCTCAATATTTCACCTACGGTGAGCTACTGTTATGTAGACTCCTTTAAAAGGTAGATGGAGACCGACGTCTTCATTAAAGATACTTATTTTATAGGTTTAGATGTTCAAGAAGAATACGCTGGTCCATTTTATATCCTTCCATTTCTTGTAAGGAACTGATTGAGTATGTTATAATAAGAGAAAAAGACTGAACGGCAAGAAGTTCGAGAATACATAAAAGTACAGGTGTTTAATAACTTTTAATTTACATAAGACTTATTATTCATTTATTTCGTACCTATTATATCCCTATAAATATACACACACAAACTACCACACACGTTGAATGCATATACCGGGTGATTCAACGAAACGGGAAATTTTGAAATTTGTGTTGGCAGCCGTGGGCGATTGTTAGCAATGAAAACTTACGCCAGCCTGTCCAAACACCTTGCCATTTGGTTATCATGGATATTTAGAGTGGTACGCAACATGGTTTTGCGATTAAAGCCTTTCACAAGAACAACGACAGTGTAGAGGCGGCACGTAGAGAATTTTGGCGTCATCTTAATTCAGGACGTCACGATCGTGTTCTATCAGCACATGCAATAAACATGTGGATACGTAATTTCGAAAAATCTGGTTCGGCAATGAAAAAGAATTTTCCAGGCCGTGTGCGAACCGCTTGTACACCAGACAGTATCCAAGCTGTTCGAGCTGCTGTCATAAGAAGTCCACATCGGTCAATCTGTTGTCAATCAGTGCGTCTTCAGTTTAAGCATTCGAAGAATATTGGTACGGGACTTGCATTGTCATGGATACAAGTTGCAGACCGTCCTGCTACAATGGATGAGTTGAAAGCATTGTACCGTGTGTATTCTTAAATAGCATTATTTTTACTACCTATTTAACGGCAAAGATTAATTTTTTTTATTCCTAATTTGTGTGCGTTGCAATCAATTCAATTCAGAACAATAAGCAACCCTATGACCCAATGAGATGAGGGTGATGTGTATGACGAGTAAATGAAGTTTAGTCTTGTACAGACCCAGGCAGACCTTTCCTGAGAGAGTACAGTTAATTGAACCCCAACCATCAAAGTACATTAGTATCTGCTGTCTAGTATTCAAATCCATATAAAAATAACGACCTTTATTAGGTTTTGAACCAGGAACCTTCGCCTCCAAAAATCAGCTGTTGATCAGCTGACTCGCGGCGACGGCTTTACCTCTAGACCAACCCGGTGGGTTTAGATAAATTTATTAAAAAATGTTTTTCATAAAATTATTTTTTTTTCAAAATTTCCTGTTTCTTTGAGGCACCCGATACTTTAGGCCCGTCGCTTAATAGAATGTTTAACTCTCGTAGTGTTAGGGCCTACTATATTTAAAGCTATATCGGGAAAAACATTTTTCTGTCTATAAGATAAAGAACCAAACGTGATATCATTATAAAAACCGGACTGAACTGTCATCGGACCGAGAAGCATGGCGTTCAATAATGAAAAAACCCTGAAAGTTCAGAGAATCAACAGTTATTTTAAAACACCGATATTAATGAGCTTTCATGGAGTCCGGGTGAATCGACAAAGGCTCCGATTGGGCGATATTGTTCCTGAGTTCCCGTCCTTATATGATACGCCTCAGAAAATGTCCTTTTTACACTGTCTAATCAAAAATTTCAAAGAAAATCCACCAGAGAAACACAGCTTCTTCTTCAGATCAGTAAATTATTTACTAATCGCAGCCAATGGTAGTACATAAGCGAAGTTTAAATCAAGACTATTAAACCCAGATTTGAGAAAATTAGATTTATAAAATTGTGTTCTTGGAGAGTTTTAAATACTAAAACCCAGCAGACACCTAATTAAATTTCAAATTATTCAAAAACTAGCCGTTTCTCACCTAAATTTAGCAACTTGGAAGTTCATTAAGTGTTTTTGAATATTATTAGTTCATGAAATTTTAAAGTAGAGAACACTTTCAAGAATAGTAAAAACAATGAATGTAGTACTATCTCTTAATATCCATACATTTTAAAACATCTTCCACCATGCCACCAGCTATGAAGAAGCTATGATTTATTACGTAACGCATAAAGAACTAGTACAGGCTATCATATGGTTCAAGTAAATCATAACAACAGAAAGACGGTTAACTAAAACAGTAATAAACTATAAACAAAATAACGGGAAATATAATTACTCTTACCTTGTTTACAGCTATTTAAAAAATGAAGTATTTAAAGGTTAATGGATGTTATCTGCCATAAATCCTAGAAAAATTTATCGACTAGTTTTTAAACTTCTAAACAATTAACTCTTCCAATTACAGAAATGTGCAATAAAATTTAAATTATTTATTTTCTCCAAGAGAAAACTTTTTTTTATTATTAAATTTTATTTTTTACAGTTTTATTCTGGTCGTATTACCATTTTTTCTTAGCGACAACGAACGAATAAATCTGGTGTGAAACACTCACACGACTTTCTCTTCCCGATATATATAATAAAAACTATAACCTATGTTTAATCATTAGTAAACAATGTAAAATTTAAAACATAACATCATTTTAATCATGCGCGAATGACGCAAAATGAAAGTCAACCGCTATATAATTTTAAAATACGGAAAATCACTAATTGATGCTAAACTCTGTAGAAAAATATGCTTGAATTAAAAGTTGTAGGTTTTTTAATTTCCCATAAGTTTGTTTATACATAACCACTTTTGTCGTAAAATGCATTGTAAAGCTGCAATCTTAAAAAATACTTTTTTACCGATTTTGAAGTGAAAAATACAGAAAATTACTAATTAACAAAATAAGCATTGTAGAAAACACGCTTAAAATAAAAACTGTACATTTTCAAATTTCCAACAACCTGAGTGATATGTACTTGTGCTCTAAAATTAATTTTAAAGCCACCGTATAAAAAAAAATTACAATAAGAACACAGCTTCAAAAATTTTAGCAGACATGTATCTAGTACAGATAATGATTATAGTATATGAAGTAATTTTTTAATAAAAATCGTAGGATCCATTTTTGAGAAGATCGCAAAAAAACCGCACGAATGAACTCCTACTACCGATTGACCAATTTTGATTAACATGTTCGTGTCGGTTCTCATCATTGTAGCTAACTTAAGTTCGAAGTTTCAACTTCGTACGATACCCCGTTTTTTAAGTATTTTATTCAAAACACACACACACACAGAGACACCAAACGCTAAAACTATGGTTTTTAAGTTCAGTCGGTTTGAAAATGTGTATTTCCGGTGAAGACACCTTTTCGAAAATCGATATTGAAACAATAATTTTCTTCCCTAATTCATAAAAGGCAAGATAAAGTAAAAATATGTTAAATATGTTAAGAGGATCAGTAAAAAGGCGAAGAGAAAATAAGACTTTGAAATATTAATGTTATAAACAGTTTAAAAGGAAAGACCTATCAAGAAATTAAAACGCTCGCGGAAACGAAACAAGTAGCAGACAAAAATGGCGCAAGGGATCTCATCAGGACAGATAACCTCATGATAATGATTAAATGCAAGAAAATTGTTTATCACAGAACGTCATGGAGTGTGCATGAAAATACTTCAAAAAACTTTTACTATGCACTACTTCGGAAGAGCAACTTTTATGAGATCAACATTAAAACCAAAATAAAGTTAGACCCACTGTAAATTAAAAGTTTTAAATTTTGGTATAATATCATTTCTAACTACATGTGTTTAGGTTATGATATGCATTCCAGTACAGTTCACAGGTCACGTCGGTACAAAAAAATAATAAGACAACAATAATTTGAATTATGTTACACTATTAATAAAATTAATAAGTACAAGATCATTAAAAAAATATTTGTAGGCCTACAATATTTAAAAAGTTGATCCTTGTAAGTTGTGAAGTGAATATTCATGTTTTCATGTCAAGTCCTATTAATCTTAACGTTGGAACTTTTTTAAGTATCACGAAAATTAAATACCAAATACATTTAACAAGTTCCATATAAGCGTGGCTGTCAACAACTTGTAAGTTGCGTTTGTAGATGAAAATCGTTTAAAACGCGAACATAATAATAATAATTTAAAAGGATTGTTAACTGTTAATACCTAATAAATATTTTTAACATTCTTACAAAAAGCCAAATTTGTACAAAAAGAATGGTAAAATTTATTAAATTTATTTTTGTATCTGTTCATTTTAAATTAACATTCAGGTAGTTTAAACTGAACTTCTCCAACACAATGTGAAAGGTGGATCTTTTCGATAGTCAAATAATTTCAATTTTAATGCATTGAAAATAATTGTATTTTCAAATTATTGTACTGGTAACGCAATATAAATTGACGATCGTCAACGGGAGTAAGACTGGACCATGCGGGGGGTGGAAGTGCTACTATATGTGCTTTTCTAAATACATCATAGCGACAGCTCTAACCCTGAAATCATGTTGTAGTTTTACTCTAACATTGATTTATTATGTTTACAACTGGGCCGTTTTATAAACATCCCATTGTATTATTTATTGATTCTTAATATTATTCAAATAATAAACATTCATTCTAAATAAGCCATAATCTTAAGCCTAAGCTACATTTAGTATCCTTTTTGGTCATCAGCAGTAAACTGAATTACTGCACTCTGACATTTGTAATGGTAGACTAGTCAGTCCGTGAGTTACGTCGATGCGAGATTAGTATCGTGAGTAATACTAGTTTTACGGTAATTTCAAAATGTTATTGTATTTTTAGGGTTTTTTTATTCATTATTGTCTGTAAAGTTGAATTTTAAACAATCCACTTTCTTTCAATAATTGCATTACTCTTTACTTATTTAGTGTGACGGGGCATGAACTGAATTTTATTATTTAAGTGTTTGTGGTGGTTACATTTTGAGTTACACGCTTGATAGATGTCTTATGCTTTCGGGTTGGCCGATGTAAGTGGGATAGATAGTATACTGTCCTCCGCATAATAGGCGCAATCGTCAACTTATAGCGCGTTAACTTAGTACGCTAACATTTCTAGCTACAAAAGGGTGACGTTAAAATTTGATTTAAAAACATCACTGGAATTATTTGCCACAATTCAAAAAAAATATTGTACAAATTGGTTTCTATTAAGCTTAGGAATAAACTGACATTTTCTAAAAAGTTAGTTCTCATCAAAGTAGATGAGTCAAAAGGCTGGTGACTTCACCTGACAGAAAACAAAACGACTAAAGAAAATTAACTGAACATAAGCCGTTAATAAAAATTACTACTGCTAATACACTTGCTCAGTCGTAGAGCTGTAGCTATTCGGGAAAATTTGAGAAAAAGTCAAAAGAATACTAACTGTTTTAAGGCAATTACCCCACAAATTTTAACACTTTTAGGTACAACAATGTTTAAAGTTATCACTAATCTTTTATTTTCCTAAATATCAATTATAGTTTTCCGTGCACGATATGGGTTTCCCCTAATGAGCCATATAATAATAAGGGTGTTTTACACGGAAATTCAGTGATTTTTTAGTCCTGGCACTCTATTGTTAATATATGGTAATTTTTTTCTAAGAAAGGGAATTTTTGTTTCCTGACACGAAGTTGGTAGCCCTACTCAACCGGTATAGATACGGCAGTGTGAGTTGATTCTCCTTGGGCTGTGTAAAATTGTGTGCCGATTCCGGTTGTGTTACGAACAGAATGGCTTTTATCCTAGAACTACGGGTTTTCATTCTTGAACAATATTTTGTTATGGAATCATTGAAACCAACCAATTACGGATGACGATTTTCAGTACTTTTATTCTTGAGGAAGATACAGTAATAATATTTGTTGATTTAGTAGTTACCACCTTTTTTTTTAACCCCTAATATGTGTACGTTGCAATCTGTTCAATCATAACAATAAGCAACCCCATGACCCAATGAGATGAGGATGATGTGTATGACGTGTAAATGAGGTGTAGTCTTGTACAAACCCAGGTCGACCATTCCTGAGAGAGTATGGTTAATTGAATTCCAACCATCAAAGTACACCGGCAATCACTGTCTAGTATTCAAATCCGTATAAAAGTAACTACCTTTACTAGGACTTGAACCAGAAACCTTCGTCTCCGAAAATCAGCTGTTAAACAGCTGATTTTGGCGACGACTTTACCTCTAGACCAACCCGGTGGGTTACCACCCTTTTTAAACGTTCAAAAATGTATATATTATAATAATAATAGACAGTTTTACTCACACACTGTCGTTTGCAAACCCAGTTTTAACTCGTGCAATATTTTGATATATGAACATTTATTTTTTAAAAACACGGATATCCATTCTTACCTAACCTGACAATAAAACACCTCTTAAGTTAGAAATTGCTGGTTAAATATAAGACAAACCGCATAATGTCTTATTACAAGTTATTTATGGTCTGTTAGGCCCTTATTAGAAGCAACAAAACGTAATTTTTATTAACCGTTTTTTAAAGAACTAAATGTACTAACGTTTCTATACCTTTACATTTTATGAGAATATAGTATTTGCAATATTTTTGAAGAAGAATAAACATTTATTTTTTACAAAATAAGAATATACATTCGTATTCGACCAGACACAAACATCATTTTAAAACAGGCAGCATAGAATAACCGTATACGAAAAAACGACACTATGCTTTGGGTCTGTCAAAATTTATAACGATCAACTAAATTATTTAAAGATCTTCCACTACAATTTTTACAGTTTCAAAAACCACAAACCGTTTCTGCTAGAAAAAAATTTTTTAATTTTAATTATTTCAATATCCGTTGAAATCATTTTCTGAAAAATGGATTCAACTGTCTTCTTCGAGTGTACATGTTCATCGTAGTATTGAAATTTTTCTTCTTTTTTTACTATTGTTAGACCACATTGGATCACTTAAGTAAATTACTTCTTGCATCTCTTTTGAAGTTTTTGTTCCCAGTATTTTTTCATTCTATCGGACCTTGCTTTTCTTTCTTCGTCTGAAAACACCCTTTCCGTGAATTTTATAATATTAGCTTGTAATATAATGTGTTTGTCTTTTAGAAGCTATTTTAGTTTTTTCTGATTTATTTTTTAAATCTTCCAGGGTAATCATTTAGTTCCAGAAAAATACCATAGAGGCAATTTTAAATAAGAAATACGAAATAAAATGGATCAAGGAAGTCAAAAAGTATATGGAGGAAATGCAGATTAAACTGAAAGATTTACAACGTAAATCAGAAAAACTAAAATAGCTACTAAAAGACGAACACATTGTAGACCTATTACAAACTAAAACTAGAAAATACACGGATTTTAAATTAATAATTTGTACTTATTGATTTTTAACGTTTCCGGTTTATGTAATACATAAACGAATACCAAAGTATTGTTGCATAGATTAAGAAATATAATCATGTGTTTTAAAGTATACTTTACGGACACAAACAAAAAAAGATAAGAGATAATTATAATAGGATAAAGTGCTATTGATATTAATTTGTGCATTTTAGTTAAATGAGCCATCAGGTGGTAGATACCTAATGCATATCGAATAGCAAACCTCGGCACAGAACCTGAAGTTGCATTAAAGAGAAACCAAAAGAAAGACGTAAAAGAAATACTATAATCGTACTTAAGATACCATAACTTTCCTATTAATAAGACGATGAAGAAGTTTATAAAAATAACAATAATAAACAAAGAATAAAAACATAAAAAGAGTAAAGGAAGCACAGCCTATTTTATATGCTATTTATTTGAACCAAAGTCGTCCCCAAGTATTATCCAGTCAAGTCAAACATCATCTCATTGAGTATTTATTTTATCACAATAATAATCACACTTATAAAATCATCTACCATGGAATGTTATAAAGACACGGTGATAAAAAATTAATGATATTATTTGACTATAATAAAATTATCTTCAAAAATAACAAAACTTACATTGTTATTAACTCTAATTATTTTAGCTATACCGGTAGGATGTTGTAGTCCCAGTGCGCATGCGTCAAGAAGTTGGGGGTAATCCCCACTACAAAATAGCCTCACTACGGTAATATTATCAAACTTTCTGTTGCTGAGGCTCTAATGCGAAATATTACAATGATGGTGGTAATGCTTCCCCACCAAGGTTGACGCTTGGAACGCTCGCACTGCAATTTCCTTTCGGTATGCCTATAATAACAGCCATAGGCCCTAAGGTGGGGCCCTTGCTCTCCTGGCTCATTAAAAAAAACAAAAACGTATTTAATAAAACAAAAATAGGCTCAATAGGAATAGTATTGCGCGGAAAAAAACCACGTTATCGTCGTGGAGATAAAACGCCATCTCGTATTTCTGTTTCTGTTCCCTATTTAAGAGCTATTTAATTTCACTGCGAATTAGTTGCGAAACTGAACTTTGGTACAACCAACGGAAAGGAATAATTGTGCCAAATGCCAAATTGAAAGAGATAGAGCAGCTGCACTAGTTAAAGAAACGCAAATGTTCTACCCATTCATAAAACAGGCACTACTTATCTCGCTTGTACAGCCCTGCACAATGTGCACTATCCAAAGATCATGCAGCATCTTTTGCAAATTAAAAACTTGATTACGGTCAACCATAACAGAAAATCGGCTTGACGGTCTCTGTATGATGAATATACATAAAAAAGGGTTCCGGAAGTTAAAGATAAATTTGAGAAATAAATTTTGTCAAGATTTAGCCAGAACTCCTGTAGGCTACTGATGAAATAAGATTTGAAAAGGTTCGAATAGCGTAACAACTTAATTATTTTTAGCTTTCCATAAGTTCAAATAAAAAAATTCCATCTTATTTCCCCCCCCCCTGAGAAAATCCTGACTACACCTATGATATCAGCAGATACTAAAAGGAATCAAACTTTTCCTAAACTCCGGGTTATTGAAAGACTAAGATTATGGAAGATTAAAAGAGATATAGAATATTACTTTTCTGAACGTTATTACAGATTACGCTTTCCATTTTTATTTACCAACCAGTACATACCTTAATTAATTTCTTTAGATGAGTAGACGAAAAAGCTCTGGAGAGATGCTTGATTTACAATAAACATTACCGTGTTTATTGTATTACTATTACATTCTGTCAAATACAAATCTTACAAAATATTTTAACGTTTAAGACCTATTTTGTTTTTTCTGCGGGTGGAAACCCTTGAGAATTGATTCGGTAAGATTTTTTTCTTCGGTTTATTTTAATTTTATTAAGGTTCTTCTAGATTTCTTGAATTAACAATAGATAAATTGCTACTTCTGACGCTGTCGGCGACCAACCCATAGCCCGGAATAAAGAGTTCAGGTAATTCTAGCCTGATAATTGTCGTTTACTCAGTTTACGAGAAAAAAGAACAAAGTTTACTCCCCCTTAAACTTGCCGCACTGGACTAGTCAGACCAATATTAAAAAAGAAGATGCTATTTAACTCCTTTTTTAAGGTACTGTACGCTCTGAACAGGACATTTTAGCATTCGGATGCGTAAAAGATTTTACGTTTCAACTATCTGTTTCAGGTATCTTCCACAATTTCCCCTTTGCTACTTTTGTATGAATTGCAATTAAGAGGTATCTACTTTCCACCCTGCAAATAACACCTTCACTTCATTTAGCACAGGTTTAGCCGTATAATGATGAAACAGACTAGTGACTAGTATCTAATACACCTCTACCTCTTCTGTTCTTAAATTTTTCAGTCATGTAAATGGGTGACTATGTGATATGAGAAAGAATTATTTTTTGTAGCCGTGGAACTAGCAGATCAAGTTCAAATAATTTAACACTCCACCTGCCTGTTATAGGCACAAAGATAAATTACCTAAATTAATAAAACGGTAAATCTGTAAAATGTAAACTTTTTTCTAATTTATTAACAAGTCTAAATTGAAATGAAACAAAAATAAACTTTTGAAAAACTGTATTTATGAAACACCGTGTACAAAGAAGAATAACTTGTTGGAAATGCAAATTGGTTAAGGCATTTTATTAAAACAAAAACAAAAAACCTTAAATGAAAAGACGATTGAAGATTATTATTATGAATTTTCAAATGTCAGCTTAATTGATAAGTATTAGTATAAGAGACACAGGATCAAAGGGATGTGTGTGTTTGAGTGTGTGGATGTAAATGGATAAATAAGTTTAAATGTTTTAAAAAACTACTCTTTTATGGATATTTAATCTTATTACATTATCCGAACTCGGTCGACTGGAGGATAACATTCCTTTCGACAAGGCTCTCCTTCTAAATTACTTTCATTTTTATAAGTCTCTTTTTCTGAAATATTTAAATATATAATTACAAAACCAATTCTCAAACTAAGTTCGAACAATATCCGAATAATTTATAATCATTTTGATATTACGTGTGCCTAGCTAAAGGAATAGTTCAAAATGTACAATTCAAAATTTGATATTCTTTATACACGTACTTTAACCCGGATTACCCGTACTTTAACTTCCCATATCCGAAACAAAAATTTCGTTTCGGAAATACGTACGGAACGTGCTGAGTGGTGTAAGCTGACTACGTTACTTTCGTTTTTTCGCACTAATACATCATTACACGAGAATCAGAAAAAACCCTACTGTATCATCTTACGGAAATACTTGATTGTCATTGTTGTTTAAAATCATGTCACCAAGTGGGTAAATTCGGATGATTTTGAACCCGAATATAAAGATGACGACAAAATTGATAAGTTTCTGCAGTCAGAGGAAGGCGATGTTAGCAAAGAGGACAACATCGGGTTACCGGAGATGGCAAGCGTGTTACAACCGAGGGATTCAACGCAATTGACTTCAGTATTTTTATATCTCTTTGGTTTTTACAATAAAAGAACACCCGTACATAACAAGAAAAACTGGCTAGTTAAACAATATTCATTATAAGGTAAAGCACTGAACCATAAATAGGTACAATACTAATAGAATTCTAAAATTCGAAAAGGAAAATTTTAAAAACATAACATTACAACCTTTTAGTTACGACAAACTACTGAAAACTTTTAAAAATTACTACTAGAAATCAATCATTTATCATATGTTACGTATACGTTAACAATAAACAGAAGTAATAACTTTACTTAGACAAGAGTAAAAGCAAAAACACAGTTCAAAAATTGAAAAGGAAAGTTCAAGGTTAGAATGAACCGCTTTGCAGAACAACTGTTGGTTACAACAAAACTAAAAAAAAAGACAAAACGAAACGGTACAAAATATTTAGATGTCTTTTAAGAAATTTACGACATATAATTACACAATAAATTACGGACAACTAGCTGACACATTCGTTCTTTTGAATTGTGCATTGAACGACCGAAAAATGGTCATGTTTGTCTGGTAACTGACCTTCGAAGCAGTGAAAGTATTTTAATGTATCCCGGGTGCAACGAACTTTCTCAGAATGAAAATAGAAATTCAAGAAAATAAAAATAGTGGAAACCTATGTAGAACAAACAGTTAGTAGGAGTCTATTGTTCAAAATACAAGAACTAACAAAAAATGTTCCGGCACCATACTGGATTTTTGAGAACGAAGAACCTTGAAAATTTATTTATTGTTTCATTGTATAAATAAAGAAAAAGAATAACGTATATCTGAGAGAAAAGGATTGTAACAGAAAGAGTACTCTACAACTCAATGGCTCTTGCACGGAATAATTTACGGTAGTAAAAGTAATGAACAGAAATAAGAAAATTCTATAAATGTGACTTCATCAATATGAAAAATACTCTATCATTAGGTATCAAGGATTCTTAGAACTTAACTGTTTATCATTTAACTTCCAAAATTTAAGTTCAAAAAGAAGCGTCAAACCATCATGTATACTCCAAAACAGTAGATAAAAATATATTTCATATCGCCCCCAATAATCATACACATTATTTAAAAATTAAGTTAACTATTAATAAACGATACATTTTTTCACATTTTTCGACTGCGGCTTGGTGGTATATGCAGATGCAAAGTTCAAGAAAATCTTTTATAAAGTTCACATCACTTGATATGGTTGCATTCAATTATTAGACTAATACAGGCTATGTCTGCCCATACAGACAGGTGAGTGTCAAATTATTTACACTTAATCTGTTCGTTGCAAGGGCTAAAATAAATAGTTTTGTTTCTTATCACATGGTCAGCCAATTAAATAACTGAATCATTTAAGAACAAAAGAGGTAGAGGTGTAAAAGACACAAATCCGAGTTATCTCCTCTGAAAGTAATGAATTTCATTATACAGCCAGACTCAGTGGAGAATTAAGTGAAGGTAATATTTGCAGAGTGGAAAATATGTGCTTTTCAGAGGGCCCGGCATGCTGATAAGCATGCCGGGCCACTCAGTGAAGATGGCAATGGTAAACCACCTCACTCCTCGTTTTATTCTGTAAACCTCTAAAGGTTCAAACCAGCCTCTCGGCTGATGACCTAATCAATAACAACGGAATATTCATCCATTCGGAAAAAAATGGTAAATAGTATCAGTCAACAAGGTTTTTACAAGGTATTCGACTTCACAAATTCTGGTCAATTTATTTGGTTATATCATCGTTTCGATTCCTTTAAAAATTTTGGCTTTCGCTGGTGATCTGGTGTTATTTACGGAATCTGAAATGATTGA
Organism: Catonia carolina; assembly: GCA_035578175.1. NCBI lineage: Eukaryota > Metazoa > Arthropoda > Insecta > Hemiptera > Achilidae > Catonia > Catonia carolina. The sequence goes on from JAQMRL010000008.1 coordinate 24,183,990, forward strand.
CATAGTTCATTGTGTACATCTAGGTGAACTGCTGAACAATATAAAACTCCCTGATATCTTTACAGAAAACAAAAGTGATGGGTTTCAAGAGAACTGATCATTTTAGAAGCTAAGTAGTTTTCAATGACGATACCTTAGAAAAGGTCATTCGTTTATTTACTTAAGATTTAAAGTCGCTAACGTGTAATTACGAGATGCAGAAATTAAATTGGTAAAATTTTAGAGTTCTTCTTAGTTCTTAAGAAAAATGATAATCAATAAGGGTACGGAAGAAGATTATTTAATTAAAGCGGTATCACATCTTGTTTTTGACCGTTTTAATGTATGGTTCAGAGTTAGACCCTGACCCCCTCAGCAGATATCCAGAATAGAAGCTGTTAAAACCTTTAGCTGGGTGTCACTTTCTGAACCATAAAAGAAATTAAGATATTGGACGTAATGTGCCAGGGGTGATATAATCAACTATTCAGAAACACATGCAAGAGTAGTAATCACTTTTTAAAGATGACAGATAACCCAATTGCGTAAAGCAATCCGTAAAAAACGCCCGGATTTGTGGCAAAACATGGCTTTTGTACCGCGATAATGCACCTGCTCACACTTCATTGCTTGTCCGTGAATTTTTGGCCAAAAACAATTATTGTAACGATGCCCCAGCCTCCATATTCGCCAGACATGGCTCCGTGTGACTTTTTCCTACTTCCAAAAATAAAGAGAACCTTAAAGGGCCAAACAAACGAAACAAAAAACACGTCTAATCTTAGCGGCTGCCACAGAGAAAGGAAAAAATCTGGTGTGAAACAATCACACAACTTTCTCTTGCCAAAGCAAAAAATGACCAATATAACCTGACATTAGTAATAAAACATTAGAAATAAACAAAAAACTAACCTCAAAAAACATAACCTTCTTTTAATCATGAGAGAAAGACGCAAAATGAAAATCGACCTCAGTTTGGCTTAAAAAATACGGAAAATCACTCTTTCACGCTAAACTAGGCTCTGTAGAGAAAAATCTCTAAATAAAATTGTAGATCTTTTAATTTCCTATAAATTTGATTATATATACTTTTATCGTAAAATGCATACTAAGGCCGAAATCTAAAAAAAATCGATTTTTCAGACCTTCTCGTGAGAAAAAAGAACAGAAAATCGCTAATTACCGCTAAACTACGCGTTATACAAAAAATGCACGCGCACCCACACGCGCGCGCGCAGACACACACACACACACTCACACACAGACCAATCGCTAAAAACATGTTTTTTGGGTTCAGGGGTGTCTGAAAACGTGTAGATCCGGTGAAAACTCAATTTCGAAAAATCGACACAAAATCAACACTTTCCTTCCATATATTCATACAGGCAAGAGAAAGTAAAATTGAATACAGCTGAAAATTTTATCATAATTCAGGGGTATGTACACCGACATAAAAAAAATTTTGACAATCGGACTCTCCAAACCCGTGAAATTAAAAAAAAATCCCGTTATTTTCTGAACAGACCTCGTATTTAACTGAGGCGTAATTTTTTCAAAATTGGAATATTATCTACCACTATATTATAGTCAAACGAATGTAAAAAACAAAATAAAAAACTTAACAAAACTGATTTAAAGTCTAACAAAACAAACTCTAGCATAACATCGTATGTATCTCAGACTCTAAAACGACAATTCAAATCACATCAATAAACCAATAAAATAAGGTACAAGACTACAATAAAAGACCACCCAGAGTAAAAAATACAAAAGGTAAAATTAAAATGTCAATAAAAAAACGAATAACCAACGAAGAAGGTGCAGGAAGGAGACAGCAGTACAATTTTTTTAAATGACAAAAGATTAACAAAGGTAAACAAAAAGGCTATGCTATCAACTGAAACTGTAGTAATGTAATATTCCTCAAATTACTATTGATCTATTGTAACAGCAAAAAGGCTAATACATATAATTTAGACACAATTATCTTTAATAATACAGATACAAAGTATTGTATTGTAAAGCAGTTGACTTCTTCAGTAAACTGTCATTTTGTCTTCGTAACTCAAATGACATTTCTTTAAGACATTAAAAACACATTTTAAGTGCGCCATAAAAGTAAACAATACTTAAGTAAAAAATACTTTGCGAGTTGACTGTTACTCGTTTTGCAAACTGTTCAAAATTATCTGTATATTAAAGAGCTTAAATATCAACAAAATGTAAGATATCTGCATCGTTATGGCGGACAAAAATATAATTCTTTTTTTAGATTTTATTATAAATTTCTTACTGTGCATTACCTTACAATAATAAATGATGATGACGATGTTACAAAATTTGTATTTAATACTAACATGAACTACGTGAACAAGAGACCACCCATCGATGGAGCTTCTATCTTATTATTTTTATAATTTGATTTTGCATTAGTGTTTATAGTTATATTTGTATTAATCTGAATTTTTCTTCTGCTTCTTCTTCTTCTTACTATCAAGAATTGGGCATAAGCCTGTTCCAAACTCACAAACCATCCTGTACTTCTACACAAACACGAGATATTCCAACCCGTACATCTCGACTACTGTCATCTTCTTCGAGGTCTTCCCACCTCTCTTCTTCCAACTGGAACATATTCCATCACTTTGAAGGGTATTCTCTCCTCTGGTATCCGTTCCAAATATTGCCTCCATTGATTACGGTACTCCTCCACTTTTTCGTTCAAGCTAAATACACCCAACTTAGATCTAATTTCCTCGTTATCTATTAGATCCAGCCTCGAGCAGCCCTTCACCCTTCTTAAAAACTTCATTTCAGCTGCTTGGATCCTACTTTCTTGGCGTTTCTGAATTTTTAAAGTAGTTAAATTAATTAAACCCACCGCAGAAAAACCGTTGGTCTCAAGATAAAGTCGTCACCTAAGTCAGCTGTGGAGCAGCTGACTATCAGAGACGAAGGTTCCTGATTCAAATTCTAGTACAGGTTAGTAAAGTTACTTATATTGATTTGAAAACTAGACAGTGGTTACCGGGTACTTTAATGGTTGGGGTTCAATTAACCATACTCTCTTAGGAATGTTGAGCCTGAGTCTGTATACAACTCATTTACACTTTGTGCTACATCTTATTTATACGTCATACATATCATCCTCATCTCATAAGATTGCTTATTGTTCCTAAATTAAACATATATAGCAAGGTACATATATTAGGGTTTAAAAAATGCTCATCCACGCTCTTTCAAGCATTTTTAGTTTTTTTGGTTATCCGGTAAAATAACAGATTTATAAAAAAAAATTATGAAAAATACGAATTTATCTTACCAATATAAACAATGAAAAATATAACCTATGTTTGTTTGTAAGTAAACAATGAAAAATGAAAAACATGCCTACTAATTTTAATCATAAGTTTTTTTTCATTTTGTTTTATTATGCAACTGTAAAAATACAACCAGCAAAAAGGTTACTATTACTTTACGTTACATTACGATATTGCATTACATTACGATATTATTTATTACGATAGGTTTCAAAACAATATCATTTCGTTTTATTTAGGTAAATATTTAAAAAATTGAATGAACATAAACATTGTTTAATGTCTTTTATAATTTGTTCCGTGCACTTTTTTCAAATAAAGATTTACGAGTATTAATTTATTTACAGATAGTTATTAATTGTTGGTACCTATTTGAAGTTGATAGGACAAGTGGCTAATGAGAAATGATCGAGAGCGCTCTGATTACTTGAACGCAGACACAAAGAGGCAGTTGGAGGGAGAACACTTCTCCAGTCTTCAGTTCACGCATGCGGATAGGCTTTTTTTTACTAAGATTTTAAATTATAGTGGTTGTGTAAATATACAGATGTAGTTTTAACTACTCGTAAATAAAGACAAAAACAATTAAGATTGATTAAGATCAACAAATTACGTTGTCATATAGCCTACTTTATTTAGGAAACTTCGTGAAACATTTTTTTTTTGGAATCTCTTGGATAGTTTCTGAGATTATCTCGCACCAACTAACAAGAATTGTAACTTCTTTATAATACTATTAGTGCCGTCACAGATAAAACTGATAACTTAATAGAAATTACTGATATAGATTAAATACTGCATAAAAAATTTGAATGCAGTGAATAAAACAAACATATACAAATACGATGGTCGGAAGTTAAAAGAATGGGACGACAATGAAAGCTGACAACTTGTACTGTCAATTCAACAAAATATGCAAGAAAAAGGAGTACATATTATTCCGTTTAAGTACGCAGCCGGTATAATGTTGGCGCATAAGTTAGACAAAGAGAGTGAGAAAAGTCGTTCTGTGTGCCATGTTGATAGATCCCGGGAGAGGATTTCAAGATTCTTCAGAGAGAATAGAGGAAAAGAAGAAAGCTGAAGGACGCCGACGACAGCTAGCAATGTTCCATGGCAAATCCGGATTTGCTAGCTGTTCATTTGAATCCGGCCACATTCACAAGAGAACAGAATATTTATACATAGTACGTCTTTCTTATAATTCAGTGGACGAGATCGGTCGTGTTGGCCAACAATACATGTGTCCATTTATTCTTCGCTGCAATTTGTCAACGTTTCTGCATCGGTCTTAAATGTAAACAACCCCCGGTTGCATACAAAATAACAAAAATCATGTGACTTCACTATTAACTCGACTATACTGAACGGATTCTAAACATGCAAAGTTATTTTTAACACTGGCACATTCAACTACTGAATTGTTTCTAAAAATAGATATATTTTAACTGACAAAAACTATTTTAGCAAATGGATTTAAAGGAATTAGTAATAACGTTAAATTCTGTTAGATAAATAATATACTTTGTGAATATAATGCTTTTTGCACCTGTAAGCAGGCTGAAAATATATTTGGAAATTAAAAAAACTACAATAAAATTTCTCGAAATGATAAGGTTTCTTGACCTCTTGAAAGCCACTATTTTTCCGGTTTGCCGTTGGGATTTACTTTTTGTTGCGGCTGTGAAATAAACAGTAGGCCTACTGTACGTGAATACAAAATTAACGAATTTTCTAACTGAGAAATATATTTCTAATCCGCATCCTGGTTTCACCCCTATTAAAGACCACTCCTCAAAATATAAATTTGGCTTTAAAGTTAAGTGACCGCTTAATTAAAGTTTTGCTATATTAAGTTTAAATTCAGGGCAATTGTTTATAGTTGTTGCAAATAAAAAATTGAATTGCCTTGATGATCCTTAACCACGAACATAAAAAACTGACACTAAAGCATATTGAATATTTTACCTGATTACTGAACTAAGTAATATGGCCGGACTTCTCTTACCTGAAACAAACAAATTAAAAGAATGGATCATTCATTACGTTAAATTACAATGCTCACAGTATTTTTTTATTACGCAAAACAAATGTAAGAAAAATGGAAAAAATATATACGGGTCAAGTAATAAATTTATGATAAGAAGTGGTCAGGTAATGAACTCCACAGCAAACAAAATTACTAATTCGCACTACACTTGGAGGGAACAAGGGAAACCTTTGTCAGAACTTTAATTTTTTTAATCACTTATTTATGGTAAAATATCATTCGTATACTTAAGTGTTTCACTTGATTTAAACTGAACATCCCATTAATCACTTACAATATTGTTACTGTTTTTAAATTTAACAAAAAAAACCACGTAGACACTCTTAAAACACTCGTAAAACACTCTTAAATTTATTATACTAAAAAGTTATAATAAACAAATCCCTTTCATGAGACGACGCGTCTCATGGCTGGGGGAAATTTTTAATAAGGATTTTATTTGACCAATGGCAAAAACCATTAGTAATTTCTGTATCTACTCTTTCAGAGGAATCAAATTTGTTTCCAAATTCCGACTTTGATTTTTTTCACTTGCGGTTTTGAACCACTTCCGGTTGAAACCGGAACTTCAAACCCAATATTTCTGTATCTCTGTATGTATTCATAAAGAGGAATCGAATGACACTATTTTTGTTTCCAAATTCCGACTTTGATTTTGTAACTTGCTGTTTTGGGCCATTTCCGGTTGAAACCGGAACTTCAAATCCAATCCAGACCCACTAACGTTTTGATAAGATTACGAATCCGAAAGAATTTGTTCCTATCTCTTGTAGTTTCTTACTAAATTTCTTGACTTCCGGTTTTGGGGCACTTTGGTCGAAGCTGGAACTTTAAACCAAATTTAGCCCCACTAATTTTTTGTGTAGATTACGAATCCGGAAACCATTTGTTGCTATCACTTGTAGTTTCTGACATCTGGGAGTGATGGACGGACGTACAAAGGAAAATGATAGAAGGCAATTTAAAAAATGCCACAAACATAAAAAATATTTCAACAGAACATGCAATACAATACTACCACTATCCTTCAACAGATATGGTAGTAAGGTACATATCACGACTAGAAAACAGTCATATCAAATTCACCCATCTGAAATAAAACTTTTGAGAATCATTAAAAACGGTGGAATCGTTCAATGAACGATTATATTGATACAGAACTAAAAATTATATTTCTTGTAAAATTTCCTGGGAACATACTAACGTTGATCATAAAGAAACGAACAATTAACCACAACTGAAATCTTTCTTTACAATGACATATTTATAGTTTATCTATAAAAAATTAATATATATGATTAGTTTAAATCGCAAAGAAAGTTGTTTTATTTTCTCATGATTTCAAAAGTAGTATAGTATTCAATACTACATCAAAAACTGATTCGTGATTTCTATAAAAAAAAAATACGGATAGAAATTTAATACATCTGAATATTATTTCTTAATATCACTGATAGAAGAACATGTTAAATTTATTTTACACAGAATAAATTTAATAAGCGGTGATTTGTTATTGCTTAAAAACAAGTAATTTTCTACGAAATAATAAAACAGGTAAATCATTTGTGAATGATTAACTATGATTTTACAAGATTCTTGTTAAGAAAAACGTGAAGCGACGTCGCTTAAGGTTTAGATTGACATTTGAAAAGTGATTAGAGTATATATGTCTGTATGCCCTAGACATAACACATTTAAGGTAACGGTTTGCCTTAAGTATTTGCCGATACAGCAACAATTTTCACTTTTTATTTTAATATTATACGTATAAATTACTTCTGAAAATTACAGTATTACGGGACTTGTTATTCGTATAATGTTGTGTATTTATGTACACCATATATAGTGAAAGGGTCATTTACTGAAAATAATATAAGTAGAATACATAATTGTACATAAAATAGCTTCACTAAAAAAAATGTATGTAAGTAGGTTATTTGTAGGTATTACATAGTATGTAACTAATGCTAATAATGTATGGTAGTAATTTTCAATCAATTTCCTCTGGTTTTTACTTTCTCAATCATATATCTGCAGGGTGCTTTACGACGAACTGTAAATAATTTGGCAGTTTATTAAAAAAATTAAATATAGTTCTGTAATAACATAACTATCAAAACGCTTTCAGAAGGAAAACACAATTTTATAAACTTATTACGGCTACAGACAATGGAAACTGCCTTCACAGTTGAAGTAAATGGTCTTTAACGGCGTAAACAAAACAACATAGTTTCAAATTGTTTAGTGGGTTACGGTTGGCGAAAAATTTCGCCCCGACTTACGTAACCTGGTTATTTTAGATCACGCTTAGGTTAAATGAACCCAAATATTATGGTTTCGTAAAGTTCTTGACCAGAGGAAAAAAGGGTACTTAAATTGTTTCAGAGCATTGTAAAAGAGTTTTTATCGGTGACACATGTTTCCAGGCTCTCTGAACGCAAAATACATCTTTTTACCCTTTGGTGTGAGTGAATATAATACATCAAGAACGGAATATTGTACGAAGTTGAAACGTGGAACGTTTAAGTAAAGTACTAAACGAACTTAAGTAAGTGAACTCAACACGAGCATTTTTATCAAAATCGATCAACCATAAGCAGCAGTTCGTGCAATTTTTCACATTTTGCGATTTCTTCTCAAAAACGGCCCCTACGATTTTGCTTAAAATCGCCTCATTTACTACAGTTTTTGTGCTTTAAAAGATAGCTTAAGGATATAGAATAGAATAAGGGATAAGGCATGTTCGCTAAAATTCGTAAGGGAGGAGTTGCGCACCTGTAAAAAAATATTTTTTTTTATAATTTCAGCCTTAATATACATTTTTAGGCAAACGCGTATATAATCAAAGTATTAGAAAATTAAGAAACCCCAACTTTTAATTAAAAACATTTTTCTGCAAAGCTATGTTTACCGTCAATTAGTGATTTTCTGTATGTATTTATGACAAACGTATATGCAATAAAGTTATAGAACATTACAAAATCTACAACTTTTATTACAAGAATCTTTTTCTACTGAGCCTAGTTTAGCGTCAGTTATTGGTTTTTCGTACTTTTAAGTCCTACAAAGGTTGATTTTTATTTTACGTCTTTCACTCCTGATTGACATTAGGTTATGTTTTATATTTTATATTGTTTACTCAAGACTAAACATAGGTTATATTTTTCACGATTTACATTGACATGATAAATTCGCGTGCGAGTGTTTCACAACAGATTTTTACAATCATATTGACCATTAACCCATCTTTCTAAGAAGTTTCTACTTTATTTTCACGTGTAGCATGAACACCCGAAGTATCTGCTTCTTGTCCTAAAAAACGCTTTCAGAGTACAGTGAAATAGTTTCAAATTGGCTTTGGCTATCCGTGCAGCAGTTTCATTTTATAACTTTTGTCGACACAGCGTAAATATTGCGGTTCCTTAGACAGGAAAAAGAGCTGCTTAAAGATTAGCGAGGGAGTTAAGGCGGTTTGCTGAATATTTATTTTGTGTATTATTTGTTAATATAACTTGGTATAAATAAAGAGATGTCTTCATTACTTGTTAAGAAGCAATAAATATTTATTACTGGAATTTTAATTCGTTTCATTATATTATTTAAATTACTGCATTATCTTCATGTATGCAGTAAACTAGTGTGTGGGTTTAAGTCTTAAAGGATAATTTATATTTTGTGTAGAGATAATAGTATTACTCAAGTTCGATATATTAATAACAACTTATTTTTCTGCTTCAAATCTTTAAAAAAATTTCAAATTTTCATTAAATATTGAATAAAATATGAAATAATTAGTCGCATAAAATCCAACTAAGGAGATTAGAGAAATACGATACTCCGAAGACCTTTTTCTCGCCTTGCCACCAAACTGAACAACTTACTTCCCCAAAATAAGAAAAGTATACACGATACATCATAAAGTTTAAGGCTGAAATACAGAAATAGCTTTTCAGCATCGGCAGGCGGTATACGAAAGAAATAATTACAGCCCCTCCCTGGTCTGCGAGTCGGATGCTGATGTTTTATTTTTTTTTTTGTTTTGATTTTGTTGTTTGAAAAATAGGAGACTCAATTGGCCTATTCTGGGATTTGGGAGACCATAGTTGGATAGGTTATTCTCCCACATCATAAATTTAGTGTTGTTGTTTAGGTCATCAGTCGAAAGGCTTTGTAAGGTAGTTTACGATTGCCTTTCTCACCGAGAGGAAAAGTATGCTTATCAGCATACCACGCCCTCTGAACCTCTATTTTCCACCCTCCAAATGTCACCTTCACTTCATTCATTCACCACAGCGTCTGGCATAAATAATATACCAAGTGTTTGTGGAGGAAAATTGAAAATCCGGTTAACTCATTTTAGAGCTAAAAATAAGAAAAACAGTCCTCATAAACATGTGTTTGAAAACGCTTTGTAAGCGAGTTACTGCTAAAATATTGTTATAGCGAAAGATATTGGCTACGGGTAAATTAAGACTATAAAATTTAGGGAAGGTAGATTAAATGGTAACGTCAGTTGTTTCTTATAGTTTTAGATGTGAAAAATCGAATAAAACAGTTCCCAATTCTGTACCCCCTGTAGTTTTTAAGATATTTGAAGTAAATACAAAAATTAGCCCGAAAAATATGTTTTTCATGTTAGAAGTACAATAATTTTGTTAAATGACTAATAATTACCTTAAAGTTAAAAAACAAAACTAGTAGAGAATTTTATTTTGAGAAAGCTGATGTAAATAAAGTTAAGAAAAAACAATTATTTGTTTCAAATATTCGTCTTTATTTAACTGAACAAAAGGTTAATTGTACTCGCTTACACAGCGTTTCCAACTTATTACGTATGCATGTTTATTAGGACTTTTTTTCTTAATTTTAGCTCTAAAATGCATTACCTAAGTTTGAACTTTCCTCCACAAATACCTTGTAGATTATTCATAAAAACCGTTAGTCATTTCCGTGAAAATCTGCTTGAGATTTTAACAAGTGTTACAGTTCATTCGAAATAGCATGATAGTAAATCAATGATAGTAATGGAGGTAACTTTTCTGAATAAAAAGTCCCTTTTCAAAAGTAAAATTACCCTTTTAATTATTCTTAGTGGTATTCTTATTATTCTAAGAGGTAACAGAGACCCATGAGCACATTACAAAATTCCCTCTGTTCTTTATTCCATTAAAGGAATACTATCATGTCATGCTAATTCGAATGGAGTATAAATACCTTTTACATTTTTGGTTAGTTTACAAAAAAAACTTTAATGAGGTACGTAAACCAAAAATTGTAAAAAATATATTATTGGATATTTATTTAGTTACATTAACATAAAAATGCTATGAAATTAAGAAAAATAAACGATATCATTATACAAGATACACCAAGGTTCCAACCAAGACTTGGTTTGAACCATTATGATTTACCAACTAATTTACCCAGCCAATAAATCAAATACCTACCTTAATAACAAGAAATAAGAATTAAAACAGGATTACTTCATTCATTTGTCGGTAACAATATTTTATAATAAAAATGCCCGAACGAATTAAACAAAACATAATTTTGCAAACTTAGCGTTTTAAGCAATTACAAAACCGAAAATAATATAAAATTCAATGAGATAAAATAAACTACATAAAATTAAAACTAGATAAAAAAGAATATTAAAAGAATATGAATATAAAAGTAATAGTAATAAAATGGTGCAGATTTTTATCGCGGTATGATTATTTGGTAAAGGAAACAAGTATATCAACGCCTTGTGCTTGTCCTCTTTATACATTCGGACAGAATCTGTTTATTGCAAAATAAAATGCAAATTATTGTTTCCTTTTGCTTAAACAAAGAATATAATAACAAAAATGTTATTACTTACGAACAGTTAGTTGGACTTCCAGAAATAATAAAATTAAAATTAAATTAGAGACATTGTTTTCTTATCTAAGATTTCCGTAAACTAAATTTCATAAACTTAATACACAATAGAATTATCTGTTAATCTGTCATAAATTTTGGTTGTTTAGGAAGTACTTTAGATTGTGTTATCATAAAATAAATGTTAGCTATCTCTTCAAAGCGAATAAATGTTCGAAAATATTGTCAGAAAAATTGATCCAATCTTTCTCCAAAAACCGTTAAACAGAAATGTAACAAAATAAGGAGCACTGTTCATAAATTAGTAATAAAATAGAACGAGAGTGAATGGATATTTTTTTATAATCAATATGTTTAATCAGTATCACAAAATTTTGGAAAATACAGACGCCTAAGTAAAAATAAACAAACAAGCATATCGAATGTACTAAATGTACGTTTTCATTTACGTCACAATTAGTGAGCATTATTATCGAAAGTCTGCTTTAATCCATTGCCACTACATGACATTTTATTTTTGTATTTATTTATTTGTTATATTTATTTGTGTATTTACAGTATTATGTTTATGGTTGATAACTGTAGTGTTAGTTTGAATTATTAAAGTTTGTATAATAGTAATAATTAATTTTTTCTTCTTCTTTTGATATTTACTCCAAATAATAATTATTATATGTTTTATAAAATTATATTGTATAAAAATATACATATTTTAGAAAAGAAAAGTTATAATAAATGATACTAATATATTAAGTTTTGTTTTACGTTAGTACTTTGTTTTATGTTTTTTTGTAAATTTTATTTTCTTTATTTTTATGTAAATTTAGGGTAAATATAAAAGCTTTACATATACCAACTCATACCCGCGCACAGACCAGACCTATGCGGATATTAGGAATAAGCTAGTATAAGAAAGTCGTTGTATTTGTTTTTAGTAATAAATAAAATAAATAAATACAACTAGTAAAATCAAATTTAAACTATTTCTTTTTAATTAACAGCTAAAAGAAATTTACACCCTGCACAGTTTTACTGAGTAAAACGTTGAACGAAATAGATTTCCAGAGCCGTTTTCACTACATTGTAATTTATTATTCCATTTCAATATTCCAGGTTTCCAATAAAGTGGTTACTTTCCCAACTTGAAAAACTTACATTATTACCACTTAAAACTTACATTAACCATAGCGTCTGGCTGTTTAGAATAAAATAATTTATTATTTTGTTCGACTTTTGGCTCTGTTTAGGAAATATGCGACATATTATACCGCAATTAAATAGTATCTTAATCCTGAACTAGAATTTAAAAGTTTATTTTTAAAGTAATACACAAAAACCATCCGCTCTTTCATTCCAAAAAAAAAACATATTCTAAGATTTTTAAGTAGTAGATGTTCGTCAATTTTATGCCCAAAAATTTTTTAAAGGCGTACAAAAATTCACCAAACTTTCCAAAAACTAATTCAGAATTACATTACAAGCAAAGTAAATATTTAATTTCCTAGCACATAAAGATGAAATTCCAAAGAATTTTTGTTACCTAGCTCCAAAACTGTACAACCTGCTTTTCCAACATTGTACAATTAACTTATACGGAACATAATTAGGGTTAACAGCTGAATTACGGAAATTTTACTCTTTAGTTTTGGTATGTTCAATAGAAAGGAAATAACTTACAACTTTGAATACGTGAGATCAAAGTAAATACTTTGGTTCTGGAACAATTCGTGTTTCAAGAAATATTGAATTGATCTGTCCTAGGACATCGGAAACCATAGCTGGATAGGTTAAGTTTTCACGTCGTAAATAAATTTACAAGTAAATATAAATTTGTTATAATGTAGTTATTTGCGTACAATCTATTAGTAAACATTTTATGGAATAGAAATTATTATTATTAATAATTCTATTTGAGCAATACTTTCCACGCGCGGTTAACATAGTTAAAAAACTGGTTACCAAGACGCGAATATTTTTTAATAGATTTGTACTGTATGAATACTAAAAATGCCGGAATACAGCCGAAATGATTTGGACAAAACTTAACAACAGGGATACTTTACAATAGATTAGAAAGTCTTGCAACATATTAACAGAAATTTCGGCAAAGAACTAAAAGGGCAAAATACCTAATAGTCAGTAACATGGTTGTAGGAATAAAAAAGTTATATACTGAAAATCAAAGCGTAACTATCTTTCAGAAAAGTTACAATACGTCAGTAACAATAATATAACAGAAAGTGAATAAACAAAAGCAGTTTCAAACGAAAGGAAAAATATTTTGTATAAAAATCATATAAAGAAAGAAAGTAAACGTTTTGAAAGTGAAAACAATGACGGGCCGACAATAAGACCGAAAATACTGTTTTGTAAATATAGTGCAGTAAAGTAAAGGGTCAAGGGCAAACCATTGAGAACTTTAGGTACAATATATCAATTAAACCGTTAAAATGTCACACAAATCTTTTTTAAAGATATTATCATTAAAAAAACTTTCAAACCAGGTCAAAACGTGGGTAAGACATCATATAATAAAATATATTATATGTTCAGGAAAATTTTATAAAAATAAACTATAAAAGGGTCAGGTGTACTTACTATAGTGTACGTTCACGCGAAACATTTTTAAGAATCACAGAAGAAGCGAAAAAGTTATGACATACCGCCATAAAGAGATAAAATTTTTATGGTCGGCACTTTTGATGGTGGAAGAAGGGATCCGTGCAAAATGACAGGGAAAAATATAGGTCACCAGAGTGAAGTTTTTAATAAACTTGAATAACATTCTTAGATGGTTTTAAAATGATACCAGTTACAGTTTATGACTTAAAGAAACCATAATAGTAGGATCCTTCCTCATAAATGCATTTTATACGGAGAATAACAATTGACAAGATTTATATTAACATGATTTAGATAGGCTAATGGAGGACTGGACAATACGTTGAGAGATATCATCTTCTCATGCCACAGTCAAGAAATCCCGACCGGGGAAGCGTCGTAGTTACAATGGTATGTATATAAGATTCACTTGGTTGCTTGTTTCTGCTTCTGTTAGTTGCTGTTTTAGTCAAAGAATACCTACCAGACATTGTAGCAATCTTACTGACAAGCACCTTTTAAACAATATGACTACTTCTGTATCAAATTCATACAGGATTCAAGTTTTGATGAAATCCAACTTCATAACAAAAGATCTCTCAACATAGATTCAGTTAACAATAAACCGTTACGAATCCAGTAAACTCAATTATTATTTTTTTCACAACTTGATTTAAAAGAAGGATCAAAGATCCTTATTATAATTAATTATAATCTAATTACCCAAAACAATTAAAAATACAGGATATAGTTTTGGTACAATAGAAGATTTATATGTATTAGAAAAATGCAAAATAAATAATCCGGAAAGGTCAATCCCCAACTCAAATTATGTATATCCCCATTAAGACCCAATACCGCATCTGCTTAAGTTCGTGATAATAGTGGAGTGGCGAGGAGCGATGAGAGAGGCGTGGTTAGCGGAGAGGCGTAAAAAAACGTTTACTTTTTAAGACTCCTTATACACACACACACCAGCATGCCGGGACGTATGCCCGTATGGCCAGTATGGTAGTCAACCATACTGGCAGCCGACAATCGGGTAGTCTAGTCGACAGTCCCGGCTCCAAATCGGCTAGAATCAGGGCCGGTTCAGTGTGTAAAGCAATATTGACGTCAATGCTCGACTGCACAGCCGGCATGCCGGTGGGTGTGTAAGGAGTCTTTACAGAGTGCGTTTATAGTAGAGCTGCGAGCAAAGCGAAGAGAAGAGAGGTGCATAAGATCGGCGCTGAAAGAAACAAAACTGTTTGCTTTGCTAGCGGTGATAAACGCGCGGACCGGCGCGTTCGGACATATTCGGCAGCTGACTTATTTAGTGAATACTGTAAACTGAAATTGATACATTTTTCAACTATCTGGAAACTAAGTTTTCGTAATTATTAAGAAACTAATTGAAGATAGGAAATATTTATTTTTAAATCTACACACTCACCGCAAAATAAGAGCTAATCGTTCTTCAGTACTAACTGGACTGCGAATAAAGTTCCCTGCATTCGTGAGCTTACTTGACGCAAAATGTAGTCAAAAGTGCAGATTGACATCCTAAAGTATTGTCTACACTTATTTGGATATAAACGTATTTTTAAGTGCAAGTGATAAAATTCTACATTTTCTTCTAAATCAGCATTTATTGGATGAACGGACTATCTTCTTAACCGTTGTCTTAGCTTACATAACAATTGTAAAACGTACAATTTTATAGCACTACTTTCCAAATACGCCAATTTACGTTCCTTCCGCAGACTTTTGAAATGTTTCGCCTTCCGCGTCATGCTCCTCAATGCTCTACTATACGAGATGTAGCTATGATATAACGATACTGACGTAAAAAAATTTATTTTTATTTTATACATAATCATTTATTGTCACCTTCAATATACACTCCTTCTCTATCCCTACAACACTCAATGCGAATTTTCCATTGTTGAAAACAGTGCTGGAAGTCATCTTCAGTCAGCTCCTTCAGGACACGTGCCGCTTTCTCTTTTACAGCTTCCACAGACTCAAATCTTGTCTCTTGAGCAAGTGAAAATTTAAAGGATTGATGATTGTTTTTTTATATCCATGGGATTGAGTACCTTCACTGAGTTCCTGAAGGTCAAACAATTAATCAATATTACTACTTTAAGTACTTTCTAAACTACGTCAAAGAATAAGAAAAAACCGCCCAAAATGTGGAAGGACAAATCATGGGTTCTCCACAAAGAAAATGCGCCAGCTCATTCCGCGTTATCTGTCAAGAAGTTCCTAGCCAAGTACAGCATCTCAGTGTTAGAACATCCACCTTATTCACCAGATCTTGCACCATGTGACTTCTACCTGTTTTCTAAGGTGAAGTCTGCATTAAAAGGGACAAGATTTGAGTTTGTGGAAGCTGTAAAAGAGAAAGCGGCACGTGTCTTGAAGGAGGTGACAGAAGATAACTTCAAGCACTATTTCTAACAATGGAAAATTCGCATGGAGCGTTGTAGGGATAGAGAAGGGGTGTATATTAAAGGTGACAATAAGTGATTACGTATGAAATACAAATAAAATTTTTCACGTCAGTCTCGTTATTTAATAGCCACACCTCGTATGTGTTCACCTCGTGGCAATCTCATTGCTCTTCTCGTCGTTCCACTATAAACAGGGCTAAGAGTGCGGAGAGCACTAGTAAAATATATTGACAGTAACTACGGTGATTTCTCAATAGTACCAGTATATACTGACACAACTACCACAGAAATATGAAGTTATCAAGTAAGTAATTAAAGTTAAGAGAAAAACATTAAGTGGTAGGCCAATCAACTTTTAGAAGAACTTGATTTAAAAGCAATCAGGTTTGCTGTAGTAAAACTAACTCTTTAATTATATACTACTTTCTGTCGTGGACAACAACGTGTCATTTAACTGCCAAGTGAAGGTTGCGAGTGCAGATAAGAAATTGAGCAGAAAGGGTCAAAGCGCAGGTGCAGTCTAATGACCACTGCGCATTCTAGTCGGTGATTCTTCCAACATATTACGGCTGAAAGCCTACAAAATATTTAATTTGTCGATTTAATGATCATAATGATTGCTACACTAAAACCTATAGTCTATCCAATATTAATAGGCGAGTGACAAATGCCAAACAGCTGCATAAATCTATAAAAAACCAACTAATAAGACACGTTTCGTTTTTTCAGCAAACATTACTTTGTTACAAATGAAATATATCGGTAACAAACAAAGCTCACGATTGATGAAATATTGGGCTGGTCCCAGTTAACCATACCCGTTCATCTAGTGAATCGTGTTATACACCTTCGATAGTTCTTATTAAATAGTTCACAATCTTTTTTCATAGATTTCATGATCTTTGAGCAGCAATGGCATGAAACAATTTGAGGCGTTCGCGATGTGGTGCTACAGAAACATTTTGAAAGTTTCTCGGATGGAAACAGTCTGCAACTCTGAAATGCTCCAAGTTTGGATAAGAGCACTAAAATTATACGCATGATTAAAAAAAATAGATTACCAAAGATAAGTTTTCTTTTCTATAAAGTCCGGCTGTTATGTACATTACGGGCGATAGAATAAAACGAGTGTTTGGCAAAACAGAGGTTTAGATTTTATAAAATAATAGCAGTGCCGGCCCTACTCTATGGCAGTGAAACTTGGGTGCCATTAAAGCGAGAGGAAAGTAAATTTCAAGCATCTGAAATGGAAATTTCTTCGATATACGCATGGGTATAGTAGAGAAAATCGTTACAAGAATACCGAGATACGGAAAGAACTTAATATCTTCTCTATCAACGACAGGGTATCTCAGAACAGAATGCAGAGGTTGGAGTCAGTGAGCAGAATTAGGGAGGATTGGATAGCTAAGCAAACATTAGGCTACAAACCGGAGAGAAAGAGACGGCGTGGAAGCCCGAGAATGACAAAGGCAGATTTGAGAAGTTCGGAACAGGCCAAGATGTCTAATCTTTGAAACGCAGAAGAAGAAGTTGAAAACGAGTGATGAAGAAATGTCAGACCTTACCAGGGATGAGGGACAACCTGGCTTGGAAGCCAATCGTGCTAAAATATGGACACATGATGAGAAGTCAAAAATTAAATTATTGCGAATATCATGCATGAGAAAAGTGGCTCGGATCGAAAAAAAATCCGTTTCAGCATAGAAACCTAAGGGATTCTATGATGCCAGAGTGTAGTACTTTTTATTCTTGTTTCCAATAATGTGAAAATTGTTCCGACGATTACAAAAATTCTGAATGGACGTACATGAAGAAAAGAAAAGACAGGAATTCTCTTAAATAAATAGTTTGTACAAAATAAAAACTAAAAATTAATATGGAAATCGCATTAAAAATTTTCTACTAATTACTTATTTCTAGAAACTGTCAAGTGACATTTTTAATTAATGGAAAACATTGTTTGTATGATAAATTACATAATTACTTCAAAAGTCGTTTAAAACTGATGGGATTTTACGCTAAAAAGTCATTTAACTATACGTTTAAACGCCAATTGATTGTACAAAAAGTATAAAAACCTAAACAATGAGAATTTGAATTCTACAATAATAAATTTATTGAATGTAAAAATTGTCACAGCATTGGTTAATCTTACTGAACGTGTTACAAATGATAATTGGCACAGGAAATTCAACTAACAAGAACTGTTTCATTTTATTATACATATACATATTTTTTTTAATAGAATGTCTGACAGTTAAATATTATAGTTTGCAAGGACAAATTATTATGGGATGTACAGAATGAAAAGTTCTAAAGATTTATTTATTTTGACTGGCTGTCTGTTAAGCGTCTTCTTATAGTTGATTTCTTTCGTAAAGCACGTCTGAACCATTTAGTAAAGGGGCATAATTTAAAATAGACGGTGACCGAGTATAAGTGGACTTACCTCATCCAATGATGGGTAGTAAAAATAAATTAGATAAAAATACTCGTAATAATATTTATATAAAAATCTGGTGTGAAACACTCACACAACTTTCTCTTGCCAGTGCAAATAATTAACAATAAACCTAACATTAGAAATAAACAAAAAACTAACCTCAATAAACATAACCTAATTTTAATCATATATGAAAGACGAAAAATGAAAATCGATCTCAGTTTGCCTTAAAAATACGGAAAATCACTCTTTCACGCTAAACTAGGCTCTATAGTGAAAAATGCTCAAAATAAAAGTTGTAGATCTTTTAATTTTCTATAAATTTAATTACATACACTTTTGTCATAAAATGCATACTAAGGCCGAAATCTTAAAAAAATCGATTTTTCACACGTTTTCGTGAGAAAAAATCAGAAAATCTCTAATTACTGCTAAACTAAGCGTTATACAAAAAAATGTTTGAAATAACAGTTGTAGAATTCTAAATTCTCTACAACTTTTATTATATAAATTTTTGCGCTAAATTGCATATTAAAGCCGTAATCTTAAAAATACTATGTTTTTACGTGAAAACAGCCTCACCCAGAATTTCAGCAAACATGACGCCTACCCTATCTTGTAGAGAATAAAAAATTGAGCAAACCAGGCGATTTAAAAAAAAATCGTATAACCAGTTTTTGAGAAAACCGCAAAAAAGTAAAAAATTACACGAATAAACTACTACTTCCGGTTGACCGATTTTGATAAAAATGTTCGTGTCGGGTCTGGTAGTGGTATGTAACTTAAGTTTCAAGTTTCAAGTTCGTACGATGTTCCATTCTTGAGATATTGTGTTCTCACACACACACACACACACACACACACACACACACACACAGACCAATCGCTAAAAACATGTTTTTTGGGTTCAGGGGGTCTGAAAACGTGTAGATCCGGTAAAAACTCGATTTCGAAAAATCGACATGAAAACAATACTTTCCTTCCTATATATTCATATAGGCAAGAGAAAGTAAAAAAGAGGAATCAGACCTACATTTAGCCAGTCAGCGCAACCGGCTTATATGCTAGGGTCCCGGGTTCATTAGATTCCCGGTCAGATCTGGCATTTTTTTATTTGTAAATTACCTCATACTTACAAGCAAAAGCTTATGCATCGTCACTACAAAAAAAAATGTAATCCCCAGTAAACAATTACATAGGAAATAATTTTATGGGAAATAAATTATTACTATCATAGCAGTTATACAAATATACGAGGTTTGGTCAAAAAGTAACGGGAATTTCTAAATTTCGCGGGTTTTGTAAATCCGATTTCCACGATGTTTTTTACCTTCTTGGTACACCTGTTTCTAACAAATTTTCGCATTTGCAGCCATTTTGAATGTACAGTGTATTGTAAGTAGTAAAAAGAGTACACGTGTTTGCATTCGCTCGGCGATTTCTTACTTCCAAAAAAACGGATCAAAGAGTTTGCAATAAATTTTGTGTGAAAAATGATATCAAGTGTAGTACCACATTCGAAATGATGACCGTGGCTTTTGATGAATCTACTATGAATAAAACAAGAGTTTACGAGTGGTACAAACTGTTCAAAAATGGCCGTGAAAACGTTATAACGACCGCCCTGGACGCCCTAGCACATCGATAATCGATACAGCGTTGTAGAAATGAGGAAATTCATTCTGAAAGACCACAGAATCACTATCAGAGAGGTTGCTGATGAGGTCAGTATATTATTTGGATCAAATCAAGCAATTTTTCGGATGTTTTGGGTATGAAACGTGTGGCAACAAACTTTATTCCGAAGTTAGTGAATTTCGAACAAAAAAATGTCGAGTGGATATCCTCCAAGAATTGGTGAATGAAGTCAACAGTGATCCTGAATTTTTACAAACTGTCATAACAGGTTACGAAACATGAGTATATGGGTATGACGTCGAAATCTGCTTTCGACGTTTCAAGAGAACCATGAAAGGACGACGTTTTACCACCATTGACGGCAAACAAATAGAATCACTAAAGGAGCTGAAAGCTACACCACAAATGAGTTCCAGAAGTTCCTCCAAGATTGGAAAAAACGCTGCACAAATAAAATGTATCTGAGAAGAATTATTTGAAAGGGACAAAATTTATAAAGATAAATAAATACATTTTTTTTAAAGAAAAACTAAAATTCCCATTATTTATTTTATCAAACCTCGTATAGTAAAATCTTAGATTCTGCCTACATGTCTAAGTTTCTATTTTTGATAATGAACAAAAATTAATAAAATTGAATGTATTTTTATAGTTCCAATTGTCAAATAAGTTTTAAAAAAAATATTGTAACACCTAAGTCTTGGTTCGTAGTGCTTAATTTAACACCAATTTCTATGCTAAATTTAAGATACTAACTAAAATGTTTATGTGGTCATCGACAATAAAGAACGACAGTAACAAACAATAGGATACCTTAAACGTAACAAAGAGAAGATATTCAGGTAAAATACCTAACGATAACGACTTGAAAAAACACCCCTATAACAGGGATGAAAAAATAAGAAGTCAATAAACTTGAAAAAGAAAGGGAATGTTTATAATTCGAATAGTATTGTTAAATGAAAAATGAAACACCCTGCTAAGAAATCTAAAGAACATAACTGGAAGGTCAGATGACGGACAGTGGATGAGTGGCCCGTAAAACAGTTTTAAACCTTAAAATACCAACAACATAAAATGCACCGAAATGTGTAATCAAAGAAAATGAAAGACCGAACATAACAGGAGGAAGGGCAAAGGTCCAAAATTCATTTTAAAAAGTTAATAACAGGGGTGTACTTCAACATCGAATAATTATAATTAAATATTATACCTGTGTTCAAAAAAGGAAGACACTGATTTCAGGTTTAAAAGGACCTGTCAAATAATCCGAGAAGGAACAACATTAAAAATTACACGATTTAAAAAAAATAAGGAGAAGGTCGACAGTTTAACGAGCACTAACAGTGTATTTTGTCTTATCTTATTAAATGCTGAGAGTTCAAACAACGGGGGTAATTAAATCATTTACAAAAGTCCCTTTCATGAGACGACGCGTCTCATGGCCGCTGGCAATTTTCAAAAAGGCTTGATTTATAGCAAAAACCATAAGTGATTTCTGTATCTAGGCCTCCTCTTTAAAAAAAAATATCAAATGACACTATTCTTGTTTACTAATTCCGACTTTTATTTCTATACTTCCAGTTTTGGGCCACTTCTGGTCCATATCGGAACTTTGAATCCAATGATTTTCCAACTCCCAACTATCTAACTATACCACAGTCATGTTCTAGGGTAGACTTTACGAGTGCGTACTGTTAGGGCAGATTCAGTTTTTATGAACCATAAGTATATTAAGTGAACTAGTTAAGAACATTTTGAGAAACTATCAGACCGCAGGTATAAAAACAGATAGCCCATTTGTAGTCGGTTAGTAAGTAATTTACTGTAAATGGATTTAGTGTTGTCGGGCTGACTCAAAATAGTGTCGTTACGGGACCGGTTCTGAATTACGTTAATAGTGCGTATGCGTACGAGTGATAGCACGTGGTTAGATTGTTAACGGACATTATCTTACTTATAGTTAGACTCACCATAATTTCTGGACTCTAATCCCGGATATTTTTGTTTGAAGGGGTGTTATTTTAGTAAATAACATACAAAATATTTTTTCTTTATTTAAAAATTATTATTCCACTAAAATAAATTGGTTTACAATTAATTTAAAAGTAATTACTTTCTAAAAAATTATATTTAGAATAATAATGTTAACTAAAAGTAGGAACAAAAACATCCAAACATTTACTTAGAACTAGGTCCTGCGATTACAACATCTGTCCCACCGGGTTCTTTTTCTTGCCCTGTAGTTGGCCGGGTGTGATATTTCTCAAATGATAGTACTTTTCCAAGGACCACGTTATCAGTTTAAATATTTTCAAAAAAGTCCATATAATACATCTTTGAATTAACTTTTAACGGTCTAGCATCGCTAAGACAATGTTATTGTTATTGTTTAGGTCAACAGCTGGTTTGAACCTCTAGAGGTTTTACTAAGTAAAAACGAGGATTGAGGTGGTTTACTATTGCCTTCATCACTGAGTTGAAAGAGTATCCTTATCAGCATGCCAGGCCCTCCGAAAAGCACTTACTTTCCACCCTGCAAATGACACCTTCACTTCATTCACCACAGGGTTTGGTTGTATGGTGAAATGCAATACTTTCAGAGGAGATAACTCTGACTAGTGTCTTTTACACCTCTACCTCTCCTGTTCTTAAATAGTTCAGTCATATAATTGGCTGAATGTATGATAAGATACAGAACAATTTTTGCAGCCCTGGAACCAACAGGTCAAGTGCAATAATTTAACACTCCACCTGCTCGTTATGTGCATAAGACAATGTTATCAACCTCTAAATCAAAACAGAGCGAAATTTATTGGCCGCTGGTCCTTTAGACAGACATCTGAAAATCCCGGACACAAGCCTAAATCCCGGTCTGTTCGGGCTAATCCAGGACGTATGGTGAACCTACTAATAATAGAGTTTAATTTAAGCTTTAAGTTTAGTAATTAATTTAATTGAAGTAAAATAATTGTTATTTATTAGCAGTCAAAGCTTAACAATTAATTGTGATTATTAATCGTGTCAGTAAATAATTGATAGAAGTTTAAAGGTCGTTAGTTAATTACTTATTACACCCGGATCCAAAAAGGACCTTAGCTTAAGTGTTAAAATATGTTCCAGTCATTTGAGTAGCCCGAATGCGAATCAGTGGGTAACTGATTTTATGAAAAATTGCGTAGAATATCTTGAGTAGATTAAATCACAGTTAAACGGAACATGTTAAAACAATTTTATCCTAATCGGTAGACAAAAATTGAAAAAGTCGGTCTTCACTGAAGTAAAAGTTAATAAATAAAGATCAGAACATTGATTAACTTATTTGATCATGTAGTGAAGATTACTTTACAGAACAAAAAAAAACAAATAAGAATATTGGCGGTAGTCGACTAAATTTTCATTTAAAAAAAATTCAATCAGTGGATAGAATCACGCCGGTACTTCTTTTTTAATAAACCTTGGGATATTCTGTATGGAGTAGCGTAACTGAATCGCCCACCCTTCCTTCAACTTAATTACAGTAGCCAAATGAAAATGGACAGAAGACGACTCTAATTAACTCAACACATACCCTGTGTTACCTGTATAAGAAGCACGTTAAACCGACCTAAGCTTTTAATTGGTTGCTAACATTGGATCATCAATAATAAATTATTATGGGTCTGGCCTTCAAAGTTTATCCAATAAAACGGCATATCCGATCAAAAGATAAATAATCCTGGCAATAATATCAACATATTTATTATTTTTTTATGTATTAAAAAATTTAAACACAAGATACTGAGAATAAAAACAAAATTTAAAAAAATTGAAACATATGATCAACGATCCGCACCGACTTCTCGCTAATTTTAAGCAATTAATATTTCATTTATTTAACGACCGATTTTAATGCTTCATCCTGATTCAATGAATTAAGAGCTGTAAATTGTGTGTGGCTTACAATGTGAAACAGACAAATAATTCTGTTTTTTTTTTAGAAAAATATTAATTGCCATAGAACTGAGTTAAACAAAAAAAATACGCGATGATTCTAAATCGCATTTTTTTACTTATTTTATTTTGCAACTGTATAACAATAACCAGCAAAAATCTAGTGTAAAATACTCACACGACTTTCTCTTGCCAATACAAATAATGAACCATATAACCTGACATTAGTAATAAACAAAAAAACTAACCTCAAAAAATATAACCTTAGATCGCAAAATAAAGAATATGATGATATTAGTGGAATCTGAGCCTTTAAAAATGATTTTCTAGCCAGTGATACACAATTTTCTAAAAAAAAAAAAAAATTTACCGAACCCATACTAATTCCGTCCAAGAAGGGTTAATAAATAGTACTACTTCACAATATTTTTCTTAGCACATTATCCCACGTGCCATATCAATGTACATTATACCAGGTTCACTAAACATAAACCGGCTTCACGGTATGAAAACAGTTTTATTTGTTCCTAATAAATGGTGCTAGATTTGAACGAAATGGAAAATAAATACTTCCTACAAAAAAACAACTATCTTTTAATCTTTTATTTGAAATTTTCAACAGTACAAAAATATTCGACAAATAGAAAATTTAAATTTTTTCAAAAAAGTCCATATAATACATCTTTGAATTAACTTTTAACGGTCTAGCATCGCTAAGACAATGTTATCAACCTCTAAATCAAAACAGAGCGAAATTTCCCAGCCGCCGGTCCTTTAGACAGATATCCGAAAATCCCGGACACAAGCCTAAATCCCGGTCTGTTCGGGCTAATCCAGGACGTATGGTGAACCTACTTATCATAGAGTTTAATTTAAGCTTTAAGTTTTGTAATTAATTTAATTGAAGTAAAATAATTGTTATTTATTAGTAGTCAAAGCTTAACAATTAATTGTAATTATTAATCGTGTCAGTAAATAATTGATAGAAGTTTAAAGGTCGTTTGTTAATTACTTATTACACCCGGATCCAAAAAGGACCTTTATTTAACGACATTCATTTATTCAAAACACTCACACGACTTTCTCTTGCCAATACAAATAATGAACCATATAACCTGACATTAATAATAAACAAAATAACTAACCTCAAAAAATATAACCTTAGATCGCAGAATAAAGAATATGATGATATTAGTGGAATCTGAGCCTTTAAAAATGATTTTCTAGCCAAAGATACACAATTTTCTAAAAAAAAAAAATATTTTTACCCAACCCATACTAATTCCGTCCAAGAAGGGTTAATAAATAGTACTTCACAATATTTTTTCTTAGCACATCATCCCACGCGCCATATCAATGTGCACCATACCAGGTTCACTAAACATAAACCGGCTGCACGGTATGAAAACCGTTTTATTTGTTTCTAATAAATGGTGCTAGATTTGAACGAAATGGAAAATAAATACTTCCAACAAAAAACAATTATTTTTTAATCTTTTATTTGAAATTTTCAACAGTACACAAACATTTGACAACTAGAAAATGTGATATACGTACATAACCAAGTAACATGACAAAGGAAACATAAAGACGAAAATATTGATACCCATTGGTATATCTTTGGGTATATAATTAAGTATTAAATATAATAATTAATCTATTTAATTATTATAATGTTTATTATATTATTATTATTATTTGTTTATAAGTCAGAGAATATCCTCTTTATTCCATCTTCTTTTTAGGCGCCGGGCTGGATTCCCAAGAAAGTTGAAAGCGACTAAGTTCTTGAAGTAGAGGAATTAAACAGTAATTTCGAAAAGAATTTTTTATAACAGGACTTGCTACCTCTTCAATGGTAGGAATCCCTAAATCTAAGTGTAACGTGTTTTTACTTACGTAGTATGGAGCTTTTGATATTAAATGGAGAAATTTTGATTAACAACTTAAAATGGTACCCTCAAATTTATTCCAATCTCTGTGGTTACTTTAAAAGTAAATTCTCCGAACATTCTTTCAGATACCGCAGAAATTCATATCCTCAAGAATAATCACAATTTCCATTTAATTACTATCCTTAAGTATCTCCATAAGCAAAGAAGGCACTTTATAATTTATTTTAACAAGAATAAACATGTATTCATTACAAATCTCCATATTCCATCTAAAATTACACGTGGTAACTTTAATCCTTAGGTAAATGATCTACAAACTAAGTACAAGAATTAGAATTAGAAGTAGAAGAAGAAGAAAAGGAAGATGAGGGAGATGATGATACTTATCATTCTTACCAAGCGATTGTAGAAAGGTTAGAAGAAAGAATAAAAGATGGACGAACCACGCTCGACGGCTGCACCCGCGCAGAACGCCCGTGGGACAACAAACAATGTTGATAACCGTCCGCAGACCAGAACTTTGCGGTTATCAGATAACTAATGGTAAGTTAGTATGCTGGTATACAACTCTTGACCCTTTAAGACTATTAAAAAGAACCAACAAGTGGCTGAGCTGCAAACCGATGCCCGCGACCTCTATACACATTACAATCTAAACGACTCTTGCTATTTATTAACCTGTCGTAAGCTCATGAACTTCGTTTGCTATCTAATAAGACAATATTATAATAAATACCGTAAAATAAATCTTTTAACCCGTGCAAAATACATTGGAAAACTTCGATGGAGGATATTATCGTATTATACATTATGTGGGAAAATTCAGTGAAAATGAAAAATATTTAATCTTGAAGACAGTCTTATTTACTTCCTCAGAAATGTACACAACATTACCATAATATTTCTGAATTAAAATTCAATGGAAGTGAATGCTTACAAAAGTGCTCTAGAGATTTTTAATTTGAAGAACAGTCTTGACATAAATACAAACTCACCCCAGAACAAAAAATCTGGTGTGAAACACTTACACGACTTTTTCATGCCAATGTGAATATGAACAATATAACCTAACATTAGTAATAAAACATTAGAAATAAACAAAACAACTAACCTTAAAAAACGTAACCTTATTTTAATCATCAGTGAAAGACGTAAATTGAAAATCAACCTCAGTTCGGCTTAAAAATACGGAAAATCACTCTTTCAAGCTAAACTAAACTCTTTCAAGCTCTGTAGAGAAAAAAGCTAGAAATAAAAGTTGTAGATCCTTTAATTTCCTATAAATTTAATTATTACACTTTTGTCGTGAAATGCATTCTAAGGCTGAAATCGTAAAAAATCGACTTTTTTTACACGTTTTCATGAGAAAAAAACAGAAAATCGCTAATTACCGCTAAACTAAACGTTATACAAAAACATATTTGAAATAAATATTGTAGAATTTTTAATTGTCTACAACTTTGATTATATACATTTTTCCGCTGAAATGCATATTAAAGCCGCAATCTTAAAAAAACAATTTCGCTACCTACGTAAAAACAGCCTCTTCAAGAATTTCAGCAGACATGACGCTTACCCTATCTCGTAAAGCATAGAAAATTTAGTAACCGTGGCGATTTTATAAAAAATTGTAAGACCAGTTTTTGAGAAAATCGCAAAAAGTAAAAAATTACACGAATAAACTGTTACTTCCGGTTGACCGATTTTGATGAAAATGTTCGTGTCGGGTACGGTAGTGGTGTCTAACTTAAGTTTCAAGTTTCAAGTTCGTAAGAGGTTCTGTTCTTGAGATATTCTGTTCACAGAAACACACACAGACCAATCGCTAAAAACATGCTTTTTGGGTTCAGTGGTCTGAAACGTGTAGATCCGGTGAAAACTCGATTTTGAAAAATCGAAATGAAAACAGTACTTTCCTTCCCATATATTCATATAAGCAAGATAAAGTAAAATCGTAAAACGTAAAAAAACAGAAAACCGCAGTTGACCAATTGTTTAGACGTTTTTCTTATAAATTCTAATACATTTTTGACCTTTTGGTAAAGGTGCAATTTTTAGACTTTAATAAGTTCATTAATGTAGGGAAACTTCAGACGCCAGTCGAGACCTGAAATAGGAACCATCAATCTAACAGTTGAGTACGCACTAAACCACGGAAACAGTCGACAGGTTCAAAATAACTTAAAGAAAAATATTTCTCAAAATTCTTAACCCTTTCACTGTAAAATGTCCGAGCGGGGTATGTTTTTATCATTATTTTGGATGAAAATAAGTTGTTATTCATGACAAATTTGTATATTTACTATAGCTAGGTATAACAAATTAAAACACAAGACGCGTAAGTAATTTTTTTTAATAATTATTTTAATTTTTACGTTAAATCGTAAAATCAGGGATAAACATATCAGAAGCCTAACGTTTCTCAAGAGTCTAAAGTGTGCCTAACTGGTTTACGCCGCGGCGTTTAGCTCTAGGTTCTGTTGCATTACACAGTTCTAAATCAAATTCAACATTATTTTCACCAAATCCGTTTAAATCAACACTATCACTATCTCTAAACGTTATTTCAGAATTGGAATCAAATAAAAAAATCCCTTCCATTGGATGACACGTCTCATGGCTGGTGGCAATTTTTAAAAAGGCTTACCTCTGACCTATGGAAAAAACTATTAGTGGTTTCTGTATCTAATCTTTAGGAGGAATCGAATGATACTATTTCTGTTTCCAAATTTCGGCTTTGATTTTTTGACTTCCGGTTTCGGGTCACTTCTGGTCGATACCGGAACTTCAAACCTAATGATTTCTGTATTTAGTCTTTAAGAAGAATGGAATGACACCAATTTATGTTTCAAAATTCCGACTTTGATTTCATGACTTCCTGTTTCGGGCCACTTCAAGTCAAAACCGGAACTTCAAACTCAATTCAGGCCCACTTCCTTTGTGTGTAGATTACGAATCTGAAAACCGCTTGTTGCTATCTCTTGTAGTTTCTGTCATCTGGGTGAGGCAGATGGACGGACGGACAAAACAAAATTATAGATGACAATTTTAAAAATTAACCCCAATCATTTAATATTATTGTCCGTAACCGCACAAAGTGCTTATTTCGTGTTGACAAATAAGCAATAAGAGGAAGTAATCCTTAAGGGAAGATTGCACGATGGTTTTAGCTGAAAATTTCGATTTTTGGTTATTTATGTTTTCCAATAGTTTAGGCCTAGGTCTACGAGAAAAAGAAAATTAAATTACGTCAAAAAATAATTTTTATAAAAAATTAAGTTTTTGTCAAGTTTACCCAGAAAAACTATCATGGTCCCAAAAACGAATATTTTTCATGATTTTATAGCCTACTGCTCGTTTTAGTGCAAAAGGAATTTCAATTTTTTTAAATATCTGTATCGCTGTTTTTAATATTGCTCAGCTGTTTCTTCAACTTTCTAACCAACTGTTGATGGGAAATGTCCTTGTTTGTGTAAATTTTGCTTTTTGCCTTTTCCCGTAACTTTAGATTATTAACACTTAGGTACATTTTCCCCAGAAACCATTAAACCTACCACGCTGAAATTTTTACCAGTTATTCACCTTGCACATGCACACATACCGACATTTTTATGACTTCCTTAGGTGCTCCAAAAAAGATTAGCATTACGCAAAAAACGTAGAAAAAATTTGTAACAACATTATGTTTTTCGTTATTTTTTTTAAATGTTGATCCAAAAAATTAAATTGATAAAATGTCAGTAGCTAGAGAAACCCGGCAACTATAACTGTGCAAAGTTTTATTTTCGTATCTTTTACCAATTCTATGAAAAATGTACCTAAAAAGAAAAGATTTAACATTTGCGGGATACAAAGTACAGTCTCCCTTAATAAAAAAAAGTTTATAGGGTAAAAAAAATGTGCGGTCTTTACAAGAAATTGTAATTTACAAATTTTAGTAACCAAAGATAAGTAAATGTGACCTTTATATTGTTTATTTTTTCTATTATCTGAGGACGCCTACAGAAATTACGTAGATAATTTGCTTGACAATAAAGGGCATTAGCCTCTGACAATTCAATAGATAAAGGTGAGAAAAATAGAATGTCCTACAGACTACACTATTTTTTCCACCTACACCAAAGCTATTCATCTACTTTAAAGAATTCTTGAACAGAAGGAGGGGTGAGACGAAACTTTTGTCACCTGAACACTGCTTTCCTCCCAAAAGGTAAAGGACAACTTTTGTCTACCGACGTTTAAATCGATGAGGTTGGACCATGAAACAAGATTGAAATGCTTGTTTCGTGACTATTATTTAAACTATTTCAACGCTGTCACACTTTTCTTTACATCTACGTCGTTTTTTCCTGTTCAACCGATTATGAACAGTCATTGGTTTTCAACCGTTTTATTTATTAAACATAATTTATCTTCCTGTAAACATATTATTTCTTATTTATCAGTTAGCTAGTTTACATCTCATTAAATTTTACTCCACAACCTCAAAAAATTTATTAGTACCTACAAAAAATAACTTTACCAGGGCTACAAAAAATAATTCTGTTTCTTATCACATAGCAGCCAATTATATGACTGAACTATTTACGAACAGAAGAGGTAGAGTTATAAAAGACAGAAATCAGAGTTATCTCCTTTGAGAGTAATAAATTTCACTATAGAGCCAGACCCTGTGGTGAATCAAGTGAAGTAGTCATTTGCAGGGTGGAAAGTGGTTGATTTTCGGAGGGCTTGGCATGCTGATAAGCATACTCTTTCAACTCAAGTGAGGAAGGCAATTGTAAACCACCTCACTCATAGTTTTTACTTAGTAAAACCTCTTAGAGCTTGAAACCAGCCTTTCGGCTGTTGAACTAAACAACAATATAACCTTATAATAAGTTTTAATTAAACAACAACATAATGTACGGGCTATTGTCTTAGGAAGAGAAATATTTATGAATAATAAAATAAACTATACAGAAAACAGTAATTTGTGAACTATTAGCAAACCCCTTCGTTAGCTGTGCTTTAAGGGAAACTAAACTAAAAGAGTGTAACTTCTCACAAACCTTACTACACGTTGAAAGAAAATTACGATTGAACAATTAAAACTACTTAGATTGGGAAACAGGAAAATTGTTCACATCAGTATGAATGACTATTAGAAAGAGCCGACCTGAGAAATAACTAAATAGTTTGTGTTATCTCTTATCTATTTCTTAAAAATAGTATTTAGATTGTTAGCATTCAGAATTGTCCATAACGGGCAGGTGGAGTGTTAAATTAATTGCACTCGATCTGCTGGTTCCAGGACTAAAAAAATAGTTCTGTTTCTTATCACATAGTCAGCCAATCAGTGACAGAACTATTTAAGAACAGAAGAGGTAGAGATGTAAAAGACACTAGTAGGAGCTATCTCCTCTAAGAGTAATGAAGTTCACTATACAGACAGACCCTATCATTTATGAGGTGAAGATGTCATTTGCAGAGTGGAAAGCAGGGCTTTTTGGAGGGCCTGGCATGCTAATAAGCATACTCTTTCGACTCAGTGAGGAAGACAATTGTCAATCACCAAGTTTTCACTTAGTAAAACCTCTAGAGTATCTAACCAGCCTTTCGGTAGTCTTTCATTCCGCAACTTTTATACGGATCTGAATACTACAAAATGGTTACCAGTGTACTTAGGATGGTTGGGATTCAATTAACTATAATCTCCCAGAAATGGAGAACTTAAGTCTGTACGAGAATACACCTCATCTACACGTCATACATGTCAGTCTCATTTCATTGTGTCATGGAGTTGCTTATTGTTGTAAATTGAACAGATAGCAACGTACACACATTAGGGATTAAATACATAAATAAAATTCTTTAGAAAATGTACGATTTCTTTGATTTTTTTAAAGATTTACATTACTTTGTATGCAGAAATCGGAAAGAATATTTTTTGTAATAATTACCCCATTTCGAAAGAAGGAAACCAAAACATGGTACAGAATGATGTATCATAAAGCGGTACTGTAACACACCTGATACCTGTATAATACAATACCTTGTATACAATAAAACAGAAAATCTTAATTTTCTTAGCAAGTATAAGGCCCAGAACCTATTACGTCACTCAATGAAATTGGTCTTTCCACCTTTTCTTTGGTCGACCTTGATCCCTTCGACCATCAAGCTGATACTACGTCGACAGAGTCTCATCCTCTCATGATCCTACCAATTCTGTTTTTATTCTTGCATCATATCATTTACCGACCGATGACCTAACTCCCGCCGAACATGATCATTTCTCTTCATATCCCATCTGGTATAGCCAGCCATCGTCTCAGAAACCGCATCACCACTCCCTGCAGTCTCAGCTCGCGTGCAAGTGTAAGTGTCCATATTTCGCTACCATACAGCGTGGAATGGACATCACCTTATAAAACTTCAACAGAGTCTCTCTCTTCGTTTTTTACGATATCATATTTTTTTACGGTACGCTTAATTACATAGATTGACAAAAATCTAATTTTACTCTAAACAATTATAGCCTAGAGATTACTTCAATTTACCAATTCAAAATTTAAAAATTTGGCACGAGTAATTTGTAAAAATTAAAAATGGTACGAGAGGAAAGGGAAGACCGAGGACTGAGAACTTAAAAGGGTTAATGAAAGAAATGAAATTCAATGTCTATATTGACTTGAAATGAATGATTACTGAAAAACGTCATAATCGTAGTGACAAGATGAAGCCTTTAAAATGTAAATGAATATTTCATTTAATGTAATAACTATAAGTATAGAAAACATTTTGAGAATTTATGAAAGAGAATAACCGAAAACATAATTCTGGGCAGTTATAATTGAATTAAAAGTTAATTGAGACAATTTAATTTAATTTAAGTTAATCGGAGACAATTTCACTTACCGGACAATTACAAAGACTGCGTTAATCACACACAGTACACAAAGACACTAGACTTTATACAATTTTTAAATATTCTAAGACAATTTTAATGCAAATAAAAGTGCAATTCATACAAAATAATTTATAATTTAAAAGTGTAAGATTCAATTGTAAAAGTGTAAATTTTATTTAACTCAAAAACATCGTTGTAAACCTAAAGTGTTATAATCTTATGTCATGTAATTAGTGTTTTTTATGTAATGGGGTCGCTAAAAACTTAGAATGTTGATGCGACCATAATAAACCAATTATAAAAAAAAAAGTTAATTGACTTACATTGATGTAGGCCTACAATCTATATTGTAAATAAAACATGATTTTCGCAAATATGTCACACAGAGTACTCAACAAATTAAACAAGAAGACAATACCAATAAAATTTTACTATTAAAAAAACAATCTGCTAGAACCTTGTAAGAACATTACTATTTAAAAATAAGAAAATTTTAATAGTTGTTTTTTTTTTAAATTAAGCTGATGATTGAAGTTTTGCCATTTACATAGTACGACAGTATTTAAAAACCAATTTAAATCACAAGGAAAATGAATTTTCTTAATTGACATGTCAAATATTGATGTGTGCAAAAAAATCAATAAAACATTAAGCGCTAAAAACAAAATTAAAACATAAATAAATAAACGATGAACTTGAGAGTTTAAAACTAATTGATTTTATTATTGCAAGCGCATGCAAATTTTTAGCGAACACACTTACAAGTAGAGTTTGTTCAAGTTAGTATATAAATTCGCGGTAACATGTATGTGTAAAAGTAGACATCTAAATAAAGTGCAAGACGATGGTTTGTCTTATCCAGACATATTGATAGACGGGAGATAATTCTATTAATTGATCGTCGGCTTTTTTAATGGATTCTGATTGACTAAAATGTGATATATGTAAATCACGAAGAAATTTATAAATGTTCAAAGCATTTTTTTTAAATGTAGATATACAAGCATTCCTACAGTATTAAACGTTAAAAGGTAGGTGGCCACGTTCAGAGATCTGTCTTAACGTCCGTACGTTTGACCGATCACTAATTAAATTGATAGACACTTGACGTGCATTTTCTTCATCCTCATCATCATCATCATAGTCACCGATAATCTAAGAAGATGAACACTTTGTCCGTCTTCTTCAACCCAGATAGATTGAAAGATTGATGGAGAAATCTTTAAAAGATACGTACAAGTATAGGTAAATGGAAGATGTTCGTTAACATTATTTTCCATGCAGTGTCTTCCATTTGGTAAACTAATTGCTATATCTTCATTTTAAATATCTGTGACGATCGGTGTATCTAATCAATATCATTTGTTCTATCAGAGATTGATAATGAATAGATTTGTTCATGTAATTACAGCATAATTTACTAAAGATGCTTCGTACCTGAATAGGAATATTAAGTTAATTCAATCAAAACTATTGCATTGGAAAAGCACACGTAAAAATTAAAAAATTGTTTAATACCTAAAGGGTGTACGTTGCAATCTGTTCTTCTACTTTTTCTTCTCTTCACGGGTTAGGCATTTCTACCTGTTCCGGCACCATTTTTTCTTTGGCCTGCCAATATTTCTACTTCTCACTGGTTTGTATCTTCTCTCTACACTAGGCAAGCGACTACGCAAGTGGTGAGGATTTCTAACATTCTATTTAAATGATCGATACATTGATCACGATACAATTTTATTTTTTCGTTTAGTGGAAAAATTCTGAATTCCTACCTTATATATTCATTTCTAATCCTGTCTAGTCTTGTAAAACCCTGGACAGACCTTAAGAATTTTATTTCGGCATTTTGGATGTTTCTTTCTTCCCTTTTCTTCATCACCCATGCTTCACTGCCGTATATCAAGACTGAAACTGCCACCGTCTTATAAAACATTACCTTTGTTTCAGGTCTTGTATTTTACCTCAGTGTCCTATGAATCATCCCACAAATCTGATTAAATTTATGTAGTTTATTTTTCACATCATAGTCATCGTCATATGACACATCAGTTCCAAC
This sequence comes from Catonia carolina, assembly GCA_035578175.1. Taxonomy (NCBI): domain Eukaryota; kingdom Metazoa; phylum Arthropoda; class Insecta; order Hemiptera; family Achilidae; genus Catonia; species Catonia carolina. The sequence continues at coordinate 24,219,100 of JAQMRL010000008.1, forward strand.
GTATTTATAGTGGCTCACTTGCTCCAGTATGTGTCCATTAAAGACTATTTTGGATCTTACTGGGGTCTTTACAAAGAATGTCATAACTTGTCTTTTTTATTGCTACCTTCATATCATATTTTTCCATCTTTATGGTTAGTGTGAAGAGTGCTTTTTGTAGATCATCCTCACACTTCTGAATCATAACCATGTTATCAGCATACAAAACTGCACTAAGGAGGTAGTCGTCACCCAGCCTTATTTCTAAACTATTTTCCTTTTTCCACGACCGGGAAATGTCGTCAATATACGAGGTGTGGCTATTAAATAACGAGACTGACGTTGTAAAAAAATTCTATTATTATTTTATACATAATTACTTATTGTCACCTTCAATATACACTCCTTCACTATCCTTACAACGAGAACGGGTAGAATGTAATAACATGTGATGAAACGTGGGTTTCTACTTACAATCCGGAAACGAAGCGCCAATTCATGCACTGGAAGAGCCGAACTTCACCGAGAGCCAAAAAAGCTCGAATAAGCAAGTCAAAATTTAAGCAATGATGATTGTTTTTTTTTATATCCATGGGATTGTGTACCTTCACTTGGTTCCTGAAGGTCAAATAATTAATCAATACTACTACCTTAAGCTACTTTCTAAACTACGTCAAAGAGTAAGGAAAAAACGGCCCGAAATGTGGAAGGACAAATCATGCGTTCTCCATCAAGACAATGCGCCAGCTCATTCCGCATTATCTGTCTAGTACAGATTCTATACAGTGGTTCCTAGCCAAGTACAGCATCTCAGTGTTAAAACATCCACCTTACTCACCAGATCTTGCACCATGTGACTTCTACCTGTTCCCTACGGTAAAATCTGCATTAAAAGGGACATAATTTGAGGAGTCTGTGGAAGCTGTAAAAGAGAAAGCGGCACGTGTCCTGAAGGAGCTGACAGAAGATGACTTCCAGCACTGTTTCCAACAATGGAAAATTTGCGTTGTAGGTATAACGCCTTTTGAAAGAGCGTTGTAGGTATAGAGAAGGAGTGTATATTGAAGGTGACAATAAGTGATTATGTATAAAATAATAATAAAAATTTTTATTAGTTATAATTTAAAAAAATTCTACTAGTCTCTATTTCCGAGAATTTTTATTCAAAACACCAATTTTACAATACACGATTTATTATAATGAATAATTTATTTCCTTAGCCATTTCTAGGACATCAAGGTACAATGTTACAATATTAAATCTCATAACAGTAACCCATGTTTCTCGTAGTAATAGTTTGTTGACAATGAAAAAAGAAAATTTTCAAAGAGAAAAAATCCCTTTCATGAGACCACGCGCCTCATGGCTGGTGGCAATTTTTAAAATTAGGCTTACTAATGGTTTTTGTCAAAAGTCTAAGTGACAAAAACCTTTAGTAGACCTAATGTTCGTATCTACTCTTTAAGAGGAATTGAATGACTATTTTTTTCCAAATTCCGACTTTGATTTCTTGACTACCGGTTTTGGACCACTTCCGGTCGAAACCGGAACTTCACACCCAATTTAGGCCCACAAACTTTTTGTGTACATTACGGATCCGCAAACCGTTTGTTGGTATCTCTAGCAGTTTCTGTGTTTGATTTTTTATTTATGGTTTCGGGCATTTGCACTCGAGACCGGAACTTTAAACTCAATAATTTCTGTATCTTCTCTTTAAAAGGAATCGAATACCACTATTTTTGTTTCTAAATATGGACTTTGATTTCCTGACTTCCGGTTTTGGACTACTTACGATCGGTACCGAAACTTCAAACCCAATTTATGAACACTAACGTTTTTTATAGATTACGAATCCGGAAACCGTTAGTTGCAATTTTTTTGTGACATCTGAATGAGGCGGACGAATAAAAAAAATGATTACAATTACTTTTAAAATTACCACCAAAAATATTTGAGATAATTAAAAATATATAAATATTACAACTTTTATTACTTTTAAAACCACCAGACGGACACTCGGTTATTATTTTCTTATTAAAAATGATCTAAAGTTTTTTCTTATTCTTTCATGAAGTAATATTTTTTCCTTTTCCCGGCTTTGACAGTTGATGATTTACCTTCCAAAGAAGGGTAGTGATTATATATGATGTAATGTGACATCATAACATTATTCTTTCCCATGGTACAGTCAGTCTTGAGACATTGACTTAGTGCACCGAATGATGTACCGCTCGGCTTTACTCATTGGCTACTAACACCACAACACATCTTACGATGGTATCCACAGGATGAATGGACCATCTATCTGTCCTTTTCTAGTTTATCATTTTATCCTTTTCCACCCTCATCCTTCATCTTCCGAAAACTAAATTTACTCCCACATACATCATCACAAATCATCCAGTATGGAATTCCATTCACATAAACCGGGCTCTGCCACTGCACCGAAGGCATTTCCGTTTACGTTAAATTTCGTTTTATTTTCGTTACCGATTCAATTCCGTTTAATGTTTATTTATATTTTTTATGATCATTATTTTTTACTTTTTCTATCATCATTAACGTGTTCATTTTTATTTCTTTTTGAGAAAAAAGAAAAGACATTCCGAGTTAGTTAAATATGCCATTTATAGAAGTTTCCTCTTTTAAAGGCGTTAAAAACGATTTGTTATTTATTTGTAAAGTATTTTTTTACAAACCTGTGAAATCCGATAAATTAATTTTTTTGCCCGTAAAATCAAGCCAAGACGTTCTGCCGATTTTTTAAAAATACTATCATTTATGGTCAAAGGTAATTAATACACGATTCAGCTACATTTATCAGTAACATGATTTTAACATTCAATAGTATTTAATATATCTGTTAATTATAGTTTTTATAAACTAACTAATTAATTAATTAATTAAAAAACTTTTAAATGATTTTGTTTAACAACCCAATAAATTGTGTATAATATTTACGGTGCTTATTGAATATTAATATCCCATCCTGTTTTCTTTCCAAAGATGAAGCAAAAAATAAACTATAAATCTGAAATCATTAGAAATATCAATTTTAAAATTTACTTTTTACATTAAAATACCTCGGAACGCTAAAGCAAATCGCTTTATTATTGTAAAATTACATAATCTCTTATAATAAACTTATATAGTAAACTAACTTATCGGTCTAAAGCTATAGTGGTCGAACTTTTTGAGGAGAGGGCCAGAACAAACAAAAAAATTATCTAAACAGGCCAACTAAATGTATTAAAAGGTAATAAAAAACTATTTTATAAATTTCTTATTGAAAGTTAATTTATTGTTTCAAACCCCATTAATAAATTGAAAAAGCGTGCTATGATTGGAACTGTAATCCACCGGATTGTTTTAGTGATAAATTCGTCACCGCGAGTCATCTGTTTAACAGCTGATTTTTCACGAAGGTTTCGTGGTTTAAAATCCAAACCCACCGGGTTGGTCTAAAGGTAAAGTCGTCGCCACGAGTCAGCTTTTTAACAGCTGATTTTCGGAGACGAAGGTCCCTGGTTCAAATCCTAGTAAAGGTAGTTACTTTTATATGAATTTGAATACTAGACAGTGTTACTGGTGTACTTTGATGGTTGGGGTTTAATTAACCAAACCCTTCTAGGAATGGTCGGCCTGGGTCTGTACAAGACTACACCTCATATACACGTCATACACATCATCCTCATCTCATTGGGTCACGGGGTTGCTTATTGTTCTGAATTGAACAGATTGCAACGTACACAAATTAGGGATAAAAAACCCCAAGTAAAAGTAGTTGATTTTATACACATTAAAATACTAAACAGAGGTTTCCGGTGTTCTTTGATGTTCGGGATTCGATTAACTATTCTCTCTACAGAATGGTCGGTCTGAATCTTTACAAAACTACAACTCATTTATAGACGTCATGCATAAAATCGTCATCTCATTGGGTCAGGATGTGGCATATTGTTCTAAAATTGAACAGATTGTAACGTACTTACAAAGGGATTTCAAAAAAAAAAAAAATGGAACGAGTGAATGCCATACGGGTGACTCTAGAGTCTAGAGTATAGTATACTTACACCTTCTAGTATATGCCGGCCGCATTGGCGAAGTTGGTAACGAGCTCGCCTCTCATCATGCGGTCTCGGGTTCGAATCCCATTCAGGCACAGCATTTTTTCATACGTTACAAAAAATCATTTCATCATTCACCGTCTGCATTAGCAGTAATTGCAGAACAGTCGGACGTTAAACAAAAAAAAAATATATATATACAGCTTTTGCCCTAAAATGCATGTTAATGCCGTAGTCTTAAAAAACGAGTTTTTACCTAAAAAGCACAGCCCTCAAGAATTTCAGCAGAAATGGTGATTACACCATTTCGTAGAGCATAAAAAATGTAGTATGTAATTGAGGCGACTTTTAAAAAATCGCAGGAGCAAATTTTCGAAAAAAATACTACCACCGATTTTGATGAAAATGTCCATGTCCGATCCCCTTGTGGTACGTAACTTACGTTCCAAGTTTCAACTTTGTACGCTATACCGTTCTTCAGATAGTCTGTCCACGAACACACCAATCGCTAAAAACATATTTCTTTTTTTTTGGTTCAATGTAGTTTGTTGTTTAGGTCATCAGCCGAAAGGCTAATTTGAACCTATATAGGCTTTACTAAGAAAAACTAGGAGTAAAATGGTTTGCCATGCCTTCTTCACTAAATGGAAAAGTAGCTTAAGCTTATAAAGATGGCCTTCGAAAAACACCTACTTTCCACCCTGCAAATTACACCTTTACTTCATTCACCACAGGGTCTAGCTGTACAATAAAATTCATCACTATCACAGAAGATAACTGTGACTAGTTCTTATACACCTCTACCACTTCTATTCTTAAATGCTTCAGTCATAATTGGCAGTCATAATTGGCTGACCATGTGATAAGAAACAGAACTATTTTTGGTAGCAGGATTTACCTGATCGAGTGCAAATAATTTAACACTCCACCTGCCTGTTATGGGCAGTTTGATATAACAATACAGCCTACCTGCCTGTTTGGGTTAAAAAAAAGGTCGAATGAGCAAGTCAAAATTTAAAGTAATGATGATTGTTTTTTTTATATCCTTGGGATGTGTACCTTCACCGGGTTCCTGAAAGTCAAAACAATTAATCAATATTACTACCTTTACGTACTTTCTAAACTACGTCAAAGAGTAAAGAAAAACTCCCCGAAATGTGGAAGGTCAAATCATGGGTTCTCCACCAAAACAATGCGCCAGCTCATTCCGCGTTATCTGTCAAGAGGTTCCTAGCCAAGTACAGCATCTCAGTGTTAGAACATCCACCTTACACACCAGATCTTGCACCATGTGACTTCTACCTGTTCTCTAAGGTGAAATCTGCACTAAAACGGACAAGATTTGAGTCTGTGGAAGCTGTGAAAGAGAAAGCGGCGCGTGTCCTGAAGGAGCTGACACAAGATGACTTCCAGCACTGTTTCCAACAATGGAAAATTCGTACAGAGCGTTGTAGGGATAGAGAAGAAGTGTATATTGACAGTGACAATAAGTGATTATGTATAAAATTAAAATTTTTACAACGTCACTCTCGTTATTTAATAACCACACCTCGTATATTTTTCATTTATAAGAATCCGTTACAGTAGGCCTACTTTACTACAAGTTTTGAAATTGTTATAAATTTAAATAAACCGTTATGTTGGAATACAGTTAAGTGGGAAAGAAAAGTTATATTACACATAAGTAACGCAAAAACATGTAGGCTGTAACAATAATGGGTTGGCAAGTTTTTTTTTTGTTTTCCTTTAACGTTGTATAGTTTATGTGTATGGCAAGTTTCTGTACGTGCGTTCTTGTAGTGCGCCTATATTTCAATGACGACAAATAATGGTGGTAGCGAAATTGGTAAATTGTTATGAATATGATGTATGATGAAGAACTTAGGGCAATACAGGTGGAGTATCGGCTATGTCAGTGTGTTGAGATGTTAGATGGATATTAATAATTATTATGTTGCAGCCAGAACCACCAGATATGATAGATGACTTTGATAGAAAACACACCCTCCATCATTCTCTCTCTTCTCCGCACTTTATCCCTCTTCGTACATCACATACATTATGTATTTATATAGGTAACTTGTACTGGACCCACATACACGGCACATAAATATCATAGCTTTTTAATCCGACGCGTAAATTTAATATTTCGCAGTACCGGTAGCATTGTTCACGATTACTGCAATATTTTCTTTTCTTTCTTTAAGCAAAACGTTCAGGGAAAAGAAAACCAATCTTGTAATTCTAATTAAAAATTAATTAAATTTGTTTTAAATTTTGTTCGCGGTTGGTACAACCAATCAGTTGATAAAAAATTCCGGTGTGAACACTCATACGACTGTCTCTTGCCAATATAAATAATTAACAATATAACCTATGTTTTTTTCTGCCCATAACAGACAGGTGGAGTGTCAAATTTTTTACACTCAATCTGTTCATTGCAGGGCTAAAATAAATAGTTCTGTTTCTTAACACATGGTTAGCCAATTAAATGACTGAATCATTTAAGAACAGAAGAGGTAGAGGTGTAAAAGACACTAATCAGAGTTATCTCCTCTGAAAGTAATGAATTTCATTATACAGCCAGACCCTGTGGTGAATGAAGTGAAGGTGTCATTTGCAGAGTGGAAAATATGTGCTTTTCAGAGGGCCCGGCATGCTGATAAGCGTACTTTTCCACTCGGTGAGGAAGGCAATGGTAAACCATCTCACTCCTCGTTTTACTTAGTAAAACCTCTACAGGTTCAAACCAGCCTTTCGGCTGATGACCTAAACAACAACAACCTATGTTTAATCATGAGAAAACAATTTTTTTCGTCGTTAGTCTCTCGACTGGTTTGATGCAATTCTCCAAGCTGTTTTATCTTGCGCAAGTCGTTTCATATCTACATACCTGTAACACCTTTTATATTTTGTAATTTGGTTTATATATTCTTACCTTTGCCTCCCCCTACAATTCACTCCCTCAATATTACCCTCCATTACTGATAGACTACCTGGATACCTGGATGTCTTAGGATATGCCCCACTAGCCTATCCCTTCTTTTGGTAAGATGCTTCCATTTACTTATTTTTTCATTCACTCGCCTAAGAACCTCTAAATTACTTATTTTGTCCACCCACCTAATCTTTAACATTTTCCTATAACACCACATTTCAAAAGCTTCTATCCTCTTCCTTCCTACAGCCCCTATCACCCACGTTTCACTCCCGTATAATGCTACACTCCAAACATAGTGTTTTAAGAAATTTTTCCTAATCTGTAAGTCAATGTTTGTAGTCAGTAAGCTGTTTTTCATTTCAAAGGCTTTTCTACCTTGAGCAATTCTACTTCTGATATCACTTGGGCTTCTACCATCCTTTTGTTATTTTACTCCCTAGATAGCAGAATTCCCCAACTTCCTGTTTGTTTTCGTCGCCTACTTTTAAATTTCCATCAGGTTCAAACCAGCCATTCGGCTGTTGACCTGAACAACAACTGTATTTTTTATCTATTGGTTTTTGTTGATCAAAACGCAAACTGTTTAATGCATAATTATTAAGTTGGATTGTAAAAATATGTATACAGTACACAGTTAACATCTATCCCAAACTTTTTATAAAGGTAATTATAATGGTAATTTTATAATGGTAATTTTTACAATGGTTAAAAACTCAATCACTGCTTAATCACTGTGGAACACTCAATTTGTTCGTGCTGTACACGGTACACGTTACACGAAGCAGTCTTCTCTAACGGACATCTCAAATGGAATAATACGGTTGACGTTAGCTGCGTTTAAAACTCAGACCATACAACAAAACTAACCAAATATAGCATTAGGTCATTGCAAAACAATGAACTCATACTAAGAAGTTTAAAAAAATTAAATTACTAGTAAGTTAAAGTTTCAGAAGTCATACTAAGGAGTTCGAGCATCTACTATTTTTCATTTAGTTTTCAACCCATAGTCCAACGGGTCAGTCACGTGACTTCCAAATATTTAAACTGACGGAAATCTTAAAATAAAGAATAACTTTCCGGAAGTAATAAATATTGTTAATACCTAAGCCTAGGTTCGTTCCGGGATCTAGTTATGATAAACAATAAACATAATAACTTTAAACTTGTAATTAATTATTTATTTAAAATATTAATAATTACAATTACAAAACTTAAGCTTAAACCAACTTGACTAACAATAATATACTGTTCGTACGAATCAAAACGATTTATCGTTTCATAAACACTTGCTACCACTCGCACGGATAATTAAAGTAACTTAGAACCGATCACGTCACGACACTATTTAGAACACTGGACCACAATATACATTCACAAATTCAGGTACTGACTAACTGACTACGATAAAGCTAACTGTTTTTATACCTGCGGTCTGATAGTTAATCTAGACCCTTCAAATAAGTACAAGATCTTTCTAAAACCACCGCTATTCTCCATTCTAGTGGATCATTAAAGAAGTAATCAAAATAAAAACAATCATTTCTACTTTTTTAGAATTCTTAGAACTGTTTTGAAAATATCTCATTCATCATAGTACACACCACCCCATGCAATACAAAAATTTTATAACATACAACCTATTCCATTAATCGTTTTGGAATAATATTATACTATTATGTTTATACCTTATGAACAGCTACAGTTGTGAAAATTGGCGTAAGTAATCTTAAGATGTTATCTAGAAACAGTAAAGCCTAGAAAGTTACCGAAAACATCTAAATTGGTAGACAGCTCAGGCACAATATTAGTACATGTATGTGCATCTATAATTTTTGAATAAGTCAAGAACAAAACAACGAAAACTAATTAAATTCTACAACAACGAATACCATAATATTTTTTATCGATATTCATTACTTATAACGTATCTTTAAAAAATTACACTTTCACTGTATTATTTATTTGAAAACTGGTGTGTTTTTTTTATCAAAACGTTTAGCAATAAATTATGAAGTATTTTTCTGAATTATAATTCGAAGTGACAAGCTCAGTGAATTCCGTACATAAAATAGATTTATGTGGATACATACAAAAGTATTGTAGTAAAATATAGAGGTAATAATAAAAGATGTGCATACATACATGCACACGCGTACATTGAAATCTACACTTAAGAAGAAATTGAATAAATATATCTTCACAATTTATATAGTGTCATCTGCGGATAGAAATTACATTAATATTATAATGTACTCACAGTTTAATTCTCATCCTTGTTTTCTTAAATACGAATATATTTGCAAATTTATGTAATATTAATTTAAATTATCTTGTATTTTGTATATTTTTAATGAACTTATCTAAATTGAAACGCCAGAAACAAAGATAAGATTTTAACTGAAAATATTAATACGTTATATTTCTACATTTATTTTCCCATTTCTTTACAAAAATCATTACAATACAAATTAATTTCCTTATTTATAAATTAAAAATCTAAAACTATTTATATTTACTCGTAGTGGGAAAATTAATCTCCCCACTATGGGTTTCCATATTCAAGAGTAGATCAATTTAGTGTTTTTTGTTTATTTCTACGACTGAAACTACTACGTAATCTATTAGTGAATTAGTAATTATAAACTACATGTTAGTAACTTAAATACTAATTACTAAGGCATTTACAAACTTAAATACTTTTTACTAAGACATATTTAAATACTTAATACTAAGACATTTACAATGGATCGTCAGTTAGCCAAACTAATTAGGACCAGAGAGATTCTGATAATCAAATAGTTCAGATAATCAAACACGCTAAATATTGTAACTTGACATACTGTACCGTAACAATACAATATAACCTAAACGTTTAATCCACAAACACTTATGTTGAAAATTTTAGCGACATACCTTTAATTATTTTTAAAGGTCATACAGATATAAGTTTTCCTCAATATTTTTCTTTCAAAATAAAATTACTAGTTAACCGATTTGGTAACCAAAAGAAGCCCATTTAAAACTGTTTTCGCTCAGGATTTTAATTACGGAAAATTAATCGACCAAGAATTTTCTTTAAACTTTTAATCATGTTTAACACTAATAATAATAATAATAATAAAATAACGAATTTACAACATGAAATAAAAAAATAAAAAATAAATTTTATAATATACAATAAATAATAAGTAATTACAACGATTATTTCTTGGTTAATTAAAAAATAAATTTGAACAATAAAAATACTAAAAAGTTCATGTAATTACATCAAAGAATCTATCTGACACGCATTAAAAAATATAAAAATTCGGAGTGTTAAAAAAGCAATGAGTAGAAAAAGTTGATAGTGTATTAGCCGGATTTCCTCCGAATCATTCTCCAGTGTATAATGTTAACTCGAACGATGTGAAGTTCATTAATAGAAAGAAATTGATGATGAACAAGCGTGTCTTTAATTTTATTTTCAATTTGTCGATTAAAATGATGACGAGATATAGAATACAGAAGGGATACGTTGTTGTAGAAAGAGGGGATGAAATAGCAATTCTGACGAGTCATAAACCTAAGCAATTTAAAAATATTAATTCATTCGAGGAAGTAATTAAATGTTGGTAAGTGCGAGGCTGGTCAAAAGACTGGGCAACAGTCTTTCCGCTGGCAAACTAGTAAATGACTTCATTAGGCATTTAAAAATTCATATATTCGCGATGGGTAAGAGGAAAAGAGTTATAGGCCTACCTACGCTGTTCCTTGTTAACCACACTGCAAAAACCCCTGTTTCATAAACTCTTTATACGGCCACTCCCATGTCGCACACGATTTTAATTAATCTATAAAATATTTCATTAATTTACATTTACAGAAAAAATAAAACTGCAATGAAATAGTAAAATATTTTATTACAAGTTCTTCAAGGTAGCTTCATCCTATCGTACCTTTTCATCATTTTCAATATAGGAAACAGAAAAGCTTCAACTACTTCCGTTACCTCCCTATGTATTATATTTTTATGTTCATCTATTTTGTCATAACAGCATTATCATCAGCAGAAATTACGTTTACACTAAATACAACTTAAATTTGAATTCTTCACTCGGTGTAGACGTCGTGTTCTCAAACTTTTTATTTGGAGCCCCCTCCCACTACATGGTTTAGCTGTAAGCCACGCCCCCTTTATGTCTATAAGTGTGCATTTTTTTTTTACTGGAAATGCTTATTTAAGTAATATATTTAAAACGTATTCCTATTGAGACAATGGGTTCCATATTGAAATAATAAAATCATAATAACTGATCAGGACATGTATTTTGAATAAATACGCTACATATTGCGAAATATAATTCCAAATAAAAATTAAGACAACTACTGTGATAATTGAGCTTGTTTTCATTCGGCACAAAGTTTGTCTGAAACGTGGAGTTAGTTTCAAGTGGGCAACTCTACGTTATCTTGTCACATTTAATGTTGAACGATATTCTTCATGGCAGCAAGAGTATAAAATTCAGTTTTACAAGAACATGAAGTAACATGAAGGAACATGAAGTAAGAGAATAAGTACTTTTAAGGCATTTTCACTGAAAATATTTTCAATAATATATAACGACCAATTCCAAATTAAACAATTGTTCCAATGTTAGAAAAATAAAGAATATTTTACTTCATTCATTTGGTCTACACAAAACTTCATTTATATTTTTATATTAAGTTTTGCGTCCCCTCAAACCCTTCATCGCGCCACCTACATTGAGAACCAATGGTGTAGCCTAGCAAGGAAATTACACAGAAACTGTGAACGTGAGGCTGTATGAATAAAACGGAGAAACGTTCACGAGTATGAGCATGAAACAAGAGGTTAAGCTCTTGGGCAGAAATTAAATTAAAAGCTTTTACTCCTTATTTCTGAAGGCTTTGTTTTACTTTCTATCCCCTTGAAAATCAGCTGTTTTAAAGTAACATTTCAATTTTTAATCATGGTTCTAGTAAAAAAGAAGTTATTGATCGAAAACTTCGCGTTGTTTTACTACATAATCGTACATAAAAAGCAGCAATTCGTCGAGGCAATGTTATACCTAAAGATTAAGCACGAGGTTAATTATCTTTTATTTGTACATATTCAAGAATTTGTTTCACAGATAAAACAAACGTATTTTATCTTTTTTATTCATACAGCACATATATGTAATCTAGCTTAAAATGGAAGCGAGTTTGAATTTAAATCCTTTCATGGGGAAGGTAGTCTATGACGGGCATATTGAACTGTATAATAATGCACAATAGCGAAGATAATGTATTTTGTGTTTTACGGTCTATTTTGTGATTAGTTTCTTTCCACTCACTTGTCATGTATATCTATCTCTTACCACATAAAATAGTAGAAGAATCAATTAACCGAATCCGGCACCAAAATTTACGAGAAATTCAGGTACATTGAGTTACACTTCAAGAAAAATAACTGTAGGAATTTCTACAGAACGCTCAAAAAACAATTGACAGGCTTTTAATCTTTAAGCATATGCTTTCGGAGGGAGAATGGTACACTGGCTGTAAACAATAAGAAAAATTGCAAGATCATAGCTGAGAAGTTGGTGGATGGTGAAGAACCCGAAGAGAAATGGGCAAGAAAAGATTCAAGGCGAAGAAACAAAAATTCATCTCCACCAAATTCAAGAGAACTTGGGAAGATACTCACAGAACTAAAAAACAACAAAGCTAACGGAGAAGATTTAATCACTGCAGAAATGTTGAAAAATGGTGGAGAATCAACCATTCAAGCACTTACAAAAGAAATTCAAAAGATTGGGGAACCTGAAAAGATTCCCTGTGAATGGAAAACAGCACTAATTCATCCACTGCATAAAAAAGGAGATAGAACGGATGTTCTACAAACAATTACCGCAGAATTTCCCTTTTACCCGTGATAAAGTGCAAAGTACTCTCCAAAGCACTTTGTACAAGACTAGAACAACAAGTAACTCAGAAACCTGAATACCAAGCCGGGTTCAGGAAAGGAACATCCTACGTAGAACAGATATGGAAACTGTAACGAGTTCTGGAAAGCTATATTTCAAGATATAATTTTTTTAATCCCTAATGCGTGTACGTTGCAATCTGTACAATTCAGAACAATAAGTAACCACATGACCCAATGAGATGATATGTATGACGTGTAAATCAGGAGTAGTCCTGTACAGACTCATACCGAACAATCCTGGGAGAGTAATGGATGAACCCCAACCATCAAAGTACATCGGTAACCACTGTCTAGTAATCAAATCCGCATAAAAGTAACTACCTTTACTAGGATTTGAACTAGTAATGTTAGTCACCGAAAATCAGCTGGTAAACAGCTGACTCGCGGCCACGACTTTACCTCTACCGACCGAGAAATGCTACTGAATATTTTAGGGGAATTAGGAGTGGAGATCAAAACAACGGCAATCATAAAGTAAACATTAACACACAGATGCGATCAAAAGTAAAATTTTCTGTTTTATTTTAATGATTCTTACAATTTTAATGTCCTATAGAGAAAATATTCACGTTTATTAAGGGTTGAAAAAAATAATAGGTAACATTTTATTTATTGCAAATTTTTAAGTTATTTTTTAAATACATAAGCTACTTTAAAAAATTCCAGGAATTATTTCTTATAACGGTTAAACTGATCTATATTCTATTGAACAAGCTCTGAAAGTATACCAACTGAAATTATTATTGGAAAACAATAATTCGTAAGTTTATTTATGAACAAATCGTTACGAGCAATGATTTACCTTCCATAAATTCTTGATAATTATTTAAAGTCTATAGAAAGAAAATTTACGGAACAAAACAATAATAATTATTACTACAGTATTTACAGTTTCAATTTTTTGCAAATCAATCTATCTTCTCAAACAATTAAAAAAAATTGAACTAATCGACTAGCGTTGTTGTTAGTATTATTTTTATTATTAGTAAGTTGGTTAGTTTAGCTTGTTTGCAAATCATCTGCTTAAGGGGAGTGTTTATTATATTTTCAATTAATGTTTTATGAATTCCTAAATGAACTCTGTCTATAATAGCATTTATAACGTTTAAACTTTTTAACAGTTGCCAGTTTTTCATTATCTTCTTATTACTAAACCAGTCTGCAGTAGTTTAACTTTAACCATTCGTTTTTTACTGTTTTTTATTCTTTTATTATTTCTAACCTAGAAGATAGATAAAACATTTTATTTTTTTAATAACCGTATAATTTTCTACGTTGCAGCAGTTTGTTTTATTTTTTAATTATCATTTTTCAATTAATTACATAGTTAGTGCAGATATTTATGCTTCCAATTATTATTTATTTATTTCACCACTTTAAATTAGTTCTTCGAAATAAATAATTACTAGGTTACTGTAAAAAGTATCTCATTTTTTAAATAAATATTTTATTTATAAATTGAAATCGTAATAATATTGAAAACCAATCAGTAAGGAAATTTATAACCGCTTTATGAACAAAATTTAAATAAATCCCTATTTTATTTCTGAAATATATTTTTTTATAACGTACAGTAACTCCCTTATTTTTGTTTATTGATTGAAGATACTATATTTCCTAGCATTCGCTACATTTCCAATAAATAATAACACTTCTATCGAGACTGTCCCAATTTTTTTATTTTATAACTTAGATTCTAAACACGATGGTATGGTGGTTCAAGACACCCTTCTTTCCTCCCGGTTCAAGCACTTCTGAATTTAAACAATGCTCATTAATATTAGTGAAAAATTTTTAAAATCACAACCAGATGTCAGAAACTAAAAGAGATAACAACAAACGATTTACGGTTTAGTAATCAACGCAAAAATTTGTGGGCCTGGATTTGGGTTTGATGCTCCGGTTTCGACCAGAAGTGGCTCAAAACCGGAAATCAAGAAACCAGTCGGAATTTCGAAACAAAAATAGTGTCATTCTATTCCTTTTCATGAGTAGGTACAGAAATCACTAATGGTTTTTGCCATAGGTCAAAGGTAAGTCTTTTTCTTTAATACAAAAGCTAAAGTGGGCTTGATCTCTTACAATTTCTTTAGAAAAATTGCCACCAGCCATGAAACGCGTCGTGTCATGAAAGGGATTTTCCTTCAAAATGTTTTTTAACATAACATTTGATCAGCTGATTTTTGTTAATCGACTAACAGTGCGCGAACTTACGTTCCGATTTGTTATTTAATTTATAGTTTATTCTTTATAGATACCGGTGGTAATTTTTGTTTGTGACATTCATTATTTAATATAGTTTCGTTTGATATGTGACATTATGTGTGATATTTATTTTAAATAAGACATTTTTATTTCATTTAAATTACCACAACAATCAACGTCGGTTGCCATGGCAACGGAGAACACTAACCTAGATGTTGAACCAAATGGCAGCGATTCAATATGGGAAACCGTGGTCGGGAAAAAAAGACCACTCTCAAATAGTGATCAAGATTCACGCCTAAAGAAGAGACAAGAAATTGACAATACAGTGCGTCTTTCTAACTCATTTTCACCTCTGTCAAACACTATGGATGAAACAGAACTACGAGAGGACAAAGTTCCTCCAATATATTTAAAGGGAGTAGCAGATGCCAACTGTCTTATAAAAATCCTGAGAGACGTTGGAGGACAGGACTCATTTACTTTAAAAAGCAGCGTCTCTAACGTTATCGTTTACCCGAATTCGCCTGCAACTTACAGGATATTTGTGCGGTGTCTTGAACAACACAACGCAAATTTTCATACATATCAACTGCCTTCGGAGAAACTTCCAAAGGTTGTTATACGCGGATTACATCCTTCTGCAAGAACAGAAGATATCCAAGAAGCTTTTCGTCAGTTAGGATACACTGCTGTTACAGTGACAAATGTACTATCTCGCCGAAAAGTAATTGTGAATGACAAACAAGAAGAAGAAATCATCCGAACACCTTTACCACTCTTTTTTGTAGAAATAAGCAGCGACACATACGACGAGAAGGTTTTTGATCTGAAATCTCTTCTTAGCTACAGAATTGTTATTGAAGAACCACGAAAGAAACGCAGTATACCACAGTGTACAAGATGCCAGTCGTTCGCTCACACCAAAACCTACTGTCGCCACCCATTTCGATGTGTACGTTGTGGTGAAGCGCATGATTCAAAAATCTGCACAAAAACACGCACGACACCTGCAAGATGCGCTAATTGCCGGGGCACGCACCCTGCCAACTATAAAGGTTGTCAGGTGTACCAAACATTGCGCAATCAACGACAGCAAAGGACAGCGTCTTCTGCTCCAGCACAACCAGCAGCAACCACGTCATTCAACCAGACAGACTTCCCTCCGCTACCAAACAACACAACAATCAACAACACAGCTTGGCAAAAATCTTCACAACCAGCTACAGCACGACAAAGAACATACAGCAACACTGAAGACATCAACACTAACCAGTCGTCCCAGTGGCCTCCTGTCGAGTCGCATTCACAGACATCAACTGATTTAGTAAGTTTAATCACAAATTTAAATAAACTCATCCAACCCCTTTTCAGTCTTCTTTCACAATTAACTAATCTTACACAGTCGCTCGCTCACACATATGCCAAATAACTTACTGACTTGTGGGTCCCTGTCAGTTCTTCTATGGAACGCAAATGGTCTCGCCCAGCACAGAAACGAACTAGACTTTACATTGCATGACAAACGTATTGACATAGCTTTAATTACGGAAACACACTTTACTTCACGAACTAGGTTCTTCATTCGAGATTACACAACATACAGAACGGATCATCCAGACAACACAGCTCACGGTGGTGTTGCCGTAATTATTAAATCATCTTTAACTCATTATCCCTGTCAAAACATTTCCACCCCGTGCATTCAATTCTCCTGCATCGTAGTAAAAACTCTTCATAAAAATATTACAATCGGTTCTGTTTATTGTCCTCCACGATTTGTTATCTCTCGAGCTATGTTTTCTGACTTCTTTACTAAACTTGGTTCGTGCTTCCTAGTCGGTGGTGACTTTAATGCCAAACATGTTCATTGGGGCTCTCGATTGAGCACTTCTCGAGGAAGAAATCTTTTTAGTAGTATAACTGTGAATAATGTACGTGTAATTTCTCCGAATTCTCCCACTTATTGGCCAACTTCCCCTAGAAAAATTCCGGACCTTCTTGACCTGTTCTTCCAAAAAGGCCTAACGAACGTTCCATACGACATTTCGTCTACACCGGACTTATCATCTGACCATTCTCCTGTGTATCTGTCGCTGTGGGCAGAACCCAGTTCCCAAACCAACCCAACCTTAGTCGCTGGAGAGACGAATTGGAATAACTTTCGTGAAATTTTAAACGCTTCGTTAAATATACCTATTTTACTGAAAACCGGAGAGGAAATAGAAAAGGCAATAGAATTCTTTAACGAAACTGTACAGCAGGCTGTATGGACCTCTTCAATCTGTAAACCTCCGAAATTGTACCCAATTTACCCACAATACATTAAAAATCTTATCACTGACAAACGGCGAGCCAGGAAAAGGTGGCAAAACACTCGATTGCTTGCTGACAAACGTATATTTACTAAATTAACTAATTTACTTAAGACTCAACTAAAACTTTTTCGAGATGATAAACGTGATGAACAAATCAGTCAACTTTCCAGTCGGGATGGTAGCTTGTGGAGGAAAACACGAGTTATGCTCCGACAGTCGCAAGTGCGTGTTCCAATACGTAACGAGGGGGAGCCGTGGAGAATCACAGATGAAGAGCAAGTAGAACTCTTTGCTGACCATTTAGAGCAGATATTCCAACCACATCAGGACTTAGCAGACGTCACACATGATGGTTATATCCTACAATCCCTAGACACACCTTTGCCGGTTTCGCTTCCCCATGATCCGATTAAACCTTCTGAGATCAAACGCGAAATAGCCGGTTTAAAAACTGGAAAAGCCCCTGGATATGATCTTATATGCTCCGAAGTACTCAAAGAATTGCCTCGAAAGGGTATTGTATTTCTAACATGTTTATTTAATTCTATCTTTCGTACAGCAACCTTCCCTATACAGTGGAAGCATTCGCAAATTCGTATGATTTTAAAGCCTAATAAACCTCCCTCTGTTCCTTCATCGTACCGCCCAATTAGTCTCCTTCCACTGTGCTCCAAAATATTTGAAAAGATTTTACACAAACGGCTTTTAACTATTCTTCCACAACATGCCATCCCTGATCATCAATTTGGCTTTCGGTCAAACCATTCTACTATTCACCAATTACACCGTATTGTCGATATTTTAGCGTCATCATTAGAACGAAAATTGTATTCGGCTGGAATTTTTCTTGATGTCAGTCAGGCTTTCGACAAGGTCTGGCATAACGGTCTTTTATTTAAATTGAAATCTATTTTACCGTCTACGTACTATCTTGTAATCAAGTCGTTTCTTTCACATCGCTTCTTTTCTGTAAAACAAGGTTCTGCTGTATCTTCGTGTCGTCCAATAAATGCAGGAGTTCCCCAAGGAGCAGTTTTGTCACCCCTTTTGTACTCCATCTACGTATCCGATTTTCCTACCACACAACAAACTATAACTGCAACATTTGCCGATGACACAGCAATATTAGCCAGCGAAGCCAGGTGTGAAGACGTAACGCTTAATCTTCAACATCACATAAACACTGTACAACATTGGTGTAATACTTGGAAAATTAAACTTAATGCTGAAAAATCACAACACATTACATTTACTCTCAGACGACAAACTTGTCCCCCAGTTTATTTACACAATACACCGATCCCACAAAAAACCTCAGTGAAATACTTAGGACTGACACTAGACAGAAGACTGACATGGAATCCACATACTAGACTCAAAAGGCAATCTCTTAACGCGCGGTTAAAACTTCTCTACAGTCTTATTCATCATAAATCTCCTCTTCCAATTACTCAGAAACTTAACTGTTACAAGGTACTTCTTCGTCCTATTTGGACCTATGGTTCTGTGATCTACGGATCAGCTAAAGTATCTAACATAAAACGTATTCAGACATTCCAGAACAAAACTTTACGCATCATCACAGGCTGTCCAACATACGTTAGTAACAAAACATTACATAGAGACCTTAACATTGAAACGGTGGACGAAACAATAAAGAAACTATACAGACGTTTTCATAGCAAACTACACTATCACACAAATCCACAAATTCAGTCATTGTCCGCTCCTCACCTACCACACAACCCACTTAGAAGACTGAAAAGGCAATGGAATAGAGACCTTTTGTGAATCGTCCTGAGGGGTTGCCGCTGGGCGACTACCTCACACAAGTGACATCAAGACATTTATATAAAACTATTGACATTATAACTGCTGGTTGTGTTAACTTCTTACACAGTTGTAGTTTATTTTCTTAAATAAAGTCAAAAAAAAAAAACATAACATTTAAATTTATTTTGCTTATCAAGTTGAAATTCCAAACATAATTATTTTTAAAAATTTTTATAAAATCTTAAGCATCCTTTACCTATAATATGTCCACACCTCCGTGGAACCTACATCATAAACCAACGCTTACACGCACGCGCGCGCACGTATTATTTTTATTATACCATTAATTGTTATATTTATAATAATAATAATAATAATAATAATAATAGTTAAATTTATTAATTTATTATAATATTATTGAATAACGGCAGTCAGAATGAAATCCAAAATCGGAAAAGCTTAGGATTATTACAATGACACAGTGTTTGGACTCATTTTTCAAGGAATAATACGTAGATTTTGAAAATTATTACACAATTTTGATAAAAATGATTACAACTAAAATGGTAGTATTGCAGTAAAGCGCCTAGTAGGTGACTCACTACTGTAGTATGTAGAACGCAGGTAAGGCACGTAAGGGGTTGCTGCGCGTGTGCTTGTGTGTGTAAGGATCGGTTTATGATCTAGGTTCCACGGAGCTGTGGACATATTATACGTATATTTAAAAATAAATTTGCAATAATTTTAACACTTAAATTTTCTAATATTCAAAATTTAGTCATAATCAACTTTTACAGCTTGAAACACATTTTAAGTTAAGAGTACCCACTTAATAAACTACGATTATGCAACAATAAACAATATTAACATTTTCTACTGAACGTAATTTTATAAACAAATATAAATATTAATGTTTCTCTATTTCAAAATATACAATAGATTCAATGACAAAAATCGTAACAGAAATTAATTTTAAACAATTTTAAAAAGCTTTTTTTTACTAGGCCCTATATAACAATTTTTTATTTGCAAATGTATAAAATTAACAAGCCAATTTGATAAAACAGAATACAGATATTAACAAGTATTAAGAAATTGAGGAGGTCGCTGCCCATTGACAGTACTCCAACCGTAACCATTAAGTAAGTTCATTATTTTGTAAATTATTTACTTATTTTATTTTGCTTTTCTTTAATTTTGACGTCTCATGATATCCCTACTCCAGAGTTTCAGTCTTCGTATAGAGTTGGTAAATCTGGTGTGTCTAGGTCAACAATGAGCTGGTTCAAATTGTTATATAACTTTTTTTTAAATCGTGTGCATGTGCGTAGGAACACATCGCTGATGTATGGGACGTTTAAGTCTGTGTGTAGTTTATCGTTCTTTACGTAAAAAGGAACACAACGGGAGTTATCTGTCTTAACAATTTGGACTGAAAGCGTTGTATTTTCAAAATGACCGACGGTTTGGCACAACTAAATTTGGCTGCTATACATCCAAACGGGTCTAAAGTAACATTTATGAACTAGTAGTTTTGGATGAAGTGGGAGGTCAGAAGATCTGGAAATCAATGAATACAGTAGTTTACGTCTAGCGATCATAGTTTTTCACGTTTCGTCAACATGTTGGTTCCACGTTAGTCTTTTGTCGATGTAGGGACCAAGATAATTTATTCTGTAATTTTGAGGAAGTGGCGCACCATTCAAATAGACTGGAGGACAAAGTTGTTTTCGTAAAGAAAATGTGACTCGTACAGTTTTAGTAGCGTTAATTCTAATCCTCCGGTTTTGAAACTACAATTCAAAATTATTCAATTGGTTTGCATGTTTAAAGAAACATTAACGTGACTCTCAGAAGAAGATAGAATTAAGGTATCATCTGCGTAAGAGGCCATCGTCGTCATTGGGCAAAGAGGTATGTCTGAAATGTAGATGTTATATAGAAGGGAAGCGAGAATGGACCCTTGTGGGACCCCAGCCAATAATGGTATACAGTCAGACTGAGCACTACCTTGTGGGGCATAAAAATGAGGTTCTGAAAGAAATGACTGAAGAATAAAAACAAAAGCATATTTGTTTGACATGAACATTTTATTACAGTTATAAATAACATAATAACATTCTGATTACAATAGGAATAAAAATGTAATATTAACTTTTCTTTTGTAAATAAATTATACCGGTTATTATTAATCACATACGTGTTAGGTCTTAAAGCAAGTGTGAGTTTAAATTAATTTGTACACGATCCGTTCAACTTGGTTATTTACACTACTACAAACATTTATTTACAATATATTTGCAAGGTTGTATAATGTGATATGGTAGGCAGTGGTGAAGACGCGGTAAGTTTGCATGGAATTACGTTCCAGTATTGTACAGTATATACGTACGTTTAAAATGGAAAGAAAAGAGTTTAGTTAGAATATAGCGTGTGATGCCAACAAACCACGACATGCAGCAGTTATCTTGTCCACACCTCATCACTCAAATGCTGAACTCTTCTCTCGAACCAACTTAAGTTTTACTTTTTATTTTACAATCACTTTTACTCTTCGTTGTTCTATCTATAAAATCTGGTATGAAGCACTCACACGACCTTCTCTTATCAATGCAAATAACGAACAATATAACCTAATATTAGTAATAAAATATTAGCAATAAACAAAAAAAATATCAAAAAACATAACCTCATTTTAATCATGAATGCAAAATGAAAATCAACCTCAGTGGCTTAATAATACGAAAATGCACTCTTTGACGCTAAACTAGGCTCAGTAAAGAAAAAGGCTTAAATAAAAGTTGTAGATCTTTTAATTTTCTATAAATTTTATTACATACACTTTGGTCGTGAAATGCATACTAAGGCCGAAATCTTAAAGAATCCATTTTTTACAGATTTTCATGAGAAAAAAAAACAGAAAATCACTAATTACCGCTAAACTAAGCGTTATACAAAAAAATGTTTGAAATGAAGATTGTCGATTTTTAAATTTTCTACAACTTACTCGACTCAAAATATTTAGCCGTTTTGGTGTTAAGTTTTAAACGAGTCGTAGAAGAATTTTTCGCAAAAATTTCAAATTTATTTGTACTTTTCTCTAAGGGATTTGGAATTTAGAAACTGATTTTTTGTGTGTAGAATATTTGGCACCTCTTTACCATTAATTTGGTGTGAACGGAAGGTGTGGTACATCAGTCATGAAGATCTGTATGAATGAAAGTCATTTTAAGTAGTGGTAAATGACCTAGTACTGTAGAACTGCCGGTTTAATAAAAATGGTAAGTTTTTTTAATCCCTAATACGTGTACGTTACAATCTGTCCAATTTAAGAATAATAAAAACCCCATGACTCAATATGAAAAGATGATGTAAACGAAGAACATCTTGTAAAACTCAGGCCAACCATTCCTGAGAGAGTATGGTTAATTGAACCCCAACCATTCAAGTACACCGGTAACCACTCTCTATTATTCAAATCCGTATAAATGTAACTACTTTTACTAGAATTTGGATCATGGAACTTTCGTCTCCGAAAATCAGGTGTTAAACAGCTGATTTGCGGCGACAACTTTACCGCTAGACCCAGTGAGTTTAGCAATATATAACTATTTATAAAATAGTAAAAACTTATATAAATAAAAATTGGTTTTCGTGGAATAATTGTGAAAATATTGCTCACTAAACAAGTTCCTTTAGACTACCTACACGAACAAAAATAGAGGCACGAGAATAAATGAAAACTATCACGACCAGTAATAGTGATACGGTCGTCTAATACTCAATGCAATATCGTCACATGAGAACTGCATGCATGCATCCATGGTACGTAGCTAATGTACATTATGTGGGGGTGTAAGGTGTAAAAGAGAATCTGCAAGAAAAGCAAAGAAAGAGTCAGGTGCGTGAGAACATATAGACAACAACATTACTGAACTCCGGCTAAGAAAAGTTCTGTAACGTACAGTATTATAGTGGTACAGTACGGTATAAGAAGACGATAGCCACCTAGGTACACAAGTAAACGAGCGACTCACAAGCGTCCGTTTCGAGTTGTTTATAGGTTGCGTGCTCCACACAGGGCAAACTACAAACACTATTTTATGGAATACAGTATTATATGCACATACACAATTACAGTACAAGGTAAGTTACAGTCGAGTGTAATCCCACATTAATCCTGCAGGCTAAACAGGGATGATGTATTATTGTTCGCAAACCTCTCCTACCCATCGGTTTTTAAAAAAAAATAATACACACACATCACTTGTTTTAACGAGCATTTTACCTACCGACTAACACTTCTATTATTAGTTATACCAAATAAAATATACTTTACCTTCCCTTTTTATACTTCCATAAGTCTGCCCACAGCCACGTACAGCTTCACAGCTAACTACAAACTTATATCGACTTAACAAGCACCTCAGACACGCGGGTAACACATTCCATGTATTCACATAAAACATGAAAAAGGAAAATAGAAAAACAACTGCGTAACGGAAACACTACGGAATAATTTAATACAGAAAGAAAACATATAAAAATTTAAACTCTTATAAAAGTATAATATCGATGGTTTCTAGCAAAAAGGGCCTAACTAACAAAATTGAGATTTTGATACTGTATTTTTTTTATTCTATTTGTTTACAATAGTTAGTTTGTTGATCTGCAATTGCTAACTGATATTACATAGCAGAGAATTTATATTTGACATAATGGTAAACAACAGGAGGGCCTAACTGGTCATTTCAATGAAATACAATCTGTAATAAAGGCACAACTGCTTCTGTTTAGCATTGATTCTTATAGCATAAGCATGTGTACTTCATAAAATCTGTACCAGTCCTATCTTGGGAGTATAATGGAAAATAATTTCAATTTTAACAACACTTTAAATTAGTTCTATCTATAGGATAAATATTGAACTTAATAGTTCTGTAACAGTAGTTATTTTTCCTATTGAAGCATGGCCGTGTTCAACAATTGAAAAAGTGTGGTTAAGTTGAGGTTATGTTGTTTAGGGCGTCATTTTTATTTTCAGTTTAATAGTTATCAGTTTTTAAGTGATTTAAAGTATTTAGGCTTATAGTTTAATAGTTTGCCCATAACAGACAGGTGGAGTGTCAAATTATTTACACTCAATCTGTTCGTTGGAGGGCTAAAATAAATAGTTCTGTTTCTTACCACATGGTCAGTCAATTAAATGACTGAATCATTTAAGAACAGAAGAGGTAGAGGTGTAAAAGACACTAATCAGAGTTATCTTCTCTGAAAGTAATGAATTTCATTGTACAGCCAGACCCTGTGGTGAATAAAGTGAAGGTGTCATTTACAGAGTGGAAAATATGTGCTTTTCAGAGGGCCCGGCATGCTGATAAGCGTACTTTTCCACTCAGTGAGGAAGGCAATTGTAAACCACCTCACTCCTCGTTTTACTTAGTAAAACCTCTAGAGGTTCAAACCAGCCTTTCGGCTGTTGACCTAAACAACACAACAGTTTAATAGTTATCAGCTATCAGGTTTTAAGTGATTTTAAGTATTTACAGTATTTTTATTATTATTGTTATTACTTTTATTACGTGTAATTTACTATTTCACGTTTATTTACGGTGGTTTAATTCATACATGGAAGAAGAGTCGAAAGTTTCTGTCAAACAGAGTACAGTTAAACTACAAGTAGTAAATACAAATTTACTAACACTTGGCAAATTCTTTTTACCCAATAATTTTAATTCAAATGAAGATAAAGAAGTAAAAGAAGAATAAAAGAAGGAGGAGGAGGAGTAGAAGAAGAATGGGAAAAAGATATTAACGACCAATCCACGGTCAAAAGTTTGAGATTTTTAAAAAATTTGTAACCTATTCACGTATACACGGTATCAAGTAGTAAATACAAATTTACTAACACTTGGCAGATTCTTTTTACCCAATAATTTTAATGCAACTGCTTTGCCCGAGGATAATAGCTACTTGATTACCGCATTACCGAATATTGGTATGTATTTCTTTACATTACATAATTCATTTCATTAAAAAAACTTCTTTTCTTCTACCAAAAAAAATAAATAATACTTAAAAAGAAGAACCCACATATTAACAACTTTTCATAAAATTAATAGGAAACAATTGATTATCTAAAATAAATGCTATGGAGAACTATTAATTTAACATCTCTATAATTCATCTGAACTTGAAAACAAACTTGTTTTCAAACTAAACAATATTTTAACTTGCATAGGTTTCTAAAAATTAAAGAAATCAAAATTATATAAAATTCATTAGTGATTTTTCGTTTATCGATGAACAAAATATACAATAAAAGAAATCAACAAAAATCAAGTAATTTGGTACAATTGTTTTTTAAAATAACATTACTTACCTTATTATTTATATAGAATTATAAAATTGCAATATAATTTGAAAGAATGAAGATGATAAACCAGTAATTTTAAAAGCAGGTGTTCATCATAAAATAAATTTTAAATATATTTTATTATATTACATTTTTACCTTAAATAAAATTTATCTCAGCCTCTGGTGATACACATGAACATGATCAAACTACAAACTACAGATAAGTGAACAGTCTTGATTAATTTAGAATAATTTACTTTTTAATCAGAGTTCAAATTGGGAAGGTTTGCAAAAAAGAAAACTAAATTCCGACGAGAGCAAAAAGTGAGAAAAAGAATGGCATGAAGTGCAAGATTTCGTGGTTTAACCGGTCTTCAGGAAAGTCGCTGCTATTAAAGAGGAAAAGAAGAAGAATTGCAAGGAGGCAACCGAACGGCTAACAACTCAGATGTTGATCAAGAAAAAATTATCGCCTACTTAAAAGAAACATATTCCTAAATTGGTCGGTCCTATTAAAAATTATAAAAATGTATTTTAATTTACATACTAAATAAACAGGAGCGCTAACGTATTCTATCCACACAAACACACTTTTACACACCAGACAAAATACTACTAGTCTATAGACAACATAAATATTTTTACTTTTATTTCTTATTTTTAAACTATACAAAACAGTTTAAAAATCAAAAATGTTAACACAATTCTTGGAAAAAAGACAAATGGCATGAAAATTTTTTTAAACATTATACCCAGTCGATAATTCAACGACTGAACATAGGCTAAATAAGGCTTATTCCTAATTTTTTCAAAAGTTAATTTTTTGACTTATGGGCTTTCTGAAATGACCGATTCAATTTAGAATAATAACAAAAAAGTTAAATTGCATAAAATACATTTGTAGTCGCTTTTTTAATGAAAGGGCTTCAATGGAAGCCCTCTCCTTCATGTTATTTTGTACTACTATATCATTCACTAATAGTAGTTTCTTACTGATTGTGTATAGTAATTATTCTATAAAAAAATATATATATATATATATATTATTTTTTTAAACAAAATTTTCCTTTGTTTGCACCACTACATATATGATAATGAACAGCCAAAACAAAACAAGATTAAATATAAACTCACCTCAGAGTATTATATTGTTTCGAGATCTTTCGTCTCCCACAGAGACATCATCACGAATAAAATTAAAAAACACTAAACACATATATAACAAAAAACATTAAAACACTTATGGTCAACGACCACGTCAATTATTCCCTGTATCGTAAACCATTCCGCGCGCGGTTATTCCCGAAAATGAAAGCAAAATTCGATTAGAAATCACCAACGCGATCTAAGCGAATGAAGCCTTATTATAATTTTAAAACAAAAAAAACAAAAAAAAAATAAAAAAATAAAAAAAATCTTAAACTCGCGATTTTAAAACAAAAACAACATCACAATGAAATAATATAAATGCGAAATGTGAATAAAATAAAACAAAATATTAATTAAAAAGCAGAAAACTCAAAACAAATTTAAATTTAGAAAAAGGTAAGCTACATTAAACAAACATACAGTAAGGCTACATTAACCTATATCTGCCTTGTCAGCTGATCATGTAAACAAATCGATCTGACAGAAAACAGCTGATTCGGTAACAGATCAGTTTGACAGACGACATGCGGTCCATTCAATCAAAATTCATTCTCCTTTACCCTAATGACAGGAACGCTGAAAATAAGCTTAATCTAAATAGATGTAAGAATTGTGATATATAAAAATCAAATAAATAAAAATAAAAAAAAACTTTCTAGACTCAAGTTCTAGAAACAACAACCATTTTGACAGCTCGAAAAACCCTCCGAATACAATTAACTAATTATTATAAAACAAAGTTCATATCACAATGCTTACATACAAGGGATATTGGAATTTCATCAATCAATAAATCAAACTACAATTTTAAAAGGTAACAAATTAATCGAAATTTATTAAAAATATTAATAAAAAAGATAAAACATAAACTTTTTAATTTACATTTTACTACTTCAATAGAGTTAGAAGCTCTATAGTAGTCTATTAATAAAACTACCCTGATAGCCGTTACAAAAAAAGAGAATAGAATCATAATACCAAAATCATTTATCATAATGAAACAATAAAAGTAAGCCATGATCAACATTACAAGACAGAACTTGCCTAAAATCATTCAACAAAAAATAAAATAAATAAATAAAAAAAAATTCTTTAATACAAACAGACAGGGATGGGAACTTTGAACTCAGTGAATAAGCTCATAGACAAACAAATCTTTTAAATTATTAACCAATCATATTAAATTTGTTAGTAAATGCTAAATACAAATTAGGCATATAAAATTTTGTTACAAGAATTGCTTAAAATTAGTTACTTATCTTTAATTTGGATATCCATAAAATTAACAGGTGGTTATTATACGCAGATTACCCGAACACATTTATAAAAAAAATATTTAGCACAAAACACTATTTGCTTATAAAACACAGAACACCATTGAAACACTTGATGTATTTAACTCCACAATTGACATCACTTCCGTTAATTTGCATTATTAAAATAAATAAATTTTTTATAGTTGACACTACTTTAAATAAAATTTAACAATTTATTTCTCTCACATATGGCCTAAACATATCGGCCCTAACAACAGAGTACTTGATCCCCTCCATACTATTATATAAAAAATTTTACGAGCAATTTTAAAATACGTCTGTTACGCATCGTGTCTAAGAGAGGACTCCTTGAATTTTTGGTTGAAAATTACATCTACAAAAAGTAAGTGCCAACCTGTGCAGATTAATCATACATTTTTTCCCAATGAAAATTGCTAATAACAGACAAATTAAGGTGAAACAAAACAATATAAATAAGTGATAACTTAAAATACACAATATGTAAGTTTTTCTTATTACAATAAAGCTTATAGAACATAACTTAACATCATTTGACATTTATATAATTTTAATACTCTATGTGATTTATTACTGTGCGTGAGGTTGGCAATTCAACCATGAGAGAAATCCATCCCCACTCTAACATTATTTATAACAAAAATTTAAATTTACAAGAACAGCATTGAGCCCTACATCAAATTCAAGGGTTTTTTCTGTTGATTACAAAGGTGTTTTTCTTTTTTATATCGGATCGTTAGTTTTTTAATAATCACATAATTTAATTTTGACTAAAATTCCATAAAATAATTGTTTTATGAAACCGTAAAATATTTCAAATAACTTTTTATTATTAACATTTTAACATTTCTAGGTATACGAATCTTAAAGATATCAACAAAATACATCTTTTTATCTAATTACATTTTAAAAATTCTCATTAATTAAAGAATAATGACACTAATTAACATTGTCTTTATCATACGATAAAAGCTTATTTTTACGGCTTAATTACAAAGTTACCATACATATTTTTGTATTTTGAAAAATATCAAACTATTCAGCGGATCTTTATACATTAGCATATCCTTTCATTTTTTTAAAATTATTAACCAAACTCTTGTAATTAATTAAAATCTGACTCACTGTTCTCCTATATTTATACATGTGTTTTTAATTAAAATATCAAATTTGTCGTTCAAATAAATTCTCTAAAATTTTTAATTACATTATAATATTCAAAACCACAAATTACATCGAAATAAATCGTTCTATGCTTCAAGAATTATTCCTACTTCGTGTAATTAACGTAATTAGCTTAATAGCCGATATACGCATTTTTATAAGAAATTAACCTAATAATCTTTATACTTTACAGAATTTTATCAAATTTGGGTTCAAATTGCTTAGAATTTCATCCAGAGTTCAAATCTTCCATTCAAATTAACATAAAATTAACATAACAAAATTTTTAACTTACTTATAAGGAATAAAATTTAGTCTTAAAAAGGGTCTTTCATTGTTCGATTGGTCATCTAATACTCGTATTACCGGTAAAAGTTACTTTGACATGAAATATTCTGATCTATTGTACAAATTTTTCACAAAAGCTATAAGTAACATGAGGTATAATTCTTGATTACCTCCTAATATCAAATATTACTCTGAGATAGACCTTAAATAATTTCAAATTAATTAAATTCAAATTTTTTCCAAATTGCACCTTAATTCAAATTTTATATGTTTGTACTAAATAAGTCAATTTCATAACATTTTGAATTTTGTTTCTAGCCAAATTTTTACCTGTCTTAATAAAATAACAAAATTATACATTTACAATTTATTTCAAATACCGGGCGGAATATGAACATCACAATATATATGTTCTACTATCATTTTCGCGTCCGTACATTGACATTTTCCTAACAATCTGGAGTCCGAGTGCAATTTGGCGTCCGTATACGGACGCCAAATTGTAATCCTTAACAAAAACTTAATAACAATTTATTGTGACATGGTTTTCGGACGTAATTTTTTTAGACTAAAGTACATAGTTTCGGGCAACTATATTAATTTTTTGAGAATTTTATTGTTACTCAGAGAGACACAAAAAAATAAATAAATTTTGGTACCGGATGCGAAATGGCAGTGTTTTGAAACTATTTTATACACCGTACCTTGGAGAGTTTCTCACCAGAGTGCTCTCGCTACGGCCCTATGTAAAAATATACGTATATTATGTATATTCTTACAAGGACGTCAGTTTCACATCTGCTATCAATTTCGCGTCCACCGGTTAAGAAAATAGACAAAACAAGTTATAAATAAATATTGTATTGTGTTAAGAAAAAAAGTTTAAAAGAATAATAAAAACAAATTTTTATTAATCATTGAATTACAATTCTTTCAAAACTCACAATCTAATTTACTAAACATTCAAACAAATATTATTCGGCAAATTATTTGATATAAGTAATATGTTGTTGTTTAGGTCATCAGCCGAAAAGCTGGTTTGAACCTCTAGAGGCTTTACTAAGTAAAACGAGGAGTGAGGTGGTTTATCGTTGCCTTCCTCACTGAGTGGAAAAGTACGCTTATCAGCATGCCGGGCCCTCGAAAAGCACATATTTTCCACTCTGCAAATGACACCTTCACTTCATTCATCACAGGGTCTGGCTGTATAATGAAATTCATTACTTTCAGAGGAGATAACTCTGATTAGTGTCTTGTACACCTCTACCTCTTCTGTTATTAAATGATTCAGTCATTTAATTGGCTGACCATGCGATAAGAAACCGAACTATTTATTTTAGCCCTGCAACTAACAGATTGGGTGTAAATAATTTTAGACACTCCACCTGTCTGTTATGGGCAGATAAGTAATATAATTAGGCCTAAATTAAAAATAATTATATATTTTTTGATAGAATTAAAAAACTCTCTTTTCCGATAGACGATTTTTTTAGTTGACAAACTATCCTGGAAGGAAACCGGTGCTGCGCATAGTAGTGTCAGGATTAAATTATTGTTATGGCTGGCAGGATATCTTTCTAAACGCATTGTATACACAACGTATATTATACGCAATTTTGAAGAGTGGTTCTCCGCCGTTCTTTCGCCTTCCATACATGAGTCCATCGCACGCCGCTTTGGTTTCTTTTTTCAAATTAGGCATAAACCCACTATCAACGAATCCATGAACAAATCCTTTAGTAATTTGTTTACGTCGTTCGTTTAGTAACCAACGGGTTGGGTGTAAATAATTTGACACTCCACCTGTCTGTTATGGGCAGATAAGTAATATAATTAGGCCTAAATTAAAAATAATTATATATTTTTTGATAGAATTAAAAAACTCTCTTTTCCGATAGACGATTTTTTTAGTTGACAAACTATCCTGGAAGGAAACCGGTGCTGCGCATAGTAGTGTCAGGATTAAATTATTGTTATGGCTGGCAGGATATCTTTCTAAACGCATTGTATACACAACGTATATTATACGCAATTTTGAAGAGTGGTTCTCCGCCGTTCTTTCGCCTTCCATACATGAGTCCATCGCACGCCGCTTTGGTTTCTTTTTTCAAATTAGGCATAAACCCACTATCAACGAATCCATGAACAAATCCTTTAGTAATTTGTTTACGTCGTTCGTTTAGTAACCAACGGGTTAGTCTAGTCTAGAAGAAAAGTCGTCGCCGCAAGTCAGCTGTTTAGCTGACTTTTTGGCAGCTTGTCTGACAGCTGATTTTCGGAGACAGAGGTTCCTTGTTTAAATCCTAGTATATAGTATAATTGGTTCTTTTATACGAATTTGAATACTAGACAGTGGTTACCGGTGTACTTTGATGGTTGGGGGTCAATTAACCATACTCTCTCAGGAATGGTCGGCCTGGGTATGTACGAGACTACAGCTCATTTAAACGTCATACATATCATTGGGTCATGGGGTTGCTTATTGTTCTCAATCGAACAAATTGCAACCTACACGCATTAGGGATAAAACAAAACAAAAATTTGTTTAAGAATTTTTAACATGTTATTTCGCGCTTTTTTTAACATTACACCACCTGACAATTGTCAATCAAATATTTCCTGATTACGCTTACGAGGTGAAAAAAGAATGCGCATTTTGCTGTTTGCCCACTCTCTCTGCAAAATGATGGAATGATGGAAGTACACTTCCATAATGCTATTTCATATCATGTAATATGTCGCCCCAATTACTAGGTTTAGAAGTTTTACAGTAGGTAAATAAAACATTAAAGAGAAAAAACTTTTTCTAAAATATAAAAAATGAAAAATGGACTAGGAGTAGATTATTATTAGCCTTGTTTTTTGCTTAAAAACAATGCGATAAAAAATTAAACTAAGAAATTAGGGAAATAGCAAACTTTACTAGACAGACCTGAACCAAGTAGGCATGTTTCAATATTTATTCTGGACCGATTTTCTTTCATTATAAAATTCTGGACAGAGATTACAGATTTCAGAAAAAAAATGTTAAGGGTAGAATAAAGTACACCATTCATTTTTTCCTTTTTTCTCTTACAAAATCTGAACAAACGAAATTTTTTTTAAATGCCCGGAAAAACAAGGGCCATCGATTTAGACAAAAAAGTTTAAATATTAATGAGTGGGGGACCTAAAGTGAAGTTTGTACCATCCAGTTAACCTCGATTTTCTCGCGAGTATGAGCTTAACAATTGTAATATTTATGGAACGTTCCGAAACAGCAGAACGACTCTCGATAGGGATAACGATAAAGTTTAAATTGAATTTCTTAGCGTATCGCCACCATTCCTAAGTTTTTCACGATTTTTTCGCTGATTTCGGCAGACCAAACAGAACAATTTACAGAACAATCCAGAACAAATGAGAGCTATCATTTAAAGTAAAAACCAAAAAGTATTGAATGCATGGGCTTATACTTGCCACTCCAAAGTTTTCTTTGATTTTCTCGCATATTTGAACGGGAAAAACGAAATTTTCGCGAAATGATCCGGAACAAACGAAGGGCTGTCAATCTATGTAAAAAACTTTAAAATATTGAGTAGAGGGGGATTAGTGTGAAATTAGCACCACCCAGTTCTTCTCGATTTCTCGCTTACTTGAAAGGAACTAACAAAAACATCCGAAACAAACGAAGTTCTATCCATGAAGTCCAAAAAAAATTTAAAAAGTTGAGCGGGGGAAGGCCAGAGTGAAGTTAGCCCCTCCCGGCGTTTTTCCACTTATTTGGACGGAACAAACAAAACATTTTCCGGAATAATCCGGTAGAAACGTAGACCGATCAATTTTACAAGTTAATTTTTGAAATTTTTTAATAGGGGCCAACTTTACAGTCCTGGTTTGAACTTCTACAGGTTTAGCTAACTAAAACAAGGAGTGAGGTGTCTTACAATTGCCTTCCTCGCCGAGTTGAAAAATATGCTTATCAGTATGCCAGGCCATCTGAAAAGCACCTATTTTCCACCCTGCAAATGACACACCTCACGTTATTCACCACAGGGTCTGGCTGCATAATGAAATTCATTACGCTCAGAGGAGATATAACTCTGTCAAGTATCTTTTACACTTTCACCTCTTCTGTTCTTAAATACTTCAGTCATATGTTTGGCTTACCATGTGATAAAAACAGAACTAAATTTTTTTAGTCCTGGAACAAGCAATTCAAGTGCAAATAATTTAACACTCCACCTGCCTGTTATGTGCAACCCCTTACAGTACTATTATTTTATTAAAGGCAGTTGCAACTGACAATCAAAACATGCATTTTATTCGTCACTTGGGCGAGTAAATTTAAATCGATAATTCAAAGGATACCCACATCGAGAAAATGTTTACAAAACGGCGGAAAAATGTTTACAAAAGATAATAAATTGATAAGAGAGTAGATTGGTCGATTTTTTTAAGTAAATTCAGTACACTCGCAAATGTCCAACACGAGTTCTGAAAGTGTAGGCCAACAGAGACTGTAATTTGCCGATACTGAAGAAGCTTATTGAAATTAATCGTTAGCAAAAACAAACCCATGTTATTTATTTTTTGATTTATGTAAAGCATTTGACCGTGTCCCGTATGATTTACCCATAAAAAAATTGAGGTGTATGGTATTAAAGGGACATTAGAGGGTCGAATTGCCATCCAATCATTGCAAAGTTAAAACAAAATACATGTAAAATTTTATACAAGTTAAAAGGGGAGTTCAACGAGTTAGAATTTTAAGACCCTTGCTATTTCTAATTTTTATTAACGATCTCGCTAATTTTCTTGCCTCCTTCAATGTTATATTATTGATGATACGACAATATCTCTCGAAGATGAAAACTATGAACAAGGTTTAAAACTAAAGAGAAGCTTGAAGTAAGGTTGTAGACAGGATGCAAAAAATAATCTAGTTCTCAACTCAGATAAAAGTGTGGCCAAATGCTTCACTGGTCGTAAGGAAATAAGTAACCAAAGTAAAAATATCTCCATTAATGACAATATATCAAAATCTTTTGTAACAGGTAAGTTACAAAATTTTTAGAATTAATATTAGGTAGCAAACTATCCTGGGACAGGCGTATTAAGGAACGTGTCTGCTATATAATCAAATCCTACTGTTAAGGCCAATCGCACCCCCGTTAAGTAATTCATATTTCCCCGCTAATTATTATCGTCGTTAAATACACTGATTTTGTATTAATAACCTTTTTCCCGCCTCTGTCTGTATACTTGTCTTGATTTCCGATGGTGATCTCAGTTCATGACGTAATTATTCTCCCACTACTCACATTCCATTCTTCCCGGTCAACTCACTCACTGGTTGGATTCTGCGGCATGTAGACTGTTCGTGCCTTCTTTGCGCCGGCCATCCTATGGCGTCGCTTCTGCAATTGTCGTTATGCTTCGTTCGTTTCTGATGTACCATACATCATTTTCAAGTGTGATTTTGCTTATGTGTGTAATTTATAATCATTTACAATTGTTCTTGTTTTCGTATCAAACATTAAAGTTACAGTGTGAATCGAACCCCGGACACGTGTCGCGTAGACGCCGTTTCTACACTTCAGGCCATTCAACAGGTAAGCGAATTAGTCTATTTTGTTGTACGCTTTCTAATTTTGTGTTTGAGTTGACCAGTGATGTCCTGCTGTTCCAGCAGTTACTTATCGTTTTCCTTTGTCTCCCTCAGTGTACTTTCCATCGTTGTATCTTGCTTATTCAGTCGTTCCGCCGTTGGTTTCTGGCGCCATTAAATGAAACTAGGTCCTCCGGAATAAGTCGTTTATGCTTCAGTTTACATTAATCTGCCATTAGTCGTTGATAGTGGATTGATGTCCTACAGTTACAAGTCGGCTTACCGCTTAACTCGTTTTATCCAATTTATTTTGGGTTATTTTCAAAACTCCTGCCATCAAGGCTCTAACATTTGGTCCGTCCCGGGCAGGATATTTATCAGTGCATATTTGGAAATACAGTCTATTGTCTTAATTTTTTCAATCGTCAACAATTTCAGTATTTTGTTTAATTCGTTGTTACATGGTGTTACATTGCATTCATCGTGTCGTTTATTGTGTTTCGTGTCTTACATGTGTTCAATATATTAATAAAAACATTAATAAAAATATTAATATTAAAAACAATTTCATTTATTCAGTTAAAAAATACGGGGTAAGTTGCATAACAAATGCAACGCATTATCAGTGTTGTGACGCGTTCATTCAATACAAGTTGCAACCAACGCTATGCTGACGTCACAGTAGATCGGTTCAGTGCTATATCTTTCGACACGGCCAGAATTTGGCTAGAGTCGCCATTTTTTCCTTCGTTCTTGTTAACTGGTTCACGCAGCTTACAGCGCATGCGTGCCCTCTCTCTCATTCGCTCTCTCTCGTGCTGTCCGTCGTTACTGCTAGCGCTGAGAGAATCACTTCACTTGCGTCGTCTGCAACGTATACATCATAGTTGCAACTAACCTAGATTCAATAAACAGCTGTGTTTTGTTTACATTCTATTATTTGTTTTTCGCTCGTTGTCTTCGTTCATTATTTTCAACATGGACGATTTACAATCTTTAATCAAAAAACGCAACGTTGTTAATAATCATCTTTCTCGTTTTAATAATTTTCTTCAATCTGACGTTGAAGTTAACCAAGTCAAATTACGACTTGACAAATTCTTAGACCTCTGGTGTGACTTTGAACAAATACAAACGAATATCGAATTACTTCAACCCGAAGCAGATTTCGAATCAGAACGCACTGCTTTCGAAACTCATTATTTCCAGTTAATTGATCGCGCCCAGAAATTAATTGAATCTCTGGACAATACAATCGTTTTACCAAATCAAGTCAAGTCTTCTAATTCGCAATTAATACAATTACCTCGAATTCGCCTACCTTCATTCGACGGAGATGTTGCAAAATTCCAGAATTTCATCAGCTTGTTCAATGATTTAATTCACAATAATTCTGAGTTATCATTTGTTCAAAAACTTCATTATTTGAGGTGCTCATTAGTCGGTGAACCACTGCGTCTAATAGAACACCTGCCTCTCTCGCTTGAAAATTATACGTTAGCGTACAATTTAATTGTTGAGCGCTACTCCAACTCAAGGCGCATAGCAAATGTTCACTTAAATCAGATATTCAATTTCGTTAAATCTGACACTCCGTCCTATCAATCGTTAAAAGGTTTTCTTAATATCCACGAATCATCAATCGGAGCCTTACGTCTGCTAAATATAAATTTACTTGAATATTTACTTTTTGAGATAGCCTATTCTAATTTGGATCCTGTAACAAAGCAAGCGTTCGAGGATTCAAATCCTAATTCAGCCGTACCTACATACGAGGCCTTAATGTCATTCGTTACCGCTAAAATGCATTCTTTAGAATTATTAAATTCTTCACCGTCAACCGATAATGTCAGTTCTTCGCACTCCGGCGATTCAAATCTCGAACAACCGGACTCTTATCATCCGGTCACAGCTGATTCCAATTCTGTACAAATTAATCGTAATTCTGTTTCACCGTCTTCTGTTTCTCACAATATACCTTCGTTTTTCGTCAAATCAAATTCACTCAAATGTCTGTCGTGCGAATCTCACTTTCATTCAATTCACAACTGTAGTGAATTTCTTGCACAAAATGTAGATAATCGCTACAAAATTATTTCTCGCCTTAAACTTTGTTTTGCCTGCTTCGGGCGACACGATCGCCGCAATTGTAGCTCAAATAAACATTGTCGTATCTGCCAGTCAAAATCGCACAATACGTTGCTGCATATTGATCGCAGCCCTCAAAAATCTAATTCGTCCACCGCTTCTGTTGTTAATTCGCATAATTCGCCAACTGCTAGTCCGTATCATCCTGCCGTACATCCGGACACCGATTCACCGGCTACTGGATGCCTACTTGTAAATTCTTCGCCGCCGATTCAAGCTAATACTATCGCAACTCCGCCAATTAATTCTTGTACTACCTGCTGTGCTGATAAGCCGGTAGTTACTTCAAATTCGTCGTCCTCGTCCATTATTGTTAACCAACCTGCCGATTATTCACTTTCATGTCGACTTAACGGCCAAACTGCGCTGCTAGGTACTGCTATCGTTCATGCTGTCGATTCATCCGGCAAAATCGTTCCGCTTCGCGCTGTGATCGACAATGGATCTCAGTCCAGCATCTTAACATACAACGCCGCTCGTTCACTGCAACTCGACATCGTTCCTACTTCTAAACGCCTGCAAGGCATTTCAGCCGAAGTCACCTCAGTTAAAGGTATTACAAATTTTACAATTCTGTCGCCGCAAAATTCTAACTTTCGCCTTCCGCTTCAGGCTACTGTTATTAACAAAATATCAGACCGCCTACCTGCTTCTCGAATTCATAAGTCAGTCGGTGAACAGTTTTCACAACATCTGCTAGCTGATTTTCGCTTCCGCAGCCCCAATTCAGTAGATTTACTGCTTGGCGCTGATTGTTTTTCAGAAATTCTCGATTTTAGTAAAACGCCTTTAATTAAAGGTACTCCATCCGCTTTATCAACCGTATTTGGTTATGTAGTATTCGGAAAATTGCCCGAACTACAACCACTTAGTTCTGTTTCAAGTAACGATTCGCTCTTAACATCTGTTTTCGCTAACAACGCTCAAGTCTCGTCGCCTGCTACTGATGTTAATCTCACATCGCCTGCTGTTCAAAATCACTCGTCAAATAAAAATTCATCTTCGCTTCAAATTATCGTCGCTGACCAACAAACTATCGTTCCTGCTAAGTCATCAATCAACCTCGATGTCACCTCAAACCCTATAATCAGTGAATCTATCGCTTCTATCGTCCAGCCGCCTAGCTGCCTACTCGCTTCGCCTGTATTCAACAATAATTCGAATCACGCCGCTGTTTCAACTAATCGCCCTTCTGCTTCAACTAATCGTCTTCACCATACTTCTGTCTCTTCGCCTTCAAATCGTTTCACCGCTTCGTCCGAGATCATCGCTGTTGATCCTCGTCTCGCTTCGTCTAATGACTCCGCCAGTATCTCGACCGATCTTGCTGCTGGTACTACGCCAATTCGTCGCTTCAACTCTGCGCCTCGCTTCAAGTCAACGCCTCGATTCAAGTCTGTACTGAAGGCCTCCACCGAGTCGTCTTCAGTCAATTCTTCGCCAAACCGCTTCGCATCTCGCTGCATCATCGCTAATTCGCCAATAAAACCTACTACGTTCGCCTCAGTCGATTCTACGGCTAACCAACTCATCTCAAATCATCGCTTCTCGTCGTCTCTCGCAAACACTCTCGATCAACCGCTGCAAGTCGCTTCGCCAAAGGGCAACCGGCCCTCCTCAGTCGTTTCATGTTCTGCTAGCTCTCTTCGCACGCCTTTAGCCCCTCTTGGCGGGCGGGGCCCCTATCGTCGTACACATTATTCACAACCGGTGAATAATTGTAATCTC
Source organism: Catonia carolina (assembly GCA_035578175.1). Classification (NCBI taxonomy): domain Eukaryota; kingdom Metazoa; phylum Arthropoda; class Insecta; order Hemiptera; family Achilidae; genus Catonia; species Catonia carolina. The sequence continues at coordinate 24,258,076 of JAQMRL010000008.1, forward strand.
AACTCTCTTCGCTCGTTCAATGCTTGGTGTGATCTTCGCAACTCTCGCTCGTCGTCTCAACCTCAATCACGGATTCACTCACAACTGGTTAGTGAAGTTCGCCGTACCGCAATTCTCGATTCTCGCCAACATTGTTCGCCTGCTCGTCAATTCGTTTCGCAACCCGCTTATCAGTTAGCTCTGCCTTTGGGCAACTAACTTCTCCGCCGTTTTCACTTCGTTCCACGCTCAACTCATCTCCATTCGTTTTGTTCTTCGCTCGTTTTCGTTCTTCGCTTGTTTTCTTCGTTCGTCGTCTTCTTTCTTCGTTTTTTCTTCTGCGTCGCTTCTGGTTGTCAACCCTCGTTGACAATCACATCAAGATCCTCCGCTTTCTCGTTGGCTTCCGCGCGAGCCGTGGAAGATGTTCCGTTCGTCGTTGGCCGGGCAAACCCGTGCGTTTGTCACGCCACCTCAAGATGCTCCGTTCTTCGCTTCATTCGATTCTTCTTCGTCGTCTTCTTTGCTTCGTACTCTTCGTTTGCTACGTTTTCCGCTCCCTGTTGCTTCAGGGCGGGCGGCTTCATTCTTCGTCTTCTTCCTGCGTTTACCGCTCCCTGGTTGTTTCAGGGCGGGCGGCTTCGTTCTTCGATCTTCTCTGCTAGTTTTGTTTCTGTAAATCGCTTTCATCGATTTAGGCGGGCGGTATGTTAAGGCCAATCGCACCCCCGTTAAGTAATTCATATTTCCCCGCTAATTATTATCGTCGTTAAATACACTGATTTTGTATTAATAACCTTTTTCCCGCCTCTGTCTGTATACTTGTCTTGATTTCCGATGGTGATCTCAGTTCATGACGTAATTATTCTCCCACTACTCACATTCCATTCTTCCCGGTCAACTCACTCACTGGTTGGATTCTGCGGCATGTAGACTGTTCGTGCCTTCTTTGCGCCGGCCATCCTATGGCGTCGCTTCTGCAATTGTCGTTATGCTTCGTTCGTTTCTGATGTACCATACATCATTTTCAAGTGTGATTTTGCTTATGTGTGTAATTTATAATCATTTACAATTGTTCTTGTTTTCGTATCAAACATTAAAGTTACAGTGTGAATCGAACCCCGGACACGTGTCGCGTAGACGCCGTTTCTACACTTCAGGCCATTCAACAGGTAAGCGAATTAGTCTATTTTGTTGTACGCTTTCTAATTTTGTGTTTGAGTTGACCAGTGATGTCCTGCTGTTCCAGCAGTTACTTATCGTTTTCCTTTGTCTCCCTCAGTGTACTTTCCATCGTTGTATCTTGCTTATTCAGTCGTTCCGCCGTTGGTTTCTGGCGCCATTAAATGAAACTAGGTCCTCCGGAATAAGTCGTTTATGCTTCAGTTTACATTAATCTGCCATTAGTCGTTGATAGTGGATTGATGTCCTACAGTTACAAGTCGGCTTACCGCTTAACTCGTTTTATCCAATTTATTTTGGGTTATTTTCAAAACTCCTGCCATCAAGGCTCTAACACCTACTGCTACGCCCTAAAACGCTTAAAAATAAGGTACTTAGCGTACCAATACCTTTGAGTATTTATCATGTTTACAAATTCTCACATTTAAAATACGTTACGTCTTTTTTTTAAAAACCATTTTTTAAATGGTTGTAATCAATACTTCATATTTGAAGACATCGGATGTCTCGTTGTTTTTTGTATCATATTAGAAAATAGTCTACATAAGTTATGTTTTTCGATTTTCGGTCCATAAAATCGTGGTGCGGGGCTTATTCGTAGGCGGGGGTTATTTGAGTATATAAGGTGTTTTGTCTATTTGTGGGACTTGTTTTTAATTTAGTCACACTTAAACTTATTCAAATGTATGTTTAAAAAATCTATGGTATTTTAAAATGCTCTTCAAAAAACAAAGAATGGTAAAGCACCCGGACCTGGAGGTATTCCAATAGAACTGGTGAAGCATAGTCCAAAGTGTATAAAAGAAGCATTGGTAACACTTTTCAATGATTGCTTGATAAATGGAGAAGGATGCCTGCAAGAGTGGAAATTGGCACATATTACACCAATTTTTAAAAAAGGGTCAAGAAAGGATCCCAAGAATTATAGAGCAATAAGTGTCACCTCATCTATTGGGAGGCTGTATGGTCGTATCATTAAAACAAGAATAGAGAATGACATAAAAATTGAAGAAGAACAAAGTGGGTTCACTGGAGGCAGATCTTGTTTGGACAATATCTTCTCTCTCAAGCAACTCGTAGAAAAGAGAGTCTCACGATACATGGAGACACACATGGTGTTGGTTGATCTAGAGAAAGAATATGATAATGTCCCAGTAGAAAGACTATTTCATGTACTGGACAAATATGTGCATTATAAGTACATATGTGCCATTAAAGATCTTTACACCAACCAAAAAAGTGTTATAAAAAGTAAAAATATGGTTTCGGAATGTTTCCCTATAACTAAGGGCCTCAGACAAGGTTGCTGTATGTCCCCAACTCTCTTCAAGATATATATTAATGAAGTATTAAAAGAGTGGCAAAATAAATGCTCTAGGATGGGGGTAAAAATTGAAGAAAGATTTCTCCACACACTTCTGTTTGCAGATGATCAGGTTGTTATAGCAGGAGATGAGTTTGACATCCAGTATCTGATGAGAAAGTTGACAGAAACCTTTGAAAAATGGGGTTTGAAAATAAATTATGACAAAACCAAATATTTGGTAGCTGGAGGAGACGCGGTAGCTGGAAAAGACGTGAAAGATCTGGTTGTCGATAATAAAATAATTACAGGATGTGAGAAAGTGAAATACCTGGGAGTAGTTCTTTCAAGAAAAGGAAATAGTGAGCAAGAAATTACAGAGCGTATCACAAATGCCAGAAAAGTCATTAGTCAACTTAACCCACTGCTTTGGTCAGAAACTCTCAGTCTAAGGACTAAAAGAATGATGAACGATGCCATCCTTAGAAGTGTTCTGATGTATGGCGCAGAAGCATGGGAGTTAACAAAAAGAAATAAAGATAGACTGAATGCTGTGGAAATGGACTTCCTGAGACGCAGCTGCAGGGTATCTAGGATAGGGTACATCAGAAATGAAGAAATAAGAAGAAGAATGAATCAACAGGAGTCAGTTGTTGAAGCAATAGAAAGTCGCCAACTGTTATGGTATGGACATGTAAAAAGAATGTCTGAAGCTAGATGGCCCAAGTTCATAATGGAATGGACACCTCAAGAAAGGAGAAAAAGGGGGCGCCCTCCTAGAAAATGGGAGCAAGACATTCAAAACGCCATGAATTTGAGGCAACTGGCTCCTGAAGATACACTGGATAGGGGCAAATGGAGGTTGAGATGCGAGAAACGGCCTGATGATGCTGTAAGAGACCTCGCTTAAGTAAGTAAGTTTGTTTAAAAAATCAAATAATGTTCAAATTATTCCGTCATATAATTACTTTTTATCTGGTTTTTTGTTAATTATAATGATGAACATTTTTAATGAACAACTATCAAGTTGAATTATGAATATGAACACTGTACACTATTAAGAATTTGTTTGTAATCAATTGGTCCTAGCATATTGTTTGGCTGTCTTGGTCAAGGTTTCACATAGTTTTTCTTGGCCTCTCCAAGTGAATGCCTTGTCTGTCTCCTTTTTGTCTTCTGTGCAATAGGATAACCTTCCAGTTCCTTATCCCAAGCATTTTGACTTGTCAAAAATAATGCACATTATTTTACGTAACAATAAGGTTTATTTATTTCATTATTTGTAATAATGATTCCCAGATTGGGTGGTTGGTTGACGATGTAAATAAAGTACTAGAAACCAAAAGGATATCAACAAAAAGTGGCCACCATGGCTTTTATAACACTAAATAATTTACAAGAAAACGCAGAGAAAAATATCAGGGTTTGGAAAACTATGACTGAAAGTTGTTTAGCCGAAAAATAATCTTGGAAATGGCCTGTTAAAGGATAAACTTCAACGTGTACAAAACAGCTGGATACGAGAATTATTAATGTAGGCCTAATGTATACTTTGTTGAAGATCAAAGATTACCATTACTTTGAGAAACAAGAATAAAAATACAAACTATAGCTGTACCGGACTGCATTTTAAAGCTTGTACAAATTTTACTGGCCATCGTATAATTTAGATTCAGTCACTAAAACATGGAAATATAAACCTAGAGAGAAGCGAGGCTTGGGAAGACCTAAAAAGAGATGAATACTGGAACAGGCCATTGAGCCTAATCCTTAACAGATGATGATGAAATCATTTGAACACCGAAAAGACAATGGGTGAATGGTACTCCATTTGAATATTGAACAAATTATGTCGCTAATCAATTACATAATTTTGTCAACTAAGTAAATATTTTAATTGCATTGCCTACTAATTGATAATATTATAGCTAGTACAGTCGAACCTCCCTGATTCGAATCTGATGGAACTGGCTGATTTCGATTTACAGAGGTAAAATATTGAAACAAAAAATGTACTTAAAAATTGCACGTTTTAATAAAATTCATGTAATTCCATAAAATATTAAATTACAAAAGTCAAAATTATTAATAGACCACCTATTTGATTGAGGAAATTTTTTTACAAATATTATTTTACTTGTGTTGTTTAGGTCATCAGCTGAAAGGCTGGTTTGAACCTGTAGAGGTTTTACTAAGTAAAACGAGAAGTGAGGTGGTTTACAATTACTTTCCTCACTGAACGGAAAAGTACGCTTATCAGCATGCAGGGCCCTTTGCAAAGCACATATTTTCCCCTCTGAAAATGACACCTTCACTTCATTCACCACAGGGTTTACTTAATACTGTGATTAAGAATTAAGGGAATGTGTTGGTATTACAATCTCTATTAGTACTCAAAAGCAAAATAATAGTCTACTTATAAGAACAATATGACAAATTATTGAAAAAACGACATAAAAAACAGAGTAAAATAAAATCGGGATACGCGTAAACAGTACAACTATACCTACAACCGAAAAGTTAGGTCAGCCTACAGAAAATGAAAAATAAATTAGGTACCGAAAATTTTAGAAATTTTAAGGAGTAAAATATTGCTTAATGTGAATGAATACAGCTACGGTATTTTTTACCCAGTTTGTACGAAAATCATACACCAAAGAAGGAAAGACTGCATTACTAATTTAACCTAACTAATAATTTTTTTTTGCTTTCGTCTCGTTTCTTCAGAATTAAAAATTAACTGAATTTTCAATATTTCGTGATGCGTATTGTAGCTTTGAACTACGCTTGCTATGGCTATATTTGGTCGTAAGGTTTTGTGACAATAATGTTTTGTAAGAAGTGTAATTGTTTGTGTTTCTGCCTGGTTTATTCTAACTTAAAAATTAACTGCATTTTCAGTTTTTTTTAAAGCTTTTTGTAGTTTTGTACTACGCTTACTGTGTCCTTATTGTCGTGATTTTAACGCATGCTTCATTAGAAATCGTGTACAATGTGTAAATTGGAAATTTTGTAATTATTTTATTAATAATGTATAAAAAAATGTATTGATACAACATGACCACGAAACTCTCGAAAATTTTCGAATAGGGAGGTAATTTAATTCATATTAAGGAGGATTTTTGAAGGGGGTAGCATACAATTATATTCGATTTAGGGAGGATTTCGAATGAGGAGGTTTGACTGTATTTGTAACAATTAGGATATTTTAAATAATAAACTTTAACAAATAAAAAAGATACTTTCTTTAATTATTCTGGTTTTACATTGATTTAAAATAAGTACCATTTAAAATACATTTCAAAATAATAGGCAACACATAATAAATTATTTTGATGACTGGATTGGATTCCGTCCGAGAACGAGTTGTTTTCATACGATGGTCATGTGTGGAGAAGTACTAGGATGAGATGTGAATATCTAACTACAATCAGTACAACACGTAGAAAAGGCAAATGCTACAGTACACGTGCCGTTACGACATGGCAACATCGTTTACACTGTTGCAGGCTATAAGTCATAATAGCGGGAACGATGCCGGACGCGAAAATGTCGGTAATTTGTACGGACGCGATATTGTCGGTAATTCGAAAGGAGTCTGAATTGATAGCACTGTGAATAAAATTAAAAAATGCTCAATTTTCAATATCAGGACAAACCAATACCAAAACTCAGGGTGTAAGTGTAACAAATACCCTATATACTCTCATCAAAGTTGAATATACTCTTCAAATAAGCGATGTGCGAAATGCACGCTATTTGAAAGGACGCGGAACGGTTAGCGGGATGTATATATATAATTAACTGAAATAACTTAAACTATATAGATTATAGAAACATAATAGCAAATAAGAAAATCAAATCATAACTTAGAAATTATAACCTAGTAAAACTAAATAGAAAATATTTAACAAATACCATCTAATTTGAATTACCACAAAATTTCGTAACAAAGATAGCTACTATAACGTAACTTTCAACAGGTTATTCTGCAATAAAAGATAATATCGCACAGAGCAATTGAAACCAAGGACGCTAGGGGTATTTTAAACATATTTTTATAGGCTCGGTGATAATTTGTTAAGAAAAATAGAGGGGCTAAATAAAATACAAATTTTATTATAATATTAAGTATATCGTGCTTACATGTTCTGATAATCATATTATTATATAGGGGATCTAGCACACAATATATAGCCTACATCTTATACAACAAAAAAAACACGCAAAAACAACCGAGCAAGATTTTCATCAATGATAAAGATCATAAGATACCTGTTGTTGGTAAAGGTATTTAACAATTCACTTTTACTATTATTACAAATTCAAAACGTATAAGGAGAGATAAAGTAGAAAAGAGATAAAAATATTTAAAGTTCATTGAGGTAGGCACGCACGCACGCCCCATTCAATCTACCATTTGCTGCGAGAACGAACGGTGGCGAAAGCCAGTGCTACTACAACACTCATGTAGCATATTCCTTTTCATTTATAATGCCATTGCATATATTTAATGCATTTTAACTCAATATACTCGTGAATTTATAATAACACATCCACTAAATAAATCTCACTAAAACAAATATTTAAAAATATAAAAGACACCGTGTACCATAACCTCCAAGAAAACTACATGTTACCGTTCTGTTAAAATTTTAAACAATTTAAATTACAAAATAAAATTACAATTCCTTTTTTATATAGTCAACTAAACAAAAAAACCCCTAGTCGCAAATTAAATGTAGCCTACTTTAGAATTTAAAAGCAAATTAAAAATAAACTTTTTAAATTAATTTAGGAAAAACAGCTGATCTTAAAAATACTAATGCAGTGATATTTATATAGTAAATAACATTCATAAATTTCTTTCTGATTTTCTGTGAGAAACCATCGAAAATTAATTTCACAAGAAAAAAAAGACTTTATTCTTATTGGGAAAGAGAAATTTATTTTAAAATAGGGTGAAGATAAATTAATATCAGCCACGGAAATTGTGCATATGTATGAGGTTATGTTAGTGTTTCTGTTTACATTGATTTTCTGTAAGTACTTTTCATAAACTATTGTTATATGTATAATAATCCTCCCTGTTTCCATTGACTATGGAGCAGGGAGTTATGGACAATCTCTTCAATCACGAAGAGAACTTGAAGGTGATCAACGCTCACCTGGATGTCGCACCTGAGACAACTGGTACGCAGAAAATGGCATGGACTAAGGTTATGTCTAGTAAAAAACGTCCGTTGGATACGGAAAAAAGTTCCGCTGACTCGGAATTGCCTCCTTCTAAGTTTCGAGTCCCAACAACAAATAAATACGGACCTTTAGAAACGTTACAAGAAGACTCTTGCAAGCCTCCACCAATTTATTTAAAAAACGTAGAACTGCGCGACTACAAAAACTTAATATCTCAGTTGAAGAGTACAGTAACTGGCGACTTTGAATTTCAAGCGACCAACAACGACGGGGTGACGATTTACCCAAAAACATCTGAAACATACCGTACTCTTGTACACCGATTGAGAGAATTGGGACGCAATTTTCATTCATATCAGCTACCCCACGAAAAAGCATACAGAGTCGTGATACGCCATTTGCATCCTAGTATCGATCCGTGTGACATCAAGGAATCGCTGGAACATCTCTCTTTTAAGGTAAGAAACGTTGTCAATGTTTTACAGGCTGGCACAAGAGTGCCCTTGCCATTATTTTTCGTTGATCTTGAGCCTGACAAAGATAACGAAAAAATATTTGATGTTAAATCCTTGTTAAGCACACGCATTAAGGTTGAAGAGCCAAAAAAGAAAAGTGACGTAGTTCAGTGCAAAAGATGTCTACGATTTGGACACACCCGCTCGTACTGTAACCATCCGTTCAGATGTGCACGCTGCAGCAACTCTCATCCAACAGCTGACTGTCCAAGAGGTGTCAATGAACCCCGAGTCTGCCTTCTTTGCAAAGGCAATCATTCGTCCACGTACAAAGGATGTCAAACATATAAAGAACTGAGAGACAAAAGAAATGGTAATTTTGTTAAATATTCTAGTAAAAATTCTTATGTAATGTTGGAGCCTCCAGTCACTGTTACAGTCCCCGTGAGTACCTCGGTAAAGTCACATCATACACAGTCGACTCATACTAACACCGTCCCCCTTTCTCGTGACCCGAGACTGAATTCACGGTCATACGCTCAGATGGCTGCTCCTTCCCTTCGGCAGCAGCCATCTCATACTCGGTCATCTCAGTTATTCCAGCCCTCTCAGCAGTCTCAGTCTTCCATGACATTCTCAACTCTTTCATCAACAGATCCCTTAACGACTCAGAATCCTTATGATCATTTTACAGCCACGCTTAACACATTTTTTACACGCTTTCAGGACCTTTTGACACCTCTCATTACTACGCTTAATATGGTCGTTAACAAGTTGCTAAGTCATATCAATGGCTGAAACCAGCAGGTCCCTCGTCGTTGCTCTCTGGAACTCAGCAGGTCTTGTACGTCATGTTCACGAACTCAAACAATTTTTACATGACAATCGGGTAGACATTGCACTTATTACAGAGACACACTTTAAGGACACAACACACTGCCATATCACTGGATACACACTATATCGAAGTACACATCCAGATGGAACTAGCCATGCAGGGTCGGCTATTTTTGTTCGGAAAAGTATTAGTCATAATTCGTTCCCTCCGTACAGAAAATCGTACATTCAGGCTACCACGATAGAAGTATCTTTAAGCACTCATTCCCTTACCCTTTCTTCTGTGTACTGCCCGCCTAATCATAATATCTCGCGCGAACAATTTACACATTTCTTCAATTATCTAGGAAAAAATTTCATCGCAGGTGGTGACTTTAATTCAAAACATCAACAGTTTGGATGCCGAGTTACAAACCCGCGGGGAAAAACTTTATATGATGTTTTAACTCACGAAAAATATTTTTACTATGCCCCTGCAGAACCCACTTACTATCCCCACAATAATCGTTGCCTCCCAGATATTCTAGATTTCTTTGTATCGTCTAAATTCTTCCCCTACTACGAACTTGAAACTCTTCCTGATCTATCATCTGATCATACACCCGTAATAATTACGTTAAACTCTGAACCAACCAAATTAAAGTACAGGCATTCCCTAACATCTGGTAAAATAGACTGGAATAAGTACCAACGTATATTGTCAGAAACAACAAACCTGGGAATTTCTCTCAAAACCCCCAGTGAAATCGAGCGTGGAGTGGAAATCTTCACAAAGAATCTACAAAGCGCAGCTTGGGACAGTTGCGAAGGAGAGAATATGGAATTTAAACAGATACCTAACGTTCCTTTTTACATCCGTCGAATGATAGTTGCTAAGCGCCGATGTCGTCGTTTATGGCAGAGAAACAGATACCCCAGCGTTAAAGTAGAACTTAATAGGCTAAATCGTCATTTACAGGTTGTCCTTTCACGTTACAGAGCAGATAGATTTATGGCTTTCACTGAGACACTCTCTACTCAAAACAAAACACTTTGGCACACGACAAGACGAATTCTTAACTATAACAATCCTTCATTTAGTCTACAACGACCTGATGGTTCTTGGGCGACTACCAATAAAGAGAAAGCAGAAATGCTTGCTCAGCACTTGCATAACACATTCCAACCACACAACCTACAACACAAAGATCATCCGAACATAGAAAATTTCCTTAATGCTCCTCTGCAACTTAGCCTTCCCCCAAAGCCAGTTTCCCCCGGGGAACTCGTCCGAGCAATTCACGATCTGCCATTAGGCAAAGCCCCGGGATATGATCTTATTACTTCAATACTTTTGCGCCATCTTCCTAGGAAATCCATCATACTCTTAACTCACATCTTCAATTCCATTCTCCGAGTCACTCACTTCCCTATTCAGTGGAAGTACTCTATCATAATTCTCTTCTTAAAACCAGACAAACCACCTCACCAACTAACTTCTTACAGGCCAATTAGCTTACTCTCTATTCTGTCCAAACTATTTGAGAAACTCCTTCTACCACGCCTAGTACCGTTTATCGATGCTTCAAACACAATTCCTGATCATCAGTTCGGATTTCGTTCATCTCATTCCACGCTTCAGCAATGTCACCGACTAATTGATATAATCTCTTCAGCTCTTGAAAACAGACAATATTGTTCAGCCGTGTTTCTTGATGTATCTCAAGCGTTTGATCGGGTCTGGCATGATGGACTCCTATACAAATTGAAACTAATACTTCCAGATAGCCTGTATCTAGTAATAAAATCGTTTCTAGTGGAACGTTACTTTAGAGTAAAACAAGGTGACGAACTTTCTGGAATGTACGAAGTCAATGCTGGTGTACCACAAGGAAGCGTACTTGCACCAAGGCTGTTTTCTGTAAGCACCAGTGACATACCAAATTGTATCTATACCACTATGGCTATGTTTGCTGATGATATGGCAGTTCTTGCGGTTGATGCCGATCCTGTTATTGCAACTCAAAAGACACAAGACCATTTACACCAGATAGAGTCGTGGCTTAAACTTTGGAAAATTAAAATTAATGAAAACAAATCGCAACAAATGACGTTTACTCTTAGAAGACAAAACTGCCCAACCGTTTCCATTAATAATATTCCGCTACCTCACACTACTCAAACACGCTACTTAGGCTTACACTTGGACAGAAAACTTACATGGAACGCACATGTTACACACACACGCCACAAACTCAAAACACGCTTCTATCAACTAAAACGCTTACTCGATAGACGTTCTAAATTAAACATGTCACACAAATTAACAATCTACAAGACAGTCTTAAGACCAATCTGGACATATGGAGTTCAACTTTGGGGATCTGCTAAACCTTCACACACGAAACGTATACAAGCGATTCAGAACAAGATTCTACGAACGATAACGCAATGCCCCTTTTACATCACAAACTCAATGTTGCACAAAGACTTACAAATGCCATACGTAATTGATGTCGCGAAACAACTATACAAGACGATGCATGAAAAATTTGAACTACATGACAACCCTCTCATACAAAACATGTACACTAGGGTGATACCGGGTACTCAGCGCAGACGTTTGAAGCGCCTCTGGCCAAGAGATCTTCTTGGCCAACTGTAGGACTGTGGTGATGACTGCACGCTCCTTCAAGTAAATCAAGTTTTGGAACATTAGCTTCACATTTAGAAATTGTTATATTATTTTAATAACAGATACTAAATTTCAATTAAAAGTGTCAAAAAAAAAAAAAAAAAAAAAATTAATTTAGGGGAAGTCTGGCTTGGAAAATTGAAAAATCTGCTTTCACATTTAGTAATTATTTATACATCTATAAATACATAGAATACATCTCTATATAGAATACTATCGTTTTCACACGATCGGATTCCCAAGCATTCGCCTGGCTTAATGAATCGTCTGGCTTAACTTCCGAATCAACGTCCTCCGATGTTCCCCAGTATAAGTACGTACATCATCTCTACCAGAATGTAGCCTTTTTACAATTACAACTTGGCTTCCTCTTATAGTATAGTTCGAAATTCTTCAAGTAGGCCTACCTTAGGAAGATAATACGACCAAAGACTTGATAAGTAAGCAAACACAACAGTCGAGGGAAGATTGCTACTGCGCTCCAAAAAAATCACCACCTGTTTAAAAAGAAAGCACTCTCGAGACAAGCTGAGACCAGACATTATAATACTGTGATAAAACTTGCGTGTATGTACGTACAGTACATGAGTGAGTACCTTACAATGGCTGATCTAAGCGAAGCATAGAAATCTGACAAGAAGATCTTCTGCAAGATCTATGTCCAGAGGTAGACAGTCAAGGTTACGAAGACAAGAAGAAAAATATAAGAAAAACGAACAGTTAATAGAAACTATTAGAAAAAAAGATCCTTTAATGAGACGACATGTCTCATGGATGGTGGAAAATTTTTAAAAAGGGCTTACGTTTGTAGACTTATGGTAAAAACCATTAGATAGTAATTTATGTATCTACTCTTTAAGAAGAATCGAATGACACGATTTTTGTTTCTGAATTCCGACTTTGATTTCTTGACTTCCGGTCGAAATCCGAATTTCAAACCCAATCCAGGTCAAATAACTTGTTATGTAGATTATGAATCCGAAAACTGTTTGTTGCTATCTCTTGTAGCTTCTGACATCTCGGTGTGACGGACAGATGGACAAAGGAAAATCATACATGACAATTTTAAAAATTGCCTCCAACGAGACAAAAAATCTACGTACATCTGTATAAAAAGGATGACAAAAAGTTTTAAATACTAAATAACAGGCCTAAGGTGACCGTAGATAAATCGTTTAACGAAGTCAATAAGGATATACGAGGTGTGGCTATTAAATAACGAGACTGACATTGTAAAAACTTTTATTTTTATTTTATACATAATCACTTATTGCCACCTTCAATATACACTCCTTCTCTATCCCTACAACGCTCCATGCGAATTTCGCATCATAGGAAACAATGCTTGAAGTCATCTTCTGTCAGCTCCTTCAGGACACGTGCCGCTTTCTTTTTTACAGCTTCCACAGACTCAAATCTTGTTCCTTTTAATGCAGATTTCACCTTAGGGAACAGGTAGAAGTCACATGTTGCAAGATCTGGTGAATAAGGTGGATGTTATAACACTGAGATGTTGTACTTGGCTAGGAACCTCTTGACAGATAACGCGGAATAATGTGGCGCTTTGTCTTAGTGGAGAACCCATGATTTGTCCTTCCACATTTCGGGGCGTTTTATCGTTACTCTTTGACGTAGATTAGAAAGTACCTCATGCTAGTAATATTGATTAATTGTTTGACCTAAAAAATACCATGGATATAAAAAAAGTCATCATTGCTTTAAATTTTGACTTGCTCATTCGGGCTTTTTGGCTCACGGTGAAGTTCGGCTCTTTCAGTGCATGGATTGGCGCTTCTTTTCCGGATCATAAGTAAAAAACCACGTTTCATCACATGTTATTATCTTCTACCTGTTCCCTAAGGTGAAATCTGCATTAAAAGGGACACGATTTGATTCTGTGGAAGCTGTAAAAGAGGAAGCGGCACGTGTCTTGAAGGAGCTGACAGAAGATGACTTCCAGCTCTGTTTCCAACAATGAAAAATTCGCATGGAGCGTTGTAGGGATAGAGAAGGAAAGTATATTGAAGTTGACAAGTGATTATGTATAAAATAAAAATAAAATTTTTTACAACGTCAGTATCGTTATTTTTAATAGCCACACCTCGTATAGCGAAAAGTAATTACGGACTTCTAGGGATTTTACAGAAAAGAAAAGCAGAACAACAGTTGGAGGGAAGAAAGGAAAAAATCCCATAGTGACAGAATGCGGAGAACTTAGGGTGCAATAAGAGCTTAGAGAAATGTCCAAAGTTATTTTACGAGGACTAAAATGGCCCTATACGAAAAAAATACACCTTGATTATAACTAAATAACAACGAAAACATAAAAACCGCTCAGGAAACTATATTAAACCTTTGAAAACGACCATGTATCAGTAAAGAATTAAGCAATCACATTAAAGAATGACATACATTAGATTTATTACATAACTTGCTACAATTTTTTGCGATATTAAAGACAATAAAAATAATACGAGTAATAATAATAATTTTACCAATGAATAGATCTGTCATTTTATCATGACATTTCATGTCGACTAAACGATCTATCAAGCCAGTCATGTAGTTGGTAACAAACATGAACCTGCTTGTGTAGAGTGAATGGGTAACAAACAGCGATCGGTAATATAAAAGACCTTAATACATACCGAACATGACTGTTATTTAAATTTAATATAGGTCATTTAAATTGATTTAAATATAATGCGGTTTTATCAATAGTAATATTTAAAAAAATATTATAAATAATACTAAATAGTCATTTATCAAAATATGATATACGAATACATTGTTGCCATTATTACACAGCGAATATTTAAGATACCTAGTTCAATATTACTTTCTCTAATAATTTCGATTATGTTTTGCTCCTGACCCTTGTAGACCTAATTCCTGTAAATATATTACCATAATATGACATTACATTAAAACACACAATCAATTTATTCAAATTAATTCAAATATTGTTGTTGCTAAACCAAAATATCTCACTGAATGAAAAGTAGAAAATACAATTATTTTAGATTAAACCGGTAGAGACAAGGTAAAACAGCTTAAGGTTTTAGTAACCAGAAATCTGTCGGTAATGATCTTTAGGGTTCACGGCTCCGTCCAAAAATACAAAGAGCACATAACGCCAAAAATCATCATTATACAGAGTGGCGCATACGTCACTACCCCAAACGAAAATAAAAATTGTGAAAGTGAACCAAATGTAAAACGTTACATACAAGTAAAAATTATTACTATTTATTGTATCAACTGTACTTAAACCTACATATCATTTTAGTTATTTCTTTTGTCCATAACAGGTAGGTGGAGTGAAACTTATAGAACTCCACTGATTAATTTTCCCAAATTGAGCAATGAGGGGCTATAGAAACACGAATTCAGAAAAATTATACGTTAACAAACTAAATAAAATTTGGTTTCTTTCTCACAATAGTAATTATTCCAATAATTAGTAAACTATTCTTTAGCTGAAGTAATAAATTTTAAAATTATGTCATATGCCATAAAAACGACACAATATTTAACCTACGTTATACTGGAGTATGCTTAAAAAGTGGCTAACTTATGTATTAAAACATATGTTAGGCTTTAGCTGGAATAAGAAAGGTATGGACTTGAGACATTTACTAATACATAGAGACGCGACCAAAAGAATTATCGCCCATTGTTCTCGTTGTAAAGCAAGAAATTACCATGTTTTCGTTGTACGTTGTAGCCTATAATATGTTTCCGCCACACTCGTGAATTACGTCTTCCGGTTATTTGGCAGAAAGGCAGCCATATAGACGTGATAAACTCTGCTGTAAACTCATTATAAATCTGTACCTAGTTTAAATAATTACTAATTAACACTTTTCCATTCGATACAATAGACTCCTCGTATACAACTTTGTATAATTACAGAAAAAAAAAGCTTTCGTGAACCGTTTTTTGAATGTTTATTAGTTATTATAATTACAAGACACGAGTTTTAGTTTGATAGATTAATGCGTGCCGTATTAACGGTTTACCAACAATAATGACGTGTAAGCGTAGATCTACTACAAAATATTTAAAAATATAATGAAGACATAACAATATATCAAAAATATTCGTGTAATTAGCTTAATAAGGACACATAAATTTGTCTAAATAATTAAGTTAACTAGTAATTAAGCACACGCTCTGCGTGCGACAACTACCAGAAACACTGGAGAGATTACAGGAATTTTAAATGTACTGCTAAAATATTTCATAATTTTCCGGTTTGGTACAATTTCGGAATGTTATGAAAAATTTATTTCCTAGAGTTTACAATTTATAAATTGTATAAATGTGTATAATATAAAAACATTGATTGACGGATTAGGAAAAATTTCTTAAAACACTATGTTTGGAGTGTAGCATAGTGTAGAAAAAGGGATAGGCTAGTGGGGCATATCTTAAGACACCCAGGTATTGGTCTATCAATAATGGAGGGAGTGAATTGTAGGGGGAGGCAAATGTTAGAATATTTAAAGCAAATTACAAATTATGTAGGATATTAAAGGTATGCAGATATGAAAAGACTTGCGGAAGAACAGTTGTAGAAAGTTTGAAGAACTGGATCAAACCAGTCGACAGACTGATGCCAAAAAAAATTGTATAAGAAATGCGTATCAGGTTCCTCATACTCCATGCGACTTACTGACGATCAACATATTGTGCAGGTTAAAAAATGTATGTACTATTTAGTAAAAAGTAATACAGCAGATCTGGAACCAGCAATGAAAATAAGAGCTCGTATTAAAATGGCGAGACTGGTATTTCTTAACAAGAACACCTGCTAGTTAATCGACCTCCTAACTGTAACATTTTACAGTGTTATTCTAGAAACGGTTGAGCGAATAGATTGTTATTGTAAGAAATTCAGTACTGTACGGGATGGAGAGTATTGAACAAGGATTTGTTTAGCAATTACTGCTAATGCAGAAAGTGAGAAGGATGGCAGATAAAGATGAGTGATCTAAAAATCCCAGACCAGACCGAAAATCGAACCCGGGACCCCAGCGAAGAAGCAAATTGAATCGGTCATTTCAGAAAGCCCATAAGTCAAAAAACTAACTTTTAAAAAATAAAAAACTGGTAATTTACTACTTTTCAATAAAAAAACAATATTAAAAAATATAATTTGTTCAGAGGGCTGTTCACTTTAATATAAAATGTATACTTTTTTGTCTTTTTTAAAGATAAACCACATGTTAAAAGAAAAGTTGAAAATTCAGACTTAAGGTGTTTCTGAAATAAATTGGAGTAAAATGCTAACTTACATTGTTTTCTGTAAAATACGTTGTAGACTACAAAAAAAATTGTGTTGTACAATAGTATTCATTTATTAATTTCACTAGTTTGCATTAGTGATTTAAAATAGCTTTTGGCAGTAATAAAAATTGAAATAAAAATTTCTTAACTTTAAGAACGAAAATTGTTGGTTTTCAGGACTATTCATGTTCTCCGTTGTCGTCACAAACAGTAGTTATCTTCCTTAAAACGATTTCTGCTTAGAAACTTTTTTTAGCCTCTTACACTAGAAAGTAGAGATTAAGCCTCCTCAAAAGATCATCCACTTTCATTTTTTTAATTAGAAGGAAGCACTTAGTAATACCCACAAGGAAAAGCATATTCTTAGTGTTATGTACTTTAGGAAAGCCAGACTTTTGGGATTTTTGTAGGGATGGTGTGTTTACATTCAGTTAGTCCTGAAATACACTAAAGAAACAATGTAAGAAATTGACTTATGGGCTTTCTGAAATGACTGATTCAATTGCGCTAACCACTGGATTCCGATGAATGAGATGTTTTGAACAGAAATTCTTGGAAAAGAGGCAGAGGGTCTTCGTTATGCCTGTTATTTATAATTTCTACTATGTTTTAGATTTTTCTGGTAAAGCGCAGATGGGTCACACACATTGTGCTTTAATACGTAATAAATCTACAGAGACTAAACATGAGTACATTAACTCTTTTTAGGGTGATTCATGAAAGAGACCGATTTACCAGAGCTGTAGTCAATCTTCATGGATGAAGTCGAGACTCTAAGAAGAAATTATAAGAAATAAGAGTACTAAATTTAACGGTTACATTATTATTGCAATTTGGTTCGTTTTCATACAGCTTAAATTGAGATACTTAGGGGTGTCACTAAATTTCCCTTGGTAAGTACGAAACGACACTTTATACGACTTTAAAAATCCTTATGTTATTTATACGGTTTAAGAACACTACAAACGATTACACACAAAAACTGACAACTTAAAAATGACAAAAACGATCAATAACGTTCCACAAAAGAGATTCCAATACATAATAAAATTAATAAGATTTCAAATGACCATAACAGGCAGGTGAGTGTTAAATTATTTGCACTCGATCAGCTAATTCTAGGTGTACAAAAATTGTTCCGTTTCTTATCACATGATTAGCTAGTTATGCTAATTTTGATAAGTTATGCTAGTTACTAGTTATAAGTATAATAGTTATAGTTCCAGTATAATAGTTATAGTTATAGTTATAGTATACTTGTAGTTATAAGTTATAAGTATGCTAGTTATAGTTATAAGTTATGCTCGTTATGCTAATTTGATTAAAGTTTTTAAGAACAGAAGAGGCAGGAGTGTAAAAGAGTTTCGTTACTATACAGCCAGACCCTGTAGTAAATTAAGTGAAGGTGTCATTTGCAAGGTGGAAAGTAGATGCATTTCAGAGGACCTGGCATGCTGATAAGCATACTTTTCAACTCAGTGAAGAAGGCAATGAGGTAAACCACCTCACTCCTCGGTTTACTTAGTAAAGCCTCTAGAGGTTTGAACCGGCCTTTCAGCTGATGACCTAAACGATCAAGAAGAATTCAAAAACATTTTTTTTTAAATAGATAAATTTTCAACTTACATACTTTTTCTGCAGAAAATTGAACTGATTGAACATAACGTACCTGCAACATAATAACATATCCTGTTAGAATACAGATAAATTTTATTTTACTTTACCAAAAGTATTAAAGTGACGGCCAGGCCTAACTGATGTTACAATCGTGAGCAGGCTTTGAATTATAGATAAAATACAACCCGTGAATATGAAGCTGTGAGCCCAAGCATCCATTCAACTGCACTTACAACAGTCGGAAATATAGTGTTCAAAAATTTCCCGTTTGTTCAGTCTGTCAGATGTGGATTATTAAAAAATTATCGTTTACCTACATAATATGGAAAACATAGATTATTAAAGTTTATATTTTCAACATCAGCGATAACAGAAAAGCATATTTTACGTTTATCCAGGTTTCTCAACATTCCTGCCGTAAGAGATTCTAGAGTCCTCAAAGGATTTATTTGAAAGAAAAAAATGACGCAACAAAGCTCTGTACAGCGATTCATGATATGACGTATCTTGGGTTTTGCCCTGACCGGCATTTTAAAATCAATTTTTAACATACAGAACGAAAACTAAATCAGTAAACAATATTATTATAAAATTTCAAAAAACTTCGGCACAAAAAAAAGAATTATAATTGAAATGAAATCAATTTTTTAGGTTACTTTTTGTTGCAGCTCTTTGGTCAGCGTCAATTACTGTGTTTCCGTATTTTTTAAGTTGAGGAAGAGGTTGATTTTCATTTACCGTCATTCACTCATGATTAAAATTAGTTTAATTTTGAATCTTATAAGGTTTTACACATGATTAAACATAATAAATATTTTTCATTTTTTACACAGGCTAGAGAAAGTCGTCTAAGTGTTTTACACCATATTTTTAATACAAATAATTCTCTTAGCAAAGACAATTTACGATTTTATTAATTAATTTATGTCCTGATACACAACATATTAACCAGGAATCAATAAATAGCATTTATTTATTACATTATGTACACAAATAAGAGACAATGTGTACAAGGTAGTTCCGCATTATCTTATTTGACAGAAAATAAATTAATTTAAACAGATAAGTGTACGGTATATACTGATAGAAAACATCTATCTTCTAAACAGATCTTAGTATCTTATTCACTATCTTAAATTATGTAAAGATAGTATAATACAATTTAAAATACTGAAACGCGCGCGTTCACAAACACAGACACTACTTTTAAAAAGAGAGATAGATAAACAAGGTAAATTGTGTAAAATTAAAAGTAATAAATGTAAAATAGTTTAAAACTAATTGTCCTGCAAATGTACAGTCTCATTTATTTATTTTTTACTTTTATTTTATTTTACATAAATACAGAGATTCATTCTATTTGAAAATACTAAAAGCCATAATTACTAACACATATACAAAACGAATAGATATATTTCTGGGTTTATTTATTTATTAACTTATTTATATGTTTTACACGATATAAAATGGAGTGATATATAATAACAATTAACTTGTAAATAATGAAGACGATCTGGAAGAGTAACAACTGAAACAACGAAGACAACTTTGCTAACAGATCTAAGTTTACTTCTGTGTTTACTTATTCAGCAACAAGGCACATTAACTTAAGTTTACATTACACATAAACATATCATTATAATGTTTTAATGTTAAACCGTTTATATCGGCGATCGATTCATTACATAGAACATAGTTAGTTATCTATAGTTTATTTATCTATTTAATAGTTACTTTATTTATTATAAGTATTACATAGTATATATATTGATAAATACACAATTGTTTCTAGATAAAATAAATGCAATAAAATAAACTGGGGAGATACACCAATAGCAGATGAAGTAGCACCAATAGAGATGGGTGTGTTGAATCATACCTCCGCATGTATCTTACTACTTTATATGTATTAATATACATTAGAATATTCAGGAGAAGGTTATACGAGTATGGGAAATAGAAAATGCAAAGAAAGGATTGTCATGAGGAGAGTCTGACATTTAGAGAGTAAAAATCTTAAATCTGATTCATTTTATTAATCAGGGACAGAGAGGAGAATATTTTTCTAAATTTTCATATTTTTATTACCACCATAACCTGTTAATAAAGGGAGGGATTTTGATAATTTTAGAAATCTGGGACACAGAGGAGAATATTTTTCTAAATGTTCATATTTTTATCTCCACCATAACCTGTTTATAAAGGGCGAGGTGAAAATATAGTGTTTCACGAAAATAATCATATCTCAGTTGATCCCACCTCAACATGGTTGAAAACCCGAAAAGAGCGAGCAATACAAGTTCTAGAAACGATTGCACTGACCATAAGAACACACTTTCTCTTCTTTCACTATTTGTTTTTCCTTTTAAACTCCGTGAAAATTTTTCAGCTAAGAATTTAGGGTGGAATAATTATTCCACTGCCTTATTTTTCACATTTTTGTGCTCTACAAGATAGGGTAAGCGGCATGTGTGCTGAAATTCGTGGAGGGAGCGCTGTGCTGTTGTGATAAAAATTAGTTTTTTTAAATATTGCACCTTGATGTGCATTTTACAACAAAAAACTTCATAATCTAAGTAGTACAAAATTAAAAAACCTACAACTTTCATTCCTACAATATTTTTCTACAGCGCTTAGTTTACCTTCAGTTTTTTTTTGTGTTGCCGTATTCTTAAAGTCCTACGGAAGTTGATTTTCATTTACGTCACTCACTTACGATTATAAAATTAGGTTATGTTTTCCATTTCACGTTGTTTACGCATGATAAAAGATAGGTTGCATTTTTCATTACTTACATTGGCAAGAGAACTTCGTGTAAGGGTTTAATACCAGATTTTTAATATTTACAAAGTATTTCCAGATGGCATAGTAAAAAAGTAAAAATACCATTTTATACATGTATTAAAAGAACAATCAGAAATAGAAGGACTGCAGGTATGGTTTGAAAAAAAAATAAATACATAACGAACATCAATATTGGAAAAGTCGATGGCTTTAAGCACTTCCGGGAGATAATACAACCAAAGACCAAAGGAAGCAAAAAAATAAACGTTCAAAATGGCCGGTGCTTTCCGAAGAACTCAATACTGAAATATGAAAAAAGCACTCTCAAAATAAGCGAAGATCAAAAAATATAATACTGTGATAAAAGTTGCATATTTGTACGCGAATAAGTGACCGGGAATACTGTTCTTTGAGAAGCAGAGATTTTTGACAAAAAGCCACTGCAAGATAAAAGAGTCCGAAGTTAGTAGACGAACAGTACGGGTTAGGAGGACGAGAAAAACGTACGTAAAACTTAAGAAAAACGAACTATTAAATAAGAAAACTAACATTTTACGGTTAACTGTATACTGAAATGGATGACAAACGGTTGAAAAACAAATTTTTAAGACATTGGTCGTTTGTTTTCTTCATAAAGTTCCCTGCATTTTATTTTATTTTTAAAAGCGAAAGGATTTTTAAAAAACCGTACAGAAATAAAGATATATTAAGGTTATTAATGGTATTGCTTATTAAACAAACTAGAAAATTAACGAAATATTTATATATCAATAGACACCGACACCTAATTAATATTAAAAACAAATATCATAAATAATTAGAGAAAAACAAACTATTAATTAACGCAATATTTAAAGAGGAATACACGTTGAAAGGTAATGCATACAAATTGAAGATAAATGAAGACAGAATACCAATGAAAGAAGGAAAGAGATAACATAGACAATGTGACAAGTACTTAGTTATTCAGGACTGCAGTTCATACCTGATATTTCTTTTACAACAAAAATATTCATAAGCAAGTATTATACAAAATTAGCAGTATAATAGGGATCCATCCCATCTTCCTCTCTGAAGTTCATTGTGTATTAAAAAGGGGCCTAATCACTGCTTACTAGATATTACACACATAATAATGCATGCGGTACTATTATAGCAGCCTAATAATAGAAAGGTACCTAAATGGTACTTGTAAAGGACAAACAAACTCCCGTTTAATGGACTACTAAAGAATTATTATGAGTACCATTATTCATAATTTTTATGACAATTCTCAAGTATGAGGAAGACGTATGCCTACTTATAAAGATAATTAGCATAATACAATAATTATGTAACATAGTATCATTATTGCACCTCATCATGTTATGTTATGAAACGTAAATGTCATTAGTTCGGCGATAACGCATTTTTTATACATTGTCCAACTGGTTCCGCTGTAGGACAGGATATTATAACGGTTTTTCACGTGCTTAGTCATTATTGATTTTCATGACGTTTGGAATAATATGTACAATAGTTGTAGGTCATGAGAACTGTGTGAACCTATACCTAGGAATTGAACCCAGGGTCTTTAGATAATCAGGAGTTTTAGTTTTAAAGAATTAAAAAACATTTTTCTAGAACTTCTCTTCACGGGTTAGGCATTTCTACTTGTTAGGCACCCATCTTTTCTTCGGCCTGCCAATATCTCTACTTTCCATTGGTTTGTATCTTCTCGCTACACTAGGCAAGCGACTAGCCAAGTGGTGGGGATTTCTGGCATTCAAAGATTTAAATTTTCTGGCATTTAAATAATCGACTTATTGGGCACAATACGATTTTATTTTTACGTTGAGTGGAAAAATTCCCAATGCTTGTCTTATATCTTCATTCCTGATCCTGTCTGGTCTTGTACAACCCTTGGCAGACCTTAAGAATTTCATTTCTGCATATTAGGAGAAGGGAGAAAAAACATTAATCTAGATGTCACAATAAATGTAGACGTAATTCACTAATCCAAAATGAGATTAAATTAGTAGTTGCGACAGTAGGCCTACATAAAATTCTTACTCGAAAAACAGAACGAACTTAATTCTCAGTCATTTTGATAGTTTCTATCAATTGGCAGTAAATTTTTGATTAGAAATGTTTATTTTTCTGGGGTGCAAGCATCCAGAGGTATGAACTATAAAGGTGCAAGCATTCAGAGGTATGAACTATAGGGGTGCAAGCATCCAGACATATGAACTATAGGAGTACAAGCATCCAGAGGTATGAAATATAGAGGTGCAAGCATCCAGAGGTATGAACTATAGGGGTGCAAGCATCCTGAGGTAAGACTGAATAAGAAAAACCCACTTGCAAGTCATTTGAATTTTTCGTAACCCTGCGTCAACCTATGATCTAATTGACAATGCTTTAGGCTGTTCCGGTCACCTCAAAACTCCGTGGAACTCCTAAAAATGCACGGCGACATTTATGGATAAAGAAATATTGTCCTTACGCCCACGATTATCTACAAAACACCATGAATCATTTATCCAGCAGGACGTACAATTTTCTCTGTACGCAAACAAGGGTAAAATTCGTAATTTGGACAAGAAAAATAATAAACGTAGGAATAATAAAAATATGGACAACAATGTTAAGGTAGCGAGCCAATTAAATAAAGCTTGTCAGTTAACCAGACGTTCAACCCTATTGAATCTACAAGAACTTTTGTGAAGTAGGCCTACCAATAGAAGATATAACAGTACCACCAATAACTAATCCACTGTCTGTCTGTAACTTGATGGCCTCTAGCAGAGAGGAGCAATATGCGGATTGAATACCATTTCAGAAAACATACATCTAATTTTTTTTAAGTATCTGAAACTTGTCGGAAATGATGTATTTTTGTAAAACAACGTATTTCGCATATTTTTTGATCTAAAAAAAAATAATTCGAAAAACACGCGCTTAGTGGGATAATGTATAAGTTAGTAGTTGTTTTTAAAAAGAAAAAAAGCTTATTTTTCAAATATATCGTCATTGTTCGACAACTATTTCACGGATTAACTACCATTTAGCAGGTATGTTCTGTAATAATTATAAAAACGATGATGCGATAAAATTTAATAGAAAATCGTTACTTTTAAAGTTACCAGGTATTTTCATAAATAAATTTTGTAAAATCGCGAAACGACATAAAAAAGTCAGCATACGAGAAACTTTTCGATCTTTAGATATAACTGTAGCCTATATCATACACTTATGGGAAACGAAATAAAGATAAAATTTTCAATTAATTTTTAGTAAAAGAATTATTTAAATTGGACGAATCGTATAGGTGTGGGTTAAATTTTTCTACGACTTGCTATTTTGAAATGCGTTATATAATTCATTTTCTATCAGTAAACTACATAAAAAAATCATTTTATTTATTAACAGGATTCATTGACAATCTGTTCTTTACAGAATAATATGATAACGTGATTCCCAACAGAAACACGTAACCATAAAGAAACTGTTAAAAATCTGTACAGGTTATTACAAAATACTATATATAAAAAATAAATATGTTTGATGCCACCGTTTTATCCGTCTTATTGTACCACCCCGTTATGCGGTAAACTTAATAGATCGATTAATTAATCCTTATAATAAATAAAATACATAAAGCCTAAAAAATACATAGAGCAGAACATAGTCGAAAAAATGAGGTAATAAACAACATGCAGAATATTTTTTTACATTAAAAAACCAATAAATTGTAGGCTACTCTAAAAACTACTTTAATTAAATGTAGCAGAGACTGTTAAAATAAATTTAAACAAAAATTAAACAACTATAAAAATTTCCCAACAATAAAGTACAGTTTTTCTTATTTACATTTTTTAATGTAAGTAACAATATATTATATAGAACAAGTCGATTATTGTACCGAGATAAGATTTTTTAATTGTAGTTACATTTAAAATTATAACGAAAGGAAGTTAGAAGAAACAAAACAAAAGAAAACTACCAGAGATAAAGTAAAGTGCAATTAAATACAACCTGTGCTTTACTGTTAGTTTATTCAAAACACACGAAGAACAATTAACAATTAATACATTGTTGATTAATAAGGTAACAATGAGAAAATATATGTTTAAATACAAGTAAAAAGGGAGGGAGAAGAGGATTTGAAATTAAAGAAAGAATTACTGTGGGAGAGAGAACCAATTGGTTATGTATACAAAACATAAAGAGAGCAATGAGAAAAAAATGTATAAAGTGAGAGGATGAGAGAATGGAAGAGGTTAGATAGAAAGAGGGGGAGATGAATGGTTAAATGAAGAGTGCCAGTGTAATTTAGATGTTTAAAATAGATTTATAACAGTTGATTACAGATGGGGAGAAGGGAGGCCACTAGGAGGATTAGGGATAATTATGCTAGTGATTAACAAGTCAATTAGACCTGGGAGAACGGTGAGTACTCGGTTCTGGCCCTGGGAATCCACCTGACAGCGTGTAATAATCTACCCACAATCCAATGTGTATACCCTTAACATTGCCCATTCTTGTTCGTCACATATGATTATTATGGACTGAGCCCCTTAATAGTAAACTGAGTTATATTTCTCCTCACTTGGAGTTGGTTTGTTGAGAAACGCATAACAAAATTAAATATTCACTCCGAATAAAATCACAAAAAACAAACCACAATAAAAATCAGTGACTTTTTTTAGGTTTTTTGAAGAAACTAAATGTAAATCGATTAAGGTCTATCTTTTCGTATCCACCGGGCTGATTCCAAATAACCTATTTTACTTTCTCTGGTCCTGTATGAATATAATAGCATGAAAATATTATTTCATGTTGATTTTTTAAAATAAATATTTCACCGGAAATAAAATTTTCAGATCCCGAACCCAAAAATATGTTTTTACCGATTGCGCTCTGTGTCCGCGCGTATATGTGTGTGTGTGTGTGTGTGCGTGAACTGAAATATCTCAAGAACGGAGTAACTTATGAAGTTGATAGTTGGAACTTAACTTGGTATCATCAAAAAAAACCGACACGAACATTTTCATCAAAATTGGTCAACCGGTAGTAATTTATTCGTGCGACGTTCCACGTTTTTGCGATTTTATAAAAACGGCTCCTACGATTTTTGTTTAAAAATCACTTCATTTACTACATTTTTTATGCTCTACAATGTAGGGTAAACGCCATACCTACTAATATTCGTGGTGGTGTTGGTGGAGGGGGGGGTATGTGATCTAGTGGAAATTAATTTTTTTAAGTTTGGGGCCGTGATATGCATTTTAGAGCAATTGTATGTAATCAACAAATCTGTAAATTTTGGGTTTTCTCGATTTATAGGCGTAGAAACGAAAATGTCTACTGCCCATGTTTCAAGTCTTTAACCTACAAAAAACGACCAGAAAATTTCAAATCAACGTTTTAATTCGGAGGTATCCTTCGGCGACCTTATTTTCAAAATTTACGTTATAAATTTAATTCGGTAAAAGTAATTCATTTTCGCTTTCACGCATTTCCTTAGTCTAATTTGTTTTTTCAGTGTGTGGAACCTTTATTAACTTATTATTTGTATACATTTTATTTCTGTCCATTGTTCATAGCTTTTGATTTTCTATAGTTTAATTGCTTTCTAATATGTGTCTACCCTTTTCTTGAGATACTAGCAAAACAATTAAAAATTTTTAATGTACAAAGCTAAAAACTATCGATACATTCTTGTATAGAAATGTTAAGCCAGAAAAAAATTTTAAAAACAGAAGTTTTTTATTTTTGACATAGTTATAAAACGGATCTCCTGCAAAATATATCGATGCAAGATAACGTCCTGTTTCCCATAATCCATCACCAATATAGGCATAACTTAAAGGAAGTTAGTTTAGCAGACTGCTTCCGATGTTCAAAATTCATGACAAAGTATTTTTACCATAGATGACACAATGAGCGGAAATGAAAATCCCAAACCTATCCATATGTTCGGGCAGACAGTCATGTCCTGTAATTACTACTGAGGCAGTAAATGTTTGTTTCATGAGACGTTTGGATAATACATTGTTACTAACTAAAACAGGTCATTTTATTCACCGAAGTTTACGTTTTTATTTATTTCCTAAATTTTAAAATATTTGGAATCAAAATTAATTTCCAGGGCCCATCCTTTCGCTTTTTTTAGTACAATCACAGATTAATTAAAAGTACGATTTCCAGTACGCATGCTTTCGAAATAAATTTTCAGTCTTGAATATTTCATGCAAATGAAACATATCCTGAATATAATTTTGGATCTCAATTGTTATTGACGATTGTTTCCAATTGAAAATTATTTACCATTAAAATAAACATTATTACGGAAATTCAAAATAATTTTACGTATAATGAATTCTTACACGTAACATGTATTTTCAAATATAGACTTTAAGTGCCTGTAAAATACAATAGGCGATTGAGGGTACAGTTACTTTAACATAAACCAGACTTCCCATTTAGTGAAGAAAATCCCGTTTTAGTGAGAAATCCCGCTGTCCACACAACTTCTTGTAGGACACCCGAATAAAAGGGTTTGAAGGATAATCGTTTTAACGAACAAAAAAAAAATAGAAAAATATAGTTACACTGGAGTTAAGTCAAATAAGGCACGAAATATATTTGGCAATAGTGTTAGGATTCAAAACTAGAACCTTTTGCCTTGTATAAGGTTTTACTTACCTTTTGCCTGCCAATAACAGGCAGGTGGAGTATTAAATTATTTGCATTCGATCTGCTCGTTCCAGAGCTACAAAAATAGTTCTGTTTCTTATCACATGGTCAGCCAATTATATGACTAGCATTTAAGGACAGAATAGGTAGAGGGGTAAATGACACTAGTCAGAATTATCTCCTCTGAGAGAAATGAATTTCATTATATATCCATTACCTATGGTGAATGAAGTGAAGGAGTAATTTTCAGGGTAGAAAGTAAATGTTTTTCAAAGTGCCTGGTATGCTGATAAGCATACTTTTCCAATCACAGAGAAAAGCAATGGTAAACTACCTCACTCCTCGTTTTACTTAATAAATAAAATCTCTAGAGGTTCAAACCAGATTTTTGGGTAATGACCTAAACAACGATAATATTAGGATTTGAACCTAGAACCTTTTGCTTTGCATAGATGTGTTTATATGAAATATAAATTTAAAAAATTATATTTTATACCCCTTATATCTATGGACTTTAGTTGTTACGTCATTAATTTTAAGATTATTTTTACAAAATACTTAAAATGAGCTAATTTATTAACTAAAGTAAATGAGAAGTGACGTTTAGACACAATCGTAGAGCCTACTTATTCAAGAAGTGCCCCGCTTTATCGTGGAAAATACCTTCATACTACGATTAACTGACTGGCTGGCTGCCTCCGTTTCACAATATTTCATTATTTTGAGTACTTACGTGTATTTCGTCAAAAAATAAACAACACTTCGCTCAAATTAAATTAAATGTCTACATTGATGCTCGTTTATACATTGCCGTAGAAGTTTGAAGATTGTCAACGTCTATTCATATTACACAGACTTACGTAATTAATATCTAACTTATAAATTATTGTAGAAATAATTTTCGTTGAATAAAAATTTTGAGCTCTGTTCGTACAACAACGATATTAAAAGAATGTAGTAGGTACTATAAGGATTTATTGACAAAAATGTAGCAATCCGAAAATTTCGGGTAAGCCCCCAAAGGTGGGGGTAAGCATTTTTTATATACTAAACGGTGCATCGTAGCAGAAAGTGTACAGAATTTGTTTTTTGACCCTACCAAAGTCCTTCAAGTCCATATAGCAAAAGTTGCCCTTAACGAAATGATTCGCTAGGAAAACTAAAATAAAAAACAAATTTTGATGATTTGCATTCCCGATATTTTATGTAATTAATTTCTTCCGTCTTAAAAAAATTGACCTCAAAAGACCTTCGAACTTCAAATATCACCCTAAAACTTTCAAACCTTTAAACTCCTAATTTTGAAACTTTAGACCTTCGAAATTCAAACATCAACCTAAAACTTTCAAACCTTAAAGCTTTAAATTTTGAAATTTCAGACCTTCGAACTTCAAGCATCAACCTAAAACTTCAAATCTTAAAATTTTAAACTTTAAAACCTTCAAACTTCAAATTATTGTTATCCACTCAACCCCTTCGACGGCCGAACTTCACTTAAAGGCAAAGTGGAGTCAGAAACACTTATGAATTCTGATCCACCTACCCCACTGATGCGAGACACGAAACCGACGCGAGCCGCTGGAGTGGCGAGTACGCCTAATCCCTATAATATTATTGTAAAAATAGTTTTGTTGAATACAAATTTTGAGCATTGTTCGTACAAGAACGATATAAAAAGAACGTAATACTGTAGAGATTTATTAACAATAATTAAAAAAGTTGATAAAATTATTACAAATCATATATTTTAAAAACTTAAATTTGAATAAAATGTTCGCCTAGTTTTCAAGGGAAATAAAATTAAAAATATTAACGGCTTTGCAAACGGATAAGTAAGTAACTGCATAATAAATAACCGTAAAGTATTAAAAGAAATAGTTATGAAGGGATTGGCTATAAAGACGAAAAGAAATAACAGAATACAAGATTTTTATTTCGGCGAGTAGCAAACGGAGAGACCGGGACGAACATAAACTCTGTTAGATTCTTCGCTATCTCACCGGTTAGTAGATTCCTGTTAATAGTCCAATTTAGATTTGTGAATATTGGCTGGCATCGAATAGTAGTAATAATCAACTTATCAAGGTGGTCAGAGACGGTTCGGTCGTGCCCAACTTAAAGTTATTGGAGTTATTGTCACGACACGACCTTTGTTCCGGCCAGCAACAACACTAACAACAAAACAACGGCAACATCAGTTACTATAGAATTTCTCTCCGAAGAAGTAACTCCTTTCTGTCAACAATTACCCACTGTTGTTTGAAGAATTTTAAAAATATCATTCCTTAGACTTTAGATAACGAATTCAAAATAATAAATATTATATAAGAAAAAAACAACAATTTACAATGCTAATTTCTTATCGAGATTAATAAAAAATGAATACACAACATAAGCCATGTTCAAAACTACTCTACTAAGACTATACTCTAAAAATGTTTATAAGAAATAAATTTCGAATAATTTTATCAAAATCCTTCAGAATTCCAAAAGAAAACTAAAGGTCAAATTTATGTATAGGTAATACATAGTGAAAACCTCGATAACTGACTCGGTTACACATCGCTAATTCTCTAATTCCCTTAACACATGGAGCTGAAATTCCAATTACTTTTAATCTGACCGAAATAAACATTTTGAGCATTTCATCGCGTTGGTTGTGAATTTTTGTGGGGTGCACAAGTAGCATCCAGGCATTTTTTTTGTTTTATGTCTGACTGTTCTGCAGTTTCTGCCAATACAGACGGTAGAGAACGATGATATATGAAAATCAGTAATATAAAAATGCCAGACCTGACCGGGAATCGAACCCGGGACTCCGGCGTAGAAGCCAGTTGCGCTAACCACTAGACATAGTGTGGTTGTCTAAGAAAATACACATAAATTAGACCGACGCTAAAACATGATTTTTAGGTTCAGGGGGCCTGAGAACGTGTATTTCCATAGAAAATTCAATTTTGAAAAATCGTCATGAAAACACTATATTTCCTATACATTCATATTTGGTTTATCATAAATTTTGATAAATGCCCATAACAGGCAGGTGAAATGTTAAACTATTTTCTGTCTATCTACTAGTCCCAGTGCTACAAAAAAATAGTTCTGTTTCTTATCACATGGTCAGCTAAATATATAACTGAAGCATTTAAGAATAGAAGAGGTACAAGTGTAAAAGACACAAATCACAGC
This sequence comes from Catonia carolina, assembly GCA_035578175.1. Lineage (NCBI taxonomy): Eukaryota > Metazoa > Arthropoda > Insecta > Hemiptera > Achilidae > Catonia > Catonia carolina. Next base: position 24,289,265 of record JAQMRL010000008.1, read on the forward strand.
TATCTGAGAGTAAAGAATGACATTATACATCTAGACCCTGTGGAAAATGAAATGAAGGTGTCACATGCAAGGTGGAAGGTACATGCTTTTCTGAGGGCTTGGCATGCTGATAAGTATAATTTTCCAATCAATAATGAAGGCAATGGTAAATCACCTCACTCCTAGTTTTACTTAGTAAATCAAGAATATATTCATAGGGGGCAAGAGAAAGTAATAAAATAGAACCTGGAAAATCATTAGACCAATTTATTAAATGTATTCCTTTGAAGTTTCCAATAAGCCCACAATTGCATTTTATACAAAAATTAAACAACATGGCATATTCAAAGAATATTTTTTTTTGTCATCAGTCTCTCGACTGGTTTGATGCAGTTCTCCAACCTGTTCTATCTTGCGCAAGTCGTTTCATATCTACATACCTGTAACACCCTACATCTTTTGTAATTTGCTTTATATATTCTAATCTTTGCCTCCCTCTACAATTTACTCCCTCAATGTTACCCTCCATTATTGATAGCCCAATACCTGGATGTCTTAGGATATGCCCCACTAGCCTATCCCTTCTTTTGGTAAGATGCTTCCATATACTTCTTTTTTCATCCACTCGCCTAAGAACCTCTAAATTACTTATTTTGTCCACCCACCTAATCTTTAACATTTTCCTATAACACCACATTTCAAAAGCTTCTATCCTCTTCCGTTCTACAGCCCCTATCACCCACGTTTCACTTCCGTATAATGCTACACTCCAAACATAATGTTTTAAGAAATTTTTCCTAATCTGTAAATCAATGTTTGTAGTCAGTAAGCTGTTCTTCATTTCAAAGGCTTTTCTAGCTTGAGCAATTCTACTCTTGATATCACTCGTGCTTCTACCATCCTTTGTTATTTTACTCCCTAGATAGCAGAATTCCCCAACTTCCTATATGTTTTCGTTGCCTACTTTTAAATTTCCCATCTCTTCTAAACCACTCTTGCTGCTGCACAACACTTTCGTTTTGTTCTTATTAATTTTCATGAAGTAATCCTTCCTCAAGATCTCATCCATTCCATTTAAGGCATCCTCTAGTTCATCTTTGCCTCGGCTAATACTACTATATCATCGGCGAATCTCAACATTTTTATTGTTTCTCCTTGAATTTTTATTCCTACGTCAAATTTCTCCTTCACTTCATTTATAGCCTCTTCTATATACAAGTTAAAAATTAGTGGTGACAAAGAACAACCTTGTCGTACACCTTTTCTTGCAGCAGCCTTTTCGTACCCCTCGATTCTCAAAACAGCCGTTTGATTCTTATACAGACTGTAGATAACTTTCCTTTCTTTGTATTTAATTCCTAGTCTTTTCAAAGTTTTAAACAAAGAATATTAGAAATTGTTTTACACGAAGTAATGTAGGCCTACTCGTACAATATAATCTAACAGGAAGTTCGAATTACAGCTGAATCAAAAATTCAGAATAAGTCTAGCCAGTCATTAAGGATTATAGTCTTAATTAAAGATAATCTTAATTCTCAACGGGTAGCTGATTCTCCCTAATGAACTTGTCCAAGATATCCACAATAAAAATGGAATCCGATTTGCTTGTCGCTCAAGCATAATGTTGAAGGTCAAGATGACTTTGGATAGGTAAATCTTCATAAAGTAGAAATATTAACTATAAAACACTGTGAACTAGAGTTGTAATGTAATTATAGAACTACCATAGATGTCTTATTGAACCACAGAATTCCTCATCCAATTCTAATAAAATATTCAGCAATCACATTAAAATTTCTAAACTTTAAAATCGGTACTTTTACATTAACGGGGGGGGGCATTCTGATCACTAGTCTAAACATATCATTGTTATATATTTAATTATGTTTATCAGCGGTAATGAATCGTAACGTATTACATTATTTATTTATTTATTTATTTAACGTCGCATCGACTACGAGGTCATTAGCGACCACGTTACATAGAAATACATGTAGTATAAAATTTCCAAAGAAGACATAAACGAACACAATTGGGTCATATATAAAAACATAGTGAAAAATTAGTTAGGTTCAATTGCAATTTAGACAAGTGAGAAATAAAAAGTAAAAAATTAAATGACAATGAAAAATATCAAATGGAATTTTAGTCATATCAAATCTAAAATTTTGTGAAATTTTAAAAAATGTGTTGTGTTTTGAACCGCTACTTTGTCTACTAAATTAAGTGCTAAAATGTTGTTAATTTTGAAAAGTGTAGTTTGGCAGTCTGTGAAGATGTATGTAATTCATCGAAGATAATGGTACATTGTATGTTGTAGTTTGAAATAGTAGGTATACATCGATGTGTGTTCGTTGCGTGTGTCTATTATGAAATTACAGGATTTACCGACGACCGAGGAAGCAGTCTGTGCCTTACTGCAGGAGTATTGAATTTAGCCGAAAGTTTGACGGTGTCGGGCCGGCCACGAAATGAATTTTGTATTTCGGTGAACGAATTTAGTGGTGTTGTAACAAAAGATCCTGCCGTACAAAAGTCAACATGCGTGTAATTAGTAACTGGCTTGAAACTTAATAATTGACACGAAAATTAAACATTAAATCGAAAATTAAAGCTTAAACACAATCACAAATGTAAAAATAAACAATATCGCCGAAGTATTCGTAATTTATTCAGATTCATGGCGTTCGTATTGTACTACCACTTTATAGAATGGCGATTTTCACCACTTTAAAGTGAATTATAAAAACAATTCTTGTTGATCAGGAACCGAAACGCACAGACGGACCATCGAGTGGTTCTGGGGCAGTGCTAAAAAGGCGAAAGAAAAGACATCGCGGGACGGGTAGACACCATTTGGAGTCATACCTGATCGAGTTCCAGTGAGGGCTTACAGCTGGAGACGATCTCTTTACCGCCATTACCGATCTCAATTCTCCATAAATCAACTTATAATAAAGTATATCAGTATTTAATGAGTCACTGTGCATTTCAGTGCATTTCCGACTGAAATCAGAGTGGCCCCCCCTTTAATGTACAAGTACCTATAAACCTAAAATTTTACATTTTCAAACAATTTATACGATATTTAACCTACTGAAAAAAAACGTTAAATATGTATACCACAATAAAGTTACTTAAACGAAGTTAATCAAGCGATATACGAGAAATTTGAATATTGGGACTGTTTTAATAAACAATCCTAATTGTATTATCTATCAATTCTGCGGAATATTATTCCCTGAATCATACTGTAATTCTTGTTTCTACTTGAGTGTCAATAAATTAACTGTAAACTATTTTTTAGTTTTTAACATTCAGAATAATGTCAGAGTAACATTATTAACAGACAGATGGAGTGTCAAATTATTTACACTCAATCTGTTAGTCGCAGGGCTAAAAAAAATATTTCTGTTCTTTTCACATGTTCAGCCAATTAAATGACTGAATCATTTAAGAACAAAAGAGGTAAAGGTGTAAAAGACACTAATCAGAATTATCTCCTCTGAGAGTAATGAATTTCATTATACAGCAAGACCTAGGGGTGAATGAAGTGAAGGTGTCAATTGCAGAGTGGAAAATATGTGATTTTCAGTAGGCCCGGCATGCTGATAAGCATACTTTCCACTCAGTTAGGAAGGCAATAGTAAACCAACTCACTCCTCGTTTTACTTAGTAAAAACCTCTACAGGTTCAGACCAGCCTTTCGGCTGATTATCTTAACAACAATATTACTATAATTAATTTTTTTGACGTACAATAAAAATAAGTTTACTTATGAAGATGAACAATGGGAAAATACTAAAAGTTAATAATATATTTCGTAATGAATTAGTATTGATATTTCGCTCTTTTGGTGAAGATTTCTGCATTATTCACAACAGCAAAACCATACTATTCCCAATACCAAACAATGCCATTTTATACAATATAATGTGTTGAGCTACTTATTGCAAAAACAAAAATTACTTTTTTAATTGATTCAGTTGGATTAGCAGAATTTATTGCAGGAAAATTCATTACATGTCAGAAAAATACTACAAGTAAAGAGATATTTAAAGTACGTCCGTACTAATTCAATTAAAAGTAAAATAAAAATATATAATGCAATGGATTAAAATAAAAATTTTCTGAGCTTAAGGTAGAATCATAATTTTAAAAGATCAGTGGCAATGAACATTAGCCAATTTATATGGTTTCTTCAATAAAATTGATTTATCAGCACGTATTCACAGAATGTGTGTGGGTGTGAAAACGTGTATTTATAATAAATGAAAGCAATATATTAAATGCAGGTAACATTATATTAGTATGGCGTGATAGCCGCATGTGGTCTCCAACGTGTGTTATATCGACACTTGATTTTATTAATCGAATTGTATTAAGATCGACTCCATTGATTTACTTAGTACCATGATAACTAAATTTAAGTATTTTCTAGTAACTTTTTTATCGTTTTGTGAAAGCTTGTTTTTTTGACATCACACTACAACGTAATAAAATAACTTTATTAACGAAATTTTGAATTAAATACTTCGGTTGATTATTCTGTAAATTACTAATCCACTAAACCAACGATCTTGGGTTCAAACGCTAGTTAAAGAAAAAATATATAATAAAAAATTTCGAATCGTAGAGTTATGAACGGCAGGTTACAGATTAACAAGCAATTGATATAAATAAAAGTTTTAAAAAAATATTTAATCAAATACGTATACTTCAACACGATTAACAACAAAATTTAATAAGCCTTCCCATAACAAGCAGGTGGAGTGTTAAATTATTTTCACTCGATCTGCTAATTCTAGGGTTACAAATAAAGTTACGTTTCTATCACATGGTCAGCCAATTAAATGACTGAAGCATTTAAAAACAGAAGACGTAAAGGTACAAAAGACACTAGTCAATTTATCTCCTCTGAGAGTAATGAATTAATCATACAGCCAGACCCTGTGGTGAATGAAGTGAAGGTGTTATTTGAAGGGTGGAAGAAGATGCTTTTCAGAGGGCCTGGCATGCTACTAATAGGCTACTTTTCCAAGTGAGGAAGCGAAGTACGCTATTTTGTTCTTGAGTTATTTTACACACGCGCGCGCACAAACACACACACACACACACACACACACACAAACACCACTAAACATTTGTTTTCTTGGGTTCCGGGGGCCGAGGAAATTTGTATTTCTGGTAAAAACTCGATATCGAAAGATGGATATGAAAGCAATTTTCCCAGAACAGGCAGGTAGAGTGTTAAATTATTTGCACTCGATCTGCTAGTTGCAGCGCTACAAAAAAATAGTTCTCTCTCTTATTACGTAGTCACTCAATTATATGACTAAAGCTTTTAACAACAGAAGTGATAAGATGTGTACAAGAAACTACTGTAGTCACAATAATCTCTTCTGAGAGTATCGAATTTCACTATACAGACAGACCCTGTGGTAGATGAAGTGGGGTCATTTGCAGGGTGAAAAGTAGATGCTTATCAGATACCCTAGCATGCAGATAAGGATACTTTTGCGATCAGTGAGAAAGCCAAGGTTAGTTAGCCTAGAATCGTCATTCAGTGAGTGAATTATACCGTGTAACAGATATGTTAGTGAAAAGATCCAGCGTATACTGCTGTAGGAATCGTTTTTAAGTAGGATCTAGTTAAATTAAGGGCGGAATAATCTAGTTACTGGTGAAATTTATTTAATTTATTATAATTAGTTTATTATTTAATATAATTTATTATAATTATCAATTTATTTTTAGATTTAAGTAACATTATTAATTATAATTTATAAAGTGTAAAAAATATCTACTTGTAATTTTAAAAGATAATTTGTTAATTATTTATTTTACCCAAATCCCGAAACGGACCTTAGAAATAAGTGTCACAGTACTGATGTTGAATCCAAAAAATATCTCTTTCAATCACCCACTCATCAAAACAACACAATGTCGCTACCGATTTGCTTCGTTCAGTAATATTTATAACATTTTTTTCAAATTTTTGAACAGAATCGCGCAACAAAACATGAACAATAGAAAACAGTGATCACTGGATAGTTATTTCGATTAAACAGTTGCCGATGACAAATAAATGTAACTATTTTATTGTTTGAAATGTAAAGGGATGACACCTATTACTACAAGGTTTCATTAATGTAATACTTTATCCATCACGGATGACAGATATATGTACTGTACTACAGAAATGTAGTGTGTTAACGGTTTAAAAGAGAAAATTACCATACAAGACTGCAAAAGAGAGACACTTTAACAAAAACAAGGCATTCAGTTACGTGCCTGTCATTCACAACAATTAAAACACAATACCCAATTAATTTACGTTGACCTTAAATGGCGTACTAAAGTTGGCTGGTAAAAAAAACCGAACATGTATTCACCGCATTCATTGTTTCTTAGTTAGCTCTTCTTCTCCGACTTCTTATTCTGGGAATCAGTTTAAAATATAGTACATCTGTCTTCCAATACATACATTGAGCTCGGTAACTCAAAAGATTTCACCAAAGATATTCACCATGAAAGAAAATTTAATTTTCGTTCGATTTAAAAAAGTAATTTTTACATTTTTCTAAATAAATAAATCTTTAACGCGGAAAATAAAAAAATCTATTGTAATTATGTAGTTCTTTGAAATTCTGTTCATATTATACTTGTGACATTTCGGAGTTACAGTATATAAGCAAGTCTGTGTATACGATAATAACTTAAATAACAATGATGAGTAAATGGCATGACTCTTATGAAAATTGTAACAAAAGATCAGGGTAAAAAAACAAGATTTCTTCTTCATGTCTAACAAGACTTGTATTTTTTATAAATACAAAAATTTTAAATTCCTTGTGAATTCAATAACTGGGTGAGTGTATAGTTGCAGTAACACGGGCTGCCTCTATTTGGCGAATTCAGCCATCATTTTTGAGCATTTTTCGAGGAGTCATGTTTACGTAGCAAACTCCCGGTTATCCGAATCCGGATTAACGTAAACCCGGGTAATCAGAAACGCCAAAAAATAATCGGTATTTTATAAGTAATTTTTCTGCAACACTAGCTTTATTAAAAAAAGAAATAATAAATAATCTAAATTGTATTTCTGTACAAAAATACTGTTTAAGCAGGCTGTACTGTAATTTATAAGTACATAAAGTACGCCTACATGACGTTCAGCACTGGATACAGGATTTTTACCAATAACACGAGTAATTTCCTAGCTCCGGTAGCATACTGTTTATATTTGGCTACATCATCTTTGCTGTAAACAGTCAATTAGTACTGTATTGTGGTTGAATGAGTTCTGTAGTGGTTTGGAATTAACGTACTTTTCATTTCGTTTTGTGGCTAATTAGTGTTACGTACCGGTAGTGGAAGTGAATTGATATTTAACAATATCGAGTAAACGTATTTACGCGTTGTCATAACCATTGAATCGACGCCCTCTGATGTACTTTTTAGTTAAACGTTGGCGGGACATTTCGCCAAGAAAACGAATTGAAAATAAAACCCAGAAAAAATTTCTTACTTTTTTAAAAAATAATTTAAGTGTACGGAAAATATTTTACAATTAAATTGCACGAATAAAAGTTTTTACGACACCCTAATATTTTTTTTTAATAAAAGACCTTTTTTCTTGTTATTTAGAAAACCGGCTTTCCCGAAATTTTCGGTTATCCGAAATCGGCTCGCACCAATTATTTCGGATACTTGGGATTTTACTGTATTTCGTCATAAAAATAAAACTTTCCACAAATTGTGTATCAGTTCTGCAACGGTCACCCGACTACTGTTATGACATTTACAACACTCGACATTCTATATTACGTTTTAAGTTAATATTGCCCCAGAATTTACCTTTGTATTAATCACTCTTTCAATAGTTCATAATTCCAAATAATAATGAGTGAAAATTGAGGCTCGACACGTGAATACAATTAACCCAGCCAAGAGTGCTTTATTATTACGTATTACTATTATAAAGGAGTTATAGTAGATGGGCAACACAGGCTTCTTACGAACAAGCAGATCTACAAGAAAATCGAACCTATTACAGGATGCAATGAGTAAAAAGAGGATCTCTTTCTTTGGATACTCATAATACCAGAAAACAGTTGATTGAAGAAGAAGACTGAACATGATATAAAATGATTAGAAAATCTGAGTTGAACCTACAGAGGCTTTACTAAGTAAAACGAGGAGAAAGGTAGTTACAAGTGCCTTCCTCACTGAATGGAAAAGTATGCTTATCAACAAACCAGGCCCTCTGAAAAGCATCTACTTTCCACCCTGCAAATTACACCTTTAATTTATTCACCACACGGTCTGGCCGTGCAATGAAATTCATAACTCTTAGAGGAGATAACTCTGACCAATGTTTTTAACTCTCTACCTCTTCTGTTCGTAAATGCTTCAGTCATATAATTGGCTGACCATGTGATAAGAAACATGACAGTTTTTTGTAGCCCTGAAAATAGCAGATCGAATGCAACTAATTTAACACTTCACCAGTCTGTTATGGGCTTACCTCAAAAATTATAAATTTGAAAACAAACAATTTTTGCAAGAAATACCTAAATCATATGCTTTACGAGTGTATTTTGACCACATAGTAAATACTCCATTCCCACAAAACGTTGGTGAATGCATAAAAACAAACGTAAGCTACCATTTAACAATTAATTCAAATTATTTTAACCACAGTGCAAATATTTAAAAACAATCCATTGAGAAATCGACTGAATAAATTTAACAATGGTAAATGAATGAGAACAAAAGTAAAAGTGAATACACGATGAAGTTGAAGAGCAAGTATTGAGATTTACATACAATCAAAATTTGATTGAAGGCGTAGTCGGTTTAAATTGACCTGGTGCCGCGACAAGAGGACGTGTGCGGACACGCTGGTACGTATAACCTTTACCTGTGCAATGCGTATCTTGATTTAAGTATCAGACATTCTACAGACAGTTACAGCCGTACCAAAAGCAATAAATACATAAAATGCAAGCTACTTGGAATAAGTTGGTACACGCTTGCAAAAATGATACCAATGTTACAAGGAATATTCCGCTCCCTACCCGAACTATATTACGAGAAAAACTGCATCAATGTATTCAACACAGAACCAAACAACTGGTGTTAAACACTCACACGACTTTCTCTTACCAAAGTAAATAACGGACAACATAACTTACGTCTATTTTTTTATCCCTAATGTGTGTATGTTGCAATCTCTTTGATTCAGAACAATAAGTAACCCCATGACCTAATGAGAAGAGGACGATGTGTATGACGTGTAAATGAAGTGTAGTCTTACACAGACCCAGGCCGACCATTCCTGGGAGATATGGTTGATTGAACCCCAACCATCAAAGACACCGGTAACCACTGTCTAGTATTCAAATCCGTATAAAAGCACAGATTTACCGTTAAAATTAGTAAACTACTTTTACTAAAATTTGAACCAGGAACCTTCGTCTCCAAAATCTCAGCTGTTAAACAGCTGACTCGCGACGACGATTTTACCGCTAGACCAAGCCGATGGGTAACCTACGTCTAATCATTGGTAAAAAATGAAAATGAAAAACATAACCTAATTTTAATCATGAACGAATGTTGCAAAATGAAAATCAACCTCTGTTCGACTTAAAAATACAAAAAAATCACTAATTGACGCTAAACTAAACTCTGTATAAAATTTTTTTACTTTTTCTTGCCTATATGAATGTATGAGATGGAAAGTATTGTTTCCATGTCGATTTTTCGAAATCGAGTTTTCACCGGATCTACGCGCGCGCGCGTGTGAACAGAATATCTCAAGAACGAAACATCGTACAAAGTTGAAACTAAAAACTTAAGTTAGGTACTACTAGAGAACCCGACACGAACATTTTAATCAAAATCGGCCAACCCAAAGTAGTAGTTTATACGTGTCATTTTTCACTTTTTTGCGATTTTTTCAAAAACGGCTCCTACGAATTTTTTAAAATCCCCTGATTTACTACATTTTTATGCTCTACAAGATAAGGTAGGCGCCATGTCTGCTGAAATTTTTACAGCAGGAGGCTGTTCTTACGTAGAAAACAAACGGTGTTTTTAAGATTGCGGCTTTAATTTATGCATTTAGGGCAAAAGTGTATATAATCAAAGTTGTAGGCAATTTAAAAATCTACAACTTTGTAATCCAATATTTTTTGTGTAACTCTTAGTTTAGAGGTAATTAGTGATTTTCTGTGTTTATTTTTATAAAAATCTGTAAAAAATTGTTTTTTTAAGATTTTGGCCGCAGTATTAATTTTGCGACATGAATGCATATAATTAAATGTAGGCCTATGGAAAATTGAAAGATCTACAATTTCATTTCAAGCATTTTTCTCTACAGAGCCTACTTTAGCATCAAAAAGTAATTTTCCGTATTATTTAGCCAAACTTAAGTTGGTTTTCATTTTGCATCATTCACTCATGATTAAAATAAGGTTATTTGAGGTTAGTTTTTTTGTTTATTTCTAATGTAGGGCCTATTAATAATACTAGATTATAACGTTTATTATTTGCATTGGCAAGAGAACATCGTGTGAGTGTTTTACACGAGATTTTTAAATTTAGAATCTGCTGATAAAAATATTTTAACGACAAATAAATTTCATGCTAAATGTTTCCATAATGTGATTTACTGTTTGACCTTGCAGTCATACCTACAGTCCTAAAATTGGCATTCCCCAAGAAGATCCCTTGGTCAGAGGTATTTTAAACATCTATGCTGAGTACCCGGTATCGCCCTAGTGTACATGTTTTGTACGAAAGGGTTTACAATTTCGTAATTCAAATATGTCGTGCATTGTTTTGTATAATTGTTTCACAATGTGTATGTTATTTTCAAGTAATTTTTTATAGTATTAGGCTTGCGACATAAAAGGGGCATTGGATATCAGAACAAACGTAAAACGTAAAATATGTAAATGTTTCATAAAATATGTTAAAAATGAATTTTTAGTCAGATCGCTAAGGCTAAACTCCATACGTTCAGATTAATCTTAAGACTGTTCTGTAAATCGATGATTAATATCACGTGTTTAATTTATAATGTTTATCGAGTAAATTTAAAAGTTTCGTACAATATAACAAAACTTCTGAACTGTAAGAAATGGGAAAAGAATATATTTTAATGAGCTATCTTGTTTATAAAATTAAAGACTTTTAGTATCGCTAAATCAGACCTAGTAAAATGGAAGGCATAAACTAAGATCCATTCATTTACTTTTATTTAATCTTATGGCTAGTAATACATTAACAAGCAATACTTTATTATTGTTATTAAATACGTCATGCACTACTTTTTTAAAAATTAAAGATGCGATGAAATCAAATTGCTCCCGTTAATTTAATCTTAATGCGGTCTACTTTAGTAACTAGTTCATGATAAATTTTATCAGATATTATCGGCATTAAATTTACCGGTCCAGTACACCTTTCGGGTGTTGCTTTTGTTTCTTTGTTAGTGTGTATTCACATTTGATGTATGTCAGGGTTACAAAATCAATCGCACTGCTAATGGACTTTCAGAACGGTCCTAATTTTTTTTATGCGAGCATGAGTGTAATAGCATACAATTAATTTCGTACTTAAAAAAGTTATTAAATATTACTTCTGATTGGAAACAAAATTATTTTATTCATTTTATCATAAACAATAAGGAGAATAACAATAAAAAATGGGCTTTCTGGTCTCTTCTAACTTTAAACTAATTAATCTGCAATTTTTTATAAAAGTTGGGATGGCCACCTCTTCCGAGGTTGTCCAGTACCACATTGTCACATACACAATCGCCTACATCTAAAATGGCCAAATACACCTGAAGTTTTCAAACAGAAAATAGAAACTACTCAGCCACGGAGGAATAATTTTGTCATTTTTTTAAATTGATTTTTAAGTTTTTTACTTCAACGTCAATTAAATTTGAAGTTTTAAGGACACGCAGAAATCTTGGTAGACTCCCGTTACATTTTTTACGCTGTTTCCTGTCACTCATTTTAAAATAATGCTCTATGTAATAGTATATTAACTTTAAAAATGTTCAAAAATCTGAAGAAGTAAAACCCGTGTTTATAAGTGTAAACATGAACGTAAAATAACCTTATAATTAGTCCCAAAATATCCAGTTATAGGCCAATGGAACTAATATGGCATGAAGAAGAACCTGAAGAACGACAAAGTACACTTTAACACAAATTCCTAAACTATTCCTTAGGTTCAATTCCAACTTCCTACATAGTAAGATTTCTTTTTATTAAAGGTTTCTTTTTGTATTTCAGTTTAATTTCTGTAATATTTAAAACACATGTTTACAAAGGTAAATTTACCTACTATAGTGCATTACACATTCAATCTTTCTTTCTGTCAGTTCTAAGAGTCTTCAGTCAACAGAAAACTAATAATATTTTACACACACACGAAGTGCTCCTCCTACTCAAGCAAAAAATTGAAAATCGACAGCAGCTGTGAAATTAGAACCTTAATACTCGGGTCATCAGTACAAGACTTATAATTAGGAATCTCTCTGTTTTCAAGGTACTTAAAGACGATTGTAACAAGAGTTAACAAGAGTACTCGAAGAGTGGCTACCGACAGTGAAGCTTTAAAACATTACTTCGTAATTTATGAACACAATTTCTACCCGCATCACATAAAAACTGAATGCGGGTTTAACAAATTAATAAATAGTTTAATTCAACTACTAAAGAAACAGCAACTTTTTTAATTTGCAAAAATACAGGAAGCAATTTCGTTTAAAATTTAGAAAAACCGGTACGATGTAATTAAATTAATATACTAATTGTAAATTTAAAAACTGGGTAAACATCTAAGAACCCTTATACCGCTTTTGTGTATAAGAAGCCTATCTATATTCATGTTGAATGATGTAAATTTTTCTATAATGCTTGTATAAAATCTCATTATTATTTGAATGCTAATAATTCATTTAATGTATAACCTAAAACAGCTTTTAATACTTGGAGACCTACATCCTTGGGTAAATATACTGTAAGATAGCATCATTTGCAATAATAACATTACAAATTATCTTCTATTAAAGCTTGTAAATTATAAAGAACATAAAAATGAAAAAAAAAGTTTTTTAAAGAGATTATAAATATAATATAGAAAAAAGCTCAAATAAGTAAGTTAATTGAAGAAACATTAAGAATAATCAAAAATATAGCTAATTATTGTACCTGAAGAAACTTCTCGATTGGTATAGAGAATCTTCTAGATCATTATTCAAAACTCAAATTTTCATACTTTAAAATTTAGCCGATATCAAATTTTAAAAAATTTTTAAATTCCAAATGCCAATATCTTTTTCCTTTACCCTAAATGTGTGCATGTTCGGATCTGTTCAATCTAGAACAATAAGTAACCCGATGACCCAATGAGTCGAGGATGATTTATGTATGACGTGTAAATGAGGTGTACTCTTGTACAGACTCAGGCCGAACATTCCTTAGAGTATAGTTAATTGAACCCAAATCATTAATGAACACCGGTTATAACTATCTAATATTCAAATCCGTATAAAGGATTTGAACCACGGAACCTTCGACTCTGAAAATCAGCTGACTCACGGCGACAACTTTACCACGAGACCAACACGGTGGGTACACCAATAACATCAGTATTTTATCTGTTAATAAAATATATTTTTCGTTGCTTTAAATTGTTTATTTTTATTTAATTTTCTCATTACGACAATGAATAATTCGTAATTTTAATTGGATTTCTGTATAGTCGCTTTACCCTCCAGTATTATTTTAAGATATTAAAACTATGTAATAATATCAGTTTTTTCTAAAACCCGAATGTACAATTTCAACCGAATTCAATATAAAAAAATCGTAATTTCTTGATTTAAAAAATTAATATTATTTTCTGGTGGAGACTTTTCAAGTGAAGAGTACAGGTCAAAGCATAGTACCCTGCAGTGCAACTAAGATAAGTAAACTATTTTTTGATTAGTACATTACATAAATAAATACGAACAACTATTCAAAATTAACAGTAACAGTAAATGTTTATATAACAACATTGTTGAATCAGAACAGTAAGAAAATGTGGATACAGAAGGATAGTCGCTTTCACTGATCGTAACGAATGCAAAAAGCGTGCATGATTTCATTGTATACCATTAAGTAAACCTTTAATTAATTACAAAACGTCTAACGTTATCATTCACACAGAATTAATTAATATTAATTAATTCAACCCTATCAATTCGATTTAGATTTTTATAATTAATTACAAAACTGCATAAAAGGGACAGTTTATTTACCGGTTAATTGATTCGTACTGAATTGAACGATGACTCAGAAAAGGAATAAAAAGTACCTACATCTTTCAGTAATTCAAATTAACTAAAAATAAAATAAAACAATAAATACTTATATTATAATTCATAATACACTGGCATTCCACAAGGAGATTAATTCACAACGCAATAAATCTTCCAAAACGGATTACATAAAAATCTATTACGGTCTCAGAAGTCCCTACATCTCAATCGCGGCCGTCCCAACGATCTCTCTCCTACAGGCTGATATTATTCAGATATTCCAAGGAGACAGCTGCTCGCCGTATGCTTACTGTAAGAAAACCACATCGACCTCATCTCTTCAATGAGATAGCAAAACAGAAGATACATTTAGATGAATTTTATCTCGGTGCTTCTAAATTTCACACCTCAAACGACATAATTGAAACTACGGGGTTCAGTTAACGGGCAAGGCATAAAATTCCAACATCGAGATTTTGCGACGGTTTCAATCGAAAGTTCTACGAACTAAATTTAATGCACCGTGGCATATTACCAACATACATCGAGATTTATGTAAGAGATTCATATAACTGACATACATCGAGATTTGGATGTGCAAACGGTTTGTGAAGTGCCAGTTGTAAATATAAAAACAGACTTAGTTAACCACGTAAACCATCTTGAGCTTAATCTGTAAAGAGTAACAGTGTGAATAGACCTTAAACCGGCTAACATATTGTATCTACCAAGGCGATTCTGAAGTGTAATTAAATTTTTAAATAAAATAGATAGTATTTTGTGAATGTATGCGTGTTGAGTGTGAATGTAGAAAACAATAGACTGATAATTTTTAATGAAACACCTTAAGAGAAATTTACCTTAAGAGAAAAAAATTCTTAAAACACTATGTTTGAATTGCAGCATTGTACGGGAGTGAAACGTGGGTAATAGGGGCTGTAGAAAGGAAAGGATAATAGCTTTTGAAATGAATGTGGTGTTTTAGGAAAATGTTGAAGATTGGATGGGTGGAAAAAATAGATAATTTAGAGGTTCTTAGACGAGTGGATGAAAGAAGAAGTATTATGAAAACATATTACCAGAAGAAGGGATAGGCTAGTGGGGCATAGGCCTATATTAAGACGTCCAGGTATTGCTCTTACAATAATGGAGGGTAATATTGAGGAAGTGAATTGTAAGGAGAGGCAAAGATTAGAATATTTAAAGAAAATTACGAAAGATGTAGGGTGTTGCAGGTATGTAGATATGAAACGACTAGCGCAAGATAGATATGAAACGACAACTTTGAGAACTGCCTTTAACCAGTCGAGAGACTGATGACAAAAAATAAGAGAAATTTAGAGTATGTGTGTATTCATGAACATTATTATTAGTATTGGTTTTTATTTATGTATTTATTACTTAAAGAAGCTTTTATTTAATTCAATGTAAATAATTTTTAAACTGTACAATTTTTTATGTGTTGTATTTTGTTAATTGAACCAAGGCTGCAATTTTCCTTAAGTTTACATTTAGTAAACCTATTTTTACATTCGACTATTGTGTACATTAAGGCTAATGCAGACGGTGGCAGATGAGAAAATGACAGACCTGACTGGGAATCGAACTCAGTAATATACACCTGTGAATAAAAAACCTGTTACTGAAATTAACCATACAAGATAATAAGAAAACCTGAAATGAATTCCTAAATTTTTTTCTATTAAATGAAAACATGTCAAACACATTATTATTTTTAAGATTTTAAATTTAATATATCGACAAAAAATTTACTATTTTAAATTTTAAATAATTTATAACCGGCTATACATTTGGTTAAAGAGACAAATCACTAGGTATTTTTTTTATTTAAAAAATATCACATATAGAAAACAGAGGTTGTTTGTTGTTTATAGAACTGGAGGATGTCACAGGGACTTGTCTATATAATAGGGCCGTAATAAGGAGGACTATGTTGGAACAGTAAATTGAATTCCAAATAACCAAGCCGTAAATTATATCATTTACCGCATATCTATGTAAATTTGATTCGTCCGAACAAGAAACGTATAGCCTATGTGTTTATATGGTGAGTTATATTTATTCAAATTAAACATATAAATATTATAATAAAACTGAAATAAATTAACACAACCCATTTAAATGTAAATATAATATTATAAAGGAGGGAAATGAATAAAACAAAATTTTATACACATCTTTTTTATTTAGTGAAATCAAATTAGTCGAACCCCTTGTCATTTACATAATTCAAAAAAGGTAAAGGGGGTTGATGCCCCCAACAGTCACCTAGAATTACAAAGATAATTGGTTAATTAATTTATACATGAAATTATAGCTCGAGCTTTGAGCTTTAACTGGTACGTACGAGTCTAAATACCCCTGAAAATCGTTATCCAAAATAACTGCGGATGACGCCGACGTGGGTAAATGGCCATACATATAATTTCTAAAATTCGTTTCGGTAAACCTAAGACTACGATAATCATGCATTATTAACTTCTTTAATTTTCTTGTTCGAGTTATTACTTTGGAGCTTAAGTTTTCCTTTTACTCAGTTTCTCTTCATTAGCCCTAAACATTCTTCCTTTCTTTCATCCCTTATCTTCGGTGCTGTTTTTCTTAACTATTTTTCTCTGGAAAACAGTTATATCCTTCAATTTTTTTTAAATTTATTTATTTAAAGTCGCATCAACTGCTTTTGTTATCAGCGACTATGGAATTATGTGAATGTAACTGTGGAATTTTACTTCTGAAAATTTCCAGATCCTGGCCGAATGTATCTTTGGATCAACTTGATTTGTTTTTATTTTCTTTCAGCTTTTCTAATACTTCTTATAATAAGCCTAATACTAGATCTCCGTAAAATCTCGTTCTTTAATCCGGTTTATTTTAGATTTGCCCATAATAGGTGGGTGGAGTGTTAAATATTTGCACTAGATCTGCTAGTTCCAGGGCTATAAAAAAAATAGTTCTGTTTCTTATCACATGGTTAGCCAAATGACTGAAACATTTAAAAACAGAAGACGAGAGATTTAAAAACCACTAGTCAGAGTTATCTCCTCTGAGAGTAATGAATTTCATTATAAAGTCTGTGGTGAACGAAGTGAATGTGTCATTTGCAGGGTGGAAAGTAGATGCTTTTCGGAGCGCCTGACATGTTGATACACATACTTTTTAACTCAGTAAGGAATGCAATGGTAAACCACCTCACTCCTCGTTTTACTTAGAAAAGCCTCTAGAAGTTCAAACCAGCCTTTCGGCTGATGACCTAAACAAAAACATGTTTTAGATTTGTTTATAAATCTATTTGTTTGAGCAAATCTTTGCCCAATATTTTAATTTTAATTTTTAAATGAAATAACCTAGGCAGTGGCTAACTAGGTTATGTGCTCGACTGGTAAGCCGACGGTCCTAGACCTTGTTGGTTCCTGATCGGGGTATGAACCTCACCAAAAATCAATACAACACTAAAAAGTTCCAGAACCGCAATTCGGAATACTGAATTTAACTGCTATTGCTACTAGACATAAATGAAATAATTTTATACTCCAATTCAAAACGGAGGACACAAGTAAATCAAAGGTTATGAATGAAAACGTTGACAAAGTGACAGGTGTTAGCAAAAAAATTAACATTAGTAGAAAAGTTCCTCGCTTCGTTCAACTTTTATGTAAAAAGATTACAGATCAACAAAAGAAATGTTTTGTAGAGTCCTACAACACTCCAAAACTATTCAAATAAACACCGTCCATGTATGACAAATTAAAATACAAAGAACTTTTAATAAATCCACTCACATGGACGCATTTACCTGTTAAAATTTTTGAAAATAAAAGTATGAATGAAGTGTTAAATTGTTGGAATAACGGTGTCGGGAAGCATAACGAAATGAATAATTTTGCAATGGAATTATTACCGCTGAGGAGAATATATATACATGATTAATAGCTTTAGGGTGAACTAACTAAGGTAGCCCATTCAGTCTAAAAGAATTCCTGAGTCGTTTAACAAGGTATAAAATTGAAGTGTCGGCATGTCTCACCCAATAAAAAGAACCAAACAAAATTAAGTCAACACAAGAATCAAGAAGATTAAATAAATATTAAATACTAGACACATGCCCCATGGTCATCTTGGTGCATGGTTTGGAGGTTAGGTTATATCAACAAGTCCTTTTCTTGTTTTCTATACGTCTGTTTCTACAAGAAGAGGTGAGTGTGTGTTTGTGTCTTGAGTGGAATTAAGTAAAGGAGGCCTGCGTATTTTTCACGATTAGATTTAACTGGTCTACCCTGGAGGTATTAGGTATTCACACAGACGAGGATGAGGTTTAAACACGTTTTAACATCCAACAAGCATTGTTAAGTAATAAGAAATAAAAAATGCATCTCCTAACGACCTAGAGTAAACGAACTTGAAAAGAAAACAATAAACAAAACGTCCAGCCATAACACATTCATAAAGTTCTGCATATTAAATGCCAACAAGAAACTTTTAGTTTCCTCGGTAGGCCCAGTCAGGATTTCACTGATAATCCGAATATCTTTAATTCGGTTAGTGTCAGAAAGTGTAGCATTTTGTTTAACAAAAAATTAAAAATTCAAGGTTAATCTTTTTTGTTATCAACTCCATTCAGTAGACCCTAAAATGGAGTACAGGACTCTTCAAGATAAATACTGGTAAGTCAAAATAATAAATATATTAACATTTCCCCGGTCTATTTCGGATATCCATTTAAATATCTTTCCCACAGGCCGTTTTGTGGATACATCCGCGTACGGTTTAGAATTGTTATGTTCGTATAGAGAACTGTTAAGCCCATAACAGGCAGGTGGAGGGCAAAATTACTGGCACTCGATCTGCTAGTTCCAGGGCTACAAAAAAAAATAGTTCTGTTTCTTATCACATGGTCATCCAGTTATAATACTGAACATTTAAGGACAGAAGAGGTAAAGATGTAAAAAACAGAGTCACAGTTATCTCCTCTGAGAGTAATTAATTTCATCTATACAGCCATGTATAAAGAGGTGAATGAAGTGAAGGTATCATTTGCACGGTGCAAAGTAGATGCTTTTCAGAGGACCTTGAATGCTGATAAGCATATTTTCCACTCAGTCATGAAAACAATAGTAAACCACTTCATTCTTTGTTTTAATTACTAAAGCCTCTAGAAGTTCAAACCAGCCTTTCGGCTGAAGACCTAAACAACAACAGAGGATATATCCGCACATTAACAAATTAAATTTTGACTAAACTTTTTCTGAAAAATTATCAAAATTATGCCAAAATATGTAAATATTTCAGGAAATTTGCGCCTGCAGAAGCTGGGTTTATAGCACTACCCGCCAGTATTTCCTGGGAGCCACGAGGTCGGTCGGTGTTCCATATCGGTGTTGCTTTCTCTGTTTGTTACTATTAACGTGTGTTACTCGTTCATCCTATTAAATCACAATTTTTCAATATACAATCTTTATACTTGTCCATTTTTTCTCCCATTATTTTCCAGTTCAATGCACAAATAATAATTTTTTTTAGTCAGTTATATTTCGGATATTTCGGCATACGTCATGTCACTCAGGACTAAAGACAGTTATTTCCGCATGCATTACTTATCGAGTAAAACGTTTTTACCGAATTCACTGAGAAAAATCTGAAAAATCACTGATTGACGCTAAACTAAGCAATGTAAAACAAAACATTTGAAATAAAAGTTGTAGGTTATTTATTTTCTATAACTTTAATTAAGTTTATATGATATCTTTTGTCCTAAACTTCTTATTAATTCCGCAATCTTAAAAATATAATATTTTACCACGAGAGCATAGCTTTCTAAAAATATCAGCAGAAATGCTGCTCATTCCCCACCTTGTAGAGTATAAAAAATGTAAATGAGACGATTTTAAATAAAATCGCAGGAGCCGTTTTTGAAAAAATTTCAAACAAGGAAAAATCGTACAAATAAACAACTTCTTCCAGCTGACTGATTTTTATGAAAATTTTCGAGTTGGGTCCCCTCATGGTATTTAACTTAAGTTTCAAGTTTCAACTTCGTACAATTTCCCGTTCTTCAATTATTTTGTAAACAAACATACACACACAGCAATAGGTAAAAACACGTTTTTGGGGCTTAGGGAAACATCTATTTCTGGTGAAAACTCGGATATCAAAAAACTGATATGAAAAAATAACATTCCTTACTAAAATTTCATAAAGGGTAAGAGAAATTAAAAATAGAAACATTATTATCGAACCAACCGGGTTAGTCTAGTGATGAACTTGTCGACGCGAGTCAGCTGTTTGACAGTTGATGTAAGAAGACGGAGGTTCCGTGGTTCAAATCCTAGTTAAGGTAATTACTGTTATACAGATTTTAATACAATATGTGGTTACAGTGTGTGGTCAATTTGAAGACAGACAGTGGTTACGTGTATACTTTGATAGTTATGGTTCAATTACGGCCTGAGTCTGTACAAAACTACACCTCGTTTACACGTCATACATATCATCCTCATCTCATTCGATCATGGGATTGCTTCGTCGTCGTCGTCTTCCTTCAAGGATTAGGCACATTGCCTGTTCCGACTGCAAACTCCTTTATTAATCAATTCCATCTCTTACGAGGCCTGCCCACACTTCTCTTTCCTACTAATGGGATTGCTTCATTTTCTTAATTAACAGACTGCAACATACACATCAGGTTTAAAATAACCTATTAAACTGTGGTTTGATAGTCCAATCAAATATTGTTCAGGAATCGAACTTTTAGCAGTTGAATGCAATAACACCAAAGCTACAGAAGAGTACTCAGTTATACCAAACCTATTTTATACTTAATTTTACATATTTTACATCAAGATAATTAGTTGTTCAGCTAACAAAAACTATTATAAAGTTTGTTATATAGTAAAGGTTAGATTACTTATAAGAGACACACAAAAAAACTATTTTGGACGTCACAATGAGTCTATAATTTGCATAATTATTAATAATTGCCTAAGAAGAAAATGTTCAAGGTCATCTTTTTACGACTATAGACCTATATAAGATGTAATAACCAGAAAATAAATCTACTTCCAAACTATACTGTAATTATTGTCATTAATTTAGTGGAGTAATTTTTGGAAAAAATTACTTTAGGAAAAACATGATTTTTATACTGTGTTATTACCGTGATTTCAGTACAGTAAATAGAGCTCTCAATTAATTCCATTAGTTTTAATAGACCATAAGACTGTTTTACATTTGTATTTGCCGGTGTATAAGACACACTCCCGATTTCATTCTTTAATGTTAAACTTTTATACATCATTTTTATTATTACTTTCTCTTGCCTGAAGAAATATGTAGGAAGGCAATTATTGTTTTCATGTCGATTTTTCGATATCGAGTTTTCACCGAATCTACACGTTTTCAGACCCCCTGAACCCAAAAAAACATGTTTTTAGTGATTGGTCTGTACGTGTGTCTGTGTGAACAAAATATCTCTAGAACAGAACATCGTACGAAGTTGAAACATGAAACTTAAGTTAAGTACCACTAGAGGACCCGAAACGAACATTTTCATCAAAATCGGTCAACCGGAAGTAGTAGTTTATTCGTGTCATTATTCACTTTTTTGCAATTTTCTCAAAAACGGCTCCAACGATTTTTTTTTAAATCGCTTCATCTACTAGATTTTTTTTTTTTTGGTCTACAAGATAGGGTAGGCGCCATGTCTGCTGAAATTCTTCGGGAGGCTCGTAGAAAGAAATGTTTATTTTCAAGATTGTGGCCTTAAATAAATTTTAGGGCAAAAGTTTATTACAATCAAAGTTGTAGAAAATTTAAAAATCTAAAACTTTTTTTTGTAACATTTTTTTTGTATAACGCTTAGTTTAGCGGTAATTAATATTTTCTGTTATTTTATTTTCATGAAAATGTGTAAAAGCCAAATTTTTTTTAAGATTTTAGCGTTAGTATGCATTTTACAACAAAAGTGTATGCAACAAAATTTATAGAAAATTAAAGGATCTACAACTTTTATTTTAAACATTTTTCTCTACAAAGCCAAATTTAGCGTCAAACAGTGATTTTTCGTAATATTAAGCCAAACTGAGGTTTCATTTCGCATCATCCACTCATGATTAAAATAAAATTATGTTTCTTGAGGTTAGTTTTTTGTTTATTTTTCATGTTTTATTACTAATATTAGATTATATTGTTCATTATCTGCACTGGCAAGAGAAAGTCGTGTGAGTGTTTCACACCAAATTTTAATGAAAAGAATGAGAATTTTATTTTCATAAGTAGTGATGTCTTTAAAATGTAATAAACGTGTATTTGTACTGGTAAATCAGTGATTTAAAAATATTTTTATTTAAAGATTGCTACAAAAAAAATATCATGTAGCAGTAGTTACTACTTTTTATGCTACCCCAATATTAATCATAAGCTTAACTAAAATAGAAAATTCTTATTTATAGACTATTACGATATACATCAGTCCTGGTCGGAGACCATGTAACTTGAAGAATTTGAGCTGTTTTCAAACAATAAATCATCTTCAGCTCCATCCAAAGAATTTTCTTCTTGAAGAATTAATAACAATTTTGGAGTCAACATTGTTTCAGGAAGTTTTGACCCTTTCACACATACAACTAAACAGACCTAACCAATAGAAGGACCTTTAAGTTTTCCCCTGGTGTCATTTCTTGTCCCGGTGAGATAATTCGATTTTATTCTATTTGTGAAAAGGGCAAAACAGATAGTACCTATCTCAGACGCAGGAACCAAATGCAATTTCTATTAAATGATATTTCAAAAGAAATGACTACCATACAGCTATGAGATAATCAGTAATTTCGTACACCGTACTTGATTGCTGACTCATTGTCACCAGATATAACCATGTCTTCTGATACTGAATTATGATATTAAACGTAGACAATATAACAGAGTGATTTTTTAGTTCTGTTACCCAATTGTTAATGTCTGGTAATATTTTTCTAAAAAAAATAAATTTTGTTTTGTGACACTAAGTTGGTAGCCCTACTCAACCAGTATGGATATGGCAGTAAGAGTTGATTCTCCTTGAGCTGTGTAAAATTTTGTGCCATTTCCGGTCGTGCTACGAACAGAATGTCTTTTATCCTAAAACAATCTCTTGTTTAAATCTGGAGGCTGAAGCTCTAGAACTAATCGTATGTGATACGGATACAATTTCAATTTTTTAGCAGCTTTCTGAGCACTCGAACATGACAAATCAACATGCGAGGAAAGTTTTTGTAAACTTTTCCATGGAGAATTGAGCAATCTTGTTTTCACATTCTCTTAACGTCATGTGTCAAGAGAGATGGCACAAAATTTTACGCAACTCAAGGAGAATCAACTCAAACTGTCGTATCTATACCGGTTGAGTAGGGCTACCAACTTTGTGTCACAAAACAAAATATCCCTTTCTTAGAAAAAATTACCAGACATTAACAATTGGGTAACAGAACTTAAAAATCACCCTGTATAATAATATAAGATAGAAAATTAAATTCAGAAAAATCAATTGTCGAGTATATAAGGGTTTTCCAGAGAAAACCGTTAAGGCAAACAACAAAACGACGCAAATCAATCAATTAAAAAATAATTATTTCAAAATTGATGAAAAAAAATGTAAAGAAGGAATAATCAAGGTTTAAAATCAGAACTTGAGGAAACAAAATTAAAGGTAATATAAACAATTAAAGTAATATATGCGTGATTATCGTTTTCTTCATTATGCTAAAACGAAAAGAACAGAGTTATGAATTTGAAATTATAAAATCAGTCCACCACAAAGGATTGCGTAAAAATTTGTATAATGAAATTATAATTCTCATAAAATAACATTGTAAACCGCGCCCAAGTTATTTGAAGTAACAAACAGATAGCGCAAATAAAAGGTAAAAATTGCGACTACGCACGAACAAAAATATACTACGAAAAGGCTTTTTGCTAATTTGTAGGGGACAAATGCAGCTGCACACACGATACAGCCAATATGACCATTGAAAATTTACTTTTGTCTACGGCGTTATAACAGGGCTACGTGGTACTAAAAATTCAAAGGAAATGTAACCAGTGTGACGTTTCCGTATAACAAAATGAAAGTATACACGCAAAAGAACCGTTAGGGCTGTCATATGCAGCACAGTAAAAAATTTAATACAAGCCAAATATATAATACATATTTTTTATTATTATTATTAAAGACATAACAATAAAAAAACTTTAATACGAGTCACAATCATTTAATAATATTAAAAACACAATTTATGAAGCAGGGTCCACAATTTTCATAAGGAAATTTATATGAATGACAAATTTAATTAAGTTATACGGTGCAGATGTAGAAAGGAACATATAGGACTACATAACTTAAAAATTTTCCCTAACATACAGTTTTTACAACTTCCTTACAAAATAATTATAAACTTTGAAAGAATTTAAAACAATAATACTGTCAACAGTGATCGTACTTTTGATTTATACTTAGTATAACAAATTTATATTAGTTTTTGTAATACGAAATGTTAATAAAAATTAAATTTAAATTTTAAAAAACCCTTTTAAATGTAAATAAATAAATAATATTGTGACACATATCACTAAGGTCCGTTTCGGGATACGGGTAAAATAAATAATTAACAAACTATCGTTTAAAATTACAAAATATAAAATAGAAATCATAACGTTACTTAAATTTACAAATAAATGACAAATGCTACTTTTTGTAATAATTGTTACTTTATTTATTTATTAATTTATTATTTATTTATTTATTAATTTTATAATATTGATAATTATAATAAATAATAAATTAAAGACAATAGAAAAACTATGGGAGAGTAAAAGTAGCATAAGTAGATCACAGAAATTATGGAAGATTTGAAAGAACTTGCAATAGCAATAAACGATACAGACATCCAAGGACAATTTTACTATCTACAATAAAAAAAACATAAAAAACCAAGGAACGGAAAAGAAATAAACTATGTTACAACTGTTGAAATGTAGTAAGTTTTACAATTTCTAACACAAGGGTTTGTCAGTTTCTCTGTTATAGTTACTTGAGTCACGAGTTTCCCCTTGTTTACAACGAGGGGTAAACGGTGAAAAGCATCAGTGCGCATGAGCCACTGCTTTAATTTCAGTACAACAAACATAACAACTTATACTATACCCAGAGTAAATTCAGGTTATTGCGGAACCTTTTGTAGGTTAATTGTTTGTTACCGTAAACAGAAATGTTAGTTTCTCGAAAACGTGGGCAGACTATTCACAGTGGTGAACGTAATCTAATATGCAGTGTAATAAAATGCTGTGAAGTTAAAGCTAAACAAAAAACCTTTCCCCTGCCTCTTGTCAAAAGCCTTGAGCGAGAGGCTAACTACTGTGATGTTTCTTTTTCCACAATTCGAAAAATAAAGAAGGATATTAAAGACGTGAAGAAGCTATTCTTCAGCAGTTTTGTTGACACCTGGTAAAAGAGGAAACGGTTAGGTAAATACTAGTGAGATTGATAGTGAATACGCCGGTGACAGCGATAGTAAAGAAAGCGATTCATTCATAGACAATCATAGTCATGTAAATAAGCTATAGACAATATTACAGGTCACATTTATTTCTTATAAGGTTTACAAGAAAATATTTTCTCGGAATAAACCACAGCGTACAAAATGTATACGTAGAAACTGCACGGTAGTGAAATGTATGAGTAGTGTCTCACTGTTGAGGTTGGGAGCACTGACATATTTTCACTTCCCTTTCTCACAGCCAATCCATATAAAAAAATGTACAAAAGGCAATCTCGTGTATGTATCTCAGCAATTTTTTTTCTTTTCATAAAATGATAGCACCTACAAACAACTATGATAAAAGTTATAAAATATACTGATAAATATGAGTTAAAAATTTGGAGCAATTATCTCTAACCATTCCTGAGAAAAAGGGTAAGACATTAACATGGTGGAGATAGGATGTTGAGACCCCTCTCCCCCGACCTTAAAGCTGTTTGACTCTTGAACAAACAATTAAATAATATACCTAGCCCCATGAGCTACTACAAAGTACAGATCAGCAGGTGATTCTATTCAATCCCTAAAATCTTTTTTAATTACTTTGTGCTGTTTTACAAAGATCTGTTAAATCAAAATAAGACCGTGTAACGATAGTTGCTTAAATGTACATTAAAATACTATTTTGATATGAATTCTGGAAAAAAATTTCCGATGAATGAATAGTTAATCATTTATATACATACAAAGGTGAAGAACTGAAGAAGAAATATGAAGAAAAAGTTAATTTATAACTCATAATTCAGTACGTAGTAACCCTTGGGAAAAACTTAAGTTACAAATAAAGAAATAACAATAAATTCCGACTATGAACTTTAAAAATAGTGAGTTTAGCATCATTATCACATTTTTATTTAAATCTATTACAGTAATTTGCAGTACCAGTAAACGTTTGAGTAAGGAAACTGCAATTTTTTTTATTATAAATTTATACACATATTTAACCCAACTAACTACATTGCATCTCATTAAGAAATGCGTACAAAGTAATATGATAGTGTTAGAATATTTAAAAGAAGTCTACATACAACACACTAACAAGTTATGTTAGTTTTAAAATGATTTTTAAACCAAATACACTGGGTGCCACAAGAACACTTTAACAGTTCAAGAAAAAAATTAATCAGGATACATTTTAAATAATTTCCATAATATTTTTAAAATTATGATGCAATTCTGGACCATTTTTGAGGAGACAGATGAACATTTATAAGTAGTATTAGATACTATCAATTTCATTTTAAGTGAACCCTTGATAAAGAGCGGTTTTTAGATGAAGGAAAGAGTTCTACGTAAAAGAAAACTTACCATTAACCAAAATATCAGTATTTACAATAAGTTAACAATAATTTGCAATGAGAAATTTATAGGTTCTGTGAGGTGTTGTTGTTTAGGTCAACAGCCGAAAGGCTGGTTTGAACCTGTAGAGGTTTTACTAAGTAAAACGAGGAGTGAGGTGGTTTACCATTGCCTTCCTCACTGAGTGGAAAATTTCGCTTAACAGCATGCCGGGCCCTCTGAAAAGCACATATTTTCCACTCTGCAAATGACACCTTCACTTCATTCACCACAGGGTCTGGCTGTATAGTGAAATTCATTACTTTTAGAGAAGATAACTCTGACTAGTGTCTTTTACACCTCTACCTCTTCTGTTCTTAAATGATTCAGTCATTTAATTGGCTGACCATATGATAAGAAACAGAACTATTTATTTTAGCCCTGCAACAAACAGATTGAGTGTAAATAATTTGACACTCCACCTGTCTGTTATGGGCAGTTCTGTGAGGTATGCAAACAGTTTAATTTAAAAATATCAAGTGCTAAAACAAACGTCAGGACAAAGATAATGGTAGATGGAGTGATTCTGGAACAGGTCAACCACTTTGCCAATTTGGGATGTTACGTGACATGAAGAGGGCAATGAAGTACCACAAAAAGTTCAGACATTTAATAGGATTTGTGATACAGTACATCGAAATTTTAAGGGAAGGGCCCAAACTGGCACATTAATGAAGTTTTATAAGGTAGTGGCAGTCCAAAAACTGACATATAGCAGTGAGACCTGGGTGTGGAAGAAGAAATATGAAAATTCCATAGGCAGACATACGATTCATGAGATGCATTAGGGGCTATAGTCGACTGCATCGGTTCAGAAATGAGGATATAGGGCGAGAGTTAGATGTGTGTCCTGTTAAGGAGACAATTATGGAGTACCACCGGAAATGGACCAATCATCTTGAACGAAAGTCTCCATACAGGATTCCGAGACTGGTCACAAGTCACGGCCGCTTGGGCGGCAGGATCCGGGGACCGGTGGCTGGATGGATGCCGGAACATGTCTTGGTATCTAAACCCTGATTGGAAGAAGAAGAAAAAGAAAAAGGAGAAGGACAAGGGGAAGTGGAGGAGGAGGAAAAGGAGGAAGAGGAGAAGAAGAAGAAGAAAGAAGACAATAAGTTATTGCCACCACTTTTTTTAGAACCTAAAATTCAAAATTTCAAAATGAGGAGAGATAAATTAAGAAAGTAGCCAAATAATCTGTCATTCCAATTGATGGTTAAAGACTGGAAAAATAGTGTCACATAATATTTTAGGGTTAAACAAAAAATAGCCGAGCTGTTAATAGAATGAATGCAATGGTTCTATCACTGAGTGACTGGCTCATCCCTTTCACTTAGAGACCTGAATTTCGGTATGTTTCTTCCATACCGATCAAACAGAAAAATTAATTATTTTTCATTTCGACCACGTGCCCCTAAAGGGTAAATAAGGGTACAATTTACTTGTATACCAACCCAAAAATTTTGAGAGAAAGATCTTCCGGAAGATGATGGGTTCTAAGGCAGCAGCGGCTACTCAGGAGAAATAGGTGATGATCCTCTTCACCTATTTTTTCTAGATGGTATAGAGATTTATTTCTCACAAAATAAGTATAATTTCTGTTATAATTATATTTTTTTGTTTTACATAAAATAAATATCGTACATAAAATTATCGTGTCTGCTTAGAGCGCTTTCTAATGTTTTAAATGACCCTTGTAAGGGATGGCCTTAATATACGTAATAAATCCCTAAGTGAAGGGTTAGACGGTTGGTCGCTGCTTCTCTTCCAGCGTGAACGCGTTGCCATGACTACGTTGATATCAACGGCAAATACCCACACCTAATCCCCACCCGAACATTAATCGTGAAGCTATTGACGCGGGTCGACCAGTCTACTGCACCTGCATTTCTAAGTACGTGTACGTAAGCTTTTGTATTTGCGGTGTCAACGCGGCGCGACAAGTGCCGGTTTTTTATTTTAACAAGTTTCATTTTCAATGAAATTTTCTGTTACACCAATATTTTTTATACAACATCCTTCAAAAAAAAAATATAAGATAGTATAACTTACAGCATGAAAGGGAATTTTCGTGTACTAATTTTTTTCAGTTTTTGC
Source organism: Catonia carolina (assembly GCA_035578175.1). NCBI lineage: Eukaryota > Metazoa > Arthropoda > Insecta > Hemiptera > Achilidae > Catonia > Catonia carolina. Next base: position 24,318,602 of record JAQMRL010000008.1, read on the forward strand.
AATTCTTCATCAATTTTTAAAGCCACGAGTCGCCACAGTAGAAAGGTTGAGGAAGGGCAATACAGGTTACGAGAACGGAAAGAACTGTACAAGAAAACCGGATGATTCATGAAAACGATCAGAAAACGACAATTAAAATTCAACTGATACTTGTGTAGAATGGATGACAAACGGTTGACAAAACAAATTTTTAAGACACTAAACAATGCACCTAAGATATCAGGTATGGTTTAAAATGGTTTGTAAAATGGTTTAAAGAAGTCAGAAAATGGTTGTTGAGAAAACTAGAATAAATCGAGAAAATATGATGAACCAAACCAAATTAAGAAAATTTATTATCGACTCCAAGAGCTTTCACGAAAAAAGCAGAATGATGAATGATAATATTATTGAATGGTAGGAAGAAAGGAGAAAAGCCTAAACCGAAAAAAGTGTGATGCTAAAAGTGTGGGCTACAAAAAGAGCTTCCAGAAATTGCTAAAGTCACTTTACGTGGTCTAAAACACTACATGGAAATACGCCCCGAAGATCTATAATTCTAAAACTCGGTGTACGTATAAGAGGACTGTATATGAAAAGGGTAACTTCCCGAACAATAAAATGTTATTTTGTAAAAAAAAAAACTTAAAAAATTAAATAAAAATTTTTGTTTCATATATTAAATTTTCTTAAAAAGCTAAAATTCTGAAAATCGATCTCGCCCTTCTAATTGTTATTAGTATACCAGGGGAAAGAACACTATGGCATGAAACCGGGAGCTACAATACACCAATTTATTTAATACAGCCCTCTCAAGCTAATTAGCCTGCGATGACGTGCTCGAAACAACTTTCCGTTATGGGAGGAGATGCTGAATTAAAATTTTTAAATGATAACATTCAAAAATAACAGTTTGGATGAAAAACTGCCAGACTTGAAAACGGGATCTTTACCTAAGAAACTAGTTGCACTGACACTACATCAACGAGGCTTTAAATCAGAAAAATACGGAAGAAAAGTTTCAATTGGGTTATCCCATCAAACCTATCTTAATTCAATTTTTTCTACTCAGAAATCGGACAAAACATCTTAAAAACCTTCAGATTATATTATTCCTACCGGTTAAAATTTTATTAAGGTATATTCATAAACTTTACGAACACCCAGTGTACAAAAGATCACTTAAATGCACTTTACTCGAGTATACCGCATAAAACAGCCGGCAGGGGACAGTACAAATTAATCGGTCAAACAGACAGTCTCATTTTTCACAACATGATACCGTTCTTAACTGAAAGGCAAAATTATTATTTATTTTGCTAAATAAACAAGTAAAAAAAACATAAATTTTTACATATCAGTTATAACTGTAGTTCTTCTGTGTATATTTTATTAAGTAAAACACACAAACATTTTTTTAAAAAACGTAATATGTTTTGCAAAATCATTTTACAGATTACTAGACTAAAAAAACTGTTATTCACTCTTAATTTAATCAAGTTAAACAAGCTCATTTACATGTACCGTATATTAACAAGAAACTTGAGGCCAATTATAAAAATACAGCAGGTGTTCTATGGTTGAGTTCATATTGAATGTTGCTCTAAGTAGGATAGATGAGAACAATCAGAGTTCTCATATCACACGTTTCTATTTCAGTAGATTTGGTATGAGTTTTATAAAACATTAGGTCGGGTAAGATGGAATATATCTAATTCAGCACATTGGATTGAGGTCTCGTCCAAATCATAGAATATTTTGTAAAGCTAAACGATTATATATATACATATATATTACTTAGAACTACATAAAAATACATAAATAGTGATAATTCTTCTAATAAGTTATATAACTAACGGTAAAATACCAAAAATTACTGAATTTGTAAAATATTTGTTACCTACTCAACAGATTTCTACAATTTAATAAAAATACCAAAAATTACCGAATTTAAAGAATTGTTACCTACTCAACCCATTTCTGCAATTTAATAAAATAGTTACCCAAAATTGTCGAATTTGTAAAAAAATTTGTAACCTACTCAACTGATTCTCGCAATTTATTAATACACCAAAAATTACCGAACTTGTAAAAAAATTTGTTACCTACACAACCGATTTCCCCACTTTAATAAAATAGGTAGCCAAAATTACCGAATTTAAAAAAACTTTTTACCAACTCAACCGATTTCCCCAATTTAGTATATACCCAAACTTTTGTTCTGTACAGCCTAACGGTAAACAGTTTAAAAGTATAAAATAAATCTTGAAGGAGATTGCATGAACTCCAGTAAAAAAAGCGGCTTTCACTGTCAACCAGATTAATTCGCACTTTTTTCGTTACGGCAAGTATAAAATGTCGGCTTTAAAATTAAATTAAAAATGTATGTCGACTACAGTCATTGCTGTTAATTGTAACCCTGTTCTATATTATACAATGTTCTCTACTGCATACTTAAAGTAGTTTTAAAAAAAACAGAAACTTTAATGAATTCCAAAAACATTATAAACCTCAATACACTATCGTATAATAAATGATCACTCAGTAACCGTTCATTTAATATATATTTTATACGAGAGTGTAATTCGAATGAATACATTTAAGAATTAAACATGTTAAGCCATTGAAAACATGGTATTAAACGTGAAATAAACGTGAGATGGTGTTAACTCGTTACTAATAGGGAGGTTTTTCAGAGAGAAGTCAGTCGAAAAAAGGGTATTATGGACGATAAATTGAAAAGAAGAGGAATGGTTGTTAATGCGTGTGGGGGAGGGGTAAAAAATTGTAGTGGAAATTGTGCAGCAGAAGCAAAAATCAACAGCTGCATTAGCATTGAATGTAGTCTACGGTAGGCCTCTTCTCTGTAACGTGGAATCGTGACGCGTTGGTTCAATGATTTCGTCAGCGTGATGTTAATCCCCGTCCTACCCTTAATTTTTTATCAATAGTAACCCTTTTTCTTTTTAACTTCATCATATAGGCTCATTAAAAAGGGTAGATTTGTTATCTATTACCAATAAATAAATATATTACATACTACATTATAAATTTACATTAATAAAGAAGGCACAGGATGCATATACTATAAAGAAATCCAATATGATATAACGCATTGATATCAAAAGTGAATAATTTCGTCGGTTAACTAATACTCCAACCGGTGATCAAAAAATATTCTGAACGCTTTAATAACTTTAACCGATGAAAACACTAATTTTTATAATAATTTTCTGTAAAATATTGCCACGCTGTAACAGTAGTAATGGTAGGCTAGTAACAATTATCTGGGAACGCGGATAGAACAGACGGGAGGCTCGCGAATGAAATAAGATCAAGGATCAAAGAAGTTGCGAGATCGTCATTTGAGTCACTAAAAACTTGCTGTGGAATCTTAACATTGAACTCAGAATGAGGATGCTGCGATGTTATGTCTTCTCTGTTCTGTTGTACCGGATGGAGGCGTAGCACTCAAAAAGACCCGTTTAGAGAAGATAGACGCCTTTGAGATGTGGTGCTACCGCAGGATGAAGCGAATTCCGTGGACGGACATAATAACAAGTAGAGATGTGCTGGATAAAATGGGCAAAGAATGTGAGTTGGCTGAAACGGTGAAGAAGAGCAAAACTTCAACATTTTGGACATGTGATTAGAGGTTCTACGTAAACATCACACTACAATTATTTATCATACAAGGAAAGATAAAGGGTAAGCGCCATCCTGGTTGAAAACCCTGAGAGAGACTGGTTTGGTTGCAATAAAACAGAAATTTTCGGTAAAACACAGGTCCGCATAATGATGATGATTTCCGACCTCCGATAGGAGAAGAACTTTAAGAAGAAGTAATAGTTAAAGTGAGACATTGTTTTGTTTGAAATAAAATGTATCTATCATAAGAATTTGGACAACGACCTCCAAGGCGAGTTTCTTAAATCCTGGGGCAAGTCCAGAAGCTAAAATGTAGCATCCCTACCACTGCATTTACTCTTACTCGCGCTTGTGACGCGGACAGGGGAAATTTTATACACTAGCTCACTTCGAAATGCCTCGGATGGAACTGGATTGAATGGGAAAATTATTCGCAGACGTCAAAAAAAAAACGATTTCGAATTTTTCAAAGTAGTTCAGGAGTGTGCAGTTTGAAAAATGAAGAAATCATGCCCATTTAAATGTCTCCTGTCTCTTATAAACAGTCTGTAAATACAAAGAGAAACAGAAAGACATATGATACGAATGAGTGACGATAGATGAGCGAAACTAGCATTAAACTACATTCCTGATGGGTGGAGATATGTGGGTAAGCCGCAAAATAGACGGGCAAAGAAGTTTGTAGTTCAGTTCAGTAACCACACCTTTATGAATGGAAGAATACTGTTGGGAAGTGTTAACCAGTTTATATTAATTGTAAAACTCGTGGATTTTGCTGAAAACCGCGGAATAGACATGCGCACTGGCAGCCGAAAATTCCGTTCCTAGTCTTTCCCATCACGTACATTCACGTAGGCATACGTAAACAACCCTGTGCTGCATCGTCCACAACATCAGGGGTAGTAAAATCCCTTAGTTCGCCACGAGCCATATTGTACTGCATGTAGCGCTGTGATTGCAACGTCTGCTACACAGCTCTCAGCAAAATGCGAAACCTATAACAAATACTACGTTAAGGAAAGTGTCTTTATACTGTAACATTGTATAGTTGCGTATAATGAATATTAAAGCAGAAATAAAAATAAAAAAATTTTATTACGATTGCACAGCCCACCACTAATTTCAACAGACACATCGCTTACCATCCTTAAAAAATACAAAAATTTAAATGAAACTATTTTAAAAAATTCGTAGGAGCTGTTTTTTGATAAAATCACAAAAAATGAAAAATTTCACGAATTGTACTACTTCCGGTTGACCGATTTTGGTGAAAATATTCGTGTCGAGTTCCCTTATGGTAGATAACTTAAGTTCTAAGTTTTAACTTATTATGATATACTGTTCTTAACACATTTTGTTCACACACACACACACAGAAACACACGCGCGCGCGCGCACAAATCGCTAAAAACTGGGTCCTTTTTGTTCAGGGGGCCTAAAATATGTATTTTCCGCGAAACCTCGAACTCAAAAAATCGACATGAAAACAATATTTTCCTTCACTATATCTTCTAATTGGGCAAGAGATAATAAAAAGTGGGAAAATATTTTTACCACCACCTGTAATGCAAATATATAACACAAATTACCAAAATCTTAATCTGAAAGTTTCAATTCTATTTCATTTTCAACGGTTTAAATAAGTTGATAGGTCCAATACTTTTCAAGCACCCAGTATATTAATCCTGATAAAGTAATATTATTACATAAAATATAGAACATGATACTTTCAGCTCATTTCTGATTCAATTTCATTTCTCATTCACTCAGAGTAAATAGGATTACGAAGAACAACTTTGCTTAATGGTGTCTAGTTACAATATTACTGGTTATAGTCTATGCATTAACTGACATTGTCGGTAGTAATAGTACTTGGAGTAGAATAATTACGTACGCTAATATTAGTTATTTTAGATTTAATTTAATTAAAACTTGAGTTATAATGGTTTGCCATAAAAATACGAATAATTTATCGGAAAAAAATACTCTTTAGGTAGGCCTTATATTATCATATAAGTTAGTACAGTAGACTCTCAAAAATCCGGATCGCGCTAGTCCAGACGATGATTTTTTTTTTACTTTATTTTCTGAAAATTTACAACTTTTAAAATAACAACCAGTAAAAAGTTTTCATGGGATTGGTCCGATGAAATCAGCGGGGAGACTTTATCGGCGAACAAAGACGCTGTTCCTGAATTTAAGACCTTACTTTTTAAAATCCTTGACGAAGAAGGAATTTCCAGTGACCAGCTGTATAATTGCAACGAGACTGGTCTGAACTATAAAATGTTGCCCACGAAAACTCTCGCATCCAAAAAAGAAGCTTCAGCCTCGGGCTATAAAAAAAGTAAGGAACGGGTTACGGTGTTGGCTTGTAGCAATGTGACCGGCAGTCATAAACTTAGGTTAACATTAATAGGAAAATCAAGAAAACCCAGAGCTTTTAAAAATTTAAAGAAAGACGATGTGTTGCCACTTTGGTATACAAACCAACAAAATGCATGGATGAATTCTACAATTTTTAAGACTTGGTTTTTTAATGAATTTGTACCTACTACGAGTATAATTATTTTATTATAATTATAATTACTCTATAATTGAGGCATATATGACACATTTTGTTACATGTTTGAAATCCGTAACTTGCAAATCTTACAAAGAGTGCAATCGAATCTTATTACGGTACAGTAGCGTTAAGTTTAGTCAATGTTTGTGCTTCGTATATTGAATAATTACAGTACCAGTAGCCTACTGTAATTTATTACGCCTACAGTGTTTTAAAGTTTTTTCAGAAGCTCACTCTTATATTAGGAGATAAACGTTAATGCTTATTGTCATAATTATTCGCCATAAAGACGAAATTGCCAACCTCCGGGAAATCCGGATTTTTCGAAAACCAAACCGGAAGTCCGCCACATTAGTCCGGATTTCTGAGTCTACTGTATCTATTTTTCAACAATTTCCCAGAGAGTATAATTTTAACTACCTAATAAAACGGGTTTTTTAACATACTCTTTCTTTTAGTTTTATCCATATAACAAACAATTACAAAAATGTGCTGAATGATGTGATGAAAGTATTGCATGAAGAAGCTAATCTTTAATCATCCATGTGACGCTTCATATTTATAAGTTTAAAATACAAGGGTTTTTTTTTAAATTTTCAAATCAGCAAAATTACAATATCATCTTTTATAAAGAAGCAAGAACAATAGGTAATTAAGTTAACATTAAATATAAAACACAACATTATTATATTTAACAATAAATGTTACAGGTCACTTTTTTAGTTCTTTTTAGACTTTTTAATTAGGATAAATTTATTTTAATCCCTAATGTGTGTACGTTGCAATCTGTTCAATTTAGAACAATACGCAGCCCCATGACTAAATGAGCTGTCTTGTACAGACCCAGGCCGATCATTCCTGAGAGAGTATGGTTAATTGAACCCTTACTATCAAAGTAAACCGGTAGCCACTGTCTAGTTTTCAAATCCGTATAAATGTAAATTACCTTTACTAGGATTTAGACCAGGAACCTACGTCTCCGAAAATCAGCTGTTAAACAACTGACTCGAGAAGACGTCTTTACCTCTAGATCAACCGGTGCGTTAACCAATAAAATCAGAAATTTTCTGTTATTTTTTTTATTTCAGTTGCTTTAAGTCGTTCTTTTTTAATTTAATTTTCACAATCATTAAACTAACGGATGCAACACTACCAGGGAATCCGCAACGCAGGTTGAAACGTCAATGGACCTGAGATCTTCTGTAAAGTGATTTATTTATTTTTTTATTTTTCTTCTTTTCTTGCAATGTTATTTATGATTAATGCATTATGAACATTACCTCATAGAACATAATTGTACCCATGGGTATCACTGTTCTTTTTCATTTCATTTTCTTGTCATCCTTTCTTTATTTTTATCAAATTTTCTCGTTGTATTTTAGTACAGCCTACAGTTGCAAAAAAAGTAATTAAAGACTAAGAAAAAATTCACACTAAGACCATGGATAATCCGTACTTTTAATTAAATTTCTGTATAGTCGCTATTTCCTCCACTATTAATTTTAATATTAAAACTAGATAATAATATTAGTAGGCCCATCCTTATAAATCCAAAAGTAAACTTTCAACCAAATTAAATAAAAAATCAGAGTTTCTTGAATAATCCTGAAAAAGTTAGTAGTAGTATTATTTTCGGGCGAGACAAGCGTTCAAGTGAAGAGTACAGGTCAAAGCATAGTACCCTGGAGCGCAACTAAAATAAGAAAACCATTTTTTTATAAATTCATTACATAAAAAAAATAGGTACAACTTTTTATAATTATCATAACTAACTTATGATTAATAAGTAAATAAGTTAGTAAAATTAAATTAATTAATTTTGAAATTATTGAAAAAATAAAGATGAATACATATTTTGTAAAAGTAAATTTGTGTTCAAATCTGGTACGTAATTCTAACACTCTGTACTTGTTAAGTCTCGTAAAAGTACAATCGCAGTTGTCAAGTAAGTTTATCGCGAAATAATTCGCATGTCCGTTTTAGTGTATGTTCTGCTAAATGTAGGCCTATTTAAGGACAAACAGGATCTTCATTTAAAATACTGTGGCAATATCTAAAGGGAATGTGTGTTCGAGAATTTTTGAGGAGGTCCGATATTTTAAAAATGCTAGCGTAAATAAGTGATAAAATAATAGGCTTTCCAAAAAATAGTTAGACATTATGTACTATATTAAAATTAATTATTATGTACTATAAATGGTTATGGATAGTACAGGTAGGCCTACCTGTAAATGTACGGCTATTGTGAAAGAGTCGGGTACCTATTTAGATAAATGGCCTTTTTGTAGCACCTTTTATTCAATCCTAATTTGTTTACTGTTTTTTAATATTCATCCAAAAGCCGTCAGAAGGGTTTGTATTTTTTTTATTACATCAAAAATCTCTGTCCTCAAAAGCGCCATAGTACCTATATAAGCGTAGCCGGTTTGTTTAGGGTCAGTCTCGATTTGTCTGTGATTCAGTGAGCGAATTGCGTAGTGCGTAACAGTGCGTTAGAGAAGGTCAAAGTTACAGTGAATTATTGTCTAAGGTTTAGTATCATTTGTAAGTAGGTAGAATTAAGACTCATTATCAATTGTAATTTTTAGTTAGTAATAAATACTTGTAATTTTAAAATAGCGTGTTAATTATTTATTTAACCAAGATCCCGAAACGGACCTTACAGATAAGTGTCACAATAGATTGGACCAGATTTTGTTTTTTAATATATGATGAATTTTGTTTTTGTTTTTTTATTGTATTCTAATAATAAATAATACAATCTTCATACACCCAATGACGTTTGCAACCCTGTACTGTACAATAAGGTAAAACATTCTATAAAGTGCTATAAACAGGTAAAGAAAAACAACACTTTAATATATAATACTTAACAATAAAATTACAACATTTTTAAATACACTGAAATTTATTACTTATAAAATTTATTAAGCATTAAAAATCATAAAAGTTCAATAGAGAGCTATAAATAAAACGGTGCATTTTAAGAGCCGATAGACTACATCCCACTACAATATATATATAAAATAACAATTTTATAATAAGAAACACACTACTTTACTTGAAACACAAGTAAACATTACTAAATATCATGTTATAATGCACATAAATGCCGTAAATATATGTGTAAGTAATAACCATGATAAATCCGTTATATTGCGTTACAAAGCCTACTACCAACCGTGGTTTATGAATTTTAAACCAGTACTTATTTAGGCATGGAACTGTCAAGGCTGACAAATAGCTTATAACTTATGATCCTTAAACAGGCGTAATTGATATGTAATATCTTCGTGATCATACCCGTTTTATTATTTAAATAAAATAACAGAATTAAAGTATGAAATGGAATTAAAGTAAAAAAAACTTCACTCAATAAATATGTCAATCAATACAAAATTGTTGTCTTTTTATTATTTCTTTACGGCGATATTACTGTAAATTAAAACGGTATTTTTACAATGTTACCATTTCTGGATGGAACACAAAAGTAATTAAACTTGGTTTAAATCAATGTATACATCCAAAGATTACAGTGTGTTCACTTTGACATGATCCGATACGGTGTATCGCCCAATATTTTGGTATAATGAAAAGATCAATTTATCATTTCAAACACTACAGTATTTTTAAACCCCTAATGTATGTACGATGCAATCTGTTTACGTTGCAATTTAAGAACAATAAACAACCACTACTCATAAACAGGAGTGTTAAATTATTTGCACTCGATCTGCTAGTTCCAAGGCTACAAAAAATACTTCTGTTTCTAATCACATGGTCAGCCAATTATATGACTGAATCATTTAAGAACAGAAGAGGTAGAGGTGTAAAAGACACTAACCAGACTATCTTATCTCCTTTGGAAGTACTGAATTTCGTTATACAACCAGACCTTGCGGTGAAGGAGTCATTTGCAGGGTGGAAAATATGTCAGAGGGCCTGGCAAGCTAATAAACATACTTTTCAACTCATAAGGAAAGCAATTACAAACCATCTCACTCTTCGTATTACAAAGTAAAACCTCTGCAAGTCCAAACCAGCCTTTCGGATGATGACCTAAAAAACAACAAGCAACCCCATGACCCAATGAGATGATATGATACGAATGATGTGTAAATGAGGTGTAGCTTGTACAGACTTAGGGTGACCATTCCTGAGGGAGTACAGTTAACTGAACCCCAACCAACAAAGTACACCGTCTAGTATACAAATCCGTATAAAACCCCCACTACTAGAATTTGAACCATGAAACCTCGTCTCCGAAAATCAGCTGTTACACAGCTGATTCGCGGCGACGACTTTACCACTAGACCAATCCGGTGGGTCAAACACTGCAGTAGCTGTAATAACCAAGCAATGACAGGAAAATAAATGACAATTGAGAACAATATTCAACAGATCATCTCCATCAGGAAACAAGTCAGTACTAATGAAGGGTACTCAAATTTTTGAAACAGTAAAACCCTGATTATCCAAAACCCGTGTAGTGGTTAGCACGACTGGCTTCAACGCCAGGGGTCCCGGGTTCGATTCCCGGTCAGGTCTGGCATATTTTCATCTGTATATCACCTCACATCATTATCTGCGCATAAGTCAAGGCTTATGTAGACATCATCAATAAAATTGAAATAAATTTGGTGATTACTAAATTTCAGTATTGTGTATACGCACAATGTAGCATTTAATTTAATTACTTAGCTTCGTTAAAGTACAGAACAGTGTACAATGAAAATAATTACGAACATAAAAAGTTTCACAATTTTGGGAATTCGTTTGCTTGTTCATTACCTCCAGGACGAGCTTCTAATAAAACGATGAACGATGGCGCGATGTTGCCGCAAAAAGAATTTCATTAAAAATCTCACACTTATTTAAAGAGACTGTAAATAATTTAACAAAGATACAGTAAATATTAATTACTGTACAATATTAGGCCTACATATAGTTCTTTTACAATTTCTCTATTTTCGTTTGTACATACTAATAAACAGTCATAAAAAAATACTGTCTAATCATTTTTTCTATTTTTAAACCCTAAAAGTATGACTGTGCGTACGAACGGAATTTTGCGTATCCAAAATCAAGTCCGCCCCCTATATTACGGTTGAACAGAAGTTTACTGTAGTTATCTTTTTTCAACTATTCTGAAAATATTCGAATAAACGTAAACGAATAAACCATAAACCAACCGCAGTTTACCGACTTCGAATAATTCAGTTGTCGAATAAAGTAAAATAATCTAAAATAAAGTAAATAATCACTGTTACCATTCGTCATCAAACGAATAAAAATAAACAACATGATCGAGATTTTGTGAAATAAGAATAAATTTAATACGTTTAAAAAACCGTTATTTCATGGTTTTTTGGCTGTTTTATGCTGAAGGCGCCGGACGCTGTTTCAAGTAAAGAGAAAAGTACAATGGACGGGATTTGGGTGTCAGAGAACAGAGAAACAAAGTGGAGGATCCCAATAACACATCCCGGAGCGGCGAAGTGATCCTTGGTAAAAAAATAGATATTTATTTATATGTAAATACCACTTGAATAATAATACAATCACAAAAATTTCAAAATATTTGGTAGAATTACCACCGACGACGTGAAGGTATTTTAAATTCTTAAATTACCCGAAAGTGATAACTCGGGGGAGTGGGAGCAAACCTACTTTAACCCCCTTCAAAGAAATCCTCTATCCTGCCATGCAATAAGGTGATGATCTGTGCATAAAAAATACAAAAACTTTATAAATAAAAAAAATTAACACACGAATAAAGCTCCTTTCCGAAGAAGAACGAAGGATCTGGTCGTAAATAAATTAATAACTAACAGCATCACCAAAACAGGAAACAATCCATTTGATTTTAACATGGTCTGTAAAATCGTTACGAAAACGAAAAAAAATAAAATAAAATGTAATACAATTAAAGTGCAATACATAAAAATATAAAGATAAATATAATTGATCCACTTTAAAGAATGTTATATTACATGTAAAGCAGTTGAAAGAAACACAAACATGCAAATAAATTAGAATATTAAAAAAATTGATATTCACATCAGGAAATTGTTCTACAAATTCTGTGTTTAAAATAAGTTGTATACATAATATAAAAAGTGTACCAAATTTAGTAATTTAAATTCAGCAAGTACAACGAAACACGACATTACTGTTGTTTGGTGTACATAAACAATAGAAGAATTCAAAAATAAAGCTATCATGGATAATATGCGTGTACAGTATATAGTTACTTGGTACAAGAGAACATCTATTGTGTTATTATGTACGTGAATTTTATGTTCATATGCATACATATATATATATATATATATATATATTTACAAAATACAAATGCTGTGTTATTATACAGCATATCGAAAAGTATGGAATACATAGAAAGATAAACGGTATTTCCTTTATTTCCTTTATAACCGAACAATAATATGTACACGTGGTTACTTTGATAAAACTGTAAAGTTACTTTATTAATTATTTATGAGACATAAACTTGTTCCGGACTTCTTACTGGTCTTTTTCAATAATAAAGTAAACACACGGTTTAAGTCTAACCAGTAGATATACATGTATACAAACAGGGAAGGGATTGCTTTATAACGTAACTGTATTAGTACAACAACGAGCGGCGTGATCGGCCCTCTGGTAACGGATGGCTTATTATTTAGTAGTACATGGTAATCAGCTACTCCTAAAGGTAACGAGACGGACGAACAGGAAATAACTAGTAAACATTTCAAAAATGTCAAAATGGATATACAGTGATTTTTTGAAATGAAATCTTCACAAAAATAAATATCTGTAAAATGATTTATTATGCAACGATTACATTTGAATAAATAAGAAAATACATTATGTATTACAAGCACAAATACAAGTAGTAAAGTTAATTCAGTACAAACAAACGTACAGTAGTAAAGTTGGTCAAATGTTACTTTAAAGTAACTGTACTGTACTGGATTAACATAACATTTTAATTTGTACAGAATGACTCACGATTTCTTAAATATTAAACAAATCTGAAGGAAGAATATCTATTTAAGTACAGGCGTATTTCAAATCTAATAGTAAGTTACATTAACCAGTGGCGGATATTCAAGGAGATCTAGGTAATTTAAGGGGAGACTACATGATGATTTTGACTGAAAATTTTGATTTTCGGTTTTTTATATTTTTCAATAGTTTAGACCTAGATCTACCACAAAAACATTAAATTACGACAAAAAAATCTATTTTAATGAAAAATTTTAAGATTTTATCAGGTTTATCCTAAAAAATTAACATATCGCCATAAACAAATATGTTTCATATTTTTATATTGTTTGTTTTAATGCACACAAAGTTTTAGTTTTTTTTTTTAAATATCTGTTTCACTATTTTTAATATTCTCCGCTGTTAGTGCAGCTTTCTAACCAACAGTTGATGGGTAATTAAACTTGTGTACATCTTGTTTTTTATTAGTGTCTTTTCCCGTAATTTAGATTTTTAACATTTAGGTTCGTTTTTCGCAGAAACCATTTAACCTACCACGCTGAAATTTTTACCAGTTAATTATCATGTACATGCACATTCACCGACATTGTTTTTCTTTCTAAAGTGCTCAAAAAATTAGTAATTTATGTAAAAAATGTAGAAAAATTTTTATGTTATTCGTTATTCTTTTAAAAATTTTATGGTTCAACAGATTAAATTGAAAAAATGTCAGTAGCTAAAACCACCCTACAGCTATAAGTGTGTAAAGTTTTATTTTTCTATCTTTCACCAATCCTATGAAAAATGTACCTAAAAGTAGCAAATTTAACATTGGCGGGGTACAAAGTACAGTCTCCCCTTAAGATGGGCCATAAATACTCAAAGATATGTCTCCAAGAAATTTTTAAGTAATACAGGAATGAGACACGGTGATAGTCTGACTTCTAGTCGTGCCTATCCGGTTCGGATGTTGGCGATCATCATGGCTAATTTGACTTTATTGGTCGCAATCCGGAACAATCCGTGGACTTCTTACCGAACCCGGTCCTCAAATTGACGAGCCAGGAAATTCGTCTTCTACCAGGATTTCTCTTTCCCTCTATCTTCCCCAGCAGAATACGCTACAATAGATCATATCTTTTTTGAATTCTCATTATATGCCCAAGGTACTGCAGCTTACTGCATTTAACAATTTTGATCAATTCCAGACCCTTGTTCATTCTCAACAAAACTTCAAAATTAGTGACATTCCGAGTCCAAGAAATTCAAAATATTAACCTATACAACCACAGTTCAAACGCCTCAAGCCGGCGTGCAGTCACCCTGTTCAAGGTCTAAGTCTCCACACCATACAGAGGAACAGAGAACGTACAGCACCTGAGACGCCGTAATTTGGTGCCCAATGTCCGATCATGGCTCCGAAATACTGGACATATTTGCATTGAAAACCTCTCGTTTCCAATACAACACTGAATCTCCTGCGAATTGTCCCACGTCTCATTAATAATGGTGCCTAGGTATGAATACTGCGAAACACGCTTCATTCTTTTCCCATCAACGTACAGAGTCTAATACCGCTGCTTTTTAACAGTGCCTTAGAGAAATTAAATCAGGGAGTAGGGAAAAACGGACATTAAGGGAATAAAGACAGATGGAAAAATTGTATCTATGAAAACTGTTTAGCCTTTGCCGACGATATTGCTTTGATTACTGATACTCTGGAAAATGGTAAGCCTACCTATATTTTAAATGGAAAGTTTATTAGCTCAAACTAAAAAATAGGTCTACAAATATAATTTCCCAAGAAGGAGTTCATAACAAACGTAAAGAACTGCCCGAGTTTATCATCCGGATTTTCGATTATCCGGACAGGGATCTGATATAAATTCCGGTTCAATAGGCTATTACTGTATGACACAATGAAACAATGCGATCATTATTAATGTTCGGTTCGAAGACATCTTCTTTTAAAATGGTCAGTTCATAAATAATGTATAACGAAGTAAGGATACAAATAAATGTTAGAAAGACATGTCTCTTAAAGGTTAAAGATGGACCTGTTGATGGTGATTTCACAGTTTTAAACATCACTAAATATTTGAAAAGAAACCATTTTTAAACCACAATGGTCATGGACGATGGTTTCTGTGTCAATTCTTTTCTCTTATCTGAACTTTACAACCTCAGCTACTTAACAGGGGTTGTTTGTAAAAATAAATATATTGAAATAAGACAGAAAACGGATACTATGAAAAATAAATAGAAAGGAATAGCTTTGCTCGCGAGTGAAAGATATTGTGTCGGACAATAGGACCCCCGTGGTGGTACAGCGACATCAGATGATCGGAGAATAACACCTACAGCTTCTAAAGTCAAGAGAGAGGATTGAGGTTTCAGTTGGATAGCATGGCACACACCCGGTCAGATGTTGGAAAGCATAATATGTCTCAGTTTTACGGCCGTCACACAAATCACATTGCTAAAGAGCACCTTGTTTCTGAACCCCCTCTCTGCAATCAAGTGCATATCCACCAGGGTAGTACAAAACAGAAAGGTAGGTTTGTTCCTCTGACACTTATTTTCTGCTCACTCCTACACATTTATCACCTGAATACAACAAAATGTCCACTATGGCCACGAGGCGGTTATTATACAATAACTTCAAAAACTTCAGGAAGTCCAGGTGTCACGTTTAACAAACAGTATTGTCGAGTATAATCTTAAATTCCTACAATGTCTACACATCCCCAAAAATCATTTCGGCCTATCTACTTTTAAAAGGAATTAAATTGAATTCTGTCGTACACAAAGAGAAACGCAACTATTTTTTCCTTCGTGAACGCAATCAAACAACAATTTTTGCTAACTATAAGAACAGCAACGAATAAAATATCCGTTTAAGATATATTAAATGAATTTCCAAACAGATGTTCACAAATAATTGAATCTACAGGCTTTTATTACAAATCATACTTGAAATTTAAGCTGTGATAACCTAGATTGAATAGATTTCTGTGTCATTCTTTTCTCTTATCAGAGCACATTCTCTTATCATATTATATAGGCTAGAGAAGTGTTTTTCAACCGGTGGCTCGCAATCCCTTGGGGGTTACAGGACGTGTCAGGGGATATTACGAAATACAGGGGAAAAATTAAAAACAGTTATTGTTATAGTTATTGATTAAAAATGAGACGAAAATTGTACATTACTTTTACAACGGTTTTCCAATTCAATTACCGCAAAACTTGGGTTTGTTTGGAATTAACCAATTTTTGAATGTATGGCTTTATTTTTGTAACACACAAAACGTGTCATTTTTTAGTGTGTAACATTTTTAATTTTATTACTTATTATTAACACGTAAAACAAATGACAATCAAAATAAAACAAAGGAAAATCGGTTTTAAATAAAATTTTAATTGAATGTGACTGGCTTTTTAAAAAAAATGAAATTAGAATATTTTAGATATTATTTAGTTATTATTATTATTATTATTAAAATATATTTATAAAGTTATTGAATTAATATTTCATAATTTACCGGTTAATGTTCTATACAAATCGTTTCTGAAGTCCGTCGCTCGCCCTAAGAGTTTCGTTCAATGTTCCATTCATATTTTAATATATTTCTCGCCGTAATTCAATTAAATAATGTTCTTTCACCCAAATTTATTTCATAGGTCTATCTGTGACTTTATACTATGAATTATATAACAATATTATACTGTATATTTATTTAACACATTTTCATAAATCAAAACGTACACAAACACAACCTTTCTCTTCAAACTGCCCTGGTCAACAGCACAACAAATCTAATATGCATTCACGTATATTAATTACTTTTTGTTTGATAATTTTTAAAACTTTCAAATAAAATATAAATTTGTGTTATAAATATGTTTTTTATACTTGTTTGATGATCTGCGTAGATATTTTTTTATTTTAAAGTTTAATAAATGTTTTTTGTAACTTTTAAACACTTTTGATTAATTTCAACATAAAAATTTCCATCACTAAATTAACAGTTGTTTTTTAATTATTAGCTGAGGTTATTAAGTTATTTAATTTACTAATTTAGAAATAAGATTTTAATTACAATTATCCATTTTAATAATTTACAAAATGTAAGAATTTAATTTATAAATGTTTACATAATTATCAAACGCAGTCAGGTTATAAAGACATGGTTATTATCACCTTGTACATTTGTAATGCTACAAGTGTCAATTGATTTCATGATTTAGTTTTCAAATTCACCATTATGGAAAATCCTTGTTCAGAGTATTAGGATATGGAAAACGGTAACAAAATTTTCAAACGCTGCTAAGGACAGTTTAGGGTATTCCTTTTTAATAATTATCCAAAATTTCTCGGCACAAGCATTGTTGAAAGTTAATTTCATTCCCTGATCATTTGGTAGCTCTGTCAGTTCATTATGAAGACGAACACTTGCTCAGTATTTTGTACACCTTGCTCATTAAACGGATTGACTACCCACAAATATCCACTCATATCCTTAAGTAAAAGTTATAACTTTTGTAGATTTTTAAATATTTGTTTACATTGTAATTAAGAGGGGTCGGCAAAATAGTCAACCTACCAAGGGAGTCGCAGTGTCTAAAAATTTGAGAACCACTGGGAAAGAGAATGTCAAGCATTGTTATACTGTCTCAACCTATAACCTGTAAATCCAAAAAAAAATCGAACTTACTTAATAATTAACCACCACAATAAATAAATAACAATTTCATAAAAGTTAAAATGATAAATCAAAATATTATAGTAGCAACAATTTTAGCTAACGGTCTTCCAATTTAGTTAACAAAAATACAACCATAATTATAATTAAAAATCGCTTTGGAAATTTTTTAAAATAAATCAAACGTTTTCAGTACAATTAAATATAATAACATCAGAGAACAACAAAGAGCAGAAATATACAGAGGGAACTGTGATAATAAAAATTTAAAAATACGAGATGACATAAATAAAAGGTTTTTATCCGTTTATTATTTATTTACATTCTATTGTGCATTTATTTATTTATTTTTTTATAGAGGCAATACTTGTTCTTTTTGTTTTAATTTCATATCGCGCGCCATTTGTAAAAATTAAAAATTATAGTCATAAGAATACATAAGTTAGTAAGAATATTATTATTTATTTATGTCGTATATTTTCTAATGCACCGTATAATTGAGAGGATCAGCCTTGAATACATTTCCAAATCTAAAAATGAAAATAAATAAAAAACCAAAAAATACTAGGGAATGAATAATGATATTCAACACCAAACACCGGGACGATTATATTAATTTTTGAAACCCACGCTTTCATATAACTTATGATATGTATTGAAAAAAATAAATTGATCTTTTTAAATTGATATTGATCCTATAATACGGGTACAATTTATATATTAATATATTATTTAAGTTTTGATGTTTATTTCTGTATTGATATATTTATTTAATAGCCTTTCATGTAGTTAAAAATCGATGCGAATCTTTTATTAATTTATGAATTTTATTATTTATTTAATTTATTTATTATAAATTCATATTTTATATGTATTAATTTCGTTTAATTAATTAATTAACAAAATAAATAACTTCCAATAATATATTCAGTTGAGCAAAAAGTGTTTCTAAATTGAATTTATATACCGGGTCATGAGAAAGGTTGCATCCATTTAAAAAAATTAGAGTTAAAAAACTACTGGAAATAAAGTCATAAATGGTTTTTTGTTGTAAACAGAAAATATTAAAGTTTTTTTTTAGTACGACTGTACCGCAAATAGAACAAATTGCATTGGAAACCATTAACATAATTTGGCAACAAGATGGCGTGACTCCTCATTTCAGTCTTCTAGTGCGCCAATGAAAGGTTCCCTGACCAATGATTGGCCGGTAGGGCCAATCTTGCGCTTTGGCCTCCGAGGAGACCAGATTTAATCCCGCTTGAATTTTTTTCTGGGTTTATGTTAAAAGCAATGTCTATAGTGAGAAGATTCGAAATGTGAATCATTTACATCGAGTTTCTTCCGCTGTTGCTTCGCTCACACTCGATATGACACAGCACACCTGAACAGAGGTTGACTATCGTTTACAAGTCCAGCTTTCTTAGTTTGCTCCTACTGTAAACAAATAATGATGTCACTGCGCATGCGCATTATATAAAAATCTGTACACGGTGATTAAAAAGTAATAACGAAATACTTTCAAAAGTATTTATATACAAAATACTTTTTAAGGTATTTTTATAAATGAAAATTGTTAGGCCTACATCATAATCATGACTGATGTTTTAAATACTTTAAAACATCATTTTTATTAATTGATAAAATTTAAGGAAGACTTATCTGGTACAGCCACCTGCGAAGAATGGAGGAGAACAGATTGCCAACGAAGATTTTGGTATGTGGTTTAGCAAGATGGAGGAAACTAGGATGTCCCAGGAGAAGGATGGATGACATTGTTTTACATGTTAGGTACAAATATTAGAGAGAGATGAGGAATGAATTATGTCTTTAATAGAATGGTAAATATGAATGGTGTTTTGGATTACGGTACATAACTTATTGCAGTAGAACAACCGCTACGATATTAATATATTTTTTTAAATCGGGGTTGAACACTCACAAGGCTTTCTCTTGTCAATGTAAAATTAAAACACAGCCTAATTTTTATCATCAATTTTAACTAGCCGTAAATTCACTAACTGACGCTAAATTGAGGTCTGTAGAAAAAACGCTCAGGCTAAAATAAAAGTTAGAGACTTTTTAATTCTCTTTACACTTTTGTCTTTTAGGCCGCTCTCACACCAGCGAAACTCGACCTTGACGCTACTGAAATGACTCGACCGAAAAACGAGTCGCGTCGTACATGTTCGCACATAGAGGAGAATCAACCTCGACGCAACTGTTCAACCTTTTCTTCAAATCGACCTGCAGTTTGCAAAATGTCAAGTGATGAAGAAGACGTAGTCGCTGCTTATTACTATTTAAGAACAAAACAGAAAAACCCGCAGCTGTTGGATATCACCGTATATATATAATAATCGTAATAGAGGAGCGTATGTGTGAGCCCAGGAACTCTCCTGTGATGAAAACAAATTTAAGTCTTTTTATCGGATGCCAAAAGAAAGGTAATGTCACGCCTAGAATATTCTGTCAAATTGAAATTGCACAGACACGGATATTTTTCAACTTCAAGCACCAAGGTTACGTGGGCTGCTTCGTCTGCCATGATTATACGCGACTGGTCGAGCAGATGTTGGACAAGCTGAGTCACATGCGATCGGTTCGATCGAGGTTGCAACGAGGTCGTACTGGTGGGAGGGCGAACATGTAAATGTAAGGGTACGTCTCGCATCGGACGTCGAGTCGCAGTCGAGTTTCACCGGTGTGAGAGCGGCCTTAAATGCATTCAAAGGCCACAATCTTATAAAAAAAACTTTACCGGGAGAGCACAGCTTCCCCAAAAATTTCAGCAGACATGGTGTTTACCCTATCTTATAGTGAATAAAAAATGTAGTTAATGAGGCGGGTTTTTTAATTTGTAGGAGCCATTTCTGAGAAAATCACAAGAATAAACTACTACTTCCGGTTAACAGATTTTATGATAATATTCGTGCCGGTCCCCTAGTGGTACCTAATTTAACACCCAAATTTCAACATTGGACGATATTCCGTTTTTGAGATAATTTGTTTACACACATACCAATCTCCACAAACATGTTTGGATTCAGGGGGCCTGAAAAAGTGTAAACATTATACTTATAAATATACTTTATCCTAATTACTTAAGTGATACAGATGTTTATGGCCGGTTTGTATACATTTTTTAAAATAATTTCTGATGATTAATTTTTCTTTTCGCAATTTTTTTAAAGAATAGATTTTTGGAAATGATATAGCCTAACTTTATTGGAAGAAGGTACTATTCGAAATCAGTATTTTTCAAGATTGAAGACCAGGAATAGAACTCGGAACACTTGGCATAGAAACCAGTTGTACTAACCACTACACTAACGAGCAAAGTGTCGTATAAATCGAAAAAAAATATAATTAACTGCTGAAACAGGATTACAATAATAATAATAATAACCCTCAAAAGTGTAACTTCATCAGAAATGTAGCAACTGTAAAGCTGAATGAAAATACGAATAATACGATCCGGTTAAAAGGGAAAGCAATCACACTAATAACCGATTTGCTCTCTAATCGGAGTTGAAAGATTTTCACAAATATAATAAATAACAAGGAACAATTATAATAGGCATTATACATGTTATCAAAAAAGAACAGGTTTTATAAATAATATAATAATAACAACAGCTGACAAATTCAGGGACAAAATAACCCTGTAGCATTTGGATTTGAAGTGACACAAACATAGCCGGAGGGCTACAACATTGTCGAGTGGATTGAATCGGATAGGAATGGGTGATGTCTGCGACAGGAGAGAGAACAGCTGTGCTAAACGGTTTTCAGTAATATGTAATGGGCTTACGCCATCCAGACACAAGACTCTTTGAGACGGGAGGGAACCACCCGCCCGCGTTCTATTGCAGTTAAAGCGTCCCAATTAGATAATACAAAAGAGGGAGAAGAAATTCAGAAAGAGAGGACGATAGTGTATTGTGAATTCACAGGGCTACTAATTCTCTCGGTGACAATTCACGAAAACGAAGATAGAGAATGGAAAACTGAGTGAGACAGCACTGTAAGTTAGGGAGAAAAACCGGGCACCGCCATCTTTAATCGTGTGAGTGACAGCTGAATAAAACTGGCGACTGGTTGACAAAGATTCCCATCTATACTGAGGGGGCTAACTTACTAGTAGGAACACGAATAATTACCCACCCGATCATCTCTTCTCAACAACACTGTGCTGTACCTACCGTATCTCCCTATCTACCTCTCTTAGCATAGGACGGACCATTTTAATCCGGTGGAAAAATGCTTCTCTTTCAACCTTACATTACATTTTGCGGCACAATGAATGCAGCTAACAGGATATTTAGTTACCTGATTATATCACAAATAAATGAATAAGGACTAAAGGACATTGTCAAGGATATTGGAGACGAAAAAATTCAAAGAGCGGCATCAAACCACTCAAGAGACTCGAATCATTTGTTGGGATAACCTAGGTACCAACCAACCTCTTCACATCTTTGTCAATTTTATAATTTGGAGATATCTAAAGGATACAACTTAATAAAGAATACAGTAGAACGTACCATCCTTTAACCAACAAAACTAGTTTACAACCCTCGTTGTACAAAGTCAAGAAACCATGAACGAACAGCCTTGATATCATTTCATTCACCCTAGAAAAAATTTGGAACATGTTGCACAAGCTTCACAATGAACTGCAGTAAAGAATACGCAGGTATTTTTTGAGGACGTCATTATTAATTAAATATTTATATATACTATCATCGAAATGAAAAGATTACCAAGGGTTTTTGTTATCAACTACTCGAAACTTTGCTCTCAGATCAACCGATTATTGTGGAAATAAGATCGTAAGAAATGGTTGTTAAATATGTCATCCAAAAAGGTATTAATTGCCGTTTTACATCTTTGATCTTCGTTTTCGATTAGAAGTACTTTTCTTTAAATGAATCTTAAGATTTATTTTGAAAGAACCGCATTTCCGTCAAAAAATATGAGATAGTATTGTTTTGAACGACAGACATTAAATAAAACAGTAAATTAAATAAAGCACCATTTCAACTAAGAACCCAAAGCACAACCGAAAAGCTAGAGAGGATAGAACGAAGGATCGTACGGACAATTATCAATAAGAAAAATATAGTAGACAACATGTAGCTATAGATTACTCCTAAACAAGGTACAATCACGGAACCCCTGGACAGTATACTAAGAAGAAAGAGGATAGCATTTTACGCGTACTTAAAAAGGATAGACGACAACAAATCAAGCGACTCGTAAAATTGCAGGAAAAATTCAAGAACCATAACAACTGGCTGAAGGAAATTAAACAAGACCTCCAAGAAATAGTTATCACGGAAAACAAATTATGAATAGAGAAGAACAATGAATAATTATCAAAGAAGACTGAGGTAAACTCCACCAATAGAAAACACACCCAATAAACACTAACAGAAGAGTTGAGAAACCGAGATACAAGAGAATGTTAAAATACCAACAAATGAAGAAACTGAAAAAAGAAAAAAAAGACTAAGTGATTAAATGTGATCCATTGATGGTCCTAACCTAGCAAAAAAAAAAAACAGTAAATTTATTTTATTAACTTTATTAATGAAATTCACAACTGTTACAAAATAAACAACCAATGAATATGATGGTGGATGAAAGAATGAATGACATGAGTGACGTACATGGAGAGCACCATTCACTGATAGGTCTCGGCATGTTATTTAGTTACTTCTTACTTATTCAATTAATTTATTTATTTATTAATAACATTTTTAACCGTTTCTGTAAAAACAGGAAATTTCTGCTGTATTCCTCCTTTGAACGTTGTTTGGTAATGACGGGAGGAAAGTTTGTGTATTACTTGGTTTGGATGAGCGAAAAATTTGTTATGGAAGTTTCGATAAAGTTGAATGAAAAAGTCTGTTACTGGAGGATGTTGAGGTCGTTATGTAAGGTAGCATTAGAAACGTAAGAGAGTACGTTGACTAATATCCCTAAGGTTTTCGATTGAAACCTCTGAATCCAAGCTATCACTGAGGGTTTAGTAGTAAAAATACAACTAAATCATTAGAGTCATATTAAATTAAATTAACTTCATGAATTCTTTATTAGCTGTAATTCTAATAGAAAACCATGAAATTTCTATGAAATTCTGAAAAACGTTCAGAATAAAAACGTTACAAGGTTTAAAATAAGAGTAGGCCTACACATTCTGAACACTTATAATAATTTGTAAAAAGTACTGCATCAGCTGTAGTAATTAATAGTTATAAGTATAAAAAAAATCATTTTCGATATCCATTGATTAAATTCTATGAGTAAAAATTAGACGAATTTGATTATTTTTGTTACAGTATTAAAAAAAAACTAAAGGAAAATGTAAAAAAGAATATGTTGCCAATAAAATATTCCTATAATATTTCAAACACTTATATAATAAATATATGATTACATGCGCTCAAGAAGATCGGTTGAAATAAATCAATGTCCGCCAAAGTAACACCCACGACTAATGGATGGTTAAGTTCATAATAAATGCTTAAAGAGGGAGAAGCTACTTTGGAAACAACACCACAGGTCTTGAACTTGGTCGCCCTCATACAAGTTCACTGTCAGATACGTTTTGAGTAATAGAATACGCGATATGGTAGACTTGATTTGACGTGGGTGGCATACATATAAAAAGAGTTGGTGGCAGGAGCAATTCAAGTCATCAGTTTTACTGACATGTTCAACTGTTCAAACGCATTGAGTACAACACATTTTATAACCGGCCAATTAGTCCCTAAAAACTACATAACTTATTTTTAAAACACTAATGAACGAATATGTAATACTGAATTACTGCTACAAAACACTACATCCTACATAAAAATTTATCTGAGATGTAAAAGAGAAAAATTAAATTTTTTTTACACGGAAAAAATTTAATATAGACTAAACACGACGAAATTGAAAACATCCACTAAGATGAAAACTAAGCATCAGACAGAATGACGAAAAAAATATACAATAAAAAAACGCCGAAAAGAAAAAACACCGAAAATTTTTTCGTAAACAGACTATATGTATATTCCGTTTATTTGAAATTAAAAGTAACGAAAAATGACTGCAAAATATACCTACACGAAATCTCTCATTAAAAACACCTAATATTGTCTACTGTTTAATCTTTCATTTTAGCGTTATAACTGCCTACAACAGACACATGGTGTGTTAAATTATTTTCACTTATCTCCTAGTTCCAGGGCTACAAAAAATAGGTCAGTTTCTTATCACATGGTCAGCCAATTTATATGAAAGAAGCATTTAAGAACAGAACAGGTAGAGGTGTAAAATACACTAGTCAGAGGTACCTGCTCTGAGAGTAATGAATTTCATTATACAGCCAGACCCTAAAGTGAATGAAGTGAAGGTGTAATTTGTAGGGTGGAAAATAAATGATTTTCAGAGGACGTGGGATGCTGTTAAGCTTACGTTTCCACTCAATGAGGAAGGTATAGTAAACTAACTCCCATCTTTTCAGCTGATGATCTAAACAACAGCGTTATAAAGAATGAAGAAATTCACGATGATCGAATAAAAATAATTGATGAGATTTTCGTTTCGTTGATTTCGACTAAACCGGAATCTAAAAAAATTAATTTCACATCAAAATTCGTCGGTCATGAAAACGTTTAGTGAAATTTTATGTTCAGAGATACGGTTTTACGAATCCGAAACATAGATATTAAGGAGGAAACAAAAGATACAACCTTTTGAGAAATGTGAATACGGAGATGAATATTACGTGAAATCAAGTGAACCAACTGGGTAAGAAATGTATTACAAACAAAGTGGAAGAGAAGAGAAATCAGATTAGTGGAAACTATTCGAGAGAGGAAAGCTAATTTGCTAGGACATATAATGAGAGGAGAAAGTTTACGTCTAAAAGGTGGCAATTTTTAAAATTGTCATCTATCGTGTTCCTATATCCGTCCGTCTCATCCAGAAATCAGAAACTACAAGAGATAGCAACAAACGGTTATCGGATTCGTAATCAATAAAAACGTTAGTAGGCCTTGGTTGGGTTTAAAGTTCCGGTTTTGACCAGAAGAGGCCCAAAACCGGTAATCAAGAAATCAAAGTCGGAATTTGTAAATAAAAATAGTGCCATTCGATTGCTCTTAAACATACTTTTGTGTATTAATACAGAAATCACTAATAGTGATTTGCCAAAGGTCAAAGGTAGACCTTTTTCTTTCTTACGATAGCGAAGTGGGCTTGATGTCTAACAATTTCTTTACAAAACATTTCCACTAGCTATGAGACACGTTGTCTCATTAAAGGGGTTTTTATAGTATGTTAGAAAGATTGAAAAAGGTGAAAAGAAAAATGAATGTTGAAAACTACAGGTTTTGGATGATTTAAAAGGGGGTATAAGCTACCAAAAAATTAAGACGATGATAATAATTAATTAAACCAAATATAAATATAAAATACAGAATCACATGTGATATCAAAAGTAGAATTGCTCAAGCTAGAAAAGCCTTTGAAATGAAAAACAGCTTACTGACATCTACATCAACAGCTTACTACAAACATTGACTTACAGATTAGGAAAAATTTCTTTAAACACTATGTTTTGAGTGTAGCATTATACGGAAGTGAAACGTGGGTGATAGGGGCTGTAGAAAGGAAGACGATAGAAGCTTTTGAAATATGGTGTTAAAGGAAAATATTAAAGATTAGGTGAGTGGACAAAATAAGTAATTTAGAGGTTCTTAGGCGAGTGGATGAAAAAAGAAGTATATGGAAACATCTAACCAGAATAAGGGATAGGCTAGTGGGGCATATCTTAGGACATCCAGTATTGGTCTATCAATAATGGAGGGTAATATTGAGGGAGTGAATTGTAAAGGGAGCAAGGGTTAGAATATATAAAGCAAATTACAAAAGATTTAGGGTGTTGCTTGGAGAACTGTATCAAACCAGTCGAGAGACTGATGACCAGAAAATAAATAAATAAGTATAAAACTACTACATACAACATTTAATAACATTTATAACAAAATATAAATTAAACAAATACAATATAATAATGGCAGAGAAATAAATGATACACTTTTAAAAGCTTTGTTTATGAAACGATGTTAAAGATTACTAAATAGAACAACCGCTACATTGTAAAGTTAATACTTAACTGCATGCTAGTTTGAATAACAACACTAATATTATTATGCAAAGATTTAATAAATATAAGTAGATTTTATGCAATCACGGGTCATTACCCAAGAGGAAGATTGTGGATTGTTGATTGTAGAGGAAACGTTAAGTACAGTACCTACAAAGTTTCTTAGAAAATTAATATCGGTAATATAAATTGACATCATTTCTACAGAATAAATCCATTATAATATAATGTTATATTGTATTATATTGTTGTTTTGTTTGTTGCTTTTATTATAGGATTGTTGTAACAGAAAGATGGTATTAATAAATTAATAACGGACTGTAATACAGATTAGCAATATTTTACATTTATAATTGTAACAGTATCCACTAAAACATAAACAATGGATATTCGTTATAATTTTTATACAATAATTTGTTTTTAGAAATTACACGTTAACAAAAAACAAATGTAGAAATAATTGTGAAATTTTCAAAACCAATGAAAAAATACGGTTATATCAACATTATTAAATGTAAGCTTAACAAGCACAATGAAATGCATCAAGTAACTTTAAAAACACAATACAATGTAACATGGAACAATTTTTTCACTTTTATTTTATACCTAGAACTATAATTATGATTGTAAATTTGAGAAGTTAGTACTTAAAACTGTATAAAGAGCCTTGTGCGTCCTGTCCGCAAATATTGTTCGACGGTATGGAATTAAAGAAGAGACGGGAATTATAGAAGAGACGTCACAGATAAGGAACTGGAGAGTGAGCAGAAATGACTGATTTATGAGAAAATTAGGTAGCTATGAGGATACGCTCTCATTCTACGGGCTTCAAAGTCCTAGCGCGCGGCGTAGAGTGTTGGAAGTTCTGTACATTTACAACATTCTGCATTCACAAGTTGATATTCCAGCTACCTTGAATATATTTCTGAGGGTACCTGGCATAACTTTAAGAAGTTTCAGATTGTTTGCTGGACCCCAAGAAGTAGAATAGCTCTTATTAATAGATGTATAGGTACAGCAAATTATATAAATGGAGAAGTAAATTTGTTTCACAGAGATACCAAAATTAAAGAAAAATTATAAACTGTG
This sequence comes from Catonia carolina, assembly GCA_035578175.1. NCBI lineage: Eukaryota > Metazoa > Arthropoda > Insecta > Hemiptera > Achilidae > Catonia > Catonia carolina. The sequence continues at coordinate 24,346,743 of JAQMRL010000008.1, forward strand.
ATGTTTATTAAAATACTGTGTGATGTTTGTATTATTTTATGTATTTTATGTTCTTCGTGTCTATGTGTTATGTGTTGGGCTCGGCGGCTGTTTGTTTTCTGGTGAATGAAAACAAAAATGACAATGATAAGAATAATATAATGGTGCAATATACTAAGGCAAAATTCTATAGCTGTTCTACTGTACCACCACGCTTCCTTCCAATCAGCCAAAGTAGTGGGTGAAGACGGCGGGGTAAAACGAATTTGGGAGCCCCCCAAAGCAAATAAAACAAACATATATAAATACAATACAATACATATCCAATAAGTCAATTAATTGATAACATACAATAAAATGGTAAGTTTGAAAACAAAAGTTAAAAATGTCCATTAACATTAACACTTTCAGTTTATTTTCTTATTTCTTAATAATGATACTGTTTGGCTGGCCATTTAGATAAATGAACAGCCCAAATTTTACATTTGTCAACTGCTCCAAACGTGGCGATATAAACCGGTAGGAAGAAGATATGTTGGTCGATCGAGGAAGAGATGGATGAGGGTACAGGTGTAAGTGTTCTGGAACGTGGTGGAATAAAAATTTAATATTAAATGCTAGATTTTTATTAAAAGAGATAAGAATACATTATTTAATATTGGTTACCTTTTGTATATTGTATTTTGGTAAATATTTTACAGTATACGATATCATCATGATTATTATTATTGAATAGATTAAAATGGAATGCTGCATAATGACAATGAAAGGTTGATTTCTACTACTAAAAAGATTGTTATAACTAAGTAATAAAAATAATGTACTAATAAAAAATAATTAAACTTTTCAATTTTTTATTTAATTCATTATAGGCTATAGGCTATCTTGATCTATTATTTACGCGGCTTAACGGTTACGGTACAATTTTCTAAAGGCTTATGTATTGTTTTTTTTTTATATATATTGTGCACAAAGATGACTAAAAATTGAGGGGGAACGAAAAAGCAGAAAAGCAAGAAGTACTGAAGGTTTCTACCCGAGTTTTTTTTTAAAGTAACGGATTTCACTCCACAGCCAGTCTCACTGACAATAAATAAATTTTTCGGATGAAAATTCCTTTTATCGGTTCTATTGTGATTTATAAAATCATAACCCTTCTAGTTAGTGAATTAAGTCTTAATCGAGCTAGGCATCATTGAAAAACATCATACATTGAAAAACCACGTTGTCCCATTTGAAGCCACTATAAAAATATAAGTTGTGCCTCGTTTTGTTAAACACAACCTCCGGCTACGGAAAAGTGCCAGAAATTTTACCATTATAACAAAAGATCATGAAAAATATTTTTGGTCAAGATCTTTGTAAAGTTAACTAATGAATAACATAAAATCAGTTACGGTATTCCACATATTTGTTTTTTTTTAATTACAAAACCAGACAGAAGATATTATTAAAAATATTTACAAGTTACTCTTTTATAAATACAACAGAAACTTGGAGTTATACTTATAGGTGAGCTACCAACACGTTTTAAATATTCTGTGAGAATATTTTTTAGAATGTTAAAAAATTCTTTAGAATATTTTTTTATAACTGTAAAAATAACTTAACATTAAACACAAAGTAATTCGGTAGATAGTCTTAAAAGAATACACGATACATGTTAGCCAGGTTAAATCTGCAGTGAAAGTATGAATGACTGAAGGAAATACAGAAAACAAAGAGGACGAAATCATCAATGGTGACGTCATTAAACGTGACATGAAATGAAGCACGTGATGCGACGTTATGTCCATCATTCATTAATTACCGTACTTTATAACTGTTATGAACAAAGAAGTTAAATGATGCATAAAAAAATCTCATTGTTCGTTAAATTTAGTTGAGAAATTTAATATTTATCATGGTTCACAAAATAATTTTATTTAAATAAATGAATGATTTTAATGAATGGAATAGATGAACCACAATGATTTTGAAGAGAAATTTGTTAAAAAGTTTAATTATATTAAATCAATAGTGTGAAACCTGACCGTAAAATCATCGGACCAAATTTGAAATGATTAGACAGAAAATGATTGCAATTTCCCACTAAATATAGATCTAATTAACTAAATTGAAGTAATATTCTACTACCTATACTAAATAAATAAAAAATAAAACTGAAAATTTGTTGCCAAATTATTATATGCCCTAGCTTTGGGCTAAGCACTTGTGCACTTATAGTGGGCCGCAACTTACAGGTTCGGAACCGCTGTCCTAGACAACAAGGAAATACAAAAAAGACTGCACAGACTACACCGTACAGATTTATTTGAACACTTTTCACGTTAAGAACAACGTAACAAATTTTTAATTTATGGAGTGATACAAAGGCATATTACTCTCTCATGACTCACATTGCAACATAATTATCTACTCATTGTTCTACAAGCAGATTGTAGATTCACAGGAAAAATAGGTACTAAAAATTAAAAGAAAAACTCTAGGATAACTGTAAAGAAAACGTGTAAAAAAATTAATAAAATAAAGTTAAATGTAAAATTTGAAATTGAAAATAAATTTAATGTAGGAAACGAAAAGTTGAAAAAATTGAAAAATTAATAAAGAAAACTGTATTATAAAATTAATAAATGTTTGATCTCATTTAGTGATGACACTATGTTATAAAACTAAGTATTTTAATGAATATAATTATTTATTGCAATATCTTTCTAAATATTAATATGTATACTAGCTATGAGCTCAAATTAATTATTTTTTCATAGTTACTACTTGAATTATCCTTGGAGTCTTGCTTTTGCTTCTTGTACATCTATTGACCGGGAATCAAATAAGGCGTCAAGTCATTGTTGCAATTGGTTTTATGGTCTTAAATGAATTTTATTTAAATCTTTTCATCATATTTTAAAATAATTAAATTTATGTTGTTTGGTTTCATAATTAATTAGATTCTTGATACTTTAATATTTTCCTTTATTTAATTACTTATTGTTTCAAATTATTTAATTAAAATTATACTATCTATTGTTTTCTTGCTTTAATTTGAGATATTTGGTTTCTGGAATTAATTTTTTGAATGTTTTATTTTCTTCTTATAATTCAACTTGATATTTTTCATTACTGTTTAGAATATTTTAATTTTAAATTAGAAATTGTTCAATTTTGATTAGGTATTATTTATGATTATTTTAAAATTACTTCTTAAATTTACAAAAATTGGTTAATTGAATTAGATCATCGATCAACGACGTACTGGAACATAGACTGCTATTCTAGAAACAGTACCTAAAAATAGACAGTTTTAAACATGTGTAACATAAAAATATCCCTCCTTAAAATATAAATCATGAAGACGACACCAACCCTTTCAATGTCAACAAAAATCTCCCGCATAACCCTTACAGGAGGGTCAAAATCTGTAACACAATAATAAACAACACCAACAAACAATATTGCCGATGGTGAGGCCAGCAATAAAAACATAAAAAACAAAATAATCGGCCAAGATAACAATAATAATCATATGAATCGAACTACAAGTGAAATATAATGTAATAATACATAAGTACAATACCCCTAAATGAGGTAAGCAATTTTCAATCAGCAAGTAGGCCTCTAGGAGGCACATTACAATGTAGTAATAAATGTAATAACAATTTCCCCTACTCGAGATCCAACACCAGCTGTCTAGTTAAACATAACCGTATCAAAATATACGCCTGTTATGTTGCATCATAAAATATAAAACATAACTGCAACAGATGTGTCAATTATTGTTATTAACAAGAACGAAAGAAAAAAAATAAAAGATCACCGGTAACCACAATATCAACCCTATATCTCTCTTTATCTAACAGTTACAATAATTCTTGAAGCCCATATATAATATTATAAAAATAATAATAAAACAAAAACGTTAAGCAATACAGTTACTTATACAGTGAAGCACGTACTGACAAAAATATTTTACGCAATTTACATAATAAAAACGCCTAGATATTAAACGAAAGTGAATTTTAATTTCATCAATAATCCGTAATGTATTTCGTAATAAATAATATGCTAATATTATGGTCAAGTAATTTTTTTATTAAGCCTAAATATATTTTAAAAATAGCCAATTTAAAATATTGGCGAAGTATGATTTCACTTAAGCTGTTATAAATCAGACCTCAACACCTCGATATTTTGTGTTAGTCAATCATGAAAATTATATTATTCAATATTCATCTTTATTAAGAAAATAAAAATGATTACATTATGAATTAAATAATAAATTTATACAATTTATTAAAAGTATATCTATCGTATTTTGTGGTAACTATCCCGACATTGTGAGTTGATGCTAAATGGTCAAGAAATGTAAACAGGTAAGAAAATTCAAGTTCCTGGATGTAGAATATTGTATACTGATAAAGTACACGTAAACTAACTACTATTTGGTGATGTTTATTCCTATGTGTAAAATAATATCAAAGACCTTTAAACGCAAGCCTTCGAAAAAACTGAAATATATTTTTTCTGAAATATTGATTTTGATAAGAAAAGGACAAAAAATCATTAATTGACTCAAAACTAAGCGTTGTAGGAAAGATTTTTTGTAATAAAAGTTGTAGATTTTTTTTATGAACAACTTTTATTACGCTGCATAACTTACACTTTCACCTTAAAAGGCATATTAAAATGAATTCTTAAAATTAGAATACGGCTTAAGACCGCAATCTTAAAAAACCATTTTTTTACCACAAGAGCACAACCTACTCACACGAACTTCAGCACACGTGGGGCTACCCTATCTGGTAGAACATAAAGTAGTAAATAGGGACATTTTTAAAAAATGGTCGGAGCCGTTTTTGAGAAAATCGCAAAAAAGTGAAAAATGACACCAATAAACTACTACTTCCGGTTGACTGATTTGGATGAAAATTATTGGTTCACATGTGGATCCCAACTTAAGTTCCAAATTTCAACTTCGTACGCTATTCCATTCTTGAGATATTTTGTTCACACACCGACCAATTGGTAGAAACATGTTTTTTTGATTCAGGGAGTCTGCAAACATGTATTTCCGGTGAAAACTTTGTTTCGAAAAATCGACATGAAAACAATACTTTCCTACCCTACATATCTATTCATACCGACCAAAAGAAAGTAAAAAACAAGGTTGGAAAACTTAGGCCTAAGTTTATTCTGAGAAATATACAGTTAGACTACATGGCACTAACTTTTAAATTACTAACAACTCATTTGTAAATTGGTAAAATAAAAGTTTGTATTATTACTTTTTGTTGTGAGGTTATTTGGGAATTTACTTATTTATCTATCATTATAACATCATCCTTTACTCTGTCCTATTTTGAAAATTACTTACAGGATACAAACATATCTACAAAAATATTATCACATCCGACTTCTGCACAAAAAATTATGTAAACCATACAAAATCCAAGGAGATCGAATCAAGTTTTTAAGAAATATATTTTACCTACTTTATTTACTACATATATTTTGAAATTCTTGATTCGTATTTGCCCCTTCCACTGGTGATTCATGCTGAAGTCAAGCAAAACTCCTGTTTCCAGTACAAATTGGTTTTATTTATACAGTAGTGATTTTCCATTCAACGTGTAAGGTTAAACAATTTAATTTTACGTTTGACATGAAGCGAAGCGAGTGAAGGGTCGCTACTGAAGTTAAGGCAATACATATAGTTTGTAAATGTGAAAACTTGAGCATTAGCAATGAGTTTAGGTATATAAAACCACAATACTTTTATAAAAATTAAAACAATTACAATTTACAATGACTGGGCTTAAAATATTACACTAATTCCGAAACGTCTAAAATCTTAAGACGAAATTCGAAGAAAGAAAAAATGTACTATGAAAAATACCAAGAAGATTTCTAGCTGAAAAAATAGATATATGACTTTTTAAAAGATGAAAACAAAAAGTAAGAAAATCAATCTGAAAGATAAGATATAAGAATCTGTATTCAAATTAATACAGACAAATAAATCTAATGACAATATTAAACTAACATATTTTATTATCAGACAAAATTATATATAATATTAAACATTATAATGTAAGCTATAATTCTGTTACAGTCTATTCGTTATTTAACATATTTTTTGTATCATTTTTATCTTTTGTTTAGACCTGCATCCGTATAATAAAGCTATTATTATAAAGGCCAAAGTAGGTGAAGCGTGGCATAATTCAAATGGATGGGGGTTCTCACCTTTTGTGAAAGAAAACAAAAACGACAAATTACAATTTACATTCTTTTTAACCTTCCAAGAAATAAAATATTCTTTTAACTAAAAGCAACAAGTATTTAATAAAAGAGTGAAAACCTTTTAACATAGTAGCAATAATTTTTAAAAATTAAAAATTATTCGAAAAATAAATTTTATATAACTTTTTTATCCCTTTTTTTGTTTAACGTCTGACTGTTACGCAATTACTGCTAATGCAGACGGTGAAGGATGAAATGTTTTTTTGTAACGTATGAAAATATGCCGTGCCTGAATGGGATTCGAACCCAAGACCGGATGATGAGAGGCGAGCACGTTACCAACTACGCCAATGTGGCTGGCGTAGTTTTTTATCCCTAATTGTGTACTTTGCAATTTGTTCAATTTATCATTAATAAGCAACCCATGGCCCAATAAGATGAGGATAATGTGTATGACGTGTCAATGATCTATTCTTCTTCTGTTAGTGCCTATTCGTTCCGAATATTGGCGATCAGTCTGACTATGGCTATCTTATCTACAGCCATCCTGAAAAGTTCTGTTGTAGACTTGGAGAACCAGGTACGCAGGTTCTTCAGCCATGACATTCTTCTTCTTCCTGGTCCTCTTCTGCCATAGATCTTTCCTTGGAGAACGGATTTCAGCAGGCCGTATTTTTCTTCATTCCTCATGACATGGCCGAAATATGCAAGCTTCCTGCTCTTGATGGTGTTCATCACTTCCAAATCCTTATTCATTCGCTCCAATACAGCTTTGTTGGTCACTTTGTCCATCCATGAAATTCTCAACACTCTCCTATACAACCACATCTCAAAAGCCTCGAGTCTTTGATCTATAGTTTGGACAAATTCAGACCGACCATTTTTGAGAAAGTATGGGGTTAATTTAACCCCAACAATAAAAGTACACCGATAACCACTATCTAGAATTCAAATCCGTAAATAGTCAATTACCTTTACAAGGATTTGAACCAGGAACGTTCGTTTCCAAAACTCACTGTTAAACAGCTGACTCGCGGCGATAAATTTACAACTAGACCAATCCGGTGGGTTTTAAACAAAATAACACAACTAAAAACACATCACATAGTACATAACACATCGGTTAGGCCAGTGACATCTAACAATGAAAAATCTGGTGTGAAACACTCACACAACTTTCTCTTGCCAATGCAAATAATTAACAATAAACCTAACATTAATAATAAAATATTAGAAATAAAGAAAAAACTAACCTCAAATACATAACCTTATTTTAATCATGAGTGAATGATGCAAAATGAAAATCAACCTCAGTTTGGCTTAGAAATACGGAAAATCACTCTTTCTCTCTAAACTAGGCTCTGTAGAGAAAAATGCTCTAAACAAAAGTTGTAGATCTTTTAATTTTCTATAACTTTTATTATATACACTTTTGTCGTAAAATGCATACTAAGACCGAAATGTTAAAAAAATCGATTTTTCTCACGTTTTCGTGAGAAAAAAACAGAAAATCGCAAATTACCGCTAAACTAAGCGTCATACAAAAAAATGTTTGAAACATAAGTTGTAGGTTTTTAAATTCTCTACAACTTTTATTATATAAGTTTTTGCGCTAAAATTTATATTAAAGCCGTACTCTTAAAAAAACAACGTTTTTACGTGAAAAGAGCCTCACCGAGAATTTCAGCAGACATGGCGCCTACCCTATCTTGTAGAGAATAAAAAATTGAGTAAAATAGACGATTTTAAAAAAAATCGTAGGACCAGTTTTTGAGAAAATCGCAAAAAACTGAAAAACTATACGAATAAACTACTACTTCCGGTTGACCGATTTTGATGAAAATGTTCGTGTCGCGTCCGGTAGTGGTATGTAACTTAAGTTTCAAGTTTCAAGTTCGTACGATGTTCCGTTCTTGAGATATTCTGTTCACACACACACACACACAGACACACACACAGACACACAGACACACACACAGACCAATCGCTAAAAACATGTTTTTTGGATTCAGGGGGTCTGAAAACGTATAGATCCGGTGAAAACTCGATTTCGAAAAATCGACATGAAAACAATACTTTCCTTCCTATATATTCATATAGGCAAGAGAAAGTAAAAATTGTACTTGATTTTTCTTTTGAAAATCATAGAAAAATTCATAAGACGTTTCATGTCATGACGCATTTAATGAAGGGTTAGGGTAACACATTTTGTAAATGTTCAGAAGCCACACAAATTTTAGTATATATTTTCCTCTTTACGTTTACTAATATAATGGATGCGGATATACCCATCTTTAGCCCTGAGTGACGTGACATATGTTCATTGTAATATATACATTCATTAATAGAACTGAATAAAAAAATTTGTAAGTTGAATTGCAGAGTAAAAGGAAAACAAATCTACAAGAACAAAGATTGTTTAAAAAAAATTATGATTAAAATGGAGTAGTTAGTTAAGACTATCGAGTAGTATTGGCCATGCATTTATGGGAGTTTGGAACTACTATTCATGATGAAAACATTTAGCTATTGTTTGGCTTGGCAAAAAGAAGTAAATTTTGTGTATATTATATTTTTTTATTTTGTGATTATTATTGTAATACCATAATCTATACAATAAATCAGCGGAAACTAACCAGCAATGTTATTACGAATATAATTAAACAAATAAGAAAGATTATAATTATAATAATACACTCAATTAATAATAGATTATGTCTAAATTTAGAATGTTATGTCATACTGGTTTAATACCCAGCGATAAAACTTGCTACATCAATAGAAATAGTATAAAAGTAAAGATAACGAAAGATAGTGAGGAAGGAGAGAATGTCCCTGAAAATTTCACTGTAATGTTTTTAGAACAGTTAGTAATTCTACTTATGTCCATTTGAACAGTAGTCTGAACTAAACACGTCATTGAGTAATAATAAGTAGTAACGAAAAAAGGAGCACGACTGATATGGAACACCGACCACGTGGCAGCCAGGAAACACTGGTGTGTAGTGCTGTCAATCCAGCTTCTGCAGGTGAAAATTTCCTGGAATATTTAAATATACTGGCAAAATTTAGATGAATATTAAGAAAAATTTTAATCAAATTCTTTTTTTATTTAATTTGTACATGTGCAGATGTATCCGCTAAACGACCATAACCTTCAAAGCCAGGAAACACTGGCGTGCAGTGCTGTCAGTCCAACTTCTGCTGGTTCCAATTTCCTGAAATATTCAGATGTTTTGGAATAATTTTGATGACTATTAGGACAAATTTTGGTTGGTTTTTTTTTTGTAAATGTGCAGATATCCGCTAAATTACCATATTCTTCAAAGCGAGGAAATACTGGCGTGCAGTGTATCAATCCAACTTTTGGAGGTCCCAAATTCCTGAAATATTCAGATATTTTGGCATAATTTTGATGACAATTAAGAGAAATTTTGTTTTTATTTAATTTGTATATAAGCGTACATATCCGGTAAACGAACATAAAATTTAAACCCGTATTCGGATATATCCGCAAAACAACTCTGGGAAAGATTTTTTTTGGCGGATATATCAGTCAATAATCTACGAAGGGTTAAAAACCGTTGGTAAAACTTTTGAAAGATAAAAATATGAATAATAAAGTTACATAACGAAAAAACTGTGAATTTAAAAAGGGTTTTTTAACTTCCCAAAATATTTTCATACACACAAAACATTATTTAAAAAATTTGATTTTGTTCTTTTTGACCTGGATAAGAAGCTTTTGAATTTTTAATTTCCGTGTTCTATACATAAACAAAACAAAATTTTAAAAATCGGTAACAATAAAAAGAAGTAAACTGTATTATTAGAAATGAGATTAGTCGGTAGTGTTGAAAGGGGTTTGTTGTTCCCTTCTCTAGGATAGACTAATAAAGGTGTTTGTCAACTGGACCACGAATCCTTTCTTATAATATTTTAAAACTCCACTAATAACACAATAATAACAACACAGGTAGTTGTTGTTATAGGAAATATTTTACCCTATACCTTTTACCCGTTGAATCCCTGTGGATTTGACATACGTTGTTATCACAGGAGATTCTGCTGTAGAAGTAGATAGGATGGATACAAAGGTTTTTCAAAAAAATCCAACAGAGTGTGGGTCAAAGAGACGAGAATAAAAGTTGTAAGTTATTTGTAAACTGGTGCCTGATGGGTCAGTAGGGGGGCGATCATCTTTTTCCCCTCTCGCTTATAAAAAGTAAACCGGGCCCCCATGACGACCTCTGACTGATAGTTGGGGCAAGCATAAGGCAGATGTTCATGCCCACCCTCGTCTAATAATACAACTAACTATATCTAACCTACCTGTATTATCAGATCCACTCATCAGTTCTTTGTGTGAAACCTTACAAATAAACCAATTGACAATCCCATTATGGTGTATAGATATGCAAGAGATTACCCGTGGTTCCGCCTCTTCCAGTACACCCCCGTATACCTCTTTAACAATATTCATTCCTTCATTATCCTTCGTACACCCGAAAGCTATTTACTAACCTACAAACTTACCCTACCAATTATATGTTTTATTTATTAATTCTTTTTGTATACATATCTTAATGTCCCAACTAAACTAAGATAATTAATCAATTAATTATCAGGCTCAATCTTTACTAAGATACATGAGATGGATGAGTTGTAAAATGCAAATCAACTTCTTCAAATTAATTTTATAATTAATTATTTTTAAATTAATTTTTCTTTAGACCGCTTCATATTTACTGTATTTTTTCGGTCGGTTAAAAATAGTTCTTCAAAATATAAATCCTTGTCATGGTAAATAATTAACACTGTAACATTATTCAATTATATTTTAGAAATATAAATGAATGTGTTGAACAAGGTTAGTAGATTGCGTTGAATGAAATGTTTTGAATGGGAATTCTTGGAAAATATATCTTTATTATGTTTGTTACTTATCATTTCTATTATGTTTTGGGTTATTCTGATAAAACATAGATAGGTCTTCCATTGTGTCTTATTATGTAGTAAATCTATGACCTCCTAGAAAAGATAACTACCAAAGGTATTTCGAGGGAGTAACCCTTTATAGATCAACTTCAGTTCAGTTGCGACTCGATAATGAATGAGTGAATGCTATTAGGAAGTGTTTTTATACATGGTAACAAAAACGTTCTTCTCTTCTAATAATCATCGATTAGGCTCCCACATGTTCCGCCTTATAACAGCGAAAAAACTCTATTGAATTACTGCCATCTCTTGCGTGGCCTCCCAACATATCTCCTTCCCGCCAGGCTGTATTTCAAAACATTGAGGAACTTTACTCAGACATTCTCTCCATATGCTCCATCCATCAATTACGATCTTCTGCAATCTTCTCATTCAAGTTGTATAGATCCAGTTCTATTCTTATACTCTCATTTCTCAGTTGATTCCTACGATTACGACCCTTTGTTCTCCCTAGGAACCGCATTTCTGCCGCCTGTACTCAATCTCTTGTGGTTTTATACTAACTCAAGACTCACTGCCATAAAGGACTCAAGCAGCCATCATCTTATAATAATTTATTTTAGTTTCTTTGTTTTCCTCCCTTTGGTTCTGCTAATACTTCCGCACACTGCTTCGAATTTTCCAACTTTCTTTTCGATATCCAAATCTTGATCAAACCCTATGTCACAACCGAAATAATTGCATTGCAATACTTGTTCAAGCACCACATCATCTGCTACAATTTTAGACCTGGCTGGATGTTTACTAGGAAATGCCTAACTTCAACATTTTTACGAAAACTTTGCGGAGTTCAATGAATTCGTTAAAACAATAAATGTTGTAGGTCTTAATTTTGACCATAAATAATCAAGTTGGGATGCCACTGACGGTTTTCATAAAAATTCCAAAAGAATAAATATCTTTAATAAAATGTGGTTTCATAATATTAATAATTTTATAGCTAGATTTAATTTCTGAAAAATGAACGAGAGGAAAATTATGAACTAAAATGCGTCCGTTACTATATTTCATTCTGCAATTCAGAATAAATAACAACAGGGAAGAAGGAAAGCAAAATAATAAACCAAGATATAATGAAAATAAGATAAAAATTAAGACCGGGGGAATGGAAGAAAGAAACTATAGGTAAACATCCGATTGAATCACGATGCAGTAAAACATAAACAAAATAAAACTAGCCATAGAGATAAAGAATACTAATACTAATAATAGTAATAATACTAATAAGAAGAAACAAAACATCATGACAGAATAATTGGGGTCGTTAGCAAGCGGTCAACACACAACATAATAATATAACATAAGATTATGCCATGTCAATCTGAACAAACAAGTATAAGAGCTGTCATATCGTGTGAAGTTTGGAAGACGTGTTGAAGCTCTTGCTATAGGTAAAGAGTGCTGACACCGGCGCATGCGCATGTACCAATGGTGTTAAGCTTAAAATGTCAGGAAACCATTCAACTTCCTACGCTGTTTTCATATTTGAATAATTAGTATAATTCCCTAAAACATATAGCCTACAACCCATATAAAGGACTAAAGGAATTTAATAAATTCTGATACAATTTTATTCATCAAACAGCTTTGTAAATTGTTTTCTTTTCTTTGTAAGTTTTTTTTATTATTTAAATCCGTGTCAGTGACTTTTAGTATTTTATTAAACACAATATAAATATAAAATGTTATGCACATAAATATACCATGTATTCCTGATGTACAAAGTCAATTGTTTACCTTCAAATTTAAATGGTGCGAACAAGATGGAGAGACGAGTCTAAGAGTTGAGGAACTTGGACCAACATATGTACCTTAAGGTCAAATAATATCTCATTAAGAAAAAAGTTCTCATTATGATCGGTTTCATATTGACGGAGGAAAATGAGGAACAAAAATTATTTTTACATAATTTTATTTATTGTTGGCCTTTAGAGAGAACGAAAATATTAAACAGGTGGTTTTCCATTTTCTGTTGTTTCTTAAAACAAAGTAGTAGCGCTCACTACCAAGTAATACTACCAAATCAGTCAGACCGGATCTTTCATTCTTTTTCGGAGAGGGGTTTCACTTATGTTGTTTCCCTGTTTTCATAAAAAATTCCGTTTAATTAATGTATAATCAAATGAGTCTTTCCTTCAGGTGCCTTATCCTTTGTGAACGATGTCATTAAACCATCTGAGTTTTGTTAACCACTCGACAAAATAGGGAAATCAAACTCACATCACAAATAAGAAGGTTAAATTTTACAAGGCATTGGATGTTCCCAACTTGAAATTAACTCTATAGACTATAGTTCGAAGAAAGGAAAGGAGGCTTCAGGGAGCAGAAATGAGATTCCTTCGGGGTGTTAATATTTGGTCTAGGTTCAAAAGGCTTCAGAATGAAAGTATTCGAGCACAGCCGGAAGTCTAAGCAATGAATATTAGAACCTGTGAATCCAGAAGGAGAACAACGGATCATATTCAACGACTTCTCTCAGGAACAATGCCTCTCGAAGCATTAAGATAGAGACCCCAGGAAAATAAGGGGTGTGTATCAGTTCCAGATTAGACAAGCTTCAGAATGAATACATTCCAACGGAGCTCAGAATTCAAGCACTGCATACTAAAATCGGTGAGTACAGAACGTAGAGAATCATTATCGTCACTTGTGTATAGTGTAGAGAAATTTAAGAAACCTTAAGAAATAAATATTGAAATAATTTTCCAATAGAGATCTAACTTCTTCCTCGTATTTTTCCAAAGATTCCTCATTGGTTCAGATATCTTTTTCCTTATCTCAACAAAAATTTCTCTAGTTAATTTATTCATCAAAAATAACAAATAGGCCCTATTACAAGAAGGATTATGTTCATCGGATGTTTCTAAGAAGAATCCCTTTCAAATCACTGAGCGAAACAGGGGTGTAGTAGGTCATGGAGGAGATGTTCAGACCCGATTTTCTGGTAGGTTTGTACCGGAACATTCATGATTCCTTGATACGTAGTGGAAGAAGAAGAAAGTATTAAAATTAAATACGTATGCCAACTGTGTTAAACTACAGTTTTAAGTTATAAAAATGTATAACCAACAAATAGTAGACTAATTGGTACCAAGTGGGCACTAATAATGTCAAATTTATGAAAAAAACCATTCTAGTTCAAGTAAACAGACTTGAGATCCCGTTCTGTTAGAGGCCTACTACCCCACTGGTACAGTATTTAGACATAGCATAGGCTGCTTTTATATTAATAAAGTCGTATAAAAAAGGTACGCGCTAGATGTATTAAAAAGAGGAAAAGCAATTTGGTCCAAACAATGCCGTAACTAAATGATTTTCAAAAGAAGAAAAAAATAGAGAAGAACGGAAGCAAATTAAAAATTACCAAATATCAATTTCTCATAGTTGATGGAGGTTTTAAAGGCCGCGAGACCTATCTTCAAACAATTAGATAGAGAGCTAAAGAATACAAGAAATTCAACACTCCGTGAGCAAGAATAATAAATAGCTACTGATATAAATGGAGGCGTAATTCCGAGCGTGTAGCCGCAACGGGCCAATGGATCTTTACAAAAGAAACTATTATACTTGATGCTAATAGTTGAAATTGGTTGTTGGGGAATTGAACGGTGGGTAAGAAACGGTGGCGTACAATGCTTTCATCTTTTTTAAATCATAACACCCTCCAATGAAGACCGAAAACTAAAAAGAATGTCATATTCACATCAACATCATTATAAAAATTCAAGAACCTAACCTTCAACGAATTTTGATTCAGTAATGAAATTTCATTCAAAAACACACGATAGCACCAAGAGTCTCTTGAGAAGAGATGCTCTAGAAAACAATTTAAAGCAACGCAGGCTTTTCCTTGTACATTAAAACTACAAAAAAATGTAACAAAAGAAACACGAAACTAATATTCAATAAGATTACAGGACAATAGATTTTCTAACATTATGCACTCAGCACCATTCAGAAATTTAAAAAAAAACTACCGATGCACTTAATCTCTTCTTTTATTAATAAAAAGTAAACTATCTTCCTTAGTACTATTTTTTTTAAATTCGGTAATAAAAACGACAAATTTTTTCAAGTGTTATCTCACAACATTATTTCAAGGTTAGCCCTATGTCAGTTTTTGAGGGCTTCAGAGTTATACGTGAGTTTAAAATATTTTTTATTCTGGTCGAATAACCATAACTTCAAACTTCAAAGAAGTGTTAACAATTTCCCATTACACCAATAACTTTCTTATTAACAATTTTAAATAAATCAATAGGAAAACATACAAGATAATGGAACATTCCAATGAAAATTTAGGGCAAATAAAAAATCGGTGTGAAACATTTACAAGACTTTCTCTTGGCAATGTTAATAATGAAACATATAAGGTACGGTTAGTAAACAATGTAAAATGAAAACATAACCTAATTTTATAAGGTAGGACTTAAAAATACGAAAAATCATTAATTGACGCTGAACTAGGATCTAGGGCTTACCGAAAAAAATTCTTAAAAGTTGTAGGTTTTTTAATTTTATTCTATTATTTTATTTTATTTCCATAGCAAGTGGACGAGGACGATCCATGCGATGGTAAAATGGCATCAAGAGAGTGGTGGGATTAAATTGGACACAGCACGCAAGAGACAATGAAATGTGGAGAAGGCTTACGTTAAATATTAGACAATTAGTCCATAGAAAATTCTAGGTACATAAAGGATCAGGTACTTTGTAGACCTATCAGTACTCGTATTGAGTAATTCTACAAACATAAAAGTCCTGTTCCGATACAAGACTAAAGGAAACCCGTCTACAATAGAATTGTTGTTTACTACTTACCAACAACGAATCAAAATAAGGATTGTCGTCCCCTTACCTGGAAGAAAAAAAAAAATTTATATTACAAAAAATGTGAATCATTATAATATCAACTCTCGTATCATATTGCCTCCCACATTTTTTTGGTGAAAGAATTGAAGGTGTGATTTAAATGAGTCGATAATAAGGTGAACATTACCAAAATTATTTAACCTTAACCC
This sequence comes from Catonia carolina, assembly GCA_035578175.1. Lineage (NCBI taxonomy): Eukaryota > Metazoa > Arthropoda > Insecta > Hemiptera > Achilidae > Catonia > Catonia carolina. Next base: position 24,362,984 of record JAQMRL010000008.1, read on the forward strand.
TTCTCTAACAGCCACATAAATACTGCACAGTGTTATAGCAAAAATTCTCTTCATACGAACCAATATACTGCGAAGAGTTCAGTGAAATTAAATGACGTTAAATAACGAAAAATGGGTTCACTAGTTAACAAATTTATATAAACATTAAAACTAATAAGTTTAAATAATTTATCGTCTGAAACATACAGAACCTTGCAATATTAGTTGGCAACTGCAACTTACTTAGGACTACGGGAGTTATATACAGGGTGGTACTCAAAGAAATAAACATTTCAATGAATCACGATTCCTTGGCCAACCACTTTGACTTTTACTTAATATAGGAATATTTACTACGTCCAAATATATATGTACTTCTAAATTACAGTCCTTATTAATGTGGCTATCTAATGTACTTTTCTCGCTCATCGAATTTCCTACGAATTCTCCTTATAGCTCCGCGCTGGTCTAACTGCCTTCTGCCTTTCAAGGATTAGGTATCTCTGCCTGTTCCGAAGCTCTCAAATCTGCCCATCTCTTAAGCGTCCTCGATCTCTTTTTCCCTCCGGTTTATGACCTGGTGTTCGCTTAGGTATCCTATCCTTCCTTCATACTGCTCACATACTCCAACCACTCCATTATGTTCTGAGATACCCTGTCGTTTATACAGAAGATGTAGATTTCTTTCCTTATTTCGGTTTTCATGTAACGGTCTTCTCTACTACACCCATACGTATGCTGAAGAAATTTCATTTCAGATGCTAGCAATCTACTTCCCACTCGCTTTGATAGCACCCAAGTTTCACTGCCATAGAGTAGGATCGGCAGTGTCGATCCTACCAAATATCAACCTCGTGTTTTTGCTGGTGCTGTTTTTTTAAGGTTCGGTGGCTAGTTCCGCCGAAATCGATCCATCTCCTTGTATTGTTCAATTGTTAAATAGCTGATCATTCAGTGATTTCCACAGCTGTCACAGCAATTTTAGCTGACGACGTTATTATTCTGTCTTTCTTCAGCAGGTGATCTACTCTATTCCACAAAAGACATCGTCTAACGGAATTATATAGAAATATTATTCACTAACTGGAAATTAAAATTAACACCGACAAAACTAAACACACTACATTCATTTTACAACAAGGAAAGTACCAATGTTTTTCACCATGGTAAAAAGGTACTTCAATCCGTCTACGTTTGCGAACTTGGATTACCTCTAGATATCCAACTGCTGTGCAATGCTTATGTAACAACCAAACGAGAAATTGAAGACAACCATGTTCCTTAATACCACTAACGTTAAAGTTACTTATCGACCAAAAATTGAAGTTACTTTTTAAACCTATCTGGATTTACGGTACGGTTGGGAGAACCCTCAGTAATAAAAAGAAAATTCTTTACTTGTTTATGAAGATCTTTACATAAGTGTCGGATTGTGCGAAGGTAATGTTATAATCTATACTAATTATAAAGACAAAGGGTGTTTTTGTGCAGGCTAAATTCCAAAACTACTAAACGAATTTTCAAGAAATTTGACAGCATAATATCATATTTATATTCATAGCAAAAATTTCTTTTTAAATTTTCAAAAATGATAACCTTAAGGGCCCTAACGATGATTTTCATAATATGTATGTGTATGTGTACATGTGAGTAGGTATTTTGTTAAAGTTGATGAAGGGGTTTGATGATGACGAGAGACGTACGCGGGGAATTCATCAAAACGTCGTATGTATGGGTAATATACCCACACTATATGTGTGTGAGTGTAGGTTTGAGTATAGAGTCGATGAAGCAGCTACACAATTTCTGTTACATATTTAAAAAAAAATTGATTACACTATTTTTCGCGCGCGAATCCGCGACGGGGCATTCTAGTATGATAATAAAGATGGAAAACCACCGGGCCTGACTGCGAATCGAACCCGCGACCCCTTGCACAGAACACAGTTTCACAGACCACTACACAACGGGCCGGCCAACTCAAATTCAAAGATTTCAGCCTAAAAACCTTATGATAAACTAGCATAATGGACCCGTGAGAATAAATTCGCACAATGTTCTTGGGCTTTAAACTCTATCATTAAATAAATGATTTAAATTAACAACATACTTAACGACTAAAGCAACTTAGGAGAATCTACATAATATAACACTAATTCTAATATAATCATTCAGTAGAACGGTAGTTTCGTCCTGAAAAGAACGGTTTTAAACGAATAATTTAAATAAAACAACGTTAACACAATGTCTACTACCGACTGTGAGTGTTGCCAGATGAGCAGAGGGATGACACATGGTTATGGAATATGGATGGGGTTAAAGTGGGAGAACAGTATTAGATTACGCTGTATTATTGCTACATTGTAAACGAAATTTACTCTCTTGTATTTCGTAAAATGAAGCTCATATTAGCATGAATTCCAAGTTTAGAAATTTTGGGCAAATCAGAAAAGAATACTCTTTAAAACCGCGTAAAAATGATAAAAATCCGTTGGTTAGAACTCTGTATTTAGGAGTTAATAGAATTCCCATTTTAAATTCATTGGAAGCGATTTGCGTTTTAAATTTATAGTCTGTAGTCACTCTGTTATGTGTAACAGTCGCAAGCCTACTTAATGGTTTACAATACGCTAAAATTTGTCTCACCTTTTTAAAGTAATTATTTCTGTAACACCCAGTTAACTCTAAAAGAACTTCTTCGTGAACTTTAAATCTTCATAATTATTCTTAGAAAAGACAAATCGTTTTGATGTCAACAAAATGGTTGAAGTAGTCTATTTCACAAGGAAGATGAGCGAACAAGTATTCAGATGTATCGGGCAGGAATTAATAAATAGTCTGAACATCATGTTTAATATTATTCTTTCCTAACTGGCGGTTAGTCATGCTATATATTAACGTTATAAATAATAAATAATTTTTAACTGATAGATTGCATAGAGATGAAAAAATGTAAGCTATCTACGGAGTACTAGAAAAAGAAAATAACTTAAAAAAGAAAAGAAGGTAGACCACTACAGGGAGAAATAAATTAACTTCTCTCTACACTATTATGTAGTAGAAATATGAAGAATACAAAACGATCAACAGTTTGCCATTAGTTATCAGCTAATAAGCATCATCAAGAAAAAATAATTTTACGCAAATGGTGAAATATACATCTAAAATTTTTTAATCCACTTTTTATATACTATATAAATAAAAGTACTAAATAATAATGCTGAATTAATTTCATGAAGCAATCATTTATACACACAGACTACTTTTTAACACCATTTTGTAAAATAGAAATGCAAAAGAGCTTAATACCAACATTGATTTACAGATAAGGAAAAATTTCTTAAAACACTGTGTTGGAGTGCAGCATTATACGGGAGTGAAATGTGGGTGATAGGAGCTGTAGAAAGGAAGAGGATAGAAGCTTTTGAAATGTGGTGTTATAGGAAATATTAATAGTTTCGTCGTGGCAATCTCCGTATTGTAGTATGAATAAATTAAAAAGAAACCAACATGGAGGCCAGGCGAAAAATCATCGAAACGGAAAAATTGTTTTAGCCCTCTACAGTAAAAGGTACCATACCATCATCACAAACGATACGATATAGGCCTCCTGGTCAGTTCCAACTTCAAACTTATTAATGTAGAATTTTTGTAAAAAATATTTGGATGCCCATCTCTTCCGAGGTTGTCCAATACCACGCTGTTCGGTTAGTTTTATATTTGGAAACACCTGGTCAGTTTTTTGATCGGCTGGCATCCGCAAAAAAATCCCACTGACATTCTTCCCAGAATTTCCAAATTGTAATATCACCCTTTGGCACATTATGTTTATGCCTAATTAATAACTTGATTGTTTTACTGGTCCAGGAATCGATACCCTTATAAAGGTCTCAAATATCTCATCTCAGTACTTGACATCTACTGAGCAGTCAGTGTCCAATAATTGGAACCACGGTAAAATAATAATAAATAAATACGTACATATTTCTTTTAAATTTAAAAATAGACGAATTTCTAAGTAAACGTTTTATATATCCCTAATGTGTGTACATTGCTATCTGTTCAATTTAGAACAATAAGCAACTCCATGACCCAATGAGATGAGGATGATGTGTACGACGTGTAAATGAGGTGTAGTCTTGTACAGACCCAGGCCGATCACTCCAGAAAGAGTAGGCTATAGTTAATTGAGCCCCAATCATCAAAGTACACCGGTAACCAATGTCTAGTATTCAAATCCGTATAAAAGTTACTACTTTTACTAGGATTTGAACCAGGAACCTTCGTCTCCGATAATCAGCTGTTAAACAACTGACTCGCGTTGACGATTTACCTCTAGACCAACCCTGTGACTAAGTAAAAATTAAAATTATTTATTTTAAGATGACACATTTATTAAAGGAAATAGTTAAGTATAGTAAGTATGAAAATAGTAGTATTAAGTAAGTATTAATTATAAGAATTTGCCCACAACAGGCAGATGGAGTGTTAAATTATTTTGCACTGGAGCTGATAGTTCCAGCGCTACAGAAAAATTGTTTCTTATCACATAGTCAGCCAATTATATAACTGTAGCATTTAAGAATAGAAGAGGCATTGTTGTAAAATACACTAGTCAGTTATCTCTGAGAGTAATGAATTTCGTTATACAGCCAGACCCTGTGGTGAATGAAGTGAAGGTGTCATTTGGAGAATGGAAAAAGAAGATGCTTTTCGGAGGATCTAGCATGCTGGTTAGCATACTTTTCCACTCAGTGAGGAAGGCAATGGTAAACCACCTCACTCCTCATTTTTCTAAATAAAGCCTCTGGAGGTTCAAACCAGCCTTTCGGCTGATGACCTAAACAACAATTATAAGAAAGAAGTGGTAAGGAATTAATTTAAGTGTTTGATTTTCCGGTTTTTATCTTGACATGTAATTTACTCCTTTTTCGTAGTCTTCTAGATGTGGTCAGTAAAACAAGTTTTTGGTACGTCCCAATTTATCTGAACAATTTCAGACGATTCAAATGAACTGATATAAGGGCAACCTTCAAACATACTTAACAAATTGAATTTATATATTTGATCGATGTTCACCTTATGAAGAATATAGATACAGTCTTGGCATACGCCAATAACGTTACAACACAATACACAATGGACAAATTTTTTTAAATGACATTTAGACAAATATTTTGAACTTTAACGTTTAATATTAATCAAATCTTCCAGTGACAAGCTCCGTTTGATAGATCTTGGTTGCCATAATACTTCTGGTTAGATATCAGTAGATATATCTTTATCTTTGACAAATTGTAGTGTATCACATTCTGCTATTAAACTGCCATTATAAAAATAAAAATGATATTTCTTAATGATCAGAAAGGTAATTTCTTTAGCGCGATATCATTTCTGTTCGATTTAACACGTTCATCTGATTGAATATCCGTGGATAACATTTCCAAATATTCTAACAAACAGGCTACGTGATGTAACGACTATTTCTCAGCAATCGTTATTTAAATATTTATTTATATGTAGTTTACAGCCTTCTAAAAGAATATTTTTGCCCATGCTAGGAGGAGGAGTACATCACATACTAAACAAACACAGAAATACAATTTATAAACGTACACAATATTATTAAAGGCAAGAAAAATTTTAGAGGGCTTTCACACCCAAGTAGCAAGTCGCAGGTTGCATGCGTCTTGGTAGCAGGATGCAAAAGATCTTACGGCATGTATAGAAGAACAGATTTTAAATTTGCTGATTTGATAATAATGAAATAAATTCAGAATAGTTTTTAAAAAAATGAACATGAGATTAGCAAATAACATTGTCGGTTTAGGCAGTACAGCCACTTCTTAAAAATAGGTTGAAATGAAGTAGTCCAAGAAGTCTTTTAGCAGTATCGGTCCAATAGTTTTTGCTCTAAAACGGATAACACATTCACCCTAGTAAACACTACTTTTTGGCTTGAGGGGTAAACGTGAAGATCAGTTGATATCTGAAATAGAAGATTTATCCTATCGCAATACTTTCTCATTTTACACTAAATATATAGAACGCAGAAAGTGAAAATCTATTCATTTCGAAAAAAAACACACGTTTAGAGATTGATTGGAACATGTAGTTCAATATTCAAGGCTATGAGTTTGAATAACCTGGATGTATTTCAAAATATAGTACTCGAAACTTATTCATGATTGTATACAATTCCTCAACGAAAGTTTAACAACTAGATTAAGATAAATCCTCAAAAGAAATGTCTGAAACTGAGAAGAACCCTTTGAAAAGTGTCAAAGTTTATTCAGTGTATTCTTCAATGTGTATACCTCAAACATTTTTGTCGCTATATTTTATTCAAAAATAAAGGTTCACACCTGGCCATACGGCAGTAGCACAACAATACAGGTAAACAAAGTGTGAAATTCCTGGAAGCTAGCGAAATATTCTAGTATCCCCAAGTGGAATGGAATACAGTCACAGGAAAACCTAATTGAAAGAGGGAAGTTCTTAACAATAAAAGTGTAATTGGGTTTGACTGAGTATCGACATCTTATGCAGTGACATCAAAAATAACAACATAAAAATCTCGGTTTCTTTATAAGGAGTAGGCCTAGAAATTAAAATAGGTTTACCCAAAAAGGTAAACTAAACGTACTCCCTCGAGAATATTCAATCAAAACTACAACATATTTTTGATGTTTCAACTAATTGCTGCACTGAATCTGCTAAAAAATGTTAATCAACAAAAAAGTTTCACAAAAAATTCGAATATCTCTGATTAACTTATATAACTAAGAAAAATCAAAACTAACCTCAACGTGTACACTTTTTATGTACGTGTATAATCTTTTATGATTTATTTACGAAATTTCCTAGAATATTTTTATTTTTCTTCTGGTATTATCTACTAGTTTATTATTGCTTCGAGAATTTGGAAGAAAGGCTTCGTACTTGTTCCTTTCTGGAACCCTAATGGGGTATATAAGAGTTAGCTCCTTTTTTTGGTCAGTTAGTTGAAATTAGTCAATACAAGTTGTCATACGGGGTGTTAAGAAAAGGTCTGTGTGTTGTGCACATTGCATTTGGTTTTAAGTAAGAAGTAATAGTTAAATGTAAAATTAATGTGTTGTTGTTAAGGTCAAAAGCCGAAAGGCTGGTTTGAATCTCTAGAGGTTATACTAAGTAAAAACGAGGAGTGAGGTGGAATTGCCTTCCTCACTGAGTTGAGAGAGTATGCTTACCCACTTTTCACCCTGCAAATGACACCTTTCACTTCATTTCAGGTTGTATGGTGAAATTCATAACTCTCAGAAGAGATAACTCTGACTAGTATATTTTACACCTCTATCTCTTCTGTTCTTATATAGTTCAGTCATATAATTGGCTGACTATGTGACAAGAAACAGAACTATTTTTTGTAGCCCAGGAACCAACAGATCGAGTGCAATTAATTTAACACTCCGCCTACCCGTTATGGGCAGTAAAATTATTACTATTGTTATTTAAGTTAGTTTAACCTTTACAGTTATTGTAATTAATTCAACTAAATAAACTCGATTATAATTTCTTAGTAATAATACGTTTAATAATTAATTGTCATAAGTTTAAGGAGTCTGTTTATATTTATTATACTCGGATCCCAGAATGAACCTAGGCTTTAGTGTTACAATACTATACGAACCTGACAAACAGCAGGAAATAAATAGACCCTATTAAAATAAAATGAAGAGCAAGGTGCTAACGAAGAATACCATGTATGGCTAATCTCGGGCAAGTAGCTATACTAATATAAGTAATAAAAATTAAATTTTAACATGTTCAGATATCACTTAAATTAATAATAATCAATAAAAAATTAATTAGAAAACCTGCTGAGAAAGTTCACTGTATTCGGACATTTAATAAGTAAAGGGCATACAAATGGTTACAACTTGTAAGAAACGCAAAGATAGCCTAATCTTGTTTTATGTGTTTACTTTTTAAAGATTAATATAACTACATTAAGTATGAGATAATTATACTTAATTAGATACATTTATTTTAAAGCACCTACAGTTAACAGTCAAACTTCATTAAAAAATCAACAACTGAAAATAACTAAGATACGAAAGTCGTTCAAACTTTAAAATGCAAGAATAAAAAGAACGCTTGATTTCTTTTTCCGTTATTTTATTTAAAAAGGGAAAAGAAATTACAGTAATCGAGAAAATAATTAATACCTTGATTAGACGTGACTTAACATTTATCGTAACACCTAAATCAAGGTTCGTACCGGATCTGGGTATGATAAATAATACACAAACTTCTTTTTTTGGCTTCAACTTTGAAAATAAAGTGTTTTTTTACGACTGTACTTTTTTAAAGCACAACTAGTAAATGAGATGATAAATGTTCAGGATGGCGTGAATGTGAATTGATCCAGTGATCGATTTCGGCGTGAAATTAGACGAGGAATGTGGCGCCAATATTTAATGATTTACAAACTATGATGAAGGATGATTTATTTTTTATGAAATTATTTAAAACAGGCATGACAAGTAAATTTTAAGAAAATTTTTGTAGTTTTATGGTGATTGGAGAAGATCCCTCTTCCACCTTCGTTCCAGTCGTCTGTTAACAGGGATATCATTAGTTGAAAGAGATTGAACATTTGGAATTATGTGGTCAATTGTCTTTGTGTGTAATGAGATGTATGTCGTATTTACAATGTCTCGAACTGTTGATATTTTCAGGTTGTCGTGAAGAGTATGATTGGTTACGTAAAATGGTGAGTTTGTTATTGCTCTAAGTGCTTTTGCAGAATATTCAGTGTTGTATTGTGGCAGGTTCCAAAAATTGGTCCACCATATAGCCAAACTGGCCGAACTAGAGATTTATATATAGAGGATGACTTTTAAGTGTAGAGGTAGCGAGGACTTGGGACCTAAGACGCCATACAACATGCGAAACCGTTAGTCTGCGATTGTTCTGATGTGTAAACTTATAACAAGTACTTATTTACACAATTAATTATTAAACTTAGTTTACTAAAAAATTATAACAGAGTTACTTAAATTAAATTAATTACAAAAACGTAAACTTTAAACTAACTTAACTTAACTTAATAGCAATAATTTTCCATTTAACTTACATTTTCACCATGACCTGAGCATACCTACGGTAAGAGAAGAAATTAGCAGTCGGAGTAAAAAGTATTTAAACAAGTTGGACATCCATTCTAATCATTTGGCTATAAATCTTCTAGACGATAATATTGAAAATCAAAGACTCTAAAAAGCGAGAATATTAGATCTTCCATTCCGTTTCAGATGATCAAAAAATGTTTAACCATCCTTTTAAGATTACAGCCGGCCGCATTGGCGTAGTTGGTAACGTACTCGCCTATCATCATGCGGTCTTGGGATCGAATTCCATTCAGGCATGCCATATTTTCATACGTTACAAAAAATCATTTCATCCTTCACCGTCTGCATTAGCAGTAATTGCAGAACAGTCAGACGTTAAAAAAATATATATATAAGATTATAAACGCATAAGTATATTACGAATGGTCAACTCTTATTTCTCAATAAACTTAATCTTAATATTTATTTATTTATTTATTTCATTTATTTCATTTAATTGTTTGCAACAGGCCGAACACGGCCCAATTATAGAAACAATATTTCATTACAGAGCAAAAGACAATACAAAAGTAAAAAGCAAATAAAAAGATAGAAAAATACAATCAGAAATAGTCAATAATGCAAACAGAATTAAATATAACTAAAATAGCATTATATACTAAACTTTTACAAAAAATAATTTACTGATTAACAATCATGATAGAGGTCCAAAACAAAAACAAATAAAAAATTTAACACACATAATGTGGAATTGCTTGGAAACTTACATCTTGAAAGACTTAAGAATGGCTGACCTATACGATGCTCGGCTCTGGCAAAATGGATCTATTGCCACAATTTTGTCCATGATATTATAATTGACTATCATGCAGTTAACCGGCGAATAAGCTGCATAATTAGTGGAAGAAGATTTCTGATAAAACATATACTTTGAACGGTTACAAAAACTTGGGACGCGAAAAGGAATTTTTCTAAGCGTATAAGGATCATTTATTTCACCACACAATAACTGTTTCAAATACATAAGTGAAGCTAATCGACGCCTATTTTCCAGGGTTTGCATTTGAAAGGTGTCTAGTAAAGTGTTATATGGAATTGTAAAGGAGTAGATACGGTTCTGCTTATAGTACAGATAACGGAGGAATTTAATCTGAAGTTGTTCTATGGCATGAATGTGGACAGCATAATATGGACTCCAAATAACCGAACCAAATTCTAAAACTGACACGACAAAAGAAAAATAAAGGATTTTTAGAGCAGAAATGTTATTTAAATTCCCACAACTTCTTTTAATAAAACCCAACAACCGACTAGCTTTCTTAACAATACTAGTTATGTGGTTATTAAAAGATAAAACTGAGTCGAAGATTACTCCCAGATCCCGCACTTCAGAGACCCGCATCAAAATTTTTTCATTCATATTATAATTAAACTCAATAGTAGTTTTTTTCCTGCAAAAGGACATTACTGAACACTTTGATACATTAAAAAACAATTTATTCTTCGCCGACCAAACTACAAGATTATCCAGGTCCGCTTGTAACAGTAACGCGTCCGCTAAACAACTCACAGAGCGAAATAATTTTAAGTCATCTGCATACATTAGTAAATCAGAGTTATGTATCGAACATTCAATATCATTTATAAACATCAGGAAAAGTAAAGGGCCTAGATTTGATCCTTGAGGAACTCCGGACTGTACAGTAAAAAAGGAAGAAGAAAACCCGTGATAAAACACATATTGCTGTCTATCCACCAGGTATGAGCAAAAAAACTTCAATAGATTATCGGAGAAACCAAAATTCTGTAACTTATCAAGAAGTATTTGGTGATCAACTGTATCAAAAGCCTTGCTAAAATCAGTGTAAATTGCATCAGTTTGAACATTACGCTTCTCAAAATTATCGATTATACATTCTGTGAAATTCATCAAGTTAGACGATATTGAACGACCAGAAAAAAAACCATGTTGATGTTCAGAAATTTTACATTTCACGTAAAAGAAAATATGCTTATATAAGAGCTGTTCAAAAATTTTCGCTGGACTAGAAAGAAGAGCAATAGGCCTATAATTACTGACATCGGAAACATCACCCTTTTTATGTAATGGTATTATCTTAGTGGTCTTCCATTTATTTGGGAACATACAACTACTTAGAGACAAATTAAAGATAAACGCTAGTGGTTTAGACAGAACATGGGAGCAAGCCTTTAACATATATGGGGGAATGTTATCAGGGCCAAAAGAGCGACGAGAGGGCATAAGTCTAATAGCATCCTCAACCTCCCGTTCAGTGAAGCTCGGGATAAAAATGAGATTAGAGTTCAGCGAATATGAAGGATTGAGCTGAGGTAACTCATCATACTTACCATAAACACTGCTAAAATATTCAGCAAAGGCTGCTGCGCTTGACGCACCACTACCACAGAGGTTGCCATCCGCTGATTTGATCGGACCCCGTGTCACCCGCTCGCGCTTATTCTTAAGGAAACGAAACAATTCATTAACTCTATTATTAGCTATGCTATTTTCAGTTTGACGCAAGTACAAGGAGTAGGCCTTCTTAATTTTAAATTTGAGTTCCTTACGAACGGATTTGAATTGATCCGCATAGAAGTTATCGTTAGCGTTTTTAAGTTTTTTACGAATCTTTTCCTTTGTTTTGATAAGTTTGATTATTTCTACTGTAAACCAAACCGGATATTTACAATTAGGGCGAGTTCTCTTTTTAGGTATTGTTTGATCCATTATAGAATATATAATATCATAGAACGCGTCGACAGCCATATTAGGATCCGCTTGTTCATACAAATGTTCCCAATTTTGTTGATACAAAATGCGATAAAATAAATCAAAATCTGCTTTATAAAAATTATAATTGATATCGCCAAGAATATTATTAGGGGTACTCTTAAACGGTCGCTTCTTATTCACGGTTATACGCAACGCAGGATGATAACGATCGTGAGGGACGATAACAAAAGTTTCCTCGGAAATGACTACATTATAAATATTGCTTAAAACTAAATCCAACGTTTTCCCGTTCACTGAGTTTCTGACGTCGTTTAAAGAGAAAAAGTTACACAGATTAAGGAAGAACAACAAATTTTTACGATTAATCTCACCACAAGAAAGGTCGTCCCCTGTGCCAAAAATTGGCAAATTAAAATCACCGCAAATTATAAAATCAGAATCCCTACCCAGAGAATTCCGATGGAATTCTACTCGGTCATAAAAAAGGTTGTAGTCAGCCGGCGAACAATCAACAAAATATACAGAACAAAGATACAAAGGGTTGTCTTGAGATAAAATCTTTACCCAAATGTCTTCCCTGTCCGATTCTAACTCTTCAAACCTCAAGGAATTGTAACAAGATCGGACTGCAATAAGCACCCCGCCACCCCTTGATTTACCTGATTTAACTGCATCGCGGTCTTTACGGTAGACAGTAAACTCCGATCCCGGGAACAATTCAGACGTATATACATCAGAGTCAAGCCAAGTCTCAGTCAAGCATATTGCATCAAAATCCAAGCAAGCGACATTTAACAAAAACAACTCAGTCTTGGTTTTCAGACCTCTAACATTTTGGTAATAAATTTTGAAATCTTTCATTAATTACAAACAATAAGAATTTGAACAAAGATAGACAGAAAATCAAAGGAGAAAAAAGTTTTGCATAAATATAAAAAAAAACAAAAATAATATGAATCAAAAACAATCAGCTCGCCGATAGTACTCTTCACAAATAAAGAGAAAACAAAAATTATCTACTCGTGCCCACGCATCAAAATACGTGGAAAGTTAGGTGAAAAAAAAAAAATTCTTTAAAGCATATTTAAGCCACTATTAAAGGGATACAATGGCAATAATAAAAAAAATTATTACATGACATAAATAACAATTACTACTATTAATCTATTGATAATAAATAAAAATAATAATAATAGTAGGACCTACTAAATAAAAATTATACTTTCGAAAATAAATGTATCCCACTGAGACGAGATTAACTCTATCGCCGTACAAATAACAAATATACAATAATCAATGTTGATTAACTTAAATAAAAATGGAATTAATTTAAATAAGGCTACACTAACATTAATATAAAAGTGCATAAATCCAGTCATCAGGAAAAGATTAGAATAAACAATAAATAACCAATACAGAGGTTTGAATTCTACAGAACACTGTCTTTCAGTGATAAAAACAAATTTGTTTCATTACATGCCCAATCGTGTTACCCCGAATTAAAAAGCACATATCAACTATACTGGGCTGACAGAACTCTGTAGAAAAAAAAATAAAAATAAATATTTCTTACACTTCAATAAATAACAAAAGAAAAACAAATAAATATGCAGAAAAGATAAAAACAACAATGTTAGTGAGCCACAACGTAAAAAAAAAACAAAAAAACACCAAAATATTTGCCAGTTCACAGCACCTTCAATAAATCTTCATCCGTGTCAATTACAAATACTTCATTGTTCTTGGTAGATATCTTAACTTTACCAGCCCGATCGGCCCACACAAAGTTAATATTCGGATTAGATTTTCTAGCAGCTCTTGCTTTGGAGAGCAGCACACGCCTCGATTTAGTTAGCGACAAGTTTATAAATACCTGAGAATCAGACGCAACACCTAAATGCCTTGTAGAGAGGTCTTTCTTGATTTTTTTGGCATCCAGGATCCTATCCACGATGCTCCTTCTATTGAACTTCACGACAATGGCAGGAGGACGACCATCAGGTGTTCTCCGCATACGATGGCATGCATCAATGGATCCCTCCTCGATGTCAACTGCCAAAACCCTACCAAGATTGGTGACTGTATTTACAAGATTTTCGCCCTCACAGGCAGGTATACCCCGAACTTCCAAAGTATTACGTCTTCCACTTATTAATAATAACACCAGTAATTAATAACACTTATTAATCTAAAAACTCAATCATTAAATTAATATTCAATCATCAATTAAACAGATCATCAGTATCACGTCTTCATTATCTACTTTTCACACCTTCAATCACCTCGTCCATTAATTTTAAAACTACAACTACGTCTTTCTCCATATAACGAAAAGTTGTACATTGCCAGAACCCAAGAAGAAACCCTTTATCACTTATAACCAAACGATCACACGGAAGCAACGCTGCTGAAAGCTGTCCCCTTCAAGATATATTCGAAATTGTTTTAAACATTTACTGAAAATTTTGTTAAACTGTTTGTAAATAATTCTTAACTGTTAAACAAAACTTACATTCTACTAACAACCAAATTTTTCTTCCAATATTACTTATTACACTTATTATTCAGCTTAAACTGTAATAAAATTACAGCGCTGCTACAATACAACAAAGCCTTACATTTTAGGAGGATATGGAGTTGGCAATTTCTGATACACTCGATCTGACGGAAATTTCTTCTTTTGATACGAACCCAATATTTTTGTGCATTTTTCTATAGGACATTAACTGTTTTGAGTTGAACATAGATGGAGCGGAAAAATAATTTAAAATAGCTGTGATAACTATAAATTCTAAAAAAAATCGAAATTTTTTATTTTGAACCTATAAAACTTATGTTATAGTAACAGTTTTAGTGATAGTAAGTTTTTTTATGCAATAATTAATGAAAATTAACACATATTAATGAGCTTTTCGATTGGATCCTAATTAAAGTAATTGAAAACAATTACGGTCGGTTTTAAACTCTAAAATTACTCCATTAGAAGAAAATAAATAAAAATCGGTATTCAGATAGAAACCCAGGATTACTTAAAATAAATCATTCGATTTAACAAAGAACGAACATCACGGTATAAAAATAGTAACAGAAAGTAAAGTTTTTCACCAGGGTTTCTTGAAAGTAACTTTAATTAAAAAACAAAATTCCCATTTAATTCACTTCTGTGATACTAAAAGACGTTCTTCTAACCTTTAAACTACTATAAATGGGATGATCGTAATCGTTACCACCCACTCTTAATGTCATGCTTATCCAGGATGGGGGTAAGTAAAAGAAAAAAAGGAGAGGTCAAACTGCAAGACAAACAGCATGTTTTGCAAACGACAAGGAAGAAGAAAAACCACGGCGACCTGATAAATGAGTAAGAAAGAAAGAAAGAAAGAAACGGTGATAGGGTTAAAGGGATGGACAAGAACGAGCGAAGCCGACCGAAGTATTCTTTAGCGTTAGGCTCGACCGAACGGCCAAGCCGACCAAAGCAGCTGCTAAGCGTGGTGACAGATGAATAAGCCAGTTAGTAACACGACGCACTGCCTTCGTGACCAACCAGCCAACAGACGTCGATTCGTGACCCTTTAAAAGACCCTTTACGATGTCTTCACTCAAATTCTTCAACTGTGGCCGCCCTGAGTATCTCAAGTTGCCAAAACGACCGAGCTGAATGTTTTACTTCATTCATTGAATCACGCAAAAAGAATAACTCAAAAACAAATGCATTACATTCATCTTCTTCAATGCGACTGACACTTTAAAAAGCTCATTAAAATGTTATAATATACACGAACGCGAATGAAATGAACAAAACGGTTAAATTTCTGGTCATTAAGATTCACTATCACTACCAATAAAGAACCTGATTTAACCTCCTCGAGGAAACACGACAACTCGACAAACAATAATTAAAAATCCTCTAACACTATTCAATACATGACACAGGACTCCGACTGGACAACCAAAGGTAAGATTTACATAAATTTCTTCAACTAATATTGTCATTGTGTTTGAATAGCTTTTTCGTGACAATAGTTGACACTATCTTACGTTGGCACATCTTCGGGAAGATTTAAGGCAGTCTGTAATATCCACTTGCCTAGTTCTAATTGTTTTATAGATTTAATAAAAAGGATTACAGGACACAAGGGTGGAACACTGTAGTAGTCCAGTGAATGGAAAACGAAGTCTAATGGCCTCAATCTCTAATATTTTACTTACAGTTAAACAAATAGGAAATCACCCATTTAAATAACCTAGATTATTTAGATAATCTCCAGTGATACGGGCCAAAAGTATCTGTATGATTTTTTTTTGTTTTACATCCCACCGAGCCGGCCAAGTACATTTCTGAAAAGATATAATTAGTGCATTAGCAACACCTTGAAAAATTAAACAGTCGACGAGATACATTAATTTTAAAGGCAGAGTAATTCGAATTTCCTTAAAAATGTTTGATCTTAAGTGGAAAATTACGACAAAAATTATTATTAATAAACCTAAGTAACCCGTCATGGTGTGCATAACATTTAAACTTATACACATTTTTCTTTAGAGATATTAGCCTTCTCTGCATGTCATTACAACTACAGGAATCTTACAATTACAATTTTTTTTCAATTTAAAAAACTTGGAAGCCGTGGCTTGCTATGCTTGTCCTGTGTTCGGCTCTTCACCTCTGTGCATCGATACCATTCCCCTACTGTCGATCCAACTGTTAATGGGGGAACTCTTACCCAGTCTTCAGCAAACGCAAGCGCATAGGAAATCTATTACTATGTTGGTCTGTTATAACAAGTGTTCCTACTAATTCTCTGACCGATTCTGGTGGTCTTTTAATAATTTTATTTACAGTAATGTCCATAATAGTATTTATAAATACTATTTACCCATAAATTTTATATAGTCTATATATAATGAAATGTACATAACAGGTAGGTGGAGTGTTAAATTATTTGCACTCGATCTGCTAGATCCAGGGCTACAAAAAAAAATTCTGTTTGTTATCACATGGTCAGCCAACTATATGACTAAAGTATTTAAGAACAGAAGAGGTAGAGGAGTAAAATACACTAGTAAGAGTTATCTCCTCTGAAAGTAATGAATTTCATTACACAGCCAAATCCTGTGGTGGATGAAGTGATAGTGTCATTTGCAAGCTGGAAAGTAGATGCATTTCAGAGAGCCTGGCATGCTAATAAGTATACTTTTCCACTCAGTAAAAAAAATGGTAAACCATCTCACTTCTCATTTTACTTAGTAAATCCTATAGAGGTTCAAACCAGCCTTTCGGCTGATGACCTAAACAACAGATTTATAATACAATAAAAAATAATTTTTATAAGAACATAAAAACATAATAGAAAATAATCATTGAAAGCAATACCATAAATGTTAAATAAAAAGATTTCATAACTGTTTAAAAATTTAACCAACCAATTATAAAAGTGAATCGATGGTAAAAGTTATATCGTGTTGAAAGATAGGTGCATGCATTTTAGATAGCGATCAGAACAAAAGGTTAGTTAAACGTGACGACCGAACTAATCAAGGAGAATGTTTATACAGAAAAAGAGTAAAATTATTATGCACAAGTATGCATATAAGAGGCCTATATACACATATTAGTAGACAGGTTGCAAAATATAGGTTACGAAATTACAATAAGAATAAAGGAAAGAGTTAAGTCCCGACTAAGGAGCGCAAAATGTTTTGACGTGAATTTTACTTGGGGCGACTGGGAGGTTATTTTTATCAGTTTAAACTTCATATATAAGTTGCGCTTGAAGAACATTCACGACTCACACACATTCCAATCAAGATAGCAGAATCTACCATAACCGTTTATGGACTTCAGTTGACACAAACACTTGCACACACAAAGTATGAACACATTACACCGGTGCATTTACTAATGGTCGATAATGCTTAGCTGTGGGAAAATTATGTGAAACGTCACAAGACAGCCTGATAATTTGTAAAATAAATTCAATAAATTATAATGAAAACTGATTTTGTTGAATGTTTAATTCATATTCAACTACCGGTAGTTAAACTAGAAATAAACATCTAAATTTAACAGACCTGATATTTAAAAAAAAAACTGAAATCCTTCAAGTTTATTAATAACCATTAATTTATGAAATAAAACATTCCGTTTCAGAAATAATTTCAATAAATTACCTTCAAAAACTTGGCTTGAAACTGTTTTAGTAACAATGAAATTAAAATGAGAATTATTGAACGTTCCTTATTACCACGATTTCATCGTTCAGCGAGTTTTATTTTTCACTGCTTTCCAAAGAAAATTTCAGTTGCTGCTAAAAAAATTCAAACCACAAAATGTTTAGTTTGTTATAACAATGGTACAATAAAGAATTCCCCGTACTGGTGTCTAAACTATGAAGATATCACAGTGAAATCTATCACACAAAAATCCTTTGAAGCTAACGAACTGTAAATATACCTCCTCTTTAAATTGAAGCTATTCACAAATTTTTGAAGTTCATTTACCAGATATTTTTGTGATTTCAATTAAATGTGCAGCAATTTTTTAAAGAATTTGGATGCCGATCTTCTTCCTAGGTCATCTTAATACCACGTTGGCCAATTAGTTTGTACGCAAACACTTGTTTCGGTGTTGGATCATTAGGCACCCGTAACAAATTATCATAACATATTTGCCTGTATTTCTGAATAGTTCACATTACCCTTGGCGCATTAAGTTCATGCCCAATATCTTCATTTCTTTCATGGTCCAGCAATAATTACCCAATATGGGTAAGGTACCTTATTCGGACGAAGATAGTACCGGAGAACAGAGTGTTGGAGCAGGTTTCATATTTTAAGTACTTGGGTTGTGATTTGACTGAAGGGGAATTAGATGTAATGACGAAAGTTTCTAGGTTTCAATGTGTTTGCGGTTACATAAATAGAACATTTAAAGAAAGGCCCCGGAAAGAATCGCAGTTGAGGCTATATGATGTAATGGCACTGTCTCTTCTGTTGTACGGTAGTGAAACATGGGTCCTAAAGTAATCTGAGGGTAGGAATTTGGAAGCAGCTGAGATGTTTCTTTGAGATCGGTGAGAGGAGCAACACGTAGGGATCGCATCAAGAGTGAGACAATCCGGCATGATTTGGAAAGAACGGAAACTGCGAGGCAGAGGATTGAAAGGTACACGGAGAGGTGGTCCCTACATGTAAGCCGCATGCCAAAGGATCGAAATCCGCTACTGGCCATCTATATTGTACTTGCGGTACTGTCCGCAAGGAGTACGGTCGTGGGGTAGACCAAGAATAAGATAGATAGTAGCTGGAACAGGCATCTCAAGATTGCGTAAAAAAGAGATACTAAACTACAAGAAAATAAAGGAGTGTACCTGTTCTAAGATTTTATCACTTAAAAATACTTTGAAATACATTTTTTGAACTTTTCTTTAAAAATAACTCATGCAAAATAGGTCAACGTTACATAAATTAACTCGCACGTTAACTATTTTGTTTGGTTTTACGTCCGATTGTATTAAAAATTACGACTAATTGAGACAATGAAGGATGATAGATGAATATGACTGATGAAACAATGGCACTCTTGACCGGGGATCGAACCCGGGACTCCTGGCAAAGAAACCGGTTGTGCTAGAGCAACCGTTAACGCAATAAATGGTTAATTAGAATAACGTTCAAATCGATTATTTTTAATCCTCTTCTTATTCACTCAAAAGTCTTGGTTTAGAGTGAACCTGTTCCGGTACCATCCCTTCGCGGACTTCCCACATCTCTCGTACCAATTGGTTTATAATTTTGAGCATCTATTGGCATCCTCCCATATGGCATTCTGTTCAAGTGACTGCACCAGTTTCTTCGATTCTGTGCGATCTTGTCACGTAGTGCTGGAACAGACAGAACTCTTCTTATTTCGTCATTTCTTATACTATCCGTTCTAGAGAACCCAAACACATTACACAAAAATGTCATCGCTGCAGCTTGGATCTTGCTATCAATGTTATTGGTATGTACCCAAGATTCGCTGCCAAGCAGGAGCAGTAGGAACGGCAATGGTATTGTAGATTTGATTTTCGTCTCATGCCTTGTTTTTTCCAAGTTCCTATGAATATTGCCGCATATTCTCTGAAACTTCTATTAATATAAAAATCATTATGTTATATCGTTGCCGAGGTAATTAAAGTGTTTCCCTTAATTATAGATAGTCTAATATGTATTAATGTTAACAAAATTCAAATACATAAATACAGAATAAACAAAGGACCATGAAATCAAATGTTTGTATCTGTTATAAACCAAATTTCTCACCATGATAAGATTGACAAGAAAAAAAACGGATAATGTAAAAATAAAAAAAACTATAAAAAAGTGAATAGTAGCCAATGAACAGCATGCCCGGAATAACTGAGCTTTCAGAATACATTCTCGTATAAAAACAGGGGCAGAATAAGAATAGTGCGGTGGCAGCGAGAGCGACAAGAACGTCGTCCAAGGTCGTATTTTGTATCGCGTCTGATGACCGGTTGAGAGAATCCTCGGTAAAAATAATCTTCCACAAAACGAACTTCAAACAACTAACTGCGTTGCAACTTAGATTATTTCCTTTCTTAAAAAAGAATTGTTATAATTACATCGCAGTAAAATCAAATAAAAATATTGAACCTTTTTAAATTTAAGAAAATACATAAACTAATATCATGTTATACATCATAAACAAGAGATTTCTGTAATAGCAATAGACCTATACAATAAATAAATTTCTACGAAAATTAACTTAATTGGTATTTTAATGGATTTTATTAATCCGTAATAAAATATCAAATAGCCAATTGAGTATTATAGAACGTTCTTTATAAACTTCATCAACCTTAATTTTAATAGAAAAGTAAAAACTCTTAATTTGATTCTGCTCGTATAAGTAATCACTCAGGAAAACCAATCAAGATCAATAATTATAAAACATTAGCAGCTGATCAACAATCATTATTTTAAGTTTTTAAGGCGAGAAACCATAGCGGTTATCATCGCCTGTTATTCTACACAAGGGTGTAAAAAGCCCGAGTGCAGAACGCTTTTTTCATATAGGCCTAATATTTAAATTCTTACTAACTAGTATCACAGGAACGAAAATAAAAATTTACATAAAAAGTAATATCACAGACAAAAAGAATAAAAAAGGTTGTAGAAGGGTCAAAAAAAATCAAAAAACATTCACACATAAAGTTAAACTAAATAACACAGTTAGAATAAATAACACTATGACATGACATTGACAACTTATGTAATTAAAATCTTAAAAATTAGTATCATAACCAAGAAAATTAAAATTTACATTAAAAACAATAATATAACAAACATAAGGGGTCGCTAAAGGCTGTAAAGGGGCCACATAACAAAAACACATACATATAAATATAAATTTAAAATAACTAATATAAAATATAACTAATTAGAATAAATAGAACATTCCAGATCACCCTAACCTATCAGACACTGGTGTACACACTAATGGTCAGACATAACGATTTCAAACTCGGGAGCACGAACTAAAAAAAAGGACAGTAGGTGTTACAATATTTTAATTTTAAAATAAAATGGTGCATAAGAATAGAGTTCTACTAAAAATATCATAAAATAGTTTTTTGAGCTCTGTGAGCAGTAGGCTACTTGATGTAAAAATTCAGTAAACATGCTTTTAACAGTAATCACAGATATTGCAGACAAAAAATAATTTTCACAAAGTAATTACAATTATAAATTAATAAACAACAAATTTCAACTTTATGAACAAAGAATAGAAGACAAAACTGAAATAAATCAACCAACAATAAATTATAAACATTAAAATTAATCTATAAATATATACCGGGTATCCCATGAAGAGGAATACGAATTTGATTTTCGGTTAGTTGCTCATTCTTCAATCAATCTTTTTGATACTTTACAGACGTTTTAATAAAGGTATCAAAAATGTTCTGTGAAAATTACAACTTGCTGATGTTTGTAGAAACCAAATGGCGGTCGAAAGAAAGAAAAATTCAATCTCTCTTACAATACTCACTATATTGCAGTATTAAAACTGATTGCTGAAATGTTTCAAGTTCTGAAATTCAAAGTTCAAAAGTTCCAAGAATCCTGAAATGGTTTAAGCAACTTTTCAACAAGATGGTTCTCCATCTCACTATGCAAACTCAGTCAAACATTTACTTAATCCCAACCTTCATGGGCGTTGGATTGGTCGTGGAAGTATTTCTTTTGGATTCGCCACCCCGATCACCTGATTTAAATATGTGTGACTTTTTCTTAAGAGGATACTCTTTTTTAGCTTTTATTTGTTATTGAGAACTGTACATTTTTGACAACTACCCAATATGATCGCTGCTTTTGCTGTATTATTTGACGTGAATAAGGCATGAGTTTGAAAAGGGACCCCCAGTAGAGTTTGTTCAAGGATGGCTGTCAACTGGTCACCATGCAAAGTCGCTTGTCCAAACGGTGCTACTTAACAAATAATAGCGACTTACTACCAGCTGACTGTTAGGGCTGGCCCGAAGGCCTATGAGGATACTTAAAAAAAGGTGTAAAACCATAGTTTCAAAAATGATGATGATTTGAAACACGTTACTGAAGAGGAACTTCTTCGGGAATTATTTTCAAGAGCGTGCGAGTCATTTGTTCGGGGTTGTTATCAATGTGTCGCTGTAAATGGCTTCCAGTTTGAATAAGTTTGTTTTATGATAAACTTTTCATTGCTATTTAGTTTTCTTTTAACTAGTTTTATCTATTAAATTTATGACACAATAAAATTTTATTTAAAAACCTAAAACAAGTAGTATTTTGCTTATTCAAAGTAAAAGTATAAATATTTCAAATATTTTCTTTCGGCCGCCATTTTGTTTTCACAAACATCACCAAGTTGTAATTTTCACAGAATATTTTCGGTACCTTTATTAAATAGTGTGTAAAGTATCAAAATGATCGATGGCGGAATGAGCAAGTAATAGAAAATCAAATGCGCATATCTCTTCGTGGGACACCCGGTATATATTATAATTAATTAATACTACAAAAAAATACAAAGGTAATAAACAAACCAAAAACATGAAAAAGTCTGTAATATAAACATTAAAAGGATTGTAGCGATAATAATTAAAACAGGTAATAAAAGAAATAACAAACATTAAAGTAAGTCAAAAGAAAATGTTAAATAAATATTATCGACTTATAATAAGTGTACAGCGGTTTATAATATACCTACAGATTGTATAATAATATATGAATAAGTTAAGCGACAATAGATATAAGATAGAGAATGTACATTACCAAGTAGAATGTATAAAATATACTTTAACTAACACGGGCCGAGAGAGAGAAAGAAAAATTATAAAGTGAAGTAGAGAATGGTGGAAAGGGGGTCTGAAGAATGGAGAAGATGAAGGAACAAACAAATAAACCGTTACATCAGCATAATCCAATGTAACCAATCTAGGTAATAAATATCGACTCACAACTACAAGAGAGAGTGATCCAGGGTGGTAAAAAAAATACCTGGGGGAGGTGTGGCAAGGAGGAAAAATAAATGTACTAGAGAAGAAGGGAAGGAAGAATTATAATAAATATAATTCCTGAAGAAGATGTTAAGTTGGGTAAGAGGAACGAGAGGAATCAGAAACGCCCCCGCCTTAACGGGATAACAGCAACTGAAAAGGATGGGCGACACAAATCACCCCCTCCGTTAAAGAATTTGTCAAATGCACTGAGTGCGTGGCATTCAAGTTTGCCAATGTACTCTTTCATGTGTACTGGTATTCTAATGTAGAACGAATGTATTCATGTGAGAATATGGGCTGTCCAAGTGTACTTAAGACATCCCACAGCTTTTAAACAGTTACGTATCCACAACGGAAAATAGATTTAAAATCAGTAATGAAAACAGACTTTGATATACAAGTATTGTAACATTATACAGACATTTTATAGAAATGTTGACGGAATAGATTGTTGATTGGAAGAAATAGTGTATTCTATCAAGTGTTGCATATTGAACAAGGATGGTAAGTAATTTACTATAAAAGGGATGTTTTGAATAGGAATTCTCGGAATAGGAAGTACAGGATGGTTTGTGAATTCGGAACAGGCTTTTGCCTAATCCTTGATAATAAAAAGAAGAAGAAGAAGAAGAAGGACTATTAACAAATACAATTTATATTACTTCAGTTAAATTAATTACAATACTCAAGCTTTAACTAAACTTGACTATAATTAAAAAACTGTCACAACTATCAAAACAAATGATTTACCTGTCTACAACCACTTGCTACCACCCTTATGCACACACACTGTTAACTTATTCAAAAAGGTCCCGTAACTATTTCGAAACAGCCTTACAAGAATAATGCCATTCACAGTACAATTAATAAGTAACTGACTACAAGGGCGAAAACTGTTTTTATATCTACGGTTTGATATATCTCCAAAAAATCGAGCCCTTCGAATACTTTCTCCATTTGACTTGAATAAGGTAGAAGGAATCAAAATATGTGTTAGAAGGAATAAAAACAAACGTTCCTACTAGTTTCGATTTCCGAGAATTCCCGTTAAAAATTCTTCATTCATCGCAATCCATTATCCATTTTCAATACACACCATTTCATATAATACATAATTTATTCCCTTTAACTATTTTTAGAATATCACAAACTACTAATATTATTAATGTCACATTATCTATCTGAGAACTGTCAATACAGGAAGTGAGATAAATGAATTAAAACACCGGAGTCTTCATTATCATCAAGATAGTTACAAAAGTAATAGTTTATTAAATGAATAAATAATGAATGTTACTATGCAATTCCACATAAGTAAAATAATGACTAAGTAGGAATGTGATTAGGTTGGACATGAACATAGTGTCTCCAATGTCAATGTCAAATCAAGTTGAATTACCTTCTACTCCTATCAATGTTGGTTGATACGTGAACAACTTGTACAGTATTCCTATATATCTATATATACAAAACTCCCACCATATCTTATTACGTAGGACTGGTTAAGTGAGTGCCGTGTCATTTGTGTGAGTAGTAAGTCGTTCTGTTTCAATAATGTATGTGATAGTAAAGTGATCAGGTTATCTACCTGTTTGTACCACAACACACGAATGCGTCCATCGAAGGAATATTGTTACCGGTCAGGTGTCAATCATATGCCACACGTTTACTTGTCAATTTCTTGATCCGACCTGCACTTACTTGGAGGAAACAACCTCTTATCTCTAGACAATTGGTTCCTTTCACTGCACATACTTCACAACAAGTGTAGATATTTCTAAGTACCTATTTACTAAATAGTTACATAAAGCTTAATTTTATTTCTAAATAATAATTTGTTCCTCAAAATGTTTTATATATGAATAACCTTACAGTACATTATATTTTTACATTATTTTATGCACGCGGAGATAAATTATAAACCAACAAAAAATCGTTTCCAAAATCCTAGCTCAGTTAACTACATCTTAATTCAAACGTTTGCCCATAACAAGCAGAAGAAGCTTGAATTTTTTGCACTCGATCTGCTAGTTCCAGGGCAACAAAAATAGTTCTTATATCTTATCACATGGTCAGCCAATCATACGAGAATAGCATTTAAGAACAGAAGAGGTAGTCATTTGCAGGGTGAAAAGTAGATGCTTATCTGAAGGCCTGCCACCCTGATAAGCATACTTTTCCACTCAGTGAGGCAGGTAAATCACTCGCTCCTCATTTTATATAGTAAGGCCTCTCTAAAGGTTCAAACCAGCCTTTTAGCAGATGACCTAAACAACAACAATGCAAACGTGTAATAATTTCCTTCATATACTAAGGGCCTAGATACCGACACAAAAGAGCCATTTCTGCAATTCAGCTATAAATTTTATGATGTTCCGTACAGTTTTATAATTTCAGGGCGCACGTCATACAGTCTGGAGATCAGGTAAGAAATATTTCTTCGGAATAACGGTTCTGTAGCTGTATGTAAAGGAATCAAATACTTGTTTCTTTTACTGTAGCTGTGAATTCATTTCGGAAAGTTTACTATGTGCGCCCAGTATAAAATTAGTTCTCGGGAATGAGTTGATAAACGTTTAGTAGGCCAACTTCTACAATCTACATAGTACGTCTACAATTCTTGAACAATTGCTCAGAAAGAACAGAGTAGCAGGTGGTTTTTTGTTAATTACTCGCAAAATGAGCTTTAGTACATTCTACAGAATGTCAAAATAAATATAAATTAACCACTTAGAATCATGATATAAAATTACTAACGGAATTGTACATAAACTGTTAAATTTTATGAAAAGTTTTGTGTTGAACAATGATAATGGATTGCGGTGAATGTAATATTTTGAATAGGAATTCTTGAAAATCTTAACTGTAGAAACGTTGTTTTTTTAATTTAATTCCTTCTACGATGTTCCAAAATAACGGACAAATTGTTAGAATGATCTTGATTTTTTGGAAAACTATCAGACCGGAGGTATCAGTGGAAAACTATCAGTGCACAACTAAGAAATTTAAAAAAGAATCATTCCTTCCAATACAAATGCCTCCGCTTAATTACTCGTGCATCACACTTCGTCAGAAATTTAATTTTACACAACTCCTAGATAACTCAAATCATCAAAATTCAATGTCGGAGATACAAAAATATTTTGGTATAGTGGTCAGCGAAACTGTCTTCTATGACAGATTCTATTCTCGGTCAAGTCTGGAATTTTATCATTGATGATTTTCATCTAATACCGTTCACCGTATGCCTTAACGTGCATGACACTCCGACGTAAAACGAAAAAATAATTTTAAAAATTGGTAAAAATAGGCTAGTATAAACAAACACATATACTGAAACGTTATTCAGAAGAAATTTTCGTTACCTGACACTCAAAATGTATAACTTGCTTCCCCAATATTATAAAAGTACTCAGACCATCATCAAGTTTAAACCTGAATTACAGAAATGGCGCTTTATAATAATAAAGATCCGTTAGTTCAAGAGGTTCAAAACAAAAAAATTAAACCAAAAATATTTTTATACAAATCCATACTTTTCGCTACCTACAGCAGAGTTTATACACCAAAAACGATTATTTAAAATTAAAAAAAGGAAAAAGAATGAGTTGTAAATCAATTATAATTCACTTCCAATTATTTCCATTTGATTGACAAGTCAAAAAATAGAAAGGGAAAAATTTTACCGTAAAGGTAAATCTTGTTATATACCTGAAAAGGGTTTGGTTTTAAACAAAGTTAGGATCTTTTGGTGGCATCCAAAAGATGATTGGAGGTATCAGATAGAAAGAAAAAAACCAATTGTTAAAGAATTAACAATCGGAAATGTTGAATAGAACCGTGGTTACAATTTTACAATCTGACATTAAAAACACAATATAATCCGACCAACGTTAGTTATTGTGAAATGTTATGACCTAACAAACATTTTGTTATAAAGTAACCGTGGTTCAGTGTTCCTGAAGATGACGAGATACCCCACGCATACAAACACCTCTTATTAGGTACACACCTTAAATTTAAAAACCGACTTAAACCGGCTGCCAAATATATAAAAGATTTTTTCTAATGATGGTGGAAGTAAACTTGTTGCTTGAACAACGATTCGTTTGATTTTTAAATTACTTCAAAAATACTAATATAACGACGTCGGATGACAAAGTATATGGTGAAGAGAAAAAAAATAACCGAACGAAGATTGTCATTCCGGTGTCTGGACCGTGATAAGTAACTACATAATAAAAAGTAAGTGTGGGTTTATATTATATTTATTATTATAAAAATCAGAATTTGCAAGAACAAGCTCCGACGACACGGCTAAGTAAAAAAGAAAAAACACTTTTAAATTCGAGTTCTGAGTTGGTATAGGTCCTACTTAACAAAAAACTTGTCAACCTATGCAAGTTCATAATATATGCAGCATTTAAGCTTACAAATAAAATGATTAGGTGCATAAAATACTATTATACCAATAAAGTAAATGATAAACAAATAAACTGTCAAAATATTTTTTAATACAAATATTTCAATATTCATATTATTGTTTCTCATAAACGAAAAAATTATATTTAGTCCAATAAACTTAGTGTTAAATACTTAAATCTCATATTAAATTACTTAATTATTAACCAAGTTTTTTATAAATTAAACTCCGAATTAAAAATTGAAATCTTTTCACGAAAATTTTCTTAATACTGATAAATTCAGTGACAAACGATGAAAATACCAAATTTTTTATGAGATAAAATACTTAAGGTGCAACAGGAGGTTTATTAAGTTTAATTAACTGTTTAAACTGGTTTAGAGAAAGTGAAAAGGACCTCGAAAAGACTGAAATACATCAACAGATGTATACTGATCGAATTTAATTACAGATAATGGCATTAAAGGGCTTCTATGAAGAGCAAAAGTTTGAATAAAAAGGGAGAAACCATCATACTAAAAGTGCAAGACAGGCTACAAGAACTTCTAAAAACGGGTAGAACTATGGTCTGTGCATGTAAAGATCCTTAACTAAACAAAAAATATATATTAAATAAATTAACATTAATATAAAACAAATTAAAAAGAGGGACAGCCTACGTGGCGTCGTGGCTAGCTAGGGCTGTAGCCTACAAAGCGGAAGGTTTTGATTCCCGAACAGGGTCTGGAAATTTTACAAGTTAAAACCCACCGTTACAGTATCAAAACCCACAGTTTAGTCGCTAATGAGAAGTTGTCGAAGCGACTTGAAATATACTAAAAATTAAGATGAGAGCTCATATTAAGTCGAGATATTACCTCTAATGTTCACACCGGTTTTTCTTATCTAGTGAATTTCGTTCAAATGTAACGTTTCCTAATTATTTTTTAATAAGAATTTACAAACGTTGATCATCATTGTTGACACGTTTAACGCATGAATTATCAGCTATAAACTAAATAGGAATAAAAGTGCACCAAACAGCTACTTTTGATAACCTAATATAATAGCATAACCGATAGGGATAATATCTAACAATGAGCTCATTAACTGTCCTTCAACTACAGCAGTGCAAAAGTGAAACATTGTCCCTCCCCCTATTACAGAGACAGATACAAAAAAACATTTTCTTTAGAAATGCCTCGAATCATACGATTCAGTTGGGAACAAGTGCCAGAGTCCAATTCCGGTATTTAGACCACGTGAGGTAACTTTAGACGTTTCTGGAACATCTTTTAGCAGCCCGCATTCTCAGCATTCGTTCACTGTACACTTTTCTCCTTTCTTCTGTCCACCCGGTGTTCAGTTTTTGCTCTTCATGGAAGCCCACAAAGTCCGTAATTAGTTGTTTGAATTTGGTTCGGTTCATTAAGTTTTCTCGCTTTATTCAATATTCTTTCTGATATCTGTAAACCATTTATCCGAAACCTTATGTTTATTGATTAGTGTCTTAAAAACTTGTTCTGTCAACCGGTTGCCATCCATTTTAAAAAGAATCGTTTTCATTAATCGCTCATTTTCCTTGTACAGTCTTCTCAACCTCGTATCCCATATTGTCCGTCAACTATCTTCGGACCCATTATCGTGATGAGAATCTTTATCTCTAGTGTCTCAGCTTCTCTTACACCAGCCTCCCCGGTAATTCTAAGGCACTCACTCGTGTACAGATACACAGTTTCCCTCTGTAGCCGAACAGATTAATACACAAGTTCTTTTTTTTTGTTGCCAATCCGCTACCGAATGTTGTCAATCATTCTGGCAATGATAATTTTCTTCGCTGCTGCTTTGAAGAGTCCTGTAGTAGAAGTTGCTAGAAGTTACACAACATCAATCCGAAAATATATGCCAAAAGCATCATAATTTTAAATCTAAATCAGTGGCGGATCCATCAGGACGTGTGCAACTTCCTCATAGGGCATAGTAAACTATGGAAAAATATATCTAGGTATACAAAATTACTTTACCAAACCGACTATCTAACAACAAAGTTCATAAGTACTTTCGTATGAAATTTCAGAATTACAATACAAATTTTTAAAGATTTTTTTAAGCCCCAGAAGTTTTTCCTTTCAAACAATTCGGGCAATTTGTTAACTTCATTAATAATCTGTGCAGACGCCAAGACAAAAACGACTATCACTTAAAAATTATACAGAAAACAATATTTTTTAGTTTTGTCTACCTATGAAAACCAATGTTTCTGATATACCTGCCGTAACGGTCGTAAAAACAAATGGTAACTAATTTTTCTGGAAACATAAAATTTTAAGATAGAAGTTTTCTTCAGTTAAATTGAATTGGATATGAAGGAGTTAGAAAGAATTCCCATAGCAAGCACATAAATTTTAGACTATTAGTTAAAAAGAAAAATAGTCCATTGTATAAAAGTTAAAGACAGACAGATAGCAATAATTCTTTCATATTTCCTTACCGAAATAGTTAGTTTGTCTCTAATAAACATAGCTGAAGGAACAATTATACACTGGTCTCTTATCCAGCATGTTATCTTGTTCTCAAAGCGGCCGCCTTTATTAACGTGCTGGGCCTAAAACATTGGCAACCGACCTACCAAGAACCGGCGCGGCGCCCGTACGCCCGCACTGCTAACCAAGAAAGACACTACAACATTAGTGTAAGGCCGAAGAAAACCGAGACCTGTCTATCTAGTTCACAACAGCCAGCTCACGCTTGTGCGTGCACGTGTGTTGCACAAATGCATCTTATCTGACGCTAAAAGGGCCCGCGTTACCTTCTAAAATCTAGTGCAAACGTTCTAACATTTTTACACGGTACTTTATATACTATTGAACAACAAACACAACCTAAATAAATGTTTGCCATTTGCGTACAACCAAATAAACAATAGAACTACTATTTTTACATATATGATACATTTATTAAACTAAAATTCAAGAATTTTGTTTGAAGTTTCCATTTAAACCTGCAATTCAAACAAGTTTTAGTAATAAAGTTATTAAATTACCGTTATGAAAAGCTATAAATAACAAAAACAAAAAATATTTTATTTACGTAAAAAAACTATGGAGGATTTAGGTTCTTTACCCGATTGATTACAAATCGTAAGTGATTAACTCTCAGAAAAATCTGACCACATATTTTTTTAATACTGTATTGCATCCAAATTGTTTTTATTACTTTAGAAAAATATAAAATTAGTTCACTGTGAAATAATAATTGGTACTATAACTGAATTAGAACGTAATAATTGGCGTATATATATCGAATGGAGAGTTAGGTTGAAAATGATTAAAATAATAAGACTAAAATTTTAGGGACACCTGAATACAATGGATGACAACCGGTTGACAAAACAAAATTTTAAGACACTAAACATTATACCTAAGGTGTCGGAGAACTGGTCAGAAAGGATATTGAGAAAACCATAATACACCCAGAAAACTTGGTTCGTCTAAATTTGAACGAACCAAATTTAGACGAATAATTAACGATGTTAAGGGCTTGCATGAGAAGCAAAAACAGAACACCGGGTGGACAGAAAAAGGAGAAAAGCCTACAGTGAGTGAATGCTGAGAATGTGGGGTGTAAAAGAGCTTCCACAAACGTCTCGTCACTTCACGTGGTCAAAAATGTTTTTAAAAGTCGGTGAACAGCAGATTTGTATGTGTGCGTTTGGGCAAGTGTAGAAATCTCGTTAGTTGAACTGGAGCTTTAAATAAAATAGGTCTACTTATATTTTTATATTCGAACTCAAACAAATTTACTACGTAATAAAACCATACAGTATTTATTTACCATTACAAAGTTTTTTTCTAGTTCACAATTACATGTAGGCTACATGGATCACAGATTACATAAATTTGTTTTCTCGTTCATCCGGACAGGGGCCAGTCATCAAATCCGGTTGACGAGGAAAATAATTTTACCATACTATAAAATATTAATTTTAAAAATGCCCTGAAAAGGAACAATTTGAAGAGCATGACTTAAACACCCGAAAGCAATTCCGTTACATCTCTCAAACTAGAAATGTTTTTATCAACAGACTAGTCGCCTTTCTTTAATTATTAATATCGAAATAAGTGAACACGACTCCCAGAGAACAAGGTGCGTTTGAATAAAAATGTTTAAACTTCTTAAACATACGAATTTTTTACCTTGAGACTTCTTAATAAATTTACTTTTATTATCAAAATATTGTTAGTGTTATATCGGTAAGAAATTTTCAACCAATTGAGTTCAGAAGTTGAAAAACCTAAAACGCAATTTACCAAAATTCATGAAGTGATATGGGTTCTGACTTTACTATTATGTGTTTCAAGTCAACATCTTTTTACGTTTGGAACGAGTATATTATGTAACACATTATTATTGTTCAAAGTTAAATTAGCGAAAATAACAAACAAACACGTTGTATATATATATATATAATAATATGAACTATATGAGAAAATCCTAATGTAAAACTTGTTTGACGGTCCAATTGGGCGTGATACATTTTGTTCTTCGCTTACACAGAGGGATAATATGAGAAAAAGAATCTGAAAAAAAACGGCGCCAGCCGTTGTTTGCAGTTCTTTGAAAAGACAGCTGCCGCCCTCCTTTTGTGTCCATCTATTCTTATTTAAGAAAAACCACCCCCTCTACCAATCCCGCCCCAAAACGTAGTCACCCTCTTACATTTTATCATTCTCTACTTCTACAGTGTCAAGGGAAGTTCTCTATTTAAAAAAAAAATTATTCTATTAGTTCAACCTTCCAGTTTATCCACTATAGCTAATAATGCTACATTGTCGTAACCCTTAGTGGAAAACATTCAAGAATTTATCCGCAACCAAATCGTAAAAATGATAGAGCGTATAACTTACATTCTATACGGTTCTTCAGAATCGGTTTCTTATTTTCTGCCGGATTATTTTATACAATGATCTAATTTTCATCGCACCAAAAATTTTAAAGCACGTTCTCTCAAACTTTTGACAGTTATCGTTTAAAATTGAGATGTTGTTAATAGTATTACAAAATGTCTTAAAGACCACCCCAATCACTCGGTAGAAAGTTTAGGACCGTTTTAGACTCAGTTGTTGATTCGGTCATCAGCCGAAAGGCTGGTTTGAACCTCTAGAGGCTTTACAAAGTAAAATGAGGAGTGAGGTGGTTTACCTTGCCTTCCTCACTGAGTGGAAACGTATACTTATCAGTAAGCCAGGCCCTTCGAAAAGGATTCACTGTCCACCTTGCAAATGATACCTCACTTCATTTACCACAGGGTCTGGATGTATAATGAAATTCATTACTCTCAGAGGAAATAACTCAAACTACGAGTATAACGCTTTTCACGGTTGATGAGCCTGCTATTCCACGTGTTTAGACCAATCAGAACGTTTACCAGCGTTGTCAAATTATACGAATGTTTAAGCCTGACGAACATTACACGCACATAAGTATAAGAGCCGCAGTAGTTCACTCGTGTCTTGCATCTCGTACTGAACACATCGATTATAGAGCGCGTTAACAAAAAAAATAGCTGACGAAATAAATAACAGAGCTACGAGATCAAGTGTTGGCTAGCTATGAATTGGGTAGGGGGGCAATAGGTACGTTCAGAGCTCATCAGCCCTGAAAAATGGTAGCCTATAGTGTCTTTTACATGAACCTCTTCTGCTCTTAAATGTTTCACTTATATAATTGGGTGACCATGTGAAAAGAAACAAAACTATTTTTTGTAGACTCAGTTAAAGATCAAAAACTTTGTACATTTCTGTAAGTTGACTTCTTCATGCAAAATCTTACAGATTCTGAAGGATCTAGTGGTAGAATAATCCATCTTACTGAGAATTTTCACCTAACATATTTAATTACAGTAATTAATTTACTTTTGTAATTCCAGCTAGAGGTGGCCCGCATCTGTAGAGCATTTCAACATACTCAACGAAATTCAACACGAGTAAATTACATTTTACACTTTTATGTACCGTACAGGAGTTATAGGAAATGATTTAAATTTGTAACAAGACTAGAGGAGGGTATATAATGTAAATTTCCCATTATTTACCATAGGTCCTGGATTAGCCCGGACAGTCTGGGATTTTCGAATACCTGTGTAAAGGACCAAAGGCCAAAAAATTTCGCTGTTTTGATTTTTTGATTTAGAGTTTGATAACACTGTATGCAGCGACGCTAGACCGTTAAAAGTTAATTCAAAGATGTCTTGTAAAGACTTTAACGAAAAAATTAAAACTGATAAGGTGTTCCTTGGAAAAGTTCTATCATCTGAAAAATATCACAACCGTCAAACTCTAGGCCAAGAAAAACAGCCCGATATTATAGATGTTGTAACCGCAGGACCCATTTCTAAGAAAATGTTTGGATGCTTTGTGCCTACTTTTAGTTAACATTATTATTCTAAAAATAATAATTTAGAAAATAATTACTTAGAAATTAACAGTAAATCAATGTACTCGTATATCAGTGGAAAAAAATAATTATGAAATTAACAAAAACTGTTTTATGTGTTATTTACTAAAAAAAAAACACCCTCTTTCTAAAATAAAATATCTGGGATTGGAGTAAAGAAATTATGGTGGGCCTAATTATGTGGTTTCATTCGCCGCTACTAAAATAAAGTAGGCCTATATATGTAAATGCATTAGGCAACAATTATAAGTTTATAAGTTACTTTAGAATCTGATCTAACTTAATTAAGAAAACACCAGACATATTTCCGTTTTTTGCATAAGATAATGTAAACTATTAGATTAATCAATGATTAAACTAGAAAAATTTAACAAAATATTTTTCTTCATAATTATGATAATGAATAGGATTACGCATTTAAACAAGTGGTTTTTAACAATACTATTATACCTAACTATAGCATAATTACACAGGTTATACAATATTCATATAATGTAACTAATAAAGAACAACTAACAATGCAATATGCAAATAAGAATGCAGTGTAATTGCATACTGCAATAACCGTAATTAGAGAAGGTGTAATTTTGAAACGTTGTAAGTTGTTATCATAGGATATCAACATTCAGAAGTTTTTTAAAAATTATAAGTTACTCTACCGCCACAATTTCAATTTCTTTGGTGTAAAACTTACCAGATCATTTCAATAATAAAAGAAAAATGTGGTGTAGAACCCTCAAACGACTTTCTCTTGCTAATGTAAATAATGAAAAACAACGTCTGCGTTGGACTTCGATTTTGATGAACAAAATTCGAAAATTACTAGTATATTAGTAAACATGAAATTGCGGGCCTGAATCTAGTTAGATAGTAATGCAATGTCGTATTTGGCAAAGTGGGAACGAACTTTTTATCTTTTATTATTATTTTATTGTCATAAACTGTACAAGTTTGCAAACGTATTAAACATTCGCGTAACAGAACATTTCATGTCAAAATAAATACGAGGCTTGGAATACAGTGTTAAAACCACAAAGCTTTTTATTTCAAATATTTATGAACAATTAAACTCATCTGTACAAGTTTAGACATGAAGGAAATATAATTACACAGAGAAAATCTAAAAGTATAGTTAAAACATGAACCTCTTTTTAATTTCAACTAGAGCGGACGCCAAATAAGCTTGCCAGTTTTCTGAAGTGCGTAGAAGGTTTATTTTGGTAATGGCACGATCGGTTGCCTCAGCGAGTGGTGGGAGTCAGTGATGTACCAGCTGTGATCAGAATCACGTCGCTCTCGCAACGTTATATATCAGCTGACCTGAAAAGATTAGTCTGTAATGTGTTGTATGTGGTAAGCGTTAATTGGTGTTTACAGTGTTTACAATTAAATGTTTTTAACGTAGCTAATAGATAATAATTTACATCGTTCTGCGCCTGTGATTTAATAGGCAGTTCGGCATTTAGACACGAAATCTACCGACTGAATCCGAAGTGTACGCGCAGCTACACCGGCAACCTTATTTGGCGTCCGCTCTACTTAATTCATTTAGATATTCTCATAAATAAGCAATATTAGCCTATGCTTCAGACACTAATAAAAACAATAAGTGTATTTGGACTATTACAAAATTATGAAATTTTAAAACAATGATGCGAAACTGGAAAAACCAATAAAAAATAAAATAAAATCTTCATACATCTGGGCCCTCGGAAAAACGAAAGACCAATAATTGTTCTTTGACAAGAAAATTGCCCATAACAGACAGGTGGAGGGTTAAATTATGTACACTCGATCTGCTAGTTCCAGGGACAACAAATAGTTTAGTTTCTTATCACATGGTCAGCCAATTAGCTGAAGCATTCCAGAACAGAAGAGGTAAAGGTTTTTAAAGACACTTTAAAGTCACAGTTATCTTTTATGAGAGTCACACATATTTTCATTATACAGTCAGTCCTGTGGTAAATGCACAGAAGGTGTCATTTGCAGGGTGGAAAGTAGATGATTTTCAGAGGACTTGGCATGCTGACAAGCACACTTTTTCACTCAGTGAGGAAGGCACGGTAAACCACCTCACTCCTCGTTTTACTTAGTAGAAAAGCGTCTAGAGCAGTGATTCTCAACCTTTTTTGCTCCACGACCCCCAAATAGTAAAAATAAATATTTCCCGACCCCCCCCCCCCGATAATAATAGTAAGTTACCAGTTGAGATTCGCGACCGGCTCATCGAAATGTCTGCCGACAAAACGCTACAACTGCAATTTGCATCTGAAATACGTTTTGGCTTGCTTCACGACATGAATATGGAAATTTAGTCACAGAAGCATTGAAAATATTAATACCTTTTTCCACGTCTTATCTCTGTGAAAAGGGGTTTTCCTCTATGTTTGCTCTAAAAACTAAATATAGGAATCGTATGTTATCACTCAAGACCAATTTATTTTTATATGTTTCTAACGAAGATCCACGTACGAAGAAAATTTTTAATGAAAAACAATGTAACCACCTCATTAATAATTAATTAATGATTAATTTCTTTCTTTACAAGTATGCCTAAGTGTAAATATTGCTTGTAAAATTTTTATAAGTAAGTTTATAATAAATGATTTTTTCTCATTAAATGATTAAATGATTTCATTATTGTTTCGCGATCCCCTATAATATTACCACGTACCCCAGGTTGAGAATCAGTGGTCTAGACGTTCAAACTAGCCTTTCGACTGATGACATAAACAACTACAGACAAAAAAATAATGACAGGATTCGAAGAAGCATTTTAAAGTAGCATGAGTAAAGTACAGAAAAGAAAAATCGTACTAAATATTGATAGCATCTCATAAGAATGTATAAAAAAATGAAAGAGAATGCAAAAGGTAGTCCGGATGTGGAGATTTAAATATGATAGAAATTTTATTTCTTTTATGATATGAAACAGTATCCAGTTTCATTGGATTTGTTCCTGCTTCTAGACAGTAAATAAAAGTGGTATATAATATTATTTGTATGTATACATGTACGAAACGACGGTAAGCGAATTGCATGTTTGTCTTTGTATGCAAGTTTATTTAAGTCCATACAACAATCATATGGTGCATTCAAATAAGTATAATAAGAACCATGAATAATGTCCTTTTCCATCCTGTATCATTTCTTACATAAACATTAATAGAATACATGACACCATAACTCACAGTCAAAAGTCTTTACTCACTTTAGCACAGTCAACCAACCTACCGAATAAAAATTTACCGTTTTTCTTTTTTAATCGACCTTCTTCATTCACTTTATTCAAGTAATGCAACCTACCCTATTTCACATCCGTATTGTTATGATTATATTTTTATTCTTCCTTCATTTTTCCGTCTTTCTTGGCACTTCCTCCCTTGTTTGCACTTACTTCTAGGTGGCCGACACACAACAGGAGGTCTTTTCAAAAATTACTTTCTTATTTTTATAATCCTCTAATACAAATATAACTACTGCACACAAAAGGGTAGTAAGGGAGAAGTTATTTATATTGGCTTTTGAAATTTCGTTTTCGTTTGTATTTTGATAAATCCAGCTGATCCATTTTTTTATAATAATTTATAGAATACACAGTTTCAAGATAATAATGTACGCTCACACCACATAATCTGAAATTTAAACATGTTTACGTGGAATATTAAACGAACAATGAAATATTAAACGTACTCACAAGCATGCAGTGAAAAAGTTTTGAGAATGAGAGAAAGGCTTCAAAAGAAAATGGTAAACTCTACACAAAAAATAGATTTTTACTCAAGTTAAATAGTTATTACTGGTACTTTACGTGGTCTACCCCTACATGAAAAACTATTGGCCATTTCTGGCCGTTAGTATAGTGGTCATCGTAAATGGGATCTATGCCAGGTGTCCCGGGTCCGATCCAGCCGATTCTCTGTTTTAGCTTTTCATGGAAGCCCATAAAGTTCGTAATTAATTGTTTGGTTCTGTTCATTAAGTTTTCTCGGTTTATTCCAGTTATCTCAATATCCTTTCTGATTTCTTTACGCTATTTATCCGACACCTTAGGTCTATTGTTTAGTATCTTAAAAATGTATTTTGTCAACCGGTTGTCATCCATTCTACACAGGTGTCCGTAAATATTTAGTCTTGTATATCTAATCGTTTTCAATTTCCTTGTACAGTTCTTTTCGACCTCGTAACCTATATTGCCTGTCTTCTATCTTTGGGCCCATTATCTTGCGGAGGACCTTTCTTTGAAATTTCTCTACTTCTCCCAGACCACCCTTCCCGGTCATTCTAACAGACTCGCGGGCAGGAACACAGGTTTTATCACAGAATATCTAATCTTGGCTTGTCTTGAAAGTACTTTCTTCTTATACAAGTGGTAAGTTCCTCGAAATGCACCGGCCATTTTTCCTTTTTCCTCGCCTATTGTTGTTCGCTTCCTTTTCGCTGGTCTTTGTCGTATTATATCCCCGAGATACTTGAATCTATCAACTTTCCAATTTTTCCGTATTCTCTTCAGGTTACGCGGGTCTGTTTTGATGTTCGTTATATATTTACTATAACTAATAGTTCTTTAGAACTTTATAGGCTAACTTAGAAATACTCACACCCAGCCTGGACGAGTTCATCAACCGAATTTCTAGAGTCCTCCACAACGCCGGCCAACGCTCTGTACAGCCAGCTGTAAGAGATATCTACACAAAACCTCGCCCACCACAAGTCAAGCTTAAACAGCTATTCCACGATTTCCTCTAGAATGCCTACACACATCCCTATAATAACAATTCCCCACTAAAAAAAAAACAAATATTCTCCTCAAATTTATATATAAAACTACACTCCTTCAAATAATTCTTCCTGCAACTCACTGTTATATGACAATTTTCCCCACAAATTAACAACTACTCCCACTCCCAACTTAGAAAAAGCGGTCCTTTCCGAAAAAACATGTTCTCTTTGTCATCCCGTTTCCGAGCCCATCTTCCCCCAAATTATTCCTCTGCAATTGCCAATAAAGAAAATTCCCAAATAAAGAAATTCCCAAAAAGTTCCTTTCATCCTATTTTCTGAACGATAAGGTAGCCTAGCTACAAAGTCGTCAACCCGACCGCAAGCTCATTTCTTTCAGGACAATTTATTAGTAGCCTACCATCAGCAAATTTATTCCCTTAGCTATTTCTAGAATATCACAAACTACTACTAGCTATGATTGTTGTCACAATATTTTACAATTTACGACCGCTGTAGGCCTACGTTAATTACCATTCAGCGAGTAATCGTAATCTAAAAAAGTAACAGGTATAAAGTATAAATTTTACAAGCTCCGTATTATCCGAGCTTTTCGGTAACCGAGGTCGAAATTACTTCGGTTAACTGAGAGTTTACTGTAATAGAAGATGGTACTATAATATATTAGATGAAGTATAAAGTTCAAGTACCACTTGACGTATAACTCAAAAGTTAAGTTTGATTAGGCAGAATAAGTAAAAGAACAATTTGTAAACAAAATGATAGGCTTATAACAAGTGGGATTGAAGGACTTCCTATTGATGTAAATAACATCAGAAATAAAATAAAAATACAACCTTGTTGCAAAACAGAACAATGAAAGTATACATTCGAATATAAAAAGAACAGCCCTTAAGCCAATTACAAGGGCCCAAAAACTGATAATCACGTAACCGGCCGACCGTAGAATAATCATCAATAAGACCGTTATCCATTTGTTGTTTGGCAGATGCATGCACATGAAGGCAAACCAAGCCAGATAGACGGACAGGCAAGCAAGCGCAGGTATACGATCGAGGAACACAATAAGGTTGCATTCACCAACTGTTGTTGTACTGTGACAGAACATATAGGTAGGTAGCCTATATCAGAAACCCTACTAAAAAAAAAAACAACAACAGGCGAAAAACATACCCTTCGCTTACCCGAACCTACAACTAACTCGCTAAGGGGCAGGCAACTCACCTTGATCAGAATATCACAAATTTCACCTCTCCCTTATGGCAATTACATTACTATAGATTCTGTTAAACCTATAAACTATAGCTTCACTATATATAGTCAAACAACACAGAAATACAACTTTGATAAGGGTGAGTTTTTTTTATTTATATTAGTTTTACCACGCCTACATCCGAAATAAGGGTACTAATTTCTCTGATAACTACCTTCATAAACAAAAATGTAAAAAAAATTAAACAAAAAATGTTCATCAATTTAGCAACTAGTAATTATAATGAAACCACTACAAAATTAACCATAATTAATCTACCAAAAACTGTAATTAACAGAAAACAAAAATAATAATTAAATGAATAGTAACGGCCTACATCACGCAACATTGTGGCTGAGATCCATAAACTATACATTTTTTTTATTTCAAAAAACTTACCCCAAATTCATAGACTTTGCTGACATTCATATGGATGTACCTGTAGGGTTTTCAATACGAGTGTGTGTGTGTGTGAGCGCGCGCGCTTTCACATAAAAAAATAGCCCTAACATTGTTCATTAATTGCCTCAAAACGATATTGTTTTCGAAGCAATTATATTTTGAAAACCTGTAATTGTAACGAAAGTATTAGCTTTATTAAAGTAAACCTACGATTAAAAAATTCTTTACATTTTTCGAGATGTTGCACAGAACAGTATAAGGTGAAATTCGAAGAAAACTTGAAGATAAAATTACGTAAACTTTCAAATAAAACGTTTGGAATGAATGTGTAAAATCAAAACATTAAAATGACTCGGAAAAAAATCAAATTTATTTCTAGAAAATAAATTACTATTATACAAATCATTCCTAAAACCTACCTGGATTTACGGATAGGAGTATCACCCGTATTTTATAAAAAAAAGTACTGTAGTCTAACATTTTTTCTAACATTATTTCGGGCAATTCTGTTAGTTCCAGGGCTAAAAAAATAGATCTGTTTCTCATCACATAGTCAGGAAATTATATGACTGAAGCATTTCAGAACAGAAGAGGTAGAGGTATAAAAGAAATTAGTCACAGTTATCTCCTCTGACAGTAATGAATTTCATAATACAGCCAGACCCTGTGGTTAATAAAGTGAAGGTGTCATGTGCAGAGTGGAAAACAAGATCTTTGTAGAGGGCCTGGCTTGCTGATAAGCATTCTTTTCCACTTAGTGAGGAAGGCCTGAGTAAATCACCTCACTTCTCGTTTTACTTAGTAGGGCCTCTAGAAGTTTAAACCAGCCTTTCGGCTGGTGACCTAAAACAAAATAATTTATGAGGACAATAAAGTACAGAAATACTTTATTTTATATAGTTTTATGTTCCTCGGATTCATCTAACGTAAATAATTAAAGAACCAAAAAATTTGATCGTAATTTTGTGTATACAGGATAACGGATCGGCTGAGTTACTGAAGTGAGTAGGCTACTCTTTTTAAACTCCAGCCTAACCTCAAATTTCAATATTATCATCAATGCCAAAGTTTTGCAATATTATAATAAGTATTGTCAATTTTAATATAAGTTTGTCAATATTATCATCAATGCCAAAGTTGTTTGTGTTTGTTTTGTGGGAGTTGGTTTGATAAATTTTATACTATTCTATATTTAAGAAAAAGTTGCGAGCTTTTAATGCTGGAAGATTTTTTGGAACAGATCAAGGTAAATCGAGATTGGATTGTACTAAAAAAGTTATAAGTAAAATACCAGGTAATCGTTCGTTACTGAGTAGTACAGTATGAAGAAATTGAAAGTCACGACATTACATTAATACACACAGGTATATATGTTTGCGCATTAAGTGTGCTAGATAAAGTAAGACAAAATGCATACGACATTGTAATTCACCAATTAAAAGATATAGAATCAGAAAAGAGTTAATATGGTACAAAGAAAACAAGAAACCGAGAGAATGGTGTGCGGTACGGAATAGGTATAGTGTCGTGATAGTATAGTTTAAGACAAAGTTCCGCAATACTTAATTAATGATGTGAAGAACAAGCACTGGTAAGTCTTTTAGTAAGTTTTTAAGAGATACCACAACAAAGAACAAAAAACGAAGGAATAGCATTCAATGTCTGACCCAGTTAAACGAAGAATACTGTTTACACCGGGACGTGTACGAGAGGCCACGATTCACCGGTATTCGAGACTTGACTGGGTTGTTTGGCTCAAAAGATCTGAATTAAAGATTTACCCGGTTCCTTAAGGCGGCGACGATACTAGTAGTAAGCGGAAGGTAAAAAAAAACCACTTGCAGGCAGGGAAGTTAAAAGTATTATCAAGCCGAATATCTTGCACAGCCGCTTTCTGTCAAGTCTTTCACTTAATTTTCTTCGAGTAAACTAAACGAATATTCCCGATTTAGTTGGTACACCATTGGATAATTTGGTTAGTTATCTAATAAACATTGTAAC
The DNA here is from genome assembly GCA_035578175.1 of Catonia carolina. Lineage (NCBI taxonomy): Eukaryota > Metazoa > Arthropoda > Insecta > Hemiptera > Achilidae > Catonia > Catonia carolina. Next base: position 24,405,639 of record JAQMRL010000008.1, read on the forward strand.
GGTATTAAACAAAATATATATCTAAATATCTTTTCACAAATTCTTTCCGGTTTATTTCATTTTTTATTTCTACGTTCAAATTTAACGTCAATATAATCATTGATCATTAAAATGGACACGTGAAAGGATTTTTGTTCCATATAAATTAGATCAAAACAAAAATTAATAATAACAGTATCAATAGAAAAAGTTGTGTGGTGTTTTTATTTTATTTTTTTATATTTCCTGATGACCGAAATGTTAAATGATGGGTGATAAAAATTAACATTGGTATTTTTTTTTTAAATCTTAACTAGTTAGTATATTTATATCTGAAAATCTTCACTAACTCACTCACATATTTATCACTAATTTGCTAACTTCTCGATCATCTAGAGAACTGAAATTTGAAAATTTGTTCCTTATGGGTAGAACTGAAGAACTAAAAAATTTACAAATTGATCACTTACAATTTAATGGGTAACAATATAAACAACACAAATTATTTCTATACCTTCCCAAAGAATTTCTGAAGATTTCTGAAAATCGGCACCCTTATTTTCTAAGCGATACCTTAGAAAAACAAAGCATCTGTGGAGATCCACAAAGTGACTAAAAAGACTCCAGAAGCATGTACCATCAATACAAAAAATAGACGGAACGTGGGCCAGAAGTAATACAGAAAAAGCACAAATTTTTGGTGAACACCTAAAAAACTGTTGCTGAGCACCTAGAAAACTACCCTACATGAATACATATTATTTCGAATGTTTCTTTCCGAAAGACATACAGTTCTAAAACTCAGAAAAAAAAACAAAAATTAAAGCTAAACAAAAAAATTATGAATATTAATTAATTTCAGAGTTTTTCTATAATAATTATACGGTTAAAAATCTGGGAATAATAATAATAATAATTTAATATTTCTAGCAAAAAACTAGAAGTGTTATTTATGACCAATATCCCAAAACGCCCTATAAAATTTACAACTAATAAAAATGATTTCTTCAATGTTAAAAAAAATACCCGTTAAAACGGTATTCTATTTTATATTATTCAAAAAAGGAAGAGCACCGCCCGTTCGTGCCTTCGGCGATTCAACCTCTTAAAGTTTTCGGACGGATCAGTCGCTTTATAGTACTCGAATAACACAAAATAATAAACATTTGAAAAACTTTTTCCGCTTTGCAAAGAAAATAGTAGTAGGCTAATCAATCAAATAAATATTGCATGCGCTCTTTTTTAATAGACGCTTTAACTATCAGATAAGTAAACGATTTGTAAAGACGTTTATCCGAGTCAGTAACCAGTGAGGGCTTTAGGGGGATTTAGCCCCCCTAAACTAAAAATGTGAATTTTGTACCAAATTTATATACCATCGCTCCTGAGTTATATTCATGATTAGATCTGGCGTTTTTCATCGTTCACCTTTCTCTAGCTTTATGTGGATACAAGTTGGAAGTAAAACAAAGAAGTTTTCAGATGCAGTCCCGCAAACCAAAATCTAAGTGCTGAGCCCAGATAAAACAGAATTAACCGAAACGAAACAAACATCAATCTGTACCGAAGGAATAGCAATATATAACAAAGCTAGTATTCGTTATGACAGATACCGATTACGTATCACAGTAGTAGTAAAGCTCATGTGAATAATTAGAAGTACATGCCACGGAAATTACACTCATTATTTTTATACAAAATTATATACACTATTGCTTTGACATAAATTATTTTGTTATACTAGATGTTTTCTCGCAATAATACAACACCGTTTTAAAAAACCATACTACAATCACACTCTAGATAAGTTACTTAATAGGTGAATCTATTATACTTTACGATGTGTTAATGTCAACAAACCTAGTGACAATGAGCTTCCAGGAGACCTATTTAGTCTATTATTAGCGAACAAATCAGTGATACCCTGCGACCTAGAATCTCAGAGTAGAAACTTACTGGATTCCACGATTTGCGACGGTCAAATTATTTTTTAGAACCACGACAAAGCATACCATATAACCACGTTGTTCTTTTAACTTTCACTTATGTGTTCGACGTCAGAAATGTTTTATTTAATCATGTACCTATACGTCAGAAAACATGTTTGTTTGACGTCAGAAATATTTTACTTTACATTCGTCCACTTTCGCTTCTTTTCTTGACGTCAGAATATCTTGCTTTATCATTTACCCATCACTTTCACTTTTTTGTTTGACATCAGAAATTTAAGTTTCTATATTAGTATCAAAAAAGTCGAAAAATACAAAAATTTTACCTGTATAAAATCGAAACCGGTTGATAAAACAAAATTGTAAGATTCTAAACAATAGACCTAAGGTGTCGGATAAATGATTTAAAGAAATCAGAAAGGATATTGAGAAAACCAGAATAAACCGAGAAAACGTAATGAACCGAACCAAATTAAGACAACTTATAACGAACTTTAAGGTATTCTACGAAGAGCAAAAACAAAACACCGGGTGGACAGAAGAAAGGCCTACAGCGAACGAATGCTGAGAATGTGGGCTGCAAAAAGAGCTTCCAGAGTTACAGCTTCTAAAGTCACATTGCATGGTGTAAAAGTAGCCCTCTACAAAAAAAAAATAGTTTGCTCTATCATTTAGTATTTATGACTTTCACCCTTTAGCTAACGTCAGAAACATTTCACTTTCTACATTATATTTTATCTTTCACTGCAATTATTTTGATTGACGTCCGCCAAAACAAAATACCGCTAAATATCAGGTGTTTACTTTGCAAAGCAGCCTAACCAAAGTAACTTAACATTTAAAACCAATTTTCTATCAACTGACTGACTGGGATTGTTAGAAGTACCACATGTATCTAAAAATGTACGTCCCTTACGGTTTATACGAGACGTATCAAAAAAACTATATTAGAAAAAATTATTTGTAGTGATTAACTTTACTAAATGTCTACCGTATATCAGGGGTCTCACGTTTGATTCCCATTCAAATATCACATCATTTCTATCCATCTGCATTTTCATTAATATGCAAAAGAGACGAGTGAAAAGAAAAAATAAATAAATAAATTTCAGTTTCTACAGAATACATAATAGACTGAAAACGGATACATAATAGCCTACAAAGCTAATATAAAAAATAAATATAATAAAACAATAATAAAACCAACATTAAATGAAAAGTGTTTATTACGAGACTCATTTATAACAACGGTAGGAAAAGGTGGACCATTAAAAAAGTAACAAAACGTAAATTTACAAAGCAAATGAAATGTGAAACTACAGTGTTTGTATTTTTTTAAATGACCATTAGACTAATAAATAAAAACAAATGCGGTGTAACAGATCAAATGGTCATTTTATTAATAGCCATAAAAACCAGTTAAGAATAGGTAATAAAAATAAACATTATAATTTTAAATTTAGTATTTAAATTTTAAAAAAAATAATGTTAAGATAGTTGGCGTACCTACATTTTATTGCTTTTTACATTTTAAATACTAAGTTAATTTTACCTTACTTTATGCTACAAATTTATCATTACTAAAAAAGTACACGTAAAAAAGTTTTACGGTAACTTCTTGAAAAACAAGAAAAAACTGCATTTAGCAGGAAATCGGATGACCTGTTTGCCCAGTTAAGACTAACAAAGAATAAAATAATTAATTCTTCCAAGTCAATTAAAAATATTAATTCGAATTAATAATAGTAATTTATTTTTAAATTTCCAGTAATTTAATTAACATTTTAACTGTTTTACTTTTTTATGACCTAATAAACTTGTATTGCTTTACTTGAAGTACTATCAGCATCTGGGTCATTACCGAATACACTGCACCCTCAATGTTCGAGATTAATTGGGCCCATGAAAACCATCTTGAAAATCGAAATCATGAACATCGAGATCCATTTTCAGTGTAAAATTTCTAATCGGTTCTATGTGAGTGAAAAATGCGTGGTTTTTAAAGAGATAAACAAGGCGTTTCGGCTTATTTTCAATAAAAAAACTGTGTTGTAGAAAAATTTAGTTTTTAAAAAAAGAAATAGCCTATAAAATATTATTAACTATCTTGATTCAAATGTAAAATGTTCTTTGCAATCGAAAAATATTCCCCTATTATATTTTTTTGTTATTTGTGAATTTTATAAACATTCAAAGTTGTTTCTTTATGTACATTTTATTCCTTCTGGGCTGCAAATTGTGTCCTTGATGTTGATGGTGAAACCTTGATGAGTGGTAATGATGTTATTTCTTTTCGGCTTAAAAAAAATTCAAAATCGTTGTTTGTTTTGCTTTGGTTTGAAGTTCTTTAAGTTTTAGTTTGTAAGGATGTCTCGTCACCCATATTTCTCATTACTTTTCCAAATTACCGGCAAAGTGTGTTTTGGTACGTTTTTTAAAGCTGTTGGACTTCTTGTTCAAGATCCCAGTACAAATCACGAACACCGAGTGTTAATCTCGAAAATTGAATTTTTTGGGTACAAATACAAAATCTCGAACGGTCGAAACCTCGAACATAGGAGTCCACGAACATCGAGGGTCGAGTGTATATTAAGGTATGGTAAGATATATAAATTTATTTTAAAATTTTCAGATTTGATGGCTTTTGTAGAAAGGGACCTGGTAAGATCCAAGATTGTGACTATTGTCATAACTCTGTTACTGAGCAGGTCAGAACATTTAATTACTTGGGCTGCCACAGAAGTTTTGACGGGAAACTTGATGTTGATAACATATATATTGTTTATAGAGAATATTGGGGACGATTGCTTGTACACTGAAGTACAGGGCTCATACCAGTGGCGGCTATTCAGGTGAATTAGGGTTTAAGGTTTTGGGATTTTTAAGGGGGTTTTGGGTTTTAGGAGGACAAGCTTACAAATTCATCAATATTAAATAACCCAACCCGAAGTTGAATTTCAGGAAATGAGTTCATATAACAAATAGACCATTAAATAAGATTTAGTGTTAAATGGGTGTAGGATTTTCGGATAGCAATGGATAAAGTATGCAACTCGAGATGATTGTCAACGTGATTCAGACTGGACAAGACAACAAAAGGAAGTTCTCCCTTAGATTTAACGACCGACTGTTATCTACATTAAGGCTAACACGGACGGTGAAGATGCCACGTGAAAATGAATCATGAAAAAATACCTGGGCATTAAACTTGAAAATCTACCCATAAAAACCAGTTGCGCTGACCACTACTGGACAAGAAAAATTTAAAAACAATGTAGGCTACAATTCAATAGTTCAGTCCCTTCTAACCTGTTGATGTTTAGGCGATCAGCCGAAAGGCTGGTTTGAATCTCTAGAGGCTTTACTAAATAAAACGAGGAGTGAGGTTGTTTACCCTTGCCTTTCTCACTGACTGGAAAAGTATGCTTATCAGCATGCCAGGCCCTCAAAAAAGCATTTACGTTCCACCCTGCAAAAGCCACGATCACTCCATTCACCACAAAGTCTAGCTGTATGATGAAATTAATAATTCTCAGAGGAGCTAACTCTGACTAATGTCTATTACACCTCTACCTCTTCTGTTCTTAAATGTTCAGTGATATAACTGGTTGACCATGTGATAAAAAACAGAACTATATTTTGTAGCCCTGGAACTAGCAGATCGAGTGCAAATATTTAACACTCCACCTTCCTGTTATGGACATACCTTCTAACCTACGGAACCATAAGTTGAGATGAGACCTATTACGCATAAATAGACCTCTAGTGAAAGTGCAAAAGTAGTAATTACTAAATTACTAATTAGTAATTACTAAAGTTATAAACAACAAACCTCCGAGATAATCGTCTGAGAAGCTTTTCGCTGATTTTACAGTTATGGATGTAAGACAAATTAGGGAGCATAAAAACAGATTTCATCAACAGGGCAGAGACCACTGCAACACTAGAAATTGGCACCTAATACTTCCACAACTTGCAAAAAAGGCTCTTTATCAGCGTCACCACGGTTATGTGGCACCCAAACCGTTTAATTTGCTCCCTTTGGATGTGAAAAATTTAAATAATTGGTCTTTTAAAATTAGTTTCTATGGATAATTAATGTAGGAAGAAACAATGTAACAAGGTTGCTATCAAAATAAAGTTTTTTGGCTCACTCATTTTTTATACATATTTTTCTAGTTCAATAGATTATATAGTTCTTTGTTTTTTATATTATAATTTCAGATAGTAGTTTTTAAAAATGCATAACTTTATGAATGTATTTTTAATTTAAAAAAAAAATAAATTGTAGAATATATTTTTAAAAAATAAATGTCTTTGTTTTAAGCCCTAGCTTAGGTTTTAAATTGGTCTTGTACTGTGTTACTAAGTAAAATAAGAAAACACATACCCTAGGACATGGCTTTTAGCCCTAGTTGGGTAGGTTAATTTACTCCACTCCTCAGGTTAATTTACTACTCCTCTACCTCGTACATTGCGAATTGTTGTAAATGCATTATAGCTTTTTCAAAGAATATCTATGGAAATGATTGTACAAAATGTGAAAATATAGTTTTATAATTATTATTATTATTATTATTATTATTATTACTACAAAAACTTATTGCCTATAGCAGGCAGGCGGAATATTAAATTCTTTCCACTTTTACTGCTAGTTCCAGGACTACAAAACGAGTTCTATTTCTTATCACACGGTCAAATACTTAATGACTGAACTATTTAAGAACAGAAGAGGTAGAGGTGTAAAAGACACTAGTTAGAGTTATATCCTTTGAAAGTAATGAATTTCATTATACAGCCAGACCCTGTTGTGAATGAAGTAAATGTGTCATTTGCAGGATGGAAAGTAGATACTTTTCGTCAAGGCCTGGCATGCTGATAAGCACACTTTTCCATTCAGTGAGGAAGGTAATACCACCTCGCTCCTCGTTTTACTTAATGAAACCTCAAGAGGTTCAAACCAGATTTCTAGGCTTTTTAGGCTGATGACCTAAACAACAACAACAGCAACGTTGTATATAAACGGCCGTTAAGGTATAAAATAGATAACGGATATTTAAAATGAATTTTTCATCGATTCATATTACGATTTTGCTGAGGAATAGCACCAAGATACTAATGAATAGTTCAGTTAAAACAGGGACTGTAGTAAATTCGGTTGAAAGTTCTGAAGATTTACTATAGAATTTATTTATTATGAGAATTTCAGGGAACAATAAGAAAATTCGGATGATCTGGTAATATAATTTGATGTAGTAAGGAATTGAATGAAGCCATAAGACAAGTTAAATGGAGGAAGATGAAGAAGAAGTATTTTATTATAGAAAGATCAGATATCCAAGTGAGCGGCGACTTATGCAACATCTAGTGAAAGTTATTTTCATGGATATTTTCACGAGGAATTGTCTTTTCACTGATTGATAAAGCGGCAGCTTCACACGAATGCTATTAATTGTGCCGCCGGTCATAATGGAATGTGTTACAAGGCTGCTGAGACAGAAGACTTGAGTTATTCTTTCAGAGAATTTATGCAAATGTCCTCTCCTCTTGACTTCTACCATTTCTTTTTTTATTATTTTATCCGTATACTTTATCCACGGTCACATCGCCATCTCAGTATACAGCACTAACAGTAAAAAAGAAAAAATAACACTGCAACCAGTTCAAAAAACGACTTCGTATTCGAACCTTTTTTATTTTTTTCCTATTCTTTACCCCCCTTATTTCTTTCATTGTTATCATTAACTTCCCATCCCAATGTTATTTTGAATTGTATATTAAGAACTAAAATACCAAAACTAAGGTAGTGATCAAATGATTCAGACATAGGACAAAAAACTAAACCTAAGGTAGGAAATAGAACAAGACAATAAAAACAAAACAAAAATATACCTTTAAAGAAGTTGTATTCCCTAACCTCACAAACGAAATCTTTCTGAATTTTGTCCATGTCATTCTCTGGTATCCGAAATCAATTTGACTCGAACGACACAGAAATAAATTAAACCTTTCCGTTCACACTTGGATTTTATTTTCAATCTGTTTTCTTCACAGATGGTTGATTAAAATGTTTAGCAAACAGTATAGTAACAACTGTGCATTTAATCACAGATTAGAAATTCAATCAACCGAACCAAATTCAGACAACCAATTACGGGCTTTCATGAATAGTAAAAATGGAACACCGGTGGACAGAAGAAAGAAAAAAAGCCTACAGTGAACGAATGCTGAGAATGTGAGTTGCAGTGAGCTTCCAGAAACATCTAAAGTCACCTCACATGGTCTAAAATTGGCCTTATATGAGTGAAAAAAATACTGGGTGGAAATTATAAGCAGAAAATTCCCTTGAAATAAACAAAGGGTTTTAATTGCTTAAGCACTTTGAGAAAATAGAGATATATGTAGGTACATTACGTCAAAACCGACAACCAAATATTTTTTTATCTACGCCACTGTTTTACATTATTAACTAATGATTAAACATAGGTTCATGTGTTACACAAACTGTAAAGATTTTGGCTTAAAAATTTCCACTGATAAAACCAAAATAATGGCTTTTAAAGGCAAATATTCCGTTCGTTCAAAAATAGTTGTGGATAATACCGGTATGGAGAGAGTATCTCACTTTCGTTATTTGGGGTTTGATTCTGATTTGGATATAGAACAGAAATTGAGCCAATTCCAGAGGATATGCGGAACTATAAACAGAACTTTGGGTAATAGAGCGAGAAAGGTCATAAAACTTCAGCTCTATAAAGTTATGGCAGCTCCAGTTACTCTGTACGGAAGTGAGGCATGGACAACCACAAAAACCCAAGAGCGGACAATCTAAACGGCAGAGATGAGATTCCTGCGAAAGACTAAGGGGTGTACACGCTTGGAAAGTTTAAGGAATGAGGAAATAAGGTCAGAATTGGGTATTTACAACTTAAACGAAAAGATAAAGGATTTTCGTCAAAGTTGGAGACAGCACATGGCAAGGATGTCAGATCACAGGATACCCAAGCAGGCGCACTGGTATGCTCCAGAAAAAAAAGGTAAAAGGGATGTCGGTAAACCTAGAAAAAATAAGGACAGATGATATAGAATGTGATTTCGGAACAGGCTGCGCCCTAATCCTTGGTTCGAAGAAGAAGAAGAAGATTAAACGTAGGTTACATTTTTCATTATTTACATTGGCAAAGAAAAGCCGTGTGAGCGTTTCACTCCAGACTTAGTATAATAAAAATGTCTACTCCTATACCACATTAAGCCAAAACAGAAATGGCTATTTAAAAACACAAAAAATAAAAACATGTTTAAAACAGTAAACAAATAGATAATTTGACCTACAAAATTTGAAAATGACACTCGATAAATACTAATAAAAGAATATAAGATGACAATTTAGCACAATGAAATAACTTAATACAATATTTCCATAAAAGTAATAAACAACATAACCTTACTCGATTGGCCTATGGTTACAGCACATTATCCCATTATCCAGCCAAAAGAATACCTACCAAAGAAGATTGTGGGAGTCTATCGTACTACTTTACATTACAATCGGGGAAAAATATGAAAGTTTTAACACAGATATGAATAGAAAATTGACCGAGGATAATTTATTAAAAAATAAAATGTCATACTTTATATCGTTCATTAATCCAGGTAAATAGCAGAACAAAAATTTATCACTGTTTGATTAAATATAAAAATATTTTTAAATAAAACATTATGCCCACTTTCTAATATTTTAAAATTTATTTTGTTATTGAAATATTTTATAAAAAAGTACAGTACCTTCAAAGAAATTTTAAATAAACGTCTCGACCTACTTTTTTTATCCGACTTGTAACAAATGGGACAAAAATGAATTATGAATGAATTCTCCTTGATTATATTTTAATATGTCATAACAGATGACATAAGATAAATATATATTACTTTCAAAGATTAACAGCTTTTCAAATAGAAAAGAAAATTGTCCAATTTTATACTTTCGAAATAATATCCAGGTTAAAAAATTCTTTAATTTAACACGGTACTGATATCATAGTTATAAACCTACCGATAAACAGTTGAGGACGTTGAATGAAACTGATAGATATAAAGGGAATTTTAAACACAATCTGATTTGTTTCTTATCAAACGATCAGCTAGTTTATTTGACTAAAGCATTTAAGAGCAACAGAGGTAGAGGTGCAAGAGACACTAGTCAGAGTTATCTCCTCTGAGAATAATGAATTTCATTATACAGCCAGGCCCTGTGGTCAATGAAGTCATTTGCAGAGTGAGAAGTGGATGCTTTTCAGAGGGCCTGGCATGCTGACAAGAATACTTTTCAACTCAGTGAGGAAGGGAAGGTAAACCACCTCACTCCTCGTTTTACTTGGTAAAGTCTCTAAGAGATCAAACCAGTCTTTCGACTGTTGATCTGAACACAAACGCAATCATCGTAGCAAATGCTATATTAGTAAAATGTGGTACTTTTTATGTACATACGATTCCAGAATCGTACTGGAATAAAAAAAATCTAGTGTGAAAAATTCATACGACTTTCTTTTGTTAATAAAACTAATGAAAAATATAACCTATTTAAATCATGAGTAAACAATGTAAAATAAAAAAATATATAACATAATTACAGTCATAACTTTAATGGAAATCGACCTCTTAAGACTTAAAAATACGGAAAATCCATAATTGAACCTAAACTAGGATCTGTAGAAAAAAATGTTTGTAATAAAATTCGTAGATATTTTAATGTTTTATAACTTGGATTAGAGTATACACTGTTGTCATAAATGTGTACTTGGGCCGAAATCTTGAAGAAAACATTTTTACAGATTTCAATGAGAAAAAACGCAGAAAATCACTAACTGACGCTTAACGATGCGTAGTAGAAAAACATTTAACTAAAAATTGTAGGTTTCAAGTCCCTACAACTGTCATTATATACACACTTACCCTAGAATGCATTTTAAGTTCGAAATCTTAAAAAACTATTTTTTACCACGATAGCTCCCCCCCCCCAAACAAAACTTACAGCAGAATGACGCTTACCCTATCTTCTAGAGCATAAAACATTTTGTAAATGAGGTGATTTTATAAAAAAAATCGCAAACAAGTGAAAAATCGCACGAATAAACTACTACTTCCAGTTTACCGATCTCGATGAAAATGTTCGAACCGAATCTTCTAGTGGTAAAATAACTTACGATAAATCTTAGTCGTACGCATTGTTCTCCGTTAAATCCTGATCGTTGATTTGATTTATCAATCCTCTTAAAAATTTTGGCAGCATATTATTTCTGATTCTCTCATTCAACTTGATCAAGTCCTCAACTTGATCAATCGAAGAGGATAAAATCAAAGAACTAAGAATAGATGTTCAGAATCAAATAAACGTCACACTGACCATTTTGATGGCGCAATCAACAGTTAAGCCGAAAACCTTTGGTTTAATAACCACTAAGGTTTTGAACATACCAGAATTTATGTGCTCAAAATATAATAAAATTTAATGTACAGGGTATCAACCTTAGCAATTAGTCGAGACAATAACAAAAAGAACATACAGCAATGCCAATTGATTCACCTTGACAACATTAAACAAAATACAACGGAAAAAATAAATAAATTACCATACAATTAAATCAAATTAATTTATAAAAAGATTGATATTTCTTTATAATTGACAGTAGAAGAAAATTAAATAAAGGAAATAAAATTCCCAGGTTTATGAAGCCATCAGCCTAATTAATTATAAATTTAAAATAATAGGATTGTAAATTAGAAAGTTCACGAATTTAAAGTGAAAAAGTGTATTATCTGGAAACAACGATCAACGTGAAAGTGAATCTGTCTTGTAAAAGAAAGGAAGTGACATAATAAAAGTGACAAGAAAAAGGATACAGAAAGACATTAGATAACTACGGATGAATGCAAATCACAAATTAAAATAAATTACAAGAAAGAAGAAAAATAACAAAAATTATTACAACGAAATTTATTTAGTTCAATAAAAAATATACAATGACACTAATTCGCCGCTTTGTATTAAAATTATTATCATTCTCCATTACAAAATGCGTAATATTTTATATTGTTACAAAATTTATTGTGTTATATTTCTGTATCACGAAAACTAAGAAAAAAACGAGTAACTTGTGTAACAAAATTCACTATTAAATAATTTTACTTATGTAACAAAACACTAAAAATAATCTATTTTTTCATAAAGATATGCTAATTTTCTTTCGCGGTGATATTCACAAATCTTGTTAAGTTTAAAACCATTTTTTGAGGGTATTTCAGCTAATTTTTACTTATTAATCTTCTCTAAATTTGGCAATCATCTTCACTACCATAATATTTTGGTTGGTGCAGATTAAAGCAAATGAATGGAACAGATAACTTCACCTGAACAACGTTCTTAACTATTTCGGCAAGATATGATCTTCTACCAGGATCACTTTTGTGATTTAAAACTAAAAAACGATATTTCCAAAACCCTCTCCTATTTTAGCAATCCAAAAATAAAAAATACCTATTACTGTAAATTTCATGAAATAATAATCTAATAACAATAAACCCAACGGTTTGATAAAGTGGTAAAGTCTTGGAGCGAGTCAGAAATTCAAATAAAAGAACAAAACGTACTAAAAACACATAACTACAATACAAGAAAAGCATTAACCTTTTATATCTGATAATAAACTTTATGTGGAATGGTTCTTTTTGGATAACCACCTCCCTAGTTTAGGTCGCGCTAAACAATCTGGGTTGAATTCTAACCAATGAGAGAGAGAGGGAGAGAGAGAGAGCTGTATTGTTGACGTTCACTCTATAGTTAAATGACATTTTTATAGACAGTGGTTACCCATGAGTTTTCATGGTTGGGGTTTAATTAACCATACTCTTTAAGGACTGGTCGGGCTGAGTCTGTACAAGACTACACCTCATTAACACGTCATATATTATATCATCCTCATTTCATTGGGTCAAGGGATTGCTTAGTGTTCTTAAATTGAACATATTGAAACGTACACATATATTAGGGATAAAGAAACAATAAAATTGTTATTATTACTAGAAAATAAAAAATAACAATAATAAAAGTAATTTACATGTAATAATGATGAAACATTCAACATTTTAACGTTAATGAAGTGAGAAGATTTAGAATGGCCATAAGAGTTACAAGTTGAATCATACATAGTATGGAATTGCAATAGCGAATCATGCAATGAATGCAATTGCAAGTTGTTAAATGCACTCATGCAACTAGTTAACCAATAATGATCTCGTCATTACCGTTTCTCTCTCACAACGTTTTATATATTTTTAAATAATAAGCGTAAATACATTACTAGGTAATAGATTGTTAATATATTGTATTAATGGGATCGGGTAATAAATATTTACTATTTACTCTTATATTATAACGTACAATGTTTACTTATTACACAATAAATAATAAATCACTTTATTTCAATTAATTTATATAAGCTACTTAGAATAATAGTAATGGAGTAATACGCTACATCTAATAATGGGAATACAACTAAATTAATTGAGTGGATAATGTCATGGCATTGGGAAAACCACAATAATTAAATTAATGTAACTCCTGGTAATCCGACATTTAGTACTGACCCCGGGATATATTCGGATTTCCAAGAGCAACGTATAAACATAGTTTTTTATATGGTAACATAAAATCTTGATGTTAATTATTATTCCTAACTGTGTACATGTGTATTGCGAGGTACACCGGCTAGGCAATTGTGATTTTTCTATACGATATTTTGAGTGATTTTTTGCTTTCCGGGCGACGCCTCGCTTGTCTACTATTAAATAATTATACTTATTTAACAAAACACTAACAATACTAGATTTTTTCATAAAGGACGCTAATTTAAGAGTTTCTTTCACGGTGATATTCACAAATTTTGATTAGTTCAAAACCATTTTTTGAATATATTTCAGCTAATAGGGGTTCAGTTATTACGTGGGGTCATATTTCCGGGGGCGGCCACGGGAGAGGTGCCGCTTCTTCACAAACTCCGCATCGTCGACCATCCAGAATGAGCCGAAGTCATCTTCATACCGTACGAAACACTTGTGCAGATAGTTATTTTTTTATAACTTACTTAACCTTCTCTACAGGTCAAAATAAGATGTACCGATTTCAGCAAATATGCGGCACCATTGAACAAACCTTAAAAAACAGCACCAGCAAAAACACGAGGTTGATAAAACAATACCAGTGCCGACCCTACTCTATGCCAGTGAAAGTTGGGTGTTGTCAAAGCGAGAAGGGAGTAGATTGCAAGCATCTGAAATGAAATAATTTCTCTCGTATGTATACACATAGACATTCATATGCATTCGACATACATACACATGGGTGTAATGGAGCAGATCGTTACAGGAATAGCGAAATAAGAAAATAACTCAACATCTTCTCTATCAACGACAGGATATCTTAAAACAGAAGGCAGTGGTTGGAGCATGTGAGCAGATTGAGGGAGGATAAAATAGCTAAGAAAATACTAGGCTATACCGGAGGGAAAGAGAGAAAGAGGACGCCCGAGAAAGAAATGGGCAGATTTTAGAGGTTGGGAATAGGCAGAGACGCCTAATCCTTAAAAGGCAGAAGAAGAAGAAGATCTTCTCAACGATTGTTTACAGTCCCATGGACTGCTCGGATGCTAAATATATACATATGCAGGAGAATGAAGAAAGACGTGGAGGTTATTTCCACCATCAAGCGTCGGAAGCTTCAGTATTTAGGATATATCATGTGGAATGACTCACGATATTCGTTATTATAAGCCATTCTGCGAACAAAAAATATGGAAAACGTGGACCTGGCAGAAGAAGGGTATCGTGGCTTCGAAATCTGAGAACTTGGTTTGGGAATAGCTATTTCGCAGTGCAACGAACAAAGTGAGAACTGCTATGATGGTCGCCAACATTCGGAACCTGAAGAAGAAAAAGACCTGTAAGATTCCTGAGAATTTCTTGTAGAAGTTTAAAGTAATATTTACACGCAATGTTACAAAGCCTCCCTAAATGAAAAAGAAAAAAAATAATTTTTTTGTCCGTGTTGTCATAAGAACTATCAACAAATTGACTGAATAAAAAACAAACTGATATACTGTTAACAAACATTGTATTGAATGAAATCACATGTTTACAAAAAAAGGGTGCCTATTGAAAAAATTAATCGTTTTAATAGAAGCTAAAAATAACCACTATTTGATGCCATGGTAAAATTGAATAAAGAAAATACAGTGGCAAAGGTAAAAAGGATATCAAATAGAAGCCCTATCTAATAATACGGTGGGTCATATGTGAACAATGGAGTTACTGGTGAAGAGGGTGTGATTGTAACCTTCGTCACCTACGACTCCAACTGATAATTTCATGGTTTATCAACCCTCCGGTAACAATATGTTACAATTCTTTTTAGTATCTATACACAAATCCAATTAGGATATGGTATAATTTATTGTTACCAAGTCATAACCTAAAATCAAGGTTGCCAACAAAACTATTTTATAAAAACAGCCCCTAATTTGGGAAATTTTCACAAACGTTGTCATTTCACCTGAAAGAAGTGCAATCTCACGAGATTTGATAGTTTAACAGATCAAATTTTGGCCTAAACAACGAATGTGAAATTAGTGTTGAGACGAAATGTACATATCAAAAGGACCGAATTCCTAAAGTCATTGATAAACCCGAGAAAAAGATAAATAATGAGATACAATGATTTAATTGTAAATATTTAGATTTTTCTGGGCAAGAGATAACAGTTAGGACTGAGAAACCAGCATTTAGAAAAGTTAAAAAAAGACATGAAAAGAATGGTTGCTAAAAGGAAATCATGGTTGCAGCGACAAGGCGAATCCTTTAGAGTATTGATTAATGAAAATTTACCAAAAATTTTATTGATTTAGTTTTTGCTGCGGACGTGTTCAAAGCGCAGTGAAGCTGATAAGAATTCTTGGTCTTTCATAAGTGCAGCTGAGGAGAATTTTACTGTTTGAGGACGCTTCTTTCAGGACCACCCAGGTGCAAATTATTCTGGTCAACGGCCTTTAATTTTACTGATTACAACAGATCTAGATTAGGAATTAAATGAAGATCCTCTTAAGCTAGAATTTCATGCGTTTCCGAGCCAAAAGTTGAAAGGTAGAGAATGATGTATTTTCAACGGAACTTTGACACCTAGCATATTATTACTCTTAACTGAAAGAAAATTAACGGTAGAAAAACAGATTTCAGAAAACCAGTACGTACACAACTGGTATGGTATTGATAAGAATGCGCTCTTAAAATTGGCTTCCACTAAAGTGCAAATAGCTGCGATGAATACCAACATTCTGATTGGACACAGAACATGAAGAAAAAGGAGAGCTCATTAGAGTTTGCAAGTTATAACCATATATATTTCCCAGTTCCGTATGGAAAAATGAAAAGGCGTTGAAATTTTTTCAAAAATTATGGTGTTCCTTAAATTTGTATAAATGAAGATATTAAATACACTCATCATTTACGATTCCAGGTAACTAAACATCATCGGTACCAAGAAGTCGTAGCTGATATGAAGTGCAGGTACATGTTACATTTCGTTAGGAGTTTAAGTCTGGCCTGGAAATAATAGTTTTACTGAGGATCTAGCCCACAAAAGAATTGTTTGCATCATATTGAAAAGATATCGTTTACCTTTAGTATAATAGCGAATCTTTTGCAAAATTTATTTATTGATTAATAACTATTATAACATTACACAGAAATATAAAAAGCGAAATAAAACATAAGGAAAATAACCTTACATTAAAATTTAATACAAGATACAAAAATAAAAAGTAATTATAAAAAATAACAAGAAAAATACAAATCAATAAAAATACCACCTTCTTAATTTATAAAAAATCCACGAAGGATTTAAATAATTTTCTAGCTTAGATTTACTTAATTCAATGTCTAACGTTAAAAGAGATAATTGCAATAAATGTAATTAAATATTCATTGAACTTTTCAATCTAATTATGTATAAGCTTACTGAACTGATAAGCGCACACATATTAAAGGTATATGATCAAAGACAACTTGACTGTAATTAAATTTATTAAAACATTTTATATTTATTACCTATCCACTTAAATTTTTCATTTCCTTTTCAAATTTATCAATAAATTCTATTTAATGCGAAATACTAAAACACTTTTTATAAATTAAATAAATTATATTTTTAATAGAAAAAAGTTAAAATTACATAAAAATGCGCTTACTTTATGCCGTAATTATTTCAGATATTATCTATGATTTTATAAATATATACGAAATCATCCTTGAGTGGCAGGCCTAATATTTTCTTCCGCCGAAAGTAGATTACCTCGAAGTGACAATAAAGTTAATTTAATTTATTTTTAAATTTAAATAGAATTATATAAATTGATTTAAAAGGTATGCAAATAAAACTCCACGTTGTGTTTATCTTTTCCCAAAGATGCCGATGTAATAAAAGGAAAGAATTAATATAGTTAGGTGGAACTGAAAAAATCAAATTATACCGATAAGTTGTTCTAAAACTTCCAAAAAGGCAATGCAAAACAAATGATTCGTCAAGTTTTGGAAAAACGCCATTATGTTTCGTAGAAGAAAAATTATTCTTACCGTTTGTAGTTGTCGTAAAAAACAAAGCACAAACTAACCCAATGTTTAATGTTGAAAAATCTTCGACAGATAAAATCCAGACTTTAACAACTAATGTTACGTAAATTCTCAATCAAATCTTCCATTACGACGTAAACTATTATTATAGGCACTACAAAAAAATGCATTTCATTGCATACCAAAATCTGCCACTACAAAATAGTTGTTCTCCCAGAGGCGCTTCACGCCGGTGAAACTATTTTCCAAATTAAGAATGAAGCTAAAAACTGACCCAACTTCTTAAAACAGAATGCAGAATTATCAGAACCAACCTTAACAAGAATTATCGAAAAATACGATATGGCGAATTCCTTCTAATGAAACTGTTTATAAGGAATTGATCCGGTTATTAGCGTGATGAAGAAAAGGAAGATTTCCTACTTTTTCCACATTTTAAGAATCCCGAATGATAGAATATTGAAACAACTGATCCTCAGGAACTTGAACAAGAAGATTACGAGAAGATTCATCGAAGAGATTAAGAGAGATCTCAATGAAATCGGACTGGGAATTGAAGACGCGTTTGACAAGAAAAAAAATAAACAGTACTCTCAAAACACACAGATTATATTGGGGAAAAACAGAGAGACTCTAGTGCTGGTTACGATGAGATACGGAAGCAAAGATCGGAGCGTCTCAAAAAGTACGGCAAAACCGAAAGGCTAGACCAATACGTTATCCCAAGAACACTAGAAATTGATTGGCTTATTGGTCCAATGTGGTCTCAAAATCAACGTTACTATTCAGACTATTTTCGTCTTTACAAAAAGTTTATAATTATTGATGGCAATTTTTTTAAATGTCATGTATCATTTTGTTCTGTCCATCCGTCCGTCACACTCAGACGCCAGAAACTGCAAGAGATAGCAACAAACGGTTTTCGGATTCGCAATCAACACTAAATGTTAGTGGGCGTAAATTGAAGTTCCGGATTCGATCGGAAATGGCCCAATACCGGAAGGCACGAGAAATCAAAGTCAGAATTTGGAAACAGAAATAGGGTCATTCGATTCCTCTTATAGAGTAGTTACAGAAATCATTGGGTTTGAAGTTTCGGTTTCAATCGGAAGTGACCCAAAACCGGAATTCACGAAATCGAAGTCGGAATTTGGAAACAAAAATATTTTCATTCGATTCCTCCTGAAGAGTAAATAACGAAATCACTTATGGTGTTTGCCATAAGCCAAAGGTAAGCCTTTTTAAAAATTGCCACCAGCCATGAGACGCGTCGTCTCATGAAAGGGATTTTTGCATTAAAAAAAACTTGATTGCAAAAGAAAAATTTATGCTACAGCTAGGAGGAAGGTCCTGGACATAATCAGGACCTTTTTACCACGTTAAAAGCCACCCACCACACCTCCTAACGATGATACATAGTGACATTAAATAAGTTACAAATAAAATCATTACAAAAATCAAATAACGCTAAAGAAGTGCAATAGGTCAGCTAGATAAAATATTATTAAATTATATACTTAAAATGACAATAATAAACAAACGAAAATATACTAAAACTATTTTTTCTAAATGCAGTAAAAAAAGTAAAATCTAAACAGAAGAATGAAAAATATATCTTATAAAATCCGACAAAAGAAATACCCAAAATGTAGTACAATAAAATACAATCAAGAAATTTAAAAACGACAGAATACACGTTATATTATTACTTTTATATAAATGTATACAACACTAATATTTTTGTAAACGATAATTTAAAAAGTAAAAATAAAAGTTATAACGGTATTACATAAAAAATTTCATTTTAATTTTTTTACATAGTTTATATAGTATTACTACTACCATACGTGTTACGTTTTGTTAAAATAACATTAACATAACACATTGTAATTTGTTATTTACAATATGAACATGAGACAGGGTGGCACATAAAGAAATTCACTATAATTATATGATATTGTAACATTGTAGTCTACAGTGATATTCTAGAAATGGTTAAGGAAATAGATTGTTTATTGTAAAAAATAGTAAATTGTTTGAAGTGGTGCGTATTGAACAAGGACAAAAGATGGCGATGAATGGATTGTTTTGAATGGGAATTCTGAGAAATCGAAACTAGTAGAAACGTTCGTTATTATTTTGAATCCTTCTACCACATTCCAGTCAAACAGATAAAGTATTATACGGGTCTCGCCTGTCTGGCGAAACTATCAGACCGAAAGTATAAAAACAGTTAGAACCTTTGCAGTCTTGTAATTAATTTAATTTATCTTATTGCATTTTTTAGGTGTCTACTAAGTCTGAACATTAATTTTCTCAATAAAAAATTGTTTTACATTTTAAGAAAATCTGTTGGTTATTTTATTACAACCAGATCCCGAACGAACTTAAAATTAGATGTTAACAGTATTTTTGTGACAAATTAATGGAATTGTATCATCGGATTAGGCTAATCGCAAACTGAAGATCAGTGAATAAGTTTTGAACTTTAAATATTCCTTGGCCGAAACAAAAATTAAATACCAACGATCGTTGGTATCGAAGACGTTTAGAAATACATCAGACTCATGAAAAATTAAACCAGATCTTAAATATAATTATTATTATGTCAATTATATATTATTTTTCAAAAATGTTAAATAAACCGTCCAAAATTTACATTACTTTAACAGCTAAAATTCTTAGTTAACAAGTTCTAAAAATAAAATATTTTGAATCACCCTATAAAGGGTATTTATTAAAATATTTTGGAAAAGAAGGGTGTACATTTTTTATTGTAAACACGAATACATTATAATAATTTAAATATCCTACTAAAATATATGAATTATAAAGGAAATACGGTAAAAGTAATCGAAGATAAAAGATGAGAGAACATCATACAGGAGGAATTATTGGGAAAGAGTTAGGAAAACGAGAAGGCGTAGTGTAAAGATTATACATATATATATATATATATATATATATATATATAATATATATAATATAGCTTACCTATAGTTTTATAAATATATATAGGAGGCAGTGAAATATTGGCTGAGATGGTGTCGTGTCCCACAGCGTATTCCTGCTGCGTTAACACACTTCTCTGCCAGATTTAACACATTCAATATACGTATGAACCGATTCAAATCCCGCCCTCCTTAATGCAATACCAATTAACAAAAGTAACATCACATCTTATATCTTTAAATACAAATATATATTATAATCGAATTATCAATTAATTTCTACCTGATGCAAGTTCGGTTCTCGGTTATTTATTTATTTATGTATTCATTTTTATTTTCATATATGTTGTTACATGATCATTTGGTATCCGTTCATACAATTTAATTTTCCTTATGTACGTAGGTACAAACATTTAACACATGTAGTATTTATGAAGCGTCGTTAACTAATAAAACCATAAAACGTTCCTTCAATTTTATATATTATATATTATAGTCATTTCAAAGTCAATGACTGAATGAATATTGCTATGAGTTTATAAAGATGTAAAACAGATATTAAAACACCACCCACTTCAAAATAATCCAATCACAACTTCAGACATAACGAATCTTAGTAATGTATTCAGTTAACTTTTCTTAAATCAAAATTTCTTACGATCGTATATTTTTCACATCACATATTTTTCACTTAAAATTATAACAATTAGATTTTTTTAAATACACTGATTCATATGTTTAAATACAAAATAAGTTTTTTTTGTTTTACGTCTGACTGTTCTGCAATTTCTGCTAACGCAGACGGTGAAGAATGATATATGAAAATGAGTGATGAAAAAATGCCAGACCTAACCGGGAATCTAACCCGGGACCCCGACGTAGAAGCCAGTTGCGCTAACCACTACGCCAACTAAATGTATAAATAGTTAATTGAAAAAGATTCATTGTATTAGTTTTCCAACCCACCACGTTGGCCAAGAGGTAAAGTCGTCGCCACGAGCCAGCTATTAATTAGCTGATATTCAGAGACGAAGGTTCGCGGTTCAAATCCTAGTAAAGGTACTTTTATATGGATGTAAATACTAAACAGTTGTTATCGGTGTACTTTGATGGTTGGGGTTCAATTAACTATACCTTCCCAGGAATGGTCGGCCGAAGTCTGTACAAGACTACAACTCATTTACACGTCATACATGTCATCGTCATCTCATTGGGTCATGGAGTTGCTAATTGTTCTTACATTGAACAGATTGTAATGTACTCACATCAGGATAAAAAATTTTTCAGATGATATAGGTTCGTTTAGATTGGTTTGCACTTGTAACAGACACTGAGAGAGAAGAAAACGAATGTTGGACTGCCTAGCACAACTTTCGGAGGAGAGACAAATGAAAATCAACTCAGGAACCAAAGATAATGGTAATCAGTCGCGGATACTCAATGAGATCAAGGTAATATGATAGGAAATATAAATAGATCAAACCTAAAACTGCAAGATAATAAAGTTAGCTGCAAGATAAAAACCGTTCAATTGTTCACATTCAGTTATCATTATAGTTTATTAATAAGTATCCGCGGGACTCCCGAGAATAAAAATGAATCGGTAATTTCAGAAAGCCCATAAGACAAAAAAACTAACTTTCGGAAATATTAAAAAACTTGTAATGTACCTATTTATGTTTCAATTAAAAAATATGAATTGTTCAAAGGGCTGTCTCCCTTAATATAGAATATACTTTTGGCTTTTTAAACGCAAGAAACAATAGACAACAGCCTCTTGTTTACAAAAAATTGAAAATTTAGACTTAAGTTGTTTCTGAAATAAATTGGAGTAAAATGTTAACTTACGTTATTTTCTGTAAAATACGTTGTTAGACCAGAAGAAAATTGTGCTGTACAATAGTATTCATTTATTTGTTTCAGTAGTTTACATTATAACTTAAAATAGCTTTTTGCAAAAATAAAAATCGAAATTCGTAATTTAAAGAAAGAAAAATGTTGATTTTCAGGGCTATTCACGTTTTTCATCGTCGTCATAAAAAGTAATTATCCACCTTAAAAAGATTTTTGCATAGAATCTTTGTATGGCCTCCTCTTCCACTAGAAAGTAGATCTTAAGCTTCAAAAGAACATCCACTTTCATTTTTTAATTAGGAGGAAACACTTTATGTCCTTAAGGATGAGCCTTTTCTAAATGTTATAAATACAGGGTGATTCACGAAGATATACAGAAACTTTGGGAGCCTATTTTACATGTAAAAATAATGAAAAAAGTTTATATAAACATGGGTCCGGAAATGCTTCGTTTCCGAGTTACGGCTAGCGAAAGTTTCGCCTGGATTTCAGCTCACCAGGTGAAATTAGGTCTTCCTGGAATTCTGGTAAGGTAGATTAAGGGGCGAATTCAATCATTTCTTATGGTTTTTCATCTGATAAATTGAATAAAACAGGTCCCAGAACTGTAAGTTAAATAGTTTTTAAGAAAACCAGTGTCAAATGCAAAAAATGGAGTGAAAAACACATTTTTTCATCTTTGGGCAATAATAACTTTGTTATTTCATCAAGAAACAGTTAAAATTTTTGAATAAAACATTTAGAAAATTTTATTCTGAACAAACCGGTGTAAATTAAGTACACAGAAAGCGAATCGTTTTTGAGAAAACCCGTGTCAAATGCAAAAAATGGAGTGAAAAAAACACATTTTTTTATCTTAGTTTTTCCGGTTAATTTTACTTTGTACCGTTATGAATAAAAATTCATTTAATCCAACATCTATTCGCTTTCTGTGTACTTAATTTACACCGGTTTGTTCAGAATAAAAATTTTCTACATGTTTTATTCAAAAATTTTAACTGTTTCTTGGTGAAATAAAGTTATTCTTGCCCAAAGATGAAAAAATGTGTTTTTTACTCCATTTTTTGTATTTGACACAAAAATAATAATAATAGTTTTTAAATAGTTAAAAACTATTTAACTTACAGTTCTGGGGCCTGTTTTATTCAATTTATCAGATCAAAAACCATAAGAAATGATTGAATTCGCCCCTTAATTTACCTTACCAGAATTCCAGGAAGACCTAATTTCACCTGGTGAGCTGAAATCCAGACGAAACCTTCGCTAGCCGTAACTCGGAAACGAAGCATTTCCGGACCCATGTTTATATAAACTTTTTTCATTATTTTTACATGTACAATGAGCTCCTAAAGTTTCTGCATATCTTCGTGAATCACCCTGTATTGCTTAAGGAAAGCCAGATTATATGTGATTTTTGTAGGGATGGTGTGTTTACATTCAGTTAGTTCTAATATGTACTAAAGAAAATATATGTAAAATTTTGACTTATGGCCTTTATGAAATGACTAATTTAAATTTAAAATACACACATACAAAACAACTAATGTACACGTACGTAGAATATGCAGATGCAGTAGGCTGGTCGACCCACCGCAATCTCTTCACTATTCGGTGACTGGGGGGGGGGGGAGCAGGGCGTGCATATTTGCCGCTGACTATCCGTTATCATGACTATCCGCTCATGCTAGAAGATTGGCGGCGGCCACCAGTCTTAACTCTTCACTTGGGAATTTATACGTATGCGAGTATATAAAGGCCATTATAAGAGCTATTTAAAACATAAGAAAGCGCTCTATCCAGATAAAATAATTTTATGTACTTTTACCCGACACTTATTCATATATTGTAAAACAAAAAATAATTATAACAGAAATTAGTCTACTTATTTTGTGAGAGAAATAAATCTAAATACTATTTAGGAAATAGGTGAAGAGGCTCTTCACCTGCATCACCTGAATTATCAACCCCTGAAATACATTGGATACCTCTCAACACAACGTGCATCAACCGAACGAAAAACTGCATCAATTACCTGAAAACAAAACAAAATCAATCAGTATTTAATTCTGTAAAACAAGGAAATAATTTAAACTTTAACGTTAATTTTCTTCACACAAAATTTAAATGAAATGAAATTTTGAACTTAGTTCACTACAACCTAGTATTTTTATAAATACTTATTATTTCTAAAAATGCCCAAACAAGCAGGTGGAGTGTTAAATTGTTTGCATTCAATCTGTTAGTTGCAGGGCTAAAAAAAATAATTCTGTTTCTTACTACATGGTCAGCCAATTAAATGATTGAATCGTTTAAAAACTGAAAAGGTAGAGGTGTAAATAACACTAATCAGAGTTATCTCCTCTGAGAGTAATGAATTTCATTATACAGCCAGACACTGTGGTGAATGAAGTGAAGGTGTCATTTGCAGAGTGGTATCATTTGCAGCCTGGGTCTGGAAATTTTCTCAGTCAAATCCTACAGTTACAGTAACCTTAATCCACCGTAGTCGCTAATAACCAAGCAGTTGATGCGACTTTAAATAAATTAAAAAAAAAATTGTTTTTTGCAATTTGTATAAGTTTAAAAAAATAAGTAGTGGCCATACGGTTTGAAAACTGCACGAAAGAGAATTACAAGAAAAACAAAAAAATTGAAAATACTAATTTATTCTTAATATTTATTCTCTTTAAATGAAACTTAATAAAGAGAAAATAAATTATTTTCGTTTTGAAAATAGTATCAACATTTTTATCACTTACAAACGATATTTAATTTTTATTTCAGTCAACTTAGAACTATGATAATCTTTCATCTGTCACTCCTTTAATTTTCTTGCTCGAGTTAATTAATTAATTACAAAAGTGCTCCTTTCTTTCGTCGCTCCACTTCTGTAGGCTACGTTGTTTTTCTTTGAAAACTTCTTATGTTCTTCAGAATTCATTCCTATCTTCTATTACACATTTATGTAGGGCCTACATTTAATCTCATTAGGTCTTTTTATGTTTCTTTGAATCGCCGTGGGTTGTTTTTGTATTGTTTTAATTTTCC
This sequence comes from Catonia carolina, assembly GCA_035578175.1. Lineage (NCBI taxonomy): Eukaryota > Metazoa > Arthropoda > Insecta > Hemiptera > Achilidae > Catonia > Catonia carolina. Next base: position 24,431,095 of record JAQMRL010000008.1, read on the forward strand.
AAAAATTTGCTTTGTAAATTGTTCTTATTTCTTCTGAAATAATTTTCTTAGATATGTGAATATTTTAACTTAGTTACTGTTTTTTTACTTTTTATCTCGATTTTGTTTTTATAAATAGTGTTTTTATAAACAGTAATAACCAATGTTTTTTTTTATAAACATAAATTTATATTATTAAGTAAACTGTCATTAAAATGGAATGAAAAATGAAAAAGTAATCAAATTTTAACTTAATGTTCGAACACCAATTATAATTTACATGCAAATATATTTTTTGCAAATACAATGTTCGTAAATACATAAAAAAACAAAAGGGGTAATAACATTAAAGTTAAAAGCCATGTAACTAAGTTGTGACAGGTAATTCAAATCGTTAATTTATGTGCATAATAACGAACGGCTCTAAAGAAAATAAAATTTATTAAATAACATGTAAATGTTTCATTTGAAACATAAATGCAGTTAAGATTTATATATTTAAATAAAGTAGTATCATTGGAAAAATAAATAAATAAAAAAAGCCTGATTACATTTTATAATTTAAATAAAACATGTATGCTTAGGTAAATTCAGAATGTGCGGACAAATGTAATTTGAAAAAATAAATAATGAAACTTTACCAAAAAAAAATAAAATAATAATACCTACAACAGAATACGAAACCCGAGGTGGATTTTGTAACAGAAAAGATTTTTAAATAAATTTTTAAAAAACTGAGACGCATTTAATGGATAAATCTGATCGTACAAAATTTCGGTTTTACTTATCTGCATAGTACGTAGAAACGGAACGATTTACATTTACCTAATACAAACAGTGACACCAGGAATCCGAGTTTGTTTGCGTAAAAGAGACCCAGAATCATGTCGTTGCTTTTTTTAGGTTTGTTTTTCCTTTTCTGCGTGTTCTAAATTACACATTTTAAATCGTTCTGTGTCCACAACATGCACGATGTACCTCCGAAACAAAAATAAATGTGTAATGAATTATTTTAAACAAATCTAACCAACAAAAAAGTTTAAAAAAATCTGGTTTTGCTTGTTTACTTCTAAAACAAAAGTATTCGATTGATTATATTAAATCATAAATGTTGATTTCAAAGTACATAATATGTACTTTGAAATCAACATTTATGATATTATTAAAAATAATTTTAATAAAACTTTAAATGTTAAAAAAATACGTTATGACAATACCTTTATGATGATCCAATGCAAAAGGACAGAAGCTAATCATAAATTTAAGTTATATGTTCTAAAATTTAGTTAAATGACCAAAAAATTACAAACTTATCTTCACAAGATACGAAACTTAAAATTTGTGTTATCTAAACTCAACTTATTTGCTGGGTACAGGCAAATAAAGAGACGAGAAAAAATTATTTGCCACCATTGCCCCTTCTCCTTAAGAATTGTAGGAGAACCCGGGAATGGTTGTCACAATTTTTACATTTAGTAAAATGTATGTTATTGTGCTATTGTCCGTTAAAAACACTTTATTAAAACATGTTATTAACGGGAAAAACAAGATGAACCGTTTTTATCGTAACCGTGCTTATGAAAAAGAAATAACACACTAGAAAATAATTAAATAATAAAAAAATTGAAAGTTTATCCGAGAATATATTTTGTGACAATTATCCCGTCTTAGTATTGATTGGCACATGGTTGTGGGTTGGTAGTCACACTGAATTTTGATCAGGTAATTCTACAATCTCTCGTCAATCTAAAAATCTAAAAACAATTGATTTTAATGAAATTTTAATTGATTTGTTCTTTCGGTTCCGTCCCCTATCGGAGGTAAGAAATCATCATAGCGATCTGGATCATGTCGACCTCAGCTCTAAACAGCTCCACCGAAATACACCCGTACCACTTCCTAAGATTTTGCGGTCAGGAAAGTCTTCTACGCCCAACATTTATTTTTCTGTTAATCTATCCTTGGACAATAAGCCTCAGTAAAAAGTACTTATCTTCTCTCACAACATGGCCCAGATACTGCAATTTTCTTCTTTTTATAGTTCTCACCAATTCACACTCCTTACCCGTTCTCAGCAATACATCCACAATTATCTACTCTCCGTCCATGACACTCTCCACATTCTCCTATAGCACCACATCTCAAATGACTCAATATTCCTGATGATTCCCTGTTTAAGAGTCCATGACTCCACACCTTATAGGAACACAGAGAAAACATAACAACGTAACATTCTCATTCTCAAGATTCAAATCAACGTCTCGGCAGCGTAGGAATTCAACTATATACTAATTAATAAATTAAGCGTTTAGAAACGAAATTGGTGCAACGAAAAATAAAAAATTTGGCTTAAAGAACAAATCGTTTTAAGAGTAAGCCTACAAGTTTCGCCATCGTATTGACCAAATAAAAGTGAAGTAGACGAGTACAAAGACTGATACAACCGCTTTTGGAAAAATCGCGAGAGAAGACTTAGTATCGATCATGAAAGTCGATTAATTTATTGCTCTAAGTAGTATTTTGTAAACAAAAAGAATTATACTATAATTATAATATAACTAATTTTACTATAATTGTCATATAACACCTAACGACACTTATTCTTACGCATACAACACTTTCATCAACTCAACGTCTTTATTGTACACTGTATCATCTATAAATGGATTAACGGTAATTTTAATAATATAAAATACTCGTAAAGATCTTTATAAGAGACATTTTTAAAAGAACACACAATGCATATTAATTATGGTTGGTGTTCATTCTAGATTTAACTGTTACTACTCTAAAAAGATGTCTATTAGGTAGTAGTGAATTCTGGTAGAAGAAGGTGTCAAATGATCTTAATCCTCTACAAAACTTAAAATTAAGCTGTCCATAGTCCGTCCATCCCCTAGTATTACCGTAAACTGTAGATAAACAGCGTTCTATGTCATATTTGTAACTAAGTATGCACTTAACACCTTCAGCAATCACAAAAAAAAAATTTTTTTTAATGTTACGTAGCACCTTTATCCACTTCAAATTATTTGCCAAGAAATTACAAACCGTACAGATTCGTGAAAGTAAGTAAAACGAAACAATGAAAATATTTCAAAATGATATTCAGTAACAATAAAACTAAAATTAAGTAACTAAAAATTAAAAATGAATAGCCAGGGCAACACTGTAATGTTAATTGCATATTACAACAATATACAACATAATAAAACATTAGATGAAGTTTTAGAACAACATTTGCAATCAAACAAAACAAAAAAAATAACAAAAGTTAACCACTGGAAATTATTCAATCTAGAAAATAAGTCTAAAGAAACAATATACAAGTTAAGTATATATAAAAGTGCTTAAGCGAGGCAATATTTCAATCATGAAATTAGGTGTAACATAGGTAAGATTAGTGGATGAACGTCGAATGGTGGTTAATTTTCTTTCATAACAAGATGAAAAGAAAAGTAGGCTACTTTTAAACTGTTTCGCTTTTTAAAACCCCTAATCATAATTACAGAGCGCGCATCTGAAGATACTTGATTCCAATGCCAGTTCAAGTTGGTTTGAAACAGGCATTTACAATATCAAGGACATTGCTACTAATTGTTAATCGGTAAATCGTTTATAAATACATCTACATCTGGAGTAATAAATTTACAAAATTAATATTTCTAAAAATACTTTTTTTATAAGTATACCACAAAGAAATTTCTAGCACCCGAGCTACTTTTTGTATCACGCTACACGATGGGGCAACAAGCCCGTTAAGCAACCGACTGTTAATTTAGAGAAAATTTTCTATTCACTTTGCCCGGACTTTCCTATTATTCACGTCTACTTTGATCTCCTTCCACATTCTTTTTACTAACAATGCTTTAGCAGCACTAAATTTAGGCTGTTGTTCACACCCTAGCATTACAGTTTCTGGAGCAGAAAAGGCCTCTCTGTGAGTAAATATGTATTTTTTCCATTGATGGTAGTTCGGATAATTGACGATTCGGATGACTGACGTTAGGATATTCGACGCCCCTGTGTAGTAACTTCAGTATTTATTTTATACGATGATGTAGCTTGAATCAATTTGTAAGCTGTTTAAGTCGAAAGTTCAGAAACAGTATCCAACTATTCCATAGCAGAAATACACACACAATATTAAGATTTGGATAAATAATGCAATACATTGTAGAACAGCAGTCTATGTTTCAGTACGTCGTTGATCAATGATCTAATTCAATTAATTAATTGTTGTAAATTCAAGAAGTAATTTAAAAATAATCATAAATAATAATCAAAATTAAATAATTTCTAATTTAAAATTTAAATATTCACAACAGTAATTAAATATGTTGTTGTTTAGGTCAACAGCCGAAAGGCTGGTTTGAACCTCTAGAGGTTTTACTAAGTAAAACGAGGAGTGAGGTGGTTTACCATTGCCTTTCTCACTGAATGAAAAAGTACGCTTATCAGCATGCCGGGCCTTCTGAAAAGCACATATTTTCCACTCTGCAAATGACAACTTCATTTCATTCACCACAGGGTCTGGCTGTACAATGAAATTCATTACTTTCAGAGGAGATAACTCTGATTAGTGTCTTTTACACCTCTACCTCTTCTGTTCTTAAATGATTCAGTCATTTAATTGGCTGACCATGTGATAAGAAACAGAACTATTTATTTTAGCCCTGCAACGAACAAATTGAGTGTAAATAATTTGACACTCCACCTGTCTGTTATGGGCAGTAATTAAATATTTCAAGATGAATTATAAGAAGAAAATAAAACATTAAAAAAAATTAATTGCAGAAATTAAATATCTCAGATTAAAGCAAGAAAAGAAGAAAGTACAATTTTAATTAAATAATTTGAAATAATAAGTAATTAACGAAAGGAAAATATTACAGTATCAAGAATCTAATTAATTATGGAACCAAACAAAATAAATTTGATTATTTTAAAATATGAAGAAAAGATTTAAATAAAATTTATTCAAGACTATAAAACCAATTATTGCAACAATGACTCGACGCCCCATTTGATTCCCGGTCAATGGATGGACAAGAAGCAAGAGCAAGACTCCGAGGACAATTCAAGTAGTAACTAAAAAATAATTAATTTGAGCTCATAGCTAGTATAAATATTAATATTCAAATAGATATTGCAATAAATAATTATTATATTCATTAATAACTCAATAAAATACTTAGTTTTATAACATAGTGTCATCACTAAATAAGATCGAAAATTTAGGAAGTTTTGTAATACAATTTTCTTTGTTAATTTTCAATTTTTTGTTTTCATAAAATTCTTCTTTCAATTTCAAATTTTGCATTTAACTTTATTTCATTTTGGCGACCAACGTGGGGCTAAAATAATTTATAATGGCGCATTAACATATCATTTTCTTTACATCACGTAGCCGCCTCCGTGGAATTGTTGGTTAGTGTAGACTATAAAGTGGAAACTCCTGGATTGACTACTGGCAATAGTCTGGAAATTTTATAAAGTTAGACCCCACCGTCTATTTATTTTTCGTTTTACGTTCACCGTTTTATGACCGAAATCGTTGACGCGACTTAGAATAGACTTAAGGTTTTACAGTTCTGTTCAGCTTCGGAGATCTGCTAAACGTTCACATACGAAACGCATACACGCAATACAAAACAAAGTTTTATGTGCAATAAAGCAATGTACCTTTTACATCACAAACATAATGCTGTACAGTAACTTACAAATATACGTAACTAATGTTGTAAAATAACCATCAAGACGATGCACGACAAATTTGAATCACATCCGAAAAACATGTGCACACTAGGTACTTAGCAGAAACATTTACAACGTCTCTGGCCATTGATTGTTCTTGAAATTTGATAGAACCACCATCGCCCTGAGAAATCGCTGTTTTTGAGGGTGCTTTTTTGATGTAACAGACGTAATTTTTAAATATTTTTTACTGTATTAGTAAATAAAAGAAAAGAACACCTACCCTAGAACACCGCTTTTAGCTATAGTTGGGTAGGTCAATTTCCTCCACCTCGTACATGGTGAATTGTTGTAAATGCATTATAGCTTTAGGAAAGAATGTGTATGGAAAAAATTGTAAAAAAATATGGAAATAAAATTTTATTATTTATTATTATTGTTTATTTTCTTAAAAAATTTCCACAAATTTTAGTGTTCGTTCTTTAATAATTTCTATTAATCGTTCATGTTTCTTGTACAGCTGTTCTTCTCGTCTTCGTAACCTGTATTGTTCGTCTACCATGTTTGGACTCCTTATTTTGCACAGAATTTCTCTAAATCTCTCAAATTCCGCTGTTTTTCTTAGACCAAAATTCCTGGTCTGAAAATAAATTGTCTGAATTAGCCTTACTTCATGTGATAACTTATTTAAAATTTGTTCATACATATTATACAACAAATTTTAGAGAAATTACAGAACTTGTTACGAGGAGCTAAAATGTAACTTTTTACATAAAAATTAAGACTGAATGAGGTAATTGGCTGATTTATGCAACTGTTACACTTCCTGACAAGATGACATAAAACGATAAACGGTTGAAGAGTATTATTTATATGCATTAACGAACTAATGAAAAATTTCATAACAGCGCAAAGATATATTTAAGAAGTTTTTATTGTAGTTCTAGATGATTTGTTACACGTTAAAGAAAAGATTACAATCTTGGCTGTTTATAAAATAACAACACGTGAGTAATAAATAAATAAATGAATAGATGAATGATGAATAAAATAAAAGTGCAAATTCTTGTGAGTTTCTGTAACATAATAGAACTAATAAAATCAAACAATTTAAATTTAATGCTTTAACCGACAGAAAACTGGTTGAATGTGTCTTTAACGAACGCTGTTACAACACGGTGATAGGCTTTAAAAACATCGTATGTGAGTGACGGGAATAATGGTTAAAAGGGGTATCATCACATCGAGTCAGTTTGAAAGGCGCGGGGGACGCGCAAGGTTGTAGCATTCCTCCCTTTTTCTTCAGATCAGTTTGCGCGCCGGCGTCGTTTTCCAACTTTTATGGGGCAATGATAATCTGTTTCTATCTCTTTCGATCCAAATCACGCTTTTGCAGTCTATCTCTCTCGTAAGTTCATTACAGGCTGCAGGTCAATGACATAACCCGTTCTAATAACGTACCAGACATGACTGACGGTTTTACAGTTTTTTCTTTTCATTGTAATGTAAACGATTCCGGAGAAAACCCTTAAAAACCGAAACATAAAACATTCAGAACAAAGTATATCGATAAATAAACCATTAACTTTCTTTAACCCACTTACCCAACACTTTATTTCACTTTCAGCAGAATTCAATTACGCCTGATTGTAATGAGTATTAAATTAAAAGATTGTTAAGAAATTCAATTACCTAAAACCTGTATTTCATTTAAATAGTCATGAATAAATTTGGTTTAAAAGCAATATAACTCATCAATACGATTACCAAAGGCATTTCTGCTATTTAGCGCCCAAACTGCTCAATCTGCTTCCCTTACAAATTAAAAATATGCCGGACATAATAAGGTATACAAAAAGCAGTAACCATTTGGCTATTGGAAGTAGGGAGAGACGCTATAGAAAAAATGGTTACTCCAGGAAACATATAGTTTTGTGAGCTCGTCTACCGGTTTCAATTTCAGTTATCTATTTTTAAATAAATTCTTTTGTCTTGCATATTACATTATTTGCTTTGTTTTTCATTTGTACATGTAAGTATATAACAGCATATTATTATTTTAATAAAAATGTCTCAGTAGTTAAATTAGTATTTAAGTAACTAACATGTAGTTGTAATTACTAACACACTAATAGATTACCGTAGTACAGTAGTTGCAGTAGTATAATGGACAAAGAATCACTGAATTGATCTACCCTTGAACATGGGAAACCATAGTTGGGTGGATTAATTTCCCCACCGCGAATTAAAATAAATAGGTTTTAGATTATCAAAGTATAGTTAAGGAAATTAACATTTATTTTGTATTGATATTTATTTTTTGTAAGCAATGGGAAATAAATAAATAAATAAAATCTATAAAACAATCTCACTTAGTTTTATAAATCTCAGAATTTTCCACCAAGATAATAAATTGTTTTTATCTTATTTGTGTACATTCAAAACCTAAGTAGCTCGAACTGTTTTATCACAATCGAAACAAAAAAACTTATAAACTTATTACCCTTTTACTAAACATTTTTTATAAAAAACATTAGGAGTAGGGAGAGGGGTGCACTAGAAAATTATAATACAATATTAGGAGTAATATTAAAAAATTGTAGGAGAAAGGACTTTTTTGATTCTTGTTTTTATTTGTTAATGATTTGAACTTGATGATGACAGTGTAAATTAAAGACAATAGTGCAGTTTATTATAAAAAAACAATCATGCATCGAACCAAATTCAAAAAACTGATTATTAACTTTAAGGGCTTACACGAAAAACAAAAACAGAATATGAGATGGACGGAAAAGAGGAGAAAAGCCTACAGTGAAAGAATGTTAACAAGTTGTAGATTTTTAAATTGTCTACAACTTTGATAATATACACGTTGCCCTAAAATGCATTTTAAGGCCGCAATCTTAAAAATAAAAACATTTCTTTCTACGAGAGAACAGCCTCCCCAAAAATTTCAGCAGACATGGCACCTATTTTTTTATCTTGTAGAGCATAAAAAATGTACTAAATAAGGCGATTTTAAAAAGAAATCGTAGAAGCCGTTTTTGAGAAAATTGCAAAAAAGTGAAAAATGATACGAATGAACTACCACTTCCGGTTGACTGATTTTGATGAAAATGTTCGTATCGGGTCCTAACTTAACTTAACGAAGTTTTAACTTCGTACGATGTTCTGTTCTTTAATATTTTATCACACACACAATAAATTTCGAAAAATCAACATGAAAACAAAAATTTCCTTCCTATATATTCATAGACCTATAGGCAAGAAAAAGTAAAAATAAATTCAGAATAATTTAAACGCACAACTTGTTACTCAATTAACCCCTAAAATTTATTAAACATATTTAAAAATTTAAATTACACAATTTATGTGTTTAAAATTTGTGAAATAAAAAATTTCATTAAATTTAAATACACTGGAATATTTATTTATTCATTAAAAAAACCATTTGAATAATGGGTCCATGTTAAGAGTGTAGACAGATTAATTATAACTGCATTGTTATAATAACATTGCGCAATGGCGCGTGTCCTTTTGGTACGAGAATTTGCGTGTATATGAAATAGTTATGTTATGAGTACATTACGTTTAACAATGGGAGGTAAAACTAGGATTATTGTTAAAAGTAAACAAATGTAGGTGTGTAATAAACAATGACGATTGTAATTGTAATAAGCAATAAAATATGTATGAATATTTTAATTGGTACAAAGGTAATAAAAATAAATAAATACATGAAACAGGATGAACTTTTACTTAACTCTACAAAATGTTTTTATTGTAGCTTTTGTTTTTTAAAAACTGTACGCTATTGACTTTTTTTTTGTTTTACGTCTGACTGTTTAGCAATTTCTGCTAAAGCAGACTGTGGAGAATGATTACATATGATAATAAGTGATGAAAAAATGCCAGATCTGACCGGGAATCGAACCCGGGCCCCCTGCGTAGAAGCCAGTTGCGCTATCACTACGCCAACGGGCCGGTCGCTATTAACAACAGCGCAATTTAATCACTATTTTAGATCTATTTTTGGCTTTTAGTGGACTTCAATTTGAACAAGGATCCCTCAGTAATAAAGCTTTTTCATATGAAACTGTCAACTGATCACCATTATGAAGTTTCTCACCCAAACGGTTTTACTTAAATAAGTTAATAGCCATTTTTGACGAGCTGATTTCCTGGTCTGGCCTGAAAAACTCTGCAAAACTTCATTTTAAACCTTTATCTAATTTTGATGTTGGTTTTCAAACTAGATCACAAAACACAACAGTGCTGCTAACAATTAAAACACTTCGCTTGGTTCAGTAATGAATTCGTGTTTTTTTTTGAGAAAATTATCTTTTTTTTTACAATAAAATTAGGCTCCTCCCTGTTCCGAACTCACTTTTATATTGTACCTTTCTCAGCGTTTAGCTATTTATTTTGATTAATTCAATTCTTAGAAACTGTGATAACACTTTCCATAATTTACCAACAGCTATCTTCTCCGTGGCCTTACAATTTTTCTCCATTCATATAGTTCTTCACTTTCAAGGCTATTCACCCTTCCGGCATTCTCTAGAGATGCTGTCTCCAATTACCAATATTAACTTTTATTATTTTGTTTGAGGAAAATTATAATTTTAAAATTTTGCGTGCCTTTAATTTTGGATACAAACTTTAATACAAAAAACTCTTGGAAAAACTTTAAATGAATCTCAAACTTTTTAATTTAGACGTTTTCAAGTTCAATGCCAACTGAAGTATTTACTGCAATTAGATTTCTGCACTATTCTAAGATGAATTACTACATAAACGAATTCAATTATTCACAAGTGTTCACAAAAATCCTAAGGAGATTGAAAAATTAAAAATTGTGACCGGTAAGAATCATAGAAAGTGAAGACAAGTTGAAAATTGAGGCACTGAAGTCAAAAACGGTTAAAATATTTTTTAAATTTAAATGAAAAGGTTGAGAGAAAGTAAAAAGAAAAATATTACAATTTTATGATTACGTAGTTACAATAAATAATTATAAAAACGAAAAGGATTATTCTTTTAAAAAAATATAGATAAACTTAAGAAATTTTGAATTTCATCTAAGCTGACTAAGGTAGAAATTGTCTGTATTTGTTCCTCGTATTTTTTTTTTTTTTTTTTAGCTGGGCGCCTCGCCAGGATCAAGTGATTTATAATATGCAAATATCCGAATCTGTTGTTGTTCTGTTTGTTAAACTTAACGTCTCTTGTCTGGTCTGCGGGTCATCCGTTAGGCACAGACACCACGTAACCAATTCAATCGGATTTAACCCGGTCTACATTCTCCCGCAGTTTTTCATTCGGTTTAAACGGACAAAATCACATCTGTCTTTTGTGTTGTGAATGTTTGTACGGTCCAGTAGTAACCCTAAACTATCTATTTTCATCAAGGCTAATAGATTTCGTTTGCTATCAACAAAAATATTAAGTTACACGATAATCAATCACAATAACAGATTATCTTTAGTGAATTTTCATCATCAATATAAAACGAACGTTATAAATAAAACAGGAAAGTTGTGAATCCAAAGATCAAAGAACGGCATTACATTTGGGAGAAATTCGATTAACGCTTCCCACGAATGGACATTGATATATTGAACAGATAGTTTTGTAACATTAAAAAACTGGTATATCTTTAAATAAATAATAAATAAAATAATAGATAAATTATAAACACAATCACTTTCTTTAACAAGGTAAAATTATAGTAATAAGTATTAAAAAAACTCTGGTGTGAAATACTCACACAACTTTCTCTTGCCAATAGAAATAATTGAAATATAATCTAACATTAGTAATGAAACATTAGAAATAAACCAAAGAATCTAACCTCAAAAAACATAACCTAATATTAATCATGAGTGAAAGACGCAAAATGAAAATCAACCTCAGGGTAAACCTTATTTCCCTAGTTTCTTATTAGACTTGTATGTGCAAACAAGGATAATCTACAGAGAATGTATTTCTCTACTTGATTAAACTCTACTATTAAGTCTTACCGGTGACAGATTCCTCGTATGGCTGATATGCCCCAAGAAGTGGTGTCTAATGAAGCTAACAGGTTGAACAACTGCTTGGTTAACGTACAAATGTATAACAAAATAGCAATATATAGTATTATAATATAATAAAAACAATAAAATAAAAAAATGACAAAACATGATAGTAACTATCGTTATGTTTTTTTTTTATTAACTGGCCCACCGGGTTGGACTAGAGGTAACGTCGTCACCGAGAAAATTAGCTGTTTAACAGCTGATTTTCGGAGACGAAGGTTTCTGATTTAAATCCTAGTAAAGGTAGTTACTTTCATATAAATTTGAATACTAGACAGTGGTTACTGGTGTACTTTGATGGTTGGGGTTCAATGGTCGCCCTGGGTCTGTACGACTACACCTCATATAGGCCTACACGTCAAACACATATCATCCTCATCTCATTGGGTCATGGGGATTGCTTATTGTTCTGAATTAAACAGATGCACCGTACACACATTATGAAAAAATGTATTAACAATCGGATCCCGAAAGAACCTGGAATAAACTTTACAATAATATTGAATGCTTGTAAAATAGAGAGTTAATGTTAGTTTTCTGCCCATAACAGACGGGTGGAGTGTCAAATTATTTACACGCAATCTGTTTGTTGCAGGGCTGAAATAAATAGTTCTGTTTCTAATCACATGTTCAGTCAATTAAATGACTGAATCATTTAAGAACAGAAGAGGCAAAGGCGTAAAAGAGACTAATCAGAGTTATCTCGTCTGAAAATCATGAACTTCATTATACAGCCAGACTCTGTGGTGAATGAAGTGAAGGTGTCATTTGCAGAGTGGAAAGTAGATGCTTTTCGGAGGGCCTGGCATGCTGATAAGCGTACTTTTCCACTCAGTGAGAAAATCAATGGTAAACCACCTCACTCCTCGTTTTACTTAGTAAAACCTCTACAGGTTCAAACCAGCCTTTCGACTGATGACTTAAACAACAACAACACAATGTTACTTTAAAAAAGGAACATTTGTGATAAATTAACATTTTTATCGTTGTTAGTCCATACTATTTATTACATTCCGATAATCCCAAAAATCAGTTATTCAAAATGGGTCCGCCTAATTATTTTGGAAAACCGGTATTTATTGCATATCTGGTAACAAGATTATAAGTTATCTGATATGCAAAAATATAAATTATAATTTTATAAGAAGATTTTTATTTCTGTTATTCAATAAAATTATATTTTATTGTTACAACAAATAGAAATGCAATAAAAATAATATTTATGATACAATATAAAATAAAAGAATACATTTCCGTGAATCATAATATGAAATATACTCGTATGATAAAAAAAATAATTCGTATGAAATACGATTCAGTCAAATCAAATCCAGTTATGTCAGTCAATCATTTATTCACGAATAATTTAAATCTTGTCTAATCAGAGAACGAAAGAAGTATGAGTTGAAAGGGTCAGCACCTTAAGATTCTTTTTGACCAATAAGGGAAAGTGAAGAAATCAAGAAAGTAGGGATTACCGACATGCCATCTTGATTGTACCCGAAACAACACGAATTATTTCTATCTATTATTATTGATGTTGTAATAATTATGATAATGCTAGTTAGAAGAGAACTAGGTAAAGAGTAAAAATAAAAATAAAATTGCAGACAGAAATTATTAAACCGTAAAAGAAACAGTAGACAATTTCAATATATCACACAATACAACTTTTAATGCAATACTACTACTAAATACACTGAAAATTTACAATAATTTTCCCACAGTAATTTGTTTGCGTTAGAAATATACTGCAATTTGTAACACGATTCTTGAATTATGTATAATTTTAAAGATGATTTAGGCTTAATTTTCACTTATATTTGTTGTAAAGTAAACAAAAATAAAATGTAATGTTCTAGCTTCATGGAAATCATTATTTTAATACGAACAAAATTGAGTTATTTATCAGTAATACTGTTAGTTTTCAAGTTCCATCATTATCAAAGTTTTTCATGAATGATTTTTATCAACAAGTAATAACACGTTCACTAGCCGTGTAAAGAAATATTCATAGACCAAAGAAATATTTTTTATCTATCAATTTTATCAATAAACCAATTTCGAATAGAATCCAATTCTGAAGCTCCAAGCCGTTCCAAGATTGAAATCCTGCAGAGATTGAAATCGAAGTTACTCAGGACAATCACACAACCACTTTGGTACATAAAAGTAAACAAATGTTAATAATTATAATAATAATAAAAATATTACACAGATATTTACACATTCCAAGAAACAAAAATCAGTGATCCAAGAAGCAGAAATGAGGTTCCTTAGACATGTTTAAGGATGTACGAAAAAAGACCACATCAGGAATGAGGTGATAGGAGAGGGATGTAGAACTCGACCACTAAATCAGCTCATCACGAAATCAAGACAATTGACACATCATTTATTAAAAATGTCACAGGATTGCCTAACTTTGATTGTATGGCTTTATAAACCGAGGGGTACAAAAGGAGTGCGGAGACCGAGGAAGAGAAAGACGCCGAAACAGGCTCAATTACAGCCTAATCCATGATGGATGACGACGACGATCTACACATTCCAACAGTTCAACAAGAAATCAGAACATACAGTACAAAATACCAAAGAAGACTCACATACGAATCACCTCGCCATCTCGCTCTTAGAAAATTCAAACGTCACTCGCCGGCTAGTCTGTTTATTACTTATCAACCCCAGATCCCGAGCGGACCTAGGCTTAGACGTTACTCAACCTCAGCTTAGATGTTACTGGACCTAGGCTTAGATATTGTGAATACTAAACTACCGATATATGGCAGTCCTGGACAAGGGTTTTGAAGTTTCCCTTGGCTATTCAAAGCGAATGCCTGGTCAGCCCTCCTTTTACGTTCTGTGCAGTAGCATAACCTTCCTAATTTCATAACCCAAAATTTGGCAAGTCGTATATAAAATATACCGTGCTTCCCAACAAATCTCGCGTATAGGGAAATTAATATTGGAGAATGTACTGTCAACATTAACCTTATTACAAGGGTGTAATCTTAGTTTCATTACTCCAGTCGTTTGGTAACAGAATAAAAATGAGTCTACAAAAGATTTGAATAGCTAATTATATAATGATTAATAAACTATAATGTTATTCAATTTCGATATAGCGCGGTAATTACATAAGAAAAAAATTCGCGCCCATTGTTGATTAAACATTACTCGGGCGGGTAAAGTGATTAGTTTATTTTTATTTTTGATATTACCGTAAGAGAGGACATGAATTCGAGCCCTACATATTAAAACTTTTATTGTTTTTTTTGTAATTGATAAATTGATTATTAGGCCTATTAATTAAATAATGAAAAACATTTGAAATTATACTACTTGTAATTTTTAATTCAACAGAATAAAACTAACTAATAAATTATTTAATAATAGTTTTAATAAAATTATTTAGTAAAAAAAAAATTAAATAGTGTGTGGGATTCGAACTCACGGCCTCTCATACGGTAATATAAAAAGAAAATTTTTACTGTTAATCGACTACACACGCTCGGCTAATAATAAAAAAAAAACAACGGACGCGAATTTTTTTCCTTGTGTAAGTACCGCGTTATATCAAAATTGAATAACATTTTTGCCTTTATTTATTAATAATTAAATTATTAGCTATTAAGATCTTTATTGACTCATTTTTATTCTGTTTCTCAAAGACTGGAGTAATAAAAGTAAGATTTCACCCTTATAATTAGATTACTGTTGACAGTACATTGTCTAATGTTAACTACAACATACGTCAAGTTTGTTGATAAGTGCGGTATATTAATGTATTCAATTCGTAAAACTTCATTCATTCTATTATAATTTATTCCCAGAAAATTTTCACCAACTCGTGTAGAGGTAGTACTAATTAATTGAGAACAATCATAAAACATCAATATTATTGTACCTTTAACGAATAAATTTGAATTACAAATACATAATCTAGTTAAGTGAATGTACTATTACTAACGAACAATAACTATTTAACAGTTACCAGGAGGCTGTGGTTATTATGAAATAATAATTTCCATCGCATCAATCGTATACATTCAATTGCATAAATTTTCAAGTAATTACTATAATAATAGATTTTTTTTAGTTCGGTTACAACATACAACGGTACAGTACGTATGGTTAACTATTAGAATCAACTTAAAGTGAAGGGAGAGGGAGAAAGTTGTTAAACATGCTTTTCCTCTTCTACATTGTCGCTCTCTCTTACACACACTCCTCAAAATTAATTACAAGTTAAATTCAATTTATACAATTGTTTCTTAATTTAATTTTATTTCTACTGTGTATCGAGTTATCCTGCTAACAAGCTACATAAACTGAATCGTTCTGATTTCATAACTTCATTTAAATGTTAATGATCCAAAGATTCAGAACATTGATTACACTAAAAAAAATCATTCCGTTATTAATTAATTAAATTGTCTAAGTAGTTGTTAATTGTTTCTGCTGTGCAATACAGTAATAATTTGGTAAAAAGGTTATTCCAGTTTACTCTTCTTCTTCTTCACGTGCCATCTCCATGACGGAGGTCGGCTATCATAATGGCGATACGAATTTTGTTGACCGCTGCTTTAAAAAGTTCGTTTGAGGAACACCTGAACCACCTTCTCAAATTACACAGCCAGGATATCCTTCTCCTGCCCACCGATCTTTTTCCTAATATTTTGCCTTGAATGATGAGATGCAATATTTGATACTTTGGTCCCCTCATAACATGACCAAGGTACCTTAATTTTCGTGCCTTAACTTCCACCATGAGTTCCAGCTGCTTTCCCATTCTACTGAGGACCTCTTCATTCGTGACATGCTCAGTATATGAGATCCTCAACATTCTACGGTAGGTCCACAGCTCAAAAGCCTGTAGTTTCTTCTCACTGAATCTATTGAGAGTCCAAGCTTCCACACCGTACAACAGGACAGGGAACACGAAACATTTAAGGAGACGCATTCGTAATTCGAGATTTATATCTCGTGATGTTAGTACCTTCTTCATTCTGATAAAAGTAGCGCGTGCTTTCTCAATTCTAATTTTTATTTCAGCACAGTGATCACCACTGCAACACACTCGAGCTCCAAGGTACGTGTATGCATCCACTCGCTCTAGCACATCACTTCCCGCCAGAAGATCCCCCACAGGAGGTGGTGTGTCTTTGGTAATTACCATGTACTTGGTCTTTCTCGTATTAAGACTCAAACCACTCAATTCACTCTCAGCAATGACATGGCTGAGCATTCTCTGGAGATCTTCCATGTTTTCTGCCAGAAGGACAGTATCATCTGCATACCTCAGATTGTTGATGGATATGCCATTTATTTTTATTCCTCCTGTCTCCTCTTCTAGCGCTTTGCTTATCACTCTCTCGGAATAGATATTGAACAGGAGCGGCGAAAGCACACATCCCTGACGTACCCCACGCTTGATATTTAGCTCTTTACTGTACTCTGACTGCACCCGTACTGTGGCCTTTTGGTGGAAATATAGATTACTTATCAGACGAAAATCGCGTGCATCTATTTGAACTTCTTTTAAAATATCAAATAATTTTGTATGTTGCACCTTATCAAAAGCCTTATGGTAGTCAATAAAACAGGCAAATATTGGCTGATTTACATCCAGGCAACGCTGAGAAAGAATATTGAAAGCAAACAGAGCTTCTCGTGTGCCTAAGCCATTTCTGAAGCCGAATTGAGTATCTGACAGGTTTTCTTCCAGTTTTCTGTGTATTCTCCTGTGTATTATTTTGAGAAATGTCTTCAGTGTATGGCTCATGAGGCTTATGGTTCGGTAATCTTGACACTTCTTAGCATTCGCTTTCTTTGGAAGCGTTATAAATATTGACTTCAGCCATTCAGCAGGGATCACACCAGTCTTATATATCTGATTATATAAGTGAGTAAGTATTCTCACATAATCTTCGTCAATGAGTTTGAGAATATCTCCAGGGAGTTCGTCTGGGCCTACAGCTTTCCCACTTTTAATGTTTTTAATGGCAAATTCTACCTCACTTGTCAATATGTCTGGACCAGAGTTGTCATTACTATTGCAACAAAGAACTTTCCTTTCGTCATCAAAAAGCTCCTGGATGTAATCTTCCCACAGCTTCAACTGTTCCCCTGTATCAAGAATTATTCTCCCATTATCATCAGTCATGAAATAGCTTCTGTTACTTTGCTTGCCAGTAAATTCTCTTATTTTCTTGTGCATGTTATGAGAGTCGTTTAGGACTTGTAACCTTTCCATTTCCTCACATTTCTCCCTCAACCATGCTTCCTTTGCCCTTCTACATTTGTATCGGATCTGGTTATTGATTTCCTTATATGTTTGCCTGTTACTAGTTCTGAATTTACGGCGTTCCTCCATCAGATCTAGAATTTCCTCTGTCATCCAATGTTTACCTTTATTTGTTCTCTGGCACTTGAGATACTTCCTACACGGTTGCAGTAGCGCTGTCTTGAACTCCTTCCATATCAATTCAGGCTCATCAACTCCACAGACTTGATTACACATGAACTCCAGCTTTTCATTGATCTCACAAGAAACGTTTTCTCTTACTGTAGCATTCTTGAGCTTTTTGGTATCCAACTGAGTATGTATTTTCACTGGCTTTGCTCTCTTCAGTCTTACTTTCATTTCTGCCACTAGTAGATTGTGATCTGAGCTAATGTCAGCACCTGGGTATGTTTTAGCACTTTTTACAGCATTTCTATACCTCTGGTTGATCATGATATAATCAATCTGATTGCGAATGATTCTCACATTGGAGTCTTGAGGCGATTTCCAAGTATAAAGTCGTCTTTTCGGTAGCTCGAACAGAGTATTGGTGATGACCATGCTGTTTTCTTGGCAGAACTGAAGGAGACGGTCTCCTCTCTCATTCCTTTCACCCAATCCAAAACGACCAATCCATTGGTTACTTTGACCTTGTCCTATCTTTGCATTAAAGTCACCCATGACTATAGTAACATCTTGATGTTTGAACATATTCATCACAATGTTGACATCTTCATAGAATCTCTCTATCAGTTCCTCCCCCCCGTCTGCTGTTGGAGCATAGACCTGAATCAGATTCAGTGTGCCAATGTCCAAATGGAACTGAAGAAGCATTACTCTGTCCGACAAAGGAAGAAAATTTTTCACTGCATTCTTGATGGATTTATCAATTATCACCGCTACACCATTCAAATTTGAATTTTCATTGCTACCCGAATAATAAATGGTACTATCATGTAGGTCTCTCTGTCCACTATCCTTCCATCTACACTCACTGATACCCATTATTTGTATATTTAACCTGTTCATTTCCTGGACAATATTGTGGGCCTTACCAAGTTCAAGCATGCTCCTCACATTCCAGGTGCCTATTCTTAATTTACTTCGAAGAGTTTTTATTTTAGAAGCATTCATCAAAACTGTCCCCCCCGGAGAACCGATTGGGAGACTTAAAACTCCGGATAATTTTGTCCTGATGCCTGCCATTCATGATTTTACTAGGGCAATCCCAGTTTACTACATTAAAGAAAAAACGCTAGAATACATTTTATATGGAGATAAATTATGTAATTATTTTTACACAGTTAATTGATTTTTATGATGGTGTTTTTTTATTCATAAACCGTATTTTTTTGTAAAAGAAAGCATATAAAAATTTTAATTATTAGTTTACTGCAGTGTAGCACGAGATGTTCGTATCATTAAAAGCTTAATTAAAGCGAGTTTGAAGTAAAATAAATCATAAAATTAGTATTTTTAGTAGAGGTATATGGTAATAGAAAACTTTAAAAAATGAAAATATTTTAAAGGATTTTTTTGGGGAAATAATTAATACCTATACAGGTATCCAAAACGGAAAGGTCTTTAGGGTATCGGATTTTACACAATTTTATTCTGAATGTGTCATTTCTTCTTAAATTTAAAGTGACTATAATAAAAATATGATCAATTAATGTAATTATCTGCCAATTTTAACATTGTTCTTATTGTTTAGATGCCGTCTCCATTCAAAAGGTTGGGAATCATCTCGATAAAAAGGACCTTGAATGCTGGAATTTAAAGAAAAATCAATGGAGATGCACCAGAACCAAGTTCTCAAGTTGTTCAGCCTGGATATGCGTCTTCTACGATGATCTATTACGTCAATAACTTTCATCAATAATTTTAACATTGATTCAGCTCAAATAAAAATTAGAAACATATTTGAGGAAGAAATATTTACGGAAGAATCTAAGGTCGGTAGAAGCTTGTTGACAATAAATTGTGAATATTATCTGAGAAACGTTGTTTAGGTCGTCAGCCGAAAGGCTAGTTTGAACCTCTAGAGGCTAAGTAAAACTAGGAATGAGGTGGTTTACGAAGGTCTTCTTAAGTGAGTGGAAAAGTATGCTTATGAAGTATGCCTGAAGTATGATAAAGTATGCCAGAAGTATGATAAAGTATGCCAGACCCTCGACAAGTATCTACTTTCCACCCTGTAAGTGACACCTACACTTCAAACACCACAGGGTCTGGCTGTATAATGAAATTCATCACTCTCAGAGGAGATAACTCTGACTAGTGTATTTTACACCTCTACCTTTTCTGTTCTTAAATGCTTCAGTCAAATAATTGGCTGATTATGAGATAAGAAACAGAACTTTTTCTGCAGCCCTGAAATTAGTAGATCGAGTTCAAAAAATTTTAACACTCCCACCTGTTACGGGCAACTAAGGAACATTACGTGGAATCAACTATTATTTGGGATTTTCACAGGCGACCTGTTTCCTTGCATGAGAAGCTTTCGGGCTCGTAGGTAGAGCGAATTTTTGGGCTTACAAATCTCGGGATAATCACCTGAAGGCTACAGAAGTACTCAGCATAAAGACTTCTGAAATGTTTAGAAGAGAGGTCTACATTTTTCGGAAAAAATCCTACAAAAGGATGGAGTAATACAGTAAGCTCTGAGGAGCCAGAATAATCAAGGAACTGAAAGAATCAGTCCAATTCCCGTCTTTACAAATCAAATCAACGACCAAATCTCAGACGATTTCCTCCCAACTGTATTAAAGAAAAAGTTTCTGAAATTCCTTAAGGGTTTATTGCATGTTCATATTCTGCAAAAATGTACAGATGCAGTAAATCAGCGAATCAACCCACGAAGTCGATACTTTGCCCTAATTTTCAACAAGAAATTTTTAATCAATATCACATCATTACCAGAAACGACGCAGAATAGACCTTCTGGGCTATTAAAGTATTAGAACTTCCGATATAGTAATCTGTTGTCCAATCGATTAGTAACTGACCAATAGTTTCAGAAATAATTCCAGCCAAATTGCAGATTTATTTTGTCACCTGGCACATTAAGATTGTCTTCTAGTGTAGTATAATATGTTCAGTAATCGATAACTTTTTACAGATTTTAACTCAGTGTAAACAAATTTAATTTGGGAATTGATATCGAATTTTCAATGGTACTATCACCAACTGTAAGTGGTACTAACTTTAACTGTATATTTCTTGGGGGAAAACTACAAAATTAAATTTCATCCAACACAATTTTTATACAGTTAGTTATGTATTACAAAACAACCAACTAACTACATCAACTGAAAGGAATGTAAAATTTTTCAGGAAACTAATTTTTATCAAAATTTACTTTATCCTATTCCTTGAAACTTTGTTTAACAATTATTTAATGCAACATTTTACTACATACTCACATAACTTTTAAACAAATAAAACGAATCAACATAAATACTACAAAACAATTTAAATGTACAACAAAATAACTAGCTGACCAATAATAATTTAATGGTAATTCATTTGATCTGTGTTGAAATTGTGATTGTAACTCACTTTATTTCTATTCGGTTTTATTTATTTAGTCATGGTCGAGTTAACATTGACTTGCGGCCGCCAGACCGTTTAAATAGAAATACCGCAGAGTATTAGCAAGAAGTTCTTGTGCTTTAAAACAAGAATGAACTTACTAATACTATATAGGTAGTACAACAATATTAACTTACCTAACTTCTAATAACGGAGTTGATTATTACTATTACATATTTGACTTTCTTTAAATTATCTAGCTTTCGTTTTCGAATTGTGTTGCATTTATTGCCCCTAATATACATTCTTATTTATTATATTTCATGTTAATACAATACTGTAGTAATAAATTTTAGCTTAGACAACATATTCTTTTTTACTCTGTATACAATTACTTCTCGAAATATAAATACTAAAAGACCTGCCTACTATTCATGATTATTGGATATAGAATTATTCTGATTCAGTTATACGAAAGTATCCGAGAATACTTGGACATTACAATTTTTGCAGTAAATCAGTAAAATTTATAAAAACATTAATAATAAAAGAAATAAGTTATTAGTATAAGAAAACTGACGGAATTAGGATAGGACGAAATAGGATTTCCTATGACACAAATGATGACGTGACGTGAGTGAGAAACTGGCAACATTCAGGGCTGTATGCGGTTCTATTCGGAGGACAATAGGAATGAAAAGAAGACAGGATATCCAACTGAAATTTTATAAAGCATTGGCTCTACCACTCATCATAACATATGTGGGAGTGAAACATGGGTGTCGGTAAAGAGGAACGAATCTCATAATCCAGACTGCTGAAATGAGATTTTTGCGGGGAGTTAAAGGTTGTACTCTGTCAGATAGAGTATATATAACAAAACTATACGCGCCGAGTTCTAATTGCTTTTGGTTCGTAGGCTCACCAATAATAAATGTTTCAATAATAATGTTTCATCTTTCTATCTCTCACAAACGCTTCAAAAAAGAACATTGAATTTGAAAATAACTGTAAATTGACCTCAATGTATCCGGTAATGGTTTTCGTTGAATAGTTCTAAAGGATTATCGCCAAAGTTGGAGACAGCACACGGCACGGATGTCAGATCACAGGATACCGAAGCAGGCGCAATGGTATGCTCCAAAAAGTAAAAGGGATATCGGTAGACCTAGGAGAAGATAAAGATAGATGATATAGTTTGTGAGTTCGGAACAGGCTGCGGCCTAATCCTTGGTTAGAAGAAGAAGATTAGTTCTAACATTCACACTAGGTGATATTTCCACATTTTCACTAATTACTTTATTAGTCTTTTTAAAATTCCTAGCCCTATTACACTTTTTCCTAACCTAAGGAAAACAAAATTTACTCTACTAAAACGCCTTTCTTTTACAAGAAATGCAAGATAAAAGTTACGAAAATATCAGTGTATGTAGATTTCAGTCGATATAGTTACATTAAAAAAAATATTACACAGTTTCTATCCATCAGATTTTTATAAATTATACACCATTTTAAAGAGAAAAGTCTGGGTAATATATTTTTTCCGCAAAAAGTGATTTTTTTCCAAAATGCCCTCCCGACTTTCTTAAAAAACATATATGAAATAAATACTGTACCAACTCTCTGAAATTTACTAGGAAAACTTATAGAGTAGGCCCACTCTACATTTGGGAAATTTTAGTAGGTTCAAAATACTTTACAACCAGGTCCCTCTTTTATCATAAAGATCAATGAAAATTTCTTTACGACAGTAAAAGTAGCCTAAAGGCTATATATAGATTTGTAAAAGTTTTTGACCTGATTAGTCACCTCGAAATACCATGTCCAAAAAACGTTAAAACTTGTAAGGTTATAACTTACTTCATTATTTTATAAAGTCGTAATTTAATTACTAAAGGGGTGAAGTAATATATTAGTATTCTTCTCTGAAACCTCGTTAAAGTAATTTTATTTAAAGCAATAAAATTATTTTTTATTATTTTTATTAATAGACCTTTAAAAATATATATAAGGTACGAATTTCGGCTGATAAACCAATTATAAAATTAACGAGAACAAAATTACTTAAGAAACATTAACTTCATGCTAATTTATGTAAATAGGAAGAAAAATTACCTAATTAAGTTATTACGGATTCAGAGAACCATGAAGTTTTTATGTTGTTCGAAATAATTTCCTGCGCAGTTACGCCGGTACTTAAAGTAATATTCCAAATTAATTTTGTGAATAATAAAAGATAGGACAATTTTTACTGTTTTACGTATATTATAGCAGATTATCCATTCTAGGTTATTATAAATAAAAAAATAACCAAGTAGTAATAAAAATTTTGAAATCCTAATAAATAAATTTAAACAATTTTTCCGAAAACGCAAAAGTAAAACAAATTTTACAGCATGGTAACAAAGAACAATTTTTCCTGTTTCTAAATTAGTTAAATGTATTAGGAGTCCGTAATGGAGATATCGGGTTAAAATTCCGGCTATGATCTTGGATTTCTTCTACTTCAATTACCATACCCTCTGAGGACATTGGCTACCATCAAGGCCACTTAATTTTGTCAACAGAAAAAGGGTAACCGAACTCACATCATAACAGTCCTGAAGATTCCGCACCATGATGTTGGCCTGGACCAGCTAACCCAATATCTTTCCTGCATGATAATCTGCAGCATAAACTTCTTGCCTCTCATCACATGACCAAAGTACATTCGACCCTTCGAAGTTTGTATTCAGTTAGTCCTAAAATTCACTAAAGAAAATGTAAAATTTTGACTCATGGGCTTTCTGAAATGACCGATTCAAAATGTATTAAATCAAAAAAAACGCTTTTAAAAAATTTTTGTAAAATTTTGACTCATAGGCTTTCTGAAATGACTGATTCAAATGTATTAAACCAAAAAAACGCTTTTCTAGAAAAAATACACTAAAAAATATCATGTAATTTGATAATAATACATTAAACCAAACCACTTTTAATTTATTATACTATTTCAACCGAAAAACCGGATGTTTAGTCATACAGAAAGAATGCGCACTAAAAGATAACCAATTAATCAGAGGTTTAGAAAATGTCAAAACCATACAACGTATAATTCGTGGAATTATTAAACGAGTTACGCACAAATTTACTTGTCAAATATAATTATTCACGAACAGAAAAAAACTATTTGATAAGTAAACATGTAGACGGGGAGGAACTGTGAAAACAGAATCAATCATATTGTACAAAAAAAATGAATAATAAAATGAAAAGCAGGTGGAAAAAAGTAGTTAAGTAAAGTGCTTAAAATTCATGATAATCATTTCCGCCATTTTATTTATGACATTATGTTAGTGCATGGTTATTAATAATTATGTCTTCTTCGTATTTCAGGGTGCTGTTCATCATCCGGTGAGACGTAGGGTCTATAAATGAAACGTACAATACCACCGATTGGGTATACCCTGTAATTTTAGCCTCGTAAAACACACAAAATAATTTGATTAGTTATCCTTTATGAAGAGCCAAACAGGTACGTGAATAGGAAAAGGGATAAATAAAACAGGAGAATTATAGTGTGGGAGAGAGTGTGAGCTAGCGAAACACACACACACACACAACTTTTTGATAGACTTGCACTAATTTGATGTTAGAACGTTGGATTACCAAACAGATGATCTCAACATATACTTATCACAAAATTTTTAAAGAATTATAAAATACCATGTCACTATACTATATCGTTACCGAAATAATTTCAAAAAAATTATTAATAATAACCTTTCAGTAGATTATATTTGCTCGGAAAAATTTCTAAGAAGGATGAAATTAATTTCATAAAATTATAAATTCTACTACCTTATTAAGATAATAGTTTAACATAAGTGTTTACATGATCAATATCATAAAAACTATATTTATGATAATAGTTTTACGGATAATTTTTAAGTAAACGTTTTATTTATTTAAAAACGATGACCAATCGGAAGTGCCGGAGGTTTAAACGTTCAAATTTTTTTAATAAAATTATGGTCAATTATTTTAAATTAATAGTTAACTACTATTTAGAATATTTATTGTAACTATCTGTTACATCACAATGGATTAACATAGTAACCTATTATTCATATATTGTCATGAACAAATTTAGTATAGTGTAAGATAATTACGGAATAGAACACCGTAGAATTTTCTCAGAAGTCTTTTAAAACCAGTTTGATGCTTCAGCCACAGTGGAATTGTTAAACAAAATTAGAAAAATTTATTTATTTTTTATTAAAATCTTCTTGGCCTTCTTGAATTACCAATCCGTTTCGGATCATCACTGATATTCTGAATTTTCTGCAGGTGCATAACAAATTTCAGTAAACCCTTGGAACCCAGATTCTGAGGTTTTTCTACCGATAACTTTATCACCTTCTTCCAACTCTTCGTTTAACCTCATCTTCCCTTGCAGAGTCGATTCCAAAAATTGGAATCTGGTTTCGTTACGCATTACATTGCCAAGGTATCTAAGTTTTCTTCACTTTACCGCGTTTATTATTACGCCTTTTTCTCTGGCAACCACGGAAGCTCGTTGCAAAAAAATTCATATCTGTATAGGTATACTTTAAAGCTGTTTAGGAAGCACACCTTGACCGTCAGTTCTACTTTTTTGTAAATAGTTCTGACGCTGTTGTTTTTAGTTTATCGGGAATCGACTGTCATGGTAATAAGCTACTCTTAAGCTGTACATGTATTTCAAAACGTAATCATAGTTCGAAATTGGGTGAATCTCCTTCAGTTTTTCTGTAAAAATTTTGAAGGTAGCCATCACCCATAATTTTTGTTTCCAATTTTCTAATTAAGGCAGAAAATTTAATATGAACTTACTTATTTCTGATAAACCAGTACGAATATTTACTTTTGATATTCTTCGTATGTAAATAAATAAATGTAATAAATACAAACGTGTTAAATATGGCAAGTTTAAAAACTAATGTTTTGTATCAGAGTAATGCAACAATCGTTCTCCCAGAATGCGTCACTCATTTAATATACCTCTCCCGTACCCTTCACCCAATAACTACACGGAGCTTGGAACCGCACTATATCTATATCTAGTACACATAAATAAACAAACAATACGACATACTCCCTATTAATTTTTATGTATCATAAAAAAATAAAAACGGATGAATTTTTTGTACCAGGATAAAGGAATTAGAATAAACAGTTGAAAATCAGTAAACATTCTACATAAAATATTAAAGCAAACTGTTTCGTTATTGAATATAGTACTGATTCCATAAAAGATTCAACGTATTCTTAGAAAACCAAACGGAATAACAAAGTGACTGCCGAAGGCAACTGAAATCCAACATCAAGATTAGTGCACAACGAAGGGAATTTTTCGGTAGCAACACAGAATGCAATGCAGAATATATGTATGCTAATTCGGATTACATTTGTTCAACCAAACAAACAATGAAAAATACCATCTTTACCAAATCTAACAAAGACTGGTTACAGTCGAAAGGCTTCCATGCACGTCCATGATATTATCCGCCATTGAAAACAACCTTTTCCCTTCAATACCGAATACACGAGTTCATAAATCCATTTCCTCATATACTTATACATTAATGAATGCGTAAATGAACAAACTTCACTAACTTAATTATAATTGTGTTACCATTGTTTAATTTAATGAGTTGTTTTAAATTCAATTTATATAAAATGAGTGATCTGTTAATAAGAGTATCAATTAGGTCTTAATTTTCATCAGATCAAATCGATTATAGGTGATTAGTAAATTTGTTTCATTATCAAATCAGCAAAATTAAAATATGTTTATTTGATAATATAGAAACAAGAACAATAAGTAATAAAGTTAACATTAAATATAAACATAAAACATTATTATACATTCATAATAATAAATGTTTATGTACTTTTAATTAGTAGTTTAGGCTTTTTTAAAAATATTAATTTTGAAATAATTGTAAATTTAAATAAAAAAATAATACATATACAATGATGTAAAGCTTGTAAAGTTAATTGTCTTCAAATCTGGTAGGCTTAATTCTAACTCATTGTATCAGTTGTCTCATAAAAGTATAGTCACTGTTGTCCAATAAGTTTATCGCGAAATAATTCGGATGTCCGTTGAGTCTTCGTTCACATGTTTTCCTAAATCGTGTAATTTTCTGTCTTACAGAGTAGACCTACGCCGTTACAGATATATCTGTTTCGGATGTACCACGGTATCCTAAGAGCTGTATGAAACATTCATACAGGAACGTTTTTATAATTTAAATTATACTATTAATAAACTAAATTTTTCAGTAATTTTCTTCTTTTTAATGAATATTGAGAGTAATTTTGTGAGATTATTTGGAATGTCAAACGTTTTATTTTAATAATGTATCTTCTGGCCAGTTCGAGGTATACATATTTTTACTTCCTCTTGACTATATAAATATAAATGGAGAGAAGTATAGTACATTTGTTTTAGGAAGAAGCTTGTAAGGGAAGGGCGAGTAGGTAGAGTAGGGATAGTTTCAAGGGGCAAGTGTTGTCTCCTTTCACTTAATGATCATTCCCTCTCTTTCTAACTGTATACTACTGTTACAACTACGAGGTGCTTCCCCCACCACTAAACAGAACAGCTCAGCGGCACAGAGCGTTGGAGGGAGAGCTTCTAGCTAGAACAAATGACCTATATTGTTTTCATGTCAATTTTTTGAAATCGAGTTTTCACCGGATATACACGTTTTCAGACCCCCTGAACCCAAAAAAATGTTTTTAGCTATTGGTCTGTGTGTGTAAGTGTATGGGTGTGTGTACAAAATATCTCAAGAACAAATTTTAAATTTTTTATGCTCTTCAAGATAAGTTAGGCGCCATGTCTGCTGAAATTCTTGGGGAGGCTGTGCTCTCGTAGAAAAAAAAAACATTTTTTTAAGATTGCAGCCTTAATAGGGTTATGCATTTTAGCGTAGAAAAGTAGCCTACTATAATAATAGTTGTAGACAGTTTAAAAATCTACCACTTTATTTCAAATATTTCTTTGTGCAACGCTTAGTTTAGCGGTAATTAGTGATTTTGTATTATATCATGAAAATTTGCAAAAAATGGATTTTTTAAGATTTCGGCCTTGGCCGAACAACTTACATTTTACGACAAAAGTGTATAATAAAATTTATAAGAAATTAAAATATCTATACTTTTATGTTTAGATTTAGATTTTTAGGTTTTTCTACAGATCCTAGTTTAATGTGAGTGATATTCCGTATTATTACGCCAAACTAAGGTTGGTTTTCATTTTGCATCATTCACTTATGATTAAATTAGGTTATGTATTTTTAAGGTTAGTTTTTTTGTTTATTTCTAATGTTTTATTAGCCTACTAATGTGAAGTTATATTGTTCATAATTTACATTGGCAGGGCAAAGTTGTGTGAGTCTTTCACACCAGATTTTTTTACATTAGACATATTAAAAAATATTTTTTAAAACATTTCATACTTAACGAGTTAAAAATAATTAAAATAAGTAAAAGTTTTAATGGAAAAATTGCGACAAGAAAATGAAGTAAAAAAGCACCTACTAGGGTTTAACAATAAAATATAATAACAAAGTATCCAGAGAAGTTAAGCGAGTAAAAGAAACTTTATAAGTTTTTTGGAAGTGCAATAACCGTTTAAAAATAGGCCCCCATAAAATTATTCAGTATTAGTGGAGTGTGTGTCTGTAGTTATATTCTTTGAACACAATGGTGTTCATGACCGCCAACGCACGTTCATGGTTTACGACATTCCCTCCAAATTGGGAATGAATCCGACTAGCCTGGAATAGGCAATATATGCAAACTACCTCATCGTAACAACTTCCCGGCTCAAGATGAAATTACCCACTTAATAGGTTTGTTCAGTGATTGGCCCTCGTGTTTTTCACCAAACTTCGTTACCGCTTTGCAACATTTATTTTACCAGAATGAACTGTCAATTTCTTGTGTCCAATAAAATAAAACCGGAACGAACACCGTATAACGCCTCCGCTTTTAAAAAATTAAGATTCTAAACTTTACGTCTTACATCATAAAATGTTTTAAATCAATACAATTAACATATTCAAAAACAACAACATTGAAGAATTTAAAACATAATAAAGTTGTTCCTTCAGTTAACGAGATAAGATAAACTTGCAAATAAATTATCAATTCGAATCATAAATAAATCTAATTAATGATTAAAATACAAATATAGGTATTTAAAAATGTAGTACTACTTATTTTTCTTAAAAACAACATTCAGTTTAATGTACGGTAGACACTTAGATTTATGAAACACACAATAAACGAAATGTATAGACCTAACCGAGAATTTGAAAAAAATAAACTAAAATATCCCACCCTTTCTTTTAAATATAACTGTGTACTTTAATTGATTGTATATAGTTAATTATTTTTTTATAAGTTTTTAAAGTGAACGTTGTATACGAGTAAGTACAGGTTAAATTCGAAAATTGAAAGAAAAATTAAATTTTTACAATACGTTTTTATAGGTAGACAAGAAATATTTTGTACTTAATATTGTGACAAATATCGAAAAGGAAAAACTGTTCGAGAATGACCAAGAGTTTTAAAATGTTACAGTAAAATATAACAGTAATAAATAGGGTTTTCTGAGAAATAGTTAGATAAATGGTCTTTTACAGTCTTTAGATAGTCTTTTACAGATAGTACAGGCTTATTATTGTACGGGTATTGTAAGAGCCGAGTACCTATTTAGATAATAGCAATTTTGTAACACCTTCTATTCAATCCTAATTTGTTTACAGCTGTTAAGATTCATCCAGAAGCCGTCAGAAGGATTTCGTATTTTATTATTATATCAAAAATCACTGTCTTTTCTCGAACTCTCCATTAGCTCACCCATATAAGGGCCGGTTTGTTTACGATCTAGTTTCAGTCTCGATTTATCTGTATTTGAGTGAGCGAAGCGCATAGTGCTTACCGGTTACGTTAGAAGAGGTCAACATTACTGTGTTCTGTTTAACGTTTATTCTGTAGGCTATAATTTTTGAAAGTAATATTAAATAAATTGGTTGTTATTTTTTGTATTAGTTAATTATTTATTAAGTAATTTAATTGTAATATAGCCTACTCGTAGATTTTAGTCACTTATTCAATTGTAATTTTTAGTTGTAATAAATACTTATAATTTTAAACTTTAGTGTGTTAATTATTTAATTTACCCAGATCCCGAAACTGACCTTAGAGATAAGTGTAACAATATGTTATCCAACAATTATGACAAAATTGCATGTAATCAAAGATATAGAGAATAAAAAAAATCTACAATTTTTATGTCAAGCATTTTTTTCTATAGAGCCTACTTCAGCGTCAATTAGGCAAGTGACTACGTATTTTTAAATCGAACAGAAGTTAATTTTCATTTTGCGTCATTCGCTCATGGTTAAAATTAGGTTATGCTTCTCATTTTTCATTGTTTACTAATGATAAAACAAAGGTTATGTTTTACTGTTTACATTGGCGAAAGAAAGTCGTGTGGGCGGTTGACATTAAATTTTTACTTGCTCTTCCCCCCATTTGAATATTTAAGGAAGGAAGTATTGTTTTCATGTCGATTTTTTGAAATCGAGTTTTCACCGGATATATACGTTTTCAGGCCCCCTGAACAAAAAATGTTTTTAGCGATTTGCCCCCTCTCTGTGCGTGTGAACAAAATATCTCAAGAACGGAACATCGTGCGAAGTTGAAACTTCGGAACTTATGTTAGGTACCACTACGGGACCCGACATAAAA
Source organism: Catonia carolina (assembly GCA_035578175.1). Classification (NCBI taxonomy): domain Eukaryota; kingdom Metazoa; phylum Arthropoda; class Insecta; order Hemiptera; family Achilidae; genus Catonia; species Catonia carolina. The sequence continues at coordinate 24,462,463 of JAQMRL010000008.1, forward strand.
ATTTTCATCAAAATCGGCCTACTGGAAGTAGTAGTTTATTTTTTCACTTTTTTGCAATTTTCTCAAACACGGCTCTTACATGGTTTTTTTTTAAATCCCCTCGTTAACTAAATTTTTTATTCTCTACAAGATAGGGGACGCACCATATTAGCTGAAATTCTTGGGAAGCCAGTGCTCTCGTAGAAAAACATGGTTTTTTAAGATTGCGGCCTTAATATAAATTTTAAGGCAAAGTGTACCTATATAAAAAAAGTTGTACAAGTTTTAAAAACCAAGCATACAAGCATTTTTTTGTACAACGCTTAGTTTAGCGAATTAGTGATTTTCTGTATTTTTTTTCATAAATATCGGTAAAAAAATTTGATTTTTTAAGACTGCGGTCTTAGTATACAATTTACTACAAAATTGTACATAATCTAACTAATAGAGAATAAAAAAATCTACAACTTTTATTTCACGCTTTTCTTTCTAATGAGCCTAGTTTATCGTCATTCACTCGTGGTTAAAATTAGGTTATGTTTCTCATTTTACATTGTTCACTAATGATTAAACACAGGTTATGTGTTTTATTTTTACAATTGGCAAGAGAAAGTCGTGTGAGCGGTTCACACCAGCATTTTTGTTTTATTACTATGCACATATTTTTCGGATAATCCAAACATTACGAAATTTAAATAGGTTTCAGTGTCAGTTAAATCGGATTAGCGGGGTTATTGTGTAATTGTAAAATAACTACGGGCTAAGGCAATTAAATTGGTAAGTGAATATTTTTCAAAAAAAATAGTTAATTAATATTTTCTTGACAATCCCCCAGTTTTACTCGTTATAAATTATTTTTTAATTAAATATATAATATTATAAATTCAAGACGTTTGTCATAAATTAATATTTTAATTGGAATTAAATATTCAGAACAGACAGAGGTGGGTGTTAATTGATACACTTTTAGTATTTCGGTTAATAGAAAACTGGCTTGAAGGAACATGTACGTTGATTTTAATGAGAAGAGAATTGCTTATATTTCAACATCAGCTCAATCGTTTTAGTCAGCCTTTTCAAAACCGAATTTATAAGTATTGAAAACACATTTGTGGCCGGTCGTTCATTATAATTTAACACATAGTAAATATATAAGTAAATAAAATATATAACCTAAGTAAATAAATAAATTTAATTTAAATTGATCAACTAACTGTTATTTTAGGTGATTTAATTTGAAGGCCACCGAACCCAGACCAATTTTTCATTTTCATTCTCTTTTTATTATTAATACTTCTTCGCGTTAAACGATCTACAATTTAGCTGAGAATTAAATAGCTGTCGAGAAACAATTCACCTAATTATATTATATTTTTAATTTTTATAAATAAATTTTTTCAACTATATACCTTCTTGTATGTGTAATCAATTCTGTTATTATAGTGTGCGTCACATCATTGTGAGCTTTAAAAAGTCTGCCATTATTGACAGCTCCACTTCACCATTTGTCTTCCAGCGATACTTTATTCAGGCGTGCTTTACAAGTAAACATTTTAAATCATTCCAATTGATGCCTTGTCACTATTGTAATGTACGATTAATTGTAATGTACGATTAATTGTAATGTACTCGTACTATCCGAATATAATTTCTGCAGTAGTTCAGAACTATTATCTACACTGGATGAAATATAGATTCTAGGACTTAGTTCAACTCTGTGTAGCCGAAATAGGGAAAAATCTTAAGTCTTCCATCGATGCCATCTATGTTGTACTACAAACGACTAATTATGCCACAGCTCCCTGCGTGGTGTTAAGGAGATTGTGGATCCCTATCCTAAGCAATGTTAATGTTTGTACCTTTTTCTCAGCAACCACTGCAGCTAGAGCTACACGTTTTTTTTTTTGTATGAAAGGTCAGTCTTTGGTACATAATTATAATGTGCAGCATTTAATTATGGTAAGAATTTAGGTTTTCACTATTATTTTTAAAAGAGACCATTTTTTTCATCGAAAAATCACCGAAAAAATTTGTTTCTCCTACAATTTTCAATATTTTAAAAAAACTCATTCAATCAAAAGAACTGGAAGTTTAACATACTCCATAAAAATTTCAGCCTTGTACCTTTTGTGGAAGCTGAGAAAAAGGTACATAAAGTTTTAAAAATGACGTTTTGAGATATTCGCGTTTAAAGTTTGAGAAACAAAAACACGAGTGTAAACAATGACAGACCACAACAAAAATAGTGCAGGTTATAAACTTTTATGTTATACAGCCAACCTATGAATAAATAAAAGAGAGACGGCAATGTGAAAAAATAGTATAATAAATCACAGTAAAATATTAATCGAAAGGGAAAATTATTTTGTAAAATTTCGTGACAGATTTTAAAATCAGCTTAAACATACAATCACAAAAAAAATTAATGAAATATTTTCTAGTTGGCATAGCAGCATGATTCTAATGCTATTATAAAGCGCACATTTCAAACTATATTTTTATTGAAAAAACGAAAAATCCATTATTTTTCATTTTTTCATTCCACACTCCCCTTAATAGACAACCTTCATCTATCTAATTGTGAGTACCTCACACAACAGTTAGAAATACTTATTTATACCAACAATAACTTTTTTACAACTCGTAAATGTAAATTAACTCCAGTTTTCAGATGTACAGCGACTACTGTAAATTTTCACAAACAAATTGATGTATTATCAACATGGGTACATAGAATGTTCTTTAGGTCATCAGTCGAAAGGCATCTTTGAACCTCTAGAGTCTTTACTTAGTAACACAAAAAGTGAAATGGTTTACGATTGCCTTCCCGTAGAGTGGAAAGGAGTGCTTACCAGCACGCAAGATCCTCTGAAAAGCATCTACTTTCCACCCTGGAAAAAAAACATTCACTTCGTTCACTACAGGGTCTGGCTATATAATAAAATTCATTACTCTCAAAGGAGATAACTCTGACTTGTGTCTTTTAAACCTCTACCTCTTATGTTCTTAAATACTACAGTCATATAATTGGCTGACCATGTGATAAGAAACAGAGCTATTTTTTGTAGCTAATTTGTGTAAATTTCTTTAAAGTCTACTTGACAATCCTGATACATTTTAATTTTCAATCTAAAACGGTTCAAGAACTAAGAGCCCAAGTGTATCTGATGACCCGAAAAACCGTTCAGTCAATAAAATGAAAAGTCGAAAATTGTGAGGAACATGAAAGGTTTATTACAACGGGAAAACTCTCTTATTTGGATAGTTTCAATAAATAAACAAAATAACCTATATAATTAACTGAAAATCAAAACAAAATTATAACAGATCGTTAATGTATCGTATTTGTAAATACATACTCTCGCTTGGAACTCGTGTACTCGTGTGAATGAATTGTTTGTAAAACTAGCACGTAGAAAATAATCCGGGAAAACTGAAATAAGCTCCACCGACCTTCAAGCTCGCAATGATATGACACATAGTATAATACACATAAATGATCTGCATGAGTATTCAGATTGTTCCACAAGCCACACCCTATTTTCCTAACATTCGTTAATCCGCCCAAACATTACTACGTTGTATCGGTCTATTAATTTTAAAAGAGAGAAAACCCATTCTTTTTACATTTTATACAGTGTTCGATTTCAATAAAACAAAACAAAACAACCTTTTGTGCTAATGTAAAACAACTTCTATTCTGTTTACATCCGGTTTGGTTTGATCCTGAAATTGTTTAATTTAATTAAATCAAATTAAATTAAATTATATAAGTTAGATTAATTCAAGGATATGTTTTACATGTTAGTTCTTAATGGGTTGTTAAGCAAACAAAACCAGCTAAGATTATTTAATTTAAAATGGATTAATTCGATAAGTTCTTCGTAAATGAAAAATCTCTGATGTTAATTCATTTAGTTAGGCCAGATAATTGCATTTGAAGAAGTTTTAGGTCATCAAGCTGTATACTTAACTTACTTTTTTTAAAAAATGTACAAAACACCAATACAAGAGTCTTGTATTTCTAGGTATTTGTCATTTCCCACAGTAAACATTATACGAAACACACAGTTAAATGTTTTAACGTCTTTTTCCAAATACGACAACGATTTTTTTATGCACAATCAAAATCTAACAGACGATATTACTATAAAATATTTTACTGAGAAATTAAGTCAATGCTATATTCCCTGGATAGTACACGTACCAAATTCGATTTTCATTTTCCAGACACGATCTATAGTTCAGCCGCTCTAAGTTTGCTCCTACTGTCAACAAACCAAAACCAGCTACTACAGGGTGCACGCTAGAGTCCATGACTTTATGGATGTCGTATTCCTATTAAGTTAACTATTTTTTAAATTATAAGTACTTAATGTACTAAAAAAATCAGTCGTGATATGATGCAGGCCTAACAATTTAATTTAGAAAAATACTTTTAAAAGTATTTTGTATTTAAATACTTCTGAAATTATTTAGTTGTTACTTTTTAATCAGCGTGTGCACATTTTGATATAATGCGCATGCTCAGTGACGTCAATATTTGTTTACATTAGGAGCAAACTTAGAACGGCTGAACTGTACACTAGGCCTACTAAGAAATCAGCTGATATATAAGTTGAAGTACAAAAATAAAAATACATAAGAAACTTACCCAGCTGGTTGTCACCAATGAAGGGAAAACATGGACATTCCAAAAAAATGAACAGGAAATTTGAAACAAAAATTATTAGGGATATCTACGAATCAGTTAAGGATCTCAGTCAATGGATGTCAATGAAGCCAGTGCGTTTACGGTGTTAAACCAGTTCAGTCATGATATTTTACCAGTGAGCAGTTCTTCGTAATACAACATTTTGAGTATAATTCTTTTGTTTTTTTTACGTACAGTAGAAGTAAGGTCCTCGATTTACCGTGTTAAAGTCTGGTCAGACACCGACGTTAAATCGAAATATTCAAGAAAGGAGTGGGGGACTTTGTGTATTTGTGTATTTGTACATGTACAGTAATCCTATGTGCTTCATTAGGACATACAATTTGACACTAATTATAATACATACAAGTTAATGAATAAAGACGAAAATATTGTCAATAACCCATTGTCTATTGTTAAAGAATTTTATTCATATTTTGTGAAAAAAACCAAACACTTTTTTAATTATCAAACTCTTTTATCTTCGATGGCAGCCCATTGAAGTTTATTTATTACTTTTTTTATCCATAGTCTCAGGAGAATAATTATTACCACTTGACCAAAAATATGACCGAAATAAATGATTATGTAAGAGCAAGTGCTGCCATATTTATTAACGTTGGAGTGTAAAATCGAATCAAAACTCATAAGAAAGTGGCGTAAAAAGGGTGGGGGCGAAATTTTTCTTTTTTCAAATGACTGACGTTAAATCTGAGCCACGGTAAATGAGACTATGGATAAATTGAGGACCTACAGTAATTAATTATTTAATTTTAAGTTGTCATATTTTGTTTATAGTTAGTCTAAGTTTATAATAAGATTTTGTAATCAATCTAGCTTAAGTAATTTAATTGTAATTTATTAGTAGTCTAAGAATAATATTTATTGTAATTTATTATCTAGTCAATAAATAAATTGTTTTATAGTTTATTAATTCTTTTAACAATAAAGGTAGTTTGTATATAATTTATTAATAACCGTATCCTTGAAAGAACCTGGAATGAACGTTTTAGTATTGTTTTACAATGGAACGTTTATACGACTGAACTATTTAAGAACAGATGAGGTAAAAGTGTAAAAATACAAATCAGTTATCTTCTCTAAAAGTACTGAATTGTCTGAAAATAATAATTTTCATAGTACGAGTAGTTAGCGCAACTGGCTTCTACGGCGGGGTCCCGGGTTCGATTCCCGATCAGGTCTGGCATTTTTCATCACTTATCTTCATCTATCATCCGTCTCATCGTCTGCACTAACAGTAATTTCAAAACAGTAAGACGTAAAAAAATTATACAGCCAGACCCTGTGTTGAATGAAATGAAGGTGTCATTTGCAGGGTGGAAAATTGGTGCTTTTTGAAGGGCTTGGCAATGCTGTTAAGTATACTCTTTCAACTCATTAAGGAAGGCATGGTAAACCACCTCGTTTTACTTAATGAAACCTCTAGAGCAGTGATTCTCAACTTGGGGGTCGTGGTATTATAGGGGGATCGCGAAACAATAATGAAATCATTTAATCATGTTATGAGAAAAAATCATTTATTATAAACTTACTTATAAAAATTTTACATGTAATAAGTCCACTTACTTGTAAAGAAACGGAATTAACCATTATTAATTGTTAATGTGATGGTTGCATTTGTTTTTCATTTAAGATTTTCTTCATACGTGGATCTTCGTTATAAAAATATAAAAGTAAATTGTTCTCGAGTGATAAAATACGATTCCTATATTTAGTTTTTCGAGCAACCATAGAGGAAAACCCCTTTTCACAGAGCTAAGACGTGGAAAAAAGTAATAATATTTTCAATGCTTCTGTGACTAAATTTCCATATTCATGAGCGCAGTAATATAAAATAGTAGCAATAGTTGTATTCCAGTTTTTTTACTGTCTGTATTTTCTTTAAAGAGATAAAATTAGTGCAGTTTGATTATATAATATTAAAAAACCCTTTTACATTTATAATTACAGTCAAAATTCGATTATTAATAGTAAAAGGCTTACTATTTTTTTTTTTTTTTTTGAGGGGGTCGCGAAATATTAATTTTATTTATTTTTACTATTTGGGGGGTTGCGGAGCAAAAAAGGTTGAGAATCACTGCTCTAGAGGTTCCAACCAGCCATTCGGCTGTTGACCTAAACAAAGTAATGTTTCAATGTAGATAAATCAAGTCAACATAATTATTTGGTCAGAGAAATTATTTTATTATTTTTATTCTTACAATGCGGGAAAGGAATGGGGCCAAATGAATATTGTAATGTATGTTTACTTTAACTATGGTATCCCAGTAACAAATTATGTTTGAACGTAGATATTTTTAACTTCATTAAAACTTCCTTATGCAAGAAATTATCATCTAAATACAAGAATCTAAATAAAGTCAATAAGATAAAATTCAATCAGATACAGACAAATAAACACAACACAAAATTTATTACAGAAAGAAATTTAAAACACAGAACGTCAAGAAAAAATTGAATATTGAATGACATTAGTATATTTAATATATGACGCAATAAACGAAACGGTGGACCTGTTTTAAATAGTCTAATAGCCATTTTTAATTTAATACCGGCTACTTACTTAATCTAAGTTACGGTATGTAAGTTAGCATTAAGTCTAGTTTATTGTCTAGGTCATTCATATATGGGTGGAGTTGACTATTAGACACATATTTACGCATATAAACACAAATATATTATTAAATCGACTACTATTTAAATGAAAAGTAAACCAAGAATATGTTTAAATGCAAACTTGCATTTTATTGTAATCTATGTATGCACTTACTCTATAGCTACACTATAATATTCAGTTAGCTCTCTATATAGTTCTGTGGGTCAAGAAGTAGTTACGGTTATTTAAAATAACATTACGTACTGGATGGTCACAAAAAATGAACTCAATAAATTTTTAACCGTTTGTTTTAACAAAATTTAAAATACATTTATTAAGGATATAAACTACTTATATTGACGAATGCAGATATCCAGTATTGTGAGACAAGTTTTGTGTTAAGTATTGAGGGCACTTAATCCGACATCAGGGTTGTTTGATGATGTCGGATCAAGTGGCCAGGCGGCGGGTTTTTGGTTAGTAGGCAGTTGCGGTCTCCTTGGGGCCGGACGAGGACGCCTCAATTGAGTCCAACACTAATTCCCCCATCGTGAGGGAGTGAAGATTTTTTCCCCGCCTCGGATATAAAAAAGTATTGTGAGACAAACATCGTTGTAATTAGGAAAATGAGATAACAGTGATTTGGTCACGTGCTAAGAAGTAAGCTCTTTAGCAAGATCCGCGTATTTTTAGTAAATCATAAGGAAAAATCTGGTGTGAAGAAATCAATCAATTTTATCTTGCCAATTTTTTTGTCATCAGTCTTTCCCTACAATTCATTTGCCTCCCCCTGCGATTCATAGCTTCAATTATTGATAGAGCAACACCTGGATGTCTTAAGATATGCCCCGCTAGCCTATCCTCTTCTGGTAAGATTTTCCCATATACTTCTTTCATTCATTAGTCTAAGAACCTCTAAATTACTTATTTTGGGTATTTTCCGTTTTCTGTATACCACTATCAAATCCAAATTCCCTGAAGGGTTGCACACGTGTTTATTTCTCCCACTTACCTTAGAATTGTGTTTTGCCTTATTGAATACTCATACTGAGACAGACACACACAAGTCCTTCCGTCCCAGTACATAGTACTAGGATACTATTATGTTATATTTTTTAATTATTTATATAGGGAAAAGAAAGTCGTGTGAGTGTTTCACACAGACCGTTTTGGTTATCACATCTTCTGGGATATGCAATAACCCCCTTTCCTGAAGGAACTCTGCAGCATCTTCCTCCGTCCGAATATTATTAAGTAACTCTACAATTCATAGTAGACTGTGTAGTAACTAACTGTGAAATGGGAGTGGAGTTGACATTAGGCAGGAACATTGCTAGTCAGATTGGCGCGCTAGACGCAGGAGTGGGAGAATTGTGTAACCCTTCAAGGAATTCGGATTTGATAGTGGCATACAGGAAACAAAAAAGACCCCTTATTTTGTCCACCCAACTAATCTTTAGAATTTTCCTATAACACATTTCAAAAGCTTCTATCCTCTTCCTTTCCACAGTCCCTATCACCCACGTTTCACTCCCGTATAATGCTACACTCCAAACATAGTGTTTTAAGAAATTTTTCTTAATCTGTATATCAATGTTTGTAATCGGTAAGCTTTTTTTTTATTTCGAAAGCTCTTCTAGCTTGAGCAATACTGCTTCTGATATCATTTTTGCTTCTATCATCCAGTGTTATTTTACTCCCAAGAAAGCAGAATTCCCCAACTTCCCGGATGTTTTCGTGTCCACTTTTTAATGTCCCATCTCTTCTAAACCACTCAAATGCTACTGCACAACACAATAGTTTTGTTCTTATTCATTTTCATGAAGTAATTAACGAAAAACATAACGTAATTTAATTTTAATAATGAATGATGCTAAATGAAATCTCGGATGTTTTCGTGTCTAAATTTCTTTTAAAATTTCCATCTCTTCTAAACCACTCAAATGCTACTGCACAACACTATAGTTTTGTTCTTATTCATTTTCATGAAGTAATTAACGAAAAACATAACATAACGTAATTTAATTTTAATAATGAATGATGCTAAATGAAATCTACCTCTGTTCAATTTTTATTTTGACCTCTAATAGACGTTAAACTAAGCACTGTGAAAGAAATCCTTGAAATAGAAGTTGTAGGATTTTAAATTTTCAATAAATTAATAAAATAATAATTATTACATCGGCTTTTGCCATCAAACGCATATTACGGCCGCAATCTCAAACAGCCGTTCTCAATTTTTTTTACCGTTCTCAATGAGCAAAACATAGAAAACACTAAATGACACTGAATAAGCACTGTAGGAAAAAAATTGAAATAAAAGTTTTAGGTTTTTCAATTTTCTTTAACTTCCATTGCATACACATTTGTCGTAAAATGCAGGTTGTTTAGGCTGCAATCTTTAAAAAATATTATAATATTTTTAGAATTCGGCATCGTACCAAATTTGTACCGTACTTTTCGCTGGTATTTTGGCTTATATTATTGAATTTTGAACAGGAATAAAGTGGTACCTGTTAATACCAGTACGGTCATCTTACCAAGTCGCTTCTCCAATCAGTGTACTTCAACTTCATGTATCAACATTCTTTCAGCTGATTGTGGATTTATTACTTTTGAGACACCTTATATCTACATTACCTTTTTACATTAATCGGTTTCTTATTATTTTCAACGGCTATTTACGTTTCCTTTTTTTATTATAAGCCATTTATGCTTATCCTATTTTTTAATCTAATTGCAGCCATTTCTCTAAATACCACAGAAAACCATATTAAGGATCAGCCTGTTGACCAATACTTTCAGTAGCTTCTATTTTAAGTAGTTTATAGTAATAGACAAAGTTGACGTACAGCATTCAAATTAGGTTAAATCGAGTTACGTCACTATGTCATTTAAAAAGGATTTATGTGGCGGATGCTTCACTTTTACCTTGAATTATGTGATTTTCAGTCTAACAATTTATTGTACCGTAACCATCTCAAAACACAATAACTCAACATATTTTTCTCCTAATAAAAATTATTTTACAACAGAACGACTCCGCGTAAAATAGAATGTACATCAACGAAACAAATACAATATATATTACCACGTACATACAAATTAATTTTTATTCGCTTTTAGTTCAAACGGCAAAACGCTTGTTTGAACACCTAAAGCTTTTATACTAAATACATCACGAAACCATATTATCTTGATCAATGAAGAAGAAATCACAAAAGTTTTTGTTTTACAGTCTTCTTTGGCAAGTTTTTGCTTACAAATTGACAACAGATTCTTGATCGGGTTTAGTTATGGTAAGTTGCCAGACCATGGTAGAACATTTATATTATTTTTGGTGAAGAAGTCTTTGGATTTTTTTAGATGAATGGCAAAGTATAAGATCTTGCTGGAAAAGCTCGTCTCTAGCTGGAAACAATTTTTGTAAGGTTGGAACTACCTTTCTCTGGAGTAAATATACGTTCTTTTCAGAATTCATCATTCCTTCTACTGGAACCAACGGTCCTGGTCCATGAAGGGTCATACATCCCATAATGTCTATTACAAAAATATAGCAAAATTTCCATAGTGTTCAAATTAATTTGAATAGTACAGTATAATATACATGTTAACATAACATAACTCGCCACTGGCGCCTAGATGTCCGAAACATACCATTGGTCACGTTTGCCTCATTCTTCCAACCGTTCATAAATGGTTTGTTTACATCAGTTCCAAATTTAATTTTGGAAAAAGATATACCTAGTAGATAGGTACGTTCAACTCCCATTAAATCTACCAGAAGTTTAGAACTGGAGACATATTACATTGAATACGACCTTTAATGTAGATTTAAAAGTAAAAGTATTAATACAATATAAATTATATACATAAATAAAAAATATACGTTATTAAATTATGCCGATATTAAAATAAATACATTAGAGAAAGAGAGAGATGTAGAGGGAGTGAGAGAGGGATAAAAAATGAAAGAGTGTGAGAACAGGGACCTACATTAGAGTACAATATATAAAATATAGGAAAATACTGTACGGCACAATACTAACATATATAGATAGGTAAGGGTGTGCACACATATAAGATATAGATCTACCGTGCGAGATAAGATCAGGTGTGTGGATATATGCGAGTAAGTATGTGTCTATGTTTGGAGGGTTCGCAAAAGCCGACCAAACAAAACAGTGTTGCCAAATCACTGCATTCCGACACCACCGGTATCTTTAGTAATAGTAGTAGTAACAACACTGGGGCTATTATTATAAAAGCTTGAAAAGAAGAAATGGAACGCTATTTGAAAAACGCAACATTAGTTATTACATAAACATTTAGATAAATACGAATACATTTCGTACATGTATTCATACCAGATACATTATTTGTACTGGTGGTGTATTTTTATTAGTTTTCAAGAAAAATACAGAATTTTACATACAGTATTTTAAGAATTTTTATGTTTCGATTATAGAAACATGGATTTTGCTACTTGTTTTTCTTATTGGTGTTAAGACTTAAATGAAATTTATCCGAAACTATTTAAAATTCAATGAGTAAAAAGAATGCAATGAAAGATACCGATCTTTTTAAGTAACACTTAAGAAATTTGTTGAAATAATTCGTGGTAAGTAAAAGTACAAAACAATTTAAAAATACCTTAAAACATTTATACTAATTTTCATTTAGGTTTTTTTAACAATTTCCTTCTAATTTATAGTAATATTATAAAGAAATACCAATTGTTTGTTTGTACGAGGTAATCTCAGAAACTGATCAACCGATTTCAAAAATTCTTTCACTTTTGGAAGATCAAAGCTTTCAGACTAACATAAAGTATTACATAATTTTAATTTTTTTTTATTGGTAAAATCATATAATCTTTATGTTTCTTAAGTTCGGTATGAACGGTGGTTAGTTCCAACACCTATTTTTTATTTATTCTATCATCTATTTTATAATTTATTGTAACGATTACGCGTATTTCAGAAATATCGCAACCGTAGAAGGCACAATTAACGTATATACGTAAATTTCGTGTCTCCTTACTTGTCAATTAGAAACGCTGTACTTAACGTTAACAGCAGGGGAATTAGGGATACGTATATTTTGGCGAGAAGAGCCATTTTAGACCACGTAAAGTAACTTAATAGATTTTTTGAAACTTATTTTGCAGCCCACATTATCAATAATTTTTCACTATAGGATTTCTCTTTTATTTCGTCTATTTAGTGCTCCGCATTTATTCTTCGTGGAAGCCCTTAAAGTTAGTAATCATTTCTCATAATTTGGTCCAGTTCATCACATTTTCTCGGTTTACTCTAACACCACAAAAATATGATTCATTATTGTTTTTGTTGTTTAGGTCAACAACCGAAAGGCTGGTTTGAACCTCTAGAGGTTTTACTAAGTAATACGAGGAGTGAGAAGGTTTACCACTGCCTTCCTAACTGAGTACAAATAAGCCTTTGGTTACCAGCATGCCAGACCCTCCGAAAAGCATCTACTTTACACCTTGCAAATGACACCTTCACTTCATTCACTACAGGGTCTGGTTGTATAATGAAATTCATTGCTTTCAGAGGAGATAACTCTGACTAGTGTCTTTTACACCTCTACCTCTTCTGTTCTTAAATAGTTCAGTCATATAATTGGCTGACCACGTGATAAGAAACAGAACTATTTTTTGCAGCCATGGAACTAGTAGATGGAGTGAAAATAATTTAACACTCACTTGCCTGTTATGGGCGAAACTTTCATTACATTCATTATTAAAATATACTTATATATAAACTACAAAACGCTACTTAACGTTACAACACGAAATGTTAAACAATAACCTACTCATCATCAATAATCACTAATGCACTCCTACTTTTGAAGGTTGCTACACTAACCTTTTTGCCCATTAACGGCAAGCAGAGTATTGAATTATTTGTACTCGATCTACTGCTTTCAGGGCTACAAAACAAAATTCTGTTTCTTATCACATAGTCAACCAATTATATTACTGAATCATTTAAGAACAGAAGAGGTAAAGGTGTTAAAGACACTAATCAGAGTTACCTCTTCTGAGAGTAATGAATTTCATTAAACAGCCAGACCCTGTAGTGAATACAGTGAGGTGTCTTTGCAGGGTGGAAAGTAAATGCTTTTCAGAGGGCCAGTGACGCTGATAAGGATACTTTTCAATTCAGTGAAGAAGGCCTGGTAAAACACCTCACTCCTCGTTTTACTTAGAAAAGCCTCTAAAGGTTCAAACCAGCTTTTCGGTTGATGACCTAAACAACAATACTCTAACCTTCTAGAAGGTTCCAAACAAAATTTTCCACAACACAAATAACATACATATTAAAGTGTGTGAGTGCGGTTATACATAATAAGGCATACGTCATCTCCCTTCTGTTTTGTGAAATTTGGTTTATGTTTATGACTTCTGGAACTTGATTTATGTCGATTGAGTTATCTGGAGGTTCTGGAACACTTTGGAACCTTCTAGAAGGCTAGTAACCTTTAAAAGTACACGAGTGCACTAGTGAATTGTTGACGAGTGTTGTTCCAGATCTCGTGTAGTCAAGTTAAATAATATTAAGTTCTGCAGTCGTTCAGTGTTTGATATCTTGTTATTTTATAAAAACGAATCGAATTTCTGTAACATTAGAGTAAACCGCGTAAAATAGTATGGACTGAACTAAATTACTTAGAATATACATATGATTACATACTTTAAGGGCTTACGCGAAGAATAAATGCGAAACGTCAGATGGACGAAAAAAGCGAAAAGTCTACAATGAAAGCATACCGAAAACGTGGGCTGGAAAATAAGCTTCAAAAAATCTCCAAGGTTTTTTACTACGTGGTTTAAAATAACCCTTCACGGCAAAATATGTGCGCCTAAAATAGTTTTATTTTACTAATCTACATTTACACTCTTTACATAATAGTACGTAAAAAATTGTCTACATTAAGAAATGGACATCTATGACACAGTTCTCATTGCTAAGAGTAATAAATTACAGAACAATTACATTTGAGCGTGTGTATGTATATATGTATTTAAGTATGAAAAATATGTAATTACAAAGAGTCTACATGTAATACAACAAACTATGTACCACATATAAGTTATATAGAAATATGATTAAACAAAACACCCAACTCCCGGTACAATTTTCATGACATAACATTTATTAACGACCACGTTCTATAAAATATTACCCACAGTTCTCACGTTATTAAAAAAAGTTATATCAAAAGAAAATATTATTTGTTCTTTTTAAATAAATTCGTTGTATAATTACAAAACGATTTCTCTGTGGTGGCTTTTGTTTGTTATACTATACATCAGAATTAACAAGCGATGTTTGATAATTAACAAGAGAAATTGACGTAGAGGAAAACTGTTTGTTCAAAGACAATGAAACTTCGACTACTTTTCAAGATAATTTCCAGTGACTACTTTTCAAGATAATTTCCAGTAACATTTTTATCCCACCTGATTTTGTTCTTCCGATTACCGCAATGTAGAGGTCTTTACCTTGCTGTTTAAACAATTGGTGTACGGCCGTTTCTGACCGCTTGGTAGTGTCGCCGGACTTCTTGCACGTGAAACTCCTGAGTAGCTCGAACAAATGAAAATTGGACCGGGACAGGTCTCGGCTGTAATGAGAATGTGGCAACACCTCCCTACCCAACTTCTTGAGAGTTTCTCTCGTTCTCAAAGCGTTTTGGAGTTAACTGTTTATCTCAAACACTTTTAGCGAAAATCCAGCACATCATGAATTGCTGGAGGCGTGGTTTCAAAACTAATAATACACACTAACAATTCAGGCAATAACGCGTCTGTCTCAAAATAAGATCATTTATGCGATTTTGCAGCGCGGTAGTCTCGGAATTCAATTCATCTTCTGGATCGATGAATTTCAGTGTCCCTTTTTCTGTCCCAATTAAAATCTTCCACCCACTTTTACAGGTTAATTCGGTTTTTAAAATGTTCAGTACACTGTTAAAACATTCTTGAGTAAATTTTCGCCGGTTTTACACCTTCGGATGTCAAACATTTTATCACTTAACGAAGTTCTTCCGGCGTCACGTTTCAAATGAGATAGACATTTTTAAATGAACAAAAATCTAATGTGAAACACTCACACGACTTTCTCTTGCCAATGCAAATAATGACCAATATAACCTAAAATTAGTAATAAAATATTAGAAATAAACAAAAAAATTCATGCGTGAATGATGCAAAATGAAAATCAACCTTTGTTAGGCTTAATAATACGGAAAATCACTATTTCACGCTAAACTAAGCTTTGTAGAGAAAAATTCTTAAAATAAAAGTAGTAGATCGTTTAATTTTCTATAAATTTGATTATATATACTTTTGTCGTAAAATGCATACCAAGGCCGAAATCTTAAAAATTCATTTTTTACAGGTTTTCATGAACAAAAAACTAGAAAATTACTAATTACTGCTAACTAAGCGTTATACAAAGAAACGTTCGAAATGAAAGTAGTAGATTTTTAAATTGTCTAAAACTTTGAATACAAACACTTTTGCCCTAAAGTGCATTTTAAGGTCGCAATCCATACAGGCAAGAAAAAATAAAACAGATTATGTTTACATTAATTATGATCAAACAGCTGATTAAATATGTCGTCAACTTGACCCTCAAAAAATTTCATTGCCATTGAATGAATCATTTTTCCTCTACATTAATTTGTCTCGTTAATTTTTGAACGTCCCTCGTAGATCGTTTGTATAAAGATACGGTCTGATGCGCAACCACGAACCGATGGCACATTAAAAGAAACGGATCGTACCCGACGCTATTATTACTAAGATTTTAACAAGACATTGCACTTTTTATTTCAACCGAGTTAACCTATAATTATACTGTACTGATCATTTATCATTATAATCATCAACTACAAGTTAGTTGTGTGTTCTAATTACAATTGCTGCATTTCTTTTTTAACTCTTGTTTGTTTAAGAATAGGTTGGCTACTTTTAAACTCCCTTTCAAACTTAGTAACTTGTTAAGTTCAACAGCCTAAATACATGTAAACCTACAAACGATTATCACGGCCGTGATTTATTAATCCATTTTCAAATGTTAAATTAAATTACTGGTTTTACATAAACCAGTAAATTTTTAAAATACATTTTTTCGTAAGCCCAAAATTGTTATTAGTACAATTTACAAGTTTTAAACATATCGTATACAAAAATTAATCAGATATTTTAGTATAAGTGTCTGTATATGAGTTATTGAATTTAAAAATACGTTTCACTGAACAAATTACAGAAATTAATAATCTAACTTTAAAGATACTCATTATAAATGAATACACACAAAGTACTTTCCTTATTCAATTTAACGAATACTATAGCGAAAAATCTGGTGTGAAACACTCACACAACTTGCTCTTGCTAATGTCGAAAATGAACAATATAACCTATGTTTGATCAAGAGTAAACAATGTAAAATGAAAAACAACCTTATTTTAATCATGAGTGAATGACGCAAAATGAAAATCAACCTCTGTTCGACTTAAAAATACGGGAAATTACCTAAAATAAGCTCTGTAGAAGAAGAAAATGCTTGAAATAAAAGTTGTAGATTTTTTAGTTGTCTATATAGGCTACACTACTTAGATATACTATACACTTTTGTCGTAAAATGCCGCAATCTTAAAAACCCCATTTTTACCGATTTTCATGAAAGGAAAACACAAAATCTACTTCAATAATCACAAAATCTAATCCTCTAAAAAAATGTTTGAAATAAAAGTTGTACATTTTTAAATATTCTACAACTTTTATTACATACATTTTTGCCTTACAATACATATTTTTTCTACGAAGCCCACCCTCTCCAAGAATTTCACCAGACATAACGCTTACCCTGTCTTGTAGAGAAAAAAATGTAGTAATTGAGGAGATTTTTTTAAAAATACGTAGGAGCCGTTTTTGAGAAAATTGCAAACGAGTCAAAAATCGCACGAAAACTACTACTTCCGGTTGACCTATTTTAAAGAAAATGTTTGTATCAGGTCCTCTCGTGGTACTTAACTTAAGTTTCAAGTTTCAACTTCGTACGACGTTCCATTCTAGAGATATTTTGTTCACACATACTCACAAACTAATCGCTAAAAACATGTTTTTTGGGTTCAGGAGCCTAAAAACGAGTAGGCTATGACCGATGAAAACTCGACATGAAAACAATACTTACCTTCCCTATATATTCATATTTAACAAGAGCACAAAATATTTATTTATAAGAAGCAAAAATAATTCTAAGCCTAAGGCCAAAGCTCATCAAACTGATATAGTTTTTTTCTTTAAATTCCTAATGTGTGTACGTTGCAATCTGTTCAACTTAAGAACAATAAGTAGGCCTAACTTCATGATCTAACGAGATGAAGATGATAACTTGTAAGAGAGGTATAGGTTTGTAAACACTCAGGCCGACTATTCCTGAGAAGGTATTTTACCACTATTATTGAATCCTAGTAAAAGTAATTACCTTAACTAACTAGGATTTGAACCACGGAACGTTCGTATCCAAAAAATTAGCTGTTTAACAGGTGACGGCGACGACTTTACCACTAGACCAGTGGATTAGTAAATAAATTTCTTAGCATAATACTAATCTTAAAAAAATAAGAGAAAGATAAAGATAAGTAAGAAGAAAAAGATAAGAGAAAGATAAAGATAAGAGAAAGGGCTGTTTATTAAGGAAATGGTAATTGTTAGGTAATATAGAATTTAAAAAATTGTTCGTTAATTTAAGATTAGTGGTAGTAACAAAAACTAAAGTAGTTTTCAAAAAACATGAGAGCATCAGCCAAAAGAAATCTGGTTTGAACCTCTAGAGGCCTTACTAAGTAAAACGAGAAGTGATTTGGTTTATTATTGTATTCCTCGCTAAGTGAAAAAGTTTGCTTATCACCATACCCGGTCCTCCGAAAAGCATCTACTTTCCACCCTGCAAATGACATCTTCGGTCAATTCACCACAGGGTTTATAATGAAATGCATTACTCTAAGAGGAGATAATTCTGACTAGTGTATTTTAAACCTCTAACTCTTCTGTTCTTAAATGTTTCAGTTATATAATTAGCTGACCATGTGATAAGAAACATAACTATTTTTTGTAGCCCTGGATCGAGTGCAAATAATTTAACAATCCACCTGCTTGTTATGGGCAAAAAGGGGAATTTGTAGCTCTAAGTGTATCCTTGGCAGCTTCCTACAACTACAAAAATGTTCACGTTTATCCACCTGCACTACGTGACAGCACTGATAAATTTTGAAAACGACTGTAAAAAATCAAATGATCAAACAGATAATATCGTAGATAAATTTGATATTAAACATTACATAATAGTATTAATAAATAAACAGATAAATAATAAAATAAAAACAGGAAGACAGTAGTTAAGAAAAATTCTGTAACTAGTTAATAAATAATATTACAAACGAGAGTACTTGCATAATATAATACTTAGCAATAATAATTAGTTTTGCAAGTAATTATAATTAAAAGTAAAAGTAAGCACAGAGTAATAATGTAAAAATAGATATATAAGGCAATTACAATTAATGTAAGTAATGTTAAGTTAGTTATAATATAAATTTATGTGCACTATAATCATTTTAAAATAATTAATTTTTATTATTAAAATATGTAATAGGTTTTATAGACAAACTATAGATAATGAAAGAGGAAAATACATGTTGTAAAAGATAGAGGAAGAGGGGGATAAGAAAACCTTTAATAAAATAGCGTGGAAAAAATGATATTTGATAAAGATTGAAGAGAGAGGGAGAAAGAGAGAGATTGAGGAGGGCATTGAAAGAAAAAGACGTGTAGGGAGGTATGAAAGAGTTAAACGTGTGCGAACCCTTAATATATTTATACTGTTACAAGGTAATTATAATCTGGTTAATTAATTTGCATGAATGTTACGGGTACTTAAGTTTGATTAAAGTATTATTTTATATAATATGCTGCTTTGGTGAAGAAAAGAAAAGGTGAAGGGTAGAAAACGGACGGACGGTCGGAGAAGATAATTACCCATTTTAAACGGTGTAACAAGCCACGACCGTACTTCATTCTTATAGTATTACTATTCCTTTAAAGAACCGATCCAATACTTTAATGAGTAAAGTTTACATTAAGTACTATTAAATATATTTAAGTTACATTGTGTAACATATATATATTTATTTTGGATTCTAATATGTTTGATAAGTTTACGGAGTTCCAGGACTACAAAAAATAGTTCTGTTTCTTATCACATGATCAGCCAAATTATATCACTGAAGCATTTAAAAACAGAAGAGTTAGAGGTTTAAAATACACTAGTCAGAGTTATCTCCTCTGTGAGTAATTAATTTCATTATACAGCTAGACCCTGTAGTGAATGAAGTGAAGGTGTCACTTGCAGAATGGAAAGTAGATGCTTTCCAGAGGGCCTGGCATGCTGATAAGCATAATTTTACAATCAGTGAGGAAGGAAATTGTAAACTACCTCACTACTCGTTTTACTTAGTAAAGCCTCTACAGGTTCAAACTGGGCTTTCGGCTGACCTAAAAAACAAAAAGTTTACCTGTATTACAACATTTTGTCATTTGTATTTGAAACTTACATGTGCGATATACTTGGTAAAAGATATACCAAATAATACGTCTATAAAATTTGGACGAGCAAAAATGGTTTATTTACAGCGGCGATTAAACGCGTGGGTGAACCCGGCGGCCTAGATGTATCTCTAAAGGGGCCTCCAAATATTGAAAACAATAATCACACGATTCAAGAATGAAATATTTTTACCAAAGTCCAGGGAAAAGGAAGCGAACAACAGCAGACGAGGAAATATACCTGGTGAACTTCGAAGAACTCACCTCTTGTATAAGAAGACAACACAGTCAAGACAAGCCAAGATTAGTCTATACAATACAAAAAAATCTGGTGTGAAACACTCACACAACTTTCTCTTGCCAACGTTATATGATGACCAATAATAACTTAATAATGACCAATATAACCTAAAATTAGTAATAAAACATTAGAAATAACTAACTTCAAAAAACATAACCTTATTTCATGAGTGAAAGACGCAAAATGAAAATCGACCTCAGTTGGGCTTAAAAATACGGAAAATCACTCTTTCTCGCTAAACTAGGCTCTGTAGAGAAAAATGCTTTAAGTAAAAGTTGTAGATCTTATAATTTCCTATAAATTTGATTATACTTTTTGTCGTAAAATGCATAGAAAGGCTGGAATCTTGAAAAAAAATCAACTTTTTACACGTTTTCGCGAGAAAAAAAACAGAAAATCGCTAATTACCGATAAACTAAGCGCTATACAAAGAAATGTTTAAAATAAAAGTTGTGGGATTTTAAATTTTCTACATTTTTTGTTATATACATTTTTGCGCACAAGTGCATATTAAAGTCGCAATCTGAAAAAAACAATTTTTTTACTTAAAAACAGCCTCTCCTAGAATTTCAGCAGTCATGGCGCCTACCCTATCTTGTAGAGCATAAAAATTTAGTAAATGAGGCAATTTCTTAAAAATCGTAGGAGCCGTTTTTGAGAAAATCGCAAAAAATGAAAAAATGACACGAATAAACAACTACTCCGATTGACCGATTTTGATGAAAATGTTCGTGTCGGGTCCGGTAGTGGTATCTAACTTAAGTTTCAAGTTCGTACGATGTTTCGTTCTTGAGATATTCTGTTCGCGCGCGCACACACGCACCAATCGCTTAAAACATGTTTTTTTGGATTTAGGGGGTCTGAAAACGTGTAGATACGGTGAAAACTCGATTTCGAAAAATCGACATGAAAACAATACTTTCCTTCATATATATTCATATAGGCAAGAGAAAGTAAAAGTGTGTATCTTTACGCGAGAGAGTGATTTGGAACAACCGTGAAGGCTAATCTAGGAGAACTAGGAGAGAACAGTAAACGGAAAATATAGATTTCGAGGTTGAGAAGAACTGTTACAAGGACTTGACTGTAGAAGAACTTTTGTACAAGGAAATTTTAACGATTAATGGAAACGATTAGAAAAAGATTAGAACGAATAGACTAAAATTTTGGACACCTGTATAGAATAGATGGCAACTGTTTGATAAAACAAATTTTTAAGACACTAAACAATAGACCTATGGTGTCGGACAAATGGTTTAAAAAAAGTCTGAAAAGATATTGAGAAAACTGGAATAAACGGAGAAAACTTAATGAACCGAACTAAATTCAGACAACTAATTACGGACTTAACGGGGTTCCATAAAAAGTGAAAAAAGAAACCTAGGTGAACGAGGAAAGGAAAAAAGCGTACATTGAACGAATGCTGAGAATATAGGCTAAAAAGAGCTTCCATAAACGTCTGAAGTCAACTCACGTGGTCTAAAATTGGCCATATACGAAAAACAAGCAATTTTGAATTTCATTTGGTTAATTTATGACATTAGATTTCATTTAATAATTCAATGACAGAATTAATGTGCAATAATAGCAATAATATTATAAAAGATGTTCAAATGGAAGAGAATGGAAATTGATCGTTTCATAAAGGTAGAAGGGTGATATAAAACATATGATAGTAAAGGAGACGGAATAATAGAACATTTAGAGCAGACAACATATCATCGGACACATTCAGAATTTATACTAGTTGGAGTGTTCTGTTACAAATGCATATAAAGATAAGAAATAAGAAGTGGGAGGTGAAATAAAGGAAGCAACAGCACTGAGGGGAGGCAACCAGAACACTAACATCACCTCGACCATAAGATCCAGAAGGCCTATAAATCGGTCGAATCTGGCATTTATTATTAGAAGTATTAATAAAAACAGAATAACACCGACTCAAAACCAGTTCAATAACCTCCTGAATAGATATTAAAGTAACGAGCACAAAGAATGAAATGAAATCGAAAAATTGTCATAAATTTATACATACAAGCTTACACACGTATTGGAATATAATAAGTAGTCCTAAAGAAAAAAAAACATAATATCTCGGAATAAAATCAAGAGAATTACATAAAAGAAATTCAAAGATATCTTTCAGGAAGAGAAAAACGTCAAAAAGTTAGTTGTACTACCCGAGAAAAAAAATAGAAGAAAAAATGAACGACTTTGTTTTTTATTTTCCCTTAAGTGCTAACGCCCAGACAAGCCGGTGGAGTTTTAAAATATTTGCACTCGATCTACTAGTTCTACAGCTACAAAAAATCACTTGCTAATCTAAGAGTAAGTGATTAGTCGCCGTGAATCAGCTGATTTTCGGAGACGAAGACTCCTGGTTCGAATCCTAGTAAAATTAGTTACTTTCATACGGATGTGAATACTACATACAGTACATCCCACAGAACCGTAAAGCATATATAAACAGACTAAGGGTTGAAAATCAGTAAAAAGGATGCGTAATCATGTTTCACTCTACCAGCGCCTTCAGTCAAAAAAACATCCGGTCTGTCGCCGGTTGGGTGGATCACAATATTTTGAACTTTGAAGATATGAAAGTTGAAAGATGAAATTTGAAGTTTCAAAATTTGAAATTTGAAGATTTTGAAATTTTAGGTTAATATTATCAACGAAAAATTTCAACTTTGAATGTTGAGGTTTGACTATGACAATTGGAGTTTTCTCATTATCTAATGCGACCTGGGATTGCGATCTGAAAA
The DNA here is from genome assembly GCA_035578175.1 of Catonia carolina. Taxonomy (NCBI): domain Eukaryota; kingdom Metazoa; phylum Arthropoda; class Insecta; order Hemiptera; family Achilidae; genus Catonia; species Catonia carolina. Next base: position 24,485,458 of record JAQMRL010000008.1, read on the forward strand.
TTTTCGGGTTACCAAGTTTTTATTAATTTTGTTCGCTAAATAACACGCCATTAAAAAATTATTTGTATTCTAAAATTTTTAAATATTTTTGGGAGTAGCAACCTCCATAGGAACCCGATCTTACGGAGAATTTAAAATTCTCCGTAATTCTGTGGGTATGTATTACGTTTTGTCAATAAACATTGGCCAGAAAACCCGTTTTGAAGGTGTAAAGAAAGAAAAACATGAAAAAGATAAGCCCCCAAAAGCTAAATGCTGGTATTTTGAGTTTTCTCAACGAACCGGTAGGTTAGGGGCAACTTTAGCTACAAGGCCTTGAAGTACTTTGGAAGAGGCACTAATAATATTCTATACACTTTTTCGCTACGAAGCACCGTTCAGGAGGTAAAAAATACTACCCACTACTAAAGGAGAAGGGGTGGAACCAGAATATATCAACCAGAAATACCCTGAAGACCAATTTTTACATTACATTAAACTGAACAGTGAAAATAATTAATAACGCAACAAGATCCAGTACAATGGTAACAGTATTTGTAATACAGTAGCGTACGATTACTAGTGGCATAGCTTAACTACAAATAGTATTCTAATTAAACAGGACTGACGTGAGTTAATTAATATGGAACAATAAAATAAAAAAACTACATTGGTGGTAACAATAAATTTCATCGATAAGTGCGTTGCCATTATCAAAATATCATTTCGAAATAGATTAAATTGAATAAGGTCAGACGGTAACAATAATAATAAAATAATAATAACAGCAACGTGAATAATACAGTCGAAAGCGTCGACAATTAAACCTACGATTTATTAGATTGTAATATATTATACAATTAATATAATAACAGGCCTACAATGTAATGTAGCAGAGCGACAATGAATTTTAAGTAACCTAGATAGGTGGTAAGGTAATGTGGCCTACGAGAGATATCATTAAAACAGCAAGTCTTTCGAGCAGAGTTTGAGTGGTAAAACAAAATTAATTTGACAGACATTAAAAATTTAAATATTAAAACTAAGAATGTAGGCCTATATAATAATAATTATTTCATTTAGAGGCCAACAGGTCATATTTAGTTAGCCTAAATGTTCAATCAGATCAAAGTGAAAGTATTGATTTCGATGGGTTTACAATCTGCGATAAAGTGAATTAAGTAACATTGATAGGCTAGTATACTGAGATATGATAATGATTACAATGTGCGTGTAGTGTATTATAGTATCTATAAATAATATGTCAACTGCTAAGAAACATATAGATACAGTTAAAGTATACATTAAAAATGAATTGTTTACAACCAAACTGGTGAAATAGTAAAAGTAAGTACAGTACAAACTAAAGTGAATAACACAAAGATAACACTTAATCCAACCCTTAACCAATTTTCATGGTTAACAACATACAGGGTGGAAAAATGTTAAATTATTTCCACTCGATCTGCTAGTTCCAGGAGTATAAATAGTTCTGTTTCTTATCACATGGTCATGACTGAGGCATTTAAAAACACAAGAGGTAGACATGTAAAATACAATAGTCATAGTTATCTCTTCTGACAGTCACCACAGCCAGACCCTGTGGTGAATGGAGTGAATGTGTCATTTGCCGGGTGGAAAGTAGATACTTTTCAGAGGGCCTGGCATGCTGATAAGCATACTTTTCCATTCAGTGAGGAAGGCAAGGAAAACCAATTCACTCCTCGTCTAACTTAGTAAAACCTCTAAAGGTTTAAACCAGCCCTTCGGCTGATGACCTAAACAACAACACCTACATAAGCAGATTTTAAAAACGTGTTTACCTATCCAACGTACAGTCAGTACTAAAGATATACTATGGAAGGGAGGTACCTACCATATTATAAAAAATTTTGTTTCGACCCTTTGCTAAAAGTGCATAGGCTAAACTGATTTTACGATACAGTAGTTAATAAAAAAAAACAAAAAAAAACAGTATGGCACAATCACACGCGACATTTTTTTCCAATGTAATAAATAAAAATTATAGCCTATCTTCTTCTTTAAGTACCATGCCCGACTATCGGACGTTGGCAATCATATTGGCTACCATCACTTTATTCACTGCAACTCGGAATAGCTCAGTGGATGTTTTGTGGTACCACTCTCGGAGGTTTCGTAGCCAAGACGTCCTTCTTCGTCCCGGTCCTCTCTTTCCGGCAATTTTACCCTGTATCACTAGATGCAGAAGGTTATATTTTCCTGGGTGTCTCATCACGTGGCCAAAATATTCGAGCTTACGTGTTTTTATTGTTTTGATTATTTCTGTGCTCTTTTTCATTCTCTGTAGGACCTCTTCATTTCTTACTCGGTCCACCCAACTTATTCGGAGAATTCTTCTGTAGACCCACATTTCAAAAGCCTCCAGCCTCCTCATTAAAGTAGTCGTCAGCGTCCAGCTCTCCGCACCATATAACAAAGCGGAGAATATGTAACAGCGTGTTAATCTGATTTTTAGTTTTAAGGTGATTCCTCTGTCACATAGAATTCTCTTCAATCTACAGAAGGCGGTCCTGGCTTTTTCAATACGGATCTTTATTTCCTTACTCATGTTCCATTTGTCGTTGACACTGGCGCCCAGATAAGTGATGTTTTCAACTCTTTTTAGCCTTATACCGTATGCGTTATACCGTATTTGTACAGGTTGTATTGTTGCCTTGCTAACTACCATAAGTTTGGTTTTTTAAGCGTTGAGCTTTAGACCATATTTGTCACAAGCTGAGGTTACCCTGTTTACGAGTGTTTGTAATTCCTCTTGGCTTGCCGCAATTAAGACCGTGTCATCCACGTATCTTAAATTATTGATGTATCTTCCATTTACTCGAATGCCGCAGTCCACTTCATCCAAGGCCTCCTTGAATATGTATTCGGAGTAGATATTAAAAATTAAAGGAGACAGGATGCATCCTTGTCGCACTCCCCGTTATATCTCCACTTCGTCTGATATATTCTGGCCAACTCTGATGTTCGCGCGCTGGTGCCAGTAAAGATTCGCGATAATTCTCAGGTCCTTGTCGTCAATTCCCACCTACTGTAGTATTTTGACCATTTCTTCGTGTCTTACCCTATCGAAGGCCTTCTCGAAATCTATAAAACACAAAAAGACTGGCTGTTGCACATCTCTGCATCTCTGTACCAAGACCTGAAAACTAAATAATGCTTCTCTGGTTCCGAGGCTGTTGCGAAATCCAAATTGTGTTTCACTTAGCTGATCTTCTATTTTATTATACATTCTACAATGTAATATTAGCAGGAAAAGTTTCAACACGTGGCTCATCAGGCTGATAGTGCGGTGATCGCTACACTATTTTGCACTCGTTCCTTTCGGTATCATCACAAATGTTGATAACAGCCAATCTGTGGGTATGTTTCCTGAGTCGTATATTTTGTTAAAGAGGTTCAGAAGATGATGCTTGCCACTGTTTTCCAACATTTTGATTATTTCATTAGGTATACCGTCTGGTCCCGTTGCCTTCCTGTTTTTCGATAGCTTTATAGCTCGTTCAAGTTCCTCTAATGTTATTTTTGGTCCAGACGTCGTATTTTCTAATAATATTTCTGTCCTTTCATCATCAAACAACTCGCTAATATATTCTTTCCATCTTTCCAGTTTATCACCTTCATTGATGATGATGTTGCCCTCTTTATCTACTGTTATTTGCCGACGATTTGTATGTTCCGATAATTTCTTTGACCTTTTTGAACATGTTGAACGTATCGTTCTTTTTCTGTAATTCCTCCACTTCTGAGCATTTGTTACTATACCATGATTCTTTTGCCGCCCGTATTTTCCTCCTAATTTCCGTGTTGATTCTTTTATAACTCTCGGCATTACTGTTTTTGTATTTTCTTCTATCGTCCATTAACCCTAAAATTTCTTCTGTCATCCATTGTTGTCTCGTTTTTTTGACCGTTTTGATACTTTTTGTAGCCTCCTGTATTATATCTATAGCCTATAGCTATCTATAGCCTATACTAGCTATAATTATAATATATAGCCTATTATACCTATAATTATAGCCTATACCTCATCAATCATGAATAAATGACGCTATATGAAAATCAACTTCTGTTCAATTTAAAAATACGGAATCACTAATTTCGACGCTAAACTAGGCTCTGTAGAAAATCATGCCTGAAATAAAAGTTATCCTTTTCTTCTTCTTCTTCTTCTTCTTCTTCTTTTTCTGCCTTTCAAGGATTAGACATCTCTGCCTGTTCCGAACCTCTTAAATCTGCCCATCTACAATTTATCAGGATAATTTAATCAGGATACGAACAAAATTGTCCTTTTTTAATTTCTGTAAATTTGATTCATACACTTTGTCGTAAATGCATATCAAGACTTCAATCTTAAAAAAGAAACATTTATTACTACCAGAGCACAGACCCCCCTCAGAAATTCGGCAAACTTTGCGCTTACTCTATCTTGTAGAGAATAAAAAATGTAATATAAATGAGGTAATTTTTAAAAAAATCGTACGAGCCGTTTTTGAGAAAATGGCAAGAAGAAACTACTATTTTTGGTTGACCAATTTTGTTGAAAATGTTGGTGCCGGAACACCTCGTAGTTGGTACCTAACTTATTACTTTCCAAGTTCCAACTTTATACGACACTCAGTTCTTAAGATATTTCGTTCACACACGCGCACACACGTAAACACACACACAGAAAAGGATGAGACAGCAACCGCTAAAAACGTGTTTTTTTTTTGGGTTCAGGGAGCCTGAAAACGAGTATATCTAGTGAAAACTCGATTTCTATAAATTTGCATGAAAACATTACCTTCCTTTCCTATATTCATATAGAGCAAGAGAAAGTAAAAAAATACGTGATAAAACTTTAAAACGGTCTCCCTCCACCCATTACCTAAGAGCGTTTCCATAATGTATATAAACCCTTGTAATTTTTCAACGTTTATTTCTGCATCTTAATTGCACATAGGCCTCACATCCCCAATTACTAAACATTGTACCTGAGATAAAATTACTTAACTGCAATAAGCAATTGTCAACAAATATTACAACAAAAAATTGCATCGACGTAAACTAACTACAAGAAAAGAAATTTCATCACAATTTATAATTACATAAATTGTAAATTATTTTTACAATACGGCTTTTATCCAAATAAAAATATATACCCATATATATTCAGTAATAAAAATTATGAATATTAAACTGTAAGATTTAAGAAAGATATCCATTCGAATTATACAATAAACTAAATAGATAAATAAAATAGTAAATTTGAAATTTTATTTAAATAATTGCAAAATATATTATAAAAAGGAGATAAATGAATTATAATTGGATTTGTATACAAAGTGATTTTTTGCTAGAATGCAAAGACATGATAATAATAAGAAAAATAAAAAAAAGTCTATCGCCAGGTCGGTAACCCAATGTGACCGAACATCGATAGGAGGTGATATGAGGGTGAGGGGTGGTAGTTAGGAGGATGGAATCAAGCGGGAACGGCACGGAGGAGAGAATTGTAATAGTGTGTATAGTATGATGGTATAGTATAAACTAAAAAGCACGAAATTGTTCACATTTGTATGGTAATAGGAGTTGAACCCAACTGTTAGGAAGTGATATTTCATACGAAACCACACTGGCACAATGTCGGGGCGCGACCAGTTCCATTGTACATATCTATATATTCAACAACAACAAACAAACGGACGGACGCACATGCATGAAGACAAAATGAACGCACGCATATACATTCAGACACGACAACCAAAAGTTGTCTCTCAATGGCACCCAAATTTGGGTCCGCATCCACAATGCACAACGTACAGTATAATACCCACTGGTTAATTTCGTCCGGCCCAGCTGGAAACACCAGGTGACATACAGACGACTAGTAATACTAACACAATATTATCAGACGTCTTATGTCCTTCTCCACCTCTACTTATAAGTTTATTTTCCCTTGTGAACGAAACACAGTACTGAATAGAAAACAGACTGACCACTTGTCCTTAATTATTATTATCGTTTCAATTAAATACCTTTACAATCGACCTTGATTTTACAATACATCATTATTACTTGATGGAAACTAATAAAAATTATAATTGTAAATATCATTATAAAAATGATATTTAACTCACACCATCACCAGTAAAAATTAATGAATACAAAACGTATAAAAAAATTACTAATATCCATGGGAAACAAAATCGAGGATCTGTTTTACATATTTTCACACTCGGTACAATCCTCGGAATACATGAATAATAGAGAACAAATGTTTTTGCTCTACATTTTTGAAGTAAATCATTCCTTCTGTATGAATAAAAACCAAAAACAAAAGGTTAAGCTCATGTTCATGTTCACGGAGTATTTGTTTTTATTTATGAGCACGTATAAGATATTTGCTGAAGAATCAGATAACAGATAAATATCTTGGTAGCTGATTATGTAGCTGAAAATAAATGAAATATTCATATAAACATGTTGTTTAGATCATCAGCCAAAAGGCTGGTTTACCAAGTAAAACTGAGAGTGAGGTGGTTTACCATGCCTTCCTCACTGAGTGAAAAAGTATGCTTGACAGCAGGCCAGACTCCCTGAAAAGCATCTACCTTCCACCCTACAATGACACCTTCACTTCATTCACCACAGGGTCTCGCTGTCTAATGAAATTCATTACTTTCAGAGGAGATAACTCTAATTATTATTTATTTATTTATTTCATTTAGTATTTATTATCATTAAGATTCATTACTAAACTAAACTAAGCTGTAAAAGTAGCTATACAATACTTTTAACTAAATATACTTATGGGCAAAAACTCTTCTTCACAAAGAGTTCTGTCCGCGCATAGGAGTAGTCTATACAGAAAAAAATGAATTACTTAAACACTTATAACTACTATAAAAATAACTAAGTTTCATTCCTACAGTTAAAAGTAAGTTACAAGGATGACGTCAAACATATAGAAAAAACAGAAAATAAACTATTAATTCAATTCAATTTACATAAATATCGATAATAATATATTTTTATTTTAATAACTATAGAAATTTAAAAAAAAACTTAAAGATTATGTTTGTACATTTGTAATATATAAAAGTTAAAGTTAAAATAAGTGTCTTTTACACCTCTACCTCTTCTGTTCTAAAATGATTCAGTCATTTAATTACCTAGCCATGTCAAAAGAAACAGAACTATTATTTGTAGCCCTGGAAATAGCAGATCAAGTGTAAGTAATTTAACACTCCACATGTCTGTTACGAGTAACAAATAAACATTATGTCTAATAAAATGCTTCATAAGCAAATTACATCGGGGAAAGATTTCAATTACCCCGGTGCAATGAGATCATACAGAAAATTTTTAAGCCATTTATTATTAAAAAGGTAAACTTTACGATATCTTATGGTTTCTAAACCTGAAAAAAAAACTGATTGAAACAGATCCGAGAAATGTATCTCCAAAAGTTTTCAGGATACAACACAAAATTTAGGGGTTCAAAGTTACACATTTTTAGATTTAACACAAAGTTACTTTGTTAAATTCCTAATTAATTAATCTATTTTTTTATTAAAATTAAGTAGCCAACGTAAAAAATGATATTAAACTTTTTTCTTTGTTTATTTAACGTCGCATCAACTACAGTGGTCATTAGCGACGACGTTGAGTTGTAACCGTGAAGGATAAAATGATTTTTTGTAACGTATGAAAATTGCCGTGACTGAGTGGGAAATGAAACTTTTATTAATAACAAAATGGGACTAAAATTGACAAAATTAAATTACTATTCATCAATAAAAAGAAATAATAGTTCCTTAAAGGGTTGCCGTGAAATTTTTAACCAGTACTTGACCATAGTATGTTAAAAACTTTATATGTAGCCTATAATCTGATCAGTCAGCAATCAGTTACGGAATACTGGGATGAGCCTGGCCAAAACACAAAGATGGATAGAAAAACTGATGGTAAATATTGAATTAAAATTAACTGAATATTAAATTAAAATATTAAACATAATTAAAAACGAAGATTACAGTTCTACGGGCACATAATATACAGGATGGATGAAAAACGCCCGACTAACAAAGCAGATTTTTAACTTACTTAACACTTTCAAAAATAAGATACCATGGTTTAAAGAAAAAACCAAAAGACCTAGAAAACAGCTTGGTAGACTCGGTATCATCAAAGATAAAGCAACTTTGACGAACACAAAACATAAATTAAGAGTTTCAGGAGAAGAGAAAACACACTTGCAAAAGAGGAAGAAAATAGACTCAAAAGAGGGTAAAGAACACCACTCAAGAAAGATGAAAGAACTATGGGTTAAGAAGTTGATAAAACGTGCCATCTAAAATGGGCTATTTGAAAAAAAGCCGAATAAGAAATGAGGATATTTGGCAGAGGAATGGATCTCTGAGAAATCAGAGAAATGGTCCATCGAGGACATGAAAAAGCACGTTGCATCTTTGAAATGGCAATGAGCTGGACATACAATAAGGTAGACGATCTATGGAACAAGGTGGTTAAACAGTGGAAGCACTGGCTAGGAAAGAGAAATAGAGGTTGTCCAGAAACACGGTGGACAGATAACTTAAAACTGGTAGCCGGATTTAATCGGGCAGGATTGGCCCAGAACAGGGGATTGAGAAGACAGACGGGGAGATCCTATAAATCCAACACACGATGATAAGCTGATAAAAAGAAAAGAAAAAATTGTGTTAGTTAAATAGAAAGCCTTAAGGTTTCCACTGGAACATCAAGAAAGAACACACACAGAATAGTGTTCAATTTCTTTTACATGCTTAATCGAGTAAAAAACTAACTCACTGATTTTACAATAAATATTTTATGAACAAATTAGATGAATCAATAACTCGAGACCAATAATTTATTAACTAAGCTAAGAGAAATATAAACGTATGATTTTATCCAATACAGAAGAAACCCATCACTGATAAATAATAATCGACAATAATAAAAAAAGGTTACAAGCATTGCATTTCATTACTGGAGTAATAACCTGAGCAAAAGTCAACAACAGCAATAGTAATTGCTGGGTGTTTATTTAAAATCAACTATATAAATGTTAAGTTGTCGCCTTCCATACCTATTATACAACACTGGACTTCTTTAAACTACTTCGTATTCATAAATATGCAAAACAGTACAAGCATATTCGTTATTCTATTTTATATCATTTTAGCCAATACGCTAAGAGATAATAACAAAACAAATGACACGATATCATAAAAGAGTCATTTACCCATAAAACTTCTCATGTTTTATCATAAAACGAAAAACGTTGTTTAACTTGCACAAGACATTATATTTTTCTATTTACTACACGAATCTATTTAGGTAGGATAAAGGGCTCAAAGATCATAAACGGCTTGTAGTAAAATAAGCAAAGATAAAATACCTCAAGGAAAACGAACGTCTGGTTATAATACAACACGAAGAATAACGAAACAATTTTTTTGGATACTAGACGGTAAACCTACAGTTTCAATTATTAAGAGTTTTGAGGAATAGTTTTCAATAATGACGTTGCCACATCATGAAGAAAATCATGAGAAAGTACTAAACTCACCTTAACGTAAAATAAAAAAACCAGTGGATGAAAGTGGATCTACATAATGAGTAACCTCTCATAAACCTCCCCACCAATTCATTTATAAACTTAAATCATGAACCATAACCCTTTTCAATACGTATTAACGTGAAATGCTAAATACTAAAGAAATATTAAAATTAAAACCTTTAAGTTAAATTTAAATAAGACACGTACACACAGTAAAAAACACATTTAAATAACACGCAGTACACAGGACAACTGCACATACACTGGATCTACGATTTCAGAGATGCCTATACTTTTTAACTTAACGGCTGAAGTGTTACCACCGTACGTACGGCTCTACGCATGCGTTACATCACTTTTCCAACTCGAAAAAACCAAGTCTTTTTAGACGTGGCCCGCATCTATACACCAGAACAACCTTTACCAAACGAAATTCTACGCGAGTACATAAAACACATTATTGTATTATGTACAATTGTTGTATTATTACAATAAAACCCAACGGGTTGAGGTAGTGGTAAAGTTATCGCCTCAAATCAACTGATTTTTTGGAGACAACGGTTATCCCAGGTTTAAATCTTAGTAAAGGTAGATACTTTTATACAGATTTGAATACTAGACTGTGGTTATAGATGTACTTTGATAGTTGGGGTTCAATTAACCATAACTTTCAGGAATGGCCGGCCTGGGTTTGCACAAGACTACACCTCATTTAACACGTCATACACATCACTGTCATCTCATTGGGGCATGGGGCTGCTTATTGTTTTTAAATTGAGCAGATTACAACTCACACATAATTAAGGATTAAGAAAATGTAGCCTACAATTAAATACTACCCTGTTATATTATAGGACAACTTGGCATATGTACTTATGTACACATGTCCAACTGTTCTCGAGAACGGCTCCAACGATTTTCCTGAAAACTCGTGTAGGGAAATTCGAAACCGGCTTTCAGGGTCTAGAAAACGATTGCGCTAGGTCCCATATTTGCCAAAAAATCGTTAACTCACTAAATTAAGAAATATAATTAGAACAATAGGCTGGCTACAGATGTAATAAACAATAACAGATGATATTTTAAACAAACACCGCTATTTAAATGTAAAGACTACGTCAAAACTACATCAAAGGCTTATCTATTATATCAACCCATTGTACAGGTGGTCCATTAATTAGTTGTCAAAAATGCGTTTGGTGTAATAAATAAAACTAAACAAGTGAAAATACAACTTTATTATAAACAAAAAAATATAGAGAGTTCAATGAACCTAGAAAAGATGCTCAAAGTGGTTTCCATGTTCTAAGCAAGCATTGCATCTTTTCAACATAGATTTACAAATTTTATCAAAAATCTTCCGGGACTATGTTATCAGTTTCCAAATTTCGATTGAACCCGTTCCTTTAAATGCTCAGTATCACGAATCCTGACGGAAAAAACCTCAATTTACTTTCTCTTGCCTATATGAATATATAGGAAGGAAAGTAATGTTTTCATGTCGATTTTTCGACATCGAGTTTTCACCGAATCTACACGTTTTCAGACCCCCTGAACCCAAAAAACATGTTTTTAGCGATTGGTCTGTCTGTGTGTGTGTGTGTGTGTGCGCGCGCGCGCGCGCGTGCGCGTGTGTGTACATAATATCTCAAGAACGGAACATCGTACGAACTTGAAACTTGAAACCTAAGTTACATACCACTACCGGAGCCGACACGAACATTTTCATCAAAATCGGTTAACCGGAAGTAGTAGTTTATTCGTGTAATTTTTCACTTTTTGCGATTTTCTCAAAAACTGGTCCTACGATTTTTTTTGAAAATCGCCTGGTTTACTAAATTTTTTATGCTCAACAAGATAGGGTAGGCGCCATGTTTACTGAAATTCTTGTTTAGTATACCCTGGACTGAAAAATCCATGGATGTAATATGTGGCGATCATGGAGGCCATTTAGTTATACCCCGTCTGCCAATCCACTCATCAAAGTTCTTATTTAGAAATTCGAACACAATAACTTCATAATTCGGGGAAGTTGCATTTGTTGCCACATCTACTTTTCCTTAACTGCTCGATGCTGAAACTGCAAGTGTCAACTGACTTTTGGGTACTACGTACTAGTCAAGTTCAGAACTGAATACCACTGCACTAGGAAAAACAAAGTCAAAGGATTGCTAGTGACAACTAACATATGGGCCACCTGGTATTGCAATTATTTCGGAAACTGATCATATAATCTGCCACCGAGCGTTCGGTAACCCGGTACTATATTTTAGAAGTTAAAGTTTTAGGTATGAGATATTTATAGATCATCTCAGATTACTTAGATCCGTTTAAATATACGCCACTGCATATTACTCATATTCCCCAATGGGGGTACAACAAAATTCACCAAAAAGAATGTTCAAGCTAATAAAATGTAAGTTAAAGGAATACAAAAATATATTAAAGTGTTACAAATAAAACAATAAATTCATGATATAACTAAAGATAAAATATTGTCAACTATAATGTTTTTAATTTGTCGTGAAATAAATTGTTAAAATTATTTTTTATGAAGTAAGGGTAAACAGAAAGATATCATGAAGATCAAGGTTTTTGTGGTCACAATATTGTAAAGCTAGATACTGAAGAGGTAAATGTTTAATATTAAGTAAGGCCAAATAAAATATATTATTTTATAAGCGGCGACGGATAATGTAATCGTTTATGTATTTATCCTAAACTGGTTAGATAATAAATAGATAGGTTAGATAGATAGATATTTGAAAGTAGTTTAAATTGCAATTGATGTTATCAGGAGTGGTGTGTGTCAGCAAGTTTTATCCGCTTGCTGCCGTTATTAAAAGAACAAGTGAAACTGGTGGTCGCAGTGGAAGAACCAAGTTGAAGTAAGGTACGGAGAAGCGCACCTGAAGAATTAACTCTCGGCTTCGGTACGGGACGCTTTTCAATTCTATAGAGCAGGTCCATTAGTTGGTGAGTTTATTTTCATGGGCTTGGCAAATGACAACCGAGTCCGATACTTTACAAAGTCTTTATAGCGTCACGGTAATCTATGTTCTTTTACGACGTAAATCGAATAAGGTAGCGTATTATTTACGGTGCACAATGTAAAATAGCTTGTGACAATAGTGCAACATACCTAAATATTAACGTAATAGACACAAATTGCTCAGAAACTTTTTATAAAGTAAAGATAAGCTAAATTGCAAAAAATTGTCAAAGAAAAATGATAAGTATTCTTAGTACTCGTGAATCGTTTCAATCCCACAGCCTATGAAAAGTTTTATCTAGTTTAGAGCTTCAGACATTTCTAGAAGCTCATTTTGCAGCCCATACTCTAAGCATTCTTTCACTATACGAATTTTATCCCTAATTCCGCACATCCGGCGTTTTGTTTTTGTTCTTCATAGAAACCCTTAAAGTTAATAAATAGTAATCGGAACTTGGTTCGGTTCATTATGTTTTCAAGTTAACTCTAATTTTCTCACTACCGTTCTGACTTATAACCACGTACATCTTAGGTCAATTGTTTAGCATCTTAAAAATTTATTTGTTACCCATTCTGTAGAGGTGTCCGTAGAATATTTTTTTAAATTTTTCGATCGTTTCCATCAATCGTTTGTTTTTTTTCCACGAAACCTGTACGACCCGTTATTTAGTGAAGAATCTTTCTCTCGAATTTCTCTGCTTCTCTTATATCAGCCTGCCCAGTTATTCTAAGACATTCGCGTACAGAGAAACAAATTTTATCACAGAAAAAGTTAATGATCTGATCGTGGCCTGCTCCTAGAGTGCTTTCTCTGAATGAAGACTGGGGAAGAGTTCCCATCTAACTCACTTTCTCTGATAGTTGGAGCAGCGTCAGCGATGATTAACCGCTGGGAATAGGGGAATAGTATCGATGCACAGAAGAGGGAGAAGCAAAAACCGTTCAAGCAGAGTAAGCCACGTCTTCCAAGTTATTTTTAAAAACTGTAAAATAAGAACTATAAAATAGTTCACTAAATAAATCTTTATAATTTGACCAAACAAAATTCCAACACATTGTCAACTTGATTTACACAATACAAAATTAAAGTTACAAAATTATTGTTATTTAATTTATCTATAATAAAAATAATAAAATATAAACACAAATAAACTAGCTATTGCAACCGCGATTACTCCTGGCTGGGGGGGGGGGGGGTACTCTTCTGTTTACAGATAAGAACTTAACCATAATAATTTTAAATTTAGGATTTTAACTCTATGGAAACGTACAGAAATAATGTCTTCCCTTAGCGTAGGTAGTTACTCAAATTAGAAGCAAATGGTCGAAATTCAGATTTAATGTAAAATAAAAAAATGTTTTTAACAGTAATACAATTTAATCAAAAACTAGTCTAAGACTATAAATAAATTTAAACTAAAAATCGATTAAGCTACTGTTCAATGAAAATACGCAAAAATAACTACTTGCTTTATAATTAGGTATAAAATACCCGAAAAACAAGAATATAAATAGTAAAACAACATAATTTTAAAAACTAGTTTTCAATGAAAAAAGTGAAAAGACATTATCGAATCAACTTTATGTTATAAAACTAAAAAACTATAGTATAGCCTAATTCAAATAAAAATTTAAATAGTCCTGGTCTAGGCCTAAACTAGCAATATCTACCCGCCAACACACTCATAGCCACTAATTTGGTATTTAAAACATCATTAAACATAATTCTGGAACTTATGCTTTATCATATGTCAGTCAAAAGACGTGTATGACATTTACATATCGGGTACTAAACTACGTCTTCTGGATGTCTGGACTTGACTTCCGACCACTCTCCGGTAAAAGCAACAATGAACTCATCCCTAATTTCAAAAAAGAAACCTCCTACGCTTTGTAACAAAAATACAGATTGGAAAAAGTTTCAGCCTTTAGTAAATGACGTCAATTTAAATTTGTCCATGAATAATGAAACTGAAATTGAAGAGGCAGTGGAACAGTTTAATAAAATTATTCAGGATGCAACGAGGAGTTCTACCAAACGACCTCTTTTACAAATTTTCGAATCACTTATTCTTAAGTATCAGAGAGAAAATTACGGAAAAAAGGAGACTACGACGAGTTTGGCATTTTGTGGCCGCATTGGCGTAGTTGGTAACGTGCTCGCCTCTCATCATGTGGTCTTGGGTTCTAATCCCATTCAGGAACGGCATATTTTCATACGTTACAAAAAAATTATTTCATCGTCACCGTCTGCATTATCAGTAATTACAGAACAATCCGACATTAAACCAAAAAAAAGAAGAATTTGGCATTTTTACATCGAATATAAATATTGTCTATTGCCATGGTAACACGGTTTCTTCAACTACGTTAGTATTAGTATGTATGTATGTATAACGTAATTAACTATTTGAATTTCTTGATAAAAAGTAATGGGAAAGGTTGTTTGTTGAAAAATTAAAGAATAGAATAAATAGTACTTATGATAAGTAAATAACGTAAATAACTGTAGTACTTACAAAAATAAGTAGTTACATGATAAATCAGTTGACTGTACCTGAAACAAAAGGAATTAACAATTAGAATACACATAAAAAAAATCTGGTGTGAAACACTCACACAACTTTCTCTTGCCAGTGCAAATAATTAACAATAAACCTAACATTAGTAATAAAACATTAGAAATGAACAAAAACTAACCTCAAAAACATAACCTTATTTTAATCATGAGTGAATGACGCAAAATGACAATCGAACTCAGTTTGGCTTAAAAATACGGAAAATCACTCTTTCTCGCTAAACTAGGCTCTGTAGAGAAAAATGCTCTAAACAAAAGTTGTAGATCTTTTAATTTTCTATAAATTTAATTATATACACTTTTGTCGTAAAATGCATACTAAGGCCGAAATCGAAAAAATTAAAAAATTAAAAAAATTAAAAAAATCGATTTTTCTCACGTTTTCGTGAGAAAAAAAAACAGAAAATCGCAAATTACCGCTAAACTAAGCGTTATACAAAAAAATGTTTGAAATAAAAGTTGTAGGTTTTTAAATTCTCTACAACTTTTATTATATAAGTTTTTGCGCTAAAATTTATATTAAAGCCGTAATCTTAAAAAAAACAACGTTTTTACGTGAAAACAGCCTCACCGAGAATTTCAGCAAACATGGCGCCTACCCTATCTTGTATAGAATAAAAAATTGAGTAAAATAGGCGATTTTTAAAAAAATCGTAGGACCAGTTTTTGAGAAAATCGCAAAAAACTGAAAAATTATACGAATAAACTACTACTTCCGGTTGACCGATTTTGATTAAAATGTTCGTGTCGCGTCCGGTAGTGGTATGTAACTTAAGTTTCAAGTTTCAAGTTCGTACGATGTTCCGTTCTTGAGATATTCTGTTCACACACAGACACACAGACACACACACACACACACACACACACACACACACACACACACACACACACAGACCAATCGCTAAAAACATGTTTTTTGGGTTCAGGGGGTCTGAAAACTTATAGATCCGGTGAAAACTCGATTTCGAAAAATCGACATGAAAACAATACTTTCCTTCCTATATATTCATATAGGCAAGAGAAAGTAAAAATTACACAAAAACTGTAAATAATTTAACGATTTACCACCAAGCAATCCTAGTCAGTCAACTATTGTCAGCTGCTTTAATAAATTTAGTTAACTCGGGCGGCGTAACTATTTAAGGCGATCAGCTGACTAGACTAGTCCTGATCAAAACATGGCTTTGAGACCACCGTTCAAAACAATACTAACGACCTCACCAGGTGATCGCTAGAATTGTATTATAAATGGTTCCGGATTCGATTCTTGGTCAGGTCTTTTTGCATCACTCTTTCAGGTATCTATCACCCTTCATCGTGTGCATTAGTCTCAATGAGCATAATACAGAGTGATTTATTGGTCCTGTTACCCAATTATTAATGTGTGGTAATTTTTTTCTAAGAAAGGGAAGGTGTCATTTGCAGGGTGGAAAGTAGATGCTTTTCACAGGGCCTGGCATGCTGATAAGCATACTTTTCCACTTGTCGAGGAAGACAATTGTAAGCCACCTCACTCCTCGTCTTACTTAAAAAAAACCCTCTAAAGGTTCAAACCAGCCTTTCGGCTTTGGACCTGAACAACATATTAACTATCAATCAACCCTTTAATGAGAATAATAGAGTTTTAATGAAGCGGTGGAACTTATTTTCATGAACTCATTATTTTTATTGTTGTCATTTTTATTGGTTAGGTTTTTTGTTAAATAATTTTGTTGAATAAATATATGTGAATTAATTAAAATAAAGTTGACAATTTTACTTTACTATAACGAGTTGTAACAATTTATTAATATACTGTAATATAATATAATAATGACATGTTAATTTTGGCTTATTAAACTACATTATATCAATCTATATTTCGAAGAGTTGGCTTTTTATTTACTCTACCAACAAAGCCTTACCGCTCGGGCACTACAATAGGCCTACATTTAAAAAATAAAGAAATAAAACAAAATCACATTATTACCTAAGTAAAGTATTAATGAAAAACGATTAAACCAAGAAACAATACATAAAACAAATCTCCCACGAAAAAATTAATACCAATATCAACCATTCAAATCAATCAGATACGATCAACAACAGTATTATGAAAATGTTAATTCAGAACAGTATTTGAAGGTAAAATTATTATTTAAAAATATTCGGTACCAAAATATTTATTCCAAGGATAAATAAATAACAATAAAGAAGTAAGAAAAGGAAACAATGAATAATAACAAAAAATAAATTATAACTTTTTAGAATACGTAACATTAAAGTACAAAAGAAAGGAAAAGTAATTCTTTAAAATAGCCTACAATACGATATTTAAAAAAAACCTGAATCAAGTTGACCAAAAAGTAAAGAAATAAGTTAACATAATATAGTTATAAATAATCTGACCTACGACCTTAAAAAATACTTTGAATCAGAATCTGTTTCGGGATCCCTGAGGCCGGTTTTCATGATCTTGATAAAAGAAAATATAATACTATCGCAGTATTAAGTTTATTTTTATACTTACATTTACCTTGTATTTAATACATAATCAAATATTTTTAACAAGATTATGCTGATTGTATTTCTCAACTGTCTGGGGACTATTAAAAATATGCGACGTGGCTACCTTGCACAGGTTATTTAATAGAATGCTATTCATGAAGATCAGAAAATCTTATCAAACACATCAGTATTAAGGCCAGCCGCACACAGAAGGCGACGAGTCATTTTTGTCTATCAATAAACACAATAGAGGGTATTATTGAAGGATTGAATTGAAGAGGGAGGCAACAATTATAATACTGTATTTAAAGTAAATTACGAAAGATGTAGGGTGTTGCACGTACGTAGAAATAAAACGACTTGCGCAACATACGAGGTGTGGCTATTAATTAACGAGACTGACGTAAAAAATTTCATTTTTATTTTATACATAATCACTTATAGTCACCTTCAATCGCGCCCATAACAGACAGGTGGAGTGTCAAATCATTTACATTCATTCTGTTCGTTGCAGGGCTAAAATAAATAGTTCTGTTTCTTATCACATGGTCAGCCAATTAAATGACTGAATTATATAAGAACAGAAGAGGTAGAGGTGTAAAAGATACTAATCAGAGATATCTCCTCTGAAAGTAATGAATTTCATTATACAGCCAGACCCTGTGGTCAATGAAGTGAAGGTGTCATTTGCAGAGTGGAAAATTTGCTTTTCAGAGGGCCCGTCATGCTGATAAGCATATTTTTCCACTCGGTGAGGAAGGCAATGGTAAACCACATCACTCCTCGCTTTACTTAGTAAAACCTCTACAGGTTCAAACCAGTCTTTCGGCTGATCACCTAAACAACAACAACAACACCTTCCATATACGCTCCGTCTCTATTCCTACAACGCTCCATGCGAATTTTCAATCATTGGAAACAGTGCTGGAAGTCATCTTCTGTCAGCTCCTTCAGGACACGTGCCGCTTTCTCTTTTACAGCTTCCAGACTCAAATCTTGTCCCTTTTAATGCAGGTAGAAAATAATAACATATGATGAAACGTGGTTTTTTACTTATGATCCGGAAACGAAGCGCCAATCCGTGCACTGGAAGAGCCGAACTTCACCGAGAGCCAAAAAACCTCGAATGAGCAAGTCAAAATTTAAAGCAATGATGATTGTTTTTTTTTATATCCATGGGATTGTGAACCTTCATTGGGTTCCTGAAGGTCCAATAATTAATCAATTACTACCTTGAGGTACTTTCAAAACAACGTCAAATAGTAAGGAAAACACGCCCTGAAATGTGAAAGGACAAATCACGGGTTCTCCACCAAGACAATGCGCCAACTCATTCCGCGTTATCAGTCAAGAGGTTCCTAGCCAAGTACAGCATCTCAGTGTCAGAACATCCACCTTATTCACCAGATCTTGCACCATGTGACTTCTACCTGTTCCCTAAGGTGAAATCTGCATTAAAAGGGACAAGATTTGAGTCTGTGGAAGCTGTTAAAGAGAAAGCGGCACGTGTTCTGAAGGAGCTGACAGAAGATGACTTCCAGCACTGTTTCCAACAATGGAAAATTCGCATGGAGCGTTGTAGGGATAGAGGAGGAGTGTATATTGAGGTGACAATAAATGATAATGTATAAAATTAAAATTAAATTTTATACAACGTCAGTCTCGTTATTTAATAGCCAGACCTCGTACAACAGCTTGGAGAACTGCGTCAAACCACTCTAGAGACTGATGACAAAAACCAATATTATTACAATTTCTAAATATGACGCTAAAGGTTCCAAAACTAGAATTTCTCTCTGGAGCTTGCAGTCTACATCTGGCAAAGAAGGTGGCCAGAGGCGATTTAAACGTCTGAGCTATGTACCCGGTATCGTCCACATGTATTGTACGAGAGGGTTATCATATAATTCAAATCTGTCGGGCATCGTCTTGTATAGTTTGTTTCTCGACTTCACTTACGATTAGGAATAGTAAGTACCCAACTTGTGCAACATTACTTTTGTGACGTAAAAGGAATACTGCGTTATCGCTCGTACAATCTTGTTTTGAATTGCTAATATACTGTGACACTTATTGCTAAGGTCCGTTTCGGGATCTAGGTTATTAAATAATTAATACACTACAGTTTACAATTACAAAGATTTATTACACTAAAAAATTACAAAATAAATAATTAAACTAATTGTAACTAAGAAATACAATAATTCACTTAAAATTAAAAAGATTTAATAATTCACTTAAAATAGATAATTAACAATAAATAACTTACAATCACTTTTATAGATTACACAATATACAAAACACAGAAACTGAATTCACATTAACTTTACAATACACTCACAAAAAGATTTTACACAATACGCACACAACAAAGGCAGTATAACAATCTTACTCGGATACGTAATCTGTTTACGCACCTCGATAATCGTACGGCAAAGATCACACGAATACTGACTGGACCGCGCTCGGGGGTCTCCTTTTATAATCATTCACAAAGATCGTTCCAGAACAAAGTAGAGAAATCTACTCAAGTACAAAAATAATAACTCTTTATTAATGAATGCTAGAAAAATCCCTTTGTTAGCAAGTCAACTATTGTAAATAGAAAACGTAAACAACCTCATAAACAACTTCATAAAAATAGCTGTACACAATAGTAGCCTACACCTGAACTTTTATAATAGGCGTACTACACGATAGTTTTTACAACTTTTGTGAATAGACACACCTTTATGGTCATCATTGTAAAACTGTCATTCACAATTGATATTTTTATTATTTCTTAACTATTTTTATGAATGGAATTCTGGAACATTCGTGATCCGTCTAGTCGATTCTGTTACAATACGTTTCGTGTGTGAAAGTTTAAAAAAGTTCCAAAACTGAACTCCATATGTCCAGATTGTTCAGCTAAAAACTACGAAAAATTAGTGATTGTCAATAATATCTAGTTACTGATAAAAAATAAAATCTAAAAAATGCCACCTCCGTAGCGTAGTGGTTAGCGCGCTAGCCTAAAACGCGAAGGTCCCAGATTTGATTCCCGGCTAGGATCTGTAAATTTTCACAAGTCAAAACCCACCGTAGTCGCTAATAACCAAGCTCTTAATTGGACTTGAAATAAACTGAAAAAAGCTAAAAAATTAATTAAATACAGATCTTACATATTTTAGCCAAGATTTTCACTTCTAGGTTTTTCCTTAGTCGGATTGGTAAAATGGTAGCCTGGTATAACCCACTGTCGTCCCAAATAATCAAAACTTATAAGACTATATAAAAAATAAAAATTGAGAAATTATTTTTTTTTTAATTAAAATTTTTAAAGATCCTAAACCCGACAAGAATATTTTATTTTTCTGAGATCCTTATGCTCTTTATATTGAGAATTTATTAAAATCGTATACCAATCTTGAAGCATACCTAAAACGTTACATAAAAATAACCTTACAATATTACTTAACGAAACCGTGTATAAAATACATAAAAAACTACATGTAATAATAATTTTAGATACGGAAATGAAGAGTATATCTATAAAATAATTTATTTAAATAGAAAGTGACAACTTAACAACTTAATCTTTACAAAGTTTTTTTTAAAAAACTTATGAAAATAATAAATTAAGTATGAAAAAATAAATTAAGACATTGTTAAAATAAAATTTAACAAATGTTACAACAATAATGCACATAATATGAAAATCACTATAATAAAATACCTTCAAATAAATAAAAAGTTGTATAAATATTGCAATAAATAGAAAATGCCATGTATTAAGACAAGCCGTAAAAATATACGTCATAAGTAAATAAATAAATAAATACACAAAATTTCATTCATTTAATCAAAACAAATTAAGTAACACAACATTAAAGAATAAGTTAATAATCATGTCAAAAAACTTGTTTTTCTTAAAAGCTTCAATAGGAAGGAAAGACTTAGCGATTTATTTTTAAATGAATTTAAATTTATAAAATATGCATACACAATAAAAATAAAATAATATAAATTTATTGATGTGCGTAAGCGACGTTACCAAAAACACTAAAATAAATAGGCGTAATCCAATGGGTGACATTACATAAGATTTTAGATATTTGTGTTATTATTAAAGCCTACAGTTGTAATAAAATTTAAATTTTTAAGTAATAATTTATTTAGTTAGCCTATTGAATACAAAAAAGATGTCCCTAATAAACAATTTTGTTTAATTTAAAAGTTTCTAAACACATTTTATATTTTATGTCGTATTGAATGAATTTTGCAAAAATTCATTCTGGCTGTGGTCTCGTGGTAAAAATGTTTGTAATATTTAAGGACTTAGTATGCATTTTGCGGTTAAATTGTACTACATAATTAAAGTAGTAGGAAACCCTACCACTTTTATTCCAAACACTTTTTCTACAACGCTTACTGTAGTGTCAAGTAGTGATTTTCCGTATTTAAATTCGACAGGGATTGATTTTCATTTAGCGTCGTTCGTGATTAAACATAGGTTAAACTTTTCATTATTAACATTGGTAAGATAAAGTCGTGTGAGTGCTTACACCTAATTTTGTTTCTTTCAGTAAAAAACTAGCAATTTCGCTTATGGTAAACACACGATTTTTGCTAGCATCATAGGGGTTGAACAAGTTTGGAGTAGTAAGTACCAAAGATCTCGGTTAGACAATTTGTAGCTGTTTTTTTTTTTTGACTATACAATATATTTTTATTTGAAACTGTATAAAGTTAACAACAAGCAAATTTGATAAAAAATATCAAATATTGATAATTTTAAGACATTGAGGAGATCGCTGCTCATTGACAGTACTCCAACCGTAATCATTAAGTTAGTTCATTATTTTTAATAATTTAATTTTTCGAAAAGCCCATTTCAGAGGGCACGCTTAATCAACTTCCTAGTCCATGCCTCTTTCCTGAGTGGTGCTGTTTGTCCTTTTGAGTCCACTTTTTCCCTCTTCCACAAGTGGGTTTCTTCCTCTCCTGAAACTTCAATTTCTGTATTATTTCTCTAAATGTTGCACTATCTTTTATGGTTTCTGAGTCTATTGCGTTGTTTACAAGGTATTTGTCTATCTCTTTGAACCATTTTATATTGTTCTTGCGATTGTTAAGCAGGTTGAAAATCTGCTTTGTTAGTCCGGTGTTTTCCATTCTGTATTCGTGAGCGTAAAACTGTAATCTTCTCTTCCAGTTTATCTCCGTTATTTTTTCTTTTTTTATAGAATAAAGCTCTTTGTTTGATCTTTGTTTATACTCTGATTCTGTGTTCATTATTTAAATTTTTTCTTTAATTTTCACGTCTCATGATATCCCTACTCCAGAGTCGTTTCAGTCTTCTTATAGGGGCAGTTGGTAAATCTGTTGTGTCTAGGTCAACGATGAGCTGGTTTGGATTGTTGTGTAATTTCTTTTTAAATAGTGTGTATGTGCGTAGGAACACATCGTTGATGTATGGGACGTTTAAGTCTGTGTGTAGTGTATCGTTCGTTACGTAAAAGGGAGTACTAGTTATCTGTCTTAACAGTTTGAACTGAAAGCATTGTACTTTCAAAATGTCCGACGGTTTGGCACAACAGTAAATTTGGCTGCTATACATTCAAACGGGTCTAATTTATTAAATAAATTTTATGAATATGGCAAAAGAAAGAACAATCCTAAAAAAATAATTAGAACTATTACTTGTAATCAAAAGAGTGCTAATCAGTAACCCAAACAGCAGACATCCACATATTACAAAAATATATATAGAAAATAAAAAGCTATAAAAACCATAGACAAGAAAAAACATTTACAGAAATTACATGTAAATAATGTTCGGAAACACGACTTGAAAAAATCAAATTAGACCAAGAAACAGATAAATCAGGTAATTTAACATTATTATTTATTCTAAACATTTTTTTAACAGTTTCTTACAAATAACTGAATAACTTACTAGTAACAAATAAAGATTCAATAAATATTAAATCAATTGAAATTGAAAGCAACCTACGTAATATCCTTCCTTTCCTATCCTTTCCTATGATCGAAACCATTGCAGCAACACGCAACATTAAAATTGCAATAAACATGTATACTATTTATGGATCGATAAAAGACTGTTTTTATTTCACTCAACCACAAAAATTAAAGTGTAAATTACTACACCTGGTATATATTACATGTTTGGTATATATCACATATTACATTACAATATTACATGCACTATATTTAAAAAAAAAAAAACATTATAATTGATTTGTGAAAGTATTATGATTATATTCACAACATATTTATAGATATATATTTTATGTAAGCTTAAAAATATTTTAAGAAAAAAAAATTCTGAACAATAGATTTCCTTTATTAATATAAGTGAAAATAACGTACTTATTTCACCATTAATAATATGTGATGTAACTTCGGCAGTTATTTACATTGTTTTATTTCAAAGAACCGATTTAAAAATTTATGTAACATAATCAATAAAACTTATGTAATGCAACAATATGCAATTGAATAGTAATCAGGAAATGCATAAAATACAGGAAACTATCGGTAATCTGAATCAGTTAGTCTGTAAAATGAGAATTAGATGAAATATAATGATTTTAGGTTGCTTACATATATGAATGCTTCCTGTTTGTAAATGATTTGTGGATTATGCAAGAGAGTGAGGATGAGCTTCAGAGATCGGTGTTTTAAATGAATTATGCAAAAAATATAATTTCAACATTTCTGTAAACAAAGTCAAAGGTACTGACATTTTACTGGCAAATATCCCACCAGGTCTAAAATTGTGGCAGATGATGTGGTGCTCCAACAAGTATCAAATTGCAATTATTTAGATTGTGACATCCGGTTTGATCAAGATTTGGATACAGGGAAGAAATTTGGGAAATTTCAAGCAATGTGCGGTAATATTATCAGAACCCTAGACAGGAAAACAAAAAAAACTCAGATAAAATTTTAAAAGGATGTCTGCCCCAGTCCTACTCCATGGAATTGAGTCGTGAATTAGTACCAGAATACATGCAGCAGAAATGTGATTCCTGTAAAGAACAAAGGATTGCAGTCGTAAGGATCAACTAAAGAAATGGCAGCATATTTAAATTGTAAAGTTATTAAAAGACGAAATTTTCACAAAAATATGGTTAATTTGTAATTATATTGTTTTCGTTTTTATTTATTTACTAAGAAAAACAAATATTATTAGTAAAATGAATCCATTATTTTCCTTAGAATAATTAGCATCATAATAATAACGACAATAATAATTTAAAAAAACCTGAAGGTAGATTTTTCCCTTAAAATACAATATTGAACCCGGAAATATTTGTCACATGTTTTGTTAATCTTTAATATGTGACGTTGTAATCGGTTCAATATAAGAACAATAAGTTACACAATGAGATAAGGATGATAATGTATGACGTGTAAATGAGTTGTAGTCTTGTA
Source organism: Catonia carolina (assembly GCA_035578175.1). NCBI lineage: Eukaryota > Metazoa > Arthropoda > Insecta > Hemiptera > Achilidae > Catonia > Catonia carolina. The sequence continues at coordinate 24,510,547 of JAQMRL010000008.1, forward strand.
CAGGTTCAGACTCAGGCCGCCAACTCGTTTAGACGGTAAACACCGTCTAGTATTCAAATCAATATAACAGTACAGCTGATTTAAAATAGAATGAGAGTAAACCTACACGATAATTTAGTATTGGGAAATTTTTAATGTAATATTTCCCTGCAGTGTTGTTTCTATTATAATAAAACAGCTGATTTATTTTAAACATTTACTTTTATTGTTAAACGATAAGTTTGAATTATGATTCCTTTACAAAATGTAGAAAATGTAAATTCTTTATAAAAAAAATTTAATTTACAACACAAAAAAAATCCTCATGAATTGTTTCTGCACTCATCCTATTTTAATCAAACTGTAACTATCTTTACTACAATTATTTGAATCTTCGTCACCGAAATTCAGCTGTTAAACAGCTGACTCAGCGGCGACAAAAATAAAAATCCTTTGTTGCTATCCGGAAGAGATACAGCTTTAAATCTCAGCTGGTATTATCTAATACTAATGATCTATTCCTACGATGATAGTTTAGTAGCTGCTACTACAAGCGCGTAAGTGACGGTTCTCACGGAGCTAGTTAATTATTGCCAGGGCTCTGAAGTCATACGTGAGCTGTGATGTGTATTGCTGTACAAAGTACCGCTTACTAGCAACTAGCAATACACCGAGCTAGTTTGCTAGCGCTAGTCAATCACGTAACCTTTTCTCCCGTACAAGCGCCAGTAAAATCAAACATGGTCAAAGTCAGTAGCGCGCTAGTGAATAATAGCGCTTTAACTAAACTAGCTGTTAGTTGTTCGTTCCCATTATGCTAGTTAACTAACAGCTAGACTAACGACGCTAGTTCTAGCGTCGTAGGAATAAGCTTTAATATTAATTTATTTTTATTAAACCCACTGATGTTTGCAAACCTAAATTAGACGCAACTTTCTAATGATAGTAATAAGCCCGCACGATGTACAAAATAGAAACGAAAAAAATAATTTTTATGTAAAATTCTGATTTAATTGAATGAAATTAATTAAAAATTCTAATAAAATTCCATAGGTATTTTCTCGGTCAAATAAACGCATTTCTAGTCAATAAATTAAAATCAAATAATTACAACTATAAAATTTACAATCTAAAAAATAAGATATTATCAATAAATAACTCTTGAACATACAATACAATTTTCAATTAAATTAAATTATATAAATTGGATTCAATAGTTAATACAAATTCAAATGGTTAACCATTAAAACTAATTTATGTATTTACAAAATTCCATAAAAAATACACCTGTATTCAAGGAAAACCAATAAATTGCTTGATTTACAATATCAAGTAGCGAACCTATAAAATAATAATAAGCTTACATGACTTTTCATTACTTACATGTACAAACTTTATTACTTTGTAAAACTTCGTTTTAAAAAATAAATAAAATAATACAACACTTTTCAGGATCGAGTAAGTAGATAATATTGAATTAATGTAAGTAAGATAATTTATTGAAAATTTTAGCTCTTTTTTTGTATTAAAACTTGGGAAAATAAATATATTTAAAGATGTAAGCATTGTAATTTATAGAAAACGGGTTACAAGTTAATAAAAATTCCCGTACATGAATTAAATATATGACCAAGAAAGTACATAGATCGAGATAAATAAAAATAAAAGAACAAAAAGTTAGTAGTAATAAATAATACATACATTAAATAAGGAGTAAGTAATGTAGAAAAAACTACCAATACAGGGTAAATCTTTAAAACAAAAAATGTAATTTACGGCGATTCATTTTAAAATGCAGAGCTACTGTAAATTAAACGACATTCATATTAAGGTAAATAATAGTAAATGTCAACATTAAAGCGAATCGGAATCTTTGATATACAAAATGCAATTTTCACGTAGGAAAAATAAATGGCAAACTCAGATTATACGGTTTATACATTTAATGAAATTTCCAAATTATCAAAATACATAGATGAATTATTAAAATTCTGTACGGCTTCTACAAGCATATCACTAAACAAACTCGTAAATTTATATTCCCTTTTATTTACATTTAATATTTTCTTTTACTAAAATAAACCAGTTCATGCATTATAGGCTTAAATTTTTATTTAAAGTAGCAATAAATATAGAAACTAAATACTGAACTTTATTTAAAGAATATTAGAAAAATAATAGTCAGTTAGTAATAAAAATTTCAAGTGAATGATAAGTAGCAAAAAAATATGGTTTGAAACATTCACGTAACTTTCTCTTACCAATGTAAATAACGAAAACCGTTTTATGTATGTTTAATTTAAGTTCACCATCATCAACTATACGGCTTAGGCTTTACCCAGCCTGTTCCGTTGCAATGGTAGTTGTTTTCTTCTTTTGTTGCTTTCTTTTGAAATTGTCATTTGTTAAAAGATTGTATATTTTAAAAGTATACTTTGTAATTTAGTAAAATTCATCATCGAAACCTGCGTCTATACATAAATTATTGCTCCTAATTGGAAAGTTCGAGTCCATTCCGATCGATGCGTTCCTACAGTTGGTCCCTCCATCGCTTCCTCGGTCTCCCAATTCTTCTTCTTCCTCTCGCTCTATAGCGCCACAAAAACTTGGGTATCCTACTCTCCTCCATTCTCTCTACATGTTCCCTCCAACTGTTCCTATATTTCCTGATAATATCGCTAATATTCTCAACATGAAGTTGATTTCTTATTATCTCACTTCTAATCCTATCCCTGAGAGTGCAACCCGCAATACTTCTCAGAAAGCGCATCTCTGCTGCCTCGATTCTTCTGTATTGACGAGAGGTCAGTGTCCAAGCTTCGGAGCCGTACAACAGAACCGGCCTAGCCATTACCTTATAAAATTTAATAATTGTCTCCTTCCTTACTTTCCCTTTTAATGTTCTGCTTATGGTTCCTAATAGACGTTGGAATTTATGTATTTTCCAGTCTACATCTTCACTCTCCCCATAGGATAATCTACATCCTAGGTACTGGAACCCTGACACCTGCTCCAATATCTGATCAGCCAAAACAATTTTGCTTCTAAGAGGTTCCTCTCCAACAAAACCCCACACCTTCGTCTTTGTTGCCGATATTTCCAAGTTATATTCCTTATAAATTTTGCTCAGTGAATATACAGCTCGTTGCAAATTATCCTCCGAGTCTGCAAACACTACCTGATCATCTGCAAACAATAGAGTGTCTAGAGGCATACCATCTACTAAAAACCTCGTTTGTAATTTGTTTCGCCAGTTGCTTACGGCATCGTCAATATAAATGTTAAATAATACGGGTGATAAGGGACACCCTTGTCTCACTCCTTGTGTTATCTCTCTTTTTCCTGCACCAGTTTTACCTCCCACTTTTATCTGTATTTTTGTGTTCTGGTACATACTTTGTATCACTCTGACTAGATGTGTAGGTATACCCCTTTGTATTAAAATATCCCATAGCTTCTTTCTCTTAACCTGATCAAAAGCCTTCACATAGTCCAGAAAAGCAACATACGTCGGGACGTTGTACTCTCTATGCTTCTCTACAATTTGGTTCAAGGCGAAAACACAGTCTGAGCACGACCTTCCCATCCTGAAGCCGTTTTGTTCTTCTCCCAGTATCCCCTCCGCGATAATCTTCAGCCGGTTAGTTATAATCTTTGCATAGACCTTGTAGCCCGTGTTAAGGAGGCTGATGCCTCTATAGTTTCCGCAGTCTTTCCTATTTCCTTTCTTAAATACTGGTATTACCACAGACTCTCCCCATTGTTCAGGTATCTGTCCTAGCTTCCAACACCAGTTAAAGAATGACAGCAGCCTCTCTAGGAAACTCCGAGAGGCATACTTGATCAGCTCAACATTAATTCCATCCGGCCCCGGAGCCTTCCTATTTCTACTTGCTTTCAATGCTTCCGATATCTCTTCCATAGAAAGGTCGTCCACATTAGTGTCATTGGGCAAGTTGGTTACATTTTCTTCGCCAGACGTCCATAATTTCTCGAAAAAGTCCAACCATTCCTCTTCTGGTATAGGATTTATCGATATATTATCCTTGACCTCTCTGTTTAACCTGTTTAGAAATTTGTAAGCATGCTCCTGCCTACCATGGACGTCATGCTCAATTTGGCTGACAGTTCTTTCCCATCCTTCTCTTTTGCGTTTCCGTATTTCTTTTTTAGCGGCCGCCGACCTTCTGTGGTATTCTTCTAGATCCTGTTGCGATCTACTCTGCAGATATCTCAAGTAAGCCTCTTTTTTAGTTCGAACCAAGCTTGCCAATTCTTCATCCCAAAACGGTATCCCTTTGCGATTACCTCTCTTTTTCCTCTCACCTAGAGGCTCCGCTGCAGCTCCTCTCATGCAATCCACTAATTGCATCCAAATTTTAGTTTAATTTAAGTTAACAATATAAAATAAGAAACAACCTAATTTAAATCATAAGTGAATGACGATATATGAAATTCAACCTCTGTTTAACTTAAAAATGCAGAAAATCACTAATTGACGCTAAAATATACTGTAGAAAAAATATGCTTGCACAATACAATTTGTAGGTTTTTTTAAATTTTCTATAACTATGATTTTTGCCCATAACACCCAGGTGGAGTGTTATATTATTATTTGCACTCGATCTACTAGTTCCTACAAAAAATACTTTTGTTGCTTATCGCATGGTCAGCCGGTATGACTGAAGCGATTTAGAAAAAACTTAAATACAGAAGAGGTAAAGGTGTAAAAGACACTAGTCAAGATTTATCACCTCTGAGAATAATGAATTTCATTATAGAGCCAGAGCCTGTGGTGAATGAAGTGAAGTTGTTATTTGCAAGGTGGAAAGTAGTTGCTTTTCAGAGGGTCTGGTATACTGATAAGTATACTTTTCCACTCAGTGAGGAAAGCAATGGTAAACCTCATTTTACTTAATAAGGCATCTAGAGGTTCAAACCTTTCGGCTAATGAACTAAACACAACTATGATTACATATGGGCTACACTTTAGTCGTAAAATTCATACTACAACCGCAAAATATAAAAAAAACATTTTTAATAATTTTAATTAACAAAACGTGGAAAATCACTTATTGACGCTAAACTAAGCACTGCAGTAAATAATCCTTGAAATAAAATTGTAACTTTTTAAATTTCTATAACTTTGATTATATAAACTATTGCACTAAAATGCATATTAAGGCTCCAATCTTAAAAAACGTTTTAATACCTCTAGACATAGACCCTCACCATGAATTTCAGTATATATGAACTTACTCTATATTACACAACACAAAAATGTTGTAAACGACGCGATTTTGAAGAAAATCGTAGAAGTTTAAAAAAAATTACTAATAAAATACTATTTCCGGTAGACCGATTTTAATTAAAATGTTCGTGTCTGATCCTCTTTTGATATCTAACTTTGGAACTTAAGTTAGATATCACATTACAAATTCGTACAGTTTTTCGTTTTTGATGCATTTTGTTACCACATACTGTTTGAGTCCCAGCTCCGTGTAGTTGAGGGGTGAAGGGTACGGGTGAGGTATATTGAATGAGGGATGCATGCTGGGAGAACGATTGTTGCATTACTCTGATACAAAACATTCGTTTTCAAACTTTCCGTATTTAACATATTTGTTTGTATTTATTACAATTATTTTTTATTTACTGAATCCTGAATCCTGGTTGAGAGGGCTAAGAAGCCCTATGATGGCGACATCGTGTTAAGGAACACCTGGTCGCTCGGGGAACAATATAACAGAATAATTGCAACCTCAAGAAATTTAGGGGGAATTTTATAGTTTAAATAGGAAATAGGATTCTGGTTCGTGGGACATTGGAACTGGGACTTGAAAGGAGGCAATTTATTTTTAGAAGTTTTTTGTGGAAAATTTAAATTAAGGGACAAGTGGGTTTAAGAGCGGCTCTTTTATTTTATTTTATATTTCAGTGGCCTTTTTTCAGTTTTGTGGGAGTCCTATTATCTTGGGGAGGGGAAGGCATGCATTTTACTGAACGTGGACTAAAGGTATAATTTAAGGTAGGGGTTAGTTTATGATTTCAGGGGAGACGGAAAGGGTAGAGTTTGGCATAATCACCGGCCTTTTTATGTTCTGAGTGTTTATCAATTTAAAATGGCGGCTCTTTTCACCGTAGTGGAGTGATTATGCATAGGAACATGGGGACAACTACCAACTGGGGGGAGTGAGTCATACAAGTAGAAGGGGCATGGGCAAATAAGAGGAATACAGGGCAGAATAAAAATGTGGCAACTCTAAATTTTGTTAAGTGGGTCATACTGGAATTTAGATAAAGTCGTGGAATGGTAATGGCATAGAGACTTCAGGTGGGTGTGGACGTCGGTACAAGTCCTGAATGATCTAGGGTTTTATTTACATGTTTTGATATAAAATGGTAAGTTAAATATTATGAATCCGACCAAGTTAATAACCCGGTAGGTATTTCTTAAATTAATGCGCCGGATGATAAGAATGTTTTTAGTCTAGTTAGTACACGCTACCACTACTAATGCACCTACCACTACTACGCTACCACTACTAATGCAGCACTACTAATTCACTGAACCCAACAAAAGCATGTTTTTAGCGATTGGTCTGTGTGTGTGTGTGTGTGCGCGCGCGCGTGTGTGCGTGCGTGTGCGCGCGCGCGTGTGTGTGTGTGAACAAAATATCTCAAGAACGGAACATCGTAAGGACTTGAAATTTAAGGTAGATACCACGACCGGACCCGATGCGGACATTTTCATCAAAATTAGTCAACCGGAAGTAGTAGTTTATTCGTGTCATTTTTCACTTTTTTGCAATTTTCTCAAAAACGGCTCCTACGATTTTTTTTAAAAATCGATTCATTTACTAAAATTTTTATGCTCTATAAAAATCGGGTTGGCGCCATCTCTGCTGATATTCTTGGTGAAGCTGATTTTTCGTAAATAAATCGTTTTTTAAGATTGCGACTTTAATATGATGCATTTTAGCGCAAATATATATAATAAAAGTTGTAGACAATTTAAAATCCTAGAACTTTTATCTCAAACGTTTTTTAGTATAATGCTTAGTTTAGCGGTAATTAGCAATATTCTGTTTTTTTCCTCACGAAACGTGTGAAAAATCAATTTTTTTAAAGATTGCAGCCTTAGTGTGCAATTTTACGACAAAAATGTATTTAATAAAATTTATAGGAAATTAAAAGATCTACGACTTTTATTTAGAGCGTTTTTCTCTACAGAGCCTAGTTTAGCGTGAAAGAGTGATTTTCCGTATTTTTAAGCCAAACTGAGGTTGATTTTCATTTTGCGTCTTTCACTCATGGTTAAAATTAGGTTATGTTTATTGAGGGTAGAATTTTTGTTTATTTTCAATTTTTTATTACTAATGTTAGATTATAAATTATTGTTAATTATTTGCATTGGCAAGAGAAAGTTGTGTGAGTGTTTCACACCAGATTTTTTAATTTTCTACTAGTTGGATTATACGTAGTATACGAAGACTTCATTTAAAATTTTCTTCATTCCTTAAACACTCTTAGTTGTCATTATTTTTGTTTTGTAACGTCCGAGGTAAATAACTTAATAAGAATAGCAATTTAGTATTTACATACTAATCATAACCATCTCTGCTTTCATCTGAAATTTATTGCATTGATTTGAAGGAATTGTTATTTATATTTTACTTGGTCCGCTTTTATGATATATTTCAACGTACGAATTAATTTCGGTCGTTTTAGATGTTCTTTAAATGCTATTTTTATTAATGAAGACAGCTTTAATGAGATTAAATACCTTTGAATCAAACTGGCAAATGAATTTAACTTCATAATAAAATACCACATTAATAAGTGTTAGTCGTTATAAATCATACAAGCTAGTGGAAAATTTCGTTGATGACATATTATTTTTAAAAAATAATAAAAAAAATGGTGACGTCGCACGGTTCGTTCCGACTACCGTTCGAGAAAGTAGCCTACCGCAGTCTACAATCCGGAGGAATGTCATCGAGATACGGATGGCGGATGGAGTGTGAAAATAAAAGTGTTACACCTGGACCTGCTGTTTAAGAGGATGAATTAAAAGAAGAATGACCACAATATGTTCTATACATGTTGTATTATAAAAGAATTATGTTTTTATTATATTATATTTATAAAGGGCAATCATTTTGTATTCGTCGTTCATATTAAGTTCTCATTTTTAAAATCACCCTCTCTTCCTTCGTCTTTAACGGTGAGATTGAGGAGGAGGAAAAGAAGGAAAAGAGGTTTTTTAATATAAGGGAGAAAAGTACGGATGGGATCAGTCTCCTCATCTTAACAATTTTATTCTTTTCCTCACTTATAATTATACACATTGTGTAGGCCTACTTACTTTATTCTCCTTCTTCAGTTTATTTTCCTCACTACTATTCCCCTTTTTCTTTTCACTCTCTCGTCATTTTTATTTATTCTTTCTTATTCTTCTTCTCCAATATTTTTCTCCTCACCTCTTTTTCCTTATTACTTTTTCCTCCTTTTTCTTATCAGCTTTCTTTCACGTCCTCTTTCTTAACCTCCTTTTAATATTACTTTTCCCTATAATCCCCTTTCTTCCTCTCTTTCATTTTATTATTTCCTCTTCTTCCTCATTCTGTTTATTTACCCCTAAATTCGCCTCCTTCTCTTCCTCATCCTCTTTAATTTTCTTCCTCTTCTATCTTTCTTCTTATAATTCTATTCCCCTTCTTCCGGATCCTCATTATTATTATTCTCTTCCTCCTATTCTTCCGCATCTTCTTTATTCTAATTCTGTTCCTATACTTCCTCCTTATTTTTCCCTCATCTTCTTCATCCTCTTAATTTTATATCTTATTTCCTTTAATAATCTTTTATATTCGTATCCTCTTTCATCCTCTCTTCACTCTTCTGCTCCTGATCTTCATCCTTTATTCATTATCTTCTCTTTCTCTCGTGTCCTCCTCTTGACCCCTTTCATTTTCTTTTGTATTTTTTCGTTTTCTTTCTCTCCCCCTCACCACTACTCATCGCTCATCCTTCCTCGTCTTCTTTTTATATTTCTTTCTCATTGTCTTCCTTATTTTTCTCTTCCTCTTCCTCATCCTCTTTATTCTGATGCTTCTTCTTCTTCTCTTTCTTCTCCTATCTTTATCCTCTTTTAATTATTTTTTGTCTCCTCACCTTCCTCCTTAATCTAATTCTTATTCTTTATTGATCAGTGAAACATCGGCGCGGTATCCTTTTATTGTTTATAACTTACAATAACATTATTTTACCCTTAAATATTGTTAATACATAATTGAAATAATCTCGCCGTTGTAATGTTGTTTCGCCTCGTCGTCGTGTCGTGCTTGCTTTACCTTCTTAACTCTCTTATATGGAAAAGATTAAAACCAGAATTGGTCATATATTTTATCCACTTCTTGCGATGGTGGTGGTGGTGGTGTTGTTGTTGCATTCTCTTTTTATACTATTAATTTATATTTACTTCGTGATACAGTTAAAACTTGTTATCATCGCATTTTAGAATTATTTATTGTGCGGTTCTGTATGCATAATAATGTGTATACATATAGATGTATTCTGTATTAACGTTCACCTTATAGTGTCGGTAACGTACCTTCAATTTGACACAAGGACAAAGTGACGACGGAAGGTTCTACTGTGTCAATTAACCTATTTTTTAATACTCTTTAATTGTTACTTTTTTACTACCGTTTTCAATACAGAAGCTATCTTAATTGCGTTACATCAGTTTTATTCACATTATCTTAATTCGTTAACAGACTATAATTAAACTAAAAACAAATAAAATTGCAATTCATTAAAAAGATTTTGTAATCGTAATTGAAAAACCTTAAAACATTAATTTAAACTTTCTGAACGTAATTTCTGTAGATTAAAAACTTTGCTTATTCAGAAGAGATGAAATCATTATGTGCCCGGACAAAAATTCGGACAATTCGAATATATAGATTATATCCCACGCCTATAACATACAGGTGGAATGTTAAATTATTTACACTCAATTTGTTAGTTCCAGGGCTACAAAAATAGTTCTGTTTCTTATCAGAAGTGGTCAGCCAATTAATTATTAAAGTATTTAAGAATAGAAGAGGCAGAGGTATAAAATACACTAATCAGAGTTATCTCTTCTGAAAGTAATGAATTTCATTATACAGCCAGACCCTGTAGTGAATTAAGTGAAGGTGTCATTTGCCGGGTGAAAAATATGAGCTTTTCAGACGGCCTGGAATGCAGATAAGCATACTTTTCCACCCAGTGAGGAAGGCAATTATAAACCACCTCACTCCTCAATTTACTTAGTAAAAGCTTTAGAGGTTCAAACCAGTTTTTCGGCTGATGACCTAAACTACAGATTATACTGTATTAGATTATATTGAAGCCACTAAAACTATGTGTAGTGTTGATAATTATAATAACCCTGCTTTCTTAGTAAACGTTATTTAAAATTATTTTTCAAATAAACGAATATTTTTCTAATACAGCTTAATTGTTGTGCTACGAAACCGATTATGTGTAGATAGTTTTATCCGTTCTGATTTTTACAGAATTTTTTGTAGATTACTAGAACCAACGTTGGGAAACGTCAATGCAGTATTTTGGACAACTTAAATTCAATAGAAAACCCCAAATTTCACGTTCAAGCGTAAATACACTTCGTTTAACTACTACTGTTATTGAATTTTTATTGTACGTATCTGTACCAAATACGAACAAGTTCTATTGTCGATAACGAACAGCGATTAGTACATTGTAGCCTATCAATTTAACCATTTTTTCACCATAACTACCACGATGGGTCCATGAATTCAATCGTAGGCCTATAGTTTATCAAAGTAGACCTGCTTGTTTTAGAATACCAAGATTTATTGGCATAGTAAACTTTATTGCCTCAGAAAAATATCTCCCATCTTTTTATAAAACAAACCCTACCACTACAAGGAAGTAGTTCTATGATCAAATTTCTGCGTTAGATTCCCGGTCAGGTCCGAAATTTAACATTTTACATTTAGGTCTATTTTCATGTCGATTTTTCTAAAATCGTGTGTTCACTGGAAATAAGTTACACGTTTTTCGGTGAAAACTCGGAAAATTAATATGAAAACTATACATCCTTTCCCTACATAGCCTATCCATAAAAGACAAGTTAAAGTAAAAATCAGCAGTCGTGGGACTGACCGACAGAAGTGACTACTTAATTAAATAAAATTAAGTTAAAAATTAAATAAAAAAGATTTTTGTAAATTAATTAATGGTAATTGTTTCCATGGCACTTGTTGACAGCAGAGCGTGACGTGATGGGAAACCAAAGATTTTTTACGTGCAACAAAACACAGTCCAGGCGAAGCAATAGTCACTTCAAAAAGACCTGACCTGAGAAGGATTTCTTGCTAAGAAACTAGAGAACATCTCGTACAGCAGTTGAAATCAAAATCGTCATATGGATCACCAAAATCTGTTACGTGGTTACTTCTCGTTGTTACGAGGTACTTCTAGTACCCAAACCAAGAAAAGAACTACGAACCTTAATCTTTGGAGCCAAATACGCAAGTGCCAAAATCACATTATCTGAATATTTACAATTATAATTTTAAAACTGAAAGAAAATATCACATGAAATAAATTTATTTAAATAACCCAATTTGTCAGATAAAGATAAAGTAATTAAGGTTAATTTATTAATGAAAAGGAACGAATAAGTAATTACAAGCTAAAATACCTAAACTTTTTAAGATAAATATAACGTGACCGCCGGTGGCATTTGTTAATAGACAAAGTAAAATTCCCGTGTTATACATTATAGCAATCTAAATACCGTACACCTTTCATTATTCACTCAATATTTTAAAAGCTTAACTGTTTAAAACATTAGAAGACATATTTTTGATAATTTCTATTAAATATATTTTATTATTAATTAATGAGCAAAAGGACTGAGGACTGACGTGTGAACAACGAGGGTAGATTTATTTATTTAAATATAAATCAGGCACAGTATATTTATAAAATCGCATGCAGAAGGCTCCAAAACCGGAGTGTAAAAGAAAAACATAAAAAAGACCGAAAAACCGACTAAAATTAAATAAAGTTTTGTTACTGTTCACACGTTGATATCTTGTATTTTTTTACTTTCTCTTGCCTATATGAATATTTAGGAATGAAAGTACTATTTTCATGTAGATTTTTCGAAATCGAATTTTCATCATCAAATCTGCACGTTTTCAAACCTCCTGAACCCAAAAAAGTGTTTTTAGCGATTGGTCTGTACGTGTGAACAAAAGCTCTCATGAACGGAACATCGTAGAAGTTGAAATTCGAAACTTTCGTTATGTATTACTAGAGAGCCAGATGCAAACATTTTTATCAAAATCGGTCAACCGGAAGGAGTAGTTTATTCCTTTAATTTTTCACTTTTTTGCGATTTTCTCAAAAACGGCTCCTACGATTTTTTTGAAATCGCCTCAATTACTACATGTTTTACGCTCTACAAGATAGGGTAGACGCCATGTCTGCTGAAATTCTTGGGAAGGCTGTTCTCTCATAGAAAAAAAATTGGTTTTTTTTTAAGATTGCGGCCTTAAAATTCATTTTAGAGCATAAGTATATAATCAAAGTTGTAGACAATTTAAAAATCTACAACTTTCATTTCAATCATTTCTTTGTATAACGCTTAGTTTAGCGGTAATTGGCGATTTTCTGTTTTCTCCCGTGAAAATGTTCAAAAAATTATTTAATTACGATTTCAGTCTTATTTATTTTACGACAAAAGTGTATATAATCAAATTTATAGGAAATTAAAAGATTACAAATTTTATTTGAAGTATTTTTCTCTATAAAGCCTGGTTTAGCGTCAAAGAGTGATTTTCCGTATTATTAAGCCAAACTTACTGTGGATTGGTTTTCATTTTGCATCATTCACTCATGTTTAAAATATTAGGTTAAGTTTTTTGAGGTTAGTTTTTTGTTTATTTCTAATGTTAGATTATATTGTTCATTATTTGGATTGGCAAGAGAAAGTTGTTTAAGTTAAGTGTTTCACATCAGATTTGATTAAAAATATTTTCCCCCGTTTTTATCGTTAAAAATACTGTAAGATTACATACAAAATATCCACAAAATATGACAAATTATGCTAGGGGGAGGGGAATAACAGAAAAGACCCAAACCTATAGGCCTACTATGACAACTCCCAGCTCCTATATGTAAACTATAGGTTTCAAAATTTTCACAGGACAAAAAGTAGTATAATATAATGGATGAGAAAGGCATTCGACCAATTGGAGCCGTAATCAGACGTTACGCAGTCAGAATCATAAAATTTATAACTAGTTATAATAAAAATTAAATTACTGATATTATTTTACAACAAAATAACTTCATTATACTTACAAGTAAGCAGTAACTTATTTCTCATTAAAATAAACGAAGGAATGTACAGGTTTGAATGACAATTCTATCAACGCAATTTTTAATACTGCGTAATACAAATTATGCTGAACCGTAATTACAATGAAACACGCTAATTCTAATGAAGCAAATGTTTAATAACATATCATGGAGAAGAATACAGATAAGGAAACATAATTCATATTTAAATAGCAACACAAGATGTAGCCTGCAGTAAATAATATAAATATGGCACACCATTACCGTTATAGTAACTACTTAGTATGATTAATATTTACAAAGTTTTTTTTTAAAAAAGAAAAGGATTTTATGGTAGGTATTTTTGTTTGTGCATACATACTTTTCAATAATTAACACAGAAATTGATAGAAATCTGGTGTGAAACACTCACACAACTTTCTCTTGCCATTGCAAATAATTATAATACAAACTAACATTAGCAATAAAACATTAGAAATAAACCAAAAAACTAACCTCAAAAAACATCCTTCATCTTTCCTAAATGCGCCTTACTTAATTTTTTGGATAATTTCTTGGCGTTTGTTGGTTTTCCTCCAGAAACTCTAGTTTTTTTTATTAAAATCCTGAACTTTTCTTTATAGAGATGATTTCTGGCGTAATTTTGTAAATGCCCATTTCTTTATTTATTTCATAGTGCCAAGGGATTTTGGTTTTGTGGTTATTTAAAATGTTGAAGATTTGTTCGGTTAACCTGGATTCGTCCATTCTGTAAATACGGCCTTCAAAAGCTTTTCCACGTTTGTGTAGATTTCATTGTTTGATTTAAACTGTATTCTGGTCCTAAAATCTTCCTTAACATTTTTCTTTCTTCTCTCTCTAATTTTTCCATGGTGGAAAATTTCATGGTTTTTAAGGTTTTCTGCTGCGTATAAAATTTCTGATTTGACTATGGTGTTTAGTAGTGTCTTATTGTTGTGTTCCAAGACAGGGATTTTTTTGTCGCAGTATTTTTTATTTATTTACACCCTTTTTCCAGTTTTACATACGCGGCTATTATTTTGTAATTTAAAAAAATACTTGACGACGTGCTCTGCTTGTACTATTCTCGCCTCTCTCGCTACTGTGCATCGATACTTTTTCCCTACTGTCGACGCAGCTGTTAATCATCGTTGACACTATTCCTATATCACAAAAAGGCAGTTCGAGAGGGAACTCTTCCCCAGTTTTCAGTAGGAACATGCTCATAGTGAATTTTTTACAATGTTTTTCTGTTATAGTTTGAAGCTTTACAGTAAGACGATAAGTACCCCGGCCACGTTAAGAACGTTGTGATAAGTTGTTTAATGGTAGAGGCTGTTACGTCACTGCCTCCAAACAGGGAAGGATTTTTTCTTCACGGTTTACTCCCCTATACTCTTCCGCCCTCTTCAACTTTTGAAATTTCTTCATCTTTCGCCGCTAAGACCGTTCGTCATTTCTCACCTGTCTTCCCAGACAAAGCATCCTTTCTGTGTGGTACCATTCGGACCAGATGGACTCAAGGTTTCTTGTTATTACTCCTCTTCCCGGGCTTGGATATATTCGTAAATTGTGATACATTGTTCGTGAGTTTGAGCGTGTAAACAATTTTCACGTCCTAGCAATTAGAACACGGAACTTTCCACTTTGTAGTCTATCCCGCTAAATTGGGTACAACGAAACATAGACGCAGTAATATATATACAGATTGATAATAGATAAATATTATTAAACTTTTACAGTTGGAAATTTATTAAGGGATACAAATAAAAGATTTATTTTGGAAGAAAACGACTAAAAAAAGATATGAATTAATCGATAAAAAATTTTTAGTTTACATGAACAATTTCGGTATATATAAAACTAATAATTTGTCTATGACAAACAATGTATTGACAAGAAAAACTTAAATATCCCAAAATATTTTGCACTATCATATTTGTGTATAATTTACATAAATAAGAAACGAAAAGGACTTCATACAGAATCGTTTAAGTCTAGTTTAAAAAAACCACCTGTTGGAATCACTTTTACAAGTTACGTAACTGAAGCAACAAGTGTTCGTTACCTTACTTACCCGACCATTTATGTCACTCGAACATTCCGTTACGATATTTGACAATATTTGAGCTACATTAACCAATATAATACCATACAAATTTAAAATTAATCAGAATAAAAATTTCTAGGTATTAGTTACTGTTGAGTATTGTTTACATAAATTCAACACACTGAATCAACAATTCAGGTCAAATACAATGAGGTTAGGAACAGCATGGAACCTAATTCGATTTTCGGGGTCTTAACCGAGAATTAATAAGATTTTTTTATTGCGTCCAGGAGAATCCCGAGGGAGTGTAGGACATGTCAAATTGTAATACCTGAAATACATAATTCAATCCTACATTGATCCATTGTTTGGATATTGTATTGGGAAATTGTTTAGATAAATTCTCGTACACAATACAAAGTTTCACCAATCAAATAATTTTTCAAAGAAATGGAAGTTTTCACATTTTAAATAATGGGATAACATATTGATATATATTCCTCTCCGCGTAAGTAGGTTTTTGTTCAAACAATTTATTGATGCAACATGTTCATAAAGGGGACTGTATGATGGTTTTGACTGAAATATTGATTTTCGGTTATTTAGGCTTTTTTATAGTTTTGGCCTAGATCTACCAGCAAAACATTAAATTAGGTCAAAAAATTATTTCAATGAAAAAAAAAGTTTTTATCAGGTTTACCTGGAAAAATTATCATGTCACCAAGAACGAATATTCTTCATAATAATTTTAAACTGCTCGTTTTAGTGTAAAGGGAATTTTAGGTTTTTCTAAATATCTGCATCACTGTTTCAAATATTCTCAGCTGTTCGTTCAGCTCCCTAACTAACTGTTAATAGGAAATTTACTTGTTTGAGTACATTTTGTTTTTGATTTGTGCAGTTTCATTTTTGCCTTCTCCCGTAAATGTAGATTTTTAACACTTAGGTATATTTTTTTCAGAAACCATTAAACCTATCAGGCTAACCTATTTACCACTTATTAATCTTGTAATATAGGCCTACACATATTATAGTATACTGACGTTTTTTATGATTAGTTTTCCAAAAATTAGTAAAATGCAACAACGTAGAAAAACTTGAAAAAATTTTATGTTAATTGTTTTTTTTTAAATCTGGTGTGAAAACAAGACTTTTTCTTGCTAATGCAAATAATGAACAATATACCCTAACATTAGTAATAAAAGATTGGAAATAAACAAAAAACTAACCTTAAAAAACATAACCTTATTTTAATCATGAGTGAATGATGCAAAATGAAAACCAACCTCAGTTTGGCTAAATAATACTGGAAACTGCTCTTACACGCTAAACTAGGCTCTGTAGAGAAAAATGCTCTAAATAAAAGCTGTAGATCTTTTAATTTCCTATAAATTTAATTATATGCATTTTGTCGTAAAATAGATACTACGGCCGAAATCTTAAAATATCAATTTCTTTTACAGATTTTGATGAAAAGAAAAACAGAAAATCACTAATTACTGCTAAACTAAACGCTACTCAAAAAAATGTTTGAAATAAACGTTGTAGATTTTTAAATTGTCTACAATTTTTGTAATATACATTTTTGGGGTAAAATGCATATTAAGGCTGTAATCTTAAAAAAGCCAATTTTTCTACGAGAGCACAGCCTCCCTAAGAATTTCAGCAGACATGGCACCTACCCTATCTTGTAGAAGATAAAGAAAGTGTAGTAAATGACGATATTTAAAAAAAAAATCGTATGAGCCGCTTTTGAGAAAATCGCAAAAAGTGAAAAATGACACGTATAAACTACTACTTCCGGCTGACTGGTTTTGATGAAAATGTTCGTGTTGGGTCCTTTAGTAGTACCTAACTGAAGTTTCAAGTTTCAACTTCGTACGATTTTCCGTTCTTGAGATATTTTGTTCATACACAGTCTCAGTTACACACACGCACGCACACACAAACACCATAACCAATCGCTAAAAACATGTTTTTTGGCCTCATGGGGTCTGAAAACGTGTATATCGAGTGAAAACTCGATTTCGAAATATCGATATGAAAACAATACTTTCCTTCCTATATATTCATATATACAACAGAAAGTAAAAATGTTATGGTCAAACAGATTAAATTTAAAAAATGTCAGTGGCTAGAAAGACTGGACAACTAAAAGTGAGTAACTTTTCATTACCTACTTTAACTTTTACCAATCCAATGAAAAATATAGCTACCTAAAAATAACAAATTGAACAATAGCAGGATACGAAGTACAACCACCCCTTAATTTTGGGATCCATACTGGATTACATCACAAATATAATTAGTGATATTTTAGTTGAGCACATTTATTAACAGACTTTCCAGTTATCCGACCGCGACTTAATCCCATCTAAGTCGGTTAATACTCTTAAAGGTACCAATGTACCTTTATCAAGGTACTGATATTAATTTTGAGTGAATTTACCGGATCAGAACAAAACGCTGATACAAGATAAAGTAAGTCCATTATAAAAATAATAATACAAATACTGATAGTTAAAATTTAAACTAACGACGAGTCGATATGTAAGGACGTGTACGTATACAACATGAGGATGAGGGTGTCGTCACCGGGATAAATTATTGCTTGCTGGTTTAAAGAAAAATACAGATTATATGTATGCACACAAATACACAAGGATAAACAAACTGACACCACACACATACACTACCAGTCTAATCTAATTTATAAATCGTGTTCTGTTAGCGAGCAGATGGTGGTTCGGTGACCGGGCTAAACAGAGAAAGAGTGAATAAATATGTGTGTGTAAGGAAGATGGAGAGTGAAGAAGAGAGAAGAGGAAGAGTGTACTAAAGTAAGGAGGAACAAGGTACATGTTTAAGCATAGCAAAGACGAACAGATGAGGGCGTCACAAAAAGATGCATGGCATATCTAACATTAAAGACTGTAACACAAAAGCCGGCCCCCAATATCATCCAATTTTTTATTTTTTGTTTATTTTAAAGTTCACAAAAGTTTGTTAACATTAAATTTAAAATTAATTTCAATACAAATTTTTAAAACAAATGGTGACTCGCGAAACTTCTGCCAGTAAATTTAAATTTATTTTAACCAATTGTGAGAATGTACCAAAAATACATTGTTACTACATAAATAAATTCCCTACTCTGAATGTATTGAGGTACTTTCAATAATATTATGAATGAAATTTTATATTAAAAAATTTCAGGTTTTATAGTATTGTGATATACCCATAACAGGCAGGTGGAATGTTAAATTATTTTCACTCGATCTGCTAGTTCCAGGGTTACAAAAAATAGTTCTGTTTCTTATCACATGGTTAACTAATTATATGACTGAATCATTTAAGAACAGAAGAGGTAGAGGTGTAAAAGACACTATTCAGAGTTATCTCCTCTGAGAGTAATTAATTCGACTATACAGCCAGATTCTGTGGTAAATGAAGTGAAGGTGTCATTTGCAGGGTGGAAAGTAAGTGCTTTTCGGAGCGCCTGGCATGCTGATAAGCATACTCTTTTAAAACTCAGTGAGGAAAGCATTAGTAAACCACCTCACTTCTCGTTTGCACTTAGTTAAACCTCTAGAGGTTCAAACTAGCCTTCCGGCTGTTGAACTTTACAACAATAGTATTGCGATACACCCATGATAGGCAGGTGGAGTGTCAAATTATTTGCACTCGATCTGCTAGTTCCAAGGTAACAAAAAATAGTTACAAAAAATCGGCGGCCGCATTGGCGTAGTTGTTAACGTTCTCGCCTCTCATCATGCGGTCTTGGGTTCGAATCCCACTCAGACACGATATTTTCATACATTACACAAAATAATGTTATCATTCACAGTTACGACCTAATGTCGTCGCTAATGACCACAGTAGTCGATGTGACGTTAAATAAACAAAGGAAAAAAATAGTTCTGTTTCTTATAACATCGTCGTCGTCATGGATTAGGCTATTTTAGCTGTGAGCTAAGCCTGTTCCGGCGTCCATCTCCTCCTCGGTCTTCCAATACCTCTTCTACCCCTTGGTATATGATGCCATGCGTTCAAAGGAAGGCGGTCGTGCGGCATTCTGAAAAGATGTTCTGACCATTTTCCTTTGTATTGCTTGATTATGTCAGCTAGCGGTTGTGTTCCACATTCCTCCCTTATTACTTCGTTCCTGAAGCGATCTTCTCTGGTGCATCCCTTTATATGTCTAAGAAATTTCATCTCTGCTGCTTGAATCTTGGATTCTTGTTTCTTAGACAGCACCCATGCTTCACTTCCATAAGCTAATGTAGGTATCGCCATAACTCTATAAAATTTCATTAGCGTATCCTTCCTAGCTTTGTTCTTCAGGGACCTACTTATTGCCCCACATACCGAGCTGAACTTTGTTATTTTTTGCTGGACATCTTTATCCTGGTCGTATGTTATGTCACAACCAAGATATTTAAAATTGCTCACTTGGTCAAAAATAGTATTGTCAATCATTATCTTGGACCTTGTTGGCCATTTCCCCTGGAAAGCCATTATTTTTGTTTTCTTTCTTGAAATTTTCATATTAAAACATTTACTCAAAATATGTAGCTTATGCATTGAAATTTGTAGCTTGTCTTCAGATTCCTGCAGTATAACTGTGTCGTCAGCAAATAATAAATTATTTATAAAAGTATTTCGGGCAAGAGGAATGCCTTTGTCAACTTTTGATTGCCATTCATACATAAGCTCACTAACATATATATTGAATAGTGTTGGAGATATTGGACACCCCTGTTTAACACCTTTATTCGTAGGAATTTTCCTGGACAATCTCCCACACTGCACCTCCATTTTTATTGAAGAATCGTTGTACAAACTTCGTATGCTACTTATCAAGTGCTTGGGGTAACCATGTTTCTCCATTATTCTCCAGAGTAGTTTCCTATCGACGTTGTCAAACGCTTTCTCCCAGTCCACGAAGGCCATGTGCGTTTCACAGTTGTACTCTCGGCGTTTTTCTATAATAATTTTCAAAGTGAATACCGCGTCGATACAGGATCGCCCTCTCCTGAACCCCATTTGACTCTCTTGTAATAATACTTCTGTTATAATTTGAAGTCGTTTAGAGATTATCGTAGCATATAACTTGTAAGCTGTATCTAGAAGACTGATCCCTCTATAGTTTTCTGGATTTGTTCGATCCCCTTTTTTAAAAATAGAGATTATTTTGGCCATCTTCCATTCCTCTGGAGCAGTGTGAGTCTTCCAGCAGATGTTAAATAGATGTAGGAGTCGGAAGTGTAGCATTATACCTCCATATTTCAGGAGCTCCATATTGATTCCATTGAGCCCAGGCGCTTTTCTATTCTTGGAACCCTTTATTGCTGCTTGAAGCTCTTCCATGGTCAGTTGATCAATATGGCACAAGGAGCATTGTGTAGGGAATGTGTCTTCGTTTGTTGCCGCCTCATCAAACCATAGCTTTTCATAATGTTCTATCCATTTCTGCTCCTCAATACAGCGTATATTTACTCCTTCCCTGTTTTCATTAGCCATCATTTTCATGAATTTATATGCCAGTTCCTGTCTTCCATGAATGTCATCTTCCACAGTGCTGATAAATTTCTCCCAAGATTCCTGATGTGCTTTTCTCATTACTCGCTTAGCAATATTTCTGGCACTATTATATGAGGCTCTGTTTCTTTCTGAGGGATCATTCAAATATATTCTGTAGGTCCTTTGTTTTTCCTTTACTGCTCTCTCTGTTTCATCGTTCCATATTCTTGGGCCTTTTTTCCTACTGATTTTTCTTCTTGTCCCCAAGGCCTCCCTGGCACTCAATTTTATGGCATTGGAAATATTTTGCCACTCCAACTCCACATCCTCAGCAGTAGGAATACTGGCCAGCCGATTTGTGAGGCGCTGTTGATAAAGTGTTTTTGCACTTTCTTCTTCTAATAGAGACACCTTGAAATTTTCACCTGCTGTGTTCTGGTTGGGATTACTGTTTGAAGATTTTTTCCACCTCTTGTGTATGTTCAACTTGCATACCAGAAGAAAATGATCCGTGAACAAATCCTGACCTCTAAAAACCCTCACATCTTTCACATGAGCAGCCAATCGTTGATTGATTATGATATAGTCTATTATTGACCGACCTCCTCTTGCACTCCATGTAAATTTGTGGATGTCTTTCTTTCGAAAGAATGTGTTGGTTATTTTCAGGTGGTTATAAGTCACAAAGTCTCTCAATCTTTCTCCATTCCTGTTCAGAGTATCCTCCCCAAAAGTACCAACACATTTGTGTATTGGGCGATTTCCCACTCTGCCATTAAGGTCACCCATCAAAACTATATCATCATTCACATTTGCACCACAAACCACTCTCTGCAGCTGCTTGTAGAACTCCTCTGATTCTTTTACTTTTGCTGCATCAGTAGACTCTTCGGGTGCATAGGCTGCAATGATGGTGAAGTTTCCTCGCTCGTGTCGTATCCTGACAGTCATTAGCCTTGCGTTTATAAAGGTGTAATCTCTAATTCTTGATTCCCATGCTTTATCTATGAACACAGCCACTCCCTTACTTGCTCTTTGCTTTTGGTTCACTCCACTATAAAGCATTATATAATTTTCCCTATAACAACTACCAGTTAATTTCTTTTTTGTTTCTGTTATAGCTGCTACTTTAATATTATTTTCTTTCAACAGGTGTGCCAGTTCTATCTCCTTATTAGCTATACCTCTTACATTCCACGTAGCGATTTTCACAGTTTCCGTTATCCAATTTCGATTCTTATTTGGTTTGCCATTTGTTATCCGATTATTCCAGTCCTTATCCGAGGCTCTATTTTGACGCTTGCCAGTAATAGATAAGTCCCCAGGCCGCGGTACGGGCGCTGCGCTGAGCAAGTTTGGTGATGGGGCTGCCATCTTGCTGCTTCCAAACCCGCAGGATTTGTTCTCAGGGTTGACTCCCCCAGGTTCATCCGCCTCCTCTGCCGTTGGGAAAAGTTTTCCTCTTCCGCCGTCAGAGTCGTTGACCATTGTTTCTTATAACATGGTCAACCAATTATATGAATGAATCATTTAAGAACACAAGAGGTAAAGGTATAAACGACACTAATTAGAGTTATCTCATTTGAAAGTAACGAATTTCAATCACCATTTTCGCCTAGTAACCCTAGGTAGGGGCCCTGACAAGGTGGTACCATCCGGATCCAAATGGACTTTAGTTTTTTTAACGAGGCGGTACTCCTCCTTTCTCATCGCTTAAAAGATGAGGCCACTGGCTTGCAACCGGCGGTATTAAATAAACACCGTTGGCGGAGAATTGCTTAAATTAATTTGTTAATTTCTTTAACGTTAAGCTCCAGCATTTAAAATACTAATTTTTTTCTCAAGATGTAATTTCCTTATACACATGAAAGTAATTTTGAATAATAGGAAGTAGGCCTAGACAAAATTCATGAAGGCGCGAGAAAGTGAAAATAATTACACGTAAATTTATAAGTGAACCTGAAAATTCTTTTAACTTACTATTATATAAAGAATGACTGTAAGTACATTTAGAAATTAACAAACCAAGTAAGCTTAACAAGTGCGGCAGTAAATCAATCAAACACCGGTTGAAGAAGTTAAAATACAAACGTAACAACAGACAAAGTAAAAATTCCAAACAGTCTTTTACATACTTTAACCTCAGCTGTCAAGGGAAACTAGGAAATAAAAGAAAATAAATAAGGAAACAAAAAATAAAATAAAAAGTTTTTTACTTGGGAGAAAACCTTCAAGAATTATATTACATCCTATACATCTTTAATTCTTTAAATTTAACTTGTTTTAATGTAAAGAACAAACTGAATTAACTACCACAAGAGTTAATTTCCAATTTATTTTATTGCATTTTATCCACATTATTCTCAACTCAACTAGTGTACGTAATATATATCAATCTCTAATAACACCTACTGTAAATAAACGGAATAAGTGATTTTATTTACTTACGTACTTAAAATAATGTAAAATAAATAAATAAATAAATAGACTACAGTATTTTAATGATCCACTTAAAGTAATATTAAGCACTCTGAAGTTATTACAAACGGAAGTTGACTTCTAACACAACACTTATTACCAACTACAAAATAAATACTTTAATGTATAATTAAAAATTAATAATGAATTTTGAAATAAATATTAACAACTATTTCTTCATATTCTTTTTCTTCCATTTATGCCTGTCCAAATCACTCTGAAAAATACTCATCTCCTCAAAAACCTACTCACACCCAAAATTCCCTCAGGTCAATATTTTAATGCTTCAAAGAGGATTCTTCCTGGGAACACTCTTTGAACATGATCTCTCAGATTTTTTTGCGGCCAACCCACATCTCTTCGTCCATCAGGAATGTAATTCAATACTCGTTACGCCTATCGATACCCATTCATTCATATCAAATGTTTCTACCATTTCTCTCTCTGTTTAAACTAACAATTTTTTTCCAGAGAAAGGAAACATTTCAACGACCACGGATTTCCTATTTGCTGATATAATCTAACAAACTACACCCGTAAATTCTTCTCAAGAACCGCATTTCCACCGCGTAGATCTAGTTTTTAGCTTTTGATTTAAGTACCCAGGGCTTGCTATCATACAGCAATACTAAAACAGTCATGGTTTTTTAAAATTTCAGCTGGGTTTCTTTTCAATCCTTCTTACGCGATTACCACAGATAAGCTCGAATATCTTCATTCCGAAACCTATTTAATTTGAAAAAACGTTTTACAGCCCGAAGGTATTTCATCTCAGTTAATTGAAGTCTTCTTTCCTGTCTTGAACCTACAGTCCAGCTTATACTTCCATAAGCCCATATGGGAACAACCAATAGCTTATCCCAATTTTAATTCCGTACCCTTTCAAATTACGGTATGTAGTTCAGCGTAAATATAAGTGTATCAAAATTTTCTAAATAATCACTTTAAAGTAATTGTTTCAATTCAATTAACAAAACTAATTCGCGAACAATATTTAAACAATTTAAATTTAGATTGAATTTTTAATTGTAATTACAAGGTCGAACTACTTAACCAATAAATGTGCTGTAACGAGAATTATATTCTAATAAAATTTTCAATTTTGGCAAAGCAATAGAAAAGTACTTCAGTAATTATGGACATTAATGTAAACCCTACTTAGTTCTTGTGCAAAAGTTAACCATAACGTAGATCAATTAGCCCAAAACGGGCAGGTGGAGTGTTAAACTAATTATTGCACTCGATCTGTTGGTTCCAGGGCTTCAAAAAATAGTTCTGTTTCTTATCACATAGTCAGCTAATTATGTGACTGAACTATTTAAGAACAGAAGAGGTAGAGGTGTAAAAGACACTAGTCAGAGTTATCTCCTCTAAGAGTAATGAATTTCACTATACAGTCAGACCCTGTGGTGAATGAAGTGAAGGTGTCATTTGCAGGGTGGAAAGTGGGTCCTTTTCGGAGGGCCTGGCATGCTGATAAGCATACTCTTTCTACTCGGTGAGGAAGGCAATAGTAAACCACCTTACTCCTCGTTTTTACTTAATAGGCCTATAACCTCTAGAGGTTCAAACCAGCCATTCGGCTGTTGGCATAAACAACAACAACATAGATCAAACTTTCATGAATGAAGTACCCAAAAAAAAAAAAATATGTAAGACCGCCTTCATAGCGCAGTGGTTAGAGCACTAGCCTACAAAGCGGCGAGGGTCTGGAAATTATTACAAGTTGAAACCCAGTGTTCCATTTCCACAGTAATCGCTATAGGCTGTTGATGAGACCTAAAAAACCTAATAAATAAAAAAAACCCGATTTTTTCTGTTGTTCACTAATATTTTCTGTTTGCTTTTAAACAGGAACAGCCACTTGTTTATGTTGTTGGCTGGGTGTTAGCTTGGAATTGGTCAAGTTGCTTCTTTAAATCTACATCAACAGCCTGATTCACTGGGTTGGCCACGTCTTCATATTAATTCATTATGTTCATATTAATAAACATTATGTATAAAAAAATTAAAATTTTTAAATTTTTTTTTTAAAGGTTTGAGGATAAATTATGGAATTTTTGTAACAGTTATTAGTAGGTACTTACAATTTTTTTACACGTGGAGGTAAAACAATACAAAACTATTTTTACAAAGTATTACATCTATCTAAGATATTCATTTTTTAAATTAATTATTAATAATATTAATGAAGGAAATTAATTTAAATATTTATGTGCATTCTAGTTAAAATAAAAACAATAACAAATGTATGAATGCTTGTTGATATTTTATAACAAGTATATTTATGTATATAGTACACAAGCAGAAGTTCCACATCGAATTTAACAGAACAACTACATAACGAAGTCTGATTTCATAGTTCTACGAACTTGATAACTGCCTCAATTACAAAATTTGAAATGCAAATTAGATGACTGAATTATTATACAAACAGGTTCCTGCTTTATAAAACTCCAGAAGAAAATTAAACAACAAAATTTTTAGAAAAATGCAAAGAACCGGACGACGGAAAATAAACCAGAAGGTAATTGTTTTGCAGAGTGAGTGGTAATTTTTTGTCCGCTTGTTAATTTTTTTAAGATGCGTTTCATTGGGTAAAGAAAGCGCAGCAACCGCGGCACAAACAGTGGTGAAGTGCGTCCCATCAATCTCCACGTAATTAATGGTTTACTCCTCCACGAGTGGAAATTAAAAGGAGCCAAAGAAGAAAGAATAAATTTTGAAACAGGTTCTGAACCGCCCCTATTTACCCTGCTCATCAGCGGTTCCAACGATGGGCGGCGTCGCATACAGAAGAAGTCTGTTTAGCATTATTCAGGTACGATGATAATATTGGAAGGTAGCGGACTCCGGCATAGCGCACGGCGGGCAGCATTGTTCGGAGTGGGTGTTAAGAAGCGACTCCCAGATGTCGTGACCTTCCAGCAGTCTGGAGGGGGCAGGCTGCTAGAAGCCTAGTGGTAAGGAGGGGGTACTGGTCGCGGTGCAAGGCCACAAGAATCGTCAGTCTGTGAGAGACGCTCTGTGCGAGCACAACTATACGAGTGATGGTGTGATCCGTGTAGTGCGTGATGCAGTGCCCGTCCAGCAGGATGCGGCGGAGCCCAGTTGTTTTCGCGGTCCTACTTGGCGCAGTGTTCGGAGTGTTAAGCGCCTCTCTGAGTAAAGCGTTGCGTTATCAGGCGCCGGACGAATGCAAGTGGTTGGCGGTTACTGAAAATGGTGTTGAACGCGAAGTTACTGCCGATCACGACCAGGAGGTGGCGCTTGTATGCCACCTGCGGACTATCAATTCCGAAATCGAAAATACGAATTTTAGTGTGATACAATCGCAGTATACGGTCCGTTTACGAATCGAGTGCGCCGATATGTTTTATTTTCAAAGTTCCCTTACTCCCGGTAGTTTCCATACGTTATCGGACTTAAAGGAGCTATCCGTGGAGTACTGTAAAGTGGCCAATTTGACGGCAGGTGCATTTCGTGGTTTAAGACAACTTCGTAATTTGACATTAAGGACTCATAACACGGACTGGTCCGCGATGACACTTGAAATTGAAAACGATGCGTTTACAGAAGAACTAGGATTACTGGAAAGGTTAGATTTAAGTCTTAACAACATTTGGAGCCTTCCGGAAGGAATCTTCTGCCCCCTTCAAAGTTTAGAGTTTCTAAATTTAACACGCAACAGGATACGCGATGTCGAAAATTTTCGCTTCGGCGGTTCTTCGCCTCAAAGATGTGGTGCCAATCTACGGACATTAGATCTGTCAAACAACAGCATCGATACCCTTCCTTCAGCTGCCCTGTCAAAATTATCCCGCCTCCGTGAACTTAACCTTCAAGGAAATTCTATATCTTTTATCGCCGACCACGCTCTTGATGGATTAACCTCTCTTCTTTCGCTGAACCTAGCAGACAATAAACTAGTCAACCTTCCTCCTGAACTATTCGCCGACACCCATGACATTAAAGAGCTGCATCTTCAAAACAATTCTATCAACGTACTCGCCCCAGGATTATTTAATGATCTCAGTCAACTACTCGTCTTGGATTTATCCGATAATGAACTCACTGATGAATGGATTAACGGCGCTACATTTGCCGGTCTTTTGAGGTTAGTTATTCTCAGCTTATCGGGCAATAATATAGCTAAGTTGGAACCGTCAGTATTTCGTGATTTGTACACGTTACAGATTTTACGTTTGGAAGAAAACGCGATAGAAACGATAGCCGAAAACACATTTCTTTCATTAAATAACCTGCATACATTAATTTTATCGAAAAATAAATTGACAAGAATTGACAGTAATACATTCAGTGGATTATTTGGCTTAAGTGTATTATCAGTAGACAGTAATTTAATCGCGTACATTGATCCGGAAGCCCTTAAAAATTCATCTGGTTTACAAGATCTCCATCTAAATAGTAATAAACTGTATGATATTCCTGCTGTGTTAACCGACGTTCCTCAACTTAAAACTCTTGATTTAGGAGATAATGTTATAACTGAACTGTTTAACTCTTCGTTTTCTACAATGCAAGAGTTAGTTGGACTTAGATTAACAGAAAATAGTATAGGAAATATATCTAAAGGTGTTTTTGATAAAATGACATCGCTCAGAATTCTAAATTTGTCTAGTAATAAGATTCAACATGTAGAAACTGGTTGCTTCGATAATAATAAAAATCTGTTAGCGATTCGTCTGGACGGCAACTATTTGACTGGAATCAATGGACTATTCGGTAAACTTCCTAACCTCGTTTGGCTAAACATTTCCGAAAATTTACTTCAGTGGTTCGACTACGCGCAAATACCAACAGGACTACAGTGGTTGGACATACACGGAAATCAAATCGCCGAACTGGGAAATTATTTTGAAATAGAAAGTCAACTCCATCTGACAATGTTTGACGCCAGCCATAATAAATTGACCGAAATCACCGGCAGTGCTATTCCTGACAGTGTTGAAGTCCTAAACCTATCAAATAATATCATATCCAAAGTTCAATCCTATACATTTTTCAAAAAACCTAACCTTACCCGAGTCGAATTACAAGGTAACCAAATTAAAAGCCTAACCCAAAATTCCTTAAGAATTTCAACTATTCCTCACGGTAAAGAAATACCAGAATTTTACATCGGTAACAATCCGTTTCAATGTGATTGTACAATGCAGTGGCTGCAACAATACAGAGTTGATGAGGAAAGGAAAACACCGAGACTTATGGATTTGGATTCAGTGGTTTGCAGATTATTATACAACAGAGTAACATCATTTGTATTATTACACGAAGCAACTCCAGATCAGTTTTTGTGCCAATATGATTCGAACTGTTTTCCATTTTGTCATTGTTGTGATTTTGATGCTTGCGATTGTGAAATGACCTGTCCAAACAACTGTACTTGTTATCATGATTTATCCTGGTCAGCGAATGTCGTCGATTGTTCCAGATCCGGCTACGTGGACAGTTTACCGGAGAGAATACCGATGGATTCAACACAACTATATTTAGACGGCAATAACATCAAAGTCGTCGGTAGTCACAGTTTCATCGGCCGAAAGAAATTACAAGTGTTATTTTTGAACGGTTCTAATGTCGAAATAATACACAATAGAACATTTAATGGTCTGAAGGAACTGGAATTATTACGATTAGAAGATAACAAAATCGGAGAGTTAAAAGGTTATGAATTCGAAGGGTTAGAAAGTCTACGGGAGCTGTATTTGCATAACAACCGCATAACATCGGTACAAAACACAACATTCGTGTCATTGACCCAGTTGAGGGTGCTGAGACTAGATAACAACAAAATTGTATCCTTCGCTGTGTGGCAGCTTTCTTCCACTCTAACAAGAATAAGCCTTTCACACAATCCTTGGTCATGTCAGTGCGATTATGTAGAACGTTTCCGGGAGTATTTACATTATACCGGACATTTTGTAATCGACAGCGCAACAATACATTGTAAAAACAGCAGTGATGATAC
The DNA here is from genome assembly GCA_035578175.1 of Catonia carolina. Lineage (NCBI taxonomy): Eukaryota > Metazoa > Arthropoda > Insecta > Hemiptera > Achilidae > Catonia > Catonia carolina. Next base: position 24,539,973 of record JAQMRL010000008.1, read on the forward strand.
GGAAGACAGTGGTTTTAATATACTGAAAGAAAACGTTACAACTTGTATCACTTATAATTTAACGAACTTTATAGAAACACCTGTAAATAATAGTTTTACTTCGACCACGATTATTCAGAGACAAGATTTACAAGACTATATGCCATTAGTTATAATAACATTAGTAGTTTTCTTTGTAATTATAGTTTCGACGTTAGTAATATTTGTATATAGACAGGAGATGAGAGTTTGGTTTCATTCACGTTTTGGTGTAAGATTATTTTACCGGACGAGTGAGATCGAAATGGACGATCGTGATAAATTGTTCGACGCATTCGTCAGTTACAGTTCAAAAGACGAAGCGTTCGTGGCGGAGGAATTAGCTCCGATGTTAGAAAACGGTGATCCCCCTTATAAACTGTGTTTACATTACCGTGAATTTCCTATGGGGGGATTTCTTGCCGATACAATAGTGCAGGCCGTCGAATCATCACGGCGTACCATAATGGTGTTATCAGAGAACTTTATTAAATCAGAATGGTGCAGGTTTGAATTTAAATCCGCGCATCATCAAGTCCTGAGGGACAGGAGACGAAGACTGATCGTCATATTATTAGGTGAAGTTCCTCAAAAGGATCTAGATCCTGACATAAGACTTTACCTCAAGACTAATACATATCTTCAGTGGGGTGATAAACTTTTCTGGGAGAAACTCAAATTCGCCCTACCCGATGTCCCCAACAATCAAAGGCCCAGAAATAACCAGACCCATCATCATGTCCATAGGCATCACAACCATAATCATACCCACCATCATGGACATAATCATAACACCCAACAAACAAATACAGCGAGAAGTGTGGCCATACACATCTGACTATAAACCCTACCCTCCCCCACTAGAAGATGAAGAAGAAGACTTTGTGATAACATTATGTATGTGTACAGTGTATTTATATATAAATAAAAAAATATAGTGATAATAAATTATTAAAAATAAATTATATGTGCGCGACTGAGTGGAAAATAAAAGTACGAAAGAGTAGTGTGAAATTGTGTAAATAAGTCATTCGACGTGTAACTTGTAAATAAAAACCGAATTCTTATAAATATATATATAAATATATTAAAATCGTAAATTAATTTATAAATTGAGTCATTTTTATTTGTATAAAATCTGTTGTAATTTATTGTTTTTATTTTTTAAATAATATTATTCTAAAAATGAACGCGATTTTTTTATTAATTTTGTTTTTAAAAAATATATACATAAAAAAGAGCTTGTTTTCATGATAACATGGTGCTATATATTAAACATGGTGTTACAATCTGCCTACTCTCACAGCTTGATTATCATCTATTTAAAATAGGTAAATAATATTTTATTTAAATTATGTCTTATTTTTATTACTATTTAATATTGTGTATCATATTTAATTAAGTAATAATTATGATAACATTCTAATTATGTTGCCATCTGATAAGCCTTTTAAATTTTTTCTTTAAAAATATAAAAATGTATATTGAAAAAAACAATGGACATCTAACATATTAACAGAAATAGACAGTTATATTATTTTTTTTTTATCTGTAAATGTATAAATGTATAATCTGACTGATATTCCCATTTCAAATGTGTGATATTGTTTTTAAGTCAATTTTAAGTATTGTAATTCATTTGTTTACAAATCTGTGCGTAGAGGCAAAGGGTGTTAACTCCAATTTTAGCCAATTTTTCCAAATGAGTTAAAAGTTACATTTAAAATCAGCACAAATTGCTCTATCTAATGGTAGGTCTATACCGTGTTAAATCCCATCTGCTTTGCCTGAATTTTTACAGAATTTAATAACTTTATTATTTTCAAATTTTAAATGTTAATTGTATATGACACGGTTTACCTTTAAACCAGCAGAATTTGTTTTAAATATTACTGATTACAGCGCATTCTGCTTCTGTATTAAAATGGTGTTACCAATAAATAAATATTTTAACAGTTTCGTTTTTGTTAGAAAAACTCATTTTGCTTAGACTCACTAATGTAAAAAATATCAAAACAAAAAAGAGGTATAGAGTATTAAATCCTATGGGTGGTTTAAGGGGGGGGGGGGGTTTAAAATTCACAAAGTTGCGAAATGATAAAAATCGATAGCCCAGAAACTATATTGGGTGTAAATTTTACGTTCTAATACCTACAGTTAATTTCGTTACAATAATGAAAGGAAAAACTTTCCGTTTTTGGCTCTCCTGAAAAATCACAAAAATGGAGTTAACCCTTTTTACTTCTTAGGCACAGATACTGATTGATATAAAATAGAATTAATTAAAAAGAAAATTTCTATGATAGTTATACCTACAGTTAAAAATATCAATACAAATATGTGGGAAAATGACAATAAAACTCCCATATTAAAAATTTATCTCTTTGTTTTGCATTTCAATAACCTTTTCCTGCATTAGTATTTAAAATATATAAATATGAAAACACAGAAGTGTTTTCAATTTTTCTGCAATTACAATGATTAATATGTTATTTAGCGTTTAATTAGATCAACAAACGCTAAACAAATTATATTAATTTGGAAAAACCAGATATTTAAATAGACACACGGCTATTTAATTAAAAGTATCTGGAAAATTAAATCTGCAACTATTTATCTACTAAGTCCATTTTTTGCCCGCCCCAAAAACTTCAATTAAAATTAAATAAATGTAAACATTATAATTTTCTTGCAAAAATTTAATTTTCTTACATAAATAATTATTACAATATGAAATTTTTAGTTTATTCTACTCGTAAAAAAGGTCATATCAACAATTTTGAGTTAAGGAACTTTTTGAGTTCCAACTGGTAATAATTTCCGTGCCGGGAATTGAAACCGGAGCCACGGTAGCACGTTAACTACTGCGCTACGGTGTCCACTTAAAAGTTATTCATTAAATTATTTTTCTCAAGATTTCAAAACTTTTTTTTGCATGAAAGTAATAATGTTTACTTATTAATTAATTTTAAGTAATAATCAATCTATAAAAAAATTTTGTTAATTTTTAATTGCAATAATCCTTAATTTTTAATAAAAATAAGTATTAACGCAATTTAAAAAATTAATACAATATTTTTAAAGATATATTTTAAGTGATTCTACAATATTTTAAGGTTATGGAGCAGCATTATAATGGAAGATGAACTGCATGATTCAGTTTTAAGACTTACACCTGTTGATTCGATGACTTAATTTTTTAAGTTATCTTGACAATATAAATATTTCAGTACAAAACAAATGACTATCATATTTAAGTAATAATATCCGATAAATGGAACCAAATCACGAACCGATAACATGTATTTGAATATTTAACATTCTTAAAATAAAAAACAAACAAATAAACGTATCAAAAAAATTTCAATTCTGTTGAACTAATAAACCTATTAAAAAATTCTATTAAATTAATCAAACGTAACCACAAAATTAAAAGTTTCTCGAAAAAAGAACTGTTTTTTCGTTTCCTTTAAAATATTTTAATTAAATTAGGTTATGTCAAAAATTTTAAAGACTTCAATTATTTTTAAATTTCAAACTAAATCAAAATGTATGTGCTTTATGTAGCCTACCTGTATTGAGAAGTAATTTAATAGTGTTTGTTCAAATTGAAGTTATAATGTTCCGACTTAATTGAAATTAAAATGAAGTTTTAAAACTTGATCTGTTGGTATATTCTTTGAATTAAACTTCTTATCAGTCACCGAATAAAATAGAACCCAATAATATTTACACAAAACAATAACGCACAAAAATATTAACCATCAAAACAAATGAAAATCGACAATGTGTATTAGGTTAGTTTGATCTAAAGTTTTTAAAACTAGTCTGAAAATTCAGTAAGCCGGTTTAATTTACTTTAAATTTTTAGTAAAAACAAAAAAACATATTCCAGAGTTGTTTTCAAATGAAATTTAAGTTATAAAATATATTTTAAGAAGTTTTTTAAATCCACAACAATAAACTTTTACGGACAAAACGATTCCGAACCGAAACACCTACTAGCGCGCTATCTACATGGAACTGATGTAACTAAATCACAGACTGTTTACATCTTACTTCACGACAAAAATTATAGAATTTTTCACGTTATTACTTGTTCGTATTTTGAATACTATTTGTTTAGTAGTAGATTATAAATTTTGGCAATATATTTTTACAAATATACATAGTATAAATGTTTTTTGGTTAGTTTTTTAAATAAATTAACATTGACATTTTTATTTCCAAATATTTTCAACACCATTTTAGAATAAGAAATAATATAATTTCATTACTGGTATTTTTACATACTGTAAGCTCGTTTATTTTTGGTTTTACTTTATTCCGCGTTTAATAGAGCGTAAAAGTGAAAACACTTTAAAATAGCAAGCCATTTCTTACACGCTACACAAATAAAAATAAAAATTACTTAAAATCCATAATCTTTATTTTATTTTATTTTTGTTTTAAAATCGGTTAATACGTTAATAATTAATTAGGAGTTATTATTTACATTAAATATTTAAATTTTCATTTAGCCACAATAAAATATTTTTTGCCATTATGTCTGTGATAAATTAGGAGACAACGAAATAAATTAACTATTTAACTTAGAATTGTATTGTTCATTTACAGACCTTACTTTTGACACTATTATAAATAATAATTATAAAAATCTTATTAAAATAAAAATAATAGGTTATGTGATTTAATAAACTTAACATAAAGAACGCGCATTGTATTGTTTTGTCAAATTCACACATCCTTCACGTCATATTTTCATAAAAGGCGTAAATCTTGACATTTTTAAACATTTAATTAAAGGTTAAATGTGTACATACTAAAACAAAGAATAATAATCAATTAAAAATACTTCAGGGCTAAACATATTTGAAAACTTAACAATATAAACTGAAATCTAAACACTAACCCATTCTGTATTTTTATAAAACAATATTTGTGATAATTCTATACGCTTTATTTAAAATGATAAGGGTTTTTTTTGTCGAGTTTGATCGCAGATCCCATTGGATTGAATCCGGTCATTCTTTTTTAAAGTCTTTACCTGCAGATTAGCAACCATCTATGTTTGTTTTTTTTTCAAACATTCAGATGAAATTAAACTATCATTAATTTACCGAATGAAAATCCGTAATTTTTCACTGACCGGTGTTCAGATATTCAGGGATTTAATAGATTTTTAGGCGTAAAAAATTTAAATATTCCCGACAAGGCCGTGTTCTGAGTACTCAGCATAAAAATAGCGACCGATAAATTTCAAATCGCCGTTCTAATTCGTAGGGATACACTATTAGTTCAGCGACCTCATTTTCAGAATCTACGTTGAAAATTAATTTAACATCATGTTATTTAGTTTTTCAGTTTATTCCAATCAGTTTATCTGTTTTGTTATATTTTATGTTTTGGTTAAAAACTTGTGTTCTTTTAGTTTTTGTCCATTGCTTTGTTGGAATTAGATTCCTGTATTTTATTTTTTTCTGATAAGTGCGTACGCGTGTTTTAGGTTATTGACATGCATATTTTTATTTAAATAGAATATGTTGCAAATATGTATGTATTAAAAGTTGTAGAGAATTTAAAATTCTACAACTTTTATTTCAAACATTTTTTTGTATAACGCTTAGTTTAGCGGTAATTAGCGACTTTCTGTTTCTTTCTCACGAAATAGTGTAAAAAAATTGAGTTTTTAAGATTTCAGCCTTAGCATGCATTTTACGACAAAAGTATGTAATAAAATTTAAAGGAAATTAAAAGATCTACAACTTTTATTGAAAGCATTTTTCTCTACAGACCCTAGTTTAGCGAGAAAGCTAGCTCTTTCATTTTGCGTCTTTCACTCATGATTAAAATTAGGTTATGTTTATTGAAGTTAGTTTTTTGATTATTTCTGATGTTTTATTAGTAATGTTAGGTTTACTATTAATTATTTGCATTGGCAAGAGAAAGTTGTGTGAGTGTTTCATACCAGATTTTTTTTTGTAGTTTATTTAAAGTCGCATCGACAGCTTGGTAATTAGTGGGTTTCGGTAGTTTCTTTAAATCCCAAATGTGTGTAGTTGCAATCTGTTATATTTCCGAACAATAAGCAACCATCTCTACTGAACTCAACTTATCAGCTCGTCTCATTAGGCCAATGAGATGAGGATGAATTGTTTGACGTGTAAATGAGGTGTAGTCACAGACTCAGGCCGACCATTCCAGAGAGTGTATGGTTAATTGTATCCCAACCATCAGAGTACACCGGTAACCACTGTTTACAATTCAAATCCGTATAAAAGTAACTATGTTTACTAGGATTTTAGTTTTTTTTTAGCTTTTATTTGTTATCGGGAACTGTACATTGTTGACAACTACCCAATTTGATCCCTGCTTTTTGCTGTATTTTTTTTTGATGTGGATTACATACGAGTTTGAACAGGGACCCCTAGTAGAGTTTGTTCATGGATGGCTGTCAACTGGTCACTATACAAAGTCGCTTGCCGAACCGGAGTTACTTAACAAATAATAGCGACTTTCTACCAGCTGACTGACTGGGCTGGCCCGAAGGGCACTAGGATTTGAACCAGGAACCTTCGTCTCCAAAAATCAGCTGTTAAACAGCTGACTCCTGGCGACGACTATTCCACTAAACCAACCTGGTAGTTTTAACGTATTAAAATCTTCCAACCCTAATTAGGAATCGAACCCGGGAACTTTCGCTTTGTATGCTATAGTGCGCTAGCCACTACGCCACGGTGTTTTTAAATTACTGCATAATATAAGATTAAAATATGGTATAAGTAACACAATAAAATTTGATAAATATATTTATAAATTTAAACATAGTTCGAAAATCTACCTGCATGTTTTATTATAGGCTTATCAAATTATTTATTGCCTTTTAATACCTTTTCAAAGTCATAATACTGTAAAAGTATTACACGGTTAATAAATTAACGGCTTTGTAAATTTTTTATCACATAACCTAATACCTTATATTAAATGGTACAGATTAAAATTCCAGAACTGACTCATATATCTATCCGGTTGTTTAAGACAGTAGCATAAAATACCGGATCATATGTCCTCAGGTCTTATGGGCCTAGTTTGATATTAACAAAAAAATTTGTGCTAAATAATTTTTATACATAAACAATCTATTATTAGGCCTATAAAACAATTTTAGAAGAAACTGACAAAATACTTATTTTTATGAAGGATTTTTTACTTTCTCTTGCCTATATGAATATATAGGAAGGAAAGTATTGTTTTCATGTCGATTTTCAAAATCGAGTTTTCAACGGATCTACACGTTTTCAGACCCCCTGAACCCAAAAAACATGTTTTTAGCGATTGTTCTGTGAGTGTGTGAACAGAATATCTCAAGAACGAAACATCGTACGAACTTAAAACTTAAGTTAATACCACTTCCTGACCCGACACGAATATTTTCATCAAAATCGGTCAACCGGAAGTAGTAGTTTATTCGCGTAATTTTTCACTTTTTTGCGATTTTCTCAAAAACGGGTCCTACGATCGTCTCGTTTACTGAATTTTTTATGCTTTACAACAAAGGGTAGGCGTAATGTCTGCTGAAATTCTTGGAGAAGCTGTTTTCACGTAAAAAAATTATTTTTTTTAAGATTACGGGTTTAGTATGCATTTTAACGCAAAAATGTATATAATAAAAATTGTAGAGAATTTAAAATCCTACAACTTTTATTCAAACACTTTGTTTTATAACGCTTAGTTTAGCGGTAATGAGCGATTTTCTGTTTTTTTCTCACAAAATATTGAAAAAATCGATTTGTTTAAGATTTCAGCCTTAGTATACATTTTACGACAAAAGAGTATATTATCAAATTTATAGGAAATTAAAAGATCTACAATTTTTAATTAATGCGTTTTTCTCTACAGAGCCTAGTTTAGCGTGTTTTCCCGTATTTTTAAGCCAAACTAAGATTAATTTTCATTTTGCGTCTTTCACTCATGATTAAAATTAGGTTATGTTGATTGAGGTTAGTTTTTTTTTAAATCTTATGTTTTATTACTAATGTTAGGCTATATTATTCATAATTTGCATTGGCCAGAGAAAGTTTGTGAGTGTTTCACCCCAGATTTTTATTATTATATTAAATTAGATTCGATATTTTTCCAGATTTTAAATAATCATTACGAAAAACATTGGCTTAACTTTTCAATATATTGTTGTTTAGGTCATCAGTCGAAAGGCTGGCTTGAACCTCTAAACTTTTTACTAAGTTAAACAAGGAGATTGGTTTACCTCACTGAGTGGAAACGTTTGCATATAAGCATGCCTAGGCCCTCTGAAAAACATCTACTTTCTACCCTGCAAATGATACATTAACTTCATTCACCACAGGGTCTGTCTAAAATTAAATTCATTACTCTCATAGAAATTCAAAATTCTAACTAGTGTCTTTTACTTCTTGCTTCTGTTCTTAAATGCTTCAGTCATATAATTATTGGCTAACCATGTGATAAGAAATAAATATTTTTTTGTATCCTTATAACTAGCAGATCGAGTGCAAATTATTTAACACTCCACCTGCCTGTTATGCGTATTTTAAATATACATGTATACATAAACTAAAACAATGGAAACCGGAAATAATACTGAAATATTATTAATAGAGTTAGAAAATTTAATTTATAAACAATACATATTATTGTTTTAATTATACATAATTTTTATTAAAAAAATTGTAACGTTTAAGTTTTAACCCCAGACTGATTAAGACACTACTCCGATACCTTAAAATGGATTTGAATTACTTGTAAAAAAAAGTTTAATTCAATAGCCAGTAAAGTTTTAAAATTTATTACAATTTAATTAATAATGCACATAATTAAAACGTAATATACCTATTGTAGTCAATTTTATGGTAATTTAAACCATTGGAATCACGAAACAATTTAAGTTTATGGTGTGGAAAGCCGCGTTTTATTGCAAATTTTTCTGATAATATTTACACCGATTTTTATGTTGTGTCTACTGAAAAATCTAAAACAGTTCACTCTTTTATTATTCTAAACATTTGATGTTTTTTTAAAAAATGTTCATGATAATATTGATGCAGATTTTAATTAAAACGATAGAATATCATAATTTCACCGTTGAATTAACTACATGACACAATTTGTAGAATTTTAAAATACGGTTGGTTCATGATAGTCTTAAAAATTTGACCGTGAAAATTTTAGGTAGCCATTGTTTTTGTAATCGATTATACATTGAGGAAGAGAAGAAAACTGAATACAATATAACGATCATTAAAAAATTTAATTTCTGTACAGTATATAAAAACCAAAGATATCTTTACACTTTTCTATTTTCCTGATTTTTGAGTTTCAAACATACAATAATTTTGCTAGCTTCGCTGCATTTTTCATCAATTTTGTAAAAACAGTTAATTTCTTGTACCCCCCCCCCCTAGTAATGACCCTATAATTGTTTTTAAGATAGAGTATATTATGAATGTTTAAGAAAAATAATTCTGACCAAACTAAGCCAAAAAAGTAATTCGTATACAAAGGTGATAATCACTTAATAAAATTCTAAAGAAAGTAAGGTTACCACCTGTTAAATGTCTTAAATTCAAGTTTTAATTTGATTTTTCTGCGATTCAGTACATTTTCGCATATTTTCATAAATAACTCAGAAATTCCACAATCAAATCCGGTGAAACATCTCTAGTCAGATTGGCGCGCTAGACGCAGGAGTGGGAGAATTGTGTAACCCTTCAGGGAATTCGGATTTGATACTGGCATACAGAAAACGGTAATAACCCGGGTAATCTTTCATAAAATAACCTTCTGATTCATTTACAAACGTCATCATGAGCCATACCCTTTTCGCTAAATATAAAAGTGAAACGTTAAATTTAAATAAAGACGTACACACAAGTAACACAATGTGCAGTACAGCTGCACGTACGCTTGATCTACGATTTCAGTCATGCCTAGGCTATTTTAAATTTACGGCTGAAGTGCTCTGTACCTATTATCAAAGTACACCGGTAACCACTGACTAGTATTCAAAGTAACTACCTTTACCAGGATTTGAACCACGGAACCTTTATATCTAAAAATCAGCTGAATTGCAGCGACGACTTTACCACTGGACTGATCCAGTGGGTTGCAATAATCTTAGTACGTTTTTTTTTATTCGGCAATGACCACCATAAACGAAACGGATAGTACAGAACTACAATTCCTTTTTTCTTTTCTTTTTGAATAATTATAGTTTTCATGGTTAGACTTAATAAGAGATTGTACGGAGCTGGCCGGAATTATCATGTTTTATCTGAGTACGTGATTCTTGTATAGGTGAAACATAACGAGTGTAAAACATTAGGTCTGACTGGCCGGCTACGTTATACATTATCCGGTTATTTGATAAAACTGTTGCCCCATGAAACTGCATTCTTGTTACAAAAAAAACCATTTTACAATAAATTTATAGATAAATAAATATTATTTTTAATTTCAATTAAATCATACCATGAATCTTACTTGGTATACAACAGGAAAACTATTTTGACCTTACTCAATATGATGTAAAAAGGCTATTGACCTGTTATTGGTTAATAGCAACACCGGTATTCATTCTTTTAACCATGTAAAATATACGACCAATTTTTGTTACTACCTAAAAAATTATTTACCAATAATTTAAAAATATTTTTTTTTTAACTGACAGTACAGTTAGCTAAATCTTAGGATCCAGAGGAAATATGAAATCAGCAATTATGACAGTTTGAATTTTACTGTTTTAAATAAATCAACGAGAAATGCATAAAAGTAAACAATTACTTTAGACATGTTTAAAAAAGCGTGGTTGTCTATTATTTTGTATAAATTACAATTGTATTTTAGCGAATTTTTCCAACTGAGTTAACTGTTACCTTTAAAATGAGCACAAACTGCTCGATCTAATGGTATACAGTGTCAAATCCCAACTGCCTTACCTAAATTTTTACAGGTTGTAATAACTATATTATTTTCAAATTTACCAGTATGTACCAGAATGGATAGAATAAGGAACGTGGATATTAGAAGCGCACTATCAGTTCAGTCTTTGCATGAAAAGATAATAAAAAATAGACAAAGATGGTGTAGTCACCTGGACAGAATGCCAAACGAAAGGATGCCAGTGGCAGCTTTAAATTATCAACCAGTTGGCAGAAGAGATGTAGGGAGGCCGAGAGGGAGATGGGTACCGGAACAGGTTCATGTAACCTAATCCTTGGAAGTGAAGATGATGATGATGATTTTCAAATTTCAATTTTTAACCGTATATGATTTACCTTTAAACAGAACTCGAGCAGACATTTTTTAAACATTACTGAGTACATCATTCTGCTTCTTTATTAAAATGTTGTTACCTCTAAATAAATATTTCAACAGAGTTTTGTTTTTGTTGAAATAACTCAATTTGCATTAGAGTCACTAATGTGGAAAATATCAAAAAAAAACAGAACGAGATATAGAGTATTGAATCCTATGGGAGGTGGGAGGGGAGTTTAAAAATACAGAAAGTTGCGAAATAATAAAAATTGATAGCCCAGAAACTATATTGGGTGTAAATTTTGTAAGTTCTAATACCTACGGTAATTTCGTTACAATAATGAAAGGAAAATCTTTCCGTTTTTCGCTTTCCTGAAAAATCACAAAAATGAAGTTAACCCTCTAAACTTCTTAGGCACAGATTTATATTAAATTTTAGTAGTCTAGGGTTCCCAACTAAAATATTCTGTGACAGAACAAAAATTTGATAAATAATCCTAGTTTGTTTCAACTTCAAACTTAGTGAACTGATATTTCATAAAGAAATCGGGATACCATCTTTCCGGGGTTGCCCAATATCCTGTTGTCCGGTTAAGTAATTACCTGTTTTCGTGTTCGATCATCTGGGATTCGCAACAAATGATTACACCACCCTTGTTCAAGTATTTCAGAATACTTAATATTACTCCTGACAAATCAAGTTTATGTCTATGTATTCTCTTCTCTTCTATTATCGTTCTTCAACAAACAATAACATATTAAAGGGTGAACCATCTCGTTACAACAGCTTCTATTATTTGATATCTGTTGAGCAGTTAGGGTCCAACACTCTAAACCAAAATGTGATACATTTTTAAAAAGGTCTACTTCCGCACTTTACTGACCACCGTTTTCCTTGAAATGTACGTTTGAAACTTCTCCGATTTAATTTTTGCACTCGTGATTACACATAAAAGACGCCACATCCCAAGTAAACAAACAAAAACACATGTTTTAAGATCTTCTCATTCAAATCTTCTGTTTTAAATTTCAATTCTAATAATACATCAACGTAAAAATTATTAGGGACTACTAAAATTGGAGAATAACAATTTTTACAGATAATTATGGCTACGCAAAACGAATTATACAGAAAACCCTTCAAATAATAAGCACATGACTGACAACATACATAAATATAAATTTACATTAGAACTAAATACTCCAATTTTTTAAAATTCGTGAACGTTATTAAGTTTAGAACTCTACAGTTGATCAAAGTTAAAACGCAAAATAAAAAAATATTCTAACATTATTAGCGGATTTGTGGAAGTGATTAAAATTCTTTTAAAAACAAAATCATTTTAGAAATATCTTGACTTTTAATGGACTTATACATAATATTAGGAATATTCAATTCATATCACTGTAATTATTGTAAAGCATTGTATTCCATCAGCAGATGTCTTATCGATAAATATCGTATCACAAAAGTTACATTTTCCAAAATTTATTATTGATAAAAGATGGCTGTGTGTTGAATGTGTCATGTCATATGTCTATCATCGTGAGATTACAACTTTATCCATTCTTGTAACAGAAAATATCAAAGTATATTTTGTTCTATCGTTTTTTGGGAGTATTATTTTAATTCTGGTTAATTTTTGTGAGAATATAAAGTGAGTTTTCCTCTTTATCAGACAGATCCTTCACCTCCATAATTTTCTTAACTTTTTCACCCGACAGGCAGTAAACAAAGAGTAGGGATCTTCTGTAGATTTGATCATGTCAAATTTAATTATATGTTCACATGAAAACTCATCACACAATCACATTGAAACTATCACTGTGTCATATAAAGACTAAAATCCTGCAAACTATTTGCAAAATAGATTCAAGAGTTTAATACGCTAGGAATTTATTTTCTTTTTTGACATTTTCTTTGCTTTTAACTAAATCATCCGGTACTTGTAAAGAAATATAGAGTTTCAAATTATAAATAAAGGAAAAACTCCATCTTTTACCCGTTAAACTTGTGTCTACCTGTATCTGATTTCCTGGAAGTTTACAACCTTGTTCGCAATTCTTCCTGCTTTTCAATCTCCTGATCGGGATCTTTAGGTCTTGTACAACTCTCGGTTGAGTCTAAAGTGGTAAAGCGTCGCATCAAATTTATAAAGGATTCTGTTTTTCAATCATTTATATCATTTTCGTCACGTGAAAGACGTGATTCATACGTGAGGGCTCACGGGAAGAACATGCTCAGTCACAATTTTTGTAAAATCGGTTATTGCTGCCATCTGTTAGGTTATTTTATACACTATTTTATCAACTAATCGTTTTTTGGTAAAAATAAATTATGTCCAATGTAATAACAATTTTAAAATTGTAGGCTGCATGAGAACCGGCTCAGTCCATCTGTGTTACGGATAAACAGGCTAAGTCATAGCTAACATATTTCATTGTAAAATTAAACACGACTTAATAACGAAAGATCAACCTGTAATCAAAACCAAAAACACTTCAGTAAATCCAGAAAAGATTTCTAAAAGAGGCAAAAACAAACAAAAATCACTTTTATTTCTTTGTTTATTTAACGTCGCCACTTTTATTTCTTTGTTTATTTAACGTCGCATCAACTACAGTGGTCATTAGCGACGACGTTAGGTTGTAACTGTGATGGATGAAATGAGTTTTTGTAACATATGAAAATATGCCGTGCCTGAGTGGGATTCGAACCAAGACCGCATGATGACAGGCGAGGACGTTACCAACTACGCCAAAACACTTCTATTTTTTTTCATTAAATTTTTAATATGGCCTTCGGGCCAGCCCAGTCAGTCAGCTGGTAGTAAGTCGCTATTATTTGTTAAGTAACACCGGTTGGGCAAGCGACTTTGTATAATGCAGCTGACAGCCATCCATGAACAAACTCTACTGGGGTCCCTGTTCAAACTCAAACCTTATTCACGTCCAATAATACAGCAAAAGCAGCGATCAAATTGGGTAGTTGTTAATAATGTACAGTTCCCGATAACAAATAAAAGCTAAGAAAAAAATTTCAATATCTAGGTGTTATCGAAAAATTCGTAATATTAAAAATAACAAGTTGTACGGTGTACGTACATGTCGATTCCAGATTTTTCAAAACAAATAACTTTCATGAAAACCATTAATATCATGACTACATTTATTTTGATCTGATGTACAGGAGAAGAACATCTTAATCAAAGAACTGAACCTACTTTACCGTGGTTTTTTTGTAGTACGAAGAGTTATAATTTTTGTAATGTCGATGTGAGTTCATTTGGCTAAAAATCAACCAAAATAGGCCTATTATCTCAATATCTGTAGGTGTATGCTAAATTATTAATACAAAGAAAAATATATAAAATAGAGTAACGGCGTACTTAAAAACTTAAAAAATCGTTTCAAGAAAAAAAATTGTTAAATGTAACTGAGCCTGTTCTTCACGTGAGCCCTTCGCACAGTTAAGCTCATCGATATTAATTTAAAGTTTAGATAGTTTGTATTTACGAAAAATTACATATAACCATTTCTGTGAATTGCGTCAGGTCCTAAATATTTTGATGTACCATTTTGTAATTACCGTAAATTAGAATTTAGTATAGATATTGAAGATCTTGCGTTATTATAAAATTGGTATTTTGGCTGCAACCTTGGCCCAGTAGTTAGCATTCTTCGCTGCAAAACGAAGGTCCTGGGTTTTATTACCGGCTAGAACCTGGAAAATTACTCGTTCAAATCTACTGTTCCTTAACCCAAAGTAGTCAGTCACTAATGACCAAGATGTTGATGCGACTTTAAATAAACTAAAAAAAATTAGTACTTCGGTATTTTATGAGATTCATCCGAGGGAATTATTAACTAGAATCCTAACATGAGAATTTCGGATAAATATTCTAAAACGCAACGCGAACATCAGTAGTAGAAAATCGATTAACCGAATTCCTTCAACTGCCGGAAATGAATACATGATTTGTCTGCAAGTTTTTGAAAGGCCTGATTAACATCATCACTGAATTTTTTTTATAAATTCTATTATTATCAGATTGACTTTTAATGCTATTCGCGATTGTTAAGGGTTTGCATCATTTTAACGGTAGATAACTTTCATTTTGTAGCCAAGAATTGATTGAATCCGGGACCTTCCGCTTTGCAATCTAGCACTTTAACGTTACACTACTGAGTAGGTCAATTTGATTTTATTACTTAGAATCTACAGATGATTTATTAATAAAATTTATGTACATTAAAGGTTTTTTTAAATCGGTAAATATATTTTTTATGATAATTTAAAACAAAACTTATTTTACGTTACGTAGTCTATAAGCGTGATGTGAATCTATTTTCGTTAAATTATCTCAGCCTCGTTTAATAAGATTCATTTTGTTTCTTTTTTCTTCCTTCCTATCAAGTATAATAATTTTAGGAAAAAGAAAATAATAAAAAAATAAGATTTCTTATACAGTTGAATGATTTCGTGTATGGTATCAATCTGGGTAAATCTTGGCTGGCTCTTATGTTGTTACCAAAGAAAGAAGAAGAAAAGAAAAGAAATGAGTGAGAAAGAAAGGTAGATAAAGAAGAAAAAAGAGGTCAGACACCTTTGGCGCTAACATAACAAGTTGTCCGTTCTAGTAAAGTAAGAAAAAAAGGTTCCTCCGACCTGAGCTAGCATGGCTAGCTAGCTCTCCTCTAGTAAAGTAAGCGTATGAGCCGAGAACTCCTTCACTTTTGCCAACTGCTATGAATAACGAGCTCTTCCGGCCGGTTGCCTACCTCCTCAGTATATAAACTTAACTAACTATCTAAACTCTGGTAATTTCCGGCAATACCAACAAACAAGCAAGCGAACACACATATTTAAAATAGTTGTTTGTTTTCTATTCAACGACTAACATAAAAGAAGTGATCAGAAACTATGTAGGTGCTAATAAAAAATTCAGTTTAATAAATCAAATTACACAATAGGTTTCATAGTTAAAATGTACCCGCGAAGAAAAAATATAATTAAATTTTCACGACCGTTCTCACCGAAATCATTATATTAATTAACGGGCGTATTGTAATAAAAAAATTACATAAACTACATTAAATCTTAACTGCTAGGTAATGAAATAGTTGCTGAAATAATTTATAGATGCGAAAAATTATGCGAATTTAACGACGTATTTAATAATTAATTTTTATAGAAGTTAACATTAAAATAAATTGAATCAATAACATACGGTTTTATTAATGTAATTCTTAAATGGTTTTCTTTTGGGAATCGAACCTCCTTCCTCTAATATCACTCCATTTTTACGAGTAATGAGAAAATCAATTGAAGTATTTAATCGTTAACAGCACTGCTGCGTTTTGATCCGTGAGTGATAGGAAGAAATGGAGATAAAGTTAGTGAAAACACGGCACTTATTCATATTTAGTGTGCGACATTTCATTGTGAGCTTCAATATCTAGCATTTATACTTAGCCGCTCGTTTTCTAGCGTTGCTACTTTTAACGATGAGCTTATTAGATAAACATTTGTAATAATTCTATTCGTTGGTTTGCTACTGTTTGAATGTATTACTTATTCTTGCTTTCATTGAGATTTTATTTGTTAGTTTAAATAATATTTAATATAACTAAAAACAAACCTAAGGAGTCGGAATTTGTAACAGTTTTTCAAACTCTGACCGGGAACTGATCACACCTTCACTTTACAGCGTAGCACGCTTACCACCGGGCCTCAAAGACCTGATTTATCAACTTTATTTATTTATAGTAATTCGTTTGTCAACTAGTAAACCATATTAAACCAATCTTGAGTAGATTTAAAATTTGGTTCGATTACAATATACATTTATTACAACTCTACCATACATTAATATTTTATTAACTAAAACATAACTCGTGAAAAGAAGCTTCAATTCCATTGTGTGATCATAAATAAACAACTTTTTTATGAAAAACCTGCAGTATAACCCCGGTTAACCGGACTATTGTTGGCGGACTTCTTTTCGGGATAAGCAGAAATCCGGAATGCTGTAAAATAAAAGGTTACAGACATAATACATAAGTAGTTTACTGTAATATGTATGTTTAATAATTTCAAAATTAACTTGCATACAGTACAATACATACTAACAAAAACAAAATTTTTATGTGTAGCACATAAATATGTGTAATGCAAGAAAGCCCCGCGCGGCTTCGCACACGAAACATGTGTAGGGCATGATAAGTTTTTTTTAAGTAAATATATAACAGAAATTGTGTAGCTGCTAGATCGACTGTATACTCCAACGTACGTACGTACGTACGTACACACACACACACACACACACACACACACACACCACAACGTTTTGATAAATTCCCCGGGCACGCCTCTCAATAGTCTTTACGCCGTACGTATGTACGGTCTTTAACAGGCGCGCCACACACACAAAACGACGTTTTGATAATTTCTCCGTACGCCATCGACATCATCAGACCCCTTCACCTACTTCAACAGCAATACGTACGTACGCGCACACACACACACACACACACACACACACACACACACACACACACACACACACACACACACACACATTTATGAAAATCTTCATTAAGGCCCTTGGGATAATCATTTTTGAAAATTTTAAAATAAAATGTTGCTGTGAATATAAAAACGAATATACTGTCAAAATTGATTAGTAAATTGGCAGTCGTAGAGAGTAGACGTATTTGACATTCTCCGTATCGGTATAGATAAGTACTATTTAAATATTTGTTGTTCGTGTAGCGGCGTGTCCGATAGTGAAAAATTGTACTCATATTTATTAGTATTTGCATTTTCATTTATTTCTGTGTTGTTGTTTTTTTTAAAAGAATGTTCAATTAGTGTATTTTTAAATGCCGAACGCACTTGAAAATTATTTTTCACCGAATTAGCGTCCGCGGTCGTTAAGTTCCCCTGAAAATCTGGGTCAAGAAAAGAAGAAAACCGCAAAAGATATGGCTTCGGGATCAAAGACTTCTGAATCGACACAGGCTTTAGCAAACGATATGGAAGCAGTGTTAGGAAGGCTTTTGGATAAAAAAATTAAGTAATTTAGCATCTAAAAGCGATATGAATGAACAAAAAAATGCTATAGATGAGTCCATAAAAAAAAGTCGGTTTAAAAATGGAGGTGTCAAAATTAAAGAGCGAGAACAACTTTCTGAAGAGTTAAATTTGTTATCTAGAGGATCGTTTTAGAAGGAATAATTTAATTTTTAAGGGGCTTACTTAGAACAAGGGGAATGATTGTTAAAAACTTTTGCAGCACGACTTTCGGAGTTACTGTCAAAATTTCACGAAAATCCGTTCAGTAGTTCTGGAAATTAGCCTGCACAAAAAAAACGCGCTTTGTCTTTATAATATGAGTAGAGATATATAATGATCGTAATAATAAACCATAGATTAACTTGATAAAAAAATACTAAAAAGTATTTATGTACTAACACAATGGTTATTTTTTTTAAAGAAATCGGACATTTTTGTTTGTTTTCA
This sequence comes from Catonia carolina, assembly GCA_035578175.1. Classification (NCBI taxonomy): domain Eukaryota; kingdom Metazoa; phylum Arthropoda; class Insecta; order Hemiptera; family Achilidae; genus Catonia; species Catonia carolina. The sequence continues at coordinate 24,558,808 of JAQMRL010000008.1, forward strand.
ATTCGTTTCTTTACTTAGCTGCTATGACTCGCCAGCGTATAAGTGAAATATCGGATGGGGTTGCTTCGTCACTTTCCTCAACAAATGTCAATGAATAGGTTATAAAAAAACCCATACCGTAACTGATAAACATAACCTATTGATATATTTATATATTGAAGAAACTAGTTTTGTAACTTACAACTTGTTAAGGGGATATGGCACGATGGTTTTAACTCAAAATTTCTATTTTTGGTTTTTTATGTTTTTCAATAGTTTCAGCCTAGATCTACAAGAAAAAACATAAAATTACGTCAAAAACATTATTTTAATGAACAAATCAAGTTTTTACCAGGTCTGCCCAGAAAAATTATCATGTAACCAAGAACGAATATTTTTCATAATTTTATACTGATCGTTTTAAAACAAAGGGAATTTCAGTCTTTAAAAATACCTGCATCACTATTTTTAACATTTTCAGCTGTTGGTTCACCTTTCCACCCAATTGTTGATTGGAAATTTACTTATGTGTGTACGTTTTGTTTTTTGTTTTTTGCCTGTTCTCGTAAATTTAGATTTTTAAAATTTCGGTTACATTTTTCTCGGAAACCATCAAACCTACCGGGCTGAAATTTTTACCAGTTATGATCTTGTACACGCACATATACCGGCATTTTTATAACTTCCTTAAATGCTCCAACAATTAGTAATATGCAAAAAACGTAGAAAATAAATTTGCAAAAATCTATGTGATTCGTTATTTTGTTTTTAATTTTATGGTCCAACAGATTAAATTGAAAAAATTTCAGTAGCTAAAGACAACCAACAACTATATGTGTGTAAAGTTTTATTCCCCTATCTTTTATCAACCCTTTGAAAAATGTAATACCTGAAAATATCAAATTTAACATTGGTGGGATACAAAGTGCAGTCTCCCCTTACGCGGTCCGGTTAACAGACCGGACCGGTAGTCCGGTTAACAGGGGGTTTGACTGCAGTAATAAAATTTTAACTGTACTAATGAAAGGTTTTTACATTTTCTTTTAAATCCCAGACAATACCTCATCAGCCTCCATTTTATAATCAGGAAGTAGCATAACCATCCCTTTATTTATGCCAAGATTCGAGGCGAAACGTAAAATGTATATTTTTCTACGTTTACTATATTATGTACGAGAATATAAAATGCAAACCCCCCATCCCACCTTTAACAGAAAGTATCTGTACAGTTTTTTTCCATTGGTCATGCCACAGTGTATTAACTTTTAAGTAGGGTAATGCGTTTTATTAATCCATACCTAGAACATTAACAGTAAATTTAAATCATAAAATTTCAACTGATTAAAGATAATAGGTAAAACGACTTAGAACCGTAAAAAAGTAATGAACGAAAAAACAAAAGAAATATTATATACTTTATCATTTCATATTTTACACTTTTATGTTGGTAACATTGGTAATACTTCATCAAATTATACTTAGAATAAAAATCTGAAAAGATATTTTTTCGCATTTACTTCAGTAACTTAATCACAAAAATTTACAGTTAGTAGAAGGTACTTAAAAACACATTTTAGTTTATAGAAGATGCTGTTAGTGAAAAGTACTTGGAATATTTTTTACTTTTTTTATTATTTCAAACCACGTGTATTACTTATTTAACCGTATTTTCAACAACTGGCTATATTTGTAGGCCCATCAATAGGTATATAATTAAGCCTATATTTTTGATAAAACCGGTTTCGTTAACGTTTTTCACGTAACAGGCCAAACGGATAATCACAATGTAGTAAGCATATCAAATTGAAGTTTATTTAATGATCTTAAATTCACATAAAGATATTTAACAAACCGTGAAGAAAGTGGAATGAATAAAGTTTTTAGCTGACTACATTATTTAATGAAAAGAATTTCGCTTTGTAACCGATGTACGTAGGAGTATTAAGGCAAAAGAAACAATGCTACAGTAATTAAACTTTCAAATATTTTTGTCAAAATATGTGGGCATAAGATTAAGAAATTTTAAAAAGAATGTGATCTAATAAAATGACGTAATTGAATAGATAAAAAGGAATTTTATCATTTAGTAGATGCGAAACTTAAATAAATGTATAATAATAATAATAATCTCTAAGATAATAACCTAAGAATATAAAAAATTAACAATTATTTTGGCTTTTATTTGTTATCGGTAACTTTACCATAGTGATAATCACCCTATATGAAAAAATGAAATTTGTTCATGTGCGGCCATCCGCGGTTATCGTACAAAGTTCCTCGCGTAATCTTTGTTACTTAACAATTTATATCAGCTGATTTATTACCGTGGTGTAATAGTTAATGTAACAAACTGCTACGCCAGAGTTCCGGGTTCAATTCCCGGTCAGAAATGGCAGTTTTTATCGTTTGCTGACTTGAAAAACCTAACTTATTGGATTGGCCCGAAGGCTCCACTAAATTTTAACACTGACATCTTAAATCGGAAAGCTTAGAATAACAGACCGGAAAACTTAATAATATAAAAATTGCACATTTTCTTGTGAAACGATTTTATAATTAAAAATGACCAACAATACAGGTTGTGGAAAATTTTGTCCCGGGATAACAGAAATCCACTAATCCTAGCCTTAAATTTAGATATTGTTCCAGGTATTATTGGACCAAACGACGTATTTAATCGTTTGTAGCACTGTATTGTTTTGATTCGAGGATGATATCGGAAGGGGTGATTATATAAAAGTATTGAGCACTCGGCACTTATTGATACAATTAATAGACACATATTATTTAGATAGTAGGCCTATTTATATTACATATGATATACTGTAAAATGAACAGCCAAAACAAAACTAATTAAATATAACACTCACCTTAGAGTATTACATACATTCAAGATCTTTCGTCTCTCTCGGAGACATCCTCAGGAACTTATTACACTAAACACAAAACATGTATCACATTTAAAACAAATATTGTTGAAGACCAAGTCAATTACTTAATTATTGTTAACTACCATGCCGTGCGCGATTATTCGGCCTATTAATCGAATCGATTATTTATATTATCTAGCAGTCATATTATTATGTACCATGACAACAAATAGTTAGTTTCAAATTCTGCCGATTCAATACTACATTTTGGTATAGTTTAATTTCCGTTGTTGTAATTCCTTTAGTTATAGATCTCTAAAAATGGCGATTGACTAGAGATTTCCTCGATTTAGTATACTTCAAACCCTACGGAACAAATGCACCAAATTTAAGCTCTGTAAATGATCCGGAAGTTATGGTATTCGTGATGAGAGAACGAGTCAAGAGGACTTACTAATTGTTTTTCCACTGTTGGGTACCGTATTACATCACATTAAGTAAATTTATAAATTTGCTTAGAATCTTTTTATGCAGACTACACTCACGGTACCTTGTACTGAACGCTTTTATGTTTTTTTCCTTCCATCCGGTGTTTGGACTTTTGAGTACTTCGTTTTTTTTTTATTGCATCCAGAAGACTCGTCATGTAGTATAGGACATTTCAAGAAGTTATAAGATAACTTCATGCATATTACATTAAAAATATTACTTAAATTGACACATTAATAGCATGCAGTAACATCTTTACTTACTTTTGAATGCTTATATATTTAATTTATGATATGAAACGACTTGCGCAAGATAGAACAGCTTGGAGAAATGCGTCAAACCAGTTGAGAGATTGATTACAAGAAAAAAATTCTTTTTTAAATAAAACGATCAATTAGAAATTAACTCTTGCACGCTGTAAAATCTTTTATCAATTAGTATTTTTTACCTTTTTTTAAATAGATTAGCATTACCATAACTTTATAAAGTTTATGGTAATTTATTAATGTATTTTCTACCTGAATAAATTGATTTTTGTTCAAACAATTTAGTGTTATGATTAGCAACATAACAATCGTTATTGTTTCTCGTGTTGTAATTATGAATTAAGATTTTGTTCGTATTTATATGTTGTATTTTTCAAGCCGTTGAAGTATATATCTGTAGTCTGGTTTTGTTTTAAGTCCATTATAACGATAGATAACTCGAACTATGGTGTTTTTCTTTCAGGATACTGTTCCCCTAATTTTTAAAAATAATTTATTTGACGTTTATTTTTTTATTTAACATAGGCTCAGTTACAGTATTGATTTAGTTAACGGACTAATAAAAGTTATCTTTGAAAATTTATAGGCTTATAAAACTTAGGAATAACTACTTTGTGCTGCATTATTTTTTTAACTATGGATTTTACAAGATTATTTTTTTATTAGAAAAGAAAAAAGAAGAAACCATTAAACGATAGGGTAAAGAAACTGTAATAAATAATAATGAATTATACTTAGGAAGGTATTTTATATTGTTATCAATATTAAATCGATCGGGCGGGTAGGGTAGACGGGGAAGATTGTTTGTAGGTTGCCCGAAGAACATAAGCAGGTAGGCATTACGACTAACAACATAACAACACACATCAAATGCATAGTCGATTGAACAACGCACATGTACGCGCAAGCGGTAAGAGTTTTAAAATGAGCGCGATAGAAAGCCAGCTTACTACGGACGGCTAGCAAAGCAAGAAGCAGCAAACCGAGCGAAAGAACCGATCGTTGATGTAGCACGCGGACCGATATATCTATGCCGGTTGTAGTGAAATACAACGTATAGCTTATTCAGCGTTCAGTTAGCTTTTTCTTACTCGTAGCAGTTATAAACCGCGTGGTTCAGATGTACGGTACATAGGGTCAAGTCTTTACTCCTCATAACAACCATCTCGACCGATTACGGTGTTCACTCCCTCGCCAGCCGAAATAAAAAAAAAACTACAACACGTCGATATGTTAACAAAGATCTATATTCAAGAACATACAAAACAATAATTACATCCAGTTGGCTTACCGACAAAGCTATCACTAAATTACAGTTATCGTAATAAAAAATCCAACAAACAACTGTTGATTCTATCCGATCTTATAACGATTTATGAAAAACCAATTATCATATCAGTAATGAATTTTTTATTCTTAAGAGTCTTTGTACTACGTTAATACCTTAATTCGTTTCAAGCTGATTAATTATCTTTTCCACTTAGTGGATCAAACCGGAACATTTTAAGATTCCTTATAACCTCTTTCTCGGTCTACCTGTATCATGTTTTCCATCCGGTATATACTGTTGTACAGTAAACCAGTGGTTATCCACTGGTGTACCGTGGGATTTAGAAAACAGTTTTTCGTATACAGATATAATTTTTGTGTGTGATGTGAAATCTTTTACGTTTAAGCTGTGTCCATGCTAAGAGCAACTATTTTTCACGTTCAAAATCCAGTACAACTCTATGAGAACCCGCAGTTATCAGACGTACGGAAATCATCAGGCACATCCAATTAAATAACCCTCCTCCGCCGACACCATCCGAAGGTCACGGGCAAAAATATTTAGAGTTCCCTTTTTCTCGGTCTACCTGTATCATGTTTTCCATCCGGTTTACACTGTTGTACAGTAAACCAGTGTTATCCACTGGTGTACCGTGGGATTTAGAGAACAATTTTTTATATACAGATATTATTATCCCGTGGAACCAACTTCGTGTCTTTTCGTGAATCTTCCAATCTACATCATGACTCTGTCTTTAAGTACCAAAGAAGTTAACCGTTCCTGATGTACCATGTTGCATCTACGATGTTTAACAGTTTGAATGCTTAGAGAAAAGAACACATTAAGTCCAACACACAACGAAATATCTTTTGTACGGCATACAAATAACACTGGATCGCGAAAATTAGTAGCGTTGAGAAATTTAAGTAAGTTCGTATCCCTGAGTACTGTTGAACATTGATTACAGCATCTTATCGCCCACACAAAATATATAATTTTCCTCATTCGTATTGTCTTGTATAAATAAGTAGCCGTCAAATTTTCCAGTTAGATCACTAAAACTTGAACGAAAACGATAATCACGATTTCCGCAATGTTCGGTAATTGATCCAATTTTATTACACCACCAAAACGTTTCAAATTGAGACCGATAATATAGCTTATACGACCTTAAATTTGAGAGATTTTAAAAATTAAATGAGAAATTTTATAAGTAAAAATTTCATAAATAAAAATTGACTATTAGTTACCGAGTATCGTACAAAAATTACAACCTTGAAAATTTTTCCTGAATATACAGGAACTAAATTCTAAAAATTTAATTTGAAATAACGGAACCTACAATTGAAATTTTAAATAAGTATTATCATACAATATATTTTTTAAACATATTTATAGTCATCGTACGCATGTGTGGACCAACATATAATATAGTATGGTAAGTTGAACATACCAGAAAAGTTGTTAATAATAATCTATCACATAAATTTAAAACTTCCTAAATAATAATCACATTCTATGTTATAAGCTATACTACACAATAATGACCAAGAATAAGCATTATCCTACTTTCTAAAACGTTCTTCATAACGAGGTTTCGACATTAACGTATACTATAAAGTACTAGTATTACCTACAAATAGGTACAGTCATACTTCATCAGACGTTAACAGAAACAAAGCATTTCATTTACACCTTATATTATATACAATGTTAATACTTAATTCAAAAATAATTCCCGCCGTTCGACTATATCTAGTTTGTCATCATAAATCGTACAACGCTTTCTATTTCGTTTATTTAATTTATTTCTTCACTGCATTAAATTATATTAAAATATTTTTAAAAAGAAACAGACGAATAATAAAAAAGAAGACTTTAAAAAACAATGACTATAAATTTAAACTTCCTATCCGAACTGTAGAACTAAAATAGATGAAAATACGGTTTAAACTATTTAAAATGCACTAAGAAGGATGTGCGTTTTGACTTCACGATTCTAACCTATAACATGAAGGAAAAAATGTATTATAAGTTATTTTAAAAAACACTGTCCGATATAATAAATGTTACACGTAAATCAATAAATAGTACTGTAAAAAAACCACCGGTATTTTTAGGGCAAATCAATTTAAATTTGTAACGGAATGTGAATTATGTGAAATCCTTTAACATTTTTAACGCAACTGAAATTTATAAATAAATTATAGAAAAAGTTTAATGTAAACGATGAATAGTTTTTTTTAAATCTTTTAATGTTTGTATGTTTCAATCTGTTCAATTTTGAACAATAAGCAACCCCATAACCCAATGAGAACAGGATGATTCGTATGACCTGTAAATGAGATATAGTCTTGTACAGACCCAGGCCCACTATTCCTGATAGAGTATGGTCAATTTAACTCTAACCTTTAAACGTCACCGGTAAAAGTAACTACTTTTATAGGATTTCAAACAGGAACCTTCGTCTTCGAAAATCACCTGTTAAACAGCTGACTCGCAGCAACGACTTTACCTCTAGACCAACCCGGTGATAAATAGTGATATATGAAAAAATCCCAGAACTGACCGGGAATCAAACCCGGGACGTAGAAACCAGTTCCATTGACCACTACACTTTAAACCGGCCATTTTTTAACAGAATTTTCCAGGCAAATATTTTTATCTGTTAGATCAAAAAGAGAATACTGGGAAATAGTATATTTGCAGTTTTATTTAGAATAAAACTGGAAATAGTATATTTACAGTTTTATTTAGAATAAAAATTTTCTAAAAGTCGAAGAAATCTTCCATGGATCAGTCGGCCCCGTACTCGAATTAAAAGCTCGACTTCTGCAAAGTTTTGTGATTGATCTAATTTCATTACACTATAAAAACTTTCTAAATAAAACTTTTCTGGCATTAATAACCTTATTACTGACGTGACCTTAAACCTAAGAACTCTCAAAATTACATGAGAATTTATACTGTGGGAAAATATAATAATAAAACTCATTTAAGTACAGAGTTGATATAAAAACTTCAAAAATACCTGAATGAACTATATTTTTTTCAATAAATGAATGTTTAACTTAATCGAATGAAGTTCATCAATTGCAATACAGTTTTGTTTTATTTCTATGATTGCGATTCGATTATCTGATACGAATTATAAGCGAACAGATTTTATAGCCCTAAAAACCCCAATATTACCCTGAATACGATTCAACCTCAAATTTGTGTTTTACAAATCATAATTTCACCGCAGTTCGTTCATAATAAAGAAATAATTTTTGTAAAACTAATTAATTTAACCGATCAAATTAATAAATAAATTATTAACGAACATATTAAAAATACAAAACATATAAGTTGTATTTCAGACAAATGAAATATTACCTAATCAAGAGAACCTAGTATACAAAAACCATAAAAAATCAAATTAAAACAAACGAATATATTAAACCAATCACATTTAACATGAAGAAGAAGAATTTAAAAAAAAATATGTAGGTAATACAAATATAAATAAGGAAATACACAAAATAAATAAAAAATCGATATCCAATTAAAAATTAACGAAAGAGGAATACATAAAATAAAAGAAACGAGAATAAATAAAAAAATAATGTATAAACATAAATTATTTGAAAACAAAACAATAAGAAAAAAGAACAACTGAAAATAAAACCAATAACGGTGTAAAAAAATGGAAACCAATATAAAATAAAAATGTAATTTCTCCACTCAATAAATGTATGATTATTTACAGCCTAATAAAGTAAGGTTGTGTGTGTGTGTGTGTGTGTAGTAAAGATAACATGGTAATCCCTCCTACCACACTCATCTATGTTTATATATACTTAACTGGATCAATGAATGGTATCCAATTAATAAAGGGTTCTGAGGTACCTTGTTTGTAACGTGGTACCCTTTTTATTATAATAGTAGGTTAGAATATGAAGAGAAGAAAAAACAAGGAGAATGAGAAGTTAGGAGAAGGTCGAATCGTGTACGTGCATGCGCGTGTTAATGTGGAAAAGATATATTCTATAACATACTAGAAGATAGATTATAGATGGCTGATTTGAATTAAAAATTAAATATTCTATTTCAACGCTATCTATCTATCGGGCGTTACAATATTCTTACGGCAATGCCGCCTGCCGACATCTAAACCACGGCCATTTTCATTACAATATGGCGTCACTGATCATCATCACGTAGTTAGTTGTATTATTAGGATCAAGTAAATAATTAGTATCGATTCTCTGTTGTTATTTGATTTTGTAAACATAAAAAAATAATGATTATGAGGCATAGCATACCCCTGGCTTGTATCAACAAATTGATACGTAGGCCTATAAACGAGACTCATTTATTAGTATGTCTTATTTTACAGTAAACACAAACAAACAAAATTATTTTTAAAGAAAATCCCTTTCATGAGACGACCCGTGTCACGGCTGGTGACCATTCGGCCCGAGAAGTCACATTGCGTGTTCCCTTAACTCGGGGTTCTCCTTTCATATAATGTGATCAAGTCCACTTAGCTTTCGTAACAAAGGTACCAAAAAAATTTAAGTAAGAAAACTACTCTTTTAAGAGAAATCGAACAACACTATTTTCGTTTATAAATTTCGACTTTGATCTCTTGACTTCCGGTCGAAACTGGAACTTCAAATTCAATTTAGGCCCTTTCTTTCTTGTAGACAACAAATCCGAAAACCGTTCGTTGTTATCTCTTGTTGTTTCTGACATCTGGGTATGACGGACGGACAGACAAAACAAAATGATGATGACAATTTAAAAAATTGACACCAATAAAATTAATGATTAGTTTTGGGTGTCCATTATTCCTAATATCTTTTTCTTTGTTCGAATCCTGATAAATTTATCCGTAAATCCCAGTCCAGCATCCGAGATATAATGAGGTTTGCCGTAGTTAAGAAAATCCTCTGGCCGCGTTACGAGCGCTGCGCAGATTAAGCTCATTAGTGGGAATGCCACATCACTGCATATGAGCCTGCAGGACAGTTCCTTCAAAATGCCGCTCTAGGCTCTTCCGCCTCCTCTACGGTTAGAAATGTTTTCCATATCCGCCTTTGAAGCCGCATCTAGATTGCATAGCATCTGAAATGAAATTTCTTCGGCATACGTATGGGTGTAGTAGAGTAGATCGTTACAGGAATACCAAATAAGGACTCAACGTCTTCTCTATAAACGACAAGGTATCTCAGAACAGAATGCAGTGGTTAGAGCATGTAAACAGAAGGAGGGAGTATAGGATACCTAAGCAGACACTGTGCTATAATCCGGAGGGCAGGAGAGAACGAGGACGCCCGAGAAAGAGATGGGCACATTTGAGAGGTTCGGAACAGGCAGAGATTGACAGAGATGCCTAATCCTTGAAAGGCAGAAAAAGAAGATTTTTGGGTTTTTTTAAAATTATACTTATCATTAACACACAGGCGTCAATTATTCTAAGGCTGGAAATACCAAAGTTTAGTACCAAAAATTAACCCAGTTACGATCCAATGACGTATAGGGGCTGAGACCTGAGTGATGAACTCAAGAAATAGGGGTAAAATTAGTGCAACTGTGATAGCTTTCTGGAAGAAAAGCTGTGGGCTGACAAAAATGAACCAAGTTAACAGTGGGGAAATACTACAGAGAATGAGGATGAAGAGCAATGTATTGAGTAAAATTGAGGAAAAGAAAAGAGGCTGATATGGTATAGGCATGTGAGAAAGTAAAAGGAGACAGATGGACAGCTTGGATAACGCGAATTGCAGTCGAGTCGGAAGGTCCAGTTGGACGGTGATTAGAGTTAGAATCCGACGGTCCCTTAACAGATGAGGTAAATAAGGTAATGGAAAGGAGAGGGCTTCGGGGGGAGGATACGACTAGTCGAGATATGGTGGCCCAGTTTAAAAGAAGTGGGGAGTCGGCGACAAACGTAGAAAACAAATTGAAACAAAGATCTGAACGTGGATAATAAAAATCAAGCCTTAAATTAATTAATCAAATTACCTAGAACTAACATATTGAGTGCAAATAATTTAACACTCCACCTGTCTATTATGGGCAGAATCTGGACATGTAGTTCCCAAATTACGGATCTGCTAAATCGAGTAATGTAGTTAAGTACGTGTAGAACTATGGTTTGAATTTACAGAACTCACCGTAATTCAATGTGTCTTTTAGTCCCACCTACCACAGAAATTTGATGATAAATAGTAACAAAAAATTAGGCAGGCGGACACCAAAATTATCGAGAAACACAAATTGCCGAAGACAATTTCTAGTATTGATAACGAACCAAACCACCGGCTACGTTCAGCTCTGGAATTACTTTCCTGTTTGTTTTGGCCGTATGACAGAACAACAAATAAAAAGACAACTTTAATAAGCAAGGAACCTTGAATAAATTTCACATCATATAAAATGTATATTGTGTAAGGCGCCACCAATACAATCTCCAGCAATCAAAAAATTATAAAAATCCATTAAATTCGCTGAATCAGCGTAATACATAATAGGATGTAATAACAGATTCATCCACGGATGACAAAAAGATTTTATGAAAAATAACATTATATTATCAGAAACCTACTCGAAAATAAATAATTATTACTAACAATCAATAATAATATAATGAAAACAACAACAATAAACCGCCCTCGGTTCTAAAATTATAATGTAAAATTTAAATTTCCTTAAAAACCAAGAATATAATATAATATAGGAAATTATATCCACACAATAAGCTAAAATTGTACAATATTTAATGCAAATATTGTGTTAACTCATAATAGTTTCAATATATACTAAAGGAAGACCAAACCATCATATGATTAGAACAAAAAAATTTGCAAATTTTGTAATAAGCATTAATAAAAAACCGTTTAACTCATTGCTCTTAACATTGATTCTAAAAATAATGAATTATCGATTTAAAAAAAAATAGGTAGGTAACTATTTATTAAATATTTTAAATGAATTTTAAGTTTTGTATCACTAACAAATGTAGTGACTACGAAACAGCCGCCATTTTGGTTCGGATGATTGGAATTTAACCCTTTAAAGGTATTTGGTAATTATGCTTACCACTGGCCATAAGGTCAAGTTTATTTAATTATAAGCTATACAGCTGAACTTTTTTGGCATTTTATGGTGTTATAGATGTTCTCTGGTAAGTAGGCTATCCGCATTTTGGAATTAGCGCGCAGCGACCATTTGCTTCGTGAGTTGCACGAATGTGGTAAGAATTCATACCAGCATACCACTACCGCTTTGTTTTTTTGTTACTTTTGTAAAGTCCTTAGAAAATTCTAGTTTTTACGGGAAAGCACGCATTCATGCTAATATAAAGTTAAGATAAGTTATTCGACACATTTTTTTGTTATATAGTACTACAAGTTGTTTTAATAAGCATTCTTACCACTAAACATTATGTAATTTCCATTTCCAAAAAAGTTCCTTGGTATATATACTTACCAAGGCTTAACATTAAAACAAATAAATATCTTACTGTTCTGGCACTAGAAATATATCATACTAGAAATACATCAAGTCCCAGTACAGCAAAATTTAACATTTCACTACATACCTATATATTTTCCCCCGTAGTACTGCCCTATAAAGGGTTAATTTTTCTTGTCTCACCAGGGCCTTTAACGTAAGGTATCACTAGACCTACACGTTCTATTAAACATTTTTTAACTTACCCCACCCCCTAAAACACTTAAGGACCAAAACTGGAAAACTGTCCGGTACATAACTAGCCGCTCATAGAAATGAAGCTTGTCGTAAACCGCGTTTTGCTATTTGCTTAAGTAACGAAGTTAAAGAGGGTGCAAAATTTACTTTACGACCACCTGTACATTGTACGTAAATAGCTATAAGTCTGCGCGAGCATTATTGTTAACATTAGAGGGTTTGCATTAAGTTTTGGGTTGCATAACTTTGGGGTTAAAGGCGTCAATATTGGTTGACTAAGGCCATTGTAGTTAAAGAAAATTCACGAATACGTCAACAGAAAGGGTAATCCAAAAAAAGATAATAGGATGAAGTAATCAACAGGACGCTAGTCAGTAACCCTAATGGCGGGTAGGAACTTACTATAAAATACATAAAAAATGTATTTATTAATCATTGGTTCTCAACCTGAGGTTAGTGAACCCCTAGGGGTTGGCAAGGGTTGCTAGGGGATTTGTGGAAAGAAAATGTGTAATGGCGGATTTGTAAAACGAGTAACTTTTAACTAAACAAAAAGCACCGAAACGAGTAAAAATGCTTAACAAGCAGATTCAAAACCCTTTTTCTAATCAGCACAATTTGATGTAGCACAAAAAAAAATTCTGATTGAAATTTTTAGTGCCAGTGCATTGAAATCAACTCTCAAGACAAAACCTCTCGTTAGCATTTGGTTGGATCTCAAAAGTGATTATGAAGATCTGTCCGACCTGGCAATGAAGGTTTTAATACCTTTTCCAACCACTGCATTGGTGGAAAGAGCTTTTTCATCCTACGCTTTCATAAAAAAAATTGACAAAAGCAAAACTAAGAAAAAGTTACGAAAGAAACCTACTCTTTATAAGGAATCCAATGACACTATTTTTGTTTCCTAATTCCGACTCTGATTTCTTGACTTCTGGTTCCGGATCACTTCTGGTTGAAACTGGAACTTAAAACTCAATTTACGTCCACTAACGTTTTAAGTAGATTACGAATCCGTAAACCGTTTGCTGCTACTTCTAGTTGTTTCAGACATCTGGGTGTGACGGACGGACGGACACAAGAAAATGATCGATAACAATTTTTAAAAATTGCCATCAATAAGGTTGACCAGAATTAGTCCAGTGGGAGCTTAGACAGAACTTAACCGACAAACCCCTTATCCTTTTAAATATACAGATGTGATCACCGTGGTCATTGTACCTTTTTTACAATAATACAACTTTATCCGACAACAAAAACGACCGCCTACACATATATTTAACAATTTCAATTTATAGTGACCCAAGGAAGTAGGCGACTTGTTTGATAATAATGGTATAAATATTATTATGCTTGTTATTTTATAAATAAAAAGAAGTATATAAATAAATAAGATGAGAAAGAAAAAAAGGTTAAAAATAACAGCTGTTTTTTTAAATATTAAAATCAGTAATTTAAAATAGGAATACGATTTTGGAAACTTAAGAATTTTTAGAATGTCTTCAGAAAATGTTAATAAATGTAAAATTCGGTATTATTGACACCTATCGACTATATATTATTTAGTTTATTTTTTTATATTATTTTCATTTTACCAAAAAGTTTAACTAATATTTATTTATCAAAAAACCGGTTTTAATTTTAAAAAATCTAAAAAAAATATTGTAGGAATCCCGCTGTTTAATTTATTTATTCATTTATATTTACGTAGAGGTATGGAAGTAATATATTTAGTTTTTATTTTACATTTTAAATGTTTATTTTAAATTTTATATTAAGTTATTATCAAAAATTATTTAGGGTTTTTATAATGAATAGGTAAGATCATTGATGTTTACAAAAATGTAACACATGGGTATCATTTTTTAGCTATGAAACGTTGTATTAAAATTTTGTTTTAATAGTTCTCCGTTTATAATACTTCGTGTTCAAAAAAATTAAAATGAAAAATAAAAAATGAACCCCTGGTGTTCAATAGACGTAAGTATTCACAAATGTTGTTCCCAAAAACGGTTGCCTGTATTCAGGAATGCAAACGTTTCTTAACTGGTTATACAAGAGTGTTTTCTTTGAGAATAACGTGACTTTCATTAAACTAAAGTAGATTTTTATACACAAAGAAATTTATGTTAAGAACCACTTGGTAAACCTGATACAAAATTTTTGAACATCATTGCCCATTCTTAAGATTCTAATGTACTTTAGTTTTAAATTTGTACCTAAAAAGTAAAAGGTGTTAACTTAATTTTGGTGATTTTTCAGGAGAACCAAAACGTAGAAATTTTTTTTTTTTTATTGTAACAAAATTTCAGTACGGGTTAGAAATTTGAATTTTATACCCAATTTCTACAGAAAATTCTTCTTATCTACAGATTTATTATTTTATAACTTTTTCAACTTCTATACTCCTTCCCACCTAAACAGGAATTAATACCTTAACAGTTTTCTGTGTTTTGACACTTTTTTACATTCGAAATTAGTGTTAACTCCAATGTAAGGTGATTTCATAAAAAAAAAAACTAGTGAAATACCTAGTGCTAACACCACATTTATAAAGAAGCAGTATACACAGTACTGCAGTATTTTACTCAGTACTGTTTAGTAACAGATGAATAAAATACAAAATTCAACAAAAAATTCAAGCAAAATTTGAGGACTATCAGTAAAACTTATTCAATAGTAATTTTACACAAAATCTTTTTACATCACCTACAAGATTAAATTTAATACGATTATAATAAGCTCTAAAATTGCAAGTTGGGCAGAAAGGAGTTCATATTGTATATCTTTAGAGCATTTCTTACCGATTTGAAAGGTATTTTTATCTCAATTTCGCCAAAACTGGATTTAACATCCATTACCTCTGTGGTACAGAAATAGA
The DNA here is from genome assembly GCA_035578175.1 of Catonia carolina. Lineage (NCBI taxonomy): Eukaryota > Metazoa > Arthropoda > Insecta > Hemiptera > Achilidae > Catonia > Catonia carolina. The sequence continues at coordinate 24,574,264 of JAQMRL010000008.1, forward strand.
ATAAGACTCAATTTAAAGAAAAATCTGGCGTGGAAGCCTCACATAACATTCTTTTGCCAAAGTAAGTAACGAATAAAACCTATGTTTATTCATGAGCAAACAATGTAAAATTAAAGACAAAACCTAATATTTTAATCATGAGTGATTGATGGTAAATTAAGCTTAGTAGAAACAAATGATTGATACAAAATTTGTAAATCATAACCTATTTTCTTATTTTTCCACGATACTAAATTTATCAGATTCCAGTAATTAATAAAAGTTACTACTTACAAATTCAGGACTTGACAAGATAATGAGTTGTAGGTATACCTGAAAATACAAAAAAGATGTATAAGTAAATAAAATATTAACGGCGATGAAAATTAAGAAACAAATATTAAATGATCGGATGGAACTCCTAATACAATAGTAGGCAGATATATTTTCACACAATATTGTTTTAGAGCAAAGTATTTACACACTTTATTAAATACCACGGATATTTTTAAATCCGTTTTTAGAGGTTTACGAGAGCAGGTTGTAAATTTACAGTAGCTAATACAAAAATAAATTTAAAATTTATTCTAATTGTATAATGTAAGGAAACAAAATAAACAACTTTAAACGAGTAAATTCAACACATGTAGAAACAAAATTCTAAAAACACAATTTTTTCTTTAAATTTTTAATAGATTATACAACTTATTTTTTATTAATACGTTTTAAAATTTTGAACGCACTTTTGTTTGCGGATGACGTGTGGATTGTGCACGAGACAGAGGATGATCTTCAAAGGGCTATATAATATGTGTTACACAAATTACGAAACAATTTTAGCTTAAAAATTTCCATTGATAAAACCAAAATAATGGCTTTTAAGGGCGAATATCCCGTTCTTTCAAAAATAGTTGAGGGTAATACCGGTATGGAGAGAGTATTTTACTTTAGTTATTTACGGTGTGACGTGGGATCTGATTCTGATTTGGATATAGAGCACACAAATTGAGCGAAACCCAGAGTATATACGGGACTATTAGCAGAACTTTGGGTAATAGAGCGAGGAAGGTCACAAAACTTAAGTTCTATAAAGTTATGGCAGCTCCAGTTATTCTGAACGAAAGTGAGGCATGGACAACAACAAAAACCCAAGAGTGGAGAATCCAGACGGCAGAGATGAGATTTCAGCGAAGAACTAAAGGGTGTACGCCTACACGTTTAGACAGAATAAGATTTGAGGAAATAAGGTCAGAATTGGGTGTTTACCACTTGAACGAAAAGATAAAGGATTATCGCCAAAGTTGGAGGAAGCATATGGAAAGGATGTCTGATCACAGAATACCTAAGCAGGCGCACTGGTATGCTCCAGAAGGTAAGAGGATGTCGGTAGACCTCGGAAAAACTGGAGGTAATGATATAGTGTAAGAGTTAGGAACAAGCTGCGGTCTAAACCTTGTTTGGAAGAAGAAGATGTTTTAAAATAACTACAAAAAGTAATTCTTAAACAGTAAGAAACAAGAAACTTAATATAAGAATGCATGTACCTATAGGAATACTAGAAGAACGTATGAAAAAAGAACAGAAAAATATTATTCAACTAGACATCAGACAAAAGCGATGATTAGATGCAGCATAATTAACAAAGCATTAGTGATAAAAATAACAATAAAAATAAATAAAAAAAAAACGCGAGAAGATGAATAGTAGCAAAATATTGTGGTCGTTATAACAATAGTGGTAGAAATAATAATAACACTAATACAAGTAAATGTGGCGATGGTAGCAATAAAATTACACCAAGAAATCATGGTACTTTGACCTTGAAAATATAGTGTGTGTATATAATACTAGTATATTAATGTTGGGTTACAAAATAGTCCATGAATTCCTTGATTGGTCTATACACGGACAGACAATGATGTTGCAATTGGGCATAATTACGGCTGCACTACTACAATATCCTTCTTCCCATCTCTCTCACGCACTCTTTCTCGTTCTCTTCTGTAAGATAAGATGACTGGACAAATTATACTTACAGGATATACTTATACTGCTAAATTATTGTCAGAACGTTTTTATTATAAAATTCCCAATGATTTTGACTCGTATGAAGATATTTTGATGTCACACTATAATGTATTCCCTGGAAGTAAAGCTTTAAGAGGTAGCAATAAATCTGGTACTGTATAAAACAATGGAAATTAGTTAATTAAAAAATATAAAAGTATTGTATATAACATCTAAGCCTAGGTTCAATCAAGATCTCGGTAAAAAAAAGTAACAAACTTCCTTATAACAATACGTTATTGACACGATTGATAATTACAATTAGATTACTTCAATTATCTTATTTACAAAACTTAAAGCTTTAAACTAAACCGGGCTATAAATAAGATACTGTCACTTAACAATAAAAACAATGATTTAACTGTCCACAACCACTTGCAACCACCCGTACGCAAACGCATTACTAACGTCATTCAGAACCGGTCCCGTACGACACTATTTCGAAACGGCCCAACACTAAATTGCATCCACAGTTCAAATTTTAACTAACTATACAGGCGCTAACTGTTCTTGTACCTGCGGTATGATAGTTTAAACAATCAACACCCCTCTAACACTTTCTCCGCTTGACTGAAACATGGTAGAAGTAATCAAAATGAATACAGCTGTTTCTACTCGTTTTGATTTCGAGAATTCCTATTCACATAATTTCATTCATCGCAATGCACAATTTTTCGATAAACTATTTCTAGAATATCACTGTTCTAGTGTTAGTATTTGTAAAATCTTAAAATAGTACAAGCGATTTGAAAATGTTCAAGCTTAACTAGGCAATGTTGAACTTACTCGAAAACAGAGAAAACTATAAACAAAGTACGAAATACTTAAGTATGAGGTACTTGGTTGCTTCGAAGGCTAAATCGGCATCACGTTTTTACCGTTTAAGAAAAAATAAGAAATATCAATCCAAGACCAGAATTCAGACAATTTTTTTCACAGATTCAAATACAATATGGTACGTTACAATCCACAACGTTGATGGAACTTTAAAAAATGAATAAACATGCGAAATTTGTCTGTTCTGGATTATTGTACAGTTCCATTGCATTCAGTACTTGATAATGGTCTGGTAGAACCTAATAATGTAGTTGAAGTAACAAAACAAGGTTTTCTTTATGACAATTACGTCCAATTTTATTACAAAAAATACAGTAACGATTAATAACTATGCTATGAGTAGATCACAGATGTTTTAGATCCCCAACCACGACTTGGAGTTTTTCCTTAATCATCTAAAGATAACTCAAAGTACCTTACATCAGCGTACAATAATTGAAAGTAATACGAACTTAAATAGAACTTCAAATACTATACATTCAACTTTGATGGTTGATACAGGCGTACAAAAACGCAACAAACTTTAATTGAAACATCTAAAAATACCAAAATAAAACTATGCACAATATTAGAAAGAAATACACACGACCAAGTTGATGAACTTATTAAAACAACGAATATTAATTAAAAATAACTACCAAAGATTAAACGGAGTGCATTGAAGTATCAAGCTTCAGGCTTAATGTTATTAATGGATCAGAAAACACAGATGTTCCAGCATGTACCAGAAGAATGTGTGATTTATGAACAGTAGTCTGCTAAAAGTACTGAGGATTAAATATATCTTACAAAGTAAAAAGTATCTTTTTATAGACTATACTTATAATACACATCAAAAGTACACGTGGAAAAAACTGACCTACATAAAAACGCAATAAAAAGATATTTTCTAAATCACACCATTCACACACCGTGTATTAATGGATATTTCACAAAACTTTTTATTGGAATCATAAATAGTATTTTACATTATTGTTCTTGCGTATTTTTGGTGTGATAAATTACCCAAACAAACAAAACATCTAATATTTTTTTTATTTAAAAAAAATAATACAATTAATATCTTACTTTAGTTTTGACAGAATGTGATAAGGAAAAATCCGGGTAAACCGTAAGAGATTCTAGATTTACTTGATTTCGTTGAATAGGTTTGACTTAAAAAAGTCTCAGGCTATTATCAGCAACGATGGGGGTTTAAATACTACTGACCGTTGATGGGGGTTTATTGAACTGACCGTTGTAAAAATGTTTGTCAAATCAGGAATCGACCTGGAATTTTCAGGATACCAGTCGAGGGTACACAACCGTCGACAGTCAACACGTTTTGAAACATATATTTCTTTCTCTACTAAAAAATTTCACAATGTATAGTAGCACTGCGGAGTATGCCCACCGATAATGTATCAGTATTTCCTCAAGAAAAGTGTGTCGAAAACCTCAGATTATAGCTTAATTTACTTGGAGCACCTACATTAGAAGAAAATGATTACAACTAAAGAACACTCTTCGAACCATCGATCACATCTTCCAATAAGACAAAAATATCGGTTTTACACATCAATTCTACATTCAATTTGAATACAATGACTTAAGGTATCTGGAACAGCAACAAAGTACAAAAAAAACCAGGCCACCAATCGAAATTTCTAAAGATCGCAACTGTAGTTCCATTCTACTAATAAAACGTAACTTTATGTCATGGTCTGAAGATGCTTCTTTTTACGAAATGTAGCCAAATATATGTAGCAAACGATGATGACAAGTTTTAGCGACACTTAAATTAACTCGTTCGAAATTTATTAATAAGACAATTGCTAGACAATATTTTACTTAACAGCTTCAAAATTATCTAATTCACTTCTCCAGACCTCGTCAAAACTAAATTGTATTCCTTCCATCTAAATTGAAGCTTCTATGAATTTGAGGAATGATTTAAAGAGAGCATCTATTTATATTATATAGGTTATGTCGGAACAAAAAACTGATAATTATTTGTCCCATAGAGAAATATCCATGAAAGAAATTAATGTTCTGAAATTTTTTCTAAGAGATTGGGCACGTTTTTGGGAACTGTGCACATTAACAGGTATCCTGACAGATATCCCTTAACAGGTGTGTGGAACAGCAGCAAAATACAAAAAATTCAGGCCACAAACCAAAATTTCTGAAAACCGCAACTGGAGTTCCGTTCTAATTTTCAAATATAACATTACATCATGGTCTGAAGATGTTTCTTTGTATAGAATATAGCCAAATATTTGCAGCTACACACGACTGTCTGACAATTTTACAAACACCCTATAGAACTCGTTTTAAATATTATTAATAAATAATTGCTAGAAAAATAATTTACTGTAAAAGCTTCAAAACTATTTAATTCACTACTCCAGATCTGGTCAAAACCAAAAATTGTATTTCCATCCATCTAAATTGAAGTGCTTATGAATCTGTGGAATGGTTTAATGAAAACATGTACTTATAATAAGTTATAATAAAAAATATATAATAATTTGTTTCGATAGAGAAATATCGATGAAAGAAATTAATTTGCTGAAAGTTTTCCTAAGAGACTGGGCACGTTTTTGGGGATTCGATGCACTTTAACAAGATAATGTCAGGTAATTTGAAAACCAAAACCGGAAACTTTCACTTAAAAGTTTAGAAAAATCCAATAACTAAGCCACCTAGTCGTTTAACAAAACAATTATAACAAATGTTTCTCACAATACGATTTTTAAACGGTTTTTTTTATTAACATAGTATTCCAGATTATTCAAATATAAATCTATAATCCATTTATGAAATATCAAATCATAAAAGCTTAACTTATTTTAGAAGCTTAGAAATAGTGAAGGAACAAAATTTGACATTAGTAAATAACTTAAACACAACACGCATTTTAGATTAAGTTTTTTTAGTATTATTTAACGGGTTTTTTAATTCAGCATGACCAAGCATTTTAAACAACTGGTAGTTCTTTTCTTATTCCTGGACGTAATAAGTTTTCAAATTATTAACTGTATTTAGTCATTTATCTTTAAGTGCATACAGCATAAAGAAATAAAAGAAAATAGTGTTTTTATTTTTGAAAATGGTTTTACCGGAATGATTACACAAAGTGTGAAACACGTTGTTAAATTATCTTTTTATTTACGACTATAAATGTATTTACATAAATAATTTTATCATTTTCATCGCTATTAATTTTCTTTAAAAAAAATCAAAATCTGGTGTGAATCACTCACATGAGTTTTCCTAGCCAATGTAAATAATTAAAAACCTATGTTTTATAATGATTATTTAAAAAGAATTATAAACTTATTATTATTTTAAATAATGATTAAACCTATGTTTAATCACGAATTAACATTGTACGAGTAAAATGAAAAAATAACCTAATTTTAATCATGATTGAATGACGTAAAATGAAAATCCACCTTTGTTCTACTTTAAAATACGAGGACTCACTAATTGACGCTAAACTAAGCTCTGTAAAAAATAAACGTTTGAAATGCAAGTTGTAATTTTTTAAATTTTCTACAAATTTGATTATACACCCTTTTTCCGAAAAATGCATAACAAAGCCACAGTCTTTTAAACCATTTTTTTCTACGAGAAGACAGCCTCTTCACGAATTTCAGCAGACTTCAGCTTGCCCCATCTTATAAAAAGCACGAAAATGTAGTAAAGGAGGTGATTTTAAACAAAATCGTATTGACCGTTTTTAAGGAAACTGGAAAAAGTGAAAAATGGTACGATAAACTACTACTTCCGATCGACAGATTTTGATAAAAATGTTAGTTTCGGGTCCCCTAATAGTACCTAACTTAAGTTCCAGGTTTCAACTTCGGACGATATTCTGTTTACACACACACAACTTGGCGAAAACCATGATTTATAAGTTTCAGGGTACCTGGAAACATGTATTTCTTGGGAAAACGCGATTTCAAAAAATTGATATGGAAGCAATACTTTCCTCCCCTACATTTCATATAGGGCAAGAGAAACAGTCGACTTTCTACCATTCCACCGATATGGTCAGACCAATGGGGATTCCTGCATTTAAACTAAAACACATCGAACCTGTTGTCGCAGTTTTTGATATGGTCTCTTTTAGAAACACCGAGAGTTCTCCGTAAAAAAAGTTAATATTAATGTCTCATACAAATTGTAAAATTCTAAATCTCATGAGAAGTTGCAGTTTTCCTATTTCACGCGTTCGTGATGCACTAATACAAAGGTATTAAACCGACACAATTCTGCCACTGTCATTTCACACTTTGATTTGTGAATCTATTTATTAATTTTTTTTAAAATAACCTGCCACTTTACTTACAACACTCACGTTAAAAAACCATAACTGTTGTACGAATGAAATGTACAATTTTAAACCAAATTAACTTAATAGCTCGTTAAAAAATGTCTTGACAAAAATAATTATTTTAAAGAAATAAACGTGGTAAACATAAATTCTTATTTAGTTATTACTAATAAAATTTTAACGTATTTCAAATAATTTAAAGACAATAGTATCTAATTTTGTATGAAGCAGTAATTTATTTATTTTTTTAAAAACTAAAGTACATATACAAAAGAACAATTTTACAAAAATATGTACATGTAATAAGACAATAAAATTGTTAACCATTATTAAAAGAAATAAGTAATTTTAAACAGTAGAAGGTATTTATTTTTTTAAGTAAGAAAACATGTAACTGGAATAATATAATTTACTTATAATGGTTTATTATCTCAACTACAATTTTATTACTTTACTAGTTACAAAAACGATGGCAGCTATTAACTTAAACTTGGCTCTTTTATATTTTTGTAATATTGCAGAATAACATTTATGTTATATAATGGCACTTACAATATTCTACAACAACAACGGCACTACAGTAAGCGATCGTTAAAAAATACAAAATCTATTTCACTTTAGCCATTATTGTACAAAATAACTATCTCATTTAAAATAACAAGAATTTAAGAAAAATATTACTAATTTTGTACCGTATTTTAATTAAATAAGTCCTAAAACGGTTGAAGAATGAATTAATCTAGGTAACTTCAAATCAGAGTATAGTAAACACATGAATGAAATTTGTATTTTGGTAACACGTGACTAAATTCAACTTAAGTAGTGTACAATAATGAGTATATACAGTCAATGCTCGATTTAACGGAGTAATGGGGACATACTTAAGTCTGTTGTTGTGAAAGTCCGTTAAATTGAAACTTATTCAGTTTTAACAAAATCGATCATGTATGTTTCTATAATGTGTTAAAGTAAACATTGGAATTGCTTATAGTCTTATTCTTACCATAACATTCAAAAAACTGTACTTTTCAGGAGGAAGAACTTACCATATGGTAAAAGCTTCAAAGTGTCGTAAAATAAAACATTATAAATCACTAGCTAAAACACTGATTTTATTTTATATGCTTTTACCAAAGCAGTACTATTGAATAGTAAGCTAATGGTGAATTTTTTAAAACTAATGATATTAAATTCCACCACATTGATTAAAAAACCACAATTAAATAAACACTTTAATAGTACAAAAAATTTAATGAAAATAAATAGGAAAAATTGAGAAATTAAGATTACTGCTGAGAAGTTGATTAAAGTGGAGCAAAAAATTTGTGTACAATGTAAGCAAATGTAAGTGGATGATCTTCTGAAGCTTAAACTTTACTTTCTAGTGGAAAAGCCCATACAAAGATTCTATGCAAAAATCTTTTTCAGGTGTATAACCACTGTTAGGGCTATAAAGGGCTTCTGTCGTCAACTGGAAGGAGACCCCTTAATTCCTTTTACAAAAGGCTTAAGGGAACCAGCCGGGATAGAAGGCTAGTGTCCTATCCATACATTCACGTTGTGTGGCCTGTTAGTAACCATGTGACCGCTCATCAGCACGATAACCGGCTCATGGTGAACGGAACTGGAAGGGCTGCCCATTCCACCCTGGCAGACGGTGGCTTGGGGCACTCAGTCTGCCAATCAAAAAGCTGAAAGCAACAGTAAACTACAGCTTTTTCTGTCTGACTAGAATTATCGTAAGGAAACTCCTTCATGTATGATTCTGGTTAGGCTTACTTAGTATATGCAGATCTTCAAGAACTTCGAGAACTTCAAAATATGAAAATTTATGATGGCGTCCTCTCTGGTAAAACATTCCGGAGATAAACTAGTCCTCCATTCGGATCTCCGGGCGAGGACTATCAGAGGGGACTTCATCAAAAAAATAAAAGTTTCTGAAATTCTGCGAGTTGGAACATGGAATGTTAGGAGTTTAAAACAAACTGGTAGGTTAGAGAATTTAAAAAGGGAAATGGATAGGTTGAAGTTAGATATTGTAGGCATTGGTGAGGTACGCTGGGATGATGATCAAGACTTTTGGTCCGGGGATTATAGGGTTATTAACACTAAAGCCATCGGAGGGCAGGGCGGAGTGGGTCTAGTAATGAATAAAAAAATTGGACAAAGAGTGACTTACTATAAGCAGTGTAGCGATAGGATTATCATGGTTAGAGTAGATACGAAACCAAAGTCTACCACTATAGTGCAGGTCTACATGCCTACGTCTTCACACAGAGAGGAAGAAATAGAACAAGTATATGAGGAATTAGATGAAGTAATAAAATATGTCAAGGGTGATGAAAATTTGATAGTTATGGGAGACTGGAATGCAGTAGTTGGAGAAGGAAAAGAAGGAAAGATAGTCGGAGAATATGGTCTAGGGAAGAGAAATGACAGAGGGAGTCGGCTGGTAGATTTCTGCTCCAAATATAATTTAGTGATAGGCAATACACTTTTTAAGAATCACAAAAGGAGGTTATACACTTGGATGATGCCAGGTGACAAGGGAAGATACCAAATAGATTACATAATGGTTAGACAAAGATTCAGAAACCAGATTATGAATTGTAAAGCCTATCCAGGTGCAGACATAGGGAGTGATCATAACTTAGTAGTAATGGAGAGCAGGCTTAAACTTAAAAAACTGAAGAAGGGACAGGGAAATGCTAGGTGGGATGTAGACAAACTAAGAGAACAAGACAACCAGGTAGGTTTCCAGGAGAGTATTCAAAAAGGGATAGAAGAAAGAGGTAATGACACAGGAAATGTAGAGGAGGAGTGGATAAACTTCAAGGAGGTGGTAGTGAAAGCAGCGGAAGAATGGTTAGGACATACTAAAAGAAGAGGTAGGAAACCGTGGATTACTAATGATATTTTAGAACTGATGGATGAGCGAAGAAAATATAAAAACGCAAAGGACGAGAGAGGTAAAAGGCAATATTACTACTTGAGAAATACCATAAACAAAAGGTGTAAGAAAGCGAAGGAAGAGTGGATCAGAGCGAAATGTACGGACATTGAAAGTAAAATGGCAGTTGGTAAAGTGGACGCAGCTTATAGAAAAATAAGGGAAAACTTTGGAGAACGAAAGATGAAAGCTGTTAATTTACAAAGCGCAGGTGGTAAACCATTGTTGAATGGCCAAGAGAGAGCTGAAAGATGGAAGGAATACGTAAATCAACTCTACATGGGAAAAGAATTAGAATATGATGCGATAGAACAAGAAACTGATGTTGAAGAAGATCAAAAAGGGGACCCTATACTACGAGAAGAATTCGATCGGGCACTTAAGGATATGAATATGAATAAGACACCAGGAATAGATAACATACCATCGGAATTATTATTACGATGTGGCAAAGTTGCTCAAAACAAATTATACAAACTTGTGTGCAAAATGTATGAGAGTGGAGAGGTACCATCGGACTTTAAAAAAAATATTATTATTCCAATACCAAAAAAGTCAGGAGCGGAGAAGTGTGAACATTACAGAACCATCAGCCTAACATGCCATGCATCTAAGATACTGACAAGAATTATATACAGGAGAATAGAACACCGAGTAGAAGAAGTATTGGACGATGACCAATTTGGATTTAGAAGGAGAATGGGAACTCGAGATGCAATATTGGCTCTGAGACTGATTATTGAGAAAAGGATACAGAAAAATAAAACTACTTTTATGGCATTTGTAGATTTAGAGAAAGCATTTGACAATCTGGACTGGAGTAAAATGTTTAAAACTTTGAAAAGGCTAGGAATTAAATACAAAGAAAGGAAAGTTATCTACAGTCTGTATAAGAATCAAACGGCTGTTTTGAGAATCGAGGGGTACGAAAAAGAGGCTGCTGTAAGAAAAGGTGTACGACAAGGTTGTTCTTTGTCACCACTACTTTTTAACTTGTATATAGAAGAGGCTATAAATGAAGTGAAGGAGAAATTTGACGTAGGAATAAAAATTCAAGGAGAAACAATAAAAATGTTGAGATTCGCCGATGATATAGTAGTATTAGCCGAGGCAAAGAATGAACTAGAGGATGCCTTAAATGGAATGGATGAGATCTTGAGGAAGGATTACTTCATGAAAATTAATAAGAACAAAACGAAAGTGTTGTGCAGCAGCAAGAGTGGTTTAGAAGAGATGGGAAATTTAAAAGTAGGCAACGAAAACATACAGGAAGTTGGGGAATTCTGCTATCTAGGGAGTAAAATAACAAAGGATGGTAGAAGCACGAGTGATATCAAGAGTAGAATTGCTCAAGCTAGAAAAGCCTTTGAAATGAAAAACAGCTTACTGACTACAAACATTGATTTACAGATTAGGAAAAATTTCTTAAAACATTATGTTTGGAGTGTAGCATTATACGGAAGTGAAACGTGGGTGATAGGGGCTGTAGAACGGAAGAGGATAGAAGCTTTTGAAATGTGGTGTTATAGGAAAATGTTAAAGATTAGGTGGGTGGACAAAATAAGTAATTTAGAGGTTCTTAGGCGAGTGGATGAAAAAAGAAGTATATGGAAGCATCTTACCAAAAGAAGGGATAGGCTAGTGGGGCATATCCTAAGACATCCAGGTATTGGGCTATCAATAATGGAGGGTAACATTGAGGGAGTAAATTGTAGAGGGAGGCAAAGATTAGAATATATAAAGCAAATTACAAAAGATGTAGGGTGTTACAGGTATGTAGATATGAAACGACTTGCGCAAGATAGAACAGGTTGGAGAACTGCATCAAACCAGTCGAGACTGATGACAAAAAAAAAAAAAACCACTGTTAATGACAACTATGAAGAACGTGAATGACTGAAAATCAACATTTTTTTTCTTTAAGTTAAGAATTTCAAATTTTATTATTGTAGAAAGCTCTTTTAAGTCATTTTGTAAACTACTGAAATAAACGATAACTATTGTACAGCACAATTTTCTTCTGGTCTAACAACGTATTTTACAGAAAACATTGTAAGTTAACATTTTACTTCGATTTATTTCAGAAACACTTTAAGTCTAAATTTTCAATTTTTTAATCAAGTGGCCCTCTGAACAATTTATATATTTTTTAATTGAAACATAATAAATTACAAGTTTTTTTAATTTTTCCATAAGTTAGTTTCTTTGATTTATGGGCTTTTTGAAATGACCGATTCATTTGTGCTATTTTCTAAATTTAGAATGAAAACTAGTTCAGTGTTTTTAATGTCGTCTATAATAAGTCTTTGTTCTACGTGAGTGAGTCCCTTAGAATGAACGGGAACACTGTTCTAAGAGAATCACAGAAATTTGAGAGAACGACCGGGAAATTTCAATAATCACTTTTAATTTTTACTTCACAACACAATATTTATTCCAAAACAGTTAATTTTCTTTGGACAGTAGAAACAATTTAAGAAACCCAAACCAGTAGAGAATATTGAGAACATAGAATTATACTTTGACCATCAATTCAATAAAGTGTATGTAAAAGCTTTGTAATTTCTTAATAGAAAGGCACAATGAAATGCATAAAATGGAAATCTATTGCCATGCATCTGTGAATAACCTACTCCATTCAATCTATTCTTAACAAAAGAATAGTCATTACTTGTATATTCCTATTACGATCTGAATTTCAATAAAAGAAAATCAATTTTATAAAGTTTTTCTATAACTCATGTAAAAAAGCACATGGCATTTCAATTTGCAATTTATTTACTTGTTTATTGGATTTCATTTTTATTAATATATTTTTTTAAATAATAATTTATGTATAAAAAAGAAAATAGCTGAAGCTTTCAATTAATTTAAATATTAAAAATAGTAATAATTTTTTCCTATGCCATAACGTAAGGCACCGTTTCTCAAACATTTATGCTTTCGTACTTCTTTGATGAAGTCATCTACCGAGAGTACATCCTGATTTTTAGTGACATGCGTACTGATGAAATATTCACGCAAAAAAAATTAATAAACATAAATAAATCTTTTCAAATAGAACTTTTTTTGGCTTCAACTTAACTTTTATTTACAACTGTACTTTTTTTTTTTTTAAGCACAACTAGTAAATGAGATGGAATGAATGAAGAATGTCGGGAATGTGACGTGAATGAGAATCGATCCAGTGTCCGATTTCGGCGTAAAATTTACGTCGAAATTTCTCAGGAAAACACTGCAGATTACTTATGTGTTCCTATCAGATACGAACGATTGAATTATTATGAATGAAATTGTGGTTTAAACTGTGAAAACCCAATAGGGAGTTTTAGGTTATTTAATTTAACTAAGAACAGAAATATTTATTCTAATAAGCTACCGCACAGTAAAACCGAAATGTGACACATAATAAAAGTCGCATCAACATTTTGGTTATTAGTAAATACTTTGGGGTAAGAAATATTGAGTTTTGGTTGTAATAATTTCCAGACCCTAAACGGGAATCGAACCCAAAACCTTCCGCTTTGTAAGCTAGCGCGCTTACCCGGTACACCAGGAGGCGGTCTCTTCATATTTGATAGCCTATCTTAAGAACCGTACTAAAAATGTAGCACTTAGGCCTATGTACAAAATTCTGCTAACATTCAAATACTAATTATATTGTGTTTTATTTACTGCATTAGAAGTTTTCACTATCACCCGTATCACATTACAAAAATTTAAATTTTTTATTTTTCAGAAAAAAAAAACAATTTACAAACTTTCATTCAAAACGAATCATTATTTATCACAGCGATCATTAAGCTGCATCACCATTTAGGTTACTAGAGATCACAATGCTCATAAAAAAAAAACATAAAACAAAATATCATTTTACCTTATTCACATTAACTGAAAATATTTTAGAAAATTGACTGTGTCAAATTCTAGTAAATTAAAAAAAACTGTTATTCAAATAAGGAAATTAATATGTAAATTATTATGAATTTCTTTTTCAATTTCAGGTAATGACATAGTACTTATGTTTTATTTGCCTTAACAAATAACGGATTATAACGTAACCATAAAAGTACGTAAACGATCTATTTAAATTGATTAAAAGAAAATACAGTAGAATTTATTTGTTAGATAGGACAACGAAAACTCTTATATCCAGTAAATTAAATACAAAAACATACAAGTAAGCCTACCTACTTTTAAAGTAACCGCTTGTTATTTTTTTTTTTTTTAATACTTTCATTGATGTTTTTATTGCAAATTTTTCAGAATAAAAACCTAATACATTATAGAAAGTATAAAAAAACTTATTAAAATAGATTCAGAACAAACTTTTAAAAGAAAAAACAAAACCTAATAAAATTTTAATTATAATTTTAAACAAACCTTAACCAATCGCAGTAGATTTAACGAATAATTAAATAATAGAATTAAATAATCACTTTAACACAAACGATCGATTGAAAATGTTATTAAACTGAATGAACCATTAATTCGTTTGACATAGTACGGACCGTGGTTTACGTTTTATCTGGAAAGAACAGGTGTTTACTTCTTGTGCCATTCTACTTCGCACGTTTTGTTTACTCTAGTTTAACTTTATCAAGATTACTTTTACAAAACTTTAACAGACATTCATCAAATTGAAAATCTGCAAAAAGTTAGTCAGATGGATGACGGGGGTCAGTTTTTTATAAATGATTGTAATCTGGTTCTTCGAATAGGAAACTCTATTACTATCCACAGTCTAATGTGCTAAAGACGTTTTGAATTCAGATTTAAAGATCAGTTAAATTATTTCTACTCCATATCGATTTCATTGCACAAAAATCTGTCTTTGGTGAAAAGTATGAACGTGGTTAAAAATTATTTCCAGGGCTATTCGTAGTGCAAAAGCGTATCAGCTTCAATATACATCCGATATTTGAAGACAGTTCATACTTTATTTACACGATTTTCTTTTCCCAGTGTAAAACAAAGAAAAATATAGGCCTAACCTAGATTTAATCATGAGTAAACAATGTAAAATGAAAAACCTAACCTACTTTTTATCTAGAGTGAATGACGCTAAGTGAAAATCAACCTCTGTTGGACTTAAAAATACGGAAAATTACTAAACGACGCTAAATTTGAAACCAATTTTCTATAACTTTAGTTACATACTGCTGTCGTTAAAGGCATACTAAGGCCGTAGTCTATAAAAACACAATTTTACAGATTTCAGTTAACAAAATATGGAAAATCACTTTTTGCCGCCAAACTAAGCACTATAAAAATGATTAAAATAAAAGTTGTGATTTTTTTTAAATTTTCTTTAACTTTGATTACATCCACTTGTGCTCTAAAATACATACTGAAGCCCCAATCCTGAAAAAAATCTTTTACCAAGTGAGTACAGCCCCCCACGAATTTCAGCAGTTATGTCCCTTACCCTATCGTACAGAGCACAATAATGTAGTTAATGAGGCGATTTAAAATTAAAAGAACCGTTTTTATAAAAATGCAAAAAGTGAAAAATTGCACGAATAAACTACTAGTCGACCGATTTTGATGAAAATTTTCATGTCGCATTCCCTTACGTTACCTAATATAAGTTCCAAGTTTCAACTATGTCCGCTCTACCGTTCATCAGATATTTTGTTTACATACACTCAATCACATAGAAAATGATTTTCTTAAATGAAATAATGACAAAATTTTATATAGTACATTTTACGACGGCCGCCTCCGTAACATAGAGGTTAGCGCATTGGCCTGCCACGCAGAGGTCCCGGGTTAGATTCCCGGCCAGGGTCTGGAAAATTTCACGTGTCAAATCCCAAAGTTAACGTTACATAATCCACCGTAGTCGCTAATGACCAAGCTGTTGATGCGATTCTGAATAAATAAATAATAATAAATTTTACAATAAAATTTATTAACTTTAAAAACGTATTAAGCGTGGGAAAATTTAAAATACTTACATGTATATTTAATAGGAAATTTAATGACAATAGATTTTAAATATCAAAACAAATTACCTGACTAAGTTAAAATGAATACGTGAGAAAACAATGATTCCCATTTACCTACGTCGTTGGAATTTAATATAATAATAACAGGGCTACGACAAATCAGCGACCTACAAGCTATTTTAAAATATTATGAGATTCCCAATTAAACAAACTTTACATTATTAAATACTTATTCTATATACCAATTATTGTAAATACTCATTGCCTATAAATTCGGTTTTGTTAACGTTATTCTTAACTACATATTGTATATCATATTAAGAACCATTAGTCGATAGTTTGATGAATAATAGCATGTTCTACATAATAGTCTTTCTATTTATGGTTAGGTTTCACTGAATAGGAGAAACCATATTATTAGCAGACCTGACAACATTCCTAAACTCAATAATTAGGGTAAATTAAAATTCTATTTTTGGTTTATTTGTTGATTATAACGTTAATATAATAAACGTTCTCCGAATGCAGATGTTTGTAAACAACCTAAATACCGAAATAGTTTAATTCGGAAACGTTATTTATTTAATTTGAACGGCAGTAATTTCCGTTCAACCGTTTCTGTTCCGGATAACCGTAAATTCGGATAAACGACAAAAATTATTTAAGTAATATATTATATTCTGAAATGAAAAACTAACTTTTAAATTTGTTTTTAACGAATACTTAATTCAAAATATTAATAATTTGATTATCAAATTAGAAAGAACTTAGTTCAATATAAAATGTATTTTCAATAAAAATAATCTTTCCATAAAGGCAAAACTTCAATAGGCCTAGTGTAACAATTTTTTAAATTTTTTTTTATTCACACATAATTTCCAAGTTACAAATTTTACATTGGTTTTTGAAACAATAAAATAAATAAATAAATTAACCACACACAATAAATTTTATAACACAATAATTAACCAAATATACAGCAACATTATTGTAACACTAACTGAGAAAGAATGTGGTTAGGTACCTCATTGAAAATCGTGTTGAGGCACCAAATATACGAGAGTAATAATTATTTCATGTAATAATGTGCACTAAATCTACTAATAATGCTTAAATCGGTTTCCTTAAAGCAGGTAGTACTATTTCCCTTTAAATCTTAATCCTCTGAATACAAAAAATAATAAAACCTTTTACTTTCTCTTGCTCTATATGAATATTTAAAGAAGGACAGTAACTTATTGTATTCTTATCGATTTTACAAATTTGAGTTTTCACAGGAAATACATGTTTTCAGACCCCATGTGCTTTAAAAATTGTGTTTTTAGCGATTGGTCTGTGTGTGTGTTTGTATACAAAATATCTCAGGAACGGAATAGCGTACCTAGTTGAAACATGGAATTTAAATTAGGTCCCACTAGGTGACCCGACACGAATATTACTAACAAAATTAGAAAAACACTCAGAAAAATAAGATACCGTAGTGAAACGAAATAGACCAAGACCTAGTAAACAACTCGATACATTCAGAAACCATTAAAGGTAGAGCAACTTAAAAAAAATAATACCGGAATTAGAGTTTCAGAAGAAAAATCCACTTGCAAAAGAGAAGAAAATAAACTCAAGAGAATAAAGAGCACCACTCAAGATAGATTAAAGAAGCATGGACAAAAAATCTTGATTAAACGTGACCTCTAAAATTGGCTATTCGAAAAAAATCTAAAAAAGGTTACTAGGTAATTAAACAAAACATAAAACTATTAAGTTGAAAATGAAAATTAAATTTATTTACGACAAGTACACTCATGATAATGATAAGAAAATGTATAAAACATATTAAAAAAGAAACCAACCGAAGCTACATAATTTTTAAATGATGACAAAGAACTTGACGATGAAAAGAAGAAAATGAAAATATATTTTATTTATAAAATAGAAATGAAAATTACATAGACTATTCTAAAAGTACATACGATGCCACAGGTTTGTGTACATCTAAAGAATCTTGAACCTTGAATCGAGAGAACAAGTGTTTCTCACAAACATATCATGGTATGAGACTTTAATGCCGTACTTAGATTTAAAATAAGATTTAAGTTCATTTGTAGATATACCATGATAAAAGCAAAGAGTTATCATCATTTTTATTTTTACAACAACCGCTGACCAGTTTTATTGTTACCTATAAATATGTAAGTAATGTACTTGCATAAGCCTACTCTTACTTACAATTGCGCGGTCACAGTCTTTCTTACAGTATGTACTTATCAAAATACAATTCTCGAAAATAATTTACACTATCTTTACAACAATTTCTTATATACAGTAATAAAAGAAAATGATATTAAAATAACGATAAAATATATTTTACATAAATTATTCAATTAATTAAGTAAAGTTAGAAAAGAAATTAAAAATAATAAATTTACTACAAGCAGTACCACTACCGATAATGGTATGAATAAAATATTTCTTAGTTATGCAATGTTGCCACATGCATGAAGAATATATTCAAGTACTAAACGATCGTCAACTTTATACCCAAGAACTCATTAAACAGGCGCATAAAATCAGCATTAAAATAATTCATAAATACAGAAGAAGAAATAAGAATTTGATTCTCTTACACAGTCACAAAAACGATTTTTGAGAAAATCGCAAAAAAACTGAAAAATTGCACGAATAAACTACTAATTCCAGGAAAGTAAAAAAATTCGATTTTTAAATTTTATCGCCATTCTATAGTTCGTGACTTTTTGAATCTATTGATATAGTCCTTTCTCTCTAAAACGATATCCTAAGGAATAGGCATTTAATAGTTATATAGAAACGAACCAAAATTTGAAGAAATAGGTTACAAAATAAAGTAATACCATAAATTTCACACAAATTTCATCACAACTATCAGATTCTTTAAAGTCATCAACGCCAAGCTCCGAGGTAAGTATTTCTGCTTTTGTTTTGACCAAAGGCCTACAGAGTGGCATATGATGTATACGCTGCAGTTGAAATCACTGCAATATGAACAGATCCAAATTTTCATACTGAGATTTCCACCATTTCTTCCTGCTGCTTCCCTTTATTTTCGCATCAACCCACTTCTTTATATCCTTCCACATGATAGCCACAATTGACTGGGAGAGCTCCGTTCGCCGAACAACATCCGTTGGTTTCTCGCCTTTCTCTATTGCCCGAATCAACGATAACTTTTCTTTAACGGTGACCACTTTACGCTTCTTAGAAAACATGTTGACCGTTCACGCACCGAAAAACAAATCAGACTACAGTAGCGGCACATCATCATGCTACTCAGGTATCGTGCGCACAACAATACAAAGTGAACAGAAACGCGTTGAGCTACTGATATACCATCGTTATAAAGAGTGAGCATATCGGCATAGAAAAAGAATAAATACATTAGGGTTATGACAAACCAAACAATCCTCGTTTATTTCATCGTTACAGGGAAAATCCTTATAAAGAGACCACTAGAATGAGACCACTGTAGCCTGTAGACTATTATAATACTTATCATTCAGATTTTCCTTTATAAATAAAATTTATTTTTGAAAAATAGCTTGAATTTCAATTTTTTACTACTTCTTTAATGTAATTTATTGCTAAAAGCAGTTGTAGTTTTTTGCCGATTACTAAAAAGTATATTTTTGGAGCATAAGGAAAATTTTCTCCAAAACTACCAAATCACTCCACTTCAAAATTTTTACACATGGTTTACCTCACCACTCTGCACAACCATGAGTTTTTGAGTCACTTCAGTTAACCACAAAAAAAAAATAGCTTAAAATTCCAGGTTTTAAAAGTCAGCAAAACAAAATTTTCCGTGGTAAAAATAAGCTATTTTTTGCTGTAGAAACTCATGGTTTTGTAAAATTGTACTGTAGAAACTGTAATAAAATTTGAAGTAAAATGGTTCAGCAGGTTTTGAGAAAATGTTCCTAACATTAGCAAGGTGCAAGATGGGAATTCCAGCTCTCCTTAATTCATTTTGATGAAAACGTTCAAGTCGGTTCGGTTCCCCGTGAGTTTGTTAACTTAAGTTCGAAGTTTCTACTTTTCCGTTGTTGAAATGTTTTGTTCAGACACACACACGAGCGCGCGCGCGCGCACACACACACACACACACACAATTATACAGTGACAAATCTGTAAAAATATGTTTTTGGGTTCAGGACGCCTGAAAACGTGTATTACCAATGAAAAATCGAACGAAAACAATATATTCCTTCCCTATATACTCATACAAGGCATGAGGAAGTAAAATGTACAAAATACGGTATCGTTCACTTGAATTTTAAAATTCAGGAAAAATTTACACATATGTATAAGTAACTTTTAACAGGAGAAAGAACATTGAGTGCGCTATGGATTATAAATATTCCTGAGCAACATTCACGGAAAACT
Source organism: Catonia carolina (assembly GCA_035578175.1). Taxonomy (NCBI): domain Eukaryota; kingdom Metazoa; phylum Arthropoda; class Insecta; order Hemiptera; family Achilidae; genus Catonia; species Catonia carolina. The sequence goes on from JAQMRL010000008.1 coordinate 24,594,788, forward strand.
AATCAAGCGAAACTAATACGTCGTTAATTAAATCATACGTAACTGCCTCTCAACTCGGCTCTATTATTAAGAACAACAAATTAATGGTAAGTCAATTTATGATGGTTATACTCGTTAAAAGTTTATCAAGGTAAGTGAACTTATTTTAATTTATTATAAGTGTAATAAAAGTTTATTATTACTTTGTACTGTTCTTAATGGAAATAACGTCTATCCCGGAAGAGATAAACATTTTGAGATGTCATATATTACATGATTCATTCTCAAAAAACTATATAAATTACATTTCAACAATTTACACTTTCGGTACAATCATAAGAATGTATGAATAAAAATCTGGTGTGAAACACTCACACGACTTTCTCTTACCAATGCAAATAATGAACAATATAACCTAACATTAGAAATGAACAAAAACCATAACCAAATTTTAATCATGAGTGAATGATGCAAAGTGAAAACCAACCTTAGTTTGGTGTAATAATACGGAAAATCACTTTTTCACGCTAAACTAGGGTCGTATAGAAAAAAGCTTGAAATAAATGTTGTAGATATTTTAATTTCCTATAAATTTGATTAGGGCCTATATACACTTTTGTTTTAAAATACATACTAAGGCTGAAATCTTAAAAAAATGAAACCAAACTTTAAAAAAAAATTTATTTTAAAGATTTTCACGGTGAAAAAACAGAAAATCACTAACTACCACTAAACTAAGCGTTAAACAAAGAAATGTTTAAGATAAACATTGTAGATTTTTAAATTGTCCACAACTTTGATTACACTTTTGCTCTAAAGAGCCGCTCATTTTAAGGCCGTAATCTTAAAAAACCCATTTTTTCTACGAGAGATCAGCCTTCCCTAGAATTTCAGTAGTCATGGCGGCTACCCTATCTTGTAGAGCATAAAAAGATGTAAATTGAGACGATTTAAAAAAAATCGTAGAAACCATTAGAAAAAGAAGACTAGTATTTAACGGACACCTGTATGGAATAGATGACAACCGGTTGATAAAAAAAAAAGTTAAAGACCATTAACAATAGAATTAAAGTGTCGGATAAATGTTTTAAAGTAATAAGAAAGGATAGTGAGAAAACTTAATAAACCGAATCAAATTTAGACAACTAATTACGGACTTAAGGGGCTTCCATGTAGAGCAAAAACAGAACACCAAATGGACAGAAGAAAGGGAGAAACCTACAGTAAAAGAATGCTGTGATAAGGCTGCAAAAAGATTCACCCGAAACGACTTAAGTCACTTCACGGGGTCTCAGATTGGGTCTGTACAAAAAAAAACTACAAGAGAAACATTTCCTATGCGCATGTGCCAGCTGAAAACTGGGGGAAGAATTTTCCGTCTAGTTGCCTCTTTATTATAATGGGAGCATAGTCAGCGATGATTAACGGCTGGATTGACAGTAGGGAAAGTGTCTATGCAAAGTAGTAAGAGACAAAAACAGTACAATCAATGCAAGCAACGTACTTAAGTAACTTTTTTTTAAATTGTAAGAAACAACAAATTTAAGTAACCACTAACCTAAGCAAAATTACAACCAAATCAAAACAGAATTACAGGTTCTACACGTACCGCCAATTCAGTGTGTTTGCGGGACGAATGGCGAGAAGAATGTTTTATGTCTGACGTCATCCAGTAGTGTGTCATTTATTGTGTATTACAAGGTTTCGAAACCAATTACCATAAAACAAAAGAAAATAAGTTTCTCTTGTGACTACTTGTTTTAAAGTCGCCTTCATGAAACGACTGCTTTAATAGTAAATGTAAATGCTTCGTTTACAACTTGTTTTAAGTAGTTTTTTTTTAATCAGCATTAAGTAGATTGTTACGGTAGTGTTCATTATTTTTTTTTACTTTTTGTGCGGTATTTTTATATGAACCATGTCTAAACCATCAGGGAACTGTTTCAACAAGAAATACAAGATTTGTTGTTCACACTGAAGATTGACAGATAATTCATAGAAAACTGTGACAACGAATCTTACACTAAAGAATTTCGTAACCACAAAAGAACGACTGATTTACTACAGGAAATCTGAACATTTTCGTCTGGTAGGTTACTATTTTAATAATAATAATAATAATAAGCAGGGCTATAAAAGGCTTCTGTCGTCAACTGGAAGGAGACCCCTTATTCCTTTCACAAAGGGCTTAAGGGAATCGGCCGGGATAGAAGGCTAGTGTCCTATCCATACATTCACGTTGTGTGTCCAATAGGCCACAAAATTATGACAATTATAACAACTGTATCAAACCAGTCGAGAAACTAATGATAAAAAAAGATAATAAGCAAGTTATTAAAGTTGATATGAGTAACATGTTTTTGAATAAGTTAGTAGATATAATCTTAACATTGATATGTATTATATTCCACCGCATTCCTCTCAGACACACGGAGATGGCGGCCAGGCAGTATTTATTAATAGACTCATGTTTTACTTTGATTTGTAATTACTACAGATCTCAGACAAAAATTATATCAACCAGAACATTTGGAACATAAAACAGACATAACATCTTATAAAAAAATTGTTTCAAATGAAATAAATAAGTGAAACAAAGCCTTCAGAAATGAAGAGCAAAGATTATTCACATAAAAAAGCAAATACTTCCAATTCTACTTTCTGCTCAGGAACTCAAACTTTTACGTAAAACCATTTGTTCTGTTTTGTTTTAAAATGGCAATTAGTCGATATTATACAAATCGAATGCGTAACTTTTATGTGGGTAACTTTTAATAGTAAATCTATCTTTATGTGAAAATTTCAAGTCAACCGTTAGTACGCAATTCATCCTTGTTCTACAAATAGAAAGCAGTATTAGCAGAGGGAATATTAGAACACGAATATTCCATCAGCATTACCTTTAAACGGATTAATGTTTGAACCTCTATAGGCTTTACTAAGTAAAACGAGGAGTGAGGTAGTGGTTTACAATTGCCTTCCTCACTGAGTGGAAAAGTATGCTCATCAGCTACCAGGCCTCTGATTTACCAAAGGGTCTGCCTGTATAATGAAATTCATTACTTTCAGAGGAGATAACTATGACTAGTGTATTTCCCAACTCTACCTCTTCTGTTCTTAAATGCTTGTCGTATGGGCTGACCATGTGATAAAAAAACAGAAATTTTTTTGTACCCCTGGAACTAGCAGATGGATTGCAAATAATTTAATATTCCGCCTGCCAGTTATAGGCAAATTGGAGACTTACTGTATACTTAAATACGTTCAGATCAAGGTTGTCGTTCAACTTACATTAGTTTTTACAACAATAAAACTTTTTAGAAGTGTAGCTATACATACATGATTTTTTATCAGTGAGGAAGAAATAGGAATATGAAATAGGAAAATATAAATATGGAAATAGGTACATGATTATCGATATTGATAATTTTTTGGTAAATAAGAATATTTGATAGTATTAGAACAAGATACAAACAAATATTTTTTTACTTATCAAACGAATTTCAGAATGAAAAACCTGTTAATTTGTTTCTGTGTATAGTTTTACAGAAATAGCCGGTTAGCCATGATTAATATTCCAGACAAAGTAAACATCAATTCCTGGAACAGAACCAGGGACGACCTTTGATGTTGTCATTCGATAACATTGCCAACGAAGCGCCAAATAAAACAATATATCATTGTATAAAATAGTCCACAGCCTAAGATCACTTTGAATAATATCCCTTCTTAAGATCATCTAAATTTTAGGGGGTTTTCAGCTGTTTAGAAGGATATCCGTTACAATTCATTGTTAAACTAGACAGGGAATAATTTATTTGAGTGAAGAATTCTTTCCTTTTTTCTTGAATAAGAAGAATGTTGAATGGTTTTAGAGTTTATTCCGATCAGATACACAGAGTGAGGATCACATCGCATGCGATGTTACATGGTTCGCCGCCCACAGAAGGTTTTTTTTCTGTTTTACAAAACTTTTTTGTAATATCATTTTAAAATAATAAAAATATTCAATATCGAAAAATTCAGATAACTGTGTTAAATGTGAAATTCATAATTTTTTTAATTTTTTCAAAAAGGTTTACTTTCAGACATATCAAATTCATTTACAAACATTCTATTGTTATTCGCAGGTTTTTGTCATACAAAATTCTTACCGTTGTAATTTATCTACCATTTGAGAAGTACGTTTGTGGCTTTCCACATCGTCAGCTCATCACAACAGTTAAAATTACACAATTACATTTATTTTGTCAGATATGTAAACCCCTCTGTATTTCATGTCAATTTAGGATTTCTTGTAACAGGTTACATATCTGATAAAATAAATGTGTGTAATTTTAAATTTTAAGATGATCTGACGATTTGGTAAAAACCACGAACTTACTTCTCAATTGGTAAGTATTCTTACTCATTCTTTGATCGTTTCTGGTGGTTACTGAAAGTTTTCTGTAAAAAATATAAAATAAGACTTTCATTACACGTTCAATATATTTATGCTACTAACTAACAGGCAGGTGGAGTGTTAGATTATTTGCACTCAATATGCTAGTTCCAGGGGTACAAAAAATAGTTCTGTTCTTATCACATGATCAGCCAATTACATGTGAAGCATTTAAAAATAGAAGAGGTAGAATTGTAAAAGACACTTGCCAAAGTTATCTTCTCTGAGAGTAATGAATTTTATTATACAGCCAGACTCTACGATGAAAGTAGATGCTTTTCAGGGTGAGAGTAGTTTTTACTCGATGAGAAAAGCAATGGTGATCCACCACACATCTCGTTTAACTTAGTAAAACCTCTAGAGGTTTAAACCAGCCTTTCGGCTGATGACCTAAACATCAATACAAGTACAATGTTAAAGAAATTAATTTTTTTATGAATTACCCATATCACAATTTCTGGTAATAATATTATATACTGTTGAAAACTTAAAATACAATGTAAAAAACGAATGAAAAAACCTATATGTCAAATTATGAACAGTACTTTTATGAAATAATTCAGACATTTAATATAAGTTGTCAGGTAAGTACTCTACAAGAATTTCATCTACTTGAAGGACAATATGAATCAATTAATTTTTAAAAAATCTAGTATAACATAATAATTAGTTTCCATACAAGTTTTGTATACTTTAACATGCTATGAACTGTAATATGGAATGTAATCTATGATTCTAATACAGCACTACCAATACTCGTTTTACATAATTTACAATTATCTACGCTCTACCGTATTAATAATAATAATAATAATAATAAAGTAACCTTATAAAAGTTTATAATATGTTTATAGACGAGTATTTATTGCAACGAAACTAAAAGCATATAACGTTTTTTTAATTTGGAACGAATTTTTTTATTAATTTTCCCCCCTAAGTGTTGAATAAACATATAGCTCTGCAACTTATCAATATATAATTTATTTTTTAAGTCAGTAATTTTTGAACAATTTTAACAAAACTGTTATTTTATTTATACAAATCCACAGTTAAAATTTCCCACCACATTTTACATTAAATGTTAAATTGATTGGAATTGACTGACTAATTCCAAATGCAATAAAAATACTTCTGTTTCTTTTATCTGTTTTAGTTAATTAAATTTTATATTCGGCCGCCTCTGTGATCCAGTGGTTACAGCACTGGTCACTTCGAAGCGGAAGATTCCGGGTTTGATTCCCACCTAGGGTCTGGAATTTTTACATTTAAAAATCACCGATTCTGTATCGTAATCCGTAGTAGCCGCTAATGACCAAAGCACATGGTGCTACTTTAAATAGAAGCAAAAAACCGTTCCATGAAGTTGTGTTTTTGTTCTTATGAAATAAATAAGTTAAATTTACCATACTACAGTGTCTATATGCAAGTGAATGCCGGCACGATTGGTCTACGAGAAGCAAAGAAATTCGAATGAAAGATTGTTTCGCAAGTTAATACCTCCAAAGATAGAGGACGGAATAGAGGCAAAGATAAGGATAGAGACGGAAGGTTACCAAGAGAAGAATAAAAAAAACAAACGATTAATGGACACATTCAGAAAACGAAGACTAAAATTCTACGGTCACGTGTATAAAATGGATGAACAAAACAAATTTTTAGGGAAGTAAACAATATAGATCTAAGGTATCGGATATTGAAACAAATCGAGGAAACAAAATTAAGCGAAAGTTCAGGTAAATTAAGTTAATAAGTTAAGTAATTAGGTTACCTATTACAGAACGTATTTACTAAATATGTTCTGGTAAATTACAGAACTGGCTTATCACAGAACATTACAGAACGTATTTACTAAATACGTTTTGGTAAATAATTACAAACAAGGGTTTTCACACAGAATAAAAACTGAATACGGATGGACATAAGAAAGGAAAAAAGCTATCAGTGAAATACTGCTGAGTGTGGGCCGCAAAAATAGTGTCTAGAAATATCAAAAGTTACTTTACACATAGATCAATCGGTAAGAAAAAGTTTTTAGGTTTAGTGGAGGACCTGAAAACGCGTATTTCCGGTGAAAATGCAATCCCCAAAAACTGACATGAAACCAATAATTTCCTTGGGTCTTTTCTGTTTTCCGTATGCCACTATCAAATCCGAATTTCCTGTAGGGTTGCACACGCGGTTATTTCTCCCACTCTTTTCCTTCCTGCATACTCATAAAGTAACGTATCCACACAAATACACGTCTATTCCAGTTCCAATATACTCGTACGTTAACACATTTCTGGTTTTTTTGTATCGTTGTTTAATGCTATTATTATTATTATTATTAAGTAAATCTACGAAATTCATACTAGACTGTGAACAGTAGACTAACTAACTGTGAAATGAAAGAAGACTTGACATTACCCAGAAATGTTGCTGGTCACATTGGCGTCCTAGACGGGGGAGTGGAAGAAATTACGGCATGTGCAACCGTTCAGGGAATTCGGATTTGATAGTGCCATACAGAAAACAGAAGAGAACCCTTTCCTTTCCTATATACATATTCATATATTGAAAGAGAAAGTAAAAATACTTGGCGAAAAATACTGCCGTGGTCTAGAATGGGTCAAAAAAGAAAGACAACCAAAATAAGACTAGGCTGTAATATATACCTACTACTGAAATTCTGTACTACTTAAAGTCTACTTGAACGTTATTTATGTGTAGTCATGCCATGTAAACTAAACTGAAATGCATTCCTTGTTAAGGTATAACTTCGTATCATAAATTAAGAGAAGAATGCATGTATAATTATTTTTCTATGAATATTCTAAACACATTTTTTTAGTATATAAAAATGAAACGCATTAGTGACACCTACAGGAAGGAGATTTATTATTAAACTGAATGACCAGAAGAACCGAGGAAAGAGTGGCGCATATTTTAGATGACAGACCGCAGCACAAGTCTCACGTATTATATTTGGAATGACGAAGGTCTTTTCAAATAGGAAGAGAAAAGAAGAAAAATAAAAACACAAAAACCATAGAATAATAATAATAATAATAATAAGAAAGAGGAGACTGGTAAGGGTGAAAGAAACAGATTAAGGTAGGATAAAGAGGGGTAGAAATAAAGAAGGAAGGATAAAAAGCCGTTGTTTCATGTTACTGCATCGACCTTTTACTTTTTAACGTCGTCGACATCGGTAGAGCCGTGAAAATCACATCTCCCTACCCGTGACTGTGGATCTATCATGCATACCCAACTGTTTCAGTAAGTAACTGAACAACCACAACAAAAAGATCGGCTAGTATTTTTAACGTGAAGTTATCCGGATAGCTAAAGAGAAACAAAAAAAAAACGACTCGAAGAAAATATATAACCAGAATTAAGTTCAAAAATATATTATTAGGGTGGTGAAGAAACAGTGAATTGGGTCCTTCTATAGCATTACACGTGACCATCGTAGTGCGCAAGTGAACTTCTTAAAACTAGGCGAGTTGGAAGGAAAGATATCGAAACGATCCAGGTATAGAAAGAGAAAAGCAGGCGTTGTAAGAAACGATCATAAAGAAAGAGAAAGATCGAGCAAAGTACGGACGGACTGGCTGGCATAACAGACAAGAGACTGGACCGGACCATGTTATTACGATCTTATTAGGTAAAACTCAACACTATGTGAATAGTACTTTGGATAGATGGGGAAACACAAGAGGTTAAAAAGAAAGAAACATAGATACTACAACGATACAGGCTCAAGGTCTGATTTGATAATATAAAATCAGACAACGGAAAACGACTAGCACTTATAATACTAAAAAAATGTATACTGACATTATGTAATTGGTAACCTATTTTGAAATGAAATATAACAATTACAAAATAATTTATGTTCAGTAAACTACATACATGATCATAAATGCATAATTTAAGTTAGAATCATCAAATATTTTATTATATTGGTTATTGTTTTTTAGGTCATCAGCCGAAAGGCTGGTTTGAACTTCTAGGGGATTTACTCTTTACTGAGTAAAATGAAGAGAGAAGTAGTTTACGAGTGCCTTAATCACTGAGTGGAAAAGTATGCTTATCAGCTACCAGGTCCTCTGAAAAGCAACTTTTTTCGACCCTGCAAATGACAACTTCACTTCACCACAGTTGCTCCCATAACAGGCAGGTGGAGTGTTAAATTATTTTCACTCGATCTGCTAGTAGTTCCAAGGCTACAAAAAAATAATTCTCTTTCTTATCACATGGTCAGCCGGCCGCATTGGCGTAGTTGTTAAGGTGCTCGCCTCTCATCATGCGGTCTTGGGTTCGAATCCCATTCAGGCACGGCATATTTTCATACGTCACAGAAAATCATTTCATTCTTCACCGTCTGCATTAGCAGTAATTGCAGAAAAGTCGGACGTTAAACAGAAAAAAAAACATGGTCAGCCAATTATATGACTGAAGCACTTAAGAACAGAAAAGGTAGAGGTGTAAAATACACTAATCAAGAGTCATCTCCGCTGAGAGTAATGAATTTCATTATACAGCCAGATCTTCTAGTTAATGACGTAAAGGTGTCATTTGGAAGGTGGAAAGTAGATGCCTTTCAGAGGGCCTGGTTGCTAATAAGCATACCTTTTCACTCAGTGAGGAAGGCAATTGTAAACTACTTTACTCCTCGCTTTATTATGAGTACTTAGCAAAGGCTCTAGAGGTTCAAACCAACGTTTCGGCTGATGACCTGTACACACGAGCGCGCGCGCGCACACACACACACGTATATATATATATATTATATTGGATAACATTATTTCCTTTGTTTGCATGTACCAAATAATAGAATGAACAGCCAAACAAAAATTATATACTATACTGTCCTCAGAGTATTACATCATCAAGACATCTTTCGTCTCACACGGAGACATCGTCAGGATGAACATCACATGTATCACACAAAACACGCAACACAAATAAAACACATACGGTCGAAGACCACGCTGACGGGTCTTCGACCGTATGTGTTTTATTATTGTTGCGTGTTTTGTGTGATACATGTGATGTTCATCCTGACGATATCTCCGTGTGAGACGAAAGATGTCTTCCTGACGTAATAATCTGGGGTGAGTATTAAATAATTTTTGTTCGGATGTTCATTCTATTATTTAATATATATATATATATACTAAATAAAAATAAGTGAGCCAAAAAACTTCATTTTCATATATTACTTCTTCCTACATTAATAATCCATTGATAATACTTATTTTGAAAAACCTATCGTTTAAGTCTTTTACGTGCAAAAGGGAGCAAATTAAATATTTTGGGTACCAAATAACCATGGTGAGCTGATAAAGAATCTTTTACGGGAACAAATAATGTAAATACAAAAGAACGAAGCTCTACTTAAATAATTAAAATACATCGCAAATAAACTATTTACGTACATAATTACTTGAATGTATTTACTTTCAAACAACATCGGCGACTACGCTATAAAATAGAAAAAAGCTAATAAAAAAACTACCTTTTAAAGATATTATTAAAGCACCCTATAAAATAACAACATAAAATAAAAAAAAGAAATACAAATTTATAAAATTCACTTCACGTACATCCCTCATTAATATTATAACTAAACATAAAAAAATAAATAAATAAAATAATTTACATTACCACGCTTTGTTATTTTATTTCAACATAATAAATTTATATTCTTTAGGAATGGAATTTGCTGTCACATAGCGAAGTATAAATGCTAAAACATTTAAATGCTGTTAAAGGAAATGCATTAGTTTAAATTTACGCAACACACAATTTAGTTTGTATCGATCTATTGTTAGAATTGAACTAAAATAGTACATTTAAGTATTAAAAGTAGTTGTATTCATCGTTATTCAATAAATAAACTGGATGATTGTGAGATTCTAGTTTCGTAAGAATTACAAATACACGGAGATTATAAAACAAGAATGGATGATCGTGAGACGACATAAGAAGTTATGTTACTCAGAATATCTTACCTAGAAAACCGATTAACATATTGTTTCTTACTAAGTACATACTTATGAATTATATATATATACCATAGTAATGAAGAAAGTGTTCCATAATTCGTATTTGAGTTTCCTAACATATTTCTGATTATATTTTTTAATTCTGCCCATAACAGACAGATGGAGAGTCAAATTAATTACTCTCAATCTGTTCGTTGGAGGGCTAAAATAAATAGTTCTGTTTCTTATCACATGGTCAGCCAATGAAATGACTGAATCATTTAAGAACAGAAGAGGTAGAGGTATAAAAGACACTAATCAGAGTTATCTCCTCTGAAATTAATGAATTTCATTATACAGCCAGACCCTGTGGTGAATGAAGTGAAGGTGTCATTTGCAGAGTGGAAAGTATGTGCTTTTCAGAGGGCTCGGCATGCTTATAAGCATACTTTTCCATTCAGTGAGGAAGGCAATGGTAAATCACCTCACTCCTCATTTTACTTAGTAAAACCTCTACAGGTTCAAACCAGCTTTTTGGCTGATGACCTAAATAACAACATTTTTTAATTGGCCATAACAGGCAGGTGGAATGTTAAATTATTTGTACTCGATCTGCTAATTCAAGGGCTACAAAAAAATAGTTCTGTTTCTTACCACATGATTATTATACAGGGTGGACCAGGAAGAAAGAAAAACATTTTAACAGGTGATTGTAGACCTAGAAACAAGACAAAAAGTTCATATAAACATATGTCTGGAAATACTTCGTTAGCGAGATAAATCTAGCGAAAGATTTCGTTCAGATTTCCACTCCGAGGATTAAATGTAATGGTGGAAGTTTCGAACCTTATTTATAATGTAAGTAAATTAGTTATGTGTTATTTAGAACGGTATTATGATAATAAATGAAATTCGTATCAGCTTATTTTTATTAAACGTTTATTATGATAATACAGTATTGTTACTTTTTTGGAGGGTAATAGAAGTTACATTAAATTTGAATTGATTAATTTAGAATTTGTTTGCTATTGACTTTATTTACATCAATTTTCTCAGAATTAAATTCTCTACAATTGTTGTTCATGGATTTTATGCATTTGTTAGCCATTTAATGGAATTATAGCCCCTCAAACGAAAAAAACGTGTTTTTTGACAGTAAAGTTTTGTGTTTTAAGCAAGTTATTTTACAAACTAAGGGACCTACAGTTCTGGGACCTAGTTTAATCAATTTTTCAAGTCAAAATTCATATGAAACGATCAAATGTTTGTCTTAATTACCGTTCTAATTGGTTCAATCCGGTTTCATTTAATCCTCGGAGTGGAAATCTGGGCGAAATCTTTCGCTAGACTTATCTCGCAAACGAAGCATTTCCAGACATGTTTATATGAACGTTTTGTCTTGTTTTTAGGTCTACAATTACCTGTTAAAATGTTTTCCTTTCCTCCCGGTCCACCCTGCATAATTATTATACATTATTGCAATTCATAAAAAATTTAATAATAATTTAATTATTATATACGATAACAATTATTACATATTATTGAAAAATTTAAGTACAGAAGAGGTAATTTTTTTAACGTCCGACTGTTCTGCAATTACTGCTAATGCAGACGGTGAAGGATGAAATGATTTTTTGTAACGTATGAAAATATTCCGTGCCTGAATGGGATTCGAACCCAAGACCGATAGAAGAGGTAGAAGTGTAAAAAACACTAGTCAGAGTTATCCTCCGAGACTAATGAATTTCATTAAACAACCCGACCCTGTGTTGAATGAAGTGAAGGTGTCATTTGCAGCGTTGAAAGTAAATACTTTTCAGTGGACCTGGCATGCTGATAGGCATACTTTTCCACTCAGTGAGGAAAGCAATCGTAAACCACCTCACTCTTTGTTTTATTTAGTAAAGCTTTTAGAGGTTCAAACCAGCCTATCGGCTGATGGCGTAAACAACAAGAACAAAGCAAAACAATATTTCAACATATACCTGAAATTACTAAGGAAAACTAATAATATGAACAATAACAGTAGAAAATTAATACAACATTTTAAAATGATACTATTAATAGATCCGAGGCTGTTTGTTATGAATTATTTAGGTTGTGACATCGGGTTTGATCAAGATTTGGACATAAAGAAGAAAGTTGGTAAATTCCAAGCAGTGTTCGGCAATTTTAGCAGAACCCTAGGCAGGAAGACAAGAAAAGAAACCCAGATAAAGTTTTACAACGTGATGGTTGCTCCAGTCCTACTCTATGGAAGTGAGTCGTGGATTAGTACCAGATTACAGGAAAGCAGAGTACAGGCGGCAGAGATGCGATTCCTGCAAAGAACAATAGGTTGCAGTCGTAGGACCAACTAACAAATGAGGGGAGATAAAACGGAATTGGATGTATACAGCCAGAATAGGAAGATTGCAGAATATCGTAATTGATGGAGGGACACATAGAGAGAATCCCTGAGGGAAGAATCCCCCTCATTGTTTTTTTGCAATGCAGATGGGGAGGAGAGATGTTGGGAGGCCACGCAAAAGATGGTGATAATTTTATTCAGTAGTTTGTCGCTATAGTGAGTCGGAACAGGCAAAAGCTTAATCCTTGATTGTGAAATGAAGAAGACGAAGACCAAAATTAGAATTTACATGTATGTCAGTTGTTATAAACATACGAGTAATAAAAATATTGTTAATTACGCAAATTTTTCATTAATAACAATAATATTCATTCATAAAAAATAAAACCGCACAGTCACCATATTGTATTACTATATTAGCTCATGAAAAATTCTCTGAAGTGAATGTACAATGAAGTTAAATAATACAAATGCAAACTCACGAAGAAATTGTAAACTATTATTAATTGTTTAATGAAAATACTGTATCGTGTAGCGCCTACTGTAGTAGGTTATGTAGAGAAAGAAAATCATTTTTGTAGTTTCAACACTATTGTTAAATTGTTGCAAAAGCATTTTACTTGTTATTACAATTTTTGCAATGTTTTTTATTTTCAATTTACTGCAACTAGTTGCTTAAAACTAACGAACAGTTTTTCTTCAGCGATGTAATATTCCTCCCCACAATCATGCAGTCATCCAATGACGTTAGCACTTATTGTTTAATGTCACACAGTGTTTTTAAAAACATATTATTTACTTAAATATGCATTCCATAAATAAAAACGTTTCATCGTTGGTCAAGAGTGTTAACTTGAAAACTCCATTCAAGTTAGCAAACTCCATTTAAATAAAAAATAAATTTTGGCAAATATTAAAGGATTTATAAAATACAAAGTTACTTACACCTACGAGGAGTGAGGTGGATTTCATCTGCCTTCCTCACTGAGTGGAAAAGTATGTTTATCAGCAAGCCAGGCCTTCTCAAAACCACATATTTTCCACCCAGCAAATAACACCTTTACTTCATTCACCACACGATCTGGCTGTTTAATTAAATTCATTATTTTCAGAGAAGATATTCTGACTAGTGTCTTTTACACCTCTACTTCCTCTGTTCTTAAATGATTCGGTTGTTTAATTGGCTTATCATGTGATAAGAAACAGAACTATTTTTGTAGCCCTGAAACTAGCAGATCGAGTGCAAATAAATTTTATGCTTATCAGCATGCAAGGCCCTATGAAAAGCATCTACTTTCCACCCTGAAAATGACACCTTTACTTCATTCACCACAGGATCTGGCTGTATAATGAAATTCATTACTCTCAGGGGAGATAACTCAGACTAGTGTATTTTACAACTCTACCTCTTCTGTTCTTAAATGCAGTCGTTTACTTGTCTGATAATATAATAAGAAACATAATTTTTTGTAGCCCTGGAACTAGCAGATCGAGTGCAAATAATTTAACACTCCACTCGCCTGTTATAGGCAAAAAACGTACATAATACAATTTTTTAGTTAACAAAATTTATTATTACATTATTCAAAATTGTACTTATCTCTGGTTTTTAAAGCACCTAACTAGGTCCGTGTCTGGGCATAGGCCTCTCCCACGAACACTTCTTTTGCGCTAACAAGATAACTACTGAAACATGTAGAAAATATCTTACAAAAACACCATTCCTAAAAAATTGGAAATGTAGGTATGAAATACCAAAATACATACTTTACAAATACGCCTTATTATAACAGCTAAGATTAATAATCCGTGAAAATTTCTCGGTACTTCAAAGAAATCAAGGAATATGTAAAAATAAATTTCATTTGATATTTAATTACAATAAGTGAACCGAAGTTAAAATAGTGAGACTTCTAGTTTAGTAGTCATCCTGTCGTTATGTTCAAGTATGGGAAAGACGAAGTTAATGTCTTAGAAGAAAAAGACGAAGAGGAAGAGAAGGAAGGCGAAGCAGTCGAGTCGTCATTCCTCCGGCAGTAGTCACATTCAAGTTGAAGTTCTTTTTCCTTAGCTTTATTGGACAAACACTCCTTTGATGGCAAAAATCTCGTCAGATGTGAACAGAAGTATCGGGAGCCTATAACTACCGGTTAAATACGACTTTTTACTACTGTATTTAGCAAGTCGTTTCATGTTCCAATTTCCTCTACCCTTTTTTAAACAGTAACTACGGTGTAACAGTGCATTTCATTTTATCCAGTGAACATCAACATCATCATAATCATCGTAATGTTATATCGTTAATGGAAGGTCATTAACATGGCTGTCGAATGAAAATAATGACACCAGATGTACATATTAACCTTACTGAATCGGACAACTTTATTCTTACACGGATCTCAGCTAGTTCTAACAATATATTTTACACTGAATCTTAACATATTTACAAAAAAAAATGTCAGGAAAAACATCTAAAATGGATATAGGCCCAAACTGTACATGTTTGCAAGAAAAAAAAGATATAAAACACTCACACGACTTTCTCTTGCCAATACAGATAATGAACAATACAACTTATATGTTTAATCACGAGTGAATAACGCAAAATTAAAAGCAACCTCTGTTTGATAAAAATTACGGTAAATCAGTAATTGCCTTTAAACTAGGCTCTGTAGAGAAAACTGCTCAAAATAAAAGTTGCACCTTCTTTTAGTTTCCTTTAAATTTGATTATATACACATATGTCATAAAATAAACATCAACTAAGGCCGCAATCTTAAAAAAAACTTATTTTTCACCAATTTTGAAAAAAACAACAGAAAATCATTAACTGCCACTAAACTAAGCTTTGTACAAAAATATGTTTAAAATAAAAGTAGTAGGGTTTTAAATGTTTTACAACTTTGATCATATATACTTTTGCTCCAGAATGCATATTAAAACCGCAAAATTAAAAAAAATTAACATACGAGAGCACAGCATCCTCAAGAATTTCAGCATACATAGCGCTTGCCCTATCTTGTAGAGCATAAAAAAATGTAGATAATGAGGCCTTTTTTAAAAACATCGCAGGAGCCGTATATGAGAAACTTGCAAAGAAGTGCAAAATTGCACAAATAAACCCCCCCGGTTAACGATTTTGATGAAAATGTTCGAATGTTTAATGAAAATCAAATGTTATTTGATTTGTAACATTTATAATAATTGGCTGATAATGTTTTATGTTGTAATTTCTGCGATAATTGTATTGCTCTTGGTTTTGGAATGTAAGAACAGATTGTAATTTTACTGTCTAGTTAAACAAAATATGTTTTTGGCAAAATTATGATTTCTTTTGACTGTGGGATCAAAATGTCAGTTTTTGCTATGGCTACCTAAACGTGTGTACAAAATTTATCGTACAACAGTCTGTTAAATCGGTACAAATATTAAAAATGCATAAAATTCATTTGTTTCAGTGATTGCAAGCCCAGGTTCCGGGGTTCCTTAATAACCTGAGTAACCTCAGTAAGATTTGGTTGATGGGAAAATTGTATAAGAGAGAGGCCACTGTATTTAACAATCAAACAGTAGTATTTTACAAACACAGATAACATTTTAGTAAATTTCCCTTTCTTTGTTATTATAATTTAAATATTATTTATTGTGGTTCAAAGATACAAGTGAAATTAATCACATTGAATTATATGCCATTTTGAATATCACGAATGGTACATGAAAGACAATAGGCTTTATGTATTTATGACTGAGGAGAAAGTGCTGCATTTCAGCATTTCAATTACAAGAAACTCGTGACAAAAGTTTCTGCGGTACAGTACCGCATTACTTTTTAGCGGTGTACTAAGTTAAGTTAATATTGCATGAGAAATAATGGAATTATGATAATATCAATAAATATTGTTATTGTATGCAACACGGAACAAACAGAAGTCGATAAACTTCTATTCATTTCTTGAAAATACATTGGATTGGTAACTTATTATTTTTTATAGCTTCGAAAAACATTGATTAAAAATAACAAGATTGTTTTGTTTCATTTCAAGAGAATTTGTATGTTTATTCAATACTTTCAAACAAATTATGCAATAATATGTCCATCAATACACGCAATACAAATGTTTATCAAAAATGTCTTTCCGGAAATATAAAAGCTCAGAAAATTTCTGCCTAATTAATCACTAACGTAAAATACTGAAATGTCTAATCTATACATTTAAAAGGATACGAGATTTTTGTTGAGTTCGGTCTCTTTTTCACGACCATCTGTTTTGCAATTACTGCTAACGCAGACGATGAGAAGGGCGATAGGTTAAAATGAATGGTAATGAAAAATCTGACCTGACCGGGAATCGAACCCGGAACTCCGACGTGGAAGTCAGTTGCGCTGAATGTACTACGGACCGCCCCGTCAAATTAGGTATCAGATCCCATTGGAACGATTGCAATCAACTTCTTTTTTTAATAATACCACTGACACTAGGTAATTCAATTTCGAAAACTGAATGATGCGACCTGTTTACATCTATTTAACAGTTTACTGTTTCAATAACTAAATACTGAAGTTAAAATAAAAGCATTACTGCACTAGAAACCCTGCGGAAATATGAACAAAATCGATCAAATAGTTTTAGAGTTATTTGATCGATTTTCATATTTAAAAAAATATCTTAAAAAAAAGATCTTCATATTTAAAAAAAGGTAAAAAACATACCTATTTCTTTGTTTCGTATTAATATTCTGAAGTCCATACATAATCCTACTGACTTTAAAACCTTCTTTTTCTTCTACCTATCCTTTTAAATTCATTTGTATTTGTATTTTTTATTTGTATAAGTAATTTCTAAGGTCCTTATTTGGATTTTATCAATTAATTTTAAAACATATTTAATTTAATCTTCGATCTCAAAAAAAGATTTGATTGTACAATAATTCTTTTAATTTACATGAAATCGAAGGAAGCGTCCGTGCACTGTGTGTTGTTGTTGTTTAGGTCATCAGCCGAAAGGTTGGTTCAAACCTCTCTAGAGACTTAACTAAGTAAA
The DNA here is from genome assembly GCA_035578175.1 of Catonia carolina. Taxonomy (NCBI): domain Eukaryota; kingdom Metazoa; phylum Arthropoda; class Insecta; order Hemiptera; family Achilidae; genus Catonia; species Catonia carolina. The sequence continues at coordinate 24,612,572 of JAQMRL010000008.1, forward strand.
ACGAGGAGTAAGGTGGTTTACAATTGCCTTCCACACTTAAAGGAAAAGTATGCTGATCAGCATGCCAGGCCCTCTGAAAAGCATATACTTTCCACCCTGCAAATGACACATTCATTTCATTCACCACATGGTCTGGCTGTATAATGAAATTCATTAATCTCAGAGGAGATAACTCAGACTACTGCATTTTCCACCTCGAACTCCTCTGTTCTTAAATACTTCTAGTCATATAATTGGCTGACCATGTGATAAGAAACAGAATTATTTTTTGTAGCCCTGGAACTAGCAGATCGAATGCAAATAATTTAAAATTCTGCATGTCTATTATGGGCAATACTGTGTGTTGTATCATTGTAATGAGAAAAAAAATTGAATTTTAACATATAAAAACAGCAAAACTGTGAAAAAATTTCAGTTCCACATATTCTAACGGACAGGATCTCCTCATCACTCCTACAAAAAATAATGAAAAATAATCTCTAAAACGGAACAACAGCAAAATGGCCAATATCAAAGAAAATGTTCTTGCATAAAATAAATTACAAACAAAAATTATTCTAGTTAGTTCCTAAAAATGTTGACAACAAATTTTTCAAAAGAACTTAATGCGTCGTTAATTATATAATGATGAAATAATAAAAAATACAATATGAATAACATTTCCGTAAAATGTTGTAAATGGAACACAAATAAAAATACAACTGAATAAAAGGAATAGAACAATCATAACAAAAGAATGCAACGCAAAAATAGAATGTTTTAAAAATAAAAATAATACAAAAACTAAATAAATATAAATAGAAAATGAAAAATGTTTTCATGGTAAAGATATGAGTTATGTCTCCACCGCAGCTGAACAAAACCGGCAGCAATTACATGGAATTGTCGTTAAACATAGAAAACTGAATTTCTTAAATAACAGTCGTTAGTTGTTGTAAGAATGAACAAAAATAATAGTAAAGGAATGAAAAATTAAAAAGAGAAAACAAAACACTTTTACTATTCTGTAGAAGTGCGGTTTTAAGTAAAAATAAAGAATAAAAGAAAGACGACGATAAAGAAGTAAAAGTAAAGAACAAATGTTTAGTTTCTTTAAAAAGTGAACGAACTTTTAAACGAGGTTAAAAACGACAGTAAAAATAGTTATGAAATAAATGACGGTCCGAAAGTTATAGTCGGAATTGAACAAGTGAAGCGTGTAAACGTAAGAAAATGATAGAGCTATAAAAGCATACACATTTATGTTTAACTTATCTAAAACAGTAGTGCATAACATAATACAATAAGAAAAAAAACTTAAAACAAAGCCAAGATTATGGAACGAAAAAGAAGGCATTTTTTCGGTTAAGGTTATTGTGGCGGCAGTAGATGAAAACCGCAAAACAACCGCGGTTATATCCGTTGTAGACAAAGAATAACATAAAGTGCAGTCTGTTCCTTCTGGTAGAATACAGGTAGGAAGCATGCGGTCACTTGCAACACTTTCAATCTCACCTGTACTGTATCGCGACGCACTTACAGGATTACCCATCACCTCGATTGACACGGATGCAGGAAATATAATTTACAAATTATGTAATTTTTGGACAATTAAAATATACCTTACCACAACATTTTTCTCTTGTATTACTGTAAATCTAACCATCTGTTCCTACAAAACTTGAGTAGCAGTGTTACGAGTGTGAGTCATGTGAGTAATAACCCCGGTTATCACTCCATAAATTACAAATTTGTTATTTTCTTGACGTGAAGATATTAAAATAAATCTGTAGGATATAGTCTGTGCAGTCTTTTGCATGTTTCACTGTTTTCTATGAGATTGAATTCAAGTTTTCAAAAAGTGTAGCTTCTGAATTCAAGTCATGTTTGGTAACTAGAAGAAAACTTCTGCAAGTTTCACTGTTTTCTATGAGATTGAATTCAAGTTTTCAAAAAGTGCAGCTTCTGAATTCAAGTCATGTTTGTTAACTAGAAGAAAACTTCTGTACTTCTTGTACTGCGGTGGATTATTCGTTTCTCTGTGTATTATAGTGTTGAGTACCAGGTGTCCCACGAAAAGGTTGCTATTTTTGAATTAATATGCCGGACATGTCGCACACTCTACAGACTGGAAATTTTACAGTTATAATAAATAGATATGTAAAAAAGTACCCTCGAGTTTAAATTGCTTAACCAGTTCAAATTGGTGATTTGTTACAATGTTACTTAAGTAATGAAATGAAAGAAATATGAAAGTGATAAATTAATTAATGAACACAATTTGTTTCATTAACCTTTATTCGAACTGATGTCCATTAATAGCCATGCACTGATAGCAACGAAACAAAAATGAGTCAAAGCGTTTTTAAAAAAATTTGTACAAAATCAGTTATTGTCACCTTCAATATTCACTCCTTCTCTATCCCTACAACGTTCACAACAACAGACCATCCACAGCACCCAGACAACCGTTCGAAGAACGGGTATTTCAGCTAGTTAGCTATATTGTTATTAGTAAAAAATAATGGTATTGACGCGTAATGGCTGAATGATCTCGGGAGCCAGAGCCCAAGCAGCGCTTTAGCTGGTTGCCTATGATGCAGCAATATGTAATATGTTATACCAGATTATGTATTCTGTTAAACTGGAAAAAGTGTGTATAATTTGTATCAATAAATAAATATAATTTTTAGATATAAAAATATCTTAATTACATGGATAACAAAAAATAACATACATAATACAACTGATACATAAATATGGTACTGCACGCTACCAAGCATAAACTTTATAATACTCCGTTTTGTGCTAGATAATAACAACACTAATACCGCAAGCAACCAAAGAAAGCAATGAATGTTTGAAAGTGCAACGATAGAAGAATAACCACCGAGAGTGTTGGATATAGTTCACCGGACTTCACCTGCTTCCAACTGCATCGAAAGTGATTTTATGATTTAGTGATGCGATGCACACGATACGTTTAACGTTCCCTTTAAAACAACACCAGTTTCCTTTTTGTTTCCACACTGAAAATATTCCATAAATGTTAAATAAAAGTATTAATCAACTTTTTTTTAAGCTTCAGGTCATTTACTTTGAATTTTATCATATCGCTGAAATTTTCCTTCAGCTTGCCAAATCACCTGCGCTAGATTATTTTACTTTAATTAATACTGGGTTAAAAAATATTTATAATTTTATCTGTTGTTGTTGTTGTTTAGGTCATAAGAGGTTGGTTTGAACCTCTTTAGAGGCTTTACTAAGTAAAACGTGGAGTGAGGTGGTTTACAATTGCCTTCCTCACTTAGTGGAAAAGTATCGTGATCAGCATGCCACGCCCACTAAAAAGTATATACTTTCCACCCTGCAAATGACACATTTACTTCATTCACCACACTGTCTGGCTGTATACTAAAATTCATTACTCTCAGAGAGGAGATAATTGACTAGTGTCTTTTACACCTCTTCTTCTGTTCTTAAACGCTTCAGTCATATATTTAGCTGACCATATGACAAAAAAATTTTTTTGTAGCCCTGTAACAAGCAGATCAAAGCAAATAATTAACATTTAACACCCCACCTGTCTGTAATGGGCATAAAAACACGTATGTAAATTAAAAAAGCTTTTTTTGTAGTTTATTGTAAATGAAATATGTTGTTTTTTGTAAAATATTGTGTACTGTATGGGTGGAGAGGTTTCAATAAGAATAGGAGATACCCATGAATGTGAAATCTCAGAAATCGAAACTACTAGAAATATTGCTTTTATTTCGATTGTCTACAAAGTTCCACTTGAATGAAGAAAATGATCGGAAGGTCTAGGATTAACGATCAGACCGCAGGTATAAAAACGGTTGGCGCCTTTGTGGTCGATCAGGTAATAATTAAATTGCGAAGGAAAAGTGTTGTCGGGCCGTTCGAAATAATGCCATTACGGGACTGGTTCTGCATTACGTTAAATAGTGCGTGTGCGTGAGAGTGGTAGCAATTGGTTATGAACAGTTATAACAAAGTTTTGTAATTGATTTACTTTATGTAATCTAATCGTTAGTGAGCTAAGGTTAATCATTAATTTTGTAAATAATTATCATACGTTTAAAATAAGTCGGTTTCTCATTTATCATACCCAGATCTTAAACGAACCTCGGCTTGTGTTACAATATATATTAAAGAGTAGATAAACCAATCGAAAAATACACAACAAGAGGAAATAACAAAGCAAATATTTTTAGAATAAATATATTTTAAAGAGAAATAGAATTACATAGAAGAAAAGATAAGATTAAATAAATCTAAGAAGAAAATGTATAAAAAGTACAATAAAGAATTTGCACATTCACCTATTTAACAATAAAATTATATAAAAACAACTGAACAACTAAAATAGTATTACCTACATGAAGTTAATAAAACAGAATGCAATAATTAAAAAGAATATTACCTGAGAAAACTGTTAATTATCACGTAATCAAGAGTAATAAAGAATTCACCTGAAATCAGAAAATAATAAACATTACATCAGTAAAAGAAAACAACATAAATCAATTAACTGAATAAGAAAGTGTATCGCTATTTGGTAAACACAGCGCTAAGCTTTTTAAACAAATGAAATTAACAAGTAGCTACAATCGATTCTTTACGGAATATAATTTTAAAATAGCAAATAATTAAGTAAAAATTTAATTGATTATTAAATGAAGAAGAGTAGTAAAAATTATGTTCTCTTTCGTCACTTTAAAACGCTTTCTTTCTTTTCCACTTATAATCATAAATTAACGGCAGTCAGAAGAATTGATCGTTATCTATTTAAATAATTTTTATTAATTTCTACATATAAAAAAGAAAAGTTAATTTCAATTTAAAGATGAATCTGTTGTTGATATCGGAAGGGCATCAAAGAAGTGATGGTAAGTAAAATGCATAGTTTATTGTCAGCTTTCATGCAAAACAATTATACACTAAAAGTTTATACCAAAAAACTTACGCTTTATTACTTAAAAGTAATAAAACTTAAGATTTATTCGGGATCTGGTTTTAATAAGTAACAAACGGACTTTCTTTACACTTATAATAATAATAATTTATTGACACAATTAATAATTATGATTAATTATTAAAATTAGAATATCAACAAATTACAATTCTCTCTAGAGGTTTTAATAAGTAAAATGAGGAGTGAGGTGGTTTACAACTGGCTTCCTCACTAAGTCAAAAAGTTTGCTTATCAGCATGCCGGACCCTCTGAAAAACGTTTACTTTCCACCCTCCAAAAATGCCACCTTCACTTCATTAACCACAGGGTCTGGCTGTATAATAAAATTCATTATTTTCAGAGAAGATAATTCTGACTAGTGTCTTTTACACCTCTACCTCTTCTGTTCTTAAATGCTTCAATCATATAATTGGCTGACCATGTGATAAGAAACATAACTATTTTAGTAGTCCTGAAACTAGCAGATCGAATGCAAATAATTTAACACTCCACCTACTTATTATGGACAACAAAACTGAATTAATTAACAAAACTGTTATTAATTACTAAACTTAAGGGATTAAGCTAAACTCGAGACTTCAACCCTTTCAGTGCCGAAACAATATTTAAAAGTTTGATCTAAAGCCATTTAATTTGAATAAGGGTGTACAAAAAGTGCCAGCCCTTATTTCCAAAACTTGCAGGCGTAAGCCTCCCATTGCCAAGCAAAATTTCAACGTTACAGAAAAATAAAAATTCCTATTAAAAATTAATTTTTATTTTGTTCACAAAAAAACGACATCGTTCTAACACCAAACATTTTTTTATTTTATTTAAAGTTGCATCGACAGCTTGGTCATTGGCGACTATTGTGGGTTTTGGTACCTTAACGGTGGTTTTAACGTGTAAAATTTTCAAACTTGCAGGCTAGCACGCTAGTCTAGCCTAGTACGCCACGGAGGCGGTTTCAAAATACATTAGTCCATTAATTTTTGTTCAAACGTTCTTTTTGTACATCTTCGGTTATCCGGACATTGGCACTTTATGCATAACTTACGGACGTCCGGTAAACCGGATGTTGTCACTACGTAAAATATATCGACGCCCTGTTTTCCGGACCTTGGTACTGAAAGGGTTAGATAAGATACTCTCACTGAAAAACCAAAGCAACGATTTACCTGTCCACAACCACTTGATATTACCCGTACACACACACATTATTTACGTAATTCAGAAACGGATTTTCTATTCTACGGTTCATGTATTACGCGTTACGCCTGTTCCAGATTCAAATAATCTCGTTCTTCGTCTACCCTAGTTCTTCTTTATCCGGTTGGGCGATAATGTAATGATGGGACTGGTACCATTTCACTTGTCATTCTTCCGACATGATGTTACCATCCCTACTCACTCCTCTCCTCAGGTCACTGATGCGGATTTTGTCTCTCAAAGAGTATCCTTCTCGGATTTCATAAATCTCATTGTAGCGGTTTTTACTTTTCTTATTAATTGAGCTATTCTTATTACCCAAGACTCATAAATAGTATCGACCTTGTTTGTGTGACCTTCCTAGTTTCCCACCTAAGGTCTTATTAATGAAGCCCCAAACAATGTGAAATTTATTTACCCTTCTCAAAATTTCTTTATAATCTTCGTATATGACATCACAACTGAAGTACATGACATGGGAAACTGTTCTTACATCTTGCTATCAAGAACTATTTTTAAGCGGCTGGATTTTTACCTGCAAAAGCCATTGTCTAGAAGAAACTATCATGCAGGCTTGGAAGGAGTAAGAGGACACCCCCTTATAAAGCTTCAAAAAGCCTCGGAAAATACTAGAATATTTTAAGAGGACACCCCTTAATCAAGCTTCAAAAAGCCTCGGAAACTACTAGAACATTTTAAGAGGACACCCCCTTATCAAGCTTCAAAAAGCCTCGGAAACTACTAGAACATTTTAAGAGGGCACCCCCTAATCAAGCTTCAAAAAGCCTAGGAAAATACTAGAATATTTTAAGAGGGCACCCCCTTATCAAGCTTCAAAAAGCCTCGGAAAATACTAGAATATTTTAAGAGGGCACCTCCTTATCAAGCTTCAAAAAGTCTCGGAAAATACTAGAATATTTTAAGAGGGCGCCTCCTTATCAAGCTTCAAAAAGTTTCGGAAACCACTAGAATATTTTAAAAGGGCACCCTTTATCAAGCTTCAAAAAGCCTCGGAAACTACTAGAATACTTTACAGACAATAAGAAAATGAGAAAGCAGATTGATTGAAACGGAAGATTCAAAGGACTGAGAAGACAAAAGAATTATTATACGAGAGACAGGAAGCAAAGAAATTACATAATTTATAAGAAAAATATTGAACTCCATAAATCTCTATACCAACGATCATTTTCTGATGTTCTATTAAAAATAATAACAATAAAAAACGAAATGTGGTTCAAATAGAATCATGTTTGACTGTGGTAACATACAAACGAGATGATAATAAATGGATAACCATAGCTTTCATAATAATAATTTAAGGTAAACTTTGAATTTTTTTTTTCTGTGAGTTGGAAATAACTACAGTGAAACATCTTCCATGTAAATATTCGATCAAGTAATCATTCCTACTGATTATGCGAGCGGAATTTTAATAATATTTATTAATTTGGCAAGAATGAAAAATAAAAAACAAATGAAATAATCAAAATGTGATTTATAATCATTAAAATATATTATATATTACAATAATCATTTTAAAGATAAATATTAGAGTAATTCAATGACGAAATCATATTTGTGTGGGTATAGGTAAGGCGCAGCTGATGTTTATGGTTCACTGAATAAAGATAATTGTGTATGTGGTCACCATACCATAACACACGTCCTGTTTACTGTAACCACGTAAATGTAAAGGACAAATGCAGTATCTGTACCGAAACCTTGAAAATAAATATTAACTATAACAATGAATTCAAATAACAAATTCATATGAAGCAATAAAATATGACATAAAATCACTAATGCACTCGACCAACAAAAACATATTGGGTAAGATTAAATTAAAAATAATTTAATTTTAAAAACTATCCTTTTGCAACGAAGAATAATATATACCACACCAGACAAACTATCATACGGAAAAAATAGTTTTTAACAGTTCATTTACTATAGTTGAACAACAGATATAACCAGTCGATCACCCATCAATCAGATTTGACCTAACAATATCGATTGCCCCTTTCATACTCAAATTAACGTTAAATGAACATAGGCTAATGGGCTAAGCTCACTTTTAACTTTTTTGGAAAATTCCATAAACTTCACATAGCAAATGTGTACAATGTTTTGGTACACACACTTCTGTTGGCTAAATACTGCGATAAACCTATGTGTCTGTACGCGAGTGAGTGACTTAGAATGACCGGGAAAGCTAGTCTAAGAGAAGCAGTGAAATTTGAGAGAAAGATCCTCCCTAAAATAATGGATCCGAAGATAGTAGACAGACAATATAGGTTCCGATGTCGAGAAGAACTATACAAGGAAAATGTACGGTTATGATTTTTGAAACATGGTAGTATATCTCAATTTTTCAACGAGACATTAAAATTTAAAAAGTCAAAATTTTTACTAAAGAAATATTGATTTTTCTATGACACTTTTTTTTAGCTTTTATTTGTTATCGGGGACTGTACATTATTGACAACTACCCAACTTTATCGCTGCTTTTGGTCGTATTATTCGACGTGAATTAGGCGTGAGTTTAAACAGGAACCCCTAGTAGAGTTTGTTCACGGATAGCTGTCAGCTGGTCACCATACAAAGTCGCTTGCCGAACCGGTGTAACTTAACAAATAATACAAATAATAGCAACTTTCTACCTGCTGACTGACTGAGCTGGCCCAAAGGCCACAACTTTCTGAATAATTTATTTAATTGACGCTGATCTAAGCGCTGTAAAAATTTTTAAATAAAAAATGTAGCTTTTTTACTCGTAATGTTATACAACTTTGAATATACACACTTTTGCACCCATAATGCATATTAAAGGTGTAATGAAAAAAAAATTTACTATAAGAGCAAGACCCCCCTCCCCCACGAATTTCAGCAGCCATACCACTTACCGTATCTTGTTACCCAATCTTATTATCGTGTGGAGAACAAAAATGTTCTAAATGAAGCGATTTTAAAGAAAATCGTTGGAGCTTTTTTGAGAAAATTTAAATTAGTTAATGTAATTGGTAAGTCTTTTATAAAGTTTATTTAGATGCATTGTAGTTATCACGTAAACTTAATAGTTAATTTAAATCTGCTCTGAAATCTTTTCAGCGATGAGAATACACTAAAAATTAGTTTAATATTGTGGTTTTAGTCTGACAAAGACTGCAGTTTTGTTATGAGTAGGCCCCACGTGTACATTCGTGAGAAATGTACAGAATTTTATATTGAATCTTAACAGTATTTTGAGTTCCTGATCACAAATATTGCTTTGCAAAAATATTTTCTGACATTGTGAAGTTTGCTATTTGGCAGGTTTTCCAAGTATGGTCCCATTTTTCAGATAAATATTTATTCAACGTGTCTTCAATTGAGATTATGAAGTGTGATTAGGGTTGGTAAGGTAAACAATTTATTGGTAGAAATTTACCGAATTGCTTAACCAATCGTAATATAAAACCAAATAAAAAATTTATTTTCTGTTTTATACTAGAAACCGTTCTAGTTACACTGCATAAACTACTGAACATAATTTTATAGTTTAAGTTACACATTCCATACCGGTATTTGAGACACATAAAAAGTACAATATATAACTATAACTGGTATAGGTGTGACAAATAATAAATACAATTTCAAAATGACAAATTTCATATCCAATCTATTAAACTAGAAACTTGTAAACCAATTTCTTTGACTAGTTCCAGTAATATATGATCAACACACGCCCTGCAATCAAGATTATAGTACCATAACGACCTCACGCATAATGTAGTAAAAACGTTACATAAACATTTAAATAAAATAACTACATAAATATATATGATATAATTATTAAATTGATTTACAACTAGGAAATTGAAGTCAATTTCAATTGAAATGTAAATTTAAATAACAAATAATAAGTTACTAGTTTCCAATAAATGTTATTTTATTATAATTAAATATCATAACGAGATTGCCAAAGGTGTCACATGTTATTATTATTACAAGTGGCATATATCGCGATATTAAATAACAGTTTTTCCTCTTAAATGAAGCATGCAAAATAAATATTGCATTGTATATACTATTTAAAACAAATTAACCATATTTTTATTTTATTTTAAAAATGTTAATATAAAACGTGATACATTTTCCTGTTTCATTTTAAATGAATTAATAAATAAATAAATAGTAATGACTTCATAACGAACACAATTATCATAAATTACTTTGTTTTGTACAATAAAGTTCAATAATATAATTATTTATTCCAGGTATTTTCCACTAGTTATTACATCGTGTAGAGAGGAAAACGATTAAACTCGAAATAAAAAAACAACCTTCCTAATCTGTAGTAATTGGAGCCGGGACCTGTCCTGAAAATTCTAAAAATGTGCAAAATAACAAAAAATAATCCAAAAACTAATGAAATATTTAAATACGGAGCGGTTTCATTTTACATTCAGAAGTATTAAAAGCACTGGAAATAGTACTGAAGTACGCAGAGCAGCACAAGAGCACTACAAGTACAGATGTCATGTTTATGAAGCGCTGGCGAAATATTGTTCATTTTATAGGTTTCCAGCATTATCTTAAAAAAAAAATCTGGTGTGAATCACTCATACGACTTTCTCTTGCCAATGTAACAAACCAATATAACCTAACATTAGTAATAAAATATTAGACATAAACAAAAACTAACCTCAAAAAACATAACCTTATTTTAATCATGAGTGAATAATGCAAAATGAAAATCAACCTTAGTTTGCCTTAATACGGAAAATTACTCTTTCACGCTATGTAGAGAAAAATTTATAGAAATAAAAGTTGTAGATCTTTTGATTTCCTATAAATTTTATTAAACACTTTTGTCGTAAAATTGATACTAAGGCTGAAATCTTCAAGAAAACTTTTTTTTAATGATTTTCATAAAAAATAAAAACAGAAGCTTACTAATTACCGCTAAACTACGCGTTACACCAAAAAAGGTTAGAAATAAAGGTTGTAGATTTTTAAATTTTCTACAACTTTGATTATATATACTTTTGCCATAAAATGGATATTAAGGCCGCAATCTTAAAAAAAAACATTTTCTTCTACGAGACAACACCTTCCCAAGAATTTCAGCAAACATGGCGCTTACCCTATCTTGAAGAGCATAAAAAATGTAGAAAATGAGGCGATTTAAAAAAAATCGTAAGAGGCGTTTTTGAGAAAATCGCAAAAAAGTGAAAAATAACACGAATAAACTATTACTTCGGTTGACCGATTTTGATGAAAATGCCCGTGTCGGGTCCTTTAGTAGTAGGCCTACCTAAATAATTTTCAAGTTTCAATTTCGTACGATGTTTCGTTCTTTCTTGAGATTTTTTTTTTGTTCACACAGATTAATCGTTAAAAACATGTATTGTGTTCAGAGGGTCTGGAAACGTGTATAACAGGCGAAAACTGTACTTCGAAAAATCGACATGAAAACAGTGGGCATTTATGAAGGGCGGACGGAGGCAGATGAGTAGCCGCAGGTTTGGAATTCTCTAGGCAGGTGCAACCCTAAAGTACCACGGTAGCAAATGTGGACAATGTCACGGAGAGGCGAGGACTTCGTGAGGGAGATGGAGCGGGATAAATAGAAGCAGAGTTGGCGAGAGAGAGTCAGCGACATCAATACAAAACCCTTAAATACGCTATATTATCCAGTTTAAAGTTCAGCACACATGGTTCTGAAACGAACCACCACCAGATGAAAATGCAATCCATTAGTCCGTTAAATAGAACTTTTTTTTCAGGAAGGCACTTGAGAGGCACACGAAGGGAGCGAGAACGTTAAATCATAAACACCTACAACGACAAAATCAGAACATAAGAATGTTTAATAAAATCAGAATCGTGAAGAAGTTTAGTATCGGCCCAATAAATATCCTTTCGCGTATTCAAGTTCAACCGAAAGCGTTAAGCATGTAACAGCGTTAGAAATTCCATGAAAAGCAATATCAAAGCAAACGCACATAAAATTTTTAACCCAATATCAGACATAATAAGGAACAAACAAGAAAGAGTACAGGACGTACGGATAAAAGAAGAAAAGAACGGGTTAGCTTTTCTTTCAATAAGCGTAAAGAAGGTGCGATTATAATCACTAGACCATAATGGGAACGGTATAAATGGTTTGTATTATGGTCATGAGGAAGAGTAGAGGGGAATTGGTGAGTAGTAAGCAATGGAAAGAAGGGTGTATGGATTCCGACTGGCCTTCAATTTTCTTGTTTAACCACCATAAGTTAACAAGAAACTAGGAGGCGACCGAAGTACAGCAAATAGACTGGCAAATTCACTCCGGGGAGACAAGCATCTCCCAATAAAATAGATCAGGCAACAAGCACAATGGGTTGGCCATTTGTTTTGAGTTATCTCTTCCCGCCCAGTCTTGGTTTCAACTGTTTTAACAGACCAGCTTCCAACCGCAGTACTTTTCTTCTTACTAATACGACCGCTCATGTGCGAGGATCGCTAGAGCGGCTTCGGGCATATCTTTGGTCGTACTGCTGCTATTGCTGTACGTTTTTATTCTTCAGTCAAGCACAGGAGTCATCAATAGCGAACAATGGTACTGTTTTACATGTATATGTGAATTCCAATCCGTAATTGCCACTAGTAAACAAAGCTCAGCTATATTACATTACAGGATACCAAATGGTACTCGACTATTGCACGTTACTTCTAAACAATCAATTATTTACTAGAAAAAATCCCTCTTTTCTTTCACAAGCAAGTTCACTTGTTTTTTATTTCTGTAATTAACTGAAACAAAAAATAAATAAAATAAATTAAGATACCAATCACGACTTCAATACTATCGTCGAGTATTCCAGAAAAAAATTACGATGGTCAAATTCTACAAGAAATTTATAATGAAAACCAACCAACAAACTGTACAAAAAACCTGGATAAATTTGAAAAATAAATCAAATATAACAACAAATTAAAAGAAATGCAATTTTCGTATCACTTGTCACAAAGAAAAAACTTTTTCACAATAAGAGTATAAATTTCACCTTATTAGTTCTCTGAGTTATCACAAAATATCCCTGCAGCAAACGATTATGAGAATAAACTTGTGGACAAAGCATAAAAATTTCGAAATAAATAATATTATTGTAAAACTTCTCAAAATTTTTTAACAGATTGTTTTGTTACCTAATCAGTTAACTACTTTTTGCAGCCCTGAACTAGCATCGAGTGAACTAGATAGAGTGCAAATAATTTAACACTCCACCTGCCTGTAATGGGAAAACTGTAAAGGTCATCAAAGCTGAAAAAACTAAAAACAAAAGGACAAAACGTATACACAGTTTTAATTATTGGAAGAGCAACAGAAAAAGAAGCTATGTACGGTGCAAGGAATAATATTAATTTTTACTTTCTCTTGCCTTTATGAATGTATAGGAAGTAAAGTATTGTTTTATGTCGATTTTAAGAAATCTCATTTTCACCGGATAAACACGTTTTCAGACCCCCTGAACCGAAAAAATAAGTTTTTAGCGATTGGTCTGTGTGTATGTGTAAACACAATATCTCAAGAACGGAACATTGGACGAAATTGAAACTTGAAACTTAAGTTAAGTACTACTAAAGGACCCGACACGAACATTTTCATCAAAATCGGTCAACCGGAAGTAGTAGTTTATTTGCGGCATTTTCCACTTTTTTGCAATTTTCTCAAAAACTGTTGCTATGATTTTTCTTTTAAATTGCCTCATTTACTACATTTTTTATGCTCTACAAGATAGGGTAGGCGCCATGTCTGTTGAAATTCTTGGGGAGGGTGTTCTCTCGTAGAACTTTTTTTTTAAGATTGCGACCTTCATATGCATTTTATGACGTAAGTGTATAGGTCTATAGCCAAAGTTGTAGACAATCTAAAAACCTAAAACTTTTATTGCGAACATTTCTTTGTATAACGCCTAGTTTAGCTGTAATTAGTAAGTTTCTAGTTTTTTTCCATTAAAATCTGTAAAAAATAGTTTTTTCAAGATTACAGCATTAGTATGCATTTTACGACAAAAATGTAAAATCAAAAGTTGTATATCTTTAAATTTCCTATAATACGGAACATCACTCTCTCACGCTAAACTAGGCTCTGTAGAGAAAAATGCTCTAAATAAAAGTTATATATCTTTTAATTTCCTATAAATTTATTTAAAGCATTTTTCTCTACAGAGCCTAGTTTAGCGTGAGAGACTGATGTTCCGTATTATTAAGCCAAACTAAGGTTAATTTTTTTGGTAATGTCTAAAGTTTTATTACCACTAATGTTGGGTTATATTCTTCATTATTTGGATTGACAAGGGAAAGTTGTGTGAGTATTTCACACCAGATTTTTACTAATCGATTACGAACATCACGGGAACTTAGAAAATTATGAAAAATACTAAACAAGGTTGGGGACAACTGCATCCCACTTTCAATCTAAAAATGTTAAAAATTAAAAAAAAACAATAAAAACGAAAATCTTTTTAAAACTTTCACCAGATTTTGAACAGATCATAAACGTTAAACAATATATTTCTGTTTCAATGATATCTCAGATTGAACAATAACTTAATTTTAATTTAATTTTCTAGTTACTAAAAAGGTAATTAAATTTATTTCATTACTAGACACATAAAATAATAATGAACTACAACAATAATAATAATAATAATGTAATGTAATAACACTAAGGACAAAACATATAGGTTAAGTTTGGTACATTATGTGAGAGTAATAATACCAATTATTTTAATAATAATAGTAGCAATATAATGATAATGTGTGTAACTCAGTTTATTACAGCGACTGTAATAATTCCAGTGCAAAATTGAAGAAACAGATAGCTCTCTCACGTTACGTTAACGGTAAATTAATATTATTTACTTACTGTTTAATAGTTTGTTCTTAAGTATTAGTACAAAAACCGTAGAGAATAAGTAAATCTTTGACTGGAGATGAGATTCCATAAGAAAGATTTATGGACCAATATCTGCTTTAATACCACAAGATAGGCATTTCAATAGCTACGTCAATTAAAAATGTTCATTCATAACAAATTCCACCTCTGTTTCCCATAGGATTATTTTCACCACTAATTACAAACAAAATTTAGCTTTTTTTTAATTTAAGTCACATCAACATTTCGGTCGTTACCGACTATGGTGGGATATTTACGGTGTTATTTTTTAACTTTGTGAAAATTTCCAGACCCTAACAGGGAATCGAGCCCGGGACCTCAGCGTGGTAGGCTAGCGCGCTACCATTAAGTTACGGAGGCGGCCGAACAATTTTAATACAATAAATTCCTATTGCTCAAAGCTGGTAGATCCTGGGCTAAAAAAAAATCGGGAAGGTTAAAAAACTGTTACAGAACGCAAGAATTAACCTGAACAGGTATTTGCTTGGAATTGGCCAAGCAAAACTGCGCGAAACCTAAATCACATTATACCAGAACTAAATGATAACAAATTATTTAATAAATGACTTTTAATTTATTCACAAATCAACTAATAAATTCTCCATTAAACAGTTTACAATTTCAATAACAAAACAAAAAAAATGACTTGAAACACTCAAAAGACTTTCTTTTGCCAATGTAACCTTTGGCCAATATAACCTATGTTTAGTCAAGAGTAAACAATGCAAAATGAAAAACTTAACTTTAATCACGTGTGCATGACGGAAAATGAAAATTAACCTCTAGAGTTTAATGCTTGAAATGAAAGTTGTAGATTTTTTAAATTTTCTATAACTTGGACTATGTATACAGTTTTGTCGTAAAATTTTGCATGCTAAGGCCGCAATTTTTAAAATATCCGATTTTTTTTACAGATTTTTATTTAAAAGAAAAACAGAATATCACCAATTACCGCTATGCTAAGCGTTGTATAAAAAAATGTTTGAAATAAAAGTTGAAGGTTTTTAAAAAGTTCTAAAACTTCGATCACATATAAACACTTTTGCCCAAGAATTCACATTAGGCCGCAATCTTATAAAAAGAAAACACTTTTTCCTACAAAAGCACAGCCTCCCCAAGAAGTTCATCAGACATGGTGCTTATCCTATCGTGTAGAGCATAAAAAATGACGTGAAATGAACATGAAAGCAATACTTTCTTTCACTTATATTCTTATAGGGGAAGAGAAAGTAAAAACAGATAAAAAATAATTATATGCCACAATAATACAAGGTATTCATAATATGTACAAAAACCCTTACAGAAGAATTTATATAATTTAATATACATTTTTTAACACAAATTGAAAACTTTTAGAATATTTTTATATTGTTTTTTTCAATTCAAATTTTATCAAAGTCTATCAATTTAAATTCGAATTTGGAAAATTTTATATTCGAAAAATTTATTGTTATGGTAAGCAACATAGTAATGATATTGGTTTCTTTTGTCATGATAGTGGACATAAAAGTTCTGCACACAAATATTTTGTCTAGCGTACATTGTCACCTCAAAAAAAGGAAAGTGAGGAAACTGTAAGCGATTTAACCTCCTTAAATCTTAGCTGTGGAGTGTCGCGGATCGATCGAATTCCGAATTCTGAAATTAGGAGAAGAATCGGCGTTCACGGAAATATCATGGATACCATATCCCGGAAGCAGTTAAAATGGTTTGGCCATTTTCAACGGATGGAAGATAATAGGTGGCCAAAGAGGGTATGGGAGTAGACGCCAGCCGGTAGAAGAAGGATGGGTAGGCCGGAAGTGACATGGTTGAATTGGGTGCAGGAGGCAAGGTGTTTGCGGCGGCTCTCCTATGGGGACTGGCGAGGCAGAGAGAGGTGGTGCTTAGGAAGCGAGATACAACTGGGGCTGTAAATTTTCACATGAATATATAATCTTAGCTTGAAGGGTTCGTTAAAATCCGGGTACCGAAAATTTTGGGCCATCGAAATTCTTCCTCATTCTACAGAACACATAAACCGCAATAAAGTAAAAATACCAACCAGATTGCAAAATGGAGAAAACGCATTACAATTTACAAACGAGTGGAGCAACGTAACAAGCTGTATGAAGGAAACCATTTAACTATCCCTATTTATTAATTAATACTACAACAGAAAACGCATTGTTGGAATCTGTCTGGATGTAAGTACAACTTCTCTATCTGACAGGTTCAAGGTTATAAACAACATTACTTATATAAAGAAACTTGCAAAAGAAGTTGCAATAAAAAAGTTAAAAATAAATAAGTAAAATAAGTAACTTACGTAGAATTAAAATAGTGTTCTTACTTTTCTAGGCTCTTTACGAGTAGCAAAAGTAAATTAAAATCTTTTTAAAAAAACCACGAGAATACTGTACGTGCATTCTGTAATGTCATAAAAATTCAATAAACCAGAAGGCTATATAAATATATACATATGTAGATATTTTATCCCACGCTGATTCACAGACCGATTCATTCTGTCGCTCATCCTTAATTATCTTACTTCCAATCTTCTATAGCTAAAATTCGGCACATTTTGGGGTTGTACAGAAGTATTTATATGATACGGTCATTTCAGAAGCCCGTAATTCGAAACTTCTGAAAAATTAAAAACTAGTAATTTACTACGTTTCTATAAAATATATAATTTGTTCATATAGAGCTATCCCCTTTAATTTAAAATGTATAATTTTATCTTTTTTAAAGACAAGCCACTTGTTTAAAATAAAATTTAAAATTTTGACTTAAGGTGTTATGACTTGTAACAATTATTTATTAGGATATGCTTAGACAAATAACAAATTAGATTACTTCAACTAAATTAATTACAAAAATTAAAGCTTTAACTAAACTCCACTATAAATAACATAATATTACTTAACAATCAAAACAATGACTTGTGTCCACAACTACTTGCTACCACTCGTATGCCAAGCACTATTAACGTAATTCAGAACAGGTCCCGTAACAACACTACTGTATTTTGAAATGGCCCGCAACACTAATTTTATTCATAGTTCAAACACTAACTGTTTTTGTACCTGCAGTCTGATAGTTCCTCAAACAAGACCCTTTTAACACTTTCTCTGCTTTGCTACAGGTAGAGCTTGGTGGAAGGAATCATTAAAAAACAAGCGTTTCTACTAATTTCAATTTCCGAGAATTCCTTTCAAAACATTTTATTCATAGCAATCCATTATCCTTGTTCAATACACTTCACATCATACAGTAAACTATTTCCAGACTGTCACTAATATAATGTGACAATATTCTTGGTGTACCTTTCTTTCCAGACTGCTGTAATTCTGAAAATCGGTATTAGTATTCTTAAAGAGATACACCGAAAAATTTAAGTATGAAACCCGTAAAAGAAGTAAACAAGATTATTTAATGCACACTCTGATGCAACCCCGTGCGCACTGCTTTTTAGCAGGTCTGGTATACTAATAAACAATTATACTAAGAATTTTATTTTACTAAGAATAAAATAAGGGTCTCAACCAACCAAACCACCTTTTGGGTGTAAATCTAAAGAAATGTAACCAGAGTATCACGACTACCACTATCTTACGTGATTTTAAATTCTGAACAGATTACCTAATGATATCATAACTAACAAGCATAATTATTCAATTTTACGGATTTTTAGAAAAAATCTCACAACCAAATTAAATTATAAGTTACCTCAAGCATAATAGGTATGGTAAACATACGTTTGGATATTTTCCTTAATAATAAGGAATATAAAAATATAATATAATCTTTTGAGAATAAGATTATATAAGGGTTGATAATTGATTCAAACTACCCTACAATCAGATATATATATATATATATATATATATATATATATATATATAGAACACCGACATGGATGCCACTGTGAATGTGAAAAAAAGAAGATAGGATACAACAGTACAGACGAACTGAATCGTCCATGTTAGGGTTATTACAAAGATTATCATATTGGTATATTTTCTATACTAATAAAATTACCTCAACTTTTTTCTGTGGGAATAATCCATAACTGTCTAATATCCAAAGAAAGACTACGTAGATTATTCTTATCGGAAATATTTCTTAATCGAATTCATCTATTTTTCCCTAAACGATATTTAACTATTTTATCCCGTTTTGTTTTTTTATTTTTTGCGGGGGTCTACAGAGCTCTCCGT
Source organism: Catonia carolina (assembly GCA_035578175.1). Lineage (NCBI taxonomy): Eukaryota > Metazoa > Arthropoda > Insecta > Hemiptera > Achilidae > Catonia > Catonia carolina. The sequence continues at coordinate 24,631,869 of JAQMRL010000008.1, forward strand.
TTTAGCTCATTCTAAAGCCCATCGTCTTCTGTCTTCCCAGGCTCTCTCTCTCTGACATTCCTGGTTAACATAGCTTCTTGAACTCCCTGTATCTATGTTTTACGAGTTGGACGTCTTCTCCTTCTATTTTCTGGATAGAAAAGGAACACTCTTTGAGGGGTATCTATCCGCTACAATTCTTTGGACATGTCCATTCCAAACCAACTATCAGATCTCCATTGTCCTCACTGTGGTACCCTGAGAACCAATCCGTTATCTTATGTGTTTATTTCGGACATGCTCCAATCTGAAGACTCTGCATGACCTTCGTAACCAATCCATTTGTAAGGTCTCCACCCTTTGTTAAACCTGAAACACTTTCACCAGCACTTAGCACCATATGTACTAATAATGGTCTACAATATAGATGTAGGCCTAGCTATCACTTCATTCATTTTCACCTGCATCATACAAAATCAGACTAGATATAGCATTTAGTCTCTGAAGGACAGCTTTACCAGACCCATTTCATACGGTTTATGTTCACATATTCCCTCAGCCGAAAAAATTGACCCAAGGTATGTATACCGATTACAATAATCGACCTCACCATTCTCTAGCGAAAGATTTTCAGACATTCCACGGAACTCACACTATGATTTTTATCTTTTTTATATACATAAAAACCCATTTCATGTACGCTTCTTCGAGACTATCCCATTTTGTTAATAACTTTACCAATACCAACAGCTGTACCATTATCTAAGTTCTTCAGGCATGAGCCTCATCGTCTTTCCGGATTTATCCCCCCCCCCCCGATATTTTACGTTGTATAATCAATTGAATCAGGCTGTACCTTTTTCCTTGTATAACATGACCTAGATACTTGCAATTTTCTTATTTATATGGTTATACCATGTTCGCTTTTTAATTAGTGAGACGCAGGACTTCGTTTGTTCTCTTTTCTGTTAGCATAGGCTGTACACCAAAAAATTGAAAGCTTGAATTTTCTCATTATCTCGTTTTTTAGCAACCTTACCTCCATACAACACAAGAGAATTTTGAAGAAAATCGAAAACTAAATCCTTGTTAGCAACTATATTTTTCATTTTCATGAAAGCAGTCCTTTTTAATCGTATAATCTTTTGTTCTTGTTCTCTCCTTCAGCCCCGGCAAAAGGACAGTCATCTCAGATCTGTTTCATAGAAAATCGGTTGAAAAAATAAACCTATGTTTTTGAAGAAGACATCTCACCTCACTAATTATAACCAAAAAATAGTTTAGGTAAAATATAACTAATTACGTACACCAAACGAACTGTAAATATAATTATTAATTATTGAAATTCAAAAAAACCTTATTGTACTTTACAATATAAGAGTAATTTAAACTGCACATTTTCTTTTACGGTAAATTATAATTTACATTACGGTTAAGTTCTTAGAGACTATGTACCCTGTAGTATTATTTAATCAGTAATTACAATAGTAACTGTTCTTTAATGACCATTTGAAGAACAATAGATAATGATCACAAACAACTTACTTATAGACTACGAATGGAATTTACAAAACACATGATCCGTTCACGGGATTATTGGTACCATCAAAACGCTGTAAAGTTTTTTTAGCAAGTTGGATTGAGATTTTAATGATTCTGCTAGTGAATGAAGCATTAAAAACTTGAAGCCGCTATCATGAAAAAACCCGATTTTGATTGGTTTGTTAAAAAAAAGTACAAAAAGGTTCTCACTAAACTAATCGAACAACAAAATGTTAAATACAAAATTTTTAATATTTTCAATAAATAAATAAATAAATGGTACAGTCAAGTAATATAATATAAATTATGATTATTTTTTTCCAGGAAAGACATATAGACTTCTACCAAGACATATTCCGAGGAGGGTTGCTATACCAGGCTGTTGTTTTACACAACAACCTCTCTAAACCGAAATAGAGACATGACACACTAACGCGACTCTAATAGTGATTAGGCCTACGTGTACAAAAATATGAAATTAAAATTTAACACATTTTTCAATATCTGGAGAGCTACCACTGGGTGGTGTCCTCCTCAAAGCCATTAACGCGATTTTTTTTTTAATTAACACAAGATGTAAACCTTTTTGCTGGTTGTAACTTTACAGTTGCAAAATAAAACAAAATGAAAAAAAACCGAAATTACGAATAATTCTAACATATTTCTTTTTTTTAAAATCATTTTTACGTATTTCATTTCATTTGAGACCAAGGAATGAAAACATTCTTCTTTTTTGAATGTTGACTTAATCAATGGAGATTGGGTACAACTTTGATAAATCACACTCTATCGTAAACCAACCTGAAAAAAGTGTGTGTACTCATGGTTTTCCAGGTTTTAATATTCTTCAACCATGAAAATTAAAACATTGGTAACATGACCAGTCCGTGAAATCCAGAGAATTCTTCTAAGTATCCTCATCCATGGAAGTCCAAGTTTTCATAGATTACAAGAATGACTCATAATATATACTACATATAAAAAAATATCGGTGAAAAAAGTAATTTAGAGGTTCTAAGACGATTGGATGAAAGAAGAAGAACCTATACCTATGGAACAATTTTACCACCCGAAGGGATAGGCTAGTGTACTGTTCAAATGGACAAAGTAGAATTACAACTGTTCTGAACTTATTACAGTGAAATTTTCAGGACAATTATCTCCTTCCTCACTCTCTTTCCTAATCTTTACTTTTATACTATTTCTATTGATGTTATAACTTTTATCGCTCAGAATAAAACCAGTATTACATACTAAATTTAGACATACTGTATTAATTACATTTATTATTATATTATATTATTATTTCTTGTTAGATCCTACTAGGGATGCATTTCTCTTAGTTCCAGCCAGTTTCCGGATGGCCCATGCTGCCTTCATTTTTTCTGCATGTGATCTTTTTCGCTCCTCCGTCCAGGCTGTTCCCGTTCTCCTCGGCCCTCCCAAGCACTTTAGATTCTCAATCTTCCGCTTCAATTCTGTTCTATTGAGATTATTATTATTTCTATTCATTTATTCTATTCATGTTCTATTCATTTATTATTATTATTATTATTATTATTATTATTATTATTATTATTATTAGCCGTAGAGCTCCCGAAGTGGAAGACGCTGAGCATTATTCACGATCACTGATTATTGGACTTGGTGTTTTTCTTGTTTGCCCACCAGCCTTTCATTTTCTGAGCAAAATCAGCTTTTCTTTCCTCACTCCATCTTGTTCCAACTCTTGGAATTATCTCCCATTCATTAATTTTTGTTCTAAAACTATTTCGATTGGTATTACATTTATTATTATAATTAAACTTATTTGTTTAACAATATTCGTAATAACATTGCTGTTTAGTTTCTGCTGATGTATTGTATAGATTATGGTATAACAATAATTATCACGAAATAAATACAGTAAATAAAATATAGACAATTTATTTGTGTTTGCAAATAGCTAAATGATGAATGGCAGTTCCAACTCCCATAAGAAATGCATGGCCAATACTACTCCATAGTCTCAACTAACTATTTCATCAAGTATAAGTACGTGTGAAACGACTTGTGCAACAGTACAGCTTGTAAAACTGCATCAAACCAGTCAAGACTGATGACAAAAAAAGAAAACATTACATTGTCTGTTTTCAGGATATAACAATACAATGATATTATAAAAAAAGTTGTGTAATCGGTAATATAAATTGGTCTCCGAGTTTGTGTAAGCTATAATCCTGGTATCCGGGTAAAAACAACTGTAATTTCCAATTTTTGCTTATCGGCTAGGAACCAAGTTTTAGGTGATTATTTTTTGAAATTGATTTTTCCTAAAAATAAAGTAATTAATACTGTACGTACAAATATGGTTTATCTAAATTTAAAATATATAAAACAAGTTTATGTCTTTCTCATACAATTCCGTCCTTTATACATTACCACTACTGGTAACAGATTCGCTTTACAATGATGTCAACGGACCCGAACTGGTTCTGGATTTATAAATCAAAGGTAGGAAGAAGGCAGAGACTACGGGCTACGGACGCAATGCATGGACGTGGTAATGGGGTCACACAAAGTAATCCGTCTTGCAAGTAGCAGTAAAAGACTTACTACTATTTCTGTTGCAAACAGCAGCAGATTTACTTTTGATTCAGCAAACCATTTATGTCACCATTCACGGTACAACTGCAGCAGTATATAACCTCATCAACTTAAATCTTACCATTCCATTTCTTCATTCTTTAGTTACGAACTTGTTTGTTGTTATTATTATTATTACAATTATTATCATATGAGTATCTTAACTTGTCTGGCGTAATATTACATTGAATTTATATTTATACAGCAATGGTTGCTTACTTTCAATAAAATGTTGAACAGCTGCACTTTCATTTGTAAGACATTTTACTTTTCAAAGTTGTTTCAACTTACATAACATTTTCATTTTTATAGCTACTATTGTGAATTAGAATTTTATAAATCCCTACCCGTTCTATATCACTCTTAACAAAGGTTTAATGAATTTCTGTCATTTCGTCTCAAGAACTTTTGTTTATTAGACATTTGAATCGGTCACTTCAGAAAGCTCGTAAGTAAAAATTATACATTTTTTCTTTAGTGTATTTTAGGACTAACTGAATCTACACACGCCATCCCTACAGAAATCACGTCTGGCTTTCCTTAAGTAGTAATATAACCCTAAGGAAAGGCGTATCCTAAGTGATAAAAAGAATTTCCTTCTAATTAATAAATGAAAGTGGGAATTTTTGTAGCTTAAGCTCTACTTTCTAGTGGAAGAGGCTACTCAAAGTTTCTATGCGAAAATCTTTTTAAGGGAAATACCTAGTCTACTGTTTGTGATGATGAAGATGACGAAGAACGTATAGCCCTGAAAACCAACATTTTTCTTTCTTAAGTTACAAATTTCAATTTTTATTATTGTAAAAAGCTATTTTAAGTCACTTATGAAAACTACTGCCCATAACAGACAGGTGGAGTGTCAAATTGTTTACACTCAATCTGTTCGTTGCAGGGCAAAAATAAATAGTACTGTTTCTTATCACATGGTCAGGCAATTAAATGACTAAATCATTTAAGAACAGAAGAGGTAGAGGTGTAAAAGACACTAATCAGAGTTGTCTCCTCTGAAAGTAATGAATTTCATTATACAGCCAGACCCTATGGTGAATGAAGTGAAGGTGTCATTTGCAGAGTGGGAAATATGTGCTTTTCAGAGGGCCCGGCATGCTGATAAGAGTACTTTTCCATTCAGTGAGGAAGGCAATGGTAAACCACCTCATTCCTCGTTTTACTTAGTAAAACCTCTAAAGGTTCAAACCATCCTTTGGGCTGATGACCTAAACAACACAATGTAAACTAGTGAAATGAATAAATGAATACTATTGTACAACACAATTTTCTTCTGGTCTAACAACGCATTTTACAGATAACAATGTAAGTTAACATTTTACTCCAATTTATTTTAGAAACACCGGAAGTTAAAGTTTTCGTTTTTTTTTTTGAAAAGAGTGGCTTATTTTTAAAATGATGAAAATATACATTTTTTTATTAAAGAGGACAGCCGTCTGAACAAATAATATGCTTTAATATTGGTTTTTTATTTATTAATTTAATTTCATCGTTACACACTATTTCATCACGAAATTTCGAGAACCACAAGACCTAAACCAGTCGACATATCCAAACTTTGTAGCATTATGTTGTTTGTTCTGACGAAAGGTTTCAAATTGTTTTCCTTGAACCAACTAGGTACAATTTCGGGACTTTCCGTCTGGGGTGGATTAGCATAACTTTACTACTTTCTTGTCATACACAAAAATTTATCTTGTCACGTATGAAAATGTACGTCACAATTTTATAAATCAATGGAATTTTTATGGCCTGATCTCTTTGGTGGTCTAAAATTATTTATTATTTTATCTGCATTTGTATTATCCGCTGTCATCGGTGAATTTGTGTTTGTAAATATTAAAGTTTTTTTTTAATTCCTAATTTGTGTACGTTGCAATCTGTTCAATTCAGAACAATAAGCAACCCCATGACCCAATGAGAAGAGATCCAATGAGAGGTCCAATGAGGAGACCCAATGAGAAGAAGGATGATATGTATGACGTGTAAATGAGGTGTAGTCTTGTACAGACCCAGGCCGACCATTCCTGAGAGAGTATGATTAATTAAACCCCAACCATCAAAGTACACCGGTAACCACTGTCTAGTATTCAAATCCGAATAAAATAACTACCTTTACTAGGATTTGAACCAGGAACCTTCGTTTCCGAAAATCAGCTGTTAAACAGCTGATTTTGGCGACGACTTTACCTCTAGACCAACCCGGTGGGTTAATATTAAAGTAATTGCTATTTATTTACAGTAATATATATAATAACATTATTATCAGTATAAAGTTTAGTAAGTACAACTTAGTATTATTATTTTATTCTTCTTCTTCAAATTGAACTGAAGAGTAGGCTACTAAGTACAAAACATTTTATTCTTGATGCTCAACGCCGTTGTACAATATTACAATGAACAATTTGTGTTGTTTTTTTTTGTTCATATCCAAGTTCATTGCAGATGGATATTAGGTTAGTCGCTACTTATCTGTGATAGTAACAAATCAGTAACGCTTAACGGCCGAACACGTCACATCACCAAGTCTAATGACTCTCTTGGATGTGATTGTAGGTCCAACCCTTCATCTGTAGTTGTTTTTTTTTTATTTATATATATACCTTGAGGGGTTTATAGCTGTAATAATTCCGCTATTATGCAATGAACACTCATATTACTAAGGTCTCCAATTCTGTTTCCTATAGCATATCACTCTATCTCTTTTCATAATCCTCCCTCTCTTTTCCCCATTTTACTCTCACTTATTGCTAAATGATCTTCTGTCATTTCTTATTTCTTTATTTCTTATTTCTACCGCCGTTAGCTTTACATCTATCTGTTTAGTTCATTGAACTGTATGTTACATTGTTCTAAACTCCGCCGTTGGTTTTTTTTTGTTGTTATTCGTTTAAGGAAAATATTAATAATAATAAAATTTACTGGAATTCCAACTTATTACTATAAATAATATATTATTTTATAATAAAACATTGGAATAAAAATGTACCGATGTATTATCCCCGGATTTTAAAAGTTTCGTTTACAACATTTGTTATTACAGAAAACATTGGTTGTTTTTTTTATATACATTTTAAAGAAAAAAGTTAAATACAGTATATACTTACTACAATTATATAAACCAGTAGATAAATCGTATTATTGAGCTATAAATTGATAGATCTGAAGTTTTTATATTTATTTATTTTTTTTAATTTAAAATTAATCAACCGAAATGGAATGCTATTTTCAATTAAACCTGATAATAAGGTTAGAAAATCATAACGAAGTTAATTTCTAAGGTGTTTGTTTAAACTAATAATGTTCGGTTCGAATATCAGACATTACGGTAAAGCGCCGGTTTTCTGGGGTCCTATTATCCGTGCTATTGTGAAAAAAAAGTTTTTTCAAAGACTAAACTAAAATATATATATATATATATATATATAAATATGGTGTAAAAGTACAAGGCACAAATATTAAATCTTATAAAAATGGTGGAAGGAGAAGTTCGTTCCACAAGTCAAAACATTTTTTTGTCACGGAAAGGTCTGCTCCAAAAATAGTATTGCTGCTCGATAACGCCCCTTCTCATCCTCCAGAAGAACAGCTAGTTTCTAAAAATGGTGATTTCGTAGAACTGTATTTTCCAAACAAATTACGAGAATTCTCACGAAAATATGGAAGCTGACGACGATCTACTACAGCCGACGATAAACGTTACATGTACGGAAACTCTAATGTCCGCTGAGAATTTATTAAAATTTATGGAAAGTCAAGACGTTGATTACATTGATATCTTGCAAATCCGTGGATTTAAAATAAAAATAAAAAAGAAAGTAATTGCTCAAAAAACCAAAAACAAAATTACGGACTTTTTTCAAAAATAATGGTTCATTCTCCTACTGTGTAGTAGAGTAGGCTGTAAGTAACGTATTGCATAATTTATACTTTTTTTGCAGGGCTAAAATAAATAGTTCTGTTTCTTATCACATGGTCAGCCAATTAAATGACTGAATCATTAAAGAACAGAAGAGGTAGAGGTGTAAAAGACACTAATCAGAGTTATCTTCTCTGAAAGTAATGAATTTCATTATACAGCCAGACCCTGTGGTGAATGAAGTGAAGGTGTCATTTACAGAGTGGAAAATTTGTGCTTTTCAGAGGGCCCGGCATGCCGATAAGCGTACTTTTCCACTCAGTGAGGAAGGCAATGGTAAACCACCTCACTCCTCGTTTTACTTAGTAAAACCTCTACGGGTTCAAACCAGCCTTTCGGCTGATGACCTAAACAACACATACTTTTTGTATAGAAATGAAGCCTTTTCTTAAATAATAAGCTTTATTAATGATGCACAGCCCTATACATTATAAACCTTGTCAATGCCTAATTGCATCGAGCAGGCCTACGATTTAGCCTACTGATTATCCGTGTTTAATCTGTCCCCAATTACTACGGATAATCGGCGCTTTACTGTGTTTTTAAGCTAAAGGTATGTTAAAGACATGATCAAATTCAGAAGTGATGGTATAGCTAAAATCACGGAAAATATTCTTATAAACAAACGTCCGGAAACTACCTTCGTTAGCAAGTTACGGTTTAACGAAATATTTCACCTGGAATTTAGTTATCAAAGCAAATTGCGGCTATACGCCTACTAAAATTTTTAAGGTCTTAAGAGGCAAACATAGTGATACGTTATGGTTTTTAAGCTGAAAAATTCAATAAAATAGATCCCAGAATTGCATCTCCTATCTACGTATATAGTTTTTAAGATATCTTGACGTAAAACAGTAAATATTAGGGGTTCAAAATAACAAGTTTTTTTAGGTTTAACATACGATAACTTTGTTAAATGCTTCAATTAATCGTACAATTTTTTTATAGAAAATTTAATTATGAGAAAAATTGATGTAAATTGTGTAGTACGAAGTGAAAAATTAATAGAAGATATCGAAACTCGACTTTATTAATAACAAAACCAGACTAAATGTTTACTAAAAAATTACTGTTTTTCAACAAAAGACTTATTTTGTTCATAGTTTGGCAATAGCACCTTATTTAGTTCAATTTTTTAAAACTCGCATAAACATCTGGGTTATCAGTGACTACTTTTGGTTAAGGAACAGTAGGTTTAATACTTGTGCTAAATTTCCAGTCCCTGTATTTCCAGTCCCTGGCCGGGCATCAAAACAGATACCTCCGCTTTGCAGCATAGCACGCTAACCATCGGGCCACGGAGGCGGGCTATTTCAATACGCAAAACAATGAATGAGATTTAAAAAAAAGTTGTTTATTACTAACAAAGTGGCTCAAAATGGCCTCTTTTGTTCAATGCATAACTTCGCTCGACGAATCCATTCCTTTCGATATCATAACGGCAAGAGTAGCTTATTTTTAACAGTTTTAGCAGGTTATGTAATTTGATACCAAAGATAGTTTCGTACATTAACGCGTTTTGAATAAACATTGAATTCATTCAATCCTAGAGGATAAAGTCTGTCGGTGTGAGGTCAGGAGATCGTGGGGGCAAATTCACAAGTCGATTCCAATCTCCTAAATAAAACCTGCGTAGGGCTACTTTATACGTGAATGAGTGCCTTAGGTGGCGGAGTGATTGACTCCATGGCTGGGTATTCAAATACATAACTTACATCTTCAATAAGACAAAAACTTAGGTTAATAATGGAGTAACCACATAATTATGAATTTGAGATTAATAATTTAAATTAAACATGGTAGTGAAGCAGACAGTTTATTTAACCAAGGCATCAGTTTTCACAAACTGTCTGGTAATTATTCTTAAATTTTAAAAATAGAATTCAATTTTAAAACAAAAAAAAATAAAAATAGCAACAAAAAGTAACAGTAGCTGAATATTTTACAAGAAAATATCTCATCAAAGACCAAGAATCAGTTAAAAAAAATAAATAAATAAACACAAAAAGCGGCACGTTGCCCGTTAATAAACTTAAACATTCTGGATACTACAACAGCAAAATAAAATTAAACCGACGTAAAATTTCCATCGATTTGAATTTCTGTATTCTTTAAAAAAAACCCATACAACATAAAGTGTAAAAATATTTACAGAATTTTTATTATAGAAAGGACAGTAAACGTCCAACGAACTTAAAGACAATAAAAAAGTTCAGAAAAATGTCTGTAGTGAATGTGTTAAAATTACTATCCAATAATATTTTTTATTAAAGCATTTCACTTTAAACAAATCGTAAAATAAAAACATATAAAACAGGTTTGAAATAAATAAAATTATATAAAAAACATTTTCTTGCAGAAGAAGTTAGAAAAAGTAATTCAGTAATATTACTGAATAGTTTTATTCTTTAAAAAAATCATCAAAGACGGAATATATACTACCACTACTAATTTAATATGACCTTTAAGTATTTAGTAGAAAATTAAGACCAACTAATAACAGTTTGAAATGACAATAAAATAAAAATAAAATAAGTATCATGATGTCGATGAAAGGACGTAATAAGGTGATAAATTTAATTAAATTAATAAAAATACGAGATATAAAAAAATCGTAAATATTTACACTAGGCTGTGATAATATTTTATTGGAAGTACGCGTTTATTTATCACCATTTGGGAGGTCTTGCGAGACAACATTACACGACATGCACAGAACCTAAGATAGAAATCTTCTACAGATTAAACTTTAATAACTTTGAAGTAAGCATGTCACCATTTCCAAAGTAATCAACATTTAATGTACAAAAAGCATATGGAAAGCAAGTACAGTTTAATTACCTACTAAAAAAATTGACAAATGATTTGGTTAATGAAAAAAATGTACATACCTTACACTACATTTCTACGTATTCACCAGACAAATAAAATAATAAATAATTGTAGTGTTTTTTGATATCATTAATTCGAAATTCTGAACGAGGAATTTTTTCAGAGAATAAAACAATTAAAAGTTGCTATGAGTTAATTCTGGACAATAAGGAAGATGAGGGAATTGTTCCTAGTTAAATGAATCAAAGCATCGTCAACGCTGCAAAAACTCAATGGCAGCCTCCCAAGTGTATCGATTTTGAATGTTCATAAGTATTTTTAATGCACATAACAGGAAGGTGAGGTGATAAATATTTGCACTCGATTTACTAATTCCATGGCAACAAAAAGTAGTTCTGTTTCTTACCATATGGTAAGCCAATTATATGACTTACAAATTGATTTAAGAACAGATATTTAAGCACAGATTTAAGATATTTTAATATATTTAAGAAGAGATTTAAGATATTTAACAGATTTAAGAAAATGATTTAAGAACAGAAGAGGTAGAGGTGTAAAAGACACTAGCCAGAGTTACCTCCTCTGAGAGTTATGAATTTCATTATACAAACAGACCCTGTGGTGAATGCAATAAATGTGTCATTTGCAGGGTGTAAAGTTATGCTTTTCAGCCGTACCGATGGATTGTTCTAAATATGATTACCGACAATGACAACAAGCGTAGAAAATACTTACTTTAGGATGAGCTTCATTATGCGACAGAATAATATTTTAATTTAAGGTAATATTTAATTTACTTTTTTCAGTCAGGTTACTGTAAATATTTTAAAAGACAAACTAACCAGGAAAAGTTGTGAAATTTGTATTCTTTTAAATTTTATGTTTGCTTAATTACACACACAAAACACATCCTGTATGAACGCATAGAGATTATCCTCTTTCCGGTTTAGATTACTGAGTGTGAACTCAAATATATAGCCAAATCATCTCATTAAGTTACTTACCTAATATGTTTACAATATTAGTTTCAATAATATAGGTGGTGCATCTACCATAGATTACTTAAGTAAATAATTTGCAAGTTACAAATAAGTTGAACAGGCTTATCATTATAACTTTTATACGCCTATAGGTAGCCCATAACAGGCAGGTTGAGAGCTAAATTGTTTACATTCGATCTGCTAGTTCCAGAGCTACAAAAAATAATTCTGTTTCCTGTCTGATGGTCAGTCAATTATACGACTGCAGCATTTAAGAAAAAAAGAAGTGGAGGTGTTAAAAACCCTAGTCAGAGTTATCACTTCTAAGATAATGAATTTTATTATAAGCCATAGCCTGTAGTGAACGAAGTGAAGGTGTCATTTGCAGGGTGCTTTTCAGTGGTCTGGCATGCTTATAAGCATACTTTTTCACACAGTGATGAAGGCCGTGGTAAACCAACTCACTCCGCATTTTACTTAGTAAGTCTCTAGAGGTTAAACCAGCCTTTCGGCTGATGAAGGAATCAAAACACAAACAAAGGTAGATATTAGTTCGATTTTCGAGAAAACCTATTCTCTCAACCTTTTCTAGAATATCACTGTACAATGTTACATTATTGTTTCAAAAATAATTTAATTAATAGGGCTATGGTTATATATAATAATTACGTATTAATAAATAATGGTAATAATAATAATAATGAAAAAATCTAGCTCTATATAATATTAGAATCTTAATTTATTTTTCTTTTCGTATTACGTAATTTTTAATGTACATATATCTATAAGTTTAAGTTTAGTTAAGCATAAAACTTCTGCGCACAGGCTAAGCTTATGCGGGAGTTAGTAAATTATACAAGACGTCTTATATTGTATATTTTTTTAGATAAATAAAAATAAATACGTCAGTTCCTCTCGCTGAGTCACCAACTCAAACATCCTACATTGCACCTTGAAAAATAACGACATTTGAAGATTATAGATAAATTATCAATGTTCAAAATTAAACCATGAATGTTCCAAGAAATAGGTACGCCTATTTATAAAACAAACCAAAACAAAAGTTACACACTTTTATAGGCATATGTATGATGTAGATAACTTCTTAACGGGTATCGCGTACTTAAAAAGAACTTACGTTTATCCATCCTAATTGCATAAAACGAATGTACTGAAATCAAAATGTTACGCATTCCTAAAAAAATTTTAAGTTAATTTACAAAATTTAGGATTAGATAAGCAATTAACTTGGTCACATCATGTCAAATCGACACGTAATAGTTCAGGTAACCGTAAAATAATCCTGTACCGCTCTTCCTTATCAAAAGTCTTTCTTCCCTCTTTTCACAGAAGGTTAGAATTTAGACAAGTCTTCTCCAATTCATCTGGAATTTTGGTTTTTGTTCAGCTCAGCCAAACCAACTACATTGCAATCATTACAAGGGATTTAATAAATATTTTGTCAAGTACATCTGGTTATTCTTAAGAATACCATTGTTTTCTTCATTATTCACAATAAACTTCAATGTGATCATTCAAATTATTTACCTGGACCACAACCTCTTGAGTAGGCTAATTTAACACCGGTAACGTAACGATACTATTTCGAACGGCCCGACAACACTTTCCATTCACAATTCAATTACTGACTAACCCACTACAAGGCACTGATTGTTATTTATTAGACTAGGGGTCTGATAGTTTTCCAAACAATCGAGAGCGAGGTAGAGTTGTAAAAGACACTAGTCAGAGTTATCTCCTCTGAGAGTAATGAATTTCACCACACAGCCAGACCCTGTGGTGAATAAAATGAAGGTGTCATTTGCAGGGTAGAAAGTAGATGCTTTTCGGAGGGCCTGGCATGCTAATAAGCATAATCTTTCAACTCAGTGAGGAAGGCAATAGTAAACCACCTCACTCCTCGATTTTACTTAGATAAACCCTCTAGAGATTCAAACCAGCCTTTCGGCTGTTGACCTTAACAATTATATAATATTACTGCAATATTACATCTTAAAATTCTAGCCTTTTTGATCCTGTACATCTCGTGATGTGTGAAAGTCAGTGGGCGGATTCCGCATTTATACAAAATATACAGGGCCTATTTCGATTATGAAATAAATTTAATTAAAAAACTACAAAAAAATGGATGGAAAAATTAATAATAATTTAACTGTTCGTTGAATATGATTAAAAATAAATAAAATAAAGAAAAACGAATGATAGATGTCGTTTTCAATGTTGTAAACCAGTATTATAGCCAGCTATGAGTAGTAGTATTTGAGCACAATAATGGTGTATAGTATAAATTTAGTACAATATACCAATACAATAACAAGAATAAAAGAGTTGTAATGATGGTAATAATTTTCATAATACCGCTGTGCTTGCATATTACATGGAAATGTAAAAGAAGTAATGGATAGACTAGAAAAAAATGTAGGCCTACTTTTAGCAATGCACTGGATTGCAGAATTGCATACAATCATGTAATAGGTAATTGTGACTGCACCTTCAACTTGAAAACTTGGCACATAACAACAATTATACGGACGAGATTTGTACGTGCTCTCACTCACAATCACACGGAATTATTCGCTCTGTCTCTTTCTAGGACGTATTTAAATAGAACCATAAAACAGACAGATAAAATAAAAAAAAATACTTTCAAAGTACATCAAATAAATCTTAATTAATAAATAAATTATACAATTATCAAATGATTTATTACAATAATATATAAACAAGAGTATGTAGTTATGCGTTCCAGCGTCACATATCTGAATATTTTGATCCGATTTTTTTTCCATTATAAGAAGTACTTTACTGACATCAATTCGGTTTAATTAATGAAAAAATTTCATATTTAATCAACAATATAAAATTTCCCCTAATGCGTTTCAGCCTCTATGAAACCAATTTCAAAGAAATAAAAAAACACTAAAGTTTATTAATGAACATCCCGTAGTAACCATCGTTAAACATCAACTATTGATAAACTATTAATAAAAAATCTCTGCCATGAGATGCGTCGTCTCATTTCTGTATCTACTCCTTAAGAGGAATCGAATGAAACTATTTTTGTTTTCGAATTCCTACTTGGATTTCTTGATTTCCTGTTTTAGACCACTTCCGGTCGAATACGGAACTTCACAACCCCAATCAAGGCCCACTAACAGTTTGAGTAGATTATGAATCCGTAAACCATTTGTTGCTGTGTCCGGTAGTTTAACATTTGGGCCGAGTTAAATGTTCAGTCACTGTGGGAAACATTAAGAATATATAAGAGAAACTGTTCCAACCATTTACTTTGCATGTCAACTCACAGACTTCCTCTGCGAGCATGGAAATATAAACCTAGAGAGAAGCGAGGTTTGGGAAGACCTAAAAAGAGATGGATGCCGGAACAAGCCCTTGAGGCTAATCCTTGACAGATGATGATGATGCCTGCTAATGCAAACTATAAAGTGACACATGAAAATGAACGACGAAAGAATAACACACCTGACCGGGAATCGGACCTGGGACCTCAGGCACAGAAGCCAGTTACACCTTAGAACCAACCACCCCTTTAATGAGAGCGGCTTTACTAACTCACTGATTACTAATTATTAAACATACCGAACACCTAAAGATCTCAAATTTAGCTTAATATTTGCTCCTTAGGAACTGAACTAAAATAAAGTATTTACATTTCAATTACTTCCGCCTAGATAGTAAAAGTTGAGAGGAAACCTAACAACAATATCTAAAACAATTATTTCAATAATTTCACGAAAAGCTAAAGTTTAAAAATCGGAATATATATACATTCTTTAAGAATAAATGCCTAAAAAAATATTTAATTACAACCACTTGTGCCAAGGGAGTAAAATGGGGTACCTCAACTACAGTAATAAATATTAGGACAACTTCTTCAACCTCCAAATGTAGTTAAGGTAACCACCCGAAAGGCTGGTTTGAACCTCTAGAGGCTTTACTAAGTAAAACGAGACGTGGGTTGGTTTATCATTCCCATCCTCACTGAGTGGAAAAGACAGACCATCTGAAATGCATCTACTTTCCACCCTGCAAATAACACTTTCACTTCATTCACCGCAGGGTCTGGCTGTAAAGTGAAATTCATTACTCTCAAAGGAGATAACTCCGACTTGTGCGTTTTACACCGCTACCTCTTCTGTTCTTAAATGCAACAGTCATATAATTAACCAAGTGATAAGAAACAGAATGTAATTTTGGAAATAAATTACATATCAAATAAGAAATAGAAGTAGTATTATTTTATTCTTTTAACTCTACATGTAAACAAAAACAAAACTCAGAATACACAACAATAACAACTTGAAAACCCCATGACTTAAATCAAATCATATGTTAACACCTCCTCCTCTATTTGCTGTGATGCGGTACCTTACGTAGTATCAGCTGGTCAATATGTCTTTTGACGATCCGCCCATCATCTAGATGAACTGTGTACATCACATGTCCATGTCTGGCAGTTTTATGGCCCAAGTGCCACTTGGTTGATCCATTGACGTATTCGCGAGCTTGAACTTTATCTCCAACCTTAAAATTCCTGTTGATTCCAACTTGTAGTCCCTTTTCCCGATATTTCGTTGTTTCTAATGTTGGAACAATTATGGAGAGGCTCGTTCTAACACTCCTTCCAAACATTAGGTGGTATGCTGATGTTCCAGTGGCATTTGGCGATTGTCTGAGTTGCATAAGAAGTTTTTGTATTTTATTTTGTAGTGATCCCTTTTCTCCCTCCATAGACCTTAGCGCCCTTTTGACAGTCTGCACGTATCTTTCAGCCTGACCGTTTGAACTTGGGTGGTATGGTGCAGATGTTCTGTGAATAATTCCACATTCATTCATGAAGTTTTTGAATTCTTGGGAAACAAATTGTCTTCCATTATCGGATACCAATATGTGAGGAAAACCAAAGGTTGAAAATATTCTTCGTAATTCTTGGATTGTCCATGTACTTGTTGTTGTTCTTGTCTGTATTACTTCCACCCACTTACTGAAAGCATCCACCAATATGAGGTACTGTTGGCCGTCTGTTGGCCCTAAGAAATCCATATGCACTCTCTCCCATGGATTAGAAGGTGGTTCCCATGGATGGATAGTTTTCCTTGGGTTGTTACGCTTTTCAATACATTGTCGACATTCAGCAACCATCGCTTCAATATCCTTGTCCATGCTTGTCCACCAGCAAAAATTACGAGCCAAAGTTTTCATTTTTATTCCTCCCAAATGGGCCACATGAAGTTCTTGAAGCACACGAGATCTGAGAGAACGAGGAATCATAACTCTCCAGCCTTTCATCACACAATCATCTTGAATAGACAGCTCGTTATCGTGAAATCCATATTGTTCAACAGATTGTCCTGATTTTAAAGCCTGTAAGATTGGACCTAAAACTGTATCCTTAAGGGTTTCCCTAGCTACTATGGTACTGCTGATATTGAGTGTTTCCAGTTGGTTTATTTGGTACCTAGACAGGTCATCTACAACATCTTGTTGGACCACTTCAGTAGGGAACCGTGAGAGATAATCAGCATTTGAATGATGAGCGGTTTGCCTGTACTCTATATCATAGTCAAACCCTGAGAGAAAATGAGCGTAATTGAATATCCATGTTGCCGATATTGTTGGTAAGGTTTTTCTTGGGTTGAAAATCGACACTAACGGTTTATGATCTGTAATCAGTGTAAATTTGCGTCCATAACAAAACGGGAAAAACTTCTTCAGGCCCCAATATATACCCAAGGCTTCCTTATCGATTTGAGAGTACCTTTGTTCAGCTTTTGTCAACGATCGAGATGCAAAGGCGATTGGTCTATCTGTTCCGTCGCTGTGGCGGTGAGATAAAACGGCTCCCAAGCCTACTGGTGATGCGTCCGTTGCTAAGATCAGAGGTAAGTTTGGATCAAAGTGTACCAAAACGTCTGCAAAAGTTACATTCAGTATTTTTGAACTTACATTGATTTGCTCTATGTGAATCATCACCACATCTATAGCATTTGTTTCTTAGTCCCTCAAAACGAGATTGTTTTGCAGATCGTTGTGTATCCACGTTGGATTTGCCTGACTTATTATCATTATTGGGCTGTCTGTTCCTGCTAGACACTTGGTGAACGTCATCTTGATTATCCTGTGTTTGTATTATCCTACTCTCACTTTTTGCTAGTTCCAATGTAGCTGCCCTTTCGACTACATCTTTAAACGATTGTAATTGTTTATCTTGAAGCAGCTGAAGACGTATATCAGAGTCTTTTAGTCCCCTGACCAACTGCATGCGAAGTAGAATTTCAGATACTGATTCATGGCATTTTGTACAAGTAAACTGGCAATCCACACTGAGTTTTCTTAAAACATTTGCGTAATCTTGTACAGATTCATTATGTAGTTGAGTACGTGTCGTAAATTTGTGCTGGCGGGCCCAAATACTGGGTTTTGGTTCTATCTGAGCCATTAATAAGTGAGTTAACTCCTCGTATGTTTTATTATGTGGGTCGTCTGGTACGCAAATATCATAAAGTTGTTCATGTATTTGTGGGGTGATTGCTTGTAGGAATAATTCCACTTTAACTTTAGGACTTACGTTTCCCCGTATTTGGATGTAGTTTTCAAAACGCCGGGTGAAGTTTTGAAAACTTTCCTCCTGTGTATATGGCTGAAAAGAAATATTCGGTCCATTTTGAGATAATACAGAAACAGCCATTGCAGTGGATGTATTGTACTTTTTCTTTTCTGCTTCTAGAAATATCCATATCTCTTCATATATTCCTTCCAAATGCCATCTGACTTCAAGTTCATTTTCTATTGAATTAGTACAAAGTTCAATATTTGACTGTGTATCTTCAATTTCACTCCATATGGTTGATAGTTTGTCCGTGTAGACTGTACATATTTCATGAGAGTTTTCACATTTAGGTAATTCATCTTTTAGTTTGTTCAAGCGTAGTTCTAGTAACTTCCTTTTCTTCATATACTGTTCAATATCTTTTTTTCTCGTCGCCATTGTAATTTTGGAAATAAATTACATATCAAATAAGAAATAGAAGTAGTATTATTTTATTCTTTTAACTCTACATGTAAACAAAAACAAAACTCAGAATACACAACAATAACAACTTGAAAACCCCATGACTTAAATCAAATCATATGTTAACACAGAACTATTTTTGTAGCCCTGGAGCTAGCAGATCGAGTGCAAATGGTTTAACACTCCACCTGCTACGGGCTTCCAACTTACTGGTAATCTTAACAGGCTTAAGTTGTCTGGCTTAAGTAATCAGTGAGTGAGCCTACTACGGGAAAACCTTCCAAATAAATATTCTAATTCACCCATTGATTTTTGCAAATCCAATAATAAGACAACCCTTTTTGAGGTTAGCAATCAACCATGTATAACGCAAAAGTCATAGAATAAATAAATTACTAAACCAAATATAAATATAATAAAACATAGATAAAAATTAAATTAAAAGGCGTTGAAATAACTAATTAAAATCAACCTCAATAATAATAAAAATAAATTTTAAAAATTCTCAATAAAACACAATATTTATGAAAGTGTTAAAAAAAATTATAACTTAAATATCTATCAACAAACCAATTTAAAATACATATTGTATTTTATTTTATAAAATATTACAATGGTTCAGTTATGAATTAAAGAATAGATATAATATGGTATTATTGTTTCAACATACAAGTTGAACTAATCACTGGGTGTTGTTTCTTATGTTGATAGTGATTTAATCTTGATTTATAAAATAGATTAATTTAATAAATAAATAAATATGTCTTACTAAAATAATATAACAGTATATTACAATTATAAAATAAGTACATACAGGAAAAAGTACATGTAGTGTACTAGATACTGTAAGCTGGTATATGACCCTACATGTACTGTACAGTACAGTAAGTTGCAATACTACAGCAATAAAAAAACAAGGTTTTATTTAAGTCAAGAACTTTGCAGCTTACTGAATAGGCTAAACTAAGAACCGTAACCTACACATTACAACATTATTTATAATGGTCATTTAACCTACCAGGGTTTTTTTGGTTATCGCCCGACTGTTTTGCAATTGCTGCTAATGCAGACGGTGAGAAGGATGATACGTGAAGATGAGAGATGAAAAAATGCCGGATCTGACTGAGAATCGAACCCGAGACCCCGGCGTAGAAGCCAGTTGCGCTAACCACTAGCCAGTTATGCCAATGGGCCGGCCCGTTGGCGTAGTGGTTACAATACTAGTCAGTGGTTACCGGAGTGTTTTGAAGGTTCGGGTTCAATAAACCATAATCTCTCGAGAACGATCGGCCTAAGTCTGAACAAGACTTCAGCTCTTATCGTCCTCATTTAATTAAGTAATGGGGTCGCTTTTAATTATTAAACTGAATACATTACAATATACACACAGTAGCGTAAAAATTCATTTAAATTTACTTTCAAAGAAAAATCAGGTTATCTAACCTGTCCGCACAAAGAAGGTGAATTTCTTAATTTTTTTTAATCCCATAAAACAAAAAATAATATAAAATTATTTTATATCTGATTACTAAACAAGTAGGAAAAATTCGTCCTTGTAGAGTAAATTTCACGGACGACTATCCACGTGACCATGCACACCAACTAGCCCGTAATCTAGCTACAAGGAAATTCCCAACTGTGCGACGCGACGTTTAGCAGTAATTGAATCGGTCATTTCAGAAAGCACATAAGTCAAAAAAACAAACTTTTGGAAAAATTAAAAAATTTGAAATTTATTATGTTTCAATTAAAAATATATTAAAAAATATAAATTGTTCAGAGCTCATTCAGAGAGTTCATTCAGGCTGTCCCCTTTAATATAAAATATACTTTTGTCTTTCTAAAGACAAGCCTCTTGTTTAAAAAATTGAAAATTTAAATTTAAGGTGTTTCTGAAATAAATAGCTGTAAAATGTTAACTTACGTTGTTTTCTGTAAAATACGTCGTTAGACCAGAAGAAAATTATGCTGTACAATAGTATTCATTTATTTATTTCAGTAGTTTACAATATGACATAAAATAGCTTTCTGTAATAATAAAAATTGAAATTCATAACTTAAAGAAAGAAAGATGTTGATTTTCAGGGCTATTCACATTCTTCATCGTTGTCATAAGCAGTAGTTATCTCCCTTAAAAAGATTTCTGCTTAGAATCTTTGTATGACCTCTTCCACTAGAAAGTAGAACTTAAGCTTAAAAAAACATCCATTTTCATTTTTGAATTAGAAGGAAACACTTTACACTTTACTATATCCTTAAGGATATAAAGTGTTATATCCTTTTCTATATAAAGTGTTATATCCTTTTCGATATAAAGTGTTATATCCTTTTCGATATAAAGTGTTATATCCTTTTCGATATAAAGTGTTATATCCTTTTCTTAGTGTTATATATTACTTAAGGATAACCAGACTTATGTGATTTTTGTAGGGATGGTGTGTTTACATTCAATTAGTTCTAAAATGCAGTAAAGGAAAAAATGTAAAATTTCGACTTACGGGCTTTCTAAAATGACTGATTCAATTGCAGAATAATCGGACGTTAAACAAAAACGTCTGGACTGGAGTAAAATGTTTAAAACTTTGAAAAGGCTAGGAATTAAATACAAAGAAAGGAAAGTTATCTACAGTCTGTATAAGAATCAAACGGCTGTTTTGAGAATCGAGGGGTACGAAAAAGAGGCTGCTGTAAGAAAAGGTGTACGACAAGGTTGTTCTTTGTCACCACTACTTTTTAACTTGTATATAGAAGAGGCTATAAATGAAGTGAAGGAGAAATTTGACGTAGGAATAAAAATTCAAGGAGAAACAATAAAAATGTTGAGATTCGCCGATGATATAGTAGTATTAGCCGAGGCAAAGAATGAACTAGAGGATGCCTTAAATGGAATGGATGAGATCTTGAGGAAGGATTACTTCATGAAAATTAATAAGAACAAAACGAAAGTGTTGTGCAGCAGCAAGAGTGGTTTAGAAGAGATGGGAAATTTAAAAGTAGGCAACGAGAACATACAGGAAGTTGGGGAATTCTGCTATCTAGGGAGTAAAATAACAAAGGATGGTAGAAGCACGAGTGATATCAAGAGTAGAATTGCTCAAGCTAGAAAAGCCTTTGAAATGAAAAACAGCTTACTGACTACAAACATTGATTTACAGATTAGGAAAAATTTCTTAAAACATTATGTTTGGAGTGTAGCATTAAACGGAAGTGAAACGTGGGTGATAGGGGCTGTAGAACGGAAGAGGATAGAAGCTTTTGAAATGTGGTGTTATAGGAAAATGTTAAAGATTAGGTGGGTGGACAAAATAAGTAATTTAGAGGTTTTTAGGCGAGTGGATGAAAAAAGAAGTATATGGAAGCATCTTACCAAAAGAAGGGATAGGCTAGTGGGGCATATACTAAGACATCCAGGTATTGGGCTATCAATAATGGAGGGTAACATTGAGGGAGTAAATTGTAGAGGGAGGCAAAGATTAGAATATATAAAGCAAATTACAAAAGATGTAGGGTGTTACAGGTATGTAGATATGAAACGACTTGCGCAAGATAGAACAGGTTGGAGAACTGCATCAAACCAGTCGAGAGACTGATGACAAAAAAAAACAAAAACAAAAAAATACAATATTTAGATCTTTACCAATTTCTAAATATGACGCTAAAGGTTCCAAAACTTGAATTACTTGCTGGAGCTAGCAGCCATCACTACAGTCTTACATTTGGCCAAGAATATCCTTTGGCCAGAGGTTTTTAAACGTCTATGCTGAGTACCCGGTATCGCCCTAGTGTATATGTTTTGTATGAAAGGATTGTCATGTAATTCAAATTTACCGTGTAACGTCTTGTGTAGTTGTTTGCGACGTCGTTTACGTACGGTATTATAAGTCTTAAATAATTTCCCGTAATAGGGAGCTCTTCTTGCCGCCCATATTCTCAGCACTCTTGCACTGTACGTTTCCGTTCTTCCTTCCAACCGGTGATCTGTTTTGTTCTTCGCAGAAGCCCTTGAAATCAGGAATCAGTTTAATAAATTTGGTTTAATTCGTTATGTTCTCTCGATTTATTTCAGTTTTTTTAAATTTCAGACTTCTTTAGACCATTTATCCGACATATTAGAACTATTGTTTAGTGTTTAAAAATTTGTTTTGCCAACAATTGGCTATCTTTTAAAAAGTATGAATGCAAAAAATAATACATTTTTCGTAAAAAAGGACAGCTTTAAGTCATTAAAGTAGGACTTCAATTGATTAAGATACAATTTTTATAGTAACACAATTTTAATAAAGCAATTAAACCAAATTAATTACATAATTATAAGCAGAAAACAATAAAAAAAATCAAGTAATAAAATAAATTACGCTATAATAATTGTGGAAACTAATTCAACATGAAATTTACGGTGGTCAGTTATTATAGATAATTTTTCACCATCTGAATGCAACATCGTATTATACCATTAGAATATATTATTTCAGTATTACATTTGCACAAAGTTAATGGCTTTTCAGTTTAGCTCGGTTTGAAGTTGTAGCACAACTTTATTTTACTTAGCACATCTTTCGGCCGGACGATAGTGAAGCGAAGGGGGGGGGGCGGCAATATACCATGTAATATTTAACGCATATATAAGAAACCAGTTGAATAACAACAGGCCCCGCGCGCTAGTTGGTAACTTTCATTTGTATATTTAGTTTTATTATAATAATTTTTTTACTCATTATTCAATAAATGTGTTATAATTCATTTCAATTCATGCAACTATCAACATAATTGCCTTGTAGAAAAATAGATGAACAAAATCGCAAATCTTTTATTTGATATTTTACCGCACGATAAGATGCACATTATTACATTTTGTAGTACATACTAATTTTTTTGTAAATACTATATTAATATATTATTTTCTATGACATTTATAGCCGTGAAACATGGAATGTGTATGAAAAATAATAAAATATTCGTATATGATTTAAAATAAATTATTTATAATACATTAAGTCTTGTTTTCGTTATTGTATTTAAATGTATCTTTATTTCATTAATTAATTTTGTCTTGTTAGTTTTGCTAGGAGGTCTAATTTCAATTAAATTAAATACTAAGGAGAGTAACCTTTAATACAGACCATGATTCTGTATAACTTTTTCATTTAATTTTTCTTAATTCACACTATACATAAGAAATCTAGTGTAGTCATAGGCTTCCTTAAAAGAGAAACAATAAATGAGCTCCATAGGAAGAGCAATATTCAGCATGCGTATTTATCTATCCATTTCCGAACACCCCTCGGCCAGCTACGCCCATTCAGAAGGAATTTAAGCAGACTAGAGGCTCCGAAGCGCTACCTAGGAACCCACAACCCCTGAGAAGACAACCCAAATGAGTGGGTGCGATCACTTCCGCAGGGCGCCCCACTCCCCTCAGTACTCGTGTAATCGTTGGACGAGTCACCGTCGAGTTCGTTACGCAGCTAATGCTTTGCACGTGGCTCTACCACACATGGATGTTCTGCGCACAACCGTGTACTACGTTTAGCACACGGAGGTGCTACAGCCAGCGCCCGTTACCTCAAAGCAGGTGAGGATTGGGTAGCTAAACTGCAGTTCTATGGGCACGCTCTGTGTGGTCTGGGGCGTGCCCCAAGCAATATTCAGCAGCGAGTCTCTGACTGTAAAAATCCAAAATAGATTGTTAAAATTCGTTGAAATATTCACTTCAAATTAGTAATCCCGGCTCCACCGCCGTTTCAGACGTCTGTGTGGATTACCTGGCAGAGTGGGTGAATATTGCGCCCTGATAAGTCTGCTGGTATTGTGAGATAGTTGTCATTTAAGTCGTTTATACAAAACGTAGAAAAACGTCGTAAGAAATATTTAGGTCAGTATGTAAGGTCCTGTTTGATACGTAATGTGGGGCATTGGTTATATAACGTTATGTATACGTTACAGCTTCGATTGACTTTTTACAATACTCTGGCTGTTCTAGTATTGTTGTACGGTAGTGAGTCCTGGGTACATGGGAAGGATGAACGTCAGATCCAGGCGGCGGAAATGCGGTTCTTGAGAAGTGTTCAAGGGTGTAGCTTGAGAGATCACATAAAAAATGAGGAAATCCAGGTCCATTTAAATGTCTCCCCTCTATTAAAACCAGTTAACTAATACAAAGAGAAGTGGGACGAACAGGTTATACGCATGATTAAAAATAGATGGGTGAAACGAGCATTAGACTAAATACCTGCTGGACAAAGAGATACAGGTAGACCGCGAAAAGTTGGCCAAATTAGTTAGCACAGATCGGAAGGCCTAATCCATGTCAGAAAAAAGAAGAAGAAGAAAAACTTTCGTTTGAAAACGTTGTATACTTTTTAGCACTTAGGGCTTTACTGAAACAAATACTTGGCTTCCACACATCCAAATAGATTGCACAAAAGCTTTGTAAAGCTTATATTAAGCTTATGTAAATATATACATAGTAGGCCTACTAAAATACATGGTCAAAACCAAGTCAATACCTAACTTATGTTTGCTATCGAAATCTACGGTTTGCTATTAATAAATATGAAGTTGTCGTTTATACTTTTGAACATCACATCGAACGGCTGTAGCTCCAAAACGGTTAGGTTGAGGGGAAAATATAATCGAACAAAAGTGCCTTAAAATTATGTCTTTCATTAAAATCCACCGCAAAATTAGGAGTTGCTACGATTACTGTTTAAACATTTGAAGTTTTCTGATGTACTGGAATAATGGCTGATATTTTGAAAAATCTATAATCATTTTGCAATGTATTTTTAAATGTTATTTACGAACAATTTTTTTTTATCTGTTACGGGAACCGTACACTATTGACAACTACCCAATTTTATCTCTGCTTTTCGCTGTATTTTTGAAGTGGATTAGGCATGAGTTTGAACGGGACCCCCAGTAGAGTTTATTTCATGGATAGCTGTCAGCTGGTCACCATACAAAGTCGCTTGCCCAACCGGTGTTACTTAAAAAAATAATAGCGACTTTTTACCAGTTTATCATTTACATACCAATGATAATTAAAAACAACTCGTGCATTAGATAGTGATAGTGGTTTTCCAAAGTGGCACTTCAAATATTACAGACACAACACATCGAATCATGGCACAGTTTATAGAGAATCAAAATTAACGAACACAAATTTTATTTCTAAACTATACTTTGGATAACAAAACTACCAGATTTTTTTTTTTTTAATTAAATTCCGTTGACTCATAGTACTGAAATATGCTACACAGGCGACTTCCTAGGAGAATGAACAAAACAAAAACTTAAAACTCGCTTTTACCATGTTAACTTAAAAAACGTTAAGAATTACCCAAGAATACAAAACTAATAAATTACAAAGTGATAATAAGACCAATCTGGATCTATCGCGTTCAACTACGGGGGTCTCCAAAAGCCTCTTTAACTTATCAAAAGGAACACGTAAAACGACCTAAATGTTCCATTCGTCCCGACACCAGAACAATAAATTGCACTTCAAATTTAACACACAAACCAACCTTCTTGTATACAATATGCGTTCGTGAATCATCCCGGGTAACTCCGTGAAAAGGCTTAAACGTCATTGGCCAAGAAACCTTCTCAGGGTGAATGATTGATAGAGCTAACTGTGTTGCAGACTGATAACTCATTCTAATAAATTCATGTCAGTACACATAATTTTTCACATTTCCTTATAATTATTAAACCACATGATAAAAAAATAAAAAAATGATTCGAAGTTTAAACTTCATAATATAATATATTAGTTTGATTCATCATCCCACATACAATAAAAATTATTTAAATAAACATTCAATTTATGTAACAAAAAAAAGATTTGTATGACCATTATAAAATGAAACTAAATTGTTATTACATTATTGAATATATAATAAAAGTAACTTTAATTTATGTCTTAATTGAAAATCTCATTATGAAGTACTTGTTGAAAATTTAATGCACCCGATGTAAATTAATTATACGAATATGAGTCATTAATTAATTCAAAAAGTTGGGGGTTACTTACTTTAAATAAATTATAAATAAAATATTTAAATTTGAATACGCCTTTAAAAGAACTTAAAATGCAAATTTAAATCGATCGATCGAGTTAGTTATTTAGTTAGTACATCTAATATAACAGAAGTAATTATTTTAGTTTTAAACTTTCAGCGTAGGTAGGTAGTAAGCATTTGCTTATTAAAAAGGAGTCTTATACAGTGTATATAAATATTTACAATTTAATTAATTATTATTTAATTAAGTTTATAACTTAAACGATAAAGGCGTGGACTGTCTTTAACGTTAAATTTTAATGGTTCTAAAGAAAAGTTAAGATAAAATTCGTTTTTCGTGATAATGAATATCTGCGCAAGTACAAACACATTGTACTGTACCTTATATTATTTTTATTGAGTTAAAACAACCATATTATAAAGTTAATAATAATTATTATAGGTATTTTATTTCCTAAAATATTTTACATACGATTAGCTTATACCATTTACATTACATTGAAATTACATTTTAATGCATAAGTAATGCCAAATTTCAAGTAAGTGTTTAAGTATTGAAGAGTTTTGAGACTTTATCTAAATAATCGAAACAAAATTAAAATTATCCAAAAATGGAAATACGTTGATGATATAATCACATTGAATCTCAACCAGAAAACATGTAAGTTTATTGAATACCGTGTTACCAAACTTAACCAGGCCCAAAAATTCACCTGATCCACTTAGAAAAAGAAGTCCCATTCAATAAACTCTAAAATACGACGCTACAACTCAGTAATCAAACTAGAATACGCCTCCAAAACCATTTAAAACTAAAAAAACTACAAAAAATACAAGAATTTCAAAAACAGCCATTAATTTTACACATCAAGTTCACGGCAAACGGTGGATAATATCCAAAGAAAACGAGTCGATAATCGA
Organism: Catonia carolina; assembly: GCA_035578175.1. Classification (NCBI taxonomy): domain Eukaryota; kingdom Metazoa; phylum Arthropoda; class Insecta; order Hemiptera; family Achilidae; genus Catonia; species Catonia carolina. The sequence goes on from JAQMRL010000008.1 coordinate 24,659,754, forward strand.
GACAATAAGAATAAACGACAATCTCCTAAAGCTTAAGTACCAAAAGCTACTAAACTACCACAAGAGCAAAACTTAAAGTAAATGGTCCAAAAACGAGCAGAAACGAAGGATTGAAAGAAGAGAAACTAGCGTGTTTCCCATACAAGAAAAGAAAACAACCCAACATCATCATAGCGGAGAAAATTCTAAGACACTAATTTCATAACAAAAGACTTAATATTTCGAAAAAGAAGTTGAAAGGAATCAAAAAAGATACTGAGAAACTGAAATAAACCAAGAAAATAAAATTAATCGATCCTAAATCAGGCAACTGATTTAATGACCTTCTGCTAAGTGCAAAAAGAATGACTAGATGGACGAATAAAAAGAGAAAAGCTTATAGTGAAAGACTATTGAGACCGCAAAAAGAGCTTCCGAAAATGATAAAAGTTATTATACGTGTTCTAAAATTGGTTCTACATGAAAAAATTGTTCGGAAGAATAGAGCAAAAGTTTTTGTTTACTACTCACAAAATTACTTCTGAACTTTTCTTTTAAAAAAGCTACATAAGATTGTTGTCCATGACAGCAGGTGGACTTTTAAATTATTTGTACTGAATTTACAAGTTCCAGGGCTACAAAAAATTCTCCTGTTTCTTATTACATGGCCAGCCAGTTATATGACTGAAGCATTTAAGAACAGAAGAGGTAGAGGTGTAAAAGAAACTAGTCAGAGTTATCTCCTCTGAGAGTAATGAATTTCATTATACAGCCTGTGGTGATGAAGTGAAGGTGTCATTTGCAGGGTGGAAAGTAGATGCTTTTCAGAGGGCCTGTCTTTTCCACTCAGTGAGGATGGCATTGATAAACCAACCCACTTCTCGTTTTACTTAGTAAAGCCTCTACAGGTTCAAACCAGCCTTTCGGCTGATGACCTAAACAACAACACATAAGATTGGTAAGTTCTCATCTACCCCATTATTCCGTAATTAAATATTGACTGAACAGTCAAAAGATACATAAGTTTTAAAATTTTAAGATCAATGACTACTATAACCTCGTTGAAGATATACAACAGTTTTCTCAATCTTTAATGAAGAAGGCAGACAATTTTTATTCCCAAACATTTAACAGACATCTCTGCGGAAAAAATATGGTGTAATTAGTTTACGATGGTGAAGTCGACAAAATTTAACTGGCCTTGACAATGGCAAATGTTCTCAGGGGATAGGACACCTGAATAATAATAATAAGAAGAATAGTTTTATACTGTTGTACAGCGCAAGAAAGTAAAAAATTATTAAAAAAATTCATGGATTATCGGTAAAATTGCCCGTCAAACGTGACAAAACTAATAATTAATAAATATATATTATTAATGCAGATGATAAATAGAAATAAGCAAGAGCAATGATTAAAAAATTAAACGTTAAGGACAAAGAAAACATTAATTCAATTACAAACTGGTAATGCATAAACAGGTTGACTGACTGACTATAATTCCATAGAAAACGAACAGGTTAAAAGGGAGGAAAAATGTAAGATATGTGATGAGAAAATTAATGATCTGAACGATCTTTTATCAAATAACAATGTAAGCAAGGTACTAGTAAAAGGTGACAGACAACTCTCATGACTTCTGTTAACGTAGAATCGATTTTATTCAATTTAATTATCCAATAATAAAACTAAAAAATCCACTCACAAAAACATTAATAAACTACGGTCAAGACAACTATTGTGAAACTTATTTAAACTAAACAACAAAAAGACTGATTGAAGGAATAATTTATTGAAAAAGAACAAAAAATAGATACACAGTTACAATAAACACACACAAAACACTAACACACATTTGAAAAAAAGTGAAAGGGTAAAAATATAAAGGATGGAAGATAATGGTCCATTGTTAATACAGGAGCTAGAGCTACACCAAGAAGTTATACACGAACAATAGGAGTAAAAATGCCGCCTTCTTCCATAACAGTTTACTTTTAAGTAAAGAAATAGTGGAGACCTGTTGACGAGAATAACCAGTTCATTAATTTTTTTTTGTTTTTTTTTATTAAAGAACGTTTTTATGAGGAATCAAGAAAAAGAGAGTACTGTATATAAATAGATTGGAAACTTTGATTAGCATAACTTAATAAAAGGAAACCAACGATTTAAAATATCTGATAAAAAAGTCATGAAGAAGACAAAAAAGAAACTAAAATTAATGGATGTGTTTACTTTAAGTACACTCTGTAATAACTATTCTCAATATTCTTTAGGTAACTAAAAAAATAAATCTGTTGTCACGAAATTCAAAACACCTAGTACCTTTAAAAATCTTCAACAAGGGGTAAAACAATCGTTACAATTTTTACTTTCTCTTTTCACTAGAAATACACGTTTTCATTTTCCTGAACCCAAAAACATATTTTTAATGATTGGTCTGTGTGGGTGATTAAAAACAAACTTAAGATTGAAAAATCGTACGAAGTTTAAACTAAAAATTTACGATAGTATGTATCACAAGAGGACCCGACATAAATATCTTCATCAAAATCGGTCAACTGGAAGTAGTAATTTATTCGTGCAATTTTTACTTTTCTGCGATTTTTTCAAAAACGGCTTATAAAGATATTGTTTAAATTCGTCTCATTTACAACACTTTTGTGCTCAATGTCAAGAAAAATTATTTCTGTGGTATATTTTAAATTTTTTAAATGTAATCTGTCATTCAAGAATTGAGGTGCTTGTTAGAAATCATAATAAATAATTATTTATCTTCTCTATGATAATAACTTATTGACCTTCTCAACTGATTTTCCAGATTTGTTTCATAATAAGTGGGGTTTACTCCCTAGGGCCCCTTGTATAATACTCTGTTTTTAACGTTCTTAAAAATGCGTTTATTTCTTTGTTAATCAGAACGTTTTTTCATTGTTTGAAGAAAAAAAAGTCAATATAACGATAATTCTACATCGGTATGAAGTTCTGGAACGGGATTTCCTTAAATTTTATGTAAATTGGCCTAAGTACACACAAATTAAGATTTTTGAAACTATGTTTATAAAACATTAGCAGTGCCGACCCTACTCTATGGCAGTGAAACTTGGGTGCTATCAAAGCGAGAGGAGAGTAGATTGCAAGCATCTGAAAGAAATTTCTTCGACACACGTATGGGTGTAGTAGAGAAGATCGTTACAAGAATACCGAGATAAAGAAAGAACTCAACATCTTTTCTATAAACAACATCCCAAGGTATCCCAGAACAGAATGCTGCGGTTGGACCATGTAAACAGAATGCGGGAGGATATGATACCTAAACAGACACTGGGTTATAAGCCGGAAGGCAGGAGAGAACGAGGATGCCCGAGAAAGAGATGGGCAGATTTGAGAGGTTCGGAAAAGGCAGAGATGCCTAATCCTTGAAAGGCAAAAGAAGAAGAAACTAGTAGCTGGTTTTCTCCCTGCACCTTGATTTTAGAAGTTGATGGTAAAAATTTGAAATAATTTTAATCTTTTTCTTCTCTTCATGGATTAGACAGCTCGGACTGTTCCGGAAACTATTTCCTTCTTGGGCATTCAACTCTTACCGGTAGATTTGTAAGCTAAACGGGGCAAGGAGGAGCAGGCGGAGTAACAACCTCGTAAAAACCCAAAGGTCCGTCTGGCCAGGATGGTAGCACCCTGTCAAGACTCCTACTTAGGACATTAGACGAAGATGGTCAACTGCCCCGAAGGCAGAAGAAGCAATTTTTACCCCCAACGACAGAGGGGGCAGAAGAACGTAAAGAAACACTTCGAGTTAAACTGTCCTGCATGCTAGGATGCAGTAAAGTTGTAGCCCCAATTACCAACCTTAACCAGCGCAGTTCTCGTAACGCGGCCAGAGGATTTTTATATTACCGACCTAAACCAAATAAACTTCGGAAATAGGACAAGGAATAATTTTCATTCAGGATTTAATTAGCATTTCAGGCACATCATTTCCACTAATAAACAACACAAAAGACAATTTTAGAAGGTAGACTCCTACCTTAAATCAGAAGTAGTGAAGTGATTGGAAGAATTTCTTCATAGTAACAACAGATCAATATCAAAGTTTACCCTTTTTCAACACAACCCATTTCAATTAAGATTCATAAACTGATAAGGAATATAAGTATAAACACCATATAGGTATTTAAACTAAATCTATATCAAACAATAATACCACCTTATAGTGTAAGGTACAACAAGAACAGTAGTCAAGATTAACATAACACAGAATCAAAATCAACAACAATATCTAGGCTAAACCTATTACAATAAGAGCAGTAAATGGTAAAAACCGTTTTACAATAAGATATTATTTTCAACCTTGACTTTTCGTCGGTTAAACTGTTAAGTTCAGTGCATATAAGAGTTAACATATATAAAATAAGCCTATGGTATATCAACATTTTTAATGCTATTACCCTGTTACATATAAGTATAGTATTATAGCTTTCACCTTGATAAACAATTTTTATTTATTACAGACATCGTGTTAATTTATTATTTGCATTGTGTTGTATTTGGAATAAATCTATTTCAACATTTTATTGTTCATAAACTATAAATAATTAACTGCATGATAATATTATAAAAGATTATAATATTTTTAATAACGGTACTGATATTGGCGTACAATACCTTAATTGTATTGTACTGAAAAGCCTGTTGTTTGTTTTATTAGATATATCTATGTAAAGGAAACAATTAAAATTTAACACTGCATAAAATCCGATAGTAAAATTAATTATACCGGGTGTTATTAAAGTCAGTAAACTTCTAAATTTTATAAAACTTAAATGTGACCCAGGTAATATAATCATTTTAGTTTTTTACTACATGAAAAAACTAATTTTGCTTGCGTTAAAAAATTTCCGCCATTTTCACATCAGCCTGGTTAGGACAGACGTTTACATAGATCAAAATAATTCCAGAACAGAGGTTTACATACGAGGTGTGGCTATTAATTAACGAGACTGACGTAAAAAAAAATTATTTTTATTAATACATAATCACTTATTGTCACCTTCCATATGCACTCCTTCTCTATCCCTACAACGCTCCACGCGAATTTTCCATTGTTGGAAACAGTGCTGGAAGTCATCTACTATCAGCTCCTTCAGGACACGTGCCGCTTTCTCTTTTACAGCTTCCACAGACTCAAATCTTGTCCTTTTAATGCAGATTTCACCTTAGGGAACAGGCAGAAGTCACATGGTGGAAAATCTGGTGAGTAAAGTAGATGTTCTAACACTGAGATGCTGTACTTGGTTCTTGACCTCTAGACAGGTAACGTGGAATGAGCTGGTGCATTGTCTTGGTGAAGAACCCATGATTTGTCCTTCCACATTTCGGGGCGTTTTCTCCTTACTCTTTGAAGTAGATAGGTTAGAAAGTACCTCAAGGTAGTAATATAGATTAATTATTTGACCTTCAGGAACCCAGTGAAGGTATACAATACCATGGATATCAAAAAACAATCATCATTGCTTTAAATTTTGACTTGCTCATTCGAGCTTTTTCGGCTCTCGGTGAAGTTCGGCTCTTCCAATGCATGGATTGGCACTTTGTTTCCGGATCATAAGTAAAAAACCATGTTTCATCACATGTTATTATTTTCTACCTGTTCCTTAAGGTGAAATCTGCATTAAAAGGGACAAGATTTGAGTCTGTGGAAGCTGTAAAAGAGAAAGCGGCACGTGTCCTGAAGGAGCTGACAGAAGATGACTTCCAGCACTGTTTCCAGCAATGGAAAATTCGCATGGAGCGTTGTAGGGATAGAGGAGTGTATATTGAAGGTGACAATAAGTGATTATGTATAAAATTAAAATGAAATTTTCTACAACGTCACTCTCGTTATTTAATAGCCACACCTCATAGATCAGAATAATTCCAGAAGTTAGCATGCTCTTTTTTTGTTTTGAATGACTCTCCGCAAACTTCGTAAAGTTTTATAAAAAAACAACTACATAAATCGTGATCCCCGGCTGCATGAACTTCACCAGAAACACAACGAGGAGCTTCAAAACAATATAAAAACTCATTTGAATTCATTGGCGGCAACATTTTATGAAGAATGTATTGGAAAGCTCGTCCACAGGTACGACAAAAGCTTTAATCGTCAAGGTGATTATCTCGAAAAGTCGCCGTAAGTGTATGTAACTTTTAGTAATAAAACATTTTTTATACATTCAAGTGTTTTCTATTTATGGCCTATCAGAGGTTGAAAAAAACGATCCTCGTATCTATTTTCAAAACCTGCTGGAAAACATTTCCTAATTTCTAAATAAAAATTCATCAAGATTCTTCAGAATTCAACGATTTGGAAACTGTAGGATCCTAAACACAAAGAAATAGTAGGTTACACAAGTTAAAAACAAATTGTCCTTTTAAACATGAATTTTTTTAAAATCTTAAGAAATTTAATTTAATGATTACAATATATGTATATATTTATAGTGGGAGAAAGTAAAGGAATTCATTGAGAACTAAAGGAATTCATTGATTAAAATAGCCCTACAGACCTATTTAAGGGACAAAGGATAATGAACATCAACAACAAATTTAACGATTACAGATAAATATTATTAAGAAATCTTTAATATGAGAGTATAAAATAGTCTAAGTAAAAATTCTGATTGAATAGAAACATCGGAATCATTTATGGAATGTCTACCTATTTTACAACTAAGCAAACATACCTATCATCATTTAGATTCTTCCTCCCTCTCACGGTTACTCCCACCCCACACTCCTTAGATATACTACCCATTTCATCAAAACGATCATCAAACACTATCGAATCAACAACAAAAAAAGCAACTAAAATGTTAAGCCGTTTAATAATAATTATCAAAATAAAAGACTAACAGGAAAATTTTTGATAACCGGTTTTCTGAGTGACTAGTCGTCATCCACATTTCATCAAACGATTTACTCTTTACCACTTTGTAGAGTAGAATGAATACAAAAACACATGCAAGAGAATGAGTGAATAAAAGAACTATTATACATTGACTAAACGGAGGTCCCGCCGGAGATTGAACCAAACTAAACGGGTAACGAGTAAAACAACTAAAGCAGTTAACCAACAATATTTTAAAGACAATCACGTCGATACGTCGATCATTATGATGAACCTGACAAACTCAAGAGATAGAGATAGAGGGAGAGAGAGAAAGAGAGAGTAAATGGGGGAGGGGGAGAGAGAACGTAACATGAGTTAAGGTTAATGATATGATGTGTTGAAAACCTGAAACCTGTTTAACTAACAACCGTATTCTCCTTACTAACTGTATTAATTATATTATTAAAAAATCATCAATATTTTATTATATATTAATTTTTTTCTTACTTTCTCGTACTAATAAAATTAAAATAAAGTACTGTTATCAAAAGTCATGAATGAAAAATCCCCTAGTTTCATGAAAATCTTTCTGATTACCAGAATAAGAAAATGTGTAATTATTAAAATTATTTATCGTTTCGACGAAGACATAACTACTGTTCCAGTGGAGGATGTAAGGGAACTTTATATCAAATAAATTATAATTAAGAGGGCATAAAACATATTATATTCTTTAATTATAGCAATTTCATCGGCGTATGCTATAATGTTAAGTACAACACCATGACTTCCGGTTAGGTCGAAAATACAAATTAACGGGAACATTTTGGAGCAGGTATCCAATTTTGAATATTTGGAATATGACATGTCTTTCGCAAACAAGCAGGATGTGACGGGTAAACTAAATAGGTTTAAGAATACTTGCGGAACGACACATAAAATGTTAAAGGAAAGTCTAGGAAAGAAACACGTTTAAAGTTGTATGAAATGATGGCGATACCTGAGGTACTATATGGAAGTGAGGTGTGGGCACTTTTGAAACGGGAACAACGAAATAGGTTGCAGCGGGTGAAATGAATTCTGAGAACGGTGAAGGGCTGTACCTGGAAGGATAACCTATAGAATGCGGATATACTTGATAAGATGTCCATTACTAGCCAAAACGAAAAGATTAAAATTCATAAGAGGTACTGGTGCAGCTATTTGGAACGAATAAGGGAGGACCGTTTTCCCCGTTATTTGAACAAACCCACCAGTAAGAGGAATGTTGGACATCCAAGAAGGAGATGGTTTCCGGAACAGGCCGAGTTGTTTAATCTTTAAACTGGAAAAGAAGAAGACGAAGAAGGAGGAGGACGAGGACAAGGAAGAGAAGGAGAAGAAAAAGAAGAAGAAAAACAGACTACAATGCAGAGACCACCACTACAACTCTAGAAATAGACACCCAATATGTATAGAATTGGAAAAAAGGCTCCATATCAGCGCCACCTACCACGGCTATTTGGCACCAAAATGTTTAATCTGCAAAGTGTTGTTGGTTAAGTGATCAGTCAAAAGGTTGGTTTGAGTCTCTAGAGGCTTTACTGAGTAAAACGAGAAGTGAGTTGGTTTACTTTGCCTTCCTCACTACGTGGTAAAGTATGCTTATCAGCATGGCAGACCTTCTTAAAAGCATTAACTTTCCACCCTGCAAATAACACCTTCACTTCATTCATCACAGGGTCTCGGTGTATAATGAACTTCATTACTCTCACAGGGGATAAGTGTGACTAGTTTCTATTACATCTCTACCTCTTTTGTTTTTAAATGTATATGCCATAATTAATTGGCTGACCATGTGATTAGAAACAGAACTATTTTTGTAGCCCTGGAACTAACAGATCGAGTGCAAATATTTAACCCTTTAGCCTATACAGCAGTACTACGGGGAAAAATATACATGTTGTAAAATCTTGAATTTTTTTATAGGGACTTGAATAATGTATTTCTAGTGCCAGAACAGTAAGAAGTTTCCTTTTTTATATTAAGCCATGGTAAGTACACTTACCAAGGAACGTTTATTGAAACTGGAATCACATAATATTTAGTGGTAAGAATGCTTATTAAAACAACTTGTAGTCCTATATAACAGAAAAATGTGTAGAATAACTTATCTCAATTTTATATTAGCATGAATGCTTGCTTTCCCGTAAAAAACTCGAATTTTCTAAGGACTGTACAAAAGTAACAACAAAACAACACGTTGCGTGCGCTAGTATGAATCCTTACCACATTCATATAACTCATGAAGCAAATGGTCGCTGCGCACAAATTTCAAAATAAGGATAGTCTTTTTACCAGAAAACATCTATAAAACCATAAAATGCCAATAAGGTTCAACTGCATAGCTTATACTTTAAACAAATCGATCTTATAACCAGTGGTAAGTATACTTACCAAAGATCTATAAAGGGTTACATTCCACCTTCCTGATATGGAATTTGAAATGTAAGGATTAATATCCTAAAGATTTATGCGAATGTTAATTATAACTTGTGATATCATTAGTCAGAAGAAGTTCAAGCGAATGAGCTTAAATCATACTTAATGAAAAAGAATATAGTTCAAGGTTCATTACCCTATTTCATATACAAGACAATGAATGCAACACATTTACGTTCGTACAAGTAAGTACCCTACAACTGAAGAAATTTATTACAGTCCTATTAAATTGTTCATATGCATATAAATTAAGTAAGTAAAACGATGTAAATGAAATCATAAACATTTTTACCATATGGTTGCACAATATAATGAATATGAGTGAAAGGGAAATCAGGGACGAACCCCTGTGCCAGAAAAAGATGGGTGGAGTACTGATTTAGCATTTATGACAGCTTGTCATAAAATAGTACATGACCAATAGGGCTTACATAATGATTACGGATTAAAATGAGCACAAGACAATCAATGTGCAGATCATATCTGTAATCACAGTTCCATGTATATCGCGTTAAGACAAAGTTCGCACAACTTTTTCACCTCTTATTACCGTCAATCAATCATTATAGTTTAAAAAAACTGAAAAAAATTTAACACAGTTTCATCTGTTTCATTACTAAGAAAAATTTAATCTAAAAACCTTCATGAAAAATATGCATAATTTTATCAGCTACTTTGACGTTTAACCTAAAAATTTGATTCTCATTACATAATAAATTATCTCGACTTTCTAAAAAAAAAACTATAAACCCTCAAAATTCTCCATAATTTAAATTTAAAAAATTCATTATAGCTACAGTTTATTAGAGGTGCAGAAATGAAGGCAAAAATCTTTCCTCTAGCTAATAATGAAGCTAATAACGCGCTAATGAAGTATTTTCGAAAATATGTTCTTACAACTTTATATTTATATATAATCAGTCAATGAATACGGTATAGCCTATACAAAACGAGCTGTAGAAAATTGATTTTGACGTTTTCTGATCTGCTTGTTCTTCCTGTTGAATATTTATAAGAAAACTTCTTTTTTTTAAATTTAAAGTCGTATCAACTACTTGGGGATTACTTAGCGACTGCGGTAAGTAATGCATCGAGAACAGTGGGTTTTGGCTTAAGAAAATTCCAGACCCTGGTCGGGAGTCGAACCCTGGACCTTCGCGTGGTAAGCTAGCGCGCTAACCACTACGCTACGGAGGCAGTTGAGAAAATTTATGGTTTTATAAGATTTTGGGGTTCAGATACATGTTTAAAAATACTCTAGTTAACCACTTTATTCCGCTAAATAGTTCTTAAATTTTCTAAGTTGTTAGAGTGAAAAATAGTGGTTCGATAAACCTCCCGGAATCTGCTTAATAAGATTTTTAAAAAAATACAAAAATCATTGAAATCGGCTTGGTAGAACGCTAGAAATAGGGTTTACAAATACCCTTAGACGACCAAACATTTTGCATTACTTGTGAAAAACCAAAATAGAAAACATCAGATACAGACCTATGTTTAATGTTAGATCAGTAAATAGACTACTTTAAGTTGCTCATTTCAACAGCGTAGCAAAACTCAGAGAATATCTCACGAAATAAAGTCAGATACAGTAAACTTCCTTATTAAAACAATACTCTGGAATATTTATTTAAAAGTACCAAAAAAATAACTTTACACTTAAACACCGATTCTAGAACAACCGATACGAGAAATGTTGAGAATGTTATGATAGGACAGAACAACCACAGCGCCAACTCTCTAGATTCAAACAAATGTTCAAATTTTTTTTGTTAACCGACAAAGAACTTGCAATATTGATAATACAAAGATACAAAGAGGTACAAATGAAAGTTCTTCAAATAGAAATGTTTTAAAAGGGTGAGTGTAGAACTACATTGAACATAACAGCAACGTTTGTTTACATATGAATTGGTGACAGACAGAATAAACAAATACGGCGCTTGATGGGAATCTATATAAACAAAAATAGGGAAGTGATGGGTACTGTATGAGATCAGAAACGTTTACAAGATAGCCAACATATTTTAGAACCTTCACTTCCTATACCATAATAAACTTTAATAACCCCACACATCATTTGCCTCGTAGTTACTTGGGAAAAATTACAATCAAAATACTGTTATGCGATTATAATGAAAAATCTGATGAATCACACATTTGGAAACATTTAAAAATTCTGACACAATATTAATAACTATGGTACAATGTAAACGTTGTCATATTGTTGAATAGACGTTGTGGTGAAGCCACGAAGTTTTTACCTTTCTTCGATACGTGTTCTTATAATCTTTTACCGCATTAGTGGTAAACTAGTAGTAATAGTAACTAGTAATTATATTTATATTTAATTTATTCATATTTGTAAATAATTAGTCAACACTTTTATTTTTACAAACAGAATTTCCATTTAAAATACATTAAACCAGATTATCCGTTTTAAAAAATATCAGATGTGAAATTTAGGGATAAGGAAAAGAGATTGAGAATTTTTTTTTTTTTTTTTTTTTTTTTTTAACGTCCGACTGTTCTGCAATTACTGCTAATGCAGACGGTGAAGGATGAAATGATATTTTGTTACGTATGAAAAAATGCCGTGCCTGAATGGGATTCGAACCCAAGACCGCATGATGAGAGGCGAGCACGTTATAAGAGATTGAGAAGATTATGGTACTGCACAGAACGCAAAAAGAAGAAAATTTGCGTTTATAATTATTAATAGGTTTTTAATGATTTAAAAATACGCGACTGTCTTTTATCGGTGACAAATACATTTGACAAAACAATGTTTCTAACAAAATCACTAAAAACACAAAATTTATTGGGACAGGTGAATGTTAAGAAATATTTAGATACAGATTGTTTACGGAAGGTTTTCAAGACCTTTAAATTACCAAAAAGCCTGTTCGATTGGCCTACAGAACGTCTACGCTAACGAATACTATAATAAGTAAATATTTTGAATACTTTAACAAAAAAATTAAAGATAATAATTCAAACGGCAAACTAGATATTTTCAATACCAATGTCAGGAGAAGAAATCAAACAAAAAAATTACGTACAGGTTGCCTAAAAATGGTGAGAACATCTTAATTTGTTTAACAGTAGTACGTTTAAACCCAAAACTTTATAGATGTAGCCTATACAAGTAATAAAACTAAAGTTTAGAGTATAATTTTATTATTTTTCTACATTAGCAAGAGATTCATGAGGGAGGCAACTTGAAATTTTCAAATGAACACCTCTGTCAAGTTTTATGAGAGAACCGAGAAATAATTAAAAAAGTAAGCTACTACCCCGAATATGTCAAGAATATGAGATAAGTCACGGTCACAAGTAGGATACTTCACTTCAGTAGGAAGTAGGATACTTCATTTAGACCGAGTAAAGTCCAATGAAAACAGATTCCGACTTCTACAATGCATAGATAGTGAGGAGTTGGAAGAAAAACGATTTGGTTGAAGAACTGCAAAAAATTGAAAAAACTAATATACTAATAAGTCTCCTCGACACTATATACGTATAGTTTCACCACGTTTCTGAGCTTAACTGTCTAAAAATAAAGTACCATCAATAATGTCATAGAGTCCACAATTTTGAATATAATCTTAGTAAAGGACGTATGAAATTTTTCTATAAACCATTTTTTTTCAGCGGAACCTGCTTTTCTAAAACGAGTCACACTTACAAAATTACCCGTTAAAAATTTCAAGTTACACGCAGGAAACCCACTCAAAAATCAGTTAAAAATTGATCATTAATTAAAAATACTGTTAAGATCATCCGAAAATCTTTCAATTCTAACGGTAAAAAATATATTTAAAGATTTCCCAACTTTTCTGACACCCAGTACCTTAGGACATGTTCTATATTAACTATACATATAAAATATAGTACGTACCGGTTTAAATATAAGGTGAGAACTGCTGACAAGCTGATAATTGTAAACCACTGTTGCTCAGTTTCTTTCTGTCGACAGAACAGACTTGACTGCTTTGCTAGAATCTGTCCTATAGTTCGGCGCTATTTCAACGTTGATTTCCTCAGGCTTAATAAATAATTTTGTAACAACAGACCACGCCGCTAAAGAAATCCTTTTTTTAAATATAAAAGAAAAAATTAATAAAATAACTGTCTGTTAGTAAAGAATTCAACAAGATTTTTTATTTTCGTTCTTTATTTTAATCCGTTTATTTATTTACTTTGATAAGTTGGTAATAGATTTTATGTTAGTCTGTTTTTATAATTTTATTATTATATATTATTTTGAAGATTTCTTTTTTAACTAGACATTATATTGGTTTTAGTTGTCTTCTGTTACTGCATAAGCACTCATACGGTATTTCAGATCCATTCTTTCTAACGTGTAGGCGAGTGAGCTTATGGTTAACGGATTATGGCTGCCTCAGTTTAACGTACTTACCAATCATTCTTGAGCTTTGTTTAAGTAGTATTTATTTCATTTTTTTTGCTTTTACGGCCTCATTGGACCACTTGTGACATTCAGGGGGAAGGAGCCAGTCGGAAGCAAAATTGTTAAAGATAATGATACGTATTTTAGAACAGATAACCCAGTTTCAGTATCTAGGCTGCAACATTACATACCAACAGGATAAAGATGTTTACAATAAGATGCACTGATTTCAGCAAATATGCGGAACTATCCACAGAACCTTACAAAATAGGACCGGCAGGAACAAGAGGGTAAGATTTTACAAAACAATAACAGTGCCGACCTACTCTATGGCAGTGAAACTTGGCTGCTATCAAAGCGAGAGGAGAGCAGATTGCAAGCATATGAAATGAAATTTCTTCGACATACGTTTGGGCGTAGTAGAGAAGATCGTTACAGGAATACCGAGATAAGGAAGCAACTCAACATCTTCTCTATTAACGACAAGGTATCTCAGTGCAAAATGCAGTGGTTAGAGCATGTGAACAGAATGAGGGAGGATAGGATACCTAAGCAGACACTGGGTTATACCCGGAGGGCAGGAGAGAACGAGAACGCCTGAGAAAAAGATGGCCAGACTTGAGAGGTTTGGAACAGGCAGAGACCCCTAATCCTTGAAAGGCAGAAGACGAAGAAGAAGATGGAAATAATAGTTTTAATGACGATTAAATACTTCGCTTGGTTTAGTACCACGTTCAATAAATATTTCTTAATTTCCGTGTGAGCTCGAGCTATCTGTCTTTATCGAGTTATTTTACTTAGTAAATGAACGGTGATAATTAAACAGGAAAGTCCCGGGTTTGATTCTCGGCTAAGGATCTGAAAATTATTACATCTTTAAACTCACGGAAGTCACTAACAACCAAGCTGTTTTTGTAACTTTAAATAAACTACACAAGGAGAAAAATAGTTCTGCTGACGATTAAATACTTTAATTTGTTCAATGGCAAGTGCAATAAATATATCTTTATTTCTGTGTGAGCACAAACTTTCTTGAGTAATCCAAACATAACTAATTAATAGTTTTAAAATAATTTTTAGTTAACCCTTTTAGTACCAACGTACGGAAAACAGGACATCGATATTTTTTACGTAGTAATAACATCCGGTATATGTGACGTCTGTAAGTCATGCATAAAAAGCCAACGTCCGGATAACTGAACATTCCCAAAAAAACTTTTAAACAAAAATTAATGGCATACCGTATTTTGAAACCGCCTCCGTGGCGAAGTGACTGGTGCGCTACCCTACAAAGCGAAAGGTCCCGGGTTTGATTCCCGGCTAGGGTTTGAAAATTTTAACACGTTAAAACCACCATTAGGTCGATGCGACTTTAAATAAACTAAAAAAAAATATTTTGAATATTTTTAGAGTTAGAACGATTTCTTTTTTTTATGAACACTATAAAAAATAGAAAATTTTATTTTACTGTATCGTTGAAATTTTGGTCGCCAATGGCAGGCTTACGCCTGAAAGTTTTCGAAATAAGGGCTGGCACTTTTTGTACACTCTTATTTAAATTAAATGGCACTTTACATTTAACTTTAAAATATTGTTTCGGCACTGAAAGGGTTAAAAGTAAATAAATGGTGATAATAAACAATTTATAATTAATAAATGTGTGAAAATAATTAAAGGGAATAAAAAAGTAATGAAATGAAAAGATTAGTTACGGATATTGTAGGTCAATATTAAACGACTTAAGCAAAAAGTTTTTGGCCGTTCATTACGATAATTATATTGTTAAAGAGACAAATTAGTATTGAGACGAGTACTTATTAAAAGGAACTAGATAAGAATATAAAGAAAAATGTATTGAAAAGAAACAGAGATAAGTTTAAATAGTAAAATAAGTAAAAAGGGTTAAGTAACAGAGCACCTGTTTTTCATTAGATATGATGCGAACTATAAAGTATTAAATAAAAGACAGGTGCTCTTTAGTATTAATTCTTAAACACGGTGTTAACTTGTTGCACCTCATTTGTTCTTCTTTGGTACATAATAAGTGTAGTTACAATGGTGGCTCCGGTAAGATATATGTGTATATAATATAAAGTTAAGTAACAAATGTCCTCTGGGTTAGTTTGGATATCTTAACCTGCCGGATATAGGATTATACGACCGTATGTCCATCATACATCTGTCTGAAAGTTGTCCGCCCGTTTTCTGATGCTCTTATTTCATACACTACGAAAACACCAACGCATATCTATAGTGGATATTAAATTTATAGTTGTCAGAAACCGTTTTATATGAAAAGAAAACAAGCTACTTCTAACTGTATTTAACGATATGTAACTTATGATTAAACAAAAGAATTAAATAACATCTACAACTACAATACAAAAATCTTCCAATTACAACTTACAAGATAATAATTTATAACAAATAAAAAGTTGACATTATAATGTATGTAATTAAACGTGTGTAAGAAATATTTGTGTTACGATCCAGTTTGTTTTCAACGTAGGTTTACATTTGTTTTAAATATTAGGTTGTAAACTATCACGGGTTAAGTCGGTATACGAATTTATTTTCTGTAATATGTCAAAAACAACTAGGAGATATAACAGAAAACTTTCGTCGAGAACTTAATTATGCACTCTTTCGTACAGAATATCTGTATATAATTATCAAAAATATTTAAATGTTAAAAATCTTCCAGTTTACTGGCTATGAGACTTTATGGTTAATCTGCTGTTAATTTGGGTGAACGTCCTTAATCTGTAATTATTCATTGGATTATTAAGGGGAGCACTATAGCTCAAAAATCGAAAAAATTGATTTTTCTAATTTTGGCGGTATTGCCTTCTGTATCTTTTTCTGTGTAATTACATATAAGAATTATAACTGTACGATAGAAATTACGGAAGCTATGCAGATTTTTATAAAGTAATGTTTTCACCAGAATTTCTTTTAACTGAGCTAATCTGTGAAAACAATTAAGAGTTGCGATATTCAAAGAACACAGAAAGCTGAAAAGTCAATGAAAAGTGTGTCAAAAGAAGCAAGACAAGAGAAAAAAAATAGTAAATTAATTGAGGAAAAAGAACAGTCTGGGGAGGATCAATATTATGGTGCAGGCCGATTTTAGGGTAAATAAAACTTTACCGCTCATTTCCCGCAAATTCACTTTTTTCCATAAAGGTACAGTTTTCTCAAAAACTATTTGACTTTGAAGGTTGAAATTTTTTGAGCACGTTTCCCAGTATAATTATGACATATGGTACAAGAATCATTGCAGTATTATTACTAAGTTGGAAATAAAATAAAAAATTCTATAAAAAAAATTAAATTATTTTTGCATTTTTCAAAAAAATTCTCGAAATGGTATCGCTAGCTTTATATTAATAATTCTAGTACCAGAGCTTAAAAAAATTTCATAGAAAAGGCACAAAACCATTAAAGCCCTAACTCTCAATGGTTTCTTAGAAACGTGTACCTAAAAAGAGGTCAATTTAACATGGGTAAGATAGGAGGTATAGTGCTCTCCTTAACGAATCAAGTTATGTATTAAATAAGAAACAGCACTGTACTGTTTTAATAAATGGATGATAGAAAAATACGTTAAAGAACAGCAGAAAATATTTCACGATTATTGATAATGTAACATTGTACAGTGATATTCTACAAATGGTTGAGGGTGTAGATTCTTTACTGTAAAAAATTATTGTGTTGTACGATGTGGAATGTGTTCAAAAAAAACCTGTATATCATTACTTTAAGAACTTATTTACCACCTGATTGTTACTAAGGAATTAAATTTTCATCAAAAACTTTTGTAAATTCTTCAGGGAATTTTAATTAGGTTATTTAGGTAAATAAATATTTTGTTGTTGTATAGGTCATCAGTCGTAAAGCTAATTTGAACCTTTAGACTTTTCCTCACTGAGTAGAAAGGTACGCTTATCAAATTGCCAGGCTCTCTGAAAAGCATTTACCTTCCACCCTGCAAATGACACCTTCACTTCATTCACCAAAGGGTCTGGCTGCAGCAAAATGAATTTCATTACTCTCACACGAGATAACTTACTTTACACCTCTACCTCTTCTGTTCTTAAATGCTTCTATCATACAATTAGCTGAATATTTGATAAGAAACCTAACTTTTTTTTTGTAGTCCTGGAACTAGGAGATCGAGTGCAAATAATTTAACATTACACCTGGCCTGTTACGGTCAAACTAACATTTATCAATAAATAAATCCTTCAAGACATTTTATGAGTAAATTATTAAAGACACGAATTTCCATCTATGGTGTACCAGAACCTTAAGGATTTTTAGTAGACGTACCTAAACTAAAAAAAACAACAAAATATCTTCTTACACACGTATATGACATTAACAATACCTCATGTACTCCTCATTCTAGAACCCATTTTCATGAAACGAGTACAAAATAACTTACACAGTAATAAACAAAGAGAAATGTGTAGAAGACGTTACATATAAACCTCCTGGCATAACTGATATCAATTTTACAAAACACAGTTGTTTTGCTTGAAGGATCAGCTGATATCAGAAACGGTATTCTTGACTTCTTTTCCGACTGTGATATACTCTATTTATTATGCCTGACATGACTGGCATGACATTTACTTGCTGTGTAAAATTTACTTGCTTCTAGTGGAAAATTATAGTGTAATGGGTGTTACAACATATGTTATCATAGTTGAACGTATGAGTAATCTGTTCAAATACATAAACCTATCAGTTATAACTGTTTATAATTATGTTCCTGAATTAATAAATATGAATAACTGTAATAACTTTCCAAATCCGTTCGTGCGTAATATGGTACATTGTCAAAAATTAGTTTACCATCTTAGAAGCTCACGGTAGAAAGTGGATTGGCTCAACCTTGATTTTTTAACTAATAACATCTGGTGTGGAACACTACTTTCTCTTGCCAATGTATATAATGAACAATATAACCTAATTTTAATCATAAGAGAATGGCGCTAAATGAAAATCAACCTCTGTAGAACTTATAAAAAAAATAAAATTAAAAATTTACGTTAAACTCTATAGAATAATACGTATTCTAGACCGCCTCTATGGCGTAGTGACTTTTTTTTTTAGGTCAACAGCCGAAAGGCTGGTTTGAACCTCTAGAGGTTTTACTAAGTAAAACGAGGAGTGAGGTGGTTTACCATTGCCTTCCTCACTGAGTGGAAAAGTACGCTTATCAGCATGCCGGGCCTTCTGAAAAGCACATATTTTCCACTCTGTAAACGACACCTTCACTTCATTCACTACAGGGTCTGGCTGTACAATGAAATTCATTACTTTCAGAGAAGATAACTCTGATTAGTGTCACAGTACACCTCTACCTCTTCTGTTCTTAAATGATACAGTCATTTAATTGGCTGACCATGTGATAAGAAACAGAACTATTTATTTTAGCCCTGCAACGAACAAATTGAGAGTAAATAATTTGACACTATATAATAATTAAAGACACTATATAATAATTTGAGAGTAAATAATTTGACACTAATTTGGCGTAGTGACTAGCGCGCTACAAAGCGAAAGGTCCCAGGTTCGATTCCCGGCTAGGGTCTGGAAATTTTAACACGTTAAAAATCACAGTCACAGTACCAAAACCCACAGTAGTGGGTAATTACCAAGCTGTCGATGCGACCTTAATCACCAAATAATAAATAAATAGTATAATCATAATACACCAAAACATAAAACAAAATAAAAAAAACTTATTCTGTTACAGTAAAATAAAACATACAACGATCTATTGAAGGGACAGCAAGGTAATTACGTAAACGTTTTTAACGCCCTTCATATTCTTCAACCATGAATGTTTATTTCATTCGGGTCAGCGGCTACTCTGATCTTTGCCCTCGAGAATAAGTTAGAGAAGATCATACTTATCACCTTTGTACAAGTGACCAAGAAAGGTAATCTTCTTTATTTTGATTTAGTACGTCTCGAATACAGATCCTTACATATACTTTGCTTGATTTAACAGTACTTATCCTTTTATTTTAAAACTGCACCAAAATTGGTTCATTCTTTGGACTGACATAAAATTGCACAATATTAGAGGCAATTTTGAAAATTATCTAGCAGTTTGTTTTGTTCGTCCGTCACACCCAGATATCACAAACTACAAGAAATAGCAACAAACGGTTTTCGGATTCGTAATCCACAGAAGTTTTAGTGGGCCTGGATTGGATTTTAAGTTCCGGTTTCGACCGGCAGCGACCCAAAACCGGATGTCAAGAACCAAAATCGGAATTTGGAAACAAAAATAGTGTCATTTGATTTATCTTAAAAAGTAGATACAGAAATCATTGGGTTCGAAGTTCCGGTTTTGAACGGAAGCGGCCCAAAACCGGAAGTCAAGAAATCTAAGTCGGAATTTGGAAACAGAAATAATTTCATTTAATTCCTTTTAAAGAGTAGATGCAGAAATCACTAATGGTGTTTGTTGGTTTAGACCGGAAGAGGCCCAAAACTGAATTCAATAAATCAAAGTCGGAATTTTGAAACAAAAATAGTGTCACCTGATTTATTCTAAAGAGTAGATACGGAAATTACTAATGGTTTTTGCCATAAAGTCAAAGGTAAGCCTTTTTAAAAATTGCCACCAGTCATGGGACGAATCGTCTTATGAAATGGATTTTTTTATTATAAAAAAAGTCTGCCTGGATAATTTTTCGAAAATTCAAAAGTTGCCTACTGAACATTGTAAAAGCTTATAGAAACAAAAAAGAAAGATTCTAAATATTTGAACGCACACTGTTGTACGATCCGTATATGAGATAAAACATTTATGAATGCGAAGCGAAGCGAGCAGGGTTTTCTAGTAAATACATATAAATAAATAAATAAATAAACATGAATACGACATTAAATAAATTAAATCACGAAGTAATAAACTAATAAAACAGTTATTTAATTAAAAAACTACGTCATTAAACGAATAAAACATTTGGACTTTAAGTGTTTATATATTTATCGGTATGCCGTGGTACATACAGTAATTTTAAATGAACTTACCACATCATGATTTGAAATAATAATAGTAGCGGCAATACCTTAATGCAATTATCCATACAGAAATATTATTATTTATACGTTAAGCAAGCAACAACGTTAAGGATAAGCTGATATAAAAGAAATGTTTAACCGAAGAATTGTGGGGTGGGTTATTAGTTGGTATGTTCAGATGGAGTGAGCGAGCAAGGGGTGTGAATAAATGACATAAACCATGTCATAAGAAGGAACACATAAGAAGAAGGAAGGATGCATTCGTGGTCTGTACGCGAAGCGTAATTAAACACGATAAAGTGGAGGAACAGGACTTGCACATTGTGTTGTTTATTTACTTATTTACGGCCATAAAGATGGGCCAAGATAAGGATGCGAGTGAGGAGGCAAAAACCTAAAGGATGGATGAAAAGGGAAAGAACGAACGGTCGAAAAAAGACGAAGAGCTGGGAGAAATGAAATGAGTAACGAAGAGGGATAGATGAGGAAGGATCATGCCATGCCATGTCGGGATGGGCCGGCGGTCGGTCAGGCCGCAGAACTACACACTACGTTGCCTCCTTAACGAGATCCTGATAACACATCACCCGAGTTAGGTCGAGCTGACCGAGGGTCTGCCTGGATCTATAAATAAAACTACGGTTCGCTTGTATCAACACCTACCTATTTGTTTTCTTTAACTATGTTTATTTATAGCGTTTGATAGCACCGAGAACAACAGCTTCGGAGGAGGACGGGTCTAGGATGACAGAAATTGTGACCGTAGTTTAATAGAAAATTCAAAAGATGTCGATACAATCCAAAAGCGAGACGCATCCAACGTTTTAAAATGTGTCGAAAGGATTGAAAAACAACACAGGAAGATATAACAACTACAATATAAAATACCCGGATAAAATTAGTGAAAAACAACAACCACGAATAGACGTAATAAAATTAAAGAAAAAATAAACGGTAATCGAAACAAGACAGTTTTAAATGTCAAGCCATAAAATAGGTACGATTGAACCGTTAAGTATGTTTCCTAACAACCACAAAAAAAACATAAGGTGTGTTTCTTCTAAACCAGACGGAAATTTCATTCTAAAAACAAATAATCTAATGTAAAGAACCCTCCCAAAAATCCTATACACGTGAGAACAAATTCCAACTATACAGTAGTTTGTAACCGAGGTAGAGAACTTGATAAAAATGTACAAGTAATCTCGCTGTTGTAAACATCTCACAGAAATTAAATATACAAAGAAATCTTTTAAATACTGTTTAAGAAAGGTCATTTAAATATGTGTATAAAAATGCTGAACAATGTAATAAAATTTTAAAGTACGGAATAGAAATTTCAAATGTGAAAAGGAATGATAATGGATAAATTCCATTGTAACGATTTAAAACTTTAGGACTAGCGTTTATGGCAATTTTACCTCAGGAATTAAATGAAAATAAAAAATTTATAGATAGCAATTAATCTTACACACTTACTTTTCTTTTATTATCGTTGTTCGTTACCGCTGAATTAGATCGACCAGGTACACCTAAGTAAATTTAACAAAGAGTAAATTATTTCTTCTAAAACTATAGAAAAGTTTTAGAATTATCAGAAATGACTACTTCTGTGGCATTAAACTTCAAAGCATAAGAACCCGGATTGGGTTCCCAGCAAGGTCTGAAATTACTTGTTAATACAATTAAAATAAGATGAACCCAGTCATTTTTTTTTAAATTAACTTGGATTTTAAAAAACCGTCTTGACAGCTAAGATCACAAACGAGTACGCCTATTATTAGGAGCATTACAATACCTTACAGTATTTTACCTGGAACTGAACCGAAGATCTAAGAGCTCGAATATGATAAGGATTCTGGTATCAAAATTCAATATGATTTAATTCTTACAACAAAGAGATAAACCATTTTCAGAAGAGAACTCAAACTTCAGACCTCCGAACTTCAAACACCATCCTAACTGTTAAACGTTTGAACTTCAAAACCTTCTAGTTTCAAATGTCCTTTCCTTCTAATTTCAAATGTTGAAACTTCAAACTTCAAATTATTTTCATCCACCCAACACCTTTGGCGGCCGAACTTCACCGTATAGCAAAATATTTGGTACACGGTGAAGTATTTTAAGGTATAAGTATTTGGGGAAAGAGCCTTCCTGCTCTTTCCCAGATTGCTTTATTCCTCATATGGTCCGATTTTGAGATCCGACAACTTTTTCTTCAGAAATTCATCTACACGGCTGCAATCATCCTTTTACTTCTTTCTGGCAATTTCTATGTCTTCGTACCGTAATTTAGAATTCTGTGCTGCAAGACGCTTCCCATCCTTTCGTTCTTTCCGATTCGAATTGCCTTGAATAAAAAACGGAATTTACTATCTGTTCACAGTATTTCTCAAAGCTACATAATCTTCGTCAGTGTATTATGTTCATTTTCTACAGTTTTAGCAATAGTTCTAAAAATCGTCAGCAATATTGTGACATTGATGATAAGAGTCGTTCGTAGTAGGCTGGACATGGTTAGGGTGAGACAGTTTTATTGTAGGAACACGTGTATTGCTGTCTGGGAGGGATAAAGTGGTGGTGTATCATTTAGGATAATCGGCTCTATAATATTTTTTAGGGCTGATGAGCTCTGAACGTACTCATTGCCCCCTACCCACTTCATAGCTAGTCAATGACCTACTAGTAACATATTCAACACTTGCTCTCGTAGCTCTGTTATATATATTTCATCAGCCATTTTTTTGGTCGTTCAATAAAAATTATAACCTATGAACATACAATCAGCTGATTATACTAAAAAGTATTGCATGTTAACGCTCTCTACAATCGATGTGTTCAGTACGAAATGCAAGACACGAGTGAACTGCTGCAGGTCTTATACGCATGCGCGCGTAATGTTGGTCAGGCTGAAATATTCGTACAATCTGACAACGCTGGTAAACATTCTAATTGGTGCAAACGCGTGGAACAGCAGAGGTCATCAACTGTGAAAGCATATTAATTATTGTATTTTTTTGTATTTGTTTGTGACTAAATTTTAAACAATTTCTGGTGTTTTGTAATTTTTGCGTTTGTGTAGACCTTTTTTATATTTTATTTACAAAATTTCTCAGAATCCCTTTATTTCGTTCTTTCTCGTAAACCTACCTTTAAATAATTGCTTCAAAAATTCGGAAGAAAGCCTTTGTACTTCCATTAATTGTTTACGGCCTCGTCTTTCTATTTCTTTCAAGAAGACTAAAAGGGTACACAAGAGTTAGCTTTTTTTTGTCTGTCAGTAAGTTCAGTTCAAGTTGCACACGGTTTTAATTGAGAGAGTACTATTAGAAAATGTTTATGTACATTGATTGTAGGTAAGAGTCAATCGTTAAGCGTAAAATAATCTTTATTATTACTTAAGTCAGTTTCAGCTTTGCAGTTGATTATAATTTGTAAATTTGTAAACCTAGGCTTAGATGTTCGAACAATATTCAGAAAGATGTATTTAGGGAACACAAAATACTTTAATTTCGACATTTCGCTTACGGGTAAATAAGGATATTATCTAACAAATTTTTAAATAGCATTTTGATACCTTCCAAAAGAGATAAATCTGAAGCTTAAAAAGAGATTTTATTAATAACTATGGATTTTATTCACCCGTGTTGTTTGCAAACCCTATTTTAACGTTACCCGATAATACCCAATAATAGCCTACCCGATAATAGCTAGTTTTTACATAAGATGACTGACTGTACCACGTAAATGCCAAAAATAAATCTTATGACATTACATAAACTTACATCTTTCAACATTTAAATAATTACAAAAATAAACTTTTAAACCAAATACCAAAATTATTAAAAATTTATAAAATCGTGTCTTGAAAATAAGATAGTAGTTTTTAAGTACTGGTAAAATTAAACTATTATTTTCATGTCCATTATTAACTTAACAACGATAAAAGAACATTGTTAAAAAAATGAAAAGGTAATTTTATCGATAGTAAACCAATCCATAGTGTAATATTGTTATGAAAAAACTATCACTTAATTTTATTACCATAACATGGACTTGTTATATAAAGATTTATTAATCTCTTATTTTGTTAACTGATCGTAATTTGTCTACAAAACGATGTAAACAAGTTTAGAAAGTTAGAAATACAGAAATACTAAAAACTGAAAGTAATAAGTTAAGGGAACCTCAATTGAATTAACATAATATTTAGTGATTAAATGTATCCCTTCAGGTTCCATACTTGATACTTTGGGGGTTATTAACATTTAAGTAACCTTTTCATATTTTTATCCGAGTTATAGTATCTTTAGTTATTTCTTCTATATTATTTTACAGCTTGGTAATTAAATCCGCTACCGGATGAGCATATCCAGTTAATTTTTGAAAAACCATCTTGTATAAAAAAGTGTAATAACAGTAATCCATATGAGCAATAAATTAGAAACTAAACTAACTACGCATGAAATAGCAATTTTTAATTAAACTATTAATCTTATAGTTTCTAAGATTTATACTAAAGCCTGTACTTTATATTGAGAAACATTAAAACTTCAAAAGTAATAAAACAAAAAAAAACATACGATCGGTTTTCGTTATTAAATAAAATTTCATTTATCCAGAAAAATTCCGTCGACAAACCTTTATATAAAACCAGGTTATAAAACGAGCGATCATCACAAAAGTTATTAACTTTTATTAGAAAGCTTATTTTCTCAGTTTTTTTGATAAAATATATAATTTCTTTTCATAAAATTTCGAAGGATGCGTTCTCTCTTATTAAGTTCAAAAGAATCAAGTATGGCGTGAACACAATAACAAAATATAACAGTTTTCCTTAATTATATATTTTTAAACAAAACAGAGTTACCTAATTAAAAATAAAAATAAATTACTATGTAAGAAAAAATCACCAAAATTATGGACAATAAATGGCGGATAGGTTAGATCGCTATCAGTTAGATAACTAGTCCATAAAATGAAAGATAACGGTCAAACGTTTTTAATGTATTAAGAAAAGTTTTAAAAATAAAATAACATAATTGATTTCAAAGAACCACCCAATTTGATTGCTTCATTTTATGCAAGAATTGAACGGAGACATCCATTTCATATGTAGAACTTTCATTTGAAGCTCTTTGTAACTCTCTCAGCTGGTCACCAAACTACAATTGGCCGACGAATGTATCTTATCGATACAAAAAAGTGCTTACGTGATGACTGATAGTCTGCAAGAGTTGAACGGACACACAACCATTTCATTTGTAGCTACAAGCTCTGTTTGAGGCTCATTGTACTTCATTTCTAGCTCTCTCAGCTGGTCACTAAACTACAATTGCCGGCGAATGTATCTTATCGATACAAAAAAGTGCTTACAAGATACTGATAATCTGCAAGAGTTGAACGGAGACACAAGCATTTCATTTGTAGCTACTAGCTCTGTTTGAAGCTCATTGTACTTCATTTCTAGCTCTCTCAGCTGGTCACCAAACTACAATTACCGACGAATGTATCTTATCGATACAAAAATGTGCTTACGTGATGACTGACAATCTGCAAGAGTTGAACGGTCAAACAACCATTTCATTTGTAGCTACTAGCTCTGTTTGAGGCTCATTGTACTTCATTTGTAGCTCTCTCAGCTGGTCACCAAACTACAATTACCGACGAATGTATCTAATCGATACAAAAAAGTGCTTACGTGATGACTGACAATCTGCAAGAGTTGAACGGACACACAACCATTTCATTTGTAGCTACTAGCTCTGTTTGAAGCTCATTGTACTTCATTTGTAGCTCTCTCAGCTGGTCACCAAACTACAATTGCCAACGAATGTATCTTATCGATACGAAAAGAGTGCTTACGTGATTACTGACAATCTGCAAGAGTTGAACGGAGACACAACCATTTCATTTGTAGCTACTAGCTCTGTTTGAAGCTCATTGTACTTCATTTCTAGCTCTCTCAGCTGGTCACCAAACTACAATTACCGACGAATGTATCTTATCGATAAAAAAATGTGCTTACGTGATGACTGACAATCTGTAAGAGTTCAACGGAGACACAACCATTTCATTTGTAGCTACTAGCTCTGTTAAAAGCTCATTGTACTTCATTTGTAGCTCTCTCAGCTGGTCACCAAACTACAATTGCCAACGAATGTATCTTATCGATACAAAAAGAGTGCTTACGTGATTACTGACAATCTGCAAGAGTTGAACGGACACACAACCATTTAATTTGTAGCTACTAGCTCTGTTTGAAGCTCATTGTACTTCATTTGTAGCTCTCTCAGCTGGTCACCAAACTACAATTGCCGACGAATGTATCTTATCGATACAAAAAGAGTGCTTACGTGATGACTGACAATCTGCAAGAGTTGAACGGAGACACAACCATTTCATTTGTAGCTACTAGCTCTGTTAAAAGCTCATTGTACTTCATTTGTAGCTCTCTCAACTGGTCAACATACTGGAACTGGCCGATCAATGAATCTCATCGATACAAAAAGAGTGCTTACTTGATGACTAAATATGAGGCCAAAAATAGAAAATAGTTTAATATAATATTATTAATAGATATAGTTTATTATCACTTAAGTTAGTTTAAGCTTTGTAACTAATTGTAATTTATAGGTTTGTAAATTAATAATTGCTATAAGTTTAAGAAAGTGTGTTTATTATTTATTACACCCAGATCCCGAAAGAATCTAGGCTTAGGTGTAACAATATTCTGTAAGACTTATTTAGGGAAAACAAAATATTTTCATTTCGACAACGTTTCGCTTACGGGTAAATGTGGATATTATCTAACAAATTTTTAAATAGTATTTTGATACCTTTCTAAAGAGATAAATCAAGAAGAGATTTTAATAATAACTATGAATTTTATTCACCCGTGTTGTTTGTAAACCTTATTTTTACGTTACCCGATAATAGCTAATTTTTACATAAGATGATTGTACCAGGTTAACAAAAATAGTAAAGCTAAATGAAATAAAGAATCTGGCGTGAATCTCATTTTACCCATTTCTATTCCTCAGAAAAAACTGGTCGAAATTCGAATGCTTTAACTGTTCTATTCAACTCCTAAGGAACAAATGGGCCGAATTTCAGTAGTCAAGGTGATCGAAAAATTAAGGAATTAATGATACGAGAGTATATAAAAATATATGAACGAAATCTATTTATAAATAAAATAACATCAGCCGAAATATTTCTAGTTCTGTCAAGAACTTACGGTTATATCTGGAAAGAATACTTTTAATAAAAGCTATAAATAACATCGTAAAATTACTTTTACATTTAGAGCAAGTCAGTTTTATCACAGGTCATAACCATTGATTTATGAGTATTATTTATAACATCAAAGAGCTGGTATCTGATATAAAAATAGCTTATATACTAAACCACTAGAGAAAGGAGTTTTTTATGTATTGAAATCAATAAATACAACTAAAAAAATTTACTTAAACGATATAATAATTGCCCAGAAGTCTGTAATTTCAGCCTACAAAAGAAAAGGAACGAAGAAAAACTACCTCAGATGAATGCAATCTAAAAACCGATCATGTAATAAAGTTTTTTTGTATAAAAAATTATTTTACGAAGTAAATTATACGCGTAAAAACAAATAATATTTAAAATAAAGAGGCGAATGAAAACATTATTACAGTGTTTGCTTAAGTTTGTTTTATCTAAATACTAATTTAAATATTTAATAATAGAGTCAATTGTCTTAGCTGGACATAATTTTCCTTTATAGTGCAACATTATAGGACGATAACAACAGCGCAGCTGGAAGATAACACTACAAAACTGACTAATAATTAATCGATATAAATCGATTTTGAACAGTTCACCATGTGTGTCGGTCCATCCGGTGAGGTATATATATATATATATATATATATAAAATCTATTGTAATAACAACTGGGTGGTTAAAACTAGATACAATCGATGTGTTATAAGCCGACAGTAACAAAATGTTTTGATATAGTCTACACTGAAACATGTCCTAAAAGTGCGACCGGATATCAAAAATTGAATTGTGTGGGCACGAGAATAATCCGTCAAGTTTATAACAGCATGAAAGCCCTTGGCATTCATTTTAAACCATTAACGATCATAATAAATTTACACACACGCCCTTGCTAAAGATGTAGACCTGGGTAATCCAGAAGAAATATAAATAATAGACTACTAAAATATCTGCCACTAGGAAGAAAAATGCAGGGTCCGTAGAAGTACATCTAGGTACACATAACTATTCACTTTTCTGTAAAATTTGTAATCTACAAGCAATATTTACGCAACAGTGGTCATTTTAATAAGCCATTATCAATGTAAAAAAAACGTCTGGTGTATAATCAAAAATTAAACGTGTGTTGATGTATGGTACGCAACTTTGGGGTTGTACCAAACAAATTAATACAAAAATATTACTGTTTCCAAAACAGTATGCTGAGAAACGTTATCGACGCTCCCTGGTTTATCAGGATTTTTTTGGTTTGCTGGTATTTCTCCCACCACCTCTCCTACGATTGGTCACCAGAAGACAAACCCGGAGGCCGTTCCTAAGGACTCTTAATTTTTTAAAATTGTGACGGTAACTGTCACCTTAAACTACGTTAAAATTAAGTTAAAAATTAAAATTAAATTAGTTCGAGGGCGATTTGGGGCCAGGCCGGCCGACCTTGGAAGTGCGTTCTGCTCGCCTTCATCGCCAATGTACCCTCGTCCCTTGTCAAAGTGCCTCTTGGGGCTCAAGGCCCCCGTCAGAAATTAGAAAATAAATAATCTTAACAGTCGAAAATATTCATAGAAGATAAAAATAATTTAGGACCTACAATCGCCTTTAATTACGAGCAAGTGTTTGTACACCATTTAAACTATTTCAAGGTGTCAGCGACTCGAGCTAAGACAGCTTACAACCCGTAATAAACTATGTGAGGACGGTAGCACGTAGCTACCTCGTCAAGAAACCCCCACGGTTTATCAGGAATAACGAATTCCACAGAGACCTGCAAGTGGATTATAAATCCAGCGAAACCCAGAGGTTCTCGCAAAAGCATGAGGACATACTTCACCGCTATGCCTAAACTGAAGCAAATATAGCTGCTAGACGACGGTGATCTAATGGGAAGACTTAAAAGGAAGATGTCATTTGAGCTGGTCTAATGTCAGTGATTGTAAGGAAAGGAGTACAGTACGCAATCAGAATTTGTGTTTAAATTTAAGTACACAAAATAATGACATTTACATAACTGTGTTCTTTCGAATCTATTACAAAGGTTCTACTGAGTATCTCAGTAATACGATTGAAAATAGCAAAAAAAGTTAAAACTCGCATGAACAAACTATCCGGTTGACCAATTTTGATGAAAATGTTCGTGCCGGATGTCCTACCTAACTTAAGTATGAAGTTTCAACTCCGTAGGATATTCTATTCTTGAGGTATGTTGTTCACATACAGACCAATCGCTAAAAAAAACATGGTATATTCTCGTTCAAGGGCCTGAAAACAATTTTCTAATTTCTTTCATTACGGCACCTAGGACCACTTTTATGTGAACCGGAATCCGAAAAGAGAACTCTGGTCGAAAATTTTATAATTAAAGCTTTAAATAATTCGGACCAATTTGATGCAAAATTCAAACTTCCTCTCAACAATTCTGTATAATACAGGAGATTGAAAGGTTTTGATAAAAAAATTGGTGTTAAATGCAATTTAAAATTTTACATCATCCTTTCTAGATTTTAAATATTAAAGAACAAATTACACATAGAAATTATACTAATTGTTTTAAAAATGTTGAAGTTTACTCTGCTGAATGTTCTTTTAAACAGAGTGCCTTCACTTTTATTTAGTGGTTCAGCAAAGAGTCCGGTAGGTCAGATTCGGGCTCAGGATACCCTCGGAAGGTTTTAGCATTATTCTTTACCAAATATCCTGATACTTTTGAATAGATATTCTTTTTATATAGTAGTCATTCCTACAGGAGTAACTACATTGAAATTACAACCGGTTAAAGCAAACCTATAAAATTCTCGAAAAAACCCAAATATCAATGTATAGACTTTAACAACTCATTTTTCTTCCGGCAAGAGGTCCTTTTCCGCTTTGTAGAATAGCAGTCCATGACTCATTAAATCGTTGATCGAAGATCAAATTGTGAAAGAATTTAAATAATTATAAAAATAATCATCATAATTTAACTACATTAATTAAAATTTTAAGAAGAAAAAAAAAGTTACAATTCATAATAAATAATTAAAACTAATTAATAATATAGTGAAAAGCAACGAATGAAAGTCAAGATCAATTTGAATTTTAAAACTTAATAAAACAATTTAAAGATTTCAAAAGCAAGAAGTTAAGAATTTAACAGAATCAAATAGCACCTATAAAACTGAATGCAACAATGAATTTATCGTAACTATAATATAATATTAAATAATTTTGAGCTCATAATAAATTTAAACTAATTAATAAAACGATTATATTTTCAAATAATCATTTTCGTAGCTTATCAACACTAATTTTTGTAAATGCCCGAAACAGGCAGGTGGGGTGTTAAATTAATTGCACTCGACCTGTTGGCTCCAGGGATACAAAAAATAGTTCTGTTTCTTATCACAT
The DNA here is from genome assembly GCA_035578175.1 of Catonia carolina. NCBI lineage: Eukaryota > Metazoa > Arthropoda > Insecta > Hemiptera > Achilidae > Catonia > Catonia carolina. The sequence continues at coordinate 24,691,192 of JAQMRL010000008.1, forward strand.
AGTCATCCAATTATATGACTGAACTATTTAAGAACAGAAGAGGTAGAGTTGTAAAAGACACTAGTCAGAGTTATCTCCTCTGAGAGTAATAAATTTCACTATACAGCCAGACCCTGTGGTGAATGAAGTGAAGGTGTCATTTGCAGGGTGGAAAGTGGGTGCTTTTCGGAGGGCCTGGCATGCTAATAAGCAAACGCTTTCAACTCAGTGAGGAGGCAATAGTAAAGCACCTCACTCCTTGTTATTACTTAGAAAAACCTCTAGAGGTTCAAACCAGCTTTTTGGCTGTTGACCTAAACAAACAAAATTTTTGTAAAAGATTTAAATTCATAAATTAGATTATAAAAATTGTGTTATCAATAATTATAACAACAACGATTCAATTAAAAGTTTGTAATTTCATACTTAGTTCCAAATTAATTTTCATAATTTCAAGTTCATTAAATATATAATTTATTTTCAAAAATCTCGTTTCATTCCAATTAATTTATTTTAATTTTCAATTTTTATTTTATGTAACCAATTGAGCGTTACAGCTTTCCACCTCACATTAAATTACACCTTCACGAAAATTTGTATTATTTAACTAATGAAAATTCAGAAAATATTCCTTTTCAATATTACTCTTAAAAATCCCTTTTTTATGCATATAACACCTTTATCAACAAAAATAAATCACTCTTTCACACTATTCTCTGAGAATGGATGAACGCTATTTCATAACACAAAACAAAGTATTTCATTTAAATTTTTATTTAGAAGGCTATTTCTAGTAACCAACATTAAAACACAACAGAAAGAAATAGCAAAATATTCTATTGTATACTTATTGGTAGCAATAATTACGTCACAGTACAGAAATAAATTAAGTAATAAAACAAATATTTACAGTATAATAATTTCCGACTTGCATAGAACCATTAATAAAACTGCATTTAGTCATGCAAATAGAGAAAAATAAATAAAGTAAATAATACAATAATAAAAAGTTCAAACGTAAATAACACAGTCTTTATTGTTGGATTTTTTATATGGTTGACATAAATACATTTTACACGTGGCAAATGCAGGGCACACACCCCGAACGAACTAAATATTCCAGATCTTTATACAACTATTTACAAAGCGACAGACAAAATAAAATAATAAAGTTTCTTGGAAATATACAGCTGTACTTCTAAGAGAGACCAACAACGAAGTTAAAAACGAAAAAAAATTATTGTGTACAGTGCTACCACATCTGAAACCGTTGCTATACATCGCTTCTCAAGACATGCTCAATAACCCTTAAACTAACCCAAACAAAAATAATTGTTTTCTTTTAAAAAAAATATAAACAGTGTCGACCACCAAGGTGGCACTTTTGGTAGAATAAGACATTCATCCATCGGGGTATAATTCTTATCAGGTATTAAAGGTATGATTTGATATGATTGTCCTACATATCAATGCAACAGGTGCAAAAATATCTGGTGTCAAACACTCACACGACTTTCTCTTGTAAATGCAAATAATGAACAATATAACGTAACAATAGTAATGATTAGAAGTAAACAAAAAACTAACCTCAAAAAACATAAGCTTATTTTTATTTTAATCATGAGTGAATGATGGAAAATGAAAATCAACCTCAGGTTGGCTCAAAAATACGGAAAATCACTCTTTCACGCTAAACTAAACTCAGTAGAGAAAAATGCTACAAATAAAAGTTGTAGATCTTTTAATTTCCTATAAATGTGATTATATACACTTTGGTTGTGAAATGCATACTACGGCTGAAATCTTGAAAGAATCGATTTTTTACTAATTTTCATAGAAAAAAACAGAAAATCACTTATTAACGCTGAACTAAGCGTTATAAAAAAATGTTTGAAATGAAAGTTGTAGGATTTTAACGAGGTCGCTAATGCCCTGATAGTCCATGGGACTTTAACTAAATAAATGAAAAAATACACGTGTCAAACCCCACAGTTAATGTTACATGGTAACATGGTACACCGTACTCGCTAATGACCAAGCTGTTGACGCGACTTTAAATAAATCAATTTAAAAAAAAACTAAAGGTAGGCCTAAACAATAATTGTCTACAGAATGTTAATACATAATACGTACATAAACAGAAGGTTACCATGAATGTTGTAATTTTATTATTAACTTTAATATTATAACCATACATATAAGATTTTGATAAAAAGTACACAATTATCATAGTTTAAATAACAATATATATAATTGTATAATAATAGATTAAACTACGGTTAGGGAACTTCAAATTATTAATAATTTTAGTTAATTTAAATCATTAAAATTAATTAAGATAATTACTAGGAAAAACGGATGAAAAACTAACATCGTTAACGTAATAATTTAATAATAAAACCATAAAAATATTACTCTAATCTATTTTGTTGATAAGTTTCACGTAGATATACAGTGTAAAAAAGCGTAGTATAAGTAACCCATAAAAAATAAAAAGGAAGATTACTTAGTTATATATTAATATACTTTTAATTATTTTTAACGTTCTCACTGAGTTTTTAACAAACAATATTATTAATTTGCAAGTCATAAAATTTAATTAAAATAATAAAAAACCAGGTATTCAAAACTATGTTAAAAGAAACATGTTACTTAAAATGAAATGGCTAAAAAAATAGATCAAAAAGATATTTAACAATAGGAAAATAAGTTACCAGAATAGTTAACAATGTCGTTTTATTACCATCAAAAAAGAATACAAGAAGAAAGAAAACATAGTTTTAATGACGGGCTAACAACAATTATAACAAGACCTACCGAAAAAACTGTTGTAATAAGTAATAATGATGCTTAGATTATTAAGTAGCTTTATATATAATGTTATAATAGACTTCCTATTGTGGGAGAAATAAGAAAGAAAGAGTGGGACGGATGATATGTAAAAGAAAGAAAACGGGTGGTTAAGCATTGCGTGTTTAGTTAGGTAGTGTAGATTCATTAAACACTGTAAGAAGACTGGCGGTCTCATTCAAACACGGCTCAATTAAACCCTTGTTAAGGATTTGACGTAAGATAACAGCCGGAAATCAATTAATGATATCAACACTCGGTACTAACAATTGCAGTAACATAACACGCAGTCAGGCAACCTAACAACCACCGAACGAAACCTAACTACGGTAACTAGACGTTTCTGACATCACTGTGTTAGCTGACAAAACATTTTCAAATGTACGCCTAGTAGGCAGGAATATTAAAAAATAATTAAAATTCATGATTTACAAGAAAAAACGAGCCGACTTCCTTTAATATTAATTGTACTCGCTGACAAACTAAACTACAAGAAAATCAATTTCTTTGTAACAGAATACACTGTAAATACCTCATACAGGGTATAATTACTAGTACGAACATATATGGTTATAAAATTACTAGAATTCTAATAACTAGTTGCCGGATTTGTATACCAATAATGTATGACAAGTAATTTAAGTGATTTACTTTACAACAGAACATATCTGACAAAACAATAAGTTTGCAAGAATTAAATAAAAACTTTTGAAGTAATTGAATAAGTAAAATCTGGTGTAAGACACTCACATAACTTTCTCTTGCCGATGTAAATAATGAAAAAAAACTTAATTTAATCATAAGTGAATGACGCTAAATATCAACCATTTTTTCGATTTACAAATGCGGAAAATCACAAATTGACGCTAAACTAAGCTCTGTAGCAAAAGAAATTGCAATAAAATATGTAGAGGGTTTTTCACTGTATGATTAATTTTTCTCAATCAAGACGAAAACAGGATATTACATACGTACATCATATACAGGGTGATTCAAAAAGAGCGCCGGTTTTGATATATCAAATTAAGAGATTTATTTTATTGAAAAACTGAAAATAAATACATCAACAAGTTCATCTTACCTTCCGATTTCATGTATGAAAAATGATGTCATGCATGTGTCCTCCTCTACTGCGCTGGCACGCATCAACTCTGTCCATGAAATTGGATATTACTGCACGACAAGTTTCGACTTCCATTTGCCCGATAACCCGTCGAATTTCCTCCTTCAAGTCATTGATGTTTCGGGGTTTATTGGCATACACCAATGACTTCAGATGACCCCAAAGATGAAAGTCACAAGGCGTCAAGTCACACGACCTTGGTGGCCATTCATGGTCGGAATTACGAGAAATGATGCGATCCTGGAACCGTTCACGGAGCAACAACATTGTTTCTCGTGCAGCAACTGAATTTTATACGGGTGATATTGGAGATCGTACCGAAGAATTCTCCGTACAGAAGAACATCGTAAACCCAATTGTTGAGAACGGCGACGTATTGATTTTGCTGGGCTAACAGCCACACTGTCACGAACCAACGCAACGTTCTGCTCAGTTCGGCCAGAACGACGACGTCCAGAACTTTTAAGGTCGACTGTTGAACCCGTCTCAAAAAACTTTTTCATGAGCCTGCGAACTGTTGATTCATTCGGTGCTTCATTACGTCCTAGAGTACCGCGAAGTCGCCTGACAGTAGCCGCATAACTCTCTCCACTCTGGTAAAATGTTTTGACGATTAACACTCGTTGCGCAATAGTAAACTTCTCCATGGTTAGACACAGACTGCGAGAGTACTACACTGCGAACAAGAGAAACTACAACTGAATCGTCAATCGGAATGTTCTCCGAAATAGAAATGAGGTCTAACAATGTTGCCAACCGATAAACAAAAATTTACCAGCCGTTTAAAAACCGGCGCTCTTTTTGAATCACCCGTTATATACTGCTGATTATATAAATGTAGCCTAAAGTTGTCGTCACCACGTCAGGTGACTTAAGACGTTTCTGAAAGCTCCTTATGCAGCCCACTTTCGCAGCATTCGCTCACTGTAGGCTTTTCTCCTTTGTTCTGTCCAACCAGTGTTCTGTTTTTATTCTTCACGGAAGCCCTTAAACTCCAATTACCTAGTTGTCTGAATTTGGTTCAGTTCGTTCAATTTTCTCGGTTTATTCCGGTTTCCTAAATATCCTTTCTGACTTGTTTACATCATTTTTCCGACACCTTAGGTCTATTATTTAATGCAGTGTTTCCGAAACTGTGAACCGCGGGATCTAGAATAATAAATAAAAGCATAGTTGCCCTTTTCAACATCCTACATTTGTGAGGCAAGTTTTTCAGTTATGAACCAAATAAAACGAAGAATAGGTCACAGCTTCAATTAGTAGAGCACGACATGAGATTGGCCTAATCAGTTGTACAATCAAGAAAACCGGAGATACTTCAAAAACATCAATTCCATGTGTTACATTAAACATTGAACAAAAGTAATAATATAATAGAAGGAAAAAACTATATGTTTTACATTGTATTTAAATATTTGTGTTCAAAAACAAAAATAAAACAATTTAATATAAGTTTAGAATGTTACAGTTTAATTTTTTTTAATAGAATTATATTGGTTACTTGGTTACTGTGAGAGTGTGTTTTTATCTGAAAAAATAAACACCGCTTCACATCATAAAATCAAAATAATAGGGCTAGGTGTGCCGCGGCGGCTGGCGATTTCTTTTGTAGTGTGGCGTGGGATAGAAAAGTTTGGGAATCAAGAGGTTTAATGTCTTAAAAATTTGTTTTTTCAATTGGTTTTCATCCATTCTATAAAGGTGTCCATAAAATTTTAGTGTTCTTTTTCAAATCGTTTCCATTAATGTTCATTGTTGCAGTTACTAAATAAAGTAAAAATAAAAATCAAAAGTTTTGTTTTGGTTTCATAAACTCAACTTGCTTTGGACTTAACACTAATATAGAATGTGCGAGAAGGACAAATCACAGAAAGAGGTAAGGAGTATTAAGTCCTCTGGCAGTTAAAAAGTACAGAAGTGAAAAAATTTAAATAATTTAAATCTGTAGATCAGAAGGTATACTATAGGTGTAAATTTTAAGTTTCTACTACATATAGAAATTTTTTTACTAGGACAGAAAGAAAAAGTTTTATGTTTTAACTCTTCTGAACAATGTAAAAAACGGCATTAGCACTATTTTCTTCTTAAGTACAAAATTATTTTATAACCTAACCATCTTTATTACTAATATCATACTTCCTCAATATTCAATTAAGTCATTAAAACAAAACAAAATACACAAACCACTTTTAGAAATTAGTTTTTTATTAAATGGGGTCTAACAAATAAGTTAGATATTTGATTAGGTATGAAACTTTATACCAAAGAAAACTTGAACATTACTGTTTACACAGGAACACAATTTTTAAATTGCCTTAAAAGAAAACAAACAACCTTTATATGTTTTAGGAGAAAAAATGAAATAAAATAAATATAGAAGAAAATTGAAGAAGATTCTTCGGTGAGAGAAAGAGAGAGAGAGAGAGAGAGAGAGAGAGAGAGCGAACCAAAGCAGCTGCACGACAATTAGCGTTGAAGTGGTCGCGACAAGAGATCCTTATTGAAGAAGAATTGATTGAAACTACCAACACATGGTAGTAGTCAGGAAGTTATACTGACCAATGTACTACGTACGTATAGGGTGATCCACGAAGTTTTACCGGAACTATTTCAGCTTCCTACAGGCCAAAAGAAAGAAAACAAACTTTATATAAACATGTCCTAAAACGCTTTGGTAGTGAGTAACGGCTAGCGGAAGATTTCGCCCGGAACTCAGTACCCTCGGTGAAATGAAGACTCCCTGAAATTGTGCGAAGTTAAATTAAGGGACGAATTCAGTTGTTTCTTATGATTTTTAATCTAAAAAATCGAATAAAACAGGTCCCACAACTGTATAATCTCTTGGTTTTTAAGATATGCGAGGTAAACAGAAAAAACTGTGCCTAAAACACGTTCCTTTGGGTTTTAACTACAATAACTTTGTTAAAAATAATTACATATACGTTGACTAATAAATATATAAATAGTTAACAAAACTTGTAAAATATTTAATCTTCTTCTTCTTCTTTCAAACAGGGATTAGGCTATGGCCTGTTCCGACTCACATTCAGCTTATATTAATAATTTTAGAAAACATCTATATTAAATATGTAATTCATATTTTATCAATGATAAATTTAAGTCTATCTTATAAAATTTGTTTTTTTTCCTTATGGTACAATCATTGCCACCTTTTCCGTGGTCTGCCTATACCTCTTTTGCCTACCGGTTGATACTTGTAAATTTTCAGTGGAAGCCTATCGGCTGACATTCGTTCAACATGTTCTTTCCACTGTTGGCGATACGATGCAACTCTCTCATTCAAGCAGAAGATGTTCAGCTCCCTCCTTATTTCCTCATTCCTGATGTGATCTCTCCTGTCACAGCCCTTAGTTCTGCGAAGAAATTTCATCTCCGCTGCCTGCACTTTACTCTCAAGTGTTTTTTGATGTGACCCAAGATTCACTACCATAGAGGAGTATTGGAGCTGCCATTGTTTTATAAAATTTCATTATTGTGTTTGTGGTAGCTTTTTTCGCCAATGTCCTACTGATACTTCCACAAATCATTTGGAACTTTCCTATTTTCTTCTCCACATCCATTTCATCTTTGTAACTTATGTCACAGCCCAGATATGTGAATTGAGACACTTGCTCCAATACTTTGTTGTCTATCACAATTTTAGATCGTATTGGGTACTTTCCTTTAAAAGCCATGATTTTTGTTTTCTCCTTTGATATTTTGAGATTATATTCTTTACAAATTTCGTGGAGGATATGCACAGATTTTTGGAGGTCATCTTCGTTTTCCTGTATCACACACAAATCATCAGCAAACAACAGTGCATTTAGGTAAACGTCTTTACCAAGATTGATTCCTAAATCTACTCTACATTTCCATTTTCGGAAAATGTGGTCCACATATATATTAAATAAGGTGGGCGATAAACTACACCCTTGTCTAACACCTTGGTTGATCGTGATTTCATCTAGTCGTTTATCACCTGTATTGACTATTATTTGAGTATTGTGATAAAGAGATCGTATTGCGTTTACAAGATGCAAAGGATATCCTCTTTCCATCAGAATTCTCCACATAAGACTTCTATTCACTCTATCAAAAGCTTTTTCAAAATCAATAAAAGCCATATGCGTTTCGAGGTTGAATTCTCTTCTTTTCTCTATCAGTCTTTTAACTGAGAAAATGTTGTCTGTGCATGAACGACCTTTTCTGAACCCACACTGCTCCTCATTTAAAACTGCTTCAGCGATACTTTTCACTCTAGAATTGATTATTTTTGAGTATATTTTATATCCTGCATTCAAAAGACTGATACCTCTATAATTTTTGCAGTCATTTCGTTTGCCTTTTTTGAAGAGAGAGATTACTTCTGCTTTACTCCACTCTTTCGGAATTTGACATTTCATCCAGCATTCATTTATCAGGTGTAAGACCCTTAATTCTAGTAACAAACCACCGTACTTGAAAAGCTCACCAGTAATTCCATCCAAACCTGCAGCTTTTCTGTTTTTAATGCTCTTTAGTGCTTGTTGTAATTCAGCCATTGTTATTAAATCCACTGAATTATTCCGGATTTGATTTTGAGGCACATTTACATTTTCATTATCAGAATACCAGAGATCTTTGTAATGCCGTATCCAGTCATCATCCGAAATCATACTTAATGCAGCATTGTCTTTATCACTCCTATTCAAAGACCTCATTATTTTATACGCGCATTGCTGTCGTCCATGAATATCTCTCTCTATAACACTAATAAACTTTTCCCAGGACTCCTGTTGAGCCTTTCTCACAACTTGCTTTGCAATATTCCTTTTTTGCATATAGTATTCTCGAGCTGCTTGCGTTTTCTTCTGCAAAAATACAAGATAGGCCTTTTGCTTTTCTTTTATGGCAGTTTCTATTTGTGGGTTCCAAATTCTCAGACGTCTATTATTCCTTCTCTTCAACCTTTTACCAAGTGCTTCAGTTGCAGCTTTTTGAATACACGACTTTATATTTCTCCATTCTGTCTCTACATCATCTGCAGTTGGAACTAACAAAAGATTCTCCTGCAACCTTCTCTGGTACAAGTCCCGTACACTGTCATCCTGCAGAAGTGAAATCTTGAAGACTTCGGTTCCCTGTTGTTTATTTCTCCTGACAGTTCTCCATTTCTTTAGGATCAGCACCTTACTCATTAGAAGGTAGTGGTCGGTATAAATATCACAACCCCTATAGACTCTTACATCTTGTACTAAACTCTTCATTTTATTATTTACAATGATGTAGTCGATGATGGATTTTGAGCCTCTAGCACTCCAGGTGAACTTATGGATATCTTTCTTTCTATAAAATGTATTCGTTATCTTTAGGTCATTGAAGGAAACAAATTGTCTTAGTTCTTGTCCATTCTGGTTCATCACTGCTTCTCCAAAAGTACCTAGTACACCTGGAATAGGGATGTTTCCGACTCTTGCATTGAAATCTCCAACAATTGCAACGTGATCTGTTTTGCATATATTCTGCACAATTTTCTGAAGATTGTCATAGAAGGTTTCAGTCTCTTCTTTTTTCCCTTCATCTGGAGCATATATTCCGACCACCGTTAGATAACCTCTCTCAATTTTGAGTCTAACAGATACTGTCCTCTCATTTATATAGGTGTAATCTTGAATGGCATCCTTCCATTTGTTATTCACCATTATTGCAACTCCTGCACTTGCTCGTTGATTCTGAGGAACTCCCTTGTAGACCATCCAATAATCATTCAAATCCATTGTTCCCTGCAACTTTCTCTTTGTCTCAGTAATCACTGCTATGTCAACTTTCTGCTTCGCAAGACAATCATTCAGTTCATAAATCTTATTTGATAATCCTCTAACATTCCATGTAGCTAAATTCAAAACATCCATTATCCCAAATCTTTTTTGTTTTGCAATCCTATTTGTTTTATAATCCTTTAAACCGGTCCTATTTCCGAGGCTGTTTGTGAGTTTGCCAGTAGTTGATTTGATCCCCTGGCCGCGGTACGAACGCTGCGCAGGTTAAGTCCAGCGGTGGGGCCGCCACCTTGCTGCGTCTGAACTCACAGGATTTGTGTAGGGTTTTCTCCCCTAGACGAGTTGCTTTCACTACAGCTACGAGCCTTGCCTACCCGTTGATTCTCTCTTCACAGTCATATTTCCTTCGTGCCTGCTACTTCCTGAGACGCTACTGGTGTTAGGCAGCCTTCAGGTTGAGAGAATCTGCTACTGTGAGTAAACTCACAGCCCCCAGCACTGATCTGCTTGTCGACCCAGCTTCCCGCCTGGATTGGTTACCCGACCTTTCACTGGGTTGCTCGACGTAACAGGGGGCACCTCTTGTAGGTTACATGCTGGAGTTGAAGTGTGAGAGGCTAGAGGAAATCTCTTGCATGAAGTCCTTAGATTACGCATCCGATGTTAGGTGCTTACGCATCAACACTTCCATTGCCCAGAGCCATAGCTCCCCCTAGGTTGATTCCTAGAGCCCAATATTTAATTCTGAACAAATTTGTATAAGTACGGCAAGAAACAACCAAACACAAGCGGATTTTTAATATTATAAACATAACATATTAAAGCGTACTAAATAATTACCACAGTGAAACAGAATAATTTCTCACAAAACAGAGAAAACAGTTTTTTATGTTACAAAAGAGATATACAATTATGGGACCTGTTTTATTCGATTTTTTTTTTGGGTTAAAACCCATAAGAAACCTCTTAATTTACCTTCTCAGAATTTCAGCAAGTCTTCATTTCACCGAGGGTATACAGAGTTCCGGCCGAAATCTTTCGCTAGCCGTAACTCGCTGCCAAAACGTTTTAGGACATATATTTATTTATAACGGGTGATTAAAAGAAACGGAAATTTGAAAATTAAATTAGTTTAAGAAATTTTTTTAAATAAATTTACAGTACAATTTATTTCTTGAAGATGACATCTTGCAGGTAGCTCCATTTTTACGCAAACATTCCTGCAGTCTCTTCATTACATTGCGCATGGTTTGACTTAACATCTTACACAGGGATTTGGCAATCGCTTCTCGGATCTTAGCTTTCAATTTTTACGTTGCAGCAAGTCAACTAAAGAAACACTTTGTTTTTAAGGTGATGCCCACAAAAAGAAATCACAAGCTGACAAATCAGGGGATCTGGGAGGCCATGGAATGTCACAATTTCTCGAGTTACACGTTCACTAAACAATTGGCACCATCGATATTGGCTTCCATCGATATTCCTGTACTGTGAGAAGTTGATCAATCTTGTTGAAACAAGGGGTGTCAATAATTTGTAGAAATGTTTGTAGGTTTTGTGCAACAAAGGTGTCAAGCATGTGCTGATGGAACACGATCGAGGGATCTTAAATTAAAATTAAAGCGGAATTCTCTACGTGCCGCTTCCACACTTACTCGTTATTGTAAAAAGCTTTAATCTCAAAAGCACATTGTTTACCACTCTTAAGTATCCATGACGACTTAATGGCAAGGTGTCGTGGACAGGCTGGCGTAAATTATTCATTGCTAACAATCCCACACGGCTACTAACAAAAAATTCAAAATTTCTCTTTTCTTTGAATCACCCCGGTATACAGTTATTCTTTCTTTTGGCCTGAAGAGTGAGCTCAGAAAGCGCCGGTAATTTCGTGAATCACCCTATATATATAGTTTAGTAGATGTGTAAGATCAGATAGAAGCTTGGTTAGAACTCAAACCAATGGTAGTCAATACTAGATGGAAGCCAATATTGACAATGCACTTAAAATAACGTCAGCATCCTTTAACATGCTGCATTGACCATCTCAAGTACTAGTACACTCATAATAACCATTCACTAATACTTTTAGGTACATACTTGATGATACAAAAATAAAATAAGCAAAACTAACTCGATTATTTAAATTGATTTTTAATGATTTGTTTCTTACAAAGAGAGGTTACATATAGAAACCAGTCTATTCATTTTTTTCAAAATAACCATTTGAAATACCGTTATAAATATTTTTCTACATAAATCTGTAGTCTACAACTTAAATATCCCGTGATTCAACAAATGCTTAAGAATGTATTGCTTTTATAAAAAAACTAACCACCTCATCCCGGTTTCTATAAACTTTCATGTAATAATCACGACGTTACCAGTCCACATGCATCATGTTTTTAGTCAAACTTTTCTTCTTAGATTGCAAACACCATCGGTTAAAAATGACTATAACTCTGGTAAGCCGCTCTCTCTCTCATAAACCACAGCCAAAAAATTGTACGTACTGACATTTGTCTATAATCACATATTTTTCAACCATGACAATTTCCTTAATCCAGGTCTGCGTCTGCACTCAACTGTACCCTCGGAAAAATCAGTAAGATGAAGTCTACAATAATCATGCATTTGTTAACCTTAAAATGTTTCGTTCAAATCTTATTTTAGAGCTTCAGTTTTTCCAGCAATTTCATCATTAAATTAGAAAATACTATCTTTCATAACTCCAATAAAGTACGTTATTTCTCATAACTTTTTCTTCTGGAAACCTTTCATGTTCTTCAAACTATTTCCGAGTTTATTTATATTTTTATGACATCTTTATCTAAATTTAGTTGTCCATAACAGGTGGGTGGAGTGTTAAATTATTTACATTCAATCTGCTAGTTCCTTGTGTACAAAAATGATCAGGAAATTATATGGCTGAAACATTTAAGAGCAGAAGAGGTAGAGGTGTAAAAGACACTAGTCAGAGTTATCTCCTCTGAGAATAATGAAATCGATCATTATTCAGCCAGACCCTGTAGTGAATGAAGCGAAGGTGTCATTTACAGGGTCGAACGTAGATACTTTTCAGAGGGCCTAGCATGTAGGTAAGCATACTTTTTCACTCGGTGAGGAATGCAATTGCAAATCATCTCACTCCTCGTTTTCTTAATAAAACCTCTAGAGGTTCAAACCAATCTTTCGGCTGATGACCTAAACAACAAATCCCTCCGGTAAGCGCATTTATTTGTCCAGAAAAATTAATTGTAAATAATTATGGAAAAAACTACGTATAAAAAATTATACCAATTAAGGTGTTTAAGATAAGTTATATAAGAAACGTTTATGTTACAGAAATTTATGGTAAGGTAATTCGGTCCGGAATAAAAGAAAAAATACATCATAATAATTCATTAAATCGTAAATACATCATATATCAATTAAAACATAAACTAAATAATAATAAAACATCTTTCGTTTTATTATCATATCCTATCGATCTACGAGCAATAATTTGAGAAACTTTTCCAAGTTTTACAATAACTGTTCTCTGATTAGTTTCTACATATCTCTTTTTACGATAGTTTACCTGTTTTTTATGCTCATTTATTGAATTAATTCCCATAAAGTAAAAATATTTAAATTGTGTTAGTTAAAATATATTGTAAGGTAATATAAGTATTGTAGTATAAGTGGTTAAAATTATATTTCTGTATTCTCCTAAGGGCGGACAGAAATTTTCGTGAAGAATAATAGTTTTTGCGTCTATTTAGTTAAAAATATTGTGTACTTATTCAGCTTAAGTTTAGTTTAGTAATAAATCGTAATGTATATTTAACTAAATAAAATAACATATAAGTTAAAACTGTAACTGTTCACAAATTTCTGAGAGCAACAGTGTGATTAGATGTTATACAAAATTATTTTTGTTATGTATCGACTTTTAAGAAAATAAATTAAATTCAGTTACTACAGAGGTTTATTAAAACACATCGAACTACGGCGATATTATTCTAGTATAAAAAAATAAGGAAAATGAAATATGTTCAGTTTGAAAATGAAATATGAAAGGAATGGTAAGAAAATGACATAAACCAAAAACATCACGATTTCACAATTGAAATTAATTAGCTGAGCTTCTTCGGTAGTCAAGTGTCTATGATTTATGAGAATCGGTCCCCAATTTTCAGTAATAGGGTGGGATCATCAAGGAAGAATGGAAGAAGGATTTGTTACTAGCTACGTTCGTGACATCTTTAAGATAAAAATGTAAAAGAAGTCATGAAAATGAAAAAGACAAACGATACTAACCAAAAAAATAGTGGGACAAATTTCTGATTAAAAATATTAACATTCTGCAATATCAACTTATAAGTTTTTGACACGTCCTAAATTTCCTTGGGATTATCCTGGACGCAATTACAAAATAAATCCAGATTGAACAACTAAATAACGTGGTGCAGGTGGTGAAGCTCCACTGATTTAGTTAGAGCTGTAACCTAAGTTATGGTTGCCAACCAACTTAGAGGAAATGGCACCCAAAGAAGAATAAAAAGAATCTTAAAACACTCAAATGACAAAAAAATCTTTTTATATTTGTATAGGTACAACACAAGAACTAGGAGAAATATTTAAACCAGGTTAACAACCATTCAATAATACAAATTTTTAAAAAAACCGTTACAAAAGTATTGTCCAAAGCTTTTGCACGGATAAAAACTACCAGTAAATCGGACATTAAATTGATTAAACAACAGACTCGATGTATGTCAAAAAGTAAAACCGAAAACAATTCGTTGAACATAAGTTGATACAATGAAATCCCGTAATAATAGGACATAATACAGTTTATTAAGAAACACAATAGAAGAGTGAACTTTATAAGAAGTAACTAGCTTAAGTAAGGAGGAGATTCGATTCAAATATGAATGAATTGAATAAGGACACAAACGATCACTTATGCTCCACCCAGTTAATAATATAAATACATATATAACAGATTTCATGTTGCACCCTATAATATGACAATTCTATTGTTTTATTTATGAGGCTTACATATATTGATTTAAGAATATAAAACCATTGTTTTCATAATTAAATACACCAAATATTAATCTATTCAAAATTTATGTTAATATTGTAGTAGTATCCTATTTAATAGTAGTTAAATTATACGTTTAATGTTAACGTTTTTATTTAATTTGGCACTTAATTAATCTTGCTCGTTTAGAAATATTAACAAGCGTTGTACAAAAGAACATTTAAGATTATAATTCATGTATCGTTATAAAACATTTTAGTCCATTCAAATTTGTTTAGTAGCATCGTTCATACAAGAATTACGAATTTGATAATACGCTTAATTTCAACATAAAATCTTCTTTCTCATCCAAATTTTTGATGTCATACAGATGATGTGACGCATCTAGAAGAAAAATCTTCTGAATTTTCCTTCTCTTTCCGAAATCAAAGAACCTTTAAAGTACAGAACATTTTACGCTTTACCCATCCACGATTCATTACTTTTATATTTTTATTTCAAAACCATAATTTATACACAATAGTGAAACAAATATGGATTAAGTAATGTTCAATCCTAATTCATATCATTTTCTTCTCGGTCGACCGAAGTATCTTAAACTACGCGAATGTTTTAGTAAGTTATAATATCACTTGTAAATCTACCTTAAATAATTCTTTCCATTTCACCTTATCGTATTCGATATCTTTTTAGCCACAACTAATTTCTGTTTCATCTCTTGAGACTGAAATACTATACTCATAATTTTCAAATAAAAACTTTATACGATTCGGATAAAATTTGTTGTGTACCTGATCTAAAAAGATTTGCAAGAAATTCTGGACAAAAGCCTTCCGTATCTTGTTGGTAGGCTACACAAATGTGATAGAACTTCAAATAGTAAAGATTTGACAAGACAAAAGCGGTCAGTCACACTAAACTAAAAATTACAATTTTATAAGAATTTAATAGAATTGAAAAACCGATGCCTTCTAGTAATAATTTTACCACTTCAAAGCCTGGAAGAACAACAGAAGTGTGAAGGACCTTAAATAACATAAACCTTCGTTACTGCACAATAAATAAGTAATCTATTTGCTCAGCCATGTACAAAAAAGAGAGAAGGTAGCACAACCAAATTTTCTTTTGAACATTTTGAGTAGTTTTCAAGAGATTGGTACCAAAAACCTACAAAACTTGTTTTGGAGTTAATAGAAAAAATGTATTTTTCAAAGAAACTAGGAAAGTTCTCATAAAATTAAATTTCTTCATTCTCGGAAAAATCAAATCACCAATAATATCTAAAATTAGATAAATAGTAAATATTATTTAGAATAATAAATAGGAAAAATAACAAACATAATCAGAAAAAGAAGATTACAGTTCTACGGGCACATGTACCGGATGGAAAACACCAAACTAACAAAGCACATTTTTAAGTTATTTAACACTCACAAAACAAAAGATGAGGTGGTTTAAAAAAATAGACAAAGATCTAGTAAACAACTCGATGTACTCAAAAACCATTAAAGATAGAAAAATTTTCAAGAAAACAATACAGAAATTAGAATTTCAAGAGAAGAAAATACCCACTTGGAAAAAGAGAATAAATGTAGTCAAGAAAATAAACGTCACCACTCAAGACAGATGAAAGAAGCATGGGCTATAAAGTTGATTAAAATAAGCTATTTAAAAGCAGAAATGGGCTATTAGAAAAAATAGTATTTACTACCGTAGACTATAGTAAAAAAACTCTTAACTTAAAAACTTTCTTTTTTAAGAATTGCGTAGTCCAAAAACATCATTATTTTTAAAATTCAGGCAATCGATTTAAAATATTTAAAAAAAATCAATTTTTCAAATTTCAAAGGTCGCCTTTTCATTAATAAACTAATCATGGAACAAGAAACGGAACTATTTTTGATTACCCTAGAACTAGTAGGTTAAGAATAATTAATTTAACCTTCTACTTTGCCCACTTGTGATGGGCAAAATTTGAAACAAATCTTATAAATTACTGTTCTTTTGTTTTATAAAGGTAGCATTATTTATATTTACTCTTTCTGTTCTATCTTTAAATAACCTTTAGTAAGGTAAGACCTGCTTAACTCTTCATCCCACGGTCAGTTTGATATGTGTTGAAGCACGGTAAAAAGTGATGAGTATTTAGGCGGGCGATGTGCGAAGGATGCCCGTCCGTATCAGTAATTGAGCAATTTCGCTGTTTCTAGAAGTAAAGAATCATCCAACCACCAATCGCTGGCTGCGTTGAACATCGCGAATTGTTAGGGACCAGACCGGTCGTAGGATACTTAACAATACAGCAACGCTAACATTTCTACGGGAATCTTTACTTTAGTTTAAACGACGTGATAAGCTATAGTGATGGTAATAATAAGTTGTTTGCATATTGTTGCAAGGTTTGACATGATTATAGGGTATCTAGATAGGGCCTTACTGCCGACAAAAACAAATAACATGGCCTCTCCATGTCCTCCAGCTGTTATTTTTAAAAGTTTTTAACGTAAAACAAACTGCCAAAGAATAAACTTGACCGAACCATTCGTCTACTTAATATTAACAAACATTACTCATGTTGATTCAACCAATCATTTCGTTTATTTCCACTCACCGGAGTAACTAATAGGTAACCATTTTTTGTTACAATTTGTTATTTAAAAAAAAACCTACATCTGAACTTCCCTAATGTATAATTAACATTTAAACAAAAATATATAGTGAAACACTTAAAAGATTTTCTCTTGTCACTGTAAATAATAAAAAACCTATCATATAAATTATAACCTAATGTTAATCATGAGTGAATGACGGTAAATGAAAATCAATCTCTGTTCCACTTAAACATACGGAAAATTGGTAATTGACGTTAAACTAAGCTCTGTAAGTGCTTACGATAGAAGTTATAGGTATTTTAATTTGCTGTAACTTCAGTTATATACACTTATACCGTATACAAAAAGGGCTGCAATAACGCTAATCGACACTAAATCTAAGATTAAATTGAAGGGGTCAGTGGATGAAGGTGTTAACTGACTTTTTCACAAATTTTGAGTTTTCATCGTGAATGAAGGTGTTATGTGATATTTTTCAAAAGCACTAACACAAAAATCTCTATCTGCTTCCACTAAGAAGATACTAGAGGATGAAGGTGATAATTTTTTTTTGTTAACTAGTTGTCAGTTAACACCTACATTCAATTTAAAAATAAACATTTTATTAAAAAATATTTATAGGAAAAAAGGTGTTATCTACACAAAAATGGGTTAAATTCATTTTAAAAAATAAAACAGACAAGGTTTACAATACGTAAATAAATTCTCTATGTCTATGTTATACACTGCATCAAAAATTTAACTTTCTAAAATCAGTAAAATAAGTTACACTTTGAACTTTACACTCAGTTGCTCAGAACTGCATTTATGTCACATAACACTTTCATCCACTGAACTCTTCAATTCTAAGGGAAAATTAATGAACCTTTCAAAATTTTAACCGGACTTCGGCAAGGAGATAAACTCTCACCAATTCTGTTTTCTGTAGTTTTAGCTAAAATGATGAAGGAATTCTGGAAAGATAATTTTTCCAGTGCAATAGTCGGAGAGATTAATGACTCAATGGAAAACATGTAATCGGCATTTTTAGTTTGATCAATATTAATCGAAGTAAAATTAAACTTTCAGTCTATTAAACCATCATTCACTTCTGAAGTGTTTTAAACTTAATTTCTATAAAATCATTAAAATGCTGAAAAAACTCTAACGAACGTTTAGTGATTTATAATCAATAGGAGAATAAACATTTTTAAGTTGTTTTCATATTGATAAAAATCAAATCACTATTGAAATTTACAGCAACATTTATATCCGTTGAGGTGACATATTTATTTGATTCATTATGTACCGATGTGGGAGTTCCATGTAAGCAATTTATCAGAGGAAGACAAACCACAAAGTACAGTCTGCAGTGTGTCATTTTACAAAACGCAGGAAATACATGGACAGATGGTTCTACACAGGTTACTGGAGTTTTAATTTGTGTGTGTGTGTGTGTGTGTACTTGTAAAGACAAGCGCACGCAATTAATAAGAACTGTGAAGTGGATACAAAATGTAAACAATGAAGGGAACAGATGCGGTCAATATTTGAAAAGCTATTTCCAAAACTGTAAAAAAGATACTTCAGTGGAACCTATATAGATCTCTGCAGGAACCTTGTAAAACAACCAGTCCCAATATAAATACCGCGTGGTAATTTATCTGTTAACACATTCTCTGTAAAAGTAGACTGAAACTAAGAAATAAAACATATTTCATAAATAATAAAATATAACTTAACAAAAAAATAGACGTATTTTCTTCCATAATACCAGTAAAGTCATAGAAAATGTTTAGTGAGGAAAAGTAAAAAATTGAAAGGTTTTCAAGAAGATGGAAAGGTCACGAAAACATTAATATTTTATTGGCATGTAACAATAAGCATCACATCACTAATATAATTACAAATAATTAGGTATTACACTACAAAACCTTTGTCACTTGCAGAGTGGAAAGTAGATGCTTTTCAGAGAGCCTGGCATGCTGATAAGCATACTTTTCCACTCAGTAAGAAAAGCATCTGGTAAACCACCTAACTTTCCGTTATAATTAGTAAAACCTCTAGAGGTTCAAACCAGCCTTTCAACTGATGATCAAAACAACAACAAAATCTATTTAGATAATGAACTACAGAAAAATCTGGTGTGAAACACTCGTAAGACTTTCTCATGGCAATGCAGATAATGGAAAATATCACCTACGTTAAACCATTAGTAACAGAGTAAAATTAAAACCGTAACATAATTTTAAACATGAGTGAATGACGCTAAATGAAAGTCAACAGCTGTAGGGCTTAAAAAATACGAAAAATCACTAATTGACGCTAAACTACCTTCTGTACAAAAACACTCTTGAAAGAAAAGTTGGTTTTTAATTTTCTATAACTTTAGTTATATACTTACGTTGTAAAATGCATGCAAGACCACAATCTTAAAAAAATTCCGTAGTTGACAAATTTTGATGAGCGAAATACAGAAAATCAAAAATTGACGCTAATCTAAGCAGTGATGCTAACCTAAATGTTTTTTTAAATAAAAGTTTCAGATTTTTTAAATTTCCAATAACTTTAATAAAATTATACGTATATACTTACGTCCTAAAATGCATATTAAAAGGCTGCAATCTATAAAAACAATATTTTACCACGAGAGCACGCCACAAAAATTTGAGCACACAGGGCGCTCACCCGATCTTGAAGATCATTAACAATGTAGTAAATGAGGAGATTTTTAAAAAACCCGTTTTTGAGAAAATCACAATAAAAATTAAAAATCGCACGAATAAGCTAAGTCCTACTTACGGTTGACTGCGTATTAGCCTATGTTGTGTCCGCTAGAAGTAGGCCCTATCTAACAGAAGATCCAAATTTAAATTTCGCACACTACTCCGAGATATTTTGTTCACACACACATCAATCGCTAAAAATATGATTTCTTTGGTTCAGGGGGCCTAAAAACGTATATTTCGGGTGAAAAATCGGTATAAAAACAATACTTTCCTTCCCTATACACATTTATATAGAGCAACGAAAGTTATTTATACACACCAGAAATATATAAATATGGTTGAACGAAACTAAAGTAGGCCTAACTTTAAAAAAAACCTGGTGTGAAACACTTACACGACTTTCTCTTTCCACTGAAAATAATGAACAATAGCCTATAACCTAACATTAGAAATAAACAAAAAATTAATCTTAAAAAACATAACCTCATTTTGATCATGAATGAATGATGCAAAATGAAAACCAACCGGAGTTGGGCTTAATACAAAAAATCACTCTTTCACGCTAAACTAGGCTCTGTAGAGGAAAATGCTTAAAATAAAGGTTGTAGATCTTTGGATTTCCTATAAATTTGATTATATACACTTTTGCCCTAAAATGCATAAAAAGGCCGAAATCTTAAAAAAATCCATTTTTTTAAAGATTTTCATGAAAAAAACTAAAAATCACTAATTAGGCCGACCGCTAAACGAGCCGTTATACAAAGAAATGTTTGCAATTGACATGAAAACAATACTTTCCTTCCTATATATTCATATAGGCAAAGAGAAAGTAAAAAGGCCAACAGCTAATTACAATTTGTGTTTGTTTGGTAGGTTATTACAAAATTTTGGTAGCCATAACTGAGGCTTTTCTTAAAGTAGGCCTATGTGTTGGAATGTATACAAAACACAAAATTATTTCAGTTTCTGGTTGCGCACCCATCAATAATGGCATTTTAAAAGGTGTAACGCATAGACTTACTTACAGAATTTATGGACACATGCTGGTTAAAGCACCTTACCTGAAACAAAAATAACAAATTTAGTTAAAACTTTTGAAATGAGATTGTTAATATAGCTAGCTATAACAAATAATGATTATAAAACATTAAGTTACTTAAAACGCAAACGCATAAGATTCAGTAATCTGAACACTAAATAGATGGCTAAGGTTTTCTTCTAGTTTAGTCTACCCACTAAAAACGATTCTGTTCTCAGATAAAACCCTAGAAATATTTTTCAATTACAGAAAATAGAAATCCCTTCAGGACACACTGAATGATCAGCTGTCACCACTAGATGCACAACTATCGCCCATTAATATCCCTTTTGGATTCTTTTTTCACAAAACGGAGAGAAGCACGTTCTTTCGAAACACATGGATCAATAAATAAAAATACTAATAATTTTAAAAGTGACATAGTCACACCTTCTGCAATATAGGCATAGCACAAACGTAGTAAATTTTACAAACGGAAGTTATTGGCTCAAACATTTTTGTTTCAAGTTTCCTTTATTCGTACAAAAAAAAAACTAGTTACGAACCATTCACAAACCGTTGGAAATACAGCAATTTAAATTACGCAATTACATTCTCTCGTTGCACAGTTTTAAAATTAAACTCAAACAGTTTCTCTTAGGAAAAACAATTTTAGAGCATTTATAATTATATATATATATTTTTTTTATTTATTTATTTAACGTCGCATCAACTGCAAGGTCATTAGCGACGACGTTGGGGTGCAGCTGTGCGTAATGAGGATGAAATGATTTTTTTAACGTATGAAAATAGGCCGTGCCTGAGTGGGATTCGAACCCAGGACCGCATTAATAATAAATTATTTATTTATTATCCGCTGAAATCAATCTATGCAAAACAGGGTTCAACTGTCTCGTCCGAGTATAAGTGTTCATAGTAAGTTTAAGGAAATTTTTTAAAAAATAATGATTTTTTTGACTTTATTAGGTCAATGAGATTTTTAAGAAATGAGATAAAAATGTGCTTTTAGACTTACAGGAGAGGAGTACCACTCAACAGTGGGCTCCAGATGTAAATTTTCTGTAAACGGTTTCAAAATTTAATTTTAAAAATTAATCTTTTTCTTTTTTTAAATAAATATTTACTTTTCTGTTATGTTCACTTTCTATTAATTGGTTTTTTCTTTTGTATAATTCTTTGTTATTTCATGCGTAATGTTTAGTTTCAGTTTATTGTTTCATCTTTTTGTATTATTTTTATTTCAAAATGTTGAATTATTCTTAATGTTTACCTAGTAAATTATATTTTAATGTAAAGTAATTGTTATGTATTGTCGACGCGATCTTAAATAAATATTAATACAAAACAAAAACAACCTTTCTTCGTACAAATGAATCGGTCATTTCAGAAAGCCCGTAAGTCAAAATTTTACAATTTTTTCTTTGGTGCATTTTAGGACTAATTGAATATCAACATACCATCCCTACAAAAATTACATAAGTCTGGCTTTCCTTAAGTATGACACTAAGGAAAAGCTTATCCTTAAGTATATAAGTGCTCCCTTTTAATTAAACAATGAAAGTGGAAGATTTTTTATGCTTAAGCTCTACTTTCTAGTACAAAAAGCTATACAAAGTTTCTATGCAAAAATCTTTTTAAGGGAGCTACCTAATGTTAGTGACGACGACGAGAAACGTGAATAGTCTTGAAAACCAACAGTTTTCTAGCTGTAAGTTACGAATTTAAATTTTTATTACTGAAAAAATTTATTTTAAGTCATTAATGTAAACCAGTGAATTAAATCAATGAATGCTATTGTAGGGCCTACAACGCAATTTTCTTCTGGTCTTCCAACGTATTACAAAAAATAACGCACGTTGACATTTTACTGCAATTTATTTCAGAAACACCTTAAGTCAAAATTTTCAACTTTTTTTAAACAAGTGGCTTATCGTTAAAAATACAAAAATGTACACTTTATTAATTAAAGGGGACAGGCCACTAAACAAATTACATATTTTAATATTTTTTTTTAATGAAACATAATAAATTACCAGTTTTTTAATTTTTCAAAAAGTTAGAATTTTTGACTTATGGGTTTTCTGAAATGACCGATTCAAATGCAGTTTTATATTAAGCTGTTTTCATTCCTTTACAAAAAAATTAATTCGCATCGGTTAAACTTATTCAAATACTGTATATGTTTATCTGTTGTCGTTTTTAGTTAATTAAAATGCTAAGTGTTTATTGCACAATTATTAAGTTGGACACTGTAAATGTGGACACTGTACAAGATTAAGACCATAGCAAATATTTTTGAATCGTCATAAATATAATGCAAATTATTTGAAATTATTATTTTTACTTATAATATAGAATGTATATTATTTTACGTGACAATAACATTTATTTATGTACTAAAAACATAACCTGAATGCAGCAATAATAATC
Organism: Catonia carolina; assembly: GCA_035578175.1. Classification (NCBI taxonomy): domain Eukaryota; kingdom Metazoa; phylum Arthropoda; class Insecta; order Hemiptera; family Achilidae; genus Catonia; species Catonia carolina. The sequence continues at coordinate 24,714,724 of JAQMRL010000008.1, forward strand.
CAATAAATCAAGCATAAAAAACCGTACTTTCTAAAAAAAAATTAAAAAAACAGAAAATAGCAAAATGGGACAAAATGACATGTTTGATGAAAACCAGATGGATAGATTAAAATGAAACTATAATTTAGCAAGATTCAGTTGAGTAATAATAGTAGCTACAGTACAGCCTTAACAAAAAGATCATTCAGTAGACGAAGCGCAATCATCAATTCAGCAGAATACAATAGATGGGTACGTAGAGAAAAGATCCATTACATTTATTATTCAATTTTATTTCTTTACTATATATTTTTTTAGTAAATAAAGAAAACCAACGAACACTATAACCTTATGAAGATAATGTAATAATACTTTTGAATAGATAAAAAATGTATTGTTTAAAAATTCTTTTATAAAAAAAATCCGTTATAAAATTCATTAAGAATTTAAAAATTAAACTGTTTCCCACTATATCAATACAAAACAATAAAATACAGACAGTTATAAGGAACATATTTCCGTTAATAATTTAGTAATGTGATCTTTCACTTGAAGCTGATTTCAGTCCTGAAAAGATGGCCCTCCGCGAATGAAAGCTTAAACAGTTCATTTATGCCACCCTTCTGTTGTAAATAAATTTATTTTTTAAATACATTTATAAGTAAACGCTAAGGTAATTTAAGTATTATTGGAAGACCTATTATTGAAGTAGGTATGTATGTTTTTTTTTAAATAAAACGTACTGAAAAAAGTTATTTGAGCGCTTGCGTTCAACGAAATACGTTTTTTTAACAAAGTGTAATTCTTTTGCAATCAGTTTTTTTAAATTTAATTATAAATATAAAGAAGAGATGATAAAAGTATTTTATTTATCTTTAATTTTTATTAAGGTATATTGACCTGCACAATTACGTATGTGATATTAAACGGGCTGTGGGCAATTTTACTTTAAGGAGAAGAAGTACCCTGTGGTACATTCTCCGTATAGAACTACAGGTGTTGTCCGTTATTCAGACCAAGAGGTCCCTACTTCATTTTCGCTTTAGACGTCGCACAGTTGGGACATTTTTTGTAACTAGATCACGGGCTAGTTGGTTTGGATGGTCATCTAGTCGTTCGCGTAATTTAACATAGAAGGATGCTGTTAGTTACTGCCAAAATACTGTCGGTATTTTAAATTCGTCGTGGAAGGTTTTATTGTTTACATGATAAAAATCTGAATAATAATAATAATCGAATAGTAGTTATAAAATTTAGTACGATAAGGTTAATTATAAAAGGAAAAAACAGTGAAATTAAAACATAAGAAATAAAAATTAAGATTTTAACTATAAAAAAATGCTGAAGATTGATTATACAAGTCACCTCGTCATCTCACTCTTAGACAATTCAAATGACACTCGCCGACTGAAATGAAAACATCCTACAAACTTACTTCAAAGAGGTAAGCAAGACAACACAAGACTTGCAATCCACTAAGATCCCCAATTGGGGATTTTCTTGAATTATGACATAAAACAAAGTAAACTCATCTACTCATTATTCTACTTATAAATAGAATGTAGATTTTGCTGTTTAACAGCTGATTTTCAGAAAAGAAAGTCCTGGTTCAAATCGCAGTAATGGTAGTTACTTTTATACGAATTTGAATGCCAGACAGTTGTAACCGGTGTACTTTGATGGTTGGGGTTCAATTAACCACGCTCTCTATCAGGAATGGTCGGCCTGAGTCTGTAAAAGACTATACCTCAGTCACACGACATACACATCATCTTCATCTCATTGGATCGTGGGGTTGCTTATTGTTATTTAATTGAACAGTTACACATATATGGATTAAAAAATAATTTTATTTTGTTTTGATAATAGTAAATAATGTTTATTATCTACCCTGCATTGAATTTCTGATATCAGTGATTTATTAATGTTGAGAATAAAGAAATTATATTCGAAACAATTGCATGGAGTAACATATTTGCTATTTATCATAAAACATTTTTTGTAAGGTTTTTTGGTAAAAATTTTTTGAAAACTATTCAAAATAAATTTTAATCATACTGCCTCTTCTTTTAATTCATCTAAAAAAGATTCCTCGTTTATTTAGTTTGTTGCATAACAGTCAAAATTCACAGTTGAATTTTTTACTGACTAAAACTTAATCTGACCGCCTACTTGGCCCAGAGATTAGATGCTACGCTGCAATGTGGAAAGTCCCAGGTTCGATTCTCGGTTAGAACCCGGAAAATTATTACACGATACAACCCACTGTTCCTTAAGTCAAAATAGTATTGATGCGACTTTAAATAAAACTAAAAAAAAAACAAATTTAAATTACTAACATTTTTTTTAAATTGCATAAAACGAAAAACTATCCATAACAGACAGACGGAGTATCAAATTATTTACATTCAATCTGTTCGTTGCAGGGCTAAAATAAATAGTTATGTTTTTATCAAATGGTCAGCCAAACAAATGACAATCCTTTAAAAACAGAAGAGATAGAGGTGTAAAAGACACTTATCAGAGTTACCTCCTCTGAAAATAATGAATTTCATTATACAGCCAGATCCTGTGGTGAATGAAGTGAAGGCGTCATTTGCAGAGTGGAAAATATGTGCTTTTCAGAGTTCAGAGGGCCCGGCATGCTGATAAGCGTACTTTTCCACTCAGTGAGGAAGGCAAGGTGAACCACCTCACTCCTAGTTTTACTTAGTAAAACCTCTACAGGTTCAAACCAGCCTTTCGGCTGATGACCTAAACAACAAAACGTAAAATTCTGCTTGGTTTAAAGCTCCATCTTACGTAGTAGCAGAGAAAAACAGCAAAAATAACATGCGTAATACAAAAACTGCCTCAAAGGAGATTAAATTAATAACTGGGATTGATTATAATTTATTTCCGGTTTAGTTTTAGTTTAATCAATAACTGAAAGCAAACATCGTGAGGAACAAAAACCAATAAAAATTTCTAGACTTTTATCGTCTCCTCTAATATGAAATAAAATAAAAATGAATTTATGTTTCCGTATTAATTTATAATAAACAGCAGATATAATCGTGTGGGTTTTATGTTTCATATGAATGTCTCGGTAGCGAAATGGTCGGTATAAACATATATACCGAGGCATGAGTATCGGAAATTTATGTCGATAGTTGTAGGTTGTAAGAGAGTAGTTGGAGGTATAGTAGCGTCATTGAGCGATAGTTGTAAAGAGGAGCACCATAGAACATACGACCAAGTAACTCAAGTACTCCAGTACCAAGAATGAAGAGAACGAAGAAAGAGAAGGTCTTTTCAAGAAGAACTCTTTGAATCTAGTGAAATGAAGTTCTACTCTAAGGAAATCGTGACCTGTGAGACGGTCACGCCGTAGGCAAGCCGCATCGTCGGTTAGTCGTTGCTTGTTTGAGGATGGATTATGACTGTTGCATTTCATTTCAGCCGAGGGGACGTGACATGAGGTCCCAGGTGCAAAACCGTGTAAGTATGCGAGTGCGGGGAAATACAACGCTGAAAGAGAACAAGGATTTGTGCGTGTAAGTCGAGCCGTACTGATACTTAAACGACCAGAACAATACCGTCTGACTGACCTAACTCAAACACTAATAAATCAAAATAAGTTTTGTTGCGATACTTGTACACAGAAGACTGGCATTAAAGACTTTAGTTACGGTCTAGGTACCGAGGCCGTTGCACAATATATCCTGCCGTACTCAACTCCATTAAAGAAACAAGTGTTTTTTGAATACACACTATACACTCGAGTGCTAATAAACATGCTTTCCGGAATTTTACACCTTCTGTATGTCATAAAAGCATACTTCGTACGATATGTGATGAACATAATCCTATTATCCAACAACTAAACAAAGTAATTCATAACACTATTCACCCATTATTAAAATAGTGAACACATATAATTAATACAGTACACATGTAATTAATCTTAACCAAGAAGCTTAGCAATGTAGTGTATCATAACGGACGAATCAACACGATAACTAAAAAAACTAATAATAATTCTTTATTTCAAATTGTTTAATAAATTACAACATTAAAGATTGTACAGAAAAACAATCATAAAAATGATTCAATACAAAAAACACAAACAGTAAAACCCCGATTATCCAAAACCCGCCTTAACCGAAACGGATCTGAAAAACTTGTTTTTTTTTTCATTTAGTGATTACTAAATTTCAATATTGTGTACACGCACAATTAAGCATTTAAATACTTAACGTCGTTAAGCACTGAATAGTGTTCAATGAAATAAATTACAAATACATAAAGTTTCAATATTCTGGAAATTGGTTTATTCGTTATTCACCTGCAGGATGTACTTCTAACAAAACAATGGCAAGACGTTGCCGCAAAAAACGGTTTCATCAAAAATCGCACTTTTTAAAAAAAATACAGTAAATATTAAGTCCCAGTCCCAATCCCGCAAGAGCCAGAATCCTATTTCCTAATTTTAAACTATAAAATTCCCCCTAAATTTCATTTAGGTTGCAATTATTCGGTAAAATTGTTCCCCGAGCGACCAGGTGTTCCTTAACACGATGTCGCCATCATAGGGCTTCTCAGCCCTCTCAACCAGGATTCAGGATTCACAGTAAATATTAATTTACAATTATAAAGAGATTCTTCAAGATGTTACTTAATCCGCCAACAAAGCACCATGATGATGTTATGCGTCTCTATTTCAGCTGTTATGTTTGTTTTCCCATGCCGCATCCCCCCTTATTTAACACGTAACCCAAAACCTAGGTCTTTCTTTTAAACCTACGGACCACAAACAATAAAACGTAAAAATTAATTTAGGACACCAATTTCTAGGATCTCAGGAATACCTGAAATGGAAATTTCAAGATTTGTATTGATGGAAATTTCAAGATCCAATCGAGTAAAAAAGACAAAGACGGAAATTCTCTCATACATTTTAGATAGTTTAATAATACCGTTTGCTAACTCTCACACACACAAACAAACATATAAGAAAACCCATGAAGTCTTTACATAACATTTATTAGAAATAGTTATTACAATAATAATTTAGGTAAAAAATAATAACAGTATCAAAGTTATCTAAATAACTATGACGGCATTTTTTATATTTTGATATAAAACCTAATATTATGTATTTATATTATGATAGTGTTTATACAAAGCGTGTCCTCTACTTAGTCTTTTATTTAAACATTCCTTCTTCCTACTTCTTTTAAAAAGGTACACATTCTTTATTTTGCTTTTTAATGAAACGTTTGAGGATTGGCCAGTTTACACTTTATCTGAATTAGATACGTACCCATATAAAATTTACTGCTGTTAATATTACTATTATAAAACTGAAACGGTTATTTGGCCAAGAAAATTTATGCAACATCGTTCGATGTCGTGTTTTTGAATTCTCTTGTGATTCTTACTTTTAAATTTCCTCTCTACCTCATCATCATCAACAACAACATCCTTCACGCTATTTCTTTCCTCAACTAGTTGGTATTATCCTTCTGATCCTTTATCAACCACCTAGTTATCTATTTACATAAAATTTAGTTGGTCAATAATTTTCTTGGCATTTGTTTATACAATACATACGTACATGTAGATTTCCTAACTGTGTTCTAACACGATTTACAATACCTACCTAATTGTTTGTTTATAATATTATTTTTTACAAACTGCCTAATCAACGAATACATGACCAAACCAAGAAGTATTTATTAAAAATATAAGATAGACTTACGCAAAAATACGTATAGTTAATCGTAAGAACCCTCCACTGAATTTACCTGACGACTCTTCGCTTTATTGTAATTTATAAACACTTTGAGGAAATACTATTCTGTAAAGTGAGGAATAAGACAATTTTCACGTTTTATCACACCTTGGTTCAGCCAGTTCCAATGCATGGTTCAAATTTATGGATCCTGACTGTCCAGGAGATAAGAAATAGAGGCAATGGCATAAGAATAGTAACACGAAGAAGACTTAGAAGAAGAAACTTTGCAGCCATATAGATAATAATCTTGGACGTTGCAGAAGATGAATATCAGAACAATAGATGCGTTTAAACTTTGATTGAATAGGTGAATGCTAAAAACACCCTGGACGATTAAAGTACCTAATGAGACAGTATTGCAGAGAATGGGAACAGAAAAGGAACTTGTGTACACCACCAAAAAAGGAAAATGAAATATCTGGGTCACATTATGCGTGGACCGAGGTATGAAATGCTTCGTTTGATATTACAAGGCAAGATTCTGGGGAAGAGAGATGTAGAAAGAAGAAGAACTTCTTGGTTGAAGAATCTTCGCGACTGGTTTCGTTGTACCTCAGCGGAGCTCTTTCGAGCTGTGGTGTCCCTTGGTTGAAGAATCTTCGCGACTGGTTTCGTTGTACCTCAGCGGAGCTCTTTCGAGCTGTGGTGTCCAAGGTCCGAATAGCCGTCGTGATTGGCAACCTTCGGTCGGAGAGGACACGATGAGAACAAGGGGGCAAACAATATCAATCAGAAACCTGACCGTAGCCACAGCACATAGAAAACAGTGATAACTTCATATTTACGATACAAAACTGTCTTTGATGTAATAGCAACCTTGATGGACGCAGGTTGATTATTCAAACCATGCAGCCAGCTACATTATAATAATAAAAAAATTGTTTGCTATGAATCTAGATGACATCAACAGAAGACCTACATTTTCTCGTAATTTTGGCAACATTAAGCCAAGCAAATTTCAGAAATCCGCATCTTAATTTTAATAGGCGTTCAAAAAACTTTTGAGTATATATGTATTGCAATTACAATAAAAAATCGAAAATGGACACACTGAACTTGACTGGTAAATAGTCAACCGCCTAAGGTAAAATATGAATAAATAAATTCATTTCATATTTTGTAGAACAAAATACAATAACAAAAATAAGAAAATTAAAAATCATACTCTTACTGTACACAAACAATCATAATTAATTCTGAAATGAAAAAAACACAAGCTAATTCCACAACAAGAAAAAAATGGAGCCTCAAACAGCGCTGCCAACCGTCCCGATTTTGAAAGAAGCGCCCCGTGGTCCAACATTACATATTGGGACGCTAATTGTCCCAATTTTTATCCCCTATAATTGATACACTCATTTGTTTTATTTCGCACGAACACCCCATGGTAGGTACTGGGCAGATACAAATTAGCAGTATTTGGCTTCTTTGATTTTTGTACCAATAAGGTTCAATTTTTTGTACATAATACCTCTTTCAGGTGTTAAAAATACATCCCAAATTGGTACTAAGCGTCATTATTTGGGCCTTAGTTTTTTAAGGTATAGATATTCCATACCCTCAGACCCTCTTCCCGAATTTTCCCCACGAAAAGTTGGCAGCGCTGGCCTCCAAGGCAATGCCTGTTCTGGGGTCCCATCAGTAATATTATAAGCCTGAGACTGACAATATAACAATCATACAAATAATACAAAAAAAACCAAAAAAATAGAAAATAAAAAAATAGAAACAGTGGTGAGAAGACGTGCGAGGAAGATATTGGGTCCTAAAATCAACACAGAATCAGCGTATAAATAAAGAATCAAACAAAGAGCTTTATTCTAAAATAGAAAAAAATAACATATATAATCAGGAAGGGAAGATTACAGTTTTACGGACACATTTTATACAGAATGGAAAACACCAGACTAACAAGTAGATTTTCAACTTATTAACAATCACAAGAACAAGATAACATGGTTTAAAGAAATAGACAAACACCTTGTAAACAACACAATAGACTCAGAAACCATAAAAGATAGTGCAACATTAAGAGAAATAATACAGAAACTGGAGTTTCAGGAGAGGAAGAAACCCACTAGCGGAAGAGGGAGAAAGTGGACTCAAGAGGACAAAGAGCACCATTCCAGAAACATGAAGAGGCATAGGCTAGGAAGTTGATAAGTGTGCCCTCTGAAACGGGCAATTCGAAACAACCAAATAAATAAACCCAATGCTATTTTTATACAATTGCAAAATTGTAAATATCCACTTTATTTTAATGGACAGAATCACATATTTATCATTTGTTCTACACTATTTATGGTATATGTAAGTTTAATTATATATATTCTAAATTTACTATAAGTTTTTATTATTTTTAAATCATAAGGAAGAATTGTATATTTTAGGTACAATAAATTCGTATGACGTTTTATAAAATGTTAAAAATGGTCTAAGAAATATAGTGTTCTGTGTAATTCTTAATCTATTAGTATATAGTATCCCAGTAATTATCATTAAATAATATTACAGATAAATCATTAATCAACAGTACTTAGTTGCATTTTTCTATAAGGTGGTCTAATATAAGAATGACATTTTCCAGATAATAAAGATGACAGGAAGAAATAATCCAGAGAAAGAAAGAATGGGAAGAAGAAAGAGAAACGATCAATGGTTCAACCGTTATGACTTAAAGGCACATCTCATCCCAACTAATCATTAATCCTTCAGGACACCGCAAGAAGATGAAGAGGTTAGTTATATAGTATCAGAAAAAATAAAAAAATAAAGTAAGAGAGAGAGAGAGAAAGAACTATAATAAAAAATAAGGAAATAACAACGGGAAAACTTGATAAAGGTCGTAAATAATTCTCACTCAATCGTTAATCCATCTGTTCTTGCGGACATTATTCCTGATGTTCTAAATCGTAACAAACAGTATCCATAAACACGAATAAATCAGTTCACCGATAACAAAAATGTTATATCACTACATAAATAAACGCAATCAAAATAAGCAATATGAACGCTTAAAGCAGTTTTTTATTATTACTTTTTAAATGGTTCCATATGGCACATTAAATTTTTATATTCAATACGAACGGAATTCTCCGACAATGTTTTCTGTTGTAAATCAAACTATAAAGTTTGAGACCATAAATGTAATAGCGTATACAGTTTATAACAAAAATACTGTTTAATAATTTAATATATAAGTAGGTTATAGTGCTTTTGTAATACCGTACAAAAGGGATGAACAGCCATATCATTTAAATGTAATAAAATTATTTTAGCAATCGAGGACATAATCAGGAAACAATTAAATTATAACTTCAAATTAATTCGTAGGCCTACTACTTCACAAATTTCAAATCATTTAGAGTGAAATAATTCAAAGTAACGGTTCATGTAAAAGTCCAATGGAGAAAGTTTCAAAAACTATGTAGAAAAATCCATTTCATGAGACGACGCGTCTCATAGCTGGTGGCAATTTTTAAAAAGGCTTTCCTTCAACTTATGGCAAAAACCATTAGTGATCGCTGTATCTACTCTTTAAGAGGAATCGAATGACATTATTTTGGTATTCAAATTCCGACTTTGATTTCTTGACTTCCGGTTTTGGGCAACTTTTGGTCAAAACCGGAACTTCAAACCCAATCTAGGCCCACTAAATTTTTGTGTAGATAGCGAATCCGAAAACCGTTTTATGGTATTTCTTGTAGTTTCTGACTTTGATTTCTTGACTTCCTGTTTTAGGCCACTTAACAATCGAATGGTATGAATTCTGAGGTTTACAACTTTCGTACACCAGTATAATTTTCGGAAATAGAGTTAACTAAAATCGAATACGTGAACATATTTCAACTGGAGCACGAATGGGTAGAGCGGGTGGTTTTTGTTTTGTCTCTTAACTCGTAAGATAAATACATATCAATTATATTAATTAAAATCCGAAAAATGCCGGCCGCATTGGCGCAGTTGGTAACGTGCTCGCCTCTCATCATGCGGTCCTGGGTTCGAATCCCACTCAGGCGCGGCATATTTTCATACGTTACAAAAATTCATTTCATTCTCATTACACACAGTTACACCCCAACGTCGTCGCTAATGACCACAGCAGTTGATGCGACGTTAAATAAATAAATAAAATAAAAAATCCGAAAAAGGCATTAAGTTTGTACTATTTTATAGTTTTGTCAAAGGATGCGTCGAAATCAATCAAAAATTAATTTTGTAAAAATACAGAAATAGTTCGATTTGTCTTTTAGAATAAAAAAAATACGTGAAATAGTTTGAAATAGTAAATTAATGTACACTTAACAAACTCATATAAGTTGAAGATAAATCAACCGACAATTAAAGTAGAAATTAAGAAAATTTCAGGTCAGAGACCCGTTAAAAATAAAAACGATTGTCTGATAAAAAGGATAAATTTAAAACAATGCTAATTTTTAGGTTGAGTTACAATATATCAAAGAAACGTACAGATTAATAGTAAAGTATAGTAAATTTCTTTTTACTTTTTGTACCGGTTAAGAATGATTTTAATCACTTTCAGTGTTAATAATTTACTTATGTTCACGGAACAGGCAGTCAGCGCGCGTAGTGAAGACGTGACGAAAGCGGCGCCCGAGGTCCAAGTCCAACGGCAGGGTAGCGTCCAGCGGGCGTGTTCGTGTCTGAACGTCACGTTCCATGTTTTTTGGGGTGGGTTAGCTGCCGATAATCTGTTGGCGATCCGCACGACTGAGGGGGTGTCATTATCTGTAATTCACCTAGTGATTTGTGTCTGTTCGTCCGGCTTGTTTGTTTAGAGCTCTCCACCGTTTTCAATATGTTCTCTTCCATACTTTTCTTTTCTCTTTACTCCATCCGTGGGAATAATTGATCTAGCTGGGATGGCCGACGCTATACAACTAGCATAGCCACACCGTTCTCCATCTAAATCATCATCATCACCACCGCATCATCGAATTCCCAGCCCCGACCTCCGACCGGTCATACGTCTGTCTTCTGTCTGTACTTACGTACACTACACCATAGTATACTACATATATATCTGCTCCGCATCTATTCTTCTCACGAGCACACCTCCCTATTTTACTCCTATTTCACTCCCCCCATACCCCTCCCTTTATCACCAACCCTTCATCACTCACTCAATGCCTGTTTAACTCTTTCACGTTACTTCTTTCTTAACTCATCAAAGTTGACATCTACTTATTACCCGCACCGATCATTAGTCTCAAAAGTCAAATTATTTCACTACACGTCAACCATTTAGTTTCAAAATGTTTTATTTATAATTATTATACTGTCTAAAAAACTACAATCGATAATCAAACAAAAGACGGATAAGGAATTTTAAATTACTCGATGGTTAATAATATGGTATTCTATATAACCAAATAATGTCTAGACAATAATTTCAAAACCAAATCATCGCCCATCTGTTTTTCTTGTCCACTCTAGTTAACTTTTTAGACATGCAAGCGTTCAATTTTTTGATCGTCAACAATCTTGATAATTCCTTCATTCACAAAGAACAACAGATGTGATGTTGAGTTTAGTTCAGTGTAAACCATGGAAATGAGCAGCTCGGTTGACGATGTGAAACAAAGGATGTTGTTTAGGTCATCAGCCGAAAGACTGGTTGAACCTTCAGCGACAATACTAAGTAAATCGAGGAGTGAGGTGGTTTACCATGCCTTCCTCACTGTTTGGAAAAGTATGCTATGCTTATCAGCATACCCTCTGAAAAGCATCCACTTTCCAACCTGCAAATGATACCATCACATCAGTCACTACAGGGGGTGGCTATATAATGAAATTTATTACTCTCAGTAGAGACAACTGTTACTAGTATTCTTTACACCTCTACCTCTTCAGTTCTTAAATGCTTCAGTCATATAATTGGCTGATCATGTGATAAGAAACAGACCTTTTTTTGTAGCCCTGGAACTAGCAGATCACGTGTAAATAATTTAGCACTCCACCTCTATGTTACTGAAGTAAAGGATACGCGATGTAAATAATGTGTTAAATTATTTGAAATCGTCATTATATAGACCAAACAAAGCGATATATCACGTTCATATCGAAGATTTTAGAAATGTTCCTTATTCAAACCGGATTAACACTACAAACAATTTGCAATTGAAATTTTTCACAAACAATTCTTTTGTAAATAGTGAACGTGCCGACGTGTAATAGGACTGTGTTGGTCAGTGACAGCGAGAGGGGAATTAGGCTACGGTTCCCTTCCACGCCATGCTGACAGTATGTAAATTTTTTAACCCGACATTTCCCTTGTAGTATTATGTAAACAGTTCCGAGGGAAGTGGAGGGTTGTTTGTTGATGTCGGATCAAGTGGCCAGGCGGCGGGTTTTTGGTTGGTAGGCGGTTGCGGCCTCTTTAGGGCTGGACAAGGACGCCTGAATTGAGTCGAACACTACTTCCCCCATCGTAAGGGAGTGGAGTGAACATGAGTTTTTCTCGCAGCCTCGGATAAAAAAAAGACTAAGGCTGTCATGACCAAGGTTTTTGGACAGATTTCCTCTGTCGCATCAAGTGAATATATTACGCTACATACATTTTTTATTTATTTTTGCGTTAATTTATAAAATCATTACAATGCATACGTAATTTACATCCTGAATTTACAACTTTTAACTCAATATTTTGACGCGTTAAGAAAAATAAAATTCTTCCAGAAGTCGATTCAAATTCGTCGTCTTCGTAAGAATCGTGTATTAAAAATTCTCATCAACAAAATTTCTTCGAAATTTATTATGCAAACTCTGTACATCTTGAATTGATTGAAGGTTAGAAGACACATTTTTAGCACGTTCTCTATAGCTTTGGGAATACTGTTTTTTCTAGTCATTGAGCTTGTACGGCAAGTGCGGCATAAAATTTCGTCCAAAATGTAGTGAATGATATACAGCATAAGTAACACTGAAGTTGATTATTGGTTATAAACAATGAGAAAATAATAGTAGTGGCTATGAACGAATGGAATGGTTTTTGAAAAAAAAAGTTGACCCAAAGACTGTTTGGATTTTTCCCAAAACTCGATTGTGCAGGTTAAGTACCAAGTAGCAGACATTTCTTTGGTATACTAACGGTTTTGATGCCTTATGTAAAAAACTTATTTATTGTTATATACGTAAAAAAGAGTCTGGCGAATATTTGTCGGACATCAAGTTCACGAAATTCTTAAAAAACCTGCTCCTATGGATGCCTTGGGTATTCTTTTTATTGTTGGAGTTTAGGTCATCAGCGGAAAGGTTGGTTTGAACCTCTAGATGATTTACTAAGTAAAACGAGAAGTGAGGTGGTTTACCATGGCCTTCCTCACTGAGTGGAAACGTATACTTTTGAGCATGACAGGCCCTCTGTAAAGCATCTACTTTCCACCTGGCAAATGACACCTTAACTTCATTCACCACAGGGTCTGGCTGTATAATGATGAAATTCATTACTCTCAGAGGACATAACTATGACTAAAGCCACCTGTTACACCTCTACCACTTCTTTTGTTAAATGCTTCAGTCATTTAAGAATGATCATGCGAAAGAATGATAAGAAATATGAAACCATGGCCATGTGATAAGAAACAGAACTATTTTTTTGTAGGCTACTCCTGGAACTAGCAGATCGAGTGCCAATAATTTAACACTCCACCTGTCTGTTATGGGCAATTTCTATTGTTTTATACGTAAATAATATTCCCGCGTAATTTGGTCGGACATCAAGTACAAGAAATTTTTGGAAAAGCTGCTCTGATGGATACCCTTTTTATAATTATTTTGTTTTTTCCAACTGTAAAAATACAACCAGCAAAAATGTTTACATCGTGTATCATTGAAACGAAACCGCGTTAATGGCTTTGAGGAGGACACCACCCAGTGATACCTCTCCAGATTATGATAAAAGTTCAATTTTTATTTCATAAGCTATTTTTTATGCCCATAACTGCCAGGTGGAGTGTTAAATTAATTACACTAGATCTGTTAGTTCCAGGACCACAAAAAATATTTCTGTTTGTCATCACATAGTTAGCCAATTATATGACAGAACTATTTAAGAACAGAAGAGGTAGAGGTGTAAAAGACAGAGTTGTCTCCTCTGAGAGTAAATAATTTCACTATACAGCCAGACCCTGTGGTGAATGAAGTGAAGGTGTTATTTGCAGGGTGGAAAGTGGGTGCTTTTCGGAGAGCCTGGCACGCTGATAAGCATACTCTTTCAACTCAGCGAGGTTCAAACCAGCCTTTTGGCTGTTGACCTAAAAAACTATTTATTTTTGTACACGTAATTAGTGTTGAGTCGCGTATCATGTCTGTACTCCATCAACGTTTCAGTCGTCCTTGTGCTAATCCTGGTTAGTCCTGTATTCATGTAGCTTATCAACGGATTCTGAAGTTAGTCTCTGAATCAACGGTACAATTTTAGACATGTGACGTCGACGTAAAGGACGCGTAAGTCATTGTGTAGTGTTCTATTGGATACGTAACTCAGGTGTTCTTTTTAATAATTACATGTAAAATCAGTTTCTAAATTCAATGACATGAACTATCAATGATTCTTCCCATTCAATATTCCAAAATTTGACATACCATCAAATGATTTTACTATTACCCTAGGAATTTACGAGTACATCTTATTGTGGAACACATATAATATCGATGAATAAAATCATTTGAACTTTTATGAATAACGTAAAAGTCAATAGATATTCCTTTACTATTTCAATCGAGTACGGAAAGACATTGTAAAAATGTATTTACAATATATTTTATGTAATACAATAAATAAATATAAAAATATGTAAAAAACCTATAAAATAAATATACATAAACAAACAAACACAAACTTATGTATATTAATGTAAGTAAAAGTGTAAGCATACAAATTTATTAGACATAGTTCAGTAGCAAAAATGTGGCTATTAAACATCCACCCATCGGCGTTTACCACCCATCCGTAATATTATAAAGCGCTGCAGTCACCTTAACCTTGTTCTGTTTCGTTATATTCAATGCTTATTCGATCGTCCTCTCTCTCTTTCTCTTTAGAGAAAGCCTCTCCTTTTCTAATAATACTCATATAACTATTACTATACATTATTTCTGGTCGATCTTGACCTCTTCATATATTATTTCTTTTTACCGCCCCCACTTCTTCTTCGTCTTCGTTGCATCTTCAGTTGTTCTTATAGAGAAACCACAACAACCGACTTGGACTTGGCATATATGAACTTGACCGACCATGATCATTCCTATTACTGCTTTTACTACTACTACGTACTACGGATACACATATACATTCAGATCTTGACCCTTCCTCCTCTGTCTATAATAACTTTTCTATTCTCCACTACGTCTTCTTTCTTCCTGGTACATCTACATTCCAATTTCACCTGTTACATACCAACTAGGCCTAGTCACCTCCTTATTATTTACATTCTACACCGATCATTTACTTCCAGTTCTATTGTTAATACATTCTTCTTCTTTCAAACAAGACTAGGCATACGCCTGGTTCCGAATTCAAATACTATATTTACATCAATCTCTTCTTAAGTCTGCCAATGTCTCTCTTCCCCTTCGGAGCATATACTATCGGACTTGTAGAGGTATCCGTTGAGCTGATATCCGTTTCATGAGCTGTCTCCAATCTTACATCTTCATTTCTTATTCTATATCTAACCGAATGCACTCTTTCATCCGCAGCAAAAACCATATCTCAGCTGTTTTTATTTTCTCCTTATATTCTCCTTCGTATTTGCCAATGCCATACATCCGTGTTACATTATAACTGGGGTTACCATAATTTTATAGAACTTCTGATAGCAGTAGGTACTCCTTCACGATCCTGAAGAGAGATACATCTGCTTCAGGGATATAGCAGGGAAAACGTGTAGATCCGTTGAAAACTCGATTTCGAAAAATCGACATGAAAACAATACTTTCCTTCCTATATATTCATATAGGCAAGAGAAAGTAAAATATATTACGCAAATATTGTCGGAATAGTGTTGGCGAACTGTATACAGGGGGTTTCATGATGAACAGATCATACTTCGGGAACTGATTGTACAGCTAAAAATAAGAAAAAAGTTTTCAATAAACATTGGTCCGAAAACCATTCTTTAGAGAGTTACTAACATTCTTTTTGTCTTATTTTTCATGTATTTTAATTCAATAAAAATCATATTTTATAAAGTTTGTGTTTATTTTTTACTGGTCTATTTTACATCATTCTCTTCAAAATTAAATTCTCTCCAAATTTTGTTTAAAATGTTTACATGTCTGTTACCAATTTAACAAAGTTAATCTACTTCAAACCTAACAAAGACATGTTTTTCGAGATCTAATTTTGCGTATTTTGTCAGATATCTCAGAAATGACTGTACTTACAGACGTGAAACAGGTTTTATTCATTTTTTCAGCTCATTTTGCATAAAATCTGTTCAATAACTTACCTTAATGCCCTAAAAGTTTAAGTATGAATTTATTTCACAGAGGGAACTGGATTCCAGGCGAAATCTTTCGCTAGCCGTAACGCGCTAAAACATGGTTTTCGGACCCATGTTTATTGGAAACTTTTTTCTTATTTTTAGCTGTAGCCTATAATTAGTTCCTGAAAAAATATCCGTTTCTCATGAAACACCCTGTATAATCACGCAGCGCAGTACGTAGAAAAGTACGCTACACACACAGACGTTTATGAGGCGTTGGAGAAATGCAGCGTCATCATCAACGTTTTCGGAATTACGACAGCAAACAATTACTGATTTTATACAGCCAGAGAGTAATGAAAATGTATAATTTCTTGCAAATGTTTTGCTTGTGGGTATATTTTGTGTATGTTTCTTGTAATGAACTAGAAGAAAAGTTTACAGTAAAACCAGTAAGCGATTTTTATTGTAATTACATCATGTATTAAGAACTTGGTTACGTTCGTTTTCAATTTATTAACTACACTATATTTTGCTTTTTAAATTATTTTAATGTTTAGAAGAGTATTAAAAATATTTTTCATTATAAAATTACTTAATTTTTATTTTAAAGCAGGTTTTTTACGTAAAAGGCACATTGAAAAATATCACACATCAGTTGGGATAAGCGAAATTGTTGTGTATGCATTCGATATATGGTGTTACAGCATACTTCACGGACGAATAGAGTACACGGGTAGTTTAGTAAAACTAAAAAAAACTATGGTATTTATGATTATTATGAAACTTTAAAGACTGGTGTACTTGGATCATACGATGAGAAGCGAGAAATAAAAACTGCTGCAGAAATGCATGATAAAATAACAAATTTATTATTTTCCAATTGAAATCCAATCATTTATTCAAAAATTCACTAGTTCAAGAACCATACTCTCCAAAGCTGTAGTTCACTCTTTAATTGGTTGAGTTTATATGAATGTTTTGTTTGTAATGTGTTTGCGTTTTGATTGTTTTGGTGTGTTGAATTGGATTTATGTATGGGATCTTCAGCCGCATTTACACAGTTCATCTTGGATGATCACTTTGGACGAACCCCTTTGTATCTAATAGTACACAATATTTGTTTAATTAGAAGTTAAATACTTTTCAACCAAAAACTATTTAGAAAGGAATTCGAGCACACTGTTGTTCGAAAGGAATTCGAGCACAAATGTTTCATCAATCAAGGAAGTATTGTTTTAGTTTTTTTTTAAATGACTTAAATTGTCATAACTTTTTAAACATTGTGGCAATTTATTGATGTATTTTCTACCTGTATAAGTTGGTTTTTGTTCAAACAATTTAGTGTTGTGATTAGTAAAATAATAATCGATTCTGTTTCTTGTGTAATGGTTGTGAACATCTAAATTCTGTAAAAAGGTATTTTGCTTTACGTACATTATCACTTCAAAAATGTACAAAGAAGGAACTGTGAGCTATTACAGCTCTTTAAATAGTGATCTGGATGAGGTAAGGTGGTTGACTCCCATCATACACCTGACAGCTTTTTTCTGCACTTTAAAAACTCTTTCCATGTTACACTGTGATATATTACCCCATATTAATATGGCACACATGATATGAGATAAAATTAAACCATTATAAGCTGCTATTAGCAATTTTTTATCATTTAATCTGACAATTTGTTTTAATGCAAATACCCCAGATGATATTTTACTACAAATTTGATCGGTATAATAATCCCACGATAAAGTCCTATCTTGTGACACTCCTAGAAGAAGAAGATTGAAGTTGAAGTAGGTTCAACTTTGGTTCACTTTTGTTAAATTCAATCCGGATGATCATTCAAAGTGAACCGTGTAAACAATGGTTCACTGAGAGTGAATCACAATTTTTCTAATTGTATAAACATAATCTTTTTTACGTTGTTCTTAACGAGAAAGTGACCGTGAAACATAAGAAATTTGTAAATTTTCTCTCAAAATGGTGTTCAAGTGGAAAGATGACCATTCCATCTTAATTTTAAATTTAATGATCGTTCCACACACACCTTTTCTTTCTATATGCCTTTTTCTTCAGCACTCTACCAATTTCTTGTGATATATATTGAATAATTATATCAATACCTGTGCTTATTATTTCTCTTGTAGACATGATGGAAAGTAAACCTTAACCTAAAAATTTCCGTACTATAAATACTACTAGGCCTATTATAAATTTCAGATTCACTTTGGATGAAACATACTATGCCGTGTAAATAAAAACCGTTCCTCTAGGGTGAATCACCCAAAGTGATCATCCAAGATGAACCGTGTAAATGCGACTTTAGCTGGGCTCAAGTCAGTCGGTCAAAATCCAAATTTTTGTGTAGTGATACAGTCCACATGTGCATTTAAATAAATCATTTCATCCATTCTAAGGTCAACTAACTTTAGTCCAACCAACATCAACCTTAAGTTTCAACTCTCAGTTTTTCCCAAAGCAATTCTTCTAAAACCATTACAATTTCTTTGCAAATGGGTCATTACCAAGAGTTGAAAAAACAAAGAAAACCATCTATGAGTTAATGTATTAACTAATTAACTTTTCAAAGGAATTTACACAAAAAAGAAGAAACTAATATTTGAATGTATGCACAAGTAGAAAATTAAATGGAAATAGAAGAACAGTGAACTTCAGAAGCAATGAAGAACTTTAACAATTGTGCAAAAAAGTCAGCGAAGTAAAACTCATTGAAGTAAATTAGCTTAGGAGTAATTGACTACTGCTTTGTTATTAAAACAAGATGAAATTCAAAATGAAATACAATACTAATTTAAGTTAGTTATTACCCGATAGAATATTAAATTATGAATGAAACTAATTAAACTGCTTCCATGAATTGACTACAAATGTGCATGGATTAGTATAACAATTCAAATTAAAATTTGTAATTGTTTTTTAACAAAACCATAAGATAATATTATACACTATCCAATTTCAATGAAGTATCGTGGTATACTACAAAGCGAAACACTTCGCGTTCAATTCTTAACTAATATGAAGAAAATTAACAAATTGTTAAAATTTCACAGTTATCATTCAAGATCCGTTGATTGATTGATTGTGTAGGAGAGATGAGGATATCCTTTCATTAACACTGCAGCTCTATAGAGATTATTGTAATTCCATCCTTTCTTATTCACTCAGCAAAAAGATCCTTGTATAAAATTCAATAGACGTCTTTTTGTGGAAACTGATCTCCACACATAAAGACCCTCAAGATAAATAACTTAACTGACTTCAATATCCTATCGATCTACAAGCAAGAACTTGAGAAAATTTTTCAAGTTTTAAAATAAATGTTCTCCGGTTAGTTTTTACTTTTCATTTTGTGATAATTTACATGTTTTTTATGCTCATATAATCATTTATATATCATATTATACTCATATTATTCAGATTATTGAAAAATCACCCCTTGGTTTAAGGTCGTTTGGGTTCGGCTGCACTCGACTCTAGGTCATGAATACAAACCTCACTACTGTACACTGGGGGGAAAGGGGGTCGTTCTCCGGCACTGAAAAAAGTTTAGAGTGATCAAAACCGGCAAATGGTTCTGCCAGAGATTGTCGGTAAGGTTTGACAGGTAACGGATGACAACCGGTTCACGAAACAAATTTTTAATACACTAAACAGTAGACCTAAGGTGTCGAATAAATGGTTTAAAGAATTTGGAAAGGATACTGCAAAAAACCAGAAAAAACCGAGAACAATTAATGAACCGAACTAAATTCAGACGACTAATTACGGACTTAAAGGTCTTCCGTGAAGAGTAAAAATGGAACATATGGTGGACAGAGGAAAGGAGAAAAGCCTACAGTGAGCGAATGATGAGAAGAGCTGCAAAAAGAGCTTCCAGAAATATCTTATCATCTCACGTGGTCTAAAATTGGCATTAAACGACGGAAAAATACTGGGTGGAAATTTCCCTCGACAAAACGAAGGGTTTTAATTTGTTAAGCACTTTGTGGAAATACAGGTATTAGTAGGTACATTACCTCAAAACCGACACGCCCCGAAAACAATTTTTATCTACTGGCTTGGCTGAAGGATCTTTAGCGATTGCTTGATTATCATAACTGCAGTTATCTTGAAGAACGGTGATCTAGCTAATTGACGCTGACCGTTTTCTTAAAAAAATATTAATTAAAAGGAAGAGAAGGAGGTTAACACTTTACAGGTCCTAATAAGGACTATGTTACAGTCTTTCCGGATAAAGAAATTGCTTTACAAATACACAACATATAAAAAGAAAAATCAAGATCTTTACACCGTACCGAAGTACATATGTTTTTACAGTCTAACAATTTTTCAGCCCGCATAATGGAAAGATTATGAATAGGAAGTTATAATTCGAACCTGCAAACCTTCTGGAAGAATTAATGATAGTGCTAAAATTAAATTACCACAGTGTAATTAAATAATACTGTAAATGTGTAATAATAACAGTGTAATAAAATGTACTCCTCCCGTACAGCATATAATAAATGTCCTTAAAAGGACACCCAAAGCCCGTTACTAGTCGTAAAACATTTAAAAGGAAATTATTTCGTTAATATTATTAATTAAATTTACAGATTTGCAAAACACAAATGATTCAACTACATAATTTACTAAGAATAAGCCATACGTTAGGCTTTTATTATTTTCCTAGAAAAATACCCACAGGTATTATACCTAACCACAAAAATCTTAGTCCATCGACTATAAAAACACATATCTGTATTCTGTAGTGTTAAGGATGTAGAAACTTAAATGGTTTCAATCTTACCTTATAGGTAGAGTACACTGCGTAGAATTAACTAGAATTATTGGGGGGTTAACTTACAAATATTTTGTCAAAAAACCTTGACGTCAAATATGGTGTTCCACAAAGTTCAATTTTAGGTCCAATTTTGTTCTTGTTATATAAAATTAGGTTACCAGAAATCATACCGAAGAGTATAGATTTGTTGACTAAATACACAGTATAGAATCAGTAGTGCAACATCAAAATGAATTAATGTTGACAGTCAATGGGAAAATTACCAGTATTTACAATTCAAAAACAAACACAATGTAAGGGAAAAACAGAGAAGTGGATGTCTTTATACAAAATAATATCCTAGAACATGTACATACAGTGACGTTTCTTAGAGTGTCATTACATAGATCTTTATCGTAAAATTTTTATACCGATCAAATCAGTGGTAAAATATCATCTGGGGTATTTGCATTTAAACGAATTGCCAGATTAAATGATAACAAATTACTTATAACAGCTTACCATGGTTTAATTCTATTTCATATCCGGTATGCCATATTAGTTTGGGGTAATTCAAAACAAATTAACATGGAAAGAGTTTCTAAAATTCAGAAAAAAGTTTTCTTATATATTATCTCCAGATTAACCGTGTTTTTTGTTTTGTTACTTTGTATTTTGAATTTTTTTAACTAGAATTAGAATCATATTCCCGTGGTGGTTCGAGTTTAAGGAAATTTAACTGTATTTACAAAGAAAGGCGAGCGGAGAGATAGTTAATAATAAATATAATAAAAAATAAAATTGTATCCGTCAAATTTCGAGGTAGGAATTGGGAAGGTTATGCTACTGCACAGAATGCAAGAAGGGGCCGACTAGGCATTTGCCTGGAGTAGACAAAAGAAACTGTGCAAAAATCTGGACAGCCATATCTCTAGCAATTACAATAAAATGTTCGAGTTTAATCACGAATTTATCTTAAAAAGTCATTTATGTGAACTGTCTCTTATAGATTAATTAACAATTTTAAAATAATAGAAACAATAAAACATTATGTAATTTGAAGAACAAACTACATACATAAAGACAGAAACTTTATCAATAGAAGTATAAAATAAATACGAGTATAAAAAATACAAAAACCGTCGAGATCTCATATCTGTCATAAGGCCGTTTAGAAAAGTATAAATGTAAAATAAATTAGTATGTAAATGTATACATTTTTTTCTTGCCCTACGAATCTATAAGGAAGGAAAGTATTGTTTTCATGTCGATTTTTCGAAATCGACTTTTCACCCTCTACACCTATTCTCTATTCTTTTACACGTTTTCAGGGCCTCTGTACCCACGAAAATGTTTTTAGCGATTGGTCTGTGTGGTGTGTGAGTTTGAGCGCGAGCAAGGTGTAAGTGTGTGATCCAGAAGTAATGTATTTGTGGGACATTTCACTTCTTTGCGATTTTCTCAAAAAACGGTTCCTACGATTTAACACAAAAATCGCTAAACTTACTACATTTCTATGCTCTACCTGCTCTACAAGATAGGGTAAGTGTCATACTGCTGAAATTCGTGGAGAAGGTGTGATGTCGTAGTAAAAAACATTTTTTTAAGATTGCAACCTTAATACGTATGCTCGAGCAAAAACGGGTAATATAATTAAAGTTGTAGGAAATTGAAACCCAACCACTTTTATCCCAAACATCTTTCTACGAGAATAACGCTTAGTTTAGCATTTATTAGTGATTTTTCGTATTTTTTCTCAACAAAAAATGCAAAACAATTGAGTTTTTTTAAGATTGCGGCCTTAGTATGCATTTTACGACGAAAGTATATAACTTCAGTTCTAGAAAATACCTACAACGTTTTTTTATTTAAATCACTTTTTCTGCAGAGGTTGATTTTCATTTAGCGTCATTCACTCATGATGAACATTAGGCTATGTTTTTCATTTTACATGGGCAATAGAAATTCGTGTAAGCGTTTCATAACAGATTCTTAGTTGTAGTAAATATTTTTATTCCTAATTTGTGTACGTTGCAATCTGTTCAATTTAGAACAATAAGCAACCCCATGACCCAATGAGATGAGGATGATGTGTATGACGTGTAAATGAGGTGTAGTCTTGTACAGACCCAGGCCGACCATTCCTGAGAGAGTATGGTTAATGAAACCCCAACCATCGAAGTACACCGGTAACCACAGTCTAGTATTCAAATCCATATATAAGTAACTACCTTTACTAGGATTTGAACCAGGAACCTTCGTCTCCGAAAATCAGCTGTTAAACAGCTGATTCTGGCGACGACTTTACCTCTAGACCAACCCGGTGGGTTTATAGTAATATGCGTATTTTTTGTTATTGACAAGACATTTCGTCATTAACAAGATCTTCAAAATCCAACATATAACTACATATATCTAACCTTTTTGAATCAGATTGTTTCACTGAAACAATAAATTGTAAATCATCACATGCCCAGAATAATAACAGGTATAAATTACACGACTTATTAACAGCATCTGTGAATTTAACATTAATTAATTTACAGACCCTAAAATAGGAAGTTGGTTAAGATAATTAATGGGCGGTAATAAGAAGTAATACTAAGTTATTTGATAAGTAATAGCCATTTTTCAAGTGTTGATTGAATTAAAATAATTTACAAAGAGAATAGAATGATACACCAAAAGCGAATACTACTGTAAAATGTAATTATAAAATGAAACGTATAAACTGGCAATAAAATTACAGTAGAAATGACTATACGATATTAACGCCAATGTTTATAAAAACATTTAAACTGTACGTCCATATGATGAGAAAATTTATTTCTCGTACAGTTCATTAAAAAAAAAAGTGCAGAAACGTACTTAGGCTAGATATTATGTTTCTAAATGTATATTAATTCTACGACGTATACTTTTTTCTTTATCACACTCCATAAATGCTACACAGTGAGAAAGTACCGAGATGGGAAATTTTCTATATTCGAACTTAAACTGATCTTCACGTTCCAGAATCCTTCTGAATAAAAAAAAAGTTTTGCCAGGGTTTTAAAACTATAGTAATACTCATTTTCTGCTTATTTCCTACAAGGGTTTTTTTTATAAATTGAAGATAACAGCTAGTCTTTGACTAGTGAATTAGTTTTATGTAACCTAATTTTTATTAAATATGTACAGTACTATTCAGAGGATTTACCCATTGGCTTAAAGGAACCAGGCCTAAAAAAAAATCACAATTTGTTTAATTGTGTTTAATTAATTCTACTGAATTTTCTAAGTAAGCCGATATACAATAAGTTGCCTGTTGATAAGGTTTTATATTTTTCTTTGATTTTTTAAAAATTAACACCATTCGATTTTTTACACTGTGTTTCATGGAATGTCAAAACTTTTAGTTGGACAACTACTGATCCTCTTTGTTTAAAAATTTGTATTATTTTTTTTAACAGAAAAGTAATTTTTCATACATAGGCCTACTGCTGGCAGTGCCAGCCCTCTGTTGTTTGACTTGGCTTTCTTATTTATTTGACAGTTGATTTTTTTCAGCTGTCAAATATTTGGTCAATGGAAGTAGTAGCTTATTCGTCATTTTTCACGTTTTGCAATTTTCTCAGTAACGGCTCCTACAATTTTTTAAAATCGCCTCATTTACTACATTTCTTACTTTCCACAAGGCGCCATATGTCTGCTGAAATTCTTGGGGAGGCTGTGCTCTAGTAGAAGAAACATTATTTTTTTAAGATAGCGGCTTTAATATGCATTTTGGCGCATAAATGTATATAAGAAAAGTTGTAGACAATTAAAAAACCTACAACTTTTATTTAAAACATTTCTTCGTGTAATGCTTCGTTTAACGGTAAAAAGCAATTACGTTTTTTTTCATGAAAAATTGTAAAATGAATGGTCTTTTTAAAGATTTCGGCCATAGTATGCATTTTTCGACTAAAATGTATATAATAAAATTTACAGGAAATTAAAAGATCTACAACTTTCATTTTAAGTATTTTTCACTACAGAGTCTAGTTTAGCGTCAAAGCGTGATTTTCCTTATTATTAAGCCAAACCGAGGTCGATTTTCATTTTACATCATTCACTTATGATTAAAATGAGGTTATGGGTTTTGAGATTAATTATTTGTTTATTTCTAATGTTTTATTACTAATATACAGTTATATTGTTCATTATTTCCATTGGCAAAAGAAAGTCGTGTGTTTCACATAAGAATTTTATTAGTTATTTTCCATTTCTTTTAAATTGTTTCAGTCCGTTTGATGGGCACTTTTGAGAATAATTCTAAAAGTACAAAAAAATTTTAAACTATTTCATCACATTGTAATTAACAGCTATAAAAGAAGTAGGCCTACATGTCTGCAAAGTTTCATGCCTCAGTCTTTCACCAAAGCCTCAGAAAAGAACACTGAATCTGAAAATAACCCATTTTCGGTAAACTGACCGAGTATGAGTATAGTATACTACTATAGTGTTCTATACCCCCCCCCCCCAGACCCGTTCCCAAACTTTTGCCAAATCCTCCACAGTAAGCAGTTGCTAACCGAATTTATTAATTCTGATTAAGTTTGATATTACACAATTTCATTTTGACGCAATTTAGTAAAAACAATGTTTAAAATGCCCATAATAACAGACAGGTGGAGTATCAAACTATTTACACTCAATCAATTCGTTGCAAGGATAAAATAAAAAGTTGTTTCTTAATCACATGGTCAGCCAATTAAATGACTGATTCATTCAAGAACAGAAGAGTTAGAGGTGCAGAAGACACTAATCAGAGTTGTCTCCTCTGAAAGTAATGAATTTCATTACACAGCCAGACCCTGTGATGAATGAAGTGAAGGTGTCATTTGCAGAGTGAAAAATATGTGTTTTTCAGAGAGCCCGGCATGCTGATAAGCGTACTTTTCCACTCAGTGAGGAAGGTAATGGTACACCTCCTTGCTCCTTGATTTACTTAGTAAAATCTCTACAGGTTCAAACCAGCCTTTTGCCTGATGACCTAAACAACAATGATTTAAAATTATTACAAATCGTGCTTTAATACTGTTTAAATTAATAACTAAATTAACTATTTCTACACCTTTTTATTAGTGCTTCTTTGCACTGAATTTTATCATAAGGCTGTAAACAACTGATCTATGCTTAAAAAGTTCCTTTCACTTTCCTATACATAAATCACTTAAGTTATATTTTATTGTTAAACTAAGAAACTTTAAAGCCATCTTCAAGGCAACAAGATTACAGACTGGATGTTCGTTATAAAGAAAACCATTAACTAAGATACGAACTTCACTTTATTGTTCTGTACAATTAAATCTATAAAATTTCATATTATTTAAAAAATGTGATTCTAGTAGAAACATCGGACAATTAATTACAGAACAGATTTTAAAAAAATGTTGAAGAAACAGATTGGAACGTGCTGCGAACTTTCATACATAACTTTTTCGCTTTCTTTCTTACACACTCTCCAGCTCTCTTTCACAGCTCATATGTAACGTACGTACGACCGTACTTATAGTAAGTAGAAAGAAGATAAAGTTCTTTACAGGTCAAACATCTGCCAGCTGATCATTGTACGGTAACAAAAATAATCTTCCGATCGTTTTAGCAATATAATTCAAAACTATTTACAGTTCCGTTGGTTTGGCCTTAAAGCAAAACCATGTTATAATAATTTAACAATATCGAAAGTTTACCGGTTAATAATAACTAATTATATGTTTAGATACCTTACAAAATAAACCGTTAATCACTTTAATGAATTCTACATCGGTAAAATTTTAACCTATACGATTTAATTATAAAAAGCACATAGTTAGAACATTAATACTGGCATTGAAAATAATCAGTTCTAATATTTGATCTCATATTCATAATAAAAAGAAAATCAAGTGAAAGCTTATTTTCCTAAACTAATCTTTGTAATGCCAATCAAAGACGTAGGAAATACTGACTGGTAAAAACCAAATTCCCCGAGGTCTGATTCCAATAGTGGGTTCAATTAGTTAGGTATTTTTTTTAATTTTTCAAAGTTTTTTTTTTAACGATAGGCCTAACGTAGGCCTATAGATTTTCATAAGTTCAGTCTTCATGTTGGTGGCCATTTTTTAAATTGCCATCTATTATTTTGTTTTGTCCGTCCGTCCCGCCCAGATGTCACAACTATAGCAATAAACGGTTTTCGGATTCGTACTTTACACATAAAGTAGGTGGGCACACATTGGGTTTGAAGTTTTGGTTTCACTCGGAAGTGGCCTAAAACGGGAAGTCAAGAAATCAAAGTCGGAATTCGGAAACAAAGATAGTATTACTCGATTCCTCTTAATGAGTAGATACAGTAATCACTAATGGTTTTTGCCATAAGTCAAAGGTAAGCCTTTCATGAGACGCGTCGGCTCATGAAAGGGGTTGTTAATACGTACTTATTCCATTTTTGTTTATCATACTGTTTGGTCTGAATTTTGAATAACCGTACTTTTTATACTATAATCTTGTATTAAAAACTTCAGTCTTGTCATACAATTGTTCAGTTTTCTTAAGTATCTTGTCCTGATGACTTGTATTTTATTATCTTTATTTTTTGAATTATCCATTAGGAATATATTCTTTAAATAAATTTCTGTTTATTTTCATGTCAATCGTATTTTTTAAGAATTTGTTAAGACTATTTGATAGTTTCAGAGTAAAGAACAAGTCAAAAAATCAGTTATGTACTTAAGTACATAAATTCCTTAAATTTCCTATTATTTCATTGTTTATGCTATTTTAAAATTGTCAGTTAATCTATACGAAACAGTTTTGCCCATAACAGGCAGGTGGAGTGTTAAATTATTTGCACTTGATCTGCTAGATCTCGGGCTACAAAAGATAGTTGTGTTTCTTATCACAGGGTCAGCCAATTACATGACAGAAGCATTTAATAACAGAAGAGGTACAGGTGTAAAAGATACTGGTCAGAGTTATTTGACTAATTATATGGTAAATGAAGTGAAGATGCCATTTGCAGGATGGCGAGTAGATGCTTTTCGGAAGGCCTGGCATGCTGATAACCATACTAGTCCATTCAGTGAGAAAGGCCAGGTAAACTACCTCACTCCTCGTTTTACTTAGTAAAACCTCTAGAGGTTCAAATCAGCCTTCCAAAAAAACAACTAACAGGTAAAATTGATGACTAGGAAATATGAACATTTCGTACAAAAAGTCATAAATTTTTTAAAAATTAATTTGTAATACAGATGGATGTCTCGTCATGGTTTTTGCACAGTTTCCCTTGGACATACGAAGTGAATCCCTGGTCAATCTTTTTTTTGCAATTTGTGTAGTAGCATAACCTGCCGAATCCCTAAATTTATTAATTCGGCATGTCATATATATAATATATAATTTTATGTAATAATAAAAGTTGATTTATTTGTTAATTAAAGAAAATAGAGGTACACACATCACATAGGCGTTAAGGTTTAATCAACAATATTGTAACACTCGAAACGTAAAGAAACGTAGAAAAAACTTAATTCACCAAATTTCCCAGTTCATTTTCTAAAAGTATTTAGGCTACTACATACTTAAAA
This sequence comes from Catonia carolina, assembly GCA_035578175.1. NCBI lineage: Eukaryota > Metazoa > Arthropoda > Insecta > Hemiptera > Achilidae > Catonia > Catonia carolina. The sequence goes on from JAQMRL010000008.1 coordinate 24,743,311, forward strand.
AGTTAACCATTAATTTAGAAAAAAAAATATAAGACTCCTCTTAAGTGATGTGTTTTAAACATTCATTAAAAAACCCATTATAAAGCCTTTCTGGAATCATGAGTTTTATACGAATTGAGTCAATTAATAAATACTTTATACCATTATAAAAAAAACATAAATAAATTCAATTAATAACAAATTTAAATTACAGTCTTCCATAGACCAATAAATGTTGATCACTGTACACATAAATTACTAATATATACAAATTCATAATTAAGAAAAAGCAAAAACCAATTATGTTGATTAAATCATTAATTAATTTAAAAACAGTAAATACAAAGCAATTGGCAGATCGCAATTAATTAACAAAAAAGTAAAATAAATTAACAGAACAAATTGTTTAGAACTAAATTAATTAAAAACACACCTTTCCTATTTTGAGAAAGTAGTGTTTGTTTTCTTCAACCGTAGCGAATTGTATAAATATTTTATTAGATATTTATCAAGAGCATATGATCATTGTACGGAACATAATTATTTGATTATTTTAAGTGCAACAGCCGAACGTAAATGGACAGCACTGCTATTATAATACATATAATATAGAAAATAAAGATGTCTGTGGGTTAACTACCAAATTTTATATCATACTGAAGTGAAACAGTTGTTGACTGTATCTCGATTTGTGCACTTAAGAAATCAACATTTCCGAAGTTTACGTAAAGTTAAATTCACAATTATTATTAGTATTTACTCACGCAGAGGCCTTTACTGCCCTAAAAACTGCAATACTACAGTCCAAACAAAAACCTGAATTTAGTGCTCCTGAAGCGTTATTACTAAAAAAATAAGAGATGTTGCTCCTTCAAAAAAGAAGTTCAGTCTTAGTTAAAAAAAAATTTGACATTTTTTCAAATTACTTTTGACCTACAGTATGTACAAGTACGTTAAAAAATATTTCCTAACGGGTTTCACAGTAGTAAATTTCTTTAATCTTAGTAGACTACTCTACATTTGCAATAAATGAAATAAATTAGCGGGTTTTTGAATATATGTTTATGTTAGTCTTCATTAAGCTATTAAACATTTAAGTTACATCATATTGCTACGGTACACAGTGTATCAAATTACAGTAGGCCTGCTTAACGTATTTGATTATCAGAACCGCTCTGGTTCCAATTAGTTCGGATACCTGACACTCCACTCTACTTGCACCCGAACTTCAACCGATTGCAAATAAAATATGAAAATACTACGTTTGCGTCCAAGTGAAACATTAATGGTGTAAGAACACAACCCTGCCACATCCCTTTCTTAGAAGAAACAAGATTTATGAACCGTTCATTTACTTTAATATCGACCAATCTTCCGAAAAATTTAATAACAGCTGAACTTTTTAAGTTCACAAAGATTTTCCGCTAATTTTTAAGAAAAATCATTAACAATATTAAAAGATATCAAATATTGAAATATGAACGTGATTAAAATGTGAAATAACAGGTAGACCTATTGTCTACAATAAATAAATAAACAAGGAAACGTAAACGAGGTCCATAACAAATTATAGCTTTCACCAAAAAATTTCATTCAACTAATAGAAATCAAACAGGCATTATTCAAGATAAAATATGTTGAACCATTCGATATTATGAATATTAAATAGTTAACATTACGGATACCGGTCAAAAGTCAAAGTGGACATTAAAAAAGAAATAACACGTGTATTTTTTTATCAGATTAAAAAAGTAATATTTAGGCTTAAATATGTATATAATGCGTAAAACGAATAAAAAGAATACATAAATGTACAGATAAAAATCTTAAATGAACAAAAAACTTTCGCTCATTCAAGATTCAAGAAACGAAAATACGAACTGACCAGTTATAATTCCTGAACAATTGTCTGTTGAATAACATCAAAATTAAAACTAATAAATTTATTCCGTAGACATATTGAGTAACGAAATAACGCTGAAGGGATCAAAATAAAATAACGCCCAAACAGAATTATTACGGTACATTTAATTTTTAAATATATCATTTAAGTTGCTTAATTGAAGGCAAACGTCTTCTGTACAAAACGAAACTATTAGAGTCTTATAAAAGCAGATACAATGATATTAAATATGAAAATATTTTATTGCGAAATTAAACTGGACTTCAAAATAAGAATGAAAAAATTATCTGAAGTAATTGGTTCAACAGTTAAGCAGTTATGAAATAAAAATATGTTCTGTATTAAATATTAAAATCGACGTACCAAATCAATACAACGATACAATAACCTGAGGCTGTGTTATTAAAAAAAAAGAGAGAAAGAAAAAAGAAATCATTCGCCGATAATACAGGAAGGTTGCTTTACGGTGGCCTGTGATTTATATTTAAATAACGTTACTTGTTAAGGAGTGGATTAAAAGTGGGCTATCGGTGGTGTCCGTTCCTACTTCATTCCAAACCGAATGCTTTATGCACTGGACTTTGTTCTAAAATCCACAGCGCCGTTCAATCTTATGTACCCTGTGCAAAGTGTCAATCTTTATGTGTCAAGCAATTCCTGAAAAAATAATTTCAATTTTTTTTAATATCAAACTTTTTTTAGGTCAACAGCCGAAAGGCTGGTTTGAACCTCTCGAGGTTTTACTAAGTAAACACGAGGAGTGAGGTGGTTTACTATTGCCTTCCTCACTGAGTTGAAAGAGAATGCTTATCACCATGCCAGGCCCTCCGAAAAGCACCCACGTTCCACCCTGCGATAGATACCTTCACTTCATTCACCACAGGGTCTGGCTGTAGAGTGAAATTCATTACTCTCAGAGGAGATAACTCTCTTTAGTGTCTTTTACACCTTTACCTCTTCCGTTGTTAAATAGTTCAGTCATATAATTGACTGACAATGTGATAAGAAACAGAACTTCTTTTTGTAGCCCTGGAACCAACAGATCGAGTGCAATTAATTTAACACTCCACCTGTTCGTTATGGGCATGACAAACATTATAAACCGGTTACTACTTTTATAAAAATATCATAAATAATTTTATTTTACGCCTGATAAATTTTCTGCTTTACACCAGCGCGTGCGCATCGAACTTCAGTTTAGTGATGTTTCCTACTACGGTTTTACTTCAGTAATCTATCATTGAATAACACAAATTTTCATACAATATTTTGGGGGTAATACTGTGATAATTTTTTGGCTTTGTTAGAAACAACTACAATTGAAAATTAATGGAACAAGCAGAATTTGTGTTAATTCAATTTAAGGGTGTAATGTCCTATTTTAGTCTTAATTAAGAAAATCACTCATCGGTTAACTCTCGTTAATTTTTATTCAAGATCCATGTTTCAAATTGTGAAACTTATTGCTAGGGTCCGTTTCGAAATCTCTGTAAAATAAATAATTAATAAACTTTCGTTTAAAATTAGAAGTCGGCCTATTTATTACAAACTATAAATTACAAATAAAATCTTACTTAAATGAACACATAAATTACAATTACTACAATTAAGATAACTTACTTATAATAAATAATAAAGTAATAATTATAAATTAATGACAATAAATGAACTTAACCAGTAACTAGATTATCTCGCACTTAATTAAACTAAATCCTACTTACATCCAATTACACGATACAGGGTAAAACTTTAGACCTTCTCTAACGTACTAACTTTACCAACGTTTCTCTTTATTTCATTTTCTACATGTGTAGAGTTATCTTTAAAGACCGAAAAGTTTCTCGCTTGCTGACGTTTTTATTTTGTGTTTTGCGATTTTACAAAATTTATTTATGAAAATTCCTCATAACTTAAAAAGTAATGATTTTCTGTTAAATTTTATTGCATCATCGTTTTCCATAATTATTACAGAAGAAACCTGCCAAATATTATGTTAATCCGTGAAAAAGTTGTTGAACAATGACGATGCATTTGAAACAATACGATTTTTTCTTCAATAACAAAACTTTTATTAAATTATACAATATCTGATTTACCCTTTCAGTGGCGAAACAATATTTAAAAGTTTGATTTCAAGTGTCATTTAATTTGAATAAGGCTGTACAAAAAATGCCAGCTTTTATTTCGAAAACTTGCAGACGTAAGCTTGCCACTGCCGACCAAAATTTCAAAGTTACAGAAAAATAAAATGTCCTGTTAAAAATCAATTTTTATTGTGTTCATAAAAAAGGAAATCGTTGTTACACTAAAAATATTCAAAATAGTTTTTTTAGTTTAATCAAAGTCGCATCAACAGCTTGATCATTAGCAACCACAGTGGGTTTTGATACCGTAACGGTAGTTTTAACGTGTTCAAATAGCCGGGAATTGAACCCGGGACCATAGCGTATAGAAGAGACGCATAGCGTATCTCTTCTATACGCTATGCCGGGACCTTTCGTATTGTAGGCTAGCGCGCTAGTCACTACGCCTCGGAGGCAGTTTGAAAATACATTATTCCATTAATTTCAGTTTAAAAGTTGTTTTGGAAGTGTTCAGTAATCCGGACGTTCGGATGTTATGCATAACTTCCGGACGTCCAGTAAACCGGACGTTGGTACTGAAAAGGTTAAGCGTGTGTTTTTCGAAATAATTTTATACAACAAAAATCATGCGAAATACTGCTTTGTTTTATAAAAATCCGTCTTTTCCGAAAAGTTTTTGTTACTTAAAAAAAAGTAGATTTTTATTCTGAAATTAGATTTGTTTTCTGAAATGGTTTTACAATAAGCATATTGCTCCTCTCTGCCGGAAGCCATCAAGTTACAGACAAACAGTAACTGGTACGCCGTACCAAATTCACTCACTGAATGACAAATCAAAATTAAACTGCTTCAAGACGGCCTAGCCCTTTAAACACATCATCATGGGAATTAATAGAACAAAGATTTTTAAATAATAGTAAAAAAATACAAAGTCTTTCTGTCGGATTTAGGAAGTAAAAACATTAGGATTGAATAAATGATTACAGAAGAGCCAATTATCTAAATTGATACACTGATATCCCCTCAGGTAGCCGTCACAATAATAGGCCTATACTATGCCTAACCATTTGTACACTATATGTCTAACAATTTCTTGGAACTAACCCGATTTATCAACCATTATTATTTACATTAACGTTTTAAAATCTCAATCCTGCTAGAGAATTCTGGAACAACACTTTCACTTTAGATATTGTCAATATACGAGTATGTTTAGACCCTAATATTCTTTATGGATATTGTGGTAAGTGTGATTGTGTTGATATTTATATCCATGGATATTTGTGGTTATCTAATTCTCAATGATAACGAGTTATAGATTTTACGATAGTGTATACTGCGTCCATGTTGATCTCTCTATACATGATTGAATTACGTAAATAATAAACAGTACATATGACTAAACGTAAAATGTATTTTGGAACGCTAGATAAAGAATTAACCTAAATTTTATTACATAACAAAAAGAATCTTATATACAATTACATAATAATAGATTCGAGTAATAAAAACAATAAAAATTAAAAAAAAACATAATATTTTGGATACAAAATAAAAAATTAACAATAAAAAGGAAAATGGAACAATAGGTAACAACAACTAATAAAATTGCCTAAGGACCAAACCGAATAACAATAATAAAAATATTATTTTAAATTGATTAAACTGTTAATGGATTGTAACAAGTTATCAAACGAGGAAACGGAAAGGTAAAAAAAAAAAAAAAAAAAACTGTTAGTAGGACGTAATTTGAAAAGAAATATCTATGAAAGTGTGTATTGGTATGTGTATATGCATGATTAAGAAAAGGACCTATTTAAAAATACTATAGCCTATGGTAAAACAATGGCATACGTATTTAAGTATAGTGTTTTAAGAACTAAATCATAAAGTACTATAATTTTAATAGATGCAATATACGATGTGTATAGTAAGATAGCGTATAAAATAAAACGTACCATATATATATATATATATATATATATATATATATATATGTATATAATATTACGCTTTTGTTTAACCGTGTTTATCATGGTTACAGTTACATTGCGGCCTTTAACCTGTTTGGTCCCTTCATAACCTCACTTGTACATTACATTGGTTTAATATACAGCATGTATATATATATACACATACTAAAGGAATACTCAGTGTATCTTTCTTTTTAACTTCAACCATAACTTTCCATTTAGCATAAACTACCGTATATATTGTATCTATGTATTCAATAATCACGCACTGCAACGTACACGGTGTGTAAAAAATATGATTTGGCAAAGTATCATGAATTTAAAAAGTCTGGTGTGAAATTTTCATACAACTTTCTCTTGCCAATGCAAAAAATTAACAATGTAATCTTACATTAGTAAAAAAACATTACGAATAAACAAAAAACTAACCTCAATAAGCATAACCTAATTTTAATCACGAGTGAAAGACGCAAAATAAAAATCAACCTCAGTTTGGGTTAAAAATACGAAAAATCACTCATTCACGCTAAACTAGGCACTGTAGAGAACAATGCTCTAAATAAAAATTGTAGATATTTTAATTTCCTTTAAATTTCAGTATATACACATTTGCCGTAAAATGGTTAGGCTGAAATCTTAAAAAATCTATTTTTTTACGTTTTCGTGAGGAAAAAACAGAAAATCGCTAATTACCGCTAAACTAAACGTACAAAACAGTGTTTGAAATAAAAGTTGTAGGATTTTAAATTCTCTACAACTTTTATTATATACATTTTTGCGCTTAAATGCATAATTAAAGCCGCAATCTTAAAAAAAAAAATTTACGGAAAACAGCCTTCTCAAGAATTTCAGCAGACATGGCGCCTACACATTCTTATAGAGCATAAAAAATTTAGTAAATAAGGCGATTTTTAAAAAAATCGTGGAGCCGTTTTTGAGAAAATGCAAAAAGTGAAAAATGACACGAATAAACTGTTACTTTCGATTGACCGATTTTGATGAAAATGTTTATATTGGGTCCGGTAGTAGTATCTAACGTAAGTTTCAAGTTCGTATGGTGTTCCGTTCTTGAGACCTATCCTATTCACACACACGCACACACCAAACGCTAAAAACGTGTTTTTTTGAGTTCAGAAGGTCTGAAAACGTGTAGACCCGGTGAAAATTCGATTTCAAAAAATCGACACGAAAACAATACTTTCCTTCCTATATAGGCAAGAGAAAGTAAAAAAAAAAAAAACAATGCACGATAAATTTTAAGCAAATATTAGAATACAACAGCATAATACGGTGAGCAACGTAAAACTGAACCCCAACAATGTTTCACGCTCGAGTAGTGGTAATACTTTTTGTTGTGCGTCGCTACTGATTGTTATCAGAAGATTATGTGTCAGTGCAGTATTGTGAGTGCAGTTGTGTTTATGTAAAATGCCTTATTAAATTCTGGTGACGATAGCTTTAGTTGAGGTCTATGTTCGTTTACAATCGTTTGAAAAAACACGTAAAGTAGAAAAATTTCTGAATACAAGTATCCTAGCGAAGAGTAGCAAACACGATTTAGTTAAAAAATGGCGACCAACAGGTTCAGATACACAAATGTAAAACGAAACAAACAAATACATCGATGATCAGGGTGATCATCTGAAGATCTCTTGTAAAAAAATACAACATTTAAATTTTATCCGCATCATTCATACAATTTCATTACAACGTATCCTACCGATTCTGCAGCGGTTGGTTACGTTATGGGTTCGGTTTTATGATGCTCAACCTTTAATTTCTAACTTTTTACACCTTCTATCAAAGATATAAAATTGTAAACTTTTTCGGTACCCTCATATTTTGATAGATCTCCCCTCTACAATAGTTTCCTTAAAACGGAAACTATTCGGATAAATTATGGTAAACCTCAATGAAAAATCCTGGTGTTCCAAATTGAGGATTGTTTCAATAGGTCAGCAACCTAACAAACGGAAAATTTTAAATTATAATATCCAAAAAACCCTTCGATCACTGGTAAATACACACCTTAACACTACATCAAACGAACAAATTTGTATTCATCTCTGTTTCTAAGTTTATGGAAGATTTCGGAAATTAATCTATCCTACCATCCATACGTCGTATTGAAGATAGAAAAAAATTATAAAAATAAGATTACAGAGATTGAATGATTCCAGCAAATAGTGGTAAACACCAAAAATAAAGTTAAGAAAAAAGAAGAAAACTAAAAAAGATGTGGTGGTATTGATGATAATTGGGCTCAAAAAAACCAATCATTCGAAAAAACTTAATAGTTCAATGGGGTTCAACAAAATGCCACACTAAAAAAAATAAACAAATAACAATTGGGAAAACAAATGAGAAAAATAAAACATAGTCTGCTTAAAATATCTGGTGTTTAACACTTACACGACTTTCTCTTGTCAATGTACTACATATTGAAACTTGTAACCTATGTTTAATCATACGTAAACAATGTAATATGAAACACATAATCTAATTTTAATAATGAGTGAACGACGCAAAATGAAAATCAACCTCCAGCGTCAATTGGACACTAAACTAAGATCTATACATAAATATGCTTAAAATAAAATTTATAAGTTTTTAATTTTCTACAACCTTGATTATAAAACATCTATGCCGTAAAATGCATACTAAAGCCACAATATTTTAAAAAAAATCCTGTTTTTTACCGATTTTGATCAAAAAGATCACTAATTGATGGTAAACTAAGCGTTGTAGAAGAAAACGTACGAAATAAAAGTTATCGGTTTATTAATTTCCAAGAACGTTAATTAGTATACAGTTAGTTATTAGTTGTTAGTCTATTAGTTATTAGTATAGTTATTAGTCTATAGTATACACTTTTTCCCTAAAATGCATATTAAGGTCGCTAAAAACCTGTTTTTGGGTTCATGGAGTCAGTAATCGTGTATTTCCGTTAAAAACTCGATTTCGAAAAATCGACATTAATACTTAAATTCTTTTCTTCCCTACACATTCATATAGGGCAAGAGAAAGTGAAATACATAGTGTGATTCAAGATAAAAGTTAAACCTACATTACACTATATTTCAATGTCATTTTATACCTGAATGCGCAGAAAAAATGCTAGCATTATACAAATTAATGAAACTCGCTTATGAAAAAACACTTTTTAAACACCCTGTATGTGTAATAATAATGTACAAACACAAACTTACTCATATTATGACGGCTTTTACGTTATCAAACCAAAAAATACCGTTTCAAAGTTACATTAGCCGTAATGAAAGTTCATTTAACAATAAGTATACTGTAACAAGAATAAGCGCATCTTCACTGGTCATACAGGTTTCATACGCTTATTATGATACATTTAATATAATTTGAAAATTTATTTTCTCTACGAGATACATCCTGGCACGATTTTGCAAACTATATATATACACTATACTCATATAAAAAAACAAGATTTTATTTTGCTCTTCCTATGCACGCGTTCACTTAAGGGTAAAAATATTGTTAAAAATACAGCGGTGAGTCCGTTATACCACAAAATTATTAAAAAACACTGAATAAAATAATAACCGATTTATAAACAACGAAATTTCACTAATTATTTACTCATATTAAATGAATAGGTATTACGTTAGTAACGGTAGACTGTTTTTCAATTTAAAATTGTTACCATTGGAGAAGTGTTTTAGATTATAGGATAAGGATGGTAACTCCGAAAGGTCATAAAGAAATTGTAAGAGAAAAAACTTTAATACTCTTAATCCAAAATAGATAGCTAAATATGATATTTTGTTCTTTAAAATAAAAAAATTGATTTATATACAATAAAAAAAATAAGAAAGATAAATTTTATGATTGCTGTTGTTTAGGTTATCAGCCGAAAAGCTGGATTGAACCTCTAGAAGTTTTACTAGGTAAAACGAGGAGTGAGGTGATTTACAGATGCCTTCCTCACTGAGTTGAAAAAAATGCTTATCAACATGCCAGGCACTCTGAAAAGCATATATTTTTCACCCTGGATATGATACCTTCACTTCATTCACCACAGGGTCTGGCTGTTTAATGAAATTAATTGGCTGATCATGTGATTAGAAACCGAAATATTTTTCGTAGCTCTTTAAAATTATGAACACCAATCCCAACAGGTTATGGAGAAATGATTCAAGAAAAATTCCATTAATAACAGGGTTACCAGACTACATTGAGGATATCTTCATGAGAACAGAGACAATATTCCATTATGTAGGAAGTGGATTTTGATAATACGCTAATTATTTTGTAAAAAAGTGAAAGAAATGTCACAGTGTGTATAGTTATGAAATTCATAATTTTTATCTTATACGCGATTATAAATCCGAAAGCCCTTAATGACTGACTGACTGACTGACTCACTCACTCACACATCATTAAATCTCTACTGTCCGAGCAACTAGAGGTACAATATATAAATTTACTCCTTGAGGGGGGAAAAGGGTTTTAATAAAATTTATAAATCTATCATTATTCATAATGTAAAGACGCAAAATAAATTATAAAAATATAAATATATCAATTAAATAATTTAAAATCGACGCCATACGTAACAATGTAATGTAGGTTTGTTGAGGGTGAAGAGCCGAACCAGATGAACGTACTCTGAGGTTTTTTAAAAGAAATTTATTAATTTTTTAAACATATAAAATCGATGTTAAAGGTATAGCAAGAAATTATAGAAACGGCTAAAATCCATGTAAGAAATAAGAATTACAATAAATATATAAAAATACAAAATATGAAGAAGAAGAAATACATAAAAGAGATGGCCGGTTCGCTCAAAAATTATTCTTGGCAACCGAACTATAGAATAAGTTCGAGATTTCAAATATTAGGATGCAAGATTTTCTATGACAAAGATGATGACGTGAGTGAAAAATTGGCAAAATTCAGCGCTATATGTGGTTCTATTCGCAGAATAGGAAAGAAAAACGAGACAGGACACCCAAATGAAGTTTTTTAGAGCAATGGCTTTACCACTCATAACAATGGGAGTGAAACATGGGTGTCATTACAGAGGAATGAATCTCATATCCAGGCTGCTGAAATGAGATTTTTGCGGGGAGTCAAAGGTTGTACCCGATTAGATAGAGTACGTAACGAAGCTATCCGAGCCGAGTTAAATGTTCAGTCACTGTTGGAAACGTTAAGAATATATAAGAGAAACTGGTCCAACCATTTACTTCGCATGCCAGCTCCCAGACTTCCTCTGCGAGAATGGAAATACCAACCTAGAGGGAAGCGAGGCTTGGAAAGACCTAAAAAGAGATGGATGTGGAACAGGCCTTGGAGCCTAATCCTTGACAGATGATGATGATGATGATGACATAAAAAAAGAAATACAAGAAATTTTTAAGATTATAATATTGCATTATTAACATATCTAAAGAAATCAAACATCACAATTAATTCCAGACTGGTTAAGATTTATCACCGATACATTTATTAAAAATTTAAACTATATTTTTCATTAAAATCAAAAGAGTGTCAAAATTCCTAATACAGTACAACATATTACAATTTAAGTTTAATGCGTTACTATATATTAATTTCGTTTTTGTGTATTCATTTATGTGTGTTGAAGCAAACCTACATTATTCGGCATCACAAGTAAAGAAATATCTTTAATAAATAAAGCCACCATGACGGTCTACATAATATTTCATTAGATTAAAAATGACAAAATCTGAAGGAAATGTAACAATCTAAAAATCATTTAACTTAAAAAATATTTGTGGTTGTTTAGGTTATCTGCCGAAACGCTGGCTTGAACCTCTAGAGGCTTTACTAAGTAAAACTAGGAGTGAGGTAGTTTACCTTAAGGAATTCCTTATTCAATGAGTGGAAAAGTATGCTTATCACCATGTCAGGCCCTCTGAAAAGCATCTTTTTAATTTATTTTATTTAGTTAAATATGATAGAATTTGTTACTAGGTTAAGCTACAAAGAATATTTTTAACTAAATATAGGCTACTTATACGCAAAAACTCTTCTTCATGAAGAGTTCTGTCCGCGCATAGAAGTAATATTTAACAAATTCAAACTAATAACTAAATTCATACATACAAATAACTACTATAAAGTGTAACAAGGGTTCAAGAATTATGTTTAACAGTTTTTGTTAACAGCATTGAATATATACTCGTATGATAAATACTATTAAATTTATATAAAAATATAAATAATAATAATTTTAATAACAATAAAATTTTTAAAAATTACCTTAAGATTATGTACATTTGTAATAATAGACAGAAAAAACTTTTGTTTAATAAATAAAACTACTTTACAATATATTTTAGGGAATACAATCTGGATAGTTTTACTAATGAGAATTAATTCAATTAATGAACAGAGAAACAAACGAATGTAATGAGAAAGTAAAAATTTATAAGAGAACAGTTATTTTAAAACTTGGAAAAGTTTCTCAAGTTCTTGCTCGTATATCGATAGGATATGATATTCAAGTTGACGTTTCATTAGATGTGGTGACACAATACTGTGAATATACGATGAAAGTACGTTGACAAACCGCCCCTCAAGACGGAGAAATGACTTTTGAAAAAAATTACTTTCCATCCTGCAAATAAAACTTTCACTTCATTCACCACAGGGTCTGGCTGCATGATGAAATTCATTACTCTCAGAGGAGATAACTCTGACTAGTGTCTTTTTACACCTCTTTCTCTTCCGTTCTTAAATGTTTCAGTCATGGCTGAACATGTGATAAGAAACAGAACTATTTTTGTCGCCCTGGAACGAGCAGATCGGGTGCAAATAATTTAACATTCCACCTGCCTGTTATGGGCGGTAACATTCGAGTAATTTATAAAATCAATATATTTAAAAGCTAAAAAAACTTCTACTTTGCATTACAGATAATGGGACTCACAGTACTACAGGTATGTCTAAATACTGACAAATTATTATTTTTTTAAAGACAATATAACGATCTACGTTAGCTGAAGATAAGTTGCAACAAATCATTGCCAAAATAGATAATTGAACGTGATATTCTTTTCTTAGTTAGAAAAAATTTATGAAAGATGGATTTATTTACAATAACAAAAAAGAAACAAAAATACTATTATATCTATCTTTAAATGCGGCTGTAATTTGTCTTAAGCTTCCAGAAAGAGTGGATTGTGCCCGGAGGGAAATATTATATGCTACGATGGCGTCATCCTAGAGGATGAATTGTAGCGAACTCAACTAGGAGACAGATTCATTATGAATTAGCACTGCGACCAGTACAGCAAAAACCGAGGTACAAAACCTGAGGCAGTAACTCTCACACCCGCACACCGGACTCGATTTGCTTTTGCTAAGTTAACTTACTTCAACGATATATTATTAGAAGCTATATTATAGCCTAACATTTAACACACTCTTAAATTCATCACGCAAATGTTTTACATTTAGTAAATTGAAAATCTTTACTCTTTTTACTGAATACCTGAGTAAAATATCATTATTATTCAAATAAGGTTACCTTGTAAATAACAACCTAGAATTATTAGCAATCAGAATAATATTTTATGATTGGCTTTAAATTAATGGAAAAATGAATAAGAAAAAAATATAAATTAATGAACGTACATAAATCGTTGCAAATGGTAGGCCTTTCAGTATCAGCGGCATTTTTATTTCTTTTTATTTAATACATCTGTACAAATAGTTAACGTTCATTATTACAGGTATATTAAATTCAATACTTTATTTTTACTTTCTCTTGCCTATAATTATGAATACATGGGAAGGAAAGTATTGTTTTCATGTCGGTTTGTCGAAATCGAGTTTTCACCGAATATACACGTTTTCTGACCCACTGAACCAAAAAAACGTTTTTAGCGATTGGTCTGTGTGTATGTGTAAACAAAATATCTTGAGAACGGACCATCGTACGAAATTGAAAAGTTAGATACCACTAGATTAAAAAATCTTTACTCTTTTTACTGAATACCTAAGTAAAATATCATTATTATTCAAATAAGGTTACCTTGTAAATAACATCCTATAATTATTAGCAATCAGAATGACTCGACAAAAACATTTTCATCAAAATCGGTCAACCGGAAGTAGTAGTTTATTCGTATAATTTCTCACTTTTTTGGGATTTTCTAAAAAGAGGTCCCTACGATTTTTTTCGAAATCGCCTCATTTACTACATTTTTTATGGTCTTTATGATAGGCTAGCGCCATGTCTGCTAAAATTCTTGGGGAGGCTGTTCTTTCGATAAAAAAATTGTTTTTTTTAAGATTGCGTCCTTAATATGCATTTCAGCGCAAAAATGTATAAAGTAAAACTCGTAGACAATTTACAAACCTACAGCTTTTATTTTAAATATTTCTTTGTATAACGCTTAGTTCGGCGGTAATTAGTGATTTTCTGGTTTCTTTTTCACGAAAATCTGTAAAAAATAGGGGTTTTAAGATTTCAGCCGTAGCCTCATTTTACGACAAAAAAGTACAAAATCAAATTTATAGAATTCAAAGACTAACAACTTTTATTTGAAGCATTTTTCTCTGCAGAGTCTAGTTTAGCGTGAAAGAGTGATATTCCGTATTAATAAAAGCTAAACTACGGTTGGTTTTATACATCTTCATTTTGCATTATTCACCGATGATTACAATAAAAGTTATGTTTTTTATGTTAATTTTTTTGGTTATTTCTAATATTTCGTTGATATTGTTAGGTTATATAGGTCATTATTTGCACTGGCAAGATAAAGTCGTGTGAGTGTTTCACACCAGATTTTGTTATTTATAACCAAGTGCTAATACCCATAATGCCTATAACAGGTAGGTGGAATGTTAAATTATTTGTAGGCCTACTAGATCTGCTAATTCCAGGGCTAGAAAAATAGTTCTGTTTAATATCACATGGTCAGCCATATGACTGAAGCATTTAACAACAGAAAAGGTATAGTTAAAAGATACTAGTCAAAATTATCTCGACTGAGATTAATGAATTTCGTTATACAGCCAGACCCTGTAGTGAATGAAGTAAATGTGTCATTTTCAGGGTGGAAAGTAGATGAAAACGTGTATTTCCTGTGAAAACTCGATTTTGAAAAATCAACGTGAAAAAAATACTTTCCTTTCTTATAGCCTACAATTACTAATTGCCCTAACTGCCCATATTATAGGTCAAGAGAAAGTAAACAATATTAGAAAGAAAGAGAAGATTAAGAGTAGGTAAACTGACTGACCCACTCATTCATCTTTCACTCAAACTTCCCGACATCAAACGAGCATAAATTCTGCGGATGTTTTCCTTAGAAGCTGAAGAGAAAAATAAAACCATTCCAATTACTTGCTCTTGCTCCTAAGGAGTAGAAAGGGGTGATTACCCTAGCAGCGTTTCCCAACCCTTTCTCTCTCCCGGACCCCTTGCCCACGTTTTTTTATTTATGAGTAACCTTTTCTACAACCCTTCCCGCCTACTACTTGTTTGGAGAGATGAGTGAAGTGGGTATATAGATACTGGGTTTGATAAAATGAAACAAGTCTTTCTAATATCTTTCTAATATCGACACTATTTCAAACGGGCGACGACACTTTTCATTCACAATTCAGGTATTAACTAACTCACTAAAAAAGTACTACATTTTTTATACCTGCGGTCTGATAGTTAATCTAAATCCTTCGAACAATCACAAGATCTTCCTAACAATTACGCCGCTATCCTCGAACTTCGCTGAAAGAATCAAAATAAAACAACGCTTCGACTATATTCGACTTCGTAGAACTCCTGTTCAAAATATTTCATTCATCGCAATTCACTACCCTTGTTCAACACACTCCACTCTATATAACACACTATTCTTACAATAAACAACCTATTCCGTTAAACGTTTCTGGAGTAATGTAACAATATACATACCTACAAATTTTCTTTTTATATCCCTATGTGTGTACGTTACAATCTGTTAAATTCAGAACAATGAGCAACTCCATGACCCAATGAGATGAGAATGATGTGTATGCCGTGTAAATTAGGTGTAGTCCTGTACAAACTCAGACCGACCATTCCTGAGGGAGTAAGTATGGTTAAATGAACCCCAACCATCAAAGTACACCGGTAACCACTGCCTAGTATTCAAATCCGTATCAAAGTAACTACGAGGATTTACTACGTACCTTTACTAGGATTTGAACCAGGAACCTTCGTCCCCGAAAATCAGCTGTTAAACAGCTGACTCGTGGCAACGACTTTACCTCAAGACCAACCCGGTGACTAAAAGAAATTAATTTAAACTAAATTTTTCTTTGCATTCATTACTACGGAAAAACAGAAAAATGGTCACATATAATACCGAAATAAAAACCCACTAAAGAAAAAATAGAAACACCGTAGTATAACTGGAAATAAAAAACTTCGAATGAGGGCATTAGGTAATATCAAACCATCTTATTAATACACACATTTAGCGTATCACTAAACAAAAAAAATTCTTAGCGCTCGCACAATTAAAAATCAATAGTTAAAAACCAGTCAGGAAGTTTATATAGAAATATTCTCTTGTAACGGTACAATATAATATTTTTGATATATCTCATTAATAAAAATAAAACTAACCGAATTTATAATTTTTGTTCGTATTTTCTCGTGCCTATTTATAAATTAATAACGTATAAAACTTATTCATTGTTACTTTCGTTAAGAAATAAATAAAAACAGGAAATCCCTTAGAATTACGCGTTTTGATTTGCACGATTTTGAAGTAACGCGGTTGTCATTTTATCACCTTTCCTTAATAAACGCGGCTAGTTTAAAAGATATGCGATATCTCGACGCTAAGAGAAATGATAAAGGTATCAACGCTACAGTACAGTGTCGTTTATCCGATACAAACAGGACCACAGATGGTCGGATAAACAAAATGTCAGATAATCCAAAACCACAAGATAATTTTTAAATAAATAGTACACTTTTTGAATTTTAAAAATAAATTTAATGAAACAAAATATAAGTTTTGCAAAAAATACGGTAAATATTTTTAATTTGTAAATACTATAGGTGAAAATAACATAATTACTTTCCTTCAACGATTTAAAAAGTAGGGCCTAATAAGTAAAATACAAAGAATATTTAACACATTTATCATAATACCATACATAAAATGTTCGGTAGTAGGGCTGCTTACGAAAAGATTTACTACTTTTGGAAAAACTCTGTAATAGACGATTACTTGCACGACGAGTGAGTGTCCAAGACACGTCACTTTTCTTGGCGGCAATATCAAGCCAGTCCCGCATCACCATTATGTCAGATGGGGTTGTTTCTTGTTTTTCAACATAGGCTAAATATCATGCCCTCGCTTATCATTTTGCATTTGTCACAGTCATTCAGCGTTAATGTGTAAGCGTTAACAGTAACGTTAATGATAACTCATTATCTTATATTTCCCTCCCCGTCCCGTTGCATTCCGTGAATGCAAACTATAAAAAATAGGAAGTACTTCCATTAAAATGAACGGTAAAGGTAGGCGCACACTTGTCGTCATCGGACGGATCGGATTTATTTTCACGACTTGCGCTCACAGGTTTGAAAGTTCGGCTTCCGCCCAGTCATTAATCTGATGAAATCCTTAGTGGAAGGTTCGTCTCGTCCTCGAGATATAATTTTATTGCTCAAAAGTTTGTTTCTGTGAAAATGTGTTTATTATAATGTGTACCGAAATCACCATGGCTTTCCTGACCCTCATTTGTTCCGTAAATTTAACCGATCGCTGTTTGTATGTCCTGTAGCTCCCTGACTTAGTTTTGAGGTCAGCTATTGTGATGTTTAGTACCTCCATATCCTTTTTGACTTCCTTTATCCAGTTTGGTGTCATCTTCTTTTGCCAGAAAAACTCAGTCATCCTTCTTAGTAATCTTGTATCCTCCATTCTCAATATATGTCCCAGGAAGGATATCCTTTTTTCCTGATGATACTGGTTAAAGGCTCAATTGCTTCATATACTTCCTTGTTTGGTACAATATAGAAACTACCATCTTGAAGGGACCATTTTCCAATACACTTTCTTGCTATTTGCCTCTCCACTTTCTCGATTTTGTCCTTTTCGCCTATTCTTGTTGGACCAAACAGGGTTTCACTCGCATACAGGACTTCAGGAAGTATCACGGTATTGTAGTGTCTTAATTTTGTGTTGATGGACATACATTTCTTATTGTAAATATTCCTAGTGGTTATGGCGGATTTGATTAATTTATTTGTTCTTTCCTTCCAGTTAATTTTTTCTTTAATGTTGTGCGTTATTGTTTCACCCAGGTATTTGAAACTTCTAACTAATTCCACGTTTTGATTGTTAATTCTGACGTTGTCTACACGCTGAGAGACTGAGAAGATCCTGACGATCCTGACTGAGAAGAAATTCTGACGCTGAGAGACTGAGAAGATCCGAAACATTGAAGAATTATTGGCGAAGAAGAGGAGAAGTACGGGAACGACAACTGCGGAGGCGTTTGGGTGGAACATCTGAAAGAGCTAGACGTTGAAAGATTGAACTTAAGTGGTCCTTTGTGGCCGTAGAAAAAAAATGTGTACCTACCGTATGGGTAGTAAAGAAGACGTAATGATAGTTAGTTGCTTGCTGGCAGAAGAAGAAGAAGAAGAGAAAGAACACAAACGAGCACGAAAACAGTAAATTTGGGTTAACCAAATCAGACTGAAATTTGGCATCCGTTTTGTACGGAATGAAAGCTGAGTGCGGTCATAGCTCGGGATTTCCAAAGTCGTTGGGGCTCCGTAGGCACGAATTGGATTGATTGCTCTCTCGGGAATCCTCTTCGGTATTGCCGATGCGGATATGTGAACGCACTCTCATTAGAAACAGTATTATTAATCATAATTGCCGATTCTCCCGTCAGACTGCGTTACGTCCGAAGACGATAAGCGCGCACCAACCTTAAACAGATGTAATAACAATTATCCAACACTATAAAAATGGCATCTGTATTTTCCGGAAAAGTAACCATATTGGTACAACGTAATCGTATGGGAAACGCGCTCTTAATTTACGCGGTTTTGAATTACGCGCCGATTTATATGAACAAATTAACCACGTAAATTAAGGGATACCTGGTATAAAAATAGAAATGAAAGAACGAATGAAACTTTGAACACAAAGACAAAAAACGATACAATAAATATAATACCAGGGTTAAATGATCCAGATTCAGTTTCTACTATTTAACCTATACATTTCATTATTTATTATGAACCAATTTAATGAGTAACCTACGAGGAGAATAAATAAATAAATAAACAAACAAAACAAAAGAATGAAACAAGCAACATTGAAACGTTTCATTTACGTTTCACTTCACAATCTGTATGTAAATTAAAAACCCCTTCGCCTTTACCCAGCCCACAATACTTACTTTAACTATTTATTATTGTTATTAATATAATTATTTACTCACAGATCCGTTCATCACAAAAACCCGCCCCTCCTTTTTCATTTAAATTATTTCATTGGCCTATTATTTTATAAAAGTTTATTACCCGATTTATTAATCAGTCGATTACCAATTATGTATGGGTACACGTTCGATATGATACAATTTAAAACACCGAATTAATTAATAGCTTTAGAATACATTTATATAAATAGTACTGGTATTTATTTTCTTAGTCATAGGTTAAGTTAGGTAAGTCAAGAGAGAGACATTTAAGTAAGGTTAGGTAATATTTTATTTTCATTTACAACTTCTTGTGTTTTATATCTCACCGTATTGTGTGTATGAATATGTATAAAGTATTACTTTAATGGTCACACCCTTTTATATCAACACTTACACCTATAATAATGACAATAATAATTCAATACAAAACTATAAATTTAAGTCTCATTTAAATGAAGTTTCAACTTCATTAATTCATATGCTTTGTTACGGCGTTTCCTTGGCATCGGAAACACATAAGTTGTCTATATAAAGAAGGGATTTGAAACAAGACACCGAGATCCTTTCCTACATGGAATTTACTGGGTAGAAATTTATATAATAAGTTGTAGTAAATTTTTATAATACCATTAATTCCCCATAAC
Organism: Catonia carolina; assembly: GCA_035578175.1. Classification (NCBI taxonomy): domain Eukaryota; kingdom Metazoa; phylum Arthropoda; class Insecta; order Hemiptera; family Achilidae; genus Catonia; species Catonia carolina. The sequence continues at coordinate 24,763,346 of JAQMRL010000008.1, forward strand.
AGGCAGGAGGAGTGTTAAATTATTTGCACTCGATCTGCTTGTTCCAGGGCTACAAAAGTAATTCTGTTTCCTATCACATGGTCAGTCTATATGAAGCATTTATGAACAGAAGAGGTAGAGGTGTAAAATGACACTAGTCAGGAGTTATTTCCTATGACAGTAATGAATTTTCTTATACAGCCGTACCCTGTGGTGAATGAAATTACACAAAAGTTATAAGCGTTATACAAAAAAGTTTAAAATAAAAGTTGTAGGATTTTCAATTCTCTACAAGTCTTATTATTTATATATATTATACGTACTTTTGCGCTAAAATGCATATTAAAGCCGCAATCGTAAAAGAACAATTTTTTTATACGAAAACAGCCTCCCCAAGAATTTCAGCAGTCATGGCACCAACCCTATCTTATAGACCATAAAAAATTTAGTAAATGAGGCGATGTTTTTTAAAAAAGTCGTAGGAACCGTTTTTGAGAAAATCTCAAAAAAGTGAAAAATTACACGAATAAACTACTACTTCCGGTTGATCTTTTTTTTTAACGTCCGACTGTTCTGCAATTACTGCTAATGCAGACGGTGAAGGATGAAATTATTTTTTTGTAACGTATGAAAATATGCCGTGCCTGAATGGGATTCGAACCCAAGACCGAAAGATGAGAGGCGAGCACGTTACCAACTACGCCAATGCGGCCGGCCGGTTGACCGATTTTGATGAAAATGTTCGGGTCCTCTAGTGGTACCTAACTTAAGTTTCAAGTTTCAATTTCGTACAATGTTCCGTTCTTGATATATTCTGTTCACACCCACACAGACCAATCGCTAAAAACATGTTTTTTTGGGTTCAGGGGGTCTGAAAACCTGTAGATCCGGTGAAAACTTCATTTCGAAAAATCGACATGAAAAGAATACTTTCCTTCCAATATATTCATATAGGCAAGAGAAAGTAAAAAATAATACAAAAAAAAATAATGAACACATTAGAGATACAAAAAATTCCACAATACGCTTACTGGCCAATGTATTACAGAATTGGAAAAATAAAAGAGTATTTTATTGTCATCCAAAAGAAGTTTAGTTTAATACAGAACTACTACTCTCAAACCAGTAACCAATTAATAAATTAAAAACTTATAGGCTACTGCTACACGAAAGTGATAGTTAAAATGAAGCCAGCATGGTTTGTAAAACAGGTAGACATAAAACTGTTAGTTCACGCAGGTGAAAGAAACAGTGCATCATTAAAATTGTATGAATTACGTTCGATAAAATAATGACAATACCATATTAGACATTTACACATTCCTACCGAAAACTAGTCGTTTTATCAAACCAAAAATAGAAACATAGGCTTAAAGAAAAATCAACAAAATTGTATAAAATTAACACATGCTCTGGTTTGTTATAAAAGCGTGCTATCTAGTGTGTTAACAAATGTTCCCGTGTGAAAACAAGGTGGGAGATAACACGTCTTAATACTAAAAAAAATCAATCCGATTTTTTTAACAAATACTACATAAATAAATCAGAAGAACCAATATTAAACCTATATTAGGTAAGTATCGTATATCCGGTTACAATATATATCAAGATTCACCTCATGGATTTTCATCGTTTCGTTCTTATTCACTTAAAAAAAATTAATTATTTAACACCGCAAACTCAAATAAATAAACTTTAAATTACTCCTGTCCAATCGTTCACAAATTTTCCCTGATGCAAAATTGGTTTCAAATTCGAAGAAAAAAGTCATGTATAAAACAGTGGTTGGACCAATTAACTTAAAATTTAAACATCATCCGGTCGCTGATTTTTGTAATAAATTTTCAAATAAATTGGTTTCTTGAAGCACAAAAATTTGTAAGAAAAGAAGGATATCAACTGATTATTTCAAACGTGTTTTGTATGAAATATATTAAATTAAGATTTTTGAAGCTTTGATTTGAATAGCAATCAGAATAAATGGTACAAAAATTACAATAATTTTGGTATGAATATTCAAGAAAATTTACATAAAATAACTGTTGTTATTAATCATAAAATATACCTACTTTAATGAGCCATCACACACAAACTAGATAACTGTCGCTGAACGAAGAATTGTAGACAACACTGAAGTAACTTCAAGAACGACTTGGAATAAAAAAAGAAAGGAAGACTTACGAAAAAAAATGAACAACAGCGGGAAAGGAAAAGATAGGGGTCTGCAATTCAAAAAAACAGTTTAGTTAAGATAAATATAAAATAAAACAGGATAAACAAGAATTTAACTATAGTATAATACATTGTTATTAAGCTGCATGCGTATTATGAAAAACTGACTGAATAAAATGTATTAAGTATAACAAAATTATTATTAAAACGGAAATATTAATAATTTCATACAGCATAATAAATATGAGTTTAAAGTGTTAATTTTTCGTCTCACACATCCGTCATTATCAAAATTATATAAAATTAAATATTATTAAAATAAGAAGCCTCCGTAAACCTACTACTGTTCTCTATTCGTAGCAGTTCAACATTACCAGCCTTCTACTATTGGCTGCAAAAACTCATTTAATACACTCATTTATATAAACTCATTTAATTTATTAATAGTTTCCGTATAATTTTATGTAGGAAAGTTGACCCCATACAATGAAACGCTAAAGAAATGTTTTTCAGAGACGGACGTGTCATTGGGTGTCATATTTCTGTTTCCTTAAACTGTTTGTAATGACTAAAAGACTTTAAGTGTTTGAGATCTGGGTCTTCAGAAGGATGCTGAGAGCCGTGCGTTACTTGGATTTATTGGTTACGCGGAACTTAGTAGTACTATTTTTATAATTCTTATTCTACATTAGTTACATTTTTTTCTTATTGTACATGAAGTATAAGATAATACTGCAAAAATTATACACATTTATAGTGACTAATATACGTAATATTTCGCAAATATAAGTATAAATAAACAAATACACTATGTGACGAAAATATCACATACAAAGAAAAGTAGTCACAAACGTTAAATCAATTACAGTTTAAAATCGCGCACTAAGTATAATACATGCAATATGCTTTAGTAAGCCACCACGGGTAACTAAAAATATAGTTTAAAAAACAGACGCTACTACTAAAATGGCATAATGGATACCAGTCAGTCGACTTTGGAAACAATCGCGGGGTTTTGTAAATACTCATGTTTAACACGATTCAGCACAGAATTGTTTACGTATGCCTAGCTAACTGTACGTGATGGAAAAAACGAGAAACAGAACGTTCAGCTGCGTGTGCGCATGACTGATCCGCGGCTCTCAGCAAAAAGCACGAGTTCTACTGAGGTATTAATGTCATTAATTTATTATTTTTAAGTATCTTGATTGTAGAAATTGTAATTTACTAGCATATTTAAGTAGGATTGCTCAGGCTAGACGGGCCTTTGAAACGAAAAACACCTTACTGTCTACAAACACTGATTTACAGATTAGGAAACATTTCTTAAAACACTATGTTAGGAGTAAAGCATTGTACGGGAGTGAAACGTGGGTAATGGGGCTGTAGAAAGGAAGAGGATAGAAGCTTTCGAAATGAGGTGTTACAAGTAAATGTTGAAGATTAAGTGGGTGGACAATATAAGTAATTTAGAGGCTCATACAGGAGTGAATAAAAGAATAAAAATACTGAAACATCTTACAAAAAAAAGGGATAAGCTAGTGGGCTACATCTTAAAACATCCATGTATTTCTCTACCAATAATGGAGGGTAATATTGAGGGAGTGAATCGTAGGGATAGGCAAAGTTAAAATATTTAAAGCAAATTACGAAAGATGTTGGGTGTTGCAAGTATGTAGATATGAAACGACTTGCGAAAGATATAACAGCTTGGAAAACAGCATCAAACTAATCTAAAGATTGATAAAAATTAAGATTATTATTTGTAATTTATAAATCGTAATAAATACCTGTAATTGTAAACTATAGTTTGTTAATTATTTATTTTACCCAGATCCCGAAACTGACCTTAGAAATAAGTGTCACAATTAACTACTAAATTATAATTATTTAAGTTCTTGTCATGTCCTATAGTTTCTTGGGAGTCGCCTGGCCGCAATTCACGAATAATACAGTTACATTTCTGGGTCATTTCCTATAAAAAACCATAATAATGATAAAATCAGGTAGGCTGGGAATCTTTAGGGTTAACCGATTAAAAAACCTTTGCGTTTGGGTAATCCCACCGCTACTAAGACCAGCGTGCTGGTGCTGATAAAAAGGAATGTTGGAGTCGATTCCTCAGCAGATGGCAGAGGAGATGGGGCGAAGCTAGGGTCGGGGAGTGGACAAGGAGGTTCATTCCAAATGTCGAGGAGGTGTGGATAAGGAGGAGATTTTGTTATACCACCCACGAGCTGACGCAGTTGCTAACAGGACATGGTTGCTTTGGGGCATATTTGACTAGGTTCAAACTTCATGATGTACCGAAATGTCGGCTGTGCGATAGTGAAGAGGAAGAGTCCACTTCGCTTATTTTTGAAAGATGTCCCTATTTTGGCCTCGACAGAATGGAGACATCTGAGAAGATAGGCGTTGCACAGTAGATCCCAGAGAGAGTAGGGCAGCGATGCTGCAGGATGAGGAGAGCTGGAAGTTGGTCGCTCAGTTTGCGGAGAGGGTGGTCGGGAGGAGACATATGGAGATCAGTGGGATCGCCCTCTCCCACAGTGAATCAATCTTGTCCCGATCCCAGTATGTAAGGTAGGCACACTAATTTCCTGAGCTGGTGATGAAAGAGATGAATGAAAGTGAGCGAGTGAGTGTTGGTCAGTGACAGCGAGAGAGGAATGGGCCACGGTTCCCTTCCACGCCCCGCTGACAGTATGTAATTTTGTTTTAACCCGACATTTCCCTTGTAGTATTATATAAACAGTTCCGAGGGAGGTGGAGGGTTGTTTGCTGATGTCGGATCAAGTGGCTAGACGGCGGTTTTTGGTTGATAACATGAGTTTTTCTCGGCGCCTCGGATAAAAAAAAATCCCACCGCTACTGAATTAAAAAGGTTAAAGGGAAACATAATTTAAGAGATTGGAAGGAATAATACGAAACATAAACGGGAAAAGAGGAAGGATAAGCCCAAGCTCCTTTGTACACCCCTGAAATCAGCGTACAGGGAGTAGGAATAAAATAAAGTAGAGAATAAGCCACATGAAATGGATAAGTTAATTTTATGAAACAATATGAAAATATTACAGCATACTTAATACAATCCGTATCATTTGTATAAGGAAGCAAAGCAAAAATGTACAATTATGCTGCAGGCTACGATTTTTATGAATAGAAATAAATTTAGAAACTTAAAGTACTGTAGTAATACGGATTTAATATAGTCATCTAGTATGGGATTTATGCAAATATAACCCTTAACTAATTTGGATATGTTTAAAAGGTCATGTCTAATAGTTATAAAAATATAGGCTAATATTAATCTATAAATAGATCCTTTTAGATATAATTTCTCGGTTCAGTTTATACATGGATCGGTATAAATCAACCTTAAATGGTGTGCTAAATGTATTTAGATATTTAAATATGTTTTAACTTAAACTACATATAGTATAATGTTTGATGTGCTATTATCTCCAAGAAAAGAGAACATTGGCAAAGCATACAAAGCTCACTGGGGCATGGTATCCATGAAATTGGACTTCATGCGTAGCTTTTTTACAATGGGGAGACGGACATATCAAGAACCGTGTAACAATGAAAATAAGTGACACGCGTATGTCTGTCCGTGCGTGCATCTTACAGTGAATACACAGCCGATGGTTTATAAAACATACACAAGGCATTGTCATTTAAAGAAAAAACAGAATGAACAGCGTAACATATAGTCTGAACTACAAAAAGAATTTCTTGAGAAGGCTATTATTAATTGTATGGAAGGTTATTTATAAAATAAATAAAATTAGAAACTATAAAGGAATACGCCGCGTTATTATCTGTTTACCTACACAATTTACAATAGGCATTAATATAATAATCTTTTAAGAAAAAGGAACATACACTAAATAAAAGTGATAAAAATTAATTGAAAAATCTGGTGTGAAAGACTACCACAACTTTCTCTTGCCAGTGTAAATAATTAACAATATAGTCTATGTTTAATTATAAGTAAACAATGTAATATGAAATCATAACCTGATTTCAATCATGAGTATGTCACCGGATGGCAACATTAAAAGGCGTGGGGAAATCTTACATGTTTGAGACCCTGAAAAGGGCCATTTAAGCGGTGTTCATCTAGGTGGGAAGAGTCGGCCGTAGTCGTCGTGGCGGTGGGCGACATGGCATCTCGTCGTCCAGTGGAGACATCTTCTTCCCTCGCAGTAGTGTTTTTTTTGGTTTAACGTCCGACATGCGTCGATGGCTACTTCGTCGAAATCCGGTGGGCGTAAGGATCGATCGAGGGACTGCTATGGGCATCGCTCGCGGCAGTGGAAGCATCATCTTCTCTTTTGCGGGGTCGTCAGAGTCCGGTAGCCGTGTACCGATGGTGGATGTCTGGTCGAAGCTGTAGAGTGGAATGGAATGACGATCGGGATCAGTGGAGCGCTCTTACACAGTCACCAGAGCGCTGCAGTAGGAGCGGTTACTCTGCAGTGCCGACACAGGGCTACCATTCCTGTCGGAATTAATGTCGGCTTCCCTCTATTCGTTTGTCGGAAGCTTTGATCGCCGGGAACACAGTACCTAATCAAAGGGGGCGACGGTGGCAAGTGCATGACACAAAATGAAAATCGACCTCTTGAAGATTAAAATTTACAGAGAATCACTAATTAACGCTAAACTAAGCTCTGTATAAAACAATGCAAGAAATAAAAGTAGCCTAGTACATTTTTTATTAATGAAGGTAAAAATTACACCGATTACATCATAGCCAACCGAAGGAAAATATTTATCTTTCAGTTCAAAAACTCGATACAAAATATTAAAAATAGTTATTTTCGCAAATTAAACGAGATAGAAAGATCTGTAGAAAAATTTATCTACTTCCTATTTCTTTACAATTTACGGCCAACTAATAAGGGTATACATAATTTAGGGACATACCCATAACAGGGAGGTGGAATGTTCAAACTATTTTCACTCAACCTGCTAGTTCCAGAGTTACAAAACATAGTTACGTTTCTAATAATTATGCTCAACCAATTATACGACTGAAGGGTTTAAGAACAGAAGAGGTAGAGGTGTAAAACGACACTAGTCAGTTATCAACTCAGAGAATACTGAATTTCATTAAACAAGCCAGACCCTGTGGTGAATGAAGTGAAGGAGTATTTTCAGGGTGGAAAGCAAAGGTTTTTCGGACCCGGGCATGCTGATAAGGATACTTTTCCACTCAGTGAGGAGGCACGGTAAACTACCTCACTCCTGGTTATACTCAGTAAAGTCCCTAAAAGGTTTAAACCAGCCTTTCGGTTGATGACCTAAACAACAACAACAATTTAGGGATTAGAGGGCGAATATAATTATATTCAAAGTTAATTTCCTCACATAAACTAATATAAATCGTTATAAATCAGTAGCCATATAAACTTTATAAACTTACACAGCATAACCCGTGTACGTAGACAAACAACCCACTAATAATAATCAAGAAACAGCTAGATGTGATTTCCTGTACACGCTTTGTGAGCATTACAATGGTTGCTGACACCTTTAGTTGTTGATAGGCCTACAAGACATAACCTGCCGTTGGAGCAGGAGGAGAACTACATTAAGGACTGGCTGCGCTTTGTTTATAATTCTCAATGGATCATTTGCTATAGAAAAGGATAATGGTCCCAACTACCATTAGAAGATAGTTCTTAATATTACCGTACCGAATGGACCGAACCAATTCAACCATCTCGCTTGCTAACCCGGTTCGAATTTCTACCACTTACAAAAATAACTCGACTCACTGAATCATTACAATTTTTTTTAAAGAGGACTTCATGTTTTGTCTGGATCAAAATGTCCCTCTTGTTTTAAACCCTCCAAACCAGACAGAGTTCTTTTATGTTAAGTATTTGCATAACTCCTACTCGACACCTCACTAACACTCGTACAAGTTCACACTACATTACACCCTCACGTCCGCCTCAACGAATCCCTTCTACCAATTCACAATCAAACATCCCTCCTCGACCAACAACAATACCAAGTAATTACTCCTATGACATAATATAACATCACTATGAACAAAAATAAATTACCAATGAATCATAACTATTATAGTAATAAATTACATCCGAATAGTTGGATGCAATTAAATTACTTCCCTGGAAATATTGGCACGGAAATTAGAAGTTCAAATAAAAACTAATCGATGTATGTAAAATAATTAATTTAACACAACCCTCTTCCACTGTGAACAGAACTGAAACGAGTTATTGGAGTTGTTTGAACGGAGAAACCGTTCCAATTTTGACAAACTTGAATTTGTAGCAGTACAACTGAGATAATTTAATATCGATGTATCAAAGTAACTTCTGTGACAATTTAATAATTTAATTTTTTATTTGGAATGGACTTTTGCAATTATGTATGACAGTTAAAAAAAATTTTTAAGAAATTTTCTTTTACATCCTTATACATATCTTCCTTAATATTATTTTTATTGCTACTAACTGTTGATTTATTAACAAAAAGAAAAATACTGGGGCTTGAATTTATGGATGCCAAGCATCAACAAGGATTAGTTTTGCTTTGTTCAGTATTTAAGGTTTAAGGCCATATTTGTGTTAAATAATTACATTCCAACATAAACGACAACTCTATATTACATCATCTACTTGTATTTGTTATTTTGGTCAAACGAACGGATACCAAAACTTGAGCTTAGTGATATAATTTTTGTAAAAACTTATTATTAATTTTCTGTAAGAATACCTTTTCAGAATCTTAATAATAATTAAAGTAGCACCAAAGGAGTAAATTACTATAAATTGATTACAATTATTAGCATCCAACAATTTATTTTAACTTATTTTACTATCCGGGTCAATCTAGTGGTAAAGTCGTCGCTGTGAGTCAGCTGTTTAACAGCTGATTTCCGGAGTCGAAGGTTCCGTGGTTCAAATCCTAGTAAATATAGTCACTTATATATGGATTTGAATACTACACAACGAGCGGTTTACCAGTGTACTTTGATGGTTGGGGTTCAATTGACCAAACTTAAGAATGACCACCTCAGTCTGTACAAGTTGGTAACGTGCTCGCTTCTCATCATGCGGTCTTGGGTTCGAATCCCATTCAGGCATGGCATATTTTCATACGTTACAAAATATCATTTCATCCTTCATCGTCTGCATTAGCAGTAATTGCAGAACAGTCGGACGTTAAACAAAAGAAAAAAATTACCTTACACGTCATATACATCATGCTCATCTCATTGGGTCACGGGGTTGCTTACTGTAGTTAAATTGAACTGATTGTAACGTAACACATTAGGGATAAAAAAATTAAAAACTTATATCGTCAAATTGTTTTCAGTAGCGATCGACTGGTTTCAAATTAAGTGAAATGACATTTTAAATTTAAACTAATACGAAAAACTTCACAACCACCTTGTTAAAATATAGGTATATACAATAAAATATTACAATAATAAAAATAATGAATTCTTACGAAATTTTAACGTTACAAGTCTAAGTGTATACTTGTCCGATTTAATAAACAATCCCATTAAATTAATAAAATCAATTGTGAACGCAACATTCACCAAACGAGCTTCCAACATTATACATAAAAGTTTAAAGAATTCTAATTTTAATTATTTTCTAATCAGTCTCTCGACTGTTTTAATGCAGTTCTCCAATAGTTCTTCTATCCTGCGCAAGTCGTTCATATCTATATACCAGTAACATCCTAAATAATTTTCTTATTATATTTTAACCTTTGCCTCCCCCAACAATTCACTCCCTCAATATTACCCTCAATTATTGATATAGTAATACCTAGATGTCTTAAGATATGCTCCACTAACCTATCAATTCTTCTGGTAAGATGTTTCCATGTACTACTTCTTTCATCCACTCGTATAAGAACCTCTAAATTACTCATTTTGTCCACCCACCTAGTCTTTAAAACGTTGCTATGACACCACATTTCAAAAGCTTCTACCCTCTCCCTTTCTACAGCCCATATTCTAAATTATACCAGAGATTAATTTTACTCAATCGAGAATATCTTTACTTGAGCGCCATTTTAGCGGCTACAGGGGTTACGTAAGGTTTTATTATTAAATGTACAAGAAAATTAATCAGGTCCAATTTGTAAAAATTGAGTTACATGGTGTCAAAATGTTTATCACGATCTCAAAGAAAACAATAAAAACTACAAATACATACCATACACAGACAATTTCAGAAGAAAACTAATAAACGATCGTTTCTAAGGTTTCAAAAAACGTGGAAAAACCAAAGACTAACTGATTAAGAATCTCAGTATGAAAACATAGGTGCAAAATGATCAGTGAAAGAAAATTAATTTAACAAGGTGTAATGGCGGTCAAATTCAAAATAAATTACCTTTTCTTAACATTAGATTAAATTTAGCTAACATATTATAAACACGGTTTTTTGAAACACATATTGGAAACTATGGCTACAAAGCCTTCAGACAATAACAAATATATCTGCAGATTTTGTATTATCATAGGAAATACATCAACTATAGTTAATGTGACATCAATAGGCGGTTGATCATCGTCAAACTGTCACATAAATCTATAAAAGAGCATATAAGAGTAAATAAGCGACATTTAATTTGTGGTAAACAATAAGTTTATGGCTAATAACACATAGAGGGCTACTACAAAAAATAAACTGAAAATTATAGGATAATGCACTGAACAAAAGCAGCCAGTCAGTTAACCATACGTCGGCTGCTAGTTGGATTTTAACTAACTTAGGACTTTTAACTAACACAGATGTAGACTATCTGTAGTTCAGAAAAAGTCCTTATAGTTTAATTTTGTACACGAGCATGGTTAAACAATATTGTACGATATGAGAAAAAAATTATAACCACTTAAAATAACTGACGTTATAAAAAAGGGGTTTGTTTATTGGGTAAAACAACATATTGGTAACATCTGTCGTAACATACGATTGGCGGGTATCACAGTATCTTACGCTAATCTCAATATCGATATTGTGAAAATAAAACAAAAATATCAACAGAGAAGGCAATTATTATTGTAAAGAAAATAACCAAACAGCCTTTTTCTACAGCATAAAAGACGGAGCAAGTTTAGTCATATGAAAGGGTAACTGAATTTTTATATTAAAATATCAACATATGTGATAGTAATGAACTAATCAATCTACTAACGTCCCAAACACCTAGAGAAGCAAAATTGATCACGTTTATTTTTTTTTTGTTTAACGTCCGACTGTTCTGCAAGTAGGCCTACTGCTAATGCAGACGGTGAAGGATGAGATGATATTTTGGTAACGTATGAAAATATGCCGTGCCTGAATGGGATTCGAACCCAAGACCGCATGATCACAATTGATACTTAAGGGTTCAACATAATAAACTAAATCATTTCGACTTCAATTATTGGCTCCTTTGATCTAACATGATAACTACCCCAAACAAATAAATCGTTTACCTTCTTAATCAACTGCTATTCTGAAAATCAGCATTAGTTCACCATAAATTACGTCTTCTACTATTAAAAAAACTGACCATTTCTTACCTTAGTTTACTTCAGGTGTTTGAGAAATAACAAAATTATGAAATTTAAAATTAATTGTTATAAAAGTGTAAAAATAATCATTTAAATAATGTACTTACAGAATTTATCAAGATATATAATGGTTAAAACCCCGTACCTGCAAAAAAGTAATAACAAAATAAAGCATAATCAAAATAATTTATATTACACAATTATATAAAGTACCAAAATAGAAACAAATAAGTGTTTTCAGGGTCGACCCGTGGTGTTATGATCAGCAAACTGTTTTCTACGCCAGGAGTGCCGAGTTCGATTTCCGATCAGATCTGGAATTCTTTTATCAGTCATTCTTATCTATGTATTCATATTTTCATGATTTCATTTCATCTATTTTTCATTTTCGACTTTTGTAAAACTAATGATGCAGGGGATACAGGGTGTTTCATAGCCTGACACAAAAAAGTACAATTTTGAGTTATCTAAGACCTTCGAATACGGAGATTTAAAAAATATAAATTAAATGGGTTTTGGACGGGACAGAAGAGGGGATTCAAAAGTGAAATATTTTGAGATTTAGCCCACAAACTATGGACGAATCTGTTATTACATGTTTATCGTTTTCGCATGTTATAGGGGACTATACATTTTTAACAACCACCCAATTTGACCGCTGCTTTTTAATGTATTTTTTGACGTGCATAAAAGACCTAGTGAAATTTTTTCATGAATGGCTGTCAGCTGGTCATCATACAAAGCCACTTGCCCGACCAATGTAACGTAACAATCAATTACGACTCTCTACCAGCTGTCCCGAACCCCAGTTATGAGGTAAACGACTAGAAAATTTAAAAATTTGAAACTAAGAAAATCCTCTTCGAACACATGTTTGAATGACCAGCTGTCACAACCATAAACAGATAGAACTATTTCCTCGGGAACATACCTTTGAATTAACCTTCAACAAATAGAAAAAAGTACGTTCGATGTACAGATCAATATATAGAAATATTCATTCACCATTAAATATTAAACACCTTGCCAAATTCCTTATCTGTAGGAAGTTTTAAAATTTTAAATGTTAAATTACTGAAGATGTGTATTTTATGCACCCAAGCACTATAATTGGGAGTGTTTACAATTGGTTTTAAAGAATATTACCTATGTATTTCAATTGGAACTATTAATATCTTTCAAAGTGATAAAGTCACGCATTTCGTAACATAGGAATAACATAACTAAAACTCATTTTAAAAGACCTATTTGTTTGTTCTATGAACATTACCCAGAAAAAGTAAGGAATTTGAATTTTTGACAGAAAACGTGGTAGGCCTAAGGTAATTACCCTAAAGTATACGTTCTCAACCTAGGGTACGCGAACCGGTTCGCAATGGGTCTCTAGGGGATTCGTGGATAGAAAATGTGTATGGCGGATTCGTAAAATGATTAATTTTTAACAAAACAAAAAGTACCAAAGTAAAAATGTTTACCACGAAGATTCAAAATCCTTTTTCTGAAGAGAATTTTCAATTAGTAGATGTTGCTCAAAAAAAATCTTGATTGGAATTCCTACTGAAGGAACACTGATATCAACTTTCAAGACAAAACCTCTCATTAACTTTTAGTTGGATCTCAAGAGTGAATATGAACATCAGTCTGAACTAGCAATAAAGGTTTTGTTACCTTTACCATCCACTTTATTGGTGGAAAGAGCTTTTTCATCCAACGCTTTCATAGAAAAAAAAATACAGAAACAAGTTGGTTGCTTCCGCAGATATGAGACTCTACTTGGCTTCTTTTAACCCCAACTTCAGAAAACTGTGTACAGCAAAGCAAGTACAGGGCTTCCATTAATGTGCAAGTAAAAGAAGTGACGAAAGTGTAAAACTGTAAAGACATAACTATTATTGAGACGTTACTAATTTTTACAAAAAAATTAACTTTTTCAAATAAATAACAAAACCAATGGACAACAAATTGAATTTTAACCCTTAATAAGACAGTACTATGAGGAAAAATATACATGTTGTAAAATGTTGAATGTTGCTTTGTAGGGACTTTAATAATGTATTTCTAGAGCCAAAACAATAAGATATTTCTTTTTTGTTGATGTTAAGCCCTGGTACCTATTCTTACCAAGGAACGTTTATTGAAATGGAAATCACATAATGTACAGTGGTAAAAATTCTTATTAAAACAACTTTTAGTACTATAGGCCCTAACCAAAAAATTTGTAGAATAGCTTATCTAAACTTTATATTAGCATGAATGCTTGCTTTCCCGTAAAAAAACTCGAATTTACTAAGCACTGTACAAAATCAACAACAAAACAACACGGTAGCATACGCTGGTATGAATCCTTACCACATTCGTGCAACTCTTGAAGCAAATGGTCGCTGAGCGCTAATTTCAAAATCTGGATAGCCTACTTACCAGAAAACCTCCATAAAACCATAAAATGCCAATAAGGTTTAACTACATAGCTTATTTTTTAAAAAATCGACCTTATTGCCAGTGGTACGTATACTTACCAAAGACCTATAAAGTGTTAAAACAATTTCAGTTATAAAGTATTTTAGGGCTAAAACATAATCACAAAATACAGTATATATACTTATAACATAATATAAGTAATATAGTACTTATATTCCTTGTTTATATAATTTGTTTATATTGTAACACGAAATTTTATTTTGTATTATTGCCTCTAGACTAGAATCTAATCCAGGGGTACGATTTATAAAAATAATTTTTTAAGGGATACAGCGACTGAAAAAAGGTTGATAACCACTGCCCTAATGGAATAAATATTATTTCTGTACCTTCCCAAAGAGTTATAACTATGAAAATCAACATTAGCATTAATCAGAGAGAGAAAATTGTGGAGTGATACAAAGAAACTCAAAAACTAGATTATTTAATAAACTCCTCTCGAGCTACGAACACGCACCGCGAGCGCAATTTAGCTTCAGTATTTACATAAAATAAAGTATCTTAAGAATGAAATATGAAACCAATAAAACGTATGTTAATCCACAAGTAAAGTATGATAATCCACAATTTTCCATATTTGATGAAACATTTAAAGTATAAAGCTTGAATAAGATTCATGGTAAAAATCGTTATAACTAAACAAATATTTACTTTAAAACATATTTTATGAGAAAACTTATAATATTTTAAAAGATTTACATAAAATAAATGATAATAAGATAGAATTTAATAATTTATGAAATATATAAATCAGTGGTGAGTAAATTAAAGTCACTCCAAAAGGGTGATTTAATGTTTATAACATGAACACGATTGTTTTACCTTAAATACGTTGATAATAAATTTTAAAAATAGCTGATAATTGGTATTATAGTGAGGTGCAAATGATGTATAAAGATTGGAGTTTTGGTGGGGGGGGGGGGACTAGGATGCATTCGATTTAGGCTTTATAAAATGTAGAGATGCGCCGAGGGGCAGCCGCGTGTTGTTCAATGTCCACCCATTATGTGGTCATCCATTTTTACTCGCTATAATAGATCATCTGCCGATAGAGATGCTCTAAAAATGATCTAAATATTTATGTATATCATTATAATAACATTACAGCATTATAACGACCTAATTATTATTTAACTTTGAATAATACAAGAAGGTGGATGCCGCTGTCAGTAGCTTGTTAAAAAAATCAACCTTATCCATCTGTCTGATTTGATCCATCTGCCTCGTTATGGGTACAAGACCAGAGTACAGAGAGAGCATCTGACTAAATGATACCGGTCCAATGATGGGTTGATCTTCTTCTACTTACCTCACCCAGTTGGTACAGATTATTTTTAAGATTATGTACGTTTTTATAGTATTTCTTTAAGGTTATTGGAGCTCTCGTATGTGAACATAAGCATCTAAGTATTGCTTGTGTGGTCGATAATTATTTTATGAAAATGTTAACGCTTATTTATATGGATACTAATATTTTCAGCCTTCGGGCCAGTCTAGTCAGTCATCCTAGTAAACACCGCTTTTGAAAGTGAAGTTACATCGGATGTTGGAGTCACTTAGTGGGTTATAGGTAACTTGTGTTGTTTAGGTCATCAGCCGAAAGGCTGGTCTGAACCTCTAGAGCAATGGTTCCTAAAGTGGGGGGCGCGACCCCACGGAAGGCGAGAAGACAAGCTAAGGAGGACACGGGATCTCGAGGTAGCTTTGCCGTCCGCACATCCAGTGCTGTTGCAATTCACGAGTCGAGGTTTAATATTTATTACAAAGTGTACCCCAGTATATCACAGTAAGCGTTGCGATTGAAATATTTTTTCCAAGCACCTATTTGAGCGAAAAAACGTTTTCAGTACTTGTAGCAATAAAGACAAAGTTTCGGGGTTCAAAACTGAACTAACTTGTACAACTCTAGTTTTCTATAACACAAAAACTGCGTTGTAAATTTTAACAGTTTCTAAAAATATTCAGTTTTCAACAACAATTTAGATTCTTAAGTCGTTTACAATATTACCTTTCTACGCGATTAATTATAAGATATTTCCGAAGAATTTATTAATAAATACAAATTAAACATTAGGTATATTTGAATACATTATAAATTTGCTAGACTTTCAAGTATTTTAACTTTTGTTACTAAAAACATATGCTGTGTAAGCTAAATATATGGAAATATGATTTGATCGCGATCGTTTACCACTCGATGAGCTCACAAAAATAAATCCATCTTCTTGAGAAAAGATTTTGAATTCTTTAAAATCGGATTAAAACTGCTCTTAGGTGGTATTGCTCTTTAAGAAGAAGTGGGTTGTACAATAATACTAAGGTTATGAGAACTTGTCGAGCCGGGGTTGCAACCGACATAAACATTGCACCTCAGTCTGTGGGCCATGGTAATATAATAGGAAATACCTTTCGACTATTCGATCAGACAATTTCAACAGGTGACGAATCTAAAAATTTATAAGGATTAGACACTCAAATGTATATATAGGCGAAGGATTTAATATTTCTAATAAAATAAATTTATTCTATCCTCTTTTAAAATTATTATAAAAAAGGTACAGAAATAAAATCCAATTAAAATCGGTCGAATGAATTCATGGTAAGGTGCTAAAGGAAGAAAAATAAATAATAAAGAAAAAATAAATAAAATAAAATAAAAGAGGAAGGAAGAAAAAGATTATCAAGATTTTATAGATACTAAAACGAAAATAATAATTCGACGCGATGTGTCGGCTCCGATAAATACACCAGATGCTATAATATCAAATATCATCTTAAATATACATATATAGAAAATATAAGCCATACTTATAGATTAAACTAAGTTACAATTCAAGCAAACAAGTACATATAAAATCAATTAACAAATATATTCATTATATTTCAGTAGGTTAGAACACACCAATAAAATCGGCCTAAATGATCTACGCTGTTGTTTTATTTTTTGTTGAATAAAAATATAAATTATTTCCAAATATGTAGAAAATACATTAGTACTGAAATAAAACCAAAAAAAGATATGCGATTAATCTTGGAAACCTGAATATATAATGAATACGAATAAATCGGTCATGTGGTCAGTTGGTCCTCAGTTCAAAAGAAGAATATAAGGTATTCTTGACAATAATGTCTGTTAATACGTTGTCCCTAATTGTTTAATAACTTCATTCAATTAACAATCAATATAGCGATTGTTTTTATAGTAGATGACCATACAATGACCATGAATTAGATTTACAAGGATTAATGACCATGGATTACAATAAATATGTGTTGTTGTTTAGGTCATCAGCCGAAAGGCTGGTTAGAACCTGTAGAGGTTTTACCTAGTAAAACGAGGAGTGAGGTGGTTTACAATTGCCTTCCTCACTGAGTAGAAAAGTACGCTTATCAGCGTGCCGGGCCCTCTGAAAATCACATATTTTCCACTCTGCAAATGACACCTTCACTTCATTCACCACAGGGTCTGGCTGTATAATGCAATTCATTACTCTCAGAGGAGATAACTCTGATTAGTGTCTTTTACACCTCTACCTCTTCTGTTCTAAAATGATTCAGTCATTTTATTGTCTGACCATGTGATAGGAAACAGAACTATTTACTTTAGCCTTGCTACGAACAGATTGAGTGTAAATAATTTGACACTCCATGTGTCGGTTATGGGCAAACAATATATACAAAGTACAAAAAAGCTTTAAAAGAAGAACCTTCCTCGGTTTCCCCAACATTTTCTCTCTCTTTGACGCACTGAAACTTCCTAGTTTGGAAGTCCCTGATGCACGGAAACTTTTAAATTATTTAATTTGTTGAAACGTTGACTCTCGTGATCAATAAATAAATAAAGAAAATAAGTTTAGAAATTTTCTTCTTAAGTGGTTCCAAGTTGGAATATTTTGTACACGATTGGTGTAAACTGGGTTAAAAAGTACAAATCCTAAACGAAGAAAAGCCGCCTTCGTGACCATCCGAGCGTTTGCATCTACGCTGCAAAGCGGAGGTCCAGGGTTCAATTCCCGGCCAAGGTATGGAAAATTATTACAAGCTCAAACCCATCGTTCCTCACCCCCAAAGTCATCGCTTATAACCAAGATGTCAATGCGACTAAAAATAAACTAAAAAAATGCCTGAAATAAAAGTAGTAGGCTTTCTAATTTTCTATAACGATAGTTTGCGTACATACAGTACATAGCCTATGAACGCCACAATCTAAAACCCCCATGTTTTACAGATTTTACGGAAAATTAGTAATTAACGCTAAAATTTAGCTTTAAAAAATAAACTTCAAATATAAGTTACATATATACATATATTTTTTTAATTTTCTAAAACTTTGATTATGTATACTTTTGTTGTAAAATGCATATGAAGACCGCAATCTTAAAAAAAAACAAATAATTTTTACTACAAGATCACAGCACCCCAAGAATTTCAGCCGACATGCCGTTTATCCTATCTTGTAAACCATGAAAAATTCCGTAAATGAGACGATTTTTATAGAAATCTTAAGGGCGATAATTGAGAAAATCGCAAAAAATTAAAAATACCCAATAAACTAGTCTACTACTTCCGGTAAACAGATTTTAATGAAAATGTTCATTTTGGGTCCTTTTGTGATAAGTTCTAACTTCGAAAAATCAACATAAAAACAATACTTTTCTACCCGACATATTTATACACGGGACAACAGAAAGTAAAAATTACGTCCATGAACAAAAAATAATGAAAATTTAGATTAAAAACGGGTGTGGCTCATCTGAAAATTGTAAAATCAAATTTCTATTAAGTTACTCGTAAATGACAAGGAGATCGTTATGAGAATAAGGACAAATATACGGTAAATTATAAAATGAGATAATTACATGAATACAATGTAGGCTATATACAACGTAATACACCGGGTGAGGCAAAAGTCTGAAAATCTATTCATAACTTACCAGCTGTTTTAGACGGCGAAAAGAAACTTTTGGAGCGTGTTATAGGTCGATATATTTAACTTTTGGTGACAATGGTAATGCTAATCCACCCTTTTTGCAGAGGTGGCTGGGAGTAGCAACTCAAACTTTTTCATTTTCATTAGATTATAACTGAAGTGATTAAAATAACAAGTAATAATATCGACACCAAAAATTTATGCTACAGTCAATTAAAAATTGAAACATAAACTGACTGTTCTAAAATTACAAGAGACCGCCTGCGTGGCGTAGTGACTAGTGCGCTAGCTAACAAAGCGTAAGGTTCCGGGTACGATTTCAGACTAGGGTCTAGAAATTTTAACACGATAAAACCCACCGTTACAGAACCAAAATCTACAGTAGTCACTAATGACCAAGCTGTCAATGCAACTTTAAATTAACTAAAACAAAATTACAAGGAAATGATTACAACAAGGGTGGTTGAAATTTTTTTTACATTTACCATTGATGTTATCACTCTAACAACAATGTAAAACGTTTACTCGTTGAACAATTGATTAAAATTGTATTAATCAGCTGATATTCAGTTCTGAAATTGCCTCTAAAAATAGCCGTACATCCAAATAAATAAATACTGAATGGTAGCACCACAATTTGAATTATAGTTGAAGGGTTGAGGGCGCCGCTGTAGCTTGAATTGTAACCGCTGACCACTCACTCGCTCGCCAGTACGCGCCGTGGACAGTCGGTTCGTCCGCTTTAGTAATTGCATCGCCTTTACGCGCACCCGGAAAATGGCATACAACCGTGACGTTTCCTATGAAAAAATCGTTCCTTGGAAGAAGACAGCAGTGTAGTGGGTATATCTATCCTTTATTCCTGTCTTTCCCCGTTGACCTCCCACTCATCACAAGTAGTACTATTTACGCTGGAACAGGAGGTAAGAGTCTGCTTCATTTTGTATTGCTTTACATCGCATTCCGAGTACGCACACTAAATAAAAAGTCCACAAGAAGCGCAGAAAAACACGCAACGCATACAGTGTACTGCTCTGGAGGAGGGTCGCGCGGGATCCTTCCTTAATTTCGTTTTTGTCTCCGCTCGGGGACAAACGCACTGCACCACGCACGCAACCGCGTTAACACTGAATTAAATTTCTAAAATTAAGGATATCTGCAAAATTGACAAATCTGACCATCCGCAGTTTTGGACTGGAACATTGTCGAGAGATTTTTTTACGTCATTTTCTTCGTCTTAATGAGGGCATTAAAACGATGTATCACACGAAAGCGGTTACCATTTAAAAATTGTGAGTTGCTACCCCCAGCCACCCCTAAAAAAGGTGAATTTGCATTATCAGCAAAAGTTAAATATATCGACCTACAACACGTCCCAAAAATTTGACGTCACTATCTAAAACAGCTAAGTTATGAATAGGTTTGCAGACTTTTGCGTCACCCGGTAGTTCTTCATTACATACACACAAAAACTGAGCGAAGTACCTTAGTATTACGACAATCGTTATTAATAGAGTAATAAAGATGATTTAAAGATTATATATTTTTCTGAAAAGTAAACATTTATGTGTTTAAGTGAAAGTATAATGACTAAAATAAATAATGCACTTCTACATAGAAGTACAATGAATAAAAAATTTAAATTAACTACACTTAATATAATCTCCATAGTACAATCATTATGTAATATGGATACACGTGAACTAATAAGCACCCTCTAACGTACATTTTGACCTTAACCCCATTTTTAAATTATCAGGTCTTTAATAATTATATTACTGCATTGAGCTGACATTAATTATGATTTATACGTATTGTTTCTAAGATAATAACCAACCCAGATGATTAACAAAGTAAGCTAAGTACCCTCTAAAGCATTACCTCTAGTATACAATACTAGTAATATTTCTAGTATATAATTTACTCAGAAAGTACTAGACCTAGGTAGGATGACCTATTTCTATTTCTTTGCTTGATATAGCTACGTAAAGAAATTCACTTATTCGTTTCCAATGTAAAAATAAGGCGAAAAATTCCAATAACCATATTTTCGAGAACGCTTCGTTATCTGTTTATCGGCCATTTTGTGTTCTCAAGGAAATTTTTATTTCAAGAACGATACAAACAGATCAAAAAATTCTCGTGTAAAACACTCAAATGATTCTCTTGCAATGAAAATAATGAAAAACATAACCTAATTTAATCATGAATGAATGATGCAAAATCTAAATCAACCTCTGTAAAACCAAATTGTAACTTTTTATTTTTAATTCTAATTGTAACTAAACGAACCTAATTTAATCATAAATGAAAGATGGGAAATGAAAATCTACCTATGTAGAATCTAAAAATAAGGAAAATCACTAATTGCCGCTAAACTACAGGCTCTGTAGAAAAAATGATTGTAAAATAATTACGGAAAATCCAAAGACAAGATAAACAAGGAATAAACACAAGAATCAAAGGAGAAAAATCTGGTGTGAGACACTCACACAACTTTCTAACTTTCTCTTGCCAGTGCAAATAATTAACAATAAACCTAATATTAGTAAAAAAACATTAGAAATAAACAAAAAACTAACCTTATTTTAATCATGAGTGAAAGACACAAAATGAAAATCAACCTCAGTTTGGCCTAAAAATACGGAAAATCAATCTTTCACGCTCAACTAGGCTCTGTGGAGAAAAATGCTTTAAATAAAAGTTGAAGGTCTTTTAATTTCCTATAAATTTTATTATATACACTTTTGTCGTAAAATGCATTCTAAGGCCGAAATCTTTAAAAAATCGATTTTTCACACGTTTTCGTGAGAAAAAAACAGAAAATCGCAAATTACCGCTAAACTAAGCGTTATACAAAAAAATGTTTGAAATAAAAGTTGTAGAATTTTACATTCTCTACAACTTTTATTATATAAAGTTTTGCGCTAAAATGCATATTAAAGCCGCAATCTTAAAAAGAAAATGTTTTTACGTAAAAACAGCCTCACGCAGAATTTCAGCAAACATGGCGCCTACCCTATCTTGTAGAGCATAAAAAATGTAGTAAACCAGGCGATTTGAAAAAAAATCGTAGGACCAGTTTTTGAGAAAATCGCAAAAAAGTGAAAAATTATACGAATAAACTACTACTTCCGGTTGACCGATTTTGATGAAAATGTTCGTGTCGGGTCCGGTAGTGGTATGTAACTTAAGTTTCAAGTTTCAA
Organism: Catonia carolina; assembly: GCA_035578175.1. Lineage (NCBI taxonomy): Eukaryota > Metazoa > Arthropoda > Insecta > Hemiptera > Achilidae > Catonia > Catonia carolina. The sequence continues at coordinate 24,785,678 of JAQMRL010000008.1, forward strand.
GTTCGTACGATGTTCCGTTCTTGAGATATTTTGTATACACACACACACACACGCACGCACGCACGCGCGCACACACACACACACAAAGACCAATCGCTAAAAACATGTTTTTTGGGTTCAGGGGGTCTGAAAACGTATAGATCCGGTGAAAACTCGATTTCGAAAAATCGACATGAAAACAATACTTTCCTTCCTATATATTCATATAGGCAAGGGAAAGTAAAAAAAGTGAAAATTATAATGGTTGACAATTTTAGAAATGGCAATATTTACATACATCTAAAAATGGTAACATAAACTTTTTCAAAAAGTACCAAAACTATAACAATTAAATGCCCCATTATGAAACAGTACTAAAACTATTATTACCCAATTATTTGTAAACAATTTAAAAAATATTTGAATAAATAATTTATTTGAAAATGTGAAATTCTTGGATAAAGAGAACTGAGGCACACCTTACAACCTTGAAACGAGCCAGTGGTTACTGTTTTGCTGCGGGCAAAATTATTTCGTTCTGCATCGAGCACAATCATGTGCGAGTGTGAGTAGCGAGTACACAACGGAAGACGCGTGCGCAATTTATATTTATTAGATATCTGAATCAATCTCAATTTTTGTATGTTTTTATCTAAGTTAATATAAAGTTACAAGGCGTTTTTTTATTTAAAATAATAAACAGTTGGTTAATATGATAGAAAATTATTTTGTCCGTTGAACTGCCCTTAATCTATTTATATTCTTTCTTTTTTTTACTAACGAACCTATCACTTATGAAATACAAGAATATAAATCAGAATCTAAGTGGGGAACGAAAGACTAAATGAGTAGGTCTTGTATTAATGCCTGTTTTTTGAAAGAAAGTTCTGTATATTAAAATAATACAGTAATATTTGAATATTCAAAACCTAAAAATAAAAATAATACTTGGTTTTTTCCAGAGCAACGCTTAAATAATTTCCTATTCATTATAAAACACGGGTTTGTTTTCACCAACAATTCCTGATACTGTATGTTTTTTAAAAACTGTCTTTGTTTATCAAAGTAAATTCAGTCCAAATGCCTTGAGTTTTGTAGATATTTCCAGTTCATCAACGAAATTCCGGTCCGACTAATTTCTGGATGGCTGAAAGTGGTAAATTACAACGGACCATAGTTGGCAAACATCGGAAGGATTTGTGCGGACCAAATTCCCAATTTCACCCAAGATTGAAGAAGTTATCTTGAAGCATGGAAGGATCGTGGAAGCTCCATGAAGTACCGGGCCGTATACCTAATATTTCCTGATATGAAGTAAATTCAGGTTTCATAATAATAAAAAGTTGATAATTCACAGTAATAGATCTAAAAACGAACGAAGAGCGGTCAAAATCTTCTTAGAGTGCCAATTCCATCAATCAGGATTGGATACCACGCTGGTAAATGCTCACTATCATGAACCACCTCTCAGATGTGCGTCAGATGAATCCGCCCGAATATTCGATTGCAAGTTAATTTCGAAACATTTCGCTATTCGTTAAAGAGTTTTAATAAAGTAACAAGTCCAGAGAGATCATTAATGGAGTGGTTTCTTATGGCCTTCTCCATTCCATTCCGTTGATCAGTTGATTCATCCTCTTTTTCAGACAGTTTTCCACCTCAAAGAGAAGGTGCTCTACCTTTCCACCGCGCATCCAACCTTCAAGAGGCCGTTGGACTTGACAAAAGAGAACTTTTTTTATCCTTCCCGGGAAATACTAGGTCCCTGCACTTGTCAGCCGCTTCTGACATAGAAGTCTCCACAACAGGGAGGTAAATATCAAAAAATTTCAATCATCTATGCATAGAACCATAAGGAATTTTCTAGACTCTCAAATATTTTTGGAGAAGCGGTGAGATATAAAATCACCCAAACATCGAAAATTGATTGAAATAACGTTAATTTCAGGCTTAGACACTTCACCATTTTAGGAGTGGTTGCGTTAAAACTGGTCTGCAAGCAATACTGGGTGAATAAAAGTACTATTAATAACATCATATTTACACAAAATTTTATAACTATCTCTACAAAATTTATATAAATAATATGGTTTTTGTACTAATTAGCTGTCAACCTATTTTGACGCATGGTACCGGTCTTAAAATGCTCTATTTTACATGAGAAAAGACCCTTACCAATTTTAAGAACTGAAGCTCTTCGGGAAGATTCAACAATAATATTGGTTTAACTTGGTACCCTTCAAGCGCGAATGATCGAAATATGAATATTTTAATTCATTTGTTTATCCCTTAAGGAACAAATGTGCCGGACTACAGCTCTATGGGGGATCGGAAAGTTAATCAGATGATGGGTTCTCACTGGCGCTTATGGGCCGTACACGTTATTTCTACATCTTCTCGAAAACCTCCAGTTATAATAATAGGCATAACTATTCTCTAAGTAATATTAACAGAAAAATCTGGTGTGAAACACTCACACAACTTTCTCTTGCCAATGCAAATAATTAACAATAAACCTAACATTAATAATAAAATATTAGAAATAAACAAAAAACTAACCTCAAAAACATAACCTTATTTTAATCATGAGTGAATGATGCAAAATGAAAATCAACCTCAGTTTGGCTTAGAAATACGGAAAATCACTCTTTCTCTCTAAACTAGGCTCTGTAGAGAAAAATGCTTTAAATAAAAGTTGTAGATCTTTTAATTTTCTATAAATTAAATTATATACACTTTTGTCGTAAAATGCATACTAAGGCCGAAATCTTAATAAAATCAATTTTTCACACATTTTCGTGAGAAAAAAAAAACAGAAAATCGCAAATTACCGCTAAACTAAGCGTTATACAAAAAATTGTTTGAAATAAAAGTTGTAGAATTTTTAATTCTCTACAACTTTTATTATATAAAGTTTTGCGCTAAAATGCATATTAAAGCTGTAATCTTAAAAAAACAACGGTTTTACGTGAAAACAGCCTCACCCAGAATTTCAGCAAACATGACGCCTACCCTATCTTGTAGAGAATAAAAAATTGAGTAAACCAGGCGATTTTAAAAAAAATCGTAGGACCAGTTTTTGAGAAAATCGCAAAAAAGTGAAAAATTACACGAATAAACTACCACTTCCGGTTGACCGATTTTGATGAAAATGTTCGTGTCGAGTCCGGTAGTGGTACGTAACTTAAGTTTCAAGTTTCAAGTTCGTACGATGTTCCGTTCTTGAGAAATTCTGTTCACACACACACACACACACACACACACACACACACACACACACACACACACACACACACACACGCGCACACACACACACACACACACACACACACACACACACACACAGACACACACACACAGACCAATCGCTAAAAACATGTTTTTTGGGTTCAGGGGGTCTGAAAACGTATAGATCCGGTGAAAACTCGATTTCGAAAAATCGACATGAAAACAATACTTTCCTTCCTATATATTCATATAGGCAAGAGAAAGTAAAAAAGTATTTTAAATTACGTTCACTGACGTCTAAGGTGTGGTAATAAGTGAGTAACTAACCGTATAAAAAGTATTTCTACACCACCCGAAAAAATTCCTCTGTAAACACTCCGGTTATGTTTCCAATAACATCATTTTAGTCCCGTAAAATAAGTTAAGACAAATCTGGAAACACTTTTTCCCCTCTATATTCTCAGTACTGTAGGTTTTCTTCTTTCTTCTATCCATCCCATTTTATACTTTTATTCTTGATGAAAACCCTCTACGTAATTAATCAGTTGTCAATTTGGTTCGTTAAATCATGTGTTCTAGGTTTATTCCCTGTTTTTCATTTGACTTTTTTAAGGGGACCCGGAATGCCTATCACCGTAATAATAATGTAAGGAACATTTTTTCAAAAACTGTTAAGAGTTATCCTGTCCAATTTTCTTGTGGTTACTTTTAGGCTATTCTACACCCACTGAGTTAGTAGCATCTTGATATATTTAAACACATTATTTTACTGTAATATTAACTCAGTACATTGAAATTATGGTATAAAAGGCGTTGCAAAAATTTCATTAAAATCCATTCACAGATGGCTGAGAAAATGTTCCTTACGCGTCAAAAATTGCTATTTACGGGAAACAAGAAAAAACTAAAGAGAACACATTATACGTTAAATAATTCAGTACGTTATTTTTTACAGTTCAGAGGTTAATATATTACAGTCACAGGTGGTCTGGTGCTAACTTAAGTTTTATAACAAAAAAATATAGCACAAAATAAATTGTCTGTCGTCATTAAAAAAAATAGAGCTGTATGCAAATGGTGACGTTTAAAAATAACGTAAGGATTACAAATATTTTTAATTTAAGAAAAAAATGCAAAACCCCCAAACAAATTATACCTATATCGTCGGATGCAGAAAACTCTGAATTTTAATAATTTAAAAAAACCGGATATATGAAAATTTTCAATTTCTTTCGTTCTGGGGACATTTAAAACACTTTTCCCACGCTTTAGTTATACAGGCTAATTTTAAAAATTCGTTCGGTTTTCTTGTTCAGTAAATGTTTTTCGTAACCTGTCCTTAGTTTACTATCTTCGGACCCATTTTCTTGGGGTGGATAATTCACTCAGAATTCTCTGCGTCTCTTAGACCAGTCTTCCCGGACATTCTAAGATATACATTAGCGTACAGACATGCATAATTGTGTGTTGTTTAGGTCATCAGCCGAAAGGCTGGTTTGAACCTCTACTGGTTTTACTAAGTAAAACGAAGATTGAAGTGATTTACCATTACCTTGCTCTGCGAGTGGAAAAGTATGTTTATCAACATGCCAGGCCCTCCGAAAAGCACACATTTTCCAGCCTGCAAATGACAGCTTCACTTTATTTACCACAGGGTCTGACTGTTTAATGAAATTCATTACTTTCAGAGAAGATAACTCTGATTAGAGTTTTTATACCACTACCTCTTCTACTCTTAAATGACACAGTAATTTAATTGACTGACCATGTAATAAGAAACAACTATTTTTGTAGCCCTGGAACTAAAGAATATTTGTATCAACATTATAATGTGATCTGATCTCGGGTTGTTATGATTTTTTTTTTTTTGGTTTAACGTCCGACTGTTCAGCAAATACTGCTAATGCAGACGGTGAAGGATGAAATGATGTTTTGTAACGTAAAACATGCCATGCCAGTGGAATTCGAACCCATTGGGTGTTTTTGAGAATGATTTATTTTTGAACAGGCTGAAGTATGTTTGGAAAGAAGCAGCCATCTTTCTTCGTCTTCTATTGTTCGCTTGTATATTCTATAATATTAATAGTAATTATTATTAACCCAGTCATGTTTGCAAACCCAATTTCAACACAACCCCTTCAAGGTTATCAATAAGTCCGTGCGCACTTGCTTTACATTAATAAGAAAGACCACACAAGTGTCTTAAACATTTTTAAATGATAAGAAACTATTGATACACCATAAAAACGTAATAAATAAATACATAATAATAAATAAGCATAAATGTACGGCCGTAAAAATGCTAACATACATTTATTTATAATTACTAACGGCCAATAAAATAAGAAATAATTAAAGACTTAACGATTTAAATTATTATTGATAACAAAGTCGTAACGCAGTTAATATAAATTTAAGTTGTTAACGTATTAAAATAATTACAGTACGTTCAAATTGACTGTTCAATTAAATTTCATTACCACTCTTGATATTTTATTTGTACATTAATTATTAGCATCGTACAGTGTAACTTAACTATTTATAGATAATATAATATACACACTTAGGTCTATAACCGTAGTAATAACTCACGCTAAGTTCCGACGAAATAATTCAAAATATATTTTATTACTTTAACTTTTAAGCGCCAGTATTATAAATTAAATTAAATATATTTACAATAAGGTATTCAGTTTATAATCATATTTGAAATTAACTTTGAGTTTAATGAAATTCAACAAGTTTGAAACCAATCGTAAATGTCAATGGCGTTTACAAATTACTCACTATATGTTCGACATGTCGTAAATCAAACAAGAGGTTTATGTCTGTATGAATACTCAAAAGAACCTACACGATTTATGTAAAATCACTCTGGTGAGACCAACAAATTAAAAAATGAAGATAATCAAGACAAGTAACGATCAGAACGATCGATGAGATTTATTGAAGAAAAATTATTGAATATTATAATTTTAGATGTTATCCTTTTACCTGAACATAAGTGTTTATACAGTAAATATGGTAGATTACAATGTATTGTAAAGATTTCCACAGATTTACTTAAATTCAGCACGATTTGTAGGCCTATTTGATTATTTGTATTTATCATTCTCGATATCGCACACCATACGGTTACACGGGGTGAATGCAGCGGTGTCTCATTGAGCTCTCTCGGATTTTCCACTGCCCAGTACCTGCAGTTTTGTTGATTCACAGTCCCGTTTAGGTAAAAATGGGCTTCACCGCTCATGAAAATGAGAGCATGTGGTTCATCGAAAATAAGAACTTCTATTTTTGCTGCAAAATCATACCGTTGGGGGTAGTCAGTTTGGAGGAAACAGACTGGGGGGGGGGGGTACCGTTGGGGGAAATGGCCGTCCTTTAGAATGCGAATAAACGCCCCCCCACGCAGTGACTCACCATTTCTGAGTACCGTACCATCCAAAATGTAAATGTTTCTCGTGGTCACCTTGTACTACGAAAAGTAATGTAATTTTTTTAAATTCTAGAACGTTATGTAGGAAAATAAAATCAAAATTATTAAAATATATATAAGAATGAAGGATAGGCCTCCATTAATTTAGAGAGTCGGGAAAAAAATTTACTGTAAAGAACTGGTGTGAAACTCTCATACGACTTTGTCTTTCCAGTGCGAATAATGGACAATATAATCTAACATTAGTAATAATAAAACATTAAAAATAAACAAAAAAACCTAATTTCAATCATGAGTGAATGATGAAAAATGGAAACCATCCTGTTTGGCTTAATAATACGGAATATCACGCTTTCACCCTAAACTAGGCTCTGTACAAAAAAATGCTCAAAATAAAAGTTGTAGATCGTTTAATTTCCTTGTAACATGATTCTATAAACTTTTTTCGTCGAATGCATACTAAAGCTGAAATCTTAAAAAAAACTATTATCTTACAGATTTTCATGAAAAAAAATTACTAATTACCGCTAAGCTAAGCGTTATACAGAGAAATATTTACAATAAAAGTTGTACATTTAGAAATTTTCTACAACTTTCATTATATACATTTTTGCGCTAAAATGCATATTAAGGCTGCAATCTTAAAAAACAATTTTTTTCTGCGAAAGCACAGCCTCCCACGAATTACAGCAGACATGGCGCCTACCCTATCTTGTAGAGCATAAAATAGTACGGTAAATGAGGCGATAGTTAAAAAAATCGTATTTTGATGAAAATGTTCGTGTCGGGTCCTCTAGTAGTACCTAACTTAAGTTTCAACTTTTTACAATATTTTCATTCTTTCTCCCAAAAAATGACATCCATTTATAATGTAAATAATATTAGGTCTATTATTATAATAATCAGATCAACTTATAATAATAATAATAATATTATTTGACAATAAACGTTTATCTAGATGAATCAATGTCGGTGAAAATGCAATGAATTGGAAAACAAGGATGAATATAAAATAATAGGTACATAAATTATTTCAAAGATATGTAAGTAAGCTAATATTTTTTGGGGGAAATAAAAAATGTAATTTTCCTGTTAATCCAAAATTACCAAGGAAGAAATAACATTTTATATTCAATTACACCATGTTCTTATATTTACAATAAAAATTTATAGCATGTAGGCCTACATTTACTCGTGTTACTACACAATTTTGAGTACAATCAGATAAAGTGCGCCGACCACTTACTACAACTTATAAAAGGCCTACAACGATGTGAACTAACAACAAAGTGAGAATAGTATCTTTAATACTCGATACACATCTAGGTATTGTATGTTCATATTAAGAACAATACAGCGCCGTCAGATAAAATAAATACAGTGATAAATACGATGCAATACGTATAATACTGTAAATACAATGGATCGGGGGTATTTGTTAATATTGTGTAACATCTGTTAAGATTCCGCTGAACCGAACGATTCAGTTATTCAGTGGTTAGCAGGCCAATTCGCCGTTCGAAATCGTATTACGTGTAGTGCGCAGTGACGACAAGGGAGGTGCGATAAATCAAAGTATAGTGGATCCGACCGAGCCAGGACGGTGGTGCTTATAAATCCAACGGCATCAGCGAGCGATGCGAGTCGGTCGTGTACGTGTGTCTATGTGTGGCTCTTAAACTTTTTATAAGACATTTTAATTACAATATTAAGAATCTGTTGCGGCGAGTAAACAGCGTTAAACCAACACCGGTGGAACGCGTGGAGAATCCATCCCCGTCCACCGTACGGTCAGTGTAAACAACCGGCCGATCGATGAGAAGAGAAGCAGAGACCCTGAAGAGGAAGGATTGATATCTCAAAGAAAGCTCTGTAGAGACCAGGCTAATCACGATCCTAACAAGCAGAAAATTCTTTAAGACTTGGGCCCGTGTGAGCAGTGCGGCATCTCATTTCCATACGAAAACAGAGGGCGGCCACACCGAACCCTTGAGCGACAGACCTGGTTATCCACCAGGCCCTCATTTCCCCTACCAACGTCCTTACGTACTACAGACAGCATCCTCCACCAGGAGGGCCTCTGACTCTTCATCTTCTTCTTCTTCACCTTCTTCTTCGTACAGTCATCGACCCTACTTCCTAACTCTTCACACCGTTTCATATCTCCTCTTCACTCGATTACGTAGCCTATGTATGTATATTCATACATGACTGCACCATACAGAGCACAGAAGGTGGGAACGGGTTTTTCTTTTGCAACATATAAAAACGGACGTATGATAAATAAAGATTTATGCACCAATAGCAGTACTAAAAGAACGTCCCTACATCGTAATATGCTACTCCATTTAAACACATATACGCAGACAGAGAACGAAACACATTTCTCCGATTTAAAAATAATTTCGCACTCGTATACCATCTGCGCACAGTAACAAATGATAAATCATTTATACACACTTCTTAACGGATAATATCCTAAATTTTAAAACAAAAATAAAGTAAATGCGTGACAAAATTTTAATACAAATTTCTATAATACAAAATTAATATTTTAAATTTAAAGCGTAATTCACAGATTATTAAATACACGTCTTTATTTATGAAAATTTTCTTAGTTTAAACGGTAATTTTATATAACATAAAATACTTATTATTTTAAAAGCTCTCTTTATACCACCCAGTTTTTGACACTGTTAAAACTTTTGACTTTGCTAGATTTTTTATGGAAATAAAAGATATGCAAGGTAATTTTTGAGGTAGTGAAAATTGCCAACACTTACAGTACCGATATAACCTTTTTGTTACGTCCAAATTATATCCAAATCTAGAGATCACTGCTGATAGTCGATAGTGACTAAAAATATAATCAAGTTAAAATGCATTTATAGAGAATGCAGATCTGGAGAATCCAGACAGCAGAGATGAGATTTCTACGAAGGACTGGGGGATGTACACGCTTGGAAAGAAATGAGGAAATAAGGTCAGTATTGGGTACTTGAATGAAAAGATAAAGGATTATCGCCAAAGTTGGAGATAGCACATGGCAATGATGTCAGATCACAGGATACCTAAGGAAGCGCAGTATCAGTACCAAGTATGCTCCAGAAGGTAAAAGGCCGGTAGACCTAGGAAATGATGAAGATATGATACAGTATGTCAGTTCGGAACAGGTTGCGGTCTAATCTTGGGAGAAGAAGAAGAATATGCATTCATAAACTTCATAAATTTTAGCAACACTAAGTCGTCTTCGGAAACCTTAGTCAAAATGTTGACATTGTTTACTATCTATTACGCTAGATGTGGTGAAAATCATCTCGTCCAACTATTGATAAAACTATGTAGGCTACCGGTATGGGCTGGAAACTTTTAAATAAATATGTAAAAAATGGAGTATGGTTATTCGCAATAGCACTTTATTAAAACACTAACACTAATCACTTACTACACTACATTAACCAATACTATGCTATTCACGAACTAGTGTTAGTGTTATAGTCAATATCAATTTAAATTCTGATACATTAAACTTAAGTAACGATTTAACGTATAGGGCCTAAACTATATTTCAATAAATTAAAGAATTAAAATTTTTTAAATAAACGATAAGATATTATTTTTCTTCTGTCTCTTTGATTGCCTACATTTTAATATTAGTGGCCATTTTCGCAATTGTCTCTCTTCCTGTATTGGTTATCCATTTGTGTACTTATTTTTTAAATTTTATACTCATAAGATTTTTTATATAGTTCCGGAGCATGTTATATATTTTGGGTGCTAAGTAATCAAAATGAATGATGGTAAATAGCAAATCTCGCTCTCTCCGATTAGAATAGATTTTCGTGTGTAGTATCGATGCCCTCTATTTCGCGTGTTACTAATGCCATTATATTTTAATATTACCAACAATTTTTGTTTACCCAATGACGTTTATTAGCACAATTTTAACGCAACATATCTGAGACTAGCAATAACTTTGTGTAGTTACTAGTTTGTAATACAGTAATAAGACCCACAATTCTCATACTGAAATACTCAGAGGACAAAGTTATAACGTTTGAGTAGTAACGACTGACAATGAAAAACAATTCGCTATTGGGAACAATAATATAATAAATAAATTAACACACAAATATTAAATAGAATAAGAAAATGAAGAGAACAGTCGGATAAATTCTTTGTAAGAAAAAAAACCGACGGGTTCCGGAAAAGAATCATTATAAGATATCGCTCATAGCACCAGCTGACAGCCATAACAAATCTATTCCATTCTTGAGAGTGTAATAAAAGTGTAATTATGAGTCATGTCCCGAGAGATACAATGTTATGTAGTTGCTGCTAAGCAGTAAATAATATCATTTTATATAGTATAATGAATGTTGTTACTATTATTATAATAATATTATTAGAGGTTTAAGGTTTAAGGTGAATGATGCAGTCCATCACTAAAATTAATGAATCGTAAATCGCCTAACTGACCTACTTGTTTGTAACAAGTAGAAGGCCTAGCTAATAATGAAATAGTAGATTAATTATTTGACAGTTCAAGTCAGAACAAGTTTTCGACAACAATGAATCAAAATCGGATGTTGCAAGCAATATAATAAGAAATTTTAATAACTTTACAGATATTACAATTTGGGAGTGAAAGATCATATAATTCTGAGAGAATGATAAAAACATTCCGGACGGGTAGAGGAAATTGATTTTTGTGGTTGCAATATAAGTTTGGATTACAACAGTAGCAGAAATCTAAGTTATGATAGCATAAGTATTAAACTCGATTATATAGTGGGTAAGGATTCTAGGCAAAAAATGTAGAATAGAGAAAGGTGCTTCCATACAATTCTATTTTAATAGTTAAGTGTAAATCATCCCAATGAAACATAAGTCTGTTTATAGAAATTGAAAATAACTTCTGGAAAATCTGTTTTTTAAGTCAACAGCGGAAAGGCTGGTTAGAACCTCTAGAGGTTTTACTAAGTAAAAACGAGGAGTAAGATGGTTTACTATTGCCTCCCTCACTGAATTGAAAGAGTATGCCTATCAGCATATCAGGCACTCCAAAAAGCACCTCCTTTCCACCCTGGAAATGACACCTTCGTTCATCACAGGGTCTGGCTGCATAGTGAAATTCAATACTCTCAGAGAAGATAATTCTGACTAGTGTATTTTACACTTCTATCTCTACTGTTTTTAAAAAGTTCAGTCATATAATTGACTGACTATTTGATAAGAAACAGAACTATGTTTTGTAGCCCTGGAACCAGCAGATCTAGTGGAATTCGTTTAACACTACACCTGCCCGTTATTGAAAATTAAAAATCTATCCACGGCAAATTAACGCTTCGGAAAGAATCCGAAATTTTTTTACAGAACTCAGCCGTACCACAAAATAAAAAGGTAAGTTACCGGGAATCTGGTGTCAGAAATAGACTTCAACATGCTGAAAAGGTTCGAAAGAAAGGTTTTAAGAATACTTTTTGGACCGCTCAAAGAAGATATTGCCCATAACAGGCAAGTGGAGTATTAAATTATTTGCACTCGATCTACTAGTTCCAGGGCTACAAATAGTTCTACAATAGTTCTGTTTCTTGCCATATAGTCAGCTAATTATATGACTGAAGCATTTATGAACAGAAGAGGTAGAGATGTAAAAGACAATAGTCAAAGTTATCACCTCTGAGAGTAATGAATTTCATAATACAGCCAGACCCTGTGGTGAATGAAATGAAAATGTCATTTTAAGAGTGGACAGTACATGCTTTTCAGAGGACCGGGCTTGCTGACAAGCATACTTTTTAACTTAGTGATGAAGGCAGGGGTAAACCACCTTACTCCTCGTTTTACTTAGTATAAAGCGTCTAGAGGCTATCTGGTGATCTACTAACCTATCTGATATCTGCCAGCCTATCTGCTGATGACCTAAACAAAAACAAACGAAAATAACTTGGAGAGTAGGTAAAAATGAAGAATTTACTACTGTCGTAGGAGGAACGGGACAAAATAATTTTCATAAAGACCCAACGAGGTTTAAGGTGATACGGAAGGAAATACAATATCAAATATCTTACAAAAATATCTTTATACTTTACGAAAGAAGACGGAAGGACCGTCCTAAGAAGAGATATATGGATGATGTTTAATTTAATGTTAATGGGTGTGAGAGGATTGGATTTACTATAAAAAGAAGTACGATCACACAAAAACAAAATTTTTGGACGCGTGGAACGTACAAACAAACCCCGTTCAATGGCCGCCTCCGTAGCGTAGTGATCAGGGCTTTAGCCCACTCCGAGGTCCCAGGTTCGATTCCTGGCCAGAGTCTGGAAATGTTCACAAGTCAAAACCCACAGTTACAGTCACATAATCCACCATAGTCGCTAATAACCAAGCAGTTGATTCGACTTTAAATAAATAAAAAAAGAAACCCGTTTAAAACTGACAAAACAACTTTAAATGCAAACAACTATTAGAATTTAACGAGATTGAACATTTCGATAAAGCAGAGTTTCGACGCAAATTGCACGGATTGATAATTCAAGAGGAAATTATGACAACCACAAAAATTCTTCAAACACCACATCTTCTAGAAGATGCGACTAAGTCCAGATCAGAAAACATGAAAAAACATTGGGAAGAAGGGAATGAGGTTTGGAGAAGGAAGAATACCAAAGAAAAATACAAGACTTTCAGAAGAAGCTAGAAAAAGTAAACCCGATAAAATAAAGACTTATTGGGGGAGAGAAAAATCAGAGAAGGAAAAGAAAAAATTTGGGAAGTAGGGGAAAGTTAATGTTTCCAGGAAGTCTATTGCGACTGAACTGTAATCAAAAAAATAAACACTTGATTCTATTTTAAATACTTAACTTTGCATTTAAACTTCATGAAATTGAATTATCTTCAGTACGGAACAATAAGTCCCATTAACTTTACCAGACATCATCACCAAAATAAAAAGGTCCCAGAATTATGCCTTGGGAAATTCTAGAGGATTAATAAAAGTTACAATTATAGTGTTAATAACAATAATAATAAAGAAAGAAACAAGATAACAAGGAGGTATAAGAGAATTGAGAAGATAAACTGTAACAAAATAACTATATATACGTAGGTATATATCCTTTGTTCTTGTTTGGTATGTTTTTTGACTACACCTGCCCCTGCCCCAGTAAAATTTATAACAACGAGTCATCAATCGGAGGAAATTATCCAGTTAGGGCCGAGTGGAGTCAGTCGGTTGTATTGAGAGCCCAGCATCGTCGACAAGCGGCGCGAGGGGCAGCGTACAGGCTATTCACACATAAACACGGACACCGATCGGAGAGAACGATGACTACGGCAAGCGGCCTGCAGCAGTGCGCCCACTCGAAAAGAAGAAATAAACACGCTAACCGAGAATTAAAAAAGAGAAGTACCATAAAAAAGACACAAACCAATAAATTGACATAAAACAATATAAAGAATAGTTTTTGACGCGTTATGTTTGAGTGGAGAGCGATAAAATTAAAGAGGGATACCTCGTTATCGACAATCTTAAATAGTAATAAAGAATAGCCAGTTACTAGAATTAACCGAGAGGGAAATACATATACGCTCATAAGTACATATTAACCGTGGATGATAAAGCAGTAGGAAGGCGTAACTTTCTTGCAATAGTTGATTAAGGGTTGAAAAAAGCATACGGTAGTCGCCTTACCAAACGAGCAAAAGCACAGGAGAAAAGGTGGTATGTTAATTGGGCAGCAGATGTCTAAACAACCCCCTTCAAGCCACAAAATTTCTAGACCGCACCAACACCAATCTACTCATCCATCTTCAACCACCGTAAACAACGCCACAATTTCCTTTGTCTCTAACTCATTTCCACTTAACAAATAATACCACCTAACTGACTGCACTAAACTAATACAACAACATTCACGATAATGAAACATAATTGACTCGACGTCGAATTATTTATTTATTTTTTTAAAAGAATTAACCCCCGTTCAACCAACACCGATGACTTTAAAAAGAATTAAAAATTAGAATTAGGTCTAAACCGGAAAACATTGATCAATCTTAAACCTCTAATTTTCTACGGAAACTCTTCTAGGCAAAAGTAATTTAATCTTCCTCGGGTCGAGTATAATATCAGACAACGCCGGCCGACACGGTTACATTAAATTCAAATTTATGTAAACTTATGTAATTTATTTTCCTTTAAAATGAAGGAATTTATAAACAAACAATACAAAAATATATATAATACCTCCCGCCAGGATAAATTTAAATTCATTATCAGCTAACAAATTCGTACAAGACAAATTATAAGCCTATCTATGGTAATTTTGTTTAAAAATCTACAACATATTTCCTGTGTATCGATTCCCAGAGTAACAGCTGATTTTTTTTTCATTTTTATGTAATAAAGCTGTGACTTTAAAAATCTTAACACGCTTCGGACTTCACCCGAAACTAGTTGAAATGATTGAACTAGCATTAACTAACACCAGCTCCGAAGTAAAATTCAGAAGAGAACACTCAGACAGCTTCGATATAAAAACTGGACTAAGAGAAGGTGACAGGGTTTTCCCCCCCTACTTTTCAACTGCACTCTCGAATACATCATGAGAGAATGGTACAAACTAAATTCAAAAAACGTCAAAATAGGCACCAAGGAAGATAACATCAAACTCAACTGCCTGGGGTTCGCCGACGATCTAGCATTATTAGCAAACAAAATCGCAGAGGCTAGGAACCAACTTACCAGTTTAACTCTCGTGAGCGATAACGACTATAAAAGAAACAATTACCGATAGAAAATCAACGACTACAATAAGATTACGCTTCACATACACGACGACCCGTGTGCGGAATCCCTTAGGTTTCTTCTAAAGTTGTTTCGGTTATAATACACTGTCTTGGTGTATTTAATAGAGCATTACCGGGTATCGATCGATTGACTTAAAATTAAACTAACCCAGCACTAACATTAATGACGGGACAAGTCGTAGGAGACTGATACTTGTACCTGATACAAGCGCTATACTACGAACAGGTCTATTTTTGGTCTTCGAACAAATTCTTTGAACATTAATGCTCATGAAAACGTGAAGTATAAAATATTAAAATAAGTGACGAAAACATCCCAGACCTAACCGTAAATCGAACCTGAGACCCGGCCTACCAAGTGCGTAATACACAGGAAAACTACCTGTACTTGGGACACCTACCTATTCTGGATCCCTAGGATTTCTGTAAATCCAAGGAACTACCCATTCTGTAAAAAGGTGTACGTTACCGATAACTCACAAATTACTCACAAACTGAAATAATTAAATAACGCAATAAAGATACGGCGGAAAAATGTCTGCATTTTATATTTTTACTGCATTGTAGTAGGACTTGCCCATAACAGACAGGTGGAGTGTCAAATTATTTACACTCTTTTCGTTGCAGAGCTAAAATAAATAGTTCTGTTTCTTATCATATGGTCAGCCAATTAAATGACTGAATCACTCAAGAACAGAAGAGGTAGAGGTGTAAAAGACACTAATCAGAGTTATCTCCTCTGAAAGTAATGAATTTCATTATACAGCAAAATAATGGGACTCTCAAAAACTGTGTAATGAATTTCATTATTCACCACAGGGTGGGCCCTGTGGTGAATAAAGTGAAGGTGTCATTTGCAGGATGGAAAATATGTGCTTTTCAGAGGGTCCGGTATGCTGATACGCGTACTTTTCCACTCAGTGAGGAAGGCAATTTTAAACCACCTCACTCCTCGTTTTACTTAGTAAAACCTCTACAGGTTCAAACCAGCCTTTCGGCTAATGATCTAAACAACAACAAGTAGTAGGTCTACAGTGCGTAAATTAGTTTTGAAGCTTGTACACAGGATAGACAAAAATAAATAATTTAAGAAACTGCGAATGTAAACAGTGTTCTTAACCATTATTACGAGGGTAAGTCAATTATTATCCGCAATGTAGTTATAAAATTTCGTTGTAATCAAATAGGAAACTTACAAGTACATCATTTTTCGACATAGTCCCCTTGCTTTTCAACGCACTTGGTCCATCGTTGTTCAAGTTTCCTGATGCCCTCATTAAAGAAGGTTTTTGGTTGAGATGCGAGCCAGGAATGCACCGCTTCTTTCAATGCTTTGTCAGAGGTAAATCGACGGCCCCTTAATGCCTCTTTGAGTGGACCAAACACGTGATAATCAGAAGGAGCAAGATCGGGACTATATGGAGGATGAGCCAGTACTTCAAAATTGAGTTTCAGGAGTGTGGGCAGCAGTATGCGGACGGGCGTTATCGTGCAACAACACAACATCTTTTGACAGCAGTCCTCGGCGTTTGCTTCGAATTGCAGGCTTTAGCTTGGCAGTAAGTATCTCAATGTAACGTACACTGTTTATTGTTGTGCCCCTTTCCTGATAATGTTCCAGTACTGGACCCAGAGAGAGACAGTTTTTGAGAGTCCCAAAAACCGTAAGCATCAGTTTTCCGGCGGACGGTTGGGTCTTGAATTTTTTCTTGCACGGCGAATTTGGATGTTTCCATTCCATACTCTGCCGTTTACTCTCCGGCTCGAAATGATAGATCCATGTTTCGTCACCAGTAATGAACATGTCTAAGAATTGTCCCGTTCGTTACCATAGCGATCCAAATATATTTTTGCAGATGTCCAACCGCATTTGTTTATGCAAGTGTCATTTGTTTTGGGACCCATCTTGCACAAACTTTATGAAACCAAAGTGTGTTGTGAATGATTTCGTAGGCAGAACCGTGGCTAATTTGCAGACGATGTGCCACTTGGTCAATAATTACTCGTCTGTCTAAGAAAATAATTTCACGTGAACGCTCAATGTTTTTCTTCATTTACGGCGGTAAACGGTCGTCCGGCTCCTTCATCGTGCGAAACACTTGTGCGACCATTTTTGAATTTTCAATCCATTAATAGACACTCCGTTGTGGCAATACACTGTTCCCGTACTGTACCGAAAGTCTTCTACGAATTTCGGCCCCTGATACACCTACCGACCACAAAAAACGGATCACTGAACGTTGGTCTTCTTTGGTGCAAATAGAAAGCGGAGCAGCCATGATTAACAGCACGAAAGCGATAACTAAACTAACCTAGCAGCTTGAAACTTGCATATATATAACCACAAATAAACAAAGCAAGCGTCATCAACGCAAAAAGACAGTACTGCCAACATAAACAAAAATATAACTACATTGCGGATAACAATTTACTTACCCTCGTATTATCATACTGTAGAATTGTACGGTGATATTGTAAAAATGGTTGAGGGAATAGATTGTTCATAGGCTAGTAATTATGTATTGTATGGGGTGGAGTATGTTAAACGAGAATGTAGATTACGATGAACGAAATGTTTTGAATAGGAATTATTGGAAAAAAGTAGTAGGTCTTTGTTGTATTTGCTATTGATCATTCTTACTATGCTTTGGATTTTCTGGTAAAGTGTAGATGGGTCTCTCATATCTTATTACGTAGTAAATCTACGTCTTTCTAGAAACAACTATCACAAGTATTTAAAGGCGATAGTCCTTTATAGGTACGTTCAGTTCCAAGTTGCGACACGATTATGAATCAGTGAGTGCTATCAGCAAGTGTTTGTATACAATGTAACAAATACGTGAAGAAATTAAACTCCATACGGTAAACATTAGGTAAAAATCAATTGTTAACTGTAAAATAATCTTTATTATTAGTTAAGTTAGTTTAAGTTTTACACTTATATAATGTAATTAATTTAGTAATTTATAATTTGTAAATAAATAGTTGTTATAACTTTAAAGAAAGTTTTTTAATTATTTTTACTATACCCAGATCCTGAACGAACATATACTTAGGTATTACAACATAATTATCGTGCTTACTTTATGTTGGTTAAGAGTGAATGATTCAGTTGATCAGTTGTAAGGGTAAGCCAAAGACCACAGTAGCAACTAGGAAACGTTGTAGCAGTCCTTGTATTCGCTGATCAGGTCAAAATTATTGGTCCCCAAAAACTGCCTTATCACTAGTTTCGATTGAATCGAGTTCAGTGAGAAAATAGTCTTTCTTCACACAGTTGGTATTTTTGTATCTGTCTGTATCAAGTGTATAAAAATGTATCAAGTATTTTGTATCAGTTACCGTCAGTACTCACCCGAGTTATAATAGGAACAAACTAACAAAGGGGACCACGAATACAAAATCTGAGAACTCAGACAGTAACCATGACTAAATGTTTGAAAATATAATACGTATTATAGACTCTAAATTGAATGAGATTCATTATTACTCTTTTAAAATACATTATCGATCAAACCGATACTCACCAATAGCATGCAACTGGGCCTATGTAACGATAGTGCGTACGGATAACTCACCTGAAACAAAAAAAAAGTTATTAAAAACAATAAAATCTAGGAGATTTAAACAAAAGTCAGCGTTTTGTGTTTTCATTCGACTTTATTGAAACTTTCATAAAATACTTCTGGCTCACCCAAACCTAGTCTATGTAAAATAACCAAAATTATTAAACTGATAGGCTAAATTTTTTTCAATCATTAACCAAACCATTTTCAAAGATGTCAGGAAAAGTGGTGATCTGGAGTTTCAGGAATTACTACAAATCAATTTAAAAAAGTAGGAGACATCTTCTCTTCTCCTTGCCTAATATATGAAATGATTACCTTTATTTGAATTTTTTTATTAAATCTGGGACATTACAATAGTTTCTTTTGAATAAGAGAGAAAAGTATATTTGCTAACAACAGAAACTGATATTAATAGAATAAGAAGTCCACTGAATCTGTTGAAAATTCCAAAAAATGTAGGATCTAGATTTAAATAAAAAACAATAAAAAACCGAAATTATAAACTAATATATTAAATCTTTAAAAATTGAAGTCTTGATTATTTAACGAATTAAGGGCCAGATAATTAGGATGACGGTTTTTAGCAGCTGTTGATTACATTAATATTGAGCAATGAAAATGTCTTCTTAACTATGTTGACATAAAAGTACTTATTATTATTGTACCAAGAAATGTCCACGATTTGTCATATGAATTTTGACTGAAAGCTTTCTAAAACGTCAAAACTTGACTCGCTTGCCGTCGCACAACTGTAATCTGTACGACCAGACAGGCTTAAGAATGACTTTATAAACCACAATTTTACTCTCTTAAGAGAGCTGTGACTTCATTCGGTTGAACTTCAAATCCAATAATTTTCTCTTTGTCGTGTTGTATGATATGAAATTGAAATTTATTCAGCTACGATTTCAAATACAAGAATATTTTATGAGGCGACCGACGACGGTAGAAGCAAGTCTAAATTTAAAAATTCAACACGATTGGAGTGCTTCTTTGTTAATAAATACAAAAATTAGAATTAAATTTATTTTTAATGGACGGAATACATTACTGATTGATGAAATCGTACAAGAATTTTTTCAAATCATATCCAGGGGAATCACACCTATAATCCAACCAAGACATAAGATCGAACATTCGAGGTATTTATTTCTGAATAATACGACCATTAATTTTTTTATGAGGCGTCATAAAGTTAGATTAATTCGCATAATAAATTAATTTATGTACTTAAACCGAGTAATTAAATGAAATTAAATATGTTCAGGAATGAGTTTGAAATATTATGACTACTCTTGTTAATAAGATACATGTTTCGACTTCCTCCTTAATTACACTATAAAACCATCAAATAAAATAAATAATAGGCTAAATTTGAAACTACTGGTAATGTAATTAAAATACTTAAATTAAGATTCAAATATATAAGCGTAACTCAATTACTAATCCATTCAACGAATAAATGCATTATTCATCTGTAGTTAAATATGAATCATAAAAATGTGGTGTAGAACACTCAGGACGACTTTCTTTTGCCAATGTAAACAATGAAAAATGTCACCCAGTTTCTTCTTCTTGTCGTGCCTACCCGGTTCGGATGTAGGCGATCATTATGGTTATTTTGACCTAATTAGTCGCAATCCGGAACAGTTCTTTGGAGCTCTTACCGAACCAGTTCTTCTAACTAGAGACCCAGGAACTTTTTCTTCAACCAGGATTCCTCTTTCCCTCTATCTTCCCCTGCAGAATGTGCTGCAGTAGATCATATCGTTTTTGATTTCTCATTAGACCGAGGCACTACAGCTTACGGCACTTACCAAATTTGACCAATTCCGAACCCTTCTTCATTCTCAACAAAACTTCAGCATTAGTGACTTTCTGCATCCACGAAATTCTCAATATTCTTCTATACAACCACAGTTCAAAAGCCTCAGCCCGCGTTCTGTCGTCCTTTTCAAGGTCCCAAGTCTCCACACCGTACAGAAGAACAGAGAACACATAGCATCTGAGGAGCAGTAATTTGGTGCCCAATGTAAGGTCATAGCTCCTAAACACTGAACTCATTGCATTGAAAACCCCTCCGGCCTTTCAAATACGACACCGTATCTGCTGCGAGTTACCTCATGCCTCATTAATAATGGTGAACAGTTATGAATAGCTACTACGAAACACGACCTATTCTATTCCCGTATACATACAGAGACATGCCAAGCAGTTTTAATGATAACCCCGTTTAATCAAAAATAAAAAATATAAAATGAAAAACAAACCTCTTCTGTTGACCATACATATTTTGATAAGAAAAATACGGAAAACCACTAATTGATACTAAACTAAGCGCTATAGTAAAAATGGTTGAAATAAAAGTTTTAGGTTTTTAATTCTAAAAGTGAGATGGTTTTTTTAATACAAGTCTCAATTAGTATTTTGTGCTGAATTTGGTAATTTCGTGTTGAACTGTACGAACCTTTCAATCTCTTGTTTAGTATACTGTTTTTTATGTAGTAATAAGGTTGTGATTGTTTTAAGTAATTTAAATTGAAACCTTTACAGGATTTCTATGTTTAAGATACTTTCTGGCACCTAAAATTGGATTCTCCGGTTAAAATTATTCAGTTTTATTAATAAGAAACTGAAGCCAAGTACTGTAGTTAATGAATAAGGGGTCATAGATTGTAACAAAATAATAGGGAATTGTTTTAGGGCTCATTGGGACCGCCAATGAATCTTCAGACTTAATATTTACAGTTATTTTTTGCAAATTTTTTAGATTCAACAGTAAAAAACACAAGCAAAATCAGAAACAACTCAGTTGCTCTTCGTAAACCAAACTTCTTTACATTATTTATTGAAAAAAAACTTCCACATGAGAAAAGTTAAAAAGTTGGAGAGAAAGATTCTACCTAATAAAATAGGTTCGAAACAGAAAGAAAATACTGTACAAGAAAAACTAATGTTTCATGGAAACACTCGGAAAACAGATAACAAACTAGTACAAAAACAAATATTTCTGATAGTAAAATAAGGAGCGGACCGAAAGTGTTAGGTAAGTTGTTCAAGAAAATCAAGAAAAACTTTGAAAAGATCAAATTATTTTGTTATCCTTAATGTGTGTGCGTTGCAATCTGTTAAGCTAAGAACAATAAGCAACCCCATGACCCAATGAGATGAAGATGATATATAATGATATGTAAATGAGGTGTAATCTTGAACGCATTTAGACCTACCATTACTGAGAGAGTATTGCTAATTGAACCCCTAACTATCGAAGCACATCAGTAACCACTATCTATATAATGTAAATCCGTAAAAATAATTATAGTTACTTGAGTCACGAGTTTTCCCTTTTTTGCAACAAGGGGTAAAAGGGAAAAGCATCAGCGCGCATGCGCGACTGCTTTAATTTCAGTACAACAAACATAACAACTTATACTATACTCAGAGCATATACAGTATATTGCGGAACCTTTTGTAGGTTAACTGTACGAATATAACTGTTTGTTAAGTAAACAGAAATGTTAGTTTCTTGAAAACGTGATCTATTCACAGTGCTGAACGAAATATATGCAGTCCAATAAAATGCTGTGAAGTTGAAGCTGAATAAAAATGCCTTTCCCTGCCACTTAACAAAAGCCATGAACGAGTGGCTAATTACTGTGATTTTTTTTCTTTCAAGTATTTAAAAATAAAGAAGGAAATTAAAGACGTAAAGAAGCTATTATTGAACAGTTTTGTTGACACCTGGTAAAAAAGGAAACGGTTAGGTAGATACTATTGAGACTGATAGTGAAGACGCCGGTGACAGCAATAGTAAAGAAGGCGATTCATTCGTAAAAAATGTTATTCCAATGGAATAAGTTAGCCGGTAATTACAGTAAATCAAACATTTCTAGTCATGTAATTAAGCTATAGGCAATATTACAGGTCACATCTATTTCTTATAAGGTTTATGAAGAAAATATTTTCTTAAAATAAACCATAGCTCACAAAATGTATGTAGAAACTGCATGGTAGTGAAATGTCTGAGTAGTGTCTCACTGTTGAGGTTGGCAGCACTGTCAAATTTTCATATCCCTTCGTCACAGCCCATCCATACGCAAAAGGCAATCTCGTGACTTCAGTATCTATACTTTTACTAGAATTTGAACCAAGGAACCTCGTTTCCGAAAATTAGCTGACTTGTGGCGACGACTTTACTGTTAAGGCATTTTCCCACGACGCTAGTTTACTAGCTACTAGTACTAACAGGACCTGTCAGCGTGTCGGTGACGATTCCCAAGGAGTTAGTTAATTATTACCAGTGCTCTGAAAAAATATTTTAGTTGTGTTGTGTATTGCTGTACAAAGTACAGCTCACTAGCTACTAGTACCGTTTCCAAACATTCACACCGATCTAGTTTACTAGCGCTGGTCAATCACGATACCTTTTCTCCCCTACTAGCGCTAGTAAAATCAAACATGTTCAAGCCGGCCGCATTGGCGCAGTTGGTAACGTGCTCGCCTCTCATCATGCGGTCTTGGGTTCGAATCCCATTCAGGCACGGCATTTTTTCATACGTTACAAAAAATCATTTCATCATTCACCGTCTGCATTAGCAGTAATTGCAGAACAGTCGGACGTTAAACAAAAAAAAAAAAAAAAAAAAAAAACATGTTCAAAGTCGCTAGCGCTTTAATTAAACTAGCTGCTAGTTGTTCGCACCCACGACGCTAGTTTACTAGCTTCTAGGCCTTTAGACCAATCCGGTGGTTCGGAGAAAAATGAAAAAATAATTTTGATCGAATCTATACAAATAAAATTGTGATTTGGTCCGTACAATTTTTCAAAATGCCCCGAATTTCGTTTCTACGCACGATGTACCACGTAAACACCGAAAATAAGTTCAACTGAATTTTTGTCTGTCTGTCTGTATGTTACGGCATCACCGCAAGAACCGCTGAACCAAATTTAATGAATTCGGTATCTAGGTTTTGGACATAATCGACATGAAAATAGGCTATACATTTTTTAATATCACAAAGTGATGGGGGAGTTTAGAAAGAGAGTAAACAAAAAACTACGAATATCTCCGTAAAAAGTCAATGTATCAAAAATGTTATATAATCAAAATTACGAAGCGTTTAAAGACGAATAAGTTTTATTTTGTAAAGTTTTTTATTTTCAAGCATAATAGCGGAGATATTACCACTTTAAAAATAAATAAACCAATATTCTTAGAAGAATAATAACATTCAAATAAACAGAATAAACACAGGCCTACGCACCGGTAAAACACGTATTCATTCAGTAAGTTACCTACCTACCCATTCCACCAGTATCCTATACACCTTTTCTTGGTCACATTGTCAAAAATGAATCAGTCATCTTAATAGTGGTCACCATCGTGGTGTTCCTATAGTGATTTAACTTTTATTTATTATGAAAATAATAAAGCGCTGCATATCTCAATCTAAAAACACCAAGATATCGTTTTCATTTTACGTTAAACTATTTTTTTTTTATAAATAATAATGCTGACATTGAAAGGAAGTCGATAACAATGAATATAATTAAAGAATATCAAACCTGACAGGGATCGAACACGGTACCCCAACCGACCTTCCACGGCACCAAGGAAACGGTTCGAAGAACGGGCACTTTAGCTAATACATTATAAATTATGGATGATCTAACGAAAGAAATAAACCTTACAGTAAATTTTAAGTACATGAGTTGCAAGAAAAGTTATGATAAATTCATAATTGTTTAAGCTACTAGACTTGTACGTTCATTGTTTTATTATTAAAGATAATAAAATTACAGTTTATTAAAATATGTATAGATTAACAATATTTCAGGGCGTGAATGTATCAATTTAATTTACTAGCTTAAATATCTAGTAGCCGGATTTTCCTTTCAACAATAAGTACCGTATTAGCGGAACGTACTGTAACAGAAGTCCTTGTATACATATCCATAATACTAAATATTTAATATAATTAAGTACTACAATTATTCAGCTGAATGCAAATAATTAGAAATTGTAACTTACTTCTTAATACCAATAATTATTACAAATATTATGAAATTTATATTATAATCTGAGTAATTTTACGGTATATATGTACTAAGTATGGAATGTAATACATGTTGTAATAAATTTTATGTATTCTAATATATTTTATTAAAATGTATGTTTTTGTATCAAGAAATCTGTATGAATAAATTGCCTTAAACTTTACGCTGGATTAACACTGAATTGAAAATGTTCTTGTTCTGGCAGACAAATTAATGTGTTTTGATGCATGACTGAATGTAGTATTTTATTTTTTATATAAAGTATTAAGGTGAAGAATAAAGTCGGTCGGGCAAGTTTTTAATCCGGTAGTGATAGCGGTAGATGATTTATCGTTCCTCAGATCTTTGCTGAACGATTCATTTTCGAATTGCAAGTAATATCTGTTGACACTCCACTTTCTACCTTTGTTTCTTGTTGGTATGTATTTTTTCTGTAGACAGATATGGAGTAACAACAGCAGCTAAGTTGACTTAACTGGGAGACTTAAACGTTGATTTTTAGTAGTAGGACAGTCAATGGGTCGAGTAGGTAGGTAGGTTTGTTGTTGCACAATATAACGCGCTCCGGGCGGCCTAAACAACAAAACTGGAGCAACGCTTGTCTTATACTGCAGTGTATTGTTGTATAAACTTGCTTCGATTGCCGCATACTCAATATATAAGAGAGTGAAAGCGTTCTCAGCATGAGATAACTGCGGTAATTAAGAGCATCTAGTCCTTTGATCGATGGTCGATACACCAGAAAATCAACATACGGTGTACCATATTCCTGAATGTGGGTAGAACAATTTCTCAACCAATTTAGTATTGCTATCGCCTAAAAAATTTAAAGGATTGTATAAAATATATTTACTAAATTACAATGATTATTAAGTTTGTTGTTCAGGTCGTCAGCCGAAAGGTTAGTTTAAACCTCTAGACGCTTTACTAAGTAAAACGAGGAGTGATATGGTTTGCCATTGCCTTCCTCACAGAGTTGAGAAGTGTGTTATCACCATCCCAGGCCCTCTAAAAAGCATCTAATTTCCACTCTGCAAATGACACAATGACTTCATGCACCACAGAGTCTGGCTGTCTATAAAATTAAATTCATTACTCTCAGGAGATAACTCTGATTTGTGTCTTTTTCACCTCTAACTCTTCTGTTTATAAATCCTTCAGTTATAAAATTGCCTGACCATGTGATAAGTAACAGAACTATTTCTGAATGAAGCCCTGGAACTAGCAGATCGAGTGCAAATAATTTAAAATTTCACCTGTCTGTTATGGACAAATTATTAAGTTTAGTAATTATTACAAAACTATTTACAGAAATAGATACCTCATAAACTATATCATGAAAATACATAATACAGAAGAATAACGCCTTCTACCAAAAATTTAATATTAAATGTAAAATATTATTTTTATTACAAAAAATTGCCCATAACGGGCAGGAGGTGTGTTAAATTAATTGGACTCAATCTGCTGGTTTCAGGGCTACAAAAAATAGTTCTCTTTCTTATCACATAGTCAGTTAATTAAATGACTAAAGCATTTAAGAACGAAGAGGTAGAGGCGTAAGACACGAGTCAGAGTTATCGCTTTTGAGAGTAATGAATTTCACTGCACAACCAGAACTTGTGGTGAATGAAGTGAAGGTGTCATTTTCACGTGGAAAGTGGTTTCGGAGGGCCTGGCATGCCAATAGGCATACTGTATTAACTCAGTGAGGAAGACAAAAGTAAACTACCTCACTTCTCGTTTTACTCAGTAAAGCCTATTAAGAGGTTAAAACCAGCCTTTCGGCTACTGACATAACCAACAACATTACAAAAAAAAGATGAATCACAAATCTCATTAACGAAGTTAGTTTAGTTAGTACGAAGTTTAGTTTTCAGTCAGGGTGTACGTCCGGTCCTTTCATATATGCTGCACAAATATAGGCCTTTAAAACCACCTGATAAGGAGCCTGACCAAGAGCAAAAGAACCATGAAATGACTGTAGCTGAATATTTGTGTCACCAAAAAATTCATTAAAGTAAATTAAATTGAATTTGTAATTCATATTCTAAATTTAGCTATTTATTTGTTTAATAAACGATATAAATTTTTTCAATTTCGTATTTCATGTAGTTTATTTCGAAACTAGATTAATAAGTGTCTGGTGTAATTTCTGATATTCATTTTAACACCACATTTCAATTTTACCAATTTTCAATTACTTTAGAATAACTTTTTAACTTGCAATTGACACTGATCCTTTAAAATTCTTAAGTGGAGACTGTATGATGGTTTTGAGTGAAAATTTCGATTTCGGGTATTTTACGTTTTTCAATCGTTTAGACGTAGTAATCTGGTAGACGTAGATCTACCAGAAAAACATTAAAGTACGTCAAAAAATTATTTTAATGAAAAAAGTTAAGTTTTATCAGATTTACCTAGAGAATTATCATGTCACCAAGAATGAATACCTTCATAAATTTATACAGCTCGTTTTAGTGCTAAAGGAATTTTAGTTTTTTAATATATCTGCATCACCGTTTTAAATATTTTCAGCTGTTGTTTCAGCTTTCTAACCAACTGTTGATGGGAAATTTACTTGTTTCAGAACATTTAGTTTTTGATTTGTGCCTTTTCCTGTAAATTTAGATTTTTAACACTTAGGTACATGTTTCTCAGAAACCATTAAACCTACTAGGGTGAAATTTTTACCAGTTATTTATCTTTTACATGCAGATATACCTACATTTTTAAGATTTCCTCCGTTGCTTCAAAAATCAGTACGATGTAGAAAAAAGTAGAAAAAAATTTGTAAACATTTTATGTCATTCGTTATTAATTTCAAAATTTATGGTCCAATAGATTGAATTGAAACAATTTCAGTAGCTAGAGAAACTTAACAACTATAAGTGTGTAAGATTTTTCTTTCCAATCCTATGAAAAATGTTCCTAAAAGTAGCTAATTAACATTGATGGGATACAAAGTACAGTCATCCGTTAAAATAGCGATAAGAAGCTCGATAACAGCTACCAGGATTCAACAAATTATATAACTCATTCTACAATGAAAAAGAGTAGGCCTATATGAAAAAAATCTAGTTTGCAATGGCCTACTGATAAATGTTAACAACTTAATCGATGGAAATACAGTAATGTAATCTGTCCATTTGATACTAGGCTATTACTGTAATATGATAAATCACTAATATATATAACATATTTTGATATAATGAATAATTGCATAACACATTATTAATCAACCTGAGAATTATTAAATAATTATAATAAATTAGAGAAAAAAATAATATTTTAACTGTCAGATACAGTGTTACGTTAACAAAACCTTTTCGAAAATGATATTTTTATATTATGCTGTGAAGTGGTCAACAGAAAAAAACAAGTTTATAAATTCGTATGATATATTACTCAGGGCAACTTACTAGTTTTAAAGTATTATAACTTAATGATATAGATCAGATTCTAATTATGATAAATTTTAATGACTTTTTTCAAGTCTGGTAAATAAATATTTATCATTAAATAATCTATAATATGTTGTAATTGTCAATTTCTGTTGCAAACTTTTCTAAAGCGGGAGGACACCAACATTCCAATCCAAAATATGTAAGGTAGATATGACCTTAATATTTATTCGTTAAGCCATCTATTACACTTAATCTACGAGCTGTGAAAGTATATATTTGGACAAATTGCGTGTTAAATCATCAATAGAATCTAGAACAGTTTTAATCATAGATTAACGTGGTTTAAAAACTGTTCTATAAAATCTAAAAAATATATTTCGAAGAAAATTTAACTTGAAAATAAGGTTTACGAAGTAATAAAATAATAAGTCAAAAATCTGGTGTTAAACACTCACACTAATTTATCTTACCAATGTAAATAAAAAATACATAACTTATGTTGAATCCGTTAGTAAACAATGTAATATAAAAACATAACCTAATTTTAATCATTAGTGAATGACGTAAAATGATAATCAACCTATGTTCCACATTAAAATACGAAAAATCACTAATTGACGCTAAAGTAGGCTCTGTAGAAGAAATTTGGGGTCTTGGCTGTTAGACGCCCCGCACTTTATACAGGCACTGTTTCCCTTTGCTTTCTAATATTCCTACTGAGTAGAAAATAACTAAATAAAATAACAAAACATAATTACATTAAAAGTACAATCGGAAATAAGTTAATCGGAAATATTTTAAATATTTAATTTTAATACTAATATTAAAATTGGAAGTACAATAATACGGACTTAAAAGTATTTCTATTTTGCTTAGTTTTATTTGATACAAACCATTAGATCTTTTATTTTTTAAATTACACATTCAAAGTTTAGAATAATCTTACTAACTTTTGTAAAATCTGTGTACTTTTCACGGGGCCTGAATTTTAAGAGTGTTTCATATATTTAATTGCTTACAGTTACTTCATTATGAATTGTAAGGGCGATAATGTAAGTGAAGCAAAATACCTTTCCGCAAAATTTTTAAGTCCAGAATTACAACACAAGAACAGAATTTTCAGTTTTTGTAGGCGCGCCAACAGATAAGTCCCAAAAATGCTAAAAATAAAAGTTGTACTAAAAATGTTTTACTACCTATAAATTTGGTTACGGCCTATATAGTTCACTTTTGTCGTAAAATGCGTACCACGGCCGCAATAATAAAAATCCAATTTTTTAACGATTTTGATTGAAAATTTCTAAACGTCACCTCACGTGGTTTAAATTGTTTTTTAAATTCAGAATTTCTAGTTCTATTAATTTTTGATAAACAAGCCCCGAGTTTCATTTTTCTAATTTTATAGCCTCGTAGGCCTAAATGTACAATGACAAAAGCGAAAGGACGATGAACACAAATTCAGTAAATCGTAAGTTATGTACAGAGAAATTCATGGTGATACTCTACTCTCGTTCTAAAAATACGGTTTTTCAAAATTACAATCTTCAGGGGCATTTTTCACCAGATATGCCCAAAAAATAAATTAACAACTAAAATTATGTATTATCACAAAATTTACTGAAATAGGCCACCTATAACCCACACATAATTATGCAAAACCGCTCAAAAATCTTACGTAAATTTTACAAATAAAAAACAAGTTTTTAAATATAATTACATTATTTTTTATTACAAAAACAACAATTTAAGAATGTGATACTTAATAATATTACCTAACAATGTGTAGCTGCCAATTATAATTAGCACATAAAAATTATGATAATAATTTAATGAAAAAATGTAAAAGTGACTCTATAAATAACATAAAGTTATTAATCAATAAAATAACAAAATAACTTTTAATTATGAAAATACCGCATTAACATAATACGCACATTAGTAAATGGATAAATAAATTATCAGCTAATAATACATTATTAAATATAGTTTAAAATGTAGGTTATGTAATCGAGCTAATAAACAGAACCGATTAATCGATATTATTCTTATTATTATTACAAAGATCAGTCAGTAAATCAAAAGAGAAATTTTGCGAACAGGAAAGAAATATTATTATAATACGAAATCTAGAACACCAGTTGTATTAAGACTATGCAACCACTTTTGCTGTTAAACTTTGTATATAATTAATTAATTGGATAAACATTCGACTAATGCCAAATATGATAGAAATATAGTTGAAAATATAAACGACATGTTTGTTAATTACTGTATTAATAAATTTATATTTTTTTAAATAAAATTGTAACAGCAGACGGCAATATGTCAGTGTTAAATTTAACAGCAGGAGGTAACAATTACGTAACCAACAATGTATGGTCAACATATCTTTATGTATGAGTTTCATTAGTCAACTTGATTCAAAGAACTTTCACAATAATTATCAGTAATTTATAATGAAAAGATGAACTTTATTTCCTCCAAATTCGAATAAAAATACTTTAAAGGGTTGTATACCTTGATAGAAAATGTATACTTAGGAAAGAGCCTACCTTCAGAATAATATCTTCTGAAATATTTTTCGCTTTTATGTAAATTTTTTTCTCGTATAGGGTCAATTTTGGACCACGTGAGGTGATTTTAGACGTTTCTGGAAGCTCTACTTACAGCTCACATTCTCAGCATTCGCTCACAGTAGGTTTTCCTCCTTTATTCTCTCTAACCGGTGTTCTTTGCTCTTCGAGGAAGACTTTTAAGTCCGTAATTCGTAGTCTAAATTTGGTTCGGTTCAATAAGTTTCCTCAGTAAGTTCCTATAAGTTCAGTAAGTTTCCTCAGTTGTTCATATAAATTTTATCCAAATATTTGACACTGTAAACTGAAATTTCTTGTTTTACTCTTTTTTAGTGTAATCTCCTAAAAAAAATGTGTCTCATATACGAAGGTCAGTTTAACAAGTTCATAACTGTTTCGATTGGAATCGTAATAAAATTTTGGTGATTATATTAATAAAAATACCAGAAATTTAAATTCCGAGTGTTCAAATAGGTTTCAATATTGATTTGAACTGAGTTATTTTAGTACCACTTAGAAGGGTAGTATTGTTTAAAAGTAAAGTGTTTTCAACTATTGCATCTACCAAATACTGTTACCTATTTTCTTAATATTCTTTTAGACTTTTTTAAACTATTTATACGACACCTAAGGTTTAGTATGATAGAAATATGCACCTATTGCTCCTATTGTTTAGTGTCTTAAAAATTTGTTTCGGAACCGGTTGTCACCCATTCTATACAGGTCTCCGTAAAATTTTAGTTTTTTTTCCTAATCGTTTCCATTAACCGTTCATTTTCCTTGTACAGTTCTTCTCAACCTCGTAACCTATATTATCCGCCTACTATCTCCATACCCATTATCTTGGGGAGCATTTTTCACTCAAATTTCTCTGCTTCTTATGGACCACCCTTCCCGGTCATTCTAAGATACGCACTCGCGTACAAACACACAGGTTTCATCACAATACTATGTCTAATCTTGTCTTGTCTTGTCTTGAGAGTGCTTTCTTCTTATACAAATAGCGAGGTCCTCGAAGTGCACCGGCCATGTTTCCTCGTCTATTGTTATTAGAAGAGTAAATTATTCTGAATTAATGGTAAATTGAATTAATGGTAAATTTTCTTTTACAATAAATACATTTAAAAAATACAGTGTAGTAAAAATACAGGAGGAGTACATTAAGTGGGGAATGAAGATAAATATTAATAAGACAGCTTATGTGGTAATAGGAGAGCGGGGAGGAGATTTAGTACTTGAGGCAGAGGTAGTGAGGAAATATGACAAGTTCAAGTACTTAGGAACACTCTTTTCTGAAGATGGAGGATGTGAGGAGGACATCAGATCTAGGGTCGGTCAGGGAAGGGCGGCAATTCGAAAGCTGAACAGTATATTGTGGTCTCCAAAAATAAGTTTAAGAACAAAAAAAGTTATGTATAATGCAGTGGTTGAGCCAATTACAACTTATGGAGCAGAGTGTTGGTAAATCAGCAGCCGAAATGTTCATTATTTGGAGGCTTTGGAGATGGATTTTTTCCGCAGAGCTTGTCGGCTTTCGAGAATGGACCGAGTTAGGAATGAGGTAATAAGGAACAGAGTTGGAAGACCTCATTCTATTGTGGGTAGGATTGAAGGAAGGCAACTGGAGTGGTATGGGCATGTACAACGCATGAGTGGGGAGAGGTGGCCAAAAAATATTTTGGAGTACTGTCCAGCAGCAAGACGGAGGAGAGGTAGGCCTAGAGGAACATGGAGAGAGGGAGTGCGAAGGGCGATGGAAGAAAGAGATTTAGGAGAACGGGACTGGATGGACAGGAGGAGGTGGAGATCGAGATGCGGGATGCGGAGTAATCTGTAGGAACCCTGCATAAAGTAAAATAAAGTAAACAAAATACAGTGTCATCAGTGTCATTTTAAGTTATTAGCGTAAACTAATGAAATAAATAAATGAATACTACAGCTACACAATATTCGTCTGGTCTAACAACGTATTTTACAGATAACAACGTAAGTTAACACTTAACTCCAATTTATTTCAGAAAAATGTTAAGTCAAAATTAAATTGTTTTGGTTATTAAGAAGCTTATCTTAAAAATAAAAGTCGGCCTACAAGTTTTATATTAGAGAGGACAGCTCTCTGAACAAATTATATTTTTTAACATTATCTTTGATTAAAACATAGTAAATGATACCAGTTTTTTATTTTTTCCAAAAGTTAGTTTTTACTTGTGAATTTTATGAAATGACCGATTAATAAGGTAAATACATCGAATTGTCTAATAATATTAAATGTTAAGCTTAAGTTTATTTGTTGCCATTTTATTTCAGTACCCGATTCGTAATTTATTTTATAATATACCCATAAATTATATTTCTATTGATTTGAATACGGAAAATAGAAGAATTTTTTTCTGAAAACCGTTAATCAAGATTTTGCGTCAACATCATTTATTGTAACGCTAACAAATAGTATTAGAGATTCTATTGAGGTTGTTACTTCTACTAGTATGCAGGCTTATAAGTTTCCCATTGCGCCCGCCTTTGCAAATAAGATAGGTATAGAATTTATTGAATGATTGTTTGGAATCAAGGCACAACATTCTTACAGAATTGCGGTTTATAAATACAATCTTTTGAAATAATCTAAAATAAGGATTTCGCTTCTCTCTATGTGTATACACATGAATAGATTGTGTGTATATGCAACGTGTGGGATTATAATACATACTGTAATATTTTGTGTATTTTATTTTGATGCAATTATATCCTTGATTTAATGTTCATTGCATTTGTCATTTTAAGTCACTTTTTAAAATTAATTAATTAGTCGTGTAATAAAAACAAATAACTTCATTATTGATGTTTAAATTCATCCATACAACTTAACAGAACCGTAACTATACATAACCAAATGTTAAACTGGAACTTATATGTAACCGTTTTGCTCAAAAAACAGTTAAACATGGCCAACTGAAACTTTACATGTCTAGCAATAGATATTTAATTATAAGAGTAATTGTAAAATTATTTTTGTCATATAATCTTCAAGTTATAAACACATTGCGAAAATGACTCTGTTATCAAGACTATGTTTAAAAACAAAGTAAATTAACAACGGTTTTTAAAGATTTTTGCACAGTAATTTAGAATGAACGTCAATATTATACTCCCGAATTTCAGAATCATACCTCTAATAATTTCTTAAAGGGCGATTGACTAAATTTAAAAAAATTACCTAATTTGTTGGAATCTTGTGTCAAAGTTTTAAACTTAAAAAACTCATTTCAAAATTTTCAGGTTACAATATTGGGTTGTTGTTTAAGTCATCTAAAAGTAGGAGAGTTTACTCTTGCCTTCCTCACTGAGTGGAAAAGTATGCTTAACAGCATACCAGGCCCTCTGAAAAGCATCTAACTTCCACCCTGCAAATAACACTTTCACTTCATTCACCACAGGGTCTAGCTTAATGAAACTCAGTACTTTCAGAGGAGATAACTCTGACTAGTGTCTTTTACACCTATACCTCTTCAGTTCTTAAATGTTTCATATAATTGGCTTCATATTACGATGTAACTATTTTTGTAGCCCTGGAACTAAAAGAACGAGTGTTAGTAATTTAACACTCCACCTGCCTGTTATGGGCAAAATTTTGGGTTACAAACAAACAACCTGGTTGTAAAACAATTGGAACAAAACGTCTCGTTTTAAGATACACTTTTTTTTAAATTACAAAAAAAATATTGTAAAAATTAAACGTTTCCTAGATTATATAACGATGCAACATTAACTTTAAAAATCGATAGAAAGAATTACCGTATTAACAATTGTACATTGATAAAAATACACCACTACATATACGCACAATAAAGTGTAAATTTGTTTTAGGTTAAAATGATAAAATAATGATATTTTTTTTCAATCCCCGGTTACAGGACTCCACAAACCTGAAGTTTTCGTTATATTTGATAAATAAATATTCAACCTGTATGCAGACTTCTAAATTAGGCTTTTATTCATTTATTATTAACAGCTGCATAGTTACTGCTTCAAATAAATTGTAGAAAAAACATTCTTATCAACTATTAAAATTTCCATATATTTATTATTTTATCAATACAAACTATTCTTACACTCAGTTATTATTAAAGTACATTACTTATTTTTTAAAATTTTTTTATTTAACGTCGCATCAACTCCAACGGTCATTAGCGACGACGTTGGGGTGTAACTGAGGAGGATGATATGATTTTTTGTAATGTATGAATATATACTTATGTTTTTACTTTATAATTTTAAATCCTTTATGAGTTGTTTCAAGATACCCTTCTTCGTACCCGTTCAAGCATCACTGTAAATGTTATAACAGTGTTCTTTGGATAAGGAGAACAAGAACTTTAAATAAATTTACAAAAACTGTTTATTGAAAGCGGATTGACACACAAAATGATCTAAGGAATCATATAACAGAAGCTGCAGAAATTTCTATTGATACTCCTGCCACTATAATTCGCACTAGAAAAGAATGGATTCGTCCAGCGAAATCCATCAATTCAAAACGGAGCCCATCCATTTTGAGTAACACTGTTGTTAGTAAGCAATACCTCTATTCTTTTAATTTCATTTTTGATTGGTTTTAGAATCGAATCATAATAAAATAATTGTTCATAGGTTTCTAAAGACAACCTATGAAAAAATTTATTTCATACTGTTGAAAAAAAGTAATATTTTATAATAATTTTTTTTCTGGCTTTTAAATTTATTTAATAACTTGTATATATTTTTTTTCTGCCCATAATAGACAGGTGGAGTGTCAAATTATTTACACTCGATCAGGTAGTTGCAGGGCTAAAATAAATAGTTCTGTTTCTTATCACATGGTCAGCCAATTAAATGACTGAATCATTTAAGAACAGAAGAGGTAGAGGTGTAAAAGACACTAATCAGAGTTATCTCCTCTAAAAGTAATAAATTTCATTGTACAGCCAGACCCTGTGGTGAATGAAGTGAAGGTGTCATTTGCAGAGTGGAAAATATGTGCTTTTCAGAGAGCCCGGCATGCTGATAAGCGTACTTTTCCACTCAGTGAGGAAGGCAATGGTAAACCACCTCACTCCTCGTTTTAATTAGTAAAACCTCTAGAGGTTCAAACCAGCCTTTCGGCTGTTGACCGAAACAACATATTTTTTTTATTGTATTTTGTATATATTTATTTTATTGGATTTTCTACTTGGTGAATTAAAAAATCAATAGTTTAATCAAGCATTAAACAAATTTATTTTACGTTAAACGTAAAAAGGTTTTATTTTCGACCCCTGATTTTTGCGTTTTACGTCGGACATCTTGAAAATTACGAGAGATATACACGGAATAACATTTGTACCACCAAAATAATTTAGAAGTATCGTCACTACTTTTTACCATTATTATTTCATAAAAATACAATTTGAGGTCTGAAAATTATATAAGTCTATTGCACTCGGTGTGTAATCAAAATTCGATTATTAAATTTAGTACTATAATGATAAAGTATAGTAAGTAAATCGAGAGAATTTGTATCATGCAATCTGTACGAAACACCCGTAATATAAAAATAAGCAGAAGGTTTAGTTTATTTTTTTATATTATGTATAATCTCAAGTAACTAACCATTAATAAAATTCACTGTAGTTAATACTTCTCTGTTAAAACAAAACACGAAACATTATACTTGAGGAATCTGCACCTAACATCTGCCTAAATTTAAGATTGTGAACTTGTCTAAATAATGTTAGAAGTTTATCATAATAATCTGCCACGGTTTAGGCCACCTGAATCGGTTCTAGCATGTATCTCTTCCACGGTCCACCAAAGTTCCTTCATTCCAGGTTCATATAGCAACAATTAGAACGATAAATGACTCGTAGACATACGTAAGAGATCGTTTACTAAATATTTCTTACTAACACTGTTCAAAGGTTGAACGTTGAGCCATGCTCGTACATGGTTTCCTTAAGTACGTTCAGGTCTTTCACACTTCTCAAAAACATCATCTCAGCTGCCTGAATTTGATATAGTAATTGCTATCTGCTGGTAAACTACCTATTCGTTAAATTGTTAAAACACAACCGACCATGACCCTTTTTTGCTAAACCTGTTAAAGGTAGCCAGATAAAATTTTGCAGGTAATAATACTAATTTTGCAGTATAAGTATGGTACTAAAATTACTCATTTTTGTTCGCATTGTTTGATACAAAATAAAAATTGAAATAGTTTCCACAAATTACTCAATTTGATCAACTCTTATGTTTTGAAACCAGGTTAATACAAATATTTCCTAACACATTTACTATAGTAATTTAGAATCGACGTATTTATCCAGGGTTTCCGAGATAATACGCTATTCATATGGATAAAACGAATTTGCGGGAATCTTGCGTCGAAACTGCAACAAAAATCACTTGAAAACGTTGAGGTAACCTCGGTAACAAACAAAACAGATACTGTAGCCGACACAATATTTATGTAGAAATATAAAATAAATAAGAAACACAAGATTTAACAAAATTAAAGAATTGTATGCTTTATGAAAAATTAAATATGTTATAAGTTCATGTTTTCATTTGAAACAACACAAGTAAGTTAATTAATTTTTATTTTATTTAATTTTGAAAAAAATCATTGTAAACCTAAAGTGTACTGTTATAATCTTTTTTTTTATTATTTTTTTTATTTAACGTCGCATCAACATCAAGGTCATTAGCGACGACGTTGGGGTGTAACTGTGTGTGATGTAGGATGAAATGATTATTTGTAACGTATGAAAATATGCCATGCCTGAAAGGGATTCGAACCCAGGACCGCATGATGAGAGGCGAGCACGTTACCAACTGCGCCAATGCGGCCGGCATAATCTTATGTTATGTTATGTAATTTGTGTTTTTTATGTAATGGAGTCGCTAAAAACTTAGAATGTTGATGCGACCATAATAAACCAATTATAAAAAAGTAAGTTATTAACCATAACACATAGTTGCATGAGATAAAGTACAAAGTAAATAGAAACCAATGTACTATATAATAAATACCACCTCCGTGGCGTAGTGACCAGCGCGTTAGCCTACAAAGCGAAAAGTCCCGGATTCGACTCCTGGCTAGGGTCTGCAAATTTTAACACGTTAAAACCCACCGTTAAATTACCAAAACAGAAGTCGCTAATGACCAAGCTATCGATGCGACTTTAAATACACTAAAAACATGTACAGAAATGAAAATTAGAGTAACTTACTCCAAGCAAAGTTTATAAAGATTTGATTATAAGTTTACTGATTATTTTACTAGAAATATGAATTTAAACTTGAATTTTAAGCTGATTTTTGAATTTTTTGACTAGTTACCTTAATATACAACGTTAATTAAAAAAAATTGTAATAACATTAACAATATTGTTGAATAATAACAAAAGTACACCACTCAATGCAGAAAAAAGTACAGAATATTTTTAGGTTAAAAAATACAAACTTATATATTTTTTAAATGTTCTGTTACAGCCTGAATTTCTCCGAATTAAACGCGTAGAACTACTAGGCCCTACTGCATTCTGCTTAATATTTCTACACCTTTCCAACAGAGATACATTAACTCGGAACGTATATTCTAATACATTTTTTATTCCCTAATGTGTGTACGTTGCAATCTGTTCAATTTAAGTATAATAAGTAACTCCATAATCCAATGAAATGAGGATGATGTGTAGTCTGGTAGAGACTCAGACCTACCATTCTTGAGAGAGTACGGTTAATTGAACCCAAACCATCACAGTACACCGATAACCACTGTCTAATATGGTTTTCACGGCTGATGAGTTCTACTTTTCCACAGGTTTAGACCAATAAGAACGTTTTCCAGCGTTGTCAGATTGTATCTGACAAATAATACGCGCGCATGCGTATAAGAGTCGCAATAGTTCACTCTCGTCTTGCATCTCGTACTGAACACATCGATTGTAGAGCGCGTTAACATGCAATACCTTATAATATAGACAGCTGATTGTATGTTTATAGGTTATTGTCATTGAAAGACCAAAAAAAAAATGGCTGACGAAAAATTTAACAGTGCTACAAGAGCAAGTATTGGCAACGTGCCTGGCAAGTGATTGGCTAACTATACAGTGGGTAGGGGACAATGCATATGTTTAGAGCTCATCAGCCTTGAAAAATAGTATAGTATTCAAATCCATATAACTACGTTTAATAGGATTTGAACCAAGAACCTTCGTTTTCGAAAATCAGTTGTTGAACAGTTGATTCATGGCGACATCACCATTTGACCAAACCAGTGGGTTATTCTAATAGCCTACTGATATTACCCAGAATTAAAATTTCTAGTATCCATGCAATGATGTTTGAAAACCCAATTTTTACGCATCCTTTTTAAGGCCAGCCATTTGATCCGCGCGCAGAGCGGCTAATGGTAACTTAAGTATGACGAAATCCCAAGAAAAAGACTGAAAATCATATTGTAGAACTATCAGAGAATCTTCTTCATAATATCAATATGAAAATTTAAACCAATCATCCTATTGTAAGAACATCAATGACAGAGAACTTAAAATAATCCGGATAGTTCATTTCGTGTAATACGAACAACATAAAACAATCATGGAACGATTTATGATTACAAGTAATGAGTTTTCGTTTTTGTGTTTGTCTTCATACAGATTGGTATTTCCAGTCAAGACAGACACAAGATGAGTAAATGCTAAATCTATGTAGTTTAGTATATTACATCGATTCTAAGATCGATCATAGATATTAAGTTCATTGAACCAAACGAACTCGATATATGAACTGTACTTTACCTACTCAGACAAATTTTATAGTTACATGCTATTTATTTACTCTTTCTATTAAATGTTTCAATTTGATGTAAAATATAAATTAAACATATATAATGGCCAAAGTACTTATTCTGTAAAATACGCTCTTCCAATTTAATGTTTCTCATGTTTTGTTTCAGATGATTAAAAAGGCAATACGTTAAATATAATAACATTCTACTTTAATTAAATGCGTAGAAAATTAAATTCTGAAATTTGTTTAAACGCATATTAACTGAATAGTTACTTAATGATATTACAACAAATCTGTAATACGCTTATTTACGTTTATTTTATTTATGTATTTGAATACCGGTTGGTATAGTGATAAATACATCTGATTTTTATACCAAGAGGTCCCGGGTTTTATTCCCGGTCAGGTCTGTTATTTTTTTTATTTGTATATCGGAAGTTGTGAGTATTTTTGAGAATTTTGTTGTCAAAATTCGCAATAAAAAATATCGTTTATTCAACTAACGAAAAGAGATAAATAGATAGATAGATTAAATGGATTGCAGAATTGATTTCTGCGTAAGAAAACGATGTTGAATGATGTTATTTTTATGTTTTCCTACCGCAAATAATTAATTCAGATAGAGGTTGGCCATAGCGTTTTTCCCCGATATGGACATTTCAATAGCTAATATCTAAAAAAAAAGGTGAAAGATATCATTAAACGGTTTTCGATATTGTTCTTCTCTTGAAATTTTACATTGAAATCATTTGCCATAAGTTTACTTTCCTATTTAAAAAAGATAGGTTCATAAAAGCATAATCCAAGATGGCGAACGTAAATTTCGGGTACTTAAAAAGTACATTTATGGTATCTCCTGATTTTCATTGCTTATTCTTCGCTATAAGCGATTTGACTAAAAATTAACCGGTTTCAGATTTTTTACACAACTGGTACATATTTCTATATGGTCATCTCTGTAGAAAAACGATAGTGGCCTAATGTAAATTGGAAGGTGTCGAATTAAATTCCAGATACGACTGGAAATTTCAACACATTAAAACGCAATGTAAAAAGCTACGCGACAATTGCTGATGGTTGCCAACGTTCGGAACGGATAGAAACCTGAACAAGATACCTTAAGCAATGGCATCAACTAATATCTAACTTACAAAACGTAATAATATAAAAACCTTTATCTATTAAAAATTTAAAAAAAATTTTTTTTTAGATGTGACCATCTCTTTAGAAAAACGGTAGTGGCTCTGCAAATTGGAAGGTGTCGAATTCGATTCACGGAACAACTGTAAATTTCAGCACATTATACTCCAATGATATCGTTCATGTTACTCACTTTAATCACTAATTATCATTTCATTCACTCACAAATGACTCGCCACAAAATCTCAACAACTATAGATACTGAAGTCACGAGATTGCCTTTTGC
The DNA here is from genome assembly GCA_035578175.1 of Catonia carolina. Lineage (NCBI taxonomy): Eukaryota > Metazoa > Arthropoda > Insecta > Hemiptera > Achilidae > Catonia > Catonia carolina. The sequence goes on from JAQMRL010000008.1 coordinate 24,826,982, forward strand.
GTATGTACGAGCAGTGAGGAATTTTTTTGTTTTTTTTTTTTGTTTTAACGTCCGACTGTTCTGCAATTACTGCTAATGCAGACGATGAAGGATGAAATGATATTTTGTAACGTATGAAAATATGCCGTGCCTGAATGGGATTCGAACCCGCGACCGCATGATGAGAGGCGAGCACGTTACCAACTAGCCAATGCGGCCGGCATAAATTATTTTCTAACACGATACTGATAGAGAAAAATAACATAACTTAATAGCACATTTAGTAAGTCCCTAACATAACAATAGTTTTATGTAAGTAAAATTATTAAAACTGTAAACCTTTACCAATACATTATTTACACATTTTCTTTGTTGTGTGAGGCGTTATGATATAAAATTCGTTTAAATTGCAAATTAGCAATAGTACCTTACTCCCTATTGTTGAATATCTTAAATGCCAAAAATTATTGCATTTTGTCTGTTGTAACAGAATAAAAATTAATAATTTTAGGATCAGAAATGCGCAAAAAAGTATTTTTAAAATTTGTTCCCGGGAGAGGACCCCCAGATGTGACCCCCTCCCTGAAATTTGATGCTGAATCCGCCACTGATTGGAAAAGAATACGCCCAGTAGAATTCTGTATTAAGATAAACAGAATCATAATTTAAAATTCATTCAGAAGTGAAAAAAATAATCTAAACATTAAAATTCAGAGCAAAAATTTTATACGTTTGTTGTAGTTCTGTCGGTACAAGACAAGCAAAATGTGATAAATAATTTTGACAACGGGGTTCTGTAATAACACTTAATTTATTATTCTAATAGAAATGGACATGATAAAATTACATTCAAATATTTGAAACATGTATGTGTATATTACATAGTAAGTAAATAGAGTTGAATAACCTTTTTATGTACTAACGTACTGTAATACATGTTCTTGTATTTGTATTATAATGTAACCTGTACATATATATATATAGTACATAAGAGTCAGCGTGAATAAAACGGTCGGTAGGAATTTTGATGCGGCGGGGATGAGACGTAACGTATGTTCGTTCGGAAGGTTTGTTTTATCTGATAGAAAATCTACAATCTGCACACGACCTTGCCTTTGTGGTTACGTTGTATCTAGTATATGTACACCGGGATAAATATAAAAAATCTTGACTTCTAGTTTTTTTATGACGTAACGACGTAATCACGGCACGTCACGGGTGCTCTTATATTTTTCATACGGTAACGCATAAGTACTCCAGCTCACGTTTAACACGTATTCATCATGTCAAATGTCATGTCAAGTCAGTATACATTTCATTTCAGTCGTGTTTTTATTTTATAAAACATATTTTTAAAGAACTAAGGTATTAAATTTTGTTGGGTTAAATATTCTTTAAAAAAACTTTTGTTACAGTTTCTTTGAATCTATATATCAAATGTGCATTTCAACAAAAGCTTGTGGTACGTTAACGTGGAATGAATAATACTTACTAATACAGTAATAATAAATGGCCAAATAAATTCGTTGAATAGAGAAGTTCATTCATAAAAAAATCCAAACAGTTATTTACAAAGAAAAATCTACACTTAAATAAACAGTTGCTCTAACGTAACAGAGATGGATAAGTTACGACAATACATTTGCCTGGGTCCCCTTCTCTTCGTCAAAATTAGCAGTAATTGCAAAACAGTCGGCCGTAAAACATAAAAATAAATCGACAAAAACAACTACTACTGCTTCAGCAGCTCCTACTGTGCACTTTACCCTACTCTCACACCCTATCACCTACAATGTCCACCTTCAACCGGAGTGCAATAAGAACTTAATAAATAATAATACAGTCGAAATCGCTTATAGCGTCATTGAAGGGACAGATTAAATTTTACCGTTATATCCGAGTGACGTTATAACAAAGTTAGCTCTTGTGTCAAAGTAAATCTAACTAAACTAAGAATACTTCGTATACATTACTACTAATTTACGTAATGTGCTAAACGTTTTTTATTTGCGATTTTTAAATCGTAATACCCTAATGAAATAGATTAATAACCATTCTGTGTAAGTAGGGAGACTTTATTATGTATTAAAATACGGAAACCAAAATACATATTTGTATGTACCTAAACTACATAATGGTACGGTATCTACTTTATTGGAAGAAATCAGTGATTTTCTTTTGAACACCTCGTTCTGCGAAATAAATCCTCTCCGTAATGTCTCTCGGTGTCCGTGAAATCTGAAAAAAGTTTAAGCCGCTAGCATTGCCTCCTGCAATGTTGGCGTGACGGTGTCCTCCTCTTCATCTTCCTCTTGCTCAGTCGCTTCCTCAGTATTAGAGAATTTTCTTAAATGTGGATAGTCTGATGTGAAAGTTAGGTACAGTGCTACCTACTAAGTGTCACATGTCACGTAGAGGGTGCAGTTTCAAAACTGACCTTGACGTAGATCAATCAGTAGTTATAGACGTACATATGAACAGCTTAACAAAATCATTTTAATCCCTTCGTACAAGCAAACACTATTCACAAGTAGACTATTGTACTATATTAGCCTACTGTATACTGTATTTTTCTTTTCAAACAATTTACTGATAAATTACGGCAAGTTCACAATCGTTGTACTTGAAGTAAAAAATGATTTCATCGGAAAAATTTTGACGCAACAACCGAGTTAATGACGTTAAAACAGGGGTTTTCAGATAGAAGTTTGACGCAACGTCTAAAAATATGTTGTTAAGTCCGAGGCCGTTAAAACCGGGTTCAACTGTAACAGTAAAATCAAGAACACTGTTTACATTCGGCTTGACACTTGTTAACAATGCTTTCTGTATCCTTACTACTTGACAATCTAAAAAACTGATTTACGCAATAATGACTACTGTATGGAATAAATAAAAACATTTTACCCTTGTCGCTCACTGCATTATTAAATGCGAGGTGGAAAGCGAAAAAGAACCTCTTGTCGGAAAAAGAATGAGTTGTTAGGGTCGATACATCGATATTTGGGTTTTTGTAGATTATTATAGTTTACTGTACTTATTTGAACCGTTTACTGTACGTATTTGAACCAGGAACGAAGGTTCCTGGTTCAAATCTTAGTAAAGGTAGTGACTTTTATACGGATTTGAATGCTAGACAGTGGCTACCGGTGTACTTTGACGGTTGGGGTTCAATTAACCATACTCTCTCAGGAATGGTCGAACTGAGTCTGTACAAGACTTCACCTCATTTACACGTCACACACATCATCCTCATCTCATTGGGTCATGGGGTTGCTTATTGTTCTGAATTGAACAGATTGCAACGTACACACATTAGGGATTACAAAAAAAAAGATAGTTTACTGTAACCGGTTGTATTTTCAATGTAATTACTCCTGTAGGAATGATTATGTAATACAAAGAATATCTACTCAAAAAGATGAGGATATTTTTGAAAGAAGAATGCCGAGACCTTCCAGTAGGTATCCTGAGACCGAGTCAGAGCTACTGGCTTCAGTTGGAGAACCACTAAATAAAAGTGAAGGTACTTTGTTTAAAAGAACTCTCAGCAGTGTCAAATATTAATATTTTTAAAATTAAATAGTATAAATTCTATGTGTAATTTGTGCTTAAATATGTAAAATTTAGAAAGGGTGATATAAAAGTTTAAAATGCATTCAACACCAATTTTTTATCAAAACCTTTTATGCTGCTGTAATTTACTACTGTACAATTTTTAAGAGGAAAGTCTGAATTTTGCATCAAAATGATTGCTAAATTTAAAGATCAAAATATAAAGTTTTTATATTTTGAGGTATAAAATTTATATTTTGAGGTTCGAGCTGTAAGACGGTTGAGAAACGCTACTCTAGATGATCATGAAGTAAGAGAAATTAGCGATAAACGAGTTATTCAGTCAGTAAGAGCTCCTGCGTTTATGTACCAAAACAGATTCGTTTAGTACTTTAATCATCTACTAAAAAAACTGAATTAATCAATGGACACAATTTATTAATACTAACACCCGCATAAAAAAACCATTCACTGTTGAAAGTTCTCATCCTTATTCAACTTGAAATAATTTCACAATTTCATTTCTTTCAATCGATGATATATATTAGAATTAGACCAAAGGAAATAAAGTGAAACTGTTTAACACAATAAATAAATCAACAGAAATTAACATAAAAAAAGTTAAATACATTATTACTCTACAATTCATTTATTTATTTGAAATCGAATGCACTGAAGCCTAAATGAATATAATCATTGAAATGTTTTATGTTAATGAATACACTTAATCCAGTTTGAAAATAAAGCTAAGTAGCATTGAGTGTAAAATCACGCGTTATTCAAACGAGACAGTTATTTACCACAATAAAAAAATTAAATATATATATAATAGAAATAGAAAAGTCTAAACCACAAGATGTCACTTTCTAATCATTAACACAGTCATTTTTCATGAAGCCTAAAACGCATTCACACGATATCACAAAGGACGAGTGTTATAGAACTTAATAGTACCACTTATTCTTCGTCTTAACTTGTAAACTATGTGGGTACGCGTGTTTCAAAACGAATAGCAGCGCATAAATATAAGTTGTCTATTAAACGACATTAATATTTATAAACACTTAGGCCTATCAATGCAATAGGAAGAAAAATATTCAAATTAATATAACATTGTGAACACTAAATTCGTGAAATGTTAAGGTTGAGAAACACTACTTTTGAACTGAATTCTCTTTTACGAAAGAATTTTCTTTCTATATTTTCATCCTTTTTTAATCCCTAATTTTTGTACGTTGCAATCTGTTCAATGCGGAACAATAAGCAACCCAATAACAGGCAGGTAAAGTGTTAAATTATTTGCACTCAATCTGCTAGTTCTATGGATACAAGAAAGTAGTTCTGTTTCTTACCACATGGTCAACCAATTATATGAGTGAAGCATTTAAGAACAGAAGAGTTAGAGGTGTAAAAGACACTAATCAGAGTTATTTCCTTTGAGAGTAATGAATTTCATTATACATCCAGACCCTGTGTTGAGTGAAATGAAGGTGTCATTTACAGGGCGAAGTAGATGCTTTTCGGAAGGTTCTGGCATACTGATAAGCATACTTTTCCTCTCAGTGAGGAAGGCAAGGGTAAACAACCTGACTCGTTGTTTTACTTAGTAAATCGTCTAGAGCCTTTAGGCTGATGACTTAAACAACAACATTAGCTTGATAATGACTTGCATTCTGATGGAAGGTGTCAAGTGGCCAGCCCATGGTGTGGTGGTCACCGCAACTGGCTTCTACACCGAAGTAGAGGTTTGATTCCCGGTTACATCTCGCATTTTTGCATCACTAAACTTCATCTATCATTCCGCATTAGCAGCAATTGCAAGTCAGTTGGACGTAAAACAAAAGGGATCTTAACAACTTTATCAACTTGCAGTTCCTTAAATTGTAAAGATCATGTACTCTACGTCATCTTCATTACGAAATAAGCCTATGCACATAACACCTTCCTCAATAATAAAAACTATGTTTTTGAAAAAATGTTATATAGCACCTTTATCTTTGCAGCTCTTCCATCATGATCAAGGATATTATTGTAAAAGAAAAACTATTTGTTAGTTGTACAACAGAAATTTTAAAATATAAAAACTTACATGTGAAACTAAAGTTAAACACATAAAAAAATATTTTCCAAACTAAACTAGCCTACTTATTTAAAACCGAATAAATTACTATAAAAAAAACTGAAAATGAAAATAATCTCATTGTTAATACACATTAAAATAATAATTAACACTTAACATTTTCACGTAATAAATAATAAATTAAATACTTTTTTAATACCCTTACATTTAACACAATTACAATAAAAAAAAAATCATTTTCATTTCAATGTCCTTGAGTAAGTAATTAATTGTGAATTTTATTACATTTTTCATTAAAACAGGTAGGTTATTTATTTATTAATACACATTTTAAACGAATTTCTCGTAAAAATACATAATATAACTTAAAATAATTAACATTCTTATTATTTTGTTAGTAAATATTTATTTTTAAGATAAAATCAATTAACTATACTAATAAATAAATAAATAACTTCACTAAATATACCCGAGTGGAATTATTATAAATGTTGGCCTTTATCAATTTGTGTTATTTAAAAACAAATTTATAATAGCAGTTGTTCTGTATGCAGTAAAACCAGTTTTGTACATCGTTATGGAATTACGTTTAAATTACTACTGTATTTTGAAGTTAATAATTAACTTTTAACTGGTTACAACAAACTGCTCTTTTGAGAAAGAGAATTGTGTTTTAGATATTAACACCTTCTTAAAATTATAATATTTATCTAGTTTTCTTTAAAATACTAATTTATTTAATCATTGTATTTTAATTTTCATTATAACTCTTTTATATATATATATATATATATATATATGTATTTTAAAATATTTCAGTAGGGAAGGAAATAAAAATAATTTTGATTAAAAGAAATTAACCCATCGGATTGGTCTAGAGTTAACGTCGTCGCCAAGAATAAGCTTTTTAGGAGACGAGGTTCTTGGTTCAAGTCCTAGTAAAGGTACTTTTTTACGGATTAGAATACTAGATAGCGGTTACCGGCGTACTTTGATGTTTGGAATTCAATTAACTATAATATCTCAGGAATGGTCGGCCTGAGTCTGCACAAAACTACACTTCATTTACACGTCATCATATCATTCTCATCTCACTGGGTCATGGGGTTGCTTAAAAAAACTATTTCACTTACTTGATGGTATTTATTTACTTAACTAGTTTATTTACCCATAACAAGCAGGTGGAGTGTTAAATTATTTCACTCGATCTGCTAGTTCCAGGGCTATAAAAAATAGTTCCCTTTCTTATCACATGTTAACCCATAAATTAAGCATTTAAGAACAGAAGAAATAGAGGTGTAAAAGACACTAGACAGAGTTATCTCGTCTGAGAATAATTAATTTCATTACACAGCCAGACCCTGTGGTAAATGAAGTGAAGGTGTCATCAACAGGGTGAAAAGAAGATGCTTTTCAGAGGGCCCGGCATGCAGATACACATATTTTTCCACTCAATGAGGAAGGCAATAATAAACAACCTTACTCCACTCCTAGACTCAGTAAAGCCTCTAGAGGTTCAAACCAATCTTCAGGTAAACAACAACTACTAAAGAAAAGTAGTAGTTTACATTCTTGGGATATGACAACTATGTGCAATCATCAGATATAGAAATCAAATAGGAAAAGTTTTAGAGACCAATTTTCGCGAATGGTTCACAACGTTGACCCTGATTACTCAATAAATATAAAAAGAATAGAAGTTACTAGGATGAAATTGTTAAGATCTTCCGGTTTACAAATCGGACGTTGGTTGATAAAATAAATAAGGATATAGAGCCAAGAGTGGAATAGTGGTAGCCCATCTGTTGCAGATACCAGATGATCGCTCCGAAATAAGTTTTTATTTGCAAGCCAACCAGATAACGTGGTATTGGACGACCTCGGAAGAGATGAGCATCCCTACTTCTTTACGAAATAGTGTATTACTCAGTTTAAAGGTGGAACGGGCCTAACCCGAATAGTTTATGATAACGATAAAGAAACTATTTTACTTAATACAATAAGACGATAAAAAATTTATCACAAGATTTGTCAAGGTGAAATCAGTTTCATCTAGAGTTTGAAATGCCACGGTGGGGACATAAGGTATTAAATTTTGGGGCGCATCTAGTCACTCAAATACATAAATTATTCAGCGTTTTAAGTTAGAGCTCCTTGGATTTATAACAGCTGCTTGTGTTTGAGGAGTATGACAAACTGCATTCACAATTTACATTTAAATTAACTTTCACTGAAAAAATTAAAATTTTATTTTATTAAGCGGAAAACAACTTACACAAAAATTAATTGGCAATCAATGTACTGCATAACGGTAATTCAATTAAAAGAGTAAAACGGACGCATTCAAAAAAATGTATTTATTTAATAACTTATTTTGCTACTTTCTCTTGCCCTATATGAATAAATAAGGAAAGAACGTATTGTTTTCATGTCAATTTTTCACCAAAATACGCGTTTTCAGAACGCCTAAACGCAAAAAATTTTTTTAGCTATTAGTTAGTGTGTGAAGAAAATATCTTAAAAACGAAGTTCAAAAATGGAACTTAAGATAGGTCCACAAGGGGACCCAAGAACATTTTTATCAAAATGTGCCAACCGGAAGTAATAGTTTATTGTGCGACTTTTTAATTTTTTCTATTTTCATATAATCGGCTCTAATTAATAAAAATTGGTAAAAAAGTTGGATTTTTACATTTTCGGCCGAAGTAAGCATTTTACGACAAAAGTTTTACAATCAAAATTACTACCTATAGGAAATAAAAAAATGTACAACTTTTATTTCAATTGTTTTTTCTGCGCCTAGTTTAGCATCAAATAATAATTTTTTTTGTAATTGCATTTGGCAAGAGAAAGTCGTGTGAGTGTTTCACACCAGATTTTAAAAATTTCGCTTCCTGATTTATATATATATATATATATTTTATTTATTTAACGTCGCATCAACTGCAACGGTCATTAGCGACGACGTTGGGGTGTAACTGTTTACAATGAAGGATGAAATGATTTTTTGTAACGTATGAAATATGCCGTGCCTTCATGGGAATCGAACCCACGACCGCATGATGAGAGGCGAGCACGTTACCAACTACGCCAATGCGGCCGGCCCTTCCTGATATTGTAAATTGAAAAATAATCCGTCCAGATTACGTGAACAATTATTTATATATTTTTATTGAGGATTTTTTACACATCATTTATTGCAGGCCTTCTGAAAAGAATATATTATAGAAAATTCCGTAAAAAATAATTACAGCTAGCTATGAGCAACATCTACAAGAACAGTTCTACGTTAATTTATACATACAAACTATACAATTTATGTGAAGATTTTAAAATCATTTTATAAGATATTATATTATCCAAAGCCACAGCGAACGATCAGTGGTTAGGATAAGAGAGATTGATAGAAGTGAAGATAGAGAGGTTGTTTTGGTAGTGCCAAATTTAGTCGCAAGGGAGTTGGACAAGTTAAGAAGGAGGCGGTCAATCTAAAGTAAGAGAAGTAATTTGGCAGTTGGCCCAAGGGTTGTAAATCCAGAGGCGTCTTCTAATTGACACTCATCGACGTAATACGGATTGACTGACCGGCTGGATCTTTTTTATGGCTTAACCCTAAATCGTATATCGAAACAACCCGAGTTGAATTCGGAATAAAAAAAAACCTTTAAATTTTTTAAGACTTAATTAAGTAAGTAGGACGAAGTAAAACGAAATAGGTTTTCATTACATATTAATGGTTACTTAAAACCCCTTACAGCTCGCAAACTGACTTTAAATGATTTCATTTCTGGAGAAGGTCGTAATTTTCAAATAACTTATATTAGGCGTAGAAAATTAAACACAATTTACGGCTGTTCTTTTTGAATCAAAATTCGTTATAAGATCGTCGGATTAACAAGATTTAGAACTTTGATACAACCTCGTATCTCATTCTGCAAGATCCAACCGTTTTCTTTTTAATAACTAAGAAACTTAGATGAAAATTCGTCACTGTGTGTACATAAACACAAGACTATTTATTTTTTTGATACAAGCCAAGAGGTAAAAGGAAATAAAAAATACATTCAACTTACAACTTAAGAAAAAAAACCGTAATGTATTATAATTACAAGCTTCAGAGGATTGCATTAAATAAACAGGTTTACTACTTTTCCCGGTTTTCCATATTTCTCTCACCACTTCACTTTTTCTAAGAATCATTTTAAGTACACGTTTAGATTAACATTTCAATGTTGTGGTTATCAGCTAAAAGGCCGGTTTGAACCTCTAGTGGCTTTACTAAGTAAAACGAGGAGTAAGGTGGTTTCCCATGCCTTCCTCACTGAGTGGAAAAGTATGCTTATTACCATGAAAAGCAACTACTTTCCACCCTGCAACTGATACCATTCACTTCATTCACCACAGGATCTGGCTGTATAATGAAAGTCATTACTCTAAGAGGAGATAACTCTGATTAGTGTATTTTACACTTCTACCTCTTCTGTTCTTAAATGCTTCAGTCATAAAATTGGATGGTCATATGATAGGAAACGGAACTATTTATTGTAGCCCTGGGACTAGCAGATCGAGTGCAAATAATTTAATATTTTACCTGAGTGCTATGGGCAAAACTATTGAAATAGATAGACTATTAAAACTGTTTACCTTATGTATCTCGGAATGTATGGAAATATACTATTTATTGATAAGAGCAGTTATCTCCTATTTACGCGGTGATAGCAGCAAGTGATTAACATTTCTAGTTCTTTAACTTACCGAGACATTACTTTCAAAATACGCATAGATCTATCGAAATTTTATACATATACGTTTCGAAAGCATATAGAAATAGTACGCATTGCTTTAGGGTAGTATCCCCATCTATCCCGCAGAAGTAGGTGGTCGAAATTTCATTGCTTTATTTTTCTGTTCAACCCGTAAGAAATAAATGAGCCGAATTTTAGCTGTCTAGGTGATCAGGAAATCAGAGAATTAGAGGCGACAAGTGGTTAAGTCAATAAGGGCTTTCGCATTTTTATACACACATTCTACCAGGAAATTAAACACAGTTTTACTTATGTTTATTAATTACTTTAGTTATTTATTTGAAGAAAATTAATAAAAATTTAAAAAAATATAACTACGAATTTTGCAGCTTTAAGATTTGCAGGTAACGTGCGTGCAACGATACTACAATAATATCTTTTAATTGCAAAATATTGACAAAAAACGTTTCTTTATAAGAAATAGGGAAGGAAAATATAATTTTCATGTCGATTTTTCAGAATTGAGTTTTTACCGGATATACAAATTTTTAGGCCTCCTAACCCTCCCCCACCCAAAAAAAAAAACACGAACAGAATATCGTACGAAATTGAAACTTGTAACTTAGTTATGTACCACAAAGAGATCCAACATGAGCATTTTCAAAATCCGTGAATCGGAAGTAATAGTTTATTCGTGCGATTTTTCACTTTTTTACGATTTTCTCAAAAACGGCTCTTAGGATATTTTTTTAAAAATCGCGTCATTTAGGCCTACTATATTTTTTATGTACAAGACGGATAAGCGGCATGTATGCTGAGATTCCTGGGGGCTGTGCTCTAGTGGTAAAAAAAAAAATTTTTAAAGATTGCGACCTTAATATGCATTTTAGGACAAAACCATATATAATCAAAATTGTAGCAAATTAAAAAAAAAACTTGTAATTGAAACATTTTTTCCAAAACGCTTAATATAGCCGTCAATTAATTATTTTTGTATTTTGCTCATTAAAATAGGTAAAAAATGGGGGTTTTAAGATTGCAGTATTTGTACGCATGTTACGACAAAAAGGTATAATCAAAGTAATATAGGCTACATATAACAAACATACAACTTTTATTTTGTATATTTTATTTGGTATTTTGGAAACTGCACAAAATTATACACAACTCAAGTAGAATCAGCTCATACTGCCGTATCTGTACCGGTTGAGTAGGGCCACCAACTTCGTGTCACGAAACAAAATTTCCCTTACTTAAAAAAAATACCAGAAATTAACAATTGGGTAACAGGACTAAAAAATCACTCTGTAGTTTTCCAAGAAAGATAAACGTAAATATGGATGGAAAATAAAATAACGTATTATTATTATTATTATAATTAGTATCTTTAATACGGAAATACACATTTAAAGAAAAAGTAAGATAGAACCAAATTAATAAACGATGTAACGGGTAACTTAATAATTCTTCAGGTACTTAAATCAGATAAGAAAAGTTATATAAATACTTGAGAAAATTGGAGACACCAGTTGTATAGATTAGAGACGCGTTTGTCCCTTAGGAATAGAAAATGCGACGCGTTTTGAAACTGCAAGTTAATTGCTTTGTGTTACTCTGTTATCTTCCGCTTTACCGCCCTTCCGAGTTTTTGGACTTTCTAATCTACCCTTTAATTAGTTCGTTAGAACACCCGCTGCGCCTTTCCTAAGAAAACTTATCGCCTCCTGCTGGCGTCAGTTGTTACTGACGTTAAATTAAGCAAATAAAAATACAAGATAAAAATTAATAACTGAAAACCGTTTAAGTTAGAAATGTTGTGAGAAATATTAATTTTTTTGGTCTTACAAAAAATGATCAAGCAGTCTATTTATATAACTTATTGAAGTAGCAAAGAGAATACTGAGTATTAGTTAGATATTCCAGTCAAAACATTTCTACACGAGCCGAGTATTCGTTTATTTTACTCGTTTGAAGCCAAAATGAGGAAAACGATCTTGACTATTTATTTGTATGTAGGTACTAAACGCGTTTATTACTACATACTTACATTACGGGTAGTGCCCACGCGGTTGGATGAACGCGAAAGATATGGGCTAACCAATTAAAAGTCGCAACACGCCTGCAAGCCTAATGCTTGCAAAATACGTTGAGAGGCACTAGAAAAATAATTTTTCTAGTTGAGAATATTGAATATACATTATTAGAATAAAGAGTTGTTGAGAATATAATATAATACCTGTGTTGTTTAGTTTACGTCATCAGTCGAAAGGCTGGTTTGAACTCTAGAGGTTTTACTAAGTAAAACGAAAAATGAGGTGATTTAAAATTGCCTTCCTCACTTGAGTTGAAAAGTATACTTATCAGCATGCCAGGCCCTCTGAAAAGCACAGATTTTCAACCCTGCAAATGACACTTACACTTCATTCACCACACGGTCTGGCTGTACAATGAAATTCGTTGCTCTCAGAGGAGATAACTGTGACTAGTGTCTTTTACACCTCTACCTCATCTGTTCTTTAACAAATCAGGCATTTAATTGCTGACCAAGTGATAAACAACAGAACTATTTTAATACTTAGAGTTAACTTTAAGTAAAGTTTAGGAGTTAACATAAGTGCTGGAAAAAACTTACCAGAATTTAACGTCAAAGATTTCTTATCTTCTAACTACAAGGTTAGAAAATAATACGAATTAATAAAGTGTTCATAACTTTCCAGTTAGGTCACACTTCCGTTTTGACCGTCGGAAAAGCAAACATAAAAGAATTAATGCCGCCCGCGTTCACTTTATCTATAATAATTACAGGTCTATACATTTTATTAAATTACTAATATCGAATAAAATAAATATTGGTTTAATACAAAGAATGATCGCCTTTATTGTAACCACCACTCCTACACATTATTAAAATGATTTAAGCAGCTTCAATATTCAACTCGCCATCAGTTTCTAAGTAGAATTATTTAAAGGAGCCTAATTTGATCAAACAAATGATGCCGCAAATACTCTAGGATGACTAATTTATTTGTTTTAACAGCTAATAACCCTTAAGTCATAATACACCATGAATAAATTTCTCTTAACGAGATTCGTGATTTAATAACGCACAAATCGGTTAATTCTAGGAACAGTGAAATTAATAAATATCGGAGTAGTTTTCTTAAAGGTGATTCATAATCATTACTAATAGTTTATTGTTTCAGACCTCGTACTAAACGTTTATTCCATACGATTACGTACAGATGACTTACAGTGGATAAATCAGTTATTTCCAGGACTTCGCTTTAAAATCACATCTTGTTTCTTATTTGAGTATATTAAACGGTTGTGGTAAGTTGTTAAAAAACATTATTACCTCGGACTTTGATTGTGTAATCAAATTCAATTTCCATCCGGAGTAACAGAACAATTTACATTTTTACAAACCTCGCATTGATACCTTTTATTTGAGTCCCTTATTATATAGGACTAAAATTCATATTTTTTGCTTCAAGAATATGACATCTAATCCAGAATGTTGAGATTATGACGTCACCTGTGCTATGGCAACCGGAGTCACAACACGTATAAAACTACTCATTTGTAGACATTGATACAGGAATTAGAGCTCCATAACGGAACAAGTAAAAACAATCTGCGTTTCTGGAAGCTCTTTTTGCAGTCCACATTCTCAACATTCGCTTACTGTAGGCGTTTACCCTTCTTCTGTCCTGGTGTACCCAGTGTTCAGTCTTTTCTCTTAACGAAAGCCCTTAAAATCCTTAATTAGTTGTCTGAATTTGGTTCGGTTCAATAAATTGTCTCGGTTTTCTTAATATCCTTTCTGACTTCTGTCCAGTTTGTGAAAGAAAGAAATCTCGATACTATTCAGAAAATAGGTGAAGAGGCTCTTCACCTACTTCACCTGAGTAGCCCACTCCGGACTTTAGACATTTCTGGAAGCTATTTTTGGAGCCTACGTTCCACCATTCGCTCACTAAGATTTTCTTCTTTCTTCTCTCCACCCGGTGTTCTATTTTTTCTCGGCATGACAGCCTTCAAGTCCGTAATTAGTTCTCTTATATTGGTTCGGTTCATTAAGTTTTCTCGGTTTTCTTAATATCCTTTCTGATTTCCATAAATCATTTATCCGACACCTTACGTTTATTCTTTAGTGTCAACCGGTTGTCATCCATTCTTTAAGTTGTATAAAACTTTTGCCTTCTTTTACTAATCGTTTCCATTAATTGTTGGCAGTTCTTCTCGACCTCGTAACTTATATTCATGTAAAAAATTCATGGATAAATTACCCCAATTTTTAAAATGTGATAATTTGCATTCCTTTAAAAAAATCTGAAAAATTACTTGATCAGTGAAACTTTTTATAGCGTACAAGAATTTCTATCTTGATAGTAGTGATACATTGTGTGATTCTTAAACGTATTTCAGGTGTTATAACTGACAAGTCCTATACTCCTCCTGGAGTCTCCAGGACTCAAAAAAAATTGTCCGTTTATTATCTTCGACCCATTATCTTGCGGATGATTTTACTCTCAAATTTCTACTCTTTTCTTAGATCAGCCTTCCCATTCATTGTAAAGTACTCACTCGCGTAGGCTACAGATATGTCACCTGACATTGTATTATTGTATAAAATAGAAAAAAAGATAAAGCAACTAACCTAACAACCCCGAACAAATAAAATTAAAAAGACTTCCCTTTACAAATCACAATTTTTTTCAATATTTAAAAATTACATAATGCCATACAATTTATGTGTTACTCAAAAAGCTACAAGCTTTCCAACAAAGAACAACTTTTAAAATTGGTGTGCTAGTTTTTAAGAATAATTTGTACAAACAAACAAAAATTACATTATTATAGATAATACAATAATTCAGATCATAAACGATAATATTTAGTAATTTTTTTTTTATTTTATCTTGTCTTTATGAATATATATAGGAAGGAGAGTAGGGGCCATTGTTTTCATGTCGGTTTTTCAAAATCGAGTTTTCACCGGATCTACACGTTTTCAGACCCCTCAATCCAAAAATCATGTTTTTAGCGATTGGTGTGTGTGTGTGTGTGTGTGTGTGAGAGAGAGAGTGTGAACAGAATATCTCAAGAACGGAACACCGTAAGAAGTTGAAACTTAAGTCAGATACTACGACCGGACCCTACACGAACATATTATCAGAATCGGTCAACCGGAAGTAGTAGGTAGTTTATTCGTGTTATTTTCCACTTTTTGCGATTTTCTCAAAAACAGCTCCCACAACTTTTTTAAAAATCGCCTTCTTTACTACATTTTTTATGCTCTAAAAGATAGAGTAGAAGGTCCGATGCTACCAAGTATCAAATGCGCAGAGTGGCTCAAATTTTTGAATAACATTTACGTTGTTAAGGTTTCTTTAAGAATAATAAGCTTAAATTATCTTAAGATGTGGTAATAAAAATTCGATTCTACAAGATAGAGTAGGCGTTATGTCCGCTGATATTCTTGGGAAGGTTGTTTTCTCGTAAAAAAGTTGTTTTTTTTAAGATTGGGGCTTTAATATGCATTTAAGCGCAAAAAAGTAGTAATGAAAGTTGTAGAGAATTCAAAATCCTACAACTTTTATTTCAAACACTTTTTGTATAACGTTTAGTTAAGCGGTAATTACCAATTTTTTGTTTTTTTTCTCACGAAAACGTGTAAAATAATCGATTTTTTAAGATTTCAGTCTTAGTAGGCATTTTACGACATAAGTGTATAATCAAATTTGTAGGAAATTAAAAGATCTACAACTTTCATTTAGAGCTTTTGTCTCTACAGAGCCTAGTTTAGTGTGAAAGAGTGATTTTCCGTATTTTTAAGCCAAACTGAGGTTGATTTTCGTTTTGCATCTTTCCCTCATGATTAAAATTAGGGTATGTTTATTAAGGTTAGTTTTTTGATGTTTATTTCTAATGTTTTATTACTAATGTTAAGTTATATTGTTAATTTTATGCATTGGTAAGAGAAAGTTGTGTGAGTGTTAAATAACAGATTTGTTTTAAACTGAAGAATCACGTGTATGTGTTGGTCGGTTATAAGAAAAGAGTTCAGAAATACAATGTATTAACTTGAACGACTAGAATATATTTTTATTAGGCACACAGACAACACAGGGTATTCGTATTCATGGCCTGGTTACATTAGCATTACAAAAAGGTTTTACTTGGTAGTAACCATCACTATTCTGTATTACAATAGTTGATAAGTATTAGATATTACCGTATTTCTTATAAAGAATACACAACTGATGGATGATCCGTATTACATATGGAGGCGCTGTTATACGGAGAAAAATAACGTCTAGCCTAACCCTGTTTTGAATTATCTTACCTTATTTTCATTTACCTTTATTAAAATGTTCAATCTTTTCTAAGTACGGTCTTTTATATTTAAATTTTTAGGGTTATTTTATTCAATATTGTTTCCATTATTTATAATCGTTAATGGTAGGTTTAAGGATGTAAGTAAAAGATGTAAATAATTACGGTATTAAGTAATAACAGTCATATTAATAGGAGTTATAAAGAAGTAAGATTACTTTGTAACGGTTAATAATTTACTAGAAATAATCTATTAACTCTTTCTTTATTACGTACAAACTATAAAAGTTGTCTACAATAGAAAAACTAACAACAGAACGATGGAATTCAACACATCTTGAGATATATTAATTACGTCAGATTGTACGTAATATGTTTGTTCATTTAAAGTCGCATCAACAATAAAGTTATTAATGACGACAATTACGTAATAATTGAAGATTTTGTTATTCAAATGGCTTGTGTAATTTGAAATCCGTTAGCATGAGTTTCGTATTATTGTATTATGTTAAAGTGATCTCAGTGATCTATAATGTGCAAATTAATTGGGACAAGCAATTTTTACCCCTACATTAAAATATGTAAACGTAAAACACCCTCTAAAACAGATGTTTTGGAGGTTTCCGCAACAAATGGCCCTAACAGATTAGTTTCTGTTCAAGGTATGATAAATTCAAGCAAGTTCATAGAAATATTACAACATAAAATTGTTCCATTCATGCAAACTTTTGTAGGGACATTTTAACATAACTTGGCTCCTAGTCATAACTCAAAATTGGTCAAAATTTTCATGCTGGAAAATCAAATTAACGTACTTGATTTGTCTGGAGATTCACCAGACTTAAATCTTATTGAGATCTCGTGGAATATTTTGAAGAGATATTTAGGTAAAATGGATTGTGCAACAAAAGAACTCATGATAACTAATTCTATACAAGAGTCGTTCCACGATGACAGAGCAAAGAAAATGTGCACTAATCTAGAGGCAATGCCAAAACATTTTCAAGAGGTAATTTCTGCTAAATGAGTGCATACTTCGTACTAATATACAGAAATTTTTATCAGTGTATATCAAAATATTTTTTCAAGCAGTCAGACACACGGATCAATCGCTAAAACCATTGTTTTGGATTCATGAACCAGAAAACGTATATTTACTGTGATAAATCAATTTAAAAAATATAGATATAAAAATAATACTTTCCTTCCCGACTATATTATATTTATATAGGGCACGAGAAAGACATAATGACTGTCAAAAATTAAATGAGTGTTCTTCTTCTTCTTCTTACTATCAAGGATTAGGCATAAGCCTGTTCCGAACTCACAAACCATCCTGTACGTCTACACAAACACGAGACACTTTAGCCCGTATATCTCGATTACTGCCATCTTCTTCGAGGTCTTCCCACCTCCCTTCTTCCTACTGGAACATATTCCAACACTTCTACTCTGGCGTCCGTTCCAAATGTTACCTCCATTGATTCCGGTTACTGCCAGTCACTGGCAAACTCACAACTAAATGAGTGTTGCTAGTTGTATTTATATAGCAGTTTAGCAATAACCACTCGCCTAATAAACCGTTCATCACTGCAATAGGACTACTGTATAGCCTATTTACGAAAAACATGTTCCAATAAAAAATAAAATATTGAAAAAAATAACTATCGACTATAATTTAGACGTCACCACTAATCATTATTTTTCTCCAAATAAATTAGTCCCTAAGTTTAGGAAAACACCAGATAGTAAATTACAAAATCAAAATTAGCAAACACGATTTTGGAACAATAGAATAGAATGAGTGGCAAAATGTAAATATCCGGGTAGGCCTACCTGTATTAATGAGGGGTGGGATAATTCACAAGAGATAACATTTCGCATTTCCAAGGCCAGAAATGTCTTCAACACCATGAATTCTGTTTTTAAAAGCCACAATTTAACCCTTGACACTAAAACGAGACTCAAGAAGTGTTATGTGTTCTCAGTCCTATTGCACGGAGTTGAGGCCTGGACTCTGACAAAGGCAACAATTAGCAAATTGAAAACGTTCTAATTTTGGCTGTATAGGAGAATATCCTGCGCAGGAACTATTAATGCGGAAGTGCTACGTCGAATAAACAAGGCAGCGGAATTGGTCAGCATAGTGAAGGCGCGAAAACTGCAATATCTCAGTCATATTTTGCGGGATGAGCGCTACTACGAATTGCTCCAACGGGTTCTGTAAGGCAAAATCGACAGTAGAAGGGGACCATGACGCAGAAGCATTTCATGGATGGTCAACCTGAGAATGTGGTTTAACAAAAGCAATCATCGCCATGATGGTTGCCAACCTTCGGAAAGGAGAGACACCCTAAGAAGAAGAAGAAGAAGAAAAAAAAAGAGAAAAAGAACAGGACGAGGAGGAGGAGGAGAAGAAGAAGACAGATTCCGTTTCTAAAATATTACCTCTATGGAAACAACTTCTTCTTCTTATAGTGCATCTCCTATCTGAGGTTTGCTATCATCACAGCAATCCGGACCTTGTCGACTGCAGCTCTGAACAGTTGAACACTGCCACAGTCAAACCAATCCCTCAGGTTCTTCAGCCAGGACACACGGCGTCTTCCGATGCTCCGCCCTCCACTAATTTTTCCCTGGACTATCAGTTGAAGAAGCTTGTATTTCTGTCCTCTCATTATATGACCCAGATATTGAAGCTTTCTTCTTTTTATGGTGTTAATGATTTCGCATTTCTTCTGCATCCGGATCAGCACTGCGGCATTACTAACTTTATCCGTCCAGGGAATACGCCACATTCTACGGTAACACCACATCTCGAATGCTTGTAGTTTGTCGATGTGGTTCTTCTTGAGGGTCCATGCTTTAACCCCATACAAGAGCGTGGAAAAAACGTAACAACGCAGCATCCTCATCTTAAGTTCCATGTTGATATCCCGACTTGCAAATAACTTCTTCATCCTTACAAATGTTGATCTGGCTATCTCTATCCTCGTTCTTATTTCTCTTGTTTGGTTACCCGATTGTTCTATCCAACAACTTATAACACTACAATATCAAAAGTATTTGTAGATATAGTTATTAGTAAAAAACCGAGCGTTTTAAAAACTAGAAAATTGTTCCAGGGAATTACGAAAAGTTTAAAACATTTTTACTTTTCACAGAATAGATAATTTACCAAATAATATAACAATTATTTCTATCAAACGCACTATTGTATAGACTACGTTGAATCTTAATAGATTTATTTTGCAAAAAAGGGCTTGTATAAATTCTGTTGTGAAATTTGGTTGTTATCTATTTAGTTGCATTATTTTCCTGTTAAGTTGTCAGCACTGTGACTGACTGACACTGATAGAGATTGAATGCTGTTTCTGACATGTCAGATGAGTAACAACGAATGGGGTATTGCGTGACTAGAATATCTTATTGTGTACGTATACCAATAGAATTGAACGGTTTCGTAAACTTGGGTCATTTAACATTTACAAGAATTTCATCCATTTAAAACTAAGGTATAGTTTATGAACCTATGCGTAGTTTTACTAAACACAAAATAACAAAGGTGTTCACGTTTAATTCAACACTCTGTTTCATCAACTCATTAAATGTAACGTATCTGTAAACACAATGTTATTGTTTTAGTAACGGGCAATGCTATAAAGCAACTAACCTAAAGGAAAACCGGTTACCTTCAGGATCATGAATTTGAGATTTAAGTTGTTACTGTAAATAACTTAATTGTTTAAGGTTGTAAAACAGTTTTATCCTGGTCAAGGGATTCGTCCAATTGACAATAATACGTGATGAAGATACAATAAAATTTTCGCAGAGAAAGACCCATTTGAACAAGATTAACTCTGCATATTCCCAGGATTATCTTCTTCGTCTTTCTCCTCCTCCTTCTTCTAAATTTTTAGGTTCCTATCCGTTCCGAATGTCGGCGACCATCATAACAATGCTCTCTTTGTTCGTTGCACTGCGAAATAGATCTTCTGAGAGTTTTCCAAACCAAATTTAAGATATCGACGCCACAACCCTCTTTTTCTGCCAAGTCCTCGTTTTCCACATTTTCCTTGCAGAATGGCTTACAGTAAAAAATATCAGGATTATAAATAACGAAATACAGCTAATATTAAAGGATCCTTCTTCTTCTTGCAATCAAGGATTATATATTAATTGTATATGTATAATAGTAATGGTGATATCAAGATGATAGCTTGCCTGTAGTTTAGGCCATCATCCGAAAGGCTGGTTTGTACCACTAGAGGATTTACTAAGTAAAACGAAGAGTGAAGTGGTTTAACATTACCTTCCGCACTGAGTGGGAAAGTATGTTTATTTATCAGCAAACCAGGTCCTCCGAAAAGCATCTACTTTCCACCCTGCAAATGACAACTTCATTTTATTCACCACAGGGTCTGGCTGTAACTTATAATGATAAAATTTATTACTCTCAGAGTAGATAACTGTGACTAATGTATTTTACATCTCAACCTCTTCTATACTTAAATGCTTCAGTCATATAACCGGCTGACCATGTGATAAGAAACAGAACTATTTTTGTAGCCATGGAACTAGCAGATCGAGTGCAAATAATTAAAATTTTAGCTTGCCTAGTGATGAGAAAAAATAGCTTTTCAGAAATGTTTTAAATTATTTAACAACGAGGTTTAAAATAGCCTCAAACAGAAAGAAAGATTAAACATATTTGATACGGCTGATGCAAAATTTGAATTCATTACAATATGAAAACGTTTGTTAGGATAGGTAATGTGAAAGATGTAGATAAAGCGAGGGAACCAATGAATAAGAATTGTATAGGCAGCGGAAGTGACTTCCCTACACAGAAACTGTCAAAAACTAAAATGGCTGCCAATCAGCCTTCTGAAGGGGGGACGAAAATAAGAATTGAAATGGAGGAAAGAATAAGGGTTTGGATTAGACGAGATGGGTGTGGAGGGAAATGAAAAATGAATTAAAGAGGGCACATAGCGTAACAAAAGTGTATATAACAATGTAAACATTGGGTCAGACAGGCGTAACGATACTACGGACCCGTAACATACACATTTTATATACATATATATACAATATATTATAACCACCCTAAGTAAACATAAGTGTTGGTCTAGTAAACTTAACTATGGTGGCGCCAGCAACCGGGACTTTTTAACACTTAAATTGCTTGTACAAACATTTAGGCTTTCTCATATAGGAAGGTTCGACCAATCAACTTATCTAGCCAACAAAAAGAACACGGAACGTACGTACACTTTCTCACAGTTTCACAATTTATTCTTGCAAAGAAGCCAATCCAACGCAGACAGATATGTTGATATAGAAAATGCTAATTTTCCTACACGGTTCTCTCTCAATTACGCGGGTATTCACATAGAAGTTGTTGTTGTACGTAAATAGTTTACTATCCGACCGGTATATTTACAATAATTGCATTTAAATGGTTCAAACATTTAGTCACCCAGAAAAGAAATAGAGAATATTCTGTAGGCAATATAATACGACTGGGTACGTCACAATAACTGAATCAGTCACTTCAGAAAGCCTGTAAGTCAAAATTTCACATTTTTTTCTTTAGTAAATTTTAGGATTAATTGAATGTAAACACAGCATCCCTAAAAAAATCACATAAGTTTGGCTTTTCTTAAGTGACAACACTAGAAAAGAAGCTTATATTTTTAAAGACATAAAGTGGTTCGTTCTAATTAAAAAATGAAAGTGGATGATGTTTTGAAGTTCTACTTAAGCTCAAATAAAAAATTACTCTACTTAAGCTCAAAATTTGTGCCCTTAAGCTCTAACTTATAGAGGAAGAGGCTATGCAAAAATGTTTTTAAGGGAAATAACTACTGTTTATGAGGACGACGAAGAAAGTGAATAGTCGTGGAAACCAACATTTTTCTTTCTTTAAGTTAAGAAAGCCAATTTGTATTATTACAAAAAACTATTTAGTCCCTAATGTAAACTAGTGAAATAAATAAATGAATGAATACTACTGTACAACTTTTTTCTAGTCTACGAACGAATTTTACAGAAAACAACGTAAGTTAGTCTTTTACTCCAACTTATTTCATGAACACCTTTAGGCTATATTTTCAACATAACATGAGGCTTATCTTTAAAAAGACCTAAATATTCATTTTAAATTAAAGAGGACAGCCCTCAAAACAAATTATATTTCTTAATATTATATTTTATTGAAACGTAGTAATTATACCAAATAATTTTTTTTTAATTTTTCCAAAAGTTAGTTTTTTGACTTACGAGCTTCCTGAAATGACTGATTCAATTATTGTAAGTCAATAATGGTAAAGTAAAAAAAAAACACGCGACATCACAATACACAAACTGTATTCTTAAAATAAATCAAAACGTTATTCATAACATCCTGCCCAAAACAGGAAAGTGGAGTATTAAATCAATTGCACTTGATCTACTGTTTACAGGGCTACAAAATATTTCTGTTTCTTATCACATAGTCAGTTTATAGGAGTGAATTATTTAACAATAGAAGAGGTAATGAATGAGAAAAATGAATTTTTCTGTATAGCCAGACCCTGTGGTGACAGAAGTAAATGAGTTATTTGCAGGGTGGAAGTACGTGCTTGCTTTTACGGAGGGCCTAGGATGCTGATCGGCATATTCTTTCAACTCTTTCAACGCGAATATTCTGAAGGCAATTGAATATGACTGGGTATTTCACAATAATTATTGTAAGTTAATAATGGTTAAGAAAAAAAAACACGACTAAATAAAGAAATAAATCAAAACGTCATTCGTTTGATCCTTCCATAACATGACGTGGAGTGTTGAATTGATTGCACTCGATCTGCTGGTTTCAGGGCTACACAAAAATAGTTATGGTTCTTATCACAAAGTCAGCTAATATTAATAAACTATTTAAGGACAGAAGAGATAGAGGTGTAAAAGACACTAGTCAAGAGTTATCTCCTCTGAGAGTAATGAATTTCATTATACAGTCAGAACCTGTGGTGAATAAAGTAAGGTGTCATTTGCAGAGTGGTAAGTAGATACTATTCGGAGGGCATGCATACTCTTTCAACTCGGTGAAGAAGGCCGAAGAAAACCACGTCACTCCTCGTTTTTACTGAGTAAAACCTCTGGAAGTCAACTTCTTTTCCTCAAACTTCTTAACCTTTTTTCTGCAGTCAGAAAATGCTAAGTGTGGACTGTAAAAAGAGCTTCCAGATACGTAAAGTTACTTCACGTGGTTGTATAATTTTCCAAAATGAAAGGAAAAAAAACCTTAACTATAAAAATCTTTTATTTTGTAGCAGTAATAATAAGATTACTTCAAGAATTTTACAGTTTTTTACTTTCGTATTACGAATTAATGAAAAAAATCCCTCTCTCAAAGGTTAAACATGGCACAAATTAATTTACGAAATTAACCTCCAAACTTCTGACAAAGCGGTTAAATCAGAAAGAATTTCAATGCGGCCCGTATACCAAATGGTTCCTCCCTTATGAGCGAAAGAAGATTGGATCAGACAAATGAAGTTTCTTGAATTAATTCGGGAACTAAATCATCACCCAGTGAATATAATTTACAACTTATAAATGCTGCAAACATTTTTGGTTGAGACTCTTTTTGTGGCCCAGAACTAAGACATTTGACGAAGGATTTTCTCTGATTTTTATTTCGTTTACTTGTAAAAGAAAGAGAAAAAGGTTTTTACTCCGAGCGGATGTTCCTAAGCAATAAACTTTTAAATTGATACATATTGAAGGATTTACTTAAATTAAAGATAGTACTTAACAAAACAATTTTCTTTGTTTTATTCATATGGGTTATACAAATTTTTCTAGTACTGATAGATTTAAAGATTCGGACATTCATGTTGCCTATTTTTTTTTAAGTTAGAATTCTCTGTTAATCCAGGATAATCTAAGTTTTCCTTTATTAACGATTATCTATAAAAAATTAGTTTTTATGTGTTAAAACAAACCGAGAAATATTAAATTAAAATGCTTACATCACGAACGTTATACATAAAACCCATACATTGCTAACAAGAATCCGAAACTACTTTACATTAAACCATGCCTTACATTCTTAAAACAGTATTAACAGTTCAAAAGAAACTTCGAAAAACCGAAAAATTTCTTCTTCCACAAATTGTTTTAAACATTTTTTAAGATTTCAGAGCAGACCTATTCATCAATCTGACTTTGGAAATCTCTTATATCGATCGCGGAGACAAATAAAATGCCGATAAAAGATTTACGAATAATATTATTTTTATTGTAACGTTTTAAAATAATTTAGTTTTAATTAATTACTTATAAAACTGATTCGCTTGTTTGATAAACATTTACTAAACAGATAATAATCGTTGTGATACAGTAGTAATAGCTTTAGAATTTTACAACGGCCGTATGAAAGGGCCCAACCAACAAATTGGCTGTTTATAACGGCTGCATTCCATGAATTGCGTCCAACGCAAAACTGTTTCTCCTAATACCTGGCTTTTTATTGCGTATATCGTTTAAGCGTTGTATGGTGAGTGCAACTTTTCTTAACTTCTTTATCCATTCACATCGCGTTGTAATTGCTACATTTCTTAAATATTTATACTCTACCCATGGGTACAAAATAAGTAGTTATTTTAAGAATTGCTTTTAATAATAAAAATGCCCTTTCTTACTTAAAATAACACAATCTTGTTTTAATTTTTCTTGCATTACTTCTTCAGCATGTTTTATATAAAACTTTACTTGTTATTAAGTACTGTTTTTTAATGTATGTTCATCATGAGGTTAAATAAGCCGAATATACATGGTTCGAGTCGGTTGAATCAATGATATTGAATTTGTCTACATGGGGTTCAATGCAATTGAATACTTAATGTTAAAAGCATGGAGTCAAATGAAGTTATTAAATTAGAAGTTCAAATAATTTCGGAAAACTAAGTCGAGATCTGTAATAAAACCACAGATTCACAAAAAGCAGGAGTGGTCTTATTGGACACGAGCGGGATATTGCGTAGAATCGACTCGGCGCCCATGAAAATTTATTAGAAGAACTTGAAAAAGAAGATATTGCGAGATTTAAAAATCATTTTTGTATGTCCACTAAACAATTCGAACACTATCATTACATTACGACAAACCTCAATGCTACTATACTGAAAATAAAAATTCAGTTCACCGAATTTTCAATCCCGAATATGAATACTAGTCTACATAATCAATTTCGTTGATCTACCATATTTATCCACGGCATTGAACAAAAGTAGAAAGCCATTCTACTTTCTTCAATGTTCGATTTCATTGAATGATTCGGTTGAAATGTAATCTACACTATTCATATCATTGAATCAACCAAATTGAACCGTGTATATTCGGCTTCAGGCAAGTCCCTTGCACCATTTCTGTCTCCAAAATATTCTGTTTCTTGCCAGCAGCCTTTTTAGTTCTTGATAGCTCATACCATCTTTTCAGTTCTCTGCAACCTTTTTAATCCACGTTATTTTTTCTTCTAACTTAATTTAATTAGACCTTCCCCTCAATTATGTACCCTAGCCAATTCGTCGAATAGTTTCCGTAATTAGCATCTCCGTAGCTTCATCTTTTCGTCAATGAGCGAAAGGACTCAAGTTTCAGAACCACGGAACAGCAAAGATGCAACCATGATTTCAATGAATTTATTCCGAGTAACCTTTCCTGAATTCCTCATAAAAGTCCTTTTTTGCTCAATATTTTACGATCTAATAAAGAATATAATCTTTTTTAGCTTATATTATTGACAAACCACCTAATTTCTTTGCTGCTATTGTTGCATTTCGTTCATAAATGTAGCAGTCACCAGGTCATCTCACAGACTTTATCACTGAACCTGTGTTACTTCAACCTCTAGCAACTCTCTACCAGGTGATTGGCTGGACTGGCCTGAAGGCCTAAAATAAATAATTATTCAATTAATTTACATAATTAATCACATCAATAATTTACCACTTAACAAGTTTTTACTTACTAACGGTACTTCTACTAACAAATAGTATTTCATCATCATCATCATCATCTTACATTCCAGGATTAGGCTATTGCCTGTTCCGAACTCACAATTAAATAGTACAAAGTTAAACAAACACATAATGTAAATAAAGTCATTTAATCTATATCTAAGATTATTAAATCCACTTGCTTGAGGTCTGCCCACTCTTCTTCTTCCTGTTGGGGTGTAACGCTGTATTTGTTGAGGTATCCGCTCCTCCGGCATCCGCTCCAAGTGTTGTCTCCATCTATCCCGATAGTCGCAGATTCTCCCATTCAGGTCGAAGATGTCCAACTCTGATCGTATGTCTTCATTTCTTATCCGGTCCTCTCGCGAGCACCCCCTTATCCTTCTCAGGAATCTCATCTCTGCAGTCTGTATAGTTCGCTCCTGCCTCTTTGTGGTTATCCACGCTTCGCTTCCATATGTGACCACGGGGACTGCCATGACTTTATACAATTTCAATTTCGTCTCTTTCCTAGCTCTATTGTTCATAGTTCTATTGATGGTGCCACATATCATTTGAAACCTATTCAACTTCCGTTCAACATCTAAGTCATGATCAAAGCTCACGTCACATCCCAAGTAATTGAAGTTATTCACTCGTTCCAATATTATCCCGTCCACTACTATCTTCGACCGGACTGGGTATCTGCCTTTAAATGCCATTATTTTTGATTTCGCAGCGGAAATTTTAAGGTTGACATTGCTACATAACCACAAAGAGGCAGGAGCGAACTATACAGGCTGCAGAGATGAGATTCCTGAGAAGGATAAGGGGATGCTCGCGAGAGGACCGGATAAGAAATGAAGACATACAATCAGAGTTGGACATCTTCGACCTGAATGGGAGACAATACAAAAAGTATTTAAAAACGTAAAATTACATTCAAATAGCGACTAAAATTTTAGACTCCATTTTCCTTCTGTTTCTTTTCATGGTATAGATCACGTAGCCTGTTCCAGCATCAAAATGTTTTATTTAATTTCTTTAAATACAAAATTAACCTATTCCCGGCGTTTTAGATAGAGGTTTTTCCAACCTTCATCCGTTCGAACTTTTTTTTAGGATTCTATCTCCTTTTATTCTTAGAACATCCACTTAATGCGATAATAAAATTGATCTTATGTTTAAATTTATTGTTTGTAACAGATGTTTTACGGAGTTATTTCATATTCTGTCCTCCTTAGTGTCCTTGGCGCTCCATATAAACCTAGCAGCTTCTGCAGCTTCCGATTTTTCTTTCCGTCTCCCTAAAAGAGTCCATATTTCGCTTCCACATTAAAAAGTCGGAACTGGCATATAGATTTCCTTCATAATACGAGTAATATTCTTAAAATAACAAACAATAATATATACCCATAATGTACATTAATCAGAATTATTGAAAAAAAATATATATGGGGGAGGACAATAATTTATATTTATTAACAGTGTTAGACGAGAATTATTTCCTGCGATTATGGAATTACACATACAAATTTCATTTAACTAAAAGTTCTTGTAACATTTAAGCAAACAAGATTTCTGGGAAATACAATATAATATTAATGATCACCTCACGAAATGAATTTACCAGAAACATATATTCATACCAAGTACTTTTATGAAATAATAAAACTGACTGTTAAACAACTTTCATCAAAGAATAGAGTTCCCATTTTTAAAAGATCAACAGAAATTAAGACATACAGTAATAACAAAAATATTGAATTTCAATACAAGTTATACTACGTTAACACACAATTTGTTTTAGAAATTATCAGTTTTTAAAATCTAGTTAGAAACACCAAACGAATATAAAATTTTATGTTTTTGAATTTAAAATGAAATTATGTAAACTACATAATGAAAGGTCCACGTAATTACATTTCTAATCAAAGTATTGTATCAATAAAAAGATTACGAAACAAAATTATTAAGTATTTGTAATTCTATTTTCAACTTACTATGTAAATATTATCAAAAGTTTGATCAATACAACTGCAGAATTTAACGTTATTCAATTTTAAAAACAATCAAATTTTATTCGACGAAAAAATTGTTAACGAAAAGATCACTGGTTGATATCTATAATAATTTTCTTCAAAAAAATTCAGAATGAATTGTAAATAAGAGATGTATTATTAATGTAAAATTTAGAGAACGGCTAGGTAATACCATTGGTAGTTTTAGTATAAACATTACTGCCATCACCTTAGTTTTTTTTCATTGCGGGAGAAGAAAAAAAACGATTTAAGAAGATGAAGGAGAGGGAAACATAAGAGAATCGGTGATGAAGTTTAGTAGGAAGAGAGTGTTGAGGAGTAGCTAAGAGTAGATAAATAAGAAACAAAAAAAAACAATGAAACAGTGAAAAAGAGTTGGGGGATAAAGATAGGATGTAGATCGGTGGAGAGAAGTAGAGAGAATAAGCATAGAGCCGACGAGATCGGCTTGGTAGGGATCCGTAATTACACGCTATAGAAAATGCAAACACATGATTTGGTTCGGATTGCTTTGTTATTATCTTGTTTGGATGGACCATCTTATTCGTGCACAAGACAATCTTTATTACGCCAAGGAATTCACATCCACTGCAGGCAAGGAAGAAGGTGGTAAAGAATAAGAACAAGAAGAAGAAGGTAACAGCCCGGGCTGGGAAGTATATAAGAGGTCTCAAATACGTACTAAAGTCTGGACTGCCAGGCGCACAAAAGCTATTTATTTCTCTTCCAGTTCTCCGCTCTATTTAGCTTGTTTAAAGAGGTGATGAGGAGTTAAACCGCCCATCCACATTCACAGTTTTCTTTCTAAATTTCAACAACGTACGAGACACACACAAACATTAATAATTGTAAGGAGGCATAACATTTAATCAAACGACACACAAACTACATAAAAATGAATTCTTGCAAAAGATTGTTAAATACAAAATTCTCCCCTTACTGTCTCTTTATACATATGAAATTTTTAAATTCGCGAAAAGAAACAGAGTTATTTACTAAAAAAAAGTACAATCAAAATTATCAAACTAGCAACAACTACAGAATTGAAAAATATAGAACTTCAAAGTTCTCAAAACGAATTCACTAAAACTCCGTTCGGTTTTTCAACAAATTACCATCTAGAATAAAACTCCTTTTTAAAAAATTTTGATCGGGAAGTAAAAACGGTTATTTAACAAAACATGCATTTTATTCTCACCAGAAGTTCTTAAATTATCTTACATAGAATGTTCTTTAAATCCAATCTGGGTAGAATTTAGACTTAACATTGTATAATGCATATGACAAATCTGAAATTCCACTGTACAATTTTAGTAAAATTTAAGTAGTAATTTAATAAACATGTTAATTTTTTAGTGGATACTTCATTAGATTGTAAACAAAAAAACATTGTGTAAATTGTTAAAATAGATTTTAATGTGTATTAATTACTATCATTATTATTTTGGTCGCTGACAAATTAAAATTTATTTATTAGCAAACTTGATTACAACATTTACTTAAAATATATTAAAACACAAAACAATTTTCCTTTAGAAGAAATTAGAGCAAAGATATTTCACACAAACAATATTAACTATTCACTTAGTGAATAGTTAAGAGTTCTTTTACGCACTTAGTCAATTCTCGATTTAACGGACTAGCCCCCTCACCAAATAATAAAACGGTTTGAATTACAAAAATCTAAGGAATGTTAATTTTTGTGACGAAAACGACCTTTTTTCCTGAAAGGTACAGTTTTTGAAAGTTATGATAAGAATAAGGCTGTCGTAAATAGTTACTTTAACGCATTATAGAAACATACGGGCCCGATTGTTATAACTGAATGACTTTCAATTTAACGGACTTTCACGACAACGGATATAGGGATCCCAAAATTTGTCCGTTAATCGAGCATTAACTGTACAGCTATTGCTGTCTACCTACCCTTAACCCGATCCTTCATTCTCCACAATTCTCCCAATCCTCCAAAGCCTCTCTACTGGATAGCCTCCTCCATCCAGTTCTTCCATGATCTTCAGGGCCTACCCTTCCTCCTTGACACCATTCCGTTACCTTATGAATCCATCCGGACGCCGCTCCTCTGACATGCCCATATAATAACAACCACTACGTGTTAAATTCTTATATTTATAAATATTTAATATATTCTTCTATTATTAAGTATTAGCTATCGCGCCTGTACTTCACACGGACTTAGCGCTAACATTAGAGTGGTCGTCTGTTTAAATAAAATTAACAGTTTAATGTAGCAGTAAGAAAAACAATTTATAATCCTAAATAAATAAATTGTATTTTACTGAAAAAAAAAAACAACTAACACGTATTAACAGAATCTTTTATCATATCCTACACCTGGGTCATTGAACGTAATTATGTAAATTTTAAAAACACAATCATTTTTAATTCTAAGTTTTAATATGTGATCAGGTGCAAAAACATTGCACATATGAGGCAGAATATAAAAGACCTGCATGCACAGATACAAAATTTTATAATTTTTTAAGAATATTTATCAATACCTAAATTATAAATCTACGTTTGCTAAAAAAATAACGAGAAAGTTACTGGTTTTAAAACTATTGTTCCAATAATCCAATTTATTTACTTAGGATTATAAAGTGTTTTTCTTACTGCTACATTAAACTGTTAATTTTATTTAAACAGACGACCACTCTAATGTCAGCGCTAAGTCCGTGTGAAGTGCAGGCGCGATAGCTAATACTTAATAATAGAAGAATTTATTATATAATAAATAATAATAGTAACAAGCTACATTAAAGAACAATAACTATCTCAACAAGTTTGCAAAATAAACATGTGATAATTTAGATAATAAAATATATATTTTGAAACATAAAATTCATTAAAATAATTAACAGTTAATTACGTAGTTACTTATTAATTTATCTTTTTATTTACACGGAGAATAAAAATCACTTTAACAAACAATTAATTTTATTACCTAGTTATTATTAAATAGTTGAACTAACACAACCATAGTTATGTTTCAATAAAATAAAAACTACAACGACTACAACAATACTTTCACTGACCTATCCACATTCTCTCGAACTTAAAACCTTGTTGCTTAAGATAATGGTAATTAAGAAAAAAAATAGATAAATAATAGGTTATTGAATTGATACAAATAGCAAGGGTTAATAAATGAGCTAAAAATTAACGGCACCGTAAATTTCAGCAGTACACGTAATTATTTATACCTTAACTAATATAGTTCTAATTAATTAATCTTTTAAAATAATAATCGTGTTGCTGAAATAATTGTAATAATAAATGACAAAAATTATTAGCTCATTCCTATAACAATTTTACGTCAATGTTAAATAATAAAATAAATTATTTTAATATTATACCATAAATATAAATTAAAATAGCAAGGCAAACATTTAAAAAAATCTGGTGTGAAACACTCACACAACTTTCTCTTGCCAATGCAAATAATTAACAATAAACCTAACATTAATAATAAAATATTAGAAATAAACAAAAAACTAACCTCAAAAACATAACCTTACTTTAATCATGAGTGAATGATGCAAAATGAAAATCAACCTCAGTTTGGCTTAGAAATACGGAAAATCACTCTTTCTCTCTAAACTAGGCTCTGTAGAGAAAAATGCTTTAAATATAAGTTGTAGATCTTTTAATTTTCTATAAATTAAATTATATACACTTTTGTCGTAAAATGCATACTAAGGCCGAAATCTTAAAAAAATCAATTTTTCACACATTTTCGTGAGAAAAAAAACAGAAAATCGCAAATTACCGCTAAACTAAGCGTTATACAAAAAATTGTTTGAAATAAAAGTTGTAGAATTTTCAATTCTCTACAACTTTTATTATATAAAGTTTTGCGCTAAAATGCATATTAAAGCTGTAATCTTAAAAAAACAACGTTTTTACGTGAAAACAGCCTCACCCAGAATTTCAGCAAACATGACGCCTACCCTATCTTGTAGAGAATAAAAAATTAAGTAAACCAGGCGATTTTTAAAAAAATCGTAGGAACAGTTTTTGAGAAAATCGAAAAAAGTGAAAAATTACACGAATAAACTACCACTTCCGGTTGACCGATTTTGATGAAAATGTTCGTGTCGAGTCCGGTAGTGGTACGTAACTTAAGTTTCAAGTTTCAAGTTCGTACGATGTTCCGTTCTTGAGATATTCTGTTCACACACACACAGACACACAGACAAATCGCTAAAAACATGTTTTTTGGGTTCAGGGGGTCTGAAAACGTATAGATCCGGTGAAAACTCGATTTCGAAAAATCGACATGAAAACAATAGGCCTACTTTCCTTCCTATATATTCATATAGGCAAGAGAAAGTAAAAATGACACTCGAAAATACAACAAATTAATATTATTAATTGATAATTTTGTTCTCGTTTAGGGTCAATTTTAGATCACATGACTACAGTCTGTCAATAACTTGATGGCCTCCCGCAGAGAGGAGCAGAATCGGCCCGCTACTAGCCTTCTCAATAACATCATTATGTACCAATTCCAGTGTACTAGTTAGTAGTAGTACATAATGAATGAAATGTTATTGAGAAGGCTAGTAGCGGGCTGATTCTGCTCCTCTGCGGCAGGCCATCAAGTTATAGACAGACAGTACATGTTTCTGGAAGTCTTTTTCCAGCCTTTATTCTTAGCATTCGCTCACAGTAGTAGGCTTTTCTTCTTTCTTCTGTCCACGCGGTATTCTATTTTTGCTCTTCATGGAGGCCCTTAAAGTTCGTAATTAGTTGTCTGAATTTGGTTAATTTCATTAAGTTTTCCGATTTATTCCCCTTTTCTCAATATTCTTTCTGACTTCTTGAAAGGATTTATCCAACACTCTATTGTTTAGTGTTTTAAAAATTTGTTTTATCAACCAGTTGACATCCATTCTATGCAGATGTCGGTAAAATTTTAGTCTTCTTTTGCTAGTCGTTTCCATTATTCGTTCATTTTTATTATAGTTTTCTCTTGTCGTATATTTTTAGATAATTATTAATAGGTATACTTGTAAAATAGGCGGTATTTACGACTTATCACTTCAAGAAGAAACAAAAGTGGAAAATAATCTGTCAATAAATTAACACATATAATATCACTTTGTAATTTACCTCGTAACTTTGGTTTTGAATTAAGTGAGAAAAATTTGGTGTGAAACACTCACACTACTTTCTCTTGCCAATGCAAATAATTAACAATATAAATTAGTAATAAAACATTAAAAATAAACAAAAAACTAACTTCAAGAAACATAACCTTATTTTATTCATGAGTGAAAGACGCAAAATGAAAATCAACCTCAGTTTGGCTTAAAAATACGGAAAATCACTCTTTCACGCTAACTAGGCTCTGTAGAGACAAATTCTCAAAATAAAAGTTGTAGATCTGTTAATGTCCTATAAATCTGATTATATAGACTTTTGTCGTAAAATACATACTAAGCCTGAAATCTTACAAAAAATCGATTTTTTTACACGTTTTCGTGAGACAAAACAGAAAATTGCTAATTACCGCTAAACTAAGCGTTATCCAAAAAACATTTTAAATAAATGTTATAGGATTTTAAAATCTCTACAACTTTTATTATATACATTTTTGCGTTAAAATGTACACTAAAGTCCCAATCTTAAAAAAAAACAACTTTTTTTACGAGAAAACAGCCTCTCCAAGAATTTCAGCAGACATGGGGCCTACCCTATCTTGTAAAGCATAGAAAATTTAGTAAATGAGGCGATTTAAAAAAAAAATCGTAGAACCCGTTTGTGAGAAAATCGCAAAAACGCGAAAAATGACACGAATAAATTACTACTTCCGGTTGACCGATTTTGATGAAAATGTTCGTGTCGGGTCCTCTGGTAGTATCTAACTCAAGTTTCAAGTTCGTACGATGTTTCGTTCCTGAGATATTTTGTTCACACACACACACACACACGCGCGCGCGCGCGCACACACACACACACACACACACATACAGAGAGAGGGAGAGAGAGAGAGAGAGCAATCGCTAAAAACATGTTTTTCAGGTTCAGGGGGTCTGAAAATGTGTAGATCCGGTGAAAACTCATTTCAAAAAATCGACATGAAAACAATACTTTCCTTCCTATATATTCATATAGGCAAGAGAAAGTAAAAATGTAAAGTGCTGGAGCAGAAGAGAAGCAAGGAGGGAAGGCAGGCACAGGGTATTACATGGCTAAATTGCAAGATATTAAACTAAATGTTAAGGTAGTCCTGGAGGAAGTTAAAGTTCACACATTTAAGGACTGTTCTCTCATCAGATGGGAAATTGAAAAAAGAGTAAAGTAAAAAAGTGCAGAAAGCCAATTGTTTCTTCCAAAATATAAAAGGCTTAATCTGGATCAAAAAGTTCAGAAGCACTGTAAGAAACTTCTGTATAACGAATAATTTATGCCACTACTGACAATTTTTTTTATTACTTAATTTATTTTGCGACTATAGAGAAACAACTAACAAAAACGTTCGCAACTAAATAAACAAAAAAATTGAAAAACTAACCGCGTTAATGACTTTTAAGGACACAACCCAGCGATATGTCTCCAGATAACGATAAATGTGTTCATTTAAATTATTTTTTTTTTTGTTTAAGTAATAATGTTGTAGCTGCGTTAATATATCATGTCTCTCCAGTCGTCTTTGTGCGAATCCTGGTAGGTCCGCAGAATTCATATTGCATATTGAAGGATTTTTATAATTGTGAAGTTCGTCTCTGAACCTACGGTACAGTTTTAGGTATTGGATTGAAATTGAAGTTCCGGTTTTGACCGGAAGCGCCCCAAAACCGGAAGTCAAGAAATTAAATTCGGAATTTTCATGGAAAAAATAGCCTTTTTCGATTCCTCTTAGAGGTGACATACACAACTCACTAATGGTTTTTGCGTAAGTCAAAGGTAAGCCTTTTAAAAAATTGCCACCAGCCATCAGACGCGTCGTCTCATGAAAGGGATTTTATTAATTTTTTAAAGGGATTTTTATTAAGTTTTTTGTTTAGAAAAAATAGTACACTACTAAATAACATTAAGAGTTCAAAATAGAATATTAAGACTATCATAATTACTGCAACAATTACTGAAGTGAAACATTATTTCAATAAATTGTTATTGCCAACAACAAATCAGATATTTTATAATAATGAAAATAACAATAACTATTAATATTACACGTAATTAAATAAGAAAAATCGTTTCACTTATTTCGCCTACGTATAATCATTGAGAAAGAAACCACGTGTGGCAATGTAATGTAAAAATGAATAGAAGATAATGCATTAGATTTGAAATGGACTGTGAATGTATGGCTTGTTTATGGGTCCTTACATTTTCATGTAGTGATTTGTGAACTATTCTTGTGGTACCGCAAGTACATGTTTAAGTGTGAATGTATATTACATATACATGCATACATGCTTAACTTTTAACTCTCTTGTCGACATATTGTTGTTAAAAAAAAGAGATATAGTAAGTAATATTCTGATTGGCTTTGAGCCGGATATGTGTAGGTCTTTCAAGCATAAGCTATTTTTTATTCTTCAACAAATACAAAACATTGACCTCCAACAATATCTCGTGTATCTATGAATAACATACCCTCCATGTAACAAGAAATAATAAAAAATGTAACAGTTACAAACGCTGACATGAGATAATTTTTTAGCAATTCGTTAATCGCATAACAAGAGTATATTTTTAAAAAATAATAATCGAAGGAATAATCGGGTACTAGTTATAAAAATTTGACAAGCGAAACGTACTTGTAATAGTACAAGATCAATTTATAAATTAAATTAGTTTATTAATAAACTGCATCTAAATTTATGCACTGTATCATTTACTTACGGACTTTAAATTAGTGAATCGCTAAAACTATGTTCTTTGGGTTCAGGAGGTCTGAAAACGTGTATACCCGGTGAAAACTCGATTTCGAAAAATCGACATGAAAACAATACTTTTCTTCCCTATATAGGGTAAGAGAAAGTTAAAACCAGATAGAAACGTGTTACGTTCACTAAATTTTCATTTTGTGGAGTTGCACACATTTTTACTTTCTCTTGCGCTACATGAATATGTCCTATAGGAAAGAAAGAATTGTTTTCATATCGATTTTTCGAAATCGAGTTTTCACCGAATGTACACGTTTTCAGACCTCCTGAACCCAAATAACATGTTTTTAGCGATTGGTCTGTGTGTGAACAGAATATCTCACGAACGGAATATTGTACGAAGTTGACACTTGGAATTTAAGTTAGGTACTACTAGAGGACCCGACACGAATATTTTCATCAAAATCGGTCAACCAGAAGTAGTAGTTTATTCTTGTGATTTTTGAGATTTTCTCAAAAACTGCTGCTACGATTTTCTTTTTAAAATAGTCTCATTTACTACATTTTTTACGCTCTACATCTACAAGAAACGGTAAGCGCAATGTCTGCTGAAATTCTTGGGGAGGCTATGCTCTCGTAGAAGAAAATGGTTATTTTTAAGATTGTGGCCTTAATATGCATTTTAGGGAAAAGTGTATTTAATCAAATTTGTAGAAAATTAAAAAACTTACAACTTTTCTTTCAAAAATTTCTTTGTATAACGCTTAGTTTAGCGGTAATTAGTGATTTTCTGTTTTTTTTATCTGTAAAAACAATTGATTTTTTTTAAAGATTTCGGCCGTAGTATGCGTTTTACGACAAAAATTATAATAATCAAATTTATAGGAAATTAAAAATTCTCAAACTTTTATTTAAAGCATTTTTTTCTACAGAGCCTAGTTCACAATGAAAGAATAATTTTCCGTATTTTTAAGCCAAACTGAGGTCGATTTTCAGTTTTCATCCTTCACTCATAATTAAAATTGGGTTATGTTTTTTTTGTTTATTATCATTAGCGAATACGGTGGGTTAAAAACTGTAATGATGGGTTTTGGCACGTAATAATTTCCAGACCCTATCCGGGAATCGAACTCGGGATCTCAGCTTAGTAGGCTAACGCGTAATCCACTACGTCAAGATGGCTGCCATTTTTCCATTTTTTACGTTGTTTACTAATGTTAAGTTATATTGTTCATAATTTGCAATGACAAGAGAAAGTCATGTGAGAGTTTCACACCCGTACTTCATAACCACATTAATATTGGCTACTTGGGGTTTAGAACACTTTAAGGATGTCAGATTAGATCTAGGACCATTGACTAGAATTTGTATACTTCGTTTTAGAGTTCAAGTACAGTAACTTAAGTACGCAAACATAATTTAAGAATCAACGAAAGTACTTGTATGTACTATATAGTACATAGTAGCAAGATTATTGAACTGATACCTTTAAATACTTTTAACTAAATACTTGTAGTTTATATAAATCCGGTACATTATCAGGTTAAAACAAACAGTGTAGCAGTTATATATGAAATTCCTTCGAGACGGAGCTTCTAACAGGCCTATATTACAACGACCAGGTAATATATTCAACCTTAAAAACGGCAATGACATTGTAAATACTTCATGGAACAAGTCCAAATACCGTTTAAAACATCTCGACATGAAATGAAGACATTTTCTTTTTAAATCACTATATTTCACCTTCTTTTATCGTATTTTATTTGAGGTGAAAATATTCATAGCACTTGAAGAGAGAGGTTCACGGTCCTTGATAAATACCTAATAAATAACCGCAATAAAAACCAAACGTATAATTCAAACAAAGATTTATTTCGACTTTAACTTTCTAAATATACCAACGCATCAACAAATCAACAGAATTTATCTTTTATAAAATATCATCTAAGAAGCACTAGGTAATACTATAATGGAAATCTTAAATGTACTTGGTTATATATTTAATAGATTCTGCATTATTTAGTTGGTACATTTATGTCAAATTGACATCAATAAAAGACGAACGAAAAAGGAAATTTCCAAAAGCAACAAAAATATTTTCATGTCTACAACCTACACACAAACGTAAAATTCATATTATATAAAAGTAACTTAATATAAAAGAAACACGGATTATTTATCACAGTTGAACAATGCACAAAAATACAGTGCTAAAAACAAATGGTAAAATCTTTGAGACTGAATTATGTAGATTTAACAAACAAAATCCGTTTGATCCCATAAATTGTACTCCAGTAGAATCTCGATTTACCGTGCTAAAGTCTTGTCCGACAGCGACGTTAAATTCGAACCTTCAAAACACGCATAGGGGAATTCTTGTATTCGTATATGTACACTGATCCTATTTAATTCATTAGAACAATAATCATTTAATATAGACACATCTATGTTATTAACAATTATTTACGGATTTTGGAATCCCAGTAGTACTCAGAATAATATGACTGGATGTTTTCCCAATAAATCTTCAATTCCTCAAGCAATTTTCCTTCTACTGTAAATCTGTTATACAAAAATGCAAGTTTTTCTGATCTCGAATGAGGACCTTGTAGGTAGGCTTAGAGGAACTCGACCTTCTACCTTCCGAACTACAAAAAGTTGTTGTGTTTCTTATCATATGTTCAGCCAAATATATGCCTGAAACATTTAAGAACAGAAGAGGAAAAGATGTAAAAGACACGAATCAGAGTTATATCCCCTGAGAGTAATGAATTTCATTATACAGCCAGACCCTGTGGTGAATAAAATGGAAGGTGTAATTTACAGGGTGAAAAGTAGATGCTTTTCGGAGGGCCTGACATGCTGAGAAACATATTTTTCCACTCAGTGAGGAAGGCAATTCTAAACCACCTCACTCCTTGTTTCACTTAGTAAAAAACCTCTGGAGGTTCAAACCAACCTTCTGCTGTTGACCTAAACAACAATAGACACGTTATTGAATAAAGATGGAAATATCATCAATTGTCCAACTAGGGACTTTTGTTAATTTTAAAATAATTTAAACTTTTTTATCTGCGATGATAGTCGTTTATATTTATTTATTAAGTTTTTATCCATAGAATCAGGAGAATAATAATCAAAAGAAATGACCGAACTGAATAATTATGTAAGAGCAAATGTTCCCATATTAATGCATTAAGGTGAGGCACGGATCTCCATCTTACTTAATGTTAACATTTGCTACGTTTTCTCAGTAACCATCAGAAATAAAGACTTGATTTTTGTTTTATATGAAAATTCGCACTCTTTTACAACTTTCACGAGTAGG
Organism: Catonia carolina; assembly: GCA_035578175.1. Lineage (NCBI taxonomy): Eukaryota > Metazoa > Arthropoda > Insecta > Hemiptera > Achilidae > Catonia > Catonia carolina. The sequence continues at coordinate 24,866,901 of JAQMRL010000008.1, forward strand.
ATTTTGTCTTATGACAACAGATTTAATTTTTACAATTTTTAAAAAAAATTACCATTTTTGGCGTAAAAATTTGACACAAATATTTTTCTCTTTACTTTTTCAAAGTTTAAAAAAAATGAACACATGAAAGTTACATCTGTATATGGTTAACAAACCACAAAAATTTCAGTACTGTAGCTTTAATAGAACCTGAGAAAACGGGAAATTTGTGTTAAAAATGAATGTTTACGAGAAATCTCATTTAAAATAAGACAATAAACATTTTCAATATGTTTTACAACATTGCATCACTTACAAAACTGTAAACAGCAAACTAACCAAAAAAATAGCATACAGTATAAACACTTTATTCTATAAACAAAAACAGCTGATAATAAAGGAATACATAATTATTTTCTTTTTCTTTTTTTTTTATTTATTAAAAGTCGCATCAACTGCTTGGTTATTAGCGACTACAGTAGATTATATGACTAACCGTTGGTTTTGACTTGTGAGAATTTCCAGACCCTGGCCGAGAATCGAACCCGGGACCTCCGCGTGGTAGGCTAACGCGCTAACCACTACGCTACGGAAGTGCCCTAAATAAAAAATAAATGTCAATATCTTACTGAACCATTCACTAAATAAACATGTATTTTCCAGCTGGGCAGTCCTACAAATAAAATTAAAACAAAAATATTTCTAGTTGTAGAAACATAAATAATACACCATTTTAAAACGAGAATTTCAAACTACGTTCTAGAACAAGAAACCAAAAATAGTTTTTTTTAATTTTTTTTTGTCCCGTGCTCCCCTTAACGTAGGAGTAGAAGATCCAATCAAAACATACAAGAGGGGGTGGGGTAAAATTTTTCTGTTCTTAAATGAGGGATGTTGAATCCAAGCCACGGTAAAAGCGAGACCGGTAAATCTAGGATCGTATTGTATAAAAATGAAATAAATTTAATTTCGCATTTTGCGTAGCGTCTTAGGTCGCACATCCTCACTACCTTTATAATTACACTTAAAAGTATATTATACTTTTACTCTATTACTTTACACTTAAAAGTCACCCTCCATAAATCACTATTACGCCCAATTTGGCTACAAGTGGATCAATTTTGGGAGCCTGTCACAACACTGAATATTCTTCAAAGACACCAGTCAAAAGCATCTGAGAGCAATAACAAACGTAACTTTTTACGTAGCCAAAGACCTGACAATACCAACAGTTCGAGACATTGTAAACGCAACATACAACTATTACACACAAAGGCAATTGACCACATAAATCCAAATGTCCAATCTCTTTCAACTAACGATCTTTTTGTTAACAGACGACTGAAACGAAGGTGGAATAGGGATCTTCTCCAACCACCATAAAACACATTTCAAATTAACTTGTCATGACTGTTTAAAATAATTTCATAAAAAAATAAATCATCCATCATTATAGTTAATAAATCATTATCATCAAATTCCTTGTACAATTTCACACCAAAATCGATCACTGGATCGATTCACATTCATGTCACATTCCTCAACATTTTACCATCACATTTACTAGTTGTGCTTTAAAAAAAATTAAAGTTTAAACAAAAAATAAAATAACAAACTTATTGTAGCTCCTATATATTTTTATTTTTATTTACCGCAGAGCCGAACACGTTGTCACTTATGTGCTGAACATACGTGACAACAAAAAACAGTATTAATTAGCCTACTCTTTTGAGGTCCAACAAAAGTAATTGGTGAAACTAAATATATAATTTTTGTTCTTATGATAACAGTTTTTTGTACCACAAAGGCAGAACGACTATTTAGGTCACACATGGTATCTTTAAAAGTATACCTAACTAGATAGTAATAAAATGATAAATTAGTATACAAATAATGTCTCTTTGTTTATCGAAATGGGTCAAAACGATAACCAACATTTATAACACCGTAAATTAATAATATTATGGTTATCGGTAAAAAAGGAATCAAAACAACATAAACTAAAACGATATGACAAATATATTTTCAAGAGGTAAAGGCAATACCTATTTTATTTTCGACTACTTCAATTATTCGGGTTTCCTGATAAGTGGATCACATAAAGTAATCATAAGTACGGATTATTGGAATTGTAGGCTACTGTAACTTCATTTCGGAGATCTGTCGTACAGATTCAGTATTACATTTTTGAACTCAACGAGGGAAACGAAGGTAAAGCCTTGTTGACCATTGAAGAGTTAAGTAAACGAAAGTTAAGTGAGAGATTGATGATGGTAAAATCGACCGGATAATACGATGAATGTGTTGTTGTTTAGGTCATAAGCCGAAAGGCTGGTTTAAACCTGTAGAGGTTTTACTAAGTAAAACGAGAAGTAAGGTGGTTTACCATGCCTTCCTCACTGAATGGAAAAGTACGCTTATCACCATGACGGGCCTTCTGAAAAGCACATATTTTCCATTCTGCAAATGACACCTTCACTTCATTCATCACAGGGTCTGGCTGTATAATGAAATTCATTACTTTCAGAGGAGATAACTCTGATTAGTGTCTTTTACACCTCTACCTCTTCTGTTCTTAAATGATTCAGTCATTTAATTGGCTGACCATGTGATAAGAAACAAAACTATTTATTTTAGCCCTGGAACAAATAGATTGAGTATAAGTAATTTGACACTCCAACTGTCTGTTATGAGCAGAAAGATGACTGTATAAATGTTTTAAAAGAAATTTACTAGGTACTCTTTTTTAATCCCTAATGTGTATACGTTTCAATCTGTTCAATTGAAAACAATAGCAACCCCATGACCCAATGCGATGAGGATGATGTGTATGACGGGTAAATGAGTTGTAGTCTTGTTCAGACCCAGGTCGACCATTCATTAGAGGGTATGGTTAATTGAACCCCAACCATCAAAGTACACCGGTAACCAATGCCTAGTATTAAAATCCGTATAAAAGTCACAACTACCTTTACTAGGATTTGAACCAGGAACCTTCGTTCCAGAAACTAGGTACTTAAAGCAAAAATGTAATAAAAAATTTATCAAATTTGACTAAACAAAAACCTGCCGTGTTCGCATAATTCAGACTCTAAGAAGTGTCTTACTAGAATATGGTAGTGGATTACGGTTCGTCAGTTTTGGAGAGGATAGTGAAATGCCATTTAGCTCTTAATCCTAACCAGAGTCCAGGTCTGATATTAAATTCATCTTTATCCTAAAATTTTCAGATTTTTTCCTTTTTACGGGGACCCGGAATCCCTATCTCAATAATGTTAATGTTAGGAACATTTTCTCAAAAACCATTACAGTTATCCAGTCCAATTTTTTGTGGTTATTTTTCACTTTAATTTACACCCACTGAGTTAGTATCATCTTGATATATTGTTAGGAAAATATTCAAATACATTATTTTACTGAATATCAACTCAGTACATCGAAATTATGGTTTAAAAGGCTGTGCAAAATTTTTATTAAAATCCATTCACAGTTGGCTGAGAAAATGTTCCTTATCTGTCATAAATTGTTATTTACGGGAAACAAGGAAAACTTAAAGAGAACACATTATAAGTTAAAAAATTCAATAAATCTTATTTTTTACAGTTTAAATTCAATGTTACATTCACAGCTGGTACGATGCTAACGTAAAGTTTTAAAACAAAAAATATCGTAAAAAGATTAAGAATTTTTCTGCTGTCATTCAAAAAATAGAGACGTTTATGCAAACGGTTACGTTTTTTATCCCTAATGTGTGTACGTTGCAATCTGTTCAATTCAGAACAATAAGCCATGACCCAATGAGATGAGGATGATGTGTGTGACGAGTAAATGAAATGTAATCTTGCACAGACCCCGGCCGACTATTCTTGAGAGTATAGTTAATTGAACTCCAACCATCAAAGTACACCGATAACCACTGTCTAGTATTCAAACACGTATAAAAGTAACTACGTTTACTAGAATTTGAAACAGGAATCTTCGTCTCCGAAAATCAGCTGTTAAACAGCTGACTCGCGGCGATAACTTTCCTCTAGACCAACCCGGTGGATCATAAAGGCTAATGTGTAAAACTTTTAGAAAATTAAATTATCCTATAATTTACTATTCTGGATTCAATAAAACATGTAGGAATTCAAACCTTTAAGTACTGAATTAAACAAGAACAATTAATTGAAATGTTAATTAGACCTAATAAATAAAATAAATAAGTATAATAATAAATTAGATAAAATAATAACTAACTTATTTGTCAATAACAAACGTACTAACGATTCCATTTAAGTTAGTTAAGATGATATAATATGATAATATTAAACAATGGCATCACCAATAACTTACTTAGTTTAGTGTTACATAAGATACAAGATAAGGGAAAATAGTAGTTGTAGTTGTAAGAGAGGGGTGAAGAGGGAACAGAGATGCAATAAGGGACATCAGACAACAACGAAACGAAAAAAGGTTTAAGAAGGTGTAGTAGTAAGTTAACGATATCATTATAAACGAGGAGATTGCAGTCGAGAAAGAAGTTAGAAAATAAGGAAACCAAGAAGAAGAAGAAGTGGAAGACGTAAGATAGTCTAAGCGGTAAAAAGGAAACAGTGTGCACTTGTTTCATTATAAAAATATTAGAGTACACGGTTTCGATTAATAGAAAGATGTTATCGTTCTTGTCGGTTGGTTATTTAGTTTTTAAGTAAGCAAGCATGTGTAACATCTACCTAGAGTACTACACATACCTCCTCCAATCTACTTACATCTAACCTATTTTATAGTAGCTTCAATTTATGTTTTTAATATCGGTAGTAGGTACTGTATCCCCAATAAAGCAGTAATAATAACTTGGATTAAGATTTTTAAACAGACTTAATCACTAGAGATACAATTAGATATTGCAAGAAATTATTTGCGGTTGCATTGTAAACGAAAAGATAATAACCAACATTTTAAGACCAAACAATACTGTACTTCAGAAGTAAAGTCTGTTAACTCCATTTGTGATTTTTCAGGAAAGTCAAAGATGTATTTTTTTCTTTTTTATTATTCCAATATATTTCCACCCACTGAACCTTTTACCTCTTTCCGTTTTTTTTTGTCAATCTGTTTCACTACATTAGTGTTAACTGCAATCCAAGTTGAATTCATCAAACAAAAACAAAACTGTTGTGGAATATCTAGTGATAACACAATCCTAATAAAGAAGCACTATTTTATCAGTCCGTCCGATTTTTAAGTCATCGTCAAATCTGTGAAACTAGCGGAAAGAAGATGTTGAATGAGTGTATGCTGAGAAAATCGGTAGGGATGTTTAATGACAAAATGGTGTTCATGACGAGAAAACTCATTTGAATAGGTAATTCACAGTTTCTAATTTGACAAAGAATTATTTCGGTCCCTTTTGTTGAAATACGATAAAAATAGATATCTTTTATTTGTTTTTTTATAAAAAAAAAATACCTAGCCGGCAAGAAGTTTGCGTCTATTGATGAAATCAAGATAAATGTCTACAATTTGTTTAAGTTACAAGCCGTCGAATTCTACTAAGCGCGTGTATTAAAATTCAAACAGTGCCAAGATGAAACAGTTATCGTAGTTTGCATGGTGAATAAGTAGAAAAGTAGTTATCAGAAGGTATACAAAATTTTTATTAGTAGTAATTTTGTTTTACAATATCTGAGAAAAAACTACATCTGTGTACCACAACTATTAATTTACAATAAAAAAAAAGATGTGGCTTGCTCTTAAGATGTGGCTTAATTATCGCTGACGCTGCTCCAACTATCACACATAGAGGCAGTTAGACGGGGAACTCTTCCGCTGGCGCATGCGCATAGGATATTTTTTACTACGTTGCTCTGTTATAGCAATTATAATGTATTCAATAATGTTATTAAATTAATTCGTCACTTGTATAAGTAAGTAGTTCAGTGGCAGCCCTTCAAGACAATTCACAAAAGGTCTCTCTCTACTCCATTGCCTTTACAGACTTCTTCTTGGTGGGGTAGTGCATTAGGTATGACATTATATGCTGTGAAAAAGTGTGTGTAGTTTCTTAAATGTTTCATGTACCGTTTCGATGTTGGGTCTCTATGTAATGTTTTGTTACTGATGTTGGACAGTTTGTAATTGTACGTAAAGTGTTATGCTGAAATGTCAGAATAAGTTTTATGTTAGATGTTTCAGCTGATCAAAAGGTCTAAATATGGCGAAGAAGTTACATGTATCAAGAGATGTTTTAGTCACGCGTTAAGAGGTAGTCTTTTAATTTAGGTATGTGGGTTGTAGTAAAATAATTTGAAAACAATTTTTTACGGTTTCTTAATTTTCAAACAGTACTTATTTTCTGAACAAACTTTAAACGTACCTATTATTTGTAACTGATATTGCTGTACCTTGAGACCAACAACCATCATAAACTAACGATTTTTTTTTTACCCGATGTAGTACTTTTGATTATATCAAACCGTAATCGTTGGTTAACTGTAACTAGATTTACTGTGCAGACTTGCATCCTCACTGCAATGTTGGTGAAGATGAAGAAGAAGAAGATTAAGAAAATTATGATTGTGCACCGGTAGTTATTAATGTTAAGGTTGTAACTTTGGTATGGGTGCCATGATAAAATAACTGTGCAACTATACTTAACCTATAATTCATAATTCCTTATCGTATCATAAGCTACCTGGTGATTATTTCAAACTACTTATAGGTTAATACCATTTATATTAAATAATTAAATAAGCGAAGTTTAATATCTGCCTCTTGTTTTACAATGGTACTTCGTATCTTGTTTAGGTCAACAGCCGGAAGGCTGGTTTGAACCTCTAGAGGTTTACTAAGTAAAAACGAGGAGTGAGGTGGTTTACTATTGCCTTCCTCACTGAGTTGAAAGAGTATGCTTATCAGCATGCCAGGCCCTCTGAAAAGCACTTACTTTCCATCCTGAAAATGACACCTTCACTTCATTCACCACAGGGTCTGGCTGTATAGTGAAATTCATTACTCTCAGAGGAGATAACTCTGAGTAGTGTCTTTTGCACCTCTACCTCTTCTGTTCTTAAATAGTTCAGTCATACAATTGGCTGACTATGTGATAAGAAACAGAACTTTTTTTGTAGCCCTGAAACAAGCAGATCGAGTGCAAATAATTTAACACTCCACCTGCCCGTTATGGGCAACTTCGTTTCTTATAACCGTGTAAAGATTACTCCTCTGATCTTATAAATTCTTCCAATGTTTTTAAGTTAATGCAACAGTGAACATTTTTTAAAAAAAGTTATTGGGAAATACATTATTAGCTAAAATTTTATTTCTTTAAGCTGTAAAATTAATAGAAATAGAAAAATTAAAATTAACAATTTAATTTAAGAGGACAAATGTATGCTATTGTAATAATAAACAAATCTAAATTTCGTATTGAACGAAATTTTTGTTTGTTTTCGAACTGTTCTTTCAAACATTTTTTTTTGTACAACGCTTAGTTTAGCGGCAATTAGTGATTTTCTGTTTCTTTATTCAACAATATGTGTAAAAAATGGGTTTTTTTTAAATTACGGACCTTAGTACGCATTTTACGACTTAAGTGTTTATAAATCAAAGTTGTAGGAAATTAAAAGCCTACAACTTTTATTTCAAGAATTTTTCTCTACAGAGCCTAGTTATAATTAGAATTGGCATTTTATTTCCATATCTTACATGTTTTTACAAAAATACAATGTAACTAACTCTATTTACAACTATAAGTAAACTCATCAATCTTGTTATAATCATTGTAATAAGACAATCTCATAGGTAGGACAATCTTACAATTTACACATAAACATATATACACATATAAGCTGCATATATATATATATATTTTTTTTTAATAAATTTCAAACAAATCCAAGGTTATGGAAATATTTAGGGCCTCCAAGGCAAGAGCCTGATTGGAAGTCACCATCGCATAAAACTATAAAGAAAAAATCAACTAAACTATCAACTGAACTGACAATTACTACAAAAAAAAGTTTAGAACCAACTTTCGATTTTCCGTATGTTTAAGTTCTACAGAGGTTGATTTCAATTTTGCGTCATCACGTCATGATAAAATTAGGTTATGTTTTTAATTTTACATTGTTTACTCCTGATTAAAGATAGTTGTATTGTTCACTATCTACATTGGCAAGAGAAACTTGTGTGAGAGTGTCACACCAGTTTTTTTTTAAATAACTTTTTTTGGTTCGCCTGAATACTTATATTTTTCCTCTGACCCTTTCGTATACTTTATTTTACGTTCAGAATGCAGTACAGCTCTTATGAGGACCCGCTGTGTTATCAGGCGTACGGAAAACATCAAGCACAGCCAATACAATAACTCATTCGCCGACACCATCCGAAGGTCAAGGGCAAAAACATTTAGTTTTGCTTAACACGCTCTAACAAGTCATTTTTAATCAAAACATTCTGAAAAAATTGCTATCGCTTCCTAATGAATCGTATTTTATTACGCTATACATGTTATTATTATACTCTGATATTTAGATAAGATACACTCGTACAAGTAAGACGTTTAAATCTCGTCACATGTTTTTGCGTTTCACATTAAATAACTCTTTTCTTTCCATGACGACATAATAAGTGTTTTATTATTTTGTTATAAAATATAGAATTTTTTCTGTAATTTGATGTAGCCTATGACAAATCATATGTTGGACGGGAAAATAAATAATAAACTAGTTTGAAATAATTACTTTTTTCATAACAACGGCCTATTCAAAAGGAATCATTGTTCCAGAAAAAATAATAATCTCGAATAATGTCTTTTGTCTTTATTTCACCAGCTAATAACTGTTTATCCGTTATTTAAACCTATAAAACTATATATCACAATAATTACGACATTCTTGTCTATTCAGTTCTATGAAAAGATATTTATTATGTCCCTTCCAGAAAAACGGACAATTGAAAATGAATAATTCACTTTTATTTGGAGAACAGTATATTTTCATCCCAATAACTATTATAATAATTAATTTATTAATTAAATAATTAAACAATTAACTAATTAAATACCTAATAATAGTAATAATAATTAGTAACTAATTAAATAATTAACTTTAAAATAATTAAAAAGACAATAAAATTGGTAAACATTCTATTACTGTAATACTTGTTCGTACCTAATCTTTAAAACGATACACGTACTGTATTAGGTAAGTATATTTCGTTTTACGTTATTCAATAGGAGTTTGTAAATGAGAAGGTTATGAGGGCCGAGTCGATATTTTTACTTAGTGTAGTAGCGCTCAAACTCCCATATGAAATACATTGCTTATGGACTTTGCGTACTGCATTCTGAACGTGAAATCGACTATAGAAAAGTTTACACTAGTTTATAATTGATTTTTTTTGTAATCCCTAATTTGTGTACGTTGCAATCTGTTCAATTCAGAACAATAAGCAACCCCATGACCCAATGAGATGAAGATGATATGTAAATGAGGTGTAGTTTTGTAAAAACTCAGGTCGACTATTCCTGAGAGAGTATGGTTAATTGAACCCCAACCATCAAAGTACACCGGTAACCACCGTCTAGCATTCAAATCCGTATAAAAGTAACTACCTTTGCTAGTAATTGAACCAGGAACCTTCGTCTCCGAAAACTAGCTGTTAAACAGCTGATTTTGGCAACGAATTTACCTCTACACCAACCCGGTGGGTCAGTTTATATTAGAGGTTAAAATTTCTACCTATTTCATGAAAACAGTATTATTGAATCAACCGCTTAATTGAATCAATTGTGATTCTAATAAGCGGAATTACAGTACAATGATAAATAATTAAAACAAGTAACAATTAATTAAAAGTAAAAAATACATTACTTTAATATAGTAAAACAAATTAATCAAACCGATAAAATAAATTACAGTATACATCAAACAAGCTTATTTTCTGGACAACCATATTACCATAATAGAAATGAAGTAAGGAGAATAAAAAAGTAGCTTAAGTATGGCTAGATTACGTGTCAATAAAATATAGCCGGCAGCATTCAATAATAAAACTTAATTAAAACAGTTGTAGAAGTAAACGATTTTATTGGTCGGATTTAAATCTACTCTAAGTAGGTCCCCACTCACTCAACCTTGTTTTCATCGTACCAGATAATAATTTAAACGTAGATTTTTATTCACACCTTCTCCCGTATGAATTTACTACCCGTCTTTATTAGTTGTGTGTTGTATAACTGGCCAGAAAGCACCAGGACACATGAGATGATGAACCAATTATAAATTACACCAGTATTAGCAGTTAACGCATTAGATCCGCTGTAAATCTATTAAATTAAATAACATCTAATTTCTATTTAACTTTGAACTTATATTACTAAACATAATTTATTACGGTTTCCTGTAAGAAAATAATCATCGAATAGTGTAAATATTTTATAAATGCAAAAGTAACTATCACCTGATTACACATTTATTACAAATTTTATTACCTTTTTATTCATACGTCTATTTGCATTATAATCTTAATACTGGATACCGTAATGTGGCCTACATATATATTTCTTATAATTTATGGAATGTTTGATTGAGCGAAACGTTTAACTTTGTTTTTTTTATTATTTATTTAACCCTTTATAGGTCTTACGTAAGTATACTTACTACTGGCAATAACGTTGATTTTATTTAAGAATAAGCTGTGCAGTTAAATGTTATTGACATTTGATGGTGTTATAGATGTTCCCTGGTAAGTAGGCTATCCACATTTTGAAATTAGCGCGCAGCGAACATTTTCTTCGTGAGTTGTACGAATGTGGTAAGAATTTATAACAGCGAACGCTACCGCTTTGTTTTGTTGTTACTTTTGTACAGTGCTTAGAAAATTCTAGTTTTTCACGGGAAAGCAAGCATTCATGCTAATATAAAGTTAAGATAAATTATTCTACTCATTATTTTGTTATATAGTACTTTAAGTTGTTTTAATAACCATTCTTACCACTAAATATTATGTAATTATCATTTCAATAAACGTTCCTTGGTAAGTATACTTACCAGGGCTTAACATCAAAACAAAGAAATATCATACTAGATATTTCACTAGAAATACATTATTCAAGTCCCTCTATACAGCAAAATTTAACATTTCAAAACACCTAGTAGTCTATACGATATCCGCCGTAGTACTGCCCTATATAGGGTTAACGTCGGATCAACTGCAAGGTCATTAGCGACGACGTTGGGGTGCAACTGTATGAGGATGAAATGATTTTTCGTAACGTATGAAAATATGCCATGCCTGAGTGGGATTCAAACCCACGACCGCATGATGGGAGGCGAGCACGTTACTAACTACGCCAATGCGGTCGGCATTTGTTTTATTTTAATAAAAAACACAATATTAATCCTATTTTTTACTGATACAGCTTTAACACCGATTCGTAACATAATCATTAAACATGTCTACTAATATTGCCGGCCGCATTAGCGTAGTTCGTAACGTGCTCGCCTCTCATCATGCAGTCTTGGGTTTGAATCCCACTAAGGCACGACATATTTTCAAACGTTACAAAAAATAATTTCATCCTTCACAGTTACAACCCAACGTCGCCGCTAAAGACCACTGCAGTTGATGCGTCGTTAAATAAAAACAAAGAAAAAAAATATTGTCGTGTTTTATAAATTTTATCTGTAAAGTAGCTAGTCAAAAACTTTGAAACGTTTCAGTGTCGGGTAGTGATCACTATTATCTAAAAGATAAATTGCCAAAGGTTAAAATCAAATAAATCTAAACAAACGAGGAAACGCTTTGACTCACAATCAGAAAAAGATGAAAATTTTAAGACCATAATTATAGAATGGAAGAATCAAGGTTACATACAAATCTTCAACATTTTAAATAAGCACAAAGCCAAAATACCGTGGCAGCAAGAAATAAGTAAATAACTGGGAATTCACAAAATTGCAGCAGAAATCATCTGCAATAGAGAAAACTTCAGGAGTTTAATAACAAACCTAGAGTTTTAGGAGGAAACCAACAAACACCAAGAAATGGTCCGAAGATAGAAGGAAAGAGCATTAAGGAAGTTGAAAGAAGTATGAATCAAAATATTGGTCTATTCAATTGGGTGTTACGAAAAAAAATTGCAGAAGGGTTTTAATGAAGTTAAAGTAGGCCTATATCTTAGCATTTTTTATTTCGTTGTCGTATCTCGTCAAGAACAGTGTTTATTATGAAAGTCATAAATAATTACGTCATTCACGAAAGAATGTAACGAAAATACAACTTTTTTCTGCATAATACTATTCTATTATTCTATACTGCATCATTAATTATTATTTGGATCTTATTAGCCGTATTTAAAAATAAAGACAACAAAAGCGAAGAAAACATTTGGATCCTTAAAACATTTGGGTCCTTACGCAATCGTATGAAAATCTTTATAAATTCTTACGGAATTTCAGTATAGTACTTGTATTCATCGTCACTTGAATTTTCATTGAAAACCCTGTACATTTCACATTTTTTCTAAGCAATGAACAGTAAAAAAAATTGGTAAATTAATTACGTAATAGTTTTTAATGCTTTGGCCAAACAATAAGTGTAAACCAACATTTTCGCGTAATTTCGAACACAAGCTTTTGCAAATTCGTTTTCTCGCTTTGCAACAATTTGAAAACTTATATATTTTGCTGTGAAAGAGAATTATAAAAACCTCTTATACGTTACAAAAAATTCATTTCATCATTCACCGTCTGCATTAGCAGCAATTTGCAAAACAGTCGGACGTTAAACCAAAAAAAAAAAAAAAAAAAAAAAAAAATCTAGCTATGTAAATTCCGAAATCATTAGAGCAATGCAAACAAGTTTGTACAGTGCAAACTTGCAAAGTAGATTGGTGGAACAAGTTCCAGGTGAGAAAAGAAATACTAGAACAGACCATTTAATAGAGGATGTTTAAAGAAAGTCTAGAATATAAAAACATAACAATAACCATACTAATAAAGCATCATAATGAATAGCATATTATCATTACTAGAAGAAATGCAGTCAAATTATACTATTCAATATTAACAATTAAATAACATAGGTACATATAAATTTGGAATAAAAATAAATGGCCTTAGTAATTTTTTTTTTAAATGGATGCTTGCTAATAAATATTTCATAAATTTCGTAGACAAACCCTAATATTATAAACTAAATGAGAAAAGAAAAAATAGACTCTCCTAAAATTACAATGCAATTAATGTCATTCAATGCAATACATTTTATTTTGGACAAAGACTGCATAAGGTCCAGTGCACACTCATAATAATTATCAATTACATCAAAAAAATTGCACAATAAAACGCTGAAAAGGAAATACATTAGAAGCCATATTGAATTGCCAAAAAATTGCAAAAACATCTGGCGTTGTTAACGCCTATTTCTTCACTATTATTATATACATTTTTTATTAAAAGTTGGACCATTTGTAATTTATAATTCTAAAGTAGCATTAGCTGTAAAAGACTCTAATGTCATTGGTGACTTGAAAATAAAATTATATCTTATTGTTTTGAATTGAAATGGCCAACAATGTAAGTAAACTTGCATAAGGAAGAAATACAAAAGAAACAATAAAATTTGTAAAATTACTGTTGAAAAGGTTGAACTGAAACAACAAAATTCATTGAATTTCCTTTCATTCTTAAAAAAAACTTATAATTTAAATCGACATTGATTTAAACAAAAATCCTAAACCGAGAAAATCTTAACAAAATGATGATGCACGTCCAATATTAATTTAGTAAACGGACAGACATACTAAGAATTTTTTCGGTTAAAAATCAAAATGATCGACTCATAAAGAAATTTAATAATTCAGCCTGGTTAAATATCATTATTCTTTTAAATTAAACAGTAACTTCGTTCAAATTTTGACACAAACGTTCAAGTAGCCCATAGTACTTTTTCGTAATCGGTTGTTCATTGTTGTGGTTAGGAAAAAATCTTAATGTAGACTCATGTCAACGTATGTCATGCTATTTTATGTATAACCAACTCGCATACTTTAATGTTTATGTTGCTAGTTTGGAAAATTCTGGAAATTTCTAACCTTTATTTGTTTGACACCTTCTAAAGCAAAGCTTAGAAACCTATGTAAAATATTCGAGTGCAATTATGAAAAATTATTAAAAATCTTGTTCAAAATCTTATACAGTTAAGATAAATGAAGTTTTTTAGTCGATCAGAGATTGATATCTTGTTATTTTTTATAATAACGAACCGAATTTCTGTAAACGTCAAACATTTCGGCGAACGTGACACAACGCCGCTATCTCCTTTAAAATGTCAACAGAAATTTGATTTCTTATAAACAAATAACAAGATATCAAACTCTCAACAACAAATGATTATTCAACTTACCAGAATAAAATCTAGACCAAGACTCATTAGCAATTCAAAACTGCAATCCTCTTTATAAATATGTATTAAGCTAGTCTGCAGAAAGTTCCAAACAGTTAAAAGCTGGAAGGTTCTAGAATTTTCCAAACTAACAACATAAATGAGTTATTTATACATGAATATAGTACACATGACATAACAGGGAGTAGGCCTACTACATGGATATACCGTAGGCCTATATCCTCGATTCTAAGACGCAGCATATTTTGGCAGTACACATTTTGGAAAAAAATAAAATCTAGAAAAAACATCAAAATCTTACTTCTAATATAAAGTGAAATTTTATTATCTGAAATGAGCGATAAAACAGAATTAAATGTAAAACAAAAATGTAAAAAATGTAAAATGTGAATTAAATGTAATATAATAATGATATTGATAGAAATAATAACTTCTTGAATTCACTTTTTTGATTGAGTATCAAAGAAGGAGGAAGTTTTTTCCATCGGCTGTTGGAAACTATTATTTGCAGTGTCTCGTACCCAGTAGTTTCTATTGTAGGCTACTTCTTTGGCACCTTTCACATCGACAGTGTAGTTTGTAGGCATATCGAAGTAAGACTGAAGTGTCATCTGTAATACCTATATAATCAAGAGTGTAGATATTTTCAGTTCGTAAGTTTGAAACACGGCGCTGGAAATTCAAAAGCTGCGTTTCAAAATCAAATATTGCGTTTGTGCGGGTGTCGCTTTTACGAATTCCGATAAATATTTATAGTTTTATTTCATTTAAATTTGAAAAGATAATCTATTTAAATCTTGTCATGCTTAGTAGACGTCTCATACGTAGTTTGAAGTGCTAATATACCGGTTCAAATATAGTAAGTGAATGTGACTGCAAGACACCCTCGAAAGCAAGACGCACCTCGCTTTTCGAGGTATCAAATTGTGAAAAAAGGCGCGTCGTAGAATCGAGGAAATACGGTATATTTTTTCCGTAGTCGGTAACATAGACGTTTCTGGAACAATATTTTCCAGTCAACATTCTCAGCATCCGTTCACTGCAGGTTAATCTCCTTTCTTCTGTCCACTCTATGTTCTGTTTTCCTCTTTATAGAACCTCTTCAAGTCCATTCCCGGTCAGGTCTGTCATTTTTCATCACTCATTTTTATCTATCATCCTTCTCATCGTCTGCATTAGCAATAATTTGCAAAACAGTCGGACGAAAAAAAAACATTATTACAGTTTTCTCAATATCCCTTCTGTCTTCTTTGAACCATTTATCCGACATCTTAAGTATATTGTTAAGTGTTATAAAAATTTGTTTTGTCAACCATTCAGGTCCTACTAGTGTATTATAGACTATTATATTTTATATACCAGCCTACCCGAAAAACACGACATTCGCATAAATTTCAATTCAACACACGAAATAAGATTTTTTAAAAAATAATTTAAATCCTAGCCTACATGAAAAAAGATGACAATCACATAAATTTCAATTCAACACACGAAAAAGGATAATTAAAAAAAAATAATTTAAATAAAAAATTAATAGCCTAATTATTTAACACAGTATCAATTATAACGTAAAAATTTGGAATAAATTTAATATAATTTTTAAAAAATAATTGATATTATAAACTTTAGGTATAATTTATTTAACGATAACGACATAAATGTTTCTGAATAAAATTTAAGTTTTTAATAATTGGAAGATGAATATACGAGTATATACGGAGTTAAACCAACCGAAAATTAAAAAGGAATAAAAATTAACAACTTATCAGCAGAAATTTTAGGGACATTAATATCATCAAAGGAAAAGGATATACATTTTAAATAATTCAACAATGATGTAGTTAAACGAAAATATAGCGGTTATAAAAAAAAGCATTTGCAGAAAATGGGCGTAGGTTGGGAACTGCAATTACGATGGTCAGTGTTTAGGACGGAACTGGACCCGAGGCGGATTAGTTCGGTTATTTAGACCGTAGAAAAGAGATGAAATTGTGAGGCAGGTTATTTTGCAAACTGTTATAGTCGATCCACTTATTGTTAAAACCTATACTAGTGTATTGAGAAAGACCAAACTTCGTACGTATTCTCAACTTATCCCGATATAATAACCGGTATCTGGCAGTAAAAAAGAAGCACTCTTAAATTTTTGGTACGGGCCTATTTGACTACCTTACATAAAAAAAACAACAATCTATATTGTTTTAACAACTTTTCGAAATTGGTCTACTATAAACATTGATGACAGTATAATGTAAACGATTATGGACATAGTAATATTTATAATAGGTTACAGCCGAGTAAAAAATATTCTGTAGGGGCCTATGTCTAATATAATCGGCAATTATTTTAAAGCCATTTTATAAAAAATAATTACACGCACCAAAATATTTACTTTATATTAACATTTAACCTACAAATATCACGAAATTTCACTAAAGTCTTTGTCAACTTTTTATAATTTTTCGCCTTAACAAATTATTTCACTTCCCAATAAATAACTAATTAAAAAATAAAACCTACGTTTCATCATGAGTAAACAATGTAAAATGAAAAACAAAGCATCACAATTTTAATCATGAGTGTTATTCTTCTAATATTAAAATGTATAGGCTATAGTCTAATGCTTTGTAAAAAAAAAAATACTTTCGTTAATGTTAAGGGGGTACAGACGTTTAAAAATGAAAACATATTTTCTTTTTATTTTATTTTATTATTCTCTATAGTTTTCTGATTAATTTGGTATATAAATTGTAGCTGTAGTGTAATTGCAAACCCTTGGAAATTAATGAAGGAAATGATTGTGCCCACCAACTTTTTTCACTTATGACTTGTTTGTTGCTTACTTTTTGTTTCGCTTGAATTCTGTTAGTATTACAGTTCTTTCTCTTACAGATGGAATCGTGTGCAAGAATTAGCTGTCATGTTGTGAATGCTTTGTTAATGGGAAAGTGAGCTAGAAATTTGTGCTTTACTCTTTGCTTAGAACTTAAAAGTGTTGCTTAGTATTCTTTTGAATAACGGCGGTCTTTGGGATATTGTGTTTTTTTCCACTTTGGTACCATTTACTCAGAGACTAACTAAGATATCTCCTTCAGTTTTTAGCCAGAGTATCTTCATAACTTTCTTTATCTGGTATACCAAATAATTTGCCATTATATTCTTAATTTTATGAGCTAGATTAGTAAATATATCAAAATTTGGCCAATTTACGATAAAGTCAAAAAATATTGTTTAAAAAATTCAGAACTAGAAAAAGCAAAGTATTATTGGTATAGGTATACACTATAAAGTACAACTCAATAAATTAAATGGTTATTGTTTGAAATCTCTATCTGTAGTAGTAGTAGTTAACTGAGAAAATGGTACCAGAAAATTACTAAATTAACATGTTGTTTAGGTCATCAGCAAAAAGGCTGGTTTGAACCTGTAGAGGTTTTACTAAGTAAAACGAGGAGTGAGGTGGTTTACCATTGCCACAACTCACTGAGTGTAAAAGTACGCTTATCAGCATGCCGGGCCCTCTGAAAAGCACATATTTTCCACTCTGTAAATGACACCTTCACTTCATTCACCACAGGGTCTGGCTGTACAATGAAATTCATTACTTTCAGAGGAGATAACTCTGATTAGTGTCTTTTACACCTCTACCTCTTCTGTTTTTAAATGATTCAGTCATTTAATTGGCTGACCATGTGATAAGAAACAGAACTATTTATTTTAGCCCCGCAACTAACAGATCGAGTGAAAATAATTTGACACTCCACCTGTCTGTTATGGAAATTAACATGCAGGACTACAAATGTCTGTACCCCCTTACGGATCTAGAAAAAATGACAGAAGAACTGACTGGTGTATCCACGTGTTCAGCGCACAATATTAGAAATGAAATGACTAAGAAGTAAATCAGTTACTCCTGGAAAGAAAACAAACCGTGATTCGCCAACTTCAAAAGAATGCGATGAATTTGTAAAAGCAGCTGTACGGCTTAAGATTCACTGATTCTTTCAAAGAAATGAAATACCGAACGTAAAAAAAGTGCTAGCCGTTGTAAATGAAGACCCGGATTTACCATCATTTTATAAACAAAACAGATGTGTATTTTTAGCGCAATATAATAAACTAATGTTATATAGGCCTAATAGCGTGATGATTTTAAGCCTTTCTTATAAATTGATAAACTAAAAAGGACAGAAATAAATACTTCACTAAATGCTTGACAATACTTCTAGTACTGTATTAAATAGTCAAAATACGCCGTTCATATTTTGTACCCACCCGGTTTCATGCAATAGCGCATGTCATTCATTTGTTGACATCAGGACTAAGCTTAGAGTGGCTACAGTATAGGTAGTTACCACAAAAAAAGTTCATCCAACTCTAGCTACTCAACATTTAACAACTGTCAACAATTTGATTGACTGGGCTGAACTGTAAACCTGAAAAAAACAAATATTACTTATTTAACTTGGAGACTTTAACGCCTGGTTATGAATGAAGTAGTTGTAGGCCTACGCATGTTTAATCCATGGACATTTGTACGAAAAAATTTGATCCGCACTTAATACTTGATTCGTCTATATACGTCACAAACCTAACTGTATCACATTGTTTTGTAAAATTATAATTCAGTGAACCGTGAATTTCAGTATAAAAGAAATTCAATTTAAGCCTATTATATGTAGGGTGTATCCTACAGTTTATAAACCAATTATATTAACGGAAAGCATAAAATAAAACAACAAAAAATTATTTACTAAACGATTTAAAAATAATTTAAGTAATTAAATATTTTTATTGACAGTAAAATTGGTGATAAATAAAATAATAAAAAGGCGAAAATTGGGAGTTTTAAAAATAAGTAGAGATTGTTAAGTAAAAACATAATAAAACTCGATCCAGATCGCGTGTCTGCGTATTATAATACAGTCATTAGAGTCCGTAATAACCCTTAACAGAAGTAGAGATAGATGGTCTTTTGTACGGACAGGAAAACTAAAATGATACCTACACTATTAAAATAAAAGCAATAAAAATTACTTTAACTAGTCCAAAATAGCGGACCCCAAATATAACGTTTATTGGAATTTTTATGATCGATAATATTATCTGAATTTTTATTATTGGGCCTAAAATTTAGAACAACGTTGCAAAACCATTTAATACTTTTACAATCCTACACAACGTAAACGAATATCCGAAATTAAACGACTAGAATATTATTAAGACCCTAAAAAACAATTTCAAATCTGCCTATAACAACTTATTACGTTCCAGAAACAAAGTCATAATAGGTTTTAACTTATAAAAAATAAATTAAGTTATTTTTTTAAATAACTCATTGTAAGTAAATTATCCATAAACTTGGATCACGTAGTCGATATCCATTTTTCGAATAATATACATTGATGTTTCAATCCAAACTTTAAAGTATATTACATTAAAATATAAGTAGTCTATACCAGATTAAGACTTTATTATAAACCGGAATGGTTTAACAAGCAAAAACGGACATTTCTCAATTACCACGGGTAACGCTACTAGATTTTTCTTATAGTCAGTCCCCCTTACTTTGCCTTATTCATTTTCGATCCGATATGATATTAACACAATCTTAAAATCGTATAACTTTAATATATAAATATAAATCGATCGTTTCATCCTGATTAGAAAAAAAATAACTTAAAACCATTGAATCTAGCCTATTTGAAAAAGCAATTCAATTTACTTTCTTTAATACAAAAATAAATGGTTTAATATTAATAATGGTTATGGATGCCTTTAAAATCAAATGGTTTTGAATACTGATAACACAATTCCATTAAAGCATTGGTTTTCAAAGTGGTGGGGGCGCGAAGAAGGGTGGGGGGGCAAAGCTTAGTTTAAAAAATAAATGAAGTGATAAATATTCTTTATTTAGAAAATTTAGTAAAATCTTCTTTAGTAAAAAAAAACCTCAGTGATCTTCGAAGTGACACTGCCTTGGAAACAAAATTTAAGGAATGTTCGCTCACGCCCTTCTGGATCAGTGTCCAAAAAGGATACCCTTTTTTGAGTGAAAATGCCTTAAAAGTAGTCATTCCCTTTGCTACTACATATTCTTGTGAAACTGGATTTTCTACTCTTGCTGCCATGAAGAGCAAATATTGTTCAAGATTAGATGTGACAAGAGAACTTAAAAGAGTTACACTGTCGGAACTGACTCCACGTTTCAGCAAGCTTTGAGCCGAGAAAGAACACGCTCTGACGTCACATAGTAGTCCTAATTTTTGTTTTGAGTTATAATTAGCAATTTTTATGTAGACTACTTATTAAAAATAGGGCTATATGTCCTAATAATCTATGTTTAATTATTTCAACATTAAACCCATTGTCGCAATAGGAATAAGCTTTAAACATGCAATTTAAATAACAATTACCAGTAAAGGTGTTATTAAACAAATGCAAACTTATAGGCCTACATATAAAGGGGACGTGGCTTACAGTTAAACGATACAAGGGGAGCTCGAAATAAAAAGTTTGAGAACCGCTGCATTAAAACAATAGAATTTCTCTATGAGGATTAAAATACTTCTACAATATTGATTTAGGATAATATTGAAAATTACAAGAGTAGACCTCATAAATGGCAAAATCTATTTAATATAAAATTTGTGAATACAAAAATCTTTTCCGCATAGTCGTTTACTAATGCAATATGTCCCGTAATATGTAATATGCATAAATATTACGCAAAAATATCGTCATATGCAAAATATGTAATATGCATAATGTAATATGTAAAATGTATTTACTAATGTAATAAGTCCCGGTTTGAACAGGACATTGTTTTAGAAAGAAGAACCAGTGAACCACCCGGTTGATGAAATATCTGGATCAGAGGATAACTTACGGATTTTAGAAAATTTATTCTAACAGCCGAGTCAACAAGGTTAAGTGTGAACAAAGTACTTCAAAACGGAATAGCGTACGAAGATGAAACTACGAACTCAAGTTAGGTACCACAAGGGGATCCGACACGAACATTTTCATCAAAATTGGTGAACCGGAAGCAGCAGTTTTTCGTAAATTTTTTTTTTTGAGATTTTCTAATAAAAGGGTCCTACTATTTACTTTAAAATCGTCCCATTTAAACTAGTACGTTTTTATGCTCTACAAGATAGAGTCGATTACCTACAAAATAGCGTCGATTAGTGTTTTCTGTATTTTACTCATCAAAATTGGTAAATCACTGGATTTTTTAAATATTGCGGCTTTAGTTTCCATTTTACAAAGAGTAGATAGTCGAAGTTATAGGAAATAAAGAAACCTACAAATTTGTTTTAAAACTTTTTCTACGTAGCCTAGTTTAGCTTCATTTACTCGTGATTAAAATTAGGTTATTTATTTATTTTTATTTTATTTTATTCGGTCGTTAACCCTTTTTTGGGAATAGGTTACAATTATTACAATTAGGCTACCTTACACTAAAAATAATCTATATAAACTATCATATTACAAATGATTTATCACACACTATACTATATATATAGGATATGTAGATATTATAAAATATTTTAGCTACTTAAGGTTACAAATTAATAGAACTATAGGCCTACTTAACAATTACATATCACTAATTGTAATGATGAATGAAAAAAAGGAAAAAATTAAAATACATTATAGGCTAATATTATTACAGTTTGCCCATAACAGACAGGTGGAGTGTCAAATTATTTACACTCGATCTGTTAGTTGCAGGGCTAAAATAAATAGTTCTATTTCTTATCACATGGTCAGCCAATTAATTGACTGAATCATTTAAGAACAGAAGAGGTAGAGGTGTAAAAGACACTAATCAGAGTTATGTCATCTGAAAGTAATGAATTTCATTATACAGCCAGACCCTGTGGTGAATGAAGTGAAGGTGTCATTTGCAGAGTGGAAAATATGTGCTTTTCAGAGGGCCCGGCATGCTGATAAGCGTACTTTTCCACTCGGTGAGGAAGGCAATGGTAAACCACCTCACTCCTCGTTTTACTTAGTAAAACCTCTACAGGTTCAAACCAGCCTTTTGGCTGATGACCTAAACAACATTATTACAGTA
This sequence comes from Catonia carolina, assembly GCA_035578175.1. Taxonomy (NCBI): domain Eukaryota; kingdom Metazoa; phylum Arthropoda; class Insecta; order Hemiptera; family Achilidae; genus Catonia; species Catonia carolina. The sequence goes on from JAQMRL010000008.1 coordinate 24,889,360, forward strand.
GAACCTCGATAGTTCGTCACCTTCTATAATTCGTCACGGCCGTCAATTTAAAATTTTTCCTCATTAAAATAGAGAAGTGTCCATTTACACGGCAGGGAAAATAGATTATGTGATAATACTATAGGCCTACATACATATACATAACACGTTACAATATGATGAAAGTTTATCTTTGAATGTGTAAATATTTCTACATGGAAACATCAAAACGTCTTTTCTTCCAGCGAATACTACACTTATGTCAACCGATGGATTAAGGCGTAATTGAGAGTTTAAAACGACGCTACAAGACGATGTTTTTGCGTAAATTAATATTTTATGACACAACTATGCACGAAGAAGAGTTTTGGAAAAAGTATAGCTACAGTTAACAGACGCGATATTGAATGTTTCAGATGCATGTAATAACATACCACAAACTACCCTTCAAGCAAGCTGGAATAACCTGTGGCCTGCGATGGGGTTTGAAATGTTTTAAGTTGACAACATCGATCTACAAACTGAAAATGTTGCATTACGGAAGATTTGTAGGCCTACACATATCTCTGGCTTTGAAAACGTTTCGCAAGAAAAAATTACAGAGTGGACTGAAACCGATAACGTATACGTTGGATACGTAATACTGTCAGATGACGCAATCGTTGCTTAAGTTTTACCTGAGGAAAATGTTAACAAGAATAGTGATGAAGCTGTTTGTGTTGAGACTAATAAAGAAGCAAGAGAAATGTTAACAAAATGTACAGACTGGTACGAAAGCCAAGAAGAGGCGGAGGTTAGCAAGCTTATTGTTTTACGTAAAGTTCATCAGCTTGCAGTAAACCCTTCGAATTGAGAAGAAAATTACTGATTTTTTTCAAGAAGTAAAGATCGTGGCGTGTTTTCAAAGTTCATATTAGTTTTTATGTGTTTAAAACGTCTAATGTGTACAGTATATGTAAGCCTAATTTATGTCATTTTATGTAATGTGATTGTATTATTGTGTGAACAATTACAAAATATTGAAAATAAAGTACAGGTTCTATATGCATCTATAGAACATCATTCATAGAATGAATTGTTTTTAATATCTTATTATTTGTAAACATTCATAGTTTATTTAGTTATTTATTTACATTCTATGTACTATATACTTCTAGCTACAATTAAATTTCCCCTTCTGTAATTCGTTTTTTCTTTAATTCGTCACCTCCTCGGTCCGATGCTGACGAACTATCGAGGTTCTACTGTATTTATACTTCTTCTTCTTGTAGTTGCATTCTTCTAACGAAGATTAGCAATCATCATGGCTATCTGCACCTTGGAGACGGTTGCTCTAAACAGTTCACTTGTACTACTCCCATACCACTCTCTCTTTATACTAACCAATGCTAAATATATAACGACATAATATAAGTTAAATTCGGCCTAAATAAGTAATAAAATAATAAATTAAATAAGCTGGTTAATTTAATGAGTATAATTACAGAATATTTTTATATCTATTTTCTTTGTAATGGTTTAAGTCCTCACCGTCAAAACAAGAAAGATTATTTATTGATTATTTCTTTTTTCAATTTTATGATATGTTTTTCATTTACATTGTTATGATTAAACATTATATTTTTCATTTTTTACACACGAAATAGACAGCCGAGCGAGTATTTCACACCAGTTGTTTTCATACCAAAAGAACGAAATCTGGATACTTACTGAACATTTAAGACACTTATTCACCAAGTATACAAAACCAAAACAAAATAATTTAACCACAGGGTGAAAAATATAATTAAAAAAAGAGGAAAGGATTTACACTAATCTTACTAGTGGTCAAGAAGAACTATTAGTGAAGTTAAAGGTTTAAGCTGGCTAAAGTCCAGCTACCATGATGTTTTACAACTCAACAATCTGCATTTAGTATGTGTAAAGCCTATTACAGCAGTACAAATTAAATACCAATACGTATGTACGCACAGCGATTTAGTTGAAAGTTTTAAATTAACACGTTGTTAAGAAATAACACATGTAAACTTCTTATAGAAATGTAATCTCTTAATACGCCTAAAGTATGAAATAATTAAATAAATAATGATGTGGAAAGAATATTAACATGTCATTACCTTCACGTTTATAGATTAGGTATTATGAAGCCTTCAACATCAAACAGGCTACATACAACATTAAGTGTTGACTTGAACTTAACCTCTTTACATCACTAGCACTTGTTATTTTTACCGAAAGTACATATTTAATTTTTACCATAAAACACTTGTGATTGTAGTAATAACATTGGTTCCGGTTGACATGAGTTGAGATTTTAGAAAATTTTGGTATAAGGTTTCTAATTTTAAAACGTTATTGAACTTCATTAACTGGCTTGTAGGAAGAACAAAACCGCTATTATCAGAATATAAAGACCCGTTGCATACAGCAATATCTAAGTCATTGTTGGTATATTCAACTCTGACGTCAAGCCAATAATACATCAAATTTCACCGAAAGTTTTGAGAGGTTCCAGTCTAAAAGTTACAAACTATAACGAACGCTCCCCGATACGACGACAGTGGAACAAACCTTAAATTCCAACAGTTCTGGAAGAAATAAAAAATTCAGTCACTAATACCAAGAATGTCTTTTTCAACACCCAAATCACCTAGCTATCAGCGATACCGTAAGAAATAAAGTACTTTTGTACAAATATTGAGATCGTTACGGTTATACCCCGTTCAACTTTGGAGTCAAGCAAGTCCCTCAAAGCTCAAATATCAAAATTATTAAGAGGAAAGTTATAAACCATAACGAACGCTCCCTGAAATTCCAATACTATACCAATTCGCTACGACAGTTCAATCCCCAATGCTATGACCGTCTTTTACAGCACCCAAATCACCTTTCCCCCTTCACCTTAATCACCTACTTTTCCTTGCTGGCCAATGGTGAAAGTACACAACAACCGAAAAGAAGAAACATTCTAAAGATTTTTTCCAACAGTTCTTCGTTCCTCTATTTCATGGAACCACCAAGTTATAACTTATAATGTTGAAACTGTCAATAGTTTTATTCCGCTATTGTTATTTTCATTGTAGTCGTTTTGTTTTTATTAGCTACTATCCATTAGCTAATTCACTTGACCGTTGGTATCAAAATCTTGACTTTCATAAAAGAACTGATAATTTATCATTTTTGAGGACGCAATCGGCGGGTGAAGTGGTGTTGTCCGTATTAAGTAATAGCCTACTGCTCTTTGATTTCTCTGCATGACTTTAAATGTCATCTAATTCGCTTTTAGTACTTGTAATTATTTAACTCGTAGCAAACAAATTTAATCAAACATAGCTCAACATGTAATGAAAGCTAGAAGAACATTATACTTTGCCGTCGGGATTATATCTTGACCTCAGTAAAATATCTTACAACACACAACATAAGTATTTTAATATGGTCCTTTGGCACTTATTTTAAGAATTTAAAGCGATTTTGCTTACATCAAGACTTTTAAATGTCTTTTTCCTCTTCAATTATAAAATTTACGTTACATTTCCGTGGTAAAAATGTTAACAGCCAGAAAATTTCTTCTTTATTAATTTTTGTGAGTCAACGGATAGAAATTTAATCACTTAAATATCAAATTCAAGTATCTCAGAACTAACATACAAACTAGAGCTGTGTAAATTGAACTAAAGTGAACAGTTGTTTGAAAACAAGGAATTCCCCCCCCCCCACCACCGCGAACTCGCCTAGGTGGCCACGCCAAGTCAATTCGTCAATTTCCTCAAGTTCTTTCTCCTGCCTTCTTTATCCTTCTTCGTCTTTCTTTGATGTTTTACGATCCTTACTTTCTGATTTCTGCGGAACGGTTTTCATCTGATGTTTATATTACGATAATGCTCTATACTGATGCTGTAACTATCAATCCTTCTTTGTTTAAACAAAAATCCCAGTTAATCTCATACCGAATGATTCCTTCTTTTTCAATCCACTAGAGCTGATAGGTGCACCTTATCATGGATTCGTTTGTTCAAATCCGTTCTTATTCATTCTAACCATTTGTCCAAAACTTTTATTTACCTGTTGATTATTTTTAAATGCTGATAGCCTATAACTTAGTTCCTAATTACATCTTTATTTATTTGAAATCAATTTATTTGACTGTATATTCGACAAAAGCACCCACGCTGAAATTTTCGGCATAAGCGCTTAAACTACCCCTCCCTGACCCTATGTTTTCATGTCGATTTTTCGAAGTCGAGTTTTCTGAACTGGAATAAAAATGTGTGCATCACTCGCTTTTCTCAAGCTTGAGGATGTCATCGATGCCAGTTTAGATATGACTCCCAGAACCCTGAAAATCCAAAACTAATAGAATTTTTTGACAATTTTTCCGAAAGGTGGTTGAAAAATACAACTATGGAACTGTTACAAGAACCGTCACCGGACCACAAACGCAGTTGAAGGATGAAGCAATAAACAGAACAGCATGTTTTAAAAGTTACGTCCTAGAGTTAAAAATTTGGTTAACAGTTTGAAAATGCGGGCCCAAAACTTGACTGTAATGTACATGAGAATGCAATTGAACCTGGATGGAAAGCGAAGAAAACTGAAATATAAGAAACTGGTCAGGAGTATCGAAAAAACAATCAAGCTGTATGAAGAAACTGGTAATATAAGGCAATTCTTCACACGCTCTCTTACCTTCAAAAGTTGGAAGTTTTAAGTTAAAATGTACAAAATGACAATGCGTTCTTCAAGCTGATTTTAAACACGCCTAAGTGAAAGAAACCATATTAGATTGGTTTCTCTCATTTAGCCAGTCCAAAGCCTACATAAAGTGAGATGGAAATCAGTATCAATATTAAAATAGGCTATTATAAGTAAACTGGGCGCTTTCGTCGCGACACCATTTATTTTCCCTTCTTGGACAATGAATTTTTTGTAGAATCTTTCCTTCTATTGCATATAAGTTTTTTATGTTAGGCCTACGTTTGAATTATAGTTGACTTTCTTTCATGTTAAGATGCAAAAAACCTAACAATGGAAAATATGTTATAATTAGAAATTGTGCAAATACGAAAACCCATGATAAACGGCACAAAAAATAAGGTTTGAGGCTAATAAAAAAGTAGACTCAAGTATTGTACTTCTAACCTTTAACAATTACAGGAAGACATCGTTTCGCTATAGAGAAAAGGGATGTAGCCGTAAATTACATAACATGGCTAAAATGACAATCCTTAATTTACTAAAATTTATTTACAATAATTTACATTTTTCAAACATTAAAGAATTCGCAAAATAATAATTACATAAATTTCAATTGTAAATTTTGTATTCTAACTCACAACCGAGACGGCTTGAATATTTAAACAATAACTTACTTAGGATATGTTAAAAATAGCTTTGCTAAAAATAGAAATTGAATATAATTTTGCAACATATATTTTTCCAGTCTTTAATTTTACCTAATAACAGATTAATTATAAAAAATGGTAGTAGGCCTACTAAGAACGACAGGATCTACGCAATTTTTTTTTGTAACCTACAATTAGACCTGCATCAGAGTAAAAAAAAAAAAACTATATAAGAAGGATGACCAAAAAATTCTCATTACAAAAGAAATCATTAAGAAATTCTTTAAAATATGTTAAAGAGGTAATTTATAACGTAAAACCACACAATAGAATTCAAATTTTGACAATGGGGGTTCTAGTAATTAATTTTTTGTACACATCTGGAGTTTTAATGTGGATAAAATACCGGTAGGTCATTTTTATTTCAGTTTTTTTTTCTGTAGATGTAGAAGGAAATTTTAGTGAGTGTACGACGACGAGCTGTCAGTGTTGTATTCGTATGTAATAGGTAGGAAAGCACTGTACTGAGAAGCAGGTGTTTTACAGCTGGTGGCAGGAAGTCAGGATGTGAAATAAAAGAGTGGGGAGTTCTGCTATATTGAAGAAGTGACTGGGCGGGTAGGCGTGTCTAAAAAGTTACTAGTGGGGGCCGGAAAACCGTTTTAGTTCCTACCATGCTGCCGGGTCCCAATGGCTGAATACACGAATCCAATCCCCACCTAACAGAACCATCAGAATCGCAAAAAGATCATCTATTTAAAATACCACAGTACATTCACAGAAGAAGCACAGTATCAGGGGGTCGCGAAAGGGTCAAAATACTTCAGCAATAACCATTTTGATGCAAGTCTACCGGTATTTAGTATTATAAACAGACAAAAACACCTTTTTTTAAAAACTGGATTAAAGTTAAAATAAAATGTATAAATTAAAACAATTTTAAAACATATTAACTAAGCAATATAGATTCAATTTTTATAACAGAAACCGTTTTAATTTTAAAAACCATTTACCCAATTTGACCGATGCTTATTATTGTATTTATCTTTTTTGAGTAACAGAAAAAGGACATCCAACAATGTGTATTCATGTAATTTATGTAGTATAGGCCTAACTGTCAACTGATTTCACAAAAAATTATTCGCTCAGTCGTTGTGACTTAACCATTGAAAGCAAAAACCAGCTGATGACTGGAGTGGCCCGAGGATCAAATTAATAAGTATTTCTTAATGAAAAAACGATTAATTAACAAAACAATTTTAAATAAAAAATATTCGGGCTGAACCGTAGCAATACAAATAATCAACAAATTCTCTTTTACTTAAAAACTATAAAACACAAATAAAACTAAAACATAAGAGCCCTAATTAACTTCAGGTTAATGTTGTAAAAAACCACAGACTGTAGAGTTATCCTAATTCACTATAGGTATTTTAATCAATACAGTAGTTTTTCGAATTGTTTGTTGACTAATTTTTATTGTAGACTATAATAAAAATAGATACAGAAAATACAAAAGTGTCATTCAGAAACTACATAAAAACAATCTAATAATAAAATATAGTTTACTCGGTTTTCTTTCTTACACCCACATTAAAATCACCAACGATATAGGCCTACTATCAACACATAAGCAATTTCAAAATCATCCTTTTGTTACTACGAACTATGAGCATTTATAATTAACTGTTAACTTTTGTACTCTAAATACGTCATTAAAATATAAGCCTAATAACATAAATAAAAAATATTCTTTGAAAAACCAAACATAAATTATTAATGGTTCGTTTGAAAGCGACAAAATTCCATCAATCAGATATGAAATTCCATTCATTATTTAGGAAGTCATCTGTAAACATTCTTGTTACTCCTATGACCCATTCTCGAAAGACCACTTTTTAAAATCTTAAAATTAATCACTAACCTATGTTTAAAAAAATCAGTAGGCTAAGTTATTGTCAAGCAACGATTCAAAAAAAATAAAGAAAACTACTATTCGTTAAGTTATTTTTAAGATAACGATCTGATTCATAATAGGCAACAATTCAATTGTTTTAACTTAGCCTGTATGGAATTGAAAAGATCGGGAAACTTTCTGCGACAGAACAAAACGGATTTAATCTGCAGGTTGTTTTGTTGTTAGGTCATCAGTCGAAAGGCTGGTCTGAACCTCTAGAGGTTTTAGGAAGTAAAACAAGGACTGACGTGGTTTACAACTGCCTTCCTCACTAAGTGGAAAAGTATGTTTGTTAGCATGCCAGGTCCTCCGACAAGCATCTAATTTCCACCCAGCAAATGACACCTTTACTTCATTCACCACAGGGTCTGGCTGTATAATGAAATTCATTACTCTCAGAGGAGATAGCTCTGACTAGTGACATTTATACCTCTACCTCTTCTGTTCTTAAATGCTTTTGTCATGTAATTGGCTGGCCATGTGACAAGTAACAGAACTACTTTTTGTATTCCTGGAACAAGCAGATCGAGAGCAAATAATTTAACAATCCATTAATTATTATGGGCATTATATGTACCTAGGTATATAATAGTATTAATCATGTAAACGCGAAAGACTTCACTAACTCAGCACTAATTTTATAACTACCTTAACAAGTAAAGCAGGAATTTGGTACGTATGTTCCTTATGAGTTGAATAGTAAAGGCTAACTGAAGTATTTGCATTTCTAGCATTTGCACTCAAAAGGGGTGTTGACCCCACTAAAGTTAGGCCTACACATAGGCCTACTATTGCTAGACGTTACCAAAGTGCAAATAATTTAACACTCCACCTGCCTGTTGTGGACAAAAAAAAATTGTGACAAAAATAATTTCGTACACTGTTATTAGTTATTATAATTACTTATTTATAATCACACCTCTCAAAAGTATCATACACCCAATAACTGTTATAAACATTAACTTCACATTTAGCCTAATAAGATACAATAAGTTACATAATTTTCTAATAGTTCTGTGTTATTAGAGGTACCGTCAGTAACAGTCACATCGAATAAGCGAACTTGTACAGTAATAGAAAAACCCAACTTATTAACAAACGATAACACGATGAAATGTATTTACGATTTTAAAAAAAACCAAACAAGTTCCATTATAATTTTGTGAAGACATAGTGGATAAAACATCTCTGTATCAAAAAGGTAAAGGGTGTCCCTAAGGTGAAATCTGCATTAAAAGGGACAAGATTTGAGTCTGTGGAAGCTGTAAAAGAGAAAGCGGCACGTGTCCTGAAGGAGCTGACAGAAGATGACTTCCAGCACTGTTTCAAACAATTGAAATTTCGCATGGAGCGTTGTAGGGATAGATAAGGAGTGCATATTAAAGGTGACAATAAGTGATTATGTATAAAAAAAAGTAAAATATTTTACAACGTCAGTCTCGTTATTTAATAGCCACACCTCGTAAAATGTTGCTTCTTTTAAAAGTAGTATTAGCACTAGGTATTTCATCAAAGTTATTTTTTTATACAATCGCCTTACATGGAGTTAGCACTAAAGTAGAATAGAAACTTAATACTTAAGAATAATTTCAATATTAAGAACCTCTATGTCGACTGATGAAAAATATCATATAGATTTAAACACAGAAAAACATTAAAAGTTGACAAAGTTATGAAATAATAATCTGTAGATAAGAAGCATTTTCTGTAGAAATTGGGTGTAACTTTCAAGTTTTTAACACTTACTGAAATTTTGTTACAATAATGAAAAGAAAATATTTCTATTTTTTGGCTTCCTTGATAAATGACCAAAATAAAGTTAACACCTTTTACTTTTTAGGTACAGTGATCTATAACGACTGGAATAGGTAATTTAATTTCTTGACTCTAACTTGATGTAATAAACAACATATTCGTATGTAATAAAGGATGCCATTATAATGACTATAATAACAGACAATAACAGTTCCAACTACTTAATTGTATGATACTAGAGCGTATTCAAGTAAAACTTCCCACTGGTTGTGACAATACATAAACAAATTACCGACGCCATTGACTGTTAGCGACGAAATGTTGTTATAACAACTTTATTACATCCAGGTCTTTAATTATAAAAAATAAAAATTATACAACTGTTTTTTTACATCATTTTACGGAGTAACACCATAAAATAATTATTTCATTCCGGTAGTACTTAAGGTGTAATCATAAAAACTTAAGAATAATTTCAATATTAAGAACCTATGTCGACTGATAAAAAAAGTAGAATTTAAACACAGGAAAACATTAAATCTGTACATGTTTTATTCTATATTTTTAACAACATTTACAAACAATACAATGAATATCCTTCATTTTTTTTATTGCGAGATAATTGCATAGGGATCTCTGCAAAACATATTAACTGCTATACAATGTCCTAACCGTAGTAGGTTCTGTGCAATTTAATAAAAATATATACAAAGGAAGAAAAATTAGATAAATAACAAACACCGGAAATATAGAATATCAACTTAGATAATGTAAACGGTATAATAAAATAAATAAATCTCTGGAGATATACCTTGATAGATATTGTATAATTAGAATCTGAGAAAAATAAATGACGAGGGAAAACCAGAAATTTTCAAAGACCATTTTAAAAACAAAACTTGCCCATAACAGGCAGGTGGAGTGTTAATTTATTTTCATTCGATCTGCTAGATCCAGCGCGCCAAAAAAAAAAAAATATTACATGGTCAGCCAATTATATGACTGAAGCATTTAAAAACAGAAGAGGTAGAGGTGTTAAAGACACTAGTCAGAGTAATCTTCTGTGAGAGTAATAAATTTCATCACTATAAAGCCAGACTCTGTGGTGAATGAAGTGAAGGTGTCATTCGCAGAGTGGAAAGTAGATGTTTTTCAGAGGGCATGGCATGCTGAAAAACATACTTTTCTACTTAGTGAGGAAGGCATTAGTAAACCACCTCACTCCTCGTTTTACTTAGTAAAACCTCTAGAGATTCCAACCAGCTTTCCCGCTGATGACCCAAAAAACAAAACAGAACCATAACCACAACCAGTCCTAAAATAATTGTTTAATTCAACAAAAAATACTTTATTTCTTTTATGAAGCTAAATCAAACCATTAACCAAATATATTGTTCATTTTATTGTTAAGCTAATGAAATAAATAAATAGATTTTACATTCACATAAAATACTATAGCCCTACGTCTACATTTATAACAAGTTAAAAATATGAGGTAGGAAATTGGAAGGTTATAGTAGTACTGCACAAAAGGCGCAGTAGGTGGGTGGACGAAATAAGTGATTTAGAGGTTTTAGACGAGTGGATGAACGATCAAAATGTTTTCATATATTATATATTGAAACGTATTACCAGAAGAAAGGTAGGCTAGTGGGGCATATCTTAAGACATCAAGGTATTGCTCTATAAATAATGGAGGGTAATATTGACGGAGTAAATTGTATGGAAAGACAAAGGTTAGATATTTAAAGCAAATAACGATAGATGTAGGGTATTGCAGATATGTAGATATGAAACGATTTGCGCAAAATATAACAGCTTGGAGAACTGCAAAACCAGTCAAGAAACTGATGACAAAAAAAAGTAGCACTGCAGACAACGATCATATGTAACTGAACCTAATACTACACTAAAACTAGTTGATTACAAATTATTTCTAATAGTTCTGTGTTCATATTTTCAAGTCAATTTATAAATTGTCCATTACAAAAATTGAAATTTTTATTAACAAAAACAAACCAGGTAGTACACATTTCTTAACATTAGCTTGGATAAGTTTTAAATGCTAATCTAAATTCGGAATCACGAATTTTACGAATCGGTGTATAACAAATGCACCATGGTACGCACAAATGATATAATGCATAAGGACTTAGGTGTCAATAAAGTGAAGGAAAAAATTATGCAGCTAAGTTCAAAATATCAAGTGAAATTATAAATCATCCGAATTCCTTAGCGGCTAGCTCATTTTGATAATAGCGAAGACTTAATAGGAATAAAATTAGTTGACCTTCCGATTTTTCAACTATCAGCATCATTCGTAATCATCTCCTACGCCTTCATTTTCAATTTCATTCTTTCAATAGTTTTTATTATTTTGATTTTTACTTTAACAATTACTACACGTGTTAATCGTCTTTCGTCCAAATTTAAGGTTTTAAAAAAAATTTAAATAATTTTCTTGTTCTTTTGGATGCATTCAATTGTGTATTGTCTTCGTCATGTAAATTACGCCTACACTCATTATATTTACTTATAGTTATTTTTAAACGGATCGTTAATAAACACACCTGTTAAATAATCCAAATAGTCAAGATAACTATTTTTTAATAATGTGTACGTTGCAATCTGTTCAAATTAACAACAATAAACAATCCCATAGCCCGATGAGATGAAGATGATGTGTGTGACGTGTAAATGAGGTATAGACTTGTACAGACCCAGGCCGACCATTCCTAAGAAATATGGTTAATTGAACTTCAACCATCAAAGTGCACCGGTAACCACTGCCTAGTATTCAAATCCGGATAAAAGTAATTGCCTTTACTAGGATTTGAACCAGGAACATTCGTCGCCGAAAGTCAGCTGATAAACAGCTGACTCGCGGTGATGAATTAACAACAAGACCAACCCGGTGGATGATTGTTTTAAACAAATACTTTAGGTACAATAAGCTAAAATGGAGAGTCGATATTTGAAGAAAAATTTTTAATAAATATCTGTTTCCAAAATAGATGATGGTGAAAGGAGACTGATAGGTAGAAAACTTTATAAGAGTATTGACAAGATGTCGAGCATGAATTATTAGGAAAAAGAGTAGTATTTTAGGGAAATAGGCCTATTTCCACGGTGCTAGTACTAGCTGCTAGTAAAATAGCGTAATGGGAACGATCAACTAGCCGCTAGTTTAGTTAAAACGCTAGTATTCACTATCGTGCTAGTGACTTTGAACATGTTAGACTTTACTAGCGCTAGTAGGACAGAAAAGGGTCACGTGATTAATTAACGCTAGTAAACTAGCTCGGTGTGAACGTTTGGAAACGTTACTAGTTGCTAGTAAGCTGTACTTTGTACAGCAATACGCAACATAACTACTTGCGTATATATTCAGAGCACTGGCATTAACTAGTTCCCTGAAAACCGTACCTACGCGCTAGTAGGTCCTGCTAGTAGTAGCAGCTAATAAACTAGCATCGTGGGAATATACCCTTAATTAGAATGAATCCTGAAATGCTTCAAAGAAAACTTTTCTTTATCTTCATAACACACACCCAAAACCGTTAATGATTGGATAAAGAGAGTGAAGAACGCTGTTCAAGAGATGGAGCAGCACCTGAAAATGTAAAAATTAGAGAAATATTGAGGGTAAAAATTAATAATTTTAGAGGTTTATTTATTATAAAATTGAACGCGTGAAAGCCAAATGGCCTAATGAATCTACAAGACCCCAGAACCAAAGAATTAAAGAATATTGCGCAGAAAAGAAAAATCTTTAAACTTTTTCCTTGTACTACAAATTAAAAAAAATACTACCACCTTGAAATAAATACCGGCAATACACTTACGTAAGAAAATCCTTAAACTGATAATTGGACAAGTAAACAACTGACCGTTATTGCCTATTAATCCAATCTATATTCGAGAAATTATAAAACTATCCGGTATCCATTTGAAAAAAAAACCATCAACAATTTTATAGAAAAATTATAAAAAGATACGATTAAATTAATGGAAAAATAATTAAAATATTAAACTAGATCTATCTACGTAGGGCTAGATTATAATTTAGAAACACGCCTTACATTAAATACATAATAGTCATGTCTAATATAAAATATAAACGTTAGACGATTATATAAAAAATATATGTTTACATACATAAATATACATATTAAATAAAACTAGTGCAACGATATCCAATGAGCAGTTGTTTTCTTAAACGTTTACATTTAATAAATGTACAGATGTCCACTGGGTGTCCCACAAAATATCAAAATGCTACAATACTTTTTTACTCAAGATAAACAAATACATAGCCTAGATTATTTAGTGGCCCTTTCATGGTACAGTGGTTAGTATGCTAATTGGAAAGCAAAAGTTTCCGGCTTGAATTCCCGGCTAGGGTCTGGAAAATGATTAGTACATTTTCAAACTCACCGTTCCTTAATATTAGTATTCGTTATTAATGTTCAATAAAATAATAAATTAATAATTGATTATAATGACTATAATTATAATAAAATATCATTTTCAATAATATAGTTTTTTAAATTTTCGTTCTTAATATTACCTTAACCGAAAGTTAACCGCTGTTGATGCGACTACATAAAATAAAAATAAAAACAACTATACAGTATTTTAGGATATTTACGATGACTTTTTTTTTTATTTTAGGCCATCAGCCGAAAAGCTGGTTTGGACCTCTAGAGGTTTTACTAAGTAAAATGAGGAGTGAAGTGGTTTACATATGCCTTCCTCACTGATTGGAAAAGTACACTTATCAGCATGCCAGGCCCTCTGAAAAGCACATTTTTCCACTCTGCAAATGATACCTTCACTTTATTCACCACAGGGTCTGGCTGTATAATGAAATTCATTACTTTCAGAGGAGATAACTCTGATTAGTGTCTTTTACACCTCTACCTCTTCTGTTCTTAAATGATTCAGTCATTTAATTGGCTGATCATGTGATAACAAACAGAACTATTGATTTTAGCCCTGCAACTAACAGATTGGGTGTAAATAATTTGACACTCCACCTGTCTGTTATGGACAGATTTATTGAATAACACTTCCAAACGAGTAGCATTGGGGCCAATGTGAAAAATGAAGAAACACAGAGGGTAAATTTAGTAAAAAAATCTTTTTTATAAATATATTTTAATTTATTTAAAGCCGTATCAACATTTTGGTTATTAGCGACAACTTTGAATTTAGGAACGGTGAATGTGAACTTTTAACAATTTTCCAGACCCTAGCCGGAAATCGAAACTGGGACTTCTGCTTTGCACTATAGCACTGGACCACGGAGATGACCAAAAGATCTTTTTAAAAAAGGAAAATGGAATACATAAAAGTTTTAGTAAGGGTTTTCACATAAAAAATCACTAAATTTGAGTATTTCCGTCTTATTATTTATGTTCCAGTTGAAAGCCGAAGATAATCATGAAAATCCGCACCAAATATGGTTAAATTTGACAATTTATATAAACGTAAATAAAACCACAAGTAATTTCTTATTTGCCATATATTTATTTTTATATAGGTGGATATTATAAAAACCTTTTCCACTTTTGGTAGACAATAAATTCATTGAATTAAATTAATTACTAATCAACGCACATGATTCAATCTTCATTACAGGGTCAGACACAATCTCTAGACAACACTACAAAATCTTTACAAACCGAACTAAAACTAAATATTAACTTTCTTTTATTTCAAGAGCTAAAATATTCGGACTTGCTTCTTTCTCAAAACAAACTTGTTAACAAGAGGTTAAATTGGGGTGCGTGGAATATAATACATACTCTACAAAAATACGAAACAATTGAAAACTCGTTTTTATGCACTGAAACAATTATTAGACGCTCGAAATCATCAGTAAACGATAAAATACGAATATACAAAAACTATTAGACAATTCTGGACTTACAGAGAACAATCGTGGTAGGCTACATCATAAAATAAACATCCAGTTCATTACGAGACAACATACTATGCTCAATAACACAATGTTTCTAGCAGCACACCACAAAACGAATAATTTTGTATTATTTGACTGGTTAGTAAAAGATCTTTATTATATATTCACATAAAATCTCACAAAAACACAAATGTATTTGAGACACTTACCAGGTAATCAGCGAAGAAGACTCAAACGCCAATGGCCATGAGACCTCCAATTGAACTTTACAAATACATGGATGTAGCAGTGATGTCAGCAACAAGACTTTACACAAATTATTTTTTTCTCTTTAAAAATTTTATAACTGTTTAATAAAATAATAGACGATAAATAGAAAAAATAAGGGTTAAAAACAAACAAGCGGTAATTTGATACTTTTTAAAAAACAACTATTTTTTTAAAATAGTGTTGTTTGTTTTGTTTAATCCTTTTAAGTGTATTTGATAGTATTGAAAATCATTGTCTTCGCTAACTCCATTGCTCATTGGTAAAAGTACAAACTGTGCTTGACTAACCGAGTTCTATACCCTGTTAGAGTCAGGGCTAATCATTACTGCTATGATCACCATAGCGGTAATGATTAGCAATTTTTTGACAAACATTTCCACCCTTGTAGTTTAGACAAAATAGCTTTTATTAGAAATGTAAAACATTCTGAGATCACAAATAAATCGAAATCATAAATAATTTTACTAAAGAGTGAATTGAAAAATTATTTTGTACAATCGAATGTTAAGGGTACCCCGAATGCCTATCTCCCTAACGTTAATGTAACGAATATTTTCTCAAAAACTATGGTAGTTATCCTGTCCAGTTTTTTTATAGTTACATTTTACGCTATTCTACACTCACAGAATTAATTCCATTTTTATATATTGTTAGGAAGATAAGGAATTTTTTTGAAATTACCACTTTTTAAAATCATAATTTTTTTTCTATTAAAGTGGAAAATAAATATTCAAAAATTTCATGGTACTGTAATGTTAACTCAGTACATTGATATTATGGTATAAAAGGTTAGGCAAAAATTACTATTTAAGGAAATAAGAGAAAACTTAAAATCTTACAAAGAAATATACAATGAAATTTTCAAAGTTTTTATAGAAAACGTAACTAATAGATTCATTCCGATATTTCTGAAACACCCAGTAAAAAAACCTTACTTAATATTTTAAAAATATATACAAAAAGGTAAAAATTAAATAGCTTTAAACAAAGTAGATATTAATAGATAGTTAGTTAACTCTAACATAGAATTACAGTAAATACTGTAATAGACTTAAGAAAAAACGAAACCAGATAACGACATGTTCTAAATACCAAGGTAATTTTCAATATGTTCCTCGCTTAACAAACAACAAAGTCCTTTAATAATAATTATCCCAATTAACTGTTTCAATAGAAAGTCGGTTAATTAATAGGCATAAAAAACAACACAGCATAACAAACAAAGCCGAATACCACGACTCAATAACTAATAATAATAATCTTTATCAAGATAATAGATCTGTAACGCGAGATAATAAATTTAATATAATTTTTTTATTATTCTTATTACTATTTTAAATAATTAACAGCTGTTGTATATAGTTCATGTAGGTACCAAGTACGAATCAATCAAGAAGTAGAACAATAAAAGTCCGCAAAATATTTTTAAAAATAATAGATTTTAATCTAAAGTACTTTAGGATAATTATAACTTAGTGAATAATACTCCAAATATTATTCTTATGTGTAAACTAGCAGTCCCCGATAGCACTTAAGACTCTGAGAGTAATGAATTTCATTATACAGCTAGATCCTGTTGTGAATGAAGTGAAGGTTTCATTTGCAGGGTGAAAAGTACATGCATTTCAAAAAGCCTGACATGGTGATAAGCATACTTTTCCACTCAGTGAAGAAGGCAAGGTAAACCACCTAACTCCTTGTTTTACTTAGTAAAATCTCTAGAGGTTCAAACCAACTTTTCGACTGATGACCGAAACAACATTTTAATAAATAAAATAATTTTATTTCTTAGTCGAAAATTTTTTCGCGCTCAGTCAACATTCTCTTGAGGCTTTAGTTGTCGAGAAGATGCAACGCCTAGAAAGTACCCGGAATAGAGAAATTTTCACATTTCCGGTTTTTTGCACTAAAATTCAGAGTTTTCTGCATCCAATGATGTATAATTTGTAGGGGTTTTTGCAGCTTTTATCCCCCCCCCCAAAAAATAATTCAAAATATGTTGAACCCTAACGTTATTTTCTAAACGTTACCAGTTTGCATAAACATCTCTATATTTTGAATGACAAACGATAAATTCTTATTTTTTATACTTTTACGATATATTTTGTTTTAAATTTTTACCTTGGCATTACACCAGTTGGGAATGTAATATTTGAGGAATTTCCAGATTATGATACTGGAATGTATTAGAGGTAACTATTTTTCAATGCGTATAATGTGCTCTCTTTTAGTTTTTTTCTTATTTCCTGTAAATAGTAATTTTTAATACATAAGGAACATTTTCTCAGCCAACTGTAAATGGATTTGAATTAAATTTTTGCCCAGCCTTTTATACCATAATATCAATGTACTGAGTTAACATTACAGTAACATAATGTTTTTGAATATTTATTTTCGATTTAAATAGAAAAAAAATTATGATTTTCAAAAGAGGTAATTTCAAAAAAAAATCCTTATCTTCCCAACAATATATAAAAATGCTACTAATTCTGTGGGTGTAGTCTAGCCTGAAAAGTAACCATACAAAAACTGGACAAGTTAACTACAATAGTTTTTGAGAAAACGTTCCTTACATTAACGTTAGGGAGATAGGCATTCCGGGTACCCTTAACATTCGATTGTACAAAATAGTGTTTCAATTCACTCTTTAGTAAAATTACTTATTATTTCGATTTTTGTGTGATCTCAGAATGTTTTACATATCTAATAAAAGCTATTTTGTCTAAACTACAAGGGTGGAAATGTTTGTCCAAAAATTGCTAATCATTACAACTATGGTGACCATAGCTGTAATGATTAGCCCTGTCTCTAACAGGATATAGAACCCGGTTAGTCAAGCACAGTTTGTACTTTTACCAAATGAGCGATGGAGTTAGCGAAGGCAATGTTTTTCATAATACTATCAAATACATTTAAAAGGATTAAACAAAACACACAAGACCATTTTAAAGAAAATCTTAACGAGACATAATTACAGTATTACTAAAACACGACCCACCCTAAGGGTAATTTACAAAATACAGAATTCAAAAAGAATGGCGGTAGTCAACAAAAAACTTTATGTCTGTCTGAAGCAACATAAAAGATTTACTATCAGAACACAGTAAATCAAAATTATTTAAACATCCTAGAAGCCATGGGCATTTAATGCTAGTATATATATGTATAGTACAACGACGTTGATCATATTAGTTGTTAATCTGAATAGAAATCATAAAACAATAGCTTCCGTGGAAAAATTGATAACATCAAAAAACCTTCTCAATGTTTTAAAAGCATACATGTATACCAAGGTTTAAAGTAGGATTTTGAATGTAAGTAGTATTATTAATAAAGAAATTGATATGTATCAATAAAACGTCATTATACAAGAATTATAGTTTAGTTTCATACGACAATGATTATAAAATGAGCAAGATCCATGATATCGCACGATTTAGTCAAAATATATCCGAATTAAATCAAAAACGAGACAACAGGAAGAAAGTAGGTGGACAATATAATAATGTAAAATGATGATAAAACGCCTAACGTATTCAGATAATGAAAACTGTTATAAATTTCTGGTAGCAAAAACAGTTATAGGAAGTGAGCGTAAAAGGGTGTAACTCTGACACGTATAATAACGAAACAGAACAAGGAATATTCTTCGAAATTTATCAGTGATTTTACTACAGTAATATTAGCTATCTAGATGAGAAAGAGCACCTTGAGTAGGAAGTTTACTAAGGCAGGTAACATAGAAGAACTTACTGATTTGTTTATGTTACAATATTAAACAAACAATGTTATCATAAAAAAGATAACTGGATGCCTATTTTTGGAACAATTTGAAAGGTCAAAGACCACAAGAAGTTTCCTAAAACTTATCTAAAAGCCACAAAGTTGTAGCAAAAACTTCAATAGTTTTAAACTCTTTAGCACAATTCTAAAGGTTAATTTATGTACGAGCCAGTTTCAAATTTTTGTTTAAAACATCACTAAATATCTTCCAAAAATTTCGGAGGAAAGTAAATACAATACAAACATCACTAACGACTTAACAGTAAATTTAATATTTATTTTTTCACATTTACGAGTAACATCTTTCACTTAAAAAAAAGTTAAGATACCTAACACTGGTCCTTAATCAGATCCCATCCAGTCCTCAAAATGAAAAGAAACTTTCTATGAGGTATTTGGATAAAGTCCCAGTAAAGTCATTAAGCATTCGATTAGGTGATTACGGGGGTCTACCCATAAAATTACTTTCATCACGTATTTTCCATTTAAATACTTTCGCCTTTATAGTTATATTATGAATCAGTCTGAACAAAAATTAATTATTACAAAAATAAGTAGCCTACTAGTGATTAATTTTATTCAGCCCCTAAAAATTAGCTAGGAAGGATTGCCTTAGCAATGCAACCAGTGTTCCCTTAAACAAATCATAGTATCTCTTCTCAGATCTATTTTAACGCACTATAGCGTGAAGTATTTTACAAGTTATTCGAATTTGCTTTATACTAAATGACATGTTTAGATGAGTACTGTTCAAATGGACTTTAGTAAAATTACAACTGTTCTGAACACATTGCAGTGAAATTTTCAGGGCAATTCTCTCCTTCCTCACTCTCTTTACTTATCTTTACGTTTATACTATTTCTATTGATATTACAACTTTTATCGCACGGTATAAAAACAGTACGACATAATGTTCTAAATTTAGACACACTCAATTATTAATTGAATTTATTATTATAATTAAATACGCTAATTTAATCTGTTTATAATAGACCTATTGTAAGATTACGGATGAGATCTAGCCAATAACAGCCAAGGTCGGGTGTGAGGTTGCCGCTTTGCTGTCACACTTTGTTCCATCGATTCTAGCTAACTTTGTAAATGTGGTTTAGTAACGTAAACAGCGGGACCACCACGTGACAACGCAGGATACAGTTGCCGAAAGTCAACTGGCTGTGTGCTGTGTTCTAGGCCATTATGCTCCGCCTTCATCTGCAGTCTTTCATTCGTCCAAATATAATAATATTCGTAATAACATTGCTGGTTAGTTTCCGCTTATGTACTGTATAGATTATGGTATAACAATAATAATCACGAAATAAATATTGTACATAAAATATACACAATTTACTTCTGTACTTACAAAGGCTACGATAGCTAAATGTTTTCATCATGAATAGTAGTTCCAAACTCCCATAAGAAATGCATGGCCAATACTACTCAAAAGTCTCAGCTAACTATGTTATCGAGTATACCTTAAAATGAATAATTAAAAATTTGGAAAAAAATCCTGCAAAGGAGGCCAACTGAAAAAAACACCAGTAAATTTTATGAGATTTAAAGAAACGTATGAATTTAGTCAATCATTAGTGAAAAAAACCACTTCGTTTACTGGCGGACATTACACGTTCAATATGGTTCGCGATATTTTTTTGTGGTCTCGATTAATGGTTAGATATATTGAGCATGAAATAAAAAAATCAACATCGATCGCACATCAATTCTCTCGATCTGCGGATCACAGCTCAGTAAACTAAATATGTTAAAATACCTTTTTCTGTAATGCCTATTTCTGGAACAATTTTGCGAATTGTTTAACGAATTTCATTAAGAGAGAAAATATGTGATGATGGACACTACGAAGTAACACTTAGGACCAGTTTCTTAAGACGAAGTACCACTCAGGACCAATTTCTTAGGACAAAGTATCACTTAGGGCCATTTTTAAAGGATAAAGTACCACTTAAAACCAGTGGTTTTTTTAGGACGAAGTACCACTCAGGACCAATTTCTTAGGACGAAGTATCACTTAGTAAAATTTTTAAAGGATAAAGTACCACTTAGGACCAGTTTTTCTTAGGACGAAGTACCACTTAGGGCCAGGTTTATAGGACGAAGTACCACTTCGGATCAGTTTATTAGGACGAAGTACCAGTTTCCCACGACTGCTCACCCTATAAGTAAATACTTTCTATTCGGTTGATATACTTCTGACTTACTCTTTTAATTTCTTCACATAGTACAGTAGATAGAAAAAAAGAGCAAAACGTTTGCAGAAGTTGCGAGGAAATGTTAAGGAATAAATAATAGTTGTGTGTTGTATTTAATAGAATTAAAATGGACATATTGTATTGTGTCACACAGGCCATAGTTAACATAAAAGAAGAAAATACAAACTGTAAGTAAACGTATCCACATACTATACTAGGTAATAGTACTATAATAGTGCAGTGAATACGTATTTCTTGTGATATTATATAGAATATGTATCCGAGTGGAGGTAAGTGACAAATGTAGTGATTAGCGTAGTGGGGGGGAAACATTTTGTGGAATAACGCGTTGGTACTGCGGAGGACTTCACAATGCATTTTACATACAATTCAGTACAAGAACGGGGTCGGAACATACATTATGATATCTGGTGTAGAACTGTCCGATGAAGCTGCAGAAGTACAACCGCACCAGTCTATGTGAATTATTGTGTACGATTGCTGAACACTGATAACGCCTACATGCCTATAACACATGCACACGTACACACACATGCATATGTTATACCGTATTAGATCGTACGAAAACTATATATAATACTACCATCGTTGCAATTGCAATGTAACCGGACCGCCGAAGAGTGCATACTTGTTCCTTACAGCAGCAGCAAACAACAGTCACAAACGTGGCGCGCGCGCCTGGGACAGTTGCAATTCGCTGCTGCATATTCTTACTACGGTATTATTACTATTCTTACAACTTCTGACTTTTATTACCTTACCAATCGGCTTATTCTTAGTAGATCATGTTCGTACAAATTCCTTTTTACCGTTCCAATCTGTATCTGATCCTCGCAATAACATCGTCACCGGAGAAACATTTCATTAAGGGAAATTATTTTTTATTTAATATCCTCCGTAATTAGATAGGCTATTTATTAATTTATTACTCCACAAACTTGTGTATATTACTGACGTCGTTTGAGTCTCTCCTCATCTGTTTTTATTGTTATAATCATATTTATTTCAGAAGGGGCATGATATATGTAATTTGCTATTTCCAGTTTTGATGAAGCTTAGGAAAAACACTTTTTCGTTAATAATTATTATTACTGCATAAAAACCCTAGTAAAAATACCGAGCAATCCACTTCGTACTCTAGCCAAATGGTTTCAGTTCTGAAAAAAATCAAATTATAGGTTGTACACTTCCATGATACTATGAGATTTTCGTTGATTCTTGCGAGTGAACCTAAGAACCATACCAACGGTGCACAGAGAATGCGCATAGTGCTGCTGCGTAAACAGTATGCGCGGAAGTCATATTGCAGTTAATTTTTTCTAATTTAGATGAGAACAGATGTTCATATTTCAATTTATTGTACTTCATTTCAGCCATTAATAATCAGTTTCATTTATTTATGTATTTTTTAACCCTAATGTGTGTGCTGCTAACTGTACTGGGTGATTGGGGATGGAGACTCTTGGTGTTTGGAATGCGAAATCGGTAATATAAATCGGAATGTAAAATCGCAAAAATAATTTTTATTTGTATGGAGAAAGAATATAGATAAGAATTTCAAAAGAACTTAAAAGTTATATAGTTTCAGAAAATTTAATTAAGAATGAGGAAAAAGAATCAGGAAATTGAATGAGGAATTGAATTCATTACTTCTTAAACAATCTCGAAGGTAATGTGGTGAATATGTTTAGAGAAAACAATTATTTCGGGGCTTAATCTATCTAAACAAAGTAGGACAAAATATAATTCCAAAGGAATACCACAAGTAACTACAATACAAGGCTTCATGTATGCTAAACATTAAAATAAAATAACATGAAGTGCAAAATATTTGTATACTTAACAGCACAAATTGCAGTTATTTTTCAAAGATTTATTAAAAAGTATGATGGTGGTCTTTTAGGACTATAGGTCAAAGTGTTTGTGGTAGGCCAACATACGAAAGAAACCCATAACAGATGATGATTATTAATATTATATGATATAAGAATAGGCTACATATCCGAAATATTTTATTACAAAGAAAGTGTTACGGAAACCTACATACACACAATTCAATTTAAACATGTATAAAGTATTACAAATAAAACCACAAAAGCGAAACAAATATTTTGGACAGATAACGAACGCCACCACAAAACAAAAATGATTACAGGATGTGAAAATAATTCTTTACACAACTGGTAGCAAACACGCAGCTGCGACAATATACAAGGTAATCTGTTAAAAGGTAACGAATATGCTGTTATAATACAATTTCAAAACTGTAATACATGTACATAATACGGTATTCGGATCAATGTAATTCACAATTCGTAATCAAAAAATAATACAAAACATTGCGGTTTGTTTGGTAACTCCCAGTATCACTTTAAATTATGGTTTTGTGAGACACAATATCTTTTATGTAGAATGTAAGAATGTACTTAAATTCTTCACTAGTAAGTACCCCACTCTCTTCGATTTACATTCATAACTTTTTCATTTACTGATTTAAAAATATTTAGTAGGTATAAAAATATTTCAGAAAAGCATACTTTTTTGTGAATAACATAAAAGTTTATATTGTTTAGTAGAGAATTACTGATAATTGTTCGTGCGACTTTTTAAACATGTAATAATAGGTTGAAAAAAAAAAATCTGCTGTGAAACACTCCCGACTTTCTTTAGCCGATATAAATTAACAAAAAATATAACTTATTTATATAATCATAAGTGGATAACAGATTTTTACGAGAAACATATGGAAAATCACTTATATCAACTAATCGCTTTAGAAAAAAATAAAAGTTGTAATTTTTTTAAATTTTCTACAACGTTATTAACACTGTTGCCCTAAAGTGTACATTAGCGCCGCAATTAAAAAAAAAATTTTTTTACCACGGTAGCACAGCCACCACGAATTTTAGTAGACATGCCGCTTACCCCATCTTGTAGAGAAAATTTTGAAAAAGTGAAAAATTGCAGGAACAACGGCTACTTTCAGTTGACCATTTTGATGGTGAAATTCGTGTCGGTTCCAAAAGGTACCTAACATAAATTCCAAGTTTCAACCTCGTACAATTTTCCGTTTTTGAGTTATTCATCCACAAACACCCATAGACCAATCGGTTAGAACATATGTTGTCACAGGACCTAAAAACGTGTATTATCGGCGGAAACTCGATTTCGAAAAATCGACATGAAAACATAACTTTCCTTGGAATCTACGAGTATAATTCATACAGGGGAACAGAAAGTAAAAACACAAATTTCTGCTTAACAACTAAGATAGCATCGGATAGAAATAAGTTTTACGCAAAAATCTGTTAAATGTTAGAAATCACTTTTACCTGCACTTTTTTACATTAAATTCTGTGCAATTGTAAAGTTAAATGTATTTAATTTACATCATAATATAACCATACGACCTACATCTGCTTCTAAGATTGTTATAATTATGAAATTTCACAACCTGACCCCGATTGATTTAAAGGACCAAACAGTTTACAAACTTAAAGCGTTTGTTTTACGTCTCTAACTGTTCTGCACACAAAGACTATTGCAGATAGTGAAGAAGGGCGACAGGTAAAAAAATGCCAGACCTGACAGGGGATCGACCCGGGACTTTAGGAATAGAAACCACATGGCGCTAACCACAATACCAACCAACCGGCCAAAACTTAAAGCCAGTAAAATACTAATAAAAACTATACTTGATCATTTTACGTCGGAATGAATAATATTGTGTACATAATACATTATAGTAGTAATACAAAAAGCTATTATTTCTAAATTTTTAGATTTTTTCAAAAATATTTTACAACAAATAATAATGACTGAAAAATTAACATTCATTAAGAAATAGTTTATCTAAAGAGAATGCACAATAGAGATACAAATCTATTTTAATCCTTGCGAATGTTCTTCTGCCACTTTTAGAATTCTTACGTTGTATAATAAACGAAAATTATAAAATCAGGAATTACCAGAAAAAAATAAAAGAATTCATTTACGTTTAAACACGGGCTACATTTTAAGAAAATCAATAAGTAGAGAACACGGAAAAGTTCTAAGATTTTAAGTACTTGCTTCCTAAAGTTATTAGTTACATATTCGTTAAGTATGTGTAAGTTTCCAAAAACAGCAATTTCCTTTATATGGATTCGCTTGAAGTCTTCCGATGAAAAATCATCAAACAGTGAAATTTAATTACTCTTCCTTACTTTGAACATGCTTTTATAACCGATTAAATATTTAATGAAGAAACGAAATATAATCAAAAATTTCTCACGCATAATTTAACTTCTAGTCGATGTAAAAAGACTTATATAATACGTGAACAAGGTAAAAGCTAAAGATTTTTTTAATTGCCTTTTCTACTTAGTCCGGTAATAAATAATTAACACATTAAATGGGATCAGCCAATTGGTTGTTAGTTACTACAGTGGATTTTAACGAGCAATAAATTTCCAATCATGTCACGAATCAAACCCCGGACCTTTCGCTTTCCACTATAGCATTAACGCGTTTAAAAACTTCGAAAAGGGAGCATGACATGGTTCTTCTTATTGAAGTAAATTATATCTGAGTCAGTCATTTGAGAAACAGCGTAACTAAATTTTTAATCATGTATTTACACCTAACAAGGTAATGGCAGCTCGTCCTTCTTTATGGAAGTGAGTCATGGGTTACCACGAAACGTCAAGAAATAGAAACCAAGCAGCTGAAATGAGATTTTTAAGAAGGGTGAAGGGCTGCTCGAGGCTGGATCTGGTACATAACGAGGAAATTAAGATCTGAGTTGGGTGTATTTAGCCTAAATGAAAAAGTGGAGAAGTACCGTAATCAATGGAGGCAACATTTGGAACGGATGCTAGAGGAGAGAATACCCTTAAAAGTAAAGAAAAATGTTCCAGCTGGAAGAAGGGAGGTGGGAAGACCTCGAAGAAGATGGCAGTAGTCGATATGTACGGGTTGGAATATCTCGTGTTTGTGTAGTATTATCATCACTTGGGTAATTTTGAAGACAATCTTCAATTAAGTTACATAGTAGTGTTGAATTGGGGAACTTATAAGTTGATAAATTTTAGCCAGCCTAAACTTAAAATATTTTCAGATGTCCTCTTCCAATTAACCGATAAAAAAAACGCAAAAATATAGTACCCAACAAAAAGTTGTCTTTTATAAAATTACGATTTTAACGAAGATCGGAATATAACTAACAAACGCTAGGAAACAATCTTACACCTTAAAAAATTTATTTATTACATTGTAGCTACTAACCAAAATTATCTTTAAGGTTCAAAAGAAATAGGTTACTCCTGAATTACCTGAAACAGAAAAACAAAAAAGATAATTAATTACTGGCATAAAACACGTTTCATCTAACGAAAAATTCATGTATCGAAAGTCATTACCATATTTCAAAATAGGAGGTATCTAAACGTGTGTAAACGAATGGGATACAACTATGCAAACAGCCAACAACATATAAATGCTATACTCGGTATAGCAATAAAAAGTATTGTTCAGTTTCATTTAGGCCTCCTTTTTCTACCTACATAGAATGATGATAAACTAAATTTAATTTAAATACAGATATAAAAAATCTGGTGTGAAACACTCACTAGACTTTCTCTTGCTAATGAAAATAATTTAAAATAAAACCAATGTGTATAATCATGAGTAAACAATGTGAAATTAAAAACATAACCTATATCATTTTAATCATGAGCGAATGAAGACGCTAAATGAAAATCGACCTCTGTTCGACTTAATACGGAAAATCACTAATTGACGCTACTCAGGAGAAAAAATTGGTAGGTTTTTAATTTTCTATAACTTTAGTTATACATACTTTTGCCGTAAAATACGTACTGTCACCGCAATTATAAAAAAAAATCAATTTTTCATCAATTTCGTTAAGTAAAATACGAAAATGCATTCATCATACTAATTTCCTATGACTTTAATTAGATACTCTTTTGCTGTGGAATGGATATATTAAAGCCGCAATCTTAAAAAACCACTTTCTACCACGAAAGCATAGTCTTCACAAATTTCAGCAGACATGGCGCTTACCCCATTCTGTACAGCACACAAAATTTAGTAAATGAGGCGATCGTAAATAAAATCTTATGAACCGTTTTAAGAAAATTACCAAAGTGAAAAATTTCTAGAATAAACTACTAATTCTGATTGTCAGATTTTGATGAAAATGTTTGTGTTGGGTTACCCCTTATCGTAACTAACTTGAAGTATATATGCCTTAATTTTAATTTACAATTTCGTACATTTTTTTATTTTTGAACCACAGATGAAAAGAAGATATTACACTTTGTAATATTACGCAAGTCAAGGGTGATATCAACTATTCGAAAATACAGGCAAGTAGTGGTTTAACCAATTGCTGCGAGTGCCAGATGATCGAACACCCAAATAAGTGTTAACTTACAAGCCAACCGGACAATGTGGTATTGGACGACCTCGGAAGAGATGTGCACGCAAAAAGTCCAATGACCAAAATATGAAAAAAATATTGATTCATACTTATTCATGTATGCCCATAAGTCAGGTGGAGGGTCAATTTATTAAACTCAATCTGTTCGTTGCAGGGCTAAAATAAATAGTTCTGTTTCTTATCATATGGTCAGCCAATTAAATGACTGAATCATTTAAGAACGGAAGAGGTAGAGGTGCAAAAGACACTAATCAGAGTTGTCTCCTCTGAAAGTAATGAATTTCATTATACAGCCAGACCCTGTGGTAAATGAAGTGAAAGTATCATTTGCAGAGTGTAAAATATGTGCTTTTCAGAGAGCCCGGCATGCTGATAAGCGTACTTTTTCACTCAGTGAGGAAAGCAATGGTAAACCACCTTACTCCTCGTTTTACTTAGTAAAACCTCTAGAGGTTCACACTAGCCTTTCGGCTGATGACCTAAACAACACTAATTCATGAAAATAATAACACACAAGTGTAAAACTGGAAGAAACAAGGAGGCATAATCCGTATTATTTATGATAAACAAAATACCTATCTTTAGATAATATTTAGACATCACACAATGAATCCTCTGTTAATTTATAAAACAAAAAACTTGAGGGACTGAAAAATTGAATAGAAATCTAGCTTCATTACTTAATCATATTATACGCACGAGATTAATTTTAGAAAATTATTGTACGAAGAAAAAAACTTGGATCAATAGTTCTACAAAGAACATGATAATAGGTAGAAACGTGTTATTCAGTTTGTAAGACAACGTTACAATTTTTGTATTAAGATAACTAAACGTAGAACATAATTATAGGTACGGAATAAAAAAGATTTCTACCCAAATTAGGTAATATTATTGGGTACACATGAGTACCGAGATTAAATTAATTTATGAGTTAAATCTTATCAAAATGAAATCGACAAGAAAATATAAATTTTATCTTAAGTCTGACGTAAAACATTTTGTATTGGAGCTGACCTAAATGTAATTTAATCGTTTTTAAATTGATAAATAACAATGTAATGTGATAATAAGCAGGTGCCAAGACAACCATAATCAAGTTGAGAAAGACAGGCCCGACGACTATACACTTATGCTTATCTACATTAGTTTATAAGTAAAAAAAAAGAAACACGACACCTGACGGCCGGTCAAACTTCCATATGTCTCAAGACAGACTTGTTCTGGTTAAGACAGAACACCCTTCTATTTCTTACAGGTTTTTTGTTTTATAAAGATTTTTTTATAGTAAATCGTCATCTCACCTGCCCTGTTTTTAAAACTTTACCTCACGACTAGATGAAATTTTAAGACCACCCTTGACTTACAACGATAACAAAAAAAGAAGGGTGACTAACTAATTCTCTGGAAGATTTGTCTTTGCTGCGGTTTTAAAAGTAGGTCGTTAATTTTATTAGACATAATGATGGTATATATATTAAATAAATTAATGTAATAATTACGTCGTTAAGGGCTTCCGTAAATTTATCATGAGAAAACTGTAGCGGAAGCCTTTTTATATTATTATTAAACTAAGTTGACTTGTTAATTTTAACGATGTAATAAAAGGAATACGACATAAATCAATTTAAATAATTAACATCAGTTCGGATTTCGTTCATCTCATTCCACACTTCAGCAATGTCATCGACTTATTGATATAATCTCTTCAGCTGTTGAAAACAGTCAATATTGTTCTCCCGTGTTTCTTGATGTATCACAAGCCTTTGATCGGGTCTGGCATGATGGACTCGTATACAAATTGAACTAATACTTCCAGGTAGCCAGTACATAGTAATAAAATCTTTTCTAGTGGAACATTACTTCAGAGTAAAACAAGGTGATGAACGTTCTGACATTTCATACATGTCAATGCTGGGTGTACCGCAAGGAAGCGTACTTGCACCAAGGAAGTTTTCTGTAAGCACTAGTGACATACCAACTTCTATCCATACAAATATGGCTATGTTTGCTGATGATATGGCAGTTCTTGCGGTTTATGCCGATCCTTTATTTGCAACTCGAAAGACACAAAACCATATCACCTGATACAGTCATGGCTAAAACTTTGGAAAATTAAAATTATTGAAAAGAAATCGCAACAAATGACGCTTACTCTTAGACGACAAAACTGCCCAACCTTTTACATTAATATTCCGCTGCCTTACGCTACACAAACACGCTATTTAGGCTTACACTTGGACAGAAAACTTAAATGGAACGCACATGTTACAAACACACGCCACAAACTCAAAACACGCTTCTATCAACTAAAACGCTTACTCGATATAAGTTCTGAATTAAACATGTCACACAAATTAACTATCTACAAGACTCCTTGAAGTAAATCAAGTTTTGGAACATTAGCTTCATATTTAGAAATTGTTGTATTAATATAATAACAAATACTTAATTTCAATTAAAGTGTCAAAAAAAAAAATACAATCCTTTCATGAGACGAACATAACATTTCACCAGCGTCTCATGGCTGGTAGTAATTTAAAAAAATGCTTACCATTGACTTACGGGAAAAACCATTAGTGATTTCCGTAATCTACTCTAAGAGGAATTGAATGACACTACTTTTGTTTCCTAATTCCGAATTACATTTTTTTACTTCCGGCTTTGGGCCACTTTCGGTCGAAACTGCAACTTCAAACCCAATGATTTCTGTATCTACTCTTTTAGAGGAATCGAATAACGTTATTTTCGTTTCCAAATTCCGACTTTTATTTCTTGACTTCCGGTAAAAACCGGAACTTCAAACCCATTCCGGGCCCACTAACTTTTTGTACAGATACGAATCAGAAAACAGTATGTTGCTATCGTTTGTAGTTTCTGATTTTGATTTCTTAACTTCTGGTTTAGGGCCACTTTCGGTCGAAACCGGAACTTCAAACCCAACGATTTCTGTATGTACTCTTAAAGAGGAATCGAATGACACTATTTTTGGTTCCAAATTCCGACTTTGATTTCTTTGAAAAAAATGCATGGATGTTTTTTGTAATTAGAAAAATTAACACAGTACATAAAAACACCGAGTGAATGAGATGACTATGAAATGAGATAAAATGTGCTTTAAAACTTAGAGGAGATCACCACCCAACAGTGCGCCCCAGATGGAAATTTATGTGAACGGATTACATAATTGTAAGGGCTATCGGAAATTACTGATTACAAAATGATGTCCCTACTCCATCATCGGCGTAGACGTCTGCGGGGATTTTTCGGGAAGGTATGGTAGGTATAAGTTGCGTACAAGTTCGTTGCTATGATGAGATAATTTTTTACGGAATCTTGTGTTAATTTTACGAAATAAGTCGTTTACAGGGATGTTAAACATATTTCAAATATCTTCGTTCTCAGACCGATTTAATACTTAAAGACTTTATCGATTAACATATATTTCATGTCAAAGGATTCGTTTTGAACATGCCAGATTCCAACCTTACTATTCAGACATTAAATTAACATTCAAATGACTAAATGACGTAATTATGTTCACGGAGAATAACATTTCTGAGTTACTTGACGATTGAAGTGAAACTTTAAACGGTTTTTAATTTGAATTAGTAGTTTTACCATAGGTTTGCAGTGTACATTAATAAACAGAGAATGTATGAGGATGACACTTTCTATAGTTAACACCAGTCAGAAAGACTGATAGTTCGAGAAACATCTTACTTTCTCACCGATCATTAATTACTTTTGATAGTTGGTTGTGTTGTCTTTTTGAATGAATGTCCATCTTCATTTATTTATTGTCTCTCTATAGTGAGTATTAATCTGCTATAGTGAGCGTGATTGAAATGTACATACATTATGTTTGTTTGTTTTGTATCTTAGTCACTGATATGTCTGTCGTACATGAATACCTTAGTCAACATGACAATTTTTAATGTTAAGAAAAGTTAAGAGCACCTTTGTACCCTGATCAGGTTAACGACAAGGAATAATATAAAGGAGTGTTTTTTTTTCAAAAAGGTTGAATAGGTTAGGTTAAATAAAAAAGGTTATAGCAGTACGTCCCAGCTTCATTCAGCTGTAATTTTATTACAATAATTTTTAAATAGAGTTATAAATTAATTTAAAACAAGGTTTTCTAAATTGCAATCTGATCTACATATTTGAACACCAACACCGAGTTTCACCCATCTTCCTCGTTCGAAACGAAATAACAAAAGATATTGGTTTAAGGGTTGTACACCGTTTTCAACCCCTAAAGGTACGTTTGTTAATCAAAATGTAATTTTGTAGGTGCACTATAGGTTTCATCTCTACTGAATTTCAGCCATCTTTTTCGTCTGTAACCAAATAAACTAAAATTATTGATTTAAGGGTAAACAGGTTTTTCAACCCTTAACGGGTACATTTTTGAATTCTTTGAGGTGTCATGTTTTTAACGTCACTATACGTAACATTTCCATCAAGTTTCATTCATCTAACTCGTACGGATAAAATATTTTTTTACTTAAAGAAATTTTTTAAGTTCCACAATAAAAATAACAACACCGAAATTTAGCCATCTAACTATAATAAAAGACCTCATTTACACATCATACACATTTTCATCTCATCGGGTATGGGGTTGCTTAGTGTTCTGAATTGAACAGATTGAAACGCCGACTACACATATTAAGGAAAAATCTAACTACGTATAAATATTAGTTAAATAGTTTAAGGATTGAACAGCTTTTTCATCCTCTTACGGGTACATTTTCGAAATTGTTAAGGGAAGTCGTTTTTGACATAATCGCAAAAAAGTTAAAAATAGCCCCAATAAACTACTATTTCTAGTTCACCAATTTCAATCGAAATGTTCGTGTTGGGTGTCCTATGGGTACCCAACTTAGGCCTAAGTTCCAAGTTTCAATTTGGTACGCTATACAATTATTGAAATATTTTGGAGACACACACTAAGAAGAATCGCTAAAAACATGTTTCTGGGTTCAGGGGGCCTTAAAACGTGTATTTCCGGTGAAAACTCGATTTCGAAAAATTGAAATGTAAACAACACTTTCCTTCTCTACATATTTAACCCTTTCAGTGCCGAAACAATACATAAAAATTTGATCTAAAGTGACATTTAATTTGAATAAGGGTGTACAAACAGTGCTAGCTATTATTTCGAAAACCTTCCAGGCGTAAGCCTGCCATGGCCGACCCACATTTCAACGTTATAGTAAAATAAAATGTCTAGTTAAAAATTAATTTTAATTGTGTTCATAAAAAAAATCGTTCTAACACTAAAAATATTCAAAATAGTTTTTTTTAGTTTATTTAAAATCACATCGACAGCTTGGACGTTAGCAACTACTGTGGATTTTGGTACCTTGACGGTGGTTTTAACTTCTTAAAATTTCCAGAACCTAGCCGGGAACCGAACACGGGACCTTTCGCTGTGTAGGCTTGCATGCTAGTCAATAAGCCACGGAGGCGGTTTCAAAATACATCATTCCATTAATTTTTGTTTGAATATTCTTTTGGAAATGTTTGGTCATCCGGACGTTGGTACTTTAGGCATAACTGACGGGCGTCCGGTATACCGGATGTTATAACGTAAAATATATCGACGTCCTGTTTTCTGAACGTTGGTACTGAAAGGGTTAAATAGGGCAAGAGAAATTAAAAATATAAACATAAAAGCTTTAACAAACACATTAATCTTGTAGTTTCCAAATTTTTAATCTTACCAAAAAAAAAATATTCCGACATTCAATTGTGTGCCGTATGATTGGATAAAGTAATACGATGCTATTTAAACTTCTTACATTTCGAGACAAATGTTTTCAAAATCAGGCGGTATCCTTTGAGTCATTTAAAGTGAAGTCAATCATTGGGCTAATTAGGTACGCATTCTTCGACTTTCAATCAAAATGTATTGGTTACAGACTATGGATGGTTGAGAAAGAGAGGCTTAAGCTGAGTATATGTTCAGGAATAACTAACTGAACCTGTTCCTTAGTGTTAATCCATGTAATGTATTTAAATACTACTTTATGTCACAATTACTGTTAAGTAATAGTCATATAAATTACCATCTAATCGGGGAGGTCTATTGAAAAAGGAACAAGATAACCTGAGGAATATTTCTAAAACAAATAGATTATTAACGATTTTTTTTAGTATTAGAGACAAAGGATAATATTAAAAAAAGAACCAAACGAATTGAAGTTAATTTTAGACATCAGTAATAGATAACGCATACTTAAAAATAGATGGGAGAAAAATATAAGAAATATTCCATCAGTAAAACAGTTTACAAAAGGGGAAAACGCTATACGATTATAAGAATTAAAGATTATTACTTATGCTCTTATAAAGGGTGATTCAAAAAGAGCGCCGGTTTTGATATATCAAATTAAGAGATTTATTTTATAGAAAAACTGAAAATAAATACATCAACAAGTTCATCTTACCTTCCGATTTCATGTATGAAAAATGATGTCATGCATGTGTCCTCCTCTACTGCGCTGGCACGCATCAACTCTGTCCATGAAATTGGATATTACTGCACGACAAGTTTCGACTTCCATTTGCCCGATAACCCGTCGAATTTCCTCCTTCAAGTCATTGATGTTTCGGGGTTTATTGGCATACACCAATGACTTCAGATGACCCCAAAGATGAAAGTCACAAGGCGTCAAGTCACACGACCTTGGTGGCCATTGATGGTCGGAATTACGAGAAATGATGCGATCCTGGAACCGTTCACGGAGCAACAACATTGTTTCTCGTGCAGCAACTGAATTTTATACGGGTGATATTGGAGATCGTACCGAAAAATTCTCCGTACAGAAGAACATCGTAAACCCAATTGTTGAGAACGGCGACGTATTGATTTTGCTGGGCTAACAGCCACACTGTCACGAACCAACGCAAGGTTCTGCTCAGTTCGGCCAGAACGACGACGTCCAGAACTTTTAAGGTCGACTGTTGAACCCGTCTCAACAAACTTTTTCATGAGCCTGCGAACTGTTGATTCATTCGGTGCTTCATTACGTCCTAGAGTACCGCGAAGTCGCCTGACAGTAGCCGCATAACTCTCTCCACTCTGGTAAAATGTTTTGACGATTAACACTCGTTGTGCAATAGTAAACTTCTCCATGGTTAGACACAGACTGCGAGAGTACTACACTGCGAACAAGAGAAACTACAACTGAATCGTCAATCGGAATGTTCTCCGAAATAGAAATGAGGTCTAACAATGTTGCCAACCGATAAACAAAAATTTACCAGCCGTTTAAAAACCGGCGCTCTTTTTGAATCACCCGTTATTTACATTCAGACTACCGCTTGATGATTTTGAAGAGGAATCCAAAAAAAAAATCATACGTTTTATATACAAACTATATTGTTTGGCGTTAAAAATTACATAAAAATTTGATAATGCCAAAATATTCAGGTAGCATCCTCTTCCCTGCTGGGTAGAAGTATTTTTTTTATCTCCTAAACCGTGCATCGTAGAGAAAAATTGTATAGAATCTTCTTTGTTCCCCTCCCAAAGTACTTTAAAACCATACAGTTAAAGATGCCCTTAACCCAACGGTTCTCTAAAAAAAACTCTAAAAACCAAATTTTGGTTTTTTGGGGTTTGCGAAAAACAAGCGCCGCTGGAGTGGCGAGTTAATAATTAAAACTGTAACTAAAACTAAACAAAATCAGTACCGAAACGTATAAAATGTTAACAAATAATAATTAGAAATTTCGAATTCTAAAATCTAGGAATGCATAGTAATCGATAAACACTACTTCGTAAACAGACACTTCGATACCTAACTGTTTACTGCCTAACAACTCCAACACCACCACACTGCACTAGGAACACTGCACATCAAGAAAACAGAATGTATCTCTCGATAAACAAGGCTTAGCATATACATTCTATTGTTTAGTCCATCTTCCGAAAGGCTCGTTTGAACCTGTAAGCTTTACTAAGTAAAATGAGGAGTGAGGTGGTTTACCATTGCCTTTTTCACTGAGCGGAAAATATACTTATAACATCCCAGGCCCTCTGAAAAGGTTCTACTTTCCACCCTGCAAATGATAACTTCACTGTATTTACCACATGAAATGGGTGTATAATGAAATTTATAACTCTCAAGAGGAGATAACTATGACTAGTGTCTTTTACACCTCTACATCTTCTGTTCTCAAATGCTTCAGTCATATAATTGGCTGACTATGTGATACGAAACAGAACTATTATAAACAACACGTACATTATCGGTTGAATAATAATATCACTATAACAACTCACGTATTAAATGGTACGTTGGAAAATAGTTGAACACGTGACAAGTGTCACAGATAAGGTTACCATTAATCCGGATTTCAAGCACGTCCGAATTTTAAAAATTTTAATAGAAAACCGGACAACAAAAACTAAATATTTTAGCAATAAGTATTAAAAATCAATTTCTACTAATTTATACTCGTAATTAGTCATTATTATTTTCTTAATTGATAAATTAGGCTAAAAATTTTTCTTTTTTTAAATTTATTTTCTTAAATCTGTTTATGAATGAAAACCACTTCCCATTTCCTCAAATTGAAACTGTAGGCACCGATCTAGAAGAGAATTGAAACGGAAATCTTGCCCGTTCCACACTGGTGAGTATTCCATAACATACCCCCCTTTCCGGAGATCCACCGTTTAATGTCCGGATTTGGCGTCAAAAAATTATGGAAACCCTAGCACAGACATTGACTGAAACAGTTTTTCACGTAAACTACTTACTTCCAACACAATTTAGCTCTCGATTAAACAAACAACAGAACAAATAATTATCTAGTAGAAAAATCTTTAAGACTTATTAAGATATTTAACAAATAAAATGTGCAAGATACACACTAAATACAAGTAAAAGATCCATAACTTTGATATTTAAACAACAGTGAACATAAAATGAAGAAGATATTTTCCTACTAGTTGTATATTAATGTTTCCAGTAAATTCAGACGTTAAACTTAGTAATAACTAGAAAATGTCAGAGAATTGAAAAAGTTATAAAGTTTGAATAAAATAATATTTATATGTATGTAAACAAACATTGTATAAAGAGGGCAGAACGGAGAACCGATGTGGTTATTACTACAGTAGCCAACCGGCTAACAATGTTAAGACCACCCAGCCTTCATGTAACACGATCAGTTTCAGCCGTTATAGGCAACATTTCGCCCAAAGGGCCTTTTTATCCCCCCATCCCCCTACCTTCATCTCATTTACAATATCACATAAAACTTTAAAAAACCTTCTAATAACAATAATCCATTCGGTTTAAACAAATATTGAATATAACGTCAATAAGTATACGGCCGGAACATTGAAAAACCGGTTTCTTTATAATTCTTACGTTTATTATTTTTTCTTCAAAAATCTCAATAATTATCCAGTTAAGATAAAATAAATTATTATTAATATTAAAACTGATACTCAATGTATAAGACAAACTAAACTGCATGTAATTAAAAGATAAATAAAATATAATGAACATTAATTACATGTGCTTAATTTTAGCAGGTTCTTCTACAAAAAAAAACAATAAACAAAATAAGTGCTTATATAACTTATCAGACTTTACAGGAAATGATGATAACTCTGAAATTCTCAAAACCATGGTAAACATTAATTTTTACTTTTTTGTTTAGGTCATCAGCCGAAAGGCTGGTTTGAACCTCTAAAGGCTTTACTACGTAAAAAGAAGAGTGAGATGGTTTACCATTGCCTTCCTTACTGAATGGAAAAGTACGCTTAACACCATCCCCAACCCTTCGAAAAGCATCTACTTTCCACCCTGCAAATGACACCTTCACTTCATTCACCACAGGATCTGGCTGTATAATGATGAAATTCAATAATCAGAGGATATAACTCTGATTAGTGTATTTTACACCTCCACCTCTTCTGTTCTTAAATGTTTTAGTCGTAACATTAACTGACCATGTGATAAGAAACAGAACTATTTTTTGTACCCCTAGAACTAGCAGACCGAGTGCAAATAATTTAATACCTCCACTAGTCTGTTATGGGCCTTTTTTTTCAACTTCTAATTTTATAAGTGATTAAAGGAGCCCGTAAACGGTACCTTCTTCTTAACGTGCCTGTCCGGTTCGAACGTTGGCTACCATCATAGCTATCTTGGTCCTGTCCTCTGCAATGCGGAAAAGTTGGGCTGAGCTTTGTCCATACCAGTCTCTCAGGTTAGCAAGCCAGGATATTCTTCTTCGGCCTGGCCGCCTTCCACCATCCAATCTACCCTGCAGGATGCGCTGCAACAGTTCATATCTACCGTGGTTCCTCATAATATGACCAAGGTATTCCAACTTGCGACACTTTGTGATGTTTATTACCTCCGGTTTCTTGCTCATTCGGCGCAGTACCTCGGTGTTGGTCACCCTGTCCGTCCATGGTATCTTCAACATTCTTCTGTACAACCAAAGTTCGAAGGCTTCAAGTTTAGCAGTGGTTGCCTTCGTCAACGTCCAAGTCTCCACTCCATACAGAAGCACGGAAAACACGTAACACCGTCAGAGCCGCAACTTAGTGCCCATAGTGAGATCATGACTCCTAAACGCCGAACTCATTGCGTGAAACACACTCCTTGCCTTACCAATACGGCACTTGATCTCTTGTACGTTATCCCAGGCTTCAGTAATAATAGTGCCCAAATATGGATACCTCTCCACGCGCTCAATTCTTTCGTGTTTTATATATAGGTTTACACCAGTCATCAATCCGCTGCTAATTACCATTAATTTGGTTTTGACGATGTTGATGTCCAGGCCATATTTCTCGCTCACTTCTGTTATTCTGTTCATTAGTTTTTGCAGTCCCTCTATTGTATTAGCGAACACAATTGTGTCATCTGCATATCGTAGATTATTTATGCGGGGACATCAACACATTTATAAGTGAGGTCATAAAATTACTCATTTTTGTTACTTAATGTTTGAGATATAAAAAGAAATTGCAAAGGTTTGCAAGGATAACTAAATTTTTACTTTACGTATTTTAGGTACGGTTTTTTTAAAAAATACTTTCAGTACTGTAATTTAGAATTAATAAAATCGTTGTTATGAAAGTTTCAGCCTAATATCTTCTCAAACAGTTCCTGAGATAATAATAGGTCTTACAGAAAAAAGGACTTAAAGAAAAAAAGATTTTGAAGAAAATTACTTTGCGTTAATATTTTTCTTTTATTCGGTATATTTTAAAATTTTCAATCTAATTGTAAAAATTTTTTGTTTAGTTTCAAAAGTAAAAACAATATCTAAGAAATCAGGAAAAATTCAGTTCAGATCAAGACAAAACAAACTCTAACATGTTTAGACATAATTAATAAATTTATTATTATTATTATTATTAATCGAATAATAATTAGTCGTGGGTTTGAATCCCACTCAGGCACGGAATACTTTCATACGTTACAAAAAATCATTTTATCCTCCACAGTTACACCCTTAATGTCGTCGCTAATGACCGTTGCAGTTGATGCGACGTTGAATAAAAAAAAATAATAATAAATTTACGTTATATTATGTATTTCTTGCGGTTTTAATAAGGTTTTCCAAATTTCATCAGGATTTTCTATTTGCGTTTTCTATGGAGTATAACAATGTATTTTACTTGACAATTTTTTTTACAATTAAACACTTTTAAAAACTAGGGTTAAAGAATTCTGGCGGATTTAATGGGTACCAAACGACTTTACCATCAGTTCTAATGAAATTAAATACATTTAGATCATCAGAGGGTAACAAATGGTTTAAAAAACCGGCAAGGATTAAACAAATAATTATTCAATAAAGAAATAAGACAGTACATCGGATATCCATTCAAGCAAATAAAGTAATAAGGGTTTTTAAAAGTTGTATTAAATTCCATCGGATTTAATACCTAAAAGTAAACGAATAAAGAATCTCACATTACTAATCTTTTGTACGCGTGACAGGTTTTTTGTGCGATTTTATTTTTCTCGCTTGGAAGGATCATCAAGTTCTGAACTTTAAAGAAATACTTCACGAATGGGATTGAGGACTATAACAACACGAAGACGAGAAAAAAATCGGAATTCTCTTCTGCACGAAACGCCGCGGTTGTCGACTACGCTTTTCATGGGTTGACTGGGACGTTGAGTTTCGAGTTTGTTAACATTCCTCATCATGAATTACTTCTGTCAACGATAGAATACCCTTTGACATACTGACAAAGTCCACTTCACACTTAAATACTCTGGTTATTTATAAACAGCCGCGTACAACCCATTTAAATTAATTATAATGATCCTATTTAATTTAAGACAGGAATTCTTCATCAATTCTACATGTTTTTGTAATATCAGCGGCAAGAAATTATTTATGCTTACCCCAAAAACAAAAAAAAAATCAAATACCATCAACAGGAAATTCCACGTTCTCACATATAAACGAAATGAAAATGAAAGTTCATACTTCTTCAGAAAGAATTTTAAATTATAACTAGCTCTAATTAAACAAATACATTTCAAATAACTTAAATCACGTATTTAATATTTTAATTTTCCACACCCTCAAAAATTTAAGGGTACAGGTACGCCCTATACCTTGTAATGTTAATTTACGTACACATATCTCTTGAAACTATTTCAAATAATTCCATAAATCTTTTTTTATTAATTTTTTTTTTTATTAATAAAAAGATTTATTCCATAAATCTTTTTTTATTAATAAATTAATAAATTTATTAATTTATTAATGGATAATAATTCCATAATCTTTTTTTTTCATAACAGGCAGGTGGAGTGTTAAATTAATTATACTCGATCTGTTGGTTCCATGGCTACAAAAATAGTTCTGTTTCTTATCATATAATCAGCCAATTATGACTGAACTATTTAAGAACAGAAAAGGTAGAGGTGTAAAAGACACTACTCAGAGTTATTTCCTCTGAGAGTAATGAATTTCACTATGCAGCCAGACCCTGTGGTGAATGAAGTGAAGGTGTCATTTGCAGGGTAGAAAGTGAGTGCTTTTCGGAAGGCCTGGTGTACTGATAAGTGTATTCTTTCAACTCTGTGAGGAAGGCACTAGTAAACCACCTCACTCCTCGTTTTTACTTACTAAAACCTCTAGAGGTTCAAACCAGGCTTTCGGCTGTTGACCTAAACAACAAATCTTCAGCAAAATTAAAATGAATTGCTAAAAAATTTGATTTGAAAGCATCTTTTGAGAAAATATAAAACAATTTTCTTTTCATATAACTTTTTATTTAATGCATAATCTGTTATAAATAACAATAAATGCAACTTATCAATTAGACACAACTCATGAAAAAATTACAACCCACTGGTGTAATTAACAAATTATAACATGTATTAACAAATTATAACATATAAAACAATGACTGCAAAAAATTGCTTAAGACAAAATATGGGAGAATTAAATTCTTGAACCATTTAAACTATTTGGTAGAACTTATTGGTTAAAAAACAATAACAAGCAGTCTACGAAGGATAAAATAAGGAATTTGAACAACTTTTCTCCATATCAAAAATATCTACAAGAAACATACACATATTTTCCAAACAGTAAAT
Source organism: Catonia carolina (assembly GCA_035578175.1). NCBI lineage: Eukaryota > Metazoa > Arthropoda > Insecta > Hemiptera > Achilidae > Catonia > Catonia carolina. The sequence continues at coordinate 24,930,661 of JAQMRL010000008.1, forward strand.
TGCGAAAACACATTTTTCAAACCAGGACTTTCTAAAGAACTGAGACGATTCCAACTATGAAAGACCTGATGCAAGAACTTCTAAAAATAAAAAATATATTTGGATCAAATGTGTTGCAATCACGGAAAAGAAAGTTTAAATAAAAATAAAAAAATATATAAAGACATCAAAAGGATAAAAGAATCAACTATTAAGAAACAAAAAAAATCTTTAGTCACTAAAAGATGAGTAAAATAGATGAAGTAAATAAATAGTTAATATTTGCACCGATAAGAACAAAATAAACTGTTATCATAGACAACAGCTCGTAAGTGCAACTAGGATTTACAGAAAATGCCTATTGCGATAAAACGGGATTTAGAAATAAAGTATTTTCGCTTAAAATTCCAGCAGAACCGAAACCAGAAAAGCCTCAAGACATTAAACACAACTTCTCAAAAGAAAGGCAAAAGACGATTTCTAAGAAAATCTAGTTATTTTTGATTAGTCTACATTGATTGAATTCTTTAAAAAATAGTTCGGAATTTATTTTTTAATAACCCCTGTTTGTTGAGATGAAAAAATAAATTAAAATTTTACTTTCTCCATATATATCCCCAATATAATCGGAAAATATTGGATTATGCCCTGAAAATTTGAAGCAAAATTTAATAGTAACTGAGATATACTGATAACGAATAAATACAGAAAAACTGTAAAGAATGCAATTATAATAAATTATATTTAAATTCGTAACACAAAGTAGGCTTACTTGTTACTGGACCACTTAAAATTAGTAATCAGCTGCGGAAACATGTGGACAAGCAGGAAACATTTTATGGGAAACGTGTGTCCAGTATGATAATGTTTGAAGGTTTACTTTAGATGATACAATAATAGGTTAACAGAGAGGAAAATAATAAAATGCGTAGTTTAAATAGTTAACAGAATTTTTTTAGATTAAAAAAACCAGAAAACTGGTCTTTACTGGACATCAGAGCGTCTGTTTGGGGTGAACAACTAACAAAGCAGGCGGACGACTAGAGTAACGAACGCCTTACAGATGCTGCCAAGTCCTGTCTCGTGGATGGATATTTAATATCAAGTTAAACCAACACACGTACAAATACACTAATACGCATGAAAAATATACGTGCGTTACAACGAACCGCACGTGGTACGTGTGCCATCTTTACCAAATCATATGGCCCAAGACAAAAATCTAAACCTTATGGATATCATATCACACACGCACACTTTACCTACCACGAACTTGTCGACGTCGTCATTGTGGTGTTGCTCTTTCGCATGTTAATAACGTTAGAAAAACAATGCCACCTGGTATATCTGAAACTACATGTAAATAGTTACGAAATCACAAAGTAGGATGAATAAGAACACACCGAATCAGCATTTATTACCACCATATTTACTTGAACGAAATGTTGTTGTTTAGGTCATCAGCCAAAAGGCTGGTTTGAACCTCAACAGGTTTTACTAAGTAAAACCAGGAATGAGGTGGATTACCTGTGGCTTCCACACTGAGTAGAAAAGTATGTTTACCAGCATCTCAGGGTCTCTGAAAAGCACATATTTTCCACCCTTCAAATGACACTTTCGCTTCATTCACAACAGGGTCTGGCTGTATAATGAAATGAAAAAATATAATGAAAATATAATGAAAAAAAAAAAAAAATTCTATTACTCTCAGAGAAGATAACTTTGAATAGATTAATGAAGTATTACACTGAATAGATTTCAAACAGAATGTAAGCTTGAACAAAAAGAAGGTGCGTTGTATTGGACATATTGTGAAAAACAATGATTTCATTGTGAATATTTTCATAATCTGGCACTGAGTGGAAAAGTATGCTTATCAGCGTGCCAGGCTCTCTGAAAAACACATATTTTCCACCCTGCAAATGACACCTTCACTTCATTCACCACAGAGTCTGGCTGATAATGAAATTCATTACTCTGATTAGTGTCTTTTACACCTCTACCTCTTCTGTTCTTAAATGATACAGTCATTTAATTGGCTGATCAAGTGATAAGAAACAGAACCGTTTTTGTAGCCCTGAAAGAGAATGAGTGAAAATAATTTAACACCTGTCTGTTATGGGCAGTAGAATGAAATAAAACTCTTTCTATAAATTTATTAGTAAAGATACTTAGAAGTAAAGAGAATATATTTAAAATGAGTACGGAGATGGAAGCTTCATTATCTATTAACAAGAAAATTTCGTTTTAATCTGGGTCCAAATAGGAAATTAATTTTAACTTGCTATGAGCTTCATATTTAAGTACACTTTGATTTAAAAATTGAGCAATATCATCAAAATTGTGGTAAGCCAGGAATGGTAGAATAAAAAAACAAACAAGAAAGTCCTTGAACAAACTACATTAACTTATTACAGAGTTGAAAATGAGATATCCAAAATGCACAAATAAATTATCAATCGGTTTTGAATAGTTATTCCTTTGAAAGACAATCAACGAAATTTTTATGAAGAGCTTTCAAGAATATTCATTTTTCAGGCACAAATATTTTGTAAAGAGGAAAATGAAGAATCTTAGTAACAAAACCTACTTCTAAGCTGATATTTCGTAACAAACATATCCACTGATGCACAGAAATATTCTAGTACCATAACAAAATCCTTACATGAAGTACACTTTATAAACTTTAACTTTTCTGATAGGATTCCATTGTAATTACTAAAATAAATCATAAATATTTCACTTTGTCAACAGTGGTACGCCAAGAATAAGAGCATCTTTTATCTCAAGAAAGATATTGTTAAACTGATTTGAATCAAAAACATTTCCAAATACTTTGTAATATTTATTTATTACCGATTTGTCGGATTAAACAGTAGGTTCTAGATTTACCATGCTAGTGGAAACCGACAATAACACTTTGTCCAATGTTAATGAATTTAACTCATATTTTTTTGGAATTACCAGGCACTTTTGTTAATTCTCGAATAAAATAATTGACTTTCAACACTTTTATCTTCTATGGTAGTCCCTCTACGTTTATTTATTACTTTTTTACCGGTAATCTCAGGAGAATGATTATTACAGATTGACCAATAAAAAGGACCGAAGTGAATCATTTTGTAATACCAAGTGTTCCGTATTTGTAAATTAATGTAGAAGTATTAATAATTATTCAATCAAAACTCACAAGAAAGAAAGTGACATAAAAAGGATGGGGCGAATTTTTTCTTTTCTCAAATGTTAAATCCAAGCCGCGGTAAATTGAGGACCTATTATATAGACCCGTAAAATACCTTCTGATTGACTCCCAGACAACTCCAAAAGCAATTACATTTTAGAGACGTATTTCCGTATTATGAAACTTCAAAAAAAGAGATGATGCTTCCGTATTACCGGTACAGCAAATTTGTTTACTCTGTTATCAAAAATTTTAACCTAATTTCTTGCCACAGTCATATAAATGGCTCGATGTTGCTTTTAAAGTTTCTTTTTTTTGTCAACAAATTACATAATCTCTTACACTCTTCGGGTACTCCATCCTTTGTCTCTCTTTCTACAATATTCGTTCCTCCAGTTTGATCAAATGAGGTTGTTGCTTTTTTACTATCTCTAGCCCTATATGAATATAAACATAAGGAAGAAAAGTACTATTGTTTTCAAGTCGATTTTTTACCGAAAATACACGTATTCAAAGCCCATTAATCCAAAAATGTTTCGAGCTGGATAAAAGATGAAAGGGAAGACCATGGAAACAGAACTTGGAAGAAAAGTCTAATGTAAGGAAATCATTGTTGCAGTGACAAGGCCTTCAAAATCTGGATGAATGATTATTTTTATTTTCTGCTCGAGACGCAGGTTTTTAATACGTATGTAGTCTTCGCTGTGTATCAAATTTTTTATAAATAAAATAAAAATTCAATTTGTATCCCGACTAGGTACATTAAGCTTTTATTAATTAATTAATTTTATATCATACTTGTATAATTTTTTGTTCAACAGCCAAAGGCTGGTTTTAACCTCTAGAGGCTTTACTAAGTAAAACAAGAATGGGGTGGTTAACAATTGCCTTCCGCACTGGGTGGAAAAGTATGCTTATCAGCATGTCAGGCCATCCGAAAATAATCTACTTTCCACCCAGAAAATGACACGTTCCATTTTATTCACCACCACAGGGTCTGGCTGTATAATGACATTCATTACTCTCAGAGGAGATAACTCTGATTCGTTTTTTTTACACCTCTACCTTTTCTGTCCTTCAGTGCTTCAGGCATATTTTGCTGAATATGTGATAAGAAACAACTAGCCTACTTTTTGTAGACCTGGAACTATAGCAGGTCGAGTTTCTCTACCTACAAGTTTCCTAATTCGAGATCAGAAAAACTTGTATTTTTTAATAAAAAGAACTGCATTAGAAGGAAAATTGCTTGAGGAATTGAAGATTCATTGGGGTAAACATCCAATCATATTATTCTGAATACTACTGGGATTCCAAAATCCGTAAATAATAGTTAAATAATGTATACTAATTATAGTTGTGGCACTAATATCTTTTAATGAACAAATTGAATACAAATGCACAATAAAAGACACTAACTAGATGCAGAGAAATATAACCTCATTATAGAATAACATAACTTACGCTAATATTTATAATATGATCACCATCCAACTGAACTGAACTGAACTAACAAGTTATTTTACCAGAGGTGAAGGTGAGGATTTAAAAGTAAATAGGCGGCGGTCAATTGCAGACTCGTTTATTTTGTATATGGAAGATGTATCCAACTAGCTAACCAGCTCTTAGCCAGTGGAAAACAAGGTACGTAGGTACAAGATAATATCAGCTCGGAGATTATAATTAAGTTTCTATATTACAACACAATATTACTGACTGTATGTGGCTTCTTATAGGTATTCCGATTTCTTCTCTCTATGGAATATACTAGACTCTATTAGACGAGTGTGCTTAGATGTGAGTTATTGCGCTGACTTATACCTGTGAATGCTGTTCCTATAGGTGTACCATCATTCATTCTCATTCTACTGATACAAGTGCAGTATCTGTATTGCACACAACTACAACTACAACCATACAGTAGTGAGACGGAAATTTAATTAAATATTTACTCACTAAGCCACTTAATTTATATTGAATCTGAATCTAATAAATAATGGAGCTGAATTGATCAATTTGTCATTTAAAATCATTCCATTGGATTTTTTCTTCTTCACTCCATTTTGACTTACAATGTTGGAGTAACCAGCCAAGCAAAAAAATCTCTCCAGTCCAACGCCATTCTTTTCTTTCCTTACCCCTCATAATATTTTCTGTTAGTATCCTTTCCCAGTTGGATTTGGGCCTTTCTACAATCCTCTTTCCCTCAGGTCTTGTCTTCAAAACTCCCTTCAGCTATACTAGAACTGCTTCTACTCTGTGTTGTTAAGGTTATCAGCCGTAAGGCTGGTTTAAACCTCTAGAGGCTTTACTAGGTAAAACGAACTGTGAGGTGGTTTACAAGTGTCTTCTTCACAGAGTGGATAGGTGTGCTTACCAGCATTCCAGGCCCTCCGAAAAGCTTATCACCCTGAAAATGACACCTCTACTTCATTTACTACAGAGTTCACAAAAGGGTCTGGCTGTATAATAATGAAATTCATTACTCTCAGAGGAGATAACTCTGACTAGTGTCTTTTACCTCTACCTCTTCTGTTTTTAAATGCTTCATTCATATAATTGGCTGACCATGTGATCAGAAACAAAACTATTTTTTGTAGCCATGGAACTAGAAAAACGAGTGCAATCCATTTAACACTCCGCCATCCTGTTATGGGCAGGTTTTTACTCTAAAAAAATCCAGTAGTGATTCTTGTTTTAAATCTTTTATGATTCTGACGTTTTTAATACGATCAGGGTTAATTTTACCCACTATTCTTATCAGAAATTTCATTTCGACAGCAGTTATCTTATTACCAACCTTCTTTACTGTCCACCTTTCAACACCGTAATATTGGTAGGTATACAAATTTATAAGTAGGCTATTTTGAAAGATTCTATAACGTCTTAGACGTTCCTTCTTCTCTAAATGTCTGAGAAACATGGACAAATTCACAGCCATATAACAAAATACAGGCAGCTGAGATGAAGCTGTTAAGAATATACTACGTACGCTGATGGAACGAGATTTAAAATGTTATGCATGATAAGAAAAGGCCTGGACATCCGACTAAAAGCTACAGTATTAGAGGTTATAGGAGATTATGTTCCGGTGTAGAAAACATCTGGGTAGGATGAGTTTAGATAGGTGTCCTATGATGCAGTTTATTGTGAGCCAGGTGACATCCAAGATTCTGGCAGACATCTCAGAAGATGGGTACCGGAACAAGTTGAAACCTAGCCCCAGAAGTTAAAAGAAAAACATTGTTCTTTGTTTTATTAATTTTATTTAAAAAAACTAATTCAGAATGAAAGAGGAAATGGTAGATAAAATTATAGAAACGGGAAAATATAATAATTTTTTAGGTTAAAATATTACCTCTATCGAAAAAGTGTAAAATTTGTATGATTACAAATATTTTGCAAAATTTGTAAAAAAGTTCGTAACTTTTACGTCAATAAAAAAACTTGGCCAAAATATAGCAAACCGTAAAATTTAATTTCAGTTACCGGGAAAACGGTATTTTAAAAACAGATTAAATGCTTTTACTGTAGTCTTTTGACTGGTCAGCTAGTATTCCATTATATGGTTTGATTATCGGGAAATTTACGGATGAATCCACAGCAAATAATCTTTGACATAACCATTCTCTTAACAAAACAAGTTTAAAATTTCCAAGTACGTTAGTTATAAATCTTAAAAAATCTGATATAAGACAAAAAGTGGAAATAAAATACTATACAACTTTTTATTGGTTTGCTAAAGATGCAAGATATACAAAGCGAATGGTATTACATATAACGGTTTTTTGAAAATTCCCAACATAAAATTTGTGAGAAATAGACATAATGTTTCATGCTGTATTTCATAAAAGCATAATAAATGTCTTAATTCTTGGTAACAAAAGAGATACATAACTTTCTGAATATACCTTTAAAACTGTCGACAAGTTTATAAACCCGAAATTTGTGATCAGTTAAAAGGTAAAACAACTTGCTGTTTCCAGGAAAACGATACATTTATTTTACTAAGCTACTTTTACTAAAATATTTATTACAATAATATTCTTTAAATGACAGAGGAGAAAATTTAGTTAAATGGTTTGATTTTTAGTACAAGTATAGGTATGAAAGTCTTATGATTAGAGATTTTTTTATGCTTGTCAGACAGAAATTATGTACTGTCTTGTTTTTTAAAGGGGTTGGTTAAGCTGATAATGTCTATGCACAACCTGAATGCTGCCGGGAGAGATTAAAGTTACTGCGGAATTCCGATTAACTGAATACGGGTTATCCGAAACGACTGAAAATCAATAAATTTCGTGAGCAAATGAATTGGAATAATAGTAATAATGTGCAATTCTAATTTACACATCAAATTGTGGTATATGTAGGGTACAATAGCGCGGTTATTTGGTAAAAGAGTTCGGAAAAATGCCCAGTTGAAGTTTTACAAGACTCTGCCTGTTCCAGTATAGCTATACAGTAATGAGTCCAGAGTATTTGGAAAAAAGATGAACGTCAGATCCCGGAAGCGGAAATGAGGTTATTGAGAAGAGTTCAGGGGTGTAGTTTGATGGATCACATTAAGAGTCAACAGTAATGAGTTAAGAGATCAGTTAAGAGGCAAAGATAATGGCATTCAGGGGGAAGGAGCAAGCCAGAAGCAAAATTGTTACAGATAATAATATTTTGGAACAAATATCCCACTTTCAGTACCTAGGTTGCAACATTACATACCACAGGATAAAGATGCTTACAATAAGATACACCGATTTCAGCATATATACGGAACTATCCACCACACCTCAAGAAATAGCACCAGCAAAAACACGAGGGTGAGATTTTATAAAACAATAGGCCTAGCAGTGCCGACCCTACTCTATGGCAATGAAACTTGAGTGTTATCAAAGCGAGAGGAGAGTAGAATGCAAGCAGCTGAAATGAAATTTCTTACAAATACGTATAGGTGTAGTAGAGAAGATGGTTACAGGAATACCAAGATAAGGAAAGAACTCAACATCTCCATAAACGACAAGATATCTCAGAACAGAATGCAGTGGTTAGAGCATGTGAACAGAATGAGGGAGGATTGGATACCTAAGCAGACATTGTATTATAAGCCAAAGGGCAGGAGAGAACGAGGACGCCCGAGAAAGAGATGGGTAGATTTGTGAAGTTCGGACCAGGCAAAGATACCTAATTCTTGAAAGGCAGAAGAAGAAGAAGACATTAAGATTGAGGTAATACGCGCCCACTTAAATGTCTCCACTCTCTTAGAAACAGTAGTTAAATACAGAGAGAAAGGGGAAGAACATTTAATACGAATGAGTGAAGATAGATGAGCGAAATGGGCATAAATCTTCATACCTGCAGGACGAATTGATGTAAGTAGGCCGCAAAAAAGATGGACAAAGAAGTCGAAACAGATCGGACGGACTAATCTATGATAGGAAGAAAACATCTAATTGTGTTTTAGTATACTTCGTCAGCTAGCTGCTTTTTTATAGTGCACAGATCCTAGACCTAAATGGTATGTGTTTTCTTTCGTCTACAGCCAGACTCCGTGGAGAATGAAATGAAGGTGTCATTTGAAGGGTGGATAGTAGATTCTTTTCAGAGGGCCTGGCATGCTGATAAGCGTACTTTTCAACTCAGTGAGGAAGGGACTGGTAAACCACCTCACTTCTCGTTTCATTTACTAAAGCCTCTAGCTAGAGGTTTAAACCAGCCTTTCGGCTGATGACCTGAACAACAAATTAAAGTATGATTATATAAGTAGTATAATTTTAAATTTATGTATTTTTTTGAATTTTAAAATTTGACAGATTTGTTCCTGAGGTGATAAACAAGAAGACTCAAAGCATTTGCATTTCGACCATACAAATGACATAATCCACTTCAACGCAAAAAAAGAATAATAAAATGAAAGCGAATGTTTATGAAACATCAAAAAGAAAATAAGTGGATTGCATTTAAAAGATGTTACACATTATTTCAACGTATATATTTACATGTAGACATTAACAAAGTATCATTTTTGAACGCATTGAATGGAATAAGGCCTAGTACTGTATTACAATACAATAAAAGACAAGAAGACAGACATTTATAATATAAGATATACAAGAGGCAGAGTCAAAACGTGTTTAGAAACCTGACAGTTAATTACGAGGATAAATATCTTCATCTATCAATTAGACTAGTTGATAATAAAGTAGAAATAACAAAAAGAGAAAAAAGAATTGAGTGCAAAGTGAACGACAAGGAGGGTTGGTTGGAAAATTAAACACAGCCGGTGTGATGAATAGGAAAGTCAGTCATTTGAATAGCGGATCTGAATTACGACACAAAAGAATCCTTTGGAGGAACTGCATCAGCCAGCAGCAATGTTGTCTACAGTTTGTGTATTCTATACTGTCCGGTCGGTTTGTCAGATAGTCGGCATAAGTTTCTTCTAAGGATCCGACGTAAGTAGGAGTACAAGAACTTTGTGATAGTTCAGTTTTGCTTTTGAAATAGATTACTGCAATACAATTGCTCATGATAAAACGTAATAATAAGAAGAATAAATACAAAAGCCTTATGTTCTTCAACATAACACGTTTGGAAAACCACGATGATTTGACTCGTCAATGGACTTCTCTTCTTGATAATGACTGTAATTATAAAAAGCAACTTCTTCGTATGCTACAAGGAGGATAGCCAGTTGTCCGCTAGTGCAACGCTTTCTCGTTATCAACAACGAGCACCTGCATCTTTGCTTTATACTCATAATTGAAACTCTACTTATGTAATAGACACTTACTACTACTTAAACATTTTATAGTAAAACCCATTTAAGTATAGAGTTGATATAAACAAACACGACGGACTGACGGCGATATGATTCAGACCAGCCTACGTGATCATCCACCCGACAACATTTCCGTTGTTTTGACTCCATAAATACAATTAGGACTACTCACACAGACGCACATAATGCACTAATTTTATAATTAAATTTGATTTCTGTATTTGTTCTACATCAGGTTGACTCCCATGAGACACTTATACGTCTTTCACCAGATTTGTAAAATTTACTTTTGAGAGACTGATCCGTCGCTCACGTAAACGCAAACAAACGCTTTACGTTGCATAGTTGGTTGTTTGGCGTTATAAATGAAATAAATAAACCTATATATTTCAGGGTCCAAAAAATAGCATCCTCAAAAATATAGTAATAGGTTCTATAACTACTACACTAAAATCTATTTTAACAAACAATTTATACAATTTTATTTTTGTTTAATCAAATGTAGTATTCACTAAAATTGTACATTGGAATTTCAGGTTTGTCATTTACACTACAATGTTAAGGCTAATGATTATTTAGCATTCTTTTTATGGAAAAAAATGTGTTTTAAAATAAAACAATTTCCATGAATTCTACACAGATTTTACTTAAAGCGATAAGAATATTTAAGAACGCCTGATCAGAATAAAATGCATGTTTTGTTTAAAAAACTTCTACTTCCTGGTCAAACTTCTACTTCCTGGTATTATTCTAGGTAATTGTTGAAACTCCCAACGGAATTGTAGTAAATTCCTTTTAAAAACTTTGAAGTTCTATATTTTTTCAATTCTGCAGTCATCGTTGTGGTAAGTATTTATTATTTATGTGTATTTATACATTAATTATTTTTGAATGGAGAGAAATAAATCGGAAATAAGTGATACTTTGTTCATACATAAAAGGAATCGAAACTAAAAAAAAAACTAATGGAAAAATATCTAATAAAAATTTGTGCAGAATGTATTTATCAAAATTATGAGATACTTTAAGTTTCCATACATGGAAAATATTAAATTTAAATATCCAACAAAAATATTTCAGACAAAATTAGGAAGAACAAATTACGCTCGTTAATTTTAATTGAATGTATTAATCGTACTATATTGGTAGCAGGATTAAAATTAACTTCTTTAATAGAACATGTTTCTGAATTATAAAGTAGACCATAAACCGGAGAATCCTGTTCATTTAATATAGAAATGGACAAGCACACAAAAATCTTGATATCTAAACTTCTTTTTAAATAAATAGGACAAGATTATGATATTATATTTATTATCAAACAATTTGAAGATATTTTTAGTAGCTTATTTTTCTAAACAAATCTCTTAAAATCATTCTCGCAATCTATATAGTATCGTAATGTTGTTGTTCGATGAAGAAGAGGAGGTAGTGAAGAAGTGGGCCGTGGAGGAAGAAAGAAATAAAAACGGGGAAATTTGAACGGCACAAATATTTGACAGGGTTCGTTATCTGAAAGCGATGTTAACGGCCCTAATCTAAAGGAAGATTCAGCCGTTTAAGACACCGCAGTAAACCTGGAGATGTATTTACAAGAACAGGCTGTGATGGCATTTACGGTGAACCTATCGCAACTCAAGTCTAAAATACGATACAACATTGCATTGCAACAAAACTTTACCTTTAAATATCTCTGTTCCTCTCCCTCACACACACATACACAATATATTTTTTCTCTTTTCCATTTATTTTTCCTTTCTTTAACACAATCGTCTCACAGTAAACTATAATAATATATTATAGTTAGTTATATTATGGTCAGTAGTAATTATTACTGTTTTATACAAAACAGTTTCTGAAACTCTCTTTAAGGTAATGCCTTTTTTATTTAAAAATCAAGATTTTGTAATTAGCAATTTAAATTTAGTCGGTCGATAAAATGTAGACTTCTCTAACGCCTTAGTAAAGATATTTAAATATACAATTTTAACTGTAGAATCAAAAACTGAATAAAGTCTATAACAAGACAATGAATATACTAGAATTGCGTTAGTCGAAACTTTTTTCATCCGATATCTTAATGATCCGACTTTTACAATATGGAGAATGACTTGGTTCCGTAATAAAAAAAAGTAAATTCATAACACAAAATATATTGTGAAAATATCTAAAAAGAAAGTGTTGGTTCCAGAATTCTCTACCACAGGTAAGAACCGAGTTTGTAAAGCTGTTAATGTAAATAATAATTGTTGTTAAATCGGGTTAGTTCCAAGAAATGATAAGAAATATTGTGTACAAATGGTCAGTAGTATAGCCTGATTTTCGTAAAGCGAGCGCTGGGCAAAACGTGTATCTGGATTAGTATTGTCTTCTATGTACTGCAATAGCGCAGTGTATGTAATCGACATGGAACAGCATGCCTACAAAATACAATGGGTATTGTCAATTATCAACAATACTCTGACTGTACATCTAACTGTAGATCGGAGGGGTATGCGGGGTCCAAGTCAAGTATGCGCATGCGTAGCCCAGCGCTCACAGCAATTAGCTTGGCCCTTATCAGCCTATTGTTGTGACGGCTACCTGAACAGTCGGTGTATCTATTTAGATAATTAGCTCTTTTTTAATGTTGTCGTAACCCTTTATTCAATGTGTTTACTTCCAGAATCCGACAGAAAGACTGTATTTTTTTTACTATTACGTAAAAATCTTTGTTCTGTTTCGGTATACTACAAAAACGGCCGGTTTAGTTACGGAGTGAGTCTTGATCTGTCATTCGGTGAGTGAATTGTGTACCGCGTTAGAGCAGTTTACATTTTGTGCAAAGGTCCGAATCGTTACTGTTTTTTACTAGTAAATAGGATTTAGTTTAATTAATTTGTGAGATAATCTAGTTACTGGTTTAATTCATTTGTTGTCATTAATTTATTAATTAGTTCATTATTTATTAAGTATCTTGATTGTAATAATTGTAATTTATTAGCAGGTTTAACTAAGATTGTAATTTTTAAACGATAGTTTGTTAATTATTTATTTTCTCAGATCCCGAAACGAACCCTAGCAATAGCGTCACAATACTAAATACATAACGAAAACCAAAACAGCCACGTGTCACTTAAAGACAATACGGAAAAATTGGAAAAGTTTTTATAATTACAGTTCTTCTTAGGCCTATTCCCTCAATGCTAGTTTACTAGCTGCTAGTAGGCTACTAGTAGGGAACTACTAGCCCGTAGATGACGGTTCCCACGGAGCCAGTTAATTAATGCCTGTTATCTGAAGACATACGTGAGTTGTGTTGTGTATTGCTGTACAAAGTAAAAATTATTAGCAACTAACAACGTTTCCAAACGTTCACACCGAGCAAGTTTACGAGCGCCAGTCAATCACGTAAACTTTTCTCCCTTAATAGTGCTAGTAAAATTAAACATGTTCTGAGTCACTAACGTGCTAGTGAATACTAGCGCTTTAATAAATGAATTAAAGCGCTAGTATTTTTTAAAGTACTAGCACTAGCTACTAGTCAACTAGCAGCTAGTCTTTAATGAACTAAAAAGTTCTACTTTTAGTCTTCTAATAAGTTAGAAAGTCAACTAGCAGCTAGTCTTTGATGAGCCAGAAAGTTGTACTTTTAGCCTTCTAATGAGTTAGAAAGTCAACTAGCAGCTAGTCTTTGATGAGCTAGAAAGTCAACTAGCAGCTAGTCTTGGATGAGCTAGAAAGTCAACTAGCAGTTTGACTTTGATGAGCTAGAAAAATCTATGTTTAGTCTTCTAATGAGCTAGAAAGTCAACTAGCAGCTAGTACTAGCGACGTGGGAATTGGCCATTACAGGATACTACAATGATGATGTTTTATATTTTTGCACAAAACGTATAAAGATCTTAATTTAAATATATGGTTTCCGACGCCACATAAAACGGAGATGATTCAGTAACTTTTAGATTATCATCATTTTTCTACCAGTTCAGTAGCTTGAAAAATAAATCGAGTTATTTTAATAATTTCACCGGCGTCTACGAAAATAGAATTAATGATACAGCTTGAGGCCAATAAAATTAGCTCGAATTATCACTTAGTTGTTCGGTAAAATATCTATGTTTCTACGACCGACCAACCGACGCCTTAGGTACATAATTTCTTTTCATTATAAATGTAGTGTTATTAATATAAAAAAATTAAAAATTAATATATATAAAAAACCACAAAAGGATATGAAAATTACGTTATTCGTGTAATTGGTGGCCGGGTCACACAAATTATGAACGATTTAAAGTGTAATAAAGGGCAGTAGCATCTTGTTAAGAATATTTTATTAGGTTATTAGCGGGAATTGTTTTAACGCACCTGTAGCTGAGAAGTGATAATTAGTATAAAAATAGTAGAAGCGGTAACAAGATATTTCCTGATCTAGTTATGGAACCAGCAATTGCACCTGCTTATTGCTGGTATCCGTGGGGTAACTACTAGAAATCTTAAGACACGAAATTCTTGACAAAATTTGTAACATATTCTGTGAAATTGTACTCATTCCTATTGTAGTTGGTAATAACAGTTTCGAAGAAAGTTATCTACAATCTGTTTAACAATAAAAGGACTGTTCTGAGAATTGAGGGTTACGAAAAAGGGGCTGCTGTAAGAAAAGGTGTACGACAAGGATGTTCATTGCACCACTACTTTTTAACTTGTATATAGAAGAGACTATTATTTCATTAAACATCCTATGTATGATTTTTAAACAGCCGTATTATTTAAAATTGAAATATATATTTTCTTTCTAACCACCAGAATACGGTAACATAAAACACTTACCAATGTTTATAGCGCTTTCGTGTATCTTGTACAAATCTTCAGTAAATTAAAATTTATATAGAGTCAAAATTTAAAACTTCCTGCTCCTACCATGGTAGATAAGGAATCAAGAAGAGACTATATATGACGTGTAGGAAAAGTTTGAAGCAGAAATAAAAATTCAAGGAAAAACAATAAAAATCTTGAGATTCGCCAATGATATTGAAATATTAGCCGAAATAAAGCAAGAACTAGAAGATAACTTAAATGGAATGGATGAAATCATGAGAAAGGATTACTTCATGAAAATTAGTAAGAACAAAACGAAAGTGCTGTGCAGTTGCAAGAGTGGTTTAGAGGAGATGGGAAATTTAAAAGTATGCTACGAGAACGTATAAGGAGTATGGGAATTCTGTTATGTAGGGAGTAAAATACAAAAAGATGGTAGACGCACAAGTGATATCAAAAGAAGGATTTCTCACGCTAAAAGGGCCTTTGATAGCTTACTGACTACAAACATTGATTTATAGATTAGGAAAAATTTCTTTAACACTATTACTGAAGAGTAGCATTGTACAGGAGTGAAACGTGGGTCATAGGGGCTGTAGAAAGGAAGAGGATAAAATCTTTTTGAAATGTAATGTTATAAGAAATGTTGAAAATTACGGCATTGGAGAAAAAAAATAATTTAGAGGTTCTTAAACGAGTGGATGAAAGAAAACGTATATGAAAACTATTACCAGAAGAAGGGATAGGCTAGTGGAGAATATCTTAAAAGGCGGTCAGCGCTACTGTGACGCATTTTGGAACTGCAACGGTTCAGTTACAAACTGTCTGTCTATAACTTGATGACCTCCCGCAGAGAGGAGCAGAATCAGCCCACTACTAGCCTTCTCAATAACAGTTCATTGTGTACCAATTCCAGTGTACTTAGTTAATAGTAGTACATAATAAAATGTTATTGAGAAGCCTAGTAGTGGGCCGATTCTGCTCCTCTCTGCGGGAGGCCATCAAGTTATTGACAGACAGTATTTTACCAGTGCGCTGTAGCATCAATCGAGCCCAAAACAAAGCGTTTCCACATTACGGACAGTTTCCAAATTTGCACCCTCACCTCTATTGCTCTATCAATAATGAAGGGTAATGTTGAGGGAGTGAATTGTAGGGAGAGGCAAAGGTTAGAATATTTAAAACAAATTACGAAAAATGTAGGGTGTTGCAGGTATGTAAATATGAAACGACTTGCGCAAGATAGAACAGCTTGGAGAACTGCATCATACCAGTTGAGAGACTGATGACAAAAAAAACAATTTTGATTATATTTGGACAGTCATAGCATATTTTACTTATAAGAAGATGACAGTTTAGAGAGATTTTTCTAAAACTTTTAGAAGTTGATATTGTTTTTTTTAATCAAGTACGAATTATAAATCCTTCACAGTCACGTGGAAATTATTTATATTTAAATATTATTCATAGAATTGATATCCAAAATAAGAAATTAAGCATCATACTTATTTAAATTAGATATGTATACATTAATTTAAAATTGCCTAATGATGATTGTTTATAATTATTATCACGGTTGAATTTTTTAATATAAATATTGGTTGGGAGCATCTGTTAAAAGGCAATAAATAAGTCGGTAGGCGAAACTAAACTACGACGATGATTAAATGCACTGTAATAAAACCTAATAATATATTTATCTTGTAATGAAAATAAATCGGGTTGCCGAACTGGTTTTTTTCTATTATTTAAATTTAATATGGTTATGATGAGATAAAAGTGATTACAGGCTTTAATGATAACATCACAACTTCTTGTTTTTGGTCGAACGGATGGGCAGTATCCAACCGACGATGGACCGAACGTCCATCGTTTGCAGGCCTTGTCCTGTATCAACCGACCACCATATAACCAGTTTGTGAAGGTTTTTAAACTGGCTCAACACTTTTTAGTTGGGTTTACTTGTCAGTTATTTCGCTCTTGTGGATATGATGGGAAGTCGGTTATACTTTCATGCCCGTATCACAACGTATTATCTAAACCTACGATTTTCTGGTTACATGCCAAGCTGTGAGTAGAGCTACATTGATTTACGCTGTACAAAGAAAATTATCAGATATTTATGTAGGATGCATATATATGATAACATAAGCTACTTACTTGTACGGAGGTAAGAACTTCTTATGTAAATAAGGGAGTCAGAGGAACAGAAGCCATCAAATCTGAGAGGTATTACAATGACTGCTTAGATATCTTTGTAAACCAGCGGTCAGTCGATTCGCTTTACTTATATAATAGATGTGTCACAAGTACGTTGTGAATTCCGAGAATATTTCCCAAGTAAAATGAAACCAAAATTTAGAAACTATTAGACGAGGGTCATTCGTAAAATAAGGTTCCCATGATTTTTAAAAATAGACAGCTATATTTTTTATCTCAGTGTTATACATCAATTTAAAGCTTAAAACTTACGCTATTTTTCTACATAATCGCCGTTTCTGTCCAAACACTTTTGCAGACGATGCTCCAACTTTTTTATCTCCATGTTGTAGAATTCTGCCGCCAATCCTTTGAGGAATCGAGTAACCTCTTCCTTGACTTCATCATCGGTACTGAAGCGTAGGCCACCCAAGTATTCCTTCAATTTTGGGAATAAGTGATAATCACTTGGGGCTAGGTTGGGCTGTAGGGTCGGGCACAACAGTTCAGCCAAAATCTGTCAGCAGTTCTTGAGTTTGATGTGAGACATGAGGTCAAGCGTTGTCATGGAGAAGCCTCACACCACTGGACAATCTTCCGCTCCGGCGGTTCTGGATCGCGCGTTTTAGTTTTCTTAATGTGTCGCAATATCTGTCAGAGTTTACTGTTGTTCCATGATGAATGTCAATAGGTGAAATCCATTTTGCATTTAAAAAACGTATCACAGCGCGAATTTCGCATCTGGTGGTAACAGTGATAGGGAGCTCCAACTTCGAAGGCTGCTAGGCCGGCACTGATCGACGTAGCGAAGCGGGAGTGGTGCGGAAAAATAGAGGAAGAGCTGATGAGTAAGACAGTGTTACCAGATTTCTCCCAGCACATCGAATTCTTTCTCGGCAGCTTAGGGAACCTTATTTTACGAATGACCCTCGTAAGAAATCAAAAAGAGAGATTTCATTTTACAAAACCTAAAGAAACTCCCGACGATACCAATTAACATCAAGGAGGTACCTAAATACATACATTTGACAAGAATATTTCTTATTACACCGAAAAGTCGATTATGTAAACTTCATGTAACTACGACTCATTTCGGATTATCTGCATTAGCAGTTTTTCACTATAAATATCTCATACGAAAAAATAATTGGTGAGTTTTTAAGTTTTTAAAAAACCAATCGTGTTCGAAAATTTAAAAAAAAATTCACTAAGTTGTACTACCGTATTGTTATTGGCGAAGCATATACCGGGTGTGTAAAAAGTCTGAAACCGGTTAAGTTTTAGTCACGTAGCTTATTGTAGCGAAGAGTAAGCAATAAGAATCAGAAAAGATACAAAAAATGTACTTTCCAAGCACCCGAAATTTACGTCCGCCATCATGGATTCTGCCATTTTGAATCTACCTTATTTTTAAATAGGAAGATAAGATTTATGGTACATGATTTCGATGTAAAATTTTAAAATAAAAACAATGGCAAAACCCGTTTAACGGTATCTTTCACTGTTCTTTAGATATTTTCCAATGAAATGTCCAAATCGGGGAAAAGCGCTATCGCCAACCTCTGTCTACACTAATTATTTGCAGTAAAAAACATAAATGACGCATTATTTGTCATCGTCTTCTAACGCAAAAATCAATTCTCCAATCCATTTAACAATATCTCCTTTCTTCGTTAGTTTGATAAAACGATAATTTTTATGGCGAATTTTTTAGCATTTTGTTATCAAAATTCGCAATAAAAATTATCGTTTATTCCCAGCTTAAAGCATCCGTATATTTTATACCGTCAATTTCCCTCCTTCCGTAAAAATCTTCATTAATTAACTGTTTTTTTTATAGTCTACGCATTTGAATACGAGACAGTGGTTACCTGTGAACTTTGATGGTTGGGGTTCAATTAACCATACTCTCTCAGGAATAGTCGGTGTGGGTCTGTACAAGGTGTGAGACTACACCTCATACACATAATCTTCATCTCATTGGGTTATGGGGTTGCTCATTGTTCTAAACTGAACAGATTGCAACGTACACACTTTAGGAATTTAAAAAAAAATTGTTTTCTGGCATCTTACCCATGATTTTGCAATAGCCTATTAATTTTCTTGTCGTACTTTGTAGATCATCTATTTACAACCCTTTATTATCTACAAATCGTGTACAAATACTGCGTCCATATACAAATACAATATGTTGGGAATGAAAAACAGTAAGGAGACATTACTCCTTAATTCCCACAACGAATAAAGAAACTAATTAGTATAAAATAGTTTCATATTAATTCACTAGTGATAGTAATAAATGTAGTAATATTTCATTACGGATTTTAAATAAAAGTAATGGTTTCCGCAGTTGTCATGGGAAATTTATGAAGAATTGAGTGTGAACATATTTACTAGAAAACAAAAACAAACAAAAATGATAATAGTAGGTAATAAAAAAATTGTTAAATAAAAGAAAGACTGAAGGTATGAATTAAAAGGAATGTGTGTGGATTATGAGGTGAAAACAAGGGGGAGTTATAACCCCTTTTGATGAATAAAGAGGGGAGGATATAGATGAAGTGGGAACTCGGGTAATTGTCGGTGTGCGTTAAAAAATGTTAGGGCGTACGAGTAGTTGTTTGTTGAAGGATAATAATATTAAAATTGTGGAGGGAGAGGAGTAAATAAGAATGAAGAAAAATACGTGCGAACACCAGTCAGGTTAGGCGGCGGCAAGAGGATTAAAAAAAAAACCAAGTTAAAAAAAGGAATAATGTTGAAAGTACTGTAGTACGTACTAACACGGCGTAAATTTATTACTAGTTAAAATGATTGGCTGGAAGAAAAACGAACATCGACAACGAAGAGGGAGGCGAAGAGCGCCTGTTTTAAAAAGGTATTATTCAAATAATATGCTAAATACGTGCATTCACTATTCAGTTTATGTTACATGTATTATATGACCTTGTGTAGTTTTAACCATATATTTTAATAGCAATTATAACAGGACAATCATTATTGTTATACTAATCGAGAACATTTTGTCCTTACCACCCAATTGATGGTTAACATTCAATTAAACTATTAAATAAAACATCAGGTTGTAGAGAACGAACAAAGGTTGTTCATAAATGTGATACATACTTTAACTTATTTTTGACAATTTTTGTTAACAACTTAGTATTTATTTGAAATACGTTAAACATAAAATGGGTCTTTTCCGTTTTCTGTATGCCACTATCAAATCCGAATCCCTTGAAGGTTACACAATTCTCCCACTCCTGCGTCTAGCGTGCCAATCTTACTAGCAATATTTACACAGTTTGCCATGAATTTTGTAGAGTTAATTATAATTAATATTATTCGGACGGAGGAAGATGCTGCAGAGTTCCTTTAGGAGAAGGGGTTATTACATAATCCCAGAAGATGTGACAACTAAAAAGGTGTGTGTGAAACACTCACACGACTTTCTCTTCTAAATGTAAATAATTAAAAAATATAACGTAATAGTATAATGAAGCTAGTAATAGCAAAGAATTCAATTAAAAAATATAACTTATTAGTAATGTAGTAATGGCAAAATAAAACAATCAAAATATGAAATAAAACAACAGAACGTGTAACAGAGTACTACTCGTATATACTGAAACTGGGAAGGACGTGTGTACGCGTGCGTGAGTGTGGCTCTCTCATTAAGAGTATTCAGTGAGGCAGGGAGTGAGAGATGAACAAGTGTGCAACCCTTCAGGGATTTCGGATTTGATAGTGGCATAAGAAAACGGAAAAGACCCTACAAAACGTACTATAAGCAATTATAGAATAAAAATATCTATTTACAAAAAAATCTACAAGTTCAGCCTCTCTAAGTTTGCTCCTAATGTAAACAAATAATGACGTCACTGAGCATGCGCATTGTATCAAAATGTGTACACGCTGATTAAAAAGTAACAACAAAATACTTTCATAAGTATTAAAATACAAAATACTTTTAAAGATATTTTCTAAATGAAATTGTTAGGCCTACATCATATCATGACTGATGTTTTTAATACTTTAAGTACTTATAATTTAAAAAATAGCTAACTTAATAGGAATACGACATCCATAAAGTGGTGGACTCTAGCGTGCACCCTGTAGTAGGTGGCTTTTGTTTGCTGACAGTAGGAGCAAACTTAGAACGGCTGAACTATAGTGTGAAACACTCATCGAGATGTAAATTCATTCTCTTGCCGATGTAAATACTGTAATGAAACACATAACCTAATTTTAATCATGAGCGAATGACGCTAAATGAAAATCAACCTTTATTAGATTTTGATTTTAATGAGCGAAATAAGGAAAATTACTAATTAACACTGAACTAAGTTCTGTAGAAAAAAAAAGTTTAAAATAAAAATTGTTACAAAAAAAATTGTAATTGTTTGTAATTGTATAATAAGTAAAATTGTAAACGTAATTTTCTATAGGTAATTGAATACTTTTGTCGTAAAATGCAAACTAACAGAATTACAGAAATATTATAACATACATCTTCTCCTTCTTCGCCAATAAATGGTTAGGTCCCAAGAACTGTTCCGGCATCCACCTAACCTAGCCTCCGGTCGCCCCGGATAGCGCCGTCCAATCGGCCTGTAACTTCTGACCAGTTTAGGAATCTTGTGTGGAGACATTCCTTAAAGATGATCAGTCCATTTCCGGCGGTACTCCATAATTGTCTCCTTAAGAGAACACACATCTAGGACTGGGAGATTGATTGATTGGGATATTGGGAGGTCCAATGGAGGTTAAAGGCTCTGGTGGGGAGATTGATGTCGAATAAATTACACCATCAAATACCAGTTAATGCCCTGCTGTTGCTGTCAAATGAGACAGATCTTATAGTGGGTCAGTTCTGCCAGCAAATCCTACCTCAATAAGTCCTTGACTCGACCTCTAAGTGCATGGCGGCATGTAGGTTGTCGTTATGCAGCAGGATGGAAGAGGATGAAAGACGAATTTTCGGCGCCTTAAAACGGAAACATTTCGATTAAGGAATGGTAACCCTGACAGAAGGTTCCCTCGTCCTCCTGAGTGGGGGTTGTGCAGAAGGTTAATATCCTGCTAGCGTTAAATCTTTGTTGATAGCCATAATCGTCTCGGAATCAGGACAGGAAATATCGGAACATATCATACATAAAGAAATACTATTATCATGATACGAAATCAAATGACTGAGAATTTGTTGAGGAAGAAGTATGGGTAAACGATGAAATGGTACGGGCTGGAAAAGTGTGGTTGTTACTGAAAGAGTTCGTCTCAACAGTTATCTGTTGAAAGTGTGAAGGGTTTTAATATGAAAAATATACTATAATATTACATATTCACAGGTAAGTCCATAGGATAGTTCTTCTCTTCGAAGGCAGCATACTTTCGATATTGTCGAACCAGGGAGCGTTCTTTGTGGTTCGTAAAGTTGTAGACTGAATCCAGTTAATACATTTTTGACAATTTACACTGAAATTTAGATAAAAATTTGAGTATTTCTGTACACTAAAACTTTGTTTTTCTTCTGATTTAATTTACGAGAAGTTCTGAATTCAAATAATTAACCGAGACAAAACCGACACAAATTAATTATAAAAATTGTTAACACATTTGCTGTCTCTATTGGAGAACCATCCAATATCGTTTTCAGCTTTTCCGTAGTACTTAAAAGTCTTTCTTCATAAATACTGTTTGCTACAAATTTTAGCCGGGCCGTAGTGTAGTGGTTAGCGGAACTAGCTTCTACGAGATGAATTCTCGGTTCGATTACCCGTTACGTCTGGCATTTTTTCAACAATCATTTTTATCTATCATCTCCATCGGACGCATTATAAATAATATGCACATTATTAGAAATAATGTGCATAGTCGAACGTAAAAGAAAACAAAATTTGTCAAAAATTAAACATTGCATGTCAATTTACTTTTGAAAAGAGCAAGAAAATGGTCGGATACTGAACAGTAATATCAAAAAATTTGATTAGATTTTAGTCATAATTTTTAAAAGCTCATTGTAAGAAATTAATGTATATTATTTTGATTTTAATTTTCGATTTTCACGGAAATACATACAGTAGGTGAATAGCAGGACGAAGTAAACACTCATGGTTCAAAAGAATATTAGAGATTGGATAAATTTGAGTTCGCACAGTTTTTAAAGACTAATTCTTCAGGAAAAGCGATTGATCTAAACCGAATTCACTCACCATTGATAAAGTTGGCACTCCAAGAATAATAATACCAATAACAAAGTAATAGAAGATTTATAAAAATTGATTTTCATTTTTTAAATTAATTTTCATTTGGGTTCATTTAGTAGATATTACTGTTAATGTAATTATAAATTGTATAATTAAATAAATTATAAAACAAAATGTAGTTCTGCCAAAATAATAAAACAAAAAAAATAATTTATTGTTTTTATTTTTGACCTTGATGGGTTTTTTTGTCAAACCACCCTCACAAACTGACCGTAACTTACCCTCACAAAGTTGTTTCTACCTGGATTTTTATTAATTCTATTATCGGCAAGCGGCTGCAGGTAAATTGCTTTTGTTGTGATTAATGAGGAAATACTAGTGTCATATCATAAACGATTCGTTCAACTAATTTACGGCAACATAAATAATAGGTTAAGAAAGAAAAACTAAAATAAACGTCTGATGTTCTCTTCTTTATGATTATTTTTTCATCTCTTCTTCCGTTTTTAGTACTTGTAGATCCTTAAGAGTTTATAAAACTGGGTAGTTTGTCTTTAGAATTTTAAAGTTTTGTTTCATTTTAATATATTTTTATGAACGTCTTTAAAAGGAAGGAAATATGGTTTAATTTCACGAATATAGGCTAAGCAAATATTTCCTCTTTCTGTCTTGCCTTTTCTTCTGAAAAAACCGTCTAGTTTTTCCTGTTCTCCTCACGGAACTTTAAGTCTGCAATTATTTTTTCTAAACACCCTTCTGTTCCCTATATCTTTATCTGTGATTCCAATTCTTTTGTAAATATTTCTGAACTTCTCTCACCCATTGCACTTGTGTCTTTCTACTTCCCTGGAAGAAATCTTATTTGCTCTAACTTTCTGGTTTAATTTTCTTGAATAGGTACGTCTACAGAAAGTTGGTCTCCTTTACGTGTCGTGGTCAGGATGTTCTCAAATAACTCTTGGTTCGATGTTGATTGGTACATGAGTTAATTCGCTGTAATATTTTTTGACCTCACGACCACTCGTAGAAACATTTTTTTCACCCCAGTTTACGAACAATTTAAAAAAAAATTTTATTTTTCGTAAGACCATGAATTGGTTAACCCTCTTAAGCGACTACCCCACTTCTCGAGCAGCGAACAGCCATACCTTAGGAATTCAATTTTCTATGATCAGTATGGATAAATCAGAAGATACAAGCCCATAATTAACTCAGGATTTATTGTGCAAATTTGTTCGCACAGGTTGTGTTAATTAGGTCATCAGCCGAAAAGCTAGTTTGAACCTGTAGACGTTTTACTAAGTAAAACAAGGAGTGAGGTGGTTTACCATTGCCTTCCTCACTGAATGGAAAAGTACGCTTATGACCATGCCGGGCCTTCTGAAAAGCACATATTTTCCACTCTGCAAATGACACCTTCACTTCATTCACCACAGGGTCTGGCTGTATAATGAAATTCATTACTTTCAGAGGAGATAACTCTGATTAGTGTATTTTACACCTCTACCTCTTCTGTTCTTAAATGATTCAGTCATTTAATTGGCTGACCATATGCTAAGAAACAGAACTATTTATTTTAGCCCTGCAACGAACAGATTGAGAGTAAATAATTTGACTATCCGCCTGTCTGTAACGGGTAATCGCACAGGTTAGCTAGTTTCTTAAAACTTCTCAATATTTCACAGAGTTCATCTTCAAAAGTCAACTTATTATTTCTGCACGATAACTAATTTACACTTTTAACAGCACAAATAATACAAAAAATATGTAAGCTACGTGAACAACCAACCACCCAAGAAGTCAAAGAGTTTGAACATAATTTTATACTACACCTTTTTATGACACTCCCGTTATTCCTAGTATATAAATAAACTTTATTGCCATGCAAAATAATGGTTATTAGATTTACAAGTCTAATTTTTTAGGATAGAAAATACTAGGGCAGTTATAATACTAAACCGAATGCAAAAAAAAACCAACAAGGCATTCGCTTAGGGTGGCTAACGAAGACTGTGCAAAACCCTTGACCAGAACAGCCAAACAGTCCCTACACTAAAATTAATTGACTAAAGATTAATTTATTAATAGTGCACAATATCCATATTCTCAATCCAACTTATTATTTGTCCATTACACTGTTTGCACTTTAATTAACAATAATAAAAACAGATAAAAAATAATTACATGCCGAACAATTTGAACATAAATTGATAGACTTTGATACTAAATTATATTTAAAAATAGGAATAATACGAATAACTTCTTTCGAATTATTTGGTAGGTTGTTGTAACTTTAGATTGACGGTGCTCTTACGTAGGCCTACACTATAGTTCTGTATTTCCAAGTTCTAATCGAGTACGAATGGATATCTTTATTTGTCAAAAATTCTACTTTATATTAGATCTGATGACAGATTATGAAGGAATAAAAATGTAAATAAATGAATAAAAATAATTAATTAATATGATAAATATTTCCTAAGTTCAAAAGACATATAAAACAATATTAAATTTTCAAATAGACAAAAAATTACTGTTATGTTAAAATTGTATACAATATATGTTTTTAAATCTTTTTTTATGGAAGGACTTAAATAGAAGTTCTCTCTTTCAAGTAAATATGTATTTTTTTTATTTACTTAAATAACTTCTTACTAACTGTACAGAGTTCTTCAATTAAAAAACATTAGAAATAAACAAAAAACTAACCTCAAAAACATAACCTTATTTTAATCATGAGTGAAAGGACGCAAAATGAAAATCAACCTCAGTTTGGCCTAAAAATACGGAAAATCAATCTTCCACGCTCAACTAGGCTCTGTGGAGAATAATGCTTTAAATAAAAGTTGTAGGTCTTTTAATTTCCTATAAATTTTATTATATACACTTTTGTCGTAAAATGCATTCTAAGGCCGAAATCATTAAAAAAAATCGATTTTTCACACGTTTTCGTGAGAAAAAAACAGAAAATTGCTAATTACCGCTAAACTAAGCGTTATACAAAAAAATGTTTGAAATAAAAGTTGTAGAATTTTACATTCTCTACTACTTTTATTATATAACGTTTTGCGCTAAAATGCATATTAAAGCCGCAATCTTAAAAAGAAAATGTTTTTACGTAAAAACAGCCTCACGCAGAATTTCAGCAAACATGGCGCCTACCCTATCTTGTAGAGCATAAAAAATGTAGTACACCAGGCGATTTTAAAAAATATCGTAGGACCAGTTTTTGAGGAAATCGCAAAAAAGTGAAAAATTATACGAATAAACTACTACTTCCGGTTGACCGATTTTGATGAAAATGTTCGTACGATGTTCCGTTCTTGAGATATTCTGCACACACACACACACACACGCGCGCGCGCGCACACACACACACACACATACACCAATCGCTAAAAACATGTTTTTTTGGGTTCAGAGGGTCTGAAAACGTATAGATCCGGTGAAAACTCGATTTCGAAAAATCGACATGAAAACAATACTTTCCTTCCTATATATTCATATAGGCAAGAGAAAGTAAAAAAGTTACTTCTGAAATTACGTTTTCCCATAAATGTACGAGGTGTGTTCAAAAAGTAACGGGAATTTTTAAATTTCGCGGGTTTGGATAGTCCGATTGTAAATTTTTTTTTTTATTATGTTGGTACACATGCATCTGACGTACGATAAAATTTTCTACAATATTCATTGCTTAGTTCTTAAGTGGAAGCCGCTAAGGTTAGACGTGTTTTTCGAGCACTGCTATTTTTGTTTGTTAAAAAAAATGGATCAAAGAATTTGTATTAAATTTTGCGTGAAAAATGAAATAAAGTGTGTGAAATGTTAACAAAGGCATATGGTGAGTCTGCTATGAGTAAAACAAGGATTTACGAGTGGTATAAGCGTTTCCAAGATGACCGCGAAAACGTTGAAGATGACGAACGACCCGGACGTCCAAGCACATCAACAACCGATGAAAACGTGAAAAAGTGAAAGAAATGGTTATGAACGATCGCCGAATCACAATCAGAGAAGTCAGTGATGATGTTGGCATATCGATTGGCTCATGCCATGAAATTTTTTCGGATGTTTTGGGTATGAAACGTGTGGCAGCAAAATTTGTTCCAAAATTGTTGAATTTCGAACAAAAACAGCGGCGAATGGAAGTTGCTCAGGAGTCACTAAACGAAGTCGACAACGATGCGGATCTACTCAAACGTGTTATAACAGGTGACGAAACATGGGTTTACGGATACGATGTCGAAACTAAGGCTCAATCGTCCCAGTGGAGGCATTCTGGATCGCCAAGACCGAAAAAGGTTCGACAAGTGCGGTCGAATGTGAAGGTTATGCTCACTGTGTTCTTCGATTTTAATGGCATAGTGCATCATGAATTCTTGCCACAAGGTCAAACAATCAATAAGGAGTAAGTACTACCTACAAGTTCAACCCAGTTTGCGTGAAGCAATCCGAAAAAAACAACCGGATTTGTGGCAAAACAATTCATGGCTTTTGCACCACGATAATGCACCTGCTCACACTTCATTGCTTGTTCGTGAATTTTTGGCCAAAAACAAAACTGTAACGATGCCCCAGCCTCCATATTCGCCAGACATGGCTCCATGTGACTTTTTTCTATTTCCAAAAATAAAGAGAACATTAAAAGGCCGTCGTTTTACAAGCATAGATGACATTAAAAGCGAATCGGTGAAAGAGCTAAAAGCTATCACAAAGATCGAGTTTCAGAAGTGTTTCGAGGATTGGAAAAAGCGTTGGCACAAGTGTATTGCATACGAAGGGGACTACTTTAAAGGCGACAATATTAATGTAGATGAATAAATAAATATTTTTTTCAAAAAACGAAAATTCCCGTTATTTTTTGAACAAACCTCGTAAATGCATGGAACCGTTTATATATTCTCTAAAAACGGGTGTACAACAAGAATTATATTGTTTTGCCCTTAAGATGGCCCTGTTATGTTTTTTTAGGTTACCAGCCGTAAGGCTCGTTTGAGCACAAGAGGCTTTACTAAATAAAACGAGAAGTGAGGTGGTTTACTATGACTTCCTCACTGAGCGGAAAAGTATGCTTATCAGCATGCCACGCACTCTGAGCAGCATCTACTTTTCACCCTTTGTCCGCTGTAAAAGTACAATTGTACAAACAATGGAAGTTATGGTAATTCCTAATTACTATAACTTCCATTACTCAATAACAACCCATTAAATAATGCCTGGGAAAACCCCCATTGTTAGAATAAGTTACATTAGAATAGTAGTTAGGCAATAAGTTGTAAATATAGCCAACTGTCAATCATCCGGTATTCGTTAAACGGGTATATTTCTCCCTCTGAGTTTTTGGGCCTTTCTTCCACCAACACCCTTCAAACAATTACTGGGATGGTTCTTCTTCCCGTTGGCCCTCCAGGTTAGTTGAACAGTTGGTGGGAGAGGGAGGCTTGTTAACCAGGGGAGTTTTGTTAAGTAGGGCAGTTTTTGGAGAAGTGAGTAGGAGAACGAGGAGTGACCAGGAAAACGAGAAGAAAAAGAAAGGGGAAAATAATTGAGGTAAATTCATTTCGTATTTATTAAGGGTTTGTTAAGTTTCTTTCTATTAAAGTCGCGGCAGAATAAAGGTTGGCTATGTTTTTTAAATAGGTTAAGGATTATTTTGTTAGTAGTTAGTCAATTTATTTAGTAGTCCATTCATTAAATATTTAGTTTAAAGCACGGAGATATAGTCTTATTTTTATTAATTTTTCTCATGCTCTGCTGACAGAGCTGGCGCTCAACAATTTTTTTATTATTTTTTTTAGTCCATATTAAAGTATTTGCCCCCCGGTCGAAGTTGAAGGTGGTGCACCCTGCAAATGACAATTTCATTTACCACAGGGTCTGGCTGTACAATGAAATTCATTATTCCAGAAAAGAAAACTGACAGTAGTGCTTCTACACATCTACCTCTTCTGTTCTTAAAGTCATGTAACTGGCTGACCATGTAATAAAAAACAGAACTGTTTTTGTAGCCCTGGAACTAGCAGATCGAGTGCAAATAATTTAACGCTCCATCTGCCTCTTACGGGCATAAAATGGTCCTAAAAGTAATTTTTGCAAACTGAAGATAAAATCTACTTTACCCAGAGAAGTATTGAAATCCTTTACACATCCGTCACATAAAATCACGGTTGGTAATATCAACCTTCCACAACATGTTAAATAGAAAAAGAAATAAAACTTTTTCGAGTTGTAGTCAGTTATTTTAACAAATTGAGACTATAAGTGGATAATTTAATAACTTTCCAACTGTAATAACAGTACAAACAAGTTGTACAGCAATAAACGACATAACAACCACCTGTTATTATGATTAATTTTTATTGCGACATCACAAATTACTAGAGTACTGGAAATTATTAGCTATTACGCTACTTATATAATAAAAATTCTACTGCGTATTAGCACAATTCTAAGTAAAAACTTTAGCAATTTTAACAACCTACATTCGGCAATAACATTAAAAAATTTCGTATGAAACACTCATTTGACTTTCTCCGTGGAAAAATTTTAGAAATAAAAATTGTACCTAGATATTTTTCTTTCTTACAACTTTAAATATCTACGTTTTTGCCCCTAAAATGCATATTAAGGCCGTAATCGAAAAAAACCATTTTTTACCACGAGAGCAGAGCTCCCACAAGTATTTTAGCAGGCATGGAAATTACCCACGCTTGCAAAGCATAAAAAATGTAGTAAATAAGGCAATTAAAAAAAACAGTAGGCCGTTTCAGAGAAAATCGCATAAATGGAAATTTTTCACGAATACACTACTACTTTTAGTTGACCGATTTAGATTAAAATGTTCGTGTCAATGACTAAAAATCACAGACCAATCGCTAAAACATGTTTTTTGGGTTCAGTGAGCCTGAAAACTCAATTTTTAAAAATCGCCATGAAAACACTACCCTGTTGTTGTTGTTTTTAGGTCATCGAAAGGCTAGTTTGAACCTCTACAGGTTTTACTAAGTAATACGGCGAGTGACATGGTTTAGCAATGCCTTCCTCACTGAATGGAAAAATATGCTTATCAGCATACCAGGCCCTCTGAAAAGCATCTACTTTCCACCCCGCAAATGACACCTTCACTTCATTCACCACAGGGTCTGGCTGTATAATGAAATTCATTACTCTCAGAGGAAATAACTCTGACTAGTGTCTTTTACACCTCTACCACTTCTGTTCTGAAATGCTTCAGGCATAAATAATTGGCTGACCATGTGATAAAAAACAGAACTATTTTTTGTCCCTGGAACTAGCAGATCGAGTGCAAATAATTTAATACTCCAGTTGCTTCTTATGGGAATATATCTTTCCTTAATATTCATAAAGGGAAAGAGAAAGCAAATACTGTATTATAATGAGTTGTAAATCATGAACGCTTTACTATTTTTGATAAATGAATTAGAAAGGCGAGATGAGTTAATATAAAATTCATTTAATTGAATTAGGTGGTAATTTACAGAATAATGAATTTAGAATGTTAATTAAAATATAAAATTTTGCCCTGGCTGACAAAAATACAATAAATACTAAGATGATTAAATAAGTTCCATGAGTGATTAAAATAATGAACGTTCAAATATATTAGGCATCCTGTATGAAATCTCAGGGCTACAATACAATTTATGATTAATTAATAACTTATTTATTAATTTTGTAATTACCGTTGTTTGTACTACGATAGTTGTTGGTTCAAATTTTCTCCTGTAGGTGATGGAAACAATTATTTATATATTTCCATTCCATTCAACAATGGCGTTGTTCACCTATACTGATGCTTTATTATGATTTTAAAATGTTTATGTTATACCTCTTATTCTTCTCTATATCTATCTTTCAGTAATTTGTTTGGCAGACTCGATTTAAGTATTTATACTACGGACGATAAATAACGTCGATTGAATTACAGTTTAACTTGAAGTACTTTCAAGTGTTCAATAGCATACTCATTAATCAAATGCTCAACATGATGGTACAGATCGGACAAATTACCCAACATTAAGTTTTTTTAAACAAATTCTCACATTTGTTTGTCATCAGTCCCTCGACTGGTTTGATGCAGTTCTCCAAGCTGTTCTCTCTTGCGCAAGTCGTTTCATATCTACATACCTGCAACATTTTACATCTTTTGTAATTTGCTTTAAATATTCTAATCTTTGCCTCCGCCTTCAATTCACTTCCTCAATATTACCTTCCATTATTGATAGAGCAATACCTGAATGCCTTAAGATCCGTACCCCAACCTATGACTCGTATACCCCACTACCATATTCGTTCTTCTGGTAAGGTGTTTTCATATTCAGCTTCCATCCACTCGTCTAAAAACCTCTAAATTACTTATTTTGTCCACTCATTTAATCTTAAACATTTTCCGAAAAAACCACAATTTAAAAACGTCTATCCTTTTCCTTTCTACAGCTCCTATCACCCACCTTTTTCTCCCATAAATGCTACACTCCAAACATAGTGTTTTCAGAATTTTTCCCGATCGGTAAATCAACGTTTGTAGTCAGTAGGCTGTTTTGTATTTCAAAGGCTCTTCCCGCTTGAACATTCTGCTTATGATATCATTTGTATTTCTACCTTCCATGGTTATTTTACTGCCTAGACAATACAATTCCCCAAGAGACAGTAATGCTACACTCCAAACATAGTGTTTTAAGAATTTTTTTCAATGAGTTTTTCAGTTTTAGTGAAGTTCTAATTTTATTAAATGTTGTTTTTCATATCTAATTGTCCGACAATTGTTTCTTTCGACGTTTTAAATTATAAATTTGGATTCAAGACTAGTTTAGTTTTACAAAAAATTTTCACACAAGTGTAAGTAATTACATTCATGTATTCACATATATTCGGGAGCACTAATCTAATTATAAGATTTTATTCTAAAAAAAATAAATTAGGATTACAATAAATTAAAGAAATACGTGAGTCACAATTTATTTTTAACAAAGTGTAATTCTTTTGTAATTAGTTTTTTAACGTAATTATAAACTTTAAGCAAGGATGATAAATGTCTGAATATACACGTTTTTAGAATTAAGATATAAAACACATTCAGTAGTGTGTTTAAACAAAAGCCTTAACTCTGGCCAAAAAATACAACTAAATTTGACTCCGAATGGTGCATTAATAACTAGAAACATGAAGTAATTAAAGTTTAAGATAACGATGATTAGTAGAAGTAGAAACAAAATTAAATCAGTAAAATCTTCTGCTGCCTTTCAAAGATTAGGCATCTCTGCCTATTCCGAACCTCTTATATCTGCCCATCTCTTTCTCGGGCGTCCTCGTTCTCTCTTTCCCTCCGGTTTATAGCCTAATGTTTGCCTAGGAATCTTATCCTTTCTCAATCTGCTCACATGTTCCAACCACTGGATTCTGTTCTGAGATATCCTGTCGTTAATGGAGAAGATGTTGAGTTCTTTCCTTATCTCTGTATTCCTGCAACGATCTTCTCTACTACGCCCATACGTATGTTGAAGAAATTTCATTTCAGTTGGTTTCAATCTACTCTCCTCTCGCTTTGATTGCACCCTAGTTTCACTGCCACATTAGGGTCGGCACTAGTTGTTTATAAAAACTCAACCTCGTGTTTTTGCTGGTTTTATTTTTCATAGTTCTATGGATAGTTCCGCATATTTGCTGAAATCGGTGCAACTTATTGTAAGCGTCTTTATCCTGTTGGTATGTAATGTTAAATAAAACCTAGATAAGCTACTGAAAGTGGGATATCCGTTCCAAAATATTATTCTCTATAACAATTTTGCTTCTGACTGGCTCCTTACCCCGAATGACATTACCATTTTTTTAAAATGATTAACAAAATCGTAAAAGTAAATCCAATATTTTAAAATGATTCTGTCTGTGAGTATCTTCGTTTACGTTGAGGAGGTTGTTTACCAAAGGATTCTGATTAATTTTGTTACTTTATGAAAGGCAGATTTAGATGGTCTGATGGTATAGATGAAAATGAGGGATGAAAAATTTCAGACCTGACTGGGAATCAAACCCCGAACTCCTGGCATAAAAGTCAATTGCGCTTATCACTACACAACGGGCCTGCTGATCGTCCTCATGAAGAGCATGGAGTAAAGAAAAACTATACAACTTCAATTATAAATCTTGAAGATTTCTATGAACGCTTCTTCGTGAAAGGCTTACTTCACAAGAAGACAACTCAACAGAGCCTACTTTATTTTACGGAACCATGAGTCCGAAACTGTAATAATTTTCTAGACTCCAGCCAAGAATCAAACCTGGGACTATCAGTTTAACACTGTGGCCACCTAATCACTGCACTACAGAGGCGGTCACAATACCACACATTATTAAAATTAAAACCAGAGGAAACCTATTCCAGAAAAGTATAATGATTAAATATAAAACGATAGTACAAGTAAACGGATTAAATAAACAAGTTTCGAAAAGAAAGAAAGAAATATAAATAAATAAAACAGGTAATCTAATTTAATAAATAAAACATAACAATTTTAATTCGTATATTAAGTACTTTTAAATAAATAGTATTTAATTAACAGATAAAATATGATTATAAAGAAGAAAGGTAACACAAAGGTAGAAACCTCTTTTAAAATAATATTAAAAAGAACGTCGAACGAGGAGAGAACCGGTTAACTTTTTTATGTGCCTTCACTTTTCAAGTCCGTAGCTTTAGCTGATGGTGTTTTCTTGCTTTTTAATAAATGAAAATAAAAATGTTTCTTTAAATTTTAAGTAGTCGATGGTAGTTGTAATCTTTTTTATGGTCACTTTTATTTTAAAACCGTCGTCTCACAGTACGGACAAAAGGCTTCATTTTATTTATTCTATTATATATATATATATATATATATATATATATATATATATATATATATATATATATATATATATATATATATATATATTATATACACACAACAATACTGGCGCACAATAACATTATCTATGAGTATTTATTTAAACAGATGTACCAGACATTGTACCGAGCATTAAGGGAATTCGTATAATGAAAACGCCTGCCAGTTTAGATATTTAATTAATCTTACAAGTCACGCGTTTAGTGTTTTATATTTTTTAAATGAAAATATTTACGAGGTAAAGTGGTTTTTCTTTTCGTGCATTTATCACTATTTCTTTATAAGTGCGTCAAATACACATCATAAGGTTTCTTCATTGTCCACAACAGATTTTAGTAGGCAACACAATAAAATTGTAAAACCGGAGAAATATATAAAAAACATCAGAATTAACTGAAAATGGTTTTGTAAATAAAACCATAAACAGAGAGAAAACACCACAGATTGGGTCTGCAAGTAATTCATATTAAAATAAATGAGTTAGTTGTTAAAATAAAATAAAAAATACATAGTTACCTATAAAAACTAAAAGAGAGATTCCACAACTACCAGTTTTTGTTATACGGTAATACACAAAATCATAAATATAAATTCACAATTTAATACTCTCACGATTTCTGGTAGCAGAAAATTATATAATTAATAGTACACTCAGAAAATTATTGAATCTGTTACGATGGAAAACTAAGACGTATTGTACGGAAATATTGCAATAATTAATGAAGTGCGAATAAAGAATACAAATTTTTACTCGTACTTTCTCTCGCACTGCCATAGATACGTCGGCAGTGAAACTTGGGTGCTAACAAAGCGAGAGGAGAGTAGATTGCAAGCATCTGAAATGAAATTTCTTCGACATACGTATGGGTGTAGTAGAGAAGATCATTACAGGAATACCGAGGTAAAGAAAGAACTCAAAATCTTCTCTATAAACGACTAGGTATCTCAAAACAGAATCCAGTGGTTGAAGCATGTGACCAGAATGAGAGAGGATATGATAGCTAAGAAAACACTGGCTATAAACAGGCGAGAAAGAGAGAACGAGAACGCCCGAAAAAGAGATGGGCATATTTGAGATGCACGGAACAGGCAGAGAAGCCTAATCCTTAAAAGGTAGAATAATAAGACTTCCTCTTGTAATGCTTTAACGGCAATTATTGATTTTTTGGGTTTTTTTACAACAAAATTGGCAAAACATTAAAAACTTTTAGATATTGCAGCCTTAGTATGCATTTTACGAAAAAAGTGTATACAATCAATGTTATAGATAATTAATAAACCTAGAACGTTTATTCGATCATTTTCTCTACAGAGTCTAGTTTAGAGGCAATCACTGTTTTTCCGTAATTTTAAGTCAAACACAGATTGATTTTCATTTTGCGTCATTCACTCATGAATTAAAATTTGGTTATTGTCACCGGATGGCGACATTAAGTGGCAAGTTAAAACCTTTAATTTTGGTGGCCCTGAAAAGGGCCGTTTAAGCGGTGGTCATCTTGATGTGCAGCGTCGGTCGTAGTCGTCGTGGCGGTCGAAGAGCTGGGCGACACAGCGCGTCGTCGTCCAGCGGAGACATTATCTTCTTCCCTCGCAGTAGTGCGTCGATGGCTCCTTCGTCGGATCCGGTGGGCGTACGGCTCGGTCGAGGGACCGCTGTGGGCATCACTCGCGTTAGCGGGCGATGACGGTCCGGTCGACGACTTAGGTGACTGGTCGGCGAGCGGAAGCATCATCTTCTCTCTTGCGGGGTCGTCGATTAGTCTTCGCTGGAGTCCGGCAGCCGAGTGCCGTGGTGGACGTCTTGTCGATGCTGTAGACTAGTAGAAGTAAATCTTTCTGTGTCTGGATCGAAATTGAATCTCTCGGCTCAGTGTAGCGCTCTTTTTACAGTCGCCGAGAGCGCTGTGGTAGCAGGCGGTTACTGGCTTGATCTTGATGACAAAGGCCTCTGTCGGTGCGCCGCCAAAGAGCCTACCGCGCCGATAAAGGTCAGAAGTATTGAAGGCCGGCAACACAGTAAATGATTAATTAGAAGGGGTGGCGGTGACATGTTTTTCATATTACATTGTCAACTCATGATTAAGCATAAGTTTTATAGTTCATTTTTCCCATAACGGGCACGTGGAGTGTAAGCGAATTATATTACTGAACTTTTTAAGAACAGAAGAGGCAAAGGTGGAAAAGACACTAGTCAGTTATCTCCTCTGAGAGTAAGGAATTTCACTATACAACCAGACCCTGTGGTAAATAAAGTGATGGTGTCATAGGGAGGGTGGAAAGTAGATGCTTTTCAGAGGGACTCGTATGTTGATAAACATACTTTTCCACTCAGTGAGGAGGCAGTGGTAAACCACCTAACTCCTCGTTTTACTTAGTAAAGCTTTTAGAGGTTCAAACCAGCCTTTTGGCTGAACACCTAAACTAACAACACATGAAATCCAGTAAAAATAATTTTTCATAATAATTTTCTGTAGGGATTCAATGGATCACGAAATTTACCGGCGCTTAGCGCGGGCGTGGTTGTTAGTTTATTAAAATAAGGGAACAATTATTTTTAAAATTTATTAATGTAAATTTTATAGCCGAATAAAGACAACAACATCTGTAAGGTTAACTTTGAAACACGTTAAAACTCTAGTATGGGATAAATAACGACAGAATAGTTAAATAAAACTTGTAACGCAAAGTGAGAGAGGGAGAGAGGAATTACATAAATAAGAGAAAAGTAAGATGTCTGAAGCGTAAGGAGAAGAATAATAAGTAAAGGAAAGAAAGATACTTATAAACTTGACTAGGTAGAAAGATTTTGTGTCGGGAGAATTTATTCAGCGGTTGAAGTAGGTGGTAGTTGTTTCAGCTAAGAGACGTATCAGAGAATTCACAACAAACCCGATCAGACGGACATAAATGTCATTTATGTACCCAATATCCAGATTGTCTATACGATAAGAAAACAATATTCTTTAACAACGACCAACGTGTACAAGATAAATAAACGAAAACACAAACAAAAGTATCGTGTTGTTTTTATTTTTTGTTTCATTTCAAAAGAAAAACAGTTAAATATGAGAAACAGTCACTGTATAAATTCAAAAAGATATTACGTAGTGCATTTGAATTTTTTCAGGAATATTTTCTCCATTTTTGGAGCTGTGGTGTGTAAAAGAAGGGTACAATACAGACCTTTGTCAAATGTAGTGAAGAAAACGAGAATTTATATTGACCGACCAACAGGTACCTCGTAACAAAACAATAAAAATAAACAAAAAAATCAAACCGTTAATACATACCAACAAGTTCATAAATTATTTATTTAAACATTATTTATCCGTACAAGTTCCGTAAAGTTTCGATTACATCAAAAGTTAAATAGGTCTTCGTCTTCTTCGATATCAAATACATATACGTCTCATTAAATAAATAAAAAATAAATAAAAATAAAAACCTACACGTTACTCACTTCACCGTTTAATTAAGTTAAAATTGGTCAATATTCGTCTTCTCATTTCAAAATCTGATCATAAATCAAGTCTACATAACTAGTTTGGATAGATCCAGAACTATAAATTATTAACTAAAACTGAAATATC
The DNA here is from genome assembly GCA_035578175.1 of Catonia carolina. Taxonomy (NCBI): domain Eukaryota; kingdom Metazoa; phylum Arthropoda; class Insecta; order Hemiptera; family Achilidae; genus Catonia; species Catonia carolina. The sequence continues at coordinate 24,968,289 of JAQMRL010000008.1, forward strand.
TTACACCATTTTATTTCTTTTATTGTCCCATTACTTTACAAAAATCATTATAATAAAAACTTAATTTCCTTAACTACAACTTAAAATCTGAAATTATTTTTATAAATTCCATAACGCGGATATTTTTTGTCATCAGTCTCTCAACTGGTTTGATGCAGTTCTCCAAGCTGTTTATCTTACGAAGTCGTTTGATATCTACATACCTGTAACACCATACATCTTTTGTAATTTGCTTTATATATTCTAAACTTTGCACCCCCGTACAATTCACACCCTTAATATTACCCTCCATTATTGATAAACTAATACTTTGATGTCTTAGGATATGCCCCACTAACCTATCCCTTCTTTTGGTAAGATGCTTCCATATTAGATACTTCTTGCCATATACGAGGTGTGGCTATTAAATAACGAGACTGACGTTGTAAAAAAAAAATTATTTTAATTTTATACATAATCACTTATCGTCACCTTCAATATACACTCCTTCTCTATCCCTACGAATTGTTATTATTATTATTATTAATATGCGAATTTCCATTGTTGGAAACAGTGCTGGAAGTCATCTTCTGTCATCTCCTTCAGGACACGTGCCGCTTTCTCTTTTACAGCTTTCACAGACTCAAATCTTGTCCATTTTAATGCAGATTTCACCTTAAGGAACAGGTAGAAGTCACATGGTGCAAGATCTGGTGAATAAGGTGGATGTGAACACTGGGATGCTGTACTTGGCTAGGAACCTCTTGACAGATAACGCGGAATGAGCTAGCGCATTGTCTTGGCGGAGAACCCATGATTTGTCGTTATACATTTCGGGACGTTTTTTCTTACTCTCTGACGTAGTTTAGAAAGTACCTTAAGGCAGTAATATTGATTAATTCTTTGACCTTCAGGAACCCAGTGAAGGAACACAATCCCATGGATATAAAAAATCATCATTGCTTTAAATTTAACTTGCTCATTCGACCTTTTTTGGCTCTCGGTGAAGTTCGTCTCTTCTAGTGCATGCATAGGCGCTTCGTTTCCGGATCATAAGTAAAAATCTACGTTTCATCACATGTGTATTATAGTTTTCAAAAAACTTAGGTCATTTTCAATCGCGTAAAATGTGTCAGTACAAACATTTTGCGAGCTTCATTTCAAACATTTTTGAGCGGCACGTGTCCTGAAGGAGCTGACAGAAGACTTCCAGCACTGTTTCCAAAAATAGAAAATTCGCATGGAGCGTTGTAGAGATAGAGGAGTGTATATTGAAGGTGACAATAAGTGATTATGTAGCCTATAAAATAAAAATAAATTTTTTTACAACGTCAGTCTCGTTATTTAATAGCCGCACCTCGTATACATGCCAAGTCTTTTATCCAGCATTTACTTATTGCAATTATTATTTCCTCAGTACATTATAACAAGATGAAAAACAAATAAACAAAATATAATTAAAAGAAAGAAGACAACGTGATATACATAAATTTTAAGACAATAAATTTACAAGATATAATAAAATTATATTGTTATTATTATCAGCAACATGAAAAATTGGTATTTTCATTAAATAGAAACTGATATTACATTTTCCGCGGGATGACAGTTAAATCGTATTGGGTTAAAGGTCGACCCTTATAAATATGAGGACATCTCAATTATTGTTAAGTCACGATATGATCAGGTATTTCTTTTTTATATATCTCTCTCGGTCTCACACGCAGACTTTCTCTCTCTTTACAGAATGTTTTTAAGTCTTGACCGTTGCTTTCAATCTTATCGTTCGTCGAGGAAATTATTCCAATCCGATCCCGCGTTTGACGTACGGTAATATTCATCAATTATTTATTATTTGTTAGCGATAGTATAATATATTGTGATAGAAAACTAGTCGGGCACGAAATGCTCGCAGGCATTCAACTACATTTTATCACACTTACCTGTTATCAATCTGAGCAGCTGCCAAGGTGCCGATTGTAGATTTAACATTTAACAATTCGACGAAACTGCCTCGCCTCCTTTATATATATAAATAACCTGTACTAATAAACTACCACATCAAACATAATTTGCAAACGCATACTTTATAGAAAAGGATGTATTCCAACACACGTATAGTTTATACTATATGTACTATAACATTCATAATTAATTTTAAAACTAATTAATATTATAAAAAGGAGTGAGAGATTTTAACGATCAAACTTGGAATCTGAAGATTACAAATTTAAAAAAATTATAAAAATCTAATATAATGATTTTTTAAGCTTTTATTTGTTATCAGGAACTGTACATTATTGACAACTACCCAATTTGATCGCTGCATTAAGGTGTATTTTTAAAGTGGATTAGCCGAGTTTTAACAAGGACCACCAGTAGAGTTTGTTCACGGATGGCTGTCAGCTGGTAACCATACAAAGTCGCTTGCCCAACCGGTGTTACTTAACAAATAATAGCGACTTCCTACCAGCTGACTGACTGGGCTGGCCCGAAGGCCTTTAATATAATTAAATTAAAAAATCCGGTGTGAAACACCCACAAGACTTTCTCTTACCAATGCAAATAATGAACAATATAATACATTAGTAGATTAATAAAACATTAGAAATAAACAAAAAACTAACTTAAAACATAACCTTATTTTAATCATGAGTGAATGATGCAAAATGAAAATCAACCTTATTTTTGCTTAAAAATATGGAAAATCACTCTTTCACGCTAAACTAGGCTCTGTAGACGAAAAAACTCTAAATAAAAGTTATAGATAATTTATAAAATTTATGTATGAATATATAAAAAATATTGATATATAAATTTAATTATGCATTTTTGTCGTAAAATAGATACTACGGCCGAAATCTTAAAATATCAATTTTTTTGTACAGATTTTATTATACGTATACATTTTTGCGGTAAAATGCATATTAAGGCTGCAATCTTAAAAAAACCATTTTTTCTACGAGACCACAGCCTCCCCTAGAATTTCAGCAGACATGGCACCTACCCTATCTTGTAGAACATGAAAAATGTAGTAAATGACGCTTTTTTTAAAAAAAACGTAGGAGCCGTTTTTGAGAAAATCGCAAAAAAGTGAAAAATGACACGTATTAACTACTTTCAGTTGATCGATTTTGATGAAAATGTTCGTGTCGGGTTCTGTAGTAGTACCTAACTTAAGTTTCAAGTTTCAACTTTACGATGTTCCGATCTTGAGATATTTTGTTCACACACACACATGCGCGCGCGCACACACACACGCAAACAACACACACACAGACCAATAGCTAAAAAACACGTTTTTTCGGTTCAGAGGGTCTGAAAACGTGTAGATCCGGTGAAAACTCGGTTTCGAAAAATCGACATGAAAACCATAAGTTACTTCCTTCTTCTATATTTCTATAGGCAAGAGAAAGTAAAAATAAAAACTAAAGTCAGAAATAAAAGTCATGGGTGTTGTTTAGGTCATCAGCCAAAAGGCTAGTTTGAACCTTTAGACTAGAGGTTTTCCTAAGTAAAGAAGGAGTGAGGTGGTTTACCCATGCCTTCCTCATTCAGGGGAAAAGTATGCTTATCAGCATTCCGGCCCATAAGTTCATAGTTCATAATATTAAATAATCAACCATCTAACCATTATCAACATATGTTGATAAGAGAAAGCTCGGTAAAAAACTCGACGTATGTGGTAAACTAATAGGAAGAAGACCACTTATGACAGACCCAGAACTAAGATGGAGTAATAACGAGAAGAGGTAATGTTGGGGGAGACAAAAAGAGGAAGCGGACGATAACCATAGATGCTGTAAAACATTAGCCAATTTTTGAGAAAATCGCAAACAAGTGAGAAATTGTACGAATAAACTATAATACTACTTCCACTTCACCGATTTTGATAAAAATGTTCTTGTCGGTTGGTCCCCTTGTGGTACCAAATTTAAGTTCAAAGTTTCAATATCGTACACTATTCCGTTCGAAATTTTTTGTTCACATACAAACCAATCGCTAAAACCATGTTGGTCGGGTTCAGGTGGTCTGAAATCGTGTATTCCTGTAAAAACGCAATTACGAAAAATCAACATAAAAACATACTTTTCCTTGCCTATATAATCATACTAGGCAAGAGAAAGTAAAAAGTAAAAATGTAAAAAAATAATAAATGTTCGTAGAATATCTTTTCTTTTTACTTCCGTAAAGAAATTGTTGTGTAAAAAACAAATATTGACCACTTTTGTACTCGTTATAAGAAGTTAATGTAATTTACAAACAAATGTTAAAAAATTACATTTGAAAGAGAAATATAAAAAATAACTTACATTAAAATATTTTAAACAATGTGGTTTCTATGTTAAACACTTTGAATTAAATGACCGAGTTATTTAATTTAATTTGTGCAAATTAATTTTACCGCAAATATGTAATTATAGCTTTCCAGCTGTAACTATAGCTTGCTAGTATTATTTGATGTACTGATTATATTTAGTAGTGTGTGGTTATTATATGATGAAATCTATTGTTTTTTTTTTATTTTAACTGGAATTAAATATCTTCTGTTCATAAGTGGTTGTTGGTTAAAAAAATGTAATTTTATGTTTAAACTGTGGTTTTATCATATTTCTAAAATGTTAAAGAAAAAAATGAGTTTATTTTCAACAATTTTACTTTCTGGGTTTCTCGTACGAAAAACTGCTGTAGTCACAAAAAACAAAATTCAAACTCGCATTGGCCTGCCACGCGGAGGTCCCGGGTTAGATTCCCGACTAGGGCCTGGAAATTTTCACTTGTCAATTCCCACAGTTAATGGTACATAATTCACCATAGTAGCTAATGGCCAAGTAGTTGATGCGACTTTAAATAAAAAATTAAATTTAAAAAAAAACTTCAAACTTTAACCAATTTTGCACTCAAAATTCGCTGAATTAAATAAAATCGGATTCACAGACGTTAAAACCTTAAATCAATAAAGAATTGTTTTTTTCTCTCTAGCCCTATGAAACATAAATACGGAAAAATATGTATTCATGTCGTTTTCAGGCCCTTGTTGTTGTTTAGGTCATCAGCCAAAAGGCTGGTTTGAACCTCTAGAGGTTTTACTAAGTAAAACAAGGAGTGAGGTGGTTTAACATTGCCTTCCTCACTGAGTGGAAAAGTACGCTTATCAGCATGCCGGGCCCTCTGAAAAGCACATATTTTCCACTCTGCAAATGATACCTTCACTTCATTCACCAAAGGGTCTGGCTGTATAATGAATATCATTACTTTCAGATAAGATAACTCTGATTAGTGTCTTTTACACCTCTACCTCTTCTGTTCTTAAATGATTCAGTCATTTAATTGGCTGACCATGTGATAAGAAACAGAACTATTTATTTTAGCCCTGCAACTAACAGATCGAGTGTAAATAATTTGACACTCCACCTGTCTTTTATGGGCAGTTTAAGGCCCTATGAACCCGAAAAAAGGTTTTTACCGATTGGTGTGAGTGTTTTAAAAAATATCTCATACGTGAAATATCGTACGAAGTTGAAACTTAAGTTACGTACCATGAGCGGATCCGACACGAACATTTTCATAAAAACTCGGTGAAATGAAAATAGTACTTCGTTCGTGCAATTTCTTGTTTGTTTGTACCTAAGATTTAGTTTAAAATGGCCTCATTTACCACATTTTACGCGCTTCACAAGATAAGGTAATCGTTAATCAACTGAAATTCATAAGAGCTGTACTCTAGTGGTAAATTTGTTTTTACAGAAAATGTTTCAGTGCATGTTAATAGTTATTGTTGTTTAGGTCAACAGCCGAAAGGATGGTTTGAACCTTTAAAGGTTTTAATAAATAAAAACGATGAGTGAGGTGGTTTACAATTGGGTTCCTCACATAATAATAGTAGGAATAACAATTAAAAAAAAAAAAATCTGGTGTGAAACACTCACACAACTTTCTCTTGCCAATGCAAATATTGAACAATATAACCTAACATTAGAAATAAACAAAAAACTAATCTCAATAAACATAACCTAATTTTAATCATGAGTGAAAGACGCAAAATGAAAATCAAACTGTTCGGCTTAAAAATGAGGAAAATCACTCTTTCACGCCAAATTAGGCTATATAGAGAAAAATGCTATAAATAAAAGTTGTAGATCTTTTAATTTCCTATAAATGTAATTATACTTTTTTGACGTAAAATGAATAAGGCTAAAATCTTTAATAAAATCGATTTTTTACACGTTTTCGTAAGAAAAAAAAACAGAAAAACGCTAATTACCGCTAAACTAAGCGTTATACAAAAAAAATGTTTGAAATAAAAGTTGTCGAATTTTAAATTCTCTACAACTTTTACTAGATACATTTTTGCGCTAAAATGCAAATTAAAGTCGCAATCTTCAAAAAACAATTTTCTTGCGAGAATACAGCCTCACCAAGAATTTCAGCAGACATGGCGCCTACCCTATCTATCTTGTAGAGCACAAAAAATTTAGAAAATGAGGTGATTTTTAAAAAAATCGTAGGTGCCGTTTTAGAGAAAATTGCAAAAAAGTGAAAATTTCCGGTTGACCGATTTTGATGAAAATGTTCGTGTCGGGTCCGGTAGAAGAATCCAACTACCCAACTACTTTTAAGTTTCAACTTCGTACGATGTTCCGTTCTTGAGGTATTCTGTTCACACACACACGTGCGCGCGCGCACGCACACATACACACACACAGAGAGAGAGAGAGAGAGAGAGAGAGAGAGAGAGAGAGAGACAGACCGAGAGTGAGACACACAGACCAATCGCTAAAAACATGTTTTTTTGGGTTTATGGGATCTAAAAACGTGTAGATCCGGTGAAAACTCGATTTCGGAAAATCGACATGAAAACAATACTTTCTTTCCTACATATTCATATAGGCAAGAGAAAGTAAGAAAAATTGAAACAAGAATCCAACACAATTTACTAGCGGACAGTACTTCATTTAAATAGTAATAAATTATGAAAATATAATAAATTCAATGATAAATAACATTCATAGTAAACTAATAAAATTATAAATGTGCAAAGTCAGAAGTAAATGGACAACAACTAGATGCATTAGAATTGCGTGGGAAACCTGACAAGCATCATTTCTGAACTGCATATATACGAGTATTGGAGTGGCGGCTGCTAAAAGGTTATTTGAAATGAAATGCTATATATATAAGAAATAAAAAGATATTAGAAGAAAAAGAAAGAGGTGTGACACGTCGAGACAGTGAATAAAAATAAGAAAAAGAAACGAGAAAAACGTTAAGAAAAAAAATTGGTAAAAAATTATATAGTTGAAAGAATGAGGTGTTTGCGAGTGTGTGTTTTGGCAGTTTAAATGTAAAAGAAAGAAAGAAAAGAAATAAGATGAAAAGGGATAAAAAATGAAGAAAGAATAGAGAGATGAGGGGGTGTATTTAGCTTAATTGGTCTATTAGTAAAAACGGGACTAGTCAGGTCGAATTTATTTGCAATGACTGAACTAAGCGGATAACTTAAGAACAAGTTCAACTGTGAAGTACTGTAGATGAAAAAAAAGTAGTGTTTTAAGTACGGCACTAGGATCATAGGCCTATCCATCGATATACGAAAATATATTTCCGTACTAACTTAACTTAAGGGCAGTCGGAAGAGCCTATGCAAGGTTAAATTTGGTATATTTGATGTTCCTTTTTAAAGTTTTTGTTGCAGATACGACTTTGTTGCAGTTTTTTTTATTTGCAAGCGTACACTTTTCTTTACAATTTGGAGGAATTTTTTATCATTTTTATTACATTTTTTGTTAAATATTTTCAAAATATTTTTAATTTTTCCAATCCGTTTGATGTACATTTTTGAGAATACCATAGGCCTATATCTCCAATTCTAAGATACCCTCGAATATAAGACGTAGCTTATTTTGGCAGTAGGCTACCAACTAACACATTTTGGAAAAGAAGAAATCTAGAAAAAAAATCATCAAAATCTTATTTCTAATACAATGTGAAATTTTTTTTACCGGAAACGGGCGTTGAAACGGAATTAAATGTAACACGATATTGATAGAAATAGGTAATATTTTTCTTGAATTCACTTTTTTGATCGAGTATCAAATAAGGAGGAAGTTTTTTCCATCGGCTGTTATCCTTATCATAACTGTTATTCCCAATTTCTCGTACCCAGTAATTTTTTATTGTACTTCTTTGGCACCTTTCACATCGACCGTATAGTTTATAGGCATATGGAAATAGACTGAAGTTTCGTCTGTATTACTTATCTGATCAAGAATGTAGATATTTTCAGGTCGTAAGTTAATACCATGGCGCTGGAAATTTACAAGGTGCATTTCAAAATAAAATATTACGTTTGTGTGTGCTTCTACGAATTCCGATAATTATTTATAAAGTTTCATTTTATTTTTATTTTAAAACATAATTTACTTTATCTTATCATACACAGTAGATGTCTCATACGTAGTTTAGAGTGCTAGTATACCGGTTCAAAGATAATAAGTGAATGTGACTACAAGACACCCTCGAATTGTAAGACGCACCTCGCTTTTCGAGGTATCAAACTGTGAAAATAGGTGCGTCTTAGAATCGAGAAAATACGGTAATTCTAATAGTACAAAAAACAATCACTTCGTAGAGCTATAGTACAAGAAGTAGGCTACATGTTAGCAAAATTTGATCTCTCTATCACTCACCAAAGCCTCAAAAACGAACATTGAATTAGAAAATAACATATTTTTGGAAATTTTGACCTTAATGTATACGGTAATGATTTTTATTCAATGATTTTGTATCGTTTACACACACACTAGGTGATAGTTCCACATTTTCACTAATTACTTTTTAGTTCTTTTTCTAGCACTACTACACTTTTTGCTAACCTAAGGAAAACAAATTTTACCTACTGAAACTCCAGTTCTTGTACAAGAAAAAAGTTATAAAATATCAGTGTATGTAGATTTCAGTCGATACAGTTACATGAAATAAAGTTTATTACACAATTTCTATCCTATCAATTTTTTTTACAAATTATACTCATTTTAAAGAGAAAATTCTGGGTAATATACAATACTTTTTCCCCAAAAAGTGATTTTTTCCAAAATTCCCTTCCGGATTCCCTTAAACAACAAAATACAGCAGAATTCTGGTGATTCGAAATAAATTATAATTATAGAAATAAATTATAATAAATAAATTTTTGGGCGAACTCATTTCAGATAAACGATATTTCCGGATAACTCGGATTTACAAATACGGACATAACAAGGAATAAAACCTCTGAAACTTCTTCGATTTAAATCTCTGAATTGGAGCTATCACTGACGGTTTAGAATGTCCATAAATTTGACCGGCGTAGATCCAAATGATTAAGTGCACAGAGGTATTGTGCGCAAAATACTTTATTTTTAGGACTACACTTTTAAAACTACCACCAATTGATAATAAATGAGTTATTCTCGTAATTTATAGTAATATAATTAAGTTAGTGACTCAAAATAAGAAGTTAACCAAATTATTTACGACTGTAGGAAAATATGAGTTTTCCAAGTAGTATGTCAGCTGAAGAGTTCACTTACTCCAATCTTGCAAGGAATACTTATTTATCAGTTACTCCTCTTTTTTTAGCCTATTTCATTAGTATTTGAAGTGGTGCAGGAAGAGGTAAAGTAATGAATCTCTTGCCGATAAACTAAGTAGTTTATAAAATTATAGTTCTAAGATGTGAAATCACATTTGTGAGAATACATAATGCAAAATGCACTACAAAGTTTTGTGAAATTATTCTTTTGGCTGAAATGTACATAATGAAACTTACCGGTTGTATTATTACTCCTTATACAAATGTGCACTATAAAATGTAGCGATCCGGCTACCAAAAAAAAGTTTTTTTAGGTTAAAGTTTTACTTAACACCTCTGTGCAGTTAACCATCGATATAATAATGTACACATTAGAGATGCATTTTATTTTAATTTTGTTCATGAAAATTATGTACATCGGAAATTTATAGATTTTTAATCGTTTCGGATAACATAGATTCGGTTAACCGGGATTCTAATGTAAAATGTACGTTTCACCCATACTCTTCCAGTTGTATTTTAAGAACCCCTCCTACTATAGTCATTCCTTGTTCCCAATTTTTTCTCACAACTACTGACTTCATCGTCTTATCTTGAACTATAAATTATAATGTAATTTTACACAAATACCATGCAAGTGTGTGTTAAATTTTGTAGTTGTAGTAGTATACATACGTATCTTGAGTCAGTTATATTTCCTACATCTAGATCAATAAATAACACCAATAAATTTACACGCCATTTATTACAGTTTGAATTTAGATATATACCATCAGGATACGGCAAATATGATATTATAGTCTGGTACAAAAAAACGTATTATGTACATACGCTACAACATCTTGAGGTACAATGGTACCCTAATAAAAATATCGAGTTCCTTATCAATTATAGTCAAACATATAACCCTAACATTTATGTTTTTATTCGCTGCAAAAAACATATAATGTTGTTTGTTACCGACTTAATACCAAATGTTATCATAACCTACAACGTCCGAGTTAACCCTTCGGCATAGACGAAAAATATATGTTACAATTTCATTTGGTATTTATTTTGTAATCTGTAAAAAAAATATTCTTGTTTTCATAGTGATGACCTATTTTAAATATGATTTTTATTCCCTCGTATACGACCAATTTAAAATCACGTGAGGTGAGTTTAGACGTTTCTGGAAGGTCTTTTTGCAGCCCATATTCTCAGCATTCGCTCACTGTAGTCTTTTCTCCTTTCTTCTTTCCACCCGGTGTTTTGTTTTTGCTCTTCATGGAAGCCCTTTAGCTACGGCCGCACTGCAGGAGGCAAGTGTCCTGGCAAGATGAAAATGGCGCCCAGATGCTTCTCCCACTTAAAACCAACACGTGAAATGTTACAGTGGTGGCCGCATTGGAGCCACCTAGCACTTTTTGAAACCGGGTGCCTCACCAGGTAAGCATCCTAGCTAACCAACTCGTCGGTTTAGTAGGTGTCGAAGCTGGTGTCATACTGTGATTAGTGATTTTTAAGTGATTGAGTAACATCTCTTTAAGTATATCGAAGATTTCTCCTCTCATTTGCAAACGCTCACAAATTTATCATAGTACGAACGAACATCTTTCTACAAGTGATAAAAATTCGCCGATAACCTCCCTACTGGTATTAACATCGTGCACCCACTCATTTGTACAATTTTCACCTAATTTTAAATCTGAACTTCCACAACCATTAACTCCTTGCATAAATCTAGACATGACATCGTTTTGCTTTTGTCTGAATTCGACTGAGCTAGTTGCAATGTGCCATATCCATTTTGCAGTCCGATCATAATGAATCTTGCTTCTTCATCCACACTTGCCTCTTGCAGAACAGCCGTAGCCTTAAAGTTCGTAATTAGTTGACATAATTTGGTTAGGTTCATAGTTTTATTGGTTTATTCCGGTTTCCTCAATATTCGTTCTGACTTCTTTAAACCATTTATCCGATATATTATACCCCAACGTACTAAAGACTGAAGATGAGATCTAGCCAATAACAGCCAAGGTCGGATGTGAGGTTGCCCTTTCGCTAAGTCACACGCTATTCCACTGAACTCCCACTGACTTTTTGTTAGGCTGTCATGCACAGCGGAACCACAACATGACAACGCAAGATACGATTTACGAAAGTCAGTTGGCTAAGTGCTGTGATCTAGGTTACTATACTCCGCCTTCAACTGCAGTCTCCATTTCGTTAAGCTATAGGTCTATTTTTAAAGTCTTAAAAATGTGTTTTATCAACCTATTGTCATCCATTTTATACAAGGGCCCGTGAAATTTTATCCTTCTTTTTCGAATAGTTTCTGTTAATTGTGCATTGTCCTTGCACAGTTCTCTACCTCGTAACCTATATTGTCTGTCAACTATCTACGAACCCATTATCTTGCGAAGGATCTGTCTCGCAAATTTTTATGCTTCTCTTAGACCAGCCTTCCCGGTTATTCTAAGGCACTCTTCGCGTACATACACACCGGTTTTATTACAGTAATAATGATGATACAGTAAATTAACGGTAACTGGGACCATCAAAATCCGAATTGTATAGAGAAAAAATTAGATCTCCATTATTTTTGTTTTCATTAAGTAATTTATTTACAATCGGTTGAACGTAAGTATGAGTTACTTTGTAATCAGCTGAAATTATTTGAACTTAACATGACAAGATAGTAAGCTACCCAATGACGGTCCTCTTCAAACAATACTAAAATTGAAGTTAGTTACTAGTAACAAATCATTTTACAACATAAAATTTTAACAAATATGCTGTAATAAGGAATAATGCAAACATATGGTTCTTTAAATGGAATTTTCCTTTAATTAGACACCAATTTCATGTAAATTGGTCGAAGTTCATTCAACCTTCTGAAACTAGTGACTATTTTTCAACCCGAAACTTGATTATAGGGAATGAGAGTAAAATCTTAAAATAATTTCAGGATTACATAAAAAAATGGTAACTGCAATTCAGCCGTAAATTTTGCACTAATTAGCAACATAAAAGAATATGTTTTGAACGTAGATGCGCCCCTTCAACAATGTAATTGGGCGCCATTTTGAAATTTGACATTATGAAGTAATCATAATTTTGTATTTACTAAGTAGGCCTACACCTTATAACCAACCGGGCTGGTCGAGTGGTAAAGTCAAAAATCAGCTGTTCAACAGCGGATTTCGGAGATGAAGGTGCCTGGTTCAAATCCTAAAAAAAGTAGTTACTTTTATAAGAATTTGAATACGAGGTATTGATACTGTACATTGATGGTTGGAGTTTAATTAACCAAACTTTCTCAGGAATGGTTGGCCTGAGTGTATACAAAACTACAACTCATTTACACGTCATACGTGTATCATCTCATGGGTCATGGGTTTGCTTATGGTTCTTAAATTAAACAGATTGAAAAGTACACACATTAGGGACTTGTAAAAAACCTTCACTTATGCTACATCAACGAAGTTTTTAAACCATATCTCAAAATTTTCTCGGGATATAAATTTCTCTATTAAAATATAAGAGAGCGGATTGACATAAACCGAGGGGTTTTCGGATTTGTTTTCCGTTGTATTGATAAATACAACCCAGATAATATATATAGTGAGTACGCTTTCTCATAACCTGTGTACTAGTTACAAGTTAAAATTTAGGATAATTTAGAAATAAATTTAAAGATTTCGAAAAATTAGTTTTCCTACAACAGTTATGTAGGATAAATATTTTTGTTATTGTTTCCCGATCATTTACATAATTTTTGATACTTTAAAGAAAACTTAATTTCGTTATTTTTGTTTAAAATAACATAAAAATGAATTAAAACAATCAATAGTCAAGCGGTAACTGTTGTTTATAATGCAAAGAAAAAATAATAATGAGCAAAGCATAAAGAATATTAAAGAGAAGTTTAATTTTTTTATTTTTTATTCAGATGGTGGACCGGTGGTTGGATTTGAAAGAGTCACGGATACAAAAATTGCTATTATAACTTAGGTATTGGTCAATGTTATAAATTTTGGAACTAATTTCGAGCACTGCGACTGGTTTGGCTATTTTGCGTTTGTGCCGACAAGTTTTGTTGCTGGAAGAACGGCAACGGCTAGTCATCGGTCTGCTATGAGTCTATAGATTATGCTTGCTTACGGTATAGAATTCAGTAAATGGTCTGTTGTTCACTATACAGTCAGTCTTTTTGCCTGATTTAACTTTGTGTTTACGGTCAGTAGCTTACGTTTTATGGCTTTCACTGATAATAGGGATTATTTAACAGGCCTCGTCTTTGGCCAATTGTCGGTTTAATAGTCTTCTATAAGCGGGGGCCACTCCACTCTACCATACCGTTAAAATAGCTTTTCATTTCTCTTTAAAGGAGAACACTAAATTTTTATCTAATTATATATGTTTATGTAGGTACCCTATAAATGTAGTCAAACATTGTACTTATTAATTTTTTTTAGGATTCTAATAGACTGAATGTCATCATCAATGGTGGTTATACATCACAAAAAAATTAGGAATTTCACAATTTTTTTAAAAATATACTAAATTTTAACAGATAATAAACCGGGGCTTGTTTACACAGATTTTTTATTCTGATTTAAAATTTTTTTTGTATTGCAGTTATTTACAATTTATGGAGGAAACCATGGCAGTAAGTCACCTGGAAGCAACGAATGCAGGGAGAATAAAACTGAAATTGCCGTGAAATATTTCCTTTTAATATTGTTACATTTTTTCTTTTTTATTCCTAATGTGTGAACGTTGTAATCTGTTCAATTTTGAACAATAAGCAACCCCATGACCCGATGAGATGAGGATGATATTCGTATGTATGACAAGTAAATGAGGTGTAATATTGTACAGACTCAGGCCGGCCATTCCTGAGAGAGTATGGTTAATTGAAACCCAACCATCAAATTACACCGGTAACCACTGTCTAGTAGTGAAATCCGTTCCAAAGTGACTACCTTTACTAGGATTTGAACCAGGAACCTTCGTCGCCGAAAATCAGCTGTTAAACAGCTGACTAAAGGCGGCGACGTAACCCCTAGACGAACCCGGTGGGTTAATGTTACATTTAAACATTTTTATACTGTAATGTGTTGCCTTTGCAAAAAATCAGCTGATCCTTAGCTGCCGTTTCGTTGTTCGAACCGGTCATTATTGTTTCTTTACAAAACTATTGTTCTTTTGTAATAAAATATGCCTGTACAAAATGGAACAATTTAAAACCAGATTAGGTGGACCCAAGATTTTAGTTTTGCTTTATTTTATTTTAGTGTATTATGTGTAGTTTTATTTGATAATTTTAATTTTTGTTGCTGCTAACTAACGTGAATGACAATGTAGAATGAAAATAATTAAGTTGGAAAATATAAAATAATGCCTGTTGACATAGCACAAAACATGTTTGTTATTTTTAAATTTAAATAATTTTGGCAAAAAAATTCTCTCCTGTAGATAATACTGTTTCAGATAATTCAAAACCATATTCCGTATACATAAATGCTGCCATGACATTCTGCATAAACTATACATGCTTTTCATACTCAATCATTGCTCAAGATATAAGCTCAGTTTTGACACCTATGAAGAGCCTGTTACTATGATATTTTTTTGTGTAAGTTACCTGTGTTGGTCAGTGCCTGGGGTAAGTTTACACACCTTATAAAATTAATAAATTTAAGGCTTAATTAACTATATTAGTTTGTTTTATTACTATAAAATATTACATTAAGTTCTGTATATAGTATACTTTTACATTAATATAAAATGTGCTTATATAAATGTGTGTGTGCCTATTATTGAATTAATTATTCATTATTAAATATGAGGTGTGGCTATTAAATAACGAGACTGACGTAAAAAAATGATTTTTACTTTATACATTATCACTTATTGTCACCTTCAATATACACTTCTTCTCTATCCCTACAACGCTCCATGCGAATTTTCCATTGTTGGTAACAGTGCTGGAAGTCATCTTCTGTCAGATCCTTTAGGACACGTGCCGCTTTCTCTTTCACAGCTTCCACAGACTCAAATCTTGTCCCTTTTATGCAGATTTCACCTTAGGGAACAGGGAGAAGATAATAACATGTGATGAAACGAATTTGCGAGGAGCGTTGTAGGGATAGAGAGAGTGTATATTGATGACAATAAGTGATTATGTATAAAATTAAAATAAATTTTTTTACGTCAGTCTCGTTAGTTAATAGCCACACTTCGTATAAATATTTATATTGATATAAAAGACAAATTGATCAGGAAGAATCATTTTCAAAATCGCTTTCACAATTGATTGTTGTGTTTTAGGTCATCAGCCGAAAGGCTCGTTTGAACCTCTGGAGTAGTGATTCTTAACCTTTTTTGCTCCGCGACCCCCAAATAATAAAAATAAATAACATTAATATTTCGCGACCCCCCCCCTCCGATTATAATAGTTTACTATTAATAACTGAATTTTGACTAATTATAAATGTAAAACTTTGTTTTTAATATTACATAATCAGACTGCACTAATTTTATGTGTTTAAAGAAAATACAGACAATAAAAATAAATGAAATACAACTATATAGCTATTATTTTATATTGCTGCGTTTATACTTTCATAATAGCGACGTGTATGAACATGCATGTATGACGTGCACATACATGAACAATTTACAAGTTCCAACTTAATGTGTACGAGCTCTTAATAATTTAATCTCCTTCTATAATACTCACTGTGAAAGAATGTTTGAACATGCATATGGATTATGGACGTGTTTGAACAAGTCTTACGAAGAAAATTTTAAATGAAAAACAAATGCAACCATCACATTAATAATTAATTAATGATTAATTTCTTTTCTTTACAAGTAAAAGTACTTATTGCATGTAAAGTGTTTAAAAGTAAGTTTATAATAAACGATTTTCTCTCATAAAATGATCGCGACCCCCTTATAATATCACCACGACCCTCAGGTTGAGAATCACTGCTCTAGAGTCGAGAGGTTCAAACCAGCCTTTCGGCTGATGAACTAAACAACAATATTTATTTATTTTGTTGTTCAAGTCATCAGCCGATAGCTGGTTTGAACCTGTAGAGGTTATATTAAGTAAAACGAGAAATAAGGTAAGTTAACATTGGCTTCCTCACTGAGTTGAAGGCCGGATAATCAGCCGGCCAGGCTTTCTGAAAAGCACATATTTTCCACTCTTCAAATGACACCTTTACTTCATTCACCACACATGGTCTGGCTGCATAATGAAATTCATTACTTTCAGAGGAGATAACTCTAGTTCTTATCTTTTACACCTTTATCTCTTCTGTTCTTAAATGATTCAGATAGGCTGGCCATGTGATAAGAAAAAGAACTATTTACATGGGCAAGTTAAAGTTGTGTAAGTGTTTCACAACAAATTATTTTTTATAATGTTTTTCTAAATAACTAAAAGACACAAATACCGAATCGTATTTAAATTTTAAACAGATACAAATGATGTTTAGCTATTTATAAATATTATAATAAATAACATATAATGATGACGATCATTATCATTATATCTAATGACAGTGAATTAATTTATCAAATTTATTAAAGGAAGAAATTCAGCGTCACGGACAACGGCCAAAATTAGCATTTCCAAAAAAAGAGTTACAATGAATCATTTGGTACAGTACGTAAGGTATACTTTATGAAACAGGAGTCAACCAGTTGAAATCTTTCAACTTCACTCCTTCGTACCTACTACATTTACCACGTGCGTGACCCTCCACCGTTCTTCTCTTTCTTGAAACGGTTTTTATTTTCTTCTCCATAGACCTTCTCGTTGTTGCTGTTGTTGTTCATCATCAACTATCTATAGTAACCGATACAAGAAGGTACCACCTACTATTAATGTTTGTCTCGGTGTTATAAGTCCAAATTACAACATGCATCCAAATTAAAACATATTTCATTTTGCGTTTCCTCATCTTATACGGCACACACAGCCAAGTTAGAGGTTACACATTCACATTCGACGATGCTGGGTCGAATTCTAAAAAAGACCTATAATTTGCAGTTTTTTGTCTAGCTCTGAAAATACAGTGAAACGCCTACCCATCATCTTTTCATCTCTTTTCATATTCCTAGGTTCATATATGTTTCTATCTTTCTCTACCGGTATTATAAATACATCCACACACAGGTATTAATTATTACTTTCTTCTAACCTCTTTTACTATCGGCTGCAATTATTTTCCACCAAAGTACAACACCCATTAATCCACGTCTCTCTGTTATAATAAGACCAACAAATATAGAATAACTGAATCCGTCTTCTTTTCTTTTTCAACATCTTCCTTGTCTAGTATTAATACTATTTCTCCTTTCCTACCTAGCCTTCATTTAAACATGAGTTAAACGATGCACCTGTTCTGACCACAAACATATTCAAATATTTATCTTCACAGCGGTCGAGAGGTATCCTTTTCCGTAGATACACATTCTTGTATACTAATAAAAATTGTAGAAATAACAAAACTATCCGAGTTGATAACTTCCTTACTTAATTCGCAAACCCTACAAATTTTCTTTAAAAAGTGCATTCAAAACTTTCAATGAGAGTGGATTATATGTTATTTTTTCTCTGGTATAGGGCCAATTTTAGACCACGTGAGGTGACTTTAGACGTTTCTGGAAGCTCTTTTTGTAGCCCACATGATCAGCATTCGGCAACTGTGGGCTTTTTTCTTTATTCTAACCACCCAGTGTTCTGTTTTTGCTCTCATTAAAACCCTTAAAGTCCGTAAATAGTTGCCATAAATTTGGTTCAGTTCATTAAGTTTTCTCGGTTTATTCCGGTTTTCTCAATATCATTTCCGGCTTTTTTTAAACCATTTATCCGGCACTTTAGGTCTATTGTTTAGTATCCTAAAATTTGTTTTGTTAACCGGTCGTCTTCCATTCGATACAGGTGCCAGTAAAATTTTAGTCTTCTTCGTCTAATCGTTTCCATTAATCGTTCATTTTCCTTCTACAGTTCTTCTCCACCGCGTAACCTATATTGTCTGTCTACTATCTTCAGGCCCATTATCTTGCGGAGGATTTATCTATTTCTTTTAGACCAGCCTTCCGGATCACTCTAAGCCAGTCACTCGAGTACTGACACAAGGATTTTATCACAGTATTATAATGTTTAATCTTGGCTTGTCTTGTCGGACGTGTATGTTCAAGACTTCGTTATGTCACAATTTGCATGCAATTTCAATTTCAAGCTGAAATGATAATTAGATAGTTAACCTAATTTAATATGCTGTTTAGGTCAACAGCCGAAAAACTGATTTGAACCTCTAGAGGTTTTACTGAGAAATAACGAGGAGTGAGGTCGTTTACTATTGGCTTCCTCACTGAGTTGAAGAGTATGTTTATCAGCATGCCAGGCCCTCCGAAAAACACCCACTTTCCACCCTGCAAATGACACCTTCACTTCATTCACCACAGGGTCTGGCTGTATAGTGAAATTCATAACTCTCAGAGGAGATAACTCTGACTAGTGTATTTTATACCTCTACCTCTTCTGTTCTTAAATAGTTCAGTCATATATATATAATTGGCTGACTATGTGGTAAGAAACAGAACTATTTTTTGTAACCCTGGAACCAACAGATCGAGTGCAATTAATTTAACATATCAGAATGTAATAAGTTTAATTTTTGTCAGATCACTATTCGGCTTTTTTTAATGTCTGATAATTCCCTCTCCGCTGTAAAAAATACATTAACCCAGTTACCAGAGTACTTTGATGGTTGAGGTTCAATTAAATATATATCTAATGAATGGTTGGCCTGAGTCTGTACAAGACTAAATCTCTTTTCCACGTCATACACATCATCTTTAACTCATTGGGTTGCTTATTGTTCGTAAATTTAACAGGTTGAAAAGTATACGCATTAGGAATTTTTAAAAAAATTAACCCCAACATTACTGATTCTATTTCGTTAAAAAATAACTTTAAAAATGTCAGTTCACTAATTTTTCTATTGTTACAAAGTCAGTAAGTATAAAATATGTAACAATATTACCATAAAAATTTTGGGGAGGGTATCTGTTCCCAATTTTTAGAAAATGTTCCAAATATTAAAACTATGGAGATACGCTTCAGGTTACAAGTTTATTTTCAGATATCCTGAAAATATGAGAAATTATTTGGGAACTTGTGTAAAAGAAGAACAAGGGTAAATAATTTCACCAGTTCACTTCCTTGATTCATACATTGAAATTAAAAGAAGAAAAACAATAACAATAGAACAAATATATCTTTAATTATAGCAGGGTTGGTCATTGAATGACCTGAAACTAAAGGCACGTAAACAAACAAAATAATTGAACGAAAAAGTAAGCCGGGAGCAAAGTTCGTGGTAACAAACAGTTACAATCACGAGATAAAAAAGTAAGAATAAAAATCGACAAAGACAAAGAAAAAAATAAAAAGAAGAGATAATGAGCGAAACGCACATTAAGAAAGAAGATTAAATCGCCGCAATGAATCTCCATTGCTTACAGTTGAGGCTGAGGTTACGAATATAAGATAATAATGAAACGAAATGACCTGAACGGAATTTGAGTCAAAGCCTCTCTGATTTCTTCGTCATTGATTGGGTGCTGCAATATAGTTAAATCCAAAGAGTATTGTTAAGCAGGTCATCGCCCATTGTAAGGGATAGAGAATGATAAAGTGTATAACATGGTCAATGATGCCAGGAGGCTATAACAATTGCGCGACATATCAAAAAGAAATCAATTGCTTTAGAGACATTCTTTGTAACAATATTTCCATTACAATTGAATATTTTATCGGACTGGATTCCGACAAATTGTTAAATCGAATAACTGAAATTAAATTTTTTGTTAATTTGATGATAAAACTTACAGATTACTACCATTGAGAATTTAACAGTACAATACTATGTAAATTACTTCAATCATCATAAAATTAAATTACTGTAACGACCGCCTTTAATATTACATCGCCATACTGTATGTTGTTACAGAATTAAAACTCTGGTGTGAAACACACACACACGACTTTCTCTTGCCAATACAAATTATAAACAATATAACCTAACATTAATAAAAAAAAACATTGGAAATAAACAAAAATCTAACCTCAAAAAAACAAAATCTAATTTTAATCATGAGTGAATAATAATAATAACCAACCCTAATTATGGTTAATAAAAGTAAAAGTCATTCTTTCACGCTAAACTAGGCTCTGTAGAAAAAAATGCGCTAAACAAAAGTTGTAGATCTTTTAATCCTATAAATTTGATTATAAATAGACTTTTGTCGTAAAATGCATACTGAGGCCGAAATCTTATAAAATCCGTTTTCTTACACATTTTCATGAACAAGAAAACCATAAAATTACAAATTACCGCTAAACTAAGCGTTGCACAAAGAAATGTTTGAAATAAAAGTAGTAGATTTTTCAATTTTCTGTAACTTTAATTATATACAGTTTTGACCTAAAATGCATAATAAGGCCGCAATCTTAAAAAAAAACATATTTTTCTACGAGAGAACAGCCTCCCCAAGAATTTCAGCAGATATGGCGCCTACCCTATCTTGTAGAGCATAAAAAATGTAGTAAATAAGGTAGTTTTTAAAAAAAAATCGTAGAAGCCGTTTTCGAGAAAATTGCAAAAAAGTGAAAAATTACACGAATAAACTAGTAGGCTACTACTTCCGGCTGCCAATTTTGATGAAAATGTTCCTGCCGGGTCTTCTAATAGTACCTAACATAAGTTTTTTATCCGCTCATAATTAAAATTGTTATTTTTCATTTACTTTGGCAGGAGAAAGCAGTGTGAGTGTTTCACAACAGATTTATTCAATTTAGTATAAATTAACACATCCAACTACGGTTAAACAACCTTGTACTAGATTATAAAAATATTCAAGATAAAATCATTGTTTTTCATGTGTCAGATGCAATTTACCATTCTTTTGTTCAAGCTTACAATGAGTTTTCCATTAAATCTATTCACAGTAATCATTCATTACTCTAGTTAGATCTCCTCTGAGAGTGGTGAATTTCATTATACAGCCAGACCCTGTGTGGTGAATAAAGTGAAGGTGTCATTTTGTAGGGTGGAAAGTACATGCTTTTCAGGGGGCCTGGCATCCGCTACTAAGCATACTTTTCAACTCGGTGAGAAAAGCATGGTAAACCACCTCACTTCCCGTTTTACTTAGTAAAGCCTCCAGAGGTACAAACCAGCCTTTCGGTTGATGACCTAAATAACAACAACTTCATTATTTGTCATTTTCTCGGTCCACCTGATTTTACGCGTTCATATACCGGATTGCCCATACGTCAGTTTCCCCACATACGGAAGAAGTAAAATGAAGGCGTTACAAGTTAACGGAAAAGAAACCTACAGGGAAAAACAGATTTATTATTTGAACTGTACTTAAATAATACCTTTAGTACCTTTGTTATATCAGTTGTTTAAAATTTCCACCATTAATGTCTATACACTTCATGCAACGAGTTAAATCTACTTGACAAATTTTCAACAATAACAATTTATCTTCATTGACGGTGTCAAATGCATTTTCTATTACGCTTTTTAGTGCGGCTAGGTTTTGTGGTTTTGAAGAAAACACCAATCCTTTATAATACCCCACAGTGAAAATCATATGGAGTTAAGTCCGGCAAGCGCGCAGGGCAATCAATTGTATCACAGCGACCAATCCATTCATTAAATTTGGAATTCAAAAGTTCTTGAACTTCGGAACCGAAATATGCTATGGGTCCACCTTGTACCCAGATGTGAGATTAAAAATTGTAAACAGGATTGTTTTCAAGTTCCGGAAAGACTAGTTCCTGCAGTACCTGTTAGTAACTTTCCGAGTTAACATTTCCCTAAAAAAAGGCTCTATCAATGCAGTACTCAAAATTTCTCCCCATACCATAACACCAGGCACATTAAGCTCTTCTTGGATTGCCTCATGAGGATTTGAATCCGACGAGTACACGGAGTTACGCCGATTAACACGTTCATTGAGTTTGAAACATGCCTCAACACACCACAAAATCGATCGCAAGAAATTTGGATCGGCTTCTGTACGGATAGCGACTGTCTCACAGAATTCCAATCACCTATCGGGATCACCCCCGTGAAGAACTTGGAGTAAAGAGGGACGATGTGGCTTACTCACCTCACTACAACGGACAACAATTAATGTTATACGTGGTTGCTGCTAAGGTAACAATGTTACAACCTGATTGATACAAAATATCCCATTTTATGGAGAACTGACATATGGGCCACCCGGTAGTTATGAGGATACATACGTGATAAATAAATGTAAATGTACCATTAACGGATACAGTTAAATCTGCTTAAAATAATCATTCATTTGCTTCAAACGAATGACTATGAATTCATTGAATCCGAAAAAATAACACAGAAAGTAAACCGCTACAAAAAATGAAATGTAAATAACAAGATGACCGACAGTATTTTTCTTATTTTATTATCTACAAAATGATGCCCGGAAGTGAGGAACGCGGGCGCACGCTCGCGAGCTCTGTTACTTTAATTTCAACGGCGTAGAATGTTATAGTAAATGGCTAAAGTTATAGTACACCTCACGCAAATCTCATTTAACAACCAAACAGACCAGACATGATGGGTTTAGTTTGTACCGCCTCAAACAGATACACACGTACCTAAATAAATAACTCACTTCACGGTACCTGTAGCCTAACGAATAAGAAGAAAGACAAAGGATATCTCAAATACAGTAAAAACGCAATTAAAGTTACAATGATTTTAATACGGTTAAAAACCTAATTTTGAGTCATCCATCGACTACATATCATCAACATAATTATTAACTAATACGTATTTGATAACAAAATAAAAACCCGCGTTTTAAAATAAATAATAATTAAAAAACCTATTCCCCATTGCATTAAAAACACAGGTTTAAAATTCCTAAATTAAGGTAACGAATTATCACACACTAGAGGTCTATTCCCACGACGATATACTGGCACTAGGAGCTAGTACTAGCGTCGTGGGAACGAACAACTAGCAGCTAGTGTAGTTAAAGCGCTGGTAGAGGAGAAAAGGTCACGTGAGTGACTAACGCTAGTAAACTAGCTCGGTGTGAACGTTTGGAAACGTTGCTAGTCACTAATAAGCTACTAATAAACTAACGTCGTGGGTAAATGCCTTTAGACTGATCCACAACAATTAAAAGTTTTTTGTAACATTTTAATGAATATTAAAACCTGTTATATATTCTTTCATTGCACTCGATCTGTTGGTTCCAGGGCTACAAAAATTACTTCTACTTCTTATCACATAGTCAGTTATATGACTACTATTTAAGAACACAAGAGGTAGAGGTGTAAAAGATACTAGTCAGAGTTATCATCACTGAGAGTAATGAATTTCACTATACAGCCAGACCCTGTGGTGAATGAAGTGAAGGTATCATTTGCAGGGTGGAAAGTGGGTGCTTTTTGGAGGGCCTGGCTTGCTGATAAGCATACTCTTTCAACTCACTGAGGAAGGCAATAGTAAACCACCTCACTCCTCGATATTACTTAGTAAAACCTCTAGAGGTTCAAACCAGCTTTTCGGCTGTTGACCTAAACAACAATATTCTTTCTAACCACCGATTTTTTATAATATTTTCAATACTTGACATACTTGTCAAGAGCTTGTAATTCTACAATTTGCCCTTTTCAAGAAAAGTAAAACAAACAAAAAATACTATCTCTTGTTCTTAAGCTATTGTTTTAACATTGTTTTTCCAACTTAAAATTATCAAGCTAAACCCTTATTACCAGGGTATAAAGAAAATTTATCGAATAGTACAAGTAGGGACTTTCCTCTCTGGATACTTGGGAGGAAAGATGAACGTAAGATCCAGGCAACGAAAATGCGTATTTTGAGAAGAATTCAGTGGTCGAGTTTGATAGATCACATTAATAATGATGAAATCCGGTCCTATTTATACATTTCCTTTCTCTTAGAAACAGTCAGCAAATAGAGAGATACAGGTCCAACATTAATACGAATAAGTGAAGATAGAAGAACGAAAAGGGAATTAAGCTACATATCCGATGGACGAAGAGATGTAAGTAGGCCGCGAAAAAGACATAGACGTCGGAGCAGGTTGGAAGGCCAAATCTATGATATTAAGAATAAGAATGTTTACTCTCAAACCAAAATTTAACAGCACAATAACAGCTACGGAAATAAAGAACTTTTAAAGAAAAGTGACAAAATACATTTTTATCTACTATTAGATCAAATTTAAGAAAGACAACTCATCTATTACAATGATCTACGAAGAATGGAGGAGAAAAGGTTGCCACAGAAGATTTGGCTACTGGCTCCTAGTAGACAGAGGAAGCGAGATAAAGTTATGGAAAAGATGGGTCTAGAAAGATGAAGATGTGTTTAACAGGAATAAATTATGACGTTTTGAGATACGGTGAATAGCGTAGACTTATGGAACCGCACTAAAATAATAATTTATTCTTTTTTTGGAAGGGCTTATCATCAACCCCTAGAGCCAACCCGATCCGCCACGAAGCAAAACCTACTTTAGGCAAAGAAGCGGATGACAAACTAGATGCTAGGAAAATTCAGTAGGACAATTATTACAGATCTCAGTACACTGCATTTGACCAATCGGGAAGGAAAACTATACCCGTAAGACACTTAAAAAAAAAACATTGGACCAAATTTAAAAGTTAAGAAATCAGTATAATATTTGTTAAATCTACCCCACCGTCCAAGAAAGGGACTCCATAAATCACTATAAATTTATGTTATTCACTAATCACCATATTTCATCATGAAATAATAATTTTTCATAAAAATCATGGTAAACTAAGAGGTACATGTTCCTCTTAAGTTTTGTTTAAAGAATAACAATAATTAAATTACTAAATTGATTTTACAATATTATTATTAATTAAAAACAATAGGAAATAAATTAATTTTTAACAATATTAAAGGAAACAAAATATTTGTTTAATAAAACACAAAACCGGATAAAATTCATTAAATTTATTCGACAACGGTTAACTTATTTTATTTATTTAGTAAGAGAAGAAGAAAAAAACTAGTTTCCTATCAAGGGCATAAATCTCATTGTGTTATCCGAGTTGGGGATTAATTAACGAGGCTTGACACCTGTGAATAATTTCCATACCTGGCAGGTAGACATTGTTCTTTAGACTATATTTATTTATGTATGTTTATATTATGTGAGCCTAGCTCTAGAACGAGGTACAATTATACTTCGATAAAATAATTACCCTTATTATGCGTACACTGATACACGTATAATAAAACTGTACTATGCATTTTGTTTTATAGACTTTTTTAAATGATTCGTCACTCAATAAAATAAATCAAGTTTCTTCTCTTTGTATTATATTCATTTGGACAAATAAAAAAATAAAAATAAATTACAGAAAAGTACAATCCTGAGCACCAACTGAACTAGTAAAACTGACGAATTACCAATTATTTGAATCATTTTTCAAAGTTCAAAATGTATTTGAGCGAAAATGTTTAATAAAATGAAACACGTTTTTAGCTAGCCTCCAAACTCTATGACTTCCTTCCCCAAAATTATACACAATACGAAACATTAGTATAAAAATTATTCGAATATTCCATTTTTTTTATAAATATTCGAATAAAGGTGAACGAATAAATTATTACTCACAAACCGCAGTTTATGGACTCCTAACAATTCAGTCACCAAATACAATAATTCCACTGTTACTATTTATCCACCAAAAAATATGATCGAAATTTACGAAATAACAATAAATTTAATGTGCCTCTAAAAAACGTCATTTCATGGTTTGTTATGTCTATTTCTGTGGTTGGCACCGGACGCAAAGCGAGATGTCCCTAGTAGAGAATAGAGAATTACAACGGGTGGGGTTTGGCTGTCAAAAAACAGAGATACAATGGAATAAGCCACATGGGCGAGAGAGAGACAGAAGATTGAAAAATGCCAACAGCCATGGCGTTCTCTAGTTACTAGAGAAGTAACTAGAGAACGCCATGCAACAGCCGTAGTGATGTGTTCATAACAACACCAGTAAAAACTGCATTTTTATTCTAATATTTTCGGAATCCTGTATAGTATTATATTGTATCGACGCATTCATGCAGTAGCTGCTAGGAACTATATTCGTAAATTTTATTCGAATAAAAACTTTTTATGTTGAAAAATAAAAAGCAAAATGTATAAAAGGAGGCTATGTTCAGAATTGGCTATAAAAAAATGACTTGACTGTCTCTGCTAGTGCACTACCCTTTTTGGAGAACTCATGTGTCCTTTGTCGTGAAAATAATGCACAAAATAAAAATCGCGCGCTAGTTACTCTGTTTTATAGCATATTACCACGATGCTAGTTTACTAGCTGCTACTACTAGCGCGTAGTTGACGGTTCCCACAGAGCTTGTTAATAATTAATGCCAGTGATTTGAAGATATACGTGAGTTGTGCTGTGTATTGCTGTAAAGTACGGCTTACTAGCAACTAGCAACGTTTCCAAACGTTCACAGTTTACTAACAGTTTTACAAACGTTCTAGTTTACTAGCGCTAGTAAAATGAAAAAATGTTCAAAGTCACTAGCACGCTAGTGAATAATAGAGCTTTAACTAAACTAGCTACCACTTGTTCGTCCCCATAACGCTATTCTGCTAGCTGCTAGTCAACTATAACCACGATAAATTTAGGCAGGTGGGAGTCTGCTGTGTACTTCCCCACTTTCTCATCTGGCCACCCCACCAGTAGAGCAATTTCTCCTCACTTAATGCTCCTGTTGACTTGAAACTTACACCTTATTTTATAAGTTTATTTCATCCTTCACGCTAAAAAAAATGTACTCCGCCTATAATATATAATACACATCAAGTAATAATTTATTATATATTTGCGACGTACGCGTTAAAAAAAAATTAAAACTGTTCTATTTTCGTGTTTAAAAATTAGCTTTTCGTATTTAGTACTACTGCTCGTATGTTTTATTACCCGTAAAGTTTATATTTCGTACGAAAATTAAAACAACATGTAAATTATATTTCGTAAGCTATATTTATATTAATATTATATTATCCAACTGCAGTAAATAAAATAGAATAAATAATAAATACAGTAAATGAAAAGGTACAGTGAATAAGCTAATTTTATTTAATCTAACGCGTAAAAATAGTGTACGTCCTGTAACTGTTAAGAGCGTAAGAGGAATCTATGAGTACGTAGGAGATTGTGGAAGGGATACACGACTGAGAACTTGACCTGCCTAAATCTTTCGTACTTAGTATAGTAGCTAATATTAGCGTCGAGGGAATAGGCCTTTAGTTTTATGAAGCAGTTAGGCAGCGGATGACCGCCTATTTACATTAACACGACTATAATCGGCTACCGTTCTACTTACTAGTCTAACACAATTAAAAAATAATGATTGTAAGCTGGGCATGAATTATCTTAGGGTAGATTGTCTCTAGTGTTTTAACTTCTGATTATTCACTCCGCTAATTCAGGACATCATCGACATCTTTTCATCCCTGATATATTCTTCAATTTAAAACCCACATACAATTAATACAAAAGAAAACAAGTATTCGAGTGAATATTACAATTAATTGGTGTTAAGATTGACGCTAACTATTTCCTGGATACGGGTAAAATCATTCAATTGCCCCTATGAATTAGTTTTTCAATTATACTTAAATGTATCTGTTACGCAACCGAAACTTTTTAAATAGAAAAACAATAAATAGAACAATGATTATATATTCATTTAAATTAAGATATTTACAAAAAAAAAAACAAACAACCAACCAGTTTTGAAAAGAAGTAATGTATCTTATGTAATGTAATAAGAGAATAAAAACACACATACATACAAGAAAACGCCAAATAAAATTTACGAAACTTTTTTAAGAAAATAACAAAACGTGAGAATAGACACATCGTTATTTTAATTGGACACCTAATTTCTTGTTAGATTACTATCGATCTTTTTCTTAAGAAAAAAAATCCTTTTGTGTTCCACTCCATCCTATATCGAGGGTTAAAATCAGGATCGACACAAAAGAGGATACGTAAACATAAAGTATTCGTTGAAAAAAGAGTTATGGCTTAAACAAAACTGTTCAAAATGTTTAGGTGAAATAAATTTAGTTTTAAAAACATTTTAAAGGATTTCATATATAACTAAACAGAACAAAAAGAATGTAAAAGATACAAAACGAATAACAAAAATACTAGGTAGATCACACAACGCAAGACGTTTACATAACATACATAGCACACACTACTTGTGTAGGGCAACCGCCTTAAAATTATTTAATACAACCGAATCAATAAATCAAGTAATCTGGATGTGTAGTTTCATGCATTCCTTGTTGGTTTTTTGTATAAATTTTAAATAAATAATTAAATAAAAAGTTTGTAAATAAATAAAATACATTTTAAACAAATCAAGAATTTGGGAAGATTTTGTTAACGTACAGGTTGCTCACGGACAGCTAAGTAAAATACATTTTAAACAAGACACGAATTCAAAAAGATATATATTAACGTAACATATGTTCATAATCGACAAAAAGAAAAAAAAAAAAAAAAAAAAAAAATTTACAAAAAAAAAATTAAAAAAAAAAAAAATTTAAGAAACGCTATTATTTAACAATTAATCAAAAAAAAAAATGAACTAAAAAGAAAAAAAGAAAAAAATTTACAAAAAGAAAAATCACAGGTATTACAGTTAAAAATAAAAGCGTGGCGCATTAATATATATAATATTTTACAATAAATAGGCCTATTATATATATTAATGCGCCACGCTTTTATTTTTAACTGTAATGTCTGTGATTTTTCTTTTTGTAAATTTTTTTATTTTTTTATTTTTAGTTCATTTTTCTTTTGATTAATTGTTAAATAATAGCGTTTCTTAAAAAAAAAATTTTTTTAATTTTTTTTGTAAATTTTTTTTTTTAATTTTTTTTTTTGTAAATTTTTTTAATTTTTTTCTTTTAGTTCATTTTTTTAAGTAATTGTTAAATAAAGCGTTTTTTAAATTTTTAAAAAATTTTTTTTACAAACACCTCCACAGCGTATTGTCATCGAAGATAAACAAGTGTGCAAAGTTTGATTCATATTGATACGGTAAAGTATTAAAATTTTAAGTTGCAAGATTTGATGCTTCCAAGAGTAAGTTAAATAAAAGCGTTTAAAAAAGGAAGTTATTTCATTAAAATTCGTTTCATGAGGCGTCTGTTTCATGGCTGGTGGAAATTTTTAAAATGGCTTACCTTTGACTTATGGTAAAAACCATTAGTGATTTCTAAAGTATCTACTTTTTAAAAGGAATTAAATGATATTATTTCTGTTTCCAAATTTCGAATTTTTTTTTTTTGGTTTCTTGACTTCCGGTTTTGGAGCAGTTCTGGTCAAAACCGGAACTTCAAACCCAACTTAGACCCACTAACTTTTTGTATATGTTACGAATCCGAAAACCGTTTGTTGCTATCTCTTGTAGTTTCCGAAAATCTGGGTGTGACAGAAGGACAAAACAAAATGATACACGACAATAAAAATTTCCACCTATCATACAGAAGTATATTTACAATATCCAGGAAAACTATCCACAATTTGATAAGAACAAACAATAAAATCAAGTAAATTAAGTTAAATAGTGTAAAATGAAAGGTTACGTTTTCTGAGGGTACATAAATAAAGACACATAAAAAAGAAAGTAATCAAAAAAAATATAAGAAAAAAGTAAAAAAGCAATATTTCCTTTAAAGTACGAGAAGTAAGGTAATAAAATTTAAAAAAGTGAGTTAGTAAAGGTAAGTATACGTAAAAAAGTATAAGTAAAGAATAGATACATAAAATAAATAAATAAATTTTGCAACAAACTTTGCTATAAATAAATTAAGTATAAGTAATAAAAGTATAAAGCACCTGTGTAAGTTACATAGTTTGATTTTCTGTATTCAAAATTTATAAGTTAATTTTCTGTATTTTGCTCATTAAAATCGGTCAAAAAAAAGAGTTTCTTAAGATCTAACCTTAGTAAGCATTTTCGAGTAAGAACATATAACTAAAGAAAGAAAATTCAAAAACCTACAACTTTTATTTCCATTTGTTTTCTTAGTTTAGTCTTTACCGGCAATTTTAGTTTAACGTCAATTAATGATTTTCCGTATTTTTAAGTCCAACAGAGTGTGGACAACTCATAATTATATTATATGTTCATTGTTAACATTGAAAAAAGAAATTCGTGTGATGTTTCACACTAGTTTTTCTCTACTGGTTTCATTGTTTTTGTAACGAACAGATTAAAACTCTAATAGACTGATTAGGTGATCGGATGAAATAATAAACAACAAAAATATACTGATAAACTCAAATCACAATTCCCACGAAAATCGGAAGTGCTTTCTTGTAATATTTAAAAGAGAACATAAAAAGTAGTCTATTCAGGCAATAAACAACCGTAATAAATGGTTGTAATAAATGAAAGAGTGATTAAATTACGAAAAAAGCAAACGATCAAAAACCATTTTTTTAACCAGCGGACTTCTTTGACAAACTTACTGTACATAAAAAATAATTTCAACAGTTGCACAAAAATACAACAGAAAATGATGTTTTTTCATTCAATCAGCGTGGTACACTACTTTTCAACTTCAATTTAATTTTCAATTTACAACTGTACAATTTTTTAAAAACATAACTAGTAAAGAGATGATAAATGTTCAGGAATGGCGTGAATGTGAATCGATCCAGTGACTGATTTCGGCGTGAAATTATACAAGGAATGTGGTACACTTCTTTCAATCCTAGAAAATCGATAACCGCACGTATATAAGAATATGTATATAGATTACAATGATCCATCTAATGATAAAATTAAAAATTGGCTCGTCACAGGAAAGAGGAGTGAACTGAATTACTTGACCTATTAATTCCTGGGCTATAAAACAAATTTTTCTACTTAATTTCTTTTCTTGTAATAAAAATATACAAAAATACACATATTATTAGAAATAGCAACTGATCATTTAAAGGAAGATAACGAATTCCGTTACACAGCCAGAGCATGAAATTAGACAAAACTATTTGTATCTATTAATCTGTACAGTATACAGATGGGAAACCCTAACCGACAGAGTCATCACGAATTCTCTTACTTCTTGATAAAATAGGGGAATGAAATTCGGTACATGTGTTCCTTAGACAACTGATACCTAAAACTAACGATTTTTAATTTGGGCTCTTTCATTAAAACAGTTAAAAGGGGATGAATACTCTAACGTAAGAATGTTTCTGTACATTTCTAATTGAATTTATACTAAAGAAAGATAAAACGTCAAAATTTTAACCCTTTGCTCCTGCCGTGTAGAACGGACAACAATCCGGAAACAACAAATATTATATTTTTACCTTTCTAACGAGGTACGGTTCTGAAAATCGGAAAAAGCAGTATTTTTAATAAATCTCTCTGAGGCTAGCAATAATTCCTCACGGAATCGCAAGTTGAGGGATAAGCACATGTGGCACAAATAACCACTAGCATTCGGTAAAGATTCGGCAAGATACTAGCCCGAGTAAAATCAGTAACCAGCTTAATACCGTTGTAATTTATAACCAAATTTATAATTTGGGCAAAAAGATAACAAATATTTATAACTGACAAGTGTACAGAACGAAATAATTGTAAATAAAGGATACAAATCGGTATTGTTTTTAGTTTGCCCTTAACTGGCTCGTGTTGTACTGGCAAAACTGGCTTCAATTCCAAGAGTTCCGAGTTCGATTCCCGTTCAGATCTGGCATTTTCTCATCACTCATTTTCGTACATCACCCTTCATCATCCGCATTACCATCAATGTTCAAAACTATCGGACGCAAAAAAACCCAACATAGATGTCTACTTATTTAGAAAATGAAAGTTAATCACTTGATCCCCAATCCTCTTGAAT
Source organism: Catonia carolina (assembly GCA_035578175.1). NCBI lineage: Eukaryota > Metazoa > Arthropoda > Insecta > Hemiptera > Achilidae > Catonia > Catonia carolina. The sequence continues at coordinate 25,000,870 of JAQMRL010000008.1, forward strand.
GAGATTGACGAGAGACAACTAATGAAATTTTTTCATAAATGTCCGTCAGCTGGTCGTTTTACACAGTTGATCACGTGACCGGTGTCACTAAGCTTTTAACTTTTACTTTATATTGTTGACAAACTAAGCTAGTCCAAGAGTCATTGAACGATAATACCAATATTTAAAATTAATTAATGTCACTAAGAAATGATACACAAAATTACCATAACAAAAGAAAACTGAAAGATTTTTTTGAATCCCTAATGTGTGTACGTTCCAACCAGTTCAATTAAGAACAATAAGCAACCCCACGACCCAGTAAGATGAAAATTGTGTATGACGTGTAAATGAATCTTGACATGTAGTCTTGTACAGACCCAGGCTGAGCATTTCTGAGAGAGTATGATTAATTGAACTCCAACCATCAAGGTACACCAGTAACCACTGTCTAGTATTCAATCCGTATAAAAGTAAACTACCTTTACTAAGATTTGAACCAGGAACCTTCGTCTCCGAAAATCAGCTGTTAAATAGTTGACTCGCGGCGATGACTTTACGTATATACCAACCGGGTGGGTTAACCCTTTCAGTACAAACGTCTGGAAAACAGGACGTCGATATATTTTACGTACAACATCCGGTTTACCGGACGTCCGTAAGTTATGCATTAAGTGCCAACGACCGGATAACCGAACATTTACAAAAAAAACTTTTAAACAAAAATTAATGGAATAATGTATTTTGAAACCGCTTCCGCAGCGCAGTGACTAGCGCGCTAGCCTGCAAAGCGAAAGGTTCCGGGTTCGATCCCCGGCTAGGATCTGGAAATTTTAACACGTTAAAACCACCGTTAAGGTACCAAAATCCACAGCAGCTGCTCATGACCTATCGATGCGATTAAAAAGAAATTTAAAAAAAATATTGAATATTTTTAGTGTTGAAACGATTTTTTTTTATGAACATAAAAAATACATTTTAACAGGAAATTTTATTTTTCTGTAACGTTAAAATTTGGGTTGGAAATGGCAGGCTTACGCCTGCAAGTTTTCGAATAAGGCCCGGCACTTTCTGTTCACTCTTTTTCAAATTAAATGGCTTTAAATCAAACTTTTAAATATGGTTTCGGCACTGAAAGGGTTAAACTAAAAGATTTATTTCATAAATCATAAAACTATGCATTATCGTCCATTCTTTTCTTTAGGTAAAAGAGAAAACGAAGACATAAAAACAAAAAAAAGTGAAAACGTTGCATTTTAATAAACGCTAATGAAACTGAAGGTACAAAACAAACAAAATATAGTGTTTTACTACGAATTCCTAAAGGAATAGAAGTAGTAATGCATAAATTAGTAATGTCGGGACATATTATTACATAAGAATAACCTAAATAAACGTTCTACTACAGTGCTAAAACAAAACCATTATAACTCTGTTCTAATAGTTAGCACAATAAGTTACCTGAAAATGAACATCAAGAAAAATAGTAGTTCCTTTCGGAGAATAAAATATTATTCAGAATCATATATTTCCTTAAAACTATTTAAGAATAAACATTTTATTATAGCTATTAAAATAAGTTAAATACTTTAATACGCATTTGAATAATTAAATAACTCCTTACTTACAAAATTTTCAAGAAATAACGAATCTAACTCGGCAATTATGAATCGTTTACCTGTAACAGAGAATTCACAATAATTTATTATTATTTTCAAAATATTAATAAACACAATTCAAAAAATGTGTAGACCTAATCACCTCCCTGGTTCAATTAGTAGTAGCAGATATATGGCAAGCTAGATAAAAAATTAGTGTCTTGGCGAAAAGCAGTTATTAAACATGTGTTCTTATACAAAATAATCCTAAATATTATTAAAAATGTTTTATTATTTAATTATTTGGACCTTGACCCATTTTTGGAATAAGTTGCAATTATTACAATTACCTTAAATAAGGTACTTAAGGTTAAAAATAAATAACTAAACTTAATTATTACATATGACTAATTGTAAATTATAAAAAGAAAAATCAAAAAACCAAAATACAATATAATATCACCAATTTACACCAATAAATTACACCAATTTATTTATGCTAAATATATAATGACGTAAGATAATACAAATAATTAAATATCAAAATAATATAATGATAAAAAAATAATATAAAAAATAAAATAAAAAAATAATATGATGATAATTTAATGATATAATTAAATAACAAATAAAATCTGAAACACTCACACAACTTTCTCTTGCCAATGCAAATAATTAATAATATAACCTAATATTAGTAAAAAACATTAAAAATAAACCAAAAACTAACCTCAATAAACATAACCTAATTTTAATCTTTTTTTTTTTTTTTGTTTAACGTCCGACTGTTCTGCAATTACTGCTAATGCAGACGGTGAAGGATGAAATGATTTTTGTAACGTATGAAAATATGCCGTACCTGAATGGGATTCGAACCCAAGACCGCATTTTAATCATGAGTGGATGATGCAAAATGAAAATCAACTCCGGTTTGGCTTCAAAATAAGCAAAATCACTCTTTCACGCTACTATAGGCACTGTGGAGAAAAACTCGCTGAATAAAAGTTGTAGATCTTTTAATTTCCTATAAATTTGATTATATACACTTTTATCGTGAAATGCATAGTAAGGCTGAAATCTTATAAAATCCATTTTTAACAGATTTTCATGAAAAAAACCAGAAAATCGCTAATTACCGCTAAACTAAGCGTTAAACAAAAAATGTTTGACATAAAAGTTGTAGTTTTTTAAATTTTCTACAACTTTTATTAAATACATTTTTGCGCTAAAATGCATAAATTAAAGCCGCAATCTTTAAAAAAAATACATATTTTTTTTACGAGAGCACAGCCACCCCAAGAATTTCAACAGACATGGCACCTACCTTATCTTATAAAGCATAAAAACATGAAGTAAATGAGGTGATTTTTAAAAAAAATCGTAGGAGCCGTTTTTGAGAAAATTGCAAAAAAAAGAAAAATGACACGAATAAACAACTACTTCTGGTAGACCAATTTTGATGAAAATGTTCGTATCGGGTCCTCTAGTGGTATCTAATTTAAGTTTCAAGTTTCAAATTTGTACGATGTTCCGTTCTTGAGATATTCTGTTCACACACGCACACACCAATCGCTAAAAACATGTTTTTTTGGATTCAGGGGGTCTGAAAACGTGTAGGTCCGGTGAAAACTCGACATAAAACAATACTTTCCTTCCTATATATTCATATAGACAAGAGAAAGTACAAATTATTCTCTAGAGCTCTGTAAAAACTGAGTCGGAGGTCTGGATGCGAACAACGGTCCTTATGAAATGCTTATTACAGATTGAAATTACAGCTTATTCTCTCCTGGTATGTTGCTCAACAAAAACAAGTCAATGTATAACAATAAATGTGTTACCCATAAATAGTTAAGAGAAATATTTTAACAACAGGTCACAATTAAAAAAACTAAACAATTATTAAGGATATAATAAAACTGTCAAACTGAGTAATAAATTTAAGATTTTAATGATGTCATGTGGACAGATTTACACTTTTTCATAATCTGGTTTATAATAATTTATTTATCCAATTCTAATATCAGATTTTTATAGCGGAAGCTTACATGAACAATTCGTTTGGCAATAAGGTGTGGCTATCAAGGAGGCTACATCCTAACATAGACTGGGGTGTATCAATGACCTAGTTAATCTTTTTACAGTATTATATTTGCAAGAAAAAAGGTTTGCTAAAACATTTCCTCTTGGAAAACAAACTTGTTTAATAAAATATTTTCTTACTTAATTGGAATAGAAGAATAATTTAAACTGTTTATAAATAAATTACCAAGTTCGAAATCACATAAATATTATCTTATGTAGGTAATTTTTTTGTCAACCACTTAACTACTACTATAAGTGTCTAACGATAGAGATTTAGAGAAAATTTAACAACAAACCAAACACCGGAACCAAATTATAATATCTATAATGATATATTTTTGCTTCTAAATGGCCACGTGAGGTGACGACGTTTCTGGGAGCTCTCTTGGCAGCCCACATTCTCAGCATTCGCTCATTATAGGCTTTATTCCTTTCTTCTGTCCACCTGGTGTACTGGTTTTGCTCTTCATGGAAGCCCTTAAAGTCCGTAATTAATTGCATGAATTTGATTCGGTTCATTAGGTTTTCTCAGTTTATTCCGGTTTTCATATATACTGTATATCATTTCTGACTTCTTTAAACCATTTATCCGACACCTTAGGTCTATTGTTTAGTGTCTTAAACATTTTGTTTTCTCAATTAGTTGTCATCCATTCTCAACAAGTGTTCGTAATATTTTAGTCCTCTTTTTCTAATAGTTTCCATTAATCGTTCCTTGTATAGTTCTTCTCCATTATATTGTCCGTCTACTATCTTATGACCCATCGTCTTGCAGAGGATCTTTCTGTCAAATTTCTCTGCTTCTCTAAGACCAGCCTTCCCGGTCATTCTAAGGCACTCAATCAAAATCTATATTGATATTAGGCTATAAAGAAGTTAAATTTGCTTGTTTGTACAAGATAATCTCAGCAACTACCCAACCGATATCAAAACTTTGTGCTTTGACTGTGCAAAGCTTTCATGAGTAACATACACTATATGGCATTTATTTTGATTACATTTGATTTTCTATAATTTAAGCGACGGCTCTATTTAGTTTTAATTGATTGTGTTTCCAGACACAATGGTGCTTTGCGGTGCACCAGCATTGCCTTCGTAAATTTCAAATAGTTCATCACGTTGTTAACTCGGAAGTAAAATTCCTCTAAAAAATAATTTATTAGAAATAAAAACCATCGTGGTTTGAAGGTAAATTTCTTTTTGAAGGAACGTGAATCTTACACTTACCTCGGTAAAAAATCCGAATTACCAGAAACAACAAAACGTAAGAACTGAAGAGAATAATAACTCTCCAAGACGGCCTTCAGAAGGCTTTAAGAGATCTTCAAGAGTGACCTGCCGACTTACTTAAAAATGAATATTTTCAACCAGTTTATGCTGCTAGTGATGACCTATCGTGGTGAAACATTGACCTGGACGGTAGGAAATTTAAGAGAGGCGCAACGAAAAATGGATGTTTAGCGTGTCATTACAGAACCATTTTAGTAACGAAATACAATGTTGAAATAATACTATATTGAAATCTATGTTGAATAACATGTTATCTGGATAACGATAGGAAATCGATAAAGAGACAACTTAAATGTAGATGAAAAGCTGACAAACGATGCAGAGTTTAAAATATGACAAAATGGATAGCAATGAGAAATTTCTATGTCCGGCAATCGACGCTAAAGGATAGTAGTTGATAATATAAGACCATCTGGAAGTCTTAGTTTAAACTTGTACAGGAGTTTACCATATCACACCCTATCGAAATCCTGGTAAAATCAATAATTACCCGAACAATACTGCCCATTTTTTTCAAGATCTAAAATTCTCGAATACTGCCGATTAATAATACTTCACGTGATGTAGTAGTAGTACATTCAAAAATTCATAAACTTTAACCTAAGAATCTTACCGCAATTTTTATAACTTATTCAAAATGATCATACACGTCTTTTTCATAAAAAATATACCCTCGACTCTCATAATTTTGCAACTTAATTACAGTATTAAATTACACAGTAAATTTTAATAGACCCTAATTATAAAAACTGATAGCATAACACAATAGATCGTTTGGTGAGTAATAAAAAATTATTATAACCTTACTAAACAAACAATAAATTAAAAATACACAAAGTTTGGACAAAAATTAAAACCATATGAATAACGGTTTGTATTATAAATTCAAGTAAAAAACAACAACTAACGATATATAAATATAATACTACATAAAAAGTTGTTTATTTCTATATTTTACAAGAGTTATAAGTTCATAAACATATATATGTTGTATCTGGGCGTTTCCGCAACGCGAATAAACGAAACTTTTAAGAAAACTGGCGGCTACAACAAAATGGACCGGTCTACAGGAACAATGCGCAATTTGTCAGACCGTTAGAACATGGATCACCCAACACTATTACTTAATGTTCACAATTCTTAAAAGAACACAAATTTATTTATTCCTCTACGTACGCAAAACCACACACATGTAGGCATCACATCATTAGTCATACTGCTGGATGGATATACGCACAGTAACATAATCTGTTATTCATTTCAAGAGATTTTCAATTCTTCTTTCAATAAATTTGTAAAATGTAATAAAGCAATCTTGTATATCCCTCTATTTTTTTTTTTTGTCATCAGTCTCTCGACTGGTTTGATGCAGTTCTCCAACCTTTCTATCTTGCGCAAGTCGTTTCATATCTACATACCTGTAACACCCTACATCTTTTGTAATTTGCTTTATATATTCTAATCTTTGCCTCTCTCTACAATTTACTCCCTCAATATTACTCTCCATTATTGATAGCCCAATACTTGGATGTCTTAGGATATGCCCCACTAGCCTATCCCTTCTTTTGGTAAGATGCTTCCATATACTTCTTTTTTCATCCACTCGCCTAAGAAACTCTAAATTACTTATTTTGTCCACCCACCTAATCTTTAACATTTTTCTATAACACCACATTTCAAAAGCTTCTATCCTCCTCTTTTCTACAGCCCCTATCACCCACGTTTCACTTCCGTATAATGCTACACTCCAAACATAATATTTTAAGAAATTTTTCCTAATCTGTAAATCAATGTTTGTAGTCAGTAAGCTGTTTTTCATTTCAAAATACCTATATTAATTTAATAAATTAATTAATGTTTAATCTACTCGTTAATAAATCCCTAATGTGTGTGAACATTGCGTCTGTTCAATTCAGAACAATAAGCAACCCCATGACCCAATGAGATGAGTATGACATGAGATGTAGTCTTGTACAGATCCAGGCCGACCATTCCTGAGAAAGTATGGTTAATTGAACCACAACCATCAGTATACCAGTAACCACTGTCGAGTGCTCAAATCCGTACATACGTAACTACTTTTACTAGGATTTGAACCAGGAACCTTTGTCTCCGAAAATCAACTGTCAAACAGCTGACTCACGGCGACTACCTCCAACCCTTTCAATCAAAGTATCGTTTTTTTACAACATTACTTTCTTGTTGCCATAGAAACTTACATCCCAATGTTGTTTTAAAACAACATATCTCTGTAGGACAAATGGGTAATAGGAAAAAAGTACTTGTGAATAGGAAAAATGCAGACGGTGAAGGATGAAATGATTTTTTTGTAACTTATGAAAATATGCCGTGCCTGAATGTATTCTTTAGAGTACCTACATAAAAAATAATAAAGAAACAAGGTTTTTTTTATTTTAAAATTTAATTTGGGATAGAAAGGGCTTGACCAAACCGGTGGGTCCAGTTAATAAATAATTTAATGAATATCTGTGTTAAAAAATTAAAGACTAATCGGGTTGATCTAGCAGTAAGGTCGTCGGCACAAGCAAGTCAGCTGATTTCGGAGACGAAGGTTACCTGTGTACTTTGATGGTTGGACGTTCAATTAATCACGCCTGTCAGTAATGGTCGGCCTGAGTCTGTACAAGACTATAACTAATCAACACGTCATACATATCATCCTCATCTCATTGGGGGTTGCTTATTTTTCTTTATTTTTCCCATAATAACGTCTTTTTCAGCAATCACATGACCTACGCCTCCTACTGAATTTAAAGGTAAAATGACCGGAAACCGACAAAAAATATTACAGCTGTTTTTGCGATGAGTAATGTAGAATATTGTTTTAGAACTAACTGAGTAAATGTAATACAAAACTTAACAATTATCAGTAACTTTTCATAACGATTTAAAATTCTATTCGTCGAATTTTGTTAACAGATGTTACTGATGAAAAAAAAATTGAAAATCATACACCAAAATAAAGTGATTTCAATGGAAAATAAAAATAGTTGGTTTTAGAATATAGAGCATTTTATATCTAAATAATAATTTACAGAGTTTCTCAAGTGTTAAAATTCGATTTGTTGTTCATTGTGTCTTGAATTTCGTTGACGTGTTCGTTCCATGTAACCAGTTTGTCCAAGGAATCTCACAAAGAATTCTACATAAAATTAAACTTTTGTGTGTTAGGAGGTGTTATCGTAAATAAAACGTCGGCGGCTAAAGTAATGTTCACAATTCTATGTGCATTTTATGTTGTTTTTTATTATGGTTGCAGAGTGCATGCCGACGGCTGCTTGAGATTTTATGAGTTTGTGCTATGAATGTTGCCTATGTTTCAGATTCTTCAATTTAAAATGTTCTTTGCTTAGTAAACCATTACCAATGTATTCCATACCACAGCAAAAAGAATAGTAATCAATTTTATTATTCTTTAAAAAAATTTTATACAGTTTGTGTATGGTGTATTTTATATGACTAAATTAAAATAACTACAAGCACTTGTCCCTAGCATCAATGAGAAGAAAAGTAAACAAATCCATCCATAATGTGTGTACGTTGCAATCTGTTCAACTCAGAACAATAAGCAACCCCATGACCCAATGAGATGAGGATGATGTGTATGACGTGTAAATCAACCTGAGTCTTGTACAGACTCAGGTTGATCATTCCTGAGAGAGTATGGTTAATTGAACCCCAACCATCAAAGTACACCGGTGACCACTGTCTAGCATTCAAATCCGTATTAAAGTAACTACCTTTACTAGGATTTGAACCAGGAACCTTCGTCTCCACAAATCAGCTGTAAACAAAGAATCAGCAAGTAAACAAAGGAATTACAAAATGAGCAGTCATATTTTAATTTTCAGGCTCATGAAGGTCATTTAATATGCATATTTTTATTTTTCTCGCATATAATATTTCGTTCCTAAGTAAATTTGATGTCAATACCTATTATCAAGCATTCCTTCTTCTTCTTCATTTCATGGATTAGGGAGTGCTGCCTGTTCTGGAAACCACCTTCCCCTCGGACGACCAAGACCCCTTCGACCATTAGGCTTATACTTTATTGCCAATCTAGGCACACGGTTTCCCTTCACGCGTTCCAGATGACTACTCTAGTTGATTCTACAGTATACTCATTGATCTTTTTCTCCAGGCTAAATATTTGCAACTCTTGTCTTATGATGTCACTTTTTATCTTGTCCTCAAGAGTACAACCCTTTACTGCCCAAAGAAATTTCATTTTCGCAGCTCTGATTTGGCTTCTCTCTCTGTTTGCAAGCACCCAGGTCTCGTTCTTCTTCTTTTCGTGCCCTCTCTGACCGGAGGTTGGCACTCATGACGGCTATTCGTACCTTGGACACCGCACCTCTGAACAGCTCCAATGTGGTACAACAAAACCAGTCGCGAAGATTCTTCTACGAAGAAATTTTTCTTTTTCCCACATCTCTCTTGCCTAGTATTATCATGCTAAGCATTTCATATCTAGGTCCACACATAATGTGACCCAGATATTCTATTTCATTTTTTTGGATGGTGTAAACAAGCTCTTTTTCTGTTCCCATTCTCCGCAAAACTGTCTTGTTGGGTACTTTATCCGTCCAGGGTATTTTTACCATACGTACGTACAACGAAAGCTCAAAAGCATCTATTCTCCTGATCTTCATCTTCTTTAACGTCCAAGCTTTTTCAGGCCTAGCTGCTATACATTACAACTGGCACCGCCATCGTTTTGTAGAACTTTAGTTCTGCTTCCTTACTTGTTTTGGGCTATCAAGGTTTTTCAATTCTATCAAGCATTTCAATTGAACAAATGGAACTCTTAAGGATCATTAAATCCATAAGGCCGTGGCCAGACAGCAAGCAGGTTAGAGCAGGCTAGCAGCATTAAGCTGAGCTGGTAATAATACCGTGGCCATACAGAAAGCAGTCAGCTGCTAATACACTTTTTATCTAATTGTCACTTGGTTTAGTCATGCCTCCTGTTTGACTCGGTTTGTTAAGTTATTACTTTTGAGTAAAAGATCCCCTATGTTAATGAAAATTGGATGTCAACGAATTTGGACGCATCCAATAAATTTATGACGTCATGAACTTGGTGAATTCCATCATCTGTATGACAAATTAAGAAATGACGGAACCCACACTATTTTAGCGTTTCTACTGTATCGTACGAATTATGAGTTTTTACTCACAAAAATATTATAGAATTGCATCCTGTAGCTTGTACTAATTTAAAATTTTATTTGCCCACCTTATTTTTTAAATAAGCTGCTATCACTTTTATTTAATTAAACCGAAAGCGTTAAGGTGATTTTAATTAAATAAAAGTGATTGCAGCTTATATAAAAAAAGTTAAGCAAATAAAATTTTATTTTTGAAATTTTAAATTATTAGTTTGAAATTTTTATCCGAGAAATCCCAAAAATGGCGCGTTTATATACCATCTATCTAAATCCATGATTAAAATATAATGTACGCAATAACAGAACGAAAACTGAATTGAAATGTGCGCTTGTAAGCTGGTAAAATTAAACTAGTTTGTTTTTGAGCAGGTTAGAGCAGACTGGTTTCATCAGCCTTAGTGTACGTAACATTCAGATGGTTTTGTTACAGTGTAATTTCTTTGTTATCAGTATTTATTAAAGATCCTCATAAACTTCAAGCAAAGATGATAAAAATCTGAGTAATAATGTTTTTAGAATGTAAATATAAACCGCACTAAGAAGGCTTTTCAAAAAAGACTAAACTGTGATCAAAAATTAAACTAAAAATTACTGAATTATGCAATAATATCTTGAAACTTGAAAGTCTTGAAGCTGAAGATGATAATGATTATTACTTGAAGTAGAAAACAAGATTAAATGAGTTAAATGATTAACAAATTGTAAAGATACGTCCAACTTTTAAAACGTTTCAGTCAGTAAGTATCCTCGCTGTTGTCAAGGAGGTTGATTGCGAAAGGATTTTGATGTTTTTCAAACTTTTTAAATGTTTCTCACTACGTTGTTTAATTTTTCTTCTTTTATGAAGAGCAGGTTTAGATCATTGAATAATATGTCATTGGTTACGTACCATGGGACCTGTAGTGATTAGTCTCAGACGTTTTGATTGAAAGCGCTGCAGTATTTCTATATTCGATGAACTAGGTGTATTCCGTTGCTCTAACCCGTAAATCCAAACTGGTTTAAGTATTATTTAGTATAAGAGAACTATTTCTTTATATTTGGATGTAATACAAAAATGTCCTGGTTGCCAATTTTGAAGTGAAACATGTTAATGACAGCTGTTCACATTGCTTGTGAACAGTAAGTTGAGTGAAGGAATTAAATTATTGAGGTATGACGCGTAATTCCAGACTGCATAGGCAGTGGAAAACAGACGGCAGGTAACAAGTATATATTTTTTTCACTGGTTGAACAATTATAAACTGCAGTACTAAATGCACAGTGAATGTTGAGTAAAACCCGAGGGAAGACGACACTCGAAAAGACCACGGTTAAGATGGTACATAAATATTAATAATTCTAGTTCGATTATATTTACTACCTTATTCAACTGATCATGATAGGAAAAAATACTGACAAATGTACAGTATAGGCCTAATATTATCACTGTTTTATTTCAAAACACTCATACCCAATTCAGGAAAACGAAATACTGTCCAAACCGCGTTTGAGTTGCTAGTCCTAGTTACACAATAATTAAGATATTTTTTTGGTTGGTGTTCTAAATAAATACCAGATACACTTATACAAAAACGAGGCAGAAGTTCAAGCGCAGCTGATCAGTTATCTTTTCTTATAACGGGTGATTCAAAAAGAGCGCCGGTTTTTAAACGGCTGGTAAATTTTTGTTTATCGGTTGGCAACATTGTTAGACCTCATTTCTATTTCGGAGAACATTCCGATTGACGATTCAGTTGTAGTTTCTCTTGTTCGCAGTGTAGTACTCTCGCAGTCTTTGTCTAACCATGGAGAAGTTTACTATTGCACAACGAGTGTTAATCGTCAAAACATTTTACCAGAGTGGAGAGAGTTATGCGGCTACTGTCAGGCGACTTCGCGGTACTCTGGGACGTAATGAAGCACCGAATGAATCAACAGTTCGCAGGCTCATGAAAAAGTTTTTTGAGACGGGTTCAACAGTCGACCTTAAAAGTTCTGGACGTCGTCGTTCTGGCCGAACTGAGCAGAACGTTGCGTTGGTTCGTGACAGTGTGGCTGTTAGCCCAGCAAAATCAATACGTCGCCGTTCTCAACAATTGGGTTTACGATGTTCTTCTGTACGAAGAATTCTTCGGTACGATCTCCAATATCACCCGTATAAAATTCAGTTGACGCAACATTTGAAAGTGGCAGACCACCAGAAGAGACGACAGTTTGTTGACTGGGTATTGAGAAAACGGCAGGATGATGACACCTTCGCAAACAAAATCATTTTCAGTGATGAGGCGCACTACCACTTAAACGGTTTTGTTAATAAACAGAACTGCCGTATGTGGGGTTTAATTCGACGGGTTATCGGGCAAATGGAAGTCGAAACTTGTCGTGCAGTGATATCCAATTTCATGGACAGTGTTGATGCGTGCCAGCGCAGTAGAGGAGGACACATGCATGACATCATTTTTCATACATGAAATCGGAAGGTAAGATGAACTTGTTGATGTATTTATTTTCAGTTTTTCAATAAAATAAATCTCTTAAATTTGATATATCAAAACCGGCGTTTTTTTTTAATCACCTATACTAATGGGTGCTTCCACAGTCGGAACAAAGGTTGAATGAATCGAACGGGTCATTTACATTGTGGAAGGCCCGTAATACTTTCAAGAATTATGGCATGTATACGTTTGATTTTGCCCATAACGGGCATGTGGAGTGTTAAATTAATTGCCCTCGATCAGCTGGTTTCAGAAGTACAAAAAATAGTTCTGTTTCTTATCACATACTCAGCCTATTATACGACTGAAGCACTTAAGAACAGAAGATGTAGAGGTGTAAAAGACACTACTTAGAGTTATCTCCTTGAGAATAATGAATTTCACTATACAGCCAGATCCTGTGGTGAATGAAGTGAAAGTGTCTTTTGCAGGGTAGAAAGTAGGTGCTTTTCTGAGGGCCTGACATTCCGATAAGCATACTCTTTCATCTCATTGAGGAAGGCAATAGTAAACCACCTCACTCCTCAGTTTTATTTAGTAAAAACAGGTTCAAACCAGTCTTTTGGCTATTGACCGAAAGAATAACATTATTTGATTGGGAAAATCCCTGAAGAATCTAAAATCTTCCGAGGAAAGAAACCACTATACTGAATTGTTACCAAAAAGGTACGGCCAGTTCTTTACCCTTCTTTTTGTATACTCAAGTTTATTGAAATAGGTTCTTTTTACCTTCTTATGAAACAGTTCGGAGTTAATTAATTTATTTACAAAATTTTGAACTAGAATTTAACAAGCAGTTAAAAACGTTGATCTAAGTTTTTTTGGGAAGAGAGAGAATTAGAAAGAGAAGGCAATTGAGTGAATTGGAATTAAGAGTGAAGCTTTTAAAATTCTACCAGTCAGATATTTAACGCTAAGCAGCCAGCGCCAGAATAAACGAACACAAAGGATGGGCTGGACATAACACACAACGGTGTGTTGAGGTGAAAAACAAACGCCCGCGTGATAGACCACGCCTCTTCGGACAGTGTCACGACTTAGCATCTAGATTACACCCTACCAAACAGCTTTTACAAAATAGGTTACCATCAACTCTAAATCTTCTTGTCGACAACGAACTGAACAAATCAAAATAATAAAAACACCCTATCGAATTATAAAGCTTTCCCAATTGTCTACTTAAACGCTTCATTCAGTCCCATATAGATATTCTAATACATTTTTACTTTCTCTTGCCTGTATGAACATATTGTTGTTTAGGTCAACACCCGAAAGGCTGGTTTTAACCTCTAGAGTTTTTAATAGGTAAAACGAGGAGTGTTGTGGTTTACAATTGGCTTCCTCACCGAGTACAAAAGTAGCCTATGCTTATCAGTATGCCAGGCCCTCCGAAAATCATCTACTCTGCACCCTGCAAACGACACGTTCACTTCATTTACCACAGAATCTGGTTGTATAATAAAATGCATTACTTTCAGAGAAGATAACTCATGCTAGTGTCTTTTACGCCTTTACCTCTTCTGTTCTTAAATAGTTCAGTCATATGATTGGCTGACCACGTGATAAGAAACAGATTTATTTTTTGTAGACCTGGAACAAGCAGAGCAAATATTTAACACTCCAACAGCCTGTTATGGGGGAATATGAATACATAGGAAGGAAAGAAATATATATTGTTTTCATGTTGATTTTTCGAAATCGAGTCTTCACCGGATATACACGTTTTTAGACCCCTGAACCCAAAAAACATGTTTTTAGCGATTGGTCTGCTTGTAGGTGTGAACAGAATTTCTCAAAAACGGAACATTGTACAAACTTGAAAATTTAAACTTACGTTAGATACCGGTAAATGACCCGACACGAACATTTTCATCAAAATCGGTCAACCAGAAGTAGTAGTTCCGGTGGAAGTAGTAGTTTTCTCAAAAACGGCTCTAAACGATTTTTTAAAAAATCGTCTCATTTACTACATTTGTTATACTCTACAAGATAGGGTAGGAGACATGTCTGCTGAAATTCTTGAAAAGGCTGTTTCTCGTAAAAATTTTTTTTTTTAAATTGCGGCTTTAATATGCATTTTAGCCCAAAAATATATATATTAAAAGTTGTAGAGAATTTAAAATCGTACAACTTTTATTTCTAACATTTTTTTGTATAACGCTTAGTTTAGCGGTAATTAGTGATTTTCTGTTTTTTTTTTCATGAAAATCTGTAAAAATATCTTACGATAAAAAAGTATATAATCAAATTTATAGGAAATTAAAAAAATCTACAACTTTTATTTTAAGCATTTTTCTCTACAGCGCCTAGTTTCGCGTTTAATAGTGATTGTCCGTATTTTTAAGCCAAACTAAAGTAGATTTTCATTTTGCATCATTCACTCATAATAAAAATAAGGTTATGTTTTTTGAGGTTAGTTTTTTGTTTATTTCTAATGTTTTATTACTAAAGTTAGGTTATATTGTTAATTATTTCCATTGACAAGAGAAAGTTCTGTGAGTGTTTCACACCAGATTTTTGTTTTAAATCTAAAATTCAAAACAGTTTCCAAGGCCCTACAGACCTCTAAATCCCACAGGTATCATCTTCTTTTCCTAATATTCCGTCTTCTAACGAATGGTTGATTACCATGGTATTCCAAATATCTTTTACACCAGCTCTCAAGAACTGGGTTAAAATAAGCCACAAACTATTTCAATTTTCAGACTAATAGAACGTAAAATACATAACATAAACTTTAGTGTTACCATTTGTACACGAACAGATATTCTATCAACTATCAAACGATAGAGACCATACCATTCCACATTCCATTAACAGCACCTACAACAATTGGCTGAAGTTCAGCCCTCTACTACCTTGACGTTTAGGTATGTCATTCAATAAAAACTTTATTAATGTTGATTATTTACAACTCAGCAGCTCTGAAGATTTTTGACTGTAAAGAGTTAATTTTCTTTAAACATTTTTGATTCCTAATTTGATCTAACGTATATGATGACAACTTCTGCACCAGTAACTCATATCCATAGCTAATATTCTGCTTTTAAATCTAAGTTAGAACGTTCAAATCTCTGAGCCATGATGGAGAAGCATTCAATGAAATAATGGAAAATCTTTTTTAGAGTGCCACATGATGATAAGCGTTTCCTTAAAAAAAAAACTGTGATGGTTTTACCTTTACAATTCCTTTCCAAAATATAATTGTCTGGCGTACCAATTGACGTTAAAAATGCTTTAAGATATTTATAGTCGCGCAACAGTTTTAAGACCTCTTGTCGGTTTGTATCTTTTGGGCTGACTCTCTAACAAGCATATACTGTAGAAGATCATCATACAAGATCAGATGATCAACATAAATCAAATGATCTTCCCTTCTTCAAGAAGGGAGAAAATTTAGAAATTCATCAAATCTTATATGATGATCTTCTGCATAAAGATCATATGATCTTACAAGATCCGACATATTTTATAAAAATCTAGCTAAAAGATATGTCAATAATATTACTTGAATTTAAATTTTTTTTAAATATTTTAGTTAAATAAATAAATATAAGAACATTTCGTTATAGTTAAATCAGAGGGCGTTTGAGCCTCATAGAAGAAGGTTATCACCTAACTCAATCTGAATAGAATTAAAAAGTCAGAATTTTATAAAAGCATAAAGTAAAATTTAAAAAAAAAACAGAATTACATGTTATTAATGAAGTATTTATATAAAATAATCAACATGTGAAAATTGAATTTAAATATTGGTGAGAGGAACGTAAACACTACAATTCGAATCGTAAATTAATGTCAAAAAGTATCTCGGATCTTCTTAGAGTTCCTTATCAAATGGAGGTTGTCTATCATAATGTCAATTTTGACCTTGAACACCGCTGCTTAAAATAAATACATAGAGGATGAGCTGTAACATTCTCTGTAAATTCTTCAGCCAGGAGGTTCACAGTCTTCCCAGATTTCTGTTTTCCGATATTTTACCTAGTCGGGGCTGGCTGCATCGTTCACTTCACATGAAATTACCGAGATTTTGCAGTTTTCTTGTTTTTATGGTCTCAATGAGTTATCTTTCCTTATTCACAAGACGCAGGACATCCTAATTTGTTGTCTTCTTTGTCCGTGATACTCTCAAAGTACGGTCTACCCAGAGTTCAAGATTACACAAACAATTTTAATTTAAAAAATAGAACATTTACAAATAAGAAGTTCAGTAAATAATATCGATTTATAGTTTAATTTTTTTTATTTGATAACAACAAAACCAAAAGGAATTCATGAAGTTTAATAAAAAAACACACGGAAGCGAATAATAATTTTGATGCTTAAAAAAGTATTGAAATTGTATTACAGATTATAAATAGTGAATAGCGAGAGAATAAAAAGATGTTTAATTAATTTTGAATTATGTATGCATGTAGTAAACAAAAATTATTGTTTTTGGTAGGTGTTACTAAATAACCATGACACAATACGAAAATAAAAATTCTTATTTAACAAACTTGAAATCTACGATGTGGCTACAGAACCTACAAACAATATCAATTTACCATTTATAATTCCGAAACAAATTTACTGTTTAAAGTAACCCATAATTAAATGCTTATTAGTAGGTGTGAAAATAATGTGTTAAGCGAGTTAAAGATGAAGAAAAACGAAAAAGAAAAAAAGGAGGAAGAGTTCGATGAAGTATGGTACAAGTCGAGGAAGAGGGGAGAGAAGAAGTGTGCATCAGGGCGAGCGTGGTCAACGAAGAGGCAGGCCATCATCAAACCAGGTGTGTATCGAGTGAGAAGTTATTCTTCACAATACACCAATACTAAAACGATCGGAGCATACCAAGGTTGTTAGAGGCACGGCGGCCAAAGACAACGTTAAGTTCGGCCAATACAGTATAGGAAAACGACTGTGAGGTCTTCAGCAAACTATGGTGCTGGCGTACAAAGCTCGTATCATCACCCAATCTTTATTCAATGTTCAATCATCCTTCTAGTTACACGAACGATACCATAGTCTCCTTTGTAAGTTCCTTAACTTCTTTGCATCTTTTATTTGACAATTATAACTAAACAAACGTACAAATTTAATTTTTTTATTGTAACTAAAGAACAAAATCAACAACAAGAAGACGCATAATCAAGAATTACTAGTTACAATACAATATTTTACAAATATAATTCTAAAATACGTCTTCGTAATAAATTTTTACTTTCTTTTGCCTAGGATACATGGATACATACTGTATGGAAGAAAAGTATTGTTTTGATGTCAATTTTTCGAAACCGAGTTTTCACCGGAAATTCACTTTTTCAGGCCCGATGAAGTTCAAACTTGGAACATAATTTAGGTACCACTAGGGGACCCAAACAATTTCATCCAAATCTAGACTAGCGCTAGTCTAGGAAAGTTTCCAAACGTTCACACTGAGGTAGTTTACTAGCAGCTAGTAAACTAGCGTCGTGGGAATATGCCCGTAGCATCGTAGCACATACTCAAAAAAATAAGTCTATACAGATAATCAACAAAAGTACTAAACTTTTACTTGAAAAATAACTATATTGGTGATGAACTTTAAAAAAAATCTTTAATTTTCTTTTTTAAACGAAAAAAGATTGTCTGGATTCGATAAGAGCTATAAGAGGTTGAAGTATAAACATAAACAATTATTGGTTTATAAATTTAATTCGAAATAATCGTAAATGTTGCAACAACAGTGCATAAAAAAACGGATTGATCAAAGAGATTAGATTTTAAGAATTGTTACTGATTAGGAAAAGATTGTAGTTAAGTTGCAGAGAATTCGTTACCAGTTATGGTGTTAGGCGTACATAAGAATACAAGAGAGCATGTAGACAGTACGCAATGCAGCAGTATAGTATAAGCACTGAGATGGCGAAATGTCCCGGCCGGCATCACCGACTTTCTTTCTCTGTATTTCCTATTATGTCTTTGACACATTGTTCAAGTGCATACCCGTCCATTACCATATTTAATATAGGTATTTATTTATATTTATACATGTAGTAGTCGTGTACGCCAAAAGCTGATAAAATACAACCGCAAGATGAAAGAAACGAATTATACTGGCAACTTTATTTGTTTATTTTTCTAATTAGTACTGGCAGAACGACGTTGAAAAAACATGCCAAGACGCATCTGGACGGTATGCTTTACAATACTAATCAATAGTAATGTCTGATTAGAAAAATGTGGATCTATATATAATAGAAAGTTAATACTTGATCTTATGAAAAAAAGACTGTTAAGGTATTTTGAACATTTAAAAATGTGGCTGTTTTTTCCAACGTTCTGCACTACTAAAATATACATGCGTATATTTAAATGTACTTTGCGTAACCAGTAATATAAGACGGTGTTTACTATAGTCGTTATTCATTAAATAGGCGGATGAGCGTAACTGACTGCCTCTTTTGCGCATAATCCTACGATACACTGAAGTAACTCTACAGATTTAACAAGGGATACAAAAATCTGGTGTGGAACACTCACACGACTTTCTCTTGCCAATGCCAATAATGAAAAATATAACCTAATAATAGTTATAGAACATTAGAAAAAAAACAAAATAACTAACCAACCTTACTTTGGCTTAATAATACGGAAAATCACTCTTTCAAGCTAAACTAGGCTCTGTAGAGAAAAATGCTCGAATTAAAAGTTGTAGATCTTTTAATTTCCTATAAATTTTATCATATGCATTTCTGTCGTAAAATGGATATTACAGTCGGAATCTTAAAAAAAAACAAAAATCACTAATTACTGTTAAACCAAGCGTTATACAAAAAATGTTTGAAAAAAGTTGTAGTAGATTTTTAAATTGTCTACAACTTTAATATGTACACTTTTGCGCTAAAATGTAGGCCTATATTAAGGCTGAAATTTAAAAAAACTTTTTTTTCTACGAGAGAAAGCCTTCTCAAGAATACATGCCTTCAGCATACATGACGCCTACTATCTTGTAGAGCATGACAAATGTAGTAAATGAGGCGATTTTTAAAAAAATCGTAGGAGCCGTTTTTAAAAAAATCTCAAAAAAGTGAAAAATGACACTAATAAACTACTACTTCCGGTTGAACGATTTTTATGAAAATATTCGTGTCGGGTCAGCTAGTGGTACCTTACTTAAGTTTCAAGTTTCAACTTTGTACAATGTACCGTTTTGGGATATTTTGTTCACACACACACACACAGACCAATTGCTAAAACATGTTTTTTGGGTCCACGGGGACTGAAAACGTGTAGATCTATTGAAAACTCGATTTCGAAAAATCAACATAAAAACAATACTTTCCTTCCTATATATTCATGTAGGCAAGAGAAAAAACAACGAGCAATCAGAATACTGACACAAATTAACTGTTTTGCTTTTGCAGAAAACCTAGCCATCGATTCTAGGAACACGGAAACAGTAACAGGACAAATCACCAACGCTTTCAATCCAAGTGCATACGGAATATTGCAGACGCACGCTCGTATGTAACTAACGAAACGTTACATAACATTTTTACACATACCATACGTTAAAGACAACTTATTTTTACCAATCTTACAGACGTATCAAACGTAAACTTCCTCAAAATGAAAACTGACTCTTACGAAACCTCTAAATGCCTTATTTACCCGGTAATCCACCACGCAGGACTTTGTAGAAGACGGAGAAGACATATAAAAAATAAAAAAATGGCTCATGGGAGTCTTTCAACTTAATACTATTCTCCCTTAAGTCAATTACACCATAATTTTGACCCAACAACACACATCTAGTGTGAAACATTCACACGACTTTGTCTTACCAATGTAAAGAATGAATAATATAATCTTTTTTTCCATTAGGAAACCATGTAAAATGAAAAACATATCCCAATTTTAATCGTGAGTAAATGACGCAAATTCTGTAGAACTTACGAAAAATTACTAATTGACGCTGAACTCTGTAGAATGTTTGTAATAAAAGTTAAAGTTCTTTTAATTTCCTGCAACTATAATCATATACATTTTTGTCGTACAGAAAATCACTAATTGACGCTAAATTAAGCCTAGTAGGAAAAACGCTCGAAATAAAATTTCTAGGGTTTTTAATTTCCTACAACTTTTAATGTCCTAAAATGGCCGCAATATAAAATGAATAACTTTTTTTTACCACAAAAGTAAACCCCGAACAGAATTTCAAAGGACATGGCGCTTACTCTATCTTGTAGAGCAAGAAAAATGTAGTAATTAAGGCGATTTTTTTTTTACAGTCGTAAGGGCCGTTTTTGAGAAAATCGCACGAATTAACTACTACTTACAGTAGACTGATTCTGATAAAAATGTTACTGTCGCGTCCCGTTGTGATACTTACTTAAAATTGGAAGTTCAACTTCGTAGCTATTCCGTTCTTGAGATTTTTGTACACACACACCAATTGGTAAAAACTTGTTTTGGGGGTTCAGAGGACGTGAAAACATGTATTTCCGGTGAAAATTAGATTTCGAAAAATCGACATGAAAACAATATATACCTTCCCCATACAAATATTCATTTAGGACAAACAAAATTAAAAATTATTAAACAGTACCCTTAATACGATACCAATAGATTAATCACGCACTAATTTTGTTTTACATATTTTTATAAAATTTACAAGAGAATAAATTCATTAGGATTGTAGGAAACGAATAAGATATGAACTTACACATAGAACATAGCTATTTGCATAGCTCTACATAATTACAACGAACAAAAACAAAGGTGTGAAGTAATAACACTAATATCTTCATCTAATATTAAAAAATAATAACTATGAACAACAAGAGAACGTAACCAAATTAACTATGTATTCAGTAGTTAACTACTATGGTAACTAACACTCTCGTCTAAGCGCAACTGCTGCAGTAATAATATTATTATGCAATTAACACAAAAATAACATTTTATTTCAATTATACTGAACAATAACAAGGTAGTCCTATAGTTACAAGTAGATTGTTAAAAAAATACTGTAGCAATCAACAGTAATTTAAAATAGAGAGGAATGGAAACGTAATGAGTCTAGGGAAATTACAAAAATAAAAAATAAACTCAACATTGGGTTCTTTCTTTATTCACTTTTATTTATTTCATTATTAATATAGTTTTCTAAGTTGCATCTCTGTTTATCAATCTCAATAAAATAATAACCAATTACTTCAGTGATTTTGCATTTTTTTTTTTTTTGCAGAATTATCAACTAATATACGAGTATAATTTTAAAAATAAAATCCAAGTCACTTTTTTCTTTCGTTTGTTTACTCAGTTATTTTTATAAGATGAAAATCCCTTTCATAAGACGCGTCTCATGAATGGTGGGAATTATAAAAAAGCTTAGTATAGTCACGAGTTTACCCTTGTTTGCAACGAGGGGTAAAGAGGAAAAAGCATCAGTGCGTATGCGCGACTGCTTTAATTTCAGTACGAAAAACATAACAACTTATAAATTGCAGAATAGTAGTCTATGTTTTATTACATCGTTGAAAGATGATTCCATTTAAGTAACCAATTGTTGTGAATTCAAAAAATAATCAAAATTAAATAATTTCAATTTTTAAAGTAAATAGAATAAACAGTAATAAAATATATATTAAGATTTATGAAAAGAAAATTAAGTATTAAAAGAAATTACTTCCAGAAGCCAAATAGTTTAAATTTAATCAAGGAAAACAAAAGAAAGTATAACTTAATTAAATAAATTTTAAAAATAAGAAATTAAGTAAAGAAGATTAGTAAAACAAGAATCCAATTAATTGTGGAACTAATTAAAATGAGTTTGATATTTTAAAAAATATGAAGAAAAGATTTGAATAACATTATGAACATCTACAAAACCAACTGCAACAATGACCAAGCCCCCATTCGACCAGGTCAATGGAAGGACACACATACAGCAGATCAGAATCCAAGGAATTTATAAAAATCTTAACTATTTAATAATTGAGCTCATAGGTAGACTTAGAATAATAATTCAATTCAATACTACAACAAATAATTACACGCCATTAATTAATTTATAATGTATTTAGAGTTATAGCAGTGTCATCAATAAATTCAATTCAAATAAATTTATTTTCATTTTTCAATTGCAATTTTGTGTTTATTTAGTTTCTTACTTTACATACTATACCCAGAGCATATACAATATATCGCGGAACCTTTTTTAGGTTAACTATATGAATATAGCTGTTAGTTACCGTAAACAAAAATGTTAGTTTCTCGAAAACGTGGGCAAACTTTTCACAGCGCTGAACGAAATCTAATATGCAGTAATGCTATGAAGTTGAAGCTAAATCAAAATGCCTTTCACTGCCTCATAACAAAAGCCATGAGCGAGTGGCTACCTACTGTGATGTTTATCTTTCCACAATTCGAAAAATAAAGAAGGAAATTTAAGTGTTAACACCTGGTAAAAAAAGGAAACGGTTAGGTAGATACTAGTGAGACTGATAGTGAAGACGCCGGTGACAGCGAAAGTAAAGAAGGCGATTCATTCGTAGAAAATTTTATTCCAATCGCATAAGGTAATTACAGTAAATCAAACATTTTCTAATGTAATTAAGCTATAGGAAATATTGCAGGTCACATTTATTTCTTATAAGGTTTATTGCGAAAATATATTTTCGGAATAAAGCACAGCTTACAAAATGTAAATAGAAACCACACGGTAGTGAAATGTAAGAGTAGTGTCTGACTGTTGAGATTGGCAGCACTGTCAAATTTTCACTTCCTTCCTCACAGCCCATCTATACGCAAAAGGCAATCTCGTGACTTCAGTATCTATATGTTGTGACTTATGGCAAAAACTATTAGTGATTTCTATAACTACGATTCAAGATGAATCTTCAAATTACACTATTTTTGTTTCGGAATTCCGACTTTGATTTCTTCATTTCCGGTCGAAACCGTAACTTAAAACCCAATGATTTATGTACAGGCTCTTTAACACAAATCAAATGACACTACTTTTGTTTCCAAATTCCGACTTTGATTTCTTGACTTCCAGTCGAAACCAGAACTTCAAACCCAATCCAGACCCAAAAACATTTTGTGTAGATTACGCATCCGAAAACGCTCCCCAGAGTATGATCTTCGCATTGAAGTCTCCTCCGATGATAACTTATCCATCATATCTTCTAAGAAATTCGACGTATTTTGGTTTCTTGAGAGAGTATTTCGATGGAATATATGCAGAGACAACTAAAGTACTGTATTGTTTAGTCTTAGTTGTAACTGCAGAGGCCTGTATTAGTTCCGTTTCATATTTGTCTTCTTCGTAATGCTGAATACTTTCTTTTCTAATTATTATTGCACTGCCTCCTTTCGCACGATTTTCCGGATGTCAAGCATGGTAGACCTTGTATCCCTTGAATTTTATAAAAGATTGTTTTGTGAAGTGAGTTTCACTTATTAAACATATATCTATTTTTTCTAAATCTAGTATACACTGTAATTCTCTCTCTCTATCAAGTAGACTATACCCATTCCACTGAAGAATTTTGATGTCCATTATTTAAGATTTTTTCCGGGAATTATTTGTTCTAATCTGTCTAGCCTTTCATGCATTTTTATAATACATGTCTGCTGTTGTTCTAACCTATAAAGTGTAAGTTGTAATTGTTTATGAATAAGTGATTCACTGCTCGACAATTCTGATTGCACTACAGGTTTTGAGTGTCCACTTAATACATCAGCAAAAGGCAACTTGTTTTGTGTCTTTCTGCCGATGGGAATTCTTTATAGTTTTCTTTATTATTTTTTTTAAGTATCTACTTTCTTACAGGTTGAGACGCGACTGACCCTACTCGTTCACTTTTTCTAAATTTTTGCAGTTCCTTAGCTACTGGACACCCTCGATAACTAGCAGGATGGTTCTCACCACAGTGTATACACTTCGGCGATTCAGCGTCTTCTTTGGTGCACTGGTTAGAATGATGTTTGCCAGTACATTTGACACATCTTGGCTCTCTAAAGCAAAAACGCTTTGTATGACCGTAACCCTGACAGTTTCAAACCCAATGATTTATGGACAGGCTCTTTAACACAAATCGAATGGCACTACTTTTGTTTCCAAATTCCGACTTTGATTTCTTCAAGAACTTCAAAACCAATCCAGACCCACAAACATTTTGTGTAGATTACGCATCCGAAAACAGTTTCTTCCTACCTCTTGTAGTTTCTGACTTTGATTTCATGACTGTCGGTTGTGGGCTACTTCCTGTCATAACCGGTACTTCAAACCCAATGTTTCTCTTTCTACTCTTTAAGAGGAATCTTAAAGATTAAACTTTCTATCTCTTTCCTCTATTGTACTTTAGAATCATGTAATTAGTACTAAGTCTGAAATTTTGGTGAAAAATACTACACATTTTTAACTTTTAAATATTAAGTAATATGTTAGTTTTTGGTTAATGTCTGATTTTATACTTAACTAAATATATAAAAAAATGTAACAACCGATTATCCTATACAGAATGGCTTCTAACGTTCTTTAAATTGTAGGTTAGAGTTAAAAAGTTTGAAATTAACGTTCAACATATCATCAATCTATAAAAGAGAAATTTATTAGCTAACAGTTTAACAACGAAAGTACTTATTAAATAACTAACAAAAAAAACAAAGAATAACGAAAACAATAAGAGAGTAAATTGATGATGACAGACGTGGTAGAGGTAGAGACGAGAAATGCAGGAGATGGTAAGGCAGAGAAATCTGTTTGAATGTACATGAAGATGATGGTGATTTGATATTGTAATCAGAGAACAACAGGCGGACACAACCAAAGGGATATAAGATAGTGGATGACTATTTGAGAGCAAAGTCATGACTAGAGTGATTAACAAAACAAATTAGACAATTGCTTTGAGTGGAGATAGATGCACTTCTATCCAATATGCCGTAAACGTGACTTGTTCAAACATACAACAACAAAGTTACCATTTCTTTCCTCATCTTCTCCCGTTCTTGATAACCCTCATTTTTCCAATCCAATACCAGATCCGAACAGCGATTTATAGAATCATTCGGTATACATTTCAACTAGTCGATGGAAATATTTTACGAGCAAATAAAACAATGAAATAGGACGGGGTAATATCTAACTATTGAATATATAAATTTACAAATTCAATAACATATAATTTTTTCTCACCTTATTATCGTACATTAAAAATGCCGTATACATATATTTTTTATATAAAAACCTTGAATGTATTTTCCAGAAACTGTGTAGGCTACATTTTAATAAGCTTGTAAATAAATCGTCTAAAAATTGGGCGTTATATTAAGATATTTTCACACACACACACACACACACACACACACACCAATCGCTAAAATATGTCTTTTGGGTTCAGGGGGCCTAAAAACCTGTATTTCCGGTAAAATCTCGATTTCAAAAATCTAAATGAAAACAATAGGTACTTTCCTTCCCTATATATTCAGTTAAGGCAAGAGAAAGTGAAGTCCTTCATTTTTCACGTTCTGGAAAAAGATATATTTTTAATTTTCGATGAAAGTCTTTTGAGAAGTAGCATAAAAAAAACTATTTTGAAGTTAATAAAACGATATAACAAAATTGAAATATCTTGGGGAATACATCCTCCCAACAGGTCTTGATAAACCAGGCATCGAAGAAAGACTCAATAAGTTGGAAAGGGCGTACGGAATCACGAGGAACATATACGCCAGGAAATGTATTTCCAGAAATGCCAAAATCAGACACTATCAGACCGTTATCCTGCCTGAATGTCTATATGCCAGCGAATGTATAATTCTCAACCGCAACACAGATAGGTTGAAAATCTTGGAAAGGAGAATTCTTAGAAGAATGCTGGGCCCAAACCGCACGGAGGATGGGTGAAGATTGTAGAGCAACAAAGAAATATATCAATATGCTGAGACAATATTGGCAACAATGAAGAAAAGAAGACTGCTCTTTTTTGGACACCTGCACAGAATGGATCCCAACAGACTCACTAAGAAAGTATTTGATTTCTGCCATAACAGGAAAACAACACAGGTATGGTTCCGAGAAATAGCATAAGACCTACAACTGAACCACATTACAACACGAGACATCTTAGATAGAAACAAATACAGAAGCCAAATACGAAGCATCAAAGAGTTCCAGAGTGGACACAGACCTCCGAGGACTGGAACAGCATGGTCTCAGGAGAGGAAGAAGAGATTCAGCGAGGGAATGAAGGCAATTTGGGCTGAACGGAGGAAGAACAGAGAGAAATGATTTGAAGTTGTATCGTGATCCCAAGTGGTCCTAACGAAAAAAAATTTGAAATAACAATATTAAAATAAAAATAGACGAATAACTGTTGAAACGATACAATAATAATTATTTCGAAAAGGTAAGTGGGATATTTCTTTCCTTTAAAAAGGTGAGTGCGTTCACTATTGCACCGTAAATAAATGGCTAAAATAAAATTAAGGTGGTGAAAAAATGGTCTTGGTATCGATGGAGCTTCCTTAAATTTCAAAACTGTAAAAATTCCAAGATTTAAATTGATTTTTTATGATAACGATAATCAAAAGATTTGCCCATAACAGGCTGGTGGAGTGTTTTTTATTTGCACTCTATCTGCTAGTTCCAGGGCAACAAAAAATAGCTGTTTCTAATCACATGGTAAGCCAATTATATACCTATAAAGCATTTAAACACAGTAAAGGTAGAAGTGTAAAACAAGACATTAGTCATTATCTCTTCTGATAATAATTAATTTTAATATACAGCCTGGTCTTGTGGTGAATGAAGTGAAGGGGTCATTTGCAAGGTGAAAAGTACACGTAGATAATTTTCAGAGGGCCTGGCATGCTGATAAACATACTTTTCCACTCAGTGAGGAAGAAAATGGTAAGCCACCTCACTCCTCGTTTTAATTAATAAAGCCTCTAAAGGTTCAAATTAGCCTTTTGAATGATGACCTAAACAACAATCACAAAATAATTTTAAAAAATTTTGAAGAGCAGTCTGTAAATAATCCGTGAGATTCAGATAAACAGGTTACGGTTACAAGGGAAATTACTGTATTTCCCATCATGTGGGAAACAAATCTATTTCTCAAGTGGATTAAATTCAGATAATTCTGTCACGAAGACTTTGATCCTTCATTAGGCTACAATTATTAGTAGAATAATGTAACAATTGCCCATACCAAGGAGGTGGAATGTTAAATTATTTTTACACCCGGTCTGCTAGTCCCAGGGATACAAAAATAGTTCTGTTTTTTATCGCATGGTCAGCTAATTTACTACTGAAGCATTTAAGAATAGAAGAGGGAGAGATGTAAATGACACTATTCAAGATTTATCTAAATAATTTGTGGGATTCGGATAAAAAGGTTACGGTTACACGGGAAATTACTGTATTTCCGATCATGTGGGAAACAAATCTATTTATCCATTAGATGTTTTCAGATAATTCTAATGCATAGACTTTGATCCTCTAGTATATTTGTAGTAAAATAACAAGTGCTATTGATGATTTAAAAGAAAACAAACAGTTTAATTACTGACAGACAGATAACAGTTGTCATAATTACAAAAAGAACTGTAACTATGAATGAATACATGGTAATATATACCCTTGAAAATAAACCGGTATATAGTAATAAGAATGCATCTTCAGCGATAAAAAAAGGAAACAATAACTACGTGTCAACAACATACAATCTCCATATCGGAATAAAAATCTTCAACGTAGTGGCGCCAACGTATCCTACAAAATTAAATGGGCGGACGAATACCTGTGAGGTTTAAACTTCACATATGCACTTACACAAATGTATAATATAAACTATAGAACATTAGATTATTTTGAATGGCTCCTTTTTCATACGGCATTATGCGACGACTGTACAAACGGTGTAGACAGTTTTACAACCTATTACCATATAATGTCAGTTTCATAGCGATAATCGTTAAATATAATTTGCAATGCATATGTTTAGAATCTCTGAAAAGTTTTCCATCAACTTTTAAATGACGGACTGCTTTATACGAATGTTTTTTACGTTTAGGATTCTGGAGGGAGGGTTCTTTCCCTCATCCCCCCTCTAGTTACAACAAAATATTAAATAAAATACATACCTACTGTTTCTGACATCGTAGTTGTGTAGTTTAGATCAACAGCTGAAAGGCTGGTTTGAACCTCTAGAGGCTTTACGAAGTAAAATGAGGAATGAGGTGGTTTACCATTTTGCCTTCCTCACTGAGTGGAAAAGTAGGCTTATCAGAATGTCAGGCCCTCTGAAAAGTCTACTTTCTACCCTGCAAATAACAACTTCACTTCATTCCCGGAAGTCACCCGAAAACAGAAGTCACGAAATCAAAGTAATAGTCAAAGGTAAGCGATTTTAAAAATTGCCACCCGCCATGAGTTGTCTCATGAAAGAGATTTTTATTTTTACATTTTAAAAATTTCAATTTTAGTTTCAGTCAACAAATCAAGTTTGTTTTAAATTATTGCATACGGTACATTGCAAACCTTAAAGAATAGTCCTTATTAAAAAGTTTCTCCCAAAATTTTCCAACATCCAATTTGTAAAACTGTGTTGTACATCAAATCACCGAATATATTATGGACATTTCAATTTATTCAGTTCCTACAATTTCTCCTTAAAAACTCACTTCATCTTTGTGTAACTAACACATATTAAATTGATTTCATTTCAAAAAGTTTCATTTTAATTAATTTTTTTTAATTGTACATATAAATTTCTCTAAATCCGTTTACTCAAGTTAATTACAGCCAGATGAAACTTACAAATAAACATATTCTATTAGATTAGAAACGAATAAACTTACAAGAAATCGTTTAAATTTAAGAAAATATACTATTATCAACACAATCTACTGTAACTCAAATGTAAAATAATTTTTATTACAGTAATATTTTAACTAACATTTTATTCTAAAGAACATGAAAAAATAAAGATAAAACTAGACTTTAATTTATGCATCTTGCTTCAATTTAATTTAGAAGTTTTAATGCTAATAGAAAACGAAGGGAATGAGTGAATAAATAAATAAATAAATAAAAGGAATAAAGAAAGGGTTGATTTTTTCTTCGTTTAATTGAAACACATAAATTTACTTTTAATGAATAGCTGACTATTCAACGGCTGCCGTTTTGTTGGACCGACCATGTTAATGCATGCACACAACCGTGAAACTTGCAACCCATGCAGTAGCGCCATGTTAGTTAACTCCACGTACTCCTCCCAAGGCAATAATAATAATATTTCTAGACATAATTAATAAATTAACTGATTATAATTATAATTAATCATTAAAAATAATTCAGCATTATTATAATGTTTACCGAATTTCTTTTTCATTTATTTAGACAAAATTACCAATTTATTAGAAAAAATTATTTACAATCAAAATTATACTTTTTTAACAGTATCTTTAATTTGAAATCAGGTAAATCTTAAAAAAATACTCTTAAGAAAAAATACCTTGCTAATGTAAAATGATAATGATAATGATTATTGAAATATGAACACTATAAACATTACAATCTTAAATACGAGTATATACATTAAAAATGTATATAACTCACGGTTGTCGTATGGAATTGCATGTTGGGGTAGTACATACATTAAATCTGTGATTAATCTACAAAAAACTTTTCTATAAACTATTAATGGTTACAAAACGTGCGATCGTATGAGCCTGTTCCAGGAATTTGGAGTCCTTCCTTTAAGGCATTTATTTGTTTTCGAGGTTCTGATACAATTCTTTTGGGCTTGTGGTAACCGTGAAGTAATAATTGATCCCAATAAAACCAATTATGGTACTAGGAACGCTGGAAAAATTAAGACTAGAAAACCAAATAGTACATTTTTTCAGAAGTCATTTCTCTATCTTGAGAGGCGATTCGTTAACGTACTTCCACCCCATATACACAGTATTATGTCACCACATCTATTAAAACAAAAACTAAAATATCATATAATATCGATCTGTGAGCAAGAACTTGAGAAACTTTTCCATGTATTAAAATAACTGTTTTATTAGTTTTTAATTTTCTCTTTGCGACAGTTTAATGTCTTCTTATGCTCATTTATTGAATTAATTTCGTATAAAGTTAAAATATTTACTTTGTGTTAGTTAAAATATACAGGGTGATTCATGAAGTTCTCCCCCCACTTCTACAGCACATTGTACTAGTAAAAATAATGAAACAATGTTATATAAACATAGGTCCGAAAACGCTTCGTTAGCGAGTTACAGCTAGCGAAAGATTTCGCCTGAATTCCTGGGCAAAGAGTAAAATAAAGCCATACTGAACTTTTGGAAAGGTTAATTAAGTAAGAAATGTCGTGGATTCTTATGTAATTTTACCTGATAAAGCTAATAAAATAGGTTTCAGAACTGTACCTGTAGTAGTTTTTGAGGGATTCACGGTTAAATGCAAAAAATTGGGGCACGAAACAATGTTTTTTTAAGTTTCATGTACAATAACTTTGTTAAATTGGTAATAAATACATAAAATCAACAAACATTAATTGTAGAGAATTTAATTCTGAGAAAATTGATATAATCAAAGTCTAAAATAAAACAGAAATAAGTATCAAAAAATCGATTTTATTCAGTATAATACATTACTATCTGTAAAGAAATACCGTACGGTATTTAGTTAAAATAAAACAAAAACAAAATGTTTGTTCCTTAATGATGAGATAAATTGAGAAAACAAGATGAACTGTTAAATAAATTTGTTTGTAAATAAAAATATCATGTTTTATTACGTTGTATTTTTTTTTTTAAATAAAAATTTACATTAAATGTTCGAAAATAAATGAAGCAAACATTTTCCAATTATTGTTTACTAATAATCGAAATGCAGTTTTTTGTTTTATTAATTTCTAAGTTGGTAACGCACGAATAACAGCTGATCAACAATGGTATTCTGTACTGTTACGTTAGAACTGTGTATTAGTGGTGTTTTGCAAGCTACAGCAGGAGATCGGGTTCTGTGAATCGTGTTATTAAATGCAATTTTTTTGAGAGTTATAATTCGATTGTTTATTCAGCGAAAAAATGCCTTACTTATTTACATCAGAGGAATACGCTGATATGGTTTTTATTTTGGGTTACTGTAATGGTAATGCTAGAGCTGCTGTAGTAGAATATGAACTACGTTACCCTAATAGGAGGATTCCAGATACCAAAACAATTTCAGGAACTTTTCGTACTCTTCGGGAAACAGGATCACTACCAAGTACTAGAACCAATTATGAACGAGCTGTCCAACTTGATGATGATATTGTTATTAATGCTGTTCATCGCAGTCCAGGTGTAAGTACACGACGTATTTCTAGGCGGATAGGAGTTTCGCAGTCAACGGTGTGGAGGTCACTAAATCGAAACAAATTTTATCCGTTTCATAAACAAAAGGTTCAACATCTACAGCCAGGGGATGGTCCGCTTCGCTTGGAGTTTTGCAACTTTTTGAATATTAATAATCAACTCTACAAGCGTATTTTGTTTACGGATGAGGCACAATTCACTCGAGATGGTGTCAATAACTTGCACAATGAACACTGATGGGCAGAAGAAAATCCACATGAGGTAGTGGAACAGAACTTTCAACACCGATTTAGCGTCAATGTCTGGTGTGGCCTTTTGCACAATCGGCTGATTGGACCTTTCATATTACCTGGACGCCTAAATGCTGAGTTGTATTTGCATTTCCTTCAAGAAGAGTTGCCGCAGCTGTTAGAGAATGTTCCTTTACGTCTCAGACAAAATTTGTACTTCCAGCATGACGGAGCACCTCCCCACTTTTCACGTGCCGTTTCTGCTTATTTAAATCATCAATTTCCTGGACACTGGATTGGTCGTGGAGGGCCTCACCCTTGGCCACCAAGATCCCCAGATCTATCTCCATTGGATTATTGCATCTGGGGATGGATGAAAGACATTGTATACAAGACAAAAGTGAATTCTCGTGATGAATTAATTGCCCGTATTATGGATTCGGCTGTGCAGATACAGGGAAGCCCTGAAAAATTAAGAAACGCAACAAAAGCAATACACAAACGTGCTGCAAAATGTATTGATAATGATGGCCTCATTTTCGAACATCTATTATAAAAAGGTGCGTACGGTTGGCCCAACCTGATTAATTTTGCTTAAAACTAGTAATGTATTATACTGAATAAAATCGATTTTTTGATACTTATTTCTGTTTTATTTTAGACTTTGATTATATCAATTTTCTCAGAATTAAATTCTCTACAATTAATGTTTGTTGATTTTATGTATTTATTACCAATTTAACAAAGTTATTGTACATGAAACTTAAAAAAACATTGTTTCGTGCCCCAATTTTTTGCATTTAACCGTGAATCCCTCAAAAACTACTACAGGTACAGTTCTGAAACCTATTTTATTAGCTTTATCAGGTAAAATTACATAAGAATCCACGACATTTCTTACTTAATTAACCTTTCCAAAAGTTCAGTATGGCTTTATTTTACTCTTTGCCCAGGAATTCAGGCGAAATCTTTCGCTAGCTGTAACTCACTAACGAAGCGTTTTCGGACCTATGTTTATATAACATTTTTTCATTATTTTTACAAGTACAATGTGCTGTAGAAGTGGGGGGAGAACTTCATGAATCACCCTGTATTATTGTAAAGTAGTTTTAGTTATAAAATAAAAATTATAATATCGCTATTATAATATAGCTACCAGTAGTAATTTAACTTAGTAATTTTATAAGTACTATTAGTAATGTTATAAGTATTTAAGTGAATTAATGTTTTTGTTCTGTATAATCCTTGCGCGGACAGAACTCTTTGTGAAGAAGCGTTTTTGCGTATAAGTATATTTAGTTTAAAATATTGTACATAGCTTAGTATAGTCATGAATTGTAATTTTAATGTAGCTATATTTTACTAAATAAAATAAATAAATAAAATGCAAAAACATCATTTTTGGAAATTTATTATGTTGAAATTAACGACCTTATAAAGGTTTTACGAATGGTGGCCATCTCTCTACAACTTACCCAAACAAAAACTTCTTAACGATTGAACTAACAGAATGAAAAATGAGTTCAAAAATAAGGACTTAACGGAAGATGTAAAAATTATAAATTTATTGAGAAAGGAAAATTAAGGAGTTATAGATTATCACGGTAATAAAATTGAATTTTATTGGACTTCAAGCTAAATATAATGACGAACGTAAAATATCATACAACCAAAGAATGAAAGAGTATTGGCAAGAAAATAACAAGTGGAATAGATCAAAAGTAAAGGTTATTTTTCGAGGTATTTAATAGGCCGGAACGAATACATAAAAAATTAAGCGAAATTTTAATAGAAAATATATTACTGATAAATGATAATAGAAGAAAACATATTAAATACTAACACAATCAAGACCAAATCGGAATTATTAAACACGGATATGTAATATGTAACTTTTAATAAGGTGATTTTCTGTACAGTGTTAAAAATAATACTTATAAGAAAGAAATAACAATAAATTTAGAGAGCAAAACTCGTATTTTCCAGCGTTAATAAACGATAAAATAAAATTATTTTTCTTAAAAATGAATACAAAGCTACAAAGTATGCGTAATAAGTATACATATACTTATTATATTTAATAAGTATGAATTAGAAGACTTATTAAGAAAAAGTAGGCCCATATTTTAAGCAGTAATGGTAGGTACAATACTACTCGTATATAGATAATAAGAAAGTCTAAGAGTGTTGGAAAACCAAGGTTATTTCATTACCAAGGTCATACCATAATATGTCTGTAATAAATTCAGTATCTCTATGCCCCTTAAGGTTTGAATTTATGAATCATTCGTTGGGTCATAACATTGCCTGTCTCGACGTACACACAGACCACTAACGAGGTGCTAAAATCACCTAATTAACCGTGGTTACAAAGCTAAGCAACGCTGGCTCGTTGTATAGCTGCATTAACTATAGCACTTATGCTATATGTAGCCATACACACAACAATACCGCACAATTAGCTTTCAATATTACCTCCGTCCGCTTATCAATTTATTTTTACACTTCATTTTATTAAAATAATTATAAAAGCATCTTTCTAAGACAATAATAAAATTCCTACAGTTAAGTTGCATTAATATTTCATTTTTAATTCAATTCAAAAATTGTATTGCACGATCTTTCAAATCACATGAGTAAACTTTTATTTTAAATTACAACCGAATTTTTTTTACCAGAATTCGTGAATCAATCTATAAGTGGATGGTTTTTGCATTTATATGCAATTTATCTTAAAATAACCATAATCGATTGTTGTTTTTAACTGGGATGAACGAATTTTATACAAGCGTCTTGAATTTTTAGAGAGACATCCAATATCATTTTTCAAGGCTGGCGTTCAGCTGTTATGTGTGTTTCTTGGCGAGCCTGTTTAACTTAACTTACAACAGTGATTTTTTATGAGTTTACAGATCGGAAGACCATACTGTAAACAATTTATTTTAAATAATTTTTTTTTTATCAAGATTTGGACATAGAGAAGAAAGTTAGCAAATTCTAAGCAGTGTGCGGCAACATTTCCAGAACTCTAGGCAGGAGAACAAGAAAAGAAACTCAGATAAAGTTTTACAAGGCCCCAGTCCTACTCTATGGAATTGAGTCGTGGATTAGTACCAGACCACAGGCGACAGAGATGCGATTCGTGAGAACAAAAGGTTGCAGTCGCAGGGATCAACAAAGAAATGAGTACATAAGAACGGAACTGGATGTTTACAAGCAGAATGGGAAGATTAGAGAATTTCGTAATCGATGGAGGGAGCACGTAGAGGGAATGCTTGAGGGAAGGATCCCTCTCAGTGTGTTTTGCAATACAGACCGGCGGGGAGGAAAGATGATGGGGCCACGCAAAAGATGGCAATAATTCAGTAGTTTTTCGCTGTTGAGTCGGAATAGGCGGAGGAAGCCTAATACTTGATAATGAGAAGAAAACTTTTTACGATTTTGAGACCAATCTGGTGTCCAGCTCTTTTGACTAGCGGTAGAGAGCAACTTAAAGTTGATCCAGGCCTTTCAATCAAAATTTTTAAGGTTGCTTCTAGCGCTTTGTTTATGTAAGCAATAAAACCCTCCACGACGCTTTCGAAATTCAGACAATAAAGAAACTAACCGTGTCCTTCTATTGTAAATTTCGCGAACGACTTAATGACCATCCAAACCAACTAGCTCGTGACCAGGTTACATGGAACTTCACAACTATGCGACGCGACGCCTAAAGCGAAAATGGAGAAGAGACCTCTTGGTTTTAATAACGGATAACATCCGTAGTTCGAGAATGTACCATTGGGTACCTCTCTTCCTTACGGTAAAATTTCCCATCACCAGTTAAATATCATTTTACGGAAAATGTGCAATTCAATGTACTTACACTAGCGGTACTCGTATTAAAACAAAAATAGTCAAGAATATATAACATTCAGAGTATTGTGTTTACTGATATTGTAAAATTCCGAATAGGAACCTTCCATAAAACTTTTTCGATAAAATGTTTAATTACATTTATTTAACATAAATGATGAGTAAAGATAAGGGTGCACAACTTTCTAAATCAATTAAACAACGCCCGGCGATGAGTCAAAGCATGTTAATTCCATTAAACCGCCTCCAAGATTAAATAATAGCAGTGGTAAAACAAGGCTGGCATGGGGTGTCAGGATAACAGTGGCGGCCGCGAACGAACAATAAAAGCGTATAAAAACAGTAGTCAATACTCGGCCCACACGGCCGCAGATCGACAAATCTACAAGACAGGTATATCCCATACCATCACGCAACATAAATGTACTACGTTCTGTTGTTTATGTACTGCGGAGAAGAATTGGAAGGAGGTTCTGAAAAGAAGATGGAAGAGAAAGACTTGACCTTAATTGTGTGTTTTAACGTTCGGCGAACCGTCGTCATAAATTAACATCTAACAGATACTCTTTCAAAAAGCGGAAGATTCAATAATATTCAACAGAGATATAAAAATAAATGAATGTAGTTTGAAACGTGCGTTATGGAATTATATTTGTTTGCATTATTTATGAAAATTTTTCACCTAGTCGATGGTTGAACGGTAGCGTACTAGACAACTAGCCCAAAATTATTGGATTCATTTACCTGCTAAGCCTGGAATTGGATCGCGTCTTTAATGAGGAGGTATTGTAGAAATCAAAAGAAATTATAACCACGATAAAGATTAGGAAGCTCGAGTATTTGGGACATATAATGCGCAACAAGAAAAGATATGGGTTGCTGCAATCTATATTGCAAGGAAGAATAGCTGGACAACGTAGCGTGGGGATAAGACGTATTTCCTGGTTGAAAAATTTGAAAATATGGTACTCGAAAACGACAACACAGCTGTTTCGAGCAGCATTGGTTAAGGGTCAGATTGTTAATACGGTAGCCAACATACGGAACGGACAGGAACCTAAAGAAGAAGAAGTTCCATTACACAACAAAATGATTTGCTGCTAATGAGTGTTATAACCTCCGGATTTCTTTGGGAAAAACAGGTGATGTAGTTTAAAAAAGCTGTTCACTGCAGGACAAAATAGTTTTAAATAACAAACCTTTGTAACAGATACATTCCTTCATTTACTTCGGATGCATTTTATGAACAAACACAAGATGCACAGAGATTAAATTGGAGAAGTTTTAAAGGCTTCAAAGCTAAAATAAAAACGATCGGTAAACTTCGGTAGAAGAATGTTTTTAAGTTTCATCACATCTTGGTTCTACCAAATTTTTAGTATAGTTCAGAGTATTGGACCTTGACAGCTAGGCAGATGTCAAAAATATAGGTCGTGATATGAAAATAACTTCAGCAAGGTATTGATTGCTGGACAATAAGAAAACGTAATATATTAGACATGAAATTAATGAGCGACGGATAAAAATTATTCGGAGAAACAGGCAGGATTAGTACGACTATTTAATACTTTTGTCAGACGACAGTTACAAACGATTTGGATAGCGTGGTACTGATCACCAATGAAGAATAGGTATCCTTACTTCTTCTAGAGGGTAAAGATTACAACATTCAATATCGAAATAAACCGGGAAACCTAATCCGTGTCCTTTATGATGATGGTTAGCCCCATTAGAAGTAAGGGTCAGAGAGATAGAAACTCCAGCTAGACACTCAACGTACTTAAAATTATTTTTAATTGGTCTTAACTAAAATTGATTGAACAATTGTACCGAGTAGTTTGGAAATGTTTTTAACTCCTCAACAGACACTCTTGAGGAGAAACTCACCTCAAAAGTTCTTCTGCATAAAACTCTTCTTAAACCTGTAGAGGATCTTAATAATTATTTTAAAAAAATTTAGTTTAATTGTATGTTAAAACTACGTTCAGGATGTCAAAGTTGTAATATTATATTTTTAAAATTGTTTAAATTTGGTTTAAAATTTCAATATTCTTCTTTGTACTCAACAGCATTGTTGGCTCTCCAGTGATACTTCAACCGGGCGGAAAGAAGAGTACCTTGCACCACACCACAACATTACATTACCGTAAAAACGTGTAGTTATTGATAAACAAAAAAATCTGGTGTGAAACACTCACACAACTTTCTCTTGCCAGTGAAAATAATTAACAATAAACCTAACATTAGTAATAAACCATAAGAAATAAACAAAAAACTAACCTCAAAAAACATAACCTAATTTTAATCATGAGTGAAAGACGCAAAATGAAAATCAACCTCATTTTGGCTTAGAAATACGGAAAATCACTCTTTCTCTCTAAACTAGGCTCTGTAGAGAAAAATGCTCTAAATAAAAGTTGTAGATCTTTTAATTTTCTATAAATTTAATTATATACACTTTTGTCGTAAAATGCATACTAAGGCCGAAATGTTTAAAAAATCAATTTTTCTCACGTTTTCGTGAGAAAAAAACAGAAAATTGCAAATTACCGCTAAACTAAGCGTTATACAAAAAAATGTTTGAAATAAAAGTTGTAGAACTTTAAATTCTCTACAACTTTTGTTATATAACGTTTTGCGCTAAAATGCATATTAAAGCCGCAATCTTAAAAAGAAAATGTTTTTACGTAAAAACAGCCTCACGCAGAATTTCAGCAAACATGGCGCCTACCCTATCTTGTAGAGCATAAAAAATGTAGTAAACCAGGCGATTTTAAAAAAAATCGTAGGACCAGTTTTTGAGAAAATCGCAAAAAAGTGAAAAATTATACGAATAAACTACTACTTCCGGTTGACCGATTTTGATGAAAATGTTCGTATCGGGTCCGGTAGTGGTATGTAACTTAAGTTTTAAGTTTCAAGTTCGTACGATGTTCCGTTCTTGAGATATTCTGTTCACACACAGACACACACACACACACACACACACACAGACCAATCGCTAAAAACATGTTTTTTGGGTTCAGGGGGTCTGAAAACGTATAGATCCGGTGAAAACTCGATTTCGAAAAATCGACATGAAAACAATACTTTCCTTCCTATATATTCATATAGGCAAGAGAAAGTAAAAATATTTAAAGAGTTTAAATAGAAATTATATTTATTATTGATTAGATATGTAGCAAATGCTACAAACCCATGTGGATGTATGAGAGTCAGAATTCTGGTTCGGCTAATCCATCTGTTGTGGCTCGAATCCAATGACTTCAGTCAAAGACTCTCCGACGCATAGCGAACGCTCCTTCCTACGTACTAAACACAACACTTCACACGGTTTTACATGTACCTTACGTTAATGATTCTTTCTTCAGACTTCATTTCAGATTTAAGGGTAAACAGTTTACCACCGGAACCCCGTTATACGTGATTTAAACGATGAATATCTCCCTGTTATTATCCATTAAAAGGTAAACTAAACCGCTTACATACGAGCATAATTTAAAAACCACTGTTTTAGACTCAAGTAGTATAAAAAAATCTTAACAATACATACAGGCCTTACGTTCCTAGAAAGGTTTTAACTTTTCAAGTGTAAAGAAACAGAATATGGTGACGACGATCAGTATTAATTTAAGCGAGTTCCTATCACTGGTTGATAAAACAATTGCAGATAATTATTTTGTTACGACCTTAATGTATAATAAAGGATGCAATGAGAAAGCATATACAAAAAGATTCGGGGAATTAAATTTGTTCTTTCTCCCATAATTTTGAACAATACTTCAATTACAGTTCGTTAGGTTCCACTAATGAACTGCTTGTGAAGATGAATTTAGTATTTGCCCTTCGGCGTAAATTTACAGCAGAATAGTTGACTATTCATATGGTAATAAAATAAATGAATCCAAAAAGAAAAAAGATCTTTTAACAATAATTTTTCCCCACAGCTAACTTCGTTAACAGATTCAAAGCGGTGTGGAAATTTTAATGCGTTAATGTGTTTATGCAGTGTTTACTGTTTTAAAATGCAGGTAAAAATAATTTTACAACGTAATAAACAAAGTGTAAGTGAAAACGATTGGAATTTTTTGCCTTTAAAAGTCGCCCAGTTATTTCTACCTCCTCAACGGGGGTTTCACATTCGGACGAAGAACGGTGAGAGACGGTTTACGCGGTACGTTGAACAGTGAACGTGACTGAGTTACCTGCTTCGATACTAAAAACCGGGCAGTGAAAATGAACTGACTTAACTTTATTACTGGACACGACCGCTTTCTATGTTTGCAGGATGGTAATAACAAAACATCGTTAAGTAGCTTATTGTATTTTTTTAATTTTTGTTTCTTTCATATGGTTTATAAGAGCTGGTGTATTAATTACCCCATTAATGTAGTCTTTTGTTTTGAAAAGGTTTTCGTTTTTAAATTGTATTTTATCGATGAAGGAGGTCTGCGTTAATTAAAATTGTTTAATATCCGTCAATCATTTTTATAAATGCACACTCGTGTCACCAGCTTATTTCTAAATGCAGCAGATATTTTTGCACCCGTTTGTTTAGTCTTGTCAGATCATTATTACCTATTTCTTCAGCTGTTGTGTAGTCTTGGTTTGCATTTTTTCTTTTGTTATAGTACTTGAGCGCTAATTACTACGATTTTACGATTTGTAACCGCATAAATGCATATTTTCCTTTTAATATCTAGAGAAACTTACAGAAAGTATTTTTTAAAATCATTACACGGTTAGATTCTGTAATACACTTGGATACATTAAACCATTAGCCATAGGCATCTTCATAGATTCCAAGGTTCTCACTAACTCACTCGTGAGTATTTCTTTAACTTACGATTGACATTTTATACTACAGCTAAAATTCAACAAATTTATTTCTTAGACCTTAAGAAATTGAACAGAAAAATCAAGTATTTAGACTTTTATCACTTGCGCCTTGAAAGGTCGGACGTGAAAACAAAAAAACTAGATAATGGCATTATTTTCTGAAGTTAGACCCTAGAAGTGTTATTTTAATTAAGCAATGTCATTTTTTCATAGCCCTGACTGCTGTCAAAGCAGACATTTTTTAACCATTACACGAACAGCAACAAACTAAAGTCACATTAAAAATAATTGAAGCGTAGTCTCCGTGAACTTTATACTTCTGAGCTATCTTTTTCAAAATTACAACTTCATGTACTTTTTAGAGTACAAAAGTATGTAAGAAAATTTATTTTGTGACTTGTATCCAGGAGACACGTTGTTGTTAAGGCCATCAGTCGAAAGGTTGGTTTGAACCTCTAGAGGCGTCACTAAGTAAAACGAGGAGTGAGGTGGTTTTACCATGCCTTCCTCACTTAGTCGAAAAGTATGCTTATCAGCATGCCAGGCCCTCAGAAAAGCATCTACTTTCCACCCTGCAAATGACTCATTCACTTCATTCACTACAGGGACTGGCTGTTTAATGAAATTCATTACTCTCAGAGAATATAACTGACTAGTGTCTTTTCCACCTCTAACTCTTCTGTTCTTAAAAGCTACAGTCATATAATTGGCTGACCATGTGATGAGAAACAGAACTATTTTCTGTACCCCTAGAAGTAACAAATTGAATGCAAATAATTTAACACTCCACCGGCCAGTTATGGGCACCCAGGAGACACCCAAAGTGAGTATAAGTAGAGGGAGTATGTCAAGAACTTGTAAACCTATAAGAGTATACTAAAAACTATGTTAACACTTTTATCGGTTTGTTACATATTACAAAAATACAGATTACCTTTTAAGTTACATTTTGATACTTATCTTCTAACTTATATGTTTGCTTACTTGTTGCAGTAAGGGTGTCCCATATATTTACCCTATAGTACACTAACATATTAACATTCACTAAAACATTTATAAAAAAAAATTATTTAGAAAAAACTTGTTCACAGTAAAATGTTTAATTTACCACATAATTTTACAGTTTCTTTTTAAACACATCCAGATTTCAGTCGGAGGATCCATTCAACGCAACGGAATGAAATCTTAGTAAATGAAGAATATTTTAAACAAACAAACTTTTCACAATATTAACCCTAACAGTCTTTCTAAAAGCTAAATAAAATGAATTTATAATTTACAATAGTGGAAGAAATTGACCAACTCAGCAATGACTAAAACTAGTGTTCTAGAGTAGGTGTACTCTTATTTTATTTACTAATAAATAGTACAACAGAGATTTAAAAATTGGGATAGGGCTTAAAACAATAACATTTTGAAGTTTATACGACTTCTAAATATTAAAAATGCTATAGCTTTTGATTTGAATTTTTTTCTTTAAAGCTTATTTTTGCCACTATTTGTAATTCTGACCAAAAACCTACCAAAATAGGTTTGTTTAACATTATCAGCTTCAAATGTGATAAAAACGGTTTAACAAAAACTAGAGATAATTTAAAATTGAATATTTATTTTTTCATCAGTCTCTCGACTGGTTTGATGAGTTTTCTTATAACGACATAATATAACTCAAATATTTTTATATATAGCGATAAGTTCAGCGGCAATTTTCATTTTTCTGTAACAAAAACCGCATTTAAATTTTTAAATTCCACATCTAATATTATACGCGTATTGTTGACCATGTAAACTTACAACATTTATTTATAGGACGGTGTCCAGCCCTGTCATTAATAAAAAAACTTGTGTTGTTGTTGTTGTTGTTTAGGTCAACAGCCAACAGGCTGGTTTGAACCTGTAGAGGTTTTACTAAGTAAAACAAGGAGTGAGGTGGTTTACCATTGCCTTCCTCACTGAGTGGAAAAGTAAGCTTATCAGCATGCCGGGCCCTCTGAAAAGCACATATTTTCCACTCTGCAAATGACACCTTCACTTTATTCACCACAGGGTCTGGCTGTATAATGAAATCCATTACTTTCAGAGGAGATAACTCTGATTAGTGTCTTTTACACCTCTACCTCTTCTGTTCTTAAATGATTCAGTCATTTAATTGGTTGACCATGTGATAAGAAACAGAACTATTTATTTTAGCCCTGCAACGAACAGAGTGAGTGTAAATAATTTGACACTCCACCTGTCCGTTATGGGCAGAACAAAAAAAAAACTTACGGACCGTATATTGTGTACTAGAAGTACAAGATGTACCATGGAAACGGAGAAATAAACGAGCTAGTGTAAAGAAGCCTTTCATGGTAAAGAAAGACCACCTCTCCATTCATATTCATTTGTGTTGCTAGAAATTGGTTTTCATTGTAAGGTCACCACGGTTTTTGTCTCGCTGTGGAGTCAGCGAAAACCCGCCGGCACATTACTGACCTCTATTCATCTGAAGAATACAAATCAGTCGGAGGATCCATTCAACGCAAGGGAATGCAATCTTAGTAAATGAAGAATATTTGAAACAAACAGAACAATAGAAATTCAGAAGTAATTTTTTAACTACCACGCATCACCTTACATGTCTTCAGGTCTCTGCCTCATGTAGTGTGTTCTGATAGCATCGAATAAAAAATATTTCAGTAGCACTGCGTGAAAATTATAGCTTCAACTCAAAATATTAAATACCTGAAATTTTTGACCACCTAATTTATGTTGTTTAGGTCATCAGCCAAAAGGCTGGTTTGAACCTGTAGAGGTTTTATTAAGTAAAACGAGGAGTGAGGTGGTTTACCAGTGCCTTCCTCACTGAATAGAAAAGTATGCTTATCAACATGCCGGGCCCTCTGAAAAGCACATATTTTCCACTCTGCAAATGATACCTTCACTTCATTCATCACAGGGTCTGGCTGTATAGTGAAATTCATTACGTTCAGAGGAGGTAACTCTGAGTAGTGTCTATAACACCTCTACCTCTTCTGTTCTTAAATGATTCAGTCATTTTATTGGCTGACCATGTGATAAGAAACAGAACTATTTATTTTAGCCCTGCAACGAACAGATTGAGTGTAAATAATTTGACACTCCACCTGTCTGTTATGGGCAGACCTAATTTATAATGTAGATAAATCGCTATTTTCAGACCAGAAACAAAATTTAAAAAATTAGGGTCTTAAGTTTTCAAGATATAAATTAAGGACTGTTTTTATTTTATAAAAAAACTTTATTGCAGCAAGTCTTTGTTTAACCGACTGTTTAATTCTTATATTTTTTAATGTTTAATTTACACCTTAGGACCAATGTAAGTCTTTGAAAATACTGACTGGGGAAAAAATCATATTTTTCCATAAAAATTACCAAAACTACGACCAATTCAGATTCCTATGTTGGACATAATGTCGCTGAGGTTTGAAACTGAAAAAAATTAGTAAACATGTTTTTAATGTGCAAGTTCTTAAACTGTTGAATGGGTTAACAATTAGTTAAAGCCATAAAAATACTATCAATGTTTGATAAGTATTACTTTCTCTTGCCTATATGAATATATAGGAAGGAAAGTATTGTTTTCATG
Organism: Catonia carolina; assembly: GCA_035578175.1. Lineage (NCBI taxonomy): Eukaryota > Metazoa > Arthropoda > Insecta > Hemiptera > Achilidae > Catonia > Catonia carolina. Next base: position 25,045,384 of record JAQMRL010000008.1, read on the forward strand.
TCGATTTTTCGAAATCGAGTTTTCACCGGATCTATACGTTTTCAGACCCCCTGAACCCAAAAAACATGTTTTTAGCGATTGGTCTGTGTGTGTGTGTGTGTGTGTGTATGTGTGTCTGTGTGTGAACAGAATATCTCAAGAACGGAACATCGTACGAACTTGAAACTTGAAACTTAAGTTACATACCACTACCGGACGCGACACGAACATTTTCATCAAAATTGGTCAACCGGAAGTAGTAGTTTATTCGTATAATTTTTCAGTTTTTTGCGATTTTCTCAAAAACTGGTCCTACGATTTTTTTTAAAATCGCCTATTTTACTCAATTTTTTATTCTCTACAAGATAGGGTAGGCGCCATGTTTGCTGAAATTCTCGGTGAGGCTGTTTTCACGTAAAAACGTTGTTTTTTTAAGATTACGGCTTTAATATAAATTTTAGCGCAAAAACTTATATAATAAAAGTTGTAGAGAATTTAAAAACCTACAACTTCTGTTTCAAACATTTTTTTGTATAACGCTTAGTTTAGCGGTAATTTGCGATTTTCTGTTTTTTTTCTCACGAAAACGTGAGAAAAATCGATTTTTTTAACATTTCGGTCTTAGTATGCATTTTACGACAAAAGTGTATATAATTAAATTTATAGAAAATTAAAAGATCTACAACTTTTGTTTAGAGCATTTTTCTCTACAGAGCCTAGTTTAGCGTGAAAGCGTGATTTTCCGTATTTTTAAACCAAATTGAGTTCGATTGTCATTTTGCGTCATTCACTCATAATTAAAATAAGGTTATGTTTTTGAGGTTAGTTTTTGTTCATTTCTAATGTTTTAATACTAATGTTAGGTTTATTGTTAATTATTTGCATTGGCAAGAGAAAGTTGTGTGAGTGTTTCACAACAGATTTTTTTTACTTTGCTTTGCTGTATTCTGTTGGTTTATATTTCTTCGTCTTTTATAATTTTGGCATACTTAGGATAATGTTAAAAGAGTTTCCCCATGCTTCATATTTTCATTTCATTGCAATTTTTCGTTTTTCCCAAATTTTGTTTTCATTTATTCACTAAACACTTTCTCCTGATTATTAACAATTTCTTTTGACGACAAATAACACCAAGAAATCGTGTTATCATATTTTATCGTCTTGGTTTTTTTCTCTCTTAAAAACCTCAAATTCTTTAACCTTTCCTCTAAATTTACTTCTGCCCTATATCATATCTAATACTCTTATCATCGTGTTTTTTTCAAATTTATATACCATGTTATTCTATTTTGTCATTTTTGCGTCTATAAAATGACTGTTTCGTAAATTTACTCTCGACCATTCTATGGATATGTTCATAACACTAAATTATTCTTTCTCTCGTAGAGCCTGGTTCTTTTCTATTTTCCGATCCCAAACGTTTTTTTATTACTTTTTAACCGGATGTTGTTATTTAGGTCATCAGCTGAAAGGCTGGTTTGAACCTCTAGAGGCTTTACTAGAAAAAGAGGAGTGAGATGGTTTACCATTACCTTTCTCACTTATTGGAAAAGTAAGCTTATCAGCATGCTAGGCCTTTCGAAAAGCATCTACTTTCCACGCTAAAATGACAAGTTTACTTAATTCACCACGGGGTCTGGCAGTATAATGAACTAATTACTCTTAAAGGAGATAACTCTGACTAGTGTCTTTTACACATCTACCTCTTCTGTTCTTAAATGTTTCGGTCATATAATTCGCTGAGCACGAGATAAGAAATAGTACTATTTTTTGTAACCCTAGACCTAGCAGATCGAGTGCATGTAATTTAACATTCCACCTGCCTGTTATGGGCATTACTTTTTAACCTATATTCTCCATTTTTATTTGAAGCACACATTTTCCTCTTTATTTATTTATAATAAATCGTAAAAATTATAGCCTATACATAAAACAACATTTTTTTCTGCGACATGACAAAAAAATAAATAGCACTAAAAACATAATTATATTTTTCTTATTGAAATAATGCGAATCAAGAAAAATAGCAAAATATAATGGTTTTAATGAAAAGAGTTTTAGTTTTCTCGTTTCCATTAAGTAGTCTGCCAAAGAAATTGAAAAAACCCAGGAAAAATACAAACCCTAAACAAAATACTGGTCACGCTATGTAAGGGTTTCCTCTAAGAACAATAATAGAGTAGCAGATGTTTGAAGGAAAAACACACAAAGAAAAATGCTAAGATATCTTATTGGGTTTTTATGTGATGATATTTTCTTCTAAGCACGGGTTAAGCTATTTCATGAGCGTTACAATTTATACACAAATATGAAAAGCTTCTATAAGTGAGTACGCCTAATATTACTTGACGTGGTATCTAATATCCTAATGATTAAAAGCATGCCTTCCAGAAATTCTATTTCCCTACATAGTTTCATAAAGGAATAAGAAAGTATGGATATTAATTGAAGTGGTAAGACTTGTGGGGATGAGGTAAAAGTACCTTATCGAGACACCCACGGCGTGTAGCGGATATTTATCAGACCACTGGATGGACCAACACGAAAACACTGTCGGTAATCTTCAATAGGATTCAAAATAACTCTCGATAAAGAAACGTCACATGAAGTAAGTGAAATATTACGAATCCTTCAATACAAGTAAATTAATAATTTAAAGAAAGAAAGGATTAATTTTTCAGGAGATCTAATACGAATTTTAAAAATACCAAAAAATTTTGACACAAAACCATGTTGCATAGTTGTTTGACAACTTGTTCTCCCGTCAGCTATGATAATATTTAAAAATTATTATACCTCCGTAGCAGCAAAAATAAATAGAACCCCTTCTTTAATTTTTTTTTCTTCAACGACCACCAACATTATGCTTTATTTATGTCTAACATTTAGTAAAATTTGTAGTGCTATATATGCTAATTCCGCTTAAAACGAACTTAGTATAAACAAAAACTTTACTATAATGGTTATCTAAATTAAGGTAAAATATTTGTAAAAATAACTTGACCGAACGAAAAAACAAAATAAAGAATTTGACATTACCGTATTAATAAATAAATAAATTTATCAGCATTCAATTAATTTTGACATTTTATGACAATTAATAACTGAAGATCTATCTACAACGTGAAATACCAGATTCAGATACAACGTTCATCTCAGTTCGCTTTTGAAATATAATTTTTTTTGTCGTCAAAACATTTAAGTAAATCAAACGACGATCAAATAAGCAATGCCTACGTATTACTTTTTTTTTAATAAAATGAGAAGTATGTTGTGAACTGATTTATAACATGACTAAATTCATAAATTATGACTAGTACTTGAAAACTGACAATAAAAGACCGATAAAATATTCATTTTCTATTTGTCAATGGTCCCGTCGAGCCGAGATTGTTTTTGTCATCAGCCGAAAGGTTGGTTTGAGTCTCTAGAGGCTTTACAAAGAAAAACGAGGAAACGAGGAGTTGGTGGTTTACCATGCCTTCTTCACTGAGTGGAAAAGTATGCTTATCAGCATGCCAGGCCCTCTAAAAAGCATCTATTTTCCATCCTGCAAATGACGCATTCACTTCATCTACCACAGAGTCTGGCTGCATAATGAACTTCATTACTCTCAGAGGAGATACTACTCTGACTAGTGCCTTTTACCTCTTCTCTTACCTCTAACTCTTCTGTTCTTAAATTCTTCAGTCTTATAATTGGCTGACCACGTAATAAGAAACAACTTTTATAAATTAACTATTATAAATCACACTTGTTTTAAAGTCATCGACAACTTTAGAAGTTAGCAGCTATCGAGGTTGTAAAATTATACTTTTTTCAAGGAACAGTGGAAAAAATTTATTAATCTTCCAGATTAAATTCGAGAGATTCTGTGTTGAAGTCACTCTGCCACAGAATCAAAGAAATGGCAAATTACGCCATTATACGTACTCGTGTATTTTTTGGAGTGGGAATCTGTTTAAACAATTCCAAATAATTTGGCCAAAGGATTCCTTCGTCCTACACATTTGTTGCTTCTCAAAACGAAGCGAGGCTACGAAAATTCAGAGAACCAGCCGACCAGACTCACGTAAAGAAGACCAAGTGTAAAGAACCCGCTTAAATCTAGCACCTGGAAGAGTTTGTCCTTGAGATTTATTGAAGGTAATGTCAAAATATACGCTGACCGTAAATTGAAGGCGTTTGAACTGGAAAAAGCAATTGCATGGAACTATAGGAATTTTTTTGTAAGAACACTGATTTTTTGCCACAACCTGTAGGAATATTTACTTGAATTGGTTCAGATACATATGAAATAATTAATTTGTAATTTACCATGATAATCGTACAGTTATGCCCGTAACTGACAGGTGGAGTGTTAAATTATTTGCACTCAATCTTTCAGTTTCAGGGCTACAAAATAATAGTTCTATTTCTTATCACAAGCTCAGGCAATTAAATGACTACATCATTTAAAAACAGAAGAGGTAGAGGTGTAAAACACACGTAATCAGAGTCGTATCTCCTTGAGAATAATGAATTTCATTATACAGCCACACCCTGTGGTGAATGAAGTGAAGATGCCATTTGCATGATAGAAAGTAGATGCTTTTCAGAAGGCTTGGCATGCTGATAAGCATACGAGGTGTCGCTATTAAATAACGAGACTGACGTAAAAAATTTAATTTTAATTTTATACATAATCACTTATTGTCACCTTCAATATACACTCCTCTATCCCTACAACGTTCTATGCGAATTTTCCATTGTTGGAAACATTGCTGGAAGTCATCTTCTGTCAGCTCCTTCAGGACACGTGCCGCTTTCTCTTTTACAACTTCCACAGACTTAAACCTTGGCCCTTTTAATGCAGATTTCACCTTAGGGAACAGGTAGAAGTCACATGGTGCAAGATCTGGTGAAAAAGGTGGATCTTCTAATACTGAGATGCTGTACTTGGCTAGGAACCTCTTGACAGATATCGCGGAATGAGCTGGCACATTGTCTTGGTGGAAAACCCATGATTTGTCCTTCCACATTTAGGGGCGTTTTTCCTTACTCTTTGACCTAGTTTAGAAAGTACCTCAAGGTAGTAATATTGATTAATTGTTTGACCTTCAGGGACTCAGTGAAGGTACACAATCCCATGGATATAAAAAAAAAACAATCATCATTGCTTTAAATTTTGACTTGCTCATTCGAGCTTTTTTGGCTTTCAGTGAATTTTGGCTCTTCCAGTGCATGGATTGGCGCTTCGTTTCCGGATCATAAGTAAAAAACCACGTTTCATCACATGTTATTATAGTTTCCAAAAAATTTGGGTCATTTTCAATCGCGTACCAAGTGCCAGTACAAACATTTTTGCTAGCTTCATTTTAAACATTTTTGAGTGGCGCGTGTCCTGAAGGAGCTGACAGAAGATGACTTCCAGTACTGTTTACAACAATGAAAAATTCGCATGGAGCGTTGTAGGGATAGAGAAGAAATGTATATTGAAGGTGATAAATGATTATGTATAAAATTTTTTACGTCAGTCTCATACTTATGCACTCCTCATACTTATCCACTCATTGAGGAAGGGAATGGTAAACCACCTCTTTCCTCGTTTTACTTAGTAAAAACTCTACAGGTTCAAACCAGCCTTTCGGCTGATGACCTAAACAATAAATGGTTATTCCCGAAAATTTTATCCAGTACTCATGTATGAGAAATAAGATATCAAAAAATTTGTGAAAATGAATCCAATAATGAAATATATCGATGATATATCGAAATACATACGAGGTAAAGGAAAGAAAACATGAAACCGAAGTAGACAAAAAGTAGGAAGTAAAGTCATAAATACAATAGAAAAGATAATTTTAAGCTGACAGCACCTCCCACGCAAGATCGTCCTTCATTAATCACAGGCCAGAATCCTGCAAAAATTTACTTACTTATTTAACACCTAACACATCCACTCCTTTCATTTAATACATAATATATTATACTTTACTATTTTATGATATATTGTACAAAGCAATTAATAATAGTTAAATACCTCTAACAACTAATATGAACGAGTGGTTTTACAGTGCATACTTGTTCACGTTATTGGGAACCACGTTACTGACTTAAAATGTTAATGAGATATCAACCAGGTAACCAACTGAAACAATATATTATTGATAGTGGCATCCACCGTTATTTAAGAAAGTATTTATTTGAAATGTTTTTTTTTTTACTTAAATTATGGTTTAAAATCCCACAATGATTACAGGTTACATTATAAAAATAAAATAATTATTTTCTTAATAAAAAAAAACATTTACTATTCTGGTAGCATTTGAGAATTTCTTTTTACAATTCCACAATTATTCAAAATGTTATTTATTTTAATTGTGGGATAAGCAATAAAATACTTTCCCGATAAATAATGTTGTGTTTACTTATTTATGCATTAAATACATTTGTTTATTGATTTTCCCGGTTTTATTTTTCACCTTACTTTTTCTTATTATTTTTATTTTCTCTTGGATGTATGAATATATAGAAAGGTAAGTATTATTTTTATGTCGATATTTTGCAATGAGGTTTCAACGGACCTACATGTTTTTAGCGATTGGTTTGTGTGTGTGTGTGTGTGAAAAAGTATCTCAAGAATGGAATATCGTACGATGTTGAAACTTGAAACTTAAGTTAAGTACCACTAGAGAACCCGACAAGAAAATTTTCATCAAAATCGGGCTACCGAAATTCGTGTCATTTTCACTTTTTTGCGATTTTCTCAAAAACGGTTTCTACGAATTTTTTTTAAAAACCGCCCCATTTACAAAATTTGTTATGCTCTACAAGATAGGATAGGCGCCATGTCTGCTGAAATTCTTGGGGAGGTTGTTTTCTCGTAAGAAATTTTTTTTAAGATTGCGACTTCATACGCATTTCAGCGCAAAATGTACGTAATAAAAGTTGTAGAGAATTTAAACTCCTACAACTTTTATTTCGAAATTTTTTTTGTATGACGCTTATTTTAACGGTAATGAGGGATTTTCTGTTTTTTCCCCGAAATTTTGTAAAAACTTCGATTTTTTGAGATTTCAGCCTTAGTATGCATTTTATGACAAAAGTGTACACACTCCACTAATTATTTGCATTGGCAAGAGAAAGTTATGTGTGTTTTACGCCAGATTTTTTTTTTTTGGTGAAATTCCTAATGCCAAATTTCAGAATTACAGCCTTTGGTCAGTTAGGGTACAGAAAATGTTAAAGCTTTCATATGTCTACGTAAGACTTACAGAACTCACTTACCAATTTATTGCAGTAACCGTTTACCACTTAGGTAAAGAAATATTAAAGCCTTCCTATTTTTAGGTAACATTTACGGAACTCGCATGCCGATTTTTAGAATTGTAGCGCTTCGAGACGTTACAGAAATTTTAAAGGTTTTCTATTTTTAGGTAACAGAACTCCCATGCCGATTTTCAGAACTGCAAGTTTTCGGGAATATATAGAAATAATACGAGTAGGCTATACATTGTTTTATTGCAGTAACCCTCTTTTTACCACTAAGTTGGTAAAAAGAGAGTGGTCGAAATATTAATAGATTTTAGTTTTTATATTATTCTTCCAACTACCACAAATTTTGCATATTTCGTTTATTCATTGTTTATATAAAGTTAATATTTGTCGTACTCTTCGATCAACTAATAGAGATAATTTGTCAAAATTTATCACGACGGCAATATTACGTTTATAACTTTTTAAACAAAAATATTTATATTTTGAATAATAAGAAACAAGAAAAATGTATTTCTATGAGAGAATCGACAAACGTAAAGAAACCCCGCTATAATGATTAACATAATAATCCATCAACGAAATAGATAGCTCGAAAGAAAACTAAAATCAAGTATGTACATTTTCCTATTACTTCAGCTACTCAATGGTATGTTTCATGAAAAATGACTTTAATTTGTCGAGGGTACAGTGTTAATATAACTCTTTACTGTCGTCCTGTGTGGTTATAATCATTTATAGAAATTTTAAACTCGGTTGTTAAATAATATGTACAGTGTTACTGAGATAAGAAATAAATGAATAAATAAAAACAAAAATAAAATAAATAAAGAAGGAGACACAGAAACAATAGATTGTTAGTGGATAGATGACAGGTTTAGAGAAAGACAGAAATACGAATCATTTTTCCACCTAGAATAACATAGAAACCAATCTATCTTTATGCTAACATTGTCTTGCTCATCATCAACAGGTAAGGTAATCAATAGTTCTAGATCGAAGATAAATTTGAAATGTACACAACATAATATTTTGACAGGAATTAATAACATGCGTCTCAGTTTGTTTCAGGTAATTAAAAATGCAAGACGTACCAGATAACAACTTAGATGGGGAATCATTTTAAAATATCTACTTCGGTGTTTGATATTAGTTTTTTGTAGTGTTTCACAGGTATATACCTGCAGAGCTCACATATATTTTTTGGTATGACCAAAAATATAACTCCCGCATTATATCCTATTAAAATTTAATGTTGTTCAGATGAATTTACAAAATGATAATTTAAATCCGTGAATGTTTACCGTTTTTTTTTTTGCTTTTGAGACCTTAGTAAATCACTTAAATCAAATAAATGTAGTCTTAGTTTCGGCACTCTCCTTTTTCCCCAGTAGTTTTTCATATTCTGGGATCTTGCTAGTCTTGCAACCTCTGAACAGACTTTACTGGATTTTTGGGGTTCATCAAATCTGGTGTTAGGGGTGTGAAGAAGTTTGAGTTTATCAGTTTTGTTAATAAGCAATGAAGGTGATTACCATTGTCTTAGTCACTAAATCCAAAACTACGAATAATTAATTACTGGTACTTCAGCCGGCTGAACGTGACCTTATTTATACTCAATCTGTTCGTTGCAGGGCTAAAATAAATAGTTCTGTTTCTTATCACATGGTCAGTCAATTAAATGACTGAATCACTTCAGAACAGAAGAGGTATAGGTGCAAAAGACACAAATCAGAGTTATCTCCTCTGAAAGTAATGATTTCATTATACAGCCAGACTCTGGGTTGAATGAAGGGAAGGTGGCATTTGCAGAGTGGAACATATGTGCTTTCAGAAAGCCCGGCATTTTGATACGCGTACTTTTCCACTCAGTGAGGCAGGCAACGGTAAACCACCTCACTCCTTGTTTTACTTAGTAAAACCTCTACAGGTTCAAATCAGCCTTTCGGCTGATGATCTAAGCAACAACGAACGTCATCTTAAGCAAGTAGAAAATATATCAATGTATTACCACAACCATAAAAAAGTTTAAAAGAACTGGAAAAAACCCAGCAAAACGGATGACCGATTGATAATATGCACTACGGAGCGTCCTTCGTACAATACTCTATCTTCCAACTGGATAAACTATGTAGAGAGTTTCATTTTTGGATATCAACGACAAAAATAAAGCTTTTAAAAAGAAGTGAACAGTCAGATCCAAGAAAATGGTCGGAGCAAATGTTTGCTTTCAGTTATTTGGGTCGCACTCTAATCTACAAAAAAAACTTAATTATTTCTAACAAGATTAACAGATTTGAGGCAATATGAGGAATTAAACTCCGTAATCTGAAACAGGTTAGAAAGGACTCAAGAGTTAAAATTCTATAGGCCTAAGGCTCTTCCCATATTGGATTATGAAATTGAAATCAGGACTACTGGTTGAATAGAGGTCAGCAGGCTACAGGAAGAAAAATGAGATTCCTTTGGCTGTAAAAGGTTGTTTCAGAATAGACAAGCTTCGAAAAGAAAATATTCGAGCAGAGCTGGCGTCCAAGCACTAAATACAAAATTAAGTGAGTATAGAAGAAGATGGAAGGGATCATGTTCAAATAATGCTCCCAGGAAGAATACTCGAAGCACTGGAATAGTCCCAAAAGAAATAGGGATATGGGTAGGCCTAGATGGAGATGACCATAGTAAGTTTCCTGAACAATAAGGACCGGAACATGCAATTGTGCCTATCCGTAGTAAGAAAAACAAGAAACGCTAAAACGCAATTGATGAAACATTTTATAAAATACAAGAGTTCCTTGATAAATATTTTTTCTTTTTTTAAAAATGAACCCATCCCATCCTAAACTCATACGGGTCAATTAAAAAAAAAGATCAATAAAACATAGGCTATTACAAACAGTACTTTTCATAATTATTTACAACTCGGATGTGGGTAAAACATTCTAAACCAATTTTTTCCGAAATGAAATCATCAGATTGTATAAACAGCAAAAATTATGGAAACTGTCGTGGGTTTTTGGGGATTTTCTTCTGATCAAGCTATTAAAACTTGATAGTCAGCATAAAAAATAGTACTTGGGGAGAAATGATGACTTATATTAATTAAGCAGATTGATAAACTAATACAATTTTTTTAATATTCTCTTCTTCTTCAATCAAGGTTAAGTCCAAAGACCAGTTCCGGCATCCACCTAGCCACCGGTCGCCCCGGATCACGTCGTCCAATCGGTCTGAAACTTCTGACCGATTAGTCTAGGAATCCTGTGTATAGACATTCTTTTACTATAATCGGTCCATTTCCGGCGGTACTCCATAATTGTCTCCTTAAGAGAACACACATCTAACTCTCGTAGTATATCCTCTTTTCTGAATCGATCCAAACAGCTACAGCTCCTAACGCATCTAAAGAATCACATCTCTGCTGACTGAATGGAATTCCAACTCCCTTCTTTTAATAGTGTCAATATAAATATTATAAAGCAAACTACATCCTTATCAGACACCTTTGAGTTATAACACTTAATTTTATTTTATATAATAAGGTTTTTCTTCACCCATAACAAGCAGGTGGAGTGTTAAAATTATTTGCACACTATCTGGTAGTTCCAGGGCTACAAAATATAGTTTTGTTTCTTATAACATGGTCAGCCAATTATTTATGCTTGAAGCATCTAAAAACAGCAGAGGTAGAGGTGTAAAAGACACTAGTCAGAGTTATCTCCTCTGAGAGTAATGAATTTCATCATATATATATATATATATATATATATATATATATATATATATATATATATATATTCCAAACCCTGTGGTGAATGAAGTGAAGGTGTCATTTGCAGGGTGGAAAGTAGATGCTTTGGGAGGAACTGGCATGCTGATAAGCATACTTTTCCACTCTGTGAGAAAGGAATTTATAAACCACTAACTAACTCCTTGTTTTACTTAGTAAAGCCTCTAGAGGTTCAAACTAGCCTTTCGGCTGATGACCTAACGAACACAAAACTTTTCTCTATCAATTTTAATCACAGAGTCGCTGAATAAAATTCGAATAACCTGTGTATAAAATATCTTTTATTTTCAAACAATACTTAAAAAACAGAAAAGTCGAACTTAAAAATGACATCATTTATACATTTATAGTAAACACCAGTAACTATTCATAATACTTAAATTGTAAAAATCAAATCTTGTATTATGTAAATATTGTTAGTAATGATAGTAAAAAGTAGTATTTTACAAGGCAAAGTAAAAGTTATTTATCTGATGGCGTCAGTAGGCAAATGACTGATGTGCTAATTACATGAGTGTCCGTGATGTGTGCATGTGTTATGTTTATAAGAGAAGACGTATCTACAAGAAAGAGAAGAGATGAGCTGTAAGAACGCCCGCGTGGCTCCCGTAACACGATAAAAGACACGCAATTGGATAATTAAATAATTCACTCAACGTTACAGCTATAGTATGTACGATGGGATGGTATATAATGCAACCATCGCAGCGATTGCTGAGTGAGCCGACCTGCCTGTTCGGTTCCGGTCAGGTTTTTAACGCTGTCAGCACCTCCTTTTACATAGTTTATAGGATAAACTCGTTCATAGATAACAACCGCGAGAAATAGTTGTTGTTGATGATGATTTTCCCTTATTCACTACAGACGTGTTTCGTATCTATACGCCCTTACATCTCAAATATATTTTAACTTTATTAACAGTTTCATTTAAAAACAAACCAAAATATTGCAAAATAAGGAGTAAAACAAATACCCATCCTTTTTAGTTGCAATATTGAATAATGTTCATTTAAGCGTCCAGAAGATTTCAAAGTAACAAAGGTAAAAATACTCTAAAAGTTTTCATCAATAATTGAGGCTGTAGTGAAAAAGGTTTCATTAATCTTGTTTTGTCAAAACAAGATTACAAACTTTTACTAATTTTTGTTTTAGGTCCGACTGTTTTGAGATTACTTCTAATGCAGACGATGCGAAGATGAAAGAAGAAAATGAGTAATGAAAAGATGTCAGAACTAACTGGGAATCGAACGAGGAACCCCGTCGTGGAAATCAATCGCGCTGAACACTACAATCTTTACATGTCCCGTACACTCCCTTTGGAGTCTTCTGGATGGAAAAAAACCGCGAGCCGGCCAAACTACTTCTATTAGCATGTTATTCAGTAATTCAATTTGTTTTTAAAAATTATGTATAGAAAAAGCACTTTGGGTTTTTATTGATTAGTCAATATGATAAGGAATGTACGTCTATCGAAAGTGATTTTGTCTATTTAAAGTTGATTATCTTATTCAAATTGCATTGATAGTGTGAAATAAAGTTTAAAATAGTAATAATTTATTAAAACAATTATAAAAATTGATTTATTAATTGTGTATATTATTGTGTAATTTTACTAGTTATTATTTCGTTGTCCTGGATAACACCATCTCAGTAACATATTTTGTTTCTTTTGCAAATTTTTCGATGTTATATACGTAAATACTTTTTAAACTCTAGTTAACTTAACTTAACTAAATTTAGTTAACTCAAGTTAACTGAATTTCAATTGAAAGTGTCAAAAAAATCTTATAAAAGTATACTGTAGCCGTCATAAGTTTTAAACAGTTGTAATAACAATTTTTATTAGGCCAACACCTAATTCTATTTTATCTTAATCAGTAGAGGTGAATATGCCTGGCGTTAACGAATAAGGAGAAATTTCAAAAGTTCATTAATAAGATCTTACTTTTTTAAGTTGTTTACATACAGTTCATCCATGTCCTTTTACTAAGCCTTCTTTCGTTCGCCCAATAATTTAGAAATTAAGCCGCGTTACGAGCGCTGCACAGGTGCTTACGCTAAACAACGCATGCGCAGATTATAATTTGACAATAGGCCTATCTCCTCAAAAGACTAAAGAAATCAAGTTTCTAAAAAATTACCGTTGACGTCAAAATTATAAATAAATAGGAACATTTTGGAGCAGGTATCCAATTTGAAATGTTTGAGACGTGACGACGTGTCTTTCGCAAACAACTAGGACATGAATAAACTAAATACGTTTAAGAATATTTGCGGTACGATATATAGAACGTTGAAGAACAGGTCTAAGAAAAAACTCACGTTTAAAGTTGTTACACATCGATAGCGATACCTGTGGTACTGTATGGAAGAGAGGTGCGGGCACTTTCGAATCGGGAGCAAAATGGTTGCAGGAGGCGGAAATGAGGACTGAGAGAAGAGAAAGCTGTACCTGGAAGGATAGGCTAATGCGGATGTACATGATGAGATGGGCAGTATTAGCCTGGATGAGAGGATGAAAATTCATAACAAAAACTGGTGCAGCAGTTTGAATACGACGAGAGGACCGCTTGCCCAGTCTGGCCCATGAGTATAAAATATAAACCTATCGGTAGGAAGAGTGATGAACGCCTGAAAAGGAGAAGGTTTCCGGAGTAGGCCTAGCTGCCCAACCCACGAAGTTAAGATGACTTTTTTAAAGAAAACGTTAGATCAAAAACACATTTACGATTGCTGGGAGAAGAAGAGTTGCTAAAACTTGAAAGTCTCGTTTATAATAATTTTCAATGCTTATCTAACAAGATTTCCAACCCACTTTGGAAAACAAATAAAACATTTTTTAACTTCTTAAGTTAATCCATGAATCGGGCGCCGTGGCACAATCAAATAGCCCCCCATGTTCGCCAGTCTTCATCTCCGTAAGATTTTGGTCTATGGAATTAAAAAAAAATTAAACACCAATATTTTCAGAGATAAACTCCAAAATAAGAATAATCCCTTAATATGCATTATGAATTCTCCAGAACTACTAGGAATCGCACAAAGACGACTGAAACACGCTGATGGAGTAGACATGATACATTAACATAGCTTTAACATCACTGTTATTGTATAACTTATTATTGTATAAAAATACAAAATTAACATTAGACATTTTTCATTATCCGGAGAGCTATCACTGGGTGGTGTCCTCCTGAAAGCCAAGATCGCGGTTGGTTTTCAAATTGATACAAACTGTAAACATTTTTGCTGGTGGTATTTTTATACAGTTGCAAAATAAAATAAAAAATAAAAAAACAGTATTACAGTTCAGTCACCTACAATGTTATTAGTATATTAATTATTTACTAATAACAACACGAACGTCGACGCCACAACAAATAAATAAATTTAAAAAAATAAATAAATGAAGATGTATTTAATCAACATGCTTTAATAAAAAGAATAATTGAGAATAAAAAATTAGTAATAAAACATAATAGAAGTATATCTATACAAAATAAAAAAGTAAATATATTTCCCCACATGCTTCGACTTACTTTTTCACTAGATAAATAAAAATAGTTATGTATAAATTCAGACAATAATTTTAATTAAAATAGAATTTAATTAAATTTTCTACCTTAAGATTTAAATTTACAAAAGAAGATAAGTTAAACATAACTCAAGAAATGTGTTAAAAAGTTTACAACAGTGTACGGAGTATAGAATAATAAGTTATACAATAATGTTTTGTATAATTTACGTTTTAACATTTTCATAATAAATAAAATATAACGTATAAAAGGATATTATACTTGTAATGACCGTACAGTACATTTATGCACATTATTAAAAAGAAAAAACTATAAACAAAAAAAAAATTCACAACCAGGCACATAGTTAAATACGTGTCGACAGAGTTGAACCTCTTAACGAGATAGTTGGGAATTTATTTAAAGAACTAAACATATTGTATGTTGCGTACTCCCTCTCACGCGGCTGTTAATATCTATCTCTCAACACTCACTCAATTTCTATTTGAGATAAAAAACAAAGAAAGCGAGAAAGAAAGAAATACATATATATATATAAAGAGATAGAGAGAGAGAGAGAGAGAAAGAGAGAGATAAAATAAAGACAGACAGAGAGAGGGGAGGGAGAGAAAGGTAAATAGAGAGACAGACAGGAAGAGAAAGAGTGAGTGAGAGAGAAAGGCAAAGAGAGAGATAGACGGGAAGGGAGAGAAAGAGTGAAGGAGAGACAATATGGCAAAGATAAAGACAGACAGACGGGTGGGAGAGAAAGACAAAGAGAGAGACAGACAGGCAGGGAGAAAGAGAGTTACAGACAGACAAAATGGCAAAGAGAGCGACATACAACCAGGGAGAGACAGACAGGCAGGGGGAGAATGCGGGAGAGATAGATAAGCACGGAGGGGGAGAGAGAGGAAAAGAGAGAAACAGACAGGCAGGAGGAAGAGGGAGGCAGACAGACAGGGAGAAAGAGAGTTACAGAGAGACAAAATGGCAAAGAGAGCGACATACAACCAGGGAGAGACAGACAGGCAGGGGGAGAATGCGGGAGAGACAGACAGGCACGGAAGGGGAGAGAGAGGAAAAGAGAGACAGAAAGGCAAAGAGAGAAACAAACAGGCAGGGAGAGAGAGAAAGAGGGAGGCAGACAGACAGGGGATAGAGGGAGAGAATAAAGGTTGAGAAAGGGGAGGGAGAGAGAGAACATTATAACAGTGTCGTATTAACATTAAACTAAAAAAGAAAAAACAAAAAAATAATCATCTAACAATGTTAAAAGTTTAATAGTATATTATATTAGTAATAACACAGAAATAGTAATTGGAAATGCTTTTTAAAAGGTCGTTGCTTTGTAATGCATAAGAACGTATCGATTATAATGATATATAAGGGTGAAACATGCTTCCATATTTCATAAATTACCATTAAGATCAGCATCATCCTTTACCACCACCACCATTTCCACCAATATATCCACCCGTTCCTTCTACAACACTATTTCACATAAACCATAACCGAGGAGCAAAGATGAAAGGTACCATAACGGTAAAAATCAAACCATATAAAGTACATACCGCAACAGTACTACTTATTACAACAAAGTATTACAATCTCAGCCTATACGAGTATTATGTGCGAACTGGCCCTCATATCTGCTAGCTCTCTTTGGTTACCTTTTTTAACGTCAATATCCTCCGGCGAATTAAAGAAGTTACCGCCAATATATTTATATATACATATAATCAACACTTAACATTTATTTTAAACGAAACACTCAAGTAAATTTTATCGAGTATTGTAATTTGTAATACGGAAAATTCCTTTCAAAAATCTCAGTAGTCAAAATTTATTAATACAAAAACCGAATAACATTAATAAAAATATCAGAAAAAACTTAAAATAAAAATTATTTTTGCATCGAAAACAAAATGGACCAATAAAAACTGGGAAAAGGTTCTACCGGAGGCGATGGGTAAGGTCCAGATTTCGAGGTGCGTCTACGTGGTGGCCCTTTTATACCGTAACTTGGAAATTAATCTCAAATTAAAGCAAAAAACTCAATCTAGAATATGTATAGTTGCAGTATTTACGTTTATATTCCGATTAGAAAAACTATTTTCTAACAAAAGCAAAAATTTGATCAACAAAGAAATAAATCATTTTTGGCAATGTTTAAAATTTATTTACATTGATTTGTAATTGAATTTGTAACAGTATTAACTGCTACAAAATTTGGAGTAATTTTATTTTTAAAAAAATGGAATTCATATGAGTTATGGCAAAAATTAAGAATTATGAAAAATAGTTGAACATACTTTATACTATTAATTTGTTTAACATTTGAAATGATTAAACACCAAAAATTAAAACAGAGAAGTAGATGTATTGGAAAAGTTTTGCATATATACAAATTTTTTAAAAAGTTTAAATGCAAAGAGAATACAAAATCAGCGACCAAATTAGGTAGACAGAACTGACTAGGTCAAATTATTTTGAAATTTCTAATGTATGTACATAACAATCTGTTCCATTTAGGAACAATAAGCAACCCCCAAGAGCCAATGCGATGAGGATGATATATAAAACGTGTAAATGAGGTGTAGTATTGTACAAACTAAGGCCTACCATTCCAGAGAGAATATGGTTTAATTGAACCCCAACCATCATAGTAAACCGGAAAAGTGTCTAGCATTTAATTCCATAGAAAAGTTTAAACCTTTACTAAGATTTGGACAAAAAACATTCATCTCCGCAAATCAGCTGACTACGACTTTACCACTAGACCAACCCGGTGGGTCTGGTAAATCTTAGAACGCACTAAAATCCAATATTTAAACAGTTCTACAGAAAAAGAAAAATTTTACCATATCACCATTTCAACTACTTCAATTTTGGTTTTTGGTTTTTTTTAAATAAGAGGTGATTAATTATAATAGTGAATGGCCATAATTCTTTTTAGTTAAGTTTCAAGTCGCAAGTTTTTAATAAATTTTTTTTGTCATCACTCTCTCGACTGGTTTGATGCAGTTCTCCAAGCTGCTATCATGTGCAAGTCGTTTCATATCTACATACTTGTAACACCCTACATCTTTTCTAATTTCCTTTAAATATTCTAACCTTTGCCTCCCCCTACAATTCACTCCCTTAATATTACCCTCCATAATTTATAGAGCAATAACTGGATGTCTTAAGATACGTCCTACTAGCCTATCCCTTCTTCTGGTAAAATGTTCTATATACTTTTTCTTCTTTCATCCACTCGTCTAATAACCTCTAAACTACTTATTCTGTCCACCCACCTAATCTTTAACACTTTAATAAATACTTAAAGAGTTTAAAATAAACTTTATTATTTATAAACAACTAGATCCGGAAAGAACGCGGAATAAACGTTATATTATTTTTTTTTAAAGTATAAGAAACATTACATTTAACCACGCCGTACCATAGGCTTACAAGTCAGGAGACGTTCAAGTAAAATATGAGTTAACACATAGATAGAGATTCGTATACAAAGTATACAGGTATATTTTATGATTTAATTAAAAACGTAAACATAAATAATGTAAAAAAAATTAATACATACAAACTATTAGTAGTGTAGTACGTGTGCAGTTATGCACAATGAGCGAATGCATACATACCGATGTACGTGTTAAAATTTATGTAACAAATAACCGACCGGGTATCACGAATGCCATACTTAACCATTTAAAAGAAAATTTTAACACCACCTGCCGTACTGCCTTCTAGCACTTACAGTAAAACAGTTTGAAAACGTCGAGGTATAAAAAAATCAATAGAATACAAACCAATGTATGAAGAAGTAAAGAAAAAGACCAAGTAACTTTCCTTTGATTAACTACACGCTAAATTACGAGCATAACGCATGCAACATCTCAGTATAGTACAGTATAAAGGATACAAGATTTTCACAGCGTATGTGGTTTGCATCACCCGTGTATATTATGCAACCTTGACAATGAAAGTTGTCTGCGAGTGTCTTTAACGCTAGTATACAGAGTGTTTCGGTTAGTGACCTGCGCTTTCTGAGCTCATTGTACAAACAAAAATAATGAAAAAAGTTTATAATAAACATAGGTCCGGAAATGCGTAGTTAACGAATTACGGCTAGCGAAAGATTTCGTCAAAAATTTGGAACCCTGGGTAAAATGAAGATTTTTTGGAATTGTAGGAAGGTAACGTAAGGAAAGAATGAAGTTGTTTCTTACAGTTTTTCACGTCATATACATCATTCTCATCTCATTGGGTCATAGGGTTGCCTATTGTTCTGAATTGCGACGAACACACATTAGGGATTTTTTTTAATGTTTGATCATTAGTAAACAATGTAAAATGAAAAATACAACCTAATTTAAATCATGAGTAAATGGAGCAAAATGAAATCAAACTCCCTAGAAAAATTATTGAAATAAAAGTTGTAATTTTCTTACTTTCTGTAACTTTGATTATACAAAATTTTCTTGTAAAATGCATACAGAAGCCGAAATCTAAAACAAATAACTATTTTTTTACAGATTTTTGAAGAGAAAAATACAGAAAATTAGTAACTGGGGATAAACTAAGCGTTGTTTGTTGTTTAGGTCAACAGCCGACAGGCTGGTTTGAACCTCTAGAGGTTTTACTACTTAAAAACGAGGAGTGAGGTGGTTTACTATTTCCTTCCTCACTGAGTTGAAACAGTATGCTTATCAGCATGCCAGGCCTTCCGAAAAGCACCCACTTTCCACCCTGGAAGTGACACATTCACTTCATTACTCTCACAGAAGATAACTCTGACCAATGTCTTTCACATCTCTAACTCTTCTGTTCTTAAATAGTTCAGTCATATAATTGGCTGACTATGTGATAAGAAACAGAACAATCTTTTGTAGCCCTGGAACCAACAGATCGAGTGCAATTAACTTAACACTCCATCTGCCCGTTATGGGCATAAAAAACTAAGCGTTGTACAAAAAATTGTGTGGAATAAAAGTTGTAGGTTTTCAATTTCCTACATCTTTGATTGTAGCTTACATGTTTTTGGCCGAAAATTGATATTAAAACCACTAGAGTACAGCCTATTTAAGAATTTCAGCAGACATGGCGCTTTTCCTATCTTATAGAGCATAAAAAATGTTGTAAATAATGCAATTAAAAAACATCGTAAAAAGTGACGATCTACGTTGACCTGGACCGCACCTACCCTTCAAATTTCCTCGTATGATATTCTGCAACATACATTTTCACCTATTCAAAACTTACATAGTTTTATTAACTTCAAGGTATCGTGTTGCTTGCACTATCCGTCTGAGGTACATGCGCAGCAATCGCCTAAAACACCTCGAGTCTTATCTCATTTTGGTTCAGAGTTAACCACTCCACCCAATCAAGCAACACCGAGAACACTTAAAAGCGAACCAAAACAACTCTGACTTTAAGAACGAGATCACGATCCACATTCTCGCAAACAAAAAATATTTCCCTCCAAAAACCACCATCTTCTCTACAGAACCCATCTTATTATTACCAATAATAGCACGTTTACCTTAAACGTCTAAAAAAGAGGCACAAGCCTTTAAAATTCACAAATTATGTAATTATCAATTTCGCATAATCTGTATTATTCTCTTTCAAATGTCGTATAGGCTAAATATATGAAGTTTATAAATTAATGAAATGCTATACAACTTAAAAATTAATAATTCAAAGTTTTTTTACGATTAGAAACAATTTATTAATTACATCTAGATACCACACTAATATTCTTATTAATGTCCATCTTTAATAGCGATACCTACAAGAGAATATTAAATTATTTAATTAATTTTAACAACAGATGCTTTAAGACATGTAGATTAGAACGGAAATACTGTAACATCATTTGTTAAGCCGTTTCTTCAGAAGCTTCTAGTACAAACAACCTTCCTACACAGGGGTACTTCGGAGAAAACATTAATAATTTCATTATTAATGATTATACAAACATTATTTGTCAAAATGTATAAATAAATAAATGAATATAAATATAAATACATTATAAAATATGTTGTGAATAAAACGTGAGTGTGTTAGTGAACTGGGATACGCTAGTAGTCAGTGTGTGAAAAGTTATGTTTTATTTTAATATTTATGAAAGTGTGTATTTAAGTTTAAACATAAAAGATAAGAAATGTGGGAAGGCTGATTTGAATCGAGTAGTTTAGTTTGTTTTGTGCGTTCTTTAAACCGCCCACATGAATACCTTAACAAATATAGTATATTATTTGCACGTCAACCAAGGAAGCAAACTGTCAGGAAGAAATTTGTCTGTAAAGTTTCAAAGGAATTCTTTTGAACAAATTAGTTTTAATTTTTCGGATACTATTAGATAAAAAATTAAAAATAAAACAATCACGGAAACTGAAAACAAT
Source organism: Catonia carolina (assembly GCA_035578175.1). NCBI lineage: Eukaryota > Metazoa > Arthropoda > Insecta > Hemiptera > Achilidae > Catonia > Catonia carolina. Next base: position 25,066,335 of record JAQMRL010000008.1, read on the forward strand.
TCAATTGTTGTCTTACAAGATTTTATCTGTTTTCAATTTGTAATTAAATACGAAACAAAAACGTTCCATGAAAGAAGTTCGTTGTTTGGACAAAAATGTTGAGACGAGCGAAAATTGACATGAGCTTAGCCAATAGATTGTACGCGTATTCCGACGATTTCTCTTCTTTTTTGCAAGAATGCTACAGATTCATTGTCACCATCCATGAGATTTCTCGCTACATAACGACTTGGACTCTCTGTGTCCATGTTTTCCTAGGGTGACTTCTGCTGCTATTTTCTGGATGGAAAATGAACATTTTTTGGAGCAATCACTATTAGAATCTTTTTTCGGTCTATTGGAATGGGACTCTGAAGACCCAAATTACCTTAGGAAACAGCAATCTTTAAGGCACCCAGCCTTCATTTATTCGTGAAGCTACTGTATTTTTCTTGTTCATAACAAATTCTAAAAATCAAGATTAAACATTTTTGAGGTTATACGCTGGTTTCACACCGCCGCCGCGAAATCGTGAAAGCGGTTTCGCTGTTATTTCACAGTGAAATGACTTTCACACCGGCGCGAAATTTCAAAGCGGAACCGCGTGATTCCTGGTACACTTTTAATAATTATGGTCGATTGGCTTCGGTAGTGTTTATACAAAATGTCAAGTACTTCTTCTTCTGAAGAAGAGAAAATATTGCTGTTGATTTGGGATTCGCGTCAAAAAAGAAAGCGTAGCATTTGGATTCATGACATTAGTACAAAAAGAAAATATTTGGGAGAAAATGTGTTGTGCGAAGAACTGCAGTCTCAAGAAAATCGATTTTACGATTACTTTCGGATGAGCCAAGAAAGCTTTTAAGAGCTTCATAATTTACTACAACCTCGTATCACTAAACAAGATAATAACAATAGACAAGCCGTCCCCAGCAAGCAAAGACTGGCATTGTGTTTAAAATAAGTTATTTTTATTTCTATTTAGGCGTTAATTTAAAATGAAATGTTTAAACTTGACTAATTCTTTTTGTATTTCAATCCAGACTTTCTGCTTTTTTAAGTAATTTTTATAGTCCAGGTGACTCATGAAATATATTTCAGGTCGTTGCCTGACTGACTGAATCAATAATTCCGTCGATATTTTATTGATGATAATAAAATTGCAAAAAATAACAGAATACAATATTCTGAAATGCTTCGCAGGCGAAAATATGTCCACTGCGACAGATTCTGTGCGGTACTGAAGCGATACTGTGGCGAACTGGCGAAACTACGGCGGTAGTGTGAAAGGATTTCGCTGCTGTAGCCGTCTCAACCCATACCTCCGTAAGGGGGTAACATATTGTTTCGCCTGATTATCGCGTATTCAGATCGACAACTTGCTGCAGAACGAAAGCGAAACCGCTGTTAGGGTTTCGCGGCGTCGGTGTGAAAACGGTGTTAGTAATGTATAACATGAGTACTTACAACTATTTATTGAAGATTAAACCCAGGACAGATTTACCTGTAACCAAAAACAGACAAAAATAAATTGTTAATTCATATGTACCTGAAGTTAAGTAACAAAATATTTTTTTTGTGTTTAAGTTATAACCTATACATAAGAAATCAGCGGCGGACATTGAAGGGGTTTTAGGTAAACTGAGATGGACTATAAATTTATCAAAGCTACAATTATCATCGCTAAAGAAATAACGCAATTAATGTAGCGTTTATACAGGGTGCAACTAGTACAAATGTAATGTAGAGACCACAAAATTAGCCGGTTCGGATGATTGGAATTTAATTTTTCTTGTATCACTTATCTTGTCTCACCAGGGCTCACCAGCCTTCCACCCTCCGCCACTGTTACGCTAAACTAGGCTCTGTAGAGAAAAATGCTTTAACCCTTTCAGTGCCAACGTCCGGAAAACAGGACACCGATATCTTTTATGTAGCTATAACATGCGGTTTACCGGACGTCCGTAAGTTATGCCTAAAATGCCAACATCTGGATAACCGAACATTTCCAAAAAACTTTTAAACAAAAATTAATGGAATAATGTATTTTGAAAACACCTCCTTGGTGTACTAGTGCACTGGCCTACAAAGCAAAAGGTCCTGGGTTCGATTTCTGGCTAGGGTCTGGAAATTTTAACACGTTAAAACCACCGTTAAGGTACCAAAACCTTCAGTAGTTGCTAATGACCAAGCTGTTGATGCGATTTTAAATAAACTAAAAAAAAAACTATTTTGAATATTTTTATTGTTAGAACAATTTCTTTTTTTATGAACACAATAAAAATTAATTTTTAACAAGACATTTTACTTTTCTGTAACATTAAAATTTTGGTCGGTAATCATGGCAGGCTTACGCCTGCAAGTTTTTGAAATAAGGGCTGGCACTTTTTGTACACCCTTATTCAAATTAAATGGGACTTTAGATCAAACTTTTAAATATTGTTCGGCACTAAAAGGGTTAAATAAAAGTTATAAATCTTTTAATTTCCTATAAATTTGATTATTACACTTTTGTTGTAAGCTGCATATTAAGGCCGAAATCTTAAAAAAAATCGATTTTTCACACTTTTCGTGAGAAAAAAAAGAAAAATCGCTACTTACCGCTAAACTAAGCGTTATACAAAAAAATGTTTGAATTGAAAGTTGTAGGATTTTAAATTCTCTACGTTTTTTATTATATAAATTTTTGCGCTAAAATGCATATTAAAGCCGTGATCTTAAAAAAAAACAATTTTTTTACGTGAAAACAGCCTCACCAAAAATTTCAGCAAACATGCGCCTACCTACCCTATCTTGTAAAGCATAAAAATTTAGTAAAACAGGTAATTTTTATAAAAAATCGTAGGACCAGTTTTTGAGAAAATCGCAAAAAAGTGAAAAATTACACAAATAAACTACTACTTCCGGTTGACCGATTTTGATGAAAATGTTCGTGTCGGGTACGGTAGTGGTGTGTAACTTAAGTTTCAAGTTCGTACGATGTTCCGTTCTTGAGATATTCTGCTCACACACAGACCAATCGCTAGGCTATTATTTTTGGGTTCAGGGGGTCTGAAAACGTGTAGATCCAATGAAAACTCGATTTTGAAAAATCGACATGAAAACAATACTGTCCTTCCTACATGTAGGCCTATAGGCAAAATAAAGTAACAATATAAAGTGAAAAAAAATCACATGACTATCTTTTGGCAATTTAAATAATGAAATATATAACGTATTATTAATCTAAGTAAACAAAGTAAAATTAAAAACATAATAATTTCAATCATAAGTGAATGACGCTAAATGAAAATCAACCTCTATTAGATTTTAAAATACTGATAACCACTAATTGACGCTTAAGCGTTTGTAGAAAAATGTTTAAAATAAAAGTTCTACAACTTTAATTACATAAACTTTGCCCTAAAACGCACATGAAAGCAGCAATCTTAAAAAAAACATTTCTTTTACCACAGAGCACAACCTCCCCAAGAATTTCAGCAAGCATGGCGCTTACCCTATCCTATAGAGAATGTAGTAAATAAGGCGATTTTTTAACAAAAATCGTAGAAGCCATTTGTGAGAAAATCGCAAGTTAAAAATTACACAAATAAACTACTACGTCCGGTAAACCGATTTTGATGAAAATGTTCGTGTCAGTTCCCGTAGTGGTAACTTAATTTCCAGATTTCAACTTCGCACAGTATTCCATTCTTAAGATATTTTGCTCACTAACACACTCATACACACAGATCAATCGCCAAAAACTTATTTTGAGTTCAGGGGTCTGAAAACGTGTATTTCCGGTGAAAACAAGATTTCAAAAATTGCCATGGAAACAATACATTCTTTCCTATAACGTTTATAAAGAGCAAGGGAGCAAAAACTACTTTTTGCATTTAATATTCACTTAATTTTACAGAAATCTATGATCAAATTTTAAAGCGGGACCAAAATACATTCACTTAGTTAGTGGTGGAGAATAAAAATATACAGTATTATAATTCATACGTACACCGAAATTCTTACGATCACTGAATAAAAATCGGTCGAAACGACTAAAAATGTAATCGTAGTTGATGGATAAATGAATTTAAGTATTTCACTTCGAAATCCGGAAATGAAAAACTTTTACAAAATAATCACCAGAACAATATTATGTTTAAACTAATGACCATAACAAAACAGAAATCATATTAATTAGATATTCAGAGTAGTTTTAATTAGTAGTTCTAATAATTAAAGGTTAGTTTCCTTAACTAGCCAGTCATATTTTAACAATAATTATACAATTTGTCGAAGCTAAGTCATTCATTATTTCTAGTTAATAAGCAACCGGCGTTATAACATCAAATGTTTTTTTAAAAAAGCCGACTTTCATTTTGATAATATTTTTTTCATTAGTTAAACGTTTATGCCGCCAAATAATTTGCAGCAACATCCGCAGTTACCTCAGCTTATAATAATAATTACTATTTTTAGTTATTTTACTCGAACGTAATTATGCAGTAATGAACTATTTAATTAATTTATGACTCCTTGTTAAGAAAAACTCAAAAGCCAGTAAAATTATAGATGAAAGGAACATAACAATTGTATTGTTTCAGATGTTACTTATTTTGGAACGGTTCATTAATGACAAAAATATTGTTTTGGTACAACTACGCAAGAGAACCAAAGTTATATAGAAAATAAAAACCCTACAACTTTTATTTCAAGTATTTTTTCAACAAAGTCTAGTTTAGCGTCAATTGGTAATTTTCTGTTTTTTGAGTCCTACAGAGGTTGATTTTCATTTAGCGTCATTCACTCATGATTAAACAGGTAAAATTGTTCATTACTTACATTGGTAAAATAAAGTCGTGAGAGTGTTCCAAACCAGAATTTTTAATTGTTAATATATTTTTTTGAGATTAGCATTGTTTTATTTTTACTTTCTCTTGCCTATATGAATATATAGGAAGGAAAGTATTGTTTTCATGTCGATTTTTCGAAATCGAGTTTTCACCGGATCTATACGTTTTCAGACCCCCTGAACCCAAAAAACATGTTTTTAGCCATTGGTCTGTGTGTGTGTCTGTGTGTCTGTGTGTCTGTGTGTGTGTGTGAACAGAATATCTCAAGAACGGAACATCGTACGAACTTGAAACTTAAGTTACATACCACTACCGGACGCGACACGAACATTTTCATCAAAATCGGTCAACCGGAAGTAGTAGTTTATTCGTATAATTTTTCAATTTTTTGCGATTTTCTCAAAAACTGGTCCTACGATTTTTTTTAAAATCGCCTATTTTACTCAATTTTTTATTCTCTACAAGATAGGGTAGGCGCCATGTTTGCTGAAATTCTCGGTGAGGCTGTTTTCACGTAAAAACGTTGTTTTTTTAAGATTACGGCTTTAATATAAATTTCAGCGCAAAAACTTATATAATAAAAGTTGTAGAGAATTTAAAAACCTACAACTTTTATTACAAACATTTTTTTGTATAACGCTTAGTTTAGCGGTAATTTGCGATTTTCTGTTTTTTTTCTCACGAAAACGTGAGAAAAATCGATTTTTTTAACATTTCGGTCTTAGTATGCATTTTACGACAAAAGTGTATATAATAAAAGTTATAGAAAATTAAAAGATCTACAACTTTTGTTTAGAGCATTTTTCTCTACAGAGCCTAGTTTAGCGTGAAAGCGTGATTTTCCGTATTTTTAAGCCAAACTGAGTTCGATTGTCATTTTGCGTCATTCACTCGTGATTAAAATAAGGTTATGTTTTTGAGGTTAGTTTTTGTTTATTTCTAATATTTTTTTAATAATGTTAGGTATATTATTAATCATTTGCATTGGCAAGAGAAAGTTGTGTGAGTGTTTCACACCAGATTTTTATTATTGTATAGAAAAATATCTGTTGATCTAGAATGTCGATTAGCTTACGTATATAAGCGCGGGCGGTTCGTTTAGGGCCAGTTAGTCTTGATCTGTAACTCAGTGAGTGAATTGTGCACCACGGCAGAGCAGTTTACGTTTTGTGAAAAGGTCCGAATCGTAACTGTGTAGTATAATTGGCTGTACTTGTAAGTTGGATTTAGTTAAATTAAGTGCGAAATAATCTAGCTACTGGTTAAGTTTATTTATTGTCATTAATTTATGGTGTTTGGGTTAACAGCCGAAAGGCTAGTTTTGAACCTCTAGAGGTTTTATTAAGTAATACGAGAAGTAAGGTAACGTCCTCACTGAGTTGAAAAGTATGCTTATCAGCATACCGGGCCCCCTGAAAATCACATACTTTCCACCCTGCAAATTACACCTTCACTTCATTCACCACAGGGTCTGGTTGTATAGTGATATTCATTACTTTCAGAGGAGATAACATTGACTAGTGTCTTTTACACTTCTACCCCTTTTGTTCTTACATAGTTCAGTCATATAATTGGCGACTACGTTATAAGAAACAGAACTATTTTTTGTAGCCTTTGAACCAACATTTCAAGTGCAATTAATTTATTATAATTACTTTATTATTTATTTTAAATATTTTATCGTAGTAATTGTAATTTTTCACAGTACACCCCTCACCCATCGTTTTTACTTAGTAAAACCTGTAGAGGTTCAAACCAGCCGTTCAGCTGTTGACCTAAACAACAATTGTAATTGATTTATAGATTTAAGTAACATTATTAATTGTAATTTATAGTAAGTAATAAATACTTGTAATTTTAAACGATAGTTTGTTAATTATTTATTTTACCCAGATCCCGAAACGGAACTTAGCAATAAGTGTCACAATATATTGTAGTATAATACGTAGTTTTTAGCCCTATTACTATTTTCAGGAGTATCTACATTACTAACACAAACTGTAATTTTTAATACACTAATACACTACCATAATAGGAGGAGGAGGAGGAGGAGAAAAATATACAACGAAGCACTATATTAACCTTCCCTTGAACATGGAGACATATTTTTACCATACTTGGGTAGATTAATTTTCTTACCGCTAAATTAATTTAAGTTAATTTGGATTTAAGTTGTAAATTAAGTGTATATTTGATTTTTGTAAAGTAATAAAAAACAAATAAATATAACACAGACGTAATAAATAATTATACAATAAAAAATTCATGAATTTACAAAAGACTTAAACGGACGTTTGTTATGCAATACATGTCTATTACATGTAAAATATTTGCTCTTAAATTTATTTAAAAAATTATAAAAACCTACAATTTGGACATTAATTGACAAAGAACCGCCGTAGAAATTTGTCAATGCTTTGTACCAGAGTAAATTAATGACAGTGATTTGAAAATTATTTTTCTTTTTTTTAAACAGAGTATTTCGACATTTTGGCGTGGATCCAAAAGTTAAAAAGTTTATGAATATAGAATGAATTTTTGATTTAACATTATTAATTATTTTTTCAGGTAATTTTTTGTGCAGTTTATAAAATTTAATTGCGTGATATGTTAATAAACTTGTTTGTTAAAAATGAAGGAAGGTTGTTGAATTTTGCATTGTAATATTATAATGTATTCATGTTATTAACGAGATAATTAATTTTTATTTATTCATCGTCAATTTAAAATAATGAAAAATTCCCATGTTTAGTTGAAGATCTATTTCTTTATTTTAATAGGTTCTACATATGACTAAGCTTAACTAGAATGACGTCATCGAACTGTTGGTTTTACTGAACGGTAAAACTGTAATGAATGAAAATACAATTTAGATGATAAAAACGCAATTATAGATTAATAATAGACAGTGCAGTAAATATATAATCAGTAACATCCAATCACCTTAAGCAAAAATCGATACAGAAGACATACAGAAAAAGGAATTTTTAGAATAAAACCATAGAGTGATTGATCTTCGGGGGAGAGAATAAAAAGAAGAGACGTGTAATCCACAACGTTAAACAACTTAAGAAGGAAGATCCGAAAGAAAGAAAATATAGTGGGAGAAAAGGAACGTAAGTAAAACATGTTGTTTAGAGTAATCAACCGAAAAGCTGGTTTGAACCTCTAGAGGTTTTACTAAGTAAAATGATGAGTGCGGTGGTTTAAAACTGCCTTCCTAACTGAAGGGAAAAGCCTGCTTATCAGGATGCCAAACTCTATAAGTAATATCTACTTTCCACCCTGAAAACGAGACCTTCACTTCATTCCCCACAGGTTCTGGCTGTGTAATGAAATTCATTACTCTCAGAGGAGATAAATCTGACTAGTGCCTTTTACAGCTGTACCTCTTATATTCTTAAATGCTTCAGTCACATAATTGCCATGTGATGTGACATAATTGGCTAACCATGTGATAAGAACCAGAAATATTTTTGTAGCCCGGGAACTAGCATATTGAGTGGAAATAATTTAACACTCTACCTGCCTGTTATGGTAAAGTAAAACACAACGAAGTAATTAAAAATACATATTTGGCGCGCTCTCTCTAAAGGACTATTCGGAAAAAAAATATTTAATTGTATGGTAAACCGGGGTAAAGAAACGCTCGGGGCGAAGATGACGATTGGTAACCGTTCTGTTACTTAAAGTAATCTTTTTGCCAATATCCGATTTTCATAAAAGTGGTTACTGTGTGAAGTTTAATAAGGTGTAATTTATTACCAGCCGGGCGCAATAGGCTTTATCCAAATGTTGCTTTTCTAGTACAAAGAGGAAGATTTCAAAGGTCTTTCTTATTAGTTTTTATAGCATTTTAAAATAAGTACTTGTGACAATTGATAAGACTGAAAATGTCTACCAACGTTCTTGTTTCGAAGCTATGCAAGGTTCTGGTAACCTAGCATAACCTGGCACGTAGTCGTTAATGACTAAATCTGTTACATAGTCCCAGCAGTTGATTAAGTAAACGGTAAAGAAACTTCTAAAAATTATATTTAACATTAGTACACGGGTAAGTTAAGGTCTACATACAAAACAACAGTAATCAATTCCTTTTTATACATTATAACACGGAATATGTATTTTACAATGGTTGTAAAAACACAATTGGAAATAATTTTCAGAGCTTATCTGGTGCAGACGAAATAGATCTGAAAGGTCGTTTTACCTTGTAATATCACTTGTACGTACGTAAACATATCAAAATAATTTCTATGTAGAATAAAACGAGATAAAAATAAACAAAGAAAAAGTCATGTCACATCTAAATAACATAAATAAAAAAATGGAGATTTCTTGTCATATAAGTTAAGATAAAAAAACTCTACATACAACTTGCATAAAAAATAACATAAAATACATAGTGAGATCGTTTAAGCAATTTCATTGAATGAAAAAAAAAATATGAAAAAGTACTATTGAGAGACGGTTAAAAATAGAGATGGAGATGATTTTGAATGCCGTCGTTCTTGTTAGTAAATTACAGTACGCACTAGGTACCGATTGCACAAAAATTAGGCCTACATTTCAAATAAATTTCGATGTAAAATGCCGACATAATAAAAATATCTAAATTTTTTTAAATCTCTAATTTGTGTACATTGCAATCTGTTTAATTCAGAACAATAAGCAACCTCATGACCCAACGAAATGAGGATGATGTATATGATGTGTAAATAAGGTGTCGTTTTGTACAGACCCAGGCCGACCATTCCTGAAAGTATGGTTAATTGAAACTCGACCATCAAAGTACACCGGTAACCATTGTCTAGTATTCAAATCCGTATAAAAGTAACTACCTTTACTAGGATTGAACCAGGATTTTTTAAATTTTTTTTTGGTTTAACGTCCGACTGTTTTGCAATTACTGCTAATGCAGACGGTGAAGGATGAAATGAATTTTTGTAACGTATGAAAATATGCCATGCCTGAATGAGATTCGAACCCAAGACCGCATGATGAGAGGCGAGCACGTTACCAACTGCGCCAATGCGGCCGGCGAACCAGGAACTTTCGTCTCCGAAAATCAGCTGTTAAACAGCTGACTCGAGGCGACTTTACCTCAACTGTCGATTCTTAAGGCGCGCACTTTACTACCGAACGTAAAACGTCCAGTTTTCCAAGCACGCTTGTTTTTATAATCTTCCTTTCACAGTTATATAACATAAAAATAAACAATACTAAATTGTAGAATATCAAGATACACATATATTTTATTTATTATTCGTTCATCTTCTCTGTAAGTAAATTTATTTTCTGTCATAAAAATGTACATTAAAATTTTAAAAACCATTTAAAATGTAAAGTTGAAATCTTACGCAATTTTTTGTCTTATTTTAAACGGAAGGGTGTTTTTTATTATTTTAGATTTCAGTGTAATGCGTGTATTTTGGCGTGGAAAATATATCGCAGGGGCGACAGCTCATAGCCTCTCTACAGGCTGTTTTGTTTTGCCTTCTTCCTAATGTATTACAATGGTTGTCAATATTTCTGTTCCTTAGGTACGGTGACTTACATTATTGGTTATTAAAAATTATTAATGTCCGTAGTATGTGTATGGTAACAGTGTCATTTATCTAGTAATACTTACGATAAATACGAAAAAATATAAATACAATATAATAAAAATAAGATTTATAGTCACTTGAGTCACGAGTTTGCCCTTGTTTGCAACGAGGGGTAAAGGGGGAAAAGCATCAGTGCGCATGCCCGACTGCTTTAATTTCAGTACGACAAACATAACAACTTATACTATACCCAGAGCGTATACATTATATCGCGGAACCTTTTGTAGGTTTTGTTTGCTACAGAAATGTCGGGTTCTCGAAAACGTGATTAAACTATTCCCAGTGTTGAACGAAATCTAATATGCAATGTAATAAAATGTTGTGAAGTTGAAGCTAAACAAAAATGCCTATCCGTGCCTCTTAACAAAAGCCGTGAGCGAGCGGCTAACTACTGTGATGTTTCTCTTTCCACAATTCGAAAAAAGAAGGAAATTAAGGACGTGAAGAAGCTATTCTTTAACAGTTTTGTTAACACCTGGTAAAAAATAAAACGGTTAGGTAGATACTAGAGAGACTGATAATGAAAAGAGACTGATAATGACAGCAATAGTAAAGAAGGCGATTCATTCGTAATTACAGTAAATCAAACATTTCTATTCATGTAATTAAGCTATAGGCAATATTTATTTCTTATTAGGTTTATGAAGAAAAAATTTTCTCGGAAAAAACCACAGCTTACAAAATGTATCTAGAAACTGCACGGTAGTGAAATATACAATTAGTGTCTCACTGTTGAGGTTGGCAGCACTGCAAATAATCAACTTCCCTTCCTCATAGTCCATACATACGCAAAAGGCAATCTCGTGACTTCAGAAGCTATAATAGTATAATATAAATAAGAAATCTATGAATATGAAATTTTTTAACAAAAATAAAGAAAAGAGGAATACATAGATCCTCCTAAAGAATCTTTGCAAATCTTACGCGGTTTTCTTAAATTTCTTCACGGCCGTATCGACATAATTATTAGAGATTGCGATAGGGTATGAATATAAGAAACAATACTGGAATATTCGGCTGATCAGCTAAGTGGTTCGCTGACTGGATCACAGAAGTGGTCACAAGACAGATTTATACGAATTACAAGCGTTAGTTACTTGAATGTAACAAACGCAAATTGCTGTACCCTTCCTTGAAAATTCAAAAAATAATTATTCTAAGAAAAAATTCAAAAAATAAATAATTGAGAAGGAATACACGTTAATTTCAAATAGAAAATGCTTTATCTTAAGGCAACACGCGCGGACTAAGTCACCGATGCTTTTATACAAGCCAGACCATGCGGGTAGTAGTAATATTCCTTTTAAATTTAATTAAGTAAAACTTCAAGGACAATTTCATAAAATTGGGCATTAAGAAGCAATAAACGTTAGTATATTCTAAATAGATAAACATTTTTCCTCAATGCAACAGGTGTTGATACTTGGTGCTTTCCACTCACATTTCAGTAAAGGAAGCATAGTATAAAAAAAATGTTTATTACTTTTTTAAATTTTGACATACCGGTAATTTAAAAATTTTCATTTTTAATACAATGGACCGATCTGATTTCCATTAAAATCTTACGGAACGTACTGCAGTTCAAAAGTGGACATAAAATGTTATGTTTTCTTTGACACACCCGGTTGCTCCACTACCAGCTACTGGATTTATTCCAATATTTTGCATATTGATAAGGTATGTATTGGAATCAACAGACATCTGCTACGTCTTCTATGCTGTTGGTCGTACGGTAGAAGATGTGTTTGCAGGCGAATTCCCAGGAGCAGACGCACTCCTACTAGCACTTTGTCCCCAGAGATTTTATATTTCTGTCATGCTCACTCCTTGATGTTGCGGATCCATTACACATTACATACATTTAAATATAAACTACACTATCAAAAACACGAATCTCGTTTAGAATACTTTTTTTTAAATTTAGTTATACATTCAAAAAAATATTCAGTTTAAAATATACTATGACAACTAAATTGAATCAGATCTAAAAACATCATCAAGATTTTATGGCCGATATTTTTGTGTTCCGTTGTTGTTAAGGTCATCAGCCAAAGGGCTGGTTTGAACCTGTAGAGATTTTACTAAGTAAAACAAGGAGTGAGGTGGTTTACCACTGCCTTCCTTACTGAGCGGAAAAGTAAACTTATCAGCATGCCCGGCCCTCTGAAAAGCACATATTTTCCACTCTGCAAATGACAGCTTCACTTTATTCACCACAGGGTCTGGCTGTATAATGAAATTCATTACTTTCAGAGGAGATAACTCTGATTAGTGTCTTTTACACCTCTACCTCTTCTGTTCTTAAATGATTCAGTCATTTAATTGGCTGACCATGTGATAAGAAACAGAACTATTTATTTTAGCCCTGCAACCAACAGAGTGAGTGTAAATAATTAATTTGACACTCCACCTGTCCGTTATGGGCAGTGTGTTCCATAAAATCTCAAATATGTTAAATTATTACGTACGCTGCATGCGTTCATAATCAATCATACAGTTATTTTTTCAGTGAACTCATCAGTCATATAGTTTTCTTATAATTAGTTCAATGTGCCATATGAGGAAATACAGTGGGATTTTTTTTAAACATAACATACAGGGTGATTCATGAAGTTCTCCCCCCACTTCTACAGCACATTGTACTAGTAAAAATAATGAAAAAATGTTATATAAACATAGGTCCGAAAACGCTTCGTTAGCGAGTTACAGCTAGCGAAAGATTTCGCCTGAATTCCTGGGCAAAGAGTAAAATAAAGCCATACTGAACTTTTGGAAAGGTTAATTAAGTAAGAAATGTCGTGGATTCTTATGTAATTTTACCTGATAAAGCTAATAAAATAGGTTTCAGAACTGTACCTGTAGTAGTTTTTGAGGGATTCACGGTTAAATGCAAAAAATTGGGGCACGAAACAATGTTTTTTTAAGTTTCATGTACAATAACTTTGTTAAATTGGTAATAAATACATAAAATCAACAAACATTAATTGTAGAGAATTTAATTCTGAGAAAATTGATATAATCAAAGTCTAAAATAAAACAGAAATAAGTATCAAAAAATCGATTTTATTCAGTATAATACATTACTATCTGTAAAGAAATACCGTACGGTATTTAGTTAAAATAAAACAAAAACAAAATGTTTGTTCCTTAATGATGAGATAAATTGAGAAAACAAGATGAACTGTTAAATAAATTTGTTTGTAAATAAAAATATCATGTTTTATTACGTTGTATTTTTTTTAAATAAAAATTTACATTAAATGTTCGAAAATAAATGAAGCAAACATTTTCCAATTATTGTTTACTAATAATCGAAATGCAGTTTTTTGTTTTATTAATTTCTAAGTTGGTAACGCACGAATAACAGCTGATCAACAATGGTATTCTGTACTGTTACGTTAGAACTGTGTATTAGTGGTGTTTTGCAAGCTACAGCAGGAGATCGGGTTCTGTGAATCGTGTTATTAAATGCAATTTTTTTGTGAGTTATAATTCGATTGTTTATTCAGCGAAAAAATGCCTTACTTATTTACATCAGAGGAATACGCTGATATGGTTTTTATTTTGGGTTACTGTAATGGTAATGCTAGAGCTGCTGTAGTAGAATATGAACTACGTTACCCTAATAGGAGGATTCCAGATACCAAAACAATTTCAGGAACTTTTCGTACTCTTCGGGAAACAGGATCACTACCAAGTACTAGAACCAATTATGAACGAGCTGTCCAACTTGATGATATGATATTGTTATTAATGCTGTTCATCGCAGTCCAGGTGTAAGTACACGACGTATTTCTAGGCGGATAGGAGTTTCGCAGTCAACGGTGTGGAGGTCACTAAATCGAAACAAATTTTATCCGTTTCATAAACAAAAGGTTCAACATCTACAGCCAGGGGATGGTCCGCTTCGCTTGGAGTTTTGCAACTTTTTGAATATTAATAATCAACTCTACAAGCGTATTTTGTTTACGGATGAGGCACAATTCACTCGGGATGGTGTCAATAACTTGCACAATGAACACTCATGGGCAGAAGAAAATCCACATGAGGTAGTGGAACAGAACTTTCAACACCGATTTAGCGTCAATGTCTGGTGTGGCCTTTTGCACAATCGGCTGATTGGACCTTTCATATTACCTGGACGCCTAAATGCTGAGTTGTATTTGCATTTCCTTCAAGAAGAGTTACCGCAGCTGTTAGAGAATGTTCCTTTACGTCTCAGACAAAATTTGTACTTCCAGCATGACGGAGCACCTCCCCACTTTTCACGTGCCGTTTCTGCTTATTTAAATCATCAATTTCCTGGACACTGGATTGGTCGTGGAGGGCCTCACCCTTGGCCACCAAGATCCCCAGATCTATCTCCATTGGATTATTGCATCTGGGGATGGATGAAAGACATTGTATACAAGACAAAAGTGAATTCTCGTGATGAATTAATTGCCCGTATTATGGATTCGGCTGTGCAGATACAGGGAAGCCCTGAAAAATTAAGAAACGCAACAAAAGCAATACACAAACGTGCTGCAAAATGTATTGATAATGATGGCCTCATTTTCGAACATCTATTATAAAAAGGTGCGTACGGTTGGCCCAACCTGATTAATTTTGCTTAAAACTAGTAATGTATTATACTGAATAAAATCGATTTTTTGATACATATTTCTGTTTTACTTTAGACTTTGATTATATCAATTTTCTCAGAATTAAATTCTCTACAATTAATGTTTGTTGATTTTATGTATTTATTACCAATTTAACAAAGTTATTGTACATGAAACTTAAAAAAACATTGTTTCGTGCCCCAATTTTTTGCATTTAACCGTGAATCCCTCAAAAACTACTACAGGTACAGTTCTGAAACCTATTTTATTAGCTTTATCAGGTAAAATTACATAAGAATCCACGACATTTCTTACTTAATTAACCTTTCCAAAAGTTCAGTATGGCTTTATTTTACTCTTTGCCCAGGAATTCAGGCGAAATCTTTCGCTAGCTGTAACTCGCTAACGAAGCGTTTTCGGACCTATGTTTATATAACATTTTTTCATTATTTTTACTAGTACAATGTGCTGTAGAAGTGGGGGGAGAACTTCATGAATCACCCTGTATTTACCTTCGATCTCAATTTCTTTGTAAAGGTAAGCTAATTTTTTCATGTAATTTATCCTGGTAATGACAATGTTACATATAAAACGAAACAAATAAAAAATAGAATTGTAGGAGTGAATTCTGCAAAGAAAACAATACAATAGGCAGTATTTATACCTAATACAACTCACTGTACAAATTACCTCACATTCTATTAACGCCATGTTATTACGTTAAATGTTTCCAGACTTTTTAAATAAACGTGTATTTTCTTTTACTTGGTCTTAGAATTCAATACCATAAAAACATCAGTTATGTAAATCAACACCTACAAGATAGAGGGAATAACATACATGATATTTCTCCAGATCATTACATTTTTTTCAGAAAACCTAACTGTACCAATAGTAGTTCTTAAATTTTCTAAAGACAATTTTTCTGTAAATGTGAAAGCCCTAACTCAATTATCATCAACTCTAACTTCCCAACAACTAATAGCTGAAATTCGGCAAATTTATTCCTTAGGCGAAGAACAGAAAAAATAAAAGCATTTCCACTTCGATCATTTAAACTTACGTGGTAAAATCGGGGTAACTACCCCAAAGTATTATGTACTACGGTATTAATTTAACTTTCCGAATAGCGACGTATTAAAAACAATTGTGAGCGTATTCTGTAAGATACACGTAATATTTTTCCATTATTTTTAATAGAGGCGAAAGAATCTTTTTTCAGACAATTTATTGGAGTAGCTTAGGCCCTACTGACTTAACTTCCACTCCGCTATCCAGCCCATCGGAACTACTGCCAGGCATACTTCAAGGGGGAGTATCCTTCTCCTGACCTTCCAAATGAAAGATCTGCCTCCATGTTCAGGGTAATTGTAGGGATTTTTCGTGCTTCGCCAGTCGTCTTCAGAGGTAATTATAGGGTTTCCTCGGGTTTCTCCACTCTTATTTGTTGTTTATGTGGGACGTTTTCTGCCTTTCTCAGCTGGATGTAACCAAATCATGATGGGGCAAAACCCCAAATAGTGACAATCTCTCAATAATGTTCAGATTCCAACAAAACTGCAGTTATCTCATAAGGTCTCAACGCTTACCCTATCTTGCAGAGCAATAAAATGTAGTAAATGAAGAGATTTAAAAACAAAATCATAGTAGCCGTTTTGAGAAACTCACATGAATAAGCTACTACTTCCGGTTGACCGATTTTCATGAAAATGCTCGTACCAAGTCCTCAAGTGGTACCTATATAACTTCCAAGTTTAAATTTCGTACAATATCGTTTTTGAGAAATTTCGATCACATACGCACACCTTTCTTCATCTTCTTCCAATCAAGGATTAGGTCACAAGACCTGTTTCGGCATCTACCTCGCCACCGGTCGCCCCGTCCAATCGGCCTGTAACTTCTGACTAGTCTAGGAATCCTGTGTAGAGATATTCTTTCAGGTTGATCGATCCATTTCTGGCGGTACTCCATAATTGTCTCCTTAAAAGGACACACATGCTTATCCACAAATAAGCACAGCCATTGCTAAAAACAATTTTTTTGTGGGGTTTAGCGGGCCTGAAACTTCCGATGAAAACTCGAATTCGAAAATCTACATTAAAAAATAGGCTTACTTTCTTTCCCTATATATTCATATAAAAAATAAAACAGAAAATAAAAATATGTTATGTGGTAGATAATCCGTCAAAATAAACTTAAAAGTTTTTTCCACAACACAGACACATCTATTTCTCGTTAAGACTAAAACTCTTTTGTTCACAGGTAGTATTAACCAATTGAAAAATGAATTATGTATCTGTCATTATCATTATTACCATTATAATGCGTTCAATCCTCTTAAAAAAGGAAGAAACCTTTAAATTTTTTTCAGGTAGTCAAACAACTAACTAAAAGAGTTAAAATTGATTCAAGGTGGATCTAAGTCGTTTAGTTTAGGGTGTCCAATTTACTGTTACTGGATAAAGGTATACAATAATAAAAGGTTAACTCATTACTGGGTTATCTTGATTAGTTTTGGCCCTCTTTCATTATACTTCTATCCCTTTCTTTCTTTATTTCATTCTTCCATCTTATTATTCTATTTCTACTGATGAGCTGATGTGTTTGCAGCCAGAAAGAAATGGTTAAAAATTAAAAACATAAATTAAACGACGCGACGAGGATGTACCCTTAAATATCAATCATGTTCGGAAATAAAAGAAGAAGCAACAAAATATAGACTAAAAACATCAGTATTCAATATTTCTTAATCGTTTAGAACATTTTATTACACCATTAAAAAATCTGACAAACTAAAGGGATATCTGACTCTTAAAACAAATTAAAAAATATAAATTTTCACATTTTAACACTATGTATAAAGAATTTTAGCCGTCGTTTTCATTATTCGTTCGTTTTTCTATTCCTCGAAACTGTATGTAAATCTGTGTTATTTTAGTACTTGCCTAGGTTGGGGATCTGGATTTTCTCTGCTATTCTAGAAACCGGTCATTCTAGGGCATTCTTTCGCGTACAGATAATCAGATATCTTCTTTGATTTAAGCTTTTCTCGAGAATGCTTGGATTTTGTGGAGGTTTAGAGTTCTTTGAAACGCAACGATCTGGTCATCATTCCTCATCTGCTGTTGTTCGGTTCCTTTTCCTGTTGTAAAATTTCTCAGGGTACTTTAAGCTACAAATTTTCCGTATTTTGTTATTAGGTGACGTGGGGCTGTTTTGATATTCGTTGCGTGTTTAGTTTTCTCTCAGGAAATCTGCAGTCCCGGTTTTTCTGGTTGTTCTTTTAACACGTTTATTTGTTTTATTACTGTTACCATTTACCTAGAAACGATTGACACGTCGTTTTTACAAGGACGATAGTTTTCTAGATCTTTCCGTTCTTCAATTCTCCGATGTGTACTTGGTTTAACAATTATTTCTTGACAAGTTCGATTTCTCACCTCCGAATAACCTTCTCTAGCACACAGATAAGGAGAACAGGTGACTCCATCACCCTACCAAACACCAGGTTTAATTTCAAACTTTTCTAAGAGTTCTAGAAATTTTACTTTTGATTGGGTCTGTATTAATATTTCCTTCATGATTGTTTTGTTGTTTCACGACTATAGTTAATGCTCGATTTAACGTACTAATTAGGGGATACTGATATCCGTTGTTAAAGTCCGTTATTGAAAATCATTCAGTTGTAACATAATCAGTCACGTATGTTTCAATAATGTGTTAAAGTAAACATTGAATTTGCTTATAACCTTATTTTTATCTTAACTTTCAAAAACTGTACCTTTACATACAGTGAAAACAGTACCGTAAGAACTACGTACAGTGCTATTCTCTACCGGGTGAGAAAAATTTAGATGTTTACTCATAGCAGTAATCCTGACACTTCAAAAAAAAAATCTATTGTGAGTATTTTATAATTAGGTACGAATATCAAAAACTACTATTGGTTATTTTTCTTCCCAAAAATTCACATTCCTTAGATTTTGTAATTTTAAAACAGTTTTATTTATTTAGGAGGATAGTCCGTTAAATTGAAAGTCATATAAATCGAGCTTTGACTGCATTTCAAATTCTTGTAAAATTTACATAACCGTTTCTCGGTCGAATGAATCATAAGATTTTTAAAATCAATGAACAGAACCACTAAATCTTTTGAAATGTAACTTATCGGTACGCGTTCTTTGTCTTTTAGGTTCCACATCTGTTCTGCGCAGGATCTCCTTTCCTAAAGCCAGTTTAATAATCACTCTCTTCGTGATTTACATTTGTCCTTATACCTAGTACAAAGTGTTTTCGAGAGTAATGGGAAAAATTAAAATTCCGCGGTAATAGTTTACATCCCTTCTAGTTTTAGTTTTCCTCGAACTAAATTTGTAATCCCTCTCTTTCTGCTTGCTATTCTAATGTAACAGTTTGTTCCATCGCTATTCCTAGAAACAATTGCAAGGTCGTCTGCAAAAGAAAGACAGTTGATCTTAACCTTTTGCATTAATGTATTTAGAAGATAAATTGATTGGTAATCAAATAATTTATTTATAAAGACCAACAAAATCATAGATTCGTAATTAATAATAATATTGGAAAGAATAAAATGGAATATTAAAAGCTTGAATTTTCAAATAACAAACACCGATTAAAGAATAGAACAAACTAATATAACCTTCACAATAAACAAATGAAAACCGATTAATAAAGATAAATAAAGTTAAATAGAAAAAGAAATTTATGTACGTACGTCCAATAAACTAACAAGATGCAATATGCAGTTACAGCTGTTGAGAATGGTACACAATTCAAAATTTAAATACAGTCTTGTAATAAGAAAAATATATAATGTATATATATATATTTTAACCAAGTAATAAATACTTTACAGTTGGAGCCAATCAAAATTCCAGAATAAAAACCATCCAAAAGACCTCCTGCTGTAATGTAGATTATAATTTGTATAATTCCTTTTGTATACCGACCCCACATAACTATTATATAATAGCCTAATACAAGTTGGTTCGCTTGTACGAATTTAGTACAGTATCCAAACGACCGACATCGAAACTCAAATCGATTCGATACTGAGACGATAACATTTTTTTTTAGTAGAATTTGTTGGGCGATCGTATTGTACAAATATATACGTATTTAAAAAAGTAAATATATCTCGTATTTGACTCAACACATTAAGTATTTTCTTCAACATTTTTATCAGGAAATTATTTTTAATATCCGTATAACTCTTACTAAACCAAATATATCTGGAAAATAAACATAAGCAATGCAGTAAAATCTTGGTAATCCGAAAAAGGATTATCCGATTTGAAACTGACGGGAACCATTCAATTTTTTAAAAATAAAAATTTTGTTTTACCAAATGAGCCTTTTTACTTTCTCTTGCCATATACGAATATTTCGGTTAGGAATATATTGTTTTCAAGTCAACCTTTCGAAATAGAATTTCACCAAAAATACACGTTTTCAGGCCCCCTGATGAGATTGAGAGTGGTTCGATGTTACATCTTCTTGACATTGTTATATGGCGCGGAAGCCTAGACGTTAACGAAGATAAATATCACGAGAAGCGATGCGTTTGAGCTTTGGTTCTACAGGCGCAAGCTAAAAATACCCTGTAGATCATACGCCCAACGAGACAGTCTTGCGAAGGATGGGAACAGAAAACGAACTTGTTTGTACCATCCAAAAAAGGAAAATGGAATATGTGCACATTATGCGTGGACCAAGATATGAAATGCTTCGCTTGATATTACAACGCAAGATTCAAAGGAAGAAGAATTTTTTGGTTAAAGAATCTTCGCAACTGGTTTTGTTGTACCTCAGCGGAGCTGTTTCGACCTGCGGTGTCCAAGGCCCGAACATCCGTCATGATTGCCAACCTCCGATCGGAGAGGGCACGATAAGAAGAAGGTTCCCCTGAATCTAAAAAATATGTTTTTACTGATTGGTGTGTGTGTGTGTGTGTGTGTGTGTGTGTGTGTGTGTGTTAGTGAGTAAACAAAATATCTCGAAGTTAAAACTTAGAACTTAAGTTAAGTTAGGTACCACAAAGAACCAACACGGAAAAACAAAAATGTCGCATCATCCTTCATCACGCAATACTATCACACAGCACGTCTAACAATTGATTAATTAAATAAGAAAAAAATTAGAATTAATCTCCCATTTCCCATATCCATCTGATTTATCACCTAACGAAATTTTTGTGTTCCCGAATGTCAAAGAAAAAAAAGCATGGAAAGCGATTTTCATCATCTCAAGACACTTTGGAAGCCTTCAAAAGTGATACTTTAGAGATACCACCTTCAGAGTGGAAAAAAATATTTCCAGAACTGGTTCGAATGCATCCAAAAGCATGTAAAACTAAATGCGAATATTTTTAAAACAATAAAAAGATTTGTATTCAAAAAATATTGTCTGATTGTTTTTTGAAAAAAAAAACTAAAGAACCCTTTTGCATAAGAGTAGCACTTTAAACAAATCACTGGTCAATTTTTTTTATCCCTAATGAGTACGTTGCAATCTGTTCAATTCAGAACAGTAAGCAACCGCATGACTCAATGAGATGAGGATGGTGTGTGTATGACGTTTAGTCTTGTAAAGATCTTACCTCTGGGTGGGTAATGATTAATATTAAAAAGGATGTTTTAATCTTAATAATTGGTAATTTTAACGGATTCTTTCACTATTTGTAAATTTCTTATAAAAGATTCAAGTGCATTACATTTGTACTGATCAGAATTTCTAACATCGCAATTCTGAGAAATGAACTTTTTTAAAATAAACCATACCGTACCGTTTTTATTATGTATGATTCACGTATTTTATATTCTTTGTATAACAATTCCACGTGACCATTTGCTTCGTAACATTTGTTGGTAACTAATTTAAAGTTTATAATGTTAGTTATTAGGAACAGATAGTTTATTATAGTGGGAGTTATATAATGTTTTGACTTTGTTTCAAGTTACAAAGTAGCCGCTCCTGCTTTAATCCCATTGTTACAAGTCGCACAGAAATAAGGAGAACGATCCAAAAAACAGAGCACGTAGACAATGAGAAGATTCTGGTTCTTTGTAAAGTAAAGATGGAGCAATGACTAGCAGACAAATTGCCCATTTTCATCAGATTTATAAACTGATATGTCACATGCTAAACTTTTAACAATCCTTCATGTGTTTTTGTTCTGTTCTGTGTCACACAGTTAAAACACGTCTTTTGTTTTTCTTTTCACGACTGTTCCTGTTACTAAACTTTTTATAAGTCATTCTTACCTATATCTTTTGACTCGTTTAATAATAATTGTATCGTCTTTTCCATAACAATAAAATTTGGTTAAAACAAAATTCAAGGACCGGCATTATTTGAACGAAATTTAAGGACCGGCATTATTTGTTCGTTAAACAGAATGAACCTATACGCCGTAATATACAGGTTGGCCCATATGTCGGTTCCCAAATATTTACGGAAATCGGAAGAAAGGTTAATGGAATAAGAAACGTATAGACAAGAAATATCAAATTTATTACCTATATGAACTGTACACATATATTACGTAGAAAATATTATAGGAGGTGTTCAGAATGTCCACCATGATTCTCTATCCACTTTATATAGCGACTTAAAACTGATTCAAAAATTTTCAAGAGTAACATTTTATCGCCATTTAGTACACAGTCAAATGCAATTTCTATTGAACTTTTTAGTTCGTGCAAGGTTTTGTGGCTTGGAAGAATATACTAGTTCCTTCACAATGCTCACAGTGAAAAATCACATTGTGTTAAGTCTGGCGAGCGCGAAGGCCATTCGATTGTACAACGACGACCAATCCATTCATCAACTTTGGAATTTAAAAACTCACGAACTTCGTTACCGAATAAGCTGGGGCACCATCTAGTTGCCACATGAATGAAAAAAATGTAACTACACGGAGACATACCTCACACTGCCACTGTTACAGACAACTAATGAATGTTGTACGTGATGCTGCCAACATTACACTATTACCAAGTTTCAACAGCCTACAATATTCCGTTCTTGAGATATATGCACACACACACACACCACACACACACACAGATCAATCGCTAAAAACATGTTTTTTTTTGGGTTTAGGGGGGTCTGAAAACGTTCACCATCCGGTGAAAAACTCAATTTGCAAAACTCGACCTGAAAACAATACTGTCCTTCCTATATTTTCATAAAGGCAAGAGAAAGTAAAAAGGTCTACTGCATTAACAAAACTGTTTCTCATTCCCCACAGAATATATTTGTGTATTACTGTTTCAAGAAAAGTGATTTCTTACTTACATCCGGATTTCATTTTCGTTATAACAGACTTTACAATGCAAATTAACATATAAAACGACCAAATCTTCTACTTTCATACGCTCTAACCGGATTTTCGTTACAACCGAATTTTACTCTTATTACAATATTATAACGAATAAAGTTATCATTCAAAAAACTGGGTTAATTGTTTTAAAGGAAGTTCATTCATGTTAAATTAAAATGTTTTTTAGATATTTAGATCGATAAACTGCTAAAGATCATGTAAATTGGAAAAAAGTACGTCGTGGAATATAATACTGTAAACCTGAGTTATTTTCACACTTTAGCCGAAAGTAAAATATTCGGTTTGCTAGTCCAACATGCCGACGTCTTAACCACTGAATCGGACGGATTTCACTTAATGTCAGTATTCCGAACGTAGGATTTAAATAAACTGAACGAGCCCGAACGAATCTTCTTCGTCGTGTACCATGTTCTTTCAGAATGTTGGTAACCATAGCGGCAATTTGCAGTATTACATTAGCAAACTGTTTAACCCTTTATAGGTCTTTGGTAAGTATACTTACCACTGGCAATAAGGTCGAGTTTATTTAGGAATAAGCTATGCCGTTGAACGTTATTGGGATTTTATGGTGTTACAGATGTTCTCTGGTAAGTAGACTATCCACATATTGAAATTAGCGCGCAGCGACCATTTACTTCCCGAATTGGACGAATGTGGTAAGGATTCATAGCAGCGTACGCTAACGTGTTGCTTTGTTGGTACTTTTGTACAATGCTTACAAAATTCAAGTTTTTTACGGGAAAGCAAGCATTCACGCTAATATAAAGTTAAGATAAGTTATTCTACACGTGTTTTTGTTATATAGTACAAGGTGTTTTAGTAAGCATTCTTACCAATAAACATTTTGTAATTGCCACTTCAATTAACATTCCATGGTAAGTATACTTACCAGGACTTAACATAAAAAAAGAAATGTCCTACTGTTCTGGCACTAGAAATACATTATTCACGTCCCCGTGAAGCAAAATTTAATATTTTACAACAAATATATTTTTCCCCCCAGTACTCCCCTATAAAGGGTTAAAGAGGACGCTCTTACTTACATTTTATCAGTCCTATTGGTGTTTTAGCTACGACATTTAGCTCTTCCACCCGTTTACCTCTGATCGTATTTAGCCTTGCATGATATTCTGCAATAATCAATATTTCTGACCACTCATCTATCCAACGTATTCCAATTACCTTTTACGTTCTCGTAGGATCAGGCCCTTGAGCCCCCCCCCAAAAAAAACATGTTTTTACCGATTGGTCTGTGTGTGACAAAATATCTCAAGAACAGAATACGTAAGTTAAAACTTGAAAGTTAACTGCCATAAACCGAGCCGATACGAACTCAAAATCGGTCAACCGGAAATAGTAGTTTATTCATGCTTTAACTTTTCTGCGATTTTCTCATAAACGGCTCCTACGATTTTCTTTAAAACCACTTCATTTACTACATTTTTGTGCTCTACAACGTAATGTCAGCTCAAATTTCTGCACAGCTACCTTATCTACCAAAACAAAAGTTGAAACTTGAAATCTGAAACCTCTGTTTTTTTTTTAATTTGTATAATTTGAAAGTTTCGATGCATGTGGTGTCGGAGTTATAGTCTAGAGCAAGTAAAGTCACACTGAGTGGAAGAGACTATTATTTCGTGGATTTCATTCAGTGAATGAATTTTCCTTAAAAAGAAAATTTCCGAAATATAATTTATTCGTGTTATACAGAGAGTATAACCGGAAAACCGAAGGGGTGTTCTATTACAAAAAGTACAATTTCCAAAATTACATCCATTGAAGGAAATACTTGAAATTCAGATTACGTTCAGCCAATTAATGGGCAAAACGCCAGGGATAAAATTGAATGTGCAGAGTGTAGAATATTTTAGTCCTGGTACATAATAATGATTAATCACTCGTGCCACTAATGCTGCGATTACAATGTCTCTCGTACTCTCTTTCCCCTCCATTCACTCCCACCTCTCAAGAGACATAGTAACAGATTATATCATTTTTCAATGAATGTTAAGTTAATAACCTACATCGTCGTGTCCCAATTTGTGCCTAGAGCTACAAATACAATATTTTAATGGTTTTTTAAAACTCTTTAGGTGAGATGAGAGTCTAGATTTGTGGACAAGTATCCAAACAAATTTAAGTTCTTAGTTTTTCTGATACATGGGTTCTTTTATTTAAGAAATCCGTGTTATACTTTTACTTGCGCATTCCCAATGGTTATGTAATTTTTTAAGGTCTATTCCCACCTCGCTAGTAGCTTACTAGCTGCTACTTAAGTTAAAGCGCTAGTATTCACTAGCACCCTAGTGACTTTGTACACGTTTAATTTTACTAGCGTTAGTAGGGGAGGAAAGGTCACGTGATTGACTAGCGCTAGTAAACTAGCTCGGTGTGAACGTTTGGAAACGTTGCTAGTTGCTAGTAAGCTGTACTTTGTGCAGCAAAACACAACACGACTCACATATGTCTTCAGAGTGCTGGCATTAATTAACTAGCTCCGTAGGAACCGTCACCTACGTGCTAGTAGGTCCTGCTAGTAAAATAGCATCGTCGGAATAGGGCATTACTGTTACAAATTACAATTCTCAAGATTCAAGATATCTGAAAACAGAAAAATTATTTCAACAGTAAATACTTTAAAACGTTTTTGTAAAACAGCAGGACATTTTTTGTTTCGAGTAATACCAAACTAAGTCAAGCTGTATTAGTTTTTGAATGTTTTATAATGGCTTCCTGGTAAACTGACCACAATAAATTTCACAAACTGAAATAAAATATTATCGTATAAATTAAGACGTGATATTTCTACGGAAATGTATAGAAACGGTATAATTCCAAACTTCATATAAATTTATTAATAAATTAAAAATTTCTGTTAGTTAATTTATTTTTATAGGCGATTCAATTTGAAAACTTCAGTTAAATGAAGTTTAAAAATATAAATTTCATGGCAACCTTCATGAACGAGTGTTTGGCGTGCTAGATAACTAATCAGAAGATCCTAGATTCAATTCCCGGCGAGCGCCCAAACATAAAAACACGTAAAAAAATTACAGAAACCGTTTCATAACGTACAATCGTAATAAAAAAGCTGTTAATGTGGCTTCAAAAAAACTTCAAAATAGTTTGCGTTTGATTTGACTATAGATTTTGGCGTACAAACTTGTAAAAATGCCTTGTACAAAACTTTACAACGATTCATGAAATTTTGACCCGGTATGTAAAAGAAAAAAATGTTAGAAATAGGTTAACAATTATCATTAATTTCAAATACCATGATAACCGCAAATAAAAATTTAAAACTGAAAAAGAAATAGTCCAAATAATTTTGAATCGAATTTCGTTCTGACCTAAATATAACTGTAAAACGAATCATATTTTTAAACCACAAATAAAACAAGTTAAAACGAACACCAAAAAGTAATCTAAAATAATTAAGGTCAAATATTAAAGATATTGATTTGCAATACCGTAAACAATATTCAGCACGTACAACAATCTGCTATCACCGAAAATTCATTATTATTAATGTAAGTCAAGTGACCACTACACCATCAAGTAAAAGAATTTTTCAATTAAAATAAAGGTGGATTAATTTAATAAAACATACTTATTTCTAAAGTATAGCTAATACTTATAAAATACATAATAACAATTGTGATGCACCCATGGCAGAATGCTCTGGAGCGCTATTTTACACTGACAGGTCCAGAATTTAACTGCTGGCGCGGGGATTTGGAAGATTTTTAACAATTAAAAGAACTAAACTATATAATATTTGCCCATAACATGCAGGTGGAGTGATAAATTATTTGCACTTGATTTGCTAATTCCAGGGCTACAAATATAGTTTTGTTTCTTACCATATACTCATCTAAATATACGACTGAAGCATTTAAGAATAGAAGTGGTAGAGGTGCATATAACGTACGTTACAATAGAGAGTTTAGATCTCTTCTAATTTCTCCGGAGAAAGTTAAAGAGTTCTTATCTCTTCTGAGAGTAATGAATTTCATTATACAGTCAGATTCTGTAAATGAAGTGAAGATGTCATTTGCAGGGTGGAAAGTAGATGCTTTTCAGACCGAGCAAGCTGATAAGCATACTTTTTCACTCAGCGAGGAAGGTAATTGTAAGCCACCTCACTCCTCGTTTTACTTAGTTCAGCCCCACAAGAGGTTCAAACCAGGCTTTCGGCTAATGACCTTAACACGAAGACGCTACCGACTAAGCTAATTTATTTCATCCAACTATAATTTTATGCAATTCGTTTTTTATCGGGAACTGTACGCTATTGACAATTTCATGGATTTTTGTCCAATATTTGAATAGGCACACTCAATAACGTTTATTCATTTATGAGCTGCCCCAGTGGAGACCATTTATAAATCAATTTAAGAAAATCTTGATACGTAAAATCTTAAGTAGTTATATTTTCTGAACTACATAAGCTCACAAAGTCAAGGTTATCTTGACTTGTCAAGATGTAAAAGTTTTTCATAGCTCATTCATTTCACTTAATCATCTGCATTAGCATTGATCTGCAAAACAGTTGGTCGTCAAAAAATTTACAGGTCCTAAAACCTCCATTTTGAAGTTTATTGAATGCAGTTCACAAGCAAAACGGTTATCTTCGACTTTATTCGTAAAATGAAACAAGCAATTTCATAAAATTTGTTAGTACAATCATAGCCGCGATTATGTACAATGAAGGTACGATAAACTTTGAGAAAATGTGCAGACGTAGGGACACAGAATTTTTTGTACGTTCGACTGTTCTGCGTATTGTTAATACAGGCGATAAAGAGTAATGGATGAAAATGAGTGGTGCTATAAATACCGCACTTGAATGGGAATCAAACCCAGTATCATGTTAGTCAAAACGAATTTACTAAAAAAAATTATAAACGTAGATTACATGCAACAAACTTTTTTTAATAGTCTACCAATAAAAATCAACACAGTAAGTCCATCCGATAAATACCGGACATATGTGAAAACTATTAAAAAATGCCCGTCTATGTATGGCTGTCTCCGTAGCATAGTGGTAGCGCGCTAGCCAACCCTGGTTCGAATCCTGGCTAGGGTCTGCAATTTTCACAAGTTAAAACCCACTGTAATCGCTAATAATCGAGCTGTTAATGCGACTATAAATAAACTAAAAAAAAATGAATAGCATTTTGAAAAAAATTCCTGAATTTGAAAGAAATTTGGTATGACTGAATCAGTTCACGGTATTTTCGGTAACGAATTCAACGTTTTAGTCGGAGTAACTGCGTTCGAATCCCGGATGAAATCGGAAAATTTAATCCACTGCATTATTCCACATTATAGGTACACTGAAACAATGGCTAATAATACTAATTAATTGTGATTTTAAATTAAGGATAAACCTTTAAGATCACGGCACGGATGATTCGTAACAGAAAGATGGTTGCAGCGCGATCTTCTGGCAATAGCCTGTACTATAATGAGGGAGCAAGAGCAAGAGAGCAGTATAGGATCTCTCACCCGTCAGACAAGTCTCCAGCAAATATTTCTTGCCTATTAAGTATACCATCCCGGGCAATGGGCAATCTTCACTTTTTTCCATCTATTCACCTCCATTCACACATAAAGACTGCTGACAGTTTAAAAACAAATCATGTTTCTAATTAAAATGAAACAACTTCCATCCCCTCCATTTATAAACGAGCTAACAGCCGTACGTCCATCCAAATACAGTGCAACGTTGCCGAGACTAAAACAGACGGACCGACGACGGGTCAAAGCCGTGAATTTAATCTTAAATTCCAGTTTTCCGCAGGCTTACAAACGGCTTACTTATTCAATTTTATTATATCATTTATTTATCTTCAAATAAATTTAATTTGCTATTTCGATTTATTCTCACAAATTATACGTACGGCAAAACTAAATTAATAGAATTAAATAAACAACCCGACATAAACCTTTAATCTACTTTAGTTTGATTCTTCCGTTTTTACAAGAAAATAAACTTTTTTAAAACTATACATCTTCTAGAATTAACCGCATTAAGAAGAATATACAACATTAAAATAAATACTCAGAAACTCTTGCAAATTTATCAACTAACACATAATTCGTGACTCGTTTGAATTCATCCTTAAGGACGATACAAAATGAACCAACTTCACAAAAAAATTTAATTTAGAGTTGATCTTCAAAGACTTCTTACGATGCTTATACCGATAATTTGCATTTTCAAGCTAAAATTAAGTACACCATACCATCCATTTAAACGAACATACCAGATGGAACAGAGTACTTCGTAGACCGAATGTCTAAGATTCAGCTAAAAATCAATAGTACATTTTCAAACTAGTTAGGAATCACTAGAAACTATAACATCGGCGGAAAACAGAAAAAATTGAAGACAAAGATGGTTCAAGGGATCTGCTTCAAGGTAATTCATGATGTTTAGTACAAATACTACGTTCTTAACCACAATATTGAACTGTTTAAACAAAAGCCTACTTATGCAAGGAGAAAATATACTAATAAATCACCACGATCTTTAAAAGTTGAGCTGATTTGTGCTTTTATTAAATAAAAACTAAACAATTAAATGATATATAAGACATTTTACAGTGTAGAAGGATTCCTTCCTATATATTTTTTTGGAAAATTAATAAACGTCCATATGAATGCTAAACTTACAATTCTACGAACACCTGTATACAATTGAAAAAAAAACAAATAAAACATGCATTTATTCATTTTGTATTTGTGTTTTCCAAACTTTTAACAATAACCACCACATTAAATGTTTTTTTACATATTTTGGAAGCTATCCTCCGCTAGATAGATAATGGGTCCGAAGATAGTCGACGGAAGACGTACAAGGACGACAAGAACTATACAAGAAAAAAGAATGGTTAATATTCGTAAAAATGATAAGAGACAGAAGACTAAAATTCTACGAACACCTGAAAAGAACGGATAACAGACGGTCTTGAGACACTAAACGATAGAACGAAGGTATAAGATAGTTAGTTTAAAAAGTTACAAAGTTTACTGGAATAATTGGAATAAATCGAGAAAACATAATGGACAGAACTAAATTAAAACAATTGATAACTGAATTCAAGAGCTTCCGCGAAGAACAAAATCAGAACACTAGATGGATGGAAGAGAGCAGAAAACCCTAAAACGAAAGAATGATGAGAACGTGGACTAAGAAAAGAACTTCCAGAAACGTCCTAAGTCACTTTACGTAGTCTAAAATGGCTCAATACACAAAAAAAATGCAAAAAAAACTAGATACTTTTGGGTAAATATGATAACATACTTGTTGTTTAGTTCATCAGCCGAAAGGCTGGTTTGAACCTCTAGAGGCTTTACTAAGTAAAACAAGGAGTGAAGTGGTTTACAATTGCCTTCCTCAGTGAATGGAAAAGTATGTTTAGCAGCATGTAAGGCCCTCCGAAAAGCATCTACTTTCAACCCTGCAAATGACACGTTCACTTCATTCACTACAGGGTCTGGCTGTACAATGAAATTCATTACTCTCAGAGAAGATAACTCTGACTAGTGCCTTTTATACCTCTACCTCTCCTGTTCTTAAATCCTTCAGTCATATAATTGTCTGACCAAGTGATAAGAAATAAAATTATTTTTTGTACCCCTGGAACTAGCAGATCGAGCGCAAATAATTTACACTCCACCTGCCTGTTATGGGACAATAACCTTATTGCAGTAAATAGGTAAACATATAGGTTAATATATTATTTAAGTACATATAAGTTCTTGACATGTTCTATTCTCCCTTAGGGAGTTTCATGGATGAAACTGACTAAAAAAACCGATAACATTTTCTAAAAATAAAAATTAACTTGTAAATAAATAATTAAGTAAGGCTACATAATTAACTTTACTTCATTAACATAACGTAACGCATTGAATGGAGAGACGCCGATAGAATTATATAAAACAATTAGCTTTATTAAACGATTCAAATAGTTGCGTCGACTTGAATTACATTGGCTGTCTTATTAAAATTTACAACATTGTGATTAAAGTTGGAGTTGTTGCACTGGAACAACTAGTGGCGAATAGTTATACCTTGTATAGATTTCAATAAACTGAAAAACAATAGGTGCTTTGTAAGATAAGTAATCTGTAAAGTAAATTTCATACTTGCTAACAACTCCTTGAAACATAATTTCTTTTAAAACGTTTGCTTTAAATGTAAACTCAATTTAAGTTGGTGATTATCTTAAGTAATTAGTACTTGTCATGATTTTTTATTTTATAAATCCTCCAATAATTTAAAAACATGTCACATGTTCAAATTTTTCATATAATTTAAAAATAACAATAGACAATGAAAACTCCCACTTCACGTAAAACTACAGTTATACAAATTTTAGCCTACCTGAAACCAATCTGGACTTACAATGGGCAACTTTATTGAGCAGCAAAACATTTCTTACTGCAAGTTAATTAGAAAAATAACTGACACATCCTTCTACGTTACTTATAGATTGCACGATGATCTAAGTGTCAATACACCTATAACATAATATCTTATCACATTTATTCAAGGTTGAAACACAATTTTAACCTTATACAACTGATCTTTTTAGAACATTAGTATATATTCCAAATTTATACGGAAATCCCCAAAGAAGACTGAAACGACGATGGAGTAGAGATAAAGTGAAATTCTAAGTTTTATGAATCCGCTGTTTAGGTACTAGCACCATAAATATCAAAATTAATTCACCACTGGAATAGCGGTCTCTTTAAAATCATAACGCCATTTCTATTGTATAAAACCTCATTAGATTCTCTAGTTAATTATTTTGTTAATTCACGTTATGTGTGATAAGGGCTGTAGAAAGGAAGCGGATAGAAGCCCTGTCTTCTATCTGGTGTTATAGGAAATGTGGTGTTATAGGAAAATGTTAAAAATTAAG
Source organism: Catonia carolina (assembly GCA_035578175.1). NCBI lineage: Eukaryota > Metazoa > Arthropoda > Insecta > Hemiptera > Achilidae > Catonia > Catonia carolina. The sequence goes on from JAQMRL010000008.1 coordinate 25,098,669, forward strand.
TGGGTGGACAAAATAAGTAATTTAGAGGTTTTTAGGCGAGTGAATGAAATAATAAGTATATGGAAGCATCTAACCAAAACAGGGGATAGGCTAGTGGGGCATATCCTAAGACATCCAGGTATTAGTCTATTAGTAATGGAGGGTAATATTGAGGGAGTGAATTGTAGGGGAAGGCAAAGGTGAGAATATATTGTAACAGAATCGACTAGATGGATCGCGAATGTTCCAGAATTCCATTCACAAAAATAGTTAAGGAATAATAAAAATATCAACACACAATAGCAGCAATAAATTACAGTTTTAACAATAAAGGGTACGCCTATTATAAAAGGGTATTGTGTACAGCTATTTTTATGAATTTGTTTATGAGGTTGTTTACGTTTTCTATTTACAATAGTTGACTTGTTTAAAATGGATTTTTCTAGCATTCATTAATAAAGAGTTATTTTTGTACTTTATGATTTCTCTACTTTGTTCTGGAATGATGTTTTATAAACAGGTATATAAGAGACCCCCGAGTGCGGTCAGGGTAATATCCGTTTGATCTTCGACAAGCGATTATCGGGTTGTTATTTAGCAGGTTAACTATTCCGAGAATTGTGCTGGTCGACGACTGTTATACTGCCTTTGTTGTATGTGTATTGTGTAAAGTCTTTTTGTGAGTGTATTGTAAAGTTAATGTGTAGTTTTTGTGGAATTCAGTTTCTGTGTGTTTGTATGTTTGTGTAATCTATAAAAGTGATTGAAAGTTATTTATTGTTAATTATCTATTTTAAGTGAATTATTAAATCATTTATTGTATTACTTAATTATAATTAGTTTAATCATTTATTTTGTAATCTTTTAGTGAAATAAATATTTGTAATCGTAAACTTTAGTGTATTAATTATTTAATTACCTAGATCCCGAAACGGACCTTAGCAATAAGTGTCACAATATAAAGCAAATTACAAAAGATGTAGGGTGTTATAGGTATGTAGATACAAAATGACTTGCGCAAGATAGAACAGCTTGGAGAACTGCATCAAACCAGTCGAGAGACTGATGACAAAAAAAAGTAAAATCCTACTTTTATCATTCTTATTACAAGCTAGCTGTATTTTTTTTTATATATATTTATTTAAGGTCGCATCGACTACGAGGTCATTAGCGACCACGTTACATTATAATAACATTATATTATACATTATATTATACACATGATACATTATATAAATACATAATGAAAAATTAGTGAAGTTCAATTAAAACAGAGAAATAATAACTAAAAAATAGAATGATACAATGAAAAAAAAACGAATGTGATTTTACAACTATATTAAATCTGAAATTTTGTTAAATTTTAAAAAGTTTATTGTGTTTTGAATCGCTACTTTGTCTACTAAATTAAGTGCTAAAATGTTGTTAATTTTGAATACTGTTCGTGTGAATTGTGTGGTTTGGCAGTCTGTGATGATGTGTTTGATTGTAAGTGGCGTGTTGCAATGTGTACAAATTTGTGGTTCTTCTTTCTTCAGTAAGTGTTTGTGCGTAAGCGTAGAGTGTCCAATACGTAGCCGCGTAAGTAGAACTTGATGCCTTCGAAGCTCCAAGTGAGGCTGAGGGTTTTCAAAAATGTTTTTTCTGATGTGGTGAAGTTTCGTTGGAGGATGTCGAGACCAGATTTGGTTCCAGTGTTGTTTGATTTGGTTGTGCAAATGTCTCCTGAAATCTGTCTGAGATGAGAGATGGTTATCTCTCAGTGGCGTCTTTAACGCCTCTTTGGCCGCCGTGTCCGCTGTTTCATTTCCGTTTATACCGCAATGCGACGGAACCCACACAATACGTACATCATTCATGCTGTTGACATGTCGAAGTAGGTTGGATATATGTTCTATAATTGGCTCTGTAATTTCTTCGGCCTGCAAGCCTCTAACCACACTCATCGAATCCGTAAATATTGTGAACTTTTCGCCCGTTCTTGTGGCTAGGAGTTTTAAAGTACGATAGATAGCATATGCTTCGCAAAAGAAGATAGAACAAACATCATTTAAACGGAATTGATAAGTACGGTTAGGGAAGACAACTGCACAACCAGAGCCTTCTGGTGATCGAGAGCCATCCGTGTAAATGTGTACATTGTTCGTGTATTTTGATAACAATTCATTAAACAGTTGATGATACATCTTAGGGTTAGCTGAGTTTTTCGAAAGATGAGCCATGGATAAATCCAGCAAAAAAGGTCTCGGCAGCCAAGGAGGTTCAACGGAAGTTTGACGATCAAAAACAGGTGTAAACTTGAATGAGGATGTTTCTAGATAATTTTGCAGTCGTTTATGAAATGGTTTAGGAAATGAAGGTTTGGAGTTGTACATGTCCGAAAGTCTGTTAGAAAAAACATTATCGTAGACTGGCGTGTTTGGACAAGAAGATATTTATTATTATAAATATTGATATTTATTATCTAGCTGTATTTATTGTTCAATTTTCTTATGCCTGTTGTCATAGTTTTATTTTAGATTCAATAAAGTCGCATCAACAGCTTGGTTATTAGCGTATACGAAGGGTTTTTTGACATGTTACACAATTTTCAGACCGTAGCCCGGAATCGACATTTGCTATCTCTCGTAGTTTCTGACTTTTATTTCTTGACTTCCGGTTTAGAGCCACTTTCGTTCAAAACCGGAACTTTAAACCCAATCCAGGCCCACTAACTTTTTGTGTAGATTACGAATCCGAAAACCGTTTGTTGATATCTCTTGTAGTTTCTGACAACTGGGTGTGACGGACGGACAAAGAAAATTATGACAATTTAAAAAAATTGCCACCAACAAAAAATTGAAAACAAACAAATAACCAGTAAAGATCTACTTACAGAATATAATTTTAATACGATTCTAAACCGAAATTGAAGAAACGGAAAGAATAAATTTCAGACAGGAATTATTTGAATATTATTTTCTTAAGAAAATAAGCTATAACAGTTTTATTACAAGAAATAATGAAGAATTTTTAACGGTCGTATATCCATATTAATGGAAGCTGAAATAACTCGGTAAATCATAAAGTATGGAAGAGGCATTCCAGGTAGGTACTAATAGTAATCAGCGGATACAACCCGTTACAATTAATGATATCTAAAGATCATTAGAAACATGTACATGCATTTTTGTGCTCTTACTTTTCAACTACTTTATTCAATTTCTAGGAATGGTACAGGATATTTCTTTGTCGAGGAATTTTTGTAATGATCAAATCTGTTGTGAAATATCAATCGGGGTATTTGCATCAAACCAAGTTAACACAATTAATGGTAAAAACAAGTTTTAATGGAAGGTTATCACAATCAAATTCCACGTTATGTTACTTCAGTGTGAGGTAATTCTTTGGGTAATATCGAAAATGTTTTGTAAAATCAGTAGAAAACTATTAGATGTATGGTGGTAGAAAACCACCGCACCTCATGCAGACCACTATCCAAACAACTTACTTGTAGTTCTCTAGTTATCACTTTCAATGTACTCGTTGGTGTAGTGGTCAGCGCCGGCTTCTATGCCGGGGGTCCCGAATTTGATTACCGGCGAGGTCAAAAGAAAATTGTTAATAAGCATTGTTAACTGTTATAAATCTGCATGGTAGCTAGAGGGTTATAAAAATAATGCACTGTTGGTATTAAAGCAGCTAGAAACCATGAATGAATGACGCTAAATGAAAATCAACCTCTGTAGAACTTAAAAATACGGAAAATCACTAATTGACGCTAAACTAAACTTTGTAGAAAAATGTAAAAATTAATTGCAGTAGCTACAGACTCTATGCTATGTTAGAGTACAAACTCTATCTGCTGACTTCTAGAGCAGTTACAGAGAACTTCCGCTGATTACTGAAGGATCAGCAGCGAAAAATAAAGTTACGCAGCTCTATACAAGTTAAAAAATTAAATAAAAATTACTACAAAAAACTAATATGTAATAAAACGGTAAGTAATAGAGATACCATAGTGTTAATAAGTAGGTTTATAAGTTATCTTCACTTGTCTGTACCCCCTTTAGGAGTCTCCTTGAGAAGCAGTTCAGAAAAAACTTAACACAAGTTCTGTACATTTAATATACTACAGTAATAATCGATAAATAGTGAAACATTTATAAATACGTATTAAAGTATCGAATAAAATCAAGTGACTATAATAACAGCATTAAATAGATGATGTTTATCTAATGTTATAGTTATAAAAAGAAATATTAATAAAAAAGTGATTTTCAGAAGCTAAATCAATGTTTACAACACAAGAGGAAATACCTTATTTTCTAAGACATTTATGAATTGTTCTAAGGTTAGAAAATTGTTAATAAGCACTGTTATAAATCTGCATGGTAGCTAGAGGGTTATAAAAATAATGCACTGTTAGTATAACAGCAGCAAGAAAATTATATCTATAGCTAGGATGATCTTCTATGGACCAACTTACAATATTAATGTCGTCTTGATTCTTTATAAAAGAATATTCTTCATTCGTACACAAACACACAATATATTTAACCTCTTATCACGTGAATATATTATAAGTTTAGACAAGGAAAATTAGGCAAAAGTAGTCTATTGTTTAGGTCATCAGCTGGAAAGGCTGGTTTGAACCTCCAGAGGATTTAATAAGTAAAACTAGGAGTGACGTGGTTTACAATTGCCTTCCTCGCTGAGTGAAAAAGTGTACTTATCAGCATGGCAGGCCCTCTGAAAAGCATCTACATACCACCCTGCAAATGGCACCTTCACTTCATTCACCACAGGATCTGGTTGTATAATGAAATTGCTCAGAGGAGATAACTCTGACTAGTGACTTTTACACCTCTACCTCTTCTGTTCTTGAAAGCTTTAGTCATATAGCCTAGTTGGCGGATCATATGATAAGAAACAGAACTATTCTTTGTAGCCCTGGAACAAGTAGATCGAGTGTAAATAATTTAGCACTCCACCTGCTTGTTATGAGCGTAGATGAAAGGTACTTTTTTAAAAGAAGGCCTACACGTATCGAGATGCGATGTTTATTTTCTCTTGCCAAATGTAAGGAGGTATTTTTTTCTTGTCGATATTTCGAAATCCGAGTTTTCGCCGAAAATACACGTTCTCTCTGAACAAAACATCTCAAGAACGGAATATCGTACGAAATTTAAACTTGAAACATAAGTTAAGTACCAATAGGAAACCTGAAATCAACATTTTCATCAAAATCGGTCAACCGGAAGAACAAGTTTATCCCTACGATTTTCTCAAAAACGGCGTCTACATTTTTTTTAAAAAATCGCCTTATTTGCTATTGTTTGGCGCTCAAGCAATATTTGGGCATTAATTTTCATTTTAGATCAAACCCGCATTCAAATAAAGTTGTAGAAAATTTAAAAACCTACAACTTTTATTTCAAACATTTTTTTCTACAACACTTAATTTCAATTAGTGGTGTTTTTAGCATAATAGCGTCAATTAGTGATAGTCTGTATTTTTCTCGTTAAAATCGGTAAAAATAGGACTTTTTACGATTGCAGCGTTAGTACGTTATTTCTACTAAGTACTTTATTCACTTAGGGCTATATATAGCCCTACAGGGAATTCGACTACGATTTACCTAACTACACGAACTGATTCTGGTCGTGTATAAAACATAAAATATCATGAGGACATATATTTCGCTTCGTTTTCCACGTGGCTGCCATTTTGTGTTCGTTAAATATTTATAACTTAACAACGGATTAACTTGAATGAAATTTGGCATAGCTACTCATGATATCCCAAGATATTTGAACTTAAAATTTAATATTTATTATATTTAATATCTAGATATTAATATACAAGTTAAATCATATTTTCACCTATTATAAAAATTATTTAGTGCTTTTAGAGACTTTTAGGGTAGAAAATCCGATTAAAAACAATACAGTTGTTACCAAAGTATACATTTTTTACAAATATTTAGAAAGCTATAACATAATACTGCATCTCGATATCTGTACTCTCAAAAAATTGTAACACTGCCAAAAAAATGAGCTAATTTTCCTCGACTATTTCACAGCTAACAATCGATTACCTAACTAATAGACTACTCTAATCAAGTGGCACTCTTCTACGTTTAGTTGTCTAGGCAAAACAAGTAGAGAATCTGGTTAAACGGTATTCATATAGACAACTACTCGGTACTTAGCTTCCAGTTTATATATATGATGGATCGCCATAACAAATTAATAATAATAGTGTTCGTACAGAATATAGTACCATCTATTTAGCCGGCATAAAAATCAATGTAAAGTTTCAAGTTCAAAAGGGTTATTACCATACTTCAAATAAAAAAAATAAAACAACTTCAACAAGAAGAGAATATTGAAACTAAACTATATTATTAGTATGCACTAACGTATGTAATTTATTTTCTATAAAATTTTCTTTATTATATCTAAGGCAAGCGTTTGTTTTCTGTAACATACTCACTTCCTGTTAATAAAATAAACGATGTTATTCGCAAAGACGGAATTCATTTACTTTTATAAGTATTTATTAGTTTACCAATGTAAACTTTGCATTCAATAAACACAAATAATGGTTATTAAGTAATGAATGTTAATTAACCAAATAGATACAAGATCTATTATTTCACTTGAAAATTTAGTCACACGGATATTTATCCTTTTGAGGTATCTGTTGTTGTTTAGGTCAACAGCCAAAAGACTGGTTTGAACATCTAGAGGTTATACAAAATAAAAACAAGGAGTGAGGTGGCTTACTAATGCCTTCCTCACTGAGAGAAAAAGTATGCTTATCAGCATGCCAAGCCCTCCGAAAAGCACCCACTTTCCACCCTGAAAATGACACCTTCACTTCATTCACCACTGGGTCTGGCTGTATAGTGAAATTCATTACTCTCAGAGGAGATAACTCAGATTAGTGTCTTTTACACCTCTACCTCTTCTGTTCTTAAATAGTTCAGACATATAATTTGCTGACCACGTGAAAAGAAACAGAACTATTTTTTCTTGCCCTGGAACCAACAGATAGAGTGCAATTAATTTAACACTCCACCTACCCGTTATGTGCAAGTGAGTTATCTATGAGGCCTAATTATCAATTAAATTAATAACAATACTTTATTTCCAAAAGTAGAATCATTTGGATCTTCACATTTTGTTATTTTTTACACATATCCATTCCGTCGAGTCGGTGGAAAGACAACATCAACATCAATGGTGATAACTACAACATCGTTGCGCCTATATTTCATACAGGGCAAGAGAAAGTAATAAAATCTTAAGATTCTACGGAGAACTAGTAAAGATGAATTAAAACAAATTTACAAAACAAACCAACTTGAAAAAGTAAAAAACAAAAAAAACCATTTATATAATGACACTATATATAAAAATGTGACTATAGTTAAAAAACCATGTACCAGGATATGTAAAAAAATATTTTTTCACTAATTTTTTTAATTATTTACTACAAAAAATATGGTAAGTGTGCTCACCGTTAACTTTGTGTTTTACCTAGCATCACTTCCATGTTGGCTTTTCCGACATTATTCATCCGTTTCTGCATTTCATTCTGTTAAGTTATATGTTTAGGAAGTAGGTTATAAATTGTATAAGTTAAGTGAGAAAAGTGTCGCTCATACAGCGCGCTCTCGCTTCATCTGAAAGAAGTAGGTACTAATTCCTAGTGTCGTATATTTTGGATATTCGATTTACTCTTATACAGCTTTCACAAGATATTTCTTACAAACAGTCCCCTGACGTTCATCACTTGAAATTCTGCAAAAAGCAGGTCTGACAGATAACGAGGCGGTTTTCTACTAATAACTTTTAAAATTAGTTTCAGTACTACTAACGTGGGACTCAAACAGCAATACGAAACACTACTCCAACCCACAATCCCGTAAGTCACGAGTGACTGCACCGAAGAAACGTAAACAATTTTCAGGGTTTTAATTTCAAGAACACAAGTTTTTTAAATAAATATATAGTGATCCTCAGACGCAGACATAATCGATTATTGTGTTCCTCCCATCGAAGCAAAAACTTGACTGTTATTCCTAAGTATTTATTGACTGCTCCTAAATTATTTTACAACTTATGCAACTTAGATGAAAATAAATAAATAAATAAAATTAGACAAAATAGTTCAATATATTGATCAGGTGAACTTAAATACAATTTAAAAAGCAACTACATATTTCAAATGTATAGTAACTTAATCATCAGATTGTATTGAAAGTAAACTCAACTGACATAAACCGAATACCGCATCGTTTGAAATACAAATTGAATTGACAGTATAATGTGTAATATTCTGGTACAATCGCAACTTATTTTATCTAACAATCTACACTAGGCTTATATATATATATTATTAACTTGAACTTCATATTAAAAATAATAAAGGTACATTTAGTTTTTTAAAGTTGGTACGAATGTGGTTATGCGGTTTGAACATTATCGGATATATGTAGGAAGGCAGGATGGCAGTAGCATGAAGCTTGCGGAATACAAAACGTATAAGAACAGTACTAGAATATAGTAAAGTAAAGAATAGAGCAGGTTTCATTTTCTTCTTGGAAATAATACATATAGACATAATAGATTGTAGAGAACGTTAACTTTGTTCCTTGATTCGAATGAGCAAACAGATGTACGACGTGTATGAAGAATCAATATAACAGGTTTACAATATTAAATTAAGACTTAATTTTCAATATATTGATACTAAGTTGTATACAACTAGCTGAAGAATTTCATTATTTTTATTTAATAATGGTATTGTAAATAATAATAAGTAACGTCCGGTCATTGGCATTTATTATACACAACAAATTGCGCCTGCACTGCGTGCGGGATCATTTCCACCTTCAAAGGGGCGCATTAAATAAACTAGTTTATTTCTTTCCCGGTTTCGCTTTTATACTTTATCTATGTTTCATTTTAAGAACCACAGAATTTTAATTACATATATCTGGGAAGTTTGGTAATTCAGGAGGGAAATTCAAGGAACAACCACTCCAACGTCGTTGCGCCTATATTTCATACAGGGCAAGAGATAGTGATAAAATCATAAGATTCTACGGGGTAAAGATGAATTTAAAAAAAATTACAAAACAAACCAACTTAAAAAAATGGAAAACAAAAACAAATTATATAATGACACTAAATATAAAGATGTAATAGAAAACACAGATAAATTTACAAGAATTGAACGTAAAAAAATAAACTTTCTTTTTTAAATTTTCTTTTGGTTTCCAAAAAGAAAAACGAGGAAAAACTACATACCGGAGTAGAGCAATGAAAGAAAGACTTTTCGGAATCAATGCAAAGGAATTGCGAACAAAGAAAACCCAAGCTCCACAAATACAACAATTTTTTTGTTTGTTTTACGTACATCTATGAAGCACACAAAGGGTAATTTAAATGGGTGATAGATGAAAATAGGGTGAATAGAAGCCAGTTGCGCTCACCACTACACCAATGGGCCTCGAGCGTCAAGACCTCGAACACGAAAATTAAATGTGTAGCAAGAGAATGTAATTTTGTAAAGAATGTGAAATGAAAAACATAACCTAATTTTAATCATAAATGAATGGGGCAAAATGAAAATCGACCACTGTTCGGCTTAAAAATACAGGAAATCACTAACTGACGCTAAAACTAGGCTCTGTAGAAAAAATACTAGAAATAAATGTTGTAGATATTTTTATTGTCTATAATTTTGATTATTTACATTATAGTCGTAAAATGCCCACTAAGGTGTAACCTTGAAAATTCCAGTTTTTACCGATTTTGATGACAAAAATCCAGAAAATCACTAATTGACGCTTAACTAAGCGTTGTGCGTTTTTTAACATCCTATAATTTTAATTACAAACACTTTTACTCTAAAATGCAAGTTAAGGCCGGAATCTTAAAAAATCTAATTTTTATCACGAGAGCAAAGCCTCCCCAAGACTTTCAGCAGGTATGGCGCTTACCCTACCTTATAAAGTATAACAAATTTAGTAAATGAAGCGATTTAAAAAAAAATCGTAGGGACAGTTTTTGAGAAAAAAGGAAAAAAGTGCATCAATAAACTATTACAAATTTTGGTTGAACCATTTCGATGAAAATGTTCGGGTCGGGTCCCAAACTTAAGTTTCAAGTTTCGACTTCGTACAATATTCCTTTGCCGAGATATTTTGTTCACACACACGCACGCACGCACGCACACACACACACACAAACACACACACACACACACACAGAGAGAGAGAGACCAATCGCTAAAAACATGTTTGTTTTGGTTCAAGGCCTGAAAACGTATATTTCCGATGAAAATTCGATTTCAAAAATCAACATGAAAACAATACTTTCCTACCCTATACATTTATATAGAAAGGGAAAGTAAAAAGATACAAAATGTGGGATTTAACGATATTATGGTGAACAATTAAATAAAAATTTATTCATTACTTATGTAAAAAGGGCACAAAAAGGTCGAAGTGCATTAAATGTAATTGAAATGGATTTAAGAATTTTAACGAGATAAGGGGTAATATCTCGTGGGCAAAAACAACAAGAACAACAATAAAATAAGTTCAAGAACTTATATGTAGCGGAAAGCAGTGATCCTTATTTAATTTAAAAGTGGACAGAGTAAAACGTTTACCATTACTTGTTAAGATATTTATAATTAAGAGTCATGTAAAGTCTTGTTCGTTGAGTCTTGAGAAAAACCTCCCCAGTTTACACCATTGTTCCATTATGTGCAAAATACTGCAAACGTTTTGCTTATGTTTAGGTTCCTTAAAAACAATTGCACTGGTATTTCGCAGCTTCCTATCCTTCGTTACACTAGAGACCGGCCGATCGGCTGGCTTGCTTTTACCCGACATAAATCTTTTTGCACGCCCACAGCAGAATCACGACCCATGTCGGTTTCTAGACTTCACTTAAACGCCTTTACTAGACATGCGAGCCACTATCTTTTATCTATTTAAAAAGTTGGAAAAATGTATTAGGCCTTTTTGTCTTTATCATCAAATTACATAAAATTAATAAAATATTATATCGTGTCCACTTTTACAAAAATTCAAAATTACAGTTCCAAGTTAAATTTTAGAAAATTAAAATAATTTTGGGAATTATTTACCTGATGATAATTAAATTGTATTTATTTATTTTTAAAAGAAATTGAATTATAATGATTTATAATTCTTCTTCTTTCATGTCCATATCCTCAGGGGACGTTGGCGAAAATCATATTCCATCTAATCTTATCTACAGAAATGATACCAGTCTCAGGTTTTGAGCCAAGATGTTCATCGTCGGCCAGAACCCCGTTCCCTCTGATTTTCCTGGAAACCATTGGTGGATAGCCAGAGCAACAGCTGGTTTCTATGTCAGAGATTCTATTCCCGATAAGGTTAAACATTTTCATCAATCACATTGCATGATCTACATTAGCATTAATATACCAATTAGCCGAACGTTAACTGAACAAAAATGAAAAACCGCAACCACTGTACCACGAAGGGTATAAATTACCAGAATTCCTTAATGGTGAAATGAATATTAACATCTGGCCATATATAAACGTACGAATTGGGTGGTTAATCACCGTTCGCAATAAAATTCAAAATTTTAAGTGTGTAACTGAACTTTAAAAATCCAATTTAACAACACAGTACGCTACCGGCTGAGCCACCGAGATGAAAACTTTATAAATCGACAATAGGCCAAACCAACAATAGGCCGAAGCAATAACACAAAAAGAAGAGGGATTTTAAAGACTTAGTAAGGACAAAATCATACTTTAAATCTAAGATGATTTTAGTTTCACTACTACTGGTTATATCGTGAATATATTTACATATTTTCTATTGTACGAGGTCTGTTCAAAAAGTTCCCGAACGGTTTTATAGCGCTCCAACAGTTAGTTCCACAAAGATCTGCCTGGGCTCATTGTGTAGTTTGTTGATATCTTGCTTAGTTGCAGAGAAACAGCTGTTTAAGTAAAGGTGTATTCCAGGCGTTTATCAAAGTTAAAAATGAATGACTCGCGTGTACAGCGTTGTGGCGAAAAATTTTGCGTGACCTCTGAATACTTTCACGTAAACTCATGAGTTGCTTGTCAAGGCTTACGGTGATAATCCCAATTGGTGAATAAAAATTCTGCAAGACCCAAAACAGCTCCTCAGTTCGCCCCAATGTGAAGGCCATGGTAACTGTTCTCGATGCTAGAGGAGTAGTCAATTACGAGTACCTTCTTCAAGGCACTACTACATTTAACCAGTCTTACTACATTGAACTTCTGAAACACCTACGACAAAAAAATCAGACGGAAACTTCCCGATATTTGGGCAAGCAGCGACTGTTTCTTCTACCTCAACGCATCAGCCCTGAAAACTCGAGAGTTTTTGACCACCAATTGAATTAACGGGCTTCTCCGCCCACCCTTCTCACCTGATTTGGCACCCTGTGACTTCTTCTTTTTTCCAAAACTCAAAAAACCCTCAAAGGAAAAAAATTTCCCACGCAAGATTCAGAAGAAAGGGACAGAGTAGCTGAAACCCATTCCAAAAGAAGCGTTCTAGGATTGCTTTAGAAAGTGGAAACAGCGATGGGACATTTACTCATTCATGGGAATCACAACCACGTGATGATTTCAACTCCTTTGTACAATCTATAAAACGACGGAGAAACATAACCCATTAAATATATTTGTCAAGATTCAAACCGACCAGAATTTGAGTAATTGAAACACTTCGACAACAAAAACACAACCATACCAATGATTATATTATTGTATTATTATGTGATCCCGAATAAAATCAACTAAAATTAGAACCACAACCTCTCCAAATCAAACAATACAATTGTGACAGCAACTGAGGGGTAACAGATAATTTATTTTAATAGAGAAAATAAATTAAAATCGAGATTTGATAGATTGATTAACTTACACAAAAGTAGAGAACAGTAATAAAAATGAAAAAAATTGATTTAAAACAGTGATTAATCAGTCAGATTTATTTGAAATGCAAATGCGAAAATGGTTCGCTTATTTTTGTTGAGAAGTTAAACGTTAACCAAATATTAAACAACGCTTTGTCAAACAAGTGGAGGCGAAGTAAGATGAGTGACCAGATAGCAGGCGAACAGACAAGATACTGCTGACCCTAATCGGCGGTTGTCAAACCTATATCAATCATACAAAACCTACAATCACCTGTTTAAGCTCTTTCAGCAACATGCAAATCGCTTTTAGTTAACATGCGGTGATTCAAACATCGTCCTTTTTTTAGTTATAAAAACAAAAATAGAAACGAATCACACAAAAAAATCTGGTGCGAAAATCACACAACTTTCTCTTGCCAAAGTAGATAATGAACAATATAACCTAATTTTAATCATGAGTGAATGACGCAAAATCAACCTCTGTAGAACGTAAAAATACGAGAAATCTCTAACTGACGCTAAACTAGACTCTGCAGAAGAAAATACTTGAATTAAAAGTTGTAGACTTTTTAATTTTTTATATCGTTTTAGTTATATACACTTTTGGCGTAAAATGCATACTAAGGCCGCAAACTTAATTTTTTTAGCGATTTACATAAGAGAAAAAAGGGCGATATCTTAAAAAATAAAAACATTTTTTCTACCAGAGCACATCCTCGCCACGAATTTTAGCATACATGGAGAATTTCAGCAGCTTACCTTATATCGTAGAGCACAAAAAATTTAGTAAATGAGGTGACTTAAAAAAAAATCGAAGAAGCCGTTTTTGACAAAATTGCACAAATAAACTATTACTTCCGGTTGACCGATATTGATAAAAATTTTCGTGTCGCGTCTTCTCGTGGAACTTAACTTGAGTTTCAAGTTTCAACTTCGTACGATGTTCAGTTTTTGAGATATTCTGTTCACACAAACATACCAATTGCTAAAAACATGTTTTAGGGTTCAGGGGTCTAAAAACGAGTATATCCAGTGATAACTTGATTTCGAAAAATCGATATGAAAACAATACTTTCCTTCCTATATATTTATATAGGCAAGGGAGAGTAAAAAGAAATGAGTTAAAAAAAATTACAATAGGTAGGAAGTTTGTCATGCTATCTACTTCTTTATTAAATAAAAACTTCATCCAGTGGGTGTTTTAGTAATTTTAAAAATGACGATATACACAAATACATTCATTTTAAAACCATATCCTTCCATAAACTTAAAAAACCCAGAAATTAAAATACACTGTAGACCACTGAAGTCTAAGAAATGTTTTAAAGCTGGGTAGACATATAACGTAATCAGTGAAAATTGAGATAGAATGTAATAATGTTTGCGACAAAATGGATGCGAGTTTAGAAACGACTTCACCGGTGTACTTCAATATAGAATAGATGGTCATGTAATAATCTTTTTGTAATAATGTAACAAACGTAAAAAGAAGCGGTGTCTGACTGACAATAAAGCATGGAAATGGAGGCGTCACGTAAATTTATTCTGAAGAGGTAATAGCACTTGTTTTAACTAGAAAAATATTTTCTGCAACAAACCAACTACATTTTGTTGACCAGTTTTTTAGTTTTATTTTAAAAATTAATAATTTACATCAGTTTGAGTAGGCTTGTTACATTAGAAATGGTTTAAAACAGAATTTGCAATAAATCAGTACACAAAGACACCGTAGTCGCGCCGATTAACAGGTATGTCCAGACACATACACTTGCAGCAAACAAGACATAGGCTACATGAATTCCCAACAGTTTTACATAATATAACAATTCGTTTAGCCAATTTTCCAATAATAAATTGACAGATAAGTAAACAAATTATCTGATTTCACCAAAAATCTTATCTTAAATCGTTTATACAGAAATATCGGTTATAACCAAGTCGGTTGTAACGAAACTCCGGTAATAACGTATGAAATAAAAATTTGATTAGTTTTATATGTTATTAACATATTTTAAAGTCTGATATAACGAAAATGGAATCCGGTTGTAACGAACGAATCAACTTCCTTGAAATAATAATTAATAGACAAATATATTCTCTGGTAAATACGAAAGAAAAGTTTTGTTAATACAGTAGATAATTGTTTTAAATTTTAATTAATTTTGTTTTCTTCCTTTTTCATTAATGTTACTTTCATTAATGTTAATGTTCATTAATGTATAGTCTATGTACATTGTATTATTTGTGCAATCTATATAAATCATATAGTACTGTATCACATGTGAAGATTTGTGTGTAATTCCGGGAATCACCTCATCACAGATTTCGGGCAAGTACTGTGCATATTTAAAAATATTTTCTTTTAAGTCACATTTAAGTCTGCAGTGAGAAGCGTATACAATCCATTTGAAATAGCAGGATAGTAAATCTCTGAATGGAGGTACTTTTTCAAAATATCCAGTCCTTTTATGAAAAACATTTCCTTTTTATTATTCTTACAAAACATTATATTTCGGGATCTAAGTTATTAAATAATTAATACACTAAAGTTTACAATTAAAAATATTTATTACACTAAAAGATTTACAAAATAAACAACAAACTAATTATAATGAAGTAATACAATAAATAACTTAATAATTTACTTAGCACTACTTACAATCAGTTTTATAGAATACACAATAACTTTTCACAATACACACACAAACAAAGACAGTATAACAATCGTTGACCAGCACAATGCTCGGAACGCACCTGCACTACGCCCGATAGCCACTCGTCAAAGATCAAACGAATACTAACTCACTGACCGCGCTCGGGGGTCTATTAATATAGAGGGGGTTCAAAGAGACTTCTCGAACGACACAGAGATTCGATCAATAATCTTTTTTATTAGTTCTCGAAAAGTCATAACTGATGAACTGATGTACACAAGTAACAATAGATCTATTGTTAATGGGAAGTGTTACAGGTTCCTTTCATAAATAGTTGTACAACAATACCCGACCTTTTATCATACACAATAGCGCAGTTATTTCAAACAACTTTCATGAATAGGCATCCCTTTATAGCCACCCCATTGTTACTTTTTCACTCTATTATCTACTCTTTACCATGAAATGCAAGAGATTTCGCGAACCTTCTTCGATATTGTCACAATATAAATCTTTGTTTTGCAATTTTAAAAATCATAGAGCACCGACTGAAAAAGTCGGTGCTAGTGTATACTACCAATAAAATTTTCCAACTCGGCGGAAACTCCACGTACCCAACGAAACCCCATATAAATTGATTTCTACGCACCAGAGCGTTCGCTCCACGTGCACGCACCTGACGCATACGTGTAAATGAGTCTTATCTTTCAATTTGATAAATATTAAAATTAAAAAAATTCCTGCATAAATAAGCTATTTGTTAATATCAATTTTCGTTAATTACTTAATTTATTTAAAAAAATTACATTTGCAATAATACTAATTTCTAGCCAATTCCAAAAAAAAGTCAACGACCAAATGAGTAAATAAAAATAGTAAATGGCCATGAAATGGATGTATTCGAAATCACCATCCATCCAACTTTATATTTTTTTAAAAATCAGCTTATTCATCAGTTACACCGTATAGTCGATATTTTAGCGTCATCATTAGAACGGAAATTATATTCGGCTGGAATTTTTCTTGATGTCAGTCAGGCTTTCGACAAGGTCTGGCATAATGGTCTTTTATTTAAATTGAAATCTGTTTTACCGTCTACGTACTATCTAGTAATCAAGTCGTTTCTTTCACATCGCTTCTTTTCTGTAAAACAAGGTTCCGCTGTATCTTCGTGTCGTCCCATAAATGCAGGAGTTCCCCAAGGAGCAGTTTTGTCACCCCTTTTGTACTCCATCTACGTATCCGATTTTCCTACCACACAAAAAACTATAACTGCAACATTTGCCGATGACGCAGCAATATTAGCCAGCGAAGCCACGTGCGAAGTCATAACGCTTAATCTTCAACATCACATAAACACTGTACAACATTGGTGTACTACTAGGAAAATTAAACTTAATGCTGAAAAATCACAACACATTGCATTTACACTCAGACGACAAACTTGTCCCCCAGTTTATTTACACAATACACCGATCCCACAAAAAACCTCAGTAAAATACCTAGGACTGACACTAGACAGAAGACTGACATGGAATCCACATACCAGACTCAAAAGGCAATCTCTTAACGTGCGGTTAAAACTTCTTTACAGTCTTATTCACCATAAATCTCCTCTTCCAATTACACAGAAACTTAACTGTTACAAGGTACTTCTTCGTCCTATTTGGACCTACGGTTCAGTGATCTACGGATCAGCTAAAGTATCTAACATAAAACGTATTCAGACATTCCAGAACAAAACTTTACTCATCATCACAGGCTGTCCAACATAACGTTAGTAACAGAACATTACATCGAGACCTTAACATTGAAACGGTAGACGAAACAATAAAGAAACTATACAGACGTTTTCATAGCAAACTACACTATCACACAAATCCACAAATTCAGTCATTGTCCGCTCCTCACCTACCACATAACCCACCTAGAAGACTGAAAAGGCAATGGAATAGAGACCTTTTGTGAATCGTCCTGAGGGGTTGCCGCTGGGCGACTACCTCACACAAGTGACATCAAGACATTTATATAAAACTATTGACGTTATAACTGCTGGTTATGTTAACTTCTTACACAGTTGTAGTTTATTTTCTTAAATAAAGTCAAAAAAAAATCAGCTATAGTCACTGATTATCAAAACATTTATAAATAAAAATAAATAAGAATTTTAATTCGAGATGCAAAATAAGACACTAATATGAGCAACGTTCTTTACAGTACGAAAATATGCTTACAAATAATTAATTATTGGTTATTTATTTAACTAGAAATTGTTCAGTTCCATTTAAACAATGAGTATCCAATCAGCCGAAGTCATAATTTATTGTGCAAGTTAACAAGCAGACGTCGTTCAAGCTAACTACATTTTAAAGACCACAACAATTTATAATAATTCTAAATATCTTAGTCAGAAATCTACGACTGAGAAAGCAAGTTATTAAGCGACACCGATAATTAGGCATACTATTAAACAAATGATGACTCGCTTGTAAACTCAACTACCAAATGATTGCAGAAGGAATCATAATGTTAAATTAACTAATGAAACTGAACAGATATGCAAAATTAAGAATTATAAATGAAATAAGGGAATGTGAATTACGTACTGGAAGGGAATGTCTGCAATAAACAAAGACATACCATTGTTTATTTATTATAAACTAGTAGACTAAGCCTCCATTCAGTAAAATATTGTCGGTGCTTTAGACTTGAATGTAAAAAAATTATTTGGATGTAGACATGCACAAGATTATTTAATTTATAAAAAATGCGGTGTGAAACACTAACACGACTTTCGCTTGCCAATGTAGATAATGAACAACTTTTTTCGATTCTCTCAAAAACATCTTTCATTTTGTTTAGTCATCTCATTTACTACTTTTTGTGCTCTTAAAAAATGAGATTAAGTAGCATGTCTGCTGTAATTCGTGGAGATTCTCATCGTAATTTTTTTTAAGATTGCGGCCTTAACATGCATTTCACGGCAAAATCTAATACAATCAAATTTATAGTAGGAGAGACCAGGGCATGTTTTCACACTTTTTTTAATTTTCTTTGTATAATTTTTTGAGATGCATTCTCATAGAGCTATTGGTATCACTGATTTTCTTATAATTTAAACTAAACTCTGGTCATATCGCGTTGGAATACTTGTCCCGTATACAGGACAAATACGTTTTAATTTGAAATAGTATTTTTTTTAAAAACCACTTGAATCAAATTTAGAAATCCTTCTTGGTTTGGTTTTAGGATTCTTACGCTTTTCTCAAAAGTTCTTCATATTTTGGGATCTGATCTGTCTGATTTTATCTGCACAAATCATTGACGACGGAGCTCGAGTTATTTCAACAAATCTTCTGTATTTATCTTTAAGCAAATTAAACTGTTCAGATTTGTCTAAAATATCTTGTTTTTCAATGTTAAGTTCTTGCATATCTTGCTTTACTTCGGCCAACCACCTTGGAGGATTTTTCAACGAGTTAATATATAAATAAGTTGTTTAGTTACTCGGTTGTCCGGTATTCTAAGTAAATGCCCGAAAAAAGAAATTCGTTTCTTCCGCATACGTCAGTAATTGGCTCGACTTCATGGTAGAGTTCAGATGTAGACATTAAGATTCAGATATTGTTGAGTTTCCGTCTTTTGTTTATGTAAGTCCTAAGGATTCTTCTTTCTATCCCAAGAATTTCTTTCATTCTTGTCTTAGTTTTTAAATTGGAAATAGTTCGCAGCAATAAGTGGCTTCATGTAGTACTACCGTTTTATAGTGTTGGGGTTTAGATTGAATACATTGGTCTTTCTTGTTGTATGTGTTCTTGGTATAGTTGGGAGCTGACTTGTTTGCTAGTGCGGGATGAAGTGCAAGGGGCCTGGTACTACAGTAGTTATTCGAAATGGTTTGTGAGTAATATTTTTTGAAGAGCGCGTACTAATGGTATTATTACTACTACTAAGTTATAGAAGGAGGGGAATCGTACAAACATACCTCTTTCACCCGAATTCCTTACGCTAGTAATCAAGTGAGCTCCTATCTATAAGTTGCTGGGCTTTCGTTATTTTGTTGGTTCTAATTTTCCAGGTCGCAATGAAATAGAATATTTATTACACTACGTTTTTTGTTTAGAGGACTACATGTATCAAAAAATAATTAACTAAAAACTAAATTTTATTGGATAAACACAGTTTCAAATGTTGCTGGATGTTTTCGTAGGCCTACTTTACTTAAAAATAATCTTCATCAATATCGCTATGACAATAAACACAAATAAAAACAAAGCTTCTCCTTTTGTACATGCTGTACACTGAACCCATGTTTGGTTTGGCTAGTTTTCTATATAAGAAAACGTGCCCCATGCGTTCTTGAAAAACATGCCCCGTCGCCATATTTGAATTTCATCGAACATTAAATATTGAAAAAGCGATTTATTTACAAAAAAATTATATAACTAAATACAGAGATAGTTTCTTTTTCAACGTATGTCTTAATACAATATCCAATTAATTACATGTGAGTTTTATCACTGATAAAGTAATAATGTGAAAAGTGTACTCGCCGATGAAAAATCATCAAAAATTATCCTCTTCTCAAGACGCATGTACATATCAAACTGAAACTGGCGTGAGAACTGCGCGGAGAGCTGCCGGATCGGTCATTATAACAACTGCAGCGCTTTACCCGCTCATTAGCAAATCATTACGCGTTGGAAAACATGCCCCTATAGAACACTTGCCCCGGTCACCCATAACTCAAAAACCTACAACTTTAATTTTAACAATTTTTTTTTACAGAGCTTAGTTAGCTCATAATAATTTTACATATAATTTTGATCATAAAAGTAAAGTCCAAGAAAAGTTTAATTTCATTTATCATTATTTACATTGGTAAGAGAAAGTTGTGCGTATTTCACACTAGATTTTTAAAATTAAAAAAGAATACTAATTGAAATTCAAACCCCATTTGTTAACCACTAGCACCTGCAACAGAATTCTGGACGACATAAATACATTTGGAAAAGTTATCATAAAATTAATTTTTATTTTCTGGCTGTAAACTCTCCGTTATATAACTCAACCGATTAATATTAGAACACCCTAAAAATAGAATTAGGTTAACAAAAAATATAAAAAAAACAAGTTTTTAAACGTTAGAATATAAAGAAGTTGAACAACTAATCAAGATAAGAACTGTCACACAATACAAAACAAAATATATTTTAATGAATCGACCTTTTTATACCATAAGTTCCACTGATCACTTATGAATAATAATGAACCTATTATAAATAGACTATTAGGCAAATACATATTAATAGACAACATATTTATAAGCCTACCTTAACCTGTTAAGACATAATAAGAAACCCTTAAAAATGTTAATCCTGAAAATGTCAATTTATATAACGTACATGTAGGTCACGTAAATGAACAGAACATAACAATTTCAATACAATTGACAGCCGTTTGTTAATTACTTTAAAAAAATAAATGAATATATAAATAAGTCTAGCAGTTCAGGATAACCATTTATG
Source organism: Catonia carolina (assembly GCA_035578175.1). NCBI lineage: Eukaryota > Metazoa > Arthropoda > Insecta > Hemiptera > Achilidae > Catonia > Catonia carolina. The sequence continues at coordinate 25,119,792 of JAQMRL010000008.1, forward strand.
GATTATGTTACTGTATTACGAAGGTAGTAGATACATACTACTACCGGGTGTCCTAAAAGTCTAGAACGCCTGAATTATATAAAACCGAATGTGACTAGTTAACCAGAAAGTTTATTTGATTATTGTACCAAAATAACTGGTGTGAAACACTCACATGAGTTTCTCTTGCCAATTTTTTTTTCATTTTTTTTTTTTTTTGGGGGGGGGGGCCTCCCAAACTCCTCTACACCCCGCCGTCTCCACCCACTACTATGGCTGGTCGCAAGGATGCGAGGTGGTACAGAAGAACAGCAAAGAATATCGACTCAGTATACTGCACCATTATAACTTAACATAGTCATTCTTTCTTCACTAGAAAACAGTCAGCCGCCGAGCCCAACATACACCACATAGACACAAATAACATAAAGATCACGCAGTATTTACAGCCTTCTTTCACAGTATCCTGTATAGTTTTTCTTTAATTTTACCATCTCTGTGAAACAGATCTACCTCTCCATTTATTTCATTTTCTGTAGCTATACATCTATTGATTGGAGCTATTTTACTTCTTGTGGCTCCAGCAAACAGCCTGAAACTTCTTAGAGCTGTGCAAGGCACCCTCAGAAAAATCTTTGAGATATCCGGAATATCAAATCGTGAATGCAGAATGTTGTAAATGTATAGAACTTCCATCACTCTACGCCGCGTGCTCGGACTCTGAAGCCCGTAGAATGAGAGAGCATCCTCATAGCCATCAAATTTTCTCCCAGATCTACATTCCAACTTATTAATTAGTCTTTTCTGCACCCTCTCCAGTTTCTTTTCTGTGACGTCTCTTCTACAGTTCCACACCGTCGAACACTATTCGAGGACAGGACGCACAAGGCTCTTATAAAGTCTAAGTACAGACTTTTCAAATTTAAAATCACGACTAATCCAATGTTATGTTGTACAATAATCAATTGTACATATAAAATATATAATAGCATACTTTTTTAATAAAAATGTCTTGGTAGTTTAATTAGTATTTAAGTATCTAACATGTAGTTGTAATTACTAACACACTAATAGATTAACCCTTGAACATAGGAAACCATAATTGGGTGCATTAATTTTCCCACCACGAATTAAAATAAATAGTTGTAGATTTTCAAAGTATAATTAAGGAAATAATAAACATTTATATTAATGATTTAATATTTTTTTTTAAGTAATGGGAAAATAAATAAATAAATAAAATAAAAATAAAAAATGTAAAATGAAAATTAATCTTTGTTGGAGTTGGATTTTGTTGATCAAAAAATAGAAAATCAGTGACTGATGCTAAACTATATTATCAGTGCTGTAGAAATCGATAGAAAAATTTGTAAGTTTTTAAATTTTCTATTACTTTTTTTTTATTATTTTTTTTATTTATTTATTTAACGTCGCATCAACTGCTGTGGTCATTAGCGACGACGTTGGGGTGTAACTGTGTGTAATGAGGATGAAATGAATTTTTGTAACGTATGAAAATATGCCGTGCCAGAGTGGGATTCGAAGCCAGGACCGCATGATGAGAGGCAAGCACGTTACCAACTGCGCCAATGCGGCCGGCTCTATTACTTTGTTTACATAAATTTTTGCCGTAAAACGCAAATATACTCGTAGTATTAAGGCCGAAAACTGAAAATACTAATTTTTTACCGATTTCAATGAGCAAAAGATAAAAATTATTTATTGACGCGAAACCAAGCACTGCAGGAAAAACGTTTGAAATAATATTTACCAATTTTGTAATTTTAAAAAATTGTCATCTATCATTTTGTTTTGTCCGTCCGTCCATCACATTCAGATGTCAAAAACTACAAGAGATAGCAACAAACGGCTTTCGGATTCGTAATCTATACAAAAAGTTAGTAGGCCTGGTTTTCTATGACCTTCATTACGTTTCCCTAAAATAGCCTACATATATAATCGGCAGTCATGAAAGAAACATTTTATACCACGAAAGAACCACCCCTCACAAATTTTAGCAGACATGCCGCTTACCCTTCCCCATCTTTTAGAGCACATAAATTTAGTAAAAATGCGAATTATAAACAAAACGTTTCGAAAAAATTGCAGAAAGTAAAAAATCGCACGAATATTTACTACTTCCGGTCGACAGATTTTTATAAAAATCTTCATCTCGGGTCTTCTCAAAACTAAAGTTACAATTTACAACTTCGTACGATTTTCCGTTTTAGAGCTTTTATGTTCACCCAGACCAATCGTTAAACATGTTTTTTGGGTTCAGGGATTTTGAAAATGTGTATTTACGGTGAAAAGTCGATTTTGAAAAATTGACATTTTGAAAACATAACTTTACTTATTTATATTTTATGGAGAGCAAGAAAAAGTAAAAAAACTACCATGGGTAATGTTTGAAAATTTTATCCGCCATCTTTTATTTAACTTTTTTATTTACGTAAATAGGATGATGGTCATATAATACACTATTTACACTGAAATTTAAAGAAAAAAAATTGTTCAAATTTTGTCCAAAATAAATTTGAATAGCTGGAATAATTTCTTTTCGAAGCATATTTCCATACAAATGTTCTGTCAAATTTATTTCGAACACAAATAGACTAATTTTATTATTGTATCAATTACAAGTCCAGCCCAAACATACGACAACATTTTCTATTGTTGTTTAAGTCATCACCCGAAAACTGGTTTGAACCTCTAGAGGATTTACTAAGCAAAACCAGTGAGGTTTACAATTGCTTTCCTCACCGAGTGAAAAAATGTGCTTATCACCATGCCAGGGCTCCTGAAAAGCATCTACTTTCCAACCTATAAATGACACTTTCACTTCATTTACCACAGAGTCTGGCTGTAAAACTATTACTCTCAGAGGAGGTAACTCTGACTAGTTTCTTTTACAACTACCTCTTCTGTTCGTGAATGCTTCAGTCATATTAAATGACTGACCATGTGATAAGAAACAGATCCATTTTTTGTAGCCTTGGAACTAGCAGCTTGAGTGCAAATAATTTAACACTCCCCCTGCCTATTATTGGTTTAATTTTCTATTAAAAACGAGTAGAGATATAGATATTCTCTTATTCTCAATTTTTATTTGATGTGTAGTTATCTAATCATCGTTTCCAGATTTTTTGGACACCCGGTATACAATGTATTAACAAACGTTTTTTAGGTTATTCAATATAATCGATATTATAATAATTACAAACTAAATTTGGTAGTAATTAGTTTTGAAATGACTTCTTATGTCTACAGTGTTTCGATTCTTTAAGACAGTATAACAGAAGTTAGTAGACATACGATAAGTAGATGACCTTCTACTTTTAATCACAAATTAATTTATTTCGTTTATTCAGCTACAAGAATCAGTACGAGCTTACATTAAAATAGAAATATATTATTTAATAGTATCAAAATCTTGATTAATTAAATGTTATAACAAGTCTGTTACATGTGATTTAACCATTTAAGAACAGAAGAAAAAGAAGTGTAAGACACTACACGAGGTGTGGCTATTAAATAACGAGACTGACGTTGTAAATATCTTATTTTTATTTTATACATAACCACTTATTATCACCTTCAATATACACTCCTCCTCTATACCTACAACGCTCCATTCGAATTTTCCATTGTTGGAAACGGTGCTGGAAGTAATCTTCTGTCAGCTCCTTCAGGATACGTGCCGCTTTCTCTTTTACACCTTCCACAGACTCAAATCTTGTCTCTTTTAATGCAGATTTCACCTTAAGGAAAAAGTAGAAGTCATATGGTGCAAGATCTGGTGAATAAGGTGGATGTTCTAACACTGAGATGCTGTAGTTGGCTAAGAACCTCTTGACAGATAATGCGGAATGAGCTGGCGCATTGTCTTGGTGGAGAACCCATGATTTGTCCTTCCACATTTCGGGGCATTTTTTCCTTACCCTTTGACGTAGTTTATAAAGTACCTCAAGGTAGTAATATTCATCAATTGTTTGACCTTCAAAAACCCATGAAGGTACACAATCCCATGGATATATAAAAAAAACAATCATCATCGCTTTAAATTTTGACTAATTTTGACTCTCGGTGAAGTTCGGCTCTTCCAGTGCATGGATTGGCGCTTCGTTTCCGGATCATAAGTAAAAATCCACGTTTCATCACATGTTATTATCTTCTACCTGTTCCTTAAAGTGAAATCTGCATTAAAAGGGACAAGATTTGAGTCTGTGGAAGCTGTAAAAGAAAAAGCGGCACGTGTCCTGAAGGAGCTGACAGAAGATGACTTCCAGCACTGTTTCCAGCAATGGAAAATTCGCATGGAGCGTAGTAGGTATAGAGAAGGAGTGTATATTGAAGATGACAAAGTGATTATGTATAAAATTAAAATAAAACTGCCGGCCGCATTGGCGCAGTTGGTAACGTGCTCGCCTCTCATCATGCGGTCCTGGGTTCGAATCCCACTCAGGCACGGCATATTTTCATACGTTACAAAAAATCATTTCATTCTCCTTTGTACAATAATTACACCCCAACGTCGTCGCTAATGACCGTTGTATAGTTGATGCGATGTTAAATAAATTAATAAAAAAAATAAAACTTTTTACAACGTCAGTCTCGTTATTTAATAGCCACTGCTCGTAAAATAAACTATTAGTGATTTCAAACCCAATGATTTTTGCAACTACTCTTTAAGAGGAATCAAATTACACTAATTTTGTTTTCAAATTCCGACTATGATTTCTTGATTTCCGGTTTTAAGCCATTCCGGTCAAAACCGGAACTTCAAACTCAAAGATTTCTGTATCTAATCTTTAAGAAGAATCAAATGGCACTATTTTTGTTTCCAAATTCCGACTTTGATTTCTTTACTTTCCGTTTTAGGCTACTTTTCATCAAAACCGCAACTTCAAACCCAATCCAGGTTCACTAACTTTTCGTGTGGATTACGAATCCGAAAACCATTTGTTGAAATATCTGGTAGTTTCTGACTTTGATTTCTTAACTCCCGTTTTTGGGCCACTTCCAGTCGAAACCGGAACATCAAACCCAATTTAGGCTCACTAATATTTTGTGTAGATTACTAATCCGAATAATGGAGGCAACATTTGGAACGGATGCCATAAGAGAAAATACATTTAAAAGTGACGAAATATGTTCCGGTTGGAAGAAGGGAGGTGGGAAGACTTTGAAGATGGTAGTGGTCGAGATGTACGGTCTGAAGTGTCTCGTGTTGGTGTAGACGTACAGGATAGTTTGTGAGTTCGGAACAGGCTTAGGCCCAATCCTTGATAGTAAGAAGAAAAAGAAGAAGAAGAAGAAGAAGACTAATCCGAAAACCGTTTGTTGCTACTTCTTGTAGTTTCTAATATCTGAGTGTGACGGACGGACAAAGGAAAATTATAGATGACAATTTTAAAAATTGCCACCAAAACGACAACTAAGAGATTATTTAGGAAGTAGTAGAAACAGAACGAAAGTTCTGGTATATGCCTGAAGGAACTTTAAAAAATCCTGTTCAGAAAAAGAACCATTAAACAGTAATATTTAAATTAGAAATACTCCTGACATGATTCAAATAATTAGAGATATATCATATCATACATGATTATCTATAGCCTAAGGAAGTTCTAGTTGTGTTATACTAGTATATTAGAACTTAAATGAAGGACAGAAGACTACAAAAAAACTATAAATTACTACTAGTCTAGAATTAGTCTTATTCAAATAGACAGCTAAATGTGTATTACAATAATAGAAAGAGTAGCTAAGACATATATTCACAAACAGACCACCCACATTACAATGCAAATACTGTACGATAATCAATTTTACATTACGTAACTTCATATTTAGAAATAGCACGTAAGGCAAAACAATTTATTAATAAATAAACAAATTTATTAATTATTAAATGCAATTTATTAATTTATTTATCAATTAAACTTACTAAATTTGTCGCTAATCTTCAGTTGGTGTGGAGGTCAACACAAATTAGCTTCAATGCCAAGGAGTCTAGGGTTCGATTACCAATCAGGTGCGGCCAATTTTGAACAAGAATATTGAATGGCTTAAACACAGAATGGGTCAAGTTTACAGACAATTACAAACTGGCGTTAAGTTAATCGTTAGCTCTTTTTATCCTAGTGATATTTTAACTTGTTTATGCAATAAAATATTTTTGAAGACCTACCAATTTTTTTTTATCTTTCATTTGAAATTTTCAACAGTACACAAAAATATGACTACCAGAAAATGTGTTGTACGTACATAACCAAGTAACATGAAAGGAAACATAATGACAAAGATTGATACCCATTGGTATTTTTCTGGGTGTATAAGTAAGTATTAAATATTATAATCAGTTAGTTTTTTTTTTTTTTTTTTTTTTTTTTTTTTTAGTTTACGCCCACATTGGAGCACTTTAATCAGCCTGCATTAATTTTAGTCTTTGAAGGATGAGCTCTATATTTTGTATGTAGCATCCTCTTTCGCTCCCAAAATTTTTTCATTCTCTCCACTCTGGCCGCCCTTTGTTCGTCACTCAAGGTGTATGGTTTTCGTACGAAGGTTTTCAATTTAAGTCTTGTGGCTGTATTCCTCAAAATTCTCTTCTCATTTTTGTTCTCAATCTGCTCCATTGTTATGCCCAATTCCTCTAAATCCTCCTGGATCTCCCTGAACCAGTTGTTCTTGGTCTTTGTGTTCCAAAAGTAGTCGTATAGTTGTTTTGTGAGTCGAGTTTCTGGTAATCTTGATATGTGGCTGAAGAAGGCTATTCTCCTTTTCCGCATTGTATCCACTATTGATTCGCTCTCTTTATAAACTACTTCATTAGGTAGAATCCACCACTGTCCATCCTTTTGGTGCTTTTTGTTGATAATTGTTCTTATGATTCTCCTGTCCGCCTTTTGCAGTTTATCCGTTGTTGACTTGATGTTTAATTTGAATAGTGTTTCGGAGGCATAGGTTGCTTCTGGTTTAACAACAGTGTAATAATGTTTGAATTTGGTGTTTATTGAGAGGGATTTCTTCTTGTAGATTGCCCAGGTGATCCGTTGTGCTTGTTTCAGCTTAGTTGTTCTGTTTTCTATTGCTGCTTTCTCACTTAGGTTCCAAGTAAGGATCTCGCCAAGATACTTGAACTTACTTACTTACTTAGTTACTTACTTACTTACTTAGTTAGTTTAATTGATGTTAATATTTTTATTATATTATCTTAATTATTATTATTATTATTATTATTGGCGAATTCTCCTTAGATAGAAGACGTTAAGCATCATGACTCAGTTTCGTCATTTGTTTCTCTTATTGGTCCAGTAGGCCTTCATTGTTTCCGAGAAAGCTTTTTTGCGGTTTTCAGACCACTTTGGTCTAAACTGCTTCTCTCTTGAGGGCTCTGAAACTTTCCACTTGTCTACCTTGTGACGGAATAGGTTTTTATTAAAAATTTCAGTTTGATTTTTTTTTAGGCGCCGGGCTTGACTCCCAGTAAGGTGAGAGCAATAAGTTCTTGAATTAGAGGATTCGGATTTATTAGTAATTTCAAAAATAATTTTTTATAATAGGACTGTGCTACTTCTTCAACTGTAGGAATTCCGAAATCGGAGTGTAAAGTGTCGTTACGTACGTAGTACGGAGCTCTAGATATTAAACGGAGAAATTTTGATTGGAACGTCTGTACATAATTAAGATTACTGGATTTTGCTGAGCCAAATAACTGGACTCCGTAAGCCCAAACTGGTTTAAATTATGAGACCTACCAATTAACAATATTTTGATGATTGTTTTTCGTATTTCAAAATTGACTCTGTACTTTCAAGTAGTTGCCCATACAAGCAGGTGATGAGTTAAATTAATTGCACTTGATCTGCTAATTCCAGGGGTACAGATATAGTTCGGTTTAACAACACATGGTCAACCAATTATATGGCTGAAGCCTTTAAGAACAGAAAAGGTAGAGGTGTAAAAGACACTAGTCAAAGTAATCTTCTCTGATAGTAGGCTAATGAATTTCATTATACAGCCAGTTCTTGTGGTGAATGAAGTGAATGTGTCATTTGCAGGGTGGAAAAAAATATGCTTTTTAGAGGGCCTGACATGCTGATATGCTTGCTTTTCCACTCAGCGAGGAAAGCAATGGTAAAACATCTCATTCCTCGTTTTTCTTAGAAAAACCTTTAGAGGTTTAAACCAGCCTTTAAGCTGATATTCACTTAAGATTTTAAGGAGGGAATAAAATGTTTAAGCAAGACAACGGTATGGTAGGCTACTCTGCTAAAAACACATTATAAAAATTACTTTTTATTTTTCTTGTTATTAGGAATCAGGAAAAAATAAGGATGGGTGATGGCAAATTTACATAAATGGAGCTTTAATAAATAAAAACCAAAACAGAATAACCGGAATCGTAACAGAGGGATCCCGAAATGAAATTAGGAAAAGCACAACCTTATCCTTTTAAATTTGTATACACGAGGGTGATCTCTCAAGTAAACACAGCTGAGAAATGTCTCTCCATGAAATTGGAGAACCTGTGTAGGTGAAGATCACGCTAGTAATATACACACTGTATTGTTGCCTGAAACTCTACGTAAGTTACGGTGAGTCATCCAAAATCGGCGTAGTAGACCAGCTGACCGACGGCGTCGTGCTGCTGCACAATAATGCACGTCTACAGGTTGCAGGTGCGACACGTGATTTACTAAGAACATTTGGATGGGAAATTTAGAATCACCAACCAAACAGTCCGGACTTGGCTCCTTTTGATTACCATTTATTTGGGAAATTGAAAGAATTTCTGGGTGGTAAGGAATTCGCTTAAGACGACGAACTTAAAAATGCTGTTAATCAATTGCTAAATGAACTGGCGGCAGAAGAATATGACGAGGGTATATTAAAGCTGGTGCATAACTATGATAAATGGCTTAATTCATGTAGCGATTATATAAAAAAGTAGTATACGGTATGTAGTTTAAGAGAAATAAAAAATATTTATAAAATTTTCAGAATACAATTTTGAACAATAGAACGGTCTTTACTTTAGAGATATCCCTCGTAGATTGAATGAAACAGATAACATATAGATGTATGTTCACTGTTTCATTCCCTTATTACACTTTTTCAAATGCTACCGGCAAATGATCACCGGTAAATCGATGATCTACACACATTCTGAAATCTGTACCAAACACGAAGAAAAGAGTATAAAAAAATCTGGTGTGAAACACTCACACGACTTTCTCTTGTCAATGTAAATAATGAACAATATAACATAACATTAGAAATAATCAAAAAAACTAACCCCCAAAAAACATAACCTAATTTTAATCATGAGTGAATGATGCAAAATGAAAACCAACCTTAGTTTGGCTTAATAATACGGAAAATCATACTTTGACGCTAAACTATGCTCTGTAGAGAAAAATGCTTAAAATAAAAGTTGTACATCTTTTAATTTCCTAAAAGTTTTATTATATACACTTTTGTGTTTAAATGCATACTAAGCCCAAAATCTTAAAAAATCCATATTTTACTGACTTCCTTGAAAATAAACAGAACATCACTAATTAGCTCTGAACTAAGCGGTATACAAAGAAATGTTTGAAATAAAAGTTGTAGGTTTTTAAATTTTCTACAACTTTTATTATATACAATTTTGCCCTAAAATGCATACTAAAGCCGCAATATTAAAAAAAACTATTTTTTCTACGAGAGCAGTCTCCCAAGAATTTCAGCAGACATGGCGCCTGCCGTATAATAAAGAGGCAATTTTTTTTTAAATGAAAGAAGCCGTTTTTCACACACACACCGATTAGCAGTTAAAACATATTTTTTGAGTTCAGGGGGCCTGAAAACTTTTATATCCGGTGAAAGCTCGATTTCGAAAAATCGGCATGAAAATAAATACTTTTCTTCCCAATACATCCATATGACAAGTAAAAGTAAAATGTATAAAAAAATTTGTATAAAAGGAAATTAACGGCGTCAATTATGCAGAGTGAGATAGCTTACAAACCGGTAAAGCATGCTGCATAACGTACTATTACCAGGCGTTAATAGTCTGTCAGTTGAACAGCTAATAACGAACGAGACTTGTGCAGCGTACACCATTCAGACATTCAGACTTAATAAAGTATTAACGTTGAGCTCCTACAGAGAAAAAATATTTTTACACGGTACATATTTTATAATTAAATACGCAGAATATAACCTTGAATGAATATAATATATAGTCACTTGTCACTATTTATTAGTCGGATCCATTTTGATGCGTTATATTTAACGACCGTACATCAATTAATTACCCGAGTTCTCAACGTTACGTCATAATTTTTAGAAACTTCAACAAAAATAAAGGTATAGGCTATATTTTAATTCCTCTTTGTACGGAACTACAGTACAAGCTCGCTAATCCGAACCCTCCAATAATCCGAACTATCAAAAAATGTTTGTTTTATATAGCGATGATGATTACCTATGGTATACGATTTTTTTTTTTAATATCTTATACGGTAATCAGCCGCCAAAATAATAAACATGACTCTGCGGAATGATGATGAAAAAATACCGGAAAATAAAATAAACCATGAAGTGTATAGAAAGGGCTAAGAAAACCGATAAGCCGTTTCATAAAATGTTATTACTTACGCAGCTTTGAGACGAAGCATTCGACCAAAGTTTGGCTTCCAAGAAACAGAAAAAAATAAGTGACTTTTTTGTGAAAAAATAAAGGTTAGTGCAAGGTATGTATTTTATTATTGAATTATTTTATTGCAACATAAACAACTGTACATATTTTAATTAACTTACTGTATGTAGCTACAAATTTTTATTGTTAATCTATGTTTTTTAATGACTTTTTGTGAAAAAAAACAAGTAAGGTTAGTATATTATTGTTGAATTAGTTTATTCCAACAAAAAAATTGCATTTTACTCAATTTAAACATGAATATTGCCTTTTATGCAAAAATCCGCTAATCCGAACAATTGTGGTTTTCATTAGTTCGGATTAGTGAACTTGTACTGTAGAACTTAATAAGTTTAACAAACCCTGAAAATTTGGTTACAATATTCTTCATGTTCTTGGTATGAATTATAAGACTTTTTTGTGTTTAAAAATAATACCGGGGATTCAGTACCAATGGAAAAGTTTGTTTAGGGAATACGTAACTACGAGTATTTATGTCGTGGTGGTGAAACAGATGTTTTTAATTTTAAAAAACTAACTGGCTTCAGGAGAATCACACTTATCATCATTACATTGTTTTGGACTTTTAGGTATTTATTTTTATTCATTATTATTGTAAATTCAGCATAATTTGTGGCACTATCCACCATGCTTTGAAGGGTAAAGCCAAAAAGGAAACTGAGATAAAACTCTACAAGACTATGGCTATTCGTTAGCTGACTTATGGAAGTGAGGTATGGATAAAAACAAAAAACGATGACTCGCGCATTCAAAGCTGCAGAAATGAGAATTTTATGCAGCGTTCAGGGATATACGCGGCTGGATCACATAAGGAATGAGGTCGTTTGGAGGCAATGTAGTATCCAACTACTTGCCGATGTGATCAAGCAGTACAGGATAAGATGGACGAATCACCTGCTCCGTATGTCTCCAGATCGTCTTCCTCTGCAGGTATGGAAATTGAGGCAGGATGGAAGAAGAGACGTTGGAAGGCCGAGGAAACGATGGACACCGGAACAGGATCTAAAAGGCTTGTCCATGATGGATGATGATGAAGTTTTGTATTTCAGGTGGAGTATATTAAAAGTTTAATGTCTAAGAATTGATTATGAATTCACTTGCTTCTACGGAGAATTATATAATCGTACTACCTAATATTAAGTATAGTTACCCAGAAAAACCACCGTAACCCCCTGGCCGGACGGTTTACTGGTCAGCGCACTAATACGCCAGGGGTCCCGGGTTCGATACTTGGTTAGGTCTGGAATTTTATCATATGTATATCACCTCATTACCTACGCACAAACCAAAGCTTATGTGGCCATCGTCACTCAATAAAATAAAAAGAAATATATTTTCTGTTTCGCTGACGAACCGTATGGGTTTATTTATCTACATTTCCTTCCCGACATTTCCTGCGTCATAGGCAACCAAGATGCTAAGGGTTTAGCTGCCGAGTTCATCCAGCCATTACGCGTCAATACCATTATTTTTACTAATAATAATAAGATATGCTGCCCATAACAGACAGGTGGAGTGTCAAATTATTTATACTCAATCTGTTTGTTGTAGGGCTAAAATAAATAGTTCTGTTTCTTATCACATGGTCAACCAATTAAATGACTGAATCATTTAAGAATAGAAGAGGTAGAGGTGTAAACGACACTAATCAGAGTTATCTCATCTGAAAGAAATGAATTTCATTATACAGCCAGACCCTGTAGTGAATGAAGTGAAGGTGTCATTTGCAGAGTGAAAAATATGTGCCTTTCAGAGGAAGGCAATTGTAAACCACCTCACTCCTCGTTTTACTTAGTAAAACCTCTACATATTCAAACCAGCCTATCGGCTGATGACCTAAACACCAAAAGCAATAATATATGAAACCAAATCAAGTAAGAGGTAAACGATGAAATGAAGCTAGTACGAGTTGTTTCCTGACAGAACGCGATGCCTATAAAGTAAAAAGGGAGATGAGTCTCCCCTTATGAATCACAAAAAATAATTATTATTTGTATCCACAACAGGTGAATCAATTTGTTAAAAGTTTTATAGAATTTCAAAGAATGTTTAGGACAGGTTTTATAGTTCTATAGAGCCAGGGAGCGAAGTAATAGTCAATTTATTAACAGAAAACGCACGGATTCAATTGAAGAGAGGTTGGAATAATAATGTCAGTCACTGGATTTTATAAGTTTTTTTGATTATGAGAAACCTCCCTACTAAAAACTATTATGTAAACAGTTATAAATGTCTACGTACAAGCAAGCGTACAAGTACACAAATAAATAAAATTGAAATCACGATTAGTCAATTTAAGTAGCAAAAAAGTAAAAAGTTCAGTAAACTGGAAAATAGAATCACTTTAATACCCTGTGTTAAAATATAAAAGTTAACCATCCATTTACGCTATGAGTTTTTTACAATATGTTTTGAAAGTTCATGAGATACTTCAAAAATATTAATGCCCGTATCTCAAACTTAAAATACGAAACAATGCTATTTAATTGTGATTTACTATTGTAAATTCATAAATAAATAAACGTGCCGTAATTATTTAAATATATAGAAGTCACGAAAACCAATAAAATATTTTAACATACATAAAAATGTATTAAGAGAAACTAGTTAAAGTTTTCTTTATTATTTATTCGTAAACGAACAACGTTAACTAAGGTAAATAAAGAAAAATGAACTGAATTTGTAAAGTTTATGTTTATTTACACATAATGGTTGGCTACTAAAGTACAGTAACATATAATGTAAAAAGTTAATCAGTTTTTTAACTTATCTTTTACCTTTAAAAAGCTCTTTCACTACGTAATGAAAAATTTAAGGCTTTCAGTAATTTAATTACGTAAATGCTGGTTATATCTTCAATAAACGGAAAAATATAACTCACCACATTAATAAAGTTTCAGAGCACAAAATTAATTGATTTCGATTATTAGGAAATCCGAACTAACGAAAATAGTTATAAATGAGTGCCTGATAAAGTAGGTACGACATTTTAAATATCTGGGTTGTGATTTAACGTACGCTAGAAATGCAGAAATGATCGATAAACTTATTCGTTTTCGGTACATATGTGGGACGATAGCGCGGTCACCTGGTAAAGGAGTTCGGACGGATACCCAGTTAAAGGTTTACAGGACGGGCTATTCCACTGTTGCTGTACGGTAGTGAGTCCTGGGTACTTGGGAAGAAGGATGAACGTCAGATCCAGGCGAGGGAAATGCGTTTCTTGAGAAGAGTTCAGAGGTGTAGTTTGTCGGATCACATTAACAATGAGGAAATCCGAGCTCAGTTAAATGTCTCCCCTCAATAAGAAACAGTTTACAAATACAGAGAGAGTGGGAGGAACATTTAATACCCATGGGTAAATATATATGAGCCAAACGGGCATTAAGCTACATACCTATAGGACGAAGGGATGTAGGTAGACCGCGAAAAATATAGGCAAAGATGTCGGAACGCCTAATCCATGACAGGAAGAAGTATATTCGTGCATACTTCTGAAGTGGAAAAATTAGATGTTGACACTCAAGGTTTTATAGAATAAAAAAATGTAAAGATTACACATTAAAAATATGTTTTAAGATTCCACTTCAAACATTCTAAAAAGTTTCCTTTAGATAATCGCTCTATTCATATCGTATACCAGGCATATGCACATTAAGGCCAAAATCTTTAAAAAAGAAACATTTACCATGAGAGCGCAGCCTCAGAATTTCAGCAGACACTCATCCTATTTTGTAAAGCATGAAAAATGTAGTAAATGAGCCGTTTTTGAAAAAAAAATCGTAAAAAGTTAAAAAATCACTCGAATAAACTACTACTTTCGGTTGACCAATTTTGATGAAAATGTTCGTGCCGGGTCTCCCAGTGGTACCCACATTAAGTTCCAATTTCAATTTCACACGATATTCCTTTCTTAAGATATTTTGTTCAGACACAAGAGACCAATCGTAAAAAATGTGGTTTTTTAGGTTCATATATATTTACCCGTGCGTATTAAATGTTCCTGAAAAGTGTATTTCCGGTGAAAACTCGATTTCGAAAAATCAACATTAAAACAACAGACTACTTTCCTTCCCAATGCATAGAAAAAAATAAAAATTATGGTTTTCAAATAAACCAATACTAAATAAGAACCTTGCGCGTTTAACACATCAGAGTTATTTACAAAAATATTTACTTATGATTTTTCACGCATTACATTAATTTATTTACCCGACCTCTACTCAGAAAATACAAAAAAGACTTTCTTCAGCAATAATAACAATAAAACCATCATAAATAAACAACAATACGTACTAAAATATGAATGCAAATTTCTAAAGTAAAGACAACAACAGTACCTAGGACAACAGCATCATGCACTTATTGCATTTAAATAGATTTGCTATGTTAATAGCATAATAATAATAGACCGCCCAGCTGCAATTTATCAATATAAGCATATTTTACTGTGCATGCATTAAATATTAATTACCATAAAACAATTTATTATAATATTTTGTAATAGATTAATCAATTCATTTATCATCATTACAGAAATTAATCTAAAATTACATACATGATTGAACTACCAATAAATAACCTTCGTTTTATAGCAAAATAATCTGGCGGAAATTTTTTTCACAAAAAACAAAATGTGGAACAAGTTAAGCAGTATGTTGTTAAGGGAATTATTTGTGATTTTTCTTTACAATTATGGAAAAAAGTAAGAGAATTTGACCGTTCTAATGATTTATTTGAGTTACAACTAGAGATCAAAGCCGACATTTTATAACGGATTCAGCTGTATTGTAATTGCCTTAAAGCTGAGATACTTATTATTTTACAGAAAAAAATTCCTTCCATGAGACGATGCGTCTCATGGCTGGTGGAAATTTTTAAAAAAGGCTTACCTTTAACCCAAGGCAAAAACCATTAGTGATTTCTGTATCTAATCTTTAGGATGAATCGAATGACACTATTTATATTTCCAAATTCCGACTTTGATTTTTTGACTTCCGGTCGAAATTTTTTCTCAAAATCGGTCAACCGGAAGTAGTAATTTATTCGTGCAATTTTCAATTTTTACGCCTTTCTCAAAAACGGCTTCTACGATTGTTTTAAAATTGTCACGTTTACTACATTTTTTTATACACTACAAGATAGGGTAAGCGCCATGTCTGCTGAAATTTTTGGGAAGGCTCTACTCTCCTAGAAAAAATGTTGGTTTATTAACATTGCAGCCAATAATAATAATATGCAATCTTGAGCAAAAGCGTAGAAAATCAGAGTTTTAAAACAGTAAAAACCTACAACTTTTATTTCAAACATGTTTTGCACAACGCTTAGTTAAGCGGTAATTAATGATTTTCTGTTTTTTTTTCTTCATCAAAATCGGTAAAAAACGGGATTTTTTTTTGAATTGCGGCCTGAGTACATTATGCATTTTACGACGAAAGTGTATAGGGGGCCTATAAAAAGTTATAAGGAATTAAAAAACCTACAACTTTTATTTTAAGCATTTTTCTCTACAGATTCTATTTTAAAGGCAATTAACACATGAAAACTAAGATTTAAAATACGGAAAATCTGTAATTACAGATTTTCCGTACTTTTAAAGTTTTGAAGAGGTTAATTTTTTGCGTCATTCACTCATGATTAAAATGGTTCATTAGCTACACAAGTGAAAGTCGTGTGAGTGTTCACATCAGATTTTTATGTGTATATTTGTATACCAGAATATACAGGTACCTGTACAACTAATATACTCGTAATTATAAATCATTTTAAGAATATAAAAATTTCCCTATTAATATAGCCAACAATACAATTTTAAAATAAAAATTTATTTATTGTTTACATTTCAATATTTTACAATAATGATTGAAAAAACCATTGTAGTTATTCAAATCGAAACCAATAAAAATAATATAGATAATGCACATATGATATGAAAAACTTATTAAATAAAATTTGCATGTGAATAGTAGATATTGAAAAGAAAACTGTTGGATCACGTTATACGGTTAATAATATTGAATAATAAGCCCTAAAAAAATAAAAATAAAACGGAAACAGAAACAATAAAAGATCAACACGAAAGATGGATATCACAAAGAATAGGATAATAAACGGAAATGAAGTATAGTTCGTAGAAAGATATGGAATTGAAAATAAACTGATGTTTACATAACAGAACGAAGAATATCACGGTTATCTTATGTTATAATAATAAAAATAATATGAAGGAAGGAAAAAACCTGACAAGAGCAAAGGAAGATACGTTGAGAAAAGCTTGAAGCTATCATAATTTGCATGAGAAGATCACGACGAATATTCGATGACCATACAATGTACAATATATACTTCAACCGAACAAGAACAGGAAAGAATATACAAACCAATGTCTGTAATTTCGTTTCTGACTAACGACGAGCGAAGCGAGTAGTAATAGATAAAACGTAAAGAAGAAGGAAAATATCATACAGGATTGAATGCTAGTTGAGGAAGATGAAATATTATGCCATTAACCCTACTAGGGATAATTTAAAATGAAACGATACTACAGTACGGTACACAATTTTTCATCAATAATAAAAATGAAGAACAAGGTGGTTGTACAAAAACCATCATTATAATTAAATTGAACATCTTTTAAAAGATTATCCATTATTTTTAACTTAAATAGGAATTATAGTGTTCAACACTCCCACCAAATATAAACTATTTTAAACTCGGTTAATAATACTTTTTCATTACAATAATGTTTCTTCACTAAATTCTTTAGATCGATCAACATTGTTTGACATAGGAAGTCAATGCAGCTGAGTGTTGTATTTTTACAAGCATATAGCCAACAAAACGGTATACAAGTTATAATTTATTCGAATGGTTATTACCACGTCATCCAATCTTCCGAAATTATTTATGGCCGCCCGAAAACGTCAACTCCAGTAACCGATATCTTGCAAATAATATTATGCTTCCTGGTTGTTATAATGATCACATAATAAAGCGAACCAATGTAGTGTATGGAACAAAATTTTAAAATGGTTTTAGGCGTCTCTAAACCTCAACCTAGTTAAAAAAAATCTGGGGTGAAAAACTCACACGACTTTCTCTTGCAAATGTAAATAATGCCCCATACAACCAAACATTAGTAAACAACGTAAAATGAAAAATGGTCTCCGTGACTAAGTGGATAGCGCGCTATCCTACTAAGTATAGATCCCGGGTTCGATTCCCAGCTAGGGTCTGGAAATTATTACGTGTTAAAACCCGTCATTACAATTTCTTGACCCACCGTAGTCGCTAATGATCAAAATGTTGATGCGACTTTATATAAACACAAAAAAACTGAAATATATAACCTAATTTTAATCATGAATGAATGATGCAAGATGAAAACCAACCTCAGTTTGGCTTAATAATACGCAAAATCACACTTTAGCGGGAAAGCTTCCAGCAGATATGTCGCTTACCCTATCTTGTAGAGCATAAAAAATGTAGTAAATGAGATTTTTAAAAAAATTACACTTATTTTACACAATAATTCAATTACTATTATAATGATTACACAATTATTCGTGAAAAATTACACGAATTACACGACTACTACTTCTGGTTGACCGATTTTGATAAAAATGATCGTGTTGGGTCCTCTGATGGTACCTAACATAAGTTCTAAGTTTAAACTTCGTACAATATTCCGTTCTTGAGATATTTTGTTTACGTTGGCGTAGTTGGTAACGTGCTTGCCTCTTATCATGCGGTCTTGGTCGAGTCCCATTCAGACACGACATATTTTCATACGTTACAAAAAATCATTTCATCCTTCACCACCTGCATTATCAGTAATTGCAAAATAATCGGACGTTAAACAAAAAAAACCACAAAAAAGATGTTTGCATAGAAACATTGTATAGGCTCTTCCACTAGAAAGCAGAGCTTATGCTTCAAAAATCATCCATTTTCTATTTTTAATTAGAAGGAAGCACTTTATACCACATAGGATACGCCTTTTCTTAGTGTTATATTACTACTTAAAGAAAGCCAGACTTATGTGATTTTGGAGGGATGTTGTGTTTTCATTCAGTTAGTCCTAAAATGCACTAAAGAAAAAATGTAAATTTTTACTCATGGGCTTTCTGAAATGACTGTTTCATATAGTCTTCGTATTGTTATTATTTAGGTCATCATTAAGTGTATTTTTATATCTAATATGATATCAAAAAATGGATAAAGTAGTTTTATAGTACATAGGTAATTAGCTATTTTAAAATTATAAATCAGTCAGAGTATTTTTAATTTTTTAAGAAGAAAACTTTAATTGAAAATAACTTTAAGAGGATTAGTCATTAACCCAGAGTAATTTTTTTAATAGAAATTTTAACCAGAGTTGAAAATTAAGTTTAAAATTAATTTCTATTTAGCAAACCAAAATAATTTGTTTTACCCGAACTAAAAACCAATTAATCATGAATAAACTGAAATATTTTCATAGAAAAATTACATATTTATTTTTTAATAACAAGGCCATTGACTCGTACAAAATAAATAAGAATGTGATATGTTAATTGAATCTGCCAAACTAATAACGAACAGGCTACTCTACGCCAGAAAGAAGTTTAACCGAAGCACACAAACGCAATAACACGGCGGCCAGAAGCCACTGACGCCGCTAAGCAGTGCCGGGAAGAGTTGCTAGATTTATTAGCCAACTTTTCATTAAGCTCTTTTTCGCTATCAACACGTAATGGGCTTCTGTATTGATTTGATAGACCTTCTCTTTCGTCGCATCTCTCTTTCTCTTACACACCTCCTCTTCAACTGACCTTTCTTTCTTCGATCATCTATTCTGGACTCGTAACACATCTTATTAAGAACAACATTATGAATGTCGGATACCCGTTATAGTTCTCCAGCGATATACATAGCCTACTACATACTATTCTTTTTAATCATATAAGACGCAATAAGTAAAAAAATTGGCAACACCAATTTACTGAATAAAAATTAAAGAAAAGAAATATGGTAACGTAAAACACAATTAATATAATTGCCGAAACAAAAATTAGATTAAAATAATGATGTGAAATGTAAAAAATAATGGGATCAGTCAATACACTAGAACAGTTTTATTTAATAATTCGAAACATAAATCGATTCATAAATTAAAATAAAATTTAAATTATGTCGGTTTGTTTCATTTCAAGCATGAAGTTAATTACTATGAAATATTTCGAATGAAATAAATCAAAATGATAATTTTCATTTACAATTATTTTCAAATTATAGTAGCAACAATTAGATGGAGGCGTAAATAGTCATTAGTATGGAATGGAATTACACCACCGTTACGTAGCGCTGACTTTATGAAGTGGGAAGTACTGATAAATTTTTTAGCAAAGTGAATAACACAACGTTTTTAAGTAGGTGAGAGCAACCAATAGAAATACAATATAGGATGGGTGTATTTAGATAATTTGAACGAGGAGGCGTGGCCTAAAGTGGAGGTAAATTCTAACTGGTTAATGTGGGATCCTAGTATCCTATCATGTAGAAAAGATATAACCATCGCTAAATAATGTATTGTGGTAGGCAACACCAGAAAACTAAGGAACTACGAGGGAGGGCTAACTAATAGCACAGATGCTTATAGAACGCGAACAAAAACAAATAGCAAGATCGGGTAAAAAATAAATTAAAGTAAAATTCCTAACCTTCAAAATTACATATTTATTTTTCAACATAGTCACCTTTAAGCATTACACATTTCTCCTTATGTATAACAATTTGTTTCATTTCGTCACTGAAAAAGTCTTACGACATTTCTCGATTCCAGGACGCAATAGCTGTCTTCACCTCATTGTCCGAGCTGTAATGATTACTCTTAAGGTCTCGCTTAAGTAGAAAAAAAATCCCAAGGTGCGAGGTCGGGGGAATAAGGAGGGTGTGGAATCGGTTCAAACTTCAGGTTTCTCAGAGCCCTCTTCAGTTGCACGCGAAATGTGTGGACACGACAAAATCGACGTCGGAGGTGTTTTAGAGTTTGTATGTACTGAGTAGAATTTACCGTTGCCTCTTGTTCCAGGTAATCAGTTACATAAACTCGGCGAGCATCCCAACACAGTCAAATGGTTGTGTTCTGAACTTCTTCACATTGGGAGAATGTGGATGTTCAGCGCTTTACCTTTTCTCTCTGGGGTCGTAATGATAAACCAATGACTCGTCCCCCGTCACAATATTCAAAAGGAAGTCATCTCCTTCGTCGCAGTAAATTCGATAACAGCACGTTTTGTTTCGCGTTGATGTAGCACCAGAACACGACGCCATACTTCCACTAAACTGGATGAACGCAACGTTTTCAAACTGCGCAAGCATATAGAGGAAAAATAGTAACTTCTAAATGCCACCAGGCGCGCTTCTGAAGTTCATTTTGTTCGCGTTCTACAAGCATGTGTGCATTAGTTATCAGCCTACCCTCGTACATAAATCTTTATTTGTCACCGACCCAATAATTAAAACCAATCATTAGCGGAACTGTGGTGTAGTGGTCAGCGTTCTATGCCGGGGAACCAGTTTCAATTCCCGGTCAGTCAGGTACTTTTTTATCTGTATATTACTTCATATCATTACCTACGCAAAAAGCTTTTTCAAGGCATCATTACTCAATAAATAAATAAATAAATAACATAAAAATATAAATATAAAAAACAACTTTTTAAAATTTTATACTTTTACAGTATTTACAATTGGAATTACAATTAAGAAAAAAAAACATGCAGTAACTTACTTAAAATGTATTACTTAAATCACTTAAGTCTATTTACATTACCTTGGAAGATCATTCGTTTTAAAGATAATTGAAGCACCCCTGTTCAGAATATAATGCAATTTTCGTTACAAAGTTCCCGATCTAAGTTATGTATATTAAGAAATTTTATTTTAGATGATAAACTTGTTAAATACCGAAAGGATTATTAGTTAATTCCTTTCGAGAACTTTGAATTTCTATGTTTTTTTAACTTTGAAGTCATTGTAGGGGGGAATAGATGTACTTCTTATTCACGAATAATCCAGTGTTCCTTCTCACTAATTTTTTGAATTTAGAATACGCAAAGAGACGGTATAGGGAATTATACTGTATTAAAAAAACACGTTTTACATGAATAATGTTCTGGAATGTTTGCGATAATTCTAATTCAGTATTTTTATATGCGAGAAATCTCAAGACGTTTGGTTCAGTTGCGCCACTGCGTAACTAATTTAGGACATTAAAATAAACCAATACTCTTTTCAACAAAAATATCCTTTATGGGCTTATCCGTTCCATTTCTACATAAGCATCATTAAGCTTTATTTAAACCATTTGATTCTCTTGCACAGAGTAACATAAATACAATTCCAGGCAAATTCCTGTTACCCAGCTTCACTCTGTACAACCTGCTTATCCGGTCATAAAGTATACGTAACACCATAAAGTTTAAAGCGAAATAGTAGAAATTGCTCTTTAGCGTCGGTATGTAAAACACGAAAGAGATGATTGCACCTTTAAATCTGTAAGCTAACAAGCTGATACTTTGGTTTTGGGAGACAGGGAATTTCAAGACGAGCATTTACCTCTCCTAGGGCATGGGAAACTATAGTTAAATAATTTTAATTTCCCAATAAGTACATAAATGTATAAATTATATTTAAATTAATAGTATATAACTAAATTTAATGTACTGTAAATTAGTTATACAGCGTATAGATGAATACGTCTATCTTGGGCAAGTCACAAAATGTGGAAAAACAAGCAAAAACGTTAGAACAGAGTCGCATAAGATCAGCGCGATGTGGTTTCGGAAGGCAAAGTAAAATCCTAAAGAATTAAAAAATTCTTTTCTAAGCAGAGCAGATTTCATCAGTGTGTACTTCCTGTCCTGTCATACGCTGCATAAACATGTTCCTTTACAAAATGTATGATGGAGAGCCTGGTCAAATCATAAAGATCGATGAAAAGACATGCTAAATATTAAATTAAAATACCGAGTAAGAAATTAAGATATTCGGCAGATGAATGGATTAGTAGGCGTGGCATCACTGAAATGGCGATAGGCCGTACATAAAATGACGTTGACGGACGATCAATGGAACAAGATAGTTCAACAGAAAAGGCCCAGGCTAGAAAAGAGGAATAGAGGTCGTTCACAAACACGGTGGAGAGATGACTTAAAACTGAAGGCCGGATTTAATTGAGCAGTAATGGCGCAGAGCAGGGGATAGTGAAGGTGGACAAGGGAGGTCTATATCCAACACTGGATGATGAAGAGCTGATAAAGAAGAAGAGAAAGTTACGTACAGGCTATGAAGGTGTAAACATTTTGAGAAATAACAGTAATATTATTAACAAAACTTTGTTATCAGTAATTAATTAAAATTATTGGGAGCAATTTTTAAAATTGTCTTCATCAGTATACTTAGTCGTCCGTCAC
The DNA here is from genome assembly GCA_035578175.1 of Catonia carolina. NCBI lineage: Eukaryota > Metazoa > Arthropoda > Insecta > Hemiptera > Achilidae > Catonia > Catonia carolina. The sequence continues at coordinate 25,142,937 of JAQMRL010000008.1, forward strand.
ACCCAGATGTCAGAAACTGCAAAAGATAACAACAAATGGTTTTAGGACTCGAAATCTACGCAAAAAATTAGTGGGTCTAAATTGGGTTTGAACTTCCGGTTCCGACCGGAAGAAGCCCAAAACCAGAAGTCAAAATAAGTCAGAAACTACAAGAGATAGCAACAAATGGTTTTCGGACTCGTAATGTACACAAAAATTGGTGGGTCTAAATTGGGTTTGAAGTTCCGATACCGACCGGAAGAGGCCCAAAAACGGAAGTTAAAAATCAAAGTCAGAAACTACAAGAGATAACAACAAACGGTTTTCGGATTTGTAATCTACACAAAAAGTTAGTGGGCCTGGATTGTGTTTAAAGTTCCGATTTCCACCGGAAACGGCCCTAACCCGGAATTAAAAAATCAAAGTCGGAATTTAGAAACAAAAATAGTGTCATCAATTCCTCCTAAAGAGTTGATAATACAGAAATCACTAATGGTTTTTGTAATAAGTAAAGGGTAAGCTTTTTAAAAATGTCCACCAGCCATGAGACGCGTCGTCTGATTAAAGGGATTTTTTTTGGCTTTGGTTTAATATCGGGAATTGTATCGATAACTACCCAGTATGATCTCTGCTTTTTGATTTCTAGACTTTTAGTAGGCGTGAATTTAATCGGGGACTCTTCAGTTAAGTTCATATAAGTAAGGCTGCCAGCTGGTCACCATACAAAGTTTCTCGCCCAACCGGTGTTAATAATTAATAGAAATTTTCTACCAGTTGACTGACAGACCTGGCCCGGCAGCTGTAGTCATATTAATTGAAATAAAATAATTTGGAATCGTACATTTCCAAACTTTAAAATGGCGGGCACATAATTTCGTTACTTTTAATAGAGTTTCTCACTTAAAACATAAAATTATCACAGAAAATATTGAAGTTAATTAATAGTTACTACTGAAAAACCGCATCACTAATACTACTTTCTACTAAGGTAAGAATGAAATCATAAGTTTTAAGAAGACAATATTATTGTAGACTTTACTTATTTGATCCTAAATATTCTTTCTTAAATTACAAGTTAATAAATCAATGACAACAAAAATTAATTAAAAAAAAAAATTAATTCTCACAAAACAGACATAAACGTTTTTACGGCGGATTCCTTGTAAACAAAAACCAAATCTAATAAAAGAGATAAAATAACTTGCAAATATCGACCTACAAAATAAGGAAACGTGTTCTTTTAACTTGTATACGGAATCACGCGATCATATGTTCTAAATTTTTATTTCTACAGAAATATCAGCAAAAGCAGGCCTATCGTTTTAATGAATTTGAATTCCGATTCCAGAAATCCGTTATTCGATATGTCAAGATTGCTGCTCGTTTAACAATTCTATTGCCATAGAGTCAGCTGTCCTAAAAGTATTTCTTAGTTTGTTGTACAATAAAATGTAGAAGCAATGCTATGGATAAAATCCTAAAGGTCTTTCACGTCATAAAAGTTACCAGATTGGAACTGCGGTCTTTTTGAAACTTAATGTACGTAAAACAATTATAAAAATCTGGTGTTAAACACTTACACAACTTTCTCTTGCCAATGTTAATTGGCAAGAGTTTTTTTTGTAACAGTGAAGTATTTCTTTTGCAATCAGTTAATAAATACAATAACTTTAAGCAAATATGAGAAAATCTGAGTAATGTCCTTACAATTAAAACATACAACTACACTCAATAGGTGTTTAAAAAAGACTAAACTGTGAAGAAAAAAAAATACATATAAAATCAAACTTGATGAACTGTGAATCAACATCTTGAAACACAAACTTATTGAAGTTGGAGATGATGATAGAGATGAAAACGACGCCGATTATGAGATGACGATGATTAGGAGTTGAAGTGGAAAAAAAAATTAAACGATTAACAAAATCATGTAGGTAAGTCTAATGGTTTAAAACGTTTCAGTCTGAGTATCATCGCTGTTGTCAAGGAGGTTAATCGCTAATGGATTCTGATGGTCTTATAGGTTTTGTAAATGTTTTTCGCAATGTTGTTTGATATCTTCTTTTATGAAGGGCAGGTTTAGGTCATTGTGGTAAGAGTTTAGCAATAGAATTTTTATCTTTAAAAATAAGAGTAACCAGTGAAGTAACCCTCGTCGCTGTTTTATATGAGATCCCTATCTCAGCATCTTTTTGGTCTCCTTTGTGGATTTTTTAGAAGGAGTGTGGATGTGACAAAGTTCTATCTTTGGATCCGCGTATCCGTGTATCTTTGGACTCGTGTGATTTATTAATTTTGAATGAAAGTGAGTGTATTAACTTGTTAACGGTTGTGTATGCTGAGTTTACGTTGGGGTCTCAATGTATGATAGTTTCGTACGTAGTAGGGACTACATTTAAGGTTTTCGTCGAACCGTAGACCAAAGTTCCATATATCCACATTGAACGAATTAGGTAACTGTAACAGCTCCATACATCAATATCGGACGAATTAGGTGGTTACAATAATTTAGTTCTAGTTAACAAGCAACTAACTCAATGTTTAGTAGTTGTATATAACAGCTTTATACATCCATATCGGACGAATTAGGTTACAACTGATAATTCAGTTTTTGTTTAATATCATTGGGTGTCTGTCACGTAAATACTTCCATCATATTTCTTTACAGTTATGTTTAAACTGATATAAAAGAAACTCCGATTATAAAAAATAAGCATAATAAACTAATTAATAACTTTTATGCACTTAAGTTACACATTACCCACCGGTAATTGGTCTAGAGGTAAAGTCGTCGCCACGAGTCAGCTGTTTAACAGGTGATTGTTGGAGATGAAGGTTCCTGGTTCAAATCCTAGTAAAGGTAGTTACTTTTATACGGATTTGCATACTAGACAGTGGTTACCGGTGTACTTTGATGGTTGGGGTTCAATTAACCATACTCTCTCAGGAATTGTCGGCCTGGGTCTGTACAAGACTACACCTCATTTACACGTCATACACATCATCCTCATTTCATTGGGTCATGGGGTTGCTTATTGTTCTGAATTGAACAGATTGCAACGTACACACATTAGGGATAAAAAAAAGTTACACATTAGTAATTTAATGAATTTATAATTACGACAACCGTTTTTACAAGTTTTTATCATACATCCCGTAATCTTTTAAAACATTACATAAATATAACTTACAAAATTATATAACAACATAATTTTATAAAGGAAAAAATAAAAACATATAGTTAAGGTGGTTGACCCCACGATATTTGTTAATACAGTACAATATTCTTAAGAGTATTGTATGTGTCATATGGGATATGTTAAATTCACCCCCACGCGTTTTTCATATACAAATAAACGAAGACTACAATACTTATACCTTACTGTTGTTGTTATTATTATTACTACTACAACTACACATTCACCGGACCACTCCTTTTGTGAAAATAAAATATAAATGTTATGTTAATGTAATTCTATGATTATTTTGAGTCAACTTGTTGATCTATGTGCTATTTTATTATAATTTTCAATAACCTAAACTATCTTCTAAAGTTTTATTTTTTGAAGTCGATTATCGTCCGGTCATTTTCACGTAACGTTGTTTGTTTGTTAATAAATAGGTAGGCAGCCTGGTTTATTTATAAATACAGTTCAGTTTAAATGGACTAAAGTACAGTAATAGACTAAATGTGGTTTTTTATTGTTATTGTTATTATTTTACCTTTTGTTATGTTGTCTTGTGTTTGTATTTATTTTTATATTTAGTGGATGTATTCATATGTAAAACATCGGCGACATTCTTTCAATATCCAATTCTTTTCTCTCATTCCTTTTTTTCTTGAGTTGATTTTATTATTTTTGTAAGTCACAACCGTACAGTCAGTTATCTTTAATGAACCAAACCATCTAAAATGTTATGACTGAAGAAGTAGTGAACTGAAATGAGTCGACTGCTACAACTGCCACAGCTCCAACTTATATTGCAACAATATTAAAATTTAATGCGTTTCAACTTACATCTTTTCCAACCTACATACCACCTTTCCGTTCAGTTTGTTTTATTTAATATCACGTCCACTAATTGGTTATTAGCGACCAAGTTGGGGATTAAAACACGACTGTGGGTTTTAACTATGCGAAAATATACCAGACCCAAATCTAGAATCAAAGCACGCACTTTTCAGTTGATTTACTGAAATATTATGCCTACTCATCATATTATTCTAAAACTAATGTATATTTTCTGTAAAGCATATTCCGAACAAAAAACTAACCACAAAAACTAACTGCGCGTAAGGGGTAAAATAGGATGTGACAACTCTAAAGGAATTCGTACTACAGTACCTAGGTCCTAAAGTCTGGTCGGACACTGACGGGAATCCGAACCTTAAAAAAAGGGATGGAGAATTTTTGCATTCGTAAATGTAAAGTGATCCTGAGTACTTCTAAAGAACTTAACAATAAGACATTAATCATAAAAATTCCTTTATACGAGACGATGCGTTTGAAGACCCAATTTAAACGTAAACCCCTCGGAAGTTAACATAAGGCTGCAAACAACGAAGGTGCAATTTTATTATTACAAAAAATGTAAAAAAAATATTTTATAAGTGACAAATCAACAACGACTGAGGAAAAGAAAAAGACTAGCTACTTCAAAGATGCCAAAAAATTGTTCTGACATTTTCCTGGGGGAATCAAGGAAAACCTCTGACAGAACACCAAACAACATAAGTTGAATACAAATTACATCTGTTTACCAAAATTTAAAAAATCTGATCATTTTCTTTTTCCTCAGTTTGAAACCGTTTAAATTTCGCAAATTTATAGCCCAGTTAAATTTCCACCGAAGCTTCTAAATCATTTATTTACTACTTACTTGTACATAGATATTACTTTTGCCTAAAAAATGTTATCCATAATTTGCTTAATCGGTACAAAACTATTTTCATTTCAATTTTGTCCTCTACAAGCTAAAATTTCGTTGACCCAGATTACACCAAATAAATAGAACGGATTAATATCTTGAAAAAATTAACAGTAAACATATTTTATCACCAAATATAAAATAATTAGATCAACATAATTTATTCACTTGCCCATAACAGGCAGGTGGAGTGTTAAAATATTTACACTCAATCTGCTAGCTCCCGTGCTACAAAAAAATAGTTCTGTTTCTTATTATATGATCAGCCAATTATTATGACTGAAGTATTTAACAAAAGAAGAGGACGAGGTGTCAAAGACACTAGTCACAGTTATCTCCTCTGAGAGTAATAAATTTCATTAATACAGCCAGACCCTGTGGTGAATAAAGTGAAGGTGTCATTTACAGTGTGGAAAGTACGTAGATGCTTTTCGGAGGGCCCGACATGCAGATAAGCATACTTTTTCAGTCAGTGAGGAAAGCAAAGGTTAAACACCTCATACGTCGTTTTACTTAGTAAAGCCTCTAGAGGTTGAAGCCAGCTTTTCGGTTGATGACGTAAAAAACAATTTATTCATATAGGCTACCTACCGACAAGCTATAAAACCCGGAACGGTGTTTAAAGTTTACAAATATTTCTGGGAGGAATCTGACCCAATTTAAAACTTTATCTTAACAAAAAAAACGTAGGATATAATTTTTAATTAATGTCAAAAATGAAAACTGCTCATAAATGCGAAAATAAAAAAAACATAGGACACATTTTACATTTAGTTCTTTTCACCGGGTCATTCAGTAGAACTAGAACGCGCCAGAAACTTATTAAAAAGTATTTTAACACAATAAATAATATGCCTTCCTATTTCCTTACTGAAAAAACTGATCTATAATCAACTGTTGAAAAACACATTACTGATGAATTTCTCCAAGACTTTAACAACATTAAAGGTGAAGAAAGTATCATTTAGTTCTACATTCCATAGTATATTATTATTAATAATATTAACAAATACCAAAGAGTTAAGTAGATAACATCATACTTAAGAATTTACGCGCATGGACAAAAAATAATTGGCCTACAAAACAATTTAAACATATAGTAATTTACATATATAAAAACACCTGTATAAAAAATGTTAACGAATAAAGACAGGTGTATAACAAGTAAAAGACATGGGATTTTTAAAAATCATGTATATAGATGTATAGAATCTGCAATGAATTGATCAAAATACGAGCGGAAGCAAAGCTCGCATGTCTAAACCGTCAAATAAGGGTCACATAGTACAGAATCTATGTACTTTTGGAATTCGTCGGCGTGGCGGCACTTTTGATAAAAATCTGCGAACGTTTGATCTCTCCGCATGAAATTGGATCTGCCTTTACATTATTTTCACTCGCTACCTAACCTTATAGACTACTTCATTTTTATTTTATACCTTTACTTTCATATATGTGCCTACATTAACCATCTGCCGCTTACGTTTACTTCATTATCAAATCCTTTCCTTAAAAATCATACCGCTTTAAAAAGATCCGATCAAAATAAAAATCTATTATCGAAATCTAGTTCTATGATTTCTGATATGTTAAACCCTGTAAAGGATTCAATACAATTCGACCTAGGAAATACAACCCTGGCTTTTCTTCAGGACCCGGAAGTTCTTAATAAAAATTAGGAATTAATAATTTACCATTTTAAAAGGGTTGTTCTTAAAAACCACGAATAGGGGAAGTTAGATTACAATGTATCCCTCAATTATCTTCAAAAAATTTCACTTCCCTGTTCGACACATACGAAAACTTTGGCATTCAATTAGAAAGAATATAATACATAAATTTATAATAATGGCGCCTAAATTCATAATTGTATGGAGGGAACTACAAGCCTATGATACATAACAATAATCTTTCCGGGAAAATCAGTTCGTTTATCAAGAGTTTATTCATCAAACGAAATTTACTGTATTACTAAAACGAGAAAATTTGAAGAAATTTACAAACAAGCTACTATTTACAAAAATGACAAGGCAGCTATTGAAGAACGAACAAGAAAGATGGAGGTAACATTTAGACTGCTAAAGTATCCCATACAATCTAATGTACACACTAAACAACGTAAACGTTCCAGAATAAAAACTTGAAATAAAAGTTGTAGTTTTCTTAATTCTCAATTTGGTCGTCCCGTTGGTGTAAAGGTTAGCGCAACTGGCTTCTACGCCGGGGTCCCGGGTTCGATTCCTGGTCAAGTCTGGGATTTTTCATCACTCATTTTCATACATCATCAGAATGATGATGTATGAAATTGTACACAGTCTGCATTAGGAGAAATTGCAAAACAGTCAGACGTAAAATAAAAAAACAATTCTCTACAACTTTAATTATGCACACTTTTGTGGTAAAATGCATACTGACACCGCAATCTTCAAAAAACCATTTTTACCACGAGAACACAGTCCCTCAAAAATTTCAGCAGACACGGGCGCTAACTATATTTTATAGATAAAAAAAAATTTAGCAAATGAGGTGATTTAAAAAAAAAATTGTAGGACCCATTTTGAGAAACCGCACAAATAAACTACTTCCGGTCGACAGATTTTGATGAAAATGTTCATATCAAGTCATCTTGTGGTAACTAGCTTAAGTTCCAAGTTTCAACTTCGTACGATATTCCGTGCTTGGGATATTTTGTGTAGACACACACGCGCGCGCGCACACACACACACACCATTTGCTAAAAACATGTTATTTGGTTCAAGGGGTCTGAAAACGTATATTTCCGATGAATTCGATTTCGAAAAATCGACATAAAAACAATACTTTTCAAACAATCTATTAAGAAAGAGCAAGTAAATACTATTTAGAAGTAAATACATTTAGATGGTACGAAGAATTTATAATTAACTACAAAGATAAAAAAATGACAACAAACGTCGGGAAACATACAGGAATTTTCGTAATTATTCAAACAAAAGTATAACTTTTTTTAGTTTATTAACTGTAAATTTATACCTACGCACCATTATTAATGAGACATGGGATAACTCGCAGAAGATACGGTGTCGTCTTGGAAAGGCCAGAGGGGATTTCAATGCAATGGATTCTCCGTTTAGGAGAGCCACGACCTGACATTGGGCACCAAATTACGGCTCCTCAGATGCTGTGTGTTCTCTGTTCTCTGTATGGTGTGGAGACTTGAACCTTGAACATGGCGACTGCACGTTCGGGTTGAGGCTTTTGAACTGCGGTCGTATAGGAGAATATTGAGAATTTCATGGATGCAGAAAGTCACTAATGTTAAAATTTTGTTGAGAATGAACAAGGATCCGGAATTGGTCAAAATTGTTAAGTGTCGTAAACTGCAGTACCTCAGGCATATTATGAGAAATCAAAAAAGTTATGATCTACTGCAGCGCATTCTGCAGGGGAAGATAGAGAGAAAGAGGAATCCTGGTAGAAGAAAAATTTCCTGGCTCGCCAATTTGAGGACCTGATTCGGTACGAGCTCCACGGAATTGTTTCGGATTGGGACTAATAAGGTCAAAATAGCCATGATAAACATCCGAACCGGATAGGCACGACAAGAAGAAGTATAAATTAAATCTTACAATCACCTTGAATAGTTTATAATCAATTGATTCTCAGTTAATTACTCGTACAATTTATATTTTATCAAATATACACAATTAGTTATCAATAAATATTTGATAGAATATTAAGCCATCATGATTGAAACAACCGATTCAAAGATAAAACTACAAAATATAATACAACCAATAAATACCATTAATTAAATAAGATTTTACATATACTAACTATTATTATTAAAATATCGGACGAATACGAAACCAAAAACATAATCTGTAGACGCAATTTAGTTATTTCAATTAGCATAAAAACAAAATTAAAGAATGTAAAAATAAATGAAATAATAATCTGATAAAAAAATAGACAAGAAGATAACTGTACAAAATACTAGACTATAATATAATCCATGAAGATCAAGATAAAATTAATACTATACTAAGTCCTATTAGACAGAAGAGCTTTAGAAATGGAATCTAGATTCGACAAATAATTCCGGTTTCAAAATTGTTAATATCAAACAACTTCCCACAGATGTGGTCGTAGGCTTATTATTAAATTCATTTGCATAAAAATCAATATTACACAATGAAACTGGACTTTTAACATAGTCAAAAATAAAAAAAATAAAAAATAAAACCGTAAAAAATAACAGCATATGTATTTTCATTTACAACCGGGTATAAAACACCAGTAAAAGAACCGTTCTTGAAAAGTTGTTTCGCACAAACAACGCAAAATTAACATTTAGTTACAGTATTTTTAAAATTTGAAACGCTAGTGAATGAATGGTACACGACATCCAAATCGAGTATCGAAGAATTAAAAAATTCAATAATTCGTAATTATTTTGAATTCCAAGAAATAAAATTCAAATAACTGGTAAGTAATTTAAAAAGTCTACATCAATTTAACATGTAATAAAAATTTTTTGAAATAATATAAAATTTCATCGAGAGGAAACCCGGTTGATATATCATTACCACACATTCACTGTATCTTTCTCTCAAGGAAAACCTGGAAATCAAACTAACAAATTTCATGACAGTTGCAGTTGTTTCAAATTATGAAGATAGTAACTTTTTCCGTGAGGGATATTTTAGATTTTTTTTTAAACAATGTCCCATTTCAAATTAAAAATTTCCCTCTACAATTTTTTTTTTAATACAAGTTAAATTAATTTGTATAATTGTAATTCATAGTATAATGTGACATAAAATATGTTCATAAAAAGTTTATCTCGTATAACACATTTTACATTAGGCTATTAATATTTTTACAAAGTTTTCAGAACGATTTAAACTATATTTTATAATGGTTACTACAATTCGCAGTATAAATAAACCGACTTTAAACAGCTGATAAGGTAATTTACGAAATTATGAAAAATTCTCTCTAGCGATAACGAATGTAGTATAATAAAAAAAAATCCCTCTTTAACCACTCTATACGTTCCCAATTTAAACAATACTGTCTTAATAAATTGAACTTACTGTACCTCTTTCAAATAATGAAAAATATCTGTTTTCTTTAGATCATCCTTAACGAAATGAAGAACCTACAGACACCTTAATAAAATGTATGACAAACGGTTGATAAAACAATTAGACCTAAGGTGTCGGGTATATCTTTTAAAAATTTAGAAAGGATCTGAGAAAACTGTAACAACAAACCGAGAGAATTAATTGTGTCAATAAATAATTGTTATAAGTTTAAGGAAGTATGTTAATTTTTTATTATACCCAGATCCAGAAAAAACCTAGGTTTAAGTGTTACAATATTATGAAAAAAAACTAATAGTTGATCTTTTATACCTACCAGTTTTAATTTACAAAATAGGTATAAAAAAAAAATCGAACTGTGAGTTTATGTCAGTACGAAAAATTATTTTAAAATAGTGATGAGAGTTTTTTATGCCTGCATGAATAAATTCCGTCAAACACCTACGTATCCATGGAATTCAACAGAGTGATACAATAAGATTCTTCACAGGGATAGAACTTCCTAAAATATATTTTAACATAGTAATTGTGTATTGTATGGGGTGTGTTGAACACGGATAGTGAACTACGATGAATGAAATGTTTTGAATACGAGTTCTAGGAAATCGAATCTAGTAGAAAAATTTGTTTTATTCTGATTCCGTCTTTTATGTTCTAGAATAGCGGAGAAATCCACTAAGACTACTGTTTTTGGAGAATTTTGTTCGAAAGATCTCGTTAGGAAAACTATCAGAGACCGCAGGCAAAAAACAGTTAGCGCCTTTGTAGTCAGTCAATACCGGAATTGTGAATGGGAAGTGTGTCAGGAAGTTCGGAATTGTGCCGTTACAGGATCGATTCTGAACTACGTTAATAGTGTAAGTGCGTACAGCTGGTAACAAGTGGTTGTGGATCTTCTTATCGTGCCCTCTCCGACCGAAGGTTGACAATCATGGCGGCTATTTGAACCTTGGACACCGCAGCTCTGAACATCTTCGCTGAGATATAACGAAACCAGTCGCGAAGATTATTCAACCAAAAAATTCTTCTTCTTCCTACATTTCTCTTCCTCTGAATCTTGCCTCGTATTATCAAGCGAAGCATTTCATATCTTGGTCCACGCATAATGTGTGACCCAGATATTCCATTTTCCTTTTTTGGGTGGTGTAAACAAGTGTTTTTCTGTACCCATTCTCCGCAAGACTGTCTCGTTGGGTACTTTATCCGTCTAGGGTATTTTTAGCACGCGCCAGTACAACTAAAGCTCAAACCCATCTATTCTCCTGATATTCATCTTCTTTAATGTCCAAGCTTCCGCGCCATATCTGTCGAGAAGATGGAACTTCGAAACATCCTCAATCTCAGGTCAAGGCTTAAGGATTTATCTATTAAAAAAAGTTTTCATTTTCTTTTGATTTATTAAAACTTAAAAAAACCAAGTTTAATTTAAGCATAAATTTTGTAATTAATTCAATTAAAGTAATATAATTGTATTTGTTATTACGGTAAGTTTAATAATTAATTATGTAAATAAATAATTAACTGTTACATGTTTAAGTGAATCTGGTTATTTATCATACCTAGATCCCGAACGAACCTAGGCGTACGCGTTTCAAAAAAAAAAAATTCCAAAAAATCAAACATTTTCTTTTAGATTACAATCGATTAGGTATGGGGCTTAAATAAGTTTTAACAAAATCTGTACGCTAGACAACGTACTTGAATAAACGTGTGGCTCGTCTATAGGCAGGACCTTATTTTTACAGACCTGTATTAGATTATGTTACAGCCCTACACAAGAAGTTTCTTCAGAATCCTTTCTTATACTTAACGTTAGTAAGGACTTCCTATCGTATCACGATACAGATACTAGGGTATTACTGGTACTATTATTATTTCTTTATATACGTATATACACAGCACGGTATTGTATGTCAATTACACAAGCTATTTATACCGTAAGATAGAATCGCTTGTGTTTGTACTACACGTGTGTACAAAATGTAACACGACAATGCAACAACAGACTTTGTATTGTAAATCAGCGCACCAATGATTCAGAAAGTTATCCACCTTTAAATCACATTACAAGACCTATACAGAAAATCATTTCATCATTAATAGCAATTACTTGCCTCAAAATGGTAAATTACATACTCAGGTTTATTGCTTTTCCCGATTTCACTCTACTCTTTCATTTTTCTCCGTGTCACTTTAAGAATGCTCGTATATGCTATACTAACTTTTAAGAATTACGGTTTTTGGAAAGGCACCCGTATAATTAAATATAACTATACTCTTATCCCAAGGAACCGTGCAGCACGTCAAAACATAAATGTATTAAAATTGTGATTGAACGTAGCGCGATCCATTCGAGTTATAAAAAATGTTCTTAGCTTATCAGATGAAACTTGTGAATTAATTGAAACATATAGGCCTACTAAGTACAAAATACGACAACCAATAGAAAGGATTCATGCAGTACGCCTATATAGAACATTCGGTCAGTCGTTGGTTGTATTGATTGAAGGCATTAGTAGAGTGAAACATGATTACGCATCCTTTTTACTGATTTTCAATCCGTAGTCTGTTTATATCTGCTGCACGGTTCTGTGGGATATAATATAGCAACATCCAGCTCGCTCCGCTTCACGGCAACATAAATTAAAAAGTTAAACTTTTCACATTGCCCATAACAGGCAGGTGGAGTGTTAAATTGTTTGCACTCGATCTGCTAGTTCCAGGGCTACAAAAAATATTTCTGTTTCTTATCGCATGGTCAGCCAATTATAATATGACTGAAGTATTTACGAACAGAAGAGGTAGAGGTGTAAAATACACTTAGTCAGAGTTATCTCCTCTGAGAGTAATGAATTTCATTATATAGCCAGATCCTGTGATGAATGAAGTGAAGGTGTCATTTACAGGGTGAAAATTAGAAGCTTTTCGAGGGTCCGGTATGCTGATACGGATACTTTTCCACTCAGTGAGGAAGGCAAGTGTAAACCACCAAACTCCTCGCTTTACTTAGTAAAACCTCTAGAGGTTCAAACCAGTCTTTCCGCTGATAACCTGAACAACAGCTTCTCACACAACGTCACACGTTGAGAACAAAAACACGACAGTACAAAATAAAACCAATTAGTACTGGAAACAGGATTATTATTGATCACATCAGTATAAACTACAAAAATATGGTACGACCTCTTTTGATTTTCGAAAGGTTACATAACTTTCTATGCAGAAATCGGATGTAACGTAATTTTTTGAATAACTGTCCTTATAAATTTAAAAAACCTTTTGTCCTTTAAATAAAAGATTTGAAAATTTAATTCATACGAAAAAACAAAATTAATGATAATAGACCAACCATTCATAAACAAATTTTAAAGGAACGAACATCTGGTAGATAAAGTCGAAACTGTTAAATATTTAGGTGAAACAATCAGATATCATAGCGGGGAAAAACAACACGGGAACAAAGAACAGGAAAAATCATAAATTCACAACAATCTACTAAAAATATACAATAAAAAACCATGTTAATAAACACAAAACTAAGGTACTATCAAACTATTGATATATTAAGTATTGAAAATATTAATACATTTTTCCACGTCTTATTTCTGTGAAAAGGGGTTTTCCTCTATGATTGCTCTAAAAACTAAATATAGAAATCGAATGTTATCAATTGAGAACAATTTACTTTTATATGTTTCTAACGAAGATCCACGTATGAAGAAAATTTTAATTGAAACGATGCAACCATCACATTAATAATTAATTAATGATTAATTTCTTTTCTTTACAAGTATGTGTACTTTACTGCATGTAAAATTTTTATAAGTAAGTTTATAATAAATGATTATTTCTCATAAAATGATTAAATGTTTTCATTATTGTTTCGCGACCGCCCTATAATATCACCACGACCCCCAGGTTGAGAATCACTGCCCTAGAGTACCAAATACGCCGGTATCCATTGCAAATCTGATTACAGGACTAAAAGGTAAAAGTACAAAATAACAGTAATACATTTAATCATGGAGACGTACGTACAGAGAAATTCTAATAAAACGAAAGAAACTGTTTAACAATACGTATATAATACAAATAATTGACACGGTCCGTTTATTTTGTTAACAACTAACGACAATATTTTAGTAGGAAATAACTTTAAAAAATATAATTTAAATTATATACCGGCTTAAACATATATATTATTTTTGATTCTATTATTGTAAAATGCGACGACAACAACTGTACAAAGTATATAGGTTTACTAAAATACACGAACTAACTATGCTACCACAACTACTGGCTCACTTAATTTTTAAGTACACGGTACGAAGTTATTCATCAATGATAAAAATAATTTGAACAACTGTACCCGGCCGACAACTTATAATTTCATTTGCTTTGTTAACAATCTAATAGGTGCCTTCCTTTATTATTCATTTCTACTTTATGTTTCTCGTTTCACAATGAATTCGATTCATTCTTTACCATATTTATCATTAAGTTATTATATTTTACTGTTATTCTTATTAAACATGTTGACAATTATATTTATAAGTGTATAATTATAATTATAATGGTTTTGTTACTATCGAGGTTATAACAGTTTTAACACTGTTAAAAGAAGTGATTAAAAAATGTTTCTTATAAAACTATTAATAATTATTTAGTTAATAATTCATTTAAAATAACTAAGTTTACATAATATAACAATACGGAAGTTCAAAGATAATAATATTAGGAAAAAATGTCAGTGCTACCATTTTACTTTTTTTTTAAAGCCACACATGTTGCCCATAACGGGCAGGTGGAGTGTTAAATTAATTGCACTCGATCTGTTGGTTCCAGGGCAACAAAAAATAAATCTGTTTCTTATCACATATTCAGCCAATTATATGACTGAACTATTTAAGAACAGAAGAGGTAGAGGTGTAAAAGACACTAGTCAGAGTTACCTCCTCTGAGAGCAATGAATTTCACTTTACAGCCAGACGCTGTGGTGAATGAAGTAAAGGTGTCATTTGCAGGGTGCAAAGTGAGTGCGTTTCGGAGGGCCTGGCATGCTGACAAGCATACTCTTTCAACTCAGTGAGGAAGGCAATAGTAAACCACCTCACTCCTCGTTTTTACTTAGTAAAACCTCTAGAGGTTCAAACCAGCCTTTCGGCTGTTGACCTAAACAACAACAACAGGACTACATAAGTTCATTAAAGAAAAACATCTTATTTCAATATTTGTTGTTTTGGAGTACTTTTTCTGATGTTTCTTTCCTTGATTCTTCTCCAGTATTTCTTCAATCGTTATGATCTCTTCTGGCGTTCTTCGTCGGAATACACGATTTTCTGTCATTTGGTCGGTATTTTTAGTTCAAGTCTTGTGTTGTTCAGTTTGTGGTAATTTCCGGATTTTCTTTTCAGGTCTTCAAGTGAGATTTTGAGTTCTTTCATGTTCTGTTCAATTTCTTTGATCACAGCCCAGTAGGGCTGAGATTTTCTGTTTAGGAAATAGTTGATGATTTGTATGAAGATTCTGGCTGAGTCTCTCTTCAAGAAATGGCCAAAGAAAGAAATTCTCTTTTATCTGATCTGGTCTGCTACAGGTTCTGAACTTTTGTAGAATTCTTCGTTTGGGGCGGGCTTCCAGATCCCGTCACTTCCCAGTTCACCTTTATAGCACTGTATAATTTTTAAAAAATATGTGAGATATTTGTTTTTTGATTTTAAATAGGCTGTAAAATTGTAGATTCGGGTAAAACACGACGATAAAATTTCTTTTCAGAAGTTAAAATCCTAATTGTAAGAAGTTGGTTTTATCCGATTTTAATTTGTAAAGAATAACAGGCAGGTGGAGTAATATTTGCACTCGATGTGCTAGTTCCAGGGCAACAAATAAAAATAGTTTTGTTTCTTATTACATGGTCAGCTAATTATATGACTGAAGCATTTAAGAACAGAAGAGGTAGAGGTGTAAAATACACTATAATACGTAAAATTGAAGATGAAGCCAGTGTTTGAAGCAGCATATCTCACCAAATAAAAAACAGAAATTTCAGGTACGGCTCGTTTTAAATGTTGTTTTTTTATTATTTTATTCATATAAATTACGAAACACACAAGTGTATTAGGAATTTTCTAGCAATTTGGAAACGGAATATGTATACGTTTTTAGCGCTTAGTCCGTGTTTCAGAACATGTAGCACGATCAATTTAAAGAGAAAAAAACATGGCGTTTTAGAGGAGTGTTCCTCCATTTTTTTTTTTTTTGATTAATATCAGCTAAAATTCAACCTTTTAGTACGAAAGGTGAAGGAATTACTGTTTAAAAAAAATTGTTATTTTCGTTCTCTATGGACGTAACGAGTAAAAACGAACACAGTACTATCCCTTTAATAAATAAGGGAATAAAATTTCATTTTTTATGTTTTCTTATTTGGCGAGATACGCGGTTCCAAACACAGGCTTCTTTTTTTTTTAACGTCGCCTTAACTGCAACGGTCACTAGCGACGACGTTGGGGTGTAACTGAGTACAATGGAGGATGAAATGATTTTTTGTAACGTATAAAAATATGCCGTGCCTAAGTGGGATTCGAACCCACGAACGCATGATGACCACGACCGCTTCATCTTTTATTTTACGTACGTACTATAGTCAGCGTTATCTCTTCTGAGAGTAATGAATTTCATCATAATACAGACAGATCCTGTGCTGAATGAAGTGAAGGTGTCATTTGCCGGGTGGAAAGTAGATGCTTTTCAAAGGGCCGGGCATGCCGATAAGCTTACTTTTCCACTCAGTGAGGAAGGCAATGGTAAACCACTTTACTCCTCGTTTTACTTAGTAAAGCCTGAAGAGAAGTGATTCTCAACCTTTTTTGCTCCGAGACCCCCAAATAGTAAAAATAAATAAAATTAATATTTCGCGACCCCTCCCACCGCGATATTTACAGCAAACCTTATTATTAGACTAATAATTGAATTTTGACTGTAATTATAAATGTAAAATGTTTTTTTAACATTATATAATCAAACGCACTAATTTTATGTCAAAAGAAAATACAGACAGTAAACAAAAATGGAATACAACTATTACTATTATTTTATATTGCTGCGTTTATAGTTTTACAGTAGCGACGTGTATGAACATGTATCCATTTTAAATGAAAACAAATGCAACCATCACATTAATAATTAATTAATGATTAATTTATTTTCTTTACAAGTAAGTATACTTATTGGATGTAAAATTTTTATAAGTAAGTTTATAATAAATGATTTTTTCTCATAAAATGATTAAATTATTTCATTATTGTTTCACGACCCCACCCCTATAATTTCACCACGACCCCTAGGTTGAGAATCACTGCTCTAAAGGTTCAAACGAGGCTTTCGGCTGATGACCTAAACAACAAAATTAAACACCAATCATAAAATTTACGGTGTTTTGTTTCCCGAAAGATATTAAATCAATTATAAAACAAGTAATAAAAATTGAAATTAAGTCAACTGTAATAGTGGCTTTACATAAACTGGCAAAGAAACAAATGTAAAGCACCCACCATTCCACCTACAACGTATGAAATACAGAAGGGAGTACGGCGAGATGGGTAGGATGAATAATTGGAGGCACATCTTTATTCATTGCAGATTGTTTTATTAAGGTGACAAGAGCGGCGGGTCTGTTTTATTTATTGTGACCACACCCAAGCTTATTCATAAAATAGACGACACGAAGTACAAGCGCATTTACAGAATAATACGCCACACAACACGTATCGTAGCACTACAGCGCCTACCTACATACTCGGTACTTATTCAATTGACGTTAATTGCTTTTTAATAATTCTCTTGGTGGGGTTCGCTAGTGTTAATAAAATTTATGATTAAAACTTATCATAGAAATTCATAAAGTTAAAAAAACTAACACAATGTAACTTTTTTTAATTTTTTTTTTATCACTAATGTGTGTACGTTTCAATCTGTTCAATTCAGAACAATAACCAACCCCGTGACCCAATGAGATGAGGATGATGACGTGTACATGAGGTGTAGTCTTGTACAGATCCAGGCCGATCATTTCTTGAGAGGGTATGATTAATTGAACCCCAACCAATGCGGTCTTGGGTTCGAATCCCATTCAGGTACAGCATATTTTCTTACGTTACAAAATATAATTTCATCCTTCATTGTCTGCATTAGCAGTAATTGCAGAACAGTCGGACGTTAAACAAAAAAAAAAAAAACCCAACCATCAAAGTACACCAGTAACCACTGTCTAATATTCAGATCCTTACAAAAGTAACTACCTTTCTTTTCTGAGCTACCTTTTCTCAGGAACTACCTTTCTCAGAAAGGCTGAGCTCAATGATCCTGACTATACAGTAATTTCTTTAGTGACACAAATGACGAACTCGCAGTTTCTATCCTTGATCTTATTTTATTCGTTTGCTTTCCCGTCTGTTCTATCCATGTAGTCAGATATTTATAGGTAGTAACTCTTTGTATCATGGTGTTTGAAACAGTTAGATTCAACTGGGGTTGTGCGGATTTAGTGATTAACATCCATGCCGTTTTACTAAAATGTTACTAGATAGATCTTATCCTTTAATCCTTTCTAAAAATGTAAATCCTATCACGTGAGTCCCGAGGTTGAGACATTGGGAGAAAATAAGCAATGGACAACAATATTTCTCCTCATTTAATTAAAACTTCCCAAGAGTTAAATATTGCGAACTAAAAATTAACACTTAGAACAAAGTAATAGTTCAGAAATGAACATCTGTCGGCTTCCTTTTGTTTTTAAGTAGTCTATCTTCACATTAAATTATTACTTTTTATGTAACAACCTTTATTTTTAATTACAGTATCCTATGTAAATTGGGCGTTAAGATTGTGTTACCAATTATCACATACTCTTAATGATACCAACATACATTGCATAGTTATTAATATAGGTTCTCATCATTTTTTAGACAGCTCAAAACTAAAACTTCTAAAATAAATATACAAGTAGATAAGGAATAAATAAAATAATAGGATAAAAAAATACAATATCGTCTTATTTACTCTGAAATAATTATACGCTAGGCAACACTACGAAAAAATCTACTCCATATAATTAAAAACAAAAACAAAACAAAATAGAAGAGATAAAAAATGTGTATACAATATTATATTCTTCCATTGTTTTGCGGTTTCTGTTATTATAGAATACTACTGAGTTAGTTTTAAAAGCTAGTTTTTTCTTAAATAAATGGCTGTATTCCGCTTAGATGTACTATCATATTTCAAACGAGATAGAGTACCTAATTATTAAGTAAAAAAAACCTCGTATTGTTTTAAAAAATATGATCATCTAAATCTGCGTTTGTATGTAAAATATTAGACAACGATCTACTGTAAGTTTTGTTGCATAAATTAACATACATATTTAATTAATTGATTAATTTAAATTACAGCGGACACCCTGTTAACCAGGAGAACGAGTGAGTGCCTTGGAATGACCGGGAAGGCTGATCTAAGAGAAGCAGAGAAATTTCAGAGAAATAACCCCCGCAAGATAACATGTCCGAAGATAGTACACGGACAATATAGAAACGAGGTCGAGAAGAACTGTACAAAGGAAGTTAACGATTAATGGAAATGATTAGAAAAAGAACGCTAAAATTTTACGGCCACCTGTATAGAAAGGATGACAACCGGTTGACAAAACAAATTTTTAAGACACTTGAACAACAGACTTAAGGTGTCGGATAAATGGTTTAAAGAAGTCAGAAAGGATACTGAGAAAACTGAAATAACTTTCTAATGAACGCACCGAATTCAGACACCTAATTACGGACTTAAATGGATTCCAAGATGAGCAGAAAAATAACACAAGGTGAACGGAAGAAAGGAGAAAAGTGTACAGTGAGCGAATGCTGAGAATGTCTGCCGCAAAAAAACTTCCAAAAACGTCAAAAGTCAACTCACGTGGTCTAAAATTAGCCCTATACGAGAAAAAAACATGAAAAATTTTGGGAAAGGAAGTAGGAAAGTTAACCTACAGAATAGAACAGAGAATGGCTGGACCAGGCATTCGTGGCAGAGAAACTGTACTAAACCTCGACGAGAAAAACCAAAATTTTCTTTAAACAAAAAAATGTATACGTATATATAAATATATGTGGTTCACGTCATCAGCCAGGCTGGTTTTAACCTGTAGAGGTTTTAGTAAGTAAAACGAGGAGTAAGGTGGTTTACAATTGCCTTCCTCACTGAGTGAAAAAGTACGCTTATCAGCATGCCGGGCCCTCTGAAAAGCATATATTTTCCACTCTGCAAATGACACCTTCACTTCATTCACTAAAGGGTCTGGCTGTATGATGAAACTCATAACAGAGGAGATAACTCTGATTAGTGTCTTTTACACATCTAGGCCTACTTCTTCTGTTCTTAAATGATTCAGTCATTTAATTAGCTGACCATGTGATAAGAAACAGAACTATTTATTTTAGCCCTATATATATAAATATATTTGTTTTTTTATCACTAGTTTACTATTACACACGTGACTAAACCCAACCCCTATAATTCAAAAACTCCACCGTTTAAATTTTCCTGAGAATCCAACCTGACGCTTAAAAAGAAGTTGAAACAGAATTTCTCGAGGCGTTCATAATAAAATTACAGTGGAATAAACATTAGTCATCATGTAAATAAACTAAATATTTTCTATTAAATTTAATGTTATTATACCCAAAGATATATAATAACCAAATTGGGTATCTATCTTTATTTTTTCGAATATTCAGTATACATTTGGTCATTAAGATTATAGAAATCGGAAGGAAATAATATCATAACAATACTTTCTAATTATTAACATACTGACAGAGAACAATGGACTGCAAACGAAAGTATTTCTATTTACAGAATTTATCAATTATTAGTATTTATCTGAAGCACCAATATAAGAGTACGAGCAACAATTTATGGTGAACTCAAAAATAGCGTGGCAAAATGAAATCGAGAAGATTACCATGAGTTAGTCGATTAAATTCAGTGTTAACGAAACAAAACAAAAATATAGATAATTCTATTGTGAGAATTACATTTTGAAAGTAAATGAAGAAAACAAAAGTTAAAACATTAATTGCAATGACTTATCACCGTATCGAACTTAGAAATATATTAAGAGGATTTTATTCATCTTATGTCTACAGTGTAAGTAAATAATAACTTAACAACCAACTATTTTCCCATCTTATAACAAGACAGATATTACTAGATCACGCCGAGTATTTACCTGGCAGTTTAAAAGGAATTGAAGTTATGTATGTATAGTCACGGTACAGTAGTGATGGGGCGAATAATAAGAGACTGACTCGTTGGGTCAGGAACAGGTACAAAGTACGAAAGAAAAATACTTGGTACATTATGTATCAGTTACAAGTTACAGATTACAAGAGCATTCCTAGGTGCTTTGTGGAGTAACTGAAATCATTTAACAAGAGAAAAAATATTTATTTACTGCATTTTAATAGGAAATGAACATCAAATCAGCCCTGTGTCACTTAAAGAAACAATAAAGAAAAATTGGGAAAGTTTACGGCTTTAAGTTTCTCTGGAAGATAATACAACAAAAAACCAGCAAAAAGGAAGCGAACAACAGACGAGGAAAGATGGCCTGTGAACTCCGAGGAACTCACCACTTGTATAAGAAGAAAGCACTGTCAAGATAAGCCAAGATTAGATATTATAATACTATGATAAAACCTGTGTGTCTGTACGCGAGTTAGGGCCATAGAATAACTTGGAAGGCTGGTCTAGAAGAAGTAGAGAAATTTGAGAGAAAGATCCTTCCCAAGACAATGGGTCTGAAGAGAGTAGACGAACAATACAGGTTACGAAGTCAAGAAGAATTGTCCAAAGAAAATGAACGATTAATGAAAACGATACGAAAAATAAGACTAAAATTGTACGGGCACAGACTGACAACCGGTCAACAGAAAAAAATTTAAGACACTAAATAATATACCTAAGGAGTCGGATAAATGGTTTAGAGAAGTCGGAACGGATATTGAGAAAACCGGAATAAACCGAGAAAACTTAATGAACCGAACCAAATTCAGAAAACAATTCGACTTGAAGGGCTTCCATGAAGAGCAAAAACAGAAAACCGGGTAGACAGAAGAAAGGAGAAAAACGTACAGTGAGCGAATGCTGAGAATTTGGGTTGCAAAAAGAGTTTCCAGAAACGTCTAGTCACCTCACGTGGTCTGAAATTGGCCCTATACGAAGGAAAAAATTTAGTAGAATTACAGGCTTAAATCAGTTCATTTTTAAATGATTAGAAAAAAGAAATGAAATTAGAAAAAGAAATGATTAGAAAAGATAAAGAAAACAGTTAAGAAGTCCCGTACAGAATATGGTCAACAATGTTCCTAACGTCAATATTATAATTGTTATTTAGTAGCTACACTGTTAGTTATTTTTTTGTTATTTACTTGTTTGGTATTTGGTTAATCTTTTCGTTAGTTATTTATTTATTGTTATTTGAACAAGGCTATTTTTAGTTTTACATTCGCCTGCATGTACATTAAGGGTAATGCAATTAACGGTATAAAATGGTAGATTGAAACATGTCAGACCTGATCTTAAATTGAACCCGGAATCACAGGCTTAGAAGCAGTTGCGCTGATAAATACACTAACCTTCCCTCTGCTAAAGTTCTATTTGTAAGGCCTTTTTCTGTTTCAAACATGATTGATATTCATTGGTGAACTAATTTTTTAAGATGCTTTAAACGAGGATTGTTTAAGTACAGTACAAGAAGTAAAAAAATAAACGTTAAATGCACGAAACAATGTAATTTATCAGAAACTGTTATTTACTGGAGACTTTAAACAAATGAATGCTTAATGAGTAAGTAAATACTTACAAGTAATCTTTATAATTAAGTAAATGCTGATAAGGATGCTTGTAACACTCAGGTACAGTGTTTCAAACTAATTGCATTTGACCTGAATGTTCGAAAGCTATTCATTAACAGTTTTGTTTCTCCTCTCAAACACAGTAAAATAGATGACACAATCATTTAAGAACAGAACAGGTAGAGGTAAGATCGATATGAAGGTGTCAACTGCAAGAATGGAGAATTGAATGCTTTTCAGAAAATTTAATGTACTGACAAACGTTCATAGTACTCTGGAAACTAAGTAAAACAATTATAAACCGTTACAAACTACGTTTAACTTAATAAAATCTCTACGGTTTCAAAAAAAGACAAAACCCAGCAGATAAACATGCAGGCTGATAACCTCAACCAAAAATAATTTAAAAAAATAGGAATTAATCTTCCTGAAAAAATCTAAGACACAACAAGAAAAACAAGTATAATAATACGAAAATTTAAATAATATAATTATTAATAATTAAATTAAATTTAGAGGCTAATAAAATTTAGAATTTAAATTAAATAATTAAATTTAATTATAATTATTAATACAATTACTAATAATTAAAATAAATCTAGAGGCTGTCGGCTTAAACTAAAAGCTTCTTCAGTGGCGGAAGGTGGATCTACATAACGGGTAATCTTTCATAAAAAAAACCCACTAATTTATTTTACGACATTAAATAACTATTACAGTTACATAACAATAATATTGGCCACCTCTGTAGCGTAGTGTCAGCGCGCTGTCCTGCCACGCGGAGGTCCTGGGTTCGATTCCCGGCTGGGATCTGGAAATTTTAACAACTCAAGGTTCCATAACCCACTGTAGTCGCTAATGATCAGGCTATTGAACCGACTTTAAATAAATTAATAAAAAAAAGTATATATAATTTAATGTAAATAAACTAGTCTTTCCCCAGGGAAAATTTCGAGTGAAAGAAAAATATTATCGGTAAGCAAAACGCCAAAAACCACAAACAACACGCAATACACAGCAAAACACTATGTACACTAGTTTTCAGCTTTGTCTTACATGAAAGATTTCAGTGATAGTCTTCGGCAGCAGTCGACCGCAAAACTTATGCTATCTAACTTAACGGCTAAGTTTATCGTTAGCTCTGTTCGGAGCTCTACGCATGCGTCACATCGTCTTCCATAATAGAAAGAATCCAGTCCAGATAATTAAAGGTGGCCCGCATGTGTAGACCAAAACATCGTACCTGACGAAATTATTTGGAAGTAAATAATTATAAAACACATTGCTATGTTGTGTTGTTTAGGTCATCAGCCGAAAGGGTGGTTTGAACCTCTAGAGGCTTTACTAAGTAAAAAGAAGAGCGAGGTGGTTCACCTTTCTCACTGAGTGAAAAGTATGCTTATCAGCATGCCGGGCCCTCCGAAAAGCATGTGCGTTCCAGCCTGCAAATGACACCTCACTTCATTCACCACAGGGTTTGACTGTATAATGAAATTCGTTACTCTCGGAAGAGATAACTCTGACTAGTGACTTTTACAACTCTACCTCTTCTGTTCTTAAATACTTCAGTCATATAATTGGCAGACCGTGTGATAAAAAACATAAATATTTTTGGTAGCCCTGAAACTAGCAGATCGAGTGCAAATAATTGAACACTCCGCCTGCCTGTTATGGGCAACAATAATAATTTCTGTGTTATGTACGACCAAATTCCACATTTATCATGTTACGTTTTTAGGTATAAGATATTTGTAGTTCATCTCATATTACATAGATCTCCTTCAATATCGCCACTGCTTCTGTTCTACATTTTAATACCCGAGGTTTGGTTAAACAGGATTTCACTACATCTCTCTCCTTCTTTCAAAATATTAAAGAGTGATACTTTCATTAGTATGTAAACACTGGCCGTAGTCATCTAGTATTAGAAAAGAATACGAGATTAAGGATGAAACTTTTTAGAAACAGTGAAGAAGAGAGAATACAAAACGAAAAAATTGGAAGAAAGCGAAAAGTATGTTTGTTGACACGGCCAATTGGTTTTCCATCGCGTGACTAAATAAAAACAGTAAATCAACAACAAATTCTATACGGAATGCTTATTATTGGTTGAAACGAATACCTGAAGATAACTTACCATCATCAAATAAATTAAAAAATAAAAAGCATAAATAAAAGAGGGGAAATACCTTAACGAAAGGAACATTCGTGATGTTCTAAATCTGTAAACGATGTTTAATAAAGAAATCATTTCTATTTTTCATAATTCAACCTAATTATAGGAGGATGGTTCGGTCGTTGTTTTTTTTTTAAATCATAACTTAGTTATAACAACTGAAACGCATCGATTTAACATTATTGTGGTTTATAATTTATGGTTCAAATATCGAAGAAAGTTAAGACTTCATTGAAAGCTTTGAGAAAGAAATTTCACGGACATCAAGCAAATAAATCTTATATTATTTGGTATTGAGAGATTATACCATACTGTTGGTTTAAAACTCAATTGCCTCTGGTCAAAAAAGGTTTTATTACCAATATTCCAACATATTTCCCTTTGTTAACTTTATCTATTGCCCATAACAGGCAGGTGGAACGTTCAATTATTTGCACTAGATCTGCTAGTTTCAGGGCTACAAAAAAAATTCTGTTTCTTATCACATGGTCAGCCAATCATATGACTGAAGCATTTACAAACAGAAGAGGTAGAGGTGTAAAACACACTAGTCACAGTTATCTCCTCTGAGAGTAATAAATTTCATTATACAGCCAGACTCTGTGGTGAATGAAGTGAAGGTGTCATTTGTAGGGTGGAAAATAAATGCTTTTTTAGTGACTCTGGTATGCTGATAAGCATACTTTTCTACTCAGAGAGGAAGGCGATTGTAAACCACTTCACCCCTCGTTTTACTTAACAAAGAGGTTCAAACCAGCCTTTCGGATGATGGCCTAAACAACAACTTTATTTAGACGACTCCAAAAAGGGAGTACAAGACTGTTATACCTAAACATTAATACTACCTACATTAAATTTTTTAACCAACTTGTTTACATATAACCAAAATATCTTCTTTTTCTTTAATTGTTTGGGCCTACTTAAGACTAAATTAAATGATCATATCTCACGTTTTATGTTTTCTCGTTTTCATTGCTCTTTTTGTCTTTCCTTTCTTTCTACAATTTATTTCTTTTGTCGTGTTTTTTTTTCTCTTGGAAACCCTCAAGTCCTTTTACCTTTTTTTAAATTCACTTCAGTCCTCAATTCTATCTGAACACCTTCATCTCTTTTATATCGTTTTCAGTTTCTACGAATCATCTATTTCGAGGTTTGAAAATTTCACATCTATCAAATAACTATTTAGTAAAAAAATATTTTCAGGTCAGTTCTACAGATACATACCCCTACCAATAAAACTGAATTCTATATTTTATTATTTTTAATTAAGAAATTTTTAGTTGCACCTTAGTCATTAGCGGCTAGTGTAATAGTAAACAGTGAATTTGAATAAGGGCAGTCGCTAGCGTATTACAGCAAGTTGAAACAATACGACTACATAGGGAATGCATTTTAAATTCCCAGCATCTAATTTTACAACGTACGCTACCAGGGAGTATTACAAAACCAGAAATAAGAATTACAAGCAACTTGCGAATTAATTCGAAGAATAATACTAATTTATTCTTGATACCTAAATTTCACAATTACATTAACAATAGTAACATTGCACATTAACGAAGTCTTATTTCGCGATTTTTGCAACAGTATTACTTTATGATACAAGCTATGCACCTAAATACGAGGCGTATTTTTAAAGTAAGTACCGTTTGAAAATAAAAAAAAAATAAAAGGAAATTTGCAAAAACTAATTTTATTTTCGGAATCTACATACTTTTATCTATTTTTCTACATAGTTTCCAAGTTTTTGTAAACACTTATCATATCGCACAACTAAATTTTGGAAACCTTCTTCATAAAAACTTGCCGCCTGCTGTGATAACCAAGAATTCACGGCCGTTTTCAATTCGTCGTCATCGTCATAACGGCTGCCGCCCAAGTGATGTTTCAGATGACGGAAGAGATGAAAGTCGCTCAGCGCAAGGTCAGGGCTGTAGGGTGGGTGGTCCAAAACTTCCCAGCCAAAAGAGTCCAATGCAGCTCGGGTCTGAGCGGCAGTGTGAGGCCGCTCGAGAGAGTTCAAAAGACTCGACAGTTCCTTGAATTTTCTGACACGTTATGACGAAAACGGTGACGATATGCTGAGTCGGATCGTAGCTGGAGACGAAACGTGGATTTCGAATTTCACTCCCGAATCGAAACAACAAAGCATGGATTGGAGACACACGCACTCTCCCGTAAAGGTCAAAGCCAAAGGTCAAATCACACCAGGCGGCAAGTTTTTATGAAGAAGGTTTCCAAAATTTAGTTGTGCGATATGATAAGTGTTTACAAAAACTTGTAAACTATGTAGAAAAATAGATAAAAGTATGTAGATTCCGAAAATAAAATTAGTTTTTGCAAATTTCCTTTTATTTTTTTTTTATTTTCAAACGGTACTTACTTTAAAAATACGCCTCGTAAATAATTCCTGTCACCCCAACGACACTTCAAAACAAACTGAACTTAAACGCAACGTCGCCATCATGATAGTACCACCACCAAAACTTTAATTCAATTATTTCGTTATTTACTTTGCAAAATATCGTTACGGGTTTTACCAATTTTCATTTTCGGATTGTTTTGCAGAATCCCGAAAGTGGCCTCTTTACAGTAACATAATACTAAAAAAAACCGTTCGGTAGAACACTGTATTACGGACAATCAGAATCTCTATTTAAAATACATCGGACCTGATTTTGCGTTTTAAGTAATATGATTAAAATTATTATCAACTTAAAATGTTTCACATTGTTATTACTGCATTTATTATCTAATATTATCAATTTAAATGTTACTATAATCGGTCCTCAACAGATGCCGATGACTGATGACAATCATCAACACAAGCACAGGTATATATTATTATTTTCTAAAATTGTACATTTTTGCATTGTCGCTGTTAATATCTATACTGGATGTCACAAAAGTCCGAGTACGGCAAAATATTTCGCTAACAAGTGATGCTATTCTTCAAAACACAATATGATCTTTTTTGTCATCAGTCTCTCGACTGGTTTGATGCAGTTCTCTAAGCTGTTCTATTTTACGCAAGTCGTTTCGTATCTATATACCAATAACACCCTACATCTTTTGTACTTTGCTTTATTTATATATTCTAACCTTTGCCTCCTCCTACAGTTAACTCCCTCAATATTACCCTCCATTATTGATAGACCAATACTTGGATGTCTTAATATATGCCCCCACTAGCCTATTCCTTCTTCTAGTAAAATGCTTCCATATACTTCTTTTTACATTCACTCGTCAAGCAATACCTCAATAAAGTACCTCTAAATTACTTAGTTGTCCACCACCTAATCTTTAACATTTTCCTATTACACCAAATTTCAAAAGCTTCTATTGACTATTTTATATTTCAAACATTTACTTAAAAGTCAATGTTTGTAGTCAGTAAGCTGTTCTTCATTTCAAAGGCTTTTCTAGCTTCAACAATTCTACTTTTTTTTATATCACTTGAGCTTCTACCATCCTTTGTTATGTTATTCCCTAGATAATAAAATTCCCCAACTTCCCGTATGTTATCGTTGTCTACTTTTAAATTTCCCATCTCTTCTAAACCACTCTTGTTGCTGCACAACACTTTCGTTTTATAGTACTGCATGATCTAATGAATGCAAACAGAATCTACTGAAATTCATGTTTAAACATTTTTCCGCCATCTTGAACGCAACATTTTTTTAAATACGAAAGTGGTCATGTGACACATCATTAGCATGCAGAATTTTGCAAAAATCCACTGGTGAAAACCATTTGTAAATATATCTTTCTGTTTTGAAGTTACAACCCGTCAAAATCGAGAATACAGTGAAAATGGCCTGTCTTGGATGTTATTATCGTCTTCCTTAACTATCTCTAAAATTTAGTTCACTGATTAATTTGAACAAATCAGTGCAAATATTTATTAGCCCTTGCTTTTTAACGCTTTTACAATGGTACACTTAAATACGGTAATACAATCGCAAGCATTTCCTATTGTTTACTATGTTACAGCTAACTTTGTAATTTTTTATCTGGGCTCCAGAAATCAGTTTTAGACATTTTGATTAAAAGCGCTGCAATATTTTTATATTTGATGAACTAGCAGTGTACCCCAAAGCTCTAACCCTTAATAATTACAACCCTATTTTTAAAATTATATAAAATTGTATTAATAACACACACAGGGTTTGAGGGATACACAGAGACAGTTCATGGTGGTGAAATATGGATGCTGCTAAAATAATTAGATACAGTAAGCAATATCACAGAAATAAACTCGGAGCTTATTAAATGGATTCGAATGATCAATGCAGTTAACATTGTAAAATGGACATAACTTAAATGAAAACGCCGGCGATGTTTTAATTGCCGTAGAGACTGGAGGTAATCAAGAGGGGGAAATTCTTGGAGGGAATAAGGTATAAAACGATTCAATACGCTACATAACGAGTAAAGGTACGATGGTGAGGAAGGAAAAGAAAATCAAAAGACAGAGCAAAGCGCGCGACTTAAAGAATAAAAATAAAAAAGTAAAGGTTCCATGTTCGCGTCACCGAGGAGTGCACGCATCTATTGTGTCGCTCGATGCACACACCTATCCGTTCCGGTGTAGCTATTTTTATTTGGGTTCCTCAGATGGTGTAATCTTAGAAATCTAAGGGAGTAATGAATATTTATTATTACGGGGTAAATAATGTTCTACGGACCCTTGTGACAGTCTCATTAACGTTTGGATGACTCCCCCACCCATGGAAGTCCATAAGTTACTGCAAATTGAACTGTGCCCCCCCTTGAATTAACTTGCCTTCCTTTTTTCTTCTTTCTGTACCTTTACATAAAACCACGTTCCTTCTAATTTTTTTTAAAAAAAAGCTATTTCAACTTTTTTTTATAATAATGTAATATAAAGTTAAAAGAAGAAAACCAGCGAATAAAAAGAACTTTCCAGTATCTAATTAATATTTAAATTTGTAACACTCAAGAAAGTATTTACAATGTAATTTCTTCACAACACGCACGCAACTGTATTAAAAAACAGAATAAATGAAATATTTAAATATCTAACGCCAAGAAAGTAGGATCCAAGCAGCTGAAATGAGGTTTTTAAGAAGGATAAAGGGCTGATCGAGAGCTGGATCTAATACATAACGAGGAAATTAGATCTGAGTTGGGTGTATTTAGCCTAAATGAAAAAGTGGAGGAGTACCGTAATCAATGGAGGCAACATTTGGAACGGATGCCAGAGGAGAAAATACCCTTAAAAGTAACGGAATATGTTCCAGTTGGAAGATCTCGTGTTTGTGTAGAAGTACAGGATGGTTTGTGAGTTCGGAAAAGGCTAATGCCTAATCCTTGATAGTAAGAAGAAAAGACTTTAAATTTCTATAAATTTACCAAATTTAAATTCAAAAACCCGGAATTTGGAAAAAATAACTATAGGTAACGGGAAATGTGCACGAGAAGATGCATTTAAAAAAGTATCGACCGGAACAAAAACCATTATCTTTATAAATATAAATATTCTTCAGTTGCCTATCCGTTCCGAATGTTGACGAACATCATAACAATTTTCACTTTGTTCGTTGCGCTGCGGTCTTAAAAAAGTCACCTGTTTAACAGCAGCTTTTCGGAGACGAAGGTTCCGTGGTTCAAATCCCAATAAAGATAGTTACTTTGTATTTTATTTGAATAATAGACGGTGGTTACCGGTGTACTTAGATGGTTGGGGTTCAATTAACCAAACTCTACCAAGAATGGTCGGCCTGAATCTGTACAAGACTAAACCTCATTGACATGTCATACATATTATCCTCATCTATTTGGGTCATGGGGCTGTTATTGTTTTAAATCGAACATATTCCAATTTAACACACATTAGGGATAAAAAAAGAGTAAGGACTTTTTGAGCATACGTCGTAAAATGGGGGTAATTTGTGTACCGAATTGTCCCAGAATTATATTGTTTTCGCTTTATTGCACAATCATGAGAAAATGACAAAACAGGTAATTGTAGGCGTTGCTTAGAATAAAGAGTAAAGTAATGTAGGACTTATTTATTTTTTTATACAAATAGTTATTTAAATACACAGTTTTGTAATCGAATACATATAAAAAGTATAATCACGAAACAAGAGAAAAATTTTAAATGTGTATTTTCAAGTCAATTACAACATAAATTCATGAAACAAAAAAAAACTACATAGATACAAACGAATGGATTTCTAACACAGTTTGAATTTAAGTAAGTATGTGCACAATAGTTATTTGTTTGTGTTTGTCAGAAAAGTGAAACGAGAACCATTAAATTTCCATGAGATAGGCACGACGACGATCAGGTTCGGTCCGTAAGTATTATTAGGTACAGAGCTATTATTGCATCCCATCTGTTAGATGTTTTATGCTTGTACGTAGTACACAAAAAACATAGGCCAAAACATTCAACAAGTCTCATTTAAAAAGGTTAAGGGAAGACAACATAATAGCGTGAATCAGCTCTCTATCATGTCGCTAGATCGCAAAATGTCGCTTTGAACTGTTTCTTGTAAATATTCCAGCTTGTTTGTCGCCTATTAAGGCTTTTAAAAGAACAACAGCCCATTCAATTTCCAACCGAAGAGAAAAAAACATAGCAACTCTAAACTATGTAGGTGATATTTCTACGTGTATTTATTTTGAAAAGGTATACAATTGATATGAAATCGAAAACAATTGGTGCAAATACGTTTACAAGTACATGGAGAATCTTGTATGATATATTAACGCAATCCAAAAACAAAAAAAAAATCAATTAATTATTTCTACGAACGAAAACATTAAAATCTAAATCTGTCTAGTCTATAGTTTTTAAAACTTAAAGAAAATCGAGAATATACCGAATTACACAACTGAACTCAGTTTTTCAAAAATTGGTATAATATTAATTATTATAATACTAACAAACTCTGTAATACGCACTGAAATCAATAATACGCATTTCAGTTTGTTAATGGTATAAACCAGTCTGTAAGTGTAAGAAAGAGAATTATAAAATGGATGGAGCATCATCAAAGACTAAGATATAGGATTCCGAAACGGGTTCTGGAATATAAATCTGAGGTAAAGAGAAGCTAGAGAAAGCCTCCATAACCCTGGTAATTTTTTTTTATATTTACTACGCTTCCGAGAAAAAAAGAGATTTTAATGCCGGAACAGGCTAAGTAGCCTGTACTGTGAAGAGAAGAAGATTATCAAACCAATCGCTGTCAGTGGTCAGCGCAATTGGCTTCTACGCTTGGAGTCACGGGTTCGATTCCCGATTAAGTAAGGGTATTTGTTTACCCGTACACCTTCTCATATCATTACCAACGCACTAGTCAAGGTTTATGTAGGCGTCATCACTCAATATAAAAAAAGTATTTTTATTCTATAGTACAGTACCGACTGAGAGAAAAGGCCGACAGATATTTGTGAGCAATGCAGAAAGAGAGGCCTAGTAGCCCTTCTGGTTGCTATATAAGAGCATTGCATTGAGCCTAATCGTCATTCCATTCTGCTTTAAAGCTCCGATCATCAGCTCACTGCTACCGGACTCCGCCGAAAACCCATCGACGAAGCAGCAAGGGATAAGGTACTGCTTCCGCTCACCGATCCAACACCGTAAATGCCTTCGAAAGGGACAGTCATCGCCCGCTGCCGCGAGCGGTCCCTCAACAAAACGTATTGGTCACCGATGCAAAAAAAATGCGAGGCAGCGAGTGGAAGAAACTGGTAGATCTTGGCCAAACTACTAGCATTTTCGTTTAACAGCAATTCCGGTCCTTACGAGTGCTTAGTTCCAAAAAAACTACGCCGGGTAGTCAATGAATGTCGTATAATTCTGTGCAAATGCTAATAGCCTACACGTTGAAATTTTACATAACCAAAAATACCCGCAATCAACGTTTCAATAACACTAGCATGATTTGAAAGTGAGTTGAGAATTTTTAACACAAGTAAATGATTTCTAAAAGATCTATAGCGAAAATCTAGAAGATACCGCCTCACATTCTTTAAGTCGGTGACTTATAGCGCCCACCGGGTCCCGACAAAGCAGCTACAGCGAAGTAAATGACGTCTCCGTCGGACGACGAGACGCCGTGTCGTCCACCTCCTCGACCGTCACGACTACTACGCCACAGCCGCCTACCGACCGACATAAGACTATCCTTCCTTGTTCATACAGAAGACTCGAGCCGTCGAACAAGCTCTAGTACTGTAACGATGATTCTAGAGTACAATAGAAAACCGTGTGGAAAATAACTGTTCATAACAAATTTTGAAACAGTGGAAAGATAAAAAATTATAGAAAATTTAGATGATAAAATTCCGCTCGACCGAATAATATTTCTGCCAACCGCATTGGGGTAGTTGGTAACGTGCTCGCCTCTCATCATGCGGTCTTGGGTTCGAATGCCATTCAGGCACGGCATATTTTCATACGTCATAAAAAATCATTTCATCCTTCACCGCCTGCATTAGCAGTAATTGCAGAACAGTCGGACGTTAAACAAAAAAAAAAAAAACAAAAAAAATAGAACAATATTTCTGTGTGAAAAATTAAACAACATAGTTATTACGGATACAATAAATCCAAAAACACAGAGCCAGACAAATTAAAAAAAAGTTATATAAAAATCCTTACATGAATATCCTGTGGAAACATACATTCTGACTTTATAAATCATTATAAAAAGATCTAAACAGAAGTACCAAATTTAATTTGATTGAAGACTCATATGAACGAACATACGTCCTTAATTTGCGGTAATAAATTTTCATTTGGATAAATAAAAATAAAAATAGCTGCCGTAAAACACTGCAGATTTGTTTTTCCTAAGGTATAAATAATAACAGTATTAATAATAAGAGGTATAAGAGTCCGAGACACATTCGATAAATTACACTTAAAAAGTGTAGGTATAGTTTAGTAAATTTAAGGAAAAGCAATTTAATATTTATGTGCTATCTTATATTTTATGGGTGACCAAACTAACAGCAGCGACATTGAAAAATGATAACCAGCTACTGTAGGTAATAAAAATGGAATAGATATCCACCTCAGCCCACTAATATCCACCTCAAGTCCTTCACTATATTTCATATAATCAACAATAAATGTCACACATTTTAACATAAAATCTTAAAAAATATTACATAAACTAATTTCTTTTTTTTTATAAAATTTTGTATCTTTAATAAACAAATAAAAAATACATAAAACGTTTCGGCAAATACAAATATGGTAAAAAACCGATGAATATTCCGCTTGCAGATTGTATTACTTTCTTGCCGTGGTATTTCATTCTATTCCATCAATTTAAAAAAAAATTGTAAACAAAAAAAATGTAAAAAAGTTCAATGAACAGAATGATACTTAAAATGAATATGAGGGCAATGTTCCAAAAAAATTTATTTCAAGGCGTGGCTTTATAAATTTATACTTATCATAAATAAAACTTGAAAAAATACACATACAACAAAGGTAATATTAAACACATAAAAAATTAATGTGTAATAAATCAGGAATTTTCAATTACTACTCCAACACAAAATTTATTTATCTATCTGCAAAAAAATATACTTAGAAAAATTTTAAATTAAATCTAAAATTAATTATTTTTTAAAACTCAAAATGCTAATTAAATAGTCTTAAAATATTTTCAAAAGAATTTTTCAATTTTCTTAGAAATTTTAAAGGTAAATAAATTCTGAGTTGATTGAAATTGCATATTTTGAATACGGAAAACTTTGAGTTTCAGCAGATGGTAAATTTTTTTGATTTGGTATCCCGGTCATGTTGGATATGAGAATTAAAATTTGAAATCCAAGCAATGTTCTTAATGCAAAGGAAAATATTTTTTCCCGGTCATGTTGGATATGAGAATTAAAATTTGAAATCCAAGCAACGTTCTTAATGCAAAGGAAAATATTTTCCTTAGTTAACTCATGAGTAACGATGTAAAATGAAAAACTAACTTATTTTAATCATGAGTGGATGACAAATGAATGAAAATCACAACTGACGCTAAAATAGACTACAAAAATGCTTTAAATAAAAGTAGTAGATCTTTTTATTTGCTAAAACTTTGATTATTATAGACAATCTTTTATCTAATTCATACTATGGCTGCAATCTTAATAAAATCCATTTTTAATGACTTTGATACTCACAATACAGAAAATCATTAATTGGCCCTAAACTAAAAAGAAAAAAAACGCATGTAAAAAGGGTTTTTATTAAAAAAAAACGCTTCAATTAAAAGTTGTAGGTTCTTTCAATACCTGCAACTTTAATAATACACTCTTTTGCCCTAAAATGCCATATTAAGGATACATTTTTTACCATGAGAGCTCAGCCCAAAAATTTTACCAGAGTCACCACTTACCCTACCTCATAGAGCACAAAAATGTAAATGAGGTGATTTTAAAATTGCCTCAAATTTTTCTAAAAATTGCAAAAATGTAAAAAAATTCATGAATGAACTACTACTTGACCGATTCTGATGAAAATGTGTCAGGTCCCGTCATGGTAACTAACCTAAATTCTAAGTTTCAACTTTGAACAGCAGCATTCCATTTTTTAGATATTTATTCACATTCACACACGTGCGTGCGTGCACACATACAGGCAAATTGGTAAAAACGTGGTTTGTTTTTGGTTTAGGGGACCTGAAAACGAGTATTCCTGGTGAAAATTTGATTTCAAAAAGCTACGAGAAAACAATACTTTCCTTCACTATATTTCATACAGCGCAAGAGAAAGTAATAAGAAAAATTGGAGGATAAACAAAGGCAATGAGGTTGTGACTGCTAGAATGCAAAGTTTGATTTTCATCTATAATCTATGAAGAACCCACAATCATGAAACTAATGACCTAAGCGAGACAATTTTTTTTTGTTTTTTTGTTTTGTTTAATGTCCGACTGTTCTGTAATTACTGCTAATGCAGACGGTGAAGGATGAAATGATTTTTTTGTAACGAATGAAAATATGCCGTACCTGAATGGGATTCGAACCCAAAACCGCATAATGAGAGGCGAGCATGTTACCAACTACACAAATGCGGCCGGCAAGAAAGACAATAGAAAAATATTTTAACAAGAATCACAATTACTTTAAAACAAATTAAAATTTTACGTACAAGATTTTCAACATTTAAAAATTTAATAATACATTTTAAACCTAACATTAACTCAAATTTATAGATTGTTAAAATCGAGAAATATAAATTTTACAATCAGACAAGGCTTTCTTAATGAAGTGAAAAAAAATTTATTAAAGTACTACTGATAAGTGGAAAGAATTGTGAAAGGAAACTGAATGAACGAAATTATAAAAAACGAAAAATATAACCGAGAAAGTCAATAATTAAAAGCAGTAGGTTAATGAAGATGTTTGTTTCAAGGAAAGCGTGGGCCTCATGTCAACAGACTCGTTAAATAATAAGTTCATTTATATACCAGTGAAGTTTAATTTTATGGCAAATGTTATCTATTCCCGATCTAAATTAAACAGGTACATGGTTTGCTTGTTCTCCGTTTTATTTTTTTTACTACCGTTTATTTTTTACAAACTTAAAATACGAATAAACCTACAGAGAATTTTTTTAATTTTTTTAAAATATTTATTACTTTGTTAATTAATAGAGTTTGTAAATTTCTATACCACGAAAATCTCATGAAATTGGAAAATAATTGATTAATTAATCCTACTGTTTTCAAATACCTGGCTACTTTTTTTTTAACCTTAATTTATTATAGAATTTTACATGTAGGATGTCACAATGTTTACGTGGGAGAAATAAATACTAAACAGTGAAATTTCCTCTTAATTGGTGATAAAAAAATATCGCTATGAAAATTTAAATGCTTATCGTTAAATTTATATTTTATGTAAAAATTTACATCTTATTTACCCATTCAAATATTTGTAAATTGATCATAATCTTCCAACTCCAGTTTCCTGGGTGCGGTACACAAGCTCTTACCATTTCTTCCGGTTGTTTCACAATTCTTAACGCCAGGACATTTTACTACATTAGTCATCCTCTCCACCTCTGGCCTTGCAGTGAGCCATATGGATGAAATTAATCAAATGTTTTTCAAAAATGTTTTTGAAGTAAATCCTTCAATTATCATTATTTGTATTCTATGCCCTCTTTGGAGCACTTGAATCAATCCATTTACAATGAAAATTTCAGCATAGTATGTAGAACTTTAGACCTCTTCTGCTTCTAAAACTTTTTCATTGTTTCCAACTTGGCTCATTTTGTTCATTAATTATGGTGTATTGTTGTTCAAAAGTAGTTTTTGTAACGATAATGTGTGTGCGTTCTAATCTGTTCAATTTATAACTATAAGCAACTCTAAATTAGTAAAAGTAAGTTGGTAAGTAAAACTAAATTATAAAAGTAATTTAATTTAGTAATTTAGAGGATCTTAGGTGAGTGGATCAAAAAAGAAGTATATGAAAGCATCTTTCCAGAAGGGATAGGCTGGTGGGGTATATCTTAAGACATCCAGGTATTGGTCTATCAATAATGAAGGGTAATATTGAAGGGGGTGAATTGTAGGGGGAGGCAAAGGTTAGAATATATAAAGCAAATTGCAAAAGATGTAGGATGTTACAGGTGTGTAGATATAAAATGACTTGCGCAAGATAGAGCAGCTTGGAGAACTGCATCAAACCAGTTGAGAGACTGATGACAAAAACAAACTACTTTATTCAAACTTAAACAAAACAAATTTGACGCTAAATGTGCAAAGAAAAATGCTTTATATAAATGTTGTAGATCTTTTAATTTCCTACAAATTTGATTATATACATTTTTGTCGTTAAATGCTAAGGCTACTAAGGCCAAAATCTTAAAAATCCATTTTTTACACATTTTCATTAAAAAAAACAGAGAATCACTAATTACCGCTAAACTACGCATTATACAAAGAAATGTTTGGAATAGAAGTTGTAGGTTTTAAAATTTTCAACAACTTTAATTATATACATTTTTCCGGTAAAATGCATATTATAGCCGCAATCTTAAACCATTTTTTTCTTCAAGAGAACAGCCTACCCAAGAATTTCAGCAGCAATGGCGCCTACCCTATCATTAAGAGCATAAAAATTGTATTAAATGAGGCAATTTTTTAAAAAATATTGTAGGAGCTGTTTTTGAGAAAATGGCAAAAAAGTGAAAAATTACGCAAATAAACTACTTCTTCCGGTTGACCAATTTTGACGAAAATGTTTGTGTCGGGTCCTCTAGTAATACCTTACTTAAGTTTCAAGGTTCAACTTCATAAATGTTCCATTCTTGAGATATTTTGTTCACACACACACACGCACGCACGCACGCACGCACGCACACACACACACCAATCATTAAAAACATGGTTTTTGGGTTCAGGAGGTCTGAAAACGTGGATATCCGGTGATAACTCGATTTCAAAAAATCAACATAAAAACAATACCTTCCTTCCTATATATTCATATAGGCAAGAGAACATAAAAATCACTTGCTTTTTCAAAAATTGAATTTTTTGATCTTTACAATCTAAAAGGTTTTGCAGATAACCAGGAGTTTACTGTACATAACAGTCTGATTGATCAAAAATTTCAAAAATGTAGAAAATCATTTCAGTTCGCCACATAATTTTTAACAATTTTATCTAATGTTTCTTGTTTGGATTATTTTTTCTGGTTATCATTTTACAAAAAAAATGTTACCTATTTCCTCATTCCGCTGCTGAAATATATTGACGGCAACATTAGAATTATGATTTATTTATAATATCTTCACTGAACTTGTAAAAGATCATATTTTCAGTGTTTGCGTATCAGCTAATATAACAGCAGCTGTTGATCAACGCAAGGTTGATTTATTATTCAAATGAGGTTACTCTCTTGTTGAAAGATAATAAATCTTGTCCACCTGAATGATTAGTTGGTTGTGGATTTTATAAACTGTTCAATTCTGGTCCTGTTGTACTTGACCTTACATAGTTAGCATGTGAATTTTACAAAATAATACTTAAACGTTCATAACTACTGTACCTTCAAAAAAACAATTTTTAAGGAAATTAGTTTTTTATTCTAAACTAGCACTAGGATAGGTGAAGTTGTATACGACAGTAAATACAGTAAAAACTTTTTTTCATTAATTTTTAAGGGCCACAAAATTTCTTGTAGAAAGATCTGACAAATAACAAAATATTCGCACAAACTGGATTACTGTATTAGTCAATAATATTTAAGCAGTACATAGTCAGTCAACTGAATGTTTTTGTTTTTAATAAGTTTGGGGATTTTATTTTTTTCTGGTGAAATTTCACGTTTTATTTTGATATTTCTTATTTTATTTTCATTTTTCTGGGTAACCAAATTTATTACTGCAAAAATTACTTTGAAATAACATGGATAATTTTAGACTGGTACAAAAATATTAAGAACAAGGATCATAATTTAATTCATTAAAATTTTTAATTAAACAAGAAGACAAAAAAGATTAAAAAAATCTGGTGTGAAACACTTAACACTATTTTCTTTTGCCAATGTATATAATGAAAAATACCTACTTTTACACATTAGTAAACAATATAAAAAAGGCTGCTATCTTACAAATTTCTATTTTTAGCTATCTTAATGAGCAAAACAAGAAAGATCACTAATTGATGCTAATTTAAGCGTTTTAGAAAAAAAATGTTTGGATTAAAAAGTTGTAGGTTTTTAAGAGTCTATAACAACTTTAATTAGCCTACATACACTGTTGCCCAAAATGCATATTAAGACCAGCAATCTTAAAAAAAACATTTTTTACCACTCTTGAGAGAGGTACAGCCCCAAAGAATTTCAGCAGACACTGATGTTTAACCCATCTTATAGAGCATAAAAAAATTTAGAAAATGAAATTTTCAAAAAAAAACTGTAGACGCTGTTTTTGAGAAAACAGCAAAAAAATGAAAAATTGCATGGAACTTCGAACAATACTACATTCTTGAAAATTTTGTTCACACACACACACGCACGCACGCACGCACACACACACACACACACACACACACACACACACACCACCAATCGCTAAAAACATGTTTTTTGGTTTCAGGTGGCCTGAAACGTGTATTTCCGGTGAAAACTAGATTTTGAAAAATTGACATGAAAACAATAGTGCTTTCCTTCCTATACACTAAATCGTATATCCCTACATATACTAAACAGGACAAGAGAGAGTAAATAAAATATCACAAATTAAATAAAAATAGGAAAGAAGCTAACACTAAACAACAATGTATTGGTTATATCTCTAAGAATCATACTTCAGTGGTGTGGAGATGAGATGTGATGTCAATAAGTTGGAAATTCTAGGACAGAAAGGAGATTGTCCTTAGAAAATTAAAAGAAAATGAACAACATGAAGATCAAAAAGGTGACAGCTAGAAGCTAGGACACATGAGTAAAATAACCTACCTGTTCACACCTCACTTCCATAGAATTATAAGACTTAGATTAATGAAAATATTAAACTATTTATGTAGAAATAATTAATTATGTATTGTAAAATTAAATAAACAAATAAAAACAGCACCACAGATATCACCTGAGTCTTATACAACTTTAAACATATGTCTTTCCTAGCTAGTGGTTAAATGTTTTGCCTGCACAGCATTGTAATGTGAGAAGGGGATTTTCAAATTACTGGCAAAACCCAAAGAAGCCCCTAGATAACAATAGTAATACATAATAAATAATGAATACAGTTGATTCCAGATAATTGGTCCACTGGTTAATTGGGGCAGCCGGTTTTTTGGGACAGTTCTTTAAAGAACAGAAACAAAACGGGATTTTATATTGATAAATGCTCCATTTATTTGGGGCACAATTCCGCTTATTGGGGCCAATCATCAGTATGTACACATATGTTTCATTAGAACTATTACAGGCCCACGACGAGCAACACACGATTCTAAGCGGCAAGATCAGCAAGATAAGATAATGGGCAGGATAGAGGTAGTAAACATTTTGACAGATAAACAACAGTAATCACACATCAGTTGTAACAGAGATGTTATTTACAGTGCAGTGTGTACATAATCGTCATTGCACAAATTTCAGTGAGTCATATCCACTAGTTATGCCCGACCTCAAGGAACTGTACAACCTCCTTGTAATTTAAGGTTAGTTTTCACTTGTCATATGTATCCTGTATAAACAAAGTTTGTAATTTCATGTGTACTGTAACACACTTTTTTGTTCCAATCTGGTTATTTTGTTTTCTGCAGGCACACTTTTTTATTTTTTTAATTCCCATTTGTTTCACACATTTTGTTGACATTTTTAAGCGTTGTTTTACAGTATAGTACCTAGTCTACTGTCAACGGCTTTGTCAGTTAAAATGACGTGTAATGATATGACTGTGTGAGAGAATAAAACTTCTCGAAAAAATAAAAATGCATCCACCTAACTTAAGCCAGCGTAAACTATCGGAACTAACTGGTGTTGAAAAATACGATAGCTTGTATCGTGCTCCAAGAAGATAAATACACCAAGAGTGGGTATTAAAAGATCATGGAACATCTCAGAAAAGAAAACTTGAAGGAAAGAGCCCACATATTGAGGAAGCGCAGAATAAATGGTGCGCTATTGTAACTTCGCAAGGTGTTAGTGTCATGATCCAATGCTTAAAGCCAAGGCAAAAGACAATGGTAAAAATTTTAATCATTGTTCTGATACCCTTTCATTTTTTTGTGTATATGGATAGAACTTGCATGTAAAATGTATGTGTGATATGTTTAATAAAATACAGTATCGTATATGCTACAGTTTACGAATTCGTTTATTAGGGGCACCTGTATAATTGGGCCAAAATTCTCCGGTCCCGATGTGTCCCAATTATCTGGAATCAACAAACTGCTGTATTATAAAAATTAAAAATTGAACTTTTTATTCAAAGAACATTTTACGAGCCTGCAAGAGCACAGACAACTCTAGTATTGTTGAACATATTTTATTCCGAATTGGGCTACATGCAAATGGTACAGACAAGCTCAAGTACAAACAACCTACTCATGCATCCCTACAAATTGATATGATCCTTTTTTTGCTGTAAGTCTTAAGTTTGTTCTTAAGCACTAGGATTCTGAATCAACTTACGTTGCAATTCATAGTCGTCACTGTATATAATTATAGTTCAGACTCAGTCCAGATGCTCCTCAGGATAAAAATCTGTGTTCACACCAAAATTCATGACGTTATTCTTTAGACCTTAGCGAAAAATTACGAAGGAAATTGCTTTCTTGTGAATTTCCCTAGCCCCTTTTTGCATAATTATTAACAGGAATAAATACAATACAAAAACCGACATATAACGTGGTGGGTTTGCAAATTATTTAATGGTGGGAATTAGTGTGGGAGTAATCTTTTAAACACTTAAAAAATGGAAGATGGCATGGGGTTTAGAAAGTTGTTGAGAATGTCCCAACCGATTCTGAAACCAAACTTTTACCAAGGTTGGCAATAAAATTTGCAAGAAAAGTAACAATTTTACAAAATACATCTCTGGGGCAAACAGATTAGCTGTCACTCTTTGATACCTAACTAATGCAGTCTCAAACAAACGCCTCATGTACATTTTCAAAATTTCAAAGCTATCAATAACCAGTTTGAATATTTATTCAATTTCCACCTCAGACACACCATAGAATTTATCAGCTAAAGTTTTCAATGTTTTGATTTTTAATTCACAATTTTTATAGACCGTGAAGGGAAAATTTTACAAACAATGATGAAAATGCATCTCCTTTAAAAACTGCAGGGTTAAATCCAAAAAAAAAAAATGCAGGGACAAACAAGTGGGTAGCTGTGAGAGTTGCTATGTTCAGATTCATATTCTTGCTATCCAATTTTGCGCAATAACAATGAATTTATGAATCCCATATCGGGCAGGATTTGATAGATGCAGACAATACTACCTTGCAACACACCAGACTCACCGTCACAATGAGTCAAATTAAAAATATTTAATGAACAGTTATCTGTCTTATCCAAAGTCCATTAAATAACACATCTATTTACCTATTGTGACGAATTATACAGTAACTGGGTGACAGTTGTACAATTGCACAACAAAAAAATTGTACAGGCATACCAAGCCTTACAAGATACTTTTATTGATCAATCATTTATTTTATTAAACCTCAAAAAGAACATGCCATTAAAAAAACAAAAACCTCATGGTCACATACTAATTAATTATAAAAACACACAATTAGTACAAATACAAAACAATATCGGAATTTGACAAATAAGATAATCAAAAGCATATCAGAGTAATAAAGAATACAGCTTGATCATCTTACCTGTTAGATGGCTTCCCGTAAATTCAAAATCGTCGTCTTGATCCCAGTGTTTCAGCGACAGATTGCTGAGTGGTGTTGCATTTGCAAATTCCAAATTTGCAAAATGCCAATCCAAAATTTGACGATCACGAGATGACAAATATACATCACTACAAACAGAAAAAATGAACATTATTACAATCAATGCATATTCATACGAGATATGTCCAGAACGTAAGTACCGTTTTGTTCTGACGCTACCGCAGTTACTGTCATAGCGCCACACATGGACACTAGTTTCATTGATTCATTGCCTCTCCACTGACACCATAACTACTGATTTGTCTTGTTTTCTGTTTCCTGTGATTGTTTAAAATAATTGATGAACATGCAGAGTATGAGATTCGTTCTGCTATCCGATTTACAAATGTAAGGAAAGTTAAACCAACTTTCATCATCAGCAAATAAAGATTTACAAAAAAGAAGTTATGAGTAGTGGAATGGTGTTAAAGTGATTTAGGCAGTTAAATGATGGATGAACAAATGTGTACAACAAACATAGGGTTGCAAGCTTTCTGTTTGTATAACGACTTGGTCAAAAGTGGATGACAAAATTCATGAGAACAGACAGTTTACAATGTCAGCGCTTTCAGATGAATTTCCACAAGTTTCAAGAACTGTTTTGCATGAGATTGTTGCTTCAAAAGAGATGATGATGGGAAAAACACTGGATTGAAGGCTATCACCACTGACAAAGTGTTTCTTTGGGGAAAATTTGGATACAACCGTACTGCAATAAGTATCTGAATATTGGTAGA
Source organism: Catonia carolina (assembly GCA_035578175.1). Taxonomy (NCBI): domain Eukaryota; kingdom Metazoa; phylum Arthropoda; class Insecta; order Hemiptera; family Achilidae; genus Catonia; species Catonia carolina. The sequence continues at coordinate 25,187,163 of JAQMRL010000008.1, forward strand.
AGCTATGTTTATATATAGTTTAAAATATGCTCTTTCATGTAAAAATAAAATTTTTTAAAAAACGTTTTAATTTTTTTTTTCAAAACAGTACTTACTTTCTGGATATGCTATGGAAGTACATTTCCATAACAACGCTGCACCAAGCAAATGAATACATGAAAAGTGACTCCAAAGTTTTTACATAATGGGTCAGGGAGAGTAGGAATGCCCACTTTTTCTGTTCTACTATTATCTACTTCTCCCGCTCCAACTCTTCCCAGCTAAATGTCTGTTTATTATCAACTAAAAAACTAGTTCAATTAAAAAGTCAATACCTATATTAAATAAATAACTTCCTTAAAGTATTGCACTCAAGTAAACTATAAGTAAAACTGATTATTAACGGGTGAAATAAAGCACAACAAAGTGAAACCAAACATAATGTTCTCTTATTTGGTAGAAACTGTAACATGACTACTGCTCATTCAGTATGTGCACCACTATGTGCATTTCCCAACATTACTTATTCTTAGGCTTTTGGCTCGCCAGACCAAACTCAAATCTCAGAATTTTTATGGAAGTGTAAAACTCCCACCAGGTAAATTAAATTTTTTTGCAAAATGTCTCTATGAGAAGCAAGGGTTGGGAATCGCCAGGTAAATGTGTTACGTTGAAGTTTCATACGAGTCAGTTTTCCTTAAAAGTTTCTGTTTGAAATAGAAGTAAAAATTAAGAATTACATCATTAAACATGGAATGCATATAAGTAATCATGTGACACTTTGCTAGACACAAATCAAAGTGCATTTCATGATCGCTGAGGGCATAACAGAGCAGCAGAGTCAAATCCCTGACATCCGTAAGTTCAAATAGTAAAGATTTATGCAATGTTTACGCGATGTTGACGTTACCAACATCGCGTTGGCGATGTTGGTAACGTGCTCGCCTCTCATCACGTGGTCTTGGGTTCGAATCCCACTCGGGCATGGCATTTTTTCATACGTTACAAAAAATTCATTTCATCCTTCACCGTCTGCATTAGCAGCAATTTGCAAAACAGTCGGACGTTAAACCAAAAAAAAAAAAAAAAAAAAAAAAGATTTATACAATACAAATTTTGGGTGGAGTTTTGATCGTAAGTATTCAACTTACCTTTCATAAAAATATATTTTAATGTGAGTAAAAACAAACTTCTTAGGTATGTACAGATGAAATTCCACAGCTCGTAAGAAGATAAAAAATTTGTTTGACCATGTCTTCATTTCGGTTTTGTTTTATGGCATGGAGTCTTGGATGCTTAATGATTTAATGAGTAAAAGACTTGAAGGGTTTGAGATGTGGCTCTACAGAAGGATGCTGAGAGTCTCCTGGGTGGATTTCATCTCTAATGAGAAGGTATTGAGATGCATGCAGAAATCAAAATACGATAAAGATTAGGAAGCTCGAGTATTTGGGACATAGAATGCGCAATGAGAAAAGATATGGGTTGCTCCAATCTATACTGCAATGAAGAATAGCTGGACAATGTAGCATGGGGAGAAGATGTATTTCCTGGTTGAAAAACCTGAGATTGCAGTACTTGAAAACAGCAACACAGCTGTTTCGAGCAGCAGTGGATAAGATACATATTGTTGAATTATCCGGCCATTATCCGGTTGGATACGAACCTAAAGTAGCAGAAGATGTCGTCATTACCAGTAATGAAAAGAAAATGGTATACAGATGCCAGCAATACAAACAGAACTAATACAAGGCCAAACTTGAAACAAGGCAATTTCAAGAAAAGAGAAAGAACCACGAAAAAACAAGAGTATAACTACTGCCTGTCTATAACTTGATGACCTCCCGCAGAGAGGAGCAGAATGGTCCTGCTATTAGCCTTCTCAATAACATTTCATTATGTACTACTACTAACTAGTACACTGGAATTGGTACATAATGAAGTGTTATTGAGAAGGCTAATAGCAGGACCATTCTGCTCCTCTCTGCGGGAGGCCATCAAGTTATAGACAGACAGTAGTAAACATAAGTAATGAATTATCAGCAGATTACAGAATTTAGAATTTAAGGGCTTTTAAGAAAAATACAAGCAAAATAAAGCAGTAGATAAGTGGACAAAAGAAAAGAAAGAATATAAAAAAAACAATGAGAATGTAGGTATGAAAAATGTTTCCAAGAAAGTAATCTAAATTTTTTTGCATCTCAAATGATTATCTAGTGTCCCTTGAATGATAAAACAATGAAAGAAAATGTTTCAATAAAAATATATTGGATTTTTTTAGCAAACTACCAATACAGACTAACCTAACACATTGTGAAATTATTTCAGAATTCTCTGGCAAATGAGGAATTTCTGTACACATTAAAATACCACACAAAAACAAAAATACAATACATTTAAATATTTTATTTTTTTTAGAACCCAGTCAGACCAGTGATTCTTTCCAACATTCAATACTTTTGAGAAATAAAGTAAAGAATTATAAATGCACAAAAATGAGAACACGTAATGCTCGACAGAATGTAGAAGCCCATTTTGTGTGCAAGTCTATAACACATTTCCATTATCTTACAATCATTATAATATGTTAATTACCTAGGAGGTGATGCCTCTGCTTCATGCAATCGTTCTTCAATCTCTTTCTGTTGCTCAAGAAGCTGATCCCATTCCTGAAAACAAAAAAATCTTTAAACACTCGATTTTAACAAAGAAGCAATATGTCTCTATAAAATTATACAGCGTTACACATAAACGGCAGGTGAAGTGTTAAATTAATTGCACTCAATCTGCTAGTTCCAGGGCTACAAAAAATAGTTCTGTTTTTTATCACAAGGTCAGCCAATTATATGACTGAACTATTAAAGAACAGAAAAAAAGAAGTGTAAAAGACACTAGTCATGAGTTATCTTCTCTGAGAGTAATGAATTTCACAATACAGCCAGACACTGTGGTGAATAAAGTGAAGGTGTCATCTGCAAGGTGAAAAGTAGGTGCTTTATGGTGGGTCTGGCATGCTGATTAACATACTTTTCAACTCAGTGAGGAATGCAATAGTAAATTCTACCTGCCATTCTACCTGCCAGGAATCAGTGATGACACGCTTCACCAGGCCCACGAAATCTGACACAGTCAGATATTGCGTGAAGGCTGGTTGGCGTGCCGCCTCTTTAGCGGCCAAATCAGCAGCCTCATTTCCCGAGATTCCAGCATGACCCGGAACCCAGCAGAAAACAACGCTTACTCCTCTATCGTTAAGCTGCTTCACGGTGCCGTGGACATCTGAAACTAGCGGGTGGCGTGAATATATATCACTAATTGACTGCAGGGCACTGAGCGAATCAGTGCACACCAACACCCGACGCCCTCGCACACAGACTACAGACAGAGCTTTACTAATAGCATAAAGTTCAGCCGTGTAAACACTGGTTCCCGCAGGTAATCCAAACAAATAGGTTCTCCCATTAGCAACAAACGAGCAACCAACTCCAACATCCGACTTTGATCCATCAGTGTATACAACCGTAGATGGTTTAATAGCTTCAACTAACTCACTGAAAATGCTATTAAATACCACAGAACTTGTGTCTGCCTTTGAGTATTTACACATTTCAAAGTTTAAGTGTAACTGAGCGATGGTCCAGGGTGGAAATAGACACGAATTACATGGGTAGACACGAGGCATCGCAATATCAAGGTTGTTGCATATCTCCAACGCTCTTACACCGAATGGTGAAGGCTGTCGGGCGTTCATCAGATGCAAATCATGACAGGGGTTATTGAGAATGATATCATGCAAAAAATGATAAGGTCTAGCTTTCAACTTAGCAAAGTACGTCAATATAAGCTGCTGGCGACGTCTGTGTAATGATATTTCTCCACTTTCAAATAAGATGCTGACAACAGGGCTAGAACGAAAAGCACCTGTAGACAATCGTAAACATGAATTGTGGACCGTGTCAAGCATTCTCAGAGAAGTGGAAGTAGCAGATGAGTAGGCTACCGCACCATAATCTATACGTGATCGCACTAGAGCCTTGTAGAACCTTATCATACATGATCTATCAGCTCCCCAACCTGTACCTGTAAGAACACGCAGAATATCAACCACCTTTAAGCACCTAGTCCGTAGGTCTTTAATATGCGTAACCCATGTAAGTCTTTTATCGAATATTACACCTAGAAACCTGATTTCAGTGCTAACTACAATATGCTGACCCATTAAATACAGTCTTGGAACACTATCAGTCCGAATCCGGCAAAAAACCTCTAGAGGTTCAAACGAGCCTTTCAGATGACCTAAACAACATACAGGGTGCTTCATCATGAAGTGCAAGTATTTTAGGAGCTCATTCTACGACTGAGTGTAAAGGAGGAATTTCATACAGACATAGTTCTGTAAATTCTACATTACCAGGTTACAAATAGAAAAAATTTTCCCCAATTTTAGCTTCCCTGGTCATTTTAGACCATGCTTAGGTTTTATGAACCTTCAATAGTTGACTTGTTAACAAAGGGATTTTTCTAGCATTCATTAATAAAGAGTTATTTTTGTACTTGAGTAGATTTCTCTACTTTGTTCTGGAACGATCTTTGTGAATGGTAATAAAAGGAGGCCCCCGGGCGGCGGTCCAGTCAGTATTCGTGTGATCTTTGCCGAGAGATTATTGGGGTGTGTATTTACAGGTTACACACCCGAGTATCGTATCCGAGTAAGATTGTTATACCGTCTCTTTGTTGTGTGTGTATTGTAAAGTTAATGTGTAGTTTTGTGAATTCAGTTTGTGTTGTATGTTAGTGTAATCTATAAAAGTGATTGTAAGTAGGCTAAGTAAGTTATTAAGTTATTTATTGTTTATTATCTAGTTTAAGTGAATTATTAAATCATTTATTGTGTTATTTAATTATAATTAGTTTAATCATTTATTTTGTAATCTTTTAGTCTAATAAATATTTGTAATTTGTAAACTTTAGCGTATTAATTATTTAATAGCCTAGATCCCGAAACGGACCTTAGCAATAAGTGTCACAGTATTGTTTATTTGTTTTTTACACAATAACTTTGTTAATCCACAGAAGGACACAAATATTCAATAAAACTTAAAAAAACTTTTAATCCTGAGCAAAATAGTGATAAAATATCTGTGGCTGGAGGTGAGGAAGGGATCTACACATAAGATCTAAGAAATTTGGCCAAGAAATGGGAAGAATACAGATATGCGAAGTTTGACAACACAAGGAAATTCCGGAATGAACATCTCCAACAGGGTTGCACAAGCCAGACAATCAATACACGGACTGAATTTGTTGCTCTGGTCAAGGAGTACCAGAGATGGCACAAAAGTTTGAATTTATCAGACATTGGTTCAGAGCAATCTGCTGTATAGCTCAGAGACATGGGAGATGGCAAAGTGGGTTAAACAGAAGGTAAAAGAAATAGAGATGGACTTATGAAGAAGTGTGTAGGAGTTGTAAAGTCTCTAGGCTGGAGTGAGTCAGGAATGCTAAAATAAGACACATCATAGGGATACTGATAATTAAGGAAGTTGAGAAAAATAATTGGGTCATGCACAAAGGAAGGAGAACAAAAGATGGGCGAAGAAAATAACAAATTGGAATCCACCAGGGCGTAGAAGATGTGGTAGGCTTTCAGAATCATGGTGTGGTCAAGTGCGGCATGATGTACAATAGAAATTTGAATGAGGAGTATTGGGTGGATAGTGGATGGCATATGGGATATGAGAGATGGCCAAACCTGCAACAAACTCGCAAAAAAATTATTAAAAAAATCTGGTGTGAAACACTCACTCGACTTTCTCTAGTCAATGTAAATAATGAACACTATAACCAATGATAAGCACGGGTATACAATGTAAAAATAAAAACATACCCTAATTTTAATCATAAGTGAATGACACAAAATCAACCTCTGTAGAAATTAAAAATATGGAAAATCAGTAATTGATGATAAACTAGGCTCAGTAGAGAATAATGTTTGAAATAAAGATTGTACGTTTTTTAATTTCCTATAACTTTGATTACATACACTTTTATTGTAAAAAACATACTAATGCCACTATCTTAAAAATCCCACTTTTTACAAATTTCAATGAGCAAAATACAGAAAATCCCTAATTGACACTATACAAGGTGCAAAAAAAGTTTTTTTTAAAACTATTTCTCAAAACCTTCTATGCTACCTTCTGGAAATACAGCACTTGAACAATGAAAGTTCAGTCAACAACTATACAAATCTTTACAGAGCTAAATAAAAGTGCAAAACAAAGATGACAAATAATGTAACATGATTACCTTGCAAGCAGTCACAATATCACGCAACTTTGATCGAAGAACGAACTCCTGGGTAATATCTCTCGGGCCTTTGCTTTCAGAAAGTTCTTTGTGCTGTTTAGTCAAGTCTTCAATATGTTCTTTCACAGTAAGCATCTATAAATGAAAAAAAAAAAAATTTTACATAAAATAAAACAAAGCAGTTGAAATCATACTTTGTCACATGGTTTTCTCTTCTATGTACATGAATAATCTTGCCGTTTATTGCACCAAGTAAGCTGGTAGATCCATAATAGAAAGGGAAATGTAAGGGAGACAGACTGTAAACCCCACACATATTCCTTTACACATTAGCAGATATACATTTACATCCTCATTTACGCACTCTGGATGATCAATTGCAACTAGACCTGTCTGTGGCAAGTAAAAACAGTTAAGGGCATTCTGGAGGGAGAAAGTCACTATGAACATGCATGTCCAAGACACCACACTAGTTGGCTCAATGTGCAACAATCACCAGCAACACCCTGAACCCTTCACAACCAAAATTAAGTTGTCACAGCAACTAACTTCAATGCCAGGGATCATGGGTTCAATATTATACACAGTGAAACAAGACAATTTATTTCAAAATTTGTGAAAAGAACTGAATGAGAGGCTGATTTTGTCAACAAAAGTACAAGAAAGCGTACTTTAGCTACAGGTGTCCGTCTACATAAGCTTTTTCAAAGAAAAGAAAATAAATAAATGTGTAGGTCACGACTTTTTACATCTTGAAAATAATGTGGAAATAAGACTATAAAGAAAGTTAAAATTATATTGACAAACGGTAGTAGCATAAATGCTACCTTCTGGAAGCTGACTGCAATCCCAGTGTAAACAACAATTTAACAACATCTTTTACAAAGAAGAATTTTTAAATGAAATAAAATTTTTAATTATTTTTTTAAATAATTAAAAAACAAGAAGAACATTTCACCATGAGCTGAAATTCTGCTGGTACCAATTTAATTAACATAATTAAGTAAAGGTTACAGTATAGTAAACTGATGGTCATGATTTTTTTAAACTATGTTAACTAACACAGTAAAAAAGAATTTTTACAATTTTGCAGCCACAAATGTGGAACCACTACGGCTGTTAGCGTAGTGGTTAGCGCAACTGGCTTCTACGCCAGGGTCCTGAGTTCGATTCCTGGTCAGGTCTGGCATTTTTTTATCATTCATTTTCATACACAGTAAAAACCGATTATACCAACCAAAAAGTGACGGGGTGATTTCGGTCGCTATAGCAGATAGTCGTTAAAGATGATATGTATCGCTTCTATATACGTACAGCAATTTCCATTACTGCACGGAATAAGTACAGCACTAGCATTACATTAACTTTTATTTTCATGTGATGTTAGTGAGTTATTTTATTTAAAAATACAATTGTATTAATGACTACATATTTTAAAATATATGAGCGGAAAAAATATATATTTAAAAAATATATATTTATATAAATATATATAATATATATAATAAATATATATTTATGCACTGGGTACTCCATAATTCTAATTTTTTCAGTTTAAAAGAATTGCTTTTCTCGAATACTTCTTCATTTTTATCCCGATTTTTCCAAATTGTTGAAACAGTTGAGTGATTCACTGATAATTCTTTACAGATATCGGCGTTTTTCTCTCCTGACTGTAACCTGTAAATTATGTGTACTTTTTCTTCTATAAACAGTGATTTTCTTTTAGACATTTTAAAAAACAAAAAAAAAGTAAAAAGTACAACCCTAATAGTATAAATACAGTACGCACGTGTACTTGCTACATATACTACAACTGCTGACTGCGAAATGGTAACAGTTTTGTTGTGGCAACAAAATAAGTTTAGATGCCGTACAAAATTTGCAGAATCAGACCAATGTATACAGTAGATGGCGCCAGATTGTCAGAAATGTGTGGCAACTCATCACGAACATTAATTATGTTGTCATAAAGATCAGCTTCTTCTTCTTCTTTGAGTGCCTATCCGCTACGGATGTGGGCGACCATCATGGCTATTTTGACTTTATCCACTGCCAACCGGAACAATTGCATGGAGCTCCTACCAAACCCGGTTCCAAGTTCCCAAGCCAGGATATTCTTCTCCTACCGGCCTTCCTCTTGCTATCTATCTTTCCCTGCAGGATGCGTTGTAACAGTTCATAACGTTGCGAATTCCTCATGATATGACCCAAATATTGCAGCTTCCTTGCTTTCACAATATTAACAAGTTCTGTGGTTTTCTTCATTCTTTGCAGAACTTCAACGTTGGTCACTTTATGGGTCCATGGTATTTTCAGAATCCTTCTGTAGAGCCAGAGTTCGAAGGCTTCTAGTCGGTTGGCCGTTTCTTTTGTTAGAGTCCAGGACTCCACTCCATATAGCAAGACAGAAAAAACATAGCACCTCAGAAGTCTCAGTTTGGTCCCCAAAGTAAGATCATGACTTTTGAAAGCCGCACCCATAGAGCTAAAGATGTTCCTAGCCCTACCAATGCGACTCTTGATCTCCTGTGAGTTATCCCATGCCTCATTAATGACTGTTCCGAGGTATTCGTACTTAGAGACTCTTACAATTCTTTCTTGATTTATATACAGGTTAGCACCCCTAATTTGTTTTTTGCTAACTACTATGAATTTAGTTTTGGAGGTGTTTATGTCAAGTCCATATATGCTGCTTGTTTCTTGGATTCTGTTCATGAGCGTCTGCAGTCCTTCTATTGAATCCGCAAAAACAATTGTATCATCCGCATACCGCACGTTGTTAAGCCTGAGTCCATTAACTAAAATGCCCTCCTCCAAGTTTTGTAGAGCCTCTCGAAAGATGTGTTCGGAGTACAGGTTGAATAATATTGGTGATAATATGCACCCCTGTCTAACCCCTCGCAGGATTTTCACTTCATCTGTATGCTCGCCATCAACCCTCAATATGGCCGTTTGATTCCAATACAGATGTGATATTATTTTGAGATCTTTCCCATCGATTCCTGTCTGTTTCAATATTTCAATCATTTTCCCATGTTTGACACGATCAAAGGCCTTCTGGTAATCAATTAAACATGCAAACACATCACAACCGACATCCCTGCAATTTTGAAACAGGACCTGAACACTAAATAGCGCCTCTCGTGTTCCGACTGCATTGCGATTTGCAGTTGTTGTGAGAACAGCCATTGCAGTTGTTCTACATCAAGCATTTTGAAAAATTCAGCTTGTATTTGGTCTAATCCAGCTTTTTTCCCCTCCTTTATCTGCCTAATTGCCAGTTCAATTTCCTCCTTTAAGATACGTGGTCCTTCATTATTTGTTATGATGGGTTCGTACCTCTCTCTAGCATCATAGAACAGCTTTTCTAGATATTTTCTCCATACATTCTTTTGCTCATCTTTACTGACCACTAAGTTACCGTCTTCATCCATCAGTTTTCCCCATCTCTTTTTACCAAGTTTCCCAGTTATTTCCCTGACTTTTCGGTGCACATTGAAATAGTCATATCGGCTCTGATAATACCCAACTTCCATGCATTGTTTCTGTCTTTCCTTCTCTTTTGCTTCCCTGATTTTCCTTCTGATGGTATTATGCAACACTTTATACTGCGTAATGTTGCCCCTCTGCCTTCTTCGCTGTTCCATCAGTTCCAAGATCTCATTTGTCATCCATGATTTTCTCATTCTTTGATCAGGCTTCAGATATTCCTCTTTAATCTCGGTTGTCGCTTTTTGAAAATTAGCCAGTGCCGACTCTATGTTACCCGTTTGCATACTGTTGACCATTTTGTCCTTTAGGACTGATCCTATTTCTAGTCTGATATTTTCGTTTTTAAGTTTCCTCATGTCATAAGTCTGCTGTTTTTTAGGTGACATTCTTTTCATTTTAACCCTGAAAGTACCTATTAATGGGACATGGCTTGACTGTATATCTGCTCCTGGGTAAGTTTTGACACTAGTGCAACTATTCCTGTATCTCTTATTCACCATGATGTAATCAATTTGATTTCTTATAATTTCACCAGGTTTATCCATGGGTGATTTCCAGGTGTAGAGCTTTCGAGGTGGTTGTCTAAACCAAGTATTCATGACTACCAACTGATGAGTATCGGCAAATGTTTCCAGTTCATCACCGCAAGGATTTCGTTCTCCCAAACCAAAAGGACCCACACAATCCGATGTTTTTCCAGCTCCTAATTTTGCATAAAAATCTCCCATAACGATGGTAACATCCTCTTTTCTGAGCTTCCTCATAACTTCATTTATGCTGTGGTAAAGATCAAAAACTTCTTCATCCTTCTTGTCTGCTGTGGGAGCATATACTTGAACGATGTTAATGTTCACTGGTCTGGCTCTCATCTGCAGTAGCATAACTCGATCCGAAACCGGTATAAAGTTAGTCACACATTGAGCCATTTTCTTTGTCAATATAACTCCGACTCCCCTTTCATGCCTATCATTAACCGTGCCTGAGTAATAAACCTGATGTTCCTGAATGTTGATGGATCCTGTTCCCGGCCACCTCATTTCACATATGCCCAGTATATCAATTTTCATACGTGTCATTTCTTGAATCGCGTTATGTATTTTACCTGCCTGGCTTAAAGTTGTTACATTCCATGTTCCAATTCTTAAACTCTTACGTTGTCGTAATCTTTTAATTTCTGCGCTTGTAACTGTCCCTCCCGGAGAACCGATTGAGGGACTTACTCCGGATACCAATTTCGCTGCAAGCATAGCCATTTTTGATTACTAGGACTTATCCCTAAGGGATCTTTAATGTGGTGGTTTGTCCAAAACTCTTCCACCATCCTTATGCCGTTGACCGCAATGCGGTTCCTCCGCCTTAAGGAGCCAGTTTCCCAACTCCAGGACAAAAGAGTGCCCTGCTCTGTTGGCACAAAGCCCACAGAGTTTGCTTGCTTATCCCGGCAAACACTCGGTCGCCATTTCCTCGTCAGTAAAAGCAGGGTGCACCAGCGAGCAGGTGAGGTTGGCATTAATACGGAGAGGCTATGTATGACGCATCACGTACCTTACACCCCCTGAAAAGATCAGCTTAGTATTTTTAAAATGTCAATGTTATGCAACACGCTCAAACAATATAATATAATTGACTAAAAATTACTCAATTAGAGATAAAAATGGCCGTTATTTCCGGTTTCGTAGTTACTACCGTTGTTGTTATAGCAGGTATTGTTTTCTGTAAATGGTATTAAATTCAATGGAAACCAAAAGGAAGCGAACTTTTTTGTTGTTAAAACCAATTCGTTGTTATAAGCAATGTTGTTATAAAAAATTTTTACTGTATCATCATTCTCCACCGTCTGCATTAGCAGAAATTGCAAAACAGTCAGACGTAAAACAAGAAAACAAAAAGTGGAATCAATGAAAAAAAGAACATTACAAACTAATCTCTTAAATTTTATTGTTACCCTGTTTTGATTGCTCTTCAAGCGTTCTTGTAATGTAATGACTTGTTTCCAATGCATAACCTGCTTCTCTTTCACGTTCTTTTCCTGCAGTCTACAAGAACACACAAAATAGAAAATTTTACTTTATAATATTTATATACGTACTAAACACAGGAGTAAACACATGAGGAATGTTTGTGCTAAACAGAGATCTTTTCATTAAAATAAGTGGCAGTACTCCCTTTTTATTCGCAGTTTCGATTATTCACAGTTACTCCTAACTATCAAAATGTTATAAATGTGAAATACAATATTGTTTACACGTTTTATTCAATATAATACTCATTTAAGCGTAATAAGTAAACATAATGTATTAAATGTATACCTAAAATACATAATGTTATTAAATGAAAGAATTTAACAACATTATGTAAAAACTATTTACAAAACATGGACGGAACTCTGCTTAAATGTGTAAAGATGCTATGACCGCACACCGGCATGAATACATTTGGACTAGTTCATATCTAGGTCAGCAGTGTTCTCAATAGAACTCTGAAATGGTTTCAGTTGTCTTTAAAATAACAGTATGTCTTAGGGCTTGTAATAGAGAATCGCGCATATATCCATGTTTGTACCATGTTATTCTTTAGTTGATACTCCTGTTGTTTAAATAGTTATAAGATTTTTTTCTTTTTACTTTCTCTTGCCTATATGAATACATAAAAGCATTGTTTTCATGTCAATTTTAAACACATTTTCAAACCCCCTGAACCCAAAAAACATGTTCTTGGTGATTGGTCTGTGTAGTGTGTGAACAGAATATCTCAAGAACGGAACATCGTACGAAGTTGAAACTTATATATAGATACCACTAGAGGACCTGACAAACAATTTTATCCAAATCGGTGTACCGGAAGTAGTAGTTTATTCGTGTCATATTTTACTTTTTGCAATTTTCTCAAAAACGGCTCCTAAGATTTTTTTTAAAAATTGCCTTATTTACTACATTTTTTTATGCTCTACAAGATAGAGTAGGCGCAATGTCTGCTGAAATTCTTGGGGAGGTTGTTCTCTCATAGAAAAAAATGTTTTTTTAAGATTGCAGCCTTAATGGGCATTTTAGCACAAAATTCTATATAATAAAATGTTGTATACAATTTAAAAATTTACAACTTTTATTCCAAACAATTATTTGTATAACGCTTAGTTTAGCGATAATTTGTGATTTTCTGTTTTCTTCATGAAAATTTGTAAAAAAAGCATTTTTAAAGATTTTGGCCTTAGTATGCATTTTACAACAAAAGTGAAAATAATAAAATTTATAAAATATTAAAAGATCTACAACTTTTGTTTAAGCATTTTCTCTACAGAGCCTAGTTTAGCGAGAAAAAGTGACTTTTCATATTATTAAACAAAACTAAGGTTGATTTTCATTTTGCATCATTCACCCATGATTAAAAAAAGGTTATGTTTTTTTGTTTATTTCTAATGTATTATTACTAATGTTAGGTTATATTCATTATTTGCATTCACAAGAGCAAGTCGTGACAGTGTTCACACCAGATTTAAGTTATGATAGTTGATTTCATATTTCAAGTCATCTCCAAGTTTTCAAGACACAAGATGTCTACATGTATTGAAATAAAAGCCTAATATAAGTCATGCCTTTAATTAAAAAAATTTAATTTCTTGATTGGCTGAATGGGTAAAGGGTTTAAGAGATGAAAGTGTAGGCTTCGTGTAGGTTTGTTACAATAAAAAAATGAAAACATTTGGAAGTGTAAATAAAACCAATTTCCAGTCAGTGAATGTTAATTCTGTATGTCATGATTATAACAATTAATGAAGTTAGAATATTTTTATCGAAGATAACACTCACAAAAGGAAGTATCTCAGTTCTGTTTTAATTCAAGAAAAAAATGTGCATAGTTTATACAATATAAATTAATCTTAGTATAACAAAATTATCAATTACAATTTATAATTTTTCTATTTAACGATTGTTACCCCCTAATCTCGTACAGGTTTGGTTTTGATATTTGCAGTCCCTTTGCGAAACATAACCCCACAACAGTGAGGGATTCCTGCGTAAATGATAACAAGTAAATTAAGAAAAAGTACAAAAACTGTCTCCAGGTGACACTGATTACAGCAACACTACAAACACTACCCTGATCAGTTTTTTGTCTCACAGTTAGTTTACATGTAGAATAACAAACATCAATAGTTTAAATAAATAAAATCTGTTAAAGAACACAACTGACTGTTATTACACTGCCTGTGATCATCACAGTAAATTAATTAAATAATAACGCTTTACAGTTAGTACAAAAATTACCAACATAAGATAGTAAAAAGATTTATGGTTGTAGATTAATAACATTTTTTTTAAATTTTATTTGAAGTCTCATCAGCAGCTTGGTTACGAGCACAGTATATAGAAAAATGTCTATATACCGTGGTTACTAGTGCCTACGCTGCCCTCCTAAGCACAAAAGTCGCATCTCAAGAATACATAATTTTGAGATACGAGCATTTTTGTAAAATTCAGTCCCGCACTAATTTTTTTTCTAGTTATTGGTATTTTTTTTATATGTATATTTTCTCTATTGTAATTTTTTGTTATGTTAGCATAAATTTACATGATTTTTATTGTTATTTAGCCTAAAAAATGAGATGCGTCTTTTTTGCTTAGTAAAGAGGTTTAAGAAATAACATACGACTCACTAGAAAAGACACATTTTATTATTATGTTATTCATCATTATTAAAAAATAAGTCTAAGCTTAAATGAACATAAAAACGAACTGATTAAAACAAGGCAATCACGATTAAGTTTAAATGAATATTAAAACTAACCACTAATTTTTTTTGACAAAACATTTTAAAAACCAAAAATATAAACACCTAAGAACTAACCTAAATGAACGTAAAATTTGTTTGTAATATTAAACTCTATTTAAAAAAGGCATTAAGTTCAATAAACATTTAAACTAATTACTATTTTTTTTTTGATAAACATTTTAAAAACCAAAAATATAAACACATAAGAACTAACCTAAATGCAATATTTTTTTGCAATTGATATACGTTAAAATTTTTTATAATATTTAAACCTTCCAATTTAGTTACATTAATACAAACTGCACGTAGATACCGTTTTAATAAATAAATGAAGATTTAGTAGTTACACCTAACAGTGCTGATGGCAGCGCAGTCTGGTTATAAAATACACACATTACTAAGCAAATATGTCGCATCTCATAGATAGGTACGTCTATCATGCTTGGGAAAACTGAGTTACTGCTAAAATGCTTAGTATTATAACTCTATTTTGACATACGACTATTTTTATAAGCGTTTTTAGGTTATTTTTTAACAAGATATGACTATATTGCTTAGGGAATAGGTGCATAGAGCCCCAAACTATGTATTAATGTAATAATCCCAAATTCATGAAAAATTGAGATACGACTTTTTGGCTTAAGACGGCAGTACGGTAGGTTTTGACTTGTAATAATTTCCAGACACTAGCCGGGAATCAAACTCAGGACATCCATGTTGTAGGCTAGTGTGCTAACCACTATACTACAGAGGCAGATGTAGCCATATAAAAAGTAACACTTTTTATACTAACTATCAAAACTTCAGTTTATAATCAAGTATTTAATAAATTCAGTAAACACAACAAAGCAGAGAAGTAAACCTAACCTGCTAAAACCTTTATTTATACCTATCACAATCTAATTTTTTAAAATTTGTGTGAAACACTCACACGACTGTCTCTTGCCAATGCAAATTATGAAACCTATAACCTATAATTAATCATGAGTAAACAATGTAAAATGAAATATATAACCTAATTTTAATCACGAGTGAATGACAATCAACCTCTGTTGAGATTTTGAGAGAAAAATACAAAAAAAAAAAAAATTGATGCTAAAGTAAGTGCTGTAGAAAAAAATGCTTGAAATAAGCAAAATAGTAGTATAGCTTGAAATAGTTCTAGGTTTTATAATTTTACATAAATTACATGATACACTTTTGCCCTACAATGCATATTAAGGCCACAATCTTAAAATACCATTTTTTACCACAAGAGCACAGCCCCCCATTAATTTCAGCAGACATGTGGGTTTACCTATGTTGTAGAGAACAAAAAATGAGGTAAATGAAAAAGTACAGTTCTGATTCAGATAACGAGAAACTTTAATAAATGGAAAAATTAAGATACTATTCATAACAATATTACAAATTTTGCACAAATTTCAATCAATATTCAATTGAATACTTACTTTATAACCCATTCCAAAGCCTGGCCCAATGAAACTGGTTTTCCACCCGCATAATTGAAATCAAGTGAATGAGACAAATAACTGGTTGCTTCAAGCAAACGATTAAATTCTCTTTCAACCATCTCATCCTTATCTTTTGGCACCTGAAAAAATAATTAATTTTCTACAATAACAAAGAAATAAAAAACTAAATTGATTGCACATTCTGCCTTGAGTTTTACTATTTGTTACTAACACATGTTTTGGTGGATCCATCATCATTAGAGTAAATCTGCAGAAGATGTTTCATCTTCAGTCATCTATATAGAGTTTTATATACATGACTGAACATGTTACATCACCAGCAGATTTAAAAAAAATTTAGTTTCAAATGATATTGTGTGCTCTGATGATGGTGAATCCACTGAAACACATGTAAGTTGTTATTTAGGTCAACAGCCGAAAGGCTGGTTTGAACCACTAGAGGTTTCATTAAGTAAAAACGAGGAGTGAGGTGGTTTACAATTGCCTTCCTCACTGAGTTGAAAGAGTATGCTTATCAGCATGCCAGGCCCTCTGCAAAGCACCCACTTTCCACCCTACTAATGACACCTTCACTTCATTCACCACAAGGTCTGGCCGTGTAGTATTCAAATTAAATGGCACTTTACATCAAACTTTTAAATATTGTTTCGGCACTGAAAGGGTTAAGACAATGTTGCTTCAGTTGAACGAAAACCGAGACCTACAGCAAATGATAAAGTTGCTTATTTTAATTTACGATGCAATTCAATGATGCTGTATTCTTGTAATAAAAATAAACAAAAGACACATTAAAGAAACTTTCACATTTTATTTCACAACATAATCTTTTTTAAGATGGTCCAAGTTAGTTGGTTCAAATCCAGCACTCATTAGTATATATTTGAATTATGTTATCAAACATCCTATGTAGGATTATAAACAGCCATATTATTTACAATTGAAATATACATTTCTAACCACCAGAATACAGTAACATTGGAATTAAACATTGGTAAGTGTTTTCTGTTACCATATTCTGGTGGTTAGAAATATTTATATTTTAATAATTTGAATTATATTGATTCTTCTTAAAATGTCGACTCCATCGCTGAAGATTGCCTACAACGCTTGTAAATCGCTCTCTCTCTCTCTCTATCGTAAACCAACCTATCGTAAAAAGGGTGCATAGTCACATTTGTCTAGTCTCTAATATTCTTCAACCATGATCATTTCCTTCACCGAACTACTCATTCCCTTAACTATACCTTCGAGAATAAGTCTGAGAATCTCATACTTATCATCCCTTCATAAATGACCAAGGTAGGCAGTCATATTTCTTTTGAATATGTTCATTAACTCACTGTCCACACCCATACATCTAAACATTGACATTAATAACATGACTGGTCAATGGAATCAGCATTCTTCTGATTCATAGGCTTCATACTCAAAGTTCATGTTTCTACTTCATATATCAATACAAGAGTAGATAGATAAATTAAATTAATATTTAAGTATGAAAAATATTCTTACATCTCTTTTTCAAAAAATTTCTACGGAAAATGCTTCACAGAAAATAAATTTCCTGAATTTATTTTATCAACCAGTAACAATTACAGACTTATGGCATTCTATAAACTAATTACTATGAATTTGTGCCAACATTTTTACTCATAAAATTTATGAATTCAAAATTAAATAATGTTTACAGTATAAATAATTAATTTTATCACTTACAGTTCCGCCGTTCGATTCATATAAAGGACATTTCTGTCTTATTTTGTGCAGCTCCATGCTGATCTGTTTTGACAATACAGTTACAGGATTGCCACCTAATCCCGTAACAACCATAGCTCCGAGATCAGCAATGTAATTAGCTTTACGAAATGTAGCTATACGACCACCGACACGATCCTGAACAAAAAATAATGTAAAGATACAAATTCTCAAGATCGTTAACATCACTAACAAATTTTTAAAATTACAGACATTGTTCTATGTGACTAAATTACATTCAATTAATAAAGTGAAGTTTCTAAATGCTAAGATATGACAGATCATGAAAAGCTAGTAAACAACATTAGCCTAAATAAATATTTTTTTAATTACAGCATACTTCACCTGTACCTGAAGTACAAAATTTCAGACTATAATTTTTAATTTAATAAGGTTTTTACATGAAACATAATTGTGATATAACACTTTGGTTATGCTCAATTTGTAGTTAGTAACAATAATGAAACACTATATGACAAATATTAAACAAAATTACTGAAGTAAGAAAACAGTATGGGCTGAACATCAACACCGCCAGTAAGACTAAATTTATCATCAGCAAAGAAGACATGCATGGTATATCTCTGTATGTAGTCAAGAATAGAGCATGTCTTACAGTATTTATACCTGGGCATCATTATTACTGAAGCATGGGACAACTTGCAGGAGATACAATATCGTATTGGAAAGGCCAGATGGGTTTTCAATGCAACGGGTTCTGTGTTTAGGAGCCAAGACATGATGTAATTTGGCCAACAAATTATGCCTTCTCAGATTCTATATATTCTCTGTTCTTCTGTTTGGTCTGGAGACTTGGACCTTGAACAGGGTGACTGCACGCAGGCTTGATGCTTTTGAACTGTGGTTGTATAGAAGAATATTGAGAATTCCGTGTACGCAGAAAGCCACTAATGTTGAAGTTTTATTGAGAATGAACAAGGGTCTGGAATTGGTCAAAATTTTTAAGTGTCGTAAGTTGCAGTACCTCGGGCATATTATGAGAAATCAAAAAACATATGATCTACTGCAGCACATTCTGCAGGAAAAGACAAATCCTGGTAGAAGGAGAATTTCCTGGCTCACCAATTTAAATACCTGGTTCCGTAAGAACTCCATAGAATCGTTCCGGATTGTGACTAACAAGGTCAAAATAGCCATGATCATCAACATCAGAACCGGATAGGCACGACAAGAAGAAGATACGGCAAATAAAGACATTTTTGCGTTATTTACAATTAAAGTTGCAAAAATATTATTGAACAAATTACCATGATGCATGGACAGAAACAAAAATAGCTAAAAAAACTGATCATAATTAATATAAAATAACCTATGCAAACATGAATGCTTTTAAGTTATTACTGGTGTGTCGTTAATTTTGTGTCTAAGAGGAATGTAATGTGGAGAATTTAATGAAAATTATGAGTATGTTTACTAGCCTATTCGAAAACATGTGACACATAATAACTTACACATTATTATATGCCTAATTATACTAACCTACACATGAAGTGGTCAAAATTTTAATGCTTTAACAAACCAAAGATAAAAAGCTGGTGGCTGAGCAATACTTTATTGCACACAAAAGGAATTTTACTGCTTTCACTTTTTATCTTGACTTTTTAAATTAAATTAAATTTTTTAATGTTACAATTGCTGCAGCACAAAGCGATTGCTTATTTCATTGTGACATTTTTTAATGTTTGAAGGTTTTTAACGTTTCGTTAGGTGTGTAAGTTTTTTTTCACTGTTTTTGTTTATAGCTTATTTAAACATGCAAATTAAATTGATATTAATATATCTTTTTGTACTACAGAAAACGTAATAATTTGCAGCAAATACTAAAATTGTATTCATTCAGCTATTTAAAGATACCAATTTTTAAAAAATGTTTAAAACATTTGTCACAACATTGCATAAAATATACATAGTATTGCCTGAATACAATAAACACGGCAAACTGGAAAAAATTCTTTTTACCAATGTCAACAGACTTGTTTTTAAAACAACTTACTCTAGATTCTAAAACGACAACTTCCATTCCAAACTGTTGTAACTGCTGAGCTGCTGCCAGGCCAGCTATCCCAGCTCCAATGACAATTACTCTTCCATGTTTCTTTATTGGCAATGGCTAAACAAATTTTTTGAATCAAACATAAAGCATAGTAAGGAACAATAAGTAATAACAAATTTATTAAAATAATATATTACTGAGCTTTAGGGGTAATGGCCACAACAGTTGATGCTTGATAAACTCAAAAAATAAAAACTAATAAGCCAACTAACACAGTACCTTGAAAACTTGACCCTAGGAAACTCGAAATCTGTTATCTGTGTCAAATCTGTTGTTGATCTGGGTAACTCAACAACTGCCACAACAATGTGTAGAAATAAAACTGTTGAAAACAGATGAATAGTAGTTATATTCAGCAAACGATACCTGCTATTATTTTTATTAGCTAGCAGGTAACCAGCCATTTTTTAGTAGACCCTCCAACTTTTCAGTCAAGTGTTACCAGCTTCATTCCTAGAATTTTAATCTCAATTATTTTCGGGCATGGGAGTGTATAGTGGCGAGAAAACTTGAATGCAAGGCTAAGGAATGGTTGCAACAACGCGCATACACTAGCACTACCGTACTATCGTCTTTTCTAAACATATCGGCTGCAGTGTGTTAGGCAGGTACTAATAAGTACTTAGTGTAGTAAAACATAACCCACATTAATGGTGTGTTTCTTATGAATCAACACATAAATGGGCCGTAACAAAATTATGCATAATAATAAGCCTAATAATAAATCATTAGTTTTAATATCCGTTGTTTAATGAAATAATAAAAAAGTAATGTAATAATATTACAACGAAGTACAGGCTATGTAAATGTTAAAATACTTATACACAAACATACTTTCAAATTTATAAACTTTAAAAACAAATAACACTTTTTCTCTTCTGACCACGGCCTCTTCTTACCAGGAGTGCTTAAAGAAGATTCATAAGCACGAAGAAGATTTCTTTCTGTATTTTTGTGACGCTTATTATAGACACACCTACATAATTTGCAGCTCACAAAAGTTAATTTGTTTGACTACAAACTTAAATTTACCTTCTTTAGCTTCCTCATCACACTGTTTAATAATGTGTCTTATCACTTCTCTAGCTTCACTGTAAATTGTCTGTTCCTTCTTTCGCTTTCACTCAGCTTTAATGGTTAATCGAAAAATAATTAGATACTTTTTTAGAAACTAAAAGAAAAGTGTTTAATAGCATTAATAAGCAATGATGCTCTAGATGCACTGAAACTGAATATTGTGTCGGTGAAAAGCAACAATACAGTGGCAGGTTGATGTTCAAAAAGGACTGAAATTGAATGTGAGCAAGTTGAATAGTACAGTGGTGGGTTGTCGTAACAACAATGATGTAAGCTTGTGAGCGGTGCTAGCTTCCCCATACCCCAATCATCACACACTAGCATTCAAGTCATCTCTCCACAATATGTAGTCAAACTCTAGCCTTAGTAGTCGAGCTCTTCAGCCCTGAAAAATAGTATAGGGCATAAATTATTTTTTGTAATTAACTTGTTTTTTTTTCGCGAGTCGATAGAGATGAAACGGCGAATGACAATTTGGAATCTTCCTGCAAGTGAAGAAGATGCAGTGAAATTTTTCCAGGATCAAAACTGCCACATCATCGAGCTGTGAGTAAGCTCATGAAATGACTTCCTGACAAATGAAATGAAATTACTATCTGATAGACAGAGTTGAGCATTAGTTCCTAAGATCTACCTTAACCTTACTGGTGATTTTAAGTTAAAGGCAGGTAACTAAATTGACACTAAAAGTAATAAAAGTGGAAGAAATACGCATAAATTGGAGTGGTGGCCACATAATGGAAGAGTGCATCAGGCAACAGACCCATTATGTGGGCACCTTCATTACATACGATAATTATTCTGTTAACAAATCTGTTACTACAGTTTTTGTTTGCAAAATAACCAAACTATAAAATAGAATCGATCAGTTCATTTGCATAGTGTAGAAAGGAAAAAATCTGCAGAAATCGGAGTAGCATCCACATAATGAAAAGCACCAAATATTTTTATTTTTACAAACTATCTCAAAAAATTTAATTTTAAACATAAAGCATTACAGTGTAATAAATACCTTAAGACGTTTAAATATTCCAAAGTTAATATAGCCATGTCTTTGTAAGAAGGAATGAACACGCATTACCAACGGACCATCGCTATTATATGGAGCTTCAACTTGAGGTAAAGCATTCTCCAACAAAAGCTGCTGCTTAGGATTGTCTAACCACAACTGCAACTGCATAAGATAAAATACCACAAGTCTTAGTAATTAAGAAACAATAAATTTACTTTCACAATTAAGATATCAATTTATAAACATAAAATATATTGTAATTGAGTAGCTACATAAAAAGAAAAAAAATCTGAAAATTTTTAAAATCTGAAACACTCACAAGTCTGTTACGGATGTGAAGAAAAACTTTCTGAGTTTGTGGAGGACCTTGAGATACATCTGGGAAACAGGATGCTTCTGTAGCAGTCATCTTATCAAATGGTAATCGGCTATGAAATGCTGCCCCTTCAAGACCTGCAATATTATCACAACGATACGAGTAATACATAAAAATCTTATAACTTTTCTTCAAAAGAAAACAAATTTGTGTATTGCATTATTTTACAAATAAGCTAAAATACACCAGCTACTGCATGTTTTTTATCCCAAATGTGTGTACATTGCAATCTGCTCAATTTAAGAACAATAAGCAGCCTCATGACCCAATGAGGGTATGAGGATGATGTGTATGACATGTAAATGAGATATAGTCTTGTGCAGACTCAGGCCAACCATTCCTCAGAGAGAATGGTTAATTGAACCCCAACTATCAACGTACACCAGTAACCACTATCTAAAAGTAACTACCCAAAAAAATACTACATATAAGTAACTATATTTACCAGATGCCCATAACAGGTAGGTGAAGTGTTAAATTATTTGCACTTAATCTGCTAGTTCCAGGGCTACAGAAAATACAGGGTGATTTTTTAGTCCTGTTACCCAATTTTTAATGTAATTTATAAAACGGAAATTTAGTTGTAATAAAAATCTATAGTTGTTATATACAAAAGAAATTTAATATTTTATTACTCACATTTCTTAGTTACTAAAGATTTTTAAAGAATATGCTCAAAATGTCCACCCACTGAGGTTATACACGCTTTGACTCTTTTCACCATATTAGCAGAAACCTTTTTGAGAGTTGCACTGGAAACATTTGTGATTAAGTCTGTAATATTGGCTTTAAGTTCATCAATATTGTGAGGATTGTTTTTGAAGACCTCGGACTTAATGTAGCCCCACAAAATGAAATCAGGGGATGTGAGGTCTGGCGACCTTGGAGGCCATAAACCCTTGCTTATTATTCGACCACCAAAGAACTCTTGCAGAAAATCCATGGTTTCTCGAGACGTGTGACAGGTAGCGCCATCTTACTGAAACCAGCAATACCGTTCTTGAGGTTCCAGTAGAGCCACAAATTGGTGCACAATATTCCTGTACACTTCACCATTTACAGTCTGTTCGAAGAAAATGGGTCCGACTATACGCTGACGAGATATCGCACACCACAGACCAATTTTTGCAGGATGTAAAGATTTATCGTGAGCGGCGTGAGGATTTTCAGCCGCCCAAATTCGAGTGTTTTGAGTGTTCACATAACCGTCTAGATGGATCCAAGCTTCATCACTAAAGAACACTGTGTTCAAAGATTCAATTCCGTTATCATTTACGAATGACCTAAACCAACGGCAATATTGCAATCACTTGTTTAAATCTGGAGGTTGAAGCTCTTGGACTAATCGTACCCGATACGGATACATATGCAATTTTTTAGCAGCTTTCTGAACACTCGAATATGATAAACCAACTTGCGAGGAAAGTTTTCGTAAACTTTTCCGTGGAGAATTGAGTAATCTTGTTTTCACATTCTCTATAACGTCATCTGTCAAGACAGTTGGTCGACCGCTACGTTTTCTGTCGTAAACACTACCTGTCTCTCGAAATCGGTTTGCTAGCTTAGAAATTGACATTTTTTCTGGCGGAGGTACACCAACAAATTTAATTTTAAATGCATCATTTACACTCGTGTACGATTTCGTAGCAAAATATTGTTCAATAATGAAAACCCGTTGTTCTATGGTAAAAGACATTCTGTTCATAAGACGACCGGAATCCACACAAAATGTTACACAGCTCAAGGTTAATCAACTCGCACTGCCGTGTGTATACCGATTGAGTAGGGCTACCAACTTCGTGCGACAAAACAAAATTTCCCTTTATTAGAAATAAATTACCACACACTTACAATAGGGTAACAGGACTAAAAAATCACCCTGTAGCTCTGTTTCTTATCACTTGATCAGTTTACTTATTACATGACTGAAACATTAAAGAAAGGAAGAGGTAGAGGTGTAAAATACACTAGTCAGAGTTATCTACTCTGGAGTAATGGATTATACAGCATTATACAGCCCGACCTTGAAGTGAATCGGTCATTTGGAGGGTGGAAGGTGGATGCTTTGCGGAGGGCCTGGCATGGTGATAAGCATACTTTTCTACTCAGTGAGAATAGCATAGTAAACTACTCTACTCCTTATTGTACTTGGTAAAGCCTCTAGAGGATGATGATGAATCCACCATTATCAGAGTACATAAATTTAAAAAAATGAAACTAAACTTATTGAACCTACAGAAGATTTGTATCTCTAGTCATTCATTTACAATTTTATACATTTAAATATTAAATTAGGCACGTAATATAATGAGTGGCATAGCAGGTCGGTAAAAAAAAATTGAAGTGTTTTAACAATGGAAATGAGCTTAAGTTTAAAACAGCTGGCTGATGGATGTGTGTTTGTTACTGTTTGCCCAGCTCATGCTTATTTCTTAAGTATTTCATTTGTTTTGTGTTTTAGTACTGATCATGGTGGATAAACTAAAAATTGTAAGTGCGGAAAAGTGAAACAATTGGTATAAAGAAAAATTGAAGCAGCACTGCTTCACTGTTTGATGAAAAATTACAGTATTTGAATTTTCACTGGTGTGTAAAATCTGCTATAGTCTGGAATATATTTCATCACTTTTCTTTAGCACAAATCATAGTCTGCCATCTTTCATATTCAGTCAATTATTTGCAATAGGCTTCGCTTTTAACACACAACATTTTGGATTTGTAGACAAAATCTAAATCTAGTACTTCTATCTGATTTTTCTCAGATGAACTTATCTCTGTTGTATTTATCAAACATTAGAAAAAAATATATCATCAAACATTACAAAAGAGGAGATGCAAATAAAATTTAAAAAATCTGGTGTGAAACACTCACACAACTTTCTCTTGCCAATGCAAAAATTTACAATAAACCTAACATTATTAATAAAACATTACAAATAAACAAAAAACTAACTTTAATAACATAACCAAATTTTAAAAATGAGTGAAAGACGCAAAATGAAAATTAACCTCAGTTTAGCTTAAAAATACGGAAAATCACTCTTTCACGCTAAACTAGGCTCTGTAGAGAAAAATGCTCTAAATAAAAGTTGTAGATCCTTTAATTTTCTATAAATTTAAATATACACTTTTGTCGTAAAGTGCATACTAAGGCCGAAATCTGAAGGCTGAAAAAAATCTATTTTTCACATGTTTTCGTGAGAAAAAAACAGAAAATTGCTAATTACCGCTAAACTAAGCATTATACAAAAAAATGTTTGAAATGAAAGTTGTAGGTTTTTTAATTCTCTACAACTTTTATTATATACATTTTTGCGCTAAAATTTATATTAAAGCCGCAATCTTAAAAAAACAATTTCTTTACGTGAAAACTGCCTCACCGAGAATTTTAGCAAACATGACGCCTACCTTACCTTGTAGAGCATAAGAAAATGAGTAAACCAGGCGATTTAAAAAAAAATCGTAGGACCAGTTTTTGATGAAGATGTTTGTGTCGGGTCCGGTAGTGGTATGTAACTTAAGTTTCAAATTCGTACGATGTTCTGTTCTTGAGATATTCTGTTCTCACACACACAGACCAATCGCTAAAAACATGTTTTTTGGGTTCAGGGGGTCTGACAACGTATAGATCCGGTGAAAACTCGATTTCGAAAAATCGATATAAAAACAATACTTTCCTTCCTATACATCCATATAGGCAAGAGAAAGTAAAAAGGGTGATTCCCTGTTGCAATGGTAATTCTCTTCAAGGCTTTTAATTTTTTTAAGTAATATACAGTTACACCATGACAATGAAATTTCATGAATCACTAAACATTTCTGGGAAAAAATATCTTCCAACACAAAAGAAACCAATACTTTAGGTAGGCCTAATACAAAATGGAAACTGACCAGTTGGATCATCTTGCTCAGAATCTTGTTCTCCATCCTCATCTTTTTCTTGTTTGGTAGTCGTAGTTTGCTGCACAGTTGGAGGAGCAGTCAATGAGGAATCAGCTGCAGGAGGTGCCTCAGTTTCCATAGCAACAGGCGGTGACACTTTCTTATCGACTGATTTTGATTTCTCTGAACCTGCGTCACTAGTATCTCCTTCATCACCAGCTGTGTAATTATCATCCATACCGAGCTCAACCTGAAAGAATTTAAAATTCACACATGTAACTGTAGCTTGCCATCATCTACATTAAAGTATTAATACCGAAGTACTAACTTAATAAAAAATAAAACATTAATTTAGAAAATTATAGCAAATATCAAGACGGAGCTTTTATTTCCATGAACTTAGTTAATCGATCAATGCAAAAATCGATCGGTCAATACATTATGAAAAAATTCAATCAATACAACATTTTGATTGCTGGGACTGCTTAGTCAAGATTTTTCACACGGAATGGACACATTCAATGGCCAAAAATGACGTAAAAAGAACAGACATAAAGTTTTTGCCTACAGGAAGCAAACTAATAAAAGTGTTTGACAATATCCAAATTATTTCCACATGGGTGTTAAACTTGAATATATTAAATTTTAATTTAATATTTATTTCTTCTCTAAGAGTAATGAATTTCATTATACAGCCATCAGACCCTGTGATGAATGAAGTGAAGGTGTCATTTACAGGGTGGAAAGTAGATGCTTTTCAGAGGGCCTATTATGCTGATAAGCATACTTTGCCACTTGATGAGGAAGGCAGTGGTAAACCACCTCACTCCTCGTTTTACTTAGTAAAGCCTCTGTAGGTTCAAACCAGCCTTTTGGCTGATAACCGAAACAACAAAAATCTGGTGTGAAACACTCAAACAACTTTTTCTTGCCAATGCAGATAATGAACAATATAATCTAACATTAGTAATAAAACATTAGAAATAAACAAAAAACTAACCTCAATACACATAACCTAATTTTAATCATAAGTGAAAGACGCAAAATGAAAATCTACCTGTTCGACTTAAAAATATGGAAAATCTCTCTTTTACGATAAACTAGGCTCTGTAGAGAAAAATGCTTTAAATAAAAGTTGTAGATATTTAAATTTCCTGTAAATTTGGTTATACACATTTTTGTCGCATGCTAAGGCTGAAATCTAAAAAAAATCGATTTTTTTGATACGTTTTCATGAGAAAACACAGAAAATCGCTAATTACCGCTAAATTAAGCGTTATACAAAAAAATGTTTGAAATATCAGTTGTAGGATTTTAAATACTCTACAACTTTTACTAGAGACATTTTTGCGGTAAAATACATATTAAAGTCGCAATCTTAAAAAACAATTTTTTTACAATACAGCCTCACCAAGAATTTCAGCAGACATGGCGCCTACCGTATCTTGTAAAGCATAAAAAATTTAGTAAATGAGGCGATTTAAAAAAAAACGTAGGAGCCGTTTATGAGCAAATCGCAAAAAGTGAAAAATTACACAAATAAACTACTACTTCCGGTTGACCGATTTTGATGAAAATGTTTGTGTCGAGTCCTCTAGTGGTATCTAACTTAAGTTTCAAGTTCGTACGATGTTCTGTTCTTGAGATATTCTGTTCACACACTCACAGACCAATCGCTAAAAACATGTTTTTTGGGTTCAGGGGGTCTGAAAATGTGTATAACCGGTGAAAACTCGATTTCGAAAAATCGGCATAAAAACAATACCTACTTTCCTTCCTATTTATTCGTATAGGCAAGAGAAAGTAACAATGAATACAGACTATGTCTGATAATTTTTTTAAAGCCCATTAATCTATTTGCATGCATACATGTTTTTACAGTTGATCTACCACTTACATTTATACTAGTAATTACAAATTAAGTTGAATAAATTTTCTATCACTAACATAATACTCGGTGTTACTCATTTGCATTTATAAACCTTCATCGTCTACCTTAAAATTCATATACAGAACAATCAGATGTATAACAATTTTAAAAAAGGCATAAAATAATCAAACTTCATCACAAATTTGATTTAAAACATGACAACTATTTGGTCATCAACAACTACAGAGAAAATGAAATCTTCTTCATAAAAGAATCAATGTGAAAACCCTCCAGACCGTACCCAGCAATCAAACCTGACTTAGCTTATAAATGAACCATTAAAGCTGTGGAAGTGAAACTTATTAAGTCAAAAACCGCATAATTACATACACTAGAATAAGACGTTTAAACTACAATATCTAATTGTGATATTATAGGTCCCAATCTTATAAATGTTCTTAAATATTACTGTATAAATTACCCATTTCATGAAGAAGAAATTTCAGTTTTATTTCTAAAAATACGAATTATTTCTTGTAAAAAATTTTTGTATACGCCTTCAAAATTTATTTGCATAGATGTAAATACAACACGATATTAACTGTGTGCACTATTCTTGTTTATCTTTACCGCTAAAAAACAAAAACATAACCTTCAACTATTTGAAAATATTATATACTTTACAACAGACACGATTCAATAAGCAAAATCTTTGTTCAATGCATTCTTCCTCATCATAAATTAATAAAATTAAGTTTACCGAACTCATAAGTATTGCAAGTAACTCGGAACATGTTATTCTCTACTAATGTAACCTGCACTTCTGAAAACGACGCTATGCTTTGCAGACGCAACAAAAACGTGTTCGATTATCATTATAAAAAGCCATGGTAGAAAACATAAATGCTGAAATACCATGAAAAACTTCTTTAATATTAGATTATACTGTTACTATATATTTTATTCAAATAAATAACAGACCTTAGTCTTCTTTCTACGACTCATATTTACTTCGCAGACGAACCGAACCGATACAAACAACGGACAGTATTCGCTCCAACAGGAGTGCCAGCCTTCGGAACTGCCCACGGCAGAAAATCAAAATGGCAATACTTCATTACCAGTTCTCAATACAATTGATAAAAAATATAAGTTTTTGTAATTGCCTTTTCCTCATGACTAATGGTGTATTTTAAAACTAGATTAATATTAAAATTGATCTTTCTTTTAAGAAAGAAACGATAAATTATTAAGTAGTACATTTGCGAGGCTAAAATTTATATACTATTCTCTTTATCCTCTAAAACAAAATACATGTAGGTATTTTGAAAGAACTTGAACTCCTGTTTAAACTGAATAGACAGTATTTTGAATTGTTTTCATTTCACAATTACTTAGACATATTAATAGCAATAATGATGATAGTACACATTGCCTGTAAAGTTTCGTTGCTCTCTCGATGTGAATTGAATTTATGCTAGAGTCGATTGGATGCACTGCAAGTGAGCGCCGATTTCAAACATTATGAAGCCTCGAAATCCGTTCTACATTGAATATTGTTATACTGTGGTAGTATCCTGAAATATAATAGTAGAGACGTTATGCTGGAAGACTTTTTACTTTCTCTTGCCTATATGAATACATAGGAAGGAAACTATTGTTTTCATGTCGATTTTTTAACTTTACTTTACTCCTTTTGGCACTTCTTTGTTTTACAAAATATTCTTTAAAACAGTGCATTTAATGTCAGCATTTTTCATTTCTGTAATTCTTTTAAAAAACAGTTATCCCTATTTCACAAACAAAATATAATGAAAATATGTTAATAAGTAGGGTTACCAGATCCTTCATTTCTATAAATTGTCCTCCTGCTCTCCCTTACCAACTATATCCTTCTATTGCTTATTTGACAAGGAGGATAATGATGAGCCATGAATCTCAGCCATGTATGGTTCTTAAATTCAAATCAGATGGTATGCTGATGAGAAATTATGATTTAAAGTTACATCAACAATGGGCAATGTACAGTGTAACCTCTATAACAAAATCCAATTAAGGAAGATCATAGATTTGTTTTGTCTTGTTATGTTCAATTATTAGCCAGTAAAAGAATCTAGATATAGGCTTTAAAATAATCTTTCATCTTTCTGTCGTTCTTTGAAGCTCAAGCAATGTGGCAGTGTTTCGTATTTCCAATAAATTTTTAATGCAATGTTTTGTATTTGCAATGTTCCATAAAACTTCTGCTTCACAAAATAGGTTCTGCACGGTAATGTAATAAACTTCTTTTTTTGTTTGTTTTATGTCTGACTGTTTTGCAATTTCTGCTAATGCAGATGGTGGAGAATGATGATAATTTTTTGAAATGTTGTGATAATTTGAATTCCTTTAAAAAAAATCTGAAAAATTACTTGATCGGTGAAATTTTTTATAGTGTATAAGAATTTCTTTCTTGATAGTAGTGATATATTGTGTGATTCTTATATGTATTTCAGGTGTTATAACTGAGATGTCTTATACTCCTCCTGGAGTTTCCTGGATGCAAAAAAAAATGAAAATGAAAGATGAAAAATTGCCAGACCTGACCGGGAATTGAACCCGGTCAGGTCTGACTAAGGTCTGAGTAAATAGAGATTTAAAACATTAATTTCTGTCAAGGAATTTTGTTTATATCCCACTCAATGCAGCCAAAATCATTTAAAAATTTGTTCTAATTTTGTTGATCAACATTAAAGGTTTCCACAGCTTTGATGAGAATAGGGATATTGCTATTTTTGCTTCTTGAGTTTAGGTTACTAATTCAACTGTAATGATTTAAATGGTACAATTACTAGGTACTGAATAAAAGGAAGCATGCTGATAATGTTTAAAACAGAATAGAGTTAAGTTTGAAAGTCTGTTTCAATTTCAATTTGTGGTACCTGTGTTGTTTAGGTCATCAGCCGAAAGGCTGGTTTGAACCTGTAGAGGTTTTACTAAGTAAAACGAGAAGTGAGGTGGTTTACTATTGCCTTCCTCACTGAATGGAAAAGTATGCTTATCAGCATGCCGAGCCCTCTGAAAAGCACATATTTTCCACTCTGCAAATGACACCTTCACTTCATTCACCACAGGGTCTGGTTGTATAATGAAATTCATTACTTTCAGAGGAGATAACTCTGATTAGTGTCTTTTACACCTCTACCTCTTCTGTTCTTAAAAATGATTCAGCCATTGAATTGGCTGACCATGTGACAAGAAACAGAACTATTTATTTTAGCCCTATTTATTTTATTTAACTATTTATTTTATTATTTTTTTATTTAATTATTTATTTTAACTATTTATTTTATTTTATTTGTGGTACCTATGAAACTCAAATTCCAAGTTTCAACTTCTTACAATATTCTGTTTTTGAGATATTTTGTTGTTGACACAGAGACCAATCACTTAAAAATGTTGTTTTTTAGTTTCAGATGACCTGAAAATGTATATTACTAGTAAAAAATTGACATGAAAACATAAATTTCCTTCCTATTCTTTATAGGGTGGGGCAGCATAACTACCTTTTTTCGAAACTTAATAAAACGCATTGTATGAGTCAGAAAAATTTTATTTGGTTTTTACAATGTAGGTACATACATAGTTTTGTTTTACGTAGTTTTAAAGAATAAATCATGTAGGTGACGCCCCCCATTCCTGATACATTGAGTATACCGATTTCTGGTGTTTGTCATTACCCTTTCAAGCATAGCAGGCGTTATGTTGGCAATTTCTTCCTGAATGTTGTTTTTTAAATCTTGAATGGTCCTTGGATGGTTCAAATAAACACAGGATTTCAAAAAACCCCATAGAAAAATATCACAAGGGGACAAATCGGGAGATCGAGCTGGCCATTGCAAATCACCTCTGATTGAGCTCTGCCTTGCACTTTGGCACTTTGTCAGAGCTGTCAGAGCTGCCCTCTGACAGCTCCTGCACAATCGTTATCTTGTATGGATGGTAATGTATGTCTTCATGGTGAATTCTCCTAACAGAACGATTGGAAAGTCCAAGGGCAGACGCATGTTTCCCTGCTGGACACCGTGGTGATTGTGACACTGAAGCTTTCACGGCCTCAATGTTCTCAGGTGATCTAATGGGTCGTCGAACTCCAGTTCTTCGTTTTGTCGCACTTGCAGTTTGTCTAAACGTAGTGACCCACATAACAATTGATTTCGGGTCTGGAACAGGGGCCAATTGGGCTAAATTAAAGCGATTCCGAAAGGCGCACTGGGTTGCAATCACTAAACATCCGCTCGAAAAGTAGGTCTCAACGGCAAACGCATGCTCCTCTCTGTTCCAACACATGATGGCGACTGAACTGTGCCAGAACAAAACTTTATAGCCCCCCCTCTCGAGCGAGACCGCTAGCACTTCGCTATGACATCAACTAATTGAATGGCACGCATTTAAAAAAAGTTAGTTATGGTGCCCGATCCTGTATAAAACAAGAGGAAGTAAAAATAATAGACCTGACTGGGGATTGAACCTGGACCCCTGGTATAAAAGGCAATTGGGTGACTACTACATCTTTGTTTCTGAATTTCCACCAAACTGATTAATGTAATTTTACTCAGAATCAAATTATCTACAAGTTTGTTTATTCATTTACTAGCCATTTCAAAGTTATTTTGTGCCCTACTTAAAAAGAAAATTTTTGTTTTTGTGTTTTTATTCCAAACCTATAAAAACAGAGTTCTCGCAGCCAGTATTATTTAATTTGTCAGTTTAAAAACCATCAGATATATCTGTATACCTCTTTTTGGGCTCCAGGAATTTCTGTGAAGACCTATTTTTACCTTTTTATAAGTAGGATTTTTTCTTTTTTTTAATCTGTAATGTGTGTACGATGCAACTGTTCTATTCAAAACAATAAGCAAGCCCATGACCCAATGAGATGAGGATGATGTGTATGATCTGTAAATAAGGTGTAGTCTCGTACAAACCCAGGCCGACCATTTCTGAGAGAGTATTGATAGAGTATTAATTGAACCCCAACCATCAAAGTTACTACTGGATAACGAAGCTTAACAGTTGTAAGTTTGCATGACTTTGGTAACAGAAACAGAGCAAATCTTGAAAGATATCTGATCCTTAGTGAATCACTTGGTGTCTGAGTTGGCGCAAGACTGAATGGAGAGATTCACGAACATATTCGAAACCCAGACATGTAGCCAGAGGGTTGGTTGCTTGGAGGCTTCAGCCCCTCCTCTGAACGGAAAATTCAAATTTTATTGGTACCAGACTAATTTACCTCGGGTCCCTGGTCCGGTTCTCCTGACTCAGCCCCCCCAACGAACAAAAATCTCCAGACTCAGCCTCCCCGAACTAAAATCCTAGCTACGTGCCTGATTACACAACATTTATGTAAGAATTAAAATCAAGAATTTTTAACATCTTAGATCATTGTCGACTACAATCGTCTTTTCTTAACTGTAAATTATTATAAATATGCCTACCGTACATAATAACTTGAAATTTGACAATACACGACTCCGGCATGTAAAATACATTAAAATAATATTATATATAAATAAAATAATTCACTTATTCATATTTTGACTTTGGCTGACCAGTTATATTGTTCCTTATATTCCGGACCTGATCCGAGGCTAACTTTTCATGCTTACCAGTGATAAAGTTTCCCCAGGCCGAGTTACAAGCCCTGAGCTGGGTAGTCCAGTGGTGGGGCTGCCACCTTACAGCCTCTTGAAGGGCCCTGGTTTTCATTTGGAGAACCACCTCCTAGGTTCGTCCAACCTCTCCACCGTTGGGAAAAATCCTCCTACGCCATCGAGACCTTGACCATTTTCCAGGGTCAATTGCCCTGGATTTTATTTGGGTTGACTTCCTAGTCTCTTCCGCCCTCCTCGCCATTAGAAATCCTCCATCTTCGCCGTGAAGACCGTTGACCAATTTTCACCTCAGTTGATCCGCGGGTACTTATTTGGCCTATACCTTGTTCGTACCTGCCTGCGTATCTACAGGACGTTACCTAGCAGCCATTGGGACGCGCTGTGTCGGGGTGAAAAACTGGAAAAGTTCAGCGCTGTATGCGATTCTATTCGCAGGACAATAGGAAAGAAAACGAGAAAGGACACCCTAATGAAATTTTATAAAGCAATGGCGGTACCATAACATATGGAAGTCATTACAGAGGAAAGAATCTCGTATCCAGGCTGCTGAAGTTAGATTTTTGCGGGAAGTCAAAGGTTGTACCCGGTTAGATAGAGTACGTAACGCAGCTATCCGCGCTGTTAAATGTTCAGTCACTGTTGGAAACTTTAAGAATATAACCTTTAAGAGAAACTGGTCCGACTATTTACTTCGCACGCCAGGTCACAGACTTCCTCTGCGAGCATGGAAATATTAACCTAAAGGAGGGCAAGGCTTAAGAAGAACTAAGAAGATATGGATGCCGGAACAGGCCATTGAGCCTAATCCTTGACAGATGATGATGATAAAAAATAATTATGTTTATTACTATTTTTGGCCTTTCACGGTACAACAGCGATCCAAGCGGTAATTGTTGAATCAAGGTTGTTATTTCTCAGCACTCGCCGGTTGCGTTTATTCAAACGCCGACGACTGTTTTAAGCGGTTCGTTTGGTTCTTTTAGGTTAGTTTGTGTGTTATTTTGTTTGGATTTTTCTTAGGTTTCTACTCACGTCATCTTACAAATTACTGAATATACAGTTTTATTGTCACAAAAATGGGAGATAAAAAAATACTGGTTGGTATTTTAACTGGTAAGTTTTGAATTTGTTATGAAATATTTTGTTGGATTTTTCTACTCATTCTTTAGATGATCAGGTTGTTACATAATCACATTTTAGCTGTTACTTATGATACAATAGATAACTCGTGTGGATGAAACCATAAATCATGATGTTATACAACACTTCATGGTTTTATTCATTTCCAACGAATTTTTCTTGCATTCTTGATAATCATACACCATATCTAACTGTAAAGGACTTTGATGGTGTTCCACAGGGAACAATATTAGGTATTTTCTTTTTTTCTATTCACTATTGACATTCTCTGTGCTTCTAAAAAAAAGTTGTTTTCATTTTACTGATTATACTCATGCAATCATCAACGATTGCTAAAATACAAAACTCCTATTTAAAACAACATTGTTAATGTTTACTAACCTTATTTAGTAGATAGTTATATAACATGCTGTTATCTGTTTTAACACGGGGTTGTTCAACGATTGCTTGAACGTGTGTTTCAGTATTCTATGTAAACACATTTTGTGTGTATGCATTTTTTTTAGTTTATTTTAAATAACATCAACATTTTGGTTGTTAGCAACTAATTTTGATTGAGGAATGGTGGGTTTGAACTGGTTATAATTTAACAGACCCTGGCCAAGGATTAAACCCGGGACCTTCTCTTTGGAGTGTAATATGGTAACCACTGGGCCACGGTGGTGGTCTCCTCTGTGGCCTGTTTGAATACATTTTATTTTAATTGTACCGGTTTTATTAATATTATACCTGGGTTAAGGAGTGTAAAAATTAATTCAGGCTACATGCTGTAGTCACTGATAAACTTTTTTGAACAAGGTCTTAAGCCTACCATTCATTATATAGATTCACAGCTTTGCTAGCTTCCATGTAGTAGCTGTCGTTGCCACATTTACGTGAGTGAAACTGACAAATGGTGAAAGTCACACAACAATGGTTATCGTGGTATAAACATTAGGTTTTTTTCTATTTGTTTCTTTCTCGTACTGATTATTTTGAGAAGCTATGATTTTATTGGTAATAGAGAATAATTAAATATGTTTTGAATAAATGGTTAACCTAAACTTCTCTCATTAGATTCTAATGTCTGTTAAATACATTATCTTCATTTATTTATTTGTTTTTGCGAAATGTAAATTAAAATTACTAGAACAATAACTTACAAAAGGTGGTTGTAGTGGGGGAAAAAGTATTTACGAAAGTGAGTTTATAAAACTAGACGTCTTATGCACATGATTGATAAATTAGTGAAGCGGCAATGATGTCAAGCAGAGTTACATGGCTCAGGTAAACTATTTTGATTAATTTAATAAATTGAGTAAAGTAACAAATCTGACGGCTGTCACAATCACGGGAAAGCTTGGGTTCTGTGTTTCTGACTATAGTATTAGGCTCCTGATATTTTATGTTAGTGTTTATTCTTTACCAGTTAATGATTATTATCAAGTTTGTTATGCTTTATAGTATTTTGCCAAAGTAGCCTACATGCATGCCCATGCTTCAATGAATGTCTTACCTGACTGTTACAGAAGTCATGTTAATCATGACAGTTTGCCTAATATAGTTTATATAAGAGCTTGATTTTGTAGCATATTGAAATGTGTAGTTTTTAGTGTTTTGGTTATAGCCTGTCTATTGTTTTAATGGCAGTATATTCATCTAATTATGTGATTTTTTTGCAATATTTATTGTCTCCCTGAGTTATTATTAAATGAACAAGATTATGTTTTAGTGTATCCATTCTTGTATACACATTCACATCAGTTAGCTCCGTGTACATAAAATTTTATTGTATCTAATTTGACCATGCAGTTGAACCTTGTTTTTGACAATATAACATCAGGAAAAATTAAAAACAATTTTGGTTTCAGTTAGTGACAGTTGCTCACAGGGTGTAGCACAAGATACTAGTGGAGACAATCTTGAAATAATAGTTCTTGAGACTGGTAAAATGCTAGTTGAAGTCCGTGAGTGTGTTCCTGATAATCGTGATATGATAAAGGTATGTGTAACAGTATTAGTGCTGTTTGTTTAAAATTATTATTTCTTAATAGTACATTGAGGGACCTCAGTGCTTGATAGATTGAATTTCTCAACAGGGAGAGGCTCTTGGTCTGAAAATTACCCTATTGAAAACTAAGGTCATCACCTTATGATGACCTTAGGTGGTCGGTCAGTAAGGTTCCTTTTTCGATGCGATTACTTATTGAAGATCAATAACCTACTGAGCTAATGACCTATTGAGCAGGTTTAGAAATTTAAGTATTAAGAAATATTTTTTATGCCAGATTTGGAGCCAGTAGTGGAAATAGCTCGCACTGAAATGGTGAGGCTGGTGTTTCTTAACTTGAGGCATCTATTTATCAATAATACAATTTCACGTTCATATAAGATATAGATTCGTTAAGATGTATATTTACTCTGTCCTGTTGTATGGTGTGGAAACTTGAACTTCGAGAATACAGTGCATGAATCATTCAGAACCTTTTAAGAGGAGGGCATACAGAAAAATGTTCCAAATTTTGTGGACCAGTCATGTTACAAACATTGATGTTTTGAGACGTGTGGATAAGCATATAGTTGATGCCTTGAATTAAAACAAGGAAGACTGTGCACCTTGATAATATACACAGGGATGATATGTATAAGCTTCTCAAATTCCTTCTTGAAGATAAAGTTGAGGGAAGGCGAAGACCTAGATGAAGGAAGTTGCTCACGTTTGAAGAATATTAAAGACTGGACAAACATGAATGTGCACATTCTTTTGACAGAGGTTAGGCTTAAGAAGAAGAATAATAGAAAAAGAACTATGATATTAATGTACGTTTGATGTTTGAGATATTCAAATAAACCTAAAAGAATGTACTACTTTTGTTTTTCCTTAAATTCTATGATTCAATAAATGAAAGATTTTTTAAGTTTAGACCAATAACTCTTGATCCCTTTACCAGACTTGCTAATAACTAGATTTTAAATGTTCTACTAATTATTTTAACGAAAAAACATAAATTTCATTTCCATGTATATTTTCATTGAGTAATTTCTGTAAATTATCTTTTTAAACAGGATGTTCTAATACAATGGAGTGATGTTATAAAATTAGATCTGATCTTAACAACTGGAGGTACAGGATTTGGAAATCGTGATATCACACCTGAAGCCACCAAAGAAGTTATAGAAAAAGAAGCAAATGGAATTTCAACTGCAATTATGGTTGAAAGTTTAAAAATTACTCCATTTGCTATGTTATCAAGGCAAGTCGGTACTTGAATGACTTTTATTATTTTTTATGTAAATTAAATCTAGTTGGTTAATGAATTTTTTATGTTATCATTTATGTTAATTACGCATTTATGAATGGTTTTTCATTTTAAAAATATTGTTAGTTACTGATAAACATTATCTCTCTATTGTAGAAATTAGAAATTTATATTCTTGACCTCATAGAAGTTATTTATATCTTCCTTATTTACGTTCTAATACTTTATTTTTGTTTTACATTTTTATTAATATGGAGTAAAGCACGACATGAAAATAGGCGATAAAACCTTGTCGTCTGTGATTAGGTATCAAGCTCAAGATTTTTGGTATTGAAGCTAATTTTACTGAACTATGAGACAGCAAAAAATTATTATCAGAATGATCTGTGTCTTAATTTCAGTATTGTAAAACTGTTGTGTAATGTATTATTGAAATTTTATGACCAGTATGTAATACAATTTTTTAGAAGTGCAGTCAATGCTCGATTTTATGGACTTCGATTTAACAGACTTTTAATGTAACGGACTAGCCTCCTAAATAAATAAAATGGTTTAAAAATTACAAAAATCTATGGGAATGTTAATTTTTGCGAAGAAAACTTCTATCTTTCTTCTGGAAAAGTACAGTTTTTTAAAAGTTATGATAAGAATAAGGCTGTAAGCAAATCCAATGTTTACTTTAACACATTATAAAAACATACAGGCCCTATTATCTTATAACTGAATGACTTGAATTTAACAAACTTCCACAGCAATGGACTCCTGTACCACCCAATTAGTCTATTAAATCAAGCATCGACTATATTGTAAATAATTCCCGTATTTTTGTTTTAGTTTGATTGAAGCACATAATTGCATAAAATACTAATATTAGGTATTGATAAAATATAATTGGGAACACAATTTTTCTATGTAGTAATTTCCTGTTCAACCAGGACTTGATGAGACCAAGCCCAGTTTGGATAACCAAATTCCGGGCGAATGAAAAACCATGTTTAAAGTACTAAGCAGGCTGTAATAACTTTGTAACAAATTTCACTAACCTTTTCAGCTGCTTTGATCCTTACGATCTACTCACATATGTTTCGGTGGATTCACCATCACAAGTACATTAAATATCATACGAAACTTTAAAAAAATTTGTATAGATGACTCAAGATGGAACATCTTCTGTAGGATTTAACATTTTTTACTTTCTCATGGTCTAGATCGGTTAGTTGCAGGGCTAAAATAAATAGTTCTGTTTCTTATCACTAGGTCAGCCAATTAAATGACTGAATAATTTAAGAACAGAAGAGGTAGAGGTGTAAAAGACACTAATCAGAGTTATCTCGTCTGAAAGTAATGGATTTCATTATACAGCCAGACCCTGTGGTGAATGAAGTGAAGGTGTCATTTGCAAAGTGGAAAATATATGCTTTTCAGAGGGCCTGGCATGCTGATAAGTGTACTTTTCCACTCAGTGAGGAAGGCAATGGTAAACCACCTCACTCCTCAATTTACTTAGTAAAACCTCTACAGGTTCAAACCAGCCTTTCGGCTGATGACCTAAACAACAACAACATGGTCTAGATGAAAATTTATTGGGAGGGAAAGTATTGTTTTCATGTAGATTTTTTGAAATAGAGTTTTCATCAGAAATACACGTTTTCAGACACCCCTGAACCTACCATTGATGTAGTGGTCAGAACAATTGGCACTTACGCCAGGGTTCCTGGGTTTGATTCCTGGTCAGGTCTTTTTCATCACTCAATGTCATCTATCACCCTTCAACATTTGCATTAGCCTTAACATGCACAACAGTTGCATGTAAAGCAAATGAATTCAACTACCATGGTACTATTAAATTGAATTTTTAATGAAGTATAAAGATTTTACAGGTGTTAACTTTGAGTCAAACATTGGACCTTTCACTTTTCTGTCTAGCATGCTATCTCTTCTCTTTAGGATGGATATGTTTACTATGCAACTATTATAACTATTACTATTGTTTACTATACAAAACAATATTTATATTCATTCGATACATCTTTGAACATTAATTACCATATTTTAATCTAAAGCAATTAATATGAAACGACTATTAAAAAAAGCACTTATTAGGATTATATCTAGCTGCAAATATTTCATGACTTGTTCTATATTACTGATAATAACTCTTATGAAGTTAATGGATAAATTACATCGTTATTTTAGTACTAATCGTTATTCAGTGTTTATTTATTTTTATTAAGTACACTTTATTTTGAAGAATATGCTTTTGTGTAGGTTTTTATCTAATTTTTCAAGCATAAGTACTCTTTTATTTTTAAATAGCAATAATGATGCAGAAGAAATTTTTTTGTTAAAGTGGGTCATTTGTAGTGACGCTTTTCTGACTTGACAGTTTTTCGTTGGTTTAATTCTTGTAAAAAAGTTTTGTGTAGTCTACAGTACATGTAATTTTGTTTAGATATCTTTTTGAAGTATGAGGACAGATAATTTAAAAAAAAATCTTTTTTAATTAACTTACCTGAGTATCCCACCTCCTAAAGATAGTTATCATCTGTTGTCGTCGTCGTCTTCATGGATTAGGCTGTGTGTTAGCCTGTTCCGGCGTCCATCTCTTCCTCGGTCTACCAATACATCTTTTACCTGTCGGATTATGGATCAATGCATTTAATGGAAGGCGATCTTGGGACATTCTTAACACATGCTCTGACCACTTTTCTTTGTATGTCCTTATAGTGTTCAACAATGGTTGGGCACCGCATTCATTCCTTATTACTTCATTACGAATGCGATCCTCTCTTGTGCAGCCCTTAACTTGCCTTAGAAATCGCATTTCCGCTGACTGGATTCTCGATTCCTGTTTTCTCGTCATCTGTTGTAATTTGTTTAATTTAATCAGGCTCCAATAGTTTTTACTTTCTCTTGCCTATATGAATATATAGGAAGGAAAGTACGGTTTTCATGTCGATTTTAAGAAACTGAGTTTTTACCGGATCTACACATTTTCAGACCCCCTGAACCCAAAAAATCATGTTTTTAATCTATAATGTGCGCACAAGCGTGCGTGCGTGTTTAAACAAAATATCTCAAGAACGGAACATCATACAAAGTTGAAATTTGAAATTTCAGTTAGATACCTTTAGAGGACCCGACACGAACATTTTTATCAAAATCAGTCTACCAGAAGTAGTACTTTATTTGTTTCATTTTTCACTTTATTGCGAATATTAATATTCTCAATTAAAAATGTTAAGTAATTAATTTAAAATTATATTCTCAAAAGTGGCTCCTACAATTTTTTTAATAAAATCGTCTCATGTGCTACATTTTTTATGGTCTACAAGATAGGGCAGGGGTCATGTCTGCTGAAATTCTTGGGGAGGCTGTTCTCTCGTAGAAAAAAATGGTTTTTTAAAGATTGCAGGCTTAATATGCATTTCAGGGCAAAAGTGAACATATCAAAGTTGTAGAAAATCTAAAATCCTACAACTTTTATTTTAAACATTTCTGTGTATAACACTTAGTTTTGCGGTAATTGGCGATTTTCTCCTTTTTTCATGAAAATTTCTAAAAGAATTTTTTTTAAAGATTTCAGCCTTAGTATGCATTTTATGACAGTAGTGTACAGAATCAATTTATCGCAAATTAATAGATCTACAACTTTATTTTTAACATTTTTCTCTACAGAGCCTAGTTTAGTGTGAAAGAGTGATTTTCCTTATTATTAAGCCAAACTAAGGTTGGGTTACATTTTGCATCATTCACTTATGATTAATATTAGGTTATATTTTTTAAGGTTGGCTAGTTATTTCGTTTATTTCTAATGTTTTATTACTATTGTTAGGTTATGTTTTTCATTATTGGCATTGGCTAGAGAAAGTCATGTGAGTGTTTCACACCAAATTTTTTTTGTTTATTTATAATGTTTTATTACTAGTATTAGGTTATGTTGTTCATTATTGGCATTGGCTAGAGAAAGTCATGTGAGTGTTTCACACCAGATTTTTTTGTTTATTTATAATGTTTTATTACTAGTATTAGGTTATGATGTTCATTATTTGCATTTGGCCACGTAAAGTAACCTTTAATGAAACTCTTTTTGCCGCAAATATTCTGAGCATTCTTCCACTGTAGGCTCTGCTCTTTTCTTCCATCACACTGGTTCTGCTTTTGTTCTTTGTGGTAGCCTTTGAATTAAGTAATCAGTTGTGTAAATTTGGTCCAATTAATTATATTTTCTCTATTTATTTCAGTATTCTCCTTATCTTTTCTGACTTCTTTAAAACATTTATCTGACACCTTAGGCCAATTGTTTAGTGTCAGCTGTTACTTTTTTGTTTGTCAACCAAGATTTTTTTTGTCAATAATTGTCTGACATCTATTCTAGATGTCTGAGATTCTAGATGTCTGTATATTGTAGTTTCTGTTTTCTGATAGTTTTCAATAATCAATTGTTTTTTTTTGTACAGTTCTTCTTGTCCTCGTGCCCTATACTATCCACCTACTCTCTTCAGATCAATTATCTTGCAAAGGGCTTTTCGTTCAAATTGCTGTACTTTTCTGAGCTCAGCCTGGTGGGTCATTTTAAGACATTCATTCCCATACAGACGTACAGGTTTTGTCATAGTATTACAATGTCTTATCACAGCTTGTGTTAAGTGTGCTTTCTTCTTACACAGTTTGTGAGTTCTTTGGAGTGCGGTAGCCATCTTTTGTCTTCTGCTGTTGTTTGTTTCCTTTTCACTAGCTCCAATAATGTTGTTGCTTATGGTTTATTTGTCATTCAAGGCCAATTTAGAATAGATGTTATGTTTCTTGAAGATTTTTGTGTTTTTTGTCTTGGCGTTCTTTGACTGTAGGCTTATCAAAGTACTATAATATCTGATATTGTCTTGAGAATACTTTATTTGTATACAAATTGTGAGCTCTTTGGAGTGCAGTGGGCATCTTTCCTTGCCTACGTTTATTTGCTTTTTTCTCGGATCTTTGACTATATTACCTTCCTGAGGTACTTTAACTTATCGACTTTTCCAATGTCTGTATTTTTTCTTGAGTGATGCAGAAGTATTTTGATATTAGTTATGTGAATTATAAAATAACTTTGCAATTAAATTTGTTATTATGTTATGTATTTCAGGGCTGTAAGTGGTGTTAGAAAAAATACATTCATAATAAATTTACCTGGAAGTAAAAAAGGATCTGGTGAATGTCTCAACATCGTTTTAGAATGTATACCCCATGTTGTATCATTATTAAGAGATACCACTGATGATATTAAGAAAGAACATTCTGTTATACAAGGATCTTCACACAGTTGTTCTCATCACCACAAAAGTAATCACCATCATCATAATCATCATGGTGATGAAAGCGGAAAGAGTCAGGCGAGTTGTTAAATATGGTAGATTTCAGTGAATATATTGTTTTTTTTAAGTTTCACTCAGTAGTTTTTTTTTGTAATGGCTGGTTGGGTTACAGAATAATAGTTTTCACTTGTTAAGTATTTTTCATTTTGTTTAGTCATGACGACTCAGTCGCTCATTACTCGTTCTCTAACATCCTAACCTTCCTCTTGATCACCGACCTGTTAGTGTAGTGGTCAACATAATTGGCTTTTGCACCTGGGTTTCTGGATTCCTGGTCAGGTCTGGAATTTTTTCACATATCCATTACTTCATCATTTGCATTAGCATTAATGTGGATTACAGTGGGATGTAAAACAAAAAAAAAACAATCACAATGAAAAAATCATTGTGTTTGTGCTTATGACCACACGATATAACACGATTATTTTTTAAAATATATAATATATACTAGAAGAACCCGTAGGCTTCGCTGCAAGTGCGGAAATCAAATAAACCAAAAAGGAAACATTGGGAATAGTAGACTAAACAAAATTAAAAAAATTTGTTAACCAATGATTTAAAAAAAAATAAACGCAAAGATTAAAGACATAAATTTACAAAAGGTTAGTAAAGAAGTTAAAAATATTTATGCATTGGAATTGATTACAAGCCAAAAAATTCATTATTATTAAGATTTATTTTCTTTTATTTTTATATAAAGGTTTTTTCTGACTAGGTGGATATTAGTAGAGTGGCTCGTCGCCCAAGAGAAATGGATCGGTTTCCAATGCTTGAGTTGAATGAAGCTATTAATATTGTTCTATATAATGCTACATTAAAAGAAACTGAGTTAGTCAATTTAAGGTGAGTAATGTCCAAGGAAATTACACTTTTTGTAGGTATAAAATTCCCTGGATCAGATATATTTTTGTCTGATATTTGTCTTATTAGTATTGTAATACTTAAGCGTAGGTTAAAAAAAATTAATCGGTAATT
The DNA here is from genome assembly GCA_035578175.1 of Catonia carolina. Taxonomy (NCBI): domain Eukaryota; kingdom Metazoa; phylum Arthropoda; class Insecta; order Hemiptera; family Achilidae; genus Catonia; species Catonia carolina. Next base: position 25,231,605 of record JAQMRL010000008.1, read on the forward strand.
TGTAAAGATTTTTGTTAAAATCCATCCATCATGTGTGAGAGGAAAACCCACAAATTGAGTTATAGCTGGGTATGAAATTCAGAATATTCAACATAGTTATCTAACGTGTTGGTACTAGCTAGTTATGGAGGCAACCAGAAAATTTTAAATTGTGTCTTTCGTAAAGGAAAATAATTAATTTAATTTATAATTTGAATTACTATGGGTTTCAGGCATGAAGAGTCTAGGCAGAATATTATTGGCTGTGTTTTAGCTGAAAATATTGTTGCAAAAGAGCCATTTCCTCCTTTTCCTGCATCTATTAAAGATGGATATGCAGTTATTGCAAGTGAAGGGAGTGGTCCAAGAAGAGTTGTTGGCAGTACAATTGCTGGATCTTCGGTACGTTACTTTAATAGAGATTTTTTTCATGTTTTGTAGTAACTTTAAAACATTGGTAGTTGTGATTTGGCCTATTTTTGCATAAAGTTTTCCAATTTAGACACAGTAGTTTTCAACAATATGCGTGTTACTAACAGGAATGGAAATTGACGAGTCTGAATTGAGTTGAGCTAAATATAGTTAGAAAGTCAGAAGGTCTTTATTTATTTAATTGCAGTTGTCTGGTCATAAAATTTCTAGATGTATTTATTTTTACGTGTACTTTCTGCCAACAAAATCCTTGTATTTAATTCACTAAGAAACTTTAACACACGTTAATTCTTGGAGTTCTAACTGGATTAATTTTTATGATTCTTGGATGATAGAATTTTTATACCATGCTGATTTTTTGTGTTAATGTACAGAAAATTTGGATTGTTTATCTAATTGTTGAGAAATAAATTTTTAGTAGTTAAATTAAAGTTTTGATGAAGCTGCTACTCTGTTGCAAGTTTTATCTCCTTTGCAATCTGCTCAACACTCCTGCTAAGCAGTCAACATCTAATCTAATTACATACAAACTTCTCTTACTTACCTATACCAAATTTTTTTTTAAATTAAATTTTTGATAACTGGTTCTATTTTTTGTGAGATCCGCATATTTGTTACTCTTTTAAGTGACCACCCCTCTTCCCAGTCAACCCAGTCAACTACAGCCATGGGCATTTTGTTTTGTCCCAACCATAGTGTAATTTAAAGTTTAAACTTTATTGACTGACCAGAATTTTGTCAACAGTTTTAGGTGATAAAAACCGATTAATGTAATTTTATCATAGCAAAAATCTGTTCTGAGGATAATAATGTCACATAGGATGCAAATTTGTTCACAGGGGTCTTTTAGTTAGAAATTAAATATCTAGTTTAAAGTTGAGTATAATAGTCTATCTTCCTATAAGAGTTTTTCAAAAATTTAATAAAAATAGCCAGCTTATTTGAGTGCTGTATATAATAATAAATAAATTAATTAATTAACACATGGTTCTCTAATATTTGTTGTTTAGTTTATTGTGAGCCATGGTTTTTCTGTTTTACGACTGTCTGTTTTGCTCATTTAGACTATGCAGACTGGATAAGGTTATAAATTAAAATGAGTGATAAAAAACCACCAGAACTGACTAGTAATAGAACGTGGGACATCTGAGAAGCCATTTGCACTGACCACTACATCAAAATGTTGGGCATGGTGACTAAAGTAGGTAATGCAAACAAGAAATCTTTGATTTTGTTGAAATTTCAGTTGCATTCTAATTTTATACTATAATACTCGGAATTTGAGGAATTCTTTGTCGGAGTTAATGTTTTAAGTTTATCATATATTACATTGGTTTCAGCCGGATGTGCATCCTGTTGGTGAAAAAATTTGTGTTAGAATAAATACAGGGGCTCCTGTTCCAGAAGGAATGGATGCAGTTGTTCAAGTTGAAGATACTGAATTACTCGAGGAAGCTGATGATGGTCGTATGGAAGTTTCTGTTAATATCCTCAGAGCACCAGTTATTGGCCAAGATATTAGGTAAATACTTCAGTTATAAAATTAATAAAAAAAATCCGTTCACGAGATGACATGTCTCATGGCTGGTGGAAATTTTTAAAGAGGTTTACCTTTGACTTATGGCAAAAACCATCAGTGATTTCTGTATCTACTCTTTGAGAGGAATTGAATGACACTATTTTTGTTTCCAAATTCCGACTTTGATTTCTTGACTTCCAGTTTTGGGCCACTTCCGTTCGAAAGTGAAACTTCAAACTCAATTTTAGCACTAACTTTTTGTGTTGATTACAAATCCAAAAATCATTTGTATCTATCTTTTGTTGTTTCTGAGTTTGATTTGTTGACTTCAATTTTATAGCCATTTGCGAAACCGGAACTTCAAACCCAATTTAAGCTTTAAATTTTTATGTAGATTACACGAGATAGCAACAGTTTGTTGCTATCTTGTGTACTTCCTGACCTCTGGGTGTGATCGGTGGACGGACAAAGGAAAATGATAGATGACAATTTTTAAAATTGGCATCAATAATTTATTTCAAAATAATTTTATCTGAGGTTGTGAATTTAAAAAATTATATTATTTAGTTCTGCCAGCTCTTCTCTAATTTTCATTACTTAATTCTCTCCCAAATTCACTTTCGTTCCTCTCTCCTTCAATGTACTGGACCACTTTGTGACTGCCTCCTGAAGATCTGTTATTAGTAAAATATCTTCTGTAAAAATTAGAGATTGCACATATTGTGGCCTTATGTTCCTGTTTCTCAATTTTTATTGCTGAATTCTTCTTTCAAAGTGTTTTATTACTGAATCCATTAAGATAATAAAAATAAGCGGACTCGAATTATCACCTTGCTTGGAAAAAATTTGAATTGTTTAATTTTTAGGTATATTGATTTTTAGATTTGTAATTTTTGGGAACATACAGAAATAAGTTGTTTTGGAGTAGTCATTCGTTTTTATCCGTAGGGGTTAGTTATCAAAATGTAAATGCTCTAATTTTTCTGTACAACCCTTAAGGAACAAATGTATTGAATTTTAACCCTCTAGATGATCAGCAAGTTAGAGAATTAATGACAAGTGAGTGAATGGGGTCAGTGTGGGTTTTTGCATGTATGTGTAAGTATTACAAACCTTATTATGAATCCCTATGGTAACTGAAAATAAATGATTTTACGTTTTACATGGCTGAATTGAGTTGTGACGACTTAATTATTGCATTAGGTTATTGAGAATTAATGTCTTTCTATTGTAGTATGTCTTTTTTGATTTCACCTAAATTATTATATTTTATTGTATTGTATTATATTTTATTTAAATTATTGATTAAAAAATGTTAAAGGGTTCTGTAGAGAAAAAGGTTTTAGTTTTAATTTTAATTCTAAGTCTTAATTTTTAATCGTAAGTTTAAAGCATCGTTAAATGTAAAATTAATTGGTAACGGACTCATTTTAAAAAATACAATATTTAATAAAATACGTTAAATCTAAGTTAAGGATAAGTAGGATGTAATAATTCAATGAAAGAAAAACAATAACCGGATGATGGCCATTAATTATAGTAATAGTAATCTAACATATTTTTGTAACAACAACAAGCAACGGATTTTAGAGTGAGAGAGGGAGTATGATGCTTCTAGAACAATCTGACCGTTAGTTTTAAAATTTCAAATTTATCTGGAGTGGGGTATTAATCTGTATCTCTGATTGGTCAAATTAATTTAAATGTCAAGGGGAAACGGGCACCGGCAGGAACGGTGGTGAGTGAAGGGAGGATTTTGTTTCCAACTCCAAGACTGTATGGACGTGTTTCTTGAATTGTCTTAAATTTTGTAACGTATTTAATAACTGTGTAATATGTAAAGTCGAGTTTATTTTATCTTATACAGATTTTGTGAATTTAAATATAATAAGTCAATAATGCTGTAATTTTTTAAAATATTGTAATATTCTAATTGATTATTTAAAATTAGCTATTTTAATTACGGGTTTGTAAATGTAATAATTTATCTTGTGATCACAGGAGTCCGGATACACATGTAAGTTTTATATTACTATAAATCATGTAATATCGTAACATCATTTTAAAATTTTGTTTAATATAATATGTTATAACATTAATTTAATTACTCCTCATAAGGGTATGCCAATTTGTAATAGATTATTATTTAATATCATATTCTTTATTGGTGTTGCATCAGCTTTCAAGTTTGATTTTATTATTTTTTCATTTACCTTGTCTCCTATTTTCGTTCAATAAAACATTATTCACATTTAACACATTATGGTTTTTATTTAATCAATATATTTTCATAATTACAATCACAAGTTTCATTGTTTAAGTGCAATTCTAAAATAATACTCCTGTTCTTAATACTGTTAAATCAACTCACTGGTTTCATTTGATTTGAATGTTAAAATCTAACGACAGCAATTTTTTATATTATTTATTTTATCCTATACATAATTCTATTTTATCCTTGGTCTCTACTAAATTAAAGTGCAATTCTTGACTTAGTTCATTTATTTTTCTATCCACGTCATTACATCTTTGATTAACCTCAATCTTGTTGTTTATAAAATCATTCAGTTCCATTTACTTATTATTTGTTTTTTCTAGTCTATCATTGAGTTCCCTATTTTGGTTTTCTATTATTCCTTTGAATATATATATATATTATAATTATTAATAAACGAATGTATGAATGTACGAATGGGACGTCTAATAAAAACATGTTGTTATCTTGAGGTTTTACGCCCCATTAAAATAATTTATAATTTTATTTCTTCTTCTTAGTTGCTTAGTAACCATATTTTGTTTATGAAAATTAAATAATTTTTAAATATTTTATTTTAATCAGCTGGAGTTATTTATATATATATATATATATATATTTTTTTAAATTTATTTATTTAACGTCGCATCAACTGCAATGGTCATTAGCGACGACGTTGGGGTGGAACTTTATGCGATGTAGGATGAAATGTTTTTTTTTTGTAACGATTTATTTATTTTTTTGATCTATTTATTTCAATAGACTCAAATATAAACAAGTCCAGATGTCCGTCAATTTTGTATTATTACAATGTTTTTATTTTAATCACATTAAATGTTTTAGTTTGTTTCGAATGAGTCTGTTACTATTCATTTGCCCTTTTCTTTTTTTTGTGTCCTATTTTCTGCATGATGCAAAACACTTCAGATCTCATGAATAAACCTTTGGATTTCAATAATTTAATTAATTTTAATAATAATAATAAACTCAATATTAAAAATAATAACTTTAATAAATTTATTCGATCAAATAAAAAATATAGTACACTATTTACAATTTTATTACATGAGATTCTAGTCAGATTTGTCTGGTAGTGTATTGTACTGTAATAAAGGTTCCTTCCAAATTTGGTGATGCAAATGGTAGTTGATAAAATCAGGTATACATGAATTAGGGCTTGCATCAAATCTATTATTATTTCTTATTGTGGAGAATCATTCAAAGATAGATCTTAACATTCTGAAATGGTCTGTTGCTTTAGACACTTATTTTATAAAGTAAATTTTAATTTATTATGTTTGTTTATTAAAATTTTTAAATATTAATTTCAGGCCTATTGGAAGTGACATAGCGGAAAACGAGATCATTTTGTACAAGAACAGAATTATTACCACCACAGATTTAGGGTTGTTTGCAACTCTTGGTATTAATGAAGTACGCATTTTTAAGTAAGTTTATTTTTGTTTTGTTTATTCAATATCAATTTTACATTAATGACTGCTGTGGGATGTGCTCGCTAATCACTACACAACAGAGGCATATGTTTTAGTATGTGGTATTAAACAGACTGGTTAATAAATCAGATTGTTAATACCATTACTGGAGTCCTGATATAAAAATGGCTGGCTTAAAATGGCTGGCTTAAAATGGCTGGCTTAAAATGTCTTGACCTAAAAACAAAATGGCCGGCACAACTGGCTTCTGGTTGATGAGTCCCAGGTTTGATTCCCAATCAGGTCTGGTATTTTTCATCACCCATTTTTATCCATTACTCCTTCATCACCTGTGTTAGCAGTAAAAATAGCCAGCCTGTTGTGTGATGGTCAGTGCAACAGGTTTCTGGGCCAGGGGTCTCAGGTTCGATTCCCAATCAGGTCTAGCATTTTTCATTACCCATTTTTATCTAGGACTCCATCAGCATTAGCATAAATGTGCAAAACAGCTAGATGTACAAGAAACTCAACAGCAATTACAAGAAACACTAAATTTACATTCTTGTTTCTGAATTTTCGTATGATTCGAACTGAGATAGAACATTGCAATTTTGGGGCTTCGTTTTCTTAGTAGGTTTGATTAGAATGAATATGATTTGTTTTACTGTGTGCATGTACTCAAGTTCCTTTGTATTGAACAAGCATAAAAAAGAATGTTTTTCTTGAATTATAACATTATTATTAAATCTTTTTGTCTCAAATATAATGATTTTTAATAAAACAATGTTGATTAATAATTATTTTTTCTTGTTCTAGGAGTCCTAGAATTGGTATACTTTCAACTGGAGACGAATTGAGTAAGGCATGGAATGAACAAGACCCTAAGCCAGGATGTATTCGAGATAGTAATAAAATTACACTTTTTCATTTATTGAAAGAAAATGGATTTACAGCCACTGATTGTGGAATTGCTAGAGATAAGTAAGCAAATAATTTTTTCATATTCAGTTTGTTTTATGATAGATCTGTTTTTGTTTAATTTTATCTACTAAACTAAATTTTCCTTTAGCCATTACTTAAATAACTTTTTTCTATGGTGGGAATCACTGAATTACAAGCTTTCCTTCAATTTCCGGGGTGTCAGATTTTTCACTTTATCTGATATTTTAGGATATTATTTTTTATTTTATGTTATTTCCTTATTCTTCGCAGTTTTTCCACATTCCCTGTTGTTTTAAAAAGAAGTGTAAATTTTATTAATGTAGAAAATGCATTAGTATATTTTTTAATCTATGTTCATGTTATTTTATTTTTTTAAATTTAGCCCAGATGATGTTATGAAGAAGATGTCAGAAGCTTTAGAAATGGTTGATGTTTTAATTACAACTGGCAGCGTATCGATGGGTGAACGTGATCTAATTAAAAATATCTTGGCAACTGACCTTGGTGCCACAATACATTTTGGAAGAGTGAATATGAAACCAGGGTAATATTTTTTGTATTCTATTTGTTGTTTATTGGTTTATACACTCTTTTATTTTCATTAACCATTAATAACCATTTTCACATTAACCAATTTCATTTTCATTAATCTTTTTGATCGCTGACTAATAAAGATTTATTTATTTATTTATTTATCAATAATATTCGTTGCTACTTGCAACTCAAAAGTGTTACCTAGGATTACACATATAAAACTCACAAGGAACACACAATTCACAAAAACTTGGGACAGGCTTAAAAAATTTTTTCTGTCAAATGGAATTTCTAATCGTTTTATTAATTACCTGATTCATCAGATGTTTTTTTAATCTTATATTATTTTTCTTTATAAATGCTTGTGATTGAAAGTATGAGATGTTTTCATATACTCCAGTTTCACTTCAGTGGCATTAGCAATCTTATATCATATCCAACAAAAATTTCTTATTGTCAGCTCAACCAGCCTAGTTCAACTAATCAAAACATCAGTGGCTTCCTGTCAACTGGAACACAGTCTTTTATTATTACAACATTGTATTAACCCAACTTTACCAGCTTTTTATTTTCGCTTGCCTATATGAATATATAGGAAGGAAAGTATTGTTTTCATGTCGATTTTTCGAAATCAAGTTTTCACCGGATCTACACATTTTCAGACCCCCTGAACCCAAAAAACATGTTTTTAGTGATCGGTCTGTGTGTGTGTGTGTGTGTGTGTGTGTGTGTGTGTGTGTGTGTGTGTGTGTGTGCGCGCGCGTGTGTGTGTGTGTGAACAGAATATCTCAAGAACGGAACATCGTACAAACTTGAAACTTAAGCTACATACCTTTACCGGACCCGACACGAACATTTTCATCAAAATCGGTCAACCGGAAGTAGTAATTTATTCGTGTAATTTTTCACTTTTTTGTGATTTACTCAAAAACTGGTCCTAAAATTTTTTTTTAAAATCGCCTGGTTTATTCAATTTTTTATTCTCTACAAGATAGGGTAGGTGCCATGTTTGCTGAAAGTCTTGGTGAGGCTGTTTTCACGTAAATAAATTGTTTTTTTAAGATTACGGCTGTAATATAAATTTTAGCACAAACATTTATATAATAAAAGTTGTAGAGAATTTAAAAACCTACAACTTTTATTTCAAACATTTTTTTGTATAACGCTTAGTTTAGCAGTAATTAGCGATTTTCTCTTTTTTTCTCACGAAAACGTGTGAAAAATCGATTTTTTTAAGATTTCAGCCTTAGTATGCATTTTACGACAAAAGTGTATATAATTAATTTTATAGGAAATAAAAGATGAACAACTATTATTTGAAAAATTTTTCTCTACAGAGCCTAGTTTAGTATGAAAGAGTGATTTTTCCGTATTTTTAAGCCGAACTGAGTTCGATTTTCATTTTGCGTCTTTCAGTCATGATTAAAATAAGGTTATATTTTTAGAGGTTAGTTTTTTGTTTATTTTTAGTGTTTTATTACTAATGTTAGGTTATATTGTTAATTATTTGCATTGGCAAGAGAAAGTTGTGTGAGTGTTTCACACCAGTGTTTTGTTTATATTAAATCTTCCATGATTTACCTCTTCAAGAACTCTGTCATGCATGCAAGTTTACAGCTGCACACTATCAACCTAAATGTACATAGTCGAGAAAACACTGTATGAATTAAGAAATCCATGCAGTGTTTTTTGCTACATATTCCTAACAATACAATTTTGTCTTGTCTCAATAAAACACAACCATGATGCCATTAATACAGGAACAAGACTGTTTTGTAATCCTTGTTCAATCAAATTCAACCCTTACAAAATGGTGTTAACATTGAAAGAAAAGCCTAAATCAAAACTTTTCTATATTACTTTTTTATGGATTTCCCATGTGTTGTATTATTGTAAAAATTTTGAGTAAACCTGTTTTGTTGTTTTTTTTTAGGAAGCCAATGACATTTGCAACATGTAAGGGTCAAGATTCTAGGGATAAGTTAGTGTTTGCTTTACCAGGAAATCCGAGTAGTGCAGTTGTCACATGCCATGTTTTTGTTTTGCCAACTTTACGCAAGCTTAAGGGAGTTCAGAATTATAAGAATCAAGTTGTTGCTGTCAAGGTATGCAAAAAAAAACATTAAGTTGTTCTAGCTTTTCATTTACATGAATCAATTTTATTTTTCATCTACAATAATTTTTGTTTGTTTACACATTTATATTAAGAAATAGAATTTATTTTATTATTTGATTAGTGTACAGGATATTTTGAAACTGAAGAAGTCACTCTGAACTGATTGTAATTAGAAATTAATTTAGTTTTTTAAGGTAGAATGTGTCGTTGCATGTTTTGCACTTGCTGAAAAACTAAGGCTGAAAATATAGTAAACCGTAGAGCACACCGCTTACAAGTTATTTGAATTTTCTTTTTTTGTTTTGGTCAGTTAGGACTACAATAATCGTGCATCTATTATTCCTTTAATTCTCTTGCTCTAGTTCTTATTTCTGAGAAGATTGAGATTTCTTTCTTTCTATTTCTTATTTATTAATTCCAAAAATGGTTTCTGTCATTTATTGCTCCATTTTGGTATGATAAATTTCTTAAATTTTTCTCAGGAAAATTCTTATGATCTTGAATTGTGTTTCTGAATTTACTTCTATCTGATATTAAATATTTATTTATGTTTAGTGTCTTTATATCTTTTTCTTTATGGGATGGGAAACATACACTTTGGGAATGAACTGGAATAGTTCTATTGATAGCTATTATGAAAATATTCCAATTCTTCACTGATCTGTTACAGCTATTGTATCACTTGTTTTTTTTTACCTTTTTTTACATAATCCTACTTTCTACTGACATGTTTAGGTGGATCCACTGTCATCAGAGTACCTACACGAAATTGAAACTAAACTTTTTTCAATTTATTAAAATTTTCAAGTGTATCTTCAGTCATTCGTATGAAACTGATTATAATACATGTAAAAACTGATTATTAATATAATCTTATAAAGATTTTATATTGATAGGTTTCTGCTTGGGTGTACCCAGAATTAAAACTAGGGAGGGGGGAAACCATGGTTGTTCAGAGTGTAACATTTTATTGGCCTCTCCAATAAATTGCTACAGTGGCCCTAGATACTTTTCGATTTTTACACCATTTTGTTTCATCATAAACTAAAGATTTTACATCTAATTTTGTTTCGTATCATCGCTTTATAATCATTTAATTTTTTTTTGCTTTAAGGGGGAAAGGGAAGCTTCCTCCTGCCCCTTATTGGGTACACCTATGGGTCTCGGTACTATAAAGCCATGAATAATGACATGAGTTGATAAGTGGGAAACCATTACTTTGTATTGTTTTTACTTCCAACCAAATATTGTATCAAAATTTTTAAACTGAGGATGGTGAATGCCCAAATATGAGGCGTGTACCTTCTGCATAGTTTTGAGCACCATCTATTAAAAAAAACTTTTTAATGTAAAAATATTTAATTTTATTTGAAAATTGTTTTTCAGCTAAATGAAAAAATTCCACTTGATTTTAGACCCGAGTTAAAGAGAGCTGTTCTACAACTTAATCAGGTAAAATATTGTTTTATCTTTTCTTAATACAATTAAATTTTTTACATTTAAAAAAATTTGCAAATGTAGTAATTAATCGTTTTAGTTCTTTTAAATTTTAATATTGTAAGCAAATTTAAAATAAATTATTTTATTACAAATTTTGAAATGCTAGTGCATTTACTGCAATTTTGTAGTTACAGTAATAAAATGGAGTTATCAAAGCATGGAATTCTGTGCAACACAAAACATAGTGTGTGAAATAAACTAATAATTCAAATGAAAAATAAAACTAGTCTCCAGTAACCTGTATTCCTGTTAATTCTGCTTTGATTATCTTCTTATTTATCTATTTTACTAACTGTTTCTCTGGATCCGTAGTAGAAATTACTAAAAAGATAATATATTCTAAAAATTGTTGATAATTAGATTCAATATTTGTGTAAAAAAACAAGTAGAAAAAAACAGTACTATAGATTTACTTTAAAAAAAATAATACATTACAAACTCAAAACAGTCTTGCATCACTTAGACACAAAACGGAAAAATGAAAGAGGTGATAGCTTGAAGTACCTTGGGGAGATAATGCAACCAAAGACCAGTGAAAAGAAAGCAAAAATTAGCAGACAAGGGAAGATGGCAAGTGCGCTTTGAAGAACTCACTACTCTTATAAGAAGAAAACAATCTCAAGACATGCCAAGGTCAGGTATTATAATCTGTAATGAAACCTGTGTGTCTGTGTGCAAGTGACTGCCTTAGAATTACTGGAAAGGCTTGTCTAAGAAAAGCTGAGAGAAAGAGAGAAAGATTCCTCGTAAAATAATGGGTTCAAAGGTAGTTGATGGATAATACAGGTTACAAGGATGAGAACTGTACAAGGAAAACGAACGAATGTAAATGATGAAAATTGTTTAATTTTTAATAGTTTCATTTAAATTACTCTCAGGCCTAATTATGGGGTAATTGAAACGTATCTATGAGGTGTGGCTATTAAATAAAGAGACTGATGTTGTAAAAAATTTAATTTTAATTGTATATTTAATCACTTATTGTCACCTTCAATATACACTCCTTCTCTATCCCTACAACGCTCCATGCAAATTTTCCATTGTTGGAAACAGTGCTGGAAGTCATCTTCTGTCAGCTCCTTCAGGACGCGTGCCGCTTTCTCTTTTACAGCTTCCACAGACTCAAATCTTGTCCCTTTTAATGCAGATTTCACGTTAGGGAACAGGTAGAAGATAATAACATGTAATGAAACATGGTTTTTACTTATGATCCGGAAACGAAGCGCCAATCCTTGCACTGGAAGAGCCAAACTTCACCAAGAGCCAAAAAAGCTTGAATGAGCAAGTCAAAATTTAAAGCAATGATTGTTTTTTTTATATCCATGGGATTGTGTACCTTCACTGGGTTCCTGAAGGTCAAACAATCAATCAATATTACTACTTTGAGGTACTTTCTAAACTACGTCAAAGAGTAAGGAAAAAACACCCTGCAATGTGGAAGGATAAGACATGGGTTCTCCACCAAAACAATGTGCCAGCTCATTCCGCGTTATCTGTCAAGAGGTTCCTAGCCAAGTACAGCATCTCAGTGTTAGAAAATCCACTTTATTCACCAGATCTTGCACTATGTGACTTCTGCCTGTTCCCTAAGGTGAAATCTGCATTAAAAGGGACAAGATTTGAGTCTGTGGAAGCTGTAAAAGAGAAAGCGGCACGTGTCCTGAAGGAGCTGACAGAAGATGACTTCCAGCACGGTTTCCAACTATGGAAAATTCACATGGGGCATTGTAGGGATAGAGAAGGAGTGTATATTGAAAGTGAAAATAAGTGATTATGTATAAAATACAAATAAAATTTTTTACAACGTCAGTTTCGTTATTTAATAGCCACACCTTGTATGATTTAAAAAGGTTAGAATTATTGTTACTAAATTACAGTGAATTTATTTGCTTTTAAATCATATTTTTATATAACAGTGAATTTATTTGCTCTTTAAATCATATTTTCATGTAACAGTACTTTCTTTAAAGGTTTCAGATTTGAAGAACGATTTGAGTGAAAATAGTATTAAAGAGGAAAATTGTGGATTATATGAAATAACTGCATCAACTACAGGTTTGTAAAAAATGTTTAACTCATTGAATGAATGCGATGTGGGTATGCTTAGGGTTGATACCTCTATAAACCCCGATTGCTATACAATCTTAAACTGTATTAGCAATTATGAACAAACTAACACTTTGAAAATTGAAAAAAAAGATAACTGAGTGCTTGTTTTTATGAACTTTTTTTAATTTTTTTTATTGTGACTAGTCTAAGGCTAACAAACAATTTTGTTCTAACTTAACTGATATAACTACTTAATCTAAGTGTTTACAGACCAGTAGTTCTTAGTTTATGTTTGATTCTAATACACTGTTTATAAAATTTACTAATCAATTGATACAGTGATAATTTTTTTCTTTACAACACTTAAAAATATATACAAGTAACTACTAACTAACGACTTAATAACTTTGTATTGTTCGTTACAACAGTTCAAATGATTTCACACGAGAAAGTCTTTTATTCAGATCTGCATTGTCAAGTAGCTGTGTAGCTTCGACATTCACATGATGAAGTCTTCTTATCTTCACGACTCCTGAAAAATTTTTGAATTACCTTGTTTATGGAATCCACTCCCAAGTCCGGGTGCAGGTTGTCGTTCCTAACATATTATCGAGAGAACTTATTTAATGAAATTATTTTTACGCCGTTTAGATTGTAAATAGAAATATTTTTTCAAAAAGTTTTCGATTTGATAGCGGTAAATGTCTGGTCACTTTATTTTAATGTAATTGGGGAATGTTTCCTTTTAAAAAGGTAGTAAAAAAGAAATCTACTTTTGAACTTTTGCAATACTGTTCTTCATTGATATTTTTTAAGTAGCTTCAATGAAAAGTCACTGGGAAAATGTTGGTATGTAGTGTTGAACTGTACAAAACTGTGTTAAAATTTCCAAGACCATCATACGTGGAAATCAAATCTGGGACCTTCAGCTTTGTACTTTAGCAATTAAAAGTGGGCAAATTGGTTCCATTTTTAAAAAGTACAGTATTTTAATAATATCCTTTTTGTTTTCTCAGGTAACCAAATAAGCAGCAGATTAGCTAGCCTTCAAGGAGCAAATGCATTACTAAAGTTACCCCCTTACAGCCAAGAGAAAACATTTATAGAAGCAGGCTCAAAAGTCGAAGCTTATGTTATTGGAAAATTGAGTTATGCGCAATAAAAGAAATCACAAAAAAATTTGATCTAAGTACAAAGAATAATTAAATACTTAGTTTGGGTCATTAGAATTTGAGTATGTACACGGGGTAAAAAATTATATGATGGAAATTTGGTATGCACCTAACACCACAAAAACAATGCACTAGCACATTTGTAGGAACCTAATCCACCGGTTTTTTACAAGTTCAAGCTTTGTATTACAAATATAGGTATTAAATTTGGTAAAGATATTTGTATATTATTGGAAAATATTTGCAAAAGTTATGTAAAAACTTTGATTATCATGCATTAAGGTAGATTTGTATATTGAGCAGAAGTATAGTAGCATGTACAGTCTGACATATTCAATAATCTAACACTTAAGCAGAACTGAATGTGAAATGTTCACATTACAACTTATTGGTATATACAACAAATTGGGTCTGATGAGTTTTTCTATTGAAAATTCAATAATAATAAAATAATTCTTTATTTTTATAATACAATAATCTGACAGTCTTATTTTTAACATATTCAGTTCCTTATATGTCAGACTATAGAGCTACTGCAGCTGTTAAAAATATATTTTCAAGACGCTAAATATTTTATTATCATTGTGCATTAATAATAGATATTTTATTAGTGATGTAAGTTTTTTGTCTTCCATAACATGCTGAATGGTTGATTCTAAAATTAAATACAGATCTTGTAGTTTTTTTATCCCTTATATGTCTACGTTGCAATATGTTCAATTTAAGAACAATAAGCAACTCCGTGACCCAGTGAAATGAGTATGATGAGTTAATGAGGTATTGTCTTGTACAGACTTAGGGAACGTGGTTAATCGAAACCCAACCATCAAAGTACATCGGTAACCACTTTCTAGAATTCAAATCCATGTAAAAATAACTAGCTTTACTAGGATTTGAACCAAGGAAACTTCGTCTGTACAACAGCTGACTTATGGTGATAACTTTACCAGTAGATCAACCTGGTGGGTTATCTTGTAAGTATAAAAATCACAGTGAAAATACTTTTGATTTATAATAGCTTCTTGTTAATTTTAAGATTAACAACATATGTAATCCGATTGAGAGTGTATGGCAGCACTAGCAGTAATATAGACAGTACGCAAAACTTCTCTTTGCCTCCAAAAATTCCCTGCTACACGTTTAGGTGTACACTCTAAAACATGCTTTTCTCATTGAATCTTGCATTCGTTAACTGTCATTCAATTTTATTTAATTAAATTATTATTATTATTATTATTATTATTATTAGCGTATTCTCCCTTAAAGGAAGGCGATAAGCAAACTGAATCATTTTTTTTTCTTGTTGTTCTTTTTGTCCACCCAGTACTCTCGCATCCGTTTTGAGAAAGCCTGTTTCCTTTCTTCTGACCACTTTGGCCTGTGCTGCTTCTGCTTTGGCTGCTCTGGCTCTATCTCCCATCTGTCCACCTTGTTCCTAAATATGTTCCTATCTGCGATGTCTTGTTCTGTTATTTTCGCTTTCCTGAGATCCTTATAGATTTCACTTATCCACGGTGGCATTTTTTTGAGAGACGTATACTCCAATATTTTTCTTGTTAGCCTGTTTTCTGGTAACCGCTGTATGTGTCCAAAGAATTTCATATGTCTCTTTCTAATGTCAGCTTCTACATTTGAGAACTTTTCTACGGTCTGGTTTGGTTGTAATTAAATTATTATATAAATTCATTAATGTTTTTTAATTTCGTTTTGTAAAAATATTAGTATGAATAATTTCATAATAATTGATAACAATAATGCATAAATATAAAAGAACATCAGTAAATTATGGTTTCAAATTTCAGCCATTCATATAAAACTAGTATAAGTATACTTTATAAATGACTGAAGATGCATCATCTACAAATTTTTAATGGGTTTATGAAATTCTAAATTTTATGGAAATGGGTCATCACATCTACATTTCTGTATCTATATTCTGATTTTGTTCAAAGTCACATGCAGTGAGATTTTTACCTGGTAACATTGATGCCCCACCTGATATAGCTGCTGCTGCCATGCACTCTTAAGTCAGTCTACAAACTGAACATTTTTTATGTATTATTTGTTAACTTTATTCTCACAGTTAGTTTAATTAGGTTATTTTTTTATAAAACTTTTAATTGTATACATTATTTAAAAAAATTTGTATTTTTGAAAATTATATTGTATTTTTCTAAAAAATTGTATACGATTAAAATATGTTTGTAAGTAATGAATATGTGCAATATATTTTATAAAATTGTTTAATAAAATAATTACCTGAGTTTTTAATTTCTTGTACCTTTTTGCTATAAAAATGTTTTTCTGTTCAGTTTTAATTTTACAATTTGAATCATAATATTAGTAACCCACTCTGGCTTTGCATTCATAAGTATATTTTTATTTAATTTACTGATCATATGTATAACACTACATTGACGAGCAACGGTCAGGACATCCTTTGACTTCAAAAACAGAAGAAAACGTGCAAAAAAATAATGTCAAAATTTGTTCGTTCAGACTATTTGAGAGCTTATTGAAGAACTGAACATCTTGTACAGATCCATGCAAAGCATTTTAACTGATAATTTGCAAATGAGACTAATGATTGTGAAATTTATTCCCAGATTTTGACTAGCAAACAGAACAACAATCGTGTGTCAGTTTGCATGGAATTGAACGATTGTCTTGAAGCAGATCTGGACTTGAAGCAGATCTGGACTTCATGGCTAATATTATTCATAACTGGAGATGAAAGTTGGGTCTATGGATATTACACCGAGACAAAAATGTGGAGTTCCCAATCGAAAACGAGCGTCTCTCCTCACCCTAAGGAGACACTTCAGTTAAGAGTCAAACATGAAGGTAATGCTCATTGTTTCTTTTCGTTAAAGAGCCTATTATGTGATCAGAGTTTGTTCAAGGAGAAAAACTGTAAATTCTTAATATTACAAACGTGTACTGGAATGTTTTTGAAACAATGTATGGAAAAAGATGCCTGAAAATTGGGCCAATGGCTTCCTCCTTCATCATGACAATGGCCTGTGCCACACCTTACTTCTAATCTGCAAACTTTTGGCTAATAAAAAGATTCCTGTCTGTCCATCTTCACCTAACTTTCCAGATTTAGCACTTTGCAACCTCTGGCTCTTCCCAAAAATAAAAACCGTTCTAAAAGGGAAACGTTTTGGCACCAATCACGACATTGAGAGAGTTATGATGGAGCACATGAAGGCCCTTCTGAAAGAAGCCTTCCAGAAATGCTTCCAATAATGGAATCAACATTGGGATAAGTGCATCGCTATCTGAGGAGAGTACTTTGAAGGAGATTCATTCAAATTTGATGTTAGCTTATTACATTGTAATAAAATTATTCACCGTATTTTTTTGATCACACCTCATTTATGTCTCTGCCTTCAATAACAATATTCAGTTCCTCATCTCTATGTACTCTCCAGTCCTTCTTTTACCGATCCAAAAATCCTCATTATAATCATTCTTTTGAACCTTCTCAATATGTTACAATCTGTTTCAGAGCAATAGATGACACCAAATACGTTGTGGATGCACTAAACAAAGTAGGCTATATTTCTTTAATGAATTCATTTTTTAAAGTACTAAATAAATTATCTATTGCACACTTATTTTGAGTTCTCGTGCAATTTCTGATCTACCAAAATGATTTTAACGTTCTTTGTATCAAAACTCTGTATGCTGTTCATGACTATTCTAAAAGTAGGATTCACACACATTTATGACAGTTAAGTGATTAGAAAACATTCATTATGTCAACACTTTGTTTAAATAAGTAGCTTGGAAGATGTCATACAGTGTCAATAAAGAAATAAATCAGCTCAGTTATTTGGTTTAAAAGAGTATTTTTATTCTTCAAAAATGTACAATACAAAAATCATTAATTAGATAAAGTGACTGTCAATTTAATTTACAAAATCTATATTACAATATAATTTTATAACAGGTAATTTCTTTTCATTCAAATCTTTTCATTTCATTGAGCATTTCAAAATTTTGATACAGATGAAAATCTTCTTTTATCTGTTACTTTTCTGTACAAAATTAATTCTTCATATTATTCACTTCTTTTTAAAGTGAGCACTGAAACATAGAGTTAAGAATACATTTTAATGAGTCAGTGTACATCAGAAAACATAAATATGTAATAAAATAGTGAGTAAAATTTACACATTTAATATTATTAACAATATAATTTTTTACGACTTCTGATTAACATAATGTACATAATATGTTATCATCATCATAAACAATATGAATTAGGCCCCCTGTCCTTTTCCACCCCTGCAAACTTAGTATAGTAAACCCTCGTTTAATGGACAATACTGTGACAGGGTCTAGTCCATTGTATCCAGTAGAAATAATTTTTAGTATTTTTTCAGTAATTATTCCTGTGTGTATAGTTAAACTGCAATAAAATATTCACTTTTTATTGATATCCAGCAAAAAAATAAAACTGAAAAGCAATAACAGCTAATGTTTGAGAAAATAAAGATAAAGCCTATGAAATAAAATGTTTGTGCCTGAAGAAAAACATTTTTATTTTGTTTTATTGTAGTATTTTATAATATAATAAAATAGGTTTGAACAAATCATGATTTATCATTAATATGTACCATTAATAATGTGTTTTAAGTCATCAGCGGAAAGGATGGTTTGAACCTCTAGAGGCTTTACTAAGTAAAACGAGGAGTGAGGTGCTTTGCCAAGGCCTTCATCACTGAGTGGAAAGTATGCTTATCAGCATAATAGGCCCTCTGAAAAGCATCTACTTTTCACCCTGCAAATGACACCTTCACTTGATTCACCACAGGGTCTGGCTTTATAATGAAATTTGTTACTCTCAGGAGAGATAACTCTGACTAGTATCTTTTACACCTTTACTTCTTCTGTTCTTAAGTGCTTTAGTCATATAATTGGATGACCTTAAGATAAGAAACAGAACTATTTTTTGTAGCGGTAGAACTAGCAGATCAATTGAAAATCAAGCAATAGCGCAAAAATCAAGTAAAAACTAGCAGATCGAGTAATTTAACACTCCACCTGCCTATTATGGGCAGACCATTAATAATAATAGGTTCTATAATAAATTATGAGTATTTTTAAGAATTGTGATTCATTCCTTAGTGAAAAATTATGAAAGAATTTGCTTTTCTTTATTCATTAATATGAATAAAACATTGCTATATGATTACTATTGCTGTAGGACTAAACTAATTTTAAAAAACTTCTTCTTATTCTCCTGTATCAGCGAATTTTTAACTCCATTAAAAAATATTAAAATGGGTGTATGTACTTACCAACGTGGTACATGTTCAGGTTCCTCACAAGTCAAAGTATTTTCATCAAAGACTTTGTTGTCGCCACATGTGATAAGACGTGGAAAACCTTTAACGCAAGTAATAAGCCGTTCACAATCATTTGGTACTGGGAAGCGAGGATACGGCCAGAATTTTGCAGCTGGTGAGTGAGGATCTACCTTATCTGGGCACTTGAATCCAACAACAGCTAAAGATTGAGAAAATAAAAAAAAGACTATGAAATAAAATGTTTGTGTCTGAAGAAAAACATTTTTATATTGTTTTATTGTAGTATTTCATAATATAATAAAATAGGTTTGAACAAATCATGATTTATCATTTCTAATAATCCAGTCAAGAAATGAGTTATTTGTTTTGGAAAACTATTTTATGGTAAAATTTGAAATTTTTGTTTTATGAGGTAGAGTCAAAAAGTTCCCAGAATGGTCATGTACAGTCAAGCATTTGCTGAAGGTGAAATATTTGTTTTGGATTTTAGAATCACTACTAAGAAAGGTCCTATGCCATTCAGCAGGCAGTTGGAGTTGGTTTCCTGCGTGCAGTGCATGATATTTTAGGTATAGTTAGTTTTTTCTTTCGTTGGATTGTGAAATATCGTCGTCAGAGGAGGCAAGCTGCTCTGATGACGACAACTGAGGATGGGGTGATGTTACATCTTTCGACAGTGTTGAGTAGTGTGGAAACTTGGACGTTGAAGAAGATGAATTTCAGGAGAATAGATACGTTTGAGCTTTGGTTGTACATTGATTGCTAAAAAAACCCTGGACAGATAAAGTAACCAACGAGTCGAAAAAGTCTTGTGGAGAATGGGAACAGAAAAGGAACTTGTTTTCACCATCCAAAAAAGGAAAATGGAATATCTATTATGCGTGGACCAAGATATGAAATGCTTTCTTGATATTACAAGGCAAGATTCAGCGTAAGAGAGATGTGAGAAGAAGAGGAATTTCTTTGTTGAGGAGTCTTGGCAACTGGTTTCGTTGTACCTCAGCGGAGCTGTTCAGAGCCGTAGTATCCAAGTCTGAATAGCTGTCATGATTGCTGACCTCCAATCAGAGAGGGCACATTAGAAGAAGATACAATACTTTAGAGAACATTTTTGGAGCCAATCCTTTTTTAAACATTTTATGAATTGAAATAGTAGTTCTTATTACCTTTCACCCGATGATCTCAATGTGAACTTCTTCTTTATTTTTATTCTTTAATCCAACAGAACTCTACAGTTGTCCTCCAGCTTGTTATATATATAAATATTTTTTTTATAATAACTATATCTTACCAGAAATAATGAAATGGATTTATTTAAAAAAAAAACATTCATTTTTGTTGTATTTTCTTGATTTTATAATGTGTATTATCTAATTAATAATATATTCATGTTCTTGAAATACATCTTGGAGAATAACCTTGAAAAATTATTGAAAGGAATATTGGTAAGGGTTTTTTAAATGATCATAACTTTTAAAAGGTGGTTAAAGTTGTCAATCGGTTCCAGAATTACATTTATATTAGTACTTTAGTAATAATTTTGGATATTAGTAAATTTGAGTATTATTGTTATTTATTCAAGAATTGATTTCATGTACAAAATTATGGATTATTAAAAAATTAATTGGATAAAGTTTTCATAAACAATTAATTGTCATCATACACATACTGAACAAATTTAGAAAAAAAATGTTAGTACAATGAGGGACCAAGTGAAAGTTTTAGTCATTAATTAGTATAATAGGTGTTAATGTATCATTATTACTAGTTTAGTAAATGAGATATATTAGAACCAACCAAAGAGTTGAAGAAAATAATTTTTTCTTTTAGAAGTAGTGGTAATGTAACATTTTCTTACCCAAATAAATCTTTTTTGATTAGGAACTGCTAGTTCCATTCCAAAATTCTAATAAAACATCTGGAATAAACATTTCTTTAAAAATATACATATCTCATAACAGTTCTAATTTCATTCAGTGATTATTTAAAATTGGCGTACTCTATTATGAAATGACTTTGTATAAAATTATTAAATAATTTTGTAAATTGACGCTGAAATTAAGTGTCATTAAAATAATTGTAACATATTTACTTTCTCTTCCCCTATATGAGTATATAGGGAAGGAGAGCATTGTTTCATGTTAATTTTTCAAAATTGAGTTTACACCAGAAATACACGTTTTCAAGCCCTCTGAACCCAACGAACATGTTTTTAATGGTTGTCTTTGTGAGTAAACAAAATATTTCAAGATCAACTCAAAAGATCTCAAAAACTTAGAATTTGAAGTAAGGTACTATGTCAGTAAGTGATTTTATGCATTTTGCTCATAAAAATTGATAAAAAAAGATTTTTTAAGATTGTGGCCTTAGTATGCATTTTACGACAAAAGTGGTTTGTAATCAAAGTTAACTATGAGAAATTTAAAAAAAACTTTACAACTTTTATTTCAAGCATTTTTTCTACAGAGCTTAGGGTGTTTGCCGACCCAGATGACTAGAGTTCAGATAAATGGATTTCTACGGTGAATCAGGTTCTTTAACTGTTAGGTGTTTTCTTTTAAGTTATTACATGTATTGACTATAATCCTGTTTGTTATACTAAAATAATAAAAATGTTATTAGTAAATTAGTAAATGTTAGTAATGTTAGTAACTTGCCTTCAGGGTTACAATGGTGGAGAAGTTCATCAGGCCAGTTACACTTATGAGATTTTTCATCATAAGCTAGTCCAGGTTCACAAGGAGTTTGGAATGGATAACCGTGTTGACATTTGATGTAACTGGTACTGCAGGTGTCGCTGTCCGGATATACTCCAAATTTAAATTCACAGCCCGGTGAACTTTCTGGTACCACTAGTGTAATTAATTCAAAAATTTTATTGTTAAAAAAAATTATTTACCCTCAGGATTACAAGTTTCCAAAAGTTCATCTGGCCAATTACATTTATGACTCTTTGCATCATAAGCTAAACCTGGTTCACAAGGCGTCTGATATGGAACTGCATCGGCGCATTTGATGTAATTTGTGCTACATGCTGGACCTTCTGGGTAGATACCATATTTAAATTCACATCCAGGTGCATTGATTGGTTCCACTGAAAAAAATCATTTTTTACACTATTTACAGATTTTATTTACAAATTAAGTGCTTATTTACTTTATTTACGTAAACAAAAGTGCTTTAAGCCTGAATTTTATATACAAATAAGCAAGTCGTTCAGAATACTTTTCAACATTTTTGTTTCTTTGATGATACTAATGATAACAGCTTTAATAAAATATATTACATTGTTGCATTCCATTATAAAGCATTTTATAAATGTATATATATTTTTTAATCCCTATGTGTGTAGGTTGCAATCTATTCAATTAAGAACAATAAGCAACCCCATAACCCAATGAGATGAGGGTGATATTTATGATACTTAAATGAAGTGTAGTCTTGTACAGACTCAGGTCTGAAAGATTATAGTTAATTGAAACCCAAGCATCAAAGTACACCAGTAATCACTGTCTGGTGTTCAAAATCATAAAAAAGTAATCGTATAACTTTATTAGGATTTAAACCAGGAACCTCATTCTCCAAAAATCAGATTTTAAAAAGCCGATTTCACAGCGACAACTTTACCACTAGACTAACCCGGTGTGTTAAGAAGATAATTAAAATTTTTACAACTTTTTCAATGATTTTTAAAATTTTTGACAGAGAGCTTGGTGTTGACATAAATACACTATTTTCAGAGAATATGTGTAACATAAGAAACTGCTTTGGAGTACAGGGCTCACAAAGATACATTGACGAGATTTTACAACAGCAATATTTTACAATAGCAGTTCTGATTTTTTTTGTATGTTAGCAAAACTTGAGCACTTACAGAGAAAATAAAACAAACAGTGGAGGCTGCAGAGATGTATTTTCTACAAAGGGTTGTATATGGGAGGACAGAATTTAGAATTTCTTCAAGAAAAGAGGTATAACCATACGTGTAAATGAGAGAATCTGCTAGAACATCTTCGAAGAATGTTGGGAGATAAATTTTTAAGACATGCTCTTGGCTAAAAACCTACAGGAAGAAGTTAGGAATGATCTCTACAATGTAATGAGTAATTTACATATTTTGTTGTATAGATCATCAGCTGAAAAACTGGTTTGAACCTCTAGAGGCTTTATTAAGTAAAATAAGGAGTGAGGTTGTTTACAATTGCCTTCCTCACTGAGTGGAAAAGTATACTTATCAGGTCCTCTGAAAAGCATCTACTTTCCACTTTGCAAATGACCACTTCATTCACCACAGGGTCTGGCTCTACAATAAAATTCATTAATCTCAGAGGAGATAACTCTGACAAGTGTCTTTTACAACTCTACCTCTTCTGTTTTTAAATGCTTTAGTCATATGGCTGACCATACAATAAGAAACAGAACTATTTTTTATAGCCCTTAATTTGTTTTATAGCTCTCTAATGAAATAATATAACGTTTTGATGCTGGAATAGAGTAGCCTATGCCATAAAGAGAAGAAAAATTTTACATTGCACTTCCTAATAAACTATACAAAAACTCCTGATTTATTGATATTTAAAGATTTTATCGCTCTAGGTAGAAGAAATCACATTACTTTGGTAAAATTTTAAACAAATAAATAAAAACTGAAGGGACAAATGACATTTATCAGAAAGAACATCTGCAGAAGTTGTGCAGGGCAACAAACATTGAAAAAAAATGATAGATTTCACTTATGTTCAAGGTAAACCAGTGAAATAGGTTGTTTTTAAAGTTTTTTTGCCTGAGATCAAATATATAAGTTCATAATGAATTATTAAAAATAAGCTATCAGAAAATTAATTGCTTATTGTATTTAAATTCCCTAATTAATTTCTTTACTGGTCATTTAATTGTTTTTCATGATTGTGAATTAGGTCTTGTGGTGAAATATTTGACAAAAAATTAATCAATCTAACTAATGTTTTTGCAGTTGGTTATAAATTACTTTAATATAATATATAGAAATGAAGAATATAATAAGGAATGAATGTTTTGCTAATGCGTAGCAAACAAAAGCACTTGCCCAGAGAAAAGGAAAACTATGGAAAAACTTGGTTCGTAAGTGAAGAACTTGAGAATAGAAGAGTTAAATCTAGACTTCTGAAAACTTTTTTCATTTGTTTTTAGTTTATTTAAAGTGGCTTCAACATCTTGGCGATTAGCAACTACTGTGGGTTATGGAACGTTGGGTTGTGACTTGTTATAATTTAAGACCCTAGCCGAGAATCAAAGAACGGGACCTTCATGTGGTAGGCCAGTGCACTACCATTACGCTACAGAGGTGGCTTCTGAAAACTTTGTATTGTATAACATCCATTGCAAGTTGTAGACCTGTAAATTTTTGCAATACTGAAGTTTGTGATATTTATTTTTGAGTACAAGCATCCTGCATAATAATATATACATTCATTTTGTTCATTTACATAGTTTTAAAATAAGCATTAAGCTACATACATTTCAGCTTTTCTCAGCTACATTGTACAAAATAATAAACACTATAATGCATTTAAACAAATATGAAAAACAATTAATAGTGAATAATTAAATTATATACAAACTTATGAAATAAGCATTTTTGTAATATTTACAACGTAAAATATTGGTTTTACAATATAACAACATAACACAGCAGTAATATACAACAAAGCTCTTTGTGCATGGTAAGGAAAATAGAAGTTGTGTGTGGAAAATATGCACTCAATTATAGACATAATGTATGATAAGACATAAATTGATATAGGAAACATCTTAAGAAACTCAGTAAATATTTAGTAATTATGTGGAAGTGCTTTCAAACTTACGTATATTTGTTTTATATAAAATTTTTTACATGTTTTTTTAAAATAAAAAGTTTGAAGGCAAAATTAATAATTTTGAAAAGAAGAAATAATTCCTATACTTTTTTTTAGCTTTTATTTGTTATAGGGAACTGTACATTATTGACAACTAGGTAATCACTGCTTTTTGCAGTATTATTTGACATGGATTAGGCATGAGTTTGAACAGGGACCCCCAGTAGAGTTTGTTCACGGATGGCTGTCAGCTAGTCACCATACAAAGTCGCTTGCCCAACTGGTGTTACTTAACAAACAATAGGGACTTTCTACCAGCTGATTGACTATGCTGGTTCAAAGGGCATTCCTGTACTTAAACTTATATATGTTCTTAATTTAAAAGTTTTTAATGTATGTTGTTAGAAAACAAATAATTTGAAGGTGTAAACATGTTAGAAATAGGAATTTAATAATATTAAATTTCTTCCATAATTTATTAACTCATAAGTCTAGAAACTCATAAGTTTCATAAGATTACCTAACTCATAAGTTTAGAATTTCACAATAATATAGTGAAATTATGGAAGACTCTTTATCCTAATTGGCTCAACAAATTACTATTCACTTGTAATGAATGAGCTAATTTGATGGTAGAATATGTTAGGTTAGGAATCTGATGAAAAAAATAGTTTAGGTTATATTAGGTTAGGTTTTCATAAATTTCATTATTTTAATAATCTGTTGGTTAGAACAAGTTAAATCTGGTATATATGGGTTTTTATGTATTTATTTCATTGTCTTCACATTTTTCTTTTTTATCAAACCGTTTCAAATACTTTTTAATTAATGAAATACACAATTTACGAGCAAAGTTATTTAATATACTAATTCACCTGACATTTTTTTGTTATTTGATTTGAATGACTTTTATATACTTTACACTCTTCAAACTATGCACATCAGATCTAAATTATACAAATATTGTAGGCTACGTTAAATATCAGGATTTGATTAATCTAAGTAAAATAAACTAGGTACCTACCATTACTATATAAAACTTAAAAAAGCTTACTAAAGTATTACAAAAAATGGTACTTCTGCATGCAGTATATACATTATATAAACATTTATGAGGGTTTTACTTAGAAACATTTACAGAGAGACAAATGCAAAACCCTGGATATATCTATTTACAAAAATTATAAAAATACAGCCTGGAAGTTCTTTGAGTGGTTTGTTTTGTACATTTATTCGTCCAACTTATCACTAAAAAAATATACAGGGAATACCTCTGTATATTTCTCAAGATATTTACACAATTTAATTATTATTTACAAAATTTTCCAAAGAAGATCTTTTTATGTACAGTTTGTTGAAAACAAAAATTTACATTTTCCTATAAAAAACAATAATAAATATGTACAAATATATTATAAAATTATATCCTGAAATAATGCATTATACAAATGAAGAATTAATACTGTTGTAACTGAACAAATTGTAAACTGAAGATGAAAAGGTAAAATTAATTAGTTAAATTTATTCTGTATAGTAATTTACTGAAACAAACATTTTAATATAGTTTAGCAAACAACAGTTCATGCATGACTATTCTAAGGTATTTCCAAACAGCACATTTAATACACAGTTTAGAACTGAAATCTCCCAAGGGACTTTGCAGACAGTAAAGTCTATCTTTGTAATAAGCACAAGGTTTATTTTCTTGCGCCTTTAGGAGCACTGATCAGTTAGGGGATTTTTTTAACGGTCAAACAAATGTTGACTTCTATTAGAACTGTTATTTTATTACTAGTAGGAATTGACATTGAGATTAAATTGCACTAAAGAAAATAAATAAATAATTTTATTAACATGTTTTAACAATGTGACTTTACTGTAAAAACACCTTACATGCAGAAAAGTAAATTGGATTACGAAAAGATTTTAAAATTAGAAATATTCAAGTATAGTATGCATGAAAATAGTGCATAATTCCTATGCAAAATCTATAAGTTTTACAGTAATTTTTTTCTTTAATTTCCTCAAAATGTTTAAATTGTACTATAGAAGGTTTTAAAGTAAAAAATTCAAATATGAAAATAGTATTTTTATAAATAAATGAAATGAAATTAAACTTTTTAATTTAACAGCAGTTTAATATAATAATGATTTTCAGTATTGAATTTAAAATATTTTACATAATCTGTATAGTAAAAGTATGCTTTTACTAAGCAGGTGTACTAAAATGGGCAGTGGTATAAAAGAATAGATAATTTATCATATGTCATTAAAATGTACACAGTTACATTGAAGTAAGATATTAAAAAGTACTGCCATTAATCAGTTTACATTTTATTAAGGGCTTCTAAATTTTTACGTTAACATCCTAGGACTCAAGTACAAAAATTAAAAAATAAATGAACACAAGTATTTTTTGTTCACTTAAAACAGAAATAACTTTCTTATTTCATATTTTATCAAAATATCTAATTTAAAAAATCCCTTTCATGAGAACCTTTTAGTCTCATGGCTGGTGGCAATTTTTAAAAAGGCTCACCTTTGATGACTTATGACAAAAACTATAAGTGATTTCTGTATCTACTCTTTAAGAGGAATTGAATGACACTATTTCTGTTTCCGAATTCCAACTGTGGTTTCTTGACTACCGGTTTTGGGCCACTTCCGGTTGAAACCAGAACTTTAAACTCAATGATTTCTGTGTCTTCTCTTTAAGAGGATTTGAACAACACTATTTTTGTTTTGCAAATTCCAACTTTGATTTCTTGGTTTCTGGTTTTGGGCCACTTCCAGTCAAATTCGGAACTTCAAACCTAATCTAGGTCCACTAACTTTTTGTGCAGATTACGAATCCTAAAACCGTTTGTTACTATCTCTTGTAGTTGCTGATATCTGGGTGACAGACGAACAAATGGATGGACAAAATAAAATGATAGATGGCAATTTTAAAAATTGCCACCAATAAAGTATGTTGATGATGTAGATTTTGTTTGTATTTAAAAATACTACTTACATACTGCTTTACGTTCACCGCATTCAACAGCCCAGTGATAGTTACAGTGGTTGTGGACATCACCATGTCCATCGAATAAAAGTCCATTTTCACATTGTTCGAGTGTTAATGTTCCATTTGTGCAGAGGAAAAAATGATCACATGCTTCTGGGTGAGCATATGTCTGGATTCCATATGCTTCTGGGCAACCTGGTGCATTCAACACTGGCACAGCAGCAACTGAAATTAAAGTAAAATGCATTAAATACCATTGCAATATATTAAGGATTTCTGTTTGAACATACAACTTAGATTAAGTTATATATTAGATCCCTAACATAATCTATCTTGGGTTAAAGTAGTGGTACGCCTAAATTTTGTGAAAATTTCAAGTGGTACTCAGGGACAAAAAGACTGTGAACCCCTGTATTAAACAATAAATTAATAACTAATACATATGCTAGTTATGTATCCTATACCAACGGTTTCTTGTCTTGGCTAATAAATCTTAGTCAAAAGAATCAATTAGACACTGAATATTAGTTATTGCTGGACAAAACTAAGAAAAGAAATTGTTAGTAATTCAATGCAATCTTATTAACCTGTTTTTCAATTTTTTTTAATGATATACATATAAATATATTTTACTGTACAACTGTGTTCAGAAGACACCAATAGGGAGTATAGGAAATGTCAAGATAAAACTGATAAGCCTAAATTTTAACACTGTTGAATTCATTAATTACCATTACT
Source organism: Catonia carolina (assembly GCA_035578175.1). Classification (NCBI taxonomy): domain Eukaryota; kingdom Metazoa; phylum Arthropoda; class Insecta; order Hemiptera; family Achilidae; genus Catonia; species Catonia carolina. The sequence goes on from JAQMRL010000008.1 coordinate 25,260,435, forward strand.
TATTGTTTACTTCAATAAGCATGTCGTCCAACCATTTTTATCAAATAATAAATAATTTGCCTCAGTGTTTACTTAAAAGTTTACATAGTTTTCTACCAAAAATGATTAAGAAAGGAATTCTTGTACACTGTATAATGTTTCAATCAAGTATTTTTTTTAGGTTTTTTTAAAATTTAGATTACCACAACTTTGTAAAGCTTGTGGTAATTTATAGATGTATTTTCTACCTGAAAAGTAGGGTTTTGTTTAAACAATTTTAGTGTTAGATTACCTACATAGTAATCAGTTTTGTTTCTTGTGTTGTTATTGTGGACATTTAAATTCTGTAAAAAGTTATTTTGCTTTACGTACATTATTACTTCAAAGATGTACTGAGAAGGAACTTCTTTATACATCTTAATAACAAATAAATTTTTGAAATGGATCCTGCCAACTATTAATATAAATTAGATACAGTATAAATGAAATTTATCACCTTACCTTTGGTTGCCTTTAAAGTTTATAAAACTTACGCATGTTTCGGTGGTACCACCTTCTTCAGAGCAATATTATTCAAATTAAAAATTAAAATTTAGAACGGTGTTTCCATTCAGTCATTTAGATTAGATCTTTTTAATTTTAATAATATTGCTCTGAAGAAGGTGGTACTACTGAAACGCATGTCAGTTTTTTAAACTTAAAAGGCAGCCAAGGGTAAGGTTATAAATTTAATTTATACTGTAATCTTTAAAACCATACAAAGTAGCCACATACAATTTTAATCTAATATTGTATAACTACCACCACAAAATATAATCAAAAATAAGTAACTTTATTGTTAAGTAAAATAATATAATATATTATAATTATATAAAAAGTCTTTAAGGTTGAGAATGGGTAGGTTATGCTACTGCAAAGAACAGAAAACTGAGAATGATTAGGTATACACTATGCACATAATGATTCACTACATGAACAGGACAGTCAAATATCAAACTAAAACTTAATATTTTATGGCATCTTTATTTATCAATATATTAATAGACAATTAAACAGTCTACACTTTAAATAACACAAAAAAATCAAATACGTAGCGAATAAATGAAAAATAATTAGGCTACATGACACTATAAAAAAAAACTTTCATCAAAGAATTTAAAAATTAAAAACTTCATTTTACACACAGTAAAATATGGGTAATTTTCTGACTGAACTTAAAACGTAGATTAAGTTATAAATTATAATGTATGAGAACAAAATAGTATAATGATAACAAAATATAGGTTAGCCTAACACTTAATTTGAGTTTTCTGATGCGTAAAAATAATTCTTTGTAATCAGTACATGCCACAAATCATGACTTCAGAACTATGAGAACAGTTTATCTCTTGAATGATTAAATTATTTTTTGAGTTACAATATGGAAATTATGTTTACAAACAAGAAAACAAGGTTAAGTAATTAAAAAAAGTGTTAAAGAAATTATTTACACTGGAATAAAAATAGTATAAGAATGGTATTGTGTACATTACTACAAAGATGTTATTTTGTACTGCAGGAAACACAATATTATAATGTTAATTTCATTAACAATTAAAATTAAAAGGATGTACTTTTAGATTTCCAGATACATACTTCCTTCCTCTTCAAAACAAAAGACGTATTAATATTAATCTCTTCATGTTTGTTTCTACAAATCTAAAACTGACAACATTATTTTGTTACGTAAATTAAAGAATTTAAAGAAGGAACCGTTTAGTTTTTAAATTATTTTTTAATACTATTATAAAAATATCTAGAAGGAAACATATATGTCAAATATTTGTTTTTATATACCTACTGGATAAAAGTAATTGTGTCTACTACATAGGACATGCCACAAGTACTTTAATTAGAAAGATGTAATATACAATAGTAACTTAGATTATTGAAGAAATTATAATATATTAAATTATATATGTAATTATATATTAAATTATATATATAATAATATATTATAATTATTAAATTATTTTTTACATTAATTTATTAAGTACTAAATTTCTTTTAAACAAACTGCTTTAAGCAAGGATCTTAGAGCAGTGGTCCTAAAAAGTGGCTCATAAGGGGGTCTACAAGTGTCACAAAAATGACAAAGAATATGATATGAAAAATTATGAACACATTTAGATAAAAGTGAGGGAAGTCTTTTTTGATTCATTATGTAAATGCAGAGATCATTCTGTCTGACTCTTCTACAGACTCAGAATTTTTACGCCACTTCCAAGAGCTAGAACTCAATAGTTCCCTGCAACCTCATGATTTTGCAATTTGTTAAAGTGTATGGGAAATCAAAACATAGATTTCAAATATAATCGTATGTTTGCAAAATTCATTTATTGTTTTGTATTTTGCTGGTTTTGTAATAAGGGGTTTTCAGAATGACATTCGATAAATTTTATGTTTCTTTAGAATGGCGTTTCTATTTACCCCTCAACAATACTAATTGTTTCTTTCGTCCCAATAGATTCTGATAAAAAGCTATAATTAACTGCACTCTATGGGGTGTATAGAAACAGCATGTTTATAATGTTTTAAAATTTTATTTTATGCTTAAAAGGAAAACCAATGTTGTGGGCTTGTGAAGGGTGGAAAGACCCATTAACCAAAGAAAGTTTAAACTCCATATGTTACATAGTATGTGTAAATATTAACGCTCAAAGTTCAAAAATGTTGCTATTCACCCCATTTTACGGTACTTAAAACAATCACCCATTTGGAAATTCTTTTAGTATGAATTTCAAGACAGGTAGGTTTGTACCTACTACACTTGATCAGCTGAGTAATTTTCTCAACCAGTGTAATTTAAGTTTTGAAAAAGACTGTACCATCTGATTGACTGGGCCAGCCCTGAAAGCCTATAATTTTAACACTATTTAAAAAATTTATTTCAAATTAATTAATTAATTTGTGGTAGAGATTTTCACTTAGATACAGTTCATTTTAACATAAATTAAGCACTTACTCAGGTATAACAAATATGATTGTTGGGAATGTATGGTGTAGTTGTTATATGTCAAGCCTAAATTACGTCAGGGAGTTTAGTGAAAGTGTAACATGACAGCGGTTTTGCAGTAGGCTTCTGTAAATAAAGTACTGTAAGTGAATAAGGCTAAAGTGAGGTTTATGAATGAAGTGAAGGGGCGGAGATATTCATTCAAGGCTGCTGATAAATATACATTTTACAATCAATCTTTTTATTGCTATAAATTAAATTAAATGTTGATATCTTGTTTGTAATTTTGTATATTTTCAATCAATACATGTTGTTAAGAAATATCTTAATGTATCATATTACTACTGTATTTCAAATAAGACTTATCTCAGTTTAATTATTGGAATAAATCTTAAATGCATGTAGCTAGTGATTTGAAACATATTTAAAATGTTCTAATAAATATTTTGAAAAAATTAAAATGTGCAGAAGTATTTAAATTGCTGATTGCAAAAACAACCTAAGCGCCATTTTGGTTTTAAAGTAATTTCTAATATTGTCAGGGTAATAATTGTATTTTTTTTCTAGATACATGATTTGGGCATGAAACAACCTATATCCTATATATCAACCTATAGTTTTTTCTGCTGAACGTAAAAACCAAGGTTTTTATAGAGAAAAACAACCTATATCCTTGACATAGGTTGTTTAAAACTCAGTCATTTGTATATTTTTTAGGAAGATAGTTTTAATTTTAAGCCAAATTTTAACTCAAACTCAAAAGAAAAAAATTAACGGGACCTCCAGCTTTGTAGGTTAGTGTACTAACCACTACGCCACGGAGGCCCCTTCTGTTTCTATTTTTATTAGTACAAAATGCTTTTTGTAAGTTTTGACTCGCCGCTACATTGATGCCAACTTACATAACAAAAGATAATAGCCTTGTACAATAATAATAATAATAATAATAATAATAATAATAATAATAATAATAATAATAATAATAATAATAATAATTATAATTATAATTATAATAGTATACATTTTAATAATAATTTAAATAATAATAATAATTTAAATAATAATACTAATAATTAATAATACAAACAATAATAATTAATATTAATAATAATATACATTTTATTTTTAAAAAAAATGGGTAAATTTTATTATTGTAAATAAATAGATGTTTGATTTTCGGTAAATTTGAGAAATATTTAGCTTACATACGGAGATTTATGTGGCTTAAATGGAGCGAATTTTAATTCTGACGACAGGTTAACTATTTTTATGACGTAAAAACAGACTTGATGCGTAATCTGGCGGAATAATTAACTACTAGTTAGCGGGCATTTTGTTTTTTGCGTGCGCTTGTTTTGAACTTTGCGTTGCATTAATTTTGAAGTTACGTTCGGTCCGTTTGATATTTTATTGGTGCAATTTAATGAAAAAGTGAAGTGATTGTAGTGTGTTGAATTCAGAATGTTGTTTTTACTTGTTGCCGTTGTCTTCATCGTTAAAATCTCTGTTCTGAACGATACAGGTAGGTTTGTTTTCAGTTTTATTTTAAAAATTAGCATCAACATAATTATAATCAGTTTCAGAAGTTTATAACAAGGCTTGCCATTAATTTAAAACAAGAATCGAATACTTTTAACACATTGAATAATATTCATAATTGTTATAAATGAAAACAATTCTCTCTTCAAAAGTGGATTTTGAAATTTTAATTTGAAAATAAAATCACTTACAATGTGTAGTTACAATAACCTGTATGTTAAGATTACTAAATTTTGAAATACCTGCTCTATGCTATGAACCAAGCAGGCATAATGTAGACTAACTAACTAGCCTAGTTTAACTCTTTTAAATAGTTTAGTTACCTTATTAACCACACACTTTTAACAATTATTAAACTTTTCGAACATGTACGTACCTAAAAAAAAATTAATTTTATAGAATTTTAGGTTTTTTTCAATAGGTAATTAGTATTACACAACATTGTGTTATTTATTTAAACATTTTAATTAAATCAGGTATAGGCCTATTTTGTTGTTTTATTTTGCTTAAAAGGCAGGCAATAAATATTTTAGAAAATGGGAAAATTTTGTATTCTCATGAAAAATATATAGGCTAACAGCAGTTTTCTTATGTAATAAATTTAATTAAAGAATTAATTACATTAAATGCATAAAACAGAAAACTAAATTTATTTAAAATTAAACTTTATTGAACAAAAAAAAAACAACTAAACTAAAACGTTTATTGAACATTGTTTTAAGCGATAAATAAATTAAGATTTTTAGAATGATTTTAATCTGGGAAGAACGTTAATGATTTGACTGAATGAATATTCTTGACGTAAGGTATTACCATTAAAAATTTATGTATTGAAATTAAAATACATCTATATAATTATGTATATATATAAAATTCGATGTATGTGTGTGTGTATATTACCCTTTATCTCCTAAATTACTGAACCAATTTTCATGCAGTTTTTTTATGTTGTAACTATGACGCCAGTACAGGTTTTAGGCTATTGAAACCCTTAAAAAGTTAGCCCTAAAGGGTTGAAAATAATGTTTATGTCCTATGTTAAGGCTTTTATGAGGTTAGATAATCTGCTTGGGTTCGAATCCCATTCAGGCACAGCATTTTTCATCCTTCACCGTCTGCATTAGCAGTAATTGCAAAACAGTCGGACGTTAAACCAAAAAAAAAAAAAAAAAAAAAAATGCTGCTTTTAAACCAGCTGATGTGATTCAAATAAAGATTTGTCATAAATAAAGTCATATGATTTAGAAAATAACGATGTGGTGCTAAGGATCAGCTGGTGACAACATCACATGATAATTTTATTGTATTTTATTATGTAGATACAATTTTGTGTTTTTGAGTATTTTATAAAAGTAAAGTTCTGTATTTCTTTAGTTTGTTTTAATTTTCTTTTAATAGGCGAGTGATCAATTGGTTTGATATTTTATTTTGACTTTTATTTTATTCAACGTAGATTTAAGTTTTTAGTTTTGACAATTATTTTTTTTTGTGCTTGTTTGTGTTATATATTTTTTCCATTTTCAAAATGCCATTAAAAAAAACATCACTAGGAAGAAAATCTTCAAAAGCAAAACAACTTCATAAAGCAAAAACTGCTGAAAAGTGATTATACCATTTTTCGCGTGCAAAGCCGCGATGGGGCATGCTAGTACACTATTAAAGTATTTACTTCTTTGTTTTATGGTTTAATGATTTCGGCTGAAAAGTTGAAGGGGCTCAGGAGATCAAAAGTTGTTTTTGATAACAAGGTCTTTGAGCAGGTATCAATTTTTAAGTTCTTATGTGACGTACCCTTTATTGGAGAGGTAGGTGGAGATATTTCATAATTCATAGGTACATAGTACATTGAATGGAGTCAACTTATCACAATCAGTAATAACATCATTATAGAAATTAAAATGAACCATACAAAAATAAAAAATGTTTCAAATCTGCATATTGGATACTGTGTCAGATATTTTTTAAGTGCTTTCTTAAATTTTATAAGTTTATCCACATTTTTAAACTATCAGATAAGGGAATTGCAAAATTTTAAACCAGCATATTTGGGTTTTTTTAAAAAAAAAGAAGAAAATAGGCAGATTTAATTGGTTGAATGGAATAATTAAGCGAACCCTAAGAAATAAGCTGAGAAGGGAAATTTTTTGAAGTTTTATAAGGTAAAGTTTATTCCAGCCTGTTTGTATGGTAGTGAGATATGGACACTTACAAGTACACATGAGGTGAGACTGCAGGGAACTGTTCAGTGGGAATTGGGTCTACAATAATTGGTGAATGAGATAGTTCGGGAATACAGACAGAATTGGTGGGATCATGCAAGATGTATGGAGGGGTGAGACTCCCATGACAAAGTGAAGAGTAACAGCCTGAGGGTAGAAGGGATCTGGGTTGACCAAAAAAGAAGAAGAAGAAGACTTTTTTTTGTTAATATTTGTTGTGTGGATCTTTATAAAGTTATTGTTCTGTTAGAATTATTTCTTGAGTTAAAGTTGTAAAATGTTGGTTATGTTATTTTGATAAGTATACAAAATTATGCACTCTGTTGAAGCAAATGTCATTAAATAAAACAATATTTTATTAATTAAAATTGCCATGTTTTCAGCATTTTTAAAGTTATGGGAATTATTATGAATTTTTGTGAGTTGATACTTAAGTTATACTTACAAACTTTGTTTGTAAGTGTAATTTATGTATAATGCCAATTATCATGATAATAGTAAAGTAAGAGCTTGTAAAATACAAAGTTATAAAATAAGTGATCTTGAAATTAAGAGCACCTACTTTAATCAAAACATGAAATGTATTTTTTAGTCAGGAGTTGTATGTTATTCTATACTGATATGTTGTTGTTGTTTAGGTCATCAGCCGAAAGGCTGCTTGAACCTCTAGAGGCTTTACTAAGTTAATGAGATAATGAGGAGTGAGGTGGTTTACCATGACCTTCCTCACTGAGTGGAAAAGTATGCTTATCAACATGCCAGGCCCTCCGAAAAGTATCTACTCTCCACCCTGCAAATGACACCTTCACTTCAATCATAACAGGGTCTGGTTGTATAATGAAATTCATTACTCTCAGAGGAGATAACTAGTGTCTTTTACACCTCTACCTCTTCTGTTCTTAAATGCTTCAGTTATATATTTGGCTGACCATGTGATAAGAAACAGAACTATTTTTGTAGCCCTAGGACTAACAGATCGAGTGCAAATCATTTAATGCTCCACCTGCCTGTTTGGGCAATGTACTGATACAAGAAACATTTTTACAGCTCATACTAACTTGAGCATTACGAATTTTGTTTCACATAGTTATTGATTATTTGATAACATGGGGGTTTTCAAATTTTAATTCTAAAATTAATAAAAATTTCCTGGTCTACTTAATAGTTTCAAATTTTTGTAAAACTTTTTGTAGCAGCTTCTAAAACAAACTCTCATGTTAAAATGTGTTTCTGAGTTAGATATAAAACATCCATAAAAATTTCATAAAGATTGGCTGACTGATTTTTGAGAAAATGTTCCTTTTGTGCTAAAAAACCCATTTTTGAAGAATCATTAAATAAAGAAATATGCTTTACCTTATAACATCCCAGTTTCACATAATACACAAACAAATAACCCAGTATTAACTATAAAATCACCATGTGACTAATACAGCGTTAAAAGGAAAAATATCTACAAATTTTAATAGAGATTGATGATGCTAGCACAAATTTTAATCAAAGTTATAGCAAAAATTGTAAAAGTTTTTTAAACCAAACATGACAGATTTGTCTGTAAATACTATTATTTTTTTTAAATACAAAGAAACACCATAAAGTAATACAATTATTTATCTAATTATAAAATTAAAATCTGAAAATTAATGTACAATAGAACCTCAAAACTTACTGTTTGTAAACTTTCAGGTTATCTAGTTTTTAAAATGTTGAAATATCCAAAATGGGGGGTAGATGAAGAATACTCCTATGGTATTTGCTGCAAATTATTTAATTTTTTTTAAATGTTGTTGTTTAGGTCAACAGCCGAAAGGCTGGTTTGAACCTCTAGAGGTTTTACTAAATAAAAACGAGGAGTGAGGTGGTTTACTATTGCCTTCCTCACTGAGTTGAAATAGTGTGCTTATCAGCATGCCAAGCCCTCCGAAAAGCATCCACTTTTCACCCTGCAGATGACACCTTCACTTCATTCACCACAAGGTCTGGCTGTATAATGAAATTCATTACTTCAGAGGAGATAAATCTGACTAATGTCTTTTACACCTCTACCTCTTCTGTTCTTAAATAGTTCAGTCATGTAATTGGCTTACTATGTGATTAGAAACAGAACTATTTTTTGTAGCACTGGAACCAACAGATTGAGTGCAAAATTTAACACTCCACCTGCCCGTTATGGGCATTTAAAAATTAACATTTTTAATTTTTTAATTCTTTTTATTAAAATTTTAAATATTAAAATAAAAAGTAGAACAATTTCAATTTAATTTGCATATTTAAATAATAATTTAGTTAATACTCATACGAGGGTAGGCTGATAAGTAATGCACACATGCTTGTAGAAGACGAACAAAAAGAAATAGCAAGATGGGGTAAATAACAAATTAAAGTACAAATCTTAACCTACCAAATTATCTATTTATTTTTCAATATAGTCACCGTTAAGCATTACACATTTCTCCCAACGTTTAACAAGTTTTTTCATTCCGTCACTGAAAAATTCTTCCGACTTTCCTCGAACCCAGGACGCAATAGCTGCCTTCACCTCATTGTCCGAGCTGTAATGATTACCCTTAAGGTCTCTCTTCAGTAGAGGAAAAAAATAAAAATCGCAAGGCGCAAGGTCGGGAGAATACGGAGGGTGTAAAATTGGTTGAAACTTCAGGTTTCTCAGAGCCTCTCCAGTTGCACGCGAAGTGTGTGGACGAGCATTGTCGTGTTGCAAAATTATTGGCGCCAGGTTGCCTCTAACACGACAAACTCGACGTCGGAGGTGTTTCAGAGTCTGTATATACTGAGCAGAATTTACCGTTGCCCCTCGTTCCAGATAATCAGTCACATAAACTCGGCGAGCATCCCAAAACACAGTCAAAAGAATTTTTTTTGCGGACGGTTGTGTTTTGAACTTTTTCACAACAGGAGAATGTGGATGACGATATTCAGCGCTCTGCCTTTTTTCTTCGGGATCGTAATGATGAACCCATGACTCGTCCCCCGTCACAATATTCAAAAGAAAGTCGTCTCCTTCGTCACGGTAGCGCTTCAAAAGTTGTTCACAGCATTCCAATCGACGCTGTTTATTCTCGTCTGTCAGACGGCGTGGTACCCATCGTGCACAGATTTTACGGTATCCCAATTGTTCAATAATGAAGCCAACACGTTCCTTAGATATTCCAATTTGGTTTGCGATACGCTGTTGAGTGATTCGCCGGTCATTTTGAATCAAATCATCGATGAGTTTGCGACGATTATCGTCTGAGGCAGTGATTGGTCGTCCACTGCGTGTTTTGTCAACAATTAAGGCTTTTCCAGGTTGGCAATCACGAAATTTTATTACCCAACGATTCACAGTAGACCTATCAACAGTATCGTCACAATAAACAGCCTTTAAACGACGATAAATCTCACTAGGATTCACTTTCTCAGCAGTTAAAAATTCGATAACAGCGCGTTGTTTAATTCTCGTTGACATAGCACCAGAACACGACGCCATACTTCCACTACTCAAAACAAACTGAATGAAAGCAACGCCTTCAAACTGCGCAGGCTTGTAGAGGAGAAATAGTACTTCCACATGCCACCAGGCGCGCTACTGAAGTTTATTTAGTTGTCTTCTACAAGCATGTGTGCATTACTTATCAGCCTACCCTCGTATTTTTCCTTAAATAATCATCTCCTTTAGTATATTTTTATGCTCTATAACAGGTGTGCACAACCTTTTTGTAATGGTGGGCCAATTAATTACTAATTTTTCGAGCCTGGCCGCAGGAAAACAATTTCTACAGTTTAATAATTAGCATACGTCTTATTTACTTGTGGTTAAATTTTAAAATCGAATCGTTTCGTGATATGGTAAACGAAGGAACTATATAATTGTACTGCAACTTTGTGTAGCCCAGTAAATATCTGTACCAACATTTTAACAGATGCCAGGAATCCTCCATTGTTATACAGAAAGTCGTGTGAGTGTTTCACACCAGATATTTGTATTCATAATCAAAGTTTATTTGGTTATAAACTTAAAAGAATTTTTAAATAAAAACTAAGATTTTAATAAAGAATGTCATTTTTGTGTTTATAACCTACAAGACTTCAGGAAGTTTAGTTACCTTGTTGTTAAGTATCATTTACAATGTTAAAATTTACAATTATATAATGTTTATTTACAATTATTTGCAATGTTGATACTTGCAGCCAGTATTATTACTTCACCAGGATTAAAAATATAAAACTACCTGCTTATATGGTTTCAATAAAATTTAATTTTAATTTACGTTACAGAAAACCAAAAATCATTTTTCCTTGTAGAACAGGAAAAAATACATTAACATTTTTATTTGAAAATGCTATAAAAACAAAATAAACCATAAAAAAATGTATACTTTAGTGGGAAATTGACACTGTTTTTCTTTTGATAATTTTTCAATGTCTGTTTCAATGTTTGTAGTTGCTATTCTCAAAGTTGATTCCAAATAACTGTCTATTAACCACGTACGAGGTTTAGATTTGATAGTTTTTATTAACAAAAAAGCATGTTCACAAAAAAGTACTACCGCACAAACAAAAAAGATTTTAAAAAATTTCTTGTTTTAAAAAAACTAAATAAAAGTAAATGATAAGTAAATGAATAGGTAAAGTAAAGTTTAAGTAAATAAATAAATCGTTTTAAAAAAATTAAAAAAAAAATTGTGCAGTTAACACCCAATGTCAGTATCATATTGTTGTTTGGTACAGCAATATTGTGCTGACTTATGTCTTTTATAATGAAGTATTTAGTTTCACTAAATTTAGGGGCAAAATTTCAGAATAGGGAGAAAAAAATTAAATCGGGGGTCACATGCAGCCCGCGGATTGTGCATCCCTCCTCTACAAGATAGGGTAAGCGTCATGTCTGCTAAAATTCTCAGGGGGCTGTGATTTCTTGGTAAATAATGGTTTTTTAAAAAATGCAACCTTAATTTGCTTTTAGGGGAAAAGTGTATATAATCTAAATTGTAGAAACTTAAGAAAACTACAGTTTTTATTTCAAACAATGTTTTCTCCAATGCTTAGTTTAGCATCAATTTTCAGTATTTTTCTCGTTAAAATTGGTAAAAAATTTTTTTTTTAAGATTAGTATCTAAAAGTATACTAATAAGTGGACTAAGTATACATTTTACGACAAAACTATATAATTAATCAAACTTATAGGAAATAAAAAAAATCTACAACTTTTACTTCAAGCATTTGTTTGTTAAGCAATTAATTTAGTGTTGCTAGTGAATTTTCGTTTTTTAAGTTCTACAGAGGTTGATTTTCATTTCGCGTCATTCATTCATGATTAAATTTGGTTGTTTTTCATTTTACATTGGCTTTCATGATTAAATATGTAGGTTGTATTTGTCATTATTTAAATTTACAAGAGAAAATCGTGTGAGTGTTTTACACCAGATTATATTAGTACTCTTTTAATAGTGTAATTCAATATATTTTTTTATTGAAGGCTAGATAAGTTTTGACTTGTGTGAAGGTAATCATATGAGGTGATTTACAGATGAAAAAATTCCAGACCAGACCGGGAATCGAACCCGGGACCTTGGCATAGAAGCCAGTTGCACAGACCACAACACCACCGGCCAGCCAAACATTTTTTTAAAACATTTAAAAAAAAATTATGTAGTATAAAATATGATATGCTATTTATTTTATTCTTTTCAACGACTTTGATATGAAACTTCACTTTAGAATTATTGATATCAACAAATTTTTCCTAATTTGTAAATCAGTATTTGTGGTAAATAAATGATTACTTTTGTTAAGTCAATCACAAGGTCTTTAAGGTTTCCTTAACCTTTTAAATAAATTATTATAAAATCGTTAATATATTCTATTATATGATATAAACTTAACAATTTTGTATTTCGTTGACAGCGAGCGGCCTTTTAACCTACCGTTGTTTAAATGTATAGAATAATTTTTTTCTTTGTAAACGGTACAAACAGGTAGAAATTTTTCAATAGCCGTCGGCGGTTTTTATCTCTTACCGTCTAACTTGTGACTATGTGGCGGTTGTTTGCCATGACTAAAAGTAGTCCTGAATGTCACCGGGCGTTCGCCAAGGCTGTTCGTAAATATCAACTACACAACTTAGCGTTCACTTTTTTTATTACCGTATTAGAGTCGCTGCCCTAATTGTACAATATTGTAATAATATAATACAGCTGCTTGTAATTTCATATGAAACAGCTTTATTTCTTTCCACACTACTATTATCACTATATCGTGTTATTTTAATGGTACAACTACCAGTAAATCTATTATTTTAAAACTGGATTAATATTTACTATCCAGTAGTTCTACTGAATAATATAATTCTATTTTTAAATTAATATTTTAGTCCGTTATTAAAAGAACATTCATTAGCATTATCTTTCATTACATATTTTTTTTTTAGAAAAAAGAAGCATCGGTAAACTAATTTATTATTTAAAAAAAAACCTTAGAATCCCGATCGGCTGTGTTAGATTTCGAGTTTAAATGTATAAATAATTTTATATCTTGCTCAATTTTTATTTTGCAAGTTTCGTGTAATTATTATAATGTATCTGCTTATACAAGTGATGAAATTTTTCTGTTAAGTACGTACTTATATATTTAGCAATCAAATAAAGTTTACCTTAAGTTTATTCTAATAAGTAATTGATTCAAATATAGAATATTTAATTTAACGATTTTTATTTAATTGATAAACCAACAAACTAGTCCGTGCGTCTGAGATTTAGAATTGTATCTGTTTTGGAAGTTATATAAATCTTATTTATTCATGTAGGGCAGTTACCTCCTTTTACCCCTTAGGATCAATAATTTCAAATATCACTTCGAGAATTCGTATGGTGATTTTCAGAGGTGCAGCTCGTAGGGAATATATGTAAGTGATATGTAATACTCTAGATTGTCACCTGTTTCTTAACCTTTTGACGTAAGTGGCCGAAATGAAAATTTTTAGTTTCTGTTCAAATTTGAAGAAAAACACATTTAGGGTATAACAGAGATAGATGGCCATACGGGAGAGATGGCCACCGCTGTATTTTTCAAACGAACCGCTTTGTAGCACTGTCGGTCAGTCAGTAATCGGTCTTTGTTACTAGTGTTGTGTCCTGCTTGTTTCGTCTCTTTATTTAAACATAAAGTGTCTATTTCTCATGTTTTTAGTTTTTAGTTTGTCTTAAAAATATATCACAGGTCAGCCCATTTCCATTTTTATGAAGTTAAACCGTATTTTATTAAGGAAACATGTTTTTCAGAGCTATTTGGGTCTAAATGCACATCGCCCCGTTCTTTCTGTTTGCGTTCCCGTCCGCGATGTTTGTTGATGGGCTATGGCCATCTCTTCCTACCGTTTGGGAGAGACGGCCAACTCATCCTCTGGGATAGTTGGCCACCCCTTAAAATTTGGTTTTTCTTTATCCCGTAAGATTTGGTTTAATTCAATACAGACACATTTCCAGACTACGCTTTTACAAGTGATTAAGCTAGATTTACGGGGAATGAAGTCGTCACCCAATCAAGCGATTAGTTATTACAAGTACTAAGTTTTATTTGTACTAAATGTATAAAAAGTTCAATAAAAACATGTAAAACAAATTATTTACCGGTTCTCAAACTTTTTATTTCGAGCCGCCCCCCATATCATTTAACTGTAAGCCACACCTCCCTTATAAGCATATAAGTGTGCATTTTTTAATAACATTTTTATGGGTAATTCTTATTTAAGTTACATGTTTAAAGCCTATTCCCATTGAGACAATGGGTTCCGTATAATTAAAATCATTACTAATGTGATAGATGAGCGTGTTTTTTCTCGGCACAAAGCTTAGTACTGAAACGTGGGGTCAGTTCCGAATATCCAACTCTTAAGTTCTTTTGTCAGATTTAATTTTGAACGATATTTGCTCTTCATGGCAGCAAGAGTAGAAAATTCAGTTTCACAAGAATATGTAGTAGCAAAGAGAATGACTACTTTTAAGGCATTTTCACTCAAAAAAGGGTATCTTTTTTTATCCGAGGCGGCGAGAAAAACTCATGTTAACTCCCTCACGATGAGGAAGTAGTGTTGGACTCAATTGAGGCCTCCTCGTCCAGCCCCAAGGAGGCCGCAACCGCCTTACCAACCTAAAACCCGCCGCTTGGCCAATTGATCCGACATCAGCAAACAACCCTCCACCTCCCTCGGAACTGTTTATATAATACTCCAAGGGAATTGTCGAATTAAAAAAAGGGTATCTTTTTGGACACCGATAAAATTCCTTAAATTTTGTTTCCAAGGCAGTAATTTCAGTAAATAATGAGATTTCACTTCATTTATTTGGTTTACACAAAACTTAATTAATTTTTTAAATTAAGCTTTGAACCCCCCCAAACAATTCATCGCCCCCCCACTTTAAGAATCAATGTACTAAAGAATTGAACAACGGGTTAATTTTTCTGCTCCTAACATGTGAAAGTCCCCTATATCAATGAATCAAATGATCAATATTGAAGGTTATATTGTCTTTGGGTGGGTGGATTTAAAGGTGTAGTTTAATTTGTTTACTAAGTGTAAACTCATAAACTAACGTTCACCGCCTTTCATACTCTCACTATAGTGCTTTAATAAATTTACTCGTTTAAGTAACGGTTCAGTTCACGTTAATTACTTAGACCTAAGGCGTGAATAAAAACCTTTAAATTGTTATATTTATCTGTAACAAATGCACGAATTCATGTTTTTTTTTATTTTACCCCAACTCTTATCTGTTATTTTGAGTGAGAATATTATTCTGCAGTATTTTTAATGGAAAATATTTTTATAATATGCTATTGAACCAAAATTAAGATACAGAATTAAGGGTAAGTGTAAACATTCTCAAAAGTGAAATAAACGGTTTTTATTAAAGTTTCTTCGTTTACCACATTTGTTGCCTCTATCATTTGTATGACTTTGAAGTAATTAAAAAGTTTTCAATACCTTGGTTGTAATATCAATTACAAGTATGGTTGGGACATTGAAGTTAAACAGTATAAGTTTCGATCAATATGTGGTATCAACTAACCGTACTTTGAAAGATACTTCAAAAACGCACCAATAGAACTGTGTAAGAGGCAGCCTCCGTTGTGCAGTGGTTAACGCGCTAGGGTATAAAGCAAAATGTCTCGCGTTTGATTCGTGGTTAGAATTTGAAAATTTTAACAGGTTAAACCCCACTGTTACAGCAAAAAACTTACAGTAGCCGCTAATAACCAAGCTGTCGATCTGACTTTAAAATTAAAGAAGCTAAAAAAAATTTGTACGATCATGGCAATGTCAACCATACAATATAGCTTGGAAAGTTGATCAGTAGAAAAAGGGATATTACACATTTTCAGAGATCACAGATGAGATTTTTGAGAGCTATAAAACGGTGTCGTTGAAGGATAAATTAAGCACCGAGAAAAGAACCGAGCTAAATGTACTTTTTGTTGGTTATCTCATTAAATAAAGGAGATTTAAATGGTTTTCCCCACATTGAACATATAGCGAGAGTCTTCTACCACCACGAATTACTGAAGAGTAACAGCATGTAGGATGAAGACGGTTGAGAAGGCCATGAAGAAGATGGAGGTATTACTGAAATCAGAATAGGCTGTTGTCTTATTATTGCCGGGAGAAGACGAAGAAGACTGAGGACTATGAATGGTGTATCTGGGAAAAATCTTGTGATGCTCGTCTTAAGAAAATATAATTTTATCAAAATTTTAGTCTATGGCTTTCGGACAAACCCAGTCAGTTAGCTGGTAGAAAGTTGTTACTATTAGTTGACCATTTGATGCATTAAAATTATAAAGGGTAACTGTGACCCCCAACTGTATGGATTATTTTTGAAGGTCAGAGTACACATTTATCGTTATCCTCTTACGGCACAAAAATTATGAGCGTAAAAATCTTTCGATACTGTAAGTTTTGTTTAGAAATTATTTAAATTCTTGTTTGGGTGAGCTGAATTTATAGTGTGTCTGTTCTGTAACGTTTTTTTTGAACCAACCAACAACTGTAATTCAAATCAATAGCAAATGAAAACACGATGTTTCTTAACCTTATTTATAAAAAAAAACAAATTGTTGTAAACATTAACTGAACGTCGGAATGGTGGTAGTCAGGAACATTCATAAGTAGGAATAAGTACAAATCACGGTTTTAGAAAGCAGTAGCAGACAACAGTAAAGAAGCGTGCTGTTACGGAAAAACGACATGGTACTGTAGTTCTACCTGCATAGTAGTACGGAAAAACACGTCGAAGGTTAAGTAATATTGTTTGGGCGAGCGAATATTTTGGTGAACAGTTGATAGCCAGACATGATTCAATTCTACTTGAAGTCTCTGTTCAAATCTACGTCAAAAAACCAGCTAATACAGCGATTCAATTAGGTGGTTTTCTGTACAATAGTGTACAGTTTACAATAACGAATGAAATCTAAAACCGTTAATATTGAAGTGTCAGAGAAAATTTACAATTACCGATATGATTATAGATTGTTTAAGCATTCGTATAATTCAATTAAAAATTTATAAAATATCTTTTTATCTAAATACTTACAGTACTTTAAGTAAGACCACGAAATTCGGATAGATAATCTAATAACAATTACTCTACAGTAGAAATTTCATAACTAATATTGAGCTGTAGGCTACATTTACCTATCGTAAGACAATTAGAATAATTAAAATTAGTTCTACGTAAAATTTCTTTCAGCTGTTATATTTCATCTCTTAACAAATGATCTGGTAAGATGACCATCTGATATTAGAGACTCCTCCAAAAGTTTTAAATTAAAAAAATATATCGTAATCAACTTCCGATATTTAGATAACTGCAAGTAAATTGGTAAAAGTTGCTTCAAAAAGTTAATTTACTTTGGTTGAGTTAAGAACAAGGTAGGGTGACCACTCTAACCACAACCTATAATATTTTAAACCATAAACATAATAAAGTGGGTGGTTTGCAAAACTAACAGTTCTCAATAAGGGTATTTCTATAAGAAAGACCCTTATAGAAAGACCCTGGTAACAGAGTTCAATTTTTGAAATATTTTGATAATTTTTCTATTAACTTTTATTTTAGTTTATTTAAAGTCGTATCAAAAGTTTGGTTATTAGCGACTACGGTGGGTTATATAACTGGAACGGTCTGGGTTTTGACTTGTAAAAATTTCCAGACCCTAGCCGGGAATCGAACCCGGGATCTCCATATTGTAGGGTAGCGAAGATCCCGGGTTTGATTCCCGGCTTGGGTCTGGATATTTTTACGAGTCAAAACCCAGAATGTTTCAGTTATATTACCCATCATAGTCGCTAATAACCAAGCTTTGATGCGGCTTTAAATAAACTAAAAAAAGTCATGCCGTGTAGTAAATTTCCCACAAGGAAAACAAGTGGTGATTATTTTGTTTATTTTTAAACATATTTAGAAGGAAAATTTTATTGTAAATATTTAAATACTGTATATGTATGTATGCATATAATGTAAGTGTGTGGGTGAGTTATAATAAGAAAGTGATGCAAGAAGATTGGTTGATAACCTGATTGATAGCCATCAAGTTAATCCATTATTGTATATGGGTTTTTTCATAATTCGTATTATTTTCAATGTAAGTTTTGTAAATAAAGCACAATAATTATTATTAATTACATAAATAAAAAATTAAAACTTAAAAATTTCAGATAAAGTCGTTTGATATAAAATGATTAGCATTTTCTTTTAAATATATTTGTAATACAAAAATGTATGTAAAACCGTTCAAAAGGATTAGAATAGTTAAAAATGAAACTTAAGTCAAGAAAACTATAGGCGTTTCCGGATATAATAAAAGTAAATACATAATATAATATTACATATGTCAATTTAGGTCATGCGATTTAAAGTAAATATTTCTCAGATCTATCTAAAAATGTAACAAATGGAAATCAAATTTATGTTACTTTCAATATTTAAGCATAGCAATACTTAAAATAATTACACATATTTAAGTTAAATCGTATAAAATCATTAACTTTTTTTTTGTAAAATAAATCTAATGGATATATTAAATTCTTGTAACTTATTGTTTACATTAGCCTATTATCCTTTAACTAATTAACATATTTACATATTTTTAAGTTACACTTATGTACCGATATACATGTCTCTGATCTAATTAACATAACTTACATAATTAATGTAAATACATAATAACATATGTTAGCAATTTTATTGTTTAAATATATGTATACACTGACCACGAGTGTAGACAGCGGTGAGAGCTGTGGCTAGGACCAAGCTGAACGCCTGCATCATGGAGACTGTCCTTCGTTTACCTAACTAACCTAAAGAGATGGGGAGTAGGGGAAAACACTTGAATATTGTCTATAATGTATGTGCAAACAACTAAATAATCAGCTTTGTTCATTATATAATAATAATACTAATTTATGATAATTGGGAGTAATCTGTAACTAATTGTAATTGCTAAAATTAATCTAAGTATTAATTTATTCAAGATTTTTTTAATGTAGTTTACTTGGTTTTTATGAATGTGTTTTTTTTTGTAGTTTTATCTGTTCCTTTTTATTGGACAATTTATAATTACCTACAGCTAAAATTAATTCGGTCTTAAAATACGTTTATATATTTCCTTACATCATAGTTGGGTTAGATCCCAGATCATAGTTGAGAATCGAATCTCAGATCTTCAGTTTAGGTTCCTATCCGTTCCGGATATTGGCCACCATATTAACAATCTGAACCTTATCCATTCCTGCTCGAAACAGCTGTGTTGTTTTCGAGTACCACATTCTTTTTCAACCAGAAAATACGTCTTCTCCCCACGCTACGTTGTCTAGTTATTCTTCCCTGCAATATAGATTGCAGCAACCCATATCTTTTCTTGTTGCACATTATATTATGTCCCAAATACTCGAGCTTTCTAATCTTTATCCTGTTCATAACTTCTTTTGATTTCTGTATGCGTCTCAATACCTCCTTATTAGAGACTTGTTCCACGTCTTTTAAAACGTCTTTCAAACGCTTCACGTCGTTTACTCATTAAATCATTAAGCATCTAAGAATCCACGCCATAAAATAGAACCGAGAAAACATAGCATCGTAATAGTCGCATTTTTGTTTTAATATTCAGATTTCATATTTATATTTATGAGTATGCATTATTTCTGAAATAAAGAATATTTAAAAAATATTTTAAAATTTATTTTTAGGTCGCATTAACATCTTGGTTAGCGGTTACATTGGGTTGAGGAATGATGGGATTGAATTTGTGATTATTTTCTAGATCCTGGTTAGGAATTGAACCCGGGACCTCTGTTTTGCATTATAGCAAGCTAATTACTAGGCCACGGAGGCGGCTGATATTTCTTTTATATAAAGATACTCATTCGTACCCGACCAGTAAAAAAAATTATTTTAGAATATTTTAACGTAGAACAATACGGTACTTTTCAAAAAAGTACCGTACAATGTTTCTGTCAAAATTTGTCATAATCATTCATTTCAAAGAACTTTCATTATACAGGCAAGAAGTACATTTTTTAACAGTTTCTATTAAAAAATAATACCTATGAATTAATTCTTTAATAGGGCTCTAAAAATTGGGTTCGATTTTCTCGTTCGGGTGTACAGTTGATCAAATAGGTTAATAGTAATGAATATTTCCTTTCAAATACAATAAAAAACGCTAAGTTTAGTTATATATCAAGAATAATTATACAAAATACAAGGTTTTGTAAGTAGTCTAATTTTCCAAATCCTGCGTATGTCTAGTCTGTGCGCGGGATGGAATTTTATGCTAAATTGTTAACTAAACTAAACTGAACAAAAACTAAACATTATAAAAAGATAATTTTTTAATCTACATAATTATTACTTATTATTTAAAAATACCAATTAAATTTTTTTTAAACATATTTATTATTGACTATTAGCATGTTATAACGATAATACAAATAATATCAATTTAAGTTATTTTTGAAACAATGTAAGTAACTTTACGCAAATATAACAGTCACATTAAAATAAAACATACGTAAATTTAAATAAATATGAAATATTAATGTTCCATGTAGTAGAGAATGAAATTGGCTGTTGCATAAAATTCTATGATAAAAATAAAATGTATAACAAGATCCCGGGAGTCAGTGATGCGGAAGCACATTCAAATTAATTCGGGTATATAGAGCTGATACTCGTAAATTTTTGCCCATAACAGGCAGGTGGAGTGTCAAATTATTTACACTCAATCTGTTAGTTGCAGGGCTAAAATAAATAGTTCTGTTTCTTATCACATGGTCAGCCAATTAAATGACTGAATCATTTAAGAACAGAAGAGGTAGAGTTGTAAAAGACACTAATCAGAGTTATCTCGTCTGAAAGTAATGGATTTCATTATACAGCCAGACCCTGTGGTGAATGAAGTGAAGGTGTCATTTGCAGTGTGGAAAATATGTGCTTTTCAGAGGGCCCGGCATGCTGATAAGCGTACTTTTCCACTCAGTGAGGAAGGCAATTGTAAACCACCTTCTCCTCGATTTACTTAGAAAAACCTCTACAGGTTCAAACCAGCCTTTTGGCTGATGACCTAAACAACAACAACTCGTAAATTGAGTATAGAGCTGATGCTGTAAGTCCTCGGACTTCCTTCTTCCTAAATTTATCAGCCGAATGGAGTTATCTTCGTTGTTTTTCTTATTTTCATTGTCTTAATTATCAAAATATTACCAATTTTTGTTCAAACTTATTCAAATTTATGCTCAAGAAAGATTTTTAATGTTTGTTTTTTTCTGATTAAAACTGGTCTAAAAGACCAGCCATTAATTTTTCGTTCGTAAAATCTTAAAACTACTATGTGCTTAAATGAATATATTATATAGTCAATTCACTCATCAGTGTTCCCTAACTTAATTTAATCTTTGTCAAGCTGCGTAATGCTCTGCTCTAACACATAACTCTGCGCTGTTTCAGTACTTCGAAGGGCTATTATCTTCTTAAGTTTTTTAAGAATACTTTTATTGTCAAGAAGTTGAATTGCTTCAGGATCGATGTGACCGTGTAAACGAGCTTCATCTTTGACAGAAAATTTCTTTAACTCACTAGTTATATGAAACCAAGATATTTTTACAGATCACTATTCTTAACATACCAAGGAGCATTATTTGTAGCTCTCGGTACTTTGTTCTGAAATATTTGCGTGGTTCTTTTCTGAATCTCTATGGCGCGACCCCGCAATTCCTTACCATAAATCTAAATAGGTTTTAAAATTGAGTATAGATTGTTACTTTATTATGGAGAGGCAGCTGCGACTGACGTCCCAGTAACTATCCTCAAAAAAGTGTAACAAATTATGTTCACATATTTTGATGGTATGCCCTTGAGTAAATACTTTAAGTTGTTGTGTCATGTAGCTGTTTTTCATTTGTTTTGTTTTTGTTATTGAAAGTGTAAATTGCCTGATGAATAAATAAATAAATATTTATTGTTTTCAAACATTCTAGTGAAAGAGGAAAAATTTCTTAAAACACTATTTGGAGTGTAGCATTGTACGGGAGTGAAATATGGGTGATAGGGGCTGTAGAAAGGAAGAGGATAGACACTTATGAAATGTGGTGTTATAGGAAATTGATAAAGATTTGGGCAGGTGAACAAAATTTAGAGGTTCTTAGACGAGTAGATGAAAGAAGAAGTATATGGAAACATCTTACCAGAAGAAGGAATAGGCTAGTGGGGCATATCTTAAGACATTCAGGTATTGGTCTATCAATAATGGAGGGTAATATTGAAAGGGTGAATTGTAGAGGGAGGCAAAGGTTAGGATATATAAAGCGAATTACAAAAGATGTGAATGTTATACGTATGTAGATATAAAACAGCTTGGAGAACTGCATCAAACCAGTCGAGAGACTGATGACAAAAGAAGTGAAAGAGGAAATTCAATTTTGATCTATTTACTTACAGTTTCTATTGTAATCTATATTTTAATCACATGCAGGGTCTCTGGGCCAGACAGTCAATCTCCTAGTAGAAATATAATGTTGAAAGTTAAGTTACATATATCACTCTTTATTTTCAGGACTCTCACAGCACAAATATCAGCTGTAATCAGACATCATATTGGAATATTTTAAAAATAACACAGTTGTTGATAGAACATTTTAAAAAACCTGCATGAATTTATCATCTTTGCACGGTTTATTCTATAAACCAAATTACCATACTATTTTGAAAACTCAAGTAGGTTTTTTAAATGTGCATGTTTTTTGTTATACTAACAAAATTAACATATAATTAATTATATGTTATTGTTATAGTGAATTACTTTCTTTAATTATATTAAATGCAAGAATTAACAATTAATCTTTCTTTGTGGTTGACTCTTTACTGTTAAGTGTTACATTTTATTTAAATCCACCTAGCGTGTTTAACAATAATTAAAGAATAGATTGTTTTTAAAGATTCTTCTTTCACCGAGTACTTTCATTGCTTTCTTCTTTTCTCAATTGTCTTTAGTTTTAAATTCTTTGTAATTTTATTCTTTAAGAATAAATTATTCAGATAAATAATTATTGTTTTTTTTTTTAATTTATTCCCATAGCGTACATTAAAGGAACTTTCTCGTATTTGTAATGAGGTACGTTAAAAAAATGTATCAATTGGTATTGTTAATTTTTTAATATTAATTTATTAGGGAATTCATTGACGTGTGTCAATTCTTGATGGTAAATTTATTTCCTTATCCGGCTGAAGATCAGTCAGTAAGTTTATTGCACAATTAAATGATTTCCTATTTTATAAGAAAATCGTTTAGAATTATAATGATCATGTCTAATAATTTTCAACATTTCTGGAAACGTTTTTGTTTTATTGTCAAAGTTCTTTCAAAGCAGGTTATCACTCCTTTATCGTTTATTTGTTGTTTAGTTTTTCATGGAAGCCCGTGTAATTCGAAATTCAGAACTTCGTTTGATCTCCAGTACTTTTTATTGTTTTATTTCAATTGTTTCAAGGAGCTGCATTGAGGTCCTTAAATTTTTTCTTATACAAAAACTATTGCTACATTGTATATCAGTTTAAAAATACGCCTGAGATGGATATCCGGTGTGAAGGAATTTTTTATTAGGCTAATTTTAAAATGAAAATTTTGAAAACCACCATGTTATCAAGAACACTATGTAAAACAAAATTCATAATGGTCAAGTTAGTACAAGCTGAGAAAATGTTCCTTGTATAAGTATATTGCCCATAACAGGCAAGTGGAGCATTAAATTATTTGCACACGATCTGCTAGTTCCAGGGCTACAAAAAATACTTCTGTTTCTTATCACGTGGTCAACCAATTATATTATATGACTGAAGCATTTAAGACTAGAAGAGGCAGAGGTGTAAAAGACACCAGTCAGAGCTATCTCCTCTGAAAGTAATGAATTTCATTACACACCCAGACAGACAGGGTGGAAAATAGATGATTTTCCGAGGGCCTGGCTTGCTGATAAGTATACTTTTCCATTCAATGAGGAAGGCAATTGTAAACCATTTCACTTCTCGTTTTACTTAAAAAAATCTCTAGAGTTTCAAACCAGCCGTTCGGCTGACGACTTAAACAACACATTTATAAATATGAGAATGGAGTGCAGATTCGAACCAGATTGTTCACTTTATCAATTAAATACTCTACCAACTACTCCAGCGAGACAAACGAAAGATATTTGTAAAAATATAAATTAATTTTTACAAATAATAATCAGTAACTTACGGTGAAATTCTTATCTAACAATTCTAGTGAATTGCTTCACAATATTGTTTTAATACGGCACGCATTGATTTTCCTATATTTATCTTCGTTGTATAAAAACAATTTTCCAATATTTATATTGGGTAATTATGTGGAACGATACTTCCTACTTCTACTATCACTTTTGTGAATTTATTTCTTTTGTTTATAAGTGAAAGATACGCATTAAAACACAGTTCACTAATATTAAGATTTCGGTCATGATTTGTTTTCCGGTAGTTTTAATTAAGCGATTAAATAAAAAAGAAAAGATTGGCGTAATACCATAGTGTAATAACATTTATTAAAAAGAAATGAATTATCGATTGTTACCAGCAGTAATTAACATCCGGCGGTAGAGTCTAATCCAGTTATTTGATCTTTCCTTTTGAAAATAAACTCATAGAGGAGGTTTAGCGGTTTCTTCGTGCTGCATTAGTTACGTTGATAAACTTATAATTTTGTTAATTAATTTTTGTTCTTAGAATTACAAGGTTATAGTTACTTGAGTCACGAGTTTGCCTTTGGTTTTAACGAGGGGTAAAGGAGGAAAGTATCAGTTCAGCCAACACAACAACGTATATTATACCCAGAGCACATAAAGTATATCGCGGAACTTTTTGTAGGTTAACTGTACGAATAAACTGTTTGTTACCGTTAACAGAAATGTTGATATCTCGAACACGTAGTTGGACTATTCACAGTGCTAAAATGTTGTGAAGTTGAAGCTACACAAAAATGACTTTTCGTGACTCTTAACAAAAGCCATGAGCATGCGGCTAACTACTGTGATGTTTCTCTTTCCACAATTCGAAATATAGAAAAGGAAACAAAAAGAGAGTGTTCCAATTATCGTGGACTGAGTGTTACAGCTTCAACCGGTAGACTGTATGGACGAATACTAAGAGATAGAATTGAAAAGGAAATAGTAGATCAGGAAGAACAAAGTGGGTTCCGAGCAGGAAGGTCCTGTATTGATAATATATTCTGCTTGAAACAACTGATTGAAAAAACAATTGCACATGGCAGTGAACTCCATATAGCCTTCATTGATTTGAAGAAGGCTTATGACAGTGTACCAATAAACAGATTATGGGAAGCCATGGAGAGAAGTGGAATAAACAATACATACATCAACGCAGTAAAAAAGATGTATGAAGATAATATGAGTTGCGTGAAAAGTCGAGAAGGAGTGTCAAGCATGTTTCTTGTCAACAAAGGTTTGAGACAGGGGTGTTGTATATCTCCTACCCTGTTTAAGATATACATGAATGCGGCACTGGAAAAATGGTGTAGAAAATGTAGGAATATGGGAGTCCAGTTGGGAAGAGACTACATTCATACACTTTTGTTTGCTGACGACCAGGTTGTTCTAGCTGAGGATGAAGAAGATTTGGAATACATGTTGCGAAAATTAATAGAGGAGTATGATAAATGGGGGTTAGAGGTGAACACGGAAAAGACGCAGTACTTGGTTATTGGAAGAGATGGAAGAGACCTTAATGTAAACGGAAACATCATTAAGAATGTTGAAGAGTATAAATATTTAGGAGTGACGTTTACAAAAAATGGAAGGGACGAAAAAGACATAGCTAATAAAATTGTGAAAGGAAAGGCATTAACTGGTCAACTGAACTCAATCCTGTGGAGTCTCAACATAAGAAAAGACACAAAGAAACGAATATTTTCAGCAATAGTGGAAGGTACGGTGACATATGGGGCAGAAGTGTGGACCATTACGCAAAACATGAAAAATAGAATCAGTACAGTGGAGAACAGATACTGGAGAAGATGTTGCAGATTGACGTTACGAGATAGGGTAACGAATATAAGAGTAAGAGAGATAATGGGCATTGAAGACTCAATAATAGACCATATTGAGAGAAAACAACTGCACTGGTATGGTCACATGCGAAGAATGAGCAACGTACGAATCCCACTGAAGGCATGGAACTGGAGACCGCAGCGAAATAGAAAAAGAGGAAGACCGAGAGGGAGATGGATGGAAGGTATTGACAGAGCCATGGAAAGAAGAAACATAGAGGAGGAGTCATGGCAAGACAGGCAAAAATGGCGTTTTGACTGCGACAAACGACCCATAGTGTTGTAGGCTAAATAGTCGCCACTATACATAAATTAAACACGCGAAGAGGCTTCTTCAACAGTTTGGTTGGCACCTGGTAAAAAAGGAAACGGTTCGGTAGATACTATTGAGACTGATATAAAAGGCGACGGTGATAGCGATAGCAAAGAAAGTGATTCATAACTAGAAGATTTTGTTCCAATAGAACAAGTTAGCTGGTAATTACAGTAAATGAAACATTTTACTATTTTTCATTTCAAAGTTAGATATGGCATTAATGCTAAATATTAATAATAATTGTCAATTTTGAAAAGGTTTGAGCAATAATGTGTAAAATAGTTTCAAAATACTTCAGAGGGCATGTAAAAAGTTGTAGTTTTTTGTATTTTGTAGCGCTACGCTATCACGAGTTGTTTTCAGCTTGATCGCGGGCGTAAACTTTTCCAGCGAGCATCAGTTCTCTTCAGAAGAACTTGGGTATTTGTGGTTTTGACATCACCAGTGCTCTCAGTATGGACACAGCCTAAACGTCAAAAAATTCACATCACTCCCGAAAATAAGATTTGCATACAAAAAAATTCTGTAGAGTATTTTCTAAAATTCTAAGAGCTCGCGGTCATAAAAACTGAGCCGGCTATCCGCGGTCCGTCAGTTAGTGACCACTTCTTTACAAGATAGGGTAAACGCGACCTGCCTGCTGAAATTCGTGGTGGGCCGTCCTCTCGTGGTAAAAATAAATAAATATATTTTTTTATAACAGATTGTGGCCTTAATATGCATTTCAGGGCCCAAGCGTATATAATTAATTGTAGGAAATTTTAAAAAATCTACAACTTTTATCTCAAACCTTTTTTTTCGATAACTCTTAGCTTAGCGCCAACTAGTGATTTTCTGTATTATGCTCATCAAAATCGGTAAGAAATGTCAGTATGTGTTTTACGATAAAAGTCTGTATAATTAATGTTATAGGATATCAAAAAGCCTAAATTAAAACTTTTAATTAAAGAATTTTTTCCTATAAAGCGTCAATTAGTGATTTTTCCGTATTTTAGGTCCTATAGAGCTTAATTTTAATTTAGTGTCATTAAAATTAGGTTACGTTTTCAATTTTACTTTGTTTACTCACGATTAAACATATGTTATATTATTAAATTATTTGTATTGGCACGAGATAGTTTTTTGAGTGTTCACACCAGATTTTCACATCGATTTTTTCGTTTTTTCGAAACATTTAGCATTTTTTCACTAGGATCTTTCTTCCTGATCATTTTTGTTGTAATTTATAATCTTTTCGTTCTCTTAATACTCAGCATATTTTTTAACCTTTTTTCTAAATACTTCATATACTTCATATATTTTCATATATTTCATATATATACATATATTTTTTTTCATACTTCATATATTTTTCATATATTTCATATATTTTTTCATATATATATTACAATACACAATACAATATATAGTATTGTTTATATTTTTTCATATATTTTTTTTGTTTCCAAAAACCATCTGTTCTATGTATTGTAATTTTAACATCTATCAAATAAATAATTCGTAAGTATTTTCTGGTTCATTCTGTAGCTAGTTGATATTTCTATAAAACACTGAATTCTGTTTTTTTGATAAAACTCATTATGTTTTCAATTTTTCATTTCCAAATATCTCTTTATTTCTTCTTAATCGATATTTTCCAATTTCATTTTCTTTGGGCAATAGATTTGGGATCCCGGGTTCGATTTCCGGTCAGTTCTGGAAATTTTTCGTCTTTATAATACCTTATCCTACCTACGCACCAGCCAAGACCTATGTAGGTATCACACAACAAAAATAAACCTCAGAATATTTCTCTGTTTTAAACGATAATGCATTGTAGTTTTAATTTTTTTTTTTTTGGTGGACGCCAAACTTGGACAAATTGGTGGACCGTAAAAAACTTGAATATGTAGGCTATCAGTCAAATACATGTACAGTACATATTTATGCATATGTTAATAATGTATTTATTTTTATATGTTAACAATTATTTGCATAAAGTTTGTAATGCACTTTTAAAGCAATTTTAACAATGCTTAAAATACAGGGAGAACACAGCGGTTTGTAGACTTAATGATTAAATATTACAAATAGAGGTCACAAAACTGAGTTTTAGCTAATAAATTAAGTAATATTAATTAATATCAATTATTTTACACGATATTTATGGTGAAACCCTACCGGATTGGTCTAGTGGTAATGTCGTCACCGCGAATCAGCTGTTTTAAATTTTCGGAGAAGAAGGTTCCTGGTTTAAATCTTAGTAAAGGTTTTCACCTTTATACGGATTTGAATACTAGAGAGTGGTTACTGGTGTACTTTGATGGTTGGGGTTCAATTAACAATACTCTTTCAGGTATGGTCGGCTAGGGTCTTACAAGACTACACCTTATTTACACGTCATACACATCATCCTCATCTCATTGGGTCATAGGGTCGCTTATTGTTCTTAAATTGAACAGATTGCAACGTACACACAAAGGTATTAAAACTAATTATGATGAAGTAATCATTTAGAATAAAATTACTTAATTTTAATTAATGGAAGTTTATTAATTTTAAAAATTAAGGCTTTAAAAGATATTCCTTAATTACAAAATATATTCATAGATCAATCGGGTCATCATACTTTACTAGTACTATGTTAAAAGTTGGTAAACTAGGTAGACTAGGTAGGATGTAGGTTTAATCCTTTCATAATCGCTTAATGCATTAACTTCATAAATTTATATAAAATTTAAAAAATAGGTGCATCACATTTACATCCTGTTGTAAATAAACGACCGTTCTATAAATTTCCATCCACTGTATCTACTAGTTTTTAGTTCACATCACGTTTTTTTTATTCGTGACGGACGGAAGCATTCTCTTGAACTACTGCCAACAAACAGTATGCATCATACAGTAATGTATCTACTTGTTTTATGTTTATTTATAATGATTCTGAATTTATTTTTTAAATTTCATAACCTGTGAATAATTTGTCGTTTATTTAGTTTCAAGTTTATTATGTTGGGAATTGTCGGTAAAATTTAATACAAAGGTCTCATGGGATTAACAATTTTGAAATTCTAAAGTTGATGTTGCCAGATTAGTCTAATAAATAGAATTAAGAATGTACAGATATGTGGTTGATTGAACGTGTCAGTAACACTTCCTTAAAGATAGTCTGGAGAAAAGACTGTTTTTGTGGAATGGGTATTTAAGGAGAATACCAGTGGTTAGATTGCCAAGAAAGATCTAGGTGCGGCAAATAGAGAAACCGGGAAAATTCCAAGAAGAGTTGGAATGTTTGTGTTGTTAGGCCGTGAAAATATTGTAGTTTATATTAGCTGCAAGACTGGGATTCGAAAGATAGCTATACGTTTCTATAAGTATTTAATAAAACATACTATATTATCTTCCAATAATATAGTTGGAAGATAATTTTCCAACTATATTGGAAGATTATAACGGGTTGGTCTAGTGGTAAAGTCATCGCCCCAAGTCAGCTGCTTAACAGCTGATTTTCGGAGACGGAGGTTCCGTAGTTCAAATCCTAGTAAAGGTAGTTACTTTTATGCAGATTTGAATACTAGACAGTGGTTACCGGTATAGTGGTTGGGGTTCAATTAATCATACTCTCTCAGAAATGGTCGGCCTCGGCCTGTAGGAGACTACATCTCATTTGCACGTCATACAGGTACACATCATCGTCATCTCATTAGGTCATAGGGTTGCTTATTGTTCTGAATTAAACAGATTACAACGTACACACATTAGGGATTAAAATATCTTCCAACTTCACTCAAGTATATTTTTAGTTTTCATTAAAAGAGTGCCACATTATAAACATTGGAGTGTTTAATTATCATCATGATCATAAACGATACTGATTAGGCCTTCTTGACTGTTCTAACTTCAAATTTAATAATTTGTAATTTTTTTAAAGAAGTTGGGATGGACATCTCTTCTGATGTAATCCAATTCCACGTTGTCTTTGTAAGAAAAACGCCTGTTTTTGTGTTCGATCATGTGCTGTTCGCAACAAATTACTTAACCACTCTTCCCTGTATTTACGACTGGTTGATAGCATCCCTGGAACATTAAGATCATTGCTAATAGCTTCATTGGTGGCAAGTGACATTTATCATTTTCGTATGTCCGTCCGTCAAATCCATATATCAGAAACTACGAGAGATAACAACAAACGGTTTTCGGATTCGTAATTTAAACAAAAAGTTTAGGGGCCTGGATTAATTTTAAAGTTCCGGTTTTGACGGGAAGTGGCCCTAAACCGGAAGTCAAGAAATCAAAGTCGGAATTTGGAAACAAAAATAGTGTCATTCGATTCATCTTAAAGAGTATATACAGAAATCACTAATGGTTTTTGCCATAGGTCAAAGGTAAGCCTTTTTTGCTTGCTAAAGCTATGTTGTGGGGTTGATCTCTTACAATTTCTTTAGAAAAAATTTCCACCGGCCATAAGAAGCGTCGTCTCATATAAGGGATTTTATTTCTTTTATGATACAACAAACGATACTCGGTTGAAGATCTTAACAATCTTATCTCAGCAGCCTTTATTCTTGACATCGATTGAACAGTTAAACAGTAAAACTGACAGAAATAAGTTGCTAAAAATTATTAAAACATATTTATTTCAACTGGTTTGGTGTTCGGTGGAACTCTGTCGAGCAACAGTAGACACAATCTGTATCGTCAACGTCCGTACTGGGTAGAACAGTTAGAGAAGAAGATTCGTTTCAAATAACGTCAATTGATTCAAGTGTTCTTTATGTAATTATTTTTTTCGTAGACTGTACACTTCTTATAAACGTGGAGGCCTAATATTAAATAGTAAGTTACTCGTAAGCATAGTTGGATATCAGTATGAATTCTTACCAAATAATTTAAAACTTAATATCTTAAAGCAATTAAACTGAACAGGTGAAATGATTAAAAGATAAAAATATTAGATTCCAAGGAAAGGTACATAAAAGAGGAAGCAGAAAAGTGATCTTTTCGGAAGCAGAAAGGCAAAGAAGATCTGCCAGAATGAAAGAATACTTGAAAAAATCAAAGAAAAGTACCAGAAGAGAGTGCCCAGGAATTGACTCAAGTGATCCACTGCAGTTTCAAATGGGAAAAAAACAATTTTCTTCAATTGACTTGACTAATCACTGGAGGTCCGATGTCTTACTTACTTTACTTTAAGTGGGGATCCTGCAGCTCCTGCCGTATCCCGCACGTCAATCTCCACCTCGGTCTGTTCCACCAGTCATCCTCCTGCAGCTCTCTCTGCTGCGTAACCTCTCTCACCCTTCTTTCCAAGTTCCGCAGGGTCTGCCTCTCTCACTGATTTATGAGTTAATTTACAAAAGATTACCACAATGGCTGAGTTGGTAGTGTATTCTATTTTTATGCTAGGGACTAATATTTCAGGATTTAATTCCGTTATTGGTTCTAAAAAATTTTAACATTCTGAACCTATTGTGACAGTTACATTAACTTCTGTAGCTGCTGAGAAATATGGAGTTCACCGTCATCGTTCATCATGGATAAGGCTGCAATTGAGCCTGTTCCGACTTCATCTCTTCCTCGGTCTCACCACTTCTCTTGTACCCCTCGGTTCACAAAGCCATGCATTAAAAGGTAGTCGATCCCGTGAAATTATAAATAAATGATCTGTCCATTTTCCTTTATATTTTGTGATGAGCTCATTTAGTGGTTGAATTCCACATTTCTCTCTTATCACCTCATTCCTGATGTGGTCTTATTTCATACATGTTATATGCAGTTCATATAACATTAAAATAAATTCAAGTTCTTTTTTAGGTGCTGAGTAAAATAATATTTCAAGTTGATGATTGTCGGTGTTTTTAATGCGGAACCTTCTTATATTATTTTTGTCCTTATTTATGGAAAATTTAAATTAAGAATGATGAGTCATTACCCTACACAAATCTGACATTGTTTGAGTCTGTTGAAGATTTTTGTACAGGATTAAGTATTATGCTTTACTTTTGAGACAGTCAGTACATTTAATTCATACGAATAATTATAATTATGCAAATTAATTCATTAACAAAAAGGGTACTTCAATATCTGAGTATAATAGTTGTACTTTTAATGAATTCTTTGCAAATCAAATTTTTTAAAAGTACAAAATACTATTCAACCAAAATAGATAATGTACATCTTTGCCTGTTGCCAAAAAAATATGGAAAAATTATAACTTTTGTTAGATTGTTGACCGATAACCTTCGATGGAGAATAAATAAAATGTAAAACTAATGTAGAATAACAGTTTGTGTATTTACTTAAGAAAATCTTTCAGAGAACATCTACTAATGATTGATTTAATCGAGGTCACATATAAACGATTCGATGGTATTCGATAAAAATAAATTGGAAACGAATGTTTTCTTTGCTCTCTAAAAGCATTCCGTATTATTTACCGAATAAATGTTGTTTTGTTACCAAATCTATATGTTCATCCACTGACAAACTGTGTTAGTTTCTTATCATTTTGTTGTTTCTTTCTTTTGGTGCAAATAAATCTTCTCTGGTAGAATTAAATGTCTTTCTACACATTTGTACAAAGTATTTTTTAATATCTTATTCTCATGAAATAACATTTACGAATCGTTCCCGCTTTGCTCGTGGTGTAAATTGAAGCTTAAAAGGATTTGCATTAATATTGAGATTACACACATCATTGGTGTTAGGTCTTCTTCTTCTTCTCGGTAACGAGGAGGATTAGGCTCCTGGCTGTTCCGAAATCACTTTTATATATTATTTTATTTTCAGCTATCAGCTATTTATTTTAATTAAATCAATTCTTAGAATTTATCACATTTTTTATAATTTAACTGCTGCCATCTTCTCCGTAGCCTTCCAATGTCTCTTCGTCCATCTAGTCTATAGGTCCTCACTTTCAAGGGTATTCTCTTGTCCGGCATTCTCTCCAGATGGGTCTCCACTTACCACGATACATTTCTGTTGTTGTACAGGTCATCAGCCGAAAGGCTAGTTTAAACCTCCGGACGCTTTACTAAGTAAAACGAGGAGTGAGGTGCTTTCTTTACTGAGTGGAAAAAAATACTTATCAGCATGCCAGGCTCTCTAAAAAGGATCTACTTTCCACCCCGCAAATGACTCCCTCAAGTCATTCACCACATGGTCTGACTGTATAATGAAATTTATTACTCTCAGAGGAGATAAATCTGACTAGTATCTTTTACACCTCTACCTCTTCTGTTCTTAAATGATTCAGTCATACATCTGGGTGACCATGTGATAAGAAAAAGAAATATTTTTTGTAGCCTGGAACCAGCAGATTGAGTACAAATAATTTAACACTCCACCTGCCTGTTACGGGCAAAATATTTATATATTTTACCATAACATTTATATATTTATATACTTATATTTAAAAAATTAACTCTTTCCGAGAGTTTTTTATAATCATAATATCTTTCTTAACACTCACTGCTAACGCACAGGTTTTATCTTCTGCTATCAGCACCTGTAATAAGATATAGTTAGAGTATGTTGTACTATAACAATTAAGAGTTGTGAAATAGTAAATTTGTATAAAAATCTTGTAATTTTAAACTAATAGTATAAATAAAATACTGATTTAATTTAAATATAATATCTTTAGGGTAGTTATAGATACTTTTTAGTTAAGGTCCGAACAGAGAAACAAATTTACACCCTATCTGCGAAGGAGTTCCACAGGATATTGTTGTTGCTCCCATTCTGTACAATTTGTACACAGCTGACTTACCTATTGAGATACTACTAAAACAGACAGCTTTGCCTACGAGATTGCTATTTAGTTTATCCACAAAGATCCAATTTCAGCTTATGAGCGTTCGCAACAGCATCTGTATAAGATAAAAGACGATCAGAATAAGTGTTTTATGAAAACAAATGAAACAAAAACCACACTCGGTTACTTTAAAAGAAGAAAAATGCTCACACGTTTACATAACACAAATACCTGAAACAGACTTCGCTAAATATCTTGGTATACATTCAGAAAAAAACTAACGCGGTAAACAAATATACAGAACAAAAGTAAACAGCATAAAATTTAAATAATTGTATTGGATTCTAAGATAACAATTTACAGTCATATTAAACAATAAACTACTATTATAAAAACTATTCTAAAACCAATTTGGAAGTTTTCGATCGAATTGTGGAGGATGGCAACCCACTCCAAAATAGAAATCCCGGAAAGGTTTCATTCTAAATTACTCAAATAATTATGTCATCACATTTGTACGAAACAAACAACGCACTATTTAAGCATTCTTTCAGTTCAATATGAAATCAACACTTTCAGTAAGTAATACCAAAAATAAACTTGGATCATATAAAATTCCCTGGGTATCTCACTTTGGATTATTCAAAGAGATTCAGAGACTGAAATGAAGATATCCGACTTCTTCTTCTTTTGGTGCCGATTCACTATGGAATGTTGCCAATGATAATTCTATTCGCTGCTGCTTTAAAGAATCCTGTAGTAGAAGTAGCAAACAAGGTCCTCAAGTTCTTTAGCCAGGATATTCGTCGTCTTCCGACGCCTCTCTTACCCTGTACCTTTCCTTGCAAAATGCATTTCAGCAACTTATACTTATAATAATTTTTAATGATGTGTCCAAGATACTTCAAGTTTTTTCTTTTAACTGTGCACATTATTTCCTTTTCTTTAAAGTTTTTTAAGTACACTGATGTTTGATATTCTATCTATCCACGATATTTTAAGAGTTCATCTGTAAGTCCATAACTCGAACGCTTCCAGTCCGTTCATTGTTGCTTCCGTTAAGGAACAAGATTCCACTTCGTACAATAAGATGGAGAATATGGTAACATTGAATTGATCTTCTCCATTGAGAAGTTTCTTCAAACATGAAAGATAAAATAAACAATCATATTTATTACTCTCTTCTAGAATAGATTGCCGATGTTGCTGCATAAAAAATCCAGTTGCTAGCTTATATTTGGTTTGTAAGGTGGTCATTATGGTATAATGTATGTATTCCCACACCGATTTTATGTTAATTTTTATTTATTTACTGTAGATTACATGTTATAAGTTAACACGTTTTTATTATTATAAGTACATTTTTAAACTACTGTACTATTTTTTAGTTGTGTCATTAAATCGTTGTTTATTATTAAAACCATCGTATAGTTGACTGGCTGAAATGTGTGTTAAACGCAGACCGCAGCTATTTGATCAGCATGATCAGGCAGTCAACGTGGAATATCGTTACGTAACACCTTTCGTAGGTAAAAGGGAGGAGTGTACTGAACTGAACCGACTTTCTCTGATACCATTCATTGCTCCGGTCTCTTTTGTAAAAGACCAGACTACTGGAGTACGTGCTCTAGATTTGATTTACTGTAATATGTATTTATGCACAATGTAATTTCGCCTCAAGTTATAATATAATATATAGGCAGTTAATGTGTCATTTTAATACACCGGTAGGCCTAAATCATAATATGCACAGGGTGTTTACAAAGTTATTTTATTGTTTTTAGGAATACATTAACATATCGCTTTATTATTAGGATATTTATTTTTTTTCTCTTTAATTCTTTATTTACAACTGTAAAATGTTACAACAAGCAAATGTGATGATTATCATAATAATGTAAATGACATGACAGGCATGAGAGGGGTAGGGCCCCCATTGGTGCCTCCCCAAGAATGAAATTTGTATATCAAATTAGCAGGTCTCTAATCCAGCGTATTTTAAGGCGTCTAGGGGGATTAACAGGTAAATGGCCAGAGGAAAGTGAACGCACCAGGGGGTTCTCGTGTTCTTGTGACTTGTGAAAGCGTTTGTATAGGTATTCAATGGAATTTTGTACAAGTGGTGTTTTCAAATCTGTATGTAAGGTTTTGTTGCTAACGTAAAGAGGTGCATTTGCTATAAGGCGTAATGTTTTTGACTTGAATGCTTGAATTCGTTGCAAGTTAGAGGGTTTGGTTGAACCGTAAATTTGGGACCCGTAGGTCCACATAGGTTTC
Source organism: Catonia carolina (assembly GCA_035578175.1). Classification (NCBI taxonomy): domain Eukaryota; kingdom Metazoa; phylum Arthropoda; class Insecta; order Hemiptera; family Achilidae; genus Catonia; species Catonia carolina. Next base: position 25,297,121 of record JAQMRL010000008.1, read on the forward strand.
AAAAGAGAACAATATATGCGTCATTTTTGTGCCATTGGTAATTTTGATCTTTTGTGAAGTAGGGAATATAGAAGTTTAAGTCGGGAATTCAGTAATAAACGTTTATTATTAGGATATAAAAAATTTTAATGAATAAATGCTAAGACAACTTTATTTAAAAAGTGTATTTAAATGTATTCTCATATATAACAATTCAAATACTAAGAATAGCTTCGCTTATAGTTTTTTTAATCCCTAATGTGTGCACATTGCGATCTGTTCGATATTCAGAACAATAAGCAACACCACGACCCAATGATATGAAGATGATGTGACGTGTAAATGAGATGTAGCCTTGTTCAGACCCAGACCGACTATTCTAGGGAAAGTATGGTTAAACCCCAACCACCAAAGTACACCGGTAACCACTGTCTATAGAAAGTAAAATGACAGATGAAACCTGTGTTTTTGAACCACGTATCTTGCCAAGTGAAAAACATTTCAGGTTGTTTAAATATACCAAGTAAAAAATAAATTCAGGTACGGCTCGATTTAAAGCTTTTTTTTGTTATTTTATTCGTTTAAATTAATTAAAGGGATACAGCTTTCGTTCTAACTCGTTACGTCCATCAGAAATGAAAATAACAATTTTTTAAAAAGCGCTCTAATTTTTTTACCCTTTGCATTAAAAGGTTGAATTTTAGCTGATATTAATTAGAAAACATGCAGGAAAACTCCTGTAAAACTCCATATTTTTCCTCTTAAAATTGAACGTGCTACATGTTCTGTAACATGGATAAGTGAAAAACGTGCTAAAAAACGGGTACATATTTTGTTTCCAATTCGCTAGAAAATGCCTAATACACTACAGCGTTTCGTAATTTACTCAAATAAAATAACAGAAACCAAACTTTATAACGAGCCGTGCCTAAAATTTTATGTTATTTTCTTGGTGAGATACGTGGTTTTAAAAATACAGGCTTCATCTTTGATTTTACATACTATAGTTTTACTACTATAGTATTCAAATCCGTATAAAAGTACTTAACCTTTACTAGGATTTGAACCAGAACCTTCGTCTCCAAAAATCAGCTGTTAGATAGTTGACTCGCGGCGACGACTTTACCTCAACACGGTTGGTTTCGCGTATAGTTTAAGAACTCAAAACTAAAATAAATTTTATGTCAGTTACATCTTCATCTTAACTATTATTATTAGGAAATAACTAAAATATATTAGTGGCAGACACATCAATATTGTGCTGACTCAGCTGTTGTTTAGTTACAATGGTCTTCTTCCTGTCATTGGTTAGGCCTTCCGGCCTGTTCCAATTTATTTGCTTATCTTTATCGCGGGCTACCTACATCTCTTCGTATATTAGTTATGTAGTTTAATGCTCGTTTCGCCCGTCTATTTTCACTCATTCGTATCAAGTGCTCCTCCCATTTCTCTCCGTATTTACTCACTGTTTCTAAGAGAGAGGAGACATTTAAATGCGCACGGATTTCCTCATTCTTAATGTGTTCCATAAAACTACACCTTGAACTCTTATCAAGAACCGTATTTCCATTGCTTGGATCTGACGTTCATCTTCCATTCAAAGTACGCAGGACTCACTACCGTACAGCAATACTGGAATAGCCGAAGTCTTGTAAAACTTCAACTGGGTTTCTTTTCGAAAACTAATTGAATGATCTCTTTTTTAATAATCAGAACATCAATACAGACATGCTAAAAGACAATTTAAATGGATAAAAGAATTTTTTTTTAATTAGGATCATTTTCATGTATAGTAGCAAAACTAGTTTTTTTTTATTATGGTTGTTCTAATTTGTAATATTCAACAATTTGTTTAGATATAAGAAAATAGTTACTGACTTTAAGGGCTTACATGAAGAGCGAAAACAGAACACTGGGTGGACGGAAGAAAGGAGAACAGTTTATAGTGAACGAAACCGAGAATGTGGGCTGCCAAAAGAGCTTCTATAAATATCTAAAGTCACGTTACGTCGTCTAAAATAGGTTCCATACAAAAAATATGAAAAATAGGAATGAAAAGGATATTATAATATTAATAATAATTATTATAGTAATTGCAGTAGTGGCAGTGATAACGGGTTTGTAATTGTAGCTAATAATTAGTTTATTGTTATATTATTGTAACATTATTTAGTACAAGAATCTATGACTGCGGCTCTCCTCCAGAGGACGCAGTTTCTTTTTACTTTGCCGGGAAATAAAAATATTAGATTTAATTATGTAAAATACGTTAAGTTTATTGTGTTGAAGATAAGTAAATTCTATAAATGTAGTATTTAAATAAATATTAGTAACAAGATTAATGGAAACTGTTAACTTACTGAACCGAACAAAATTCAGACAATTAATAACGGACTTTAAGGTCATCCGTGAAAAGTAAAAATAGATCACCGGGTGAACAGAAGAATGGAGAATCCTACAGTGAGCGAATGCTGAGGAAATGGGCTGAAAAAAGAGCTTTCAGGAACGTCAAAGTCACCTAACTTAATCTAAAATTGGCCCTATACGAGAAAAAAATCACTAAAACCCGATAATTTTAAAGTCTCCCTGTTTCATTCATATTTTTAATTACTACTAATTTTAAGTAATAAAATTTATCTGAATTAACACAATAAATTTACATTTAAGTGTCTCCTGGTTAATTTAATAATGATGTATTTTTTTAAAATTCAGTCCTATTTGAGGCTACACTTTGATGCTTTGGTGTAATTTTATTTTATTAGGGAGGGACACTGATCCATCTACTCAACCTGATACCAGGAGGTCGAGAAACTTTGTTATTAGGGTTGCCATACTCTAGCCGAAATTTTTCTTTTTAGTGGCGCTTAGGATTCGCCTTTCACACTCCTTCATCCTGCTACATAACGACAACCAATATGCTACGATTCACTCGGAGATCAAGCTAAGGACTCATGAAATTAGAGTTTGTTGACATAGCTACAAAAATTAAAGGCTCTGTCTTATTTAACAGTAACAATAAGCATTAACTGGCATTTAATGGTGAGATTTGGCATCGATTTCCTCACCGGTGCCTTTCACCAGAATCGGATGAGATTTTATAAATATACTTTGATGAGATTTTATAAAACGTAGTGGCAGTTCCGTCTCTTTTGTATTGTAGTGAAACTTGGGATGTTAAACAGGGGGAATGAAAAAGAAATTGGAAGCTGCAGGCATGCGTTTTCTATAAAGGATCAAGGGTTGTCTGAATTTTTCGTGTTAAAATGTGGTGCATATCAAATCCTGATATTAAATATTGTAAAATTTCGATCAGTAGAGCTTAAGTTGATTATCTTAATGACTCATTGGTTGACCTTAATGACTCATTGGCTCATTGGTTAGCCACTTACCTCATTGATTAACGACAGTCTGCTTTGAGACTCAGTTTATTCAAATTGAAATAAAGTACTAGGAATTAAAGATCATAAAATATTCGGCCTATGCAGAAAATAGAATAAAAATCTATAAAACAGTTCAGTAGCGCAACAACTGAAGGTTCATGTGATTAAAATGCCAGGAAAAATCAATTAGTTTTGTCTAATGTTTTATATAGTAACTTTTTCCGTAATAATAATCCCGTTAAAAAAAACGTATATGCATGACAAAGTAAATTTCTGGTGGAAACTCATTAAAAATAATTTTCCGATTAAAAATATTTTTTTGGAAAAAAATGACAGCGTGTCATAATAACCTCTGTCAACGTCTAACAAGTTTCTAGGACCATGAGGTTATTATTTATATTGATTTTTTTTGGAGTAATCTACAGTCAACACTTTTTTTGTATCCGAAGCGGCGAGAAAACTCATGTTCACTCCTTCACGAGGAGGAATAAGTTTTTAATTCCATTGAGGTGGTCAACTTTTATGTCTACAAAGTGGTTCTCACAATCTTCGACATACGAGGTGTGGCTATAAATAACGAGACTGACGTAAAAAATTTTATTTTAATTTTATACATAATCACTTATTGTAACCTTCAATATACACTCCTCCTCTATCCCTACAACGCTCCATGCAAATTTTCCAATGTTGAAAACAGTGCTGGAAGTCATCTTCTTTCAGCTCCTTCAGGACACGTGCTGCTGTCTCTTTTACAGCTTCCACAGACTCAAATCTTGTCTCTTTTAATGCAGATTTCACCTTAGGGAACAGGTAGAAGTCACATGATGCAAAATCTGGTGAATAAGGTGGATGTTCTAACACTGAGATGCTGCACTTGGCTAGAAACCTCTTGACAGATAACGCGGAATGAGTTGGCGCATTGTCTTGGTGGAGAGCCCATGATTTGTCCTTCCACATTTCGGGGCGTTTTTTTCCTTACTCTTTGACGTAGTTCAGAAAGTACCTCAATGTAGTAATATTGATTAATTGTTTGACCTTCAGGAACCCAGTAAAGGTACACAATCTCATGGATATAAAAAAAAACAATCATCATTGCTTTAAATTTTGACTTGCTCATTCGAGCTGTTTTGGCTCTCAGTGAAGTTCGGCTCTTCCAGTGCATGGATTGGCGCTTCGTTTCCGGATCATAAGTAAAATACCACGTTTCATCTCATGTCATCATCTTTTAACTGTTCTCTAAGGTGAAATCTGTATTAAAAGGGACAAGGTTTGAGTCTGTGGACGCTGTAAAAGAGAAAGCGGCACGTGTCCTAAAGGAGCTGACAGAAGATGACTTCCAGCACTATTTTCAACAATGGAAAATTCGGGTGGGGCGTTGTAGGGATAGAGAAGGAGTGTATATTGAAGGTGACAATAAGTGATTATGTATAAATTAAAATAAAATGTTTTACAACTTCAGTCTCGTTATTTAATAGCCACACCACGTACTCTCAAAAATAAGAGCCCAGGATAACTTTTGCGTGGCATAATTTTCCACCATGACAGTGCACGCCTAAATGTCATAAAAGCAACAGTTTCGGTTTCAAAACCGAAACTACCGTTCCGTTGACGAGTAACAATTATTGTTTCTCGTCAAGCTAGGTAGGCAATAGGATAATATCAACGTCACATGCCTAGCCTTTGCTGATGATCTGGCAATTCTCTCTGGAGATGAGCAAACGGCAGTCCACCAGATTGAGATCCTTAAAGAATGTGCGGAAAAAGTAGGACTGCAAATATCGTTCACCAAAACTGAATTCATGACCACAAAACACATAAGATCGCGGAGTTTAGTTACGAAGTATGGCACCATAAAGAAGGTGGATCACTTTAAATACCTAGGTGAAATCATTGAACCCACAGGTACAGAAAGGCTAGCACAAAAAACACGTGAACTGAAAATGCGTAGAGCATATGGAAAAGTTGCAAACATCTACAACAAAAAATGTATGAGCATAAACACCAAAATTCGACACTACACGACTGTCATTAAACCTGAGTCTCTTTATGCCAGTGAGACCTTGAACCTCAACTTTAAAGGGGATCTTGAGAATATTAAGAAAGCTGAGAGAAAAATCATTCGGAAAATTCTTGGCCTAAAACTCACAGATGAAGGATATCGTCTACAATCACACACAGTGACGGAAAAATACTCAAACATTGAAGTTGATTTCCGTAAACGACGGCTGTGATTTTATGGTCATATAATAAAACTGGATGACTCTCGGCTTATAAAGAAGATTCTGATGCACTCACAGAAACTCAAAATTACAACCGTCTGGATCAAGCAAGTGCAATCCGATCTAAGAGATGCAAATATCACACCTTCAGACCTCAAAGACCGTAAAACCTTTAGGCATAAAATTCACACCTGGGAAGTTGCATCAGAGGGTAAGCCGAAGAGACCTAGGGCAAAATGGACGGATGAACGTTGTGTTAGACACCGCGAATTTATGAAGGAGTACTGGAGAAACAAGAGGAATGGCGGCAACAGTTCATAATTGACTTTATGTGATCCTGAATGGGTCTAAACAATCTAAATAAATAAATAAATAATAATAATAACAACATGATGATGATGATGATGATGATTAATAATAATAATAATAATAATAATAATAATAATAATAATAATAATAATAATATTATTATTGTAATTATAATTTGGATAGACCAGGTTACAAAAGCATAAATGAATAAAATTCTTACATACTTAATAAAACTTATTTTTTGATTTCTGGACTATTATGCTACATGGACTCATCGTTATTCACCATGACCCTTCAATGTGTATTTTTTTTAGAATGAACGTCAGAGAAACTTTATTGAAAATTTACATATTTCCTTTTAAGCAAATAGTGCTCATAGTGCTAACAGTGACTTGCATGAACGAGTATCTTTTCTATTTAAATATAATTATAAATTCGACTGCATGTGGTCATTAGTATTACCTGATGTAGGGATTAATTAGAGCATATGCATTTTAATTTGCAATTAATATTTGTCAATAAACATACGGTGTAGCGTGTTAACTGAAACAAATTAAAACTTGTTTTGTGCAAATTCCTTGTAATTTATTATTACTAATTTAAGCCGGGGAAAGGATTAAAAAAATTGTCTACCCTACTTAGTCATTTTATTCTAAAATGACAGTGGATGCCCACGGGTTACAAAATCAACAGTCTCGTTTTTGAAATCGTACTATTAAGAGATATTACCCATTAAGGTACTGTCCTGGCCTTTCCTCGTCGATTTCCATTTGTTTGGGAAGTTCAAGGAACATCTTGGAGGAATGCGCTTTGCAAATGACGGAGAAGTGCAACGTAACTTGGGCGGAAAATTTTACAGAGAGGCATTCGAGAAACTTGTAAAACGCGTTCAATCTTTTGATTAAAACATAAAGATTTGGTGTAAACCCACGGCTATAATATATTATACAGATGAAGTAAGTTTCAAAATTTCAAACAAATCTAAAAAAATGAAGCTGCTTGATTTTATGAAATTTTGAACGTGATTAAATGAACGGTAAGAACATCTACAACGAATAAAAATGTCCGCTCAGAAACGAAACTGATAGATAACGATAACGCTTTCTAATAATCATTGTTGGAATGCGCATCGTTATTACACATTTCACGATTTTGACTAATCACTTTGTTGTAATCAAAGCATTCTGATTGGATAGACCAATAAAATGCTTACTTGCTGACGAGTCCTGATTGGTCAACCAATCGACCAATCAGAATAGAGTATATTATGCTTTCCGATTGGCTAATATTGAAACATAGCAGGGCAGCAATTTAAGCAATCTGGTTGGTCGAAAATCAATGTTTATCATAGATTGAATGATTATAAACTCTGATTGGTTAACACGATTGTATAATCGTGACGTTTCAAGCTGCACCGCGCTTGGATAATTTGAGGCCTTACTGTCAGAGCATAAAATTATGTTCATTCACAAAATTATTTAGGTATTTTATTTAATAATTCATGTTACTTTTCCGACTTCAGTTATGTATTTATATTTATAACAGATTTGTAGAGTGGTTTTACTAATTATTTACCACAAGTGAGAAAAATACTCCTCACCTGCGCTTGCTAATGAATGTGTTCCAAGTTTGTTTTTTAAGTTCTTGGTCCGGGATTGTCATTTTAGAGTTAAACAAGTTAATAACTTAACCAATTTTCATTGTTAATAGTTTGGGAAAAATATTTTATGGAATAATTTTTTCGTGGGTGAAATAATATCAGATATGGTGAAAAAATGGATCCAGAAGAAAATTTGGATGGAGTAAACTCATATTATGTAATAGTTTATTTTATTAATTCGTGTCCCTAACCTACAGGTAAATATACATTTATTGTTTTAGAAATAGGTAAATTAAATTAATTGAATTTTGTAATTTAAGTTTGCTTATTTTGTTTCAGGTGCGTGAGTTACTTCATTATTATTGATTAATGTTGAAAGTTGCTGTTACGTAGACACGCACTTTGTTTGTCTAGTGGGATTAAATTAAGACCAAGGCCAAAAATTGTCAGTTAAGTTCATTATCTCTTGTACAAATAAGTTGATTAATTTTGTAGTATACTATTGTTATTTATAAAATAGATTTTCTTCTATCAATTACCTAGTCTTTGTGTATTTATATATTTTGTTAATGTTAACATTTAGGTAATAAAAAAAAATCGTGAGAATACTGTATTTCTCGGGTTTTTAATGAAACAATTCTTTAAATGAAACATTAAAAATGGAGACGATTAGAAAAATCTCTGGAGAGGAAAATATCCACCATTTAATGAATTTTTCATTTTATTATAAAATATAAATTATAAAAACCATCAGCAATGGTCAACGAATGAATAAAAATACTTACCAATTGAGTAGTACTCTCGTGTTTTACCGAATTGTCAGCTCATCAAAATACTTACATTCCTATTATTGGCATGACACACAGAGACGTTTTACATTACTGACAAAATACATGTTATAATATTGTGTAGTTCTAAGTTTTATGATGAGCTAACAATGTGGTTAAACTACGAAAGTTCTAATCAATTGTTAAGTGTTCTTACTCATTCTTTGATCAAGTATGCCAAAAAACATGAAGATCGTCTTCACGATCACGTCAACATTGAAGCACTTTAATTGTTGGATAATAGTGTAATAGTCAGGCGACTGAAAAGGACTAAGCCTGTAGATTTAGTATGTCAATAAAAACAAAAATTATTACTAAAAGTGTAATAGTTAGGCGACTGAAAAAAACTGAGTCAGTAGATTTAGTGTGTTAAAATAAGATTACTAAAGTGTAATAGTGTGGCGAGTGAAAGAACTAAGCTGGTAGATTTAGTGTTTTAAGGAAAATAATAAAAGTACTGTTAAACTATAAATAAGAATAAATAACTTTTAAGTCATGTATATAATACGTATAAGTTACTAAAACTAATAGTTAGCTACATGTAATATTAAGCTACTTTTAAGTCATATAGTCATGTAAGTTACTAAATTAATGTCTAAATTAACAATAGGATTAAGTTAGAGATTTAAGAAATTAATAAGTTTATAGAACACTGTGAAGTGTCATTAGAAAATTAGTGCTAGCACCAGTGGGTGCATGAATATATACATGGGGGGGGGGGATAATATCTAAAGAAAAACTGTTCGTTAGTTTCAAATAATTAGTTGCAGTAAATATACAATAAAAAATTCTTTGACCGTTTTTGGTGGTTTTTATAATTTTTTCACGATACATCCACTTTGGAACACGTTAATACAGGTTTGTGGGTCTCGATTGTTGTTGTTTTTCTTCATCCTAGTATTTCTTCATCCTTTCGAACTGTTGTTTCCTTTCTTATGATTGATATTTTGTTGGAATCTCTTTCGAGATTCTTGCTTACAACTAGGCCTATGAGTTCTAGAGGTGATTATGAAGTATGAGGTGAGTGTGATTCCATTTTAGTTCATTCAATCCTCTCCCACCGAGAGATTGAACTATCCAGCCGCACCGCGTGGAGGCACGCACCTTTTTCTAATACCTTATGATGAAGAAAACGAGGGTCTAAAACAAAAGGTGCCGGAATCATAATGGCCTTTTAAAAATTTTATTTACTAAAAAAACATTATATTAATATTTATATTCATAATAAATTATTTTGTTATATTGTTTTACGGCTAATAGAACTTTTTTCTGCCCATAACAGACAGGTGGAGTGTCAAATTATTTACACTTAATCTGTTCGTTGCAGGGCTAAAATAAATAGTTCTGTTTCTTATCACATGGTCAGTCAATTAAATGACTGAATCATTTAAGAACAGAAGAGGTAGAGGTGTAAAATACACTAATCAGAGTTATCTTCTCTGAAAGTAATGAATTTCATTGTACAGCCAGACCCTGTGGTGAATGAAGTGAAGTTGTCATTTACAGAGTGGAAAATATGTGCTTTTCAGAGGGCTTGGCTTGCTGATAAGCGGGCTTTTCCACTCAGTGAGGAAGGCAATGGTAAACCACCTCACTCCTCGTTTTACTTAGTAAAACCTCTAGAGGTTCAAACCAGCCTTTCGGCTGTTGACCTAAACAACAACAGAACTTTTTTATCCGAGGCGACGAGAAAAACTCATGTTCACTCCCTCACGATGGGTGGGGGGGAAGAAGTTTTGGACTCAATTAAAGCGTCCTCGTCCAGCCCCAAGGAGGCCGTAACCGCTTACCAACTAAAAACCCGCCGCCTGGCCACTTGATCCGACATCAGCAAAGAACTCTCCATCTCCCTCGGAACTGTTAATATAATACTACATGGGAAGGCTAACAGAGCTTGCTTTTTCTTAACGTTAAACTTTAGTATGCTTTTTTAATATTGTGTTGTTTGGGTCAACTGCCGAAAGGCTGAATTGAACCTCTAGAGGTTTTACTAAGTAAAACGAGAAGTGAGGTGGTTTACTATTGCCTTCCTCATTGAGTACAAAAGTAACCTATGCTTATCAGCATGCCAAGCCCTCCGATAAGCATCTACTTTGCATCCTGCAAATGACACCTTCACTTCATTCACCACAGGGACTGGCTGTGTAATGAAATTCATTACTTTCAGAGGAGATAACTCTGACTAGTGTCTTTTACACCTCTACCACTTCTGTTCTCAAATAGTTCAGTCATATAATTGGCTGACCATGTGATAAGAAATAGAACTATTTTATGTAGCCCTGGTACTAGCAGATTGAGTGCAAATAATTTAACACTCCAACTGCCTATTATGGGCGTTTTTTAATATTAGTAAGCCGAAATTTATTTCTTTATCTAGCGTTATATTAGGCTGATAACATCCTCTAGTTTAAACAGTTTACGGGTAAGTTCACAAAGAGAATATTTTCCACATATTTATATCTTCATGTGATACATTTGTTACTACACTTAGCCACAACATTTAGGTTACTAAGTTATAACTGTGTTGAAGTATACCAATTAGCATAAATTTAAAAGAATGCAGGAATAAATTAAGATAAATTAGGTGTCATATCTTGTAACTGTCACTTGATGTTATCTTAATGGAGAATGTTATTTTTCTTATAGTTTACATATTTAAACTGAGTGTTGATAAGATATCTAGATCTTGTCTGATTCTTTGGTTTGGAGTAACTGTAAATTAATTTTATTTATAAATCTATAAGGCGAGATTTTGATGTCAATGATCTGATTTAATAATTTTAGTAGGTAAATATATTTTTCTGTTATCAATTTATTGAACCAAAAATTTAAGATATTGCACTTTCTACTCAATTGTAAATTACACTATCTATTAAACAAAAACAAACAAATTGATACAATTACCTAATTCGGTCGATGTGATGTACGATTTGATATACGGTTCGGTGAACTACTATTCGGTGAACTATTTAAAACAAATCTTTGCGTTTAGTCAAATGAAGTCCCTACTTTGTACGAAATTCTAAAATATAAAGTGACTTCAATATAACCACAGATGTTGTTGTTTAGGTCATCAGCCGAAAGGCTGGATTGACTCTAGAGGCTTTACTTAGTAAAACGAAGTGAGGTGGTGTTCATAGAAATTGACGTAACCGCAATTTTGGAGCAAACAAGAAAAGCGTAACGTGAAAATTGTTTAGAGAACAGCAATATTTATTCTAAAACAGTCATTTATTTATACACCTGTTTACAAATATGATTTAGTAAATATTACTTTTCCGTTTTGTGGTGGTTTTCTAATGCCTTCCTCACTGAGTGAAAAAGTATGGTTATCAGCAGGCCCTCTGAACAGCATCTACTTTCCACCCTGCAAATAAAACCTTCACTTCATTCATCACATGGTCTGGCTGCATAATGAAATTCATTACTCTCAGAGGAGATAACTCTGACTAATGTCTTTTACACCTCTACCTCTTCTGTTCTTTTATGCTTCGGTCATGTAATTGGCTGACCATGTGATAAGTAACAAAACTATTTTTTTATAGCCTGAATTTAAATTTTAATTAAATAAATTTAAATTTTATCAAAATAAATTCTTATATAAAGAACTAAAGAACATTGTTAAAATGTTCAGTGGTGCTTAAACCATTAAGAATGGAGGTTGTGCACCAATTAGATACAAATGAATGAATTAAAATTTAGTAAAGGTATAAACGTTGTATTAATCAACAAGATTTAATAAATTAAATTTAAAAGGATATTTCTTCTTATTGTTTAGTTTTCGCCCCAATTGGAGCACTTGAGTCATTATATGTTCATGTTTCCGAAGAACGAGCGACGGAGTTAGCTTGCTGCTCTCTTTCGCTCCCATATGTTTCATGTTTTTTGATCTGATGGTCCTCATTTTCTCTCTACGATCGTTACAGAAGAATATTTTACAATAAGAATTTTTAACAAATATTTATCTTATTAAATAAAAAAATGTATGTATCAAAATTATGTAGCGTTCATTTACTGTTAGAATTTACTTTTTTATACCTATAGTTAAAATGAATATATTACTACTAATGAAATGTTTATTTGTCACCTTGGACTACAAATTTAAGTTTTTGTACAGATTTATGTCACGACGTTCAGTACTTACACTTAGGCAGAAATTAATGACATTAAAAGTCCTTTATTAGGCCAATTTGGATGTACGCTGGTCAAAATTATGGATGCGCTAAACCGTCCGTGGTAACTCGGATTCAGAGGTTTCAGTCGAAGCTGAAACTATGGGTATCAGTCAACCCTCTTACGTTTGTAACGCTACTTTAAGTTTATAACGATCTCTAAATCCCTGTAGTAACACAAGTTTTCATTCAACTTTATCGAAACTTCCACAACAGACTTTCAACTCATCCAAACGAACTATTCTTCACGTCATCTACTCAACAACGTTCAAAGGCCATTAAGGAGAAAGTGGAGCAAGGATCTACTGTTTTAGAAACTGTTATGTGTGATTAATAAATAAATAATTTAATTAATCGATGAATAAGTACGGTGTAAATAAATGACATGTCGAAGACCTGTCAGTGAATGGTACTCTCATGCACATCACTCATAATTTCGTTCATTCGTTCACCCACATTTATATTCACTGGTTGTTTACTTTGTAATAGTTGTGAATTTCACTAATAAAGTTAAAAGAGTTTTCAAAAATCCTTGCTAGTTCCACCTCCTTAGAAGCCAGACCCTGACATTTCAAGTCGCTATCCACTTATTCTTATTCAACTTTACCTGTCCAGTTATATTGTTCCTTATATTCCGGTCCTGATCCGAGGCTAACTTTTGATGCTTGCCAGTAATAAAGTTTTCCCCAGGCCGAGTTATGAGCCCTGCGCTGGATAGTCCAGTGTTGGGGCTGCCACCTTAGAGCCTCTAGACTGGCCCTGGGTTTCATTCGGAGACCCACCTCCTAGGTTCGTCCACCCTCTCCACCGTTGGGAAAATTCCTCCTCCGCCTTCGAGACCGTTGACCATTTTCCGGGCTCAATTGCTCTGAATTTATTTGGGTTAACTCCCTAGGCTCTTCCGCCCTTCACACCATTAGGAATCCACCATCTCCGCCGTGAAGACCGTTGACCAGTTTTCATCTCAGTTGATCCGCGGGTACTTATTTGGCTACGCCTTCTTCGTAACTGCTTGCATATCTAAAGGACGTTCCCTATCAGCCATTGAGACGCGCCGTATCGGGGTTGAGGCCCTCATGTTAGTGTCTCATATTAGGTTAAGGTTAGTCCCTACTCGATTCAAAGCCAAACCCGCGCATGAGCTGACCGAGCCCGGGTCCAATATGCCATTTATAAGTTGCACAACATTAGCGCAGAATTTGGCATGAGAATATCGGCGCAAAAATCAAAGGTTATGGCATTAAAGGGAAGATGGCCGGTTTGCTCAAAAATTATACTTGGCAACCAAACTATAGAGCAAGTTCGAGACTTTAAATATTTAGAATGCAAGATCTCCTATGCAAAAATGATGACGTGCGTGAAAAACTGGAAAAATTCAGCGCTGTCTGCGGTTCTATTTGCAGGACAATAGGAAAGAAAACGAGAAAGGACACCCAAATGAAATTTTATAGAGCAATGGCTGTACCACTCATAACATATGTGAGTGAAACATGGGTGTCATTACAGAGAAATGAATCTCGTATCCAGGCTGCTGAAATGAGATTTTTACGGGGAATCAAAGGTTGTACTCGGTTAGATAGACCATTTATTTCACATGACAGCTCACAGACTTCCTCTGCGAGCATGGAAATATAAGCTTATTATATATGGAAGACCTAAAAAGAGATGGATACCGGAACAAGCCATGGAGCCTAATTCTTGACAGATTATGATGATGATGATGAAAGTTAAAATAAAATTATTAAATTAAATTTCTAGTGTACATATTTTTTTGAATAAAAATATTAAATGGAATTTCTAAATCTCATTTAACTAAAATTTAAATAAATTTACTATTTTAGTAGTTAAACTTTCTTAAGTTTCAAATATAAAACGTGGTCATAATAATTCTCTACAAGGTAATGTTAGATCACATATATAATTTATTCAATAAAAAAACATGCTGGAGGAATAATATTTGACATAACTATTTGATTAAATCTATCAAGTTGAAAAATTGACCAAATTTATTATAAGGCAATTAATAATTCTATTAAAAATATTTGTATCATGAATATAGATATGTATAGATGTTTAGATTTTAATAAAATTTCACGTCCTCATTATGTAAATTCATGCTACTTTTATGCAAGAATCTATGAATTTAGTAAACATGTTTGTTTTGGTGTATTTAGTATACATAACATTTAACTTTAAAATTTCCCTGTCTTATATAATATTATTTACTTTAATAATACAAACATACACAATTGTTAATTAAATTTAAGTTATGCTGTAGACTGTATTATTCTTATAAACGTAATATTGTGTATTTGATGGTAGCCTTCTGTAATAGGTCTGAAAGTTGGATTATATGCCCCAGGTTGTATTCTAAACTGATCAGTAAATTTCAAAGTTTATTTTTTTTACATTTCGGATCAACATCAAATTTAATATTTTCGAATTATATAATACCCATTCGTAATAAAGAACTAGGGTGTTAACAGAACGAACTCGCATAACATAACACGTGTACATTTTAAAATATTAATGAAATTTTCAAATTTTGTTACAATAAAATAAAATAAAAGTAAGATATCAAATTAAATCTTCTTATTTAAGTGGTGCCAGTAGGTTAGAAGTTTGCGAGGAAATAGTATATGAATTTTCCAGATCCTTTCCAGATCCTAGAATTATTCGAAATCTTCAGGTTAAGAACCTGGTGATTTATGACTTTCACGTGAACATTTAAGTATTACTGACCGATCCACCGGTACGGTCACTTTATTTTTAATATTGTATAATATTTTTACTTTCTCTTACCTTGTATGAACATATAGTGAAGGAAAGTATTGTTTTCACGTTGAATTTCCAAAATCAAGTTTTCATCGGAAATACACGTTTTTAGATCCCCTAAAAACTTAGAAAAACCTGAAAGCCAGAAACCTATAAAAACATGTTTTTAGCGATTGGTGTGTGTGTGTGTGTGTGTGTGAACAAAATATCTCAACGTAATATTGTAC
This sequence comes from Catonia carolina, assembly GCA_035578175.1. Taxonomy (NCBI): domain Eukaryota; kingdom Metazoa; phylum Arthropoda; class Insecta; order Hemiptera; family Achilidae; genus Catonia; species Catonia carolina. The sequence continues at coordinate 25,312,609 of JAQMRL010000008.1, forward strand.
GAAGTTGAAACTTGGAATTTCACGTTAGGTACTACAAGGGACCTGACGCAAACATTTTCATCAAAATCGGTCAAACGAAAGTAGTAAATTATTCGTGTAAATTTTCACTTTTTCCAATTTTCTCAAAACGGCTCCTCCAATTTTAAGAAAAATCGCCTCTCTTACTACATTTTTATGGTCTACACTGTAGGATAAACACTATGTCTGCTGAAATTCTTGGGAGCCTGTGCTAACATGGTAAAAAATGGTGGTTTAAAGATTTCGGCCTTAATCTGCATTCTAGAGTAAAAGTGTATTACAATAAATTAAAGTTGCAGAACTATAAAAAACCTACAACATTTAATGCAAACATTTTTTGTACAACGTTTAGTTTAGCAACAATTCTGTATTTTTCTAATCAAAATCGGTAAAAAAGATAGTTTTAAAATTGCAGTTTTAGTATGCATTTTACTACAAAAATTTATAATTAAAGTTATAGGAAATAAAAAATCTACAACTTTTATTTCAAGCATTTTCTTCTAAAGCGCTTAGTTTAGTGTCAATGATTTTCCGTATATTTAAATCGAACCAAGGTTGATTTTCATTTTGCGTCATTCATTCATGTTTAAAATTAGGCTATGTTTTTCATTTTACATTGTTTACTAATAATCAAAAATAGGTTATATGTTTAATTATTTGCGTTGGCAAGAGAAAGTCGTGTGAGTGTTTTACTCCAGATCTTTCAAATTCGTAACATATTTACATGATTCACAATAGACTGAAATCCATAGACTGAAATCTACCAAAAAATGATTATAGTAGACTAAGAAATAAAATTTACAAAATGTTGTTTTATTGAAATAAAATTTATTCAGATATTTTAGGAGGTTTTAGAAGGTTTTTCATATTCTGAATAATTAATATTTTCATGATCATAAAAATAAAACTAAAATAGATTCTCTTTGTTTACTTTTTAATTTTGTGTAAAAATATTTTAGAACAGTGCCTTTACTTTTTCTTTTGTTTTCTTTAGTTCTTAACTTTTGTTCGGTGCAATTTTTATTAACTTCGACTTTTAACATTTTCTAAAAACGTTAAATTTTAAAATAAAACTACAGGAAATACTTGCCTCTTAATTTTCCAATGTTGTTAGATTTTATAACTGAGGAAAACAAAAAAAATTAATTTTGTTTTGAAAGGTGTACAAAAATTGTACTTTTAAAAATATAATTTTCATAAGATGGTCTTAATTTACAAACGGCAAATAGTTTTTTTTTTAATTTTTCGTCTATAGTCATTATTATCATAAAATTTGATACAAAAGAATTTTTATTTCCTTATATTTAATGAGATTCCTCAAATAAAATCGTTTTTTAATTTTCTGCAGGTATATACGAAACAGAAAATTTAAAAATATTAAGAAAATACGATCAAACAGTTTTTCTAATTATTAAAGAACGGTTTAAAATGCATATAGTTTAATACACTTTTACACAAAATTAGTTTTTTTATAAAAAGAAAATCAAATTTTTATGTAATGATAAAAAAATAATTCACAAAACAGAATTAAAATTCCTTAAACATTTAATAAAATTAAATAAAGTACTTTTATTAGAATTACATATAAAAATATAATCTAATATTTATAATCTTAATTTAAATTTTCTTATTTAGGCCTAATTAATTTAATAAATAATAATCAAAGTCTATACTTTTTGTAACGTATCACTTTTTAGTCCTTCTAATGGTACACCATCTTGATCGAAACACATATGCTTTTCAAATGTAATTAACTTTTAATTTGAAAACTCGTCGTTTAAATTAATATCATTAATTTGAAGAAATATTTATGATTTCTTAGATTTCTTATCATCTTCATCGTACCAATTTTCACTGAAACAGAAAAAAAATTAATTAGTTTGGTTTGTTCACATATTTAGAATAAGTTATAATTAAATTTGTTGTAGGTACTGTGCTTTCAAAAAATAATTTAATGTCTTAATTACAATTTTTAATTGCTTATGTATTAATAAACGGTTAATGTAAAATAAACAAACGGTTTGTTTGGATCTTAAATTAATTTATGTTATAAATTGTAACTTATAGATTATAAGTTGCTGTAAATTAATTTATGTTATAATTATGTAATTTTATGTTATATTTATATTATAATTTAATATTTATAGTCTACTGAAAGCAAGGTACGTTTAGGGGTGGATTTACAATTTGTAGGCCTAATTTGTATGTTGATTTCAGTATAAATTTATTTTTTAGTAAGTCATCTCAAGTCACTCTGAAATTAACAATTTCAATGTTTTGTGGAACAGTAAAAGAGGGATTTATCGTATCAAAACTTTCAGACCTTAAGGGGGGGAGTCTACCTTCACAAATAAAAATTTTTTTAAATTTAGTTTTCTGGCTAAATATGTGGCCCAAACAGATATGAAAAAATTGTATAATTCGTTGTTCCTACGACATCTGGAAATATAAAAACGTACAAAAACGTAAATGAGGAGTAGTGTTTTACAAACTCAGGCCGACCATTCATGAGAGAGTATAGTTGAATGAACTCTAACCATCAAAGTACACCGGTAACCACTGTCTAGTATTCAAATCCGCATAAAAGTTGCTACCTACCTTTACTAGGATTTGAACCAGGAACCTTCGTCTCCGAAAATCAGCTGTTAAACAGTTGACTCGCGGTGATGAGTTCACCTCTAGACTAACCCGGTTGGTAAAAAAGAAGACTATTAGTGATGTTATTATGGAAAAAATAGGATTTCCACGTAAAGACTACAAGAACTATTAATTTAAATATTACATCATTTCAATATATAAACTGACGGATCATTTTTTAGAATTTACCAGATGATCAAACGCCCGAACAGGTGTTTACTTACATGTATACGGGAGAGCAAGGTACTAGACGACTTCGGAAGAGAGGGGCATTTCCAAGTTCTTTAAAAAGTAATAGATTACTAAGTATGAACTTGGAATAGGCCAGGGGATCCATATTTTCGATGATGATGATTATAATAAGTTAGTATTGAAATACTTGGCACCACGTGCCAATGTAAAGTAATATTGATGTATTATTTATTTTCACCTAAAGAATCGATATAATGCTGTGAGAGCGAAACCAGTTTGGATTTGTCTGCTAGATATTTTTGGCTAGCTTTCCTCTATTTCTTGACAAAGGAATTATATAAGTTTTAAAGAGTATTTAAGTTAAGAATATGGAAGCTTTCCAAAATTACTCGTGTATAAATTCTTTATAAGTTTATTTTTCTAAACGGTTTTACCTGAAGAAATATTTCTTTTAGTTGTATTTTATTTATACATCAGCCTACTAACTTATTTCTTTAAAATAGGCTTACATAGTCGGTGACATGCTTAATTTATAATGTCCAACAGATCGATTTTCGATTGTCACAGACGTAAAGTATTATCGATATTATACAAGGAACCGGTTCTTATATTCTTAACTCGTACTAGTGACCCGGTGATCAGGTTTTATTCAGTAGGCTGTGACTAAACTGGCCCCATATTTTTTTTTCTTCCTGATCGTTCACAAGTTCCACGTTTACAACGAATAGAAAAGTAAAAGCTTCTGCGTGGAACCATTATGTTGTATTATTGGCCCATTCCTATTCAATGACAATTTGAAACTTTTATTTTCTTACATAATTTATGTACGATTTTTATCCATATGAAACTTTTACTTCTTATATTTTCTACAAATTCTTTATATTTGTCATTCATTTTATACAGTATATCATGTTATTTGGATATTTAAAATGTATAGTTCTTTTAAAAAATTTGTCTTTTGATATCCACCTGTATTTACATCGTGTAAATAATAATTAAATTATGACTTTTGTTTAAACACTGGTCTGTACAGTTTTTTAATTGTGTATACTTGAAAAAAAAACATTATTTATTGAAAAATAATTAGACCTCCTTTTTCAAAAATTATGAATGTATTAATTTAAGTTAGTCAAAATAAAAAAGTGTGATTGTTACTTCAAATGTGGCACTGAGATTTTGTTTGAAAACATTGGTGAGTGGTAACTCTTGTAAAGTACTCCAGTACTAGATAAAAGACGTGAATACCAACACTAGGGGACATAGCATTTAGACATCGTGTTGGGCCGTTCAATTTCTTTCAATTCGTGCAAGGTAATGAATTATAATGGTTTACTTTTTTCTTTTTTTTACGTTTTGGCTTTCTTTGGACCGCGTTGAACTTTTCGCATGATGTTTTGTTCCCTTCTCCTTTCTTTCAGAACCTCTTCATCCTTTCACTTATCATCTTTTTTCTTTCGTCTGTACACTAATACGCTGATTTCTTAGAATCAGTGTTTCTGCTTTTAATAACTTTGAAGTCATCTACGGCCATTCCAAATATGTTTCTCTGTCTTGGATAGCGTTTTTCTGTATTCCCATTCCCTCAAGGTCTCTCTCAGCTTCTTTAAATCATCCAGTTGTTGTCTTGATCCCATTTAATATGTGAGTATTCTTTTAGTCAGCCTATGTCATCCATTCTGTTGAGATGTGTGTAAAATTTCGCTCTTCTTTTCCTAACCTGTGGTTGTAAACGTCACCGTTAGTCTATACACGCTTTTATTGAACCTCGGTCTCCATGTTCCATCGTCTGACTTTATGTATTCCAAAATTTTCCTTAGGATTCTTCTTTCACTCTTTTCTATCTCTAGCATTCCTACTCCTGTACTGAGAGTTAGACATTCAGAGGCATAGAGCCCTTCAGGTTTGATTACCGCGTTGTAATGCTGTATTTCACTTAAGTAAAGAGGTTTACTTTTTTAATTTAAAGTTCCCAAAAATATTTCAAATATTTTAAGAAATAAATTGACTTACATTTTCCTGGTAATTGCCTTATTTCTGTATGGTGTGGAAGCATGGAACGTTTAGAAGTTTTTGACATGTGTTTGTTTAGAGAAGTAAGATCTGAATTTCGTGAACAATATTACCAACGTTGATATTTTGATATGTAAGAGTGTAGATCGTGAGTTGATGAGTAATCAAAATAATGAAAACTCCCCACATTGGTCAATTATATAGGGATGATTAGTAAGAAATTTTTAGACTTATTCTTGAGAACAAACGTGAGGGTAGACACAGATCTGAAGGAAGGAAATGATCATGGTTGGAAAAAATTAGAGATTGGACTGAGATAAGTACGTACATTATTTAGAGATGGTTCAAGAAGAATGCGATTTACCAGAGTTGTATCCAATTAATTATCGTTGATGGTGTCAGAAAAAAGAATAAGAAGTACGTAATTTGTAAAATTAGGTTAAAAGGGAACGTTTGATTCGATCTAATGTTTAAAACGTTCTGATAGATCATTTATAGAATGTCTGTCTAGATAATTGGGATTCGATTTAGTTGGAACAAACTATTAGAAACATATGTAGTAAATATCTTATAGATTTACTGACTTTTAAATTGTACATTCCCTAATCATTACTTAACAAGAGATATTATTATTGTTTGTTAGGTGTTTTTAGTTAACATATTTTTAATTTAAAATTAAAAATATTCTGTGAAATATTTTGTAAAATATACATACCATCCTGGCACATTTTCAGGTTCATCGCATTTGTAATTAACATCATTATATACGGTACCAGCTGGACAGCTACCGTGCTGAGGTGTTACTCCATTTCTGCAAATGTAAAATTTTTGGCAATCTTCTGGGTGCGGGAATGTTGGATGTGGTTGTGTCCTTCCATTAGGTAATGTTACTTCTCCATCGGGACATGAAAATCCATCTTCAAGTACATCTGAAATTTTAAAATAAATAAAGTTGAAATTGATCTTATTTGTTACAAAATTTGTTGTTTTAAAAGCTAATAATGAGAGTGATAATTAAATTTATCTGAAAAATGTGATGTAAATATCGCTTATGTAAACTATTATTGTTAAGATAAGCAGTACTGTATTTTCTGGTAAAGCATGCTATCAATCGAAAAAGGTTCTATAAAAGAGGAGGGAGTAAGTGATCTCTCGTCTGATTAATGATCCATTAGGAATGTTTGGTGTGTTTATACTCTATGGTGCAACTTTTTTACTTGTTTTGCAACATCGAAACAAAAAATACTGCAATAATAAAATATTTTTTTCGAAGTTTCGGTTGTATTTACATATCATAACCTCCTGGAAAAGAAAACAGATGTCCAGCTTGTCGGTATGGAAACCAGTGCTACCGGCTTTTATGAAGAGATCACACACGGATCACTGGGTGTTGATAAATAGTTAAACGTGAAATTCTAGAAAAATCTTAGAAGTACTTCGTCTCAATTGAATCAATTAACAGAAAAACGTTGCAACTGACAAAATTTACAAGAGTGAGGTTTCAGTGGAATACGTTCTATAAATCCTCTATTTGATCATGATAGTGAATTCTATTTGGTCATTGATAGTGAATTGTAACTAAAATCTCGGAAATTCTTGAAACAAGATCGTCATACAGTGAAAAATCTTTATACAGCTAAGAATCAGATGGTATCTTTCACTTTCTGTAAAAATTGGTTTTTGTTACTTGCAACTTTTTTCCGTTGATCCATTCAATTGTTAAGATTTTCAAAATCCGTAGTGCGTGGTGGACTAAATATCACCTCTCGATATTCCCCACAAGGGATCGACAAATTTGTTACGTTAAATAAATATTTCATCAATACACAATATTATTACTCCATTTAATAATGTTATTCTACAAATTTTTAATCTCTTGTAAATCGTTCATATAATGTTTTCTTTTCTTAAATAATCAATATAATACATACATTATTGTAATCCTTCATAAGCTACCTTATTATTTTATAAGTTTTTTTTAATATTGATATATATATATTTCATATTTTAATCAAGAACGAATACATGAATGAGGGACCTCCTATACGGTTCGCCATATTGTCCCTCACTGAAATAATTTTGTACAAAATCCATCTTATTCTTCTCTAGTCGCCTAGCAACTAGAATAAATAACTTTTTTTTAAATAATTTTGTCAATGTGAATTAAATAATTCTAAAGTAATAATTTTTTAATCAGCTGGAGATGTTTATTATTTTAATAGACTCAAAAAATAAACAACTCCAGATGTACAATAAATTTGTTACATTACAAATATCCCCCAATTCAATTTTGAAAACAAAAAGAAATTTTTATGATAATCTAAATTTTGAATTTGTTTGATAAATTTAATTCCAAAATGTTTTAAAAGTTGTTACTAAGCGACCTTACAATTCTACTAACCAAATAGACTATAAACTATAAGCTACAATCTCATCACGCGGTCTTGGGTTCGAATCCCACTCGGGCATGGCATTTTTTCATACGTTACAAAAATTCATTTCATCCTTCACCGTCTGCATTAGCAGCAATTTGCAAAACAGTCGGACGTTAAACAAAAAAAAAAAAAAAAAAAAAAAAATATAAGCTACAAACAAACTATAAACAAACTATAAACAAACCATAAACAAACTATAAACAAACTATAACCAAACTATAACCCAACATAATTTACATCAAATTTTTTTTACACTTATTGTGATTAAACAAAAGATTAATAGAACAAAACTTAATAAACTGATAAATAGGAACTGTGAACTACCAAATATACATATACATAAAATAAATAAAAGTTCAAATAAACATCATACACATACATATACAACAAACCTCCTCCTTCATCCCGTCCGTCACTTTTTATACTATAGAGTACATTTTGTAATACAATTTCAGATTCTATTTCCTCTATTAATCCAGGTATTTGTTTAACTTTTACGGTACTTCTTTTTTCCTTGTTTTGTACATCACTTTTGGTTGAATGGCTGTTTCCTTTCCCTATCTTATCCGGATTATAAACTGAGCTGCTACTGGTGCTAACTTGTGCTGGTATTTTTTCATCATCCTCTGTTTCACCTTAGATGAAACATTTTTTTTTTTTTTTTTTTTTTTTTAACGTCCGACTGTTCTGCAGTTACTGCTAATGCAGACGGTGAAGGATGAAATGATATTTTGTAACGTATGAAAAAATGCCATACCTGAATGGGTCTTGGGTTCGAATCCCATTCAGGTATGGCATTTTTTCATACGTTACAAAATATCATTTCATCCTTCACCGTCTGCATTAGCAGTAACTGCAGAACAGTCGGACGTTAAAAAAAAAAAAAAAAAAAAAAAAAATGTTTCATTTAAGGTTGACACCCTTCGATTTACACTACTTCTCTTTCCTCCTGGTGATTTTAAATCGTTTTGACTGGCACTGGCATAAGTATCTGTTTCTACTTCAAGATTACCTTCAACTGGTTCAACATTTTCAATTAATATTTCATCATTTTTACTATTTACTGATTCATTTTTTAATATATTTTCTCTTGGTTCTCCTATATCATTATTTTCATCTGGTTTAACATTTTCATTTAACATTTCATTAATTTTAAAAACTTGTTCTATTCTATCTATTCTATTACTTAAATCCCTACCGAGTTTACTCATTATATCTTCAAATCTCCTAGCTTGCTCTTCAGATCTCCTAGCTTGCTCCTCAGATCTCCTAGCTTGCTCCTCCAATCTCCTAGTTTGCTCCTCAGATCTCCTAGCTTGCTCCTCCAATCTCCTAGTTTGCTCCTCAGATCTCCTAGCTTGCTCTTCAGATCTCCTAGCTTGCTCCTCCAATCTCCTAGTTTGCTCCTCAGATCTCCTAGCCTGCTCCTCAGATCTCCTAGCTTGCTCTTGCAACAGGTTCAAAATAAGCTGCATGTTATCGCTATTATTATTATTCTTATTAATATTATTGCTATTATTATTCATATTTACTCTTGTCATGAATTCTTTTCTTATAAATTATGAATTAATTCTGTTATTCCAATCCAAAGATTGTGGATATTTCCCCACATTAGGATGCCAAATTTGTGGTGGACTAAATATCTCCTCTCGATATTCCCCACAAGGGATCGACAAATTTGTTACGTTAAATAAATATTTCATCAATACACAATATTATTACTCCATTTAATAATGTTATTCTACAAATTTTTAATCTCTTGTAAATCGTTCATATAATGTTTTCTTTTCTTAAATAATCAATATAATACATACATTATTCTAATCCTTCATAAGCTACCTTATTATTTTATAAGTTTTTTTTTAATATTGATATATATATATTTCATATTTTAATCAAGAACGAATACATGAATGAGGGACCTCCTATACGGTTCGCCATATTGTCCCTCACTGAAATAATTTTGTACAAAATCCATCTTATTCTTCTCTAGTCGCCTAGCAACTAGAATAAATAACTTTTTTTTAAATAATTTTGTCAATGTGAATTAAATAATTCTAAAGTAATAATTTTTTAATCAGCTGGAGATGTTTATTATTTTAATAGACTCAAAAAATAAACAACTCCAGATGTACAATAAATTTGTTACATAACAAGTGTTAACATAAAAGTATATTATTGTGGTTGATTCATTTTACTACAGTTTAATTTAAAGCTTGATGAAATTTTTCACAATGCGTTCATTTGTGTTTATATTGCTTGGTAAGGATAAATGATATACAACTTATGTTGAACACATATATGAACAATTAACATTGTTCAAGTTATTTCGATAAACGGATCATTCTCTGTAATTTAAACTACACTATGGTATTTATTATTTAGTTTTTCAGTATTTCTATAATGTTCAGTTTATCCTATAAAGAAAAATATTTTGAACGCTTTCGTGAGGTTTTCTACGTATCAATTTAAAAATACTATTAAGTGTATGTTGGACGTTCCTTACTTCAGGATTATTTTAAGTCTGTTGTTATTGGTTGTTTAAGTCAACAGCCGAAAGGCTGGAGGTTTTACTAACTAAAACGAGGAGTGAGGTGGTTTACCAATGTCTTTCTTACGGAGTGGAAAAGTATGCTTATCAAAATGCCGGGCTCTCTAAAAATCATCTACTTTCCACCCTGCAAATGACACATTCACTTCATTCACCACAGGGTCTGGCTGTATAATGAAATTCATTACTCTCAGAGGAGATAACTTAGACTAGTGTCTTTTACACCTCTACCTCTTCTGTTCTTAAATGCTTCAGTCATATAACTGGCTGACCATGTGATAAAAAACAAAAATAGTTTTGTAGCCCTGTTACTAGCAGATTGAGTGCAAATAATTTAACACTCCAACCGCCTGTAATGGGCAATTAAGTCTTTAAACCTAATAATCGTTTCATATGAAAAATTTGAGCTACTATTTTGCAGACACTTTAATTGTTGTTTTTCCATTCAAAATTTTATGCAAAGACTGCATTAATCTTAATAATAATAATAATTACTGGGAGTTTCTTAAAAATTAAATTGTAACTATGTTCAATGCAGATAGTTTGGTGGTAGTCTATATATTTTTTCGAGTGCTCACCGCTTAAAGTCATACTAAATGTTAGTGAAATCTATGCATGTGAAAACAATTTTATCGTGTTAATAGTTAAAATCTTCTGTAAAATAAACTGGAGTAAAATATTTTAGAAACATTTTTTATAAGAGAAAAATCACTACAACTTTTAATATAAGACATTATCAAACAGTCGGCCGACCAGAAGCACTCTATACGGCTGAGACTTGAAACATTAAAAGGATCGGTTTGGTAGAAGATTTAGAAAAAAAACAGAGATAAATATTCGAAGTCAAAAATTATCAAAAAATTTAAACTTAAATAAAATTTTGAATTATTTAGGCACACTAAAAACAATAAACGTAGTTAGAAAAAGAAGGTGCAATTAATGTACACCTATCGTTATAAATAATGTTTTGAATCACAATAGATTGATAATAAGGGTATTTAATAAAATGAAGGAACTCAAATCAACCACAATTTGAATGACTAAGACTGAAAATTTATAAATAACTACACTGTACTCCTTTTATAACTCAAAAATAGAGAAACACTTGAAGTATTCGAAATCTTCTAGAAAAAACAAGGAGGAAATACGATTATCAATGATCAGAAGAAAGGAAACTTATAAACGTTTAGACATTAAAAGAATATTTGAACGAAGTTACGTTGGGTAAGATGTTATTTAAAAATATCTTAAAAAAGTTCTTGAAGTCGATTATAAGTAGTTCTTAAAAAAAACGAGTAAAAAAAGTTAACTAGTAGGCTACCTCTTTTAGATTGTGTGCAGTCTTTTCTGAGAGATTCCGTTGGCCATGCGCATGTTGATGCACTATCATCGTAGATTAATCCAGGTGGACAAGGAAGTTCATTTGGAACACCATCAATACAATTAATGAATTTATCACAAAGCCCGGTGTCATAATGCCTGAAGAAACCATTTGCTCTAGGACAACCTTTTGTCGGCTTAGGTTCCTCTGAAAAATTAAAAATTAAAAAATGATTCTTAAAATTACTTACATAAATAGTGATTAAAACATATATTTACTTTCTCTTGCCTGGAAAGAAAAAGGCACACAGATCCAAAAAAAAACATGTGTTTTTAGCTATTGGTCTGTGTGTTTACGTATCTGTGGGACCAAAATATCTCAAGAACGGATTACTGTACATAGTTGAAACTTGCTGAACTTGAGTTAGGTACCACTACGGTACCCGACAAGAACATTTTTATCAAAATCGGTCTATCGAAGATAGTAGTTGATTCGTTCAATTTTTGACTTATTTTCAATTTTTTAAAAGGCTCCTACGATTGTTTTAAATCGCTTCATTTAATCTTGCGCAAGTCGTTTCATATCTACATACCTGTAACACCCTACATCTTTTGTAATTTGCTTTACATATTCTAATCTTTGCCTCCTCCTACAATTTACTCCCTCAGTATTACCCTCCATTATTGATAGCCCAATACCTGGATGTCTTAAGATATGCCCCATTAGCCTATCCCGTCTTCTGGTAAAATGCATCCATATAATTCTTTTTTCATCCACTCGCCTAAGAACCTCTAGATTACTTATTTTGTCCACCCATCTAATCTTTAACATTTTCCTATAACACCACATTTCAAAAGCTTCTATCCTCTTCTTTTCTACAGCCTCTATTACCTAAGTTTCACTCCCGTATAACTCCAAACATGGTGTTTTAAGAAATTTTTCCTAATCCGTAAATCAATGTTTATAGTCAGTAAGCTGTTTTTCATTTCAAAGGCTTTTCTAGCTTGAGCAATTCTACTTTTGATATCACTTGTGCTTCCACTATCCTTTGTTATTTTACTCCGTAGATAGCAGAATTCCCCAACTTCCTGTATGTTTTCGTTGCCTACTTTTAAATTTCTCATTTCTTCTAAACCACTTTTGCTGCTGCACAACACTTTCGTTTTGTTCTTATTAATTTTCATGAAGTAATCCTTTCTTATGATCTCATCCATTCCCTTTAAGATATCCTCTAGTCCTTTCTTTGTCTCGACTAATACTACTATGTCATCGGCGAATCTCAGCATTTTTATTGTTTGTCCTTGAATTTTCATTCCTGCGACAAATATTTCCTTCACTTTATTTATAGCCTCTTCTAAATACAAGTTAAAAAGTAGTGGTGTAGTAGAGTACTCTACTATTTCATAAAGAAGTTAAAATGTCCATCGCTTCCGCAGTCATACAGTACCACGTTGTCCGGTTGGCATGTAAGTAAACACCTGTTAGGATGTTTGATCATCTGCAATCTGCAACAAAGGACTATACCACTCTTGCGTGTATTTTCAAATAAATTTTATCACCCACGGCTCTGACTAATTTCATAACACTGACTAAGTTTATGAGTAAAGGTCTTAACAGTATTATCTCAGCAGCCTCTGGATTTCTACTGATCTGTCCAGGGTCCATTACTCTAAACTGTTTTGTAATAAAACGGCAGAACCAGGGCGTGATAAAATTTTAAAAAGTCTCCTTTCATACTTTACCAATCAGCGTCTTCTTTAAAGTGTAATATATTGACTTAAGAATTTTCTTCAGTTTGTTTTCTGCATCTCATGTTTGCATATAAGATGCATCATCTTTCAGCTAAACAAACGAATGCACCTGTTGTGAGGTCTTTTCATTCGAAACTACTTTGCTTCTGAGATGATCAGTATCCTTAAAACTCATCGCCTTTGTCTTCTCAAAATACATGAAAAGTTTATATCAATCAGCAATCAAACTAAATAAGTACACAAATGTCTACTAAATATAAGTACAATGTATACTAATGTAAACAACTAAAAATTGTTTTGAAAATGTAATTCTTACTAAGGCAGTAGTAATACCAATGTTATCAGCAGCAGAAATAAATATGACGGGGTTTGTGCTTGATTATGTAAACAATAAAAGTAAGATTTTTCTAAAGTTGAACACTTTTCTCTAATAGACGGTCATAGATTTTTACCTTTCGACAGAGTATTTTGGTCACAGAGTAAGACAATTCAGGACTTGCCAACGCTAATATTAAGATCAAGCGAGTATCATGATGTTTTGCCAAATCATAGTAGCCTACAAATTCTTGGGAAGTACGTGACCAATTTTTAGAAAATGTTCTTAAAAATGGTTCCATTTCTTTTGCTAGAAAAACTAGTTTTCATGTACCAAAAATGTTCATAAGCGTTGTGGTAAAAAACACTTACACAGGGTAGTGAATATGTTGTTTTGAAAGACCTAATATAAAATTAGCTGCTAGAATTTTAAATATTTAAATAAGTTAAAAAGTTTTGATTATTGCACTTTTAGGGCTTCTGTGAAGAACAATTACATAACAACGGGTGGACAGAAGAAATGAGAAATCCTATAGCGAGCGAATAATAAGAATGTGGGCTAAAAAAGAGCTTCCAGAAACATCTAAAGTCACCATTATTGACTAACTGGCAAGAAGTTATGCAAATTACAGGATAAAATCGTTTTCCTGAAAATACGATTTTCGACTTAGTTCGTTTTTTAACTCCCTTTTTCAATTGTTCGAGCTTTACTTAACCATCGTGTTCATCGTGCTCATAAATTTGGAAGAAAATAGGAAATGTTGTTAAATTTTTTGAGATAAATTTTTATACAAATACATAAACGTTCGGGAAATGTGGGTTTAGCCAAAACGTTTTGATTACATTGTTGCAGAAGACAATAGAATTACATTGTTTTCATTAATATTTTAATCTCTTTTATTAGTGGTTCGATATCTTACTCTGATATAACCTTCAAACACATTGCAGTATATTTTTGTGTTTTTCTGAGTATATTCTGGTATTATTGGTACAAGTTGGTGTAATATAAGTATAAAAATTTGAATTTGTAATCAACTCATACTTACGAAGTTCAATTCTATCTCCACATTCTACATTTACTGAAGTATCACATCTTTCATGACTTGGATTGCTATCATCAAAGAGAAGTCCATCAGGACATAATTTTTCTTCTGCTTCACCTCTTGAGCAATGATAATAAAGATCACACTGTACTGGATCTGGGAAATAACCGTTCTTTTCTGGACATTTAAATTGTGCGTTTGTAAAACCTGAAACATATATCAATAGTTTTTGTTTTAGCTATAAAAATTTACATTTCATTTAAAATTACTGTAAAATATATCATTGATCGTTTATTCGATTAACAGTACAATATATGGCGATCAGAGTCCAGAATAGGTAATCTTTGCAGACATGTTATCCTTGAGTTTGAGACAAGGCCGAATATTTTCATTATTGTATCTAATATAACGGTTTATAAAATTATAATTAAATTATATCTAAATTGATTATTTATTAGTTAACTTAATTAATAAAGAATTTCCGTAATATATTTTCTAAGAATTATTTTTTTTTATCCGTTAAACAAAGAAAATAATACATAAAGAACTATTGATTAAATTGGAATTTGTAAAACAATATTAAATTCTTACTGTGAAGAAAATCGCAAAGTACAAACGACCATTAAAAATTATACACTCATTCTTTCAAAACAATTTAAGAGTATAAATCCACGTGTACGAATATTTTACACTCACACCTACCACAAAATTCGCCAGTAAGATTAAAGTAATGCTGGAATAGGGTTCTAATATTAAATACCGACTAGGGTTTGCCAGTAGGTTCCTCAATCAAGACGAGAACAGGATACATACATATTTTTACATATACATTATTTACTTTACTATAATTTCAGCCGGTTGTTATAAATCACAATCGGGCTGTAGCCTATCTACAAAAAGAAATAACTATATCTTTATTTTCGTATAATGTTTTGCCTTTAGACAATAAATGTCTTCCCCAATCAAACAAAAAAATATGTTTAAATAAATTAAAAACCCTTTGAACAAATGAACTTAAAAATTTTTGGAGTATTTCTAAAAATTCCAATATAAAAATTTTGAAATGATTCTAGTCAAAAACTAGATTAGACTATGAAAAATATTTCTGTTTCTTATCACATGGTTAGCCAATTACATGACTGAAGGTTTTAAGAAAAGAAGAGGTAGAAGTGTGAAAGACATTAGTTAGAGTTTTCTACTCTGAGAGTAATGAATTTCATTATACAGCCAGACCCTGTGGTGAATAAGTGAAGGTGTCATTTGCAGGGTGGAAAGTAGATACTTTTTCGAGGGCTCAGCAAGCTAATATGATAGTTTTCTACTCAGCGAGGAGTGCAATGGTAAACCACCATCACTTCTCTTTTTACTTAGTAAAGACTATCTACAGGTTCAAACTAGCCTTTCGGCTGATGACATAAACAACAACAATAAAAAATTATTTGAACGATGTTGAGTAATCTTATTCATGTACCTAGTATTATCTACGTACAAACCCAAAAAAATCATTTTAGGAGAATTTCAGCGTTAAATATTTAAATGGACTTTACGGACATGAAAATTTTTAGTTAACAAATTTTTAGATAATAGTTTAACTCAAAACACGAGGTTGAAACAATTAACATTTTTGGCCTTACGTTATTATAATCCTGTATTAAAAATTTTGCGTAAGATTCTATGTATTTGAGGTATTACTTTTTTGCCATAAATATAAGAGAGATCAAAGATCGATGGATTTTGATTCAAAATTAACAATTGATAGGTGAATTTTTGAATGAAACAACGAAGAGATTAAAATTATTTTAGTTTTTCAATGTTAATCTTGTTGTTTGTCAATAACTAAAAGGCTGATTGTACCTCTACAAGGTTTACTAAGTAAAATGGAGGAGCGAGGTTGTTTACAAGTGCCTTCCTCACTGAATTAAAAGAGTATGCTTATCAGCATTCCAGGCCCTCCGAAAAGCATCTACTTTCCACCCTGAAAATGACACCTTCACTTCATTCACCAAAGGGTCTGTTTGTATAGTGAAATTCATTACACTCAGAGAAGATATCTCTGACTAGTGTTTTTCACAGCTCTACTTCTTCTGTTCTTACATAGTTCAATAATATAATTGGCTGACCATGTGATAAGAAATAGAACTATTTTTTTAGCTCTGGTACCAGTAAATCGAGTTAATTTAACACTCTACCTTCCCGTTATGGGTTAATATTAATTTTAGTGTTCAAATAAAATCGACAACAATTGTAGGTAATTAGAAAAAAGTTGCAATATTTTTAATAATACTTAACTTCACATAATAGCTGATTACAGCTTACATAATGCTTAATTTGTGTTTTCTCGCTCATCCGGACTAGTCCCGGTTACATTAAGTCCGGTTGAACGGGAAAATACTGTGAAGTTTCAGTCAAAATTTTGTTTCCTAAATGAGGATTTTTTAACATATAATTTTAAGTTATTTTTAATGACGATCATAATATCCAGGAACTGTTATCTTGAATTTAAAGTAGCACTGTAATTACTTGTTTTTATTACTTGTATAATTTTGATGGAAAGATTGATATAGAAGTACAGTGATCTTGTCTTATTAATTAGATTATCTAAGAATATTTTTGTTATTCTGTTATATTTAGAAAGCGAAATTAGAATTTTCTTCATGCGGATATTATTATAATTAGTTATTGTTCACGTAATTGGTATTAGAATCTTGCAAATTATAGACTAATATATTTATAATCAAATAGTTTAGCAGAGCGCAATTTTTAGAAATTGTGTAATCATATTAATAGTATTTTTGTATCCGCTCAATAAATTAATTCTAATTCTGTTAAACTTGTGCTGAATCTGCTGTTAACCAGGAAATGCTTAATATATTTAGGTAATTTTGAAAATCAATACTTATAAATAAGAATATAGATTTTTTTAAAGAAGGAACGTTAAATATTTTGAATTAGGTTGTTTAAATTTGCCAAGGCTATCGTTAAAAGATTTACCTTCCAATAAAATTCAAGCCGCTAAGGACCTTAATAGATACAAGGTGTCGGATAAATGGTTTAAAGAAGTCAGAAAGAATATTGAGAAAGTGAAATAAACAAAGAAAACTTAATGAACCGAACAAAATTCAGACAATTAATTAAGGAATTTAAGGGTTTCCATTTGCCGGGTTTAAGATTTACATTTATTAAGGTTTTAAGGGCACATTGGCGGGACAATTTACAGAACCCTAAAGTACAAAACAAATAAGGAAACGGAACTAAAGTTCTACAAAATTATGGCGACGCCAGTTACATTGTATGGCAGTGAGGCAGTGAGGGTTGCTTTCAATCAGAGAACGAAGCCAAGTCAGAGCTGCAGAAATGAAATTTCTTCGGGCTGTGAAGGGCTGCACTCTTGAGGACAAGATAAGAAGTGACGATATAAGACAAAAGTTGTAAATATTTAGTCTGGAGTTGATCAATGCGTATAGAATCAACTGGAGTAGTCATCTACAACACATAAAAGGATTGGCAATGAATTATAAACCGAATGGTTGAAGTAGTAATCGTCATTAGAGAGAAAGGTGGTTTCTGAATGGGCAACACTGCCTAACTCATGAAGTGAAGAAAAAGAAGGGCTTCCATGAAAAACAAAATCAGAACACACGGTGAACAGAAGAAAAGAAAAAAGCCTGCAGTGAGCGAATGCTGAGAATGTGGGCTGCAAAATGAGCTTCCAGAAATGTCTAAAGTCACCTCACGGGGTCTAAAATTGCCGGATACGAGGAAAAAATCAACGATTAAACAAAAAAATTATTTATGAAGGATAATGAACAAAGTGCTACTATTTAAAATGAATATATGTGTGCAATTTAGATAAAGGAATTATGTTGAAATATTTATTTATTGTACATTACTTTCCAGGTACTTGTTATATTGTCCAGATAAACGATGGAGTATTTTTCGGAAACCTTTTATGTGTTGGCAAACTAAAGAACTGATCGATTAATTGTTTAAGTTCACATTATTTATATGCCGACAATATACAATGTTGCGATACGTTGTAGGTGTGGGGAAGGGCGTGTCTACATAACTTTTATCAAGCACGTTTACTATTTTGTTTTATATTTTAAATTAAATGCACCTAGTATTGTATTTGCCAGTTAAGTTCAATAGCCGGACAAATGCGGACACTAAACCCATAAGCCATAAGAATTAAAATGTTGTACTTACTATAAATCCTAGACAGACAGACTTTTACGCTTGTCACGTTTCATTTATTGTTCATAAAATTTTATATTTTATTATGGAAACATATAATATTTTACTTTTTGTAATAATCTGAATATCTTTACAAGAATGTAGTATTTAATTTAAAATTATAATTTTGCAATCCGTTTTGTCATAAGTGTTTTATATAATTGTTAATTATTTTTCAGAAATAATTAGAGAATTAATATTTACATTCCTAGTAGACATTTTTAATTATAAAAAGAGATTTTGAAAGAAAAAAATCCTGTTATGAAGAATTCATTACGAAATAGATTTAAAAAAATCTGGTGTGAAACACTCACACTCTTGTTATACAAAAAAAGAAAAATATAACCTATATTTAATCAAGATTAAACAATGCAAAATGTAAAACATAACCTAGTTTTAATCATGAGTGTATGACCCTAAATAAAAATTACCTCTAATCCATTAAAATATGAGAAATCATTGCTTGACGCTAAACTAAGCTCTAAAGAAAAAAAATCCTTATAATAAATATTGTAGATTTTAAAATTTCCTATAACTTTGATTTTATACTCTTTTTTCGAAAAGTGAACATTAAGGTCGCAATATTAAAATATCTAATTTTTTACTGTCTTAAATGAGAAAAATAGAAAATTACCAATTGGCGTTAAAGTTATATCACAGCTTGGTTCTATAAGTTTTAATATGGTCCAGAATGTTGGACCCTGAATGCTCAGTAAAAGATTAGAAGCTACAGAGTTGACGTTGTAAAGATTTTTAGTAAGGTATCAATTGTTGGATTATAAAAGAAATTAGTTGACTCTCGTCACCATACTGACCCTTCAAAACAAACAGAAATGTTTTGACGTCACCACCAGAATAGTAGCACCAACGAAACTTTAATTCTATTATTTTGTACATTACCTTGGAAAATCTCGTTTCGGCTTTCAGTAATTTTCATTTTTGGATTTTTCTCAGAATCCTGAAAGAGTCCTCTATAGGCCTACACTACGTAAAAATTGTTTAAATCTATTTGATAGAATTGTGTATTCAAGGGCAACAGAATCTCCATTTAAAATACATTTGACCAGATTTTGCGTTTTAAATATAATGATGAATATATTATGAATTAATTTAATGCGCCAAAAAGTGTATAAACTACAGTAAAATTCGATTATAACGAACTTCAAGGGACCGGCATTATTTGTTCGTTTTATCCGGGTGTTCATTATACCCGAATGAGCCAAGACGTCGCAATATCTATTTGTACTCTATTATCTTACGTGCCCAACCAATTACCGGAATAACTAAAATTAGTTTAAGTTTTTTATTTTAGTAAAAAATCACGAGTAAAAATGTTTTTACCACCTCCCCGGCCGAACGGTTAGCGACGTTTAGTCGACAGCTATTCTAGGCATAAAAAACGTTACGGAATCGATTTCCGATAGGTCTGGGCTGAGGAAACCAGAATAATACTGCAATTTACTGATAACCTCCCATAGTACCAACGTAGAGAAAAAACACTAAGTAGTAGAAAAAACACAAAGTAGCTGCTAGTTACTGCAGATGTTGATGCAACCTAAAAAAAATCTTTTAAGTATGCACAGTTGGCCTATTTACCAAAAATCTGAGATGACGTCATTCACTTCACACTTATTTTTCAGTCAATTACTAGCACCGGAATTATTTGGAGTAATATTTTTCACATTTTTGTTTACGTATCGGAAAACTGTTTGCTTCTCTGAGAATATATTTGTCTTTTACTATTATTTCAAGGAAGATGAATGTTCGTTACAACCGGATTCGATTTTCATTATATCAGACTTTGCGATGTGTTAATAACATATAAAACCAACCAAGTTTTCTATTTTCATACGTTATTATTGGATTTTTGTTACAACCGATTTCGTTATATCCGAAGTTTACTGTATTGAAATACAGGAAAGAAAGAATGGTATAGTCTTTTTTGCGGATGCCAGTTGACCAAATGCTTAAACAGGTGTTTATTTATAAGTTAACTGGACAAAGATTACTAAGTTTAAAGTTTGAACTGAACAGGAGGCTTAATCCATATCGTTCACGATGATGAATTTAAGCCATAAATTTATAATAGTTAAAATTTTAATAGTAATATTTTGTAATAGTAATAAACCAACATTGGAAAAACCATTAGAAATGATTTAAATGAATCATTTAACGTCGTACCTTAAAATATATCGTGGTATTTACTGAAAAGGTAATATTACTACATTATTCTACGTATTAGATAATAAAATGGCGGTTAATTATGAACAAACTGGAACGATAGTGAAATTTATAGGTTATGGTTTGAATATCCGCCCAAGTGCTGTGTAATCTATGTCAGTACTGATACACTATTTACTTTGGTCTCCTTTTTTTATTACACAAGTCGGTTGCACGGCACGCTTTATAAAAATTATTACTCTAAGCGATATGTAGATCGCCGGATAAATTTGAACAAATTGGGTGGTCATATCATGCAGCATACCATATTATTAATGGTTTTAATCATAATGGAATGAGTACTGTAATGGTGTTAGATAATATGCTTTTTTGATTGATAGTTAATGTAATAAAAGAAAAAATTGAAATGTGAAGTATTTCTACAATGTAGATAATGGACATTGAGAGTTCTTAAAATGTATTTCAATATACATTGTCAATGAACTTGGTCTACTTATTTTTTCTTTTGCCGTGGTAATTCTTTTGTAATTATAATTGTAAAAATAATGATTTCGGCAAATTAAAATGTGTTTTTTTATTTGTAACGCATACTTATATTTTCTTATCATGTTTAAATCTTGCTTTGTCATTAAAAATTGATAAAAATATTTAAAAATTAAAACTGTTTTTTGTGGAAAATAATTGATCCTTAAATTACGATATTGAGAATTATTAAGGATGTTTCTCTTAGAGCTCGGCCAAAGAGGGACAAATTAAATGGTTATAATGAAGTTGTTTTACAAGGTGTTGGCTGCCCCAGTCCTACTCTATGAAAGTGAGTCATGGATTAGTACCAGACCACAAGAGAATACAGTACAGGCGGCAGAGATGCGATTCGTGCAAAAAACAAAGAGATGTAATCATAGGGACTAACTAAGAAATAAGGACATAAGAACGGAAGTAGATATTTAGAACCTGAATGGGAATTTTGCAGAATATTGAAATCGATGGAGGAAGCACATAAAGAGAATGCCTAAGGGAAGGATCCTGCCAATGTTTTGCAATACCGACCGATGGGGAGGAGAGATGTTGGGAGGCCACGCAAAAGATGGCAATAATTCAATAGTTTGTCGCTGTTGTGAGTTGGAACAGGCGGAAGCCTAATCCTTGATTGTGAGAAGAAGAAGAAGAAGAAGAAGACAAAAGTTGTAGATTTTTTTAAATTTCTTATAACTTTGATTATGTACTTTTTTGTTGTCAAATGCATATTAAGGCCCCAATATTAAATTTATATTAAAATTTCCTCTCTATTTTAAGACAAACACAGGACGATTAGGTTAAATTGATTTAAATTCCAGTATCTGTCATGGAATACAGATGAGATTTACGTCTGTGAAAAAATGTTATAATTGTCTAATTTTAAGTAGGTATTGTGATGAGCTGATGTGGTAAAGCCACGAAAGTACTTTTTAATTGATAAGTGTTCTTACTTATTCTTTGACCGTTTCAGGTGTTTTTTAATAATTTTATCAAAATAAAATAATAAATATGCACTAGAAAACAGATCGATAAAATTTGAGAAAACCTTTTATCTTACAAAAAATATCTACAACAAAAAATGCCTGTCTTTGAACACAAAAATAATACACTACCAAACAGTAGTGAAACCAGAAATTTTATTAGCAACGGAAACCTTAAAAACAATTAAATTTTCAACCATGGAAAAAGCAAAGAGAAAAGAAAGAAAAATCTTTTTAGAACCCAAGAAAATAGGATCAGAATACAGGTTAAAATCAAACAAAGAAATCTACACGAATGTGGAAAAGCTTTCACACACAATCAGAAAAGAAAATTACAATTTTATGGCTTTATTTACAGAATGAACGGATCCAGGTTAACCAAACAAATCTTCAACATTTTAAATAAGGACAAAGCCAAAATCCAGTGGCACTAATAAATTAGTAAAGAACTGGGTATTTACAAAATTACACCAGAAATCATCTGCAATAGAGAAAAGTTTAGGAGTTTAATAGAAAAACAATGAGTTTCAAGAGGAAGACCCACAAACTCCAAGAAATGGTCCGAAGAAAGAAGGAAAGAGCATTAAGGAAAGATGAAAGAAGAATCGCCCAAAATGTTGATTAATCGTACCCTTTAAATTGGGTAATTCGAAAAAATAAATAAGAAATTCATTTAAAGTGGGATATATAGGCTACAATGTTTAACGAACTAATCTTATAGTTTATTTTTCGGTACTTTATTGAATAATTTATCGACCAAGTTCAATAATTGTTTTCTCAATTCTATATTACTCGAGTATTTGTAAGTATTTCTGCATACCTTTTTTGTTTCAAAATGTAAAAAAAATTAAGAAATTTGTTAACTATTGTATACTTCTGTAATATTTTATTCGGTTTATAAATTAGAATTACACGCTTTGTTTTGTACTAATAATATTTGTGTATTATTTTTCTTATTTGATATGGTGGTTATTTATTTTGATAGTGTCACAATCAACTGATTGATATCATAAAGAAGTGCTTAACGAGGTCAAGGAATACAAGTATCTTTTTATTCATTGTGAGGAGGTGGCTACGAAAGGATATTTTCACTTGAACGTCTTCATTAATTTCTATAATGTGTGCGTTTGTAATCGTGTAATTTAAATAAGCTACGTAGGTAGACATGTCGTAATGTACCTACTTAATACGTCCGGAGTACATTACCGAAATTACTGCGGTCAATATTTTTATTATATTTCTGTACAACATTTTCTTTATAACTAATTTTAACTGTTTTTCATTATATTTATATATAATCTTAGACATGTCTGAAATAACTAAGATTTTTATATTACTATTACAGAACTAGTACTATTAAAAATCAAACCTTGGAATAACATTTCAATTTTCGGTTGTATATTATATCAGAAGTTCTTGGAATTTATGATTTCATAACTTAATTTATTTTTAATATAACTTGTCCTATATGAATATACAGGTAAGGAAAGTTTTTTTTCATATCGATTTTTTGAAATCGACAATCAGGCCCTCTGAATTCAAAAATAAGCTTTCACCGATGCGTTTGTATGTGTAATTGTGCGAGTGTTAGAACGTGTTTGTGTGAAAAAATATCATTATTAAGAACGAAATATTGTATGAAGTAGAAATTTTGAACTTAAGTTAAATACCACACAGGGATCCAACAAAACATTTTCATAAAAAATGATCAACAGGAAGTATTTATTATTTAAAACCTTTATCTAAGTAGTTCTTTATTCGTGTGATTTTTCTTTTTTGCAATTTTCTCAAAAACAGATAGCATGATTTTGTTTAAAATCAACTAATTTACTGCATGTTTTGTGCTCTACAAAGTCGGGTGAGCGGCGTGACTGCTGAAGTTCGGGGGGGCGCTCTCGTGGTCAAAAATGGGGTTTTTGTGGCCTTAGTATGCATTTTGTGACAAAATTGTTTTATAATCAAAGTTATAAAGTTTAAGTTCAGGAGCAAATGGATGCGGATAGCCACATCCATAGACTCCGAAAAGTCGGGTATAGGGTAACTGCAACGCCATTTCAGAGGGATAAATCCTTTGGCGTTGTAGACCGCAAAGTATTTTGACGTACAGTGATGTTTCCTTTCAAGGTTTTTCAAAAAAAATTATGCAATGTTGTACGGTCTTTCTACATCATACAACAAAATTCTTTAATCTTGTAGTGCCTTTCCATATCAATCTTATATATCCGTCAGCTGCTAGACCCTCATTAAAAAGAATTATTTTAATTTGATTTCAGATGAAAAAAATTAAAGAATTTTTGGTGTACGAATTTTTAGGTTGCGATATATTTATATTAATTAAAATTAAGTGACAAAATAACAATTGATGAACAGTTTAAAAATCTAATAATAATGTGGAATTATCTATTTAAAAAACATTTACATTATTTTGTGATATATGATATTTATCTATGAAGACAAAAGCTAAAGCAATAATTATTATTTTAACTTTAATATATTTTATAAGGGAACAAATTAATCAATTTGAAATAATTGTATTGTATGGTAATAATAAGAAAATGCAAATGTGATACAAAGAAAGTTTCAATAATTTTTGTTTTACGTAGGAGTATTTCTTCCTATTAGAATCGATCTTATTTAAACTTAATGGTGCACTGGATTTCCTTGACAAACCTTTACCATTTTATAACACCTTTTTATCTCCTACTAATTAAGTCTTTATTACGTGGCTAGCCAAGTTATTTAACTTTAAAAGAGTACAATGAAGACCTTGGAATTTACTACAATAAATTACCGTACTATAATATCTCCATTGCCAATGAAAATAATGCATAGTTATGCAGTGTTCTCATTAACACTAATACATATGTACTATACATATACATACATATACATGTACATATACATGTACTATACATATGTACTTTGATAGAAGTATTTTAATGTAGGCTACCGCTGTAATTTATTCATTTACGGCAACAATTTGCTCATAAATGTCTGAATAATTTAACCTTTTCATGACCTTAGAAATGTTATTAGCTTTTTACTAGAAAATTATTAATTGATGTAATCTGTTCCAAGAAAGAAATCGCAAAAACCTTTACGTTGGTAGGTAGGAGAATTCCTGTTATTATTTTGTTGTAAAAATGAACAAAATATCTTTATCTGATTTAGTAATTCTTAAATAAAAACATATAAACAATACTTTCCTTCCCTATATTCATAAAGGACAAGAGAAAGTAATAATAGAAAATTTTATACACACATTTTAGGATTTAATAAACGAAAAGGTTTAAAAATTATGTGTAATTAGAATTATTTCTTATTGTAATAATGGAATTAAGAGTTACAAGACATTGTGGAAGATTCCCAGGGATTCCAGCTAGGGATTTCTAGTGAGGCATTTCAGTTAGGGATTCAATGATGATACCTTATTATTTGTAAGTTTGACTAAATATTTCCTCACCTTTCTTTTGATGTTTTCGTATTTTGTACCAAGTGTAAAGAAATAATTAAAGATACAAGCTAAAACTATTATCTCTATAGTTTGATTAGTAATAATTATAAAATATGTAACACAGAAATAAAGAGTCGAATAGCCATAACTAAGTTATCAATAATAAAACAAGTTGACAGCGCATAATAATACACAAACTTGAGTGATGTGTTTTACTACATGGAAGTTAAACATGATTTTTAGGGAAAGAAGTATAAAGCAACTGTAGATGCGATGGATGTATAGTTATGGAGTTGAATGGAGGAGATTCTCTGGATTTTGACAAAGTCGAATAATTTTAGACTTACAAGATTAAATTAAAGATATAAAATTAAATAAGTAGCCTACGTAGACATTGAAAGGTTGGTAACTGAATGCAACTCTTTGTTGCAGAGAGAAGGCAAAAGCTTTTAAACATTTTTCTTTTAAACCCTAATGTGTGTACTTAGCAATCTGTTCTATTTAAAACAATAAGCAACCCAATGACCGGATGTGATTAGGATGATATATGACGTATAAATGAAATGAATCTTGTACAGACTTAGGCCGACCATTCCTGAGAATGTATGGTTAATCGTACCACAACCATCAAAGTACCACTGTTTTGTATTGAAAAGTAACTATCTTCAATATGAATTGGAACCATAGAACCTTCGTCTACGTACATCAGCTGTAAAACAGCTGACTCGCGACTAGACCAACCCAGTGGGTTGCCTTTTGAATGTGAATGAATGAAAGATCGTGAGCGAAGTAAGACGCTAGGTAATAAAGGAACGTGAAGGCTGATGACAAGAACTTACAAGAGTTATTTGTCTGCCTACGCTGTAGCGTCCGTATTTCAACAAACTTAGTATTTAGGCTTCTCTTGGGAAAAAAAGAGTGTGTTCATTAGCGGGTAAATTGTACCTGAGGGTAAGGGGTTTTACATGAATTAAAGATATGCAACTCAATAAGTACGTATATTTTGAAAAATTAGTTATGAAAGGTTGCAGAGACGACAGGAGGACTTTTGAATTTGAATGAATGAAAAAAAATTTGGGTAAGAAATGAACGGGAAGGCTGATGAACCAGAATTTACAAGGGTTAATATAATATATGAATTCAGTAAGTGCGAAGACATGAAAAGAATGTTGAATGAAATGAATTTACTATTGCAAATTCAAAAGGAAGCTTTAGAATATAAATAAATAAACAAAAAATAATTTTGAAATATTTCTTTCAACCAAAGACTATTCATAATAGTCATGATGGTTTTAAAAACTATACCTTTTGACAACTATAAAACCCTCCAATCTCGGTTCATCTTTATTTTGAAACAAAAAAAAAAATTGAAAATTAATACAATCAGCAGTGTTTACAGGAATGTACGTTTGCAATGTCCTGTTTTCGTCTCGATTAAGGAAATTACCTAGTAGAAAACCCTCTCGGTGTTTTCGTATGATTATCCCTATTCTTGCATCTTTTGAATCTCCTTGTGAATTTTGTTGTTGGTGTGGGTGTAACAATTTTTCGTATCTCTCTGCATTCTTATGACTTATTAATTAAAGAAAAACCGTGTCTTTATTAAGAAGGTAAGCTAGTTGGGATTACAGGTGAATGAACTGAATTTTTCGGAATTATAGAAAAGTTCAATTTATAATATAAATAGCTAAGATACATAACATTTTAGAAAGCAAGATTGTGTTTTGTAAACATAATTCATTTGTTTTCTGTATTTTTTTTCTAATTAATTAATGACGTTTTTATTTATCTTTTTATGTACATCCTATTAAAAGTTATTTTATTTAATTAAATAACTACGGAAAGTAATGACTATAAATTCCTATTTATTCTAATTGAAAATAGTAACAATAATAAAATGGTAACTTTATTTTGTTAACAAAGTTGTTGTTGTTTAATAGTGACAATATTGAAGTGAAAGTTTAGAAGCCTCAAGATATAATTTTTTGAGGATGAAGTTGTCATTTATTTTTACTTTTCATATTACATCTTGATATTAGCCTTATATACAGCAATTTGTTTATTATAAATTTATATTTTTAAATTTACTAATAAATATTGTTTTATAATACAATGAAATTATTTAACTTTCTGTTGCATAACATTCGTAAATAAACTTGATTATGCAAGTAAAAGTTATTTTTATTTCAAATAAATAATATTTGTTGAAAATTTTATTTATTTTTTCTAAATTTGAAATGTAGGCTTAATTGTTTTCTGTTACTGTGTAGAATTAATGAAATTTCTATAAATAAATTTTTAATTGTTCGGAGTATAACGATGTAAATTTGACCTGATATTAAAAGCTTCGGTGTCTTTTGTAAAAGGTCTGTTTTACATAAATATATTTACAATCAATCTACTGGTTTAGTCCCCTCATACTGAACTAAGAACACTACTGAAGAGTTATTTTCTCTGCATAAAAATAATATAAGTTATTAGGATAAAAAATACTGAATAACTTTGTAAATGTTTATATATAAAAAAAATTTATTCATGTAAAGAAATTTTTCTAGATATTTAATCGTATGCAAGGTGGTTGAATGAATGAAAAGATTACATTGGGTCACGTGCTTTATTCTTTTTGCTTTTGATTCGAATTGTAGCCTCATTTAAGTTATCTATTTAAACGTCATTCACTCATTGTCACATCTATTACTCATGGTTAACTTATTTGCGAATTTAAGAAATAAATTTAAATGTAAATTGTAACATTATTAAATAAAATAACAAAAATATATTAGCAATTTTCAATCACAAATCTAATTGGAAATCAGAATAATTTTTCCAATTACAAGATTCTCAGATCTTTTAATTTGATCATCAACCTGCCTGATCGCAGATGAAATTTAAAATCTACCTCTTATAAGCTAACCTCGTACGAGCTTAGTGTTTTTTTCATCAGTCTCTCGACTAGTTTGATTAGTTTTCCAAGCTGTTCTATCTTGGGCAAATCGTTTTATATCTACATACCTGCAACATCTTACATCCATTGTAATTTACTTTAAATATCCTAACCTTTGCCTTCCCCTTCAATTCACTCCCTTAATATTACCCTCTATTATTGATAGAGCAGTACCTGGATGCCTTAAAATATGTCCTACTAGCCTATCCCTTCTTCTGGTAGGATTTTTCCATATACTTCTTCTTTCATCCATTCGTCTAAGAACCTCTAAATTACTTATTTTGTCCACCCACCTAATCTTTAACATTTTCTTATAACAACACATTTCAAAAGCGTCTCTTCCTTTCTACACTCCAAACATAGAGTTTTAAGAAATTTTAAATTAAGCTTAGAGAAATTGACAAATTGAGAATTGAGAATTAAGCTTAAAGAAAAAAGTTAAGCTTAATGTGTAAAATAGTTTAGAACTATGTAAAATGAAGTTTGTAGATTTTGACTTACATTTCAAAGTTATTGCAAGTAATTAGAATTTTATTGAAATATGTCGGTGGTTAATTAAATTATTCATAATACATTGCAAGATATTATTAGATCTTTTTGCGAAAGATATAATGAATTAATAGTTCGGTTTTAGTAGGTTATTGTCCTAAACCTAATCTGTTATTGACTTCATGGGCTTTCATTCTCCAGTTCCGGTTTTAAAATGTTGTACTTTCAAGTTCTGAGTAGATGTAAATCAGATGTAAAATTTTTGTTTTAACCTTGAATGAATGTGATGGTCAATTAAAATTGGTCGTTTTATTATTAGGTTAACTTTTTACATCCAACTGATACTATATTGATATGTAATTGTAATGTAATTATTGTATTTATAATACACGTGTCTTTAATTGGAAAATTGTGTTTTTCTATTTCCCTATTCTTTTGCATCTTATTGTATTTTGACTAATGTAAAAGAATTAATCGTTTTGGGAAACTAGTTCAATACATAAACATATAACAAGATTTTTAATATTTTAGATATTTCAGATTTTATATAGTTAAAACAGATACAACTATTTACGAAGCTAAACAATTAAATTTAAAAGTCAATTTGGTCTAGAATTTCTGAATTTTTGCCTTGAATACAGAACTCATGTACATAAAGGACAATTTAAAATTTAAGATTTGACTTTCCAGTATGTTTATAACTTAAAATTCTAGTATTGGAAATTAAATACAATTTTGATAGGATGCTTTCTTTTGAAAGTGGCATTTACGGATTTGGTTATCAGCGGCTAGTAGGGGTTAGAATACGGAATTTGTGAGTTTTAACTTGTAATAATTTCCAGATCGTATCTGGGAATTGTATCCAGGAATCCCGTTTTGCAGATTGCGCAGCCTAATACTTTAATCACTCCGTTCTTTTATGAAACACATATACTTATAAATGTAGTGTAAAAGAATAAAACGATCACCTTATTGGTACAATTTTCAATATACTACCTTTCCGTATTTTACTAATTTAAATTAAATTTCTTATTTATAGGTTAAACAATTTTGTCCAAATACCTTCTGTTGACCCAAAAGTAAGCTGTTTACAGAAACTTTAAAAGAAATAATAAACAAAGTAAAGAGAAAGAACTTGTAGATAACTTAAAAAGCATGATATTTCTAATATTTCTATCATACTAAAATATTTCTTACTCATCATTGTAACATGAAAGAATGATCTTTACCCAGAAAAGTGCATGAAACTAAAACAATGTGTTTCAATAAAAAAGTTAAATAGTAATGTAAAATGTATTTCCGCTTAAATGTATTAATAAAGAAAGTATTTGAAAATTTGAAGTATTGAACACTTATTTTAACTTACATGAAATTTTCTAGAAATGGTTTTAGGTGTTCTTAGAATATTGAGTCGTTTATATATATACTGAATTTTTACTTTCTCTTGCCCTATACGAATATGCAGGGAGGAAAAGTATTGTTTTCATATCGAATTTTCACCGGATATACACGTTTTCAGACTCCTTGATCCAAAAAACCCATGTTTATAGGGATTGGGCTGTGTGTGACCAAAATATCTTAAGAACGATAAGTAGTACGAAGCTGAAACTTGGAACTGAAGTTAGATACCCCTAAAGGAACTGACACGAAAATTTTTATCAAAATAAGTCAACCGGAAGTAGTAAGTTATTCGTGGAATTTTCTCAAAAACGGCTCCTACGATTTTCTTAAAAATTGCTTTATTTACTATATTTTTTATGCTCTACTAGATAGGGCAAGCGCAATGTCTGGTGAAATTCTGGCGAAGGCTGTTCTTTCGTGGTAGAAAATGTTTTATTTTTTTATTTAAGATTGCGGCCTTAATATGTAGTATTTTAGAGCAAAAAAATATAAAAAAGAAGTTGTAGAAAATTACAAAACCTGCAACTTTTATTCATAACATTTCTTTCTACAACGCTTATTTAAACAACCATTGGTGATTTTTTGGATTTTAGTCATAAAAATCGGTAAAATATGGGATTTTTTAAGGATTTTAGCCCTTGTATTCATTTTACGGGAAAAATACATGACAAAAGTTTTAGGAAATTAAAAGACCTACACCTTGTATTTCAAGAATTTTCTTCTACAGGACCTGATTTCGCGTCAATTAGTGAATTTTCGTATATATAAATACTATAAAAGTGGATTTTCGTTTAGCGTCATTCACTCATGATTAAAATTAGGTTATATTTTTCATTTTACATTGTTTACTAATGGTTAAACATAGATTGTATCTTTTATTATTTACATTGGCAAGAGAAAGTTACGTAAGTGTTTGACATCACACTTTTTAATTATCTGTAATTTAAAAAAAATTAAAACATTGTCATCAATGTTACAGCTCTTTGTTTTAAAGTGAAATAATTATTCTGTATTTACATTTCTTTAAATGTAGGCCTACTAAACAATGAAGTACACACTATTTATCTTTTGTCCATAAATTTGGTAGTTTTGTTAGTATATTAAATGATCTTGTAATGGATAATTTTACTACTTACTACAAGTAATTATTACTTCAATATATTTATGTAATAACTCAATAAGTATTATAACTTCCTGCTTAATAACTATTAAACTATTTTTATTTTAACTATTTTAAGTACTTAAAATGTAATTAGTTTTACCAATATAATAATTAATTTTTATGATATTACATTATTAATTTACTGACCAAATAAAAATACCGCTAATAGAATGCTAGTTGTAGCTATCCGCGTGGTTGCCATGGTGATAGAAAAGTAGGTGTGTGCGATGCACGATGTGTAAAGCACCGCAAGAAGAGATTGAGTGTTGGTAGGTTCTCTTGGTCGCGGTAGGTCAAACCAGCCACTAGTCCTACTGTAGGGTCTCCTCTTGTTGCCCTGATCCCCACCCTTACTTTTATTTTATTATTATTATTATTATTATTTAACTGAGCTATATTAATTAATTTAATAATGTATTGTTATTTTTGTAATTAAAAGTAAATTATAAAATAAAAGAAAGAATTCTTGTTTTTAATAAAATAACTCTCGCTTTTCTTTTACTATTACAAGTAGAGATGAACTTTTGAAATTAATTAAAGTTTATTATTTTTTTATATTAATGGTTTTTTATAATTTGTGGAAAGTTTAAGTCTTATTAAATTTTTAGTACGGGTATTAATTGGAAAGGTTTTGTATTTTTATAATCTGTTTAGTATGATAGATTGATTACTTCTGTATGATTGTTGTTTAGGTCATCAGCCAAAACTGGGGATTTGAACCTCTAGATCTGTGGTTCTCAACCAATTCAGACACGCCGTTTAAGATTGAATATTTTGCCAACCACCTCTGAATAATGTTAAAAAATATTAAAAAAACTACTATTTTTGTAATTTTTACTTAAGGATATGAATGGATATTTGTGGGAGTAAATCCATTTAACGAGCAAGCTGTACAAAATGCTAAGCCAAGTGTTTGTCTTCTTTATGAACTATCATGATAGAGCTATCAAGTGATCAGGCAATGAAATTATTTTTCAACAATGCTTGTTCTGACAAATTTTGGATTAAGTATTAAAAAGGAATACCTAGAACTGTCCTGAGTAGCGTTGAAACCATTTACCACATCCTACAACTGTAAACAAGGATTTTTCATAATGGTGAATTTGAAACTCAAATTAAGAAATCGTTTGGCACTGGAAAATGAGATCTTTTTATGTATTACAAAAATAAATCCAAACATTTAAAAATTGGTTAATTCCAAACAATCCCAAGTTTCGGGTTAATTGAGTTGGAAAAGTTGTAAAAGTAATGTAAACTATTTTTGTCTCTTTTTTTTATAAATAACTACAACAATAACTACTTTTATTTTTGCCCCGTATTTCGTGATTCCCAGGGATCACAGGTCGAAAAACAATGCTTTAGAGGTTTTACCAAGTAAAACGAGGAGTGTGTGGTTTACAGTTGCCTTCCTCACTGAGTTGAAAAGTATGCACATCAGCATGCCGGGCCCTCTGAAAAGCACATATTTTCCACCCTCAAATGACACCATTTCATTCACCATAGGGTCTGGCTGTATAATGAAATTATTACTCTCAAAGGAGATAACTCTGACTAGTGTCTTTCACACCTCTACCTCTTCTGTTCTTAAATGATTCATTAATTTAATTGGCTGACCTAGTGATAAGAAACAGAACTGTGTTTTGTAGCCCTGGAACTAATTGATTGAGTGCAAATACTTCTATAAATAAAAATGAAATGACCCACTCAATAACTCAATTCTCCCAAAATTATCACACGGTCTAAAAACTCGAAATTTAATATGTAAGTTCCATCTGGGTGATAGGTCCTTATTAAGAAAGGATTCTATCAAACGCTACTTCTAAAAAAGAAAATCGAAAATTGTTGAGAAATCTATTTTAATTTTAAAATTAAAGATTCAAGGTGTATTTTTTTAAATTACAGATTTATCTATAATCTGTTCTTAAAAGAGGAATCAGTAGATTTGATACAAAAGTAATTATCACGAAAGATATCTCCCAGTGGAGATATCTTCAACAAATAAACCCTGTTTCACAGGTTTTACTAATATAATTATAATTATATGATAAATTTTGAAAATAAAATAGTAAAATAAGTTAATAAACTAATAAGTTAGTCGGATGCCTCCTTATTAGCCTTCGTATTGTACCACTGTGGTTCAATTTATAGATTACCAAATAATTTTCGTGTGATAATAAATTTGAAATTTCTGTTTTTATTGTTGAAATAAAGAGATCTTTATTAATGTGGTTATGGGTCGTGTAACGCAGCTTTTACAGCTGAGAGGATCTTTAAAAAAAACCGCTGAATAATTTGGATATTTGAGTTACTGGGTGCTTCCAGGTTTCTAGATTTTTCGTGAGAGATCTCTTCTTCTACTTTTAAGATAAAAAAGAACATTCTTTGAGGTTATCTGTTTGCTGCCATTCCTTTGTCAAACTCATACCGTACCAACTATCTGATCTCTGTTATGTGTACTATGGTACCCTCAGGCCGGCCTGTGGTGTAGTGATCAGTGCAACTGGCTTCTACGCAGGGGTCCTGGGTTCGATTCCCGGTCAGGTCTGGTATTTATTATCACTCATTTTAATCAATTACCCTTCTCATTGTCTACATTAGCAATTTAAAAAATCGGATGTTAAAAAAAATTGTGTCCTGAGAACCTGTTCATTGCCTTATTTCTTCATTTATCACATGCTCTACTCTGATTGTAACCAGTTCATCTCTGAGGCATTCAGCCTTTGTTTATTCCTGGAGCTCATTGTCAGCACTCGGCACCATAAATGTAGTTGTGGGCTCCAATATATGTAGCCATTATCTCTCTTTCTCATCTGTATTTTACTAGACCAGAGAACATTTAGTCTCTGAAAAGCACTTCTGTTCTGATTCATGCGTTTCCTGGAATCCCGGTCACTTAGACGATCGGAGGTATATTAGAATTAGTCACAATAACCGATTTCACCATTTTGTAACGAGGTTTTCAGAAATTTTACCCAATCTTAAGATATTTTATCGTTTTTGTATTTTTATGAAGCCTCCATTTCATATAGCCTACTTTCTTTAACCTCACTTACTGATGTGACGCAACACCTAGTTTAGGGTTATCTTTTTCATCCTCCGATTGTTTATAAAAATAAAAATAATGCGAATAATAAAATAAATTAATTATCAAAAGTTACATACATCCTTGGTTACTTTTCAACATAATCACCGTTTAAATTGAGGAATTTATCATACCGGTGTACAAGCTTTCCAATACCCTTTTCAAAAAACGTTGCCGCCAGTGATTTGAAATGGATCTTTACAGTGTATTGGAGCTCATAGTTTTTACGGAAGCTTCAAAAACGTCGTAAAGTTTCACAGTAACCTCCTGCATTTATCGTGGTTGCGGAGAGCCATTAAAAACAAAAAAAGAGGAATGCTCACTTCTGGAGTTATGATAATCCATGATAAAACCCGTCCTCACAGTGCTGCAGTAACGAAACGGCTTCTTGACAAGTTTCTGTAGAACATTTTTGATCATCTGGGGTATAGCTCCAACTTAGAGCCGAGGCACTTCCACCTGTTCTTTGAACTGAAGAAGTGCCAAGGAGGGGTACCGGTATGCTAAAAACCTCAATTTAAATGGTGATTATCTTGAAAAGTAACCAAGGATGTATGTAACTTTTTATAATAAATTTATTTTATTATTTTAATCTGTTTTATTTTTATAACCAATCAGAAGTTGAAAAAAATAACCCTCGTAAAAAAAATAATTACATTTATTGGAAATTTCTTGATTTCACTAAAAACGTTTGGAGAACAATCCGTGAATAACGAAAACACCGGCAAAAATACGTGAGAAAATTTTGTTTAAAAATCACGAGTAGGTATATACATCCAAATAATTATTTTAAACTATTTAAAAAATTCATTCCTGGAAATATCACTTTAGTTTTTTTTCTATTAGCGTATTAAGTGCTATCGTTCTTTGTGTTTTACAAAAGGTATGCGATTGAAAATAATGTAATAAAATGTATAATTAAGTAAAATTCAAAATGTAAATATGGGAAAGTAGTGATTTACTGTAGATTATTTCTTTTAGCAACAATACTTGGCTACAAATGGCTGCGTGCAGTTTAAATTTAACTGATATTATTTATTGAACTCATTTTTCTTTTCGGTTGTAACTGTTACGCTTGGATGCATTAGAGTGCGTTTCTGACATTGAATTTTACTTTCACTCTCGTAATGACGATCTTTTACAATCTTTGTTTCACAGTTTTAGGTGTTACTGTTTAAACGCAATTGTTTTAGTAAAATAAAAGGTGTAGGCATTTTATCCTAATAATTTATATTTAAAAAATTTCTCTTTGGTAACTTATTAAGAGATATTGTTTCCATTATCATTAATATTGCTATTAATACTACGTTCTTTAATAATTATACAATTTATTTATTTAGATTTAACGTGGAACGTGAATAAAACGAGAAAGGCACTCCAGTACAGGTTCAAACAGTTGTACAGACTTCTTTCACGCAAATTCAAGTCACCAACTACATCCAAATTAATCAATTACAACTCCTACCTTCGACCAATATGGAGCTATGCCAGTCAGCTTTACTGCTGTGCAAAACCATCGGTATTAGAAAAAATTCAGCGTTTTCAATAAAAGCTTTTACGGAGGATGGTTAACGCCCCCTATTATGTAACCAATAAAACGCTACACCCAAACCTAAACGTACCCTATATAAATGACGTTTTCTTAAAACTCTATACAAAATTTAGGAAGAAACTCGTGAACCACCATAACCGACTGATCTCAAATCTGGCTACGCAGACTCTCCCAAACAATGGAATAAGACGTCTGAAACGTTGATGGAGCCGGGACCTCATCAATTAACGTAGTACTGTAATTGACTATCCATTACAGTATTATAAATGCTGCACTTAATGCTACACTTATCTATTCACGTCGGAGTTCTGTCACTGGACTGTGTCGCCACTCACGTTTATTTACCATGTTAATTTTTTCCAAATTTTGTGTTATCACATTCACTGATTGTTTTTCACTGATTGTAAATTTCCTAAATAAAGAAAAAAAGATTTAATAAAAATCTATGCCTTTAAGAATAATCATAAACTTATTCACGTAATACGATCAAATGTTATTTGTTTATTTAAAGTTTGCTTTGGTATCGGAACTGATAACAACTTTTTACATAATTTTTAAACTTTCTAAATCTCTTCTCATAACAGTTCAACTTACATAAATGAAGAATGTGATTAAACGTATCAAATGATTTTACTTAAGTGAAGGTCTCCACTCAGCTGTAGGATTTCAACTAGAGTATTTTTTACCCATACAGAATTTTTAAAATCAACGTGTTATTTTTAATTTAATTTTTATTATCTTATGTTTTTAACATTATTTTTCATTAATTGCCTTTATCTATAATATATTTCTTAAATAATGGTTACAAAATATTTTGCTAAAAAGAAAAATTGACATGAACAGGTAACCCCATGCGGGGAGATACCTTTACAATAAAAAATTACGGTGTACATAATATCGTAACATCCAAGCCTAGTTCGTTCGGGAACTGGGTATAATAAATAATAAACAAACTTATAACAACTTACAATTATTATTTATTGACATAATTAATAATTACAATAAAATTAATTATCAAACTAGTATGCTCTTTGTATGAACAAGTTCAGGGATGTTGTATCGAAAATTGTTGCGGTTCATATTTGATGAAAGAATGGCCTCGGCTTTAGAATGTAGTTTTATCGTAATTTCATGAACCCTTCTAGAACATCAAATATCATTAGTGCACGTTGTTTTACCTTGATAAGTTATCTCAGCTTTAATTACAGTGTTCTTCATTATATATAATAAAATGTATTCAAAATAAATTAAAGTTAGATTTATCCAAATATAGTTTTGTGTAAAAATAATGTAAAAAAATTGAAAAAATCCAGAAAAAATGAATGATGGAATAATGCTGAAGGAATTTTTAAAATGCATACAAAGTAGAGAAAGTTCCAGAAGGTCGATGAACTTAAAAAGATTATGAAAATAAAAATTTATTGCATTTTTTGTACTTGCCTAAAAATATGCGTATTAATTCGTTCTTTTATTCATGAATTAATTCATCGTAGAATAATTTTAGAGTTGCTGAATAAAGAACATTTAAAAAGGAATTGTAATGAATTGTAAATTCACGCGTTTTGTATCTGTCGTGTTTCAAAATGCATTTCGCTTTTTTTGTAATGATACAAGAGAAAACGAGATTCTTTAACTCATTTTTTATTTTTATTCAGTCTAATAAGTTTTTAAATGTATTCTTCAATAATACATTACGTATTCAACAATTTTTTTGTATTAGACACCAAATATTATTTCGAATTTTGAAGAAAATAATATTTTAAAAACTTTTTTAAAGTTAAATCAACAGCTGGGTCATTAGCGATTCATGAAGGAACAGTGATTTTTGACTTTCTGTAATTTTGAAACCGTATCCGGTATTTGAACTTTTCCGCTTTACAACAATAATAAAATTATTATTGCAATAATAAAATCGTTATTATAGAATTTTTATTAGCTAGTGATATAACTATTTTATTATTAGGCCGACTTTGGTTATATTAATAAACTGTAGCGCAAAACTAAAAATATGTGCATAAAACTAAAGTAATGGCTTACTATATATTTTTTTGCTTTTATTTTTCATCAGTTTGATCGCTATTTGATTGCTGTTTTTCACTGTATTTTTTGACGTGGACTAGGCGTGTGTTTGAACAGGGACCCGCAGTAGAGTTTGTTCACGAAAGGCTGGTAGCTGATCACCATACAAGTCGCTTACCCAGTTGGTGTTACGTAACAAATAATAGTGACTTTGTACCAGACGACTGACTGGGCTGCCCCGTAGGCCTACTATGAAAATAAATAAATGCATACACAAAACTAAAGAAATCGCTTTTGTACGAAGGTATCCTGCAAAGTCCAAGATTGTGATTAATAACTATCTTATTGAGCAGGTTAGAACACCCAATTACTTGGGCTGCCAAATTAGTTTTGATGTAGAGCTTGATATTGGAATAAAAATATTTTCCAGAAAATTTGCAGAGCGATTTTAATACTGAGGAAGAAAGCTCACCAACATACTTCGATGAGATTTTATGACTTATTGACAGTTCTGACACTTTTGAACTCCAACAAAACTTAGGTTATAACAAGGAGAAGGAAACAAAATTGGAATAGTTGCGTCTACTCTGACAAGTGTCTTTACACCTTTGCTGTTCTTAAATGATTCACTCATTTAATTGGCTGATAATGTGATAAGAAACAGAAATATTTTTGTAGCCCTGGAACTAACAGATTGAGTGTAAAAGATATAACACTTCACCTGTCTGTAATGAGCAGTTTTATATTATTTGACCCTTAAGAGGTATAATTCGTTCACTAAAAACTGATTTCAGTAAGCCGTAAATAAGATACAACATATGGTTTTCAAAATTTTTATTGCAGTACACGATATCATTACAAAACTTCCGTCCTGAAGACGGAATTATCTTGTAATAAGAACGATCAACATAATATCCGCCCTACTTGTACACATTTATTTTATAGTAACACCAATTTACGTTAAAAGTTTTAAATGTATGTTAATTGCAGCTATTAATTAAGTAATTAAGTTTTAATGAATTAAAATATTTAATTGTTAAGTTTAAAAATTTTCAATATATTTCAACAGGAAATAACACGTTCTATTTCTCATAACATTAATTTTTATCTATTTTTTTATTGTAGTGTAACGGTTTGTTTCCATCCCAATATTTTGATATATTTCATATATTACTATGTTTTTATTTATTTATTTAAGATTGCACCGACTTCGTGGTCATTAGCGACCACGTTATATATAAATACATGTAGTATAAAATTTCCAAAGAAGACAAACAAACACAATTAGGTCATATATAAAAACATAATAAAAATTAGTTAGGTTCAATTAAAATTTAGACAACAAAAAAATAAAAAATAAAAATAGAATGACACAATGAAAAATTAAATATGCGATTATATTAAATCTGAAATTTTGTGAAATTTAAAAAATTTATTGTGTTTTGAACAGCTACTTTATCTACTAAATTAAGTGATAAAATGTTGTTAATTTTGAATTGTGTTCGTGTGGACTGTGTAGTTTGGCAGTCTGTGATGATCTGTTTGATTTTAAGTGGCGTGTTGCTATGTGTACAATGTTGTGGTTCTTCTTTCTTCAGTAAGTGTTTGTATGTAATTGTGGAGTGTCCAATGCGTAATCGTGTAAGTAGAACAGAAAATCCACGATTTTCTGTCATATAACAACGAATAGACGTTTTGTGAGTATTAATCATGAGCCAGTTATACCCACTGGTATTACCACATAAATTTCAAATTTTGTTATTTTGTTCTTAACGTGAATGTACGTAGATAAATAAAATAAAGTATTAAATTAAATCTGTAGGGTGAAAATAAATCTCTGTGTTTCACTGTAGTCTATAAAATTGATTTCTTTTGAATTATGATGATTTTCAAGTTGTGTCTGGTGCAAAATTTTGTATTTCTTCGTTTATTGTAGTAGTAGTAGTAGTAGTAGTAGTAGTAGTAGTAGTAGTAGTAGTAGTAGTAGTAGTAGTAGTAGTAGTAGTAGTAGTAGTAGTAGTAGTAGTAGTAGTAGTAGTAGTAGTAGTAGTAGTAGTAGTAGTAGTAGTAGTAGTAGTAGTAGTAGTAGTAGTAGTAGTAGTAGTAGTAGTAGTAGTAGTAGTAGTAGTAGTAGTAGTAGTAGTAGTAGTAGTAGTAGTAGTAGTAGTAGTAGTAGTAGTAGTGTGTGTGTGTGTGTGTGTGTCAGTGTATAATAGCTAAACTAATATTTAATAAATGAAAAATGAATAATTTTGTAAGAAAGAAGAATTCCTTATAGCTAAAGTAAATAGTGTATTATCGGATAAAAAATCTGTGTCGCAAATGCTAAATTCCGTTTTTTTTGGTAAAGGAAATTAAGAGCAGAAAAAGTCAGAGGATTGGAATAGTATTACAGCAAAGCATTCTAACGTACGGTGCAAAAATTTGGGTAAAAAGACGTAAGAAGATGATTGCAGCATTTAAGATCGATTTTTGGAGAAGTTTTTGCGTTCGAGATTGGACAACAACAAGAATGAAGCAATCTGGATAAAAGTAGGAATGCCAGATAGTTTATTAGATCGAATAGAAAAAGAAACTGTTGTGGTATGTATGAATGAAAACAGAAGGCCCAGCAGAGTACGGAATTGAGCAGAGAAGGAAATGACGACGTCCAGAAAATCATTGGAAGAGTGGAATATTGGAGGCGATGACCAATATCGGCCTGCGATTGAAAGTGTAGAGGCTTGGCATTTGGGGTACGAAAAATAGTAATAATAGCTGTAAAAAGTTGCAAAAATGATTTTATTTCATTTAAAAAATATTTCTCCAATATATTGCTGATGACAGTACAATTCAGTTGTGTAAACTATTAAAATTCAGTAACTAAAACAAGGTAGTTCTGAGCTAGACATACTTGAGATAGCTTTATACATTTATGTTTCTACTAAATATCCACATATTTATAAATTAATTATACTTGGACCCAGAGGAAGCAGCAAAATATCAAACACCAACAGGTTTATTGGATACTGAACAGAAAATCATATCGGCACAAAACAAATTAATTGAAAAGTAACTTATTAATCGGTTATGTCTTTATAATTATTTATAAAACAGTAGGCCTACTCAAACCAGTGCGGTGGTACAAGTTCCAGTAACGTTGAAATAATTCAAAGTTTCAGTTCAAAATACTTCGTTACATCACAGACTCCCTTTGGACATACCCAAAACTATAACCAAAATACAGGTTGACAAAACTTTTTAAAGTTATTGGTGCATTTTTTTATCCCTGATGTGTTACGTACGCTGCAATCTGTTCAGTTTAAGAAAATACGCAATGACCTAATGAGATTAGGATGATATATATGACGTGTATGAGGTGTAGTCTTGTACAGAATTAGCCTAACCATTTTTGAGAGAGTATTTTTAACCCCAACCATCAAAGTACACCGGTAACAAATGTCTAGTAAATCCGTATAAAAGTAACTACGTTTACTAGGATTTGAACCACGGAACCTTGGTCTCCGGAAATCAATTATTATACAGCTGACTTGTGGTTGTGACTTTACGACTAGAGCAACTTTTATCCCTGCACTTAGTACTTTATGCATAACTTACGGACGTCCGGTAAACTGGATGTTACACTACGTAAAATAAGTCGACGTCCTGTTTTACGGACATTGGTACTGAAAGGGTTAAACTACAAATAATATACTTTTAAAGTAAATCTAAATGTGTAAGCTATTTTGAATCGATACCTGCAAAGATATTTAATTAATTCACGGCTTCAACTGTACCTAAAAACCCGTTAAAATACTGAACGAGTTTACTATACAAGTGTAAAATATCGTATAACGAAAAATCAAAAACGATCTGCACGGTTACAAAAAAAAAAACTTTTCTGAGGGCTATATACGAGTAATAGCAACGAACTGATATCCGACAGTTGGTGTCCCTCCGGAATTACTTAAAATGATAACAAAACAGAACCCGCTAGGTGAGACGGCAGCCTGGCGGTAACACCTACCTATGACCAGCTAGGCGTCTCTAGCACTGAATATGTTAAAAATTGTGATTTTATTATTTTAACAGTGGGCATCCATTTAAGATATGCGTAATATTTTTATTCATGCTTTTTAGTACTCAAAGTTACTTTCTCTGAAGTGAATTGATATACCTATTAGTTTTAAACTTTTGGCAAACTGCATAAAGTTCAGTTTCTAATTTATTCTCTTCCTAATAAACATTTACTTTTGATCATCAATTGCATATATAATACTATACATTTTACGAAAGGAAACAAAACAATTTGGTTTGAATTGCTACTTCCGATTATGGTTGGACTACACAATTTGAATGAAAATACAAAGTTATTAATGTAGAAAGTCTTAGAAATGGATTCATCTCATGAATTATTTAATATGGAATCTTACTCATTTTTTACATCTGTGTATTGTAACTCTGTGTAATATAGTAGTCTCGAAAAATCTACTTTTGATGTTGATCAACATCTTTAGCAGGGTGTTTACTAGAGAGGCAAATAAAAAATCTTTAATACAAAATATTCTGTCCATTTCAGGCAGTGGAGTGTAAAATTATTTGCACGTAATCTGTTTGTAATGAATTTCATTATACAGCCAGATCCTGTGGTGAATGAAATGAAGTTGGCATTTACAGGGTGGAAAATATTTGTTTTTTAGAGGGCCTGGCATGTTGATAAGCATACTTTTAAAATCAGTGAAGAAGGTAATGGTAAACCATCTCACTCCTCAATTTACTTAGTAAAACCTTTAGAGATTCAAACGAGCCTTTCGGCTGATGACCTAAACAACAACAATAAAATCAATAAAATTAGAAAAGGAGAATAGTTAGGAACATCTAGGAGCTAAGAAGGAAGAAGATAAGTACCATAGACCCTGTTTGAACAAAGATATATACGATAAAACTGAAATCATAATCCATGTAATGAGAAAAAGGAGACTAGTATTTTCGGAAATGTGGCAAGAATGAACAATAACGGATTGACAAAACGCATTTTCGGTAAGATAATAAACCTCAAGCCAAACCAGCATGGTTCACAGTAACATTGAATGAAATTAAAGATCAAAAATTGACACAGAAAACATTCACAATAGGGAATTTTTTACAATAAAAAGCTAGAGAGGGATATTCGGGGAAAAAAATTAAAAAAGGACAGCATTAAACAAATTAAGAAGGAAAAATCCGAAAGGATAAAACGATTATGGAAGGAAAGGAAACGTGAACAAAACATGGAAAAGTAATTAAAATATTAATTGTCGTGCTCTCTAAACGGCTATTTGGAAGAAAAAGTAGTAAGCCTAGTCTTTAGATACTTTCTCGAGGAATTTCACAGGCTTGGTCGAAAGTGTTTACCTTACGTTCGCTTCTCCCGAATTATCTTTGTATGAATTAAAATTTGTGAAAGAAAATTCAACGAGTTCAGATTTTGAGATTATTCTTCTTTATAAAACTTTTTTAGTTAGTTTTATTACACCATTCTCCCTATAACATCAAAATAAAGTTCTTAGAACAATTACAAAATCACCATGGTTGTTTTTGTTTAGGTCATCAGCCGAAAGCGTGGTTTGAACC
This sequence comes from Catonia carolina, assembly GCA_035578175.1. Lineage (NCBI taxonomy): Eukaryota > Metazoa > Arthropoda > Insecta > Hemiptera > Achilidae > Catonia > Catonia carolina. The sequence continues at coordinate 25,356,490 of JAQMRL010000008.1, forward strand.
TCTAGAGGCTTTACTAAGGAATACGAGGAGTGAGGTTGTTTACCATGCCTTCCTCACTGAGTGGAAAAGTATGCTTCACTGCATGCCGGGGCCTCTAAAAAGCCCCTACTTTTCCCCCTGCAAATGACAACTTCACTTCATTCACCACAGGGTCTGGCTGTGTATTGAAATTCATTACTTTCAAAGAAGATAACTTTGACTACCACTACCACTTTTACACTACTACCTCTTCTGTTCTTGAATTTCCGTCATAACTATGTTTGGCTGAACATGTGATAAGAAACAACAATATTTTTGTAGCCCTGGAACTAGCAGACGAGTGCAAATAATTTAACACTCCCCTGCCCGTTATGAGCAAAATCACCATGGTACATTTCTAATAAAATTCTTTATACACATCTAAAATTACCAATAGGGAAAGATGAAATATTAACATTTTCATCATATTACTTTAAATTAAAAAAAAAATCACCCTTATGTCAGTAAACCTTCGAGATAATTTAGAAGATTCCAAAGAAATTATCTAAGAAAACCGTTATTAAAAATTTGTTAATATAACAAGTGCAGGAGATACCTGCACAACCAAATTAAACAATACTGGAACCAAATCTGTTCTCAACATCCTCCAACGAAACTTCACATCAGAAAACATATTTTTGAAAACCCACAGCCTCACTTGGAGCTTCGAAGGCATCAAGTACTACTCACACGATTACACATTGGACACTACACTTACACACAAACACTGAAGAAAGATGAAGCACAACATTGTACACATTGCAACACGCCACTTTCAATCAAACACATCATCACAGACTTCCAAACTACGCATTCCACACGAACGCCATTTAAAATTAACAACAATTTAGTACTCAATTTGGTAGACAAAGTAGCGGCTCAAAACACAATATTTTTTAAAAATTTAACATAATTTCAGATTTGATATAATTGTAAAATCATATATGTTATTTTTAATTGTGTAATTTTTTATTTTTTTATTTAACGCCGCATCAACTGCAATGGTCATTAGCGACGACGTTGGGTTGGAACTTTATGTGATGAAGGATGAAATGATTTTTTGTAACGTATGAAAATATGCCATGCCTGAGTGGGATTCGAACCCAGGACATTTTATTTTTAATTTTTATGTTTAAATTTTTATTGAATCTAACTAATTTTTCATTCTGTTTTTATTAATGACCTTATTGAGTTTGTTTGTGTCTGTTATATATTTTTTGTCATCTTTGAAAATTTTGTACTACATGTATTTACATGTAACGTGGTCGCTAATGACCTTGTAGTCGATGCGAACTTAAATAAATAAATAATATAACAAGTAAAATAATCGTCAGGATGTGCGTCGATGGGCGAATCCACTACTTAAGGCACGTACTCCATTTTAATTCAGTCATTTCATCTATTTATGATTTCGTAGTGAGCTAATTGCAGATGTTTTACCTAAAATAAAAGAATAAAAAAAATGGCCAGAAAAGTGTTACAGTTGGGAAAGGACTTTAGTAACAGTCACTTGTCAAACTGTTAAACATCAGATTCTACATCAAGGATTATTGTCAGAAATATCTAAGAAAATATGATAGGTATTTTCCTGTACAATTATTTTCTAACAATTCATAACTCATAGGAATCATAAATTTACCAGGAATTGCATCAAGTATTTCTACTTTTAGAACAGAAATAGTTTATCAGACTCAGTCAGACAAACAATAAATTGTCTTATCGTAAATATGGTCAACAACTAGGTGTGCTTTAAGGTTAAAGTACAAAAGGTTATACGAAATGAAGGTCAATTGTTGTTCAGCTCAATCGAAGCCACACCCCGATCCATTATGAGTGATCTCATAAAATAGGCTACTTCCCGCTTTCACTGTTCAGTTATTTTGTTATTTAACCTAATGTCTATCAATAACAAATTGGTAATTATTGTACTTAATTACAATTATTAAATAGATAATTTTAGATATGTTAATGATCTACTAATATAATAATGTAATTTGAATAACTTAAGAATTTATGTCCCTATTTTAAGTGGACAAATTTAATTGAATATTATTCAGATTATGAGATAAGAGATAGGGAAATAAAATTATCAAGGAACTTATTTTAACAATTGGTTATTATATTTTTATCGAAAGGTTGATATTGTAATAAATAAATTATGAATTACAATTTATAATTACAATATTTTATGAATGACAAGTACAAAATAATCTTCCCTGTTATGAACTTTTCAATAAGGGATACAGTAGTGTTCGTCAACCACAAATATTTGTGTAAAATTCAATAAATTTAACTAAGTCTAAAAAAGAATGGGTGTTTATATGTTTCTTATTTGTTTTTCTTTTAAATCTTCGCTCACCATTATAAATGTTTCCTAATGAGGAATAAAATTTTACATAAATGTTAAAATGTTTTCAGCTTACTTAAAAAAAGACATTTTTTTTACAAATACAATTGTTCTTGTGTTCTCCTTCGCTAGGACACAAATACTTTTTATAGACGCATGCACGTCACACAGCTGCATGCACGCCATTTTTTTTAACGTACTCGCGTTGAAATCCGTTCAATTTGGAATAATAAGCAAACCCATGACCCAATAAGATGAAGATGATATGTATGATGTGTAAATGAGTATTGCACAAACCATTCTTGAGAAAGTATGGTTAATTAAATCCCAACTATCAAAGTAACCACTCTATAGTATTCAAATCTGCGGTAAGTCTACTTACCGGTAGACTTACCCTTATGCCAGTGGTAAGTATTCTTACCAAAGACCTATAAAGGGTTAAGCAGGGATCCTACAGTTGCTGCAGCATCTCGCATCTCAATCTCCGCCTCGATCTGTTCCACCAGACCTTATCCTCTAGCCTTCTTTGCCGCATGGCCTCTCTCTCACCCAAGTTCCGCAGGATCTGCCTCTCTTCCTCCGAGCGGCTGGTAGTTTAAGATCCTTTTCGGACACCTTTCCTCTTCCATTCGACATACATGACAACACCAAACCAACAATTGCCTTTTTTCCATCCTTTCAACAATTGTATCGCGCACCTCCGCTGAACCCTTTACTTCTTCATTCCTTACATGTTTCAGCCGAAAGATTTTACAAGCGCTTCTATAATAATCCATCTCCACTGCATTCACCCTATTCTTGTTCCTCCTACTGATTTGCCAACATTCTGCCCTGTAAGTCATTATTGCGTCCAGTACAGCTTGGATGATTATCTTCTTCGTTTTTACTCCTCTGACAACAGTACTGAATTTAGTTTATTACTAGCAGCTCTTCCTTGAGCAGCCCTGGACCGGATGTCTCTTTCATACGTTCCTTCCCCTCTAATGAGGCTTTCGAGGTACTTAAAACGGTCACTTTAAAGGGACCTACTTTAGGTCTGAGATTCTTAAAACCATGACGGTTTTAATTATAAGTTTAGGTCATCAGCCGAAAAGCTGGTTTAAACTTTAGAGGTTTTACTAAGTAAAACGAGGAGTGAAGTGGTTTACAATTGCCTTCCTCACAGAGTGGAAAAATACGATTATCAGCATGCCGGTCCCTCTGGAAAGCACATATTTTCCACTCTGCAAATGACACCTTCACTTCATTTACCACAGGGTCTGGCTGTATAATGAGATTTATTACTTTAAGAGGAGACAACTCTGATTAGTGTCTTAAGCACATCTACCTCTTTTCTCTTCTTAAATGATTCAGTCATTTAATTTGCTGATCTTTTGATAAGAAACAAAACTATTTATTTTAGCCTTGCAACGAACAGATTGAGTGTAAATAATTTAACACTTCACCTGTCTGTTATGGGCAGATAAATTTAATACAATATGGTAAATCTCGGTTTGCAGAGCGGCGGCTACATAACTCCACGGTAACTACAACGTTGAACTAAATGAAGAGTTTTAAAAAGTTACGTATTTAAAAGATTGTAACTATTGTATCTTTTTACAGAGATTTATAAGTAACTTTTCCTATTGCTAACTTAAAAAGTGTAGTCAAAACCTACAGGAAACCTAAACACCGAATAAAGTACAATATGTATTAAACCATGCTCTGTGATAGATACAAATTACCTCTCTCTTAAGTCATTAACCTTTAACACAACGTTTCTTAGGTTATTTATGTGGTTAAATTAGATTTATTACGTAACTGCTGTAATTTTATAATAATTTGTTACTTAATTTATGTAATAAAATTGCGGGTTATGATCATGATTCACGTTTTAGGAAATTAAGTGTGTGATTGTAACACTTCACTGATTAAGCAATTTCTAATCAATTTAAATTTCAATATTTCCTGAAATTATTTGCCTCATGAAAACACAGTAATTAAATTTATGATTCCAATCAAAAATTAATTAGTATTTAAATTTTACTTTGATATGTTAGTAATGGTATGTAGGTTATTTGTGAATTGTACACCAACTGTATTATTAAATTAGGTGAAATGTTTTTACCTAAATATTGCTATAGCCATCAAATTGTAGTCGATTCATTGATTAATTTTTTTAACAGCTTCCATCTATCTCTATCATCCTCATCCTTCTTGTACAGGATTGTGTTGTGATCACGTGTCAGATGTGTGTTATTTGTTTTAAAAACGTTTGGAAACAATTATATATTTTGTTTAATAATTTATGAGGGGTGTTGGGTAATTTAAAAAAAAAAAATTATTTAATTTTCTATATTGAGTTTAGAATTAAAATTTAAAATATTTTGATTTCAGAATATCGTTAAAATTTAGTTTAATATTTCATGTTCTTCTTGGGCACAAGAGCATTGTTTGAGGTTTTAGTGGTGCTTGGATCGGGTCGAAAGGAAAGTGTATTGCACCATAAAGATTGAAATTATATATTAAAAATATGCTTTTGTTTGGATCATCAGCCGAAAGGCTGTTTTCAACCGCTAGAGGCTTTACTAAATAAAACGAGGAATGAGGTGGTTTACCATTGCCTTTCTCTCTGAGTAGAAAAGTATGCTTATCAGCATACCAGGCCCTCTGAAAAGCATCTACTTTCCATCCTGTAAATGACACCTTCACTTTATTCACCACAGGGTCTGACTTTATAATGAAATTCATTACTCTCAGAAGAGATAACGCTGACTATTATTTTGCACACCTCTACTTCTTCTGTTCTTAAATATTTCAGTCATATAATTGGCTGGCCATGTGATAAGATTTACATAACTATTTTTTGTAGCCCTGGAAGTAGCAGATTGAGTGCAAATAATTTAACAATCCACCTGCCTGTTGTGTTGTGTGTATCTGTTTAGGTCAGCCGAAAGGGTGGTTTGAACCTTTAGAGGTTTTACTAAGTAAAACAACGAGTGAGGTGGTTTACCAAGCCTTTCTCACTGAGTGAAAAAGTATGCTTATTAGCTTGCCAGGCTCTATGAAAAGCATCTACTTTCCACCTTGTAAATGACACCTTCACTTCATTCACCACAGGGGTTGGTTGTATATTGGAATTAATTACTTTCAGAGGAGATAACACTGACTAATATCTTTTACATCTCTACGTCTTCTGTTCTTAAATGCTTCAGTCATATTATTGGCTAACCATGTGATAAAAAACAGAAAATTTTTTGTAGCCCTGGAACTAGCAGATCGAATTAAAAATATTTAACCCTCCACCTTGACTGTTATGGGCAAAATATAATTTTATTAAACGGAAAGCTTTTTACAACAGATAACAATTTTATATTACATTCTCGGTAATCTATCACCATGGTCATTTTACACTACAGAAATGAATTTAGTTTAGATAAACCGAAAAAATATCACAGTTATTAAAAACCAGAAAACAGCACAATGAAATAAGTTTTGCGTATTGAAGCTACGCACAAGTTTCACGCACGAAACAAGAACTAGAGTATGCTGTATTTGAATGACTTTTATACGATTGGTATCTATCATTTTCGAGTTTATATAACGTCAGTGAATGCTGACGTATAGGATTGTTGATGTTTGTTTAACTTGTAAATTATATCATATCACTTTCCCGTGACGATCTCGGCATTCATACCATCTTTAGCGTTCGGCCGATAAGAGAAGCGTTTCAGTTTTTATAAATACTCAAAAAAGTATTACCCTTCCATTCTTCAATGAAAATCTTCTGGCTTACACCGTAAAAATTATTACATTTAAAGGAGATAATTCAGATACTACTTATCCAGGCTTGCTCTGGCTTTTTTCCGAAACGGTTCATTCATTATTTTGTTTTATTAAAAACGTAGGCTATATAATGAAGAATTTATTGTAGCCTTGAAACTAGAAGGTCAGGTACAATATCTTTAACACACTATTTTCATGCGATTGGCACATGTTGAATTAATTTTATATAAATTCTTGTAGAATTACGAAATTGAATCTTGATATCTATATTATCCAGCGATAACATTTTATATGTCTATATTGTGATTAAAAATAAATAAATAAAGAATAACTAATAAAATTATCATATACGTATTTAATTGTAAATTTTAACAGGTATTACATTTTTATAATTAGGAGTATGGTATGACGTATGAGTCTATTAAAACAAAAGTTGTATGTAACTAAAAGGTTTAAAGAAGGTAATTTGGATGGTCTTAATGCCTACGTTGATATCTCTCATTGGAAATTGGTATTTCCTATTTCATTGTTTTAACTGGTAAGCCAGCGTAGGCATATCTATTACTGACACACCAAAGAACGTCAAAGATTTCTCTGATGGTTTTCGTCTGGAAACAAACGCTCAAGTACTTCTGTATTTGAATTATTAGTGGTTTCTCAGAGTACAACAATAACTGAAAACTTTAAAAAAATTCTTACCTTTCGATCAAAAACAAACTATTTTTGCACAAAATCTATGCTGATGATGATTTGGATCCACGGGATTATGAAACACAGCATAAAATTTGAACATCGAGATTTTGCAACGATTTCAATCGAAAGCTCTGCAAACCATATGAAATGCACCGTGGTATATTACGAATACTGCGAGATTTGGGTGTGCAAACGGTTTGTAAAGAAATATATACGTAGGTTCAGTTTTAAAAATATCAAATGCCTAAATCATCACGTTAATCATCTAGCGTTATATCTGTTAGACAACAGTAACGATGAACATAGACTAAAAATACTGAAAACTATTAAATAAGCATTTCTAATATTACCTTCAAGAAAGGTTGGCGTAGTTACATTTCGAGATCATGTATTATACCTACTTGTAATTTTTTATTGTTTTTACTTAAGGAAGCTTTTCTATTGTTTCATTTTTATATTAATTTAATTCATTGTGAATAATTAAGAACAGTATATGTTAATTACACGACTTGGTTGTATTTGTTTCATGTATTGGTTCTAACCTACATGTTGCATTTATTGTTAAACAATAGATTAAAAAATAAATTATTTAAAAAAAATTGAATAAAATCTGCATGTAAACTACTATAAAACTACGGTAATCTAAGTTTTGTTTCGATATTTTTAAATTGATTTTGGAGTAGGCCTTACGACTGAAGTTTATTAAGTTTATAGTAGTTGTTTATTTTTATCTTAATACACTTTTGCACTTAACTGAATTAATCGAAACTAAGGTTTGCACTGTAACTGGAGTTGACTTTGTTTTTTTAATTCAAACTTTGTAAAAAAATATATTTTTTAAGTCTATTCCTTGAATTTTTATTACTAAAACTTCATATTATAAGGTATGATAATGTCAATAGCTGATACCACAGTGAAAGCAAATATTATAATGTGTGTTTTATGTTTAAGTAAAATTAGTTCTTTTATGTAAGAGTAAAAATATTGAACATGTCATCTTGAATGGAAAACACGTTTCTTGCCAAAATCTATCTTGCCATCTCCATCTGAATCGTGATACAATTCTTTAAATTTTGGATGATTCTTATAGTAGTCCTCACTGAAACAGATAGAAATATCATTTTACCAAAGGAAATATTATTTCTCAAGATCAGAGAATGGGGCGGTTCATAATGTAACACTTTCTGACAGAAAATTACTAAATAATAATTTCTAATGAAATGAACTAGCAAATTTATCGTACAAGTTTATAGGACCAAAATTAATGTTACGAAACATTTATTTGAAAAGATTTGATTAAAAACCAATTTTATTTTCCACTGTTTCACTAGTGTGAAAATGTTTACGTTCATCACAACAGGGTGCAATTTTCTATGTACGAAAGTATGCAATATTAATCCAAATAATACGCCAAATGTATGGTTCAAATATTTATTACTTTGAACGATAGATAAAATTAATGGGCTAGAAATAAAAGATATGAAATATTTATTAGCTATTAATAGAACCTGAAGTTTCAATATTGCAGCACAGTAATTAATTACAACAACAATGTCGTCCATTGAATCATTGCAAATCTGAAAATATGTCCTTTTTACGGAAGAAGCGCAATTTGTTTTATCAATCTTTTAAACTGAACTTTCTTTAAACTTAACTATCGTAGCAAAGTATTTCTTTGTCTGTTTTTATATTGAAACGATGTAATATGTCAATTAAAAGTTCTTTGTAGTCTTTTCGTGAAAATTCTATTTTTCTTCATAATGTCACTAATAGTCTTTTTTTACCCACTGGGTTGGTGTAGAGGTAAAGTCGTCAAAGTAAGTCCGCTATTTAACAGCTGATTTTTGGAGACAAAAGTTCCTGGTTCGAATCCTAATTAAGGTAGTAACTTTTATACGGATTTGAATACTAGACAGTGGTTACCAAAGTACTTTGATGGTTGGGGTTCAATTAACCATACTCTCTCAAGAATGGTCAGCCTGGGTCTGTACAAAACTACATCTCATTTATATGTCATACAAATTATCCTAATCTCAATGTGTTACGGGTTGCTTACTATTCTGAATTAAAAAGTGAAATGTAAACACATTTCGGATAAAAAATAGTCTTTTTTTTTGTGTGTTACCATAACGTTTTTATAAAGTAATTTGTGAATGTTTACATCTACTTTGCATGTTTATAATGTATAATGTTCATAAATATAAATAACCACATTCTACAGGTGTTTCTAGGATGTTTTTCTAGGCTTATGAAGTAAACTTACGTTGGAGGCAAATTTTTTGTCGTGACACTAATTCTATAAAAAACATTTTAAATATTGTATTTAGAAAGACTAGTTTCTTGCTATGGTATGAAGCAATAAATATTTTACTTGATTTTCTTTTAATTTATAAGCTATATCTCTGAATAAATGAATAACAAATACTTAGATAATCTTTTGTTTTTACTTTTGTGGAACATGTAACGTCAAATTCTTGTAGGTTTGTTCACTGGTTTATTATATCACCAAGGGTTTTTTTGTGTTAATCAGATTTTCTAGATGAAGAGATCTTTTTGTATTGAGATTTACTTCATATTGTGCGCTAGTACTACCCTACAGTTTACACTGTGGAATATGAAAAAATTGAATGGTAGCACACTTTTAAGTCACCAATTTCCACTTGTTCAAAAAGTTATTAACTTTTGGAAAGCTATCTGATGCATTAGTAATCCTCTGTGTTCTGTGGAAATTATAATTTTAAAAAGTTTCTCTTTTCCCTTGTTAAGTAGAAATTTTGAAGAATATTTCACTCAAATTTGTCTTTCAATATTACTATATATTCCAGTTAACGTTATCGGTAACTGGACGGAAATATTTTGTTCTACAACACTGACATATTGTTTTGGGAAGATATTAAAAAGTTGTATATATTTAAATTACAGTTAAATTTTAGTAAGGATTTACGTATGATTGTTCTGTATATTGATACTAATGCTCAGAGATGGACATAATTGAGGAACAAAGATCAGGAATCAAACTCGGGACCTGTCGAGTAGAAGCTAGTTGGACTGACCACTACAACGAGATGTCCACTCGGATGTCAAACCCAGAATCTTATGTACTGCAGGCTAATAAACATCAACACGTAACTCAGTTTGTTTTTTATTATTTTAACCATATTCATCCTCATCCAGTCGCTTCACATTGTTTTGTTTAGTTTGTTTAAAATCGCTTCAAATGCTTCAGTTATTAACGACTAGTATAAGTTACGGACAGTATTAGTGAGTTTATCGTGTAATAAATTTTAGATCCTCGCTGGGAATCGAACCCAGGACCTTTCACTTTGCAGTAACCAGTGCAGCCTACAGCTCTAACTACTGGGCCACGGAGACGGCTGGCTGGTTTTCTTTCCAAATTTAAAATATAAAAACTAATGGAGGCACATAAATGAAACTTCAAACACAAAACTTACAAAAAAATTATTATTTTATTATTAAACTGGAAAACAATTAAATGGAAAACAGAAAAGGATTAAATGGGTTGATTTAAAGGTTTTATACCTATGATTTGTTGAATGTATTAAGGTTTATAAATATTCACTTTTTAAAACATAATGTAGTTAAGTTTGATCAGATTTGTTAGAATATACAAATTTATAGAATTAATTAATTTCCGCCATTAAAACAGATTGTAATTTTTACATAAGAAAACAAATGCCAGATGCTATAAAAATACAGGTAAATTAATATTTAAAAAAATATTTAAATTAAAGAAATATAGTTGTCCATTATCTACTTACGTACATATCTTAAACTAAAATTGAAATTCTAAACTTAACATTAAAATACACCTAAAATATTATTAAAAAAATTAAATCTAATACAATAAGAGCAATGCAGTCTATTTATAACAAACTCAAAAGAAATCTTATTTTTTTAAATAATCTAATAATATCATTAAATGAACTTTAAATTTAAAATAAATATTGTAAAAGAGTTTTATTGAATGACTAATGAACTTATAGAAATTCATTGTGTTATTTCAAATCTTACTTTTGTGTTTATAATCATTCAGACTTTAATTTTTTCTTCATTTTACCAAAATATAATTTACAAAGTATGTATATACGGAGATATTTATGTACAAAAAATTTAAAATTATAAACGTCAAAAAAATAAATATTAGCTGTATCAGGATGGCTTGATGTAAATAAGTTTTTATTGCTGATACCAAGCTTTAAATTTCGGGTTAACTCTTCTTCGTTGACGCTTTTTAGCTTTTTGTGCTATAAGTGCTTGAACTTCGGCATTATCCTTGAACCAGTCCTCACTAGAAAATAGAAATTAAGTTACTTTGAAATAAGTTATTTAAAAAAAAATATTACTAAATTATTAATTAATTTATAAATTTTTGATAATTGTTGTAGCGTTAATTGTCTGATTTAAAGCTTTTTGGATTGTCTACGAAATTAACGGAAAAATGTATCAGAAAAAATATAAAACATTAACGATTTACGTCCTGTTCTTTCTATAGTAGAATAAAATTTCTTTTCCTGAAATGAATTGCGAAAATTACCAAAACATATACATTAATTTATGGTCATGTACATTTATTTATACTTACAAAACATATGTATTTTCGATGTATGGTTTGGATATTAAAACCGTTGCCAAGACTAAACTCATGGTTGTCAGTAAAGAAAACATCAAAGGGGTGAGAAATTTGATCAAGGTCCAATAGAAAGAGTACAACAATATTCATATATCGACACAATGATCAAAGAAGATTAGGGTAATTTTCAAGAAATACATTGTAGAATTGGAAAAGCCATAATTGTATTGAATAAAGTGAGATCAGTTTTATCACGACAAGTGACTCGACTATCGGAACCAAATCACACGTTCTGGAATGTGAAATATATATTCAGTACTTCTGTATTGGGTGGAAACGTGGAACCTAAATTAAACAAATACAAAAAAAATTAAAGCCTTGGAACTATGGCTCTACCAAAGAATTTTGAAGATACCGTGGATGCAGAGAGTGATGAACTTGGAAGTGTTACGAAGAATGAAATAGTCATACTTATGAAATACTTATGTCATACTTATAATGCCACATTATGAGAAATGAAATTAGATGTATCTCCTTTCAGCAAATACTACAGGGTACGGTCGCAGGACAGAAAGCACCAGGACAAAGAAGATATCCTGGCTGGCAAACCTTAGGACTTAGTTTGACAAGAGTTCAACGGAACCGTTAAGAATTTCAACGAATAAGGCACAAATAACGATGATGATCGCCAACATTCGAAATCGGATTGAGACCTAGAGAAGAAGTTACATTAACTGATGTATCATGAAACAAAACTATGTTGGATTAAAAAACTAAATAGATTTGATACTATTGGCTGAAACTTAGTAGTGCCACTTGTCTCAAAAATTGTCATAAATTGAATTTGCATTACTTAAAGAACTTATAAACACATGAACAAAGAAAAGGTAGGTACAAAGAGTTGAAAAGCAAACCGAAAAACTACCAAACAAAGACATATATTATAACTGATAGGTTCATAAATTACACAGAACATAACGAACAAAGTCGTATAAAACTAGTAGAAATAATATAGAATAAACTTCAAGCGATACAAAACAATCAGAAAACAAAGCGAATGGACAAAGCTAAAAATAAATTTAAATCCTATAAAAGAAGAAATGTTTAAAATAAACATGAACGTCTTTCGTAAGCAAAAAATTCTTATATCACAGGCCTCGATGTCCTTTTAAAAGGACTAGGGATTCAAAATTAAAAGAATTAGTGATTCAAAAATTCCATCAACTTAATATAAAATTTGTTCTTATAAATTATATTTATAATTCCTATAAACAAAAAAGACCTATATTTTTCCTAAAGTCCAGACTGCCAATGTCATTTTAAATTTTATCATTTTCCCAAAAGTTATTTATAAGTATACTAAATGAATATAAGTTATTCTGCACAATATTTGATGAAATATTTTCAGGATACAAAGAAGACAAAAATGCGTACTTTTAAAAAGACATCACGTCTTAATAACTAAATTTTTATTGTAGAACCAGGTCTCGAAAGCGAATTCTGTTTCTTCAAAAGATATTAAAGGTACTCTTATCACTATGATTTTATGTCGGATTAAGATTAAAAATTAAAAATAAATATTTATCAATGAGTTAAGATAACATAAAAATTTTGATTCACACTTTCTATAAATCAGTCAGCAGAAAACGTGATTAAATTACCAGATTTTTGATTTTTTATACGATAAAATTTTTAACAGATTCATTTTACGATAATAACTTTACACCGTTAATTTTATTTAACTCTATGCATTTTAAATCATAATAAAAATAAAATATTCAGATAAGCAGACTTTTTATGTATAAAAACAATACCGTAACTTTGTTTGTTGTTTTAAGTTAATAGACAACAGACAAACTAAACAAAGAAACAATTAACATTCATTGAACATCCAAAGTGAAAGCTACATAATGCATATTAATGAAATTCCATTTCCCACAAAACACACCCACCTTGTTCATAAAAATATACAGTACAATGCACTGTTAGAGATCCAAGAATCACGATATCAGTAGCATGCTATATTTTTGAATGTTAAACCAAAATAATATCAATTTTGTTTTATTTAATACTTAGATTGAATTTTAATCGTATTCTTGTTACAATTGTTCTGGTTTTATAAAAATTAGAGATTTCTGTTTTACGAACATAATTTTAATTATGTTAGGAGAAATTTAACAGCCGTTAAATATTACCTTGATTTAAAAGTTCCGGTAGTTAGGCTACAAAAGGTAAAATATTCTTAATATTAAATATATCATTCAGGCCAATTTATTTGAATTTTTGCTTTCTCTAGCCCTGTATTAATACATAGGGCAAGAAAATTATTGTTTTCATTTCGAGTTTTCACCGGATAAACATGTTTTTATGCCCCATGAATACAAAACCATGTTTTTAACGATTGGTTTGTGTGTAAACCAAATATCTCACGGAATAGTGTACAACTGGAAGTTGAAAAATTAGGTACCACTACGGTACCAGACACAAACATTTTTATCAAAATCGGTCAATCGAAAGTAGTAGTTGATTCGTGTGATTTTTCCCTTTTTTGCAATTTTCTGAAAAATGGTTCTTATGATTTTTAATGATTTTTATGCTCTGGAAGATAGAGTAAGCGCCATGCTTGCTTAAATTCTTGAAAGGCTTTGCTATCGTGGTAAAAAATGTTTTGTTTTTTAAAGATTGCGACCTTAATATGGATTTTAGTGCAAACGTATACATAGTTAAAGTTGTAGAAAATTATAAAATCCATAACTTTTATTTCAAGCTTTTTTTTATTCAATACTTATTTTAGCGTTAATTAATAATTTTCTGTATTTTGCTCATCAAAAGCGGTAAAAACGGGATTTTAGGATTGCAGCATGTGTTCACATGGTGTATAGACTATAAACAATGTAATGGAAATTAGAAAACCTATAACTTTTATTCTACATGATTTTTTTTTGCAGTTAAAAGCCTTCTATAAATTTATCTATCTATTCTCGTCAATATTATATTTGACAATGTTCAACATTTTGCCACTAAAAAAGTACCAAGTTTGTAAAAGTATCTCAAGTTTAACAGATATTTCTAATCTTTTGGATATTATTTGCTCAACCAGTAATTTGTGACGCATTATGATTTTTTTCTCTATTTAGGAAATTCACAATCTGTTGGAAACAATCAGTGAATGTGATAACACAAAATTTGGAAAAAAAACTTGATAAATAAACGTGAGTGGAGACACAGTCCAGTGACAGAACTCCGACGTGAATAGATAAGTGTAGCATTAAGTGCAGCATTTAGAACACTGTAATGGATAGTCAATTACAGTACTACATTAATTGATGAGGTCTCGACTCGATCGACGTTTTAGACGTCTTATTGGATTGTTTGGTAGAGTCTGCGTAGCCAGATTTGAGATCAATGGGTTATGATGGTTCACGAGTTTCTTCCTAAATTTTGTATAGAGTTTTAAGAAAACGTCTTTATGTAGGGTACGTTTAGGTTTGGGTGTAGCGTTTTATTGGTTACAAAATAGGGGGTGTTATGTTAAAATGTATCCCCACAGGAATTGACAATTTGTTTTGTTAAAATGAATAGACGTATGTTGATTTCAGTGATATAACTGTTGTTTTATTTAAATTTTTAAATTGTTAATAGCCAAGGTTATTTTTTATATAAATTCTTCATGTTCTCTTATTAACAAATTTGTCCCTTCATAACTTTTAAAATTTATAGTTCTTTTTACTGTTAATTTGATGTGTATTGTATAAATATTTCTTATGTAAGTACATTTTTTATAGTTCAACGATAAATGTGTGGACCTTCCATCTTGGTCGATTTTCAGTACCACACTCCCCTTAATTTTTTACAAATCTTATTTCTTTTTACTTGGTTTCCTAGCAACCATATTTTGTTAATGAAAATTAAATAATTTTTTAAAATATTTTATCTTAATCAGCTGGAACTATTTATATTTATTTCAATAGACTCAAATATAAACAACTCCAGATGTTACTTAAATTTGTCTCATTACAGGGGCGTTAACTATCCTCCGTAAAAGCTTTGATTGGAAACGCTGAATTTTTGCTAATACCGATGGTTTTGCACAGCTGTAAAGCAGTAAAGATATTGCTAATCTTTTGGATATTATTTGCTCAACCAGTTATTCGTGACGCATTAAGAATTAAATATAAAAACAGATCAGTAATGATTTAGCGAATGCCATTCCTTTCATAGAACACGAATTCGCTTAACCAAATTTTTTAATCGTAAGTTATTAAACTAAATTGTTTACGTTAATTTGAGTAATGCTTATCTACTTATGAGACTTAACATGGATTAATCCTTGTTAAAGGTCTTAGTGTTAACTTACCTCAAAAATTAATGCCGTTCTTTAATCTGCATAATGATGCAAATGATGCAATTCTGGATACCACTACAGATTTTATTAATTAAAAGAAATTGTAGCATATGAACCGCCGTATGAGATTTTAAACCTTTTAATTTTACTAAATAATATATACAAACAACCAGAATACGGTAAAAAATAATAAGAGGACTTACCAAAAACACATGTGTTTTAGCGTTAGTGGTAACCTTTCCAAAAATAAGCTAAGTAATCAAGTAACTTAATAAAAGTAAGTTAATAAGATTTTATGTGTTTTAGTAGGCTAAGTTTTCTTAGAATTTGTATATTTTGTTGATAGATTTATTTGAAAACACAAGCCAAATTTTGTAAACTTAACGTATTACCTTATGCACAATTTCCTTCTTGTAAAAACTCCTTTATTTAAAAACCTCAGAGGAAAATTTACCTGTGCAATCAATTTCTATATAGTTTTTAAAAATAGAGACTTGTAATGCATTTTTGTTACTGTAAATCTACGAAGTAATACAAAAAAGAGCTGTACAGATTAATAGTTTTTGTAGCAAATATTGCAGTTTAGTATTAAGTTACTTTAGGGCATTAGTTCATCAAGTGGCTAGTAAAGATGACAAAAAGTAGTAGAAATTCTAGTTAAAACGTTCTTCGAGAAGATTTTTTGGAAAAGATTCAAATTTTAGATAAAATTTATTTTTAAATCGCCGAGAAATGAGCATAGATTTAATCTATGTAAGTTGATGATCACGATTTTTATAGCTATACATTTTCTTAACGTTTCTAAATTTTTATGTTTCAATCGAAATTAAATTAACATTTGTGATATAATTGTGTAATACATTGTGTGAAATTTGGAATAATAATTCACATAATATATTTATACACAAAATTATTTTGGTACATTAAAATGTTCTTACCATCCGGGAACATTTTCTGGTTGGTCACATTTCTGAGTGTCTTCGTTGTAAACTTCACCAATCGCACACCCTTGTTCTCTTGGTGTAACACCATTTAAGCATACATAAAACTTTTGACAGTCTTGTGGATGTGCGTAAACTGGATGGGCTACTGTTTGCCCGTGCTCATTCGCTTGAGATTCCTTTGGACATGAAAAACCATCTTTCAGTTTCACTGTTCAAACAGAAGAAAACAAAATTATAAAATTGTCAAATATATTAAAACAAAATGTTATCGTGACATCATTTCGTTTCATATTAATCTTTACGTTTTGTAAAGATTGTATTGTAGAACTCAATCAAGAAAAGTAAATCTAAACTTACCTCAGATAACATCTGTGATTAAGGTCGAATTATTTATTTATTCAAGCATTTCTGTACTTTTTAATCCTGCACTTTTCTGATCCAAATTCATCCAGTCATTAAGTACAAGAAATTTATAGAATATTTAGTTCAATACTATGAATATTTTTTCCTAACTAAATAAATATTCCACCGGAAATTTTCAGGTAATAATCATAAAATTTGTATCGCATCGTTATGCCTACCAACCAAATAAATTGTACAAACAAATCTTGCCATATTTTTGGAAAAAAATTTAAGCAACTAAATGAGCCAAAAAATTTATTAAGTTTCAGCGCTTATTAGTTATTCTTTCTTCGCATTAAAATAATACTGTATGTTAACAGATTAATTTTGATGACTATGTTGACAAATTAATCAAGATTAATTTATAAAATTATGCCTTTTATGTCACTGATAACTAACTCTATTATATATTATATAGTCTTTCTATCGTATTAAGGGTTTGCCCATAGGTCTTTTAGTTTTCAGTATTTGTAATTTAGTACAATTTTCCAGAAGCTTTTGATTATTCAGTTTAAATAATTTCTCCAAAAACTTCTTATAATTGTTTTCTATCGTACAATATCCTGTATTACAAGTTCTTCTGTAGTTTTAGGCTAATTCTAGTCTAAAAATTGTAATGGCACGACTTTGGATTAGACGTACCGAATTACCCTCGAATAACTGATGAATTTTGGTATCGCCCCCGTATGTAGCAGATGTAAATTGTCAATTACTGATAAAACATATATTGGTGGATTGCATCTGCTACGGTGCATTGGATCACATTCAAATTAGCTGAAAAACTTAAGGATGTTCTCAACGATGATATTATCGTCCGGCCGTAAACCAATTTTTACAATCTGGTTTAAAAAATCTGTAAAAGGTATTACAGATATATCAGTAGATCAAATGAAAAAAATCCATATTATCTTGTTGCAATTTGATTTACATGAAAATTTGTTTCATTTCAAACTCAGATTATCTTGGTAACACGTGTCCTGTCTTTAATAAAACAAATACCACTAACTAAAACAGATGCGTTATTAAATTGCTACTGTCATGTTACAGCCTTTTGCAGTTTAAGTAATACTTATAATTAATATCTTAAAGGTTATATAATTTAGCAAATAGTAATGATAATAAATCGTGCTGCACGGCAAGTTTTACATTTAAATCCCAGTCATACCTTTTAATAAATGATGTTATATAAATGTTCGTTTGATAGGGATAAACTTCGGTAAGTGAAAGCTGTATTACTATTTATGTTATACTTGTAATGAATAATAGTTATTTTATTAAAATCTAAATTAATTCTTCCTAACTGAAGAATTTACTTACAAAATGTTAATAATAGTAATAATTATAAAGTACCTCATTGAATTAAATTCAAAAAGGATTTTGAATCCTTATTGGATTTAATAGAGCCAATAATATTATATAGTAATAATGATTAATTATTAATAATTATACATAATTAATAATAATATAATAGATTCAGTAATACTGGATTCAACAATATTATCATATTTTTAAAGAATAAAAATATACTAATTGTAAATACGTAGACCATAGGTACACGAGGCGCGTGCGCCATTGGATGCAATTGAAGGATTTAGGAATTTGGATTTCAGCAGATTTGGAGCCAACAGTGGAAATAAGAACTCGTATTGAAATGGTTAGGCTGAAATTTATTGGCATGAAGTATCTTGATTAAGATATAAATTTGTAAATATGTGTATTTTTACTCTGTCCTGCTGTAAGGTGTGGGAACATGGACTTTGAGTATGCAGTACAAGAGTCGTTTAGGCTTTTCAGATTGCTCCGGATTTCGTGAATAATGTTAGCAACGTTGATATTTTAAGACATATGAGTATGAACCATGAGCGTAATCAAAAGAAGGAAGATTGCCTACCTTGGTTATTTTTACAGGAAATATAAGCTTTTCAGAATTAATCTTAAGAGAAAAATTGAGGCTAGGCGCAAACCTAGAATAAAGAAATGCTCATGGTTGAAGAAATTAAAAATTAGACAAATATGAGTACGCACATAAGGGTGGTTTATGATAAAGAACGATTTACTAGAGTTGTAGCCAATCTTCCCTGATGGAGTCGGCACTCTAAGTAAAAGAGGAAGTATCTATAGTCCGATTCACGAAAGAAAACACCTGTGTTTGAAGAGCAATATCATTTGAACCGTTGTATGTAAAAGCAATTACGATACATGAAATTAAAGCTTGTTTTATTGTTGGTTACAAAATATATATTAATATTTTTGAAAATCAATAGTGTATTAAATACAACGAATTATGCATAAAAAGTACCCTGTTTTTAACCAATTTTCCAGTATACCCAACTTCAAGGTACTATTACGTTGTTTACGGGTACTTTAAAATGTATATGACTACTAAGTATTATAAAATAAAGGGTTCTACGTGTAATGCACATTTTTTTCTATTTTTGGCGACTGGTTTAAAAATACAGTCATTTTAAAGTACCCGTAAACAAAGTAATAGTACCTTGAAGTTGGGTATACTGGAAAAGTGGTTAAAAACAGGGTACTTTTTATGCGTAATTCGTTGTATTTAATACATTATTGATTTCCAAAAATATTAATGTATATCCGGTAGCCAACATATAACCAGCTTTAATTTGATGTATCGTAATTGTTTTTACATACAACGGTTTAAAATATATTGCTCTTTAAAGGCAGGTGTTTTCTTTCGTGAATCGGACTATAGTCAATTTTCGGTTGTTACTTTCCTGTTACACATATTTTTACTTATAATGTTTTTTCCGAGTTTGTAATACTATTTGTCTAAACTAGAATATTCATACAAATATTTTGTGTTTATAAAATTAAATACATTATTTTATATCTATCAGCAGTGCCAGCTCAATTAGTCGGCCGGTCACTTCTGAAGAAAATTACTTGAGCTTCATTGGTCCGGTAAGGGACTCGGTTCGGCCAATTTTAAGCATAAATATAAAAATGTAGCGACAAACATCCAACTAATTATATGCTAACCAGAAATGTAATAGTTATCGAAAACGGATAAATGTTGAAGAAACTATTACTAACGGTTTGGTTAAGTTTTCCTAATTTAAAAAATTTTTCGATTTAAATTTTAAATAATTTCCATTATTACTTTTTGACAGCTGATGTTTAATGTGAAAAATATAAAGTTATATGGAGGGCCGTTGAACAAGGGATCCTTTATTTAACGGCGCTGGTTTTATCTAAGATTGTGCAGGCATAACTTTCGTTTTTTAATGTTAATTTTTCAATTACTGAATTGATTAATAATATAACCGTATCCTTTTGACACAATGTTATGTATATCGTTAAAAATACCAATATTGAACAATTTCTTACTGGTATCAGCCTCTCCGCAACCGGTTCTCCCTGCTGAATCAGGCCAGACACATGTACCAGAATATTCATCGAAATGTAGTCCCGATGGGCAAGTTATTTCTGTCGCTTCTGATTCAATACAATTGTAGAATACGTTACAAATGCTTGCGTCTGGATGAGCAAAGTATCCATTACGACGCGGACATAAGTGGGTAGATTTTGGTTGCTCTGAAACAAACAATAAAAGAACTTATGTATTTATACCACAACTATAACATAAACTTTATACTTAAATAGTATTGTTTATAGATTTGAGAAAGAAACAAATAATCAACAATGGCAAATTCTCATAGTAGAAAAAGACAGAATACCATATAATAACGTTTCGTTTTGGTATTTATTTTTATTATTAACCAGTGCTGTTTAACTAAAATTTGTTTTATTTGGAAATTTTTGGTACAAACTAAAGGTAGGGTATTTCTAAGCTCTATTCCTTGATCAAACCTTCTCGGATAATTTTAGGTTTAACATTGAGTAAGCCAGTACACCAGAAAACCAGAACAATTCACGAGCACTAGTTGACATTTTTAGGTTTCTCTAGATCATAATTTAGAAGGATTTGAAAAATATTTAACGTAAACCTCCTCTATATTTCTCTACGTTTCCCGTCATTTTTGCTTGCTGCATACAGTTAAAGCCCACCAGTCTCCTGATGTCATATTTTCATCGATGTTCCCTTATTCCTGTCCAATTTATTCCTATCGAATGATTCTTTTACGACCATCATGTTTATAAGTCGATGTATTGGATAAATGCTTTTTGGTGTATCAATGTGCTGAATAAAATGCTTAATCGCTTCATAAACAATCTTTCTGTGAAAGAATTAAATAATTTTTGCGCCAAAATAATTTGGATCCGTATGAAGCTCAGATTGTCAGGAAATGTTTAAATGGGAACTGTTAAACGATTCATTTACACACCATACAGCTCTGATCTAGCTCCTTAACACTTTTGAGATGAAGAAGACCTTGAAATAAAAAAGAACCTTAATAACGGGCTCAAATTTGAGACGAATCTAGTGTTTGTAAAAGCCGGGAGGTGAAATGAAAAGAGCTTTTGAGTGGTGACCTGGAAATCGGGTGTAGACCAAGCGCTTTTAACAGCATGTTACATTAAAGGGAATATATTTTTAGAAGAATTATAAAAATTTAGATTCGGAATGTTCGATTATAGCTGTTTTCTCATTACTCTGAAGACTATCCTTATACGCATCATTTCAGTGCACAAGTGTATAAAACCATAATATTTTCCAGTACTGTGGTTGATATAAATGAAGTCATAGTGGTTGAAATTAAAAGAGTTATGTCAGAGTTATATTGTTTGGAGGTACTTAAAGATCAGATGTTGTCATTGAGTATTAATATTTTATTTTCGTCTGACTGTTTTGCAATTTCTGCTACTACAGACGGTGAAGAATGATGATATATGACAATGAGTTATGAAAAAATGCCTGACCTGACCGGGAATCGAACCCGGGACTCCGGTGTAAAAGCCAGTTGCGCTAACCACTACGTAACATCATAATCACTATGTCAAATACCGTTGAGTGATTAAAAGAAAATTCTATTCAAGTATTTCTGCATTAAAGTGTCCTCCAACGTTGTTAAGATCTTATCTACAAAATTATGAAAATATCACCTGTTTACTTTAGTTTTGTTATTTGACTGTAGGTTAACCCACCGGGTTGGTTTAGCGGTAAAGTTGTCACCGCGAGTCAGCTGTTTAACGGCTGATTTTCGGAGACGTAGGTTCAAATCCTAGTAAAAGTAGTTACTTTTATTTATGGATTTGAACACTAGACAGTGGTTACCGGTGTACTTTGAAGGCTGGGGTTTAATTCACCATACTTTCTCAGAAATGGTTGGCCTGAGTATGTACAATACCATACCTCATTTAGACGTCATACATATCATTCTCATGTTGTTGGGTCATGGGGTTGCTTATTGTTCTGAATTGAACTGATTGCAACGTACTCACATTAGAGATAAAAAGAAACTGTAGGTTATTCGGGTTTTTATTAAGTGACAGAAGTTTCAAACTACATACAAAAAAAATACCCATTACGGGAAAATGCAGTGTTAAATTAATTGCACTCGATCTGTCAGTTCCAGGGCTACAAAAAATAGTTCTGTTTCTTATCACATAGTCTGCCAATTATATGATTGAACTATTTAAGAACAGAAGAGGTAGAGGTGTAAAAGACACTAGTCAGAGTTATCTCCTCTGAGAGTAATGAATTTTACTGTACATCCAGACTCTGTGGTGAATGAAGTGAAGGTGTCATTTGCAAAGTGGAAAGTGGATGCTTTTCGGAGGACCTGGGATGCTGATGAGCATACTCTTTCAACTCAGTGAGGAAGGTAAACCACCTCACTTCTCGTTTCTACTTAGTAAAACCCAAAACTAAAAAGTATTTTTTACTAAATCATATTAGTAAAAAGTTGTATAAATAAATGACTGTTTAGAATAAATATTGCTGTACTCTAAACAATTTTCACGTTGCGCTTTTCTTGTTTGCTCCAAAATTGCGGTTATGTCAATTTCTATTAACACATGTTGAGGTGTCTTTGTGCTGTTTATAAAGATTTTATTTGTTAGTATGCTCGTACTAAAGCAAAAAAAAAAAACGTTAATTAAGAATTTTGTTAATAATTTTTGTCCGTAAATATTTAGACAGTATTATAATTACGTAAAATTAGTATATCTGAAAGTGAAAATAATTACATTATTAACTACAAAAGGTAAATAAAAATAAATTTTAACTAACGAAGTTCTATTCTGTCTCCACAATCTACGTTGAATGGCTGATCACATTTGTTGACTTTCCTATTCAAAGGGTCGAAAACAAGGCCATCCGGACATAATTTTTCTCTAACGACACCATCGTTACACTCATAAAATTTGTCACACTGTGCTTCATCTTCATAAACACCATTTTTTTCTGGACATTTGAAATTTGCGGCTTCTGAAACATATAATAAATACAGCTTTAAAGTTTATGTAATCCTATGAATAATTAATTCCAATTAAATATTTTTATTATGTTGAAGTGCATTACATTATAACTTTTTTTTTGGTTTTACGTCTGACTGTTTTGCAATTTCTGCTAATGCAGGCGGTGGAGAATGATGCTATATGAAAATGAGTGATGAAAAAATGTCAGACGTGACCGGGAATCGAACCCGGGACCCCGGCGTAGAAGCCAGTTGCGCTAACCACTACGCCAACGGGCCAGCCAAGTGCATTATAGGTTAAGTAGCTAAGTGATAAGAAATTTAGTGCACTTATAGCGTCATTTTAGATAAGTCGTGGAGTTTCTACTGAGCGGTTTTGCACTAATAATAATATAATTGTAATTGTATTCTAGGTCGAAATATTAAAATAACCATTTTTTACCACGAGAGCTTAGCCCCCCACGAAATTCGCCAAACATGCTACTTATTCTATCTTGTAAATTACAAAAAATTAGTAATAAGGTGATTTTAAAGAAAATCATAGGAGCCATTTTTAAGGAAATTAAAAAAAAAAACAAATGAAAAATCGCACGAATCAACGGCTTCTTCCGGTTGACCGATTTTGATAAACATTTTTGGGTCGCGTTGCTTCATGATACCTAACTTAGTTCCAACTTTTAACTTTTTAAAAGCAACTATATTATGATATCAAAACAGATGCCTGTCTCAATAAGTTCGGATTAATGGTGTTGTTGTGTATTCTAAATAATAATCTGTAAGGAAGCACTATTAAGATCTACTGAAAATCAAACCTGGGACTTTGTAAACCTGATTTGTAAGACGAATAAGCCAGTGAGATGATCACAACAGAATATATTAAAAATTAATAGAATTTTGAACAATTTATGTATTCTAAACAGCTTTGTTATTTGGCCGTCATTCCTTTAAGAGTGAAAGTAAAAAAAATACTTTCATTGCTTACAAGTCAACAAAGTCTTCTCAATAAGAAAAAAATATACTATACTTGTTGAGTAATAGGGCCTACCTACTTGTATTTTTAAAATGATACATATAAAACCAAGATCGATTAATAAAAGTTTTAATTATCTTTATTGTTATATCGAACTATAGTTCGTTGTATCTATAATACGGTACATTGTCATGAGCGAGTTTCATAATTACGGTGGGCGAGTTTTATTACAGTGAAAGGGGCCGCTTGTGTTTTTTTTTACGTAACTCACATGTGTTTTTTATCATTGGGTGTGGTAGTTTATTAAATCCCTTCCACACTTTTCTTTTTGTTTTATACATAAAATTTATTGCAACAGAATTTATATAATTTTTTTAACTTTTATTATTTATTTTATTTATGGATAATAAGCGGAAATTTATTTTCATTTTTTTATTAATTTAATGAAAGTGTTACGTTGATGTGAATGTACGTGTTTAAGAGTAATAAATCGACGTTTGTTAACTTATCTTAAGTTCTCTTTAGCACATGCAAACTCGTCTGAGGGCCAGTATTTATTTTATAGTAGATTATAATTTTCCCATAACAGGCAGGTGGAGTGTTAAATTATTTGCACTCGATCTGATAGTTCCAGGGTTACAAAAAATAGTGATGTTTCTTATCACATGGTCAACCAAACCTAGTTATGACTGAAATTCAAGAACAGAAGAGGTAGTGGTGTTAAAAACACTACGAGTAGTCAGAGTTATCTTCTCTAAAAGTAATGAATTTTATTATTCAGCCAGACCCTGTGGTGAATGAGTGAAGGTGTCATTTGCAGGGTAAAACGGAGTTGTTTTTTAGAGGCCCCGGCATGCAAGAAGCACACTTTTCCACTCAGTGAGGAAGGCATGGTAAACAACTTCACTCTTCGTATTCCTTAGTAAATCCTCTAGAGGTTCACACCAGCCATTCGGCTGATGACCTAAATAGAAACAACCATGGTGATTTTGTAATTGTTCTAAGAATTTAAGAACGATATCATAAGGTGAGTGGTGTAATAAAACTAACTCAAAAAGTTTTATAAAGAGGAATAAAAAAATAGTTTGGTTTCTTATCACATGGTCAATTATATGGCTGAAAGAATTAAGAACAGAAGAGGTAGAGGTGTAAAAGACACTATAAGCTTTTCACCGTTGATGAGCTCTGCTGTTTCACGCGTTTAGACCAATCAGAACGGTTATCAGCGTTGTCAAATTCCACAAAATGTATCAGCGTGACAAACATTACGCGCGCATGCGTATAAGAGCTTCCGTAGTTCACTCGTGCCTTGCATCTCATACTGAACAGATCAATCATAGAGCGTTAACATGTAATACTTTATAATATAATCAGCTGGCTGTATGTTCACAGATTATAATATACTGTTATTGAAAGACCAAAAAAAATATTGCTGACGAAATATACAACAGAGCTACGAATAATGGCAACGTTGCTGGCAAGTCATTGGCTAGCTATGAAGTGGGTAGGGGGCAATGCGTACGTTCAGAGCTCATCAACTTTGAAAAATGTTATAGTCTGAGTTATCTCCCCTTTGAGAGTAATGCATTTCATTTATACAGCCAGACCCCGTGGTGAATGAAGTGAAGGTGTTATTTGCAAGGCGGAAAAAAGACAATTTTCAGAGGGTCTGGCATGCTGATAAGTGTACTTTTCACTCAATGAGGAAGAGAATGTTAAACCAGCTCTCTCCTCGTTTTACCTAGTAAAACCTCTAGAGGTTCAAACCAGACTTTCAGCTGATGACCTAAATAACTATAGATTATAATACTGCCCTACTAAGCCAAAAAGCCGTAACTGCAAAAAAATTAAATTTGAGTTTTGAGTTGATTCTTATGTTTAAAAGTATGAGAAATCCAAAAAACTAAGCCAAAATACTGTATCTACAACCTTATACGAGATATAAAGGTTACCCAAAAAGGGGTAACTGCAGTTACCCCTTTTTGGCTTCTTATAACATGAATGCCTTAACTGTATCTGCATATATTTTAATAAAAAAAGCATTTAGGAAAAAACTGAAGTATTTTTCTGATCCTTTGGCGTAAAATTTGCATGAAACAGTATGAAGTCGGATAACCTGCATATTTTTAACAAGCGGCTTAGGCCAAAATGCAAAATCCTCATTTCTCGTATATCATACTCCATGCAGTTACGGCTTTTTGGCTTAGCAGAGCAGAATATTAATCAATGTAGTTTTTATTTATTTAATTTCGTATCTACTTCTTGGATGAAAGTGATTATGAAAGGTATTAAATGGTATGCAGAAACAAAGACAAAGGGTGTATTCTCAAAATGTGTTATCTCTCATAAAAAAAAACTCCTCTCCCTTACCTTTTACGAACTTAAATCATGATCTATAACTTCTGTTGGCTACACAAAACTGAAATTTTAATTACTAAATAATTATTTATTTATTTAAATTTAATTGTTCTTAACCATCTTTCGACCAATTATGACAGATAATAAATAAATATACATAAAACTATGAATAATAAAATTGATTAATAATACTGAATATCAATAGGCGAATCTTTCATTCAAAAATCATACTACACTAATTTTAGAGTAGAGTACAACATCGAAAATTTAAACATCAATAATCCGAACGGTCAAAAATTTGAACGTCCAAACAGCCTTATTGTCTTTATTCGTTATAAAATCTGTTTCTTTTGATATTCGAAACGAAAATAAAGATAAGAGTGATACAAGAGGATAACTAAGCCGGCCCTGCATTGTGTTGAACCATTCACTGCCTTATTGACTGCTAAGTCGTGATTTCAAAAGTCGGAAAGTTCCCAGACTCGGAATTTAATTTTTAAAAACTTTTAAATTTTAAGGGATTTGTTTATTAATCTTCTTCAACTTCTTAAGACTAAGGATCGGGCTGCAAAAAACGACAACTTCCACACTTATTACAACCGAAATTTTGAGACTTTTTCAAGTGAATTCTAAAAGCTACTTAGGTGTGATTTTCAGAAGCCTACAGTATTTATTTTTTACCTTGCGATTCAGTGTATGTTTTTTTAGTGAACAGCTTTTTAAGTTTTATGGCCTTCAGCAAAAGTGAACTTTTATTTCCACAGCACAATATGGCAATATGACGTAAGTATTCAGCATATATTTTTTTCTCATTTTTTAGTATTATGAGTAATGGGAATTTATCATTAAAAGGTCGTTCAAAAATCCGAACAAATCAATAATTCGAATTGCCTCTGGCCCCTGTTAGTTCGGATTTTCGACAATTTATTTTATTATTAATTAAATTATTGTATCTATTTATGGTTCTACAAGTAATTTTTTTGTATTAATTAGAATTTACTTATAATAGACACATTATGTAAAACTCTTGTGTTTATTATTGAAAAACCTTGTTCCGAAATTAGATTGAACATTTTTTTTATTCCCGACAGATTTGTAAAACAAGAATAGCTACATGTCTTATACATCGATCGAAATTTTATATCTGAATTTTTTTAAGACTGAATTTTTTTCTTTTTACAGAGAATTTATGTCATAGCTTAACGCATGCGACACGCGTTAAGCTCTACTGGATGACATACTATTAATGTAATTTGATTTGATAGCTACTTAAAAATAAATACTACATAAATTTATCAGGATTGTTTATTTACATAAGTGTTTTTAGAATGTTAAAAGAGTTATTCATGCCAACATTTCTTGATAAAGGTTATGGGTTTTTTTCATGCAAATTGTTCATTGTGTTGTACATAGGTAGATATTGCAACAGAGGGAAAGTTTGTTTACATTCTTTAAAATCTTTGTGACAATAATGATATGACCCCCTTCCTTTGTAAATTTCCAGGTTTTTAAATTTTAAAATTAGTAATTAATCTGAACATTTAAAATATGTTGGATTTTTGCCTGAACTGCTTGGTGTATTCAAATTAGTGTCCGTTATTAAACAGTTCATTGAAAATGATCATTCTTTGTGTTTAGATGTATGAAAACAGATTTATCGCCTCTGGTGTTGGTTATTGCGTATATCTTCTGCTACATAACACAGTCTGTCTATATATGCGCGATAAACGACCACTGATCTTTCGCTTATGTAATTTTTGCCCTGCTTTCATTTTATAATATCCATTTCTAATGTTGACCTAGTCACTTTGTATGAATAAGTAAGTTGAAGATCTCTTCCTGATAAATAAACGTTTCGCACTCTATAAAATCTATAAAATTATCCGTTATTTTCTAAATAATTTTTTAAATTATATTCTTAATATTATAATAATTAAGTTTGTTAGCGAAGTTTTCTAGAAGAGTAATGAGGAAAACTAGAGTAATATTGCAATAAGGAATCAATAGCTTTCATCTTTAAACTTGCTAAAGATTATATATAAAACTGGAAAACAGTAAGTTCTCCATTTACCGGTCTCGTATTTACCGTGGCTCAGATTTAACGCCACTCATTTGAGAAAAGAAAAATTTCACTCCCAACCCTTCTTTTGTTTTAGAGTTAACAAAAGTGCTTGGCAACTCCACAAAATATGAGTAAAATTCGTTAAAAACGGACATTGGGTTATTGATATTTTATCCGTATTTATTCAATAACATGTCTATATGACGATTAATATCCTATGTAAGTCCTAATGAAGTACATAAAATCACTGTACATTATATGAATACACAAAATCTTTCACTCTTTTTTCAAGTTTCGGATTTAACGTCGCTTCGATTTAATGATGGTGTTCGACCAGATTTAGCATTGTAAATCGAAGATTTACTGAACTCATTAAAATCTAAACTAGTACTTTTAAAACACCAGAACTTTTATACCTAACAGAATTTATAGAAACTTACGGAAAAGAGAGAAATTTAAAAACGAACAAAAACATTCAAAGATAGGTGCAAAAATGGTGAATAAATTGTAGTAAAGGACACTAAAGAATTAAATCAGAAAATAAAAAAGGACTGTTACACGATTTTAGGTAAAGATTAATAATATACTACAGGCATCTAATTAGTATGAACGGAAAATGGTTAACTAACATAAAATTTGAACCTTTTAATACGTATCCTAAAACAAGAAACTAATGAATTCAAGGAGCTAAGACGAGATTAATAACACAAATAAGTTGCTTGTATTTGTTAGGGCTGTTTCAAAGCAAGTGAGGATCCTTAAACATATTTGGAACCTCTTTCTGCAGCTCATAATCTCCAAATTGCTTCTCTGTTAGTTTTCTTCTTTTTTCCTGTCCATTTTTTCTGATTTTTTTCTAAACGGAAACCCT
Source organism: Catonia carolina (assembly GCA_035578175.1). Classification (NCBI taxonomy): domain Eukaryota; kingdom Metazoa; phylum Arthropoda; class Insecta; order Hemiptera; family Achilidae; genus Catonia; species Catonia carolina. The sequence continues at coordinate 25,386,200 of JAQMRL010000008.1, forward strand.
CAAAGCCAGTTTTCTGTAATTGTTTCGATCAACGTGTTTTCTCCAATTATTTCAATTTTTATTTTAAGATTCTTTTTAATTTTCTTAAACTACCTATCAAACTCTATGTTTATTTCTTTATATTTCAAAAATTTGTTTTGTTAACTTTTTCCGTTCATTCTGTATAGATGTCCATTGATTTATATCTCTATTTTTGTAGATTATCAAAATCTTCTCTTCTTAGCTTGCTGAATCCATCAATGAAGATTGGCTACATCTGGTAAATCGCTCTCTATCATGAAGCACTCACAAAAGAATGTATCTAAACGATTCATGGGCTCCTTACTATTCCAATAGTAATAGTTTTACATATGTTAAAACTGATATCTTACTGTAACGAACACACTGTAAGAATTTCACTCTGATATCTTTAGTAGGATTTGAGAAAAGTGCAATTTAATGTCAGAAAATGAAATTTTTTGGCAATTCCACTTTAAAGATCAGAATAACAATGAAATAGATTTAACACACTAACGTGTATTAATATTTACCTGATAAATCCTACAGAAAAATACAATAATTAAAGTTATATCCATCGGACTGTATAAAAGTACTTTTACTGTATAAAACTTCCTGTGTTTTCGTTACCTACTTTTAAATTTCCCATCTCTTCTAAACCACTCTTGCTGCTGCATAACACTTTCGTTTTGTTCTTATTAAGTTTTAATTTTTTTTAAGACTCTATACTTCCTTTTATTTGCGAGGCCCAATATCATAGCTCCATCATTGATTCACCCGGAGGTTTCTTGGCCATTGGTGTTTGAGTCTTCTCGCGGGGTTACCCGGCAGAAATCTTTGGCTTATATCTTGGTTGCCCTCCCAGATGTAGAATCTTAGAAATAATATGATCGTCTAATACAATTATTTTTAGTCTTACAGAAGATCTTACAAAACCACTAATTACAAACATTTCAGATCAATCTCTGTAAACAACTTAAATTTTCAACCCATATAAGAAATTGTTTTTTAACAATTATGAGTACTGTTGAACATGCACTCATTATTCAAGGAAGTGTTGTATGTTTATTACAATAAATACAAGCGGAAGTGTAAATAATTGTTCATTAATCCATGCACCACATAAACAGTTGGTATTAAAGTATTGATCAACTAGTACAGTGAAAGTTGTGTCGGTCAGTTTGTAATGTCGTGTACTTCCTACATAGACAAAGCTTGGAATGTGACCTTGTACAGATTATCATAATTTCTATATTGTAACTATTTTCACCTGAATATGTTTATGTAATCTTCAGACAGTTTTAATAATCAAATACCTACGTTACTTAATATGAAATTTAAAAAATCCAAATTTTATAATCGGGAGAAAAGATATTTTATATTTGCTTATTCTCCCCTTTACTTTACAAAATTATAGTATATTCCATATTTTCCAAATGACTACATATATTTTTAATTTACACTGCATTTATTTTTATTACTGTATCTTAATTATAGTAAAGTATAGTTGTTTAAGCTTAAGTTCTGTAGTTGATTTAATTTATGTATTCTAATTGTATTTGAGAGTAGGCTAAGTTTAAACATTAATATTGTAATTATTAAGTGCGGAATTAAATAATTAATTTTTATTAGTTTAAAGTAAGTGAGTTAATTATTTATTAACTCCAGATCCCGAACGAACCTAGGCTTAGATGTTACAATGTTAACTCCTCAATATCTCAGCAACTTAATTGTAAACTCAGATCTTAAGAACGATGAAAAAACCAGCAAAAAATCGTATAATCTCAAATTTCAGATAAATTAGCCGATCAAAAATTAAGTGAAATTACATTTAAAATAAATGTAAATAACGTAATTACTATAAATATCATCAGTCTCTCGACTGGTTTGATGCATTTCTCCAAGCTGTTCTATCTTGCAGAAGTCGTTTCATACTTACGTACCTGCAACACCCTTTTTCTTTTGTAATTGATTTAAATATTCTAACTTTTGCCCCTCCCCTACAATTCACTCCCTCAATATTACCCTCCATTATTGATGGATACCTGGATGTCTTAAGATATACCCCACTAGCTTATCTCTTCTTCTGGTAAGATGTTTCCATAATATACTGTACTTCTTTCAACCAATCATCTAAATTACTTAATTTGTGCACCTATCTAATCATTAAAATTTTCCTATAACATCACATTTCAAAAGCTTCTATTCTTGCCCTTTCTGCAGCCTTTAACACCCACATGCATTAAAATTGATTATTAATAATTTCTTATCCTGTATTGATGGCTGAACATTTGTTTCGGTTGAAATCACCCTGAAATTATTTTTTCTTCTTTAACTGTAGCAAATTGTTTGTATATGGGTACAATTCATTAATATTGAGGATTCCTAAATTTCTAAGAACATTTTGAGTCCTGAGGTCTTGTTTGAGTTACGATACAAGATATTTAGTCACTCATAATTCCACCATTATAATCGAATTACTTATATTTAAATATATCTAAAATTTAGGTTAAATTATAAGGTAAATACAATAAAAGTTTCTTAGTAAAAGTTGTAAAATATAGATGAATGAAATTAATTAATTAATTCAATACTAAGGATTATTTTGTAGTTGGCCGTTATTTGAATAAATATTAAGTAGTCACTAAGTGGCTATAACAGCGTTATAGCCACTTTTACCTGTTTATATTGTATTTCTAGGCCTTTAGGTTAAATTTACAAATTATTATTTCTTTTAGCTCTTTTATAAATAGATTAGCTTCAGTGTTCAGTAATTTATTATGGCTTATCATGTGTGAACGTGATTGGTTTACATGTTTCTGTTTTTATTTATAGGCTGCAATAGCTTGTGTGTACACTTATCGCTTCTTTGTATACTTTTGTTTTGAAATCGGGAAAACTCCTAAAATAATGTAGTTAGAATGAATGCACTGAAAATTACAAAATTTTTGTCTGTAAAATACGAAAACGATTACACAGCGTCAATTGTCGATTGTCCGAACGTCAGTCATCCGAACCGTCAGTTATCCGAACCACTAGCGTTGGAAAAATACTTATTTACTCACGCAGAGGCCTTTTCTGTCCTAAAAACTGTAATGTGTGAGAAAATCAGCTTAAATTTAGTGGTGCTGAAGCATTGTTACTAAAAAGAATAAGAGATGTTGCTGTTACAAAAAAAGTATCTATAGTCTTACGAGAAAATTTAGGATTTTTTAAAAATTACTGTGTAGTATATGCAAGTGCGTTAAAAAATATTTCCTTGCGGATTTTTTTCAGTTTATTTCATTAATTTATTCAGTTTTAAAATTCTGTATTTTTTCGGTTGTTTTTACAATCTTTAGTACTCTACATTTGCAATAAATTTGTGTTTTTTTTTTGACTAAAGTTTATGTTAGCCTTTATTAACATATTAAACATATAAGTTATATTACATTATTCCGGTACAGTGTATCAAAATACAGTATTTACCGTTTTTAATTATCCGAACTATTTGATTGTCAGAACCGCTCTGGTCCCAATTAGTTCGGATAACTGACGCTCCACTGTATGTAGAAATTTTATTCAACTGGCTTACATAAATGAGAAATTCAGAAGTTTGTGTAATTTAGGTTAAGTTATTATAAGGCTAGATCTAGTTTGACTATAACACATTGTAAGAGAATTTTTTTTCTTCGTTTGAGTGGTTTGCTCAATGTAAAAACTTGAATTTTTGAAAATGTTTTAGAAGATTTTTTATAGAAGATTTCTCCTTACATTTACACCTTATACATATCACCTTCATCACATTGGGTCGTGATATTGCTTAATGGTCTTAAATTGAACAGATTACAACGTATACATATTAGGGATAAAAAAAAACTAAAGACGTTGCATTAATGATGGTAATCCCTCGCGGAAGAAAGTTTAGTCTTTCTTTGCTAGTTTTTATTTAAGAAACATTACTTAGAGTTTTCCTCGTTTAGAAAGACGAAATAAAAAATTAAATAGTAATAGAAAAATACATTTTATGTCCTTTTTAACAGTTACATAAACAAAAAGAAACATATTACATAAATTAAAGTTATTATTAATGTAATTACTATTCAAAGAAATAAATAATTATGGTTCGGGAGAATCAACTTACTATGGCACAGCCATGTTTTAGGGTAGACTTCATGAATGCTTCCCTTTAGGGTAAAAGTCAGTTTTTCAAGAAGTTTTAGAAGTCAGATTAGACGGATTTAACTTCTGGTGGATCTCGTGTCTATCTTGGCTAAGCAACCTTAGTTTGACCTCCTTTTTGAACTTTATGATGTTGGGCAGATTTCTGATATCAATTAGGCATTGGATTTTAAAGTTTAAAAAGTTAAAGTTTAAAGTTTTAAAGTTTAGGAGGATTGTATTTGGTATAATTTGGCGGAAGCTCCGTGGAGTGAAACCAAGTGCTTGTTTCGGGTATTGTAGAGATGAATTGTCAAGGGGAAGGTGTTTTTGTTCTTAAATCCCTTAATAAAAACTTATCGTGCAATTATAAAACAGTTCTCGTGACAATTGTACAAGACATGTTCGGTGGACTTAAGGTATTCCTTCCAAAATTCTATGAATAATACTGTTCGTATAGCCTAATTTTATTCCTAAACATTGTTCCTAACTTTCTTTCATTCATTGCTTGTTGTAATTAAGTTGTTTGACTATGAATGGATTCTGAAAAATCATTATATAACCGGTCACGTAAACCATTATTACGATACTAAAAACTTATTAATCCTTCCAACACATTGAAATATTATTAAATTATCGTCTTGATAGCCTTGGCATTTTCCCTAACTGTAAAATATCCACTCACTACTACTAAAATGCTATTTAGCATGTTGTATTTCTACTTTGTGTCTACTTTCCATGCCTTGGGATGAAGTACTGCACTAAAATATTTTTAACATTTCAGTTTATTTAGTTTCACGTTGCAATTCATGTTTATAATCTTGATTTCGTAATTTTATTATAAAAATTACTTTTATAACTTTGAATATGAACTTTAAGAATAATAATGGTTATATCTATGTAAAAATGAATTTCCGTTGTTTATCTATTAAAAAACAAGTTATTTTATGAATTTACAGATTCACGTTAGATTTTTATACTCAAGCTATGGTCTTTAGATTCACTATGGTATTTTGTTCATAACGGGCAGGTGGAGTGTTAAATTAATTGCACTCGATCTGTTGGTTCCGGGGCTACAAAAAATAGTTCTGTTTCTTATCATATAGTCAGCCAATTATGACACAACTATAAGAACAGAAGAGGTAGAGGTGTAAAAGACACTAGTCAGAGTTATCTCCTCAGAGAGTAATGAATTTCACAATACAACCAGACCCTGTGGTGAATGAAGTGAATGTGTTATTTGCAGGGTGTAAAGTGGGGGCTTATCGGAGGGCCTGGCATGCTGATAAGTGTACTCTTTCAACTCAGTGAGGAAGGCTATAGTAAACCAACTCACTCCTCGTTTTTACTTAGTGAAACCTCTAGAGGTTCAAACCACCCTTTCGGCTGTTGAACTAAACAACACTATGGTCACGATTATTCATCAAATATTTGACCAGAATTTTTAAATTTTGGAGTAGAAGATTCAAATTCTATTCTTTACAAATAACTTTCAACGTTTCGGTTGTACCCTTAAGTATAATTAGATGACCTCCCTGGTCATCAAAAATTATTGAAATTTTTACTGGAATCTAACCTGTTGGAGCTTTTTAAAGTTCCTGATACTTTCATAAAATGTTTTCCGAGTCAACTTAATTATTCACCTGATATTAATTTTGGACAGCACTGGAATTTTTAACTACTTTACAAATTTTATTTCATGTCAAATTGTAAGAATCGTAACTCTCAAAACTAACATTAAAAACTAACTAACAAAAGACGTTATCAGAAAGCAGAGAAAGATAACTCATGATAAAGTACTGTGAAACTCCCAACAGTAGAAGAGCGGACCCTAATGAAAAATGAGGTGATTCTTCAAAAAAAAATAATCGTAGGAGCCGTTTTTCAGATAACTGCAAAAAATTGAAAAAATCGTACGAATATACTACTACTTCCGGTAGACCAATTTTGATGACAATGTTCGTGTTGGGTCCAGTAGTGATGCCTAACTTAAAATTCAAGTTTCAACTTCGTACTATATTCCGTTGTTGAGATATTTTGTTCATACACTGACACACAGATACACACACAGACCAATCACTAAAAACATGGTTTTTTGGGTTCAGCGGGCCTGAAACGTGTCTATCCAGTGAAAACTCGATTTCAGAAAATCAACATGACAATACTTTCCTTCCGTATATATTCATATAGGGCAAGAAAAAGTAACAAATTGATCATGGGTGACTAAAGTGATGCCGAACAAGACGTAAAACAATATTAAATAGTACTTAAATTTTTAGTGTTTATAAAAATAATAAATAAAAATGATTGATTTGTGTTATAAAGCAAAATAAATGATCCATGTAAATTATTTACCTATACTTTAACATAATTATTTATAGGTGAGTGCAATACAATCCAGGCACGCCAACCTATGATACGTTGTACAGAGAAGTAGCCAACACCCTTAAGCCAACTTTCAAATTAGTTTAATTAGTTAAAACTTATTTAACCATCCAATGTTAATTACTTTAAATTTACCAAATATTTTGAATTATTAACATATAAAACTATTAATATTATTAATTTATAATAATTATATTATTAATTACCGGCAGTATATTGTGTACATATTAAAGTTGTGAATAGAAGTCCTTGTAAAAGTAATGAAGGCAGGTGGATAGCGGCAGATTGCGATTGCGTCGCCATGACTGATGCCGCAAGACTGGGCCGGTGTATAAGACGCCTCCTCCATGCCTCTTTCTTCCCTCCCAATCAACACGTTTACTCATTCTCACCTTACACATTTCTCTTCCTTTTCTTCTTCTTTTACTTCTTATTTTTACTTAATTTAATCGTTTAAGGACCTTGAACCTGTTGCCCTATCTGTATGTATTGTTTCATTATTAAACTTACATTTTCTTTTTCAGAAAAGAAAACAATGTTATAGAAAGTCAGATTAATCGACCGTTAATGTGTTTAAAAACAATTTGAAACAATTTAAAAAAATATTATAAATGTGAGATAATTTTTATTAAATTGTTACTTAGTATTGTTACATTTCTCTATTAAGGAAGAAATAAATAAATACATATTTACGTTCCTTGCCCATAACAGGCAAGTGGAGTGTTAAATTATTTGCCCTCGATCTGCCAGTTCTAGGGCTGCAATATAGGTATGTATCTTATCACATGGTTAGCCAACTAAATGAGTGAAGTATTTAAGAACAGATAAGATAAAAGTGTAAAATAGACTAATCAGAGTTATCTCCTCTGAGAGTAATGAATTTCGACATACAGCCCAACTCTGTGATGAATAAAGTGAAGGTGTCATTTGCAGGGTGGAAGGTAGATACTTTCCGGGAGGCTTGGCATGCTAATAAGTATATTTTTTCACTCAGTGAAAAGACACTGGTAAACCACTTCACTTCTCGTTTTACTTAGTAAAGCCTTTAGAGGTTCAACCCAGCCTTTCGGCTGATGAACTTATCAACATTTATGTTCCATGGTCCCATCATCTATCATATGGTTATCAGTGACATAGGTGGAATTCTGGAAATTGGGAACTAATTATGATTTTCCAGACTGACTATTGTATAAGGTGGAGGTTTCCAAGAGATCTTCTTTATTGGGCTTAATTATCAACTTGTATTTTTTGTTCTTGCCAGTTTTTCTTGTAGGGCAATCATTAGGGCTACCAACACTTTATTAATCACTGTTCTGAATAGATACCTTGTAGACACAGAGAAAAATCACTGCCGCTAATTCTCATACGAAAACCCTCTTCACCTCCCGGGACCAAGCTTTTCGTTTATTTTACCTTCCAGTGTAAAGCACAGTAGGTTTTTCTCAGGATGAATAAGGTCAGTCCTCAGTGTAGTTTTAACTCTAATATGATGCGTTGTTTTTTAGGTCATCAACCGAAAGGGTGGTTTGAACCTCTAGTGGCTTTACTAAGTAAATCGAGGAGTGAGGTGGTTTACCTCACTAGGTCTTCCTCACTGAGTGGAAAATATCCTTATCAGCATACCTAAAAAGCATCTACCTACCGCCCTGCAAATGACTCCTTTACTTCATTCACCACAGGGTCTGGCTGTATGACGAAATTCATTACTCTTAGAGGAGATAACTCTGACTAGTCTCTTTTACACCTCTACCTCTCCTGTTCTTAACACTTTCACTGCTGATCCCGTCAATTGACGTCGTCACGAAACTTTTCTGGTTTGCGGATCTCGTCATTTGGCGTCTTCGGATTTTTGGCATTGTATTAAGTAATTTAACGTCTATGGACGGCATTTCTAGTGTAACAAACATTACTTTAAAGTTTTAGTTATGGAATACACCACTAAAGCGCTTATTGAAAGTTTTATTTGCTGTCTGTGGTTATTTTAACGTATATTTTACTAAGCGTGTTTATCCTACAAATTGTGTTCTACAACGCTTGTGTTGTTCGTCGTTTTGCAACATGTCATTGAATGACGATGAAAGTATTATTATTATAATATATTATCATTATTATAATATAATGATATCATTTTAATTGTAAATAGGTTTTATAATCGTCTATTTTTAGAGTAATACAATACAAGTAGCCCGCCTCCGTAGCGTAGTGATAGCGCCCAACCCCAGGTTTGATTCCCGGTTAGCGTCTGGAAATTTCCCAAGTTAAATCCCACCCATAGTCGCTAATAACCGAGTTGTGGATGCAACTTTTAAAAAAATGAACTAAAAAAACCAATGTAGGCGTAATTAAATCAAGTTTTAATATTTATAGCACGGTTCAGTTCTTGGTTTTTTTTCTCTAAAAGTGGTTCTATTTGTTAGCATATTTTGAAGTACGAAAAGTATATAGGTTAATAAAAAATAATCCCGTTAAGCGGAAAGATCATAGCTTTAATTTGAGGTAAGTGACAATTAAATTGGTTCAAAAATGAAGTTAAAATAAAATCTTGAAAAACGTCTTAAATGGCCAGCATGGTACATAAATATTGAATTTAACTCCCAGCAGTGAATGTGCTTCAGTCATTTAATTGGCTGACCGTGTGATAAGAAATATAACTATCTTTTGTAGCTCGGGAACTAGCATAAACTAGGATAAATAATTTATTGAGAGGATAACAGTAATCTTCCACGTAGGTTTCGTAAAAAATGGAGTAGAGATTTTTTGTAAAAACATTAAAAAATTAATGTGGGAGTCTTACTATTGAGTACTGTTCTCCTTAATTATTCACATGTTGTCACCCACTATAGCAATCCTCTAATTCAACAGTTGTACGTATATGGAGTTAAAAATAAAATAAAGAAAACATTTTACGATTTTTATAGAGTTCAAAGTTACATAAAAATAAAATAGCTGTAAATAAATTAACAATATTAATATATTCGTTGTTTCCTGTGGATGTTTGTTCCAATAGAGAGAGAAGCTCTCTCTAACGCGTATAATAACAGTGGTTGTTGACTAGTTAACATAAAATAACTGTGGGACGTATAAAGTGAAACGATTGTGTACAGTAAAATTTTATTTACTGTTTATTGTTAACCGTTGGTATTTTATTTGTTATTATTGGTTTCAGTTGACAGCTCTTCCTTACTGTCTTATTGATTTTTGTGGTCGATACATTATTATCATGATGATGACGCTTACATTTCCTTTAAAACAACTTTCAATTTTATTTAACTTTACTTGCAAAAATATGTAATAAAACAATAATAATACAACTATATTTTGTTGTTTAGGTCATCAGCCGAAAGGCTTGTTTGAACCTGTAGAGTTTTACTAAATAAAACGAGGAGTGAGGTGGTTTACTTTTGCCTTCCTCACTGAATGAAAACGTACGCTTATCAGCATACCGGGCTCCCTGAAAAGCACATATTTTCCACTCTGCAAATGACACCTTAACTTTATTCACCACAGGACCTGGCTGTATAACGAAATTCATTACTTTTAGAGGAGATAACTCTGATTAGTATCTTTTACACCTCTACCTCTTCTGTTCTTAAATGATTCAGTCATTTTATTGGTTGGCCATGTGATAAGAAACAGAACTATTTATTTTAGCCCTGCAACGAATAGTTTAAGTGTAAATAATTTGACACTCCACCTGTCTGTTATGGGAAAAGGTGTATTCTATCCCATGTAACAATGCAGCACGTCAAAACATAAATATATTAAAATTGCAATTGAACTTAGCGCGATCCATTCGAGTTTCAAAAAATGTTCTTTGCTTGTCAGATGAAACTTGCTGTATACTAATTGAAATACGAGTATATACTAAATATAACATACGACAGTACCAGTAGAAAGAATTCATATGGTAGGCCTATTATAAAACATCCGGTCTGTCGCTGGTTGTTTTGACTGAAGGTGCTGGTAGAGTGAAACATGATTACGTTCATTTTTACTGATTTTAAGCCCAAAGTCTGCTTACATCTGCTGCACTGTTCTGTGAGATATACTATATAGTATGGTTGAAGGTAAATATTCACCCATTGTACCTGTTATAAAAATTTCATATTATTTTAGTATTTCATTGATCGACTATTTAACTCAGAGTATTTAGAATTTTAAGGGGATTTATGCCCCCTACACCTTGCATGTTAATTTAGGTACACGTATCTTTGAAACTATTTGAAATTTTTTTGTATCGTCAATAAAATATTCAACGATTCTCAATGTGTTCAAAATCAAAAATCCAAAAACACCAGAAGAGGAATTTTTTTTTCTCCTTGGTGCTAAGGTCTTATTTATACACTTTTATCTTATTGTCCTCTTAGTGAATTAGAGTGCATTTATAAACTAAGTTCTATAAATAATTAAAGTTCATATCCTAAGAATAATAAACAATATTTAACTTTCAATTTCAGTAGCTTTTATTAAACCTTACTTATTCATGTCCGTGAGGTAAATGTTGATTACGTTTACGCAGTTTAATTTATGAAGTATCTAAATTAATATTAAAAAACGTGTATGCATAAAATTTACAGTTATTATATTCTACAGCTAGTACTGCATTCCATAAATTTCTGAAGTGCATTGTAGGTTTTGCATTATAACCTAATTGATTGTTTAATAACCAGTTCCTAATAACAATAGCAGTACATTTTTACGTGGTGTCCTATAAGCAGCCTTGTAAGAAAGGTCATTTAGAAATTTTAACGGTAAATGTAGACTATTAATTAATTAAATTAAAAATGTTAACAACAATATTATCATAAGCATGTTTTTACTTTAATAATTTAAAAAACTATACCGGCATAAAAAGTATTATTATTTTACTTAAGACTAATTGTTCTTGTTTCACAACCTTTTCGAATTTTAATGGATATGAAAAATTCCGTTCATGAGACAAGGCGTCTCATGACAATTTTTAAAAAGGCTTATCTTTGACTTATGAAAAAAAACCATAAATTATTTCTGTATCTACCCTTAAATAGGGTTAAAATAAATATTTCTGTTTCTTATCACATAATCAGCCAATTAAATGACTGAATCATTTAAGAACAGAAAAGGTAGAGGTGTAAAATACACTAATCAGAGTTATCTCCTCTGAAAGTAATGAATTTTATTATACAGCCGGACCCTGTGGTGAATAAAGTGAAAGTGTCATTTGTACAGTGTGCAAACATACAGATATGTGCTTTTCAGAGGACCCGGAATGCTGATAAGCGTACTTTTCCACTTAGTGAGGAAGGCAGGTAAACCACCTTACTCCTCATTTACTTAGTAAAATTTTTACAGGTTCAAACCAGCCTTTTGGCTGATGACCTAAACAACACTCTTTTAGAGGAATCGAATGGCCCTATTTTTGTTTCCAAATTCCGACTTTGATTTCTTAACTTCCGGTTTCTGGCCACTTTCAGTCAAAATCGGACCTTCTAACTCAATTCAGGCCCTCTACCTTTTTGTGTAGGTTACAAATCTGAAAATCGTTTGTAGCTATCTCTTGTAGTTTCTGACATCTGGGTGTGACGGACGGACGAAGAAAATGATAGATGATAGTTTTAAAAATTGCCACCAATAAAATTATATAATTGTTAAATGTAAGAAATTTAAATTCAGTACGTAAACGTGGATAGATATTTTTTTGGCTTTACGTCTGACTGTTAATGATTTCGTCTCAAGAATATGTTGATATTTATGTAAGCCATTGTTACTTTTACCATCAAAGTACACCAGTAACCACTCTCTCATATTCAAATTCGTGTAAAAGTGACATTTACTAGGAATTCAATCACGGAACCTTCGTCTGCGAAAATCAGGTGTCAAGGAAACAGCCTTGTGAGGGATTGTGAGTGGCTATGGTAAAAAATTTTTATAATCTTAATTTCACAAAACTAGCAAGCGGTCTGTACTTCAAACTGTACTTCAGCGTCTTTTTAGGCGTTTTCTCGGATTATCAGGTGAATTTTAGTTGGAAAGAGAAAGTATAAGCGGGATATCGTGTTCTTGCAACTTATGAAAGCGATTGTAGCGTTCGATAGAATTTTGAACGACAAGCCCCCTTTTATTTTTTCTTTCTTGGTGGACGAGCGGTATTTCCGAATCTGTGTGGAACGAACCCCATGTTAATTTCGATCAAAATATAAGTTTCCCATAAAGAAAACTCTCTTGTGTTGAAATTTATGCTTTTCCTTTTTTTCTTCGGTAATACGTAAATTTAAGCTAATAGAAGAGACTAAGGCCTATATCTTTTAAGTGTATTTATAGGTCTAATTTTCTTCCATTAGCTTAAATTTATTTATTACCAAAGAAATAAAAAGTGGAAAAGTGTATTCGGCCAACCTGTTGGCGTAGTGGTTAGCGCCACTGGGTTCTAAGCCGGGGTCCCGGCTTCGATTCACGGTCAGGTCTGGAATTTTTTCATCATTCATTTTCAGTATCATCTTTATCCACCGTATGCATAAACAGAAACTGCAAAACAGTCAGACGTAATACAAAAAAAAAAAAAATTATATAAGTGTATTTTTGATAAATTGAAAGACTATCTCAACTATTTTGCTCAAACTCTGGTTTCTTAATTAAAATTCTGGTTTCTTTAATTATAAAGTTTTATTAAGTAAAGTAGGCGGGTTTAGTGTAACTTAAAATACATGTTTTTGTCGAGGAAAATAATAAAAAAGTACATTCCTTACTTGTATTGGTTTTTGTTAATTGTATCTAGAAGACTCAGAGGAAGTAAAGATCTTACAAGCTATCTGAATACATATTACATAATCTACACATTAACCAACTTACATTATTACTTACTGGTACTTACTACAATTTAATGACGTCTTATAATATTTAATCATTAGTACACAGTTTTATTCAGCATTCGCTTGGATGTTTATTTCGATATATATTGTTAATTAAAAGAAATATGTAAAAAGGAACTCTTGTATGCTGTAAAATATCTCATCGATAATTTTAAACATTTTTTTAAAGATAAATGCAAGTGAACACAAATTTTAAAAGATTGGGGTTATTGTTGATGCATTTTCTCTCTGTATAAGTATGTTTTTGTTTAAAATGTAGGACTGCGATTAGCAATGTAGTAATCATTTATGTTACTGTTGATATTAACATTCTTTATAAAAGTATAATTTCTAATATCTCCTATCACCTCAAATTGTAAAGTGAAAGAACTGTGAAAAATTTAAGCTTCTTAAATAGTGAACTGCATGGAGTGAGCTGATATACCGGGTGTCCCACGAAGAGGTTACTATTTTTGAATTAATGTGCCAGACGTATTGCACACTTTACAGACTGGAAACTTTCAGTTATATTAAATAGATATGTAAAAACAAAACCCTCGAGTTTCATTTGCTTATTATTAATAAAAAAAAAGAAAATGGTGCAATAAGAAAATAATATAAAAAAATATACTGTTGATACCTCGGCAATTTTTCAAAAACTCTTATGACTCATTTTTGTTTCGTTGCTATCAGTGGATAGCTATTGATGGACATCAGTTCGAATAAAGGTTAATGAAAATTGTGTTCATTAATAATTTATAACTTTCATATTTTTCTTTCATTTTATTACTTAAGTAACATTGTAACAAATCACCAATTTGAAATGGTTATGCAAATAAAATTACTTTCCGTCATTTTGGTTTGATTAATCATAAGCAAATGAAACTCGAGAGTACTTTTTTACATACCTATTTATTATAACTGTAAAATTTCCAGTCTGTAGAGTGTGCGATACGTCCGGCATGTTAATTCAAAAATAGCAACCTCTTTGTGGGACACCCGGTATCTATATGAGGTATATAACATACTGTTGCATACTTACTAAAATAATTTTTTTTAGTTTTGCGTTTTGCTAGTTATAAACTAAAAGGAAACAAAGACTAATGTAAGAACTAATGAAAATTTACCGGGTAAAATGTGAAAAGCTGTGTAGTATGACTTTGATACTCAATTTAAAATAAGGTTTGTCTTAGCGCAGAGGATAAGCAAAATTATACCGTGTTCAGTATCCAAAATTTGGTGGCGATTACGAATGCTCTATTGGAATTTGCCCATCTGTCTTCACTCATGCGTGTTAAATGTTCCTCCCACTTTCCTCTGTAATTGAAATTTTTCTAATTAAGGGGAGACATTTAAATGGGCCCGGATTTCCTAATTTTTAATATGATCCATAAAACTTCACCTGAACTTTTCTCAAGAATCGCATTTCCACCGCTTGGATCTGATGTTCATCCCTCTTCCCAAGAACCAGGACTTTGCACTACCTTACAGCAACACCGGAACATTCAGAGTCTTGTAAAATTCAAGTGGATATCTTTTCGGAATCTTTTACCCAGTACCATCGTCCCTCATATAGGGCTATACCGAAAATGATTCAGTTTATCGATCATGTCTGCATTTTTAGCGTATGTTAAATTACTCTTTTTTACTTTATTAATTTGCAACTGTATAAAAACAACCAGAAAAAACGTTCACAACTAAATAAAACAAATAAAGAAAATAAAAAACCAACCGCGTTAATGGCTTTGAGGAGGACACCACCCAGCGGTAGCTCTCCAGATAACGACAATTGTATTCATTTGTAAATTATATTTTTGTTCACGTAATAAATGTTTCGGTTGCGTTAATGTATTATGTATCTACTCCATTGGTGTTTCAGTCGTATTTGTGCGATTCCTGGTAGATCTGCAGAATTCGTATTGCATATTAAGGGATTGTTATGATTTTGAACTTTGTCTCTGAACCTACGGTACAGTTTTAGATGTGTGTCACTGACGTAAGGAACGTGTAAGTCATCGTGTAGTGTTCTATTGGATACGTAACTCGGGCAATTAGTAATCAGTCACATCTTAGGTATTTAAAATGCTGTGTACCTGCTCTATCAGGCACCCATTGATAACTATTTTCGTTCGTACGGGATCCCCCCCCCCCCAGAAAGCCATCGATTTCGTCGTTGCGGCGGATATATCAAAGCTATAGTCTTGAAATATTGTACTCAGATTAAAAATCCTTTCTACGAGTCATCTTCAGATTGTGTTATTAGAAACTGTTCGTCTGCAAATAATAGCGTATTTAAGTAGACCTTTCCCTACGTCAATGCCCTGAGAACTAACTGTTTGCCCGAAGAGCGTTATCAATGTACATATTAAAAACAAGCGAAGATAAAGTACATCCTTGTCTTACACCTAAATTCATTAAAATTTGTTCCTTCTAGTGCTGGTTTTCAATGAAATACTAATATCAAAGAGTAAGCTAATATATAAATTAAATGTGACTATTGGAGGGAGAGGCTTGTTTTTAAGTAATTTTAATTGATTTGAAGGCTTCTTTATTTTATTATAATCCATATTATTATAATATCGGTCCTTAGATTATTTTGATGAATTTGTTTCACATAATTCATTCTTTGCAAAAGTAATGATAAAAAAGTGAATATTACTTTAGTCGTAGAATTATTAATGATGAATCAAACTGAAATAAAAACGATATGAAGTAAAAACATCTATTATTGGTGTCAATTCATTGTAGAACTGTCATACAGTATAATGCCATTATTTTTGTTGACAACATCTCTGATATTATTTATCTTTTTATTTCTATTTTTAGAAAAGATATTGGAATAAAATTACACCGTACTGTTATAACTTTTTATTCCGCAACGTACTTTCAATTGTATTTCTAGAGTTATGTATTCATAAAATTGTTTTTATTACTTTTAAAACTATTATTATTTTCTCTTTGAATATTTTATAAGATTACAGTTTAATTATATATATTCTAGTGATTCGTCTAGTTGATGTAAATTCACTCATTTGTATTACAGATATAAATCTCCAGGTACTTTTCATGAATCTTGTCAGCAATTATCCATTATTTGAAGTGATTATTCTTTATCTAAACGACATCGTTGATAAACATTTTATTTAAATCGAAAAATATATCAATGGTTGCCACTTCTATTCTATTCTCTTTAACTATAGTAGAAACTAATGGAAAAGAGACTTTTGCAGTGACTTATTGTTGTACACATGACAGTCGTAGTTGTTAACTCAGACACCTAATTTTTGTGTACGAGCTGATGTATTTGTTGTGTGTATGCATATGTGTCTCTAAAATGTATCCGTGTGTCCTAGTGGAGTGGAACGATTCAAACACAGTGGATGGCGATGTACGTACTGTCTGTCTATAACTTGATCGCCTTCAGCAGAGCGGAGCAATTTGCGGATCGTAAAACCATTTCAGAAAACATTTCTAATTTTTTTAAGTTACTAAAACTTGTCGGAAATGACGTATTTTTATAAAACAAAGTATTTCACATGTTTTTGTTTTATAAAATTATTTCGAAAAACACGCTTAATGAGATAATGTATAATGTAGTAAAAGTTATGTTTCCGAAAAAAACTCTCCTCGTAACTTAAACATTAATAATTTTCTGTCAAATTTTATTGCATCATCGTTTTCCATAATTATTACAGAACAAACCTGCAACATTTATTATGTTAATCCGTGAAATAGTTGTTAAACAATGACGATGTAATTGAGAAAATACGGGGTTTTCTTCAAAAACAAAAGGTTTACTAAATTATACATTATCTCATTAAGCGTTTTTCGTAATAATTTTATAGAACTACCAATATTCGAAATACGTTTTATAAAAATACGCCAATTTCCGAAAGTTTTAGTTACTTAAAAAAAAATTGGATGTATGTTTTCTGAAATGGTTTTACAATTCGCATATATCTCCCCTCTGCTGGAGGCCATCAAGTTACAGACAATCAGTATGTATAGCAAAAGTCTCTATAGAAAAAGCTTTTATTTTACCTTACGTTAATTTTTATCTTCCAGGTTTGAGGTTGTACTGCTCTTATTACACAATAAAATTTAAAATTTTAGTAAACAAAGATTATAAACGAAATTTTTAAAGTTTGTATTTTATAAAGTTTTCTAGAGTTTATATTATTCTATAGTATAAAAATGCGTCGGTTACTACTATTTTCGAAAATCGTGGATCAATCGTAACTCAGTTTTGTAGTGTTTTCAACTTTGTTGTATAATTGTAGGTTACGTTAAAACAAATAATATTTGCAAATTAAAATGCTGCATATACATATCAGCTAATCTGAAATTTAAATCTTAAGACAGAACCTTAAAAAGTCGTCCAACAGTATTTTAGTTAATGGAGTACCATATCTTAATCTCAGACAACTTAACGATTTAAGAAAAGGTAAATTTGGTGTAGGTTTTCGGGTGAAAAGTTCATCCAGTGGGTGGAAAGTGATTTTGTTGTCATTTGAATGTTGAACGGATTAATGCTCATGCAAACGGTAAAAGTAATAGATAAAGGTAAGCGATAGAAAATACCAGATCAGATCGGAAATCAAATCCGGAACCCCTGTTATAGAAACCAGTTGCTTTGATTACTGCACCAACTTTGGAAGGTAAAGCTACCCTGATTTGGCAAGCGATTTACTAAGATGATCAGTTAATTGACAACCATGATAAAATACCACCGTAGCCCATATTATGGTAGCACACACATCGGATTCTGTTGGAAACTAACATTTAGAGCGATCGGTTTGGTGGTAATTTAAAATAATACTTTCTGACTTTAGATAAAATTACTAAATGTTTAGGGAAAATTGTATCCTATTCAATTTTCAGGTACAAACAGTTGTACAGACTTCTTTCACGCAAATCCAAATCACCAACTGCATCTAAATTAACCATTAACAACTTCTACCTTTGACCAATCTGGAGCTATGCCAGTCAACTCTATGGCTGTGCAAAACCATCAGTATCAGGAAAAATTCAGCGTTTTCAATAAAAGCTTTTACAAATAATAGTTAACGAACTTTGTTATGTAAACAAAAAAAACGATACACTCAGATCTAAAGTACCCTACATAAATAACGTTTTCTTTAAACTCTAGTATACAAAATTTAGGAAGTAACTCACGTAGCACTATAACCCATTGATCTCTAATCTGACTATGAATACTCTCCCAAATAATCCAATAAGACGATTAAAACTCGATAAAGCCGAAATTTTATCAACTTAGTACTGTAATTAACTAAATATGTAATGATCTAAATTCTGCACTTATCTTTTCACGTCGGAGTTCTGTCACTGGACTATGTCTTCACTCACGGTTTTTTAAGTTAAATGTTTCCGTGTTTTTGTGTTATCATATTCACTAATTGCGAATTTCTTGAATAAAAGTTAAAAAAAAAAATAAAAGTTTGAAAAGGTTGTTCAATATACGTAATTTCAAAGTCTCATAAAAATAATTCAGTGTGATACTAAAAAGGAGTGCACTTCATTAAGTTCACGCAAAATTTGCAGAATTTAAAAAGAAAAGGTAAATTCAAAAGTTGTTAGTAATATTTAAAATTTTTACATGAAAGATTTAGAGGTTTTCCGAACAGTAAATTTTCAAAACAGTGTTAAAATTTAATGTAGTATGTAATCATAAAGTATAAGAGTACACAAATAAATCATAGTTATAGAAAGGTCCGCTGCTAAATGTAATAAAAATAAATTGATTTCATGTTTCTTCATTTTTACTCTCTCTCTTTCTTTCACTAAATTCTCCTCTTCCTTGTTTCTCTACACCCCTTCCCTAAAGATCTTTCATCTTTTTCAACACAAAACCAAACGTTTACGATCAATTCTATCTTCTCAGAAACCATAAAAATTTAATTGCATGTTGGAGAGTGAATTTAAATCTGTAAGATCTTTGAAATGCTTTTAATCAGACACTATATTATACTATGCTGTTTTTATATTTGTTTTTATCTAGAGCTGTTCTTTTAAAGCAACTGATAGATTTATTAACATTATTGATAGTTTTAGTTTTGAGTTCAAGAACGGTACACAACAGTAAGATAATTTCTTGATTCATCGTCTGAACATTCACCAATTTTCCTAACTTTCAATTCCAACGTCACTCCTTTGCCAGAGCCTCCAAAATTATATAATAAATTCACGGATTGAGACAATATCCGACAGATTTCAGTAAATTCCTTATATTTGAACGTGTCTTTGAAGTCTGAAAGTGAAATTGATGCAGTTGTGGATGTTTTTACTACATCTGTTCTGCAATCAGCACGGTTCCGCCAGATCAACACGAAGAGAATCTACAGAATTTTGAAACTAACCAGTACTCGAGAAAAGATGGTTACGACAATTGTGGAAAAATATCGGAATCCAGTAGAAGACAAATTTCAACAAATCTTTAACAAATTTTGGTTAAATTACAGAACAATTATTCAGAAAAGTATCTTAAGACATTTATGCCAGATCAAATCATATTCTATAAATGATACATTAATATCCGTTTAAAATATATATAATGCGGAAAGATTTACATCGATGACTAAGAAGAAGATGGAGTAGAGATCTCTTAATGTGACCATTTAAAACATTATTAAAATTGATAATTTTCTTGCGAACATTATTCAATTGATATCGTTGATACTTGATAACATTTTATGTAAAATTTATATAACAGAGAGATTTTAAAACAAATTTTAGTTTTTTGTGTCATTATTAAAATCATGTTGTTGGTTTCACAGAAGCGCTATCTTATACCATGAAACACAAGAACATTTTTTCGAAAAACAACTAAACCAATCTTGTTTAAATTTTTACAGTGGTTTCATTAAGGTAATTTTACATATGCCTAAGCTAAGTTTTTTCAGGAATTACAGTTTCATAACACCTTAAAAAAATATTTTTCATTTAAAGTGTTATAATGTGTGGCGAAAAGAGATCAGCTGGTGAGAAAAAAAGAAAAAAAAACGGTTGTGTGAAAGATGTTCATGTTTGGGTTAAATATGTTCATGTCTGTGTTAAATATGTTGTGTTTATATGTGAATTAATTAAATGATAAAGATGCATTGTACAAAAAGTTTACAATTTTACTCTTTCTACAACGAGTTGTAACATTGGTGTCAGAAGTGGGATAAATTTTTAATAACTCGCTGTGAATAATTTTGGTAAACAAACCTTTGTTTTGATTTTTATGGAGACGCGAACAAAACTGAGAGAGATGGAAGAATTAAAAGCTCTTATTACCAGTTTAAACGAAAATTTAAATTTAAAAACGGACAAATTAAATTCTAAATTTGAAGAACAAAATATTAAATTTAAAAATTTTACGGACAGCTTAAATCAAAATTTTGATCGTTTAAAAGGAAAAATGGAACAGTTTGAAGGACGAGTGGACAAAATAAGTGAAAAAATTGTAACAGTCGAAGAGGAATCTGGTAAGTTCAGGGAAAATATTAGAAAGGAAATAGATGAAGAATTTAGGAAGTTTAAGGAAGAGATTGGAAGGGATTTACGGAAAGAAATTCCGGAATTTAATGAAATAAATGCAACTGCTACGGATGTTGTTATGCCCGTAGATGTTACCGAGCGCAGTTTCGGAAATTCATCATCGTTCGAAAAATCGGTGCATAGAGTAAAAGTACCGATATTTGATGGGAGTGTGTCGTGGTGCGTTTATCAGTTGCAGTTTGAAGCAGCTGCAAAATTTTATAACTGGTCCGAGTCGGAGAAGGCGGCCAACCTTACGGTATCGTTACGGGGATCTGCAGCGGACTTGCTGCGAACTTTTCCCGCGGGAAATGCCAGCTACCAGTGTATTGTAACAGCTCTGGAGCAGCGGTATGGTGACAGCCATTTACAAAGCGTGTACCGCTGCCAACTGAAACATCGAATCCAGAAACCAGGCGAGTCTGTTCAAGAATTTGCTGCGGAAGTGGAAAGGTTAGGCCAGCTGGCTTATCACTCGGCACCGGTAGACATCCAACAACAACTTGCTACGCAGGCATTTGTGGACGGTCTACGGGATCAAGAGATGAAGAAACTGCTCCTGCTAGGTGATCATCGAACTGTGGCTGCAGCTATAGTGCAGGCTTTGACGCTGGAGGCGGCCACGATAGCGTCACGTTCGATACCAGTTCGCGAGCTTACTGTTCGACAGAAAGCGACCCGTGGAAGATCGGAAACTTGGAGCCCGGAAATTGAATGCTGGAATTGTGGAGAGGCCAGCCATGTAAGATCAACTTGTCCGAAAAGGAGCCCGAAAGCAGACTATAAGTGTTGGACCTGCGGCAAGTCTGGCCATTTAAGACGGGACTGCCGAGAGAAAAAGCCGGCTGAAGGAGGTCGTCAGGTTTCAGTAAGTACGCAGTCGGGAAAACTAAGTCGAGCTGGCACGGCGGGGCGTATGTCGGCTGAAGTGAAACCAAATGCCCCAGACTCTGTTGTAAGCGTTACCCTACTGAAAAGTGATGGTGATAGTCTTATGATGCCCGCCCGCGTGAACGAACGGTCATGTGTTTTAACTATCGACACCGGTGCGACATCATCCGTCATCAGGCCAGATATGGTGGCAGCAGATATTGTTAGACAAACAACGAGAAGTTTTGTCCTTCAGACAGCATGTGGGGAGACAGTCCCAGTACAAGGTGAAGCGGAGGTCGACATCGCTTTCGGCCGTCGTAGAATTAGGGCTGTGGTGTTTGTCGCACCGATCTCGGATGAATTTATTGTTGGGCTGGACATCATGAGAGTTTATAATTTTGTTATCAATGTTAAAAGACAGTTAATTAATATCGGAAACGAGAGTGTATGTATGCAACCTAATCGGCATGCTCGTGAGTTTACGAATAAACTGGTTCGGCTGTTGGTTAGAAGGGAAGAAGTAGTACCACCTATGACTGAGCGTATAATTGAAACGTTTCCGGAAGAGCAAGTCACGTCATCACTTCTTATCACGGAGCCAGATAATTTGGAAAAATGTGACGGATTGTTGGTTGGTCGAAGTCTCGTCCAGGAGACTGCCTGCATTCCGGTACGGGTCGCGAATGTGACTAGTGAAAGTAAAGTGATGAAGCCGGGGCAAGTAATAGGACGTTGCGAACCAGTTGAATGGGTAGCCGAAAACGACGAGGGACCCGTTATTCAACCAAGACTGAACGAGGAGAAAAGAAAAATCCTTGATGTACTGCTGGAGGGAGCTGGTGAACTGACGGAAAAGGAACGACAGAAGGCTCGGCAGTTGTTGGTAAAGTATATGGACATCTTTTCTACAAGTGAAACGGATATAGGGAGAACAAATTATACTTATCACAAAATCGATACTGGCGAAGCACTACCTATTCGTCAGCGGCCAAGGAGAGTTCCTTTCGCAAAGCAACAGGAAGTTCGGAACCAGCTGGAAAACATGGAAAAGCAAGGAGTGATTGAGGAATCGAGTAGCCCGTGGTCATCGCCGGTAGTCTTGGTAAAGAAAAAAGATGGTTCGTTAAGATTCTGCGTCGATTACAGAAGACTAAATGACGTAACGAAGAAAGACAGCTACCCTTTGCCGAGGATCGATGATACTCTAGATACTGTAGCAGGATCGCAGTGGTTCTCAACACTGGATATGAAGAGCGGTTACTGGCAGGTGGAGGTCCACCCGGAGGACAAAGAGAAAACAGCGTTTTCTACTGGTGAAGGTTTGTGGCAATTTACAGTGATGCCGTTTGGTCTTACCAATGCACCTGCTACGTTTGAGAGATTAATGGAAATGGTTTTACATGGTCTTTCGTATGAGGTATGCCTGGTCTATCTTGATGACATCATCGTGATGGGTAAAACATTTTGTGAACATAAGGCGAATTTGGAGAAGGTGTTTGACCGGTTAAGAAAAGCAAACCTGAAATTGACTCCTAAAAAGTGCAATATTTTTAGGACTGAAGTGAAGTTTCTGGGCCACGTAGTATCCAGGGATGGCGTCAGCACGGATCCAGAGAAGTTGAATGCCGTTAAGGACTGGCCTGTACCAACTAGTAAAACCGAACTTCGGAGTTTCCTGGGACTATGCACGTATTACAGAAGATTCGTTCGTAATTACCACAATCTGTCAAAGCCGTTGACTGAGTTGACTGAGGAAAGAAGACATTTTCATTGGAGTGACCGAGCTACACAGGCATTTTGTGCTCTAAAGGAGGCATTATGTACGTCCCCAGTGTTAGCGTATCCACGGCTGGGCGAGCGATTTACCATCGATACAGACGCCAGTGATGTTGGTATTGGAGGAGTGCTGTCTCAGATGCAAGATGGTGAAGAGAAGGTCATTGCATATTTCAGCAGGACTCTATCACGAGCAGAACGAAATTATTGTGTCACTCGCAAGGAGTTACTGGCTATTGTGAAAACTGTTGAGCATTTTCATAAATACTTGTATGGCCAAGAATTTTCTATCAGAACGGACCACTCTGCTCTGCAGTGGTTGTTCGGTTTTAGGAACCTGGAAGGACAGACGGCACGCTGGATGCAGCGGTTGCAAGAGTATGATTTTAAAATTGAACATCGGAAAGGAAAAATGCATTCCAACGCTGACGCTCTATCCAGAAGACCGTGTCCAGAAGGCTGCAAGCATTGCATGAAGCTGGAGGGACATAAAAGTATTACCGTGAACCGAACACAGATTCAGTCATCCTGTGATTGGAACGACGACATTTTGCGCCGAGACCAGATAGCGGAAGAAGATCTTCGCCACATCCTAGAAGAAAAGGAGGGAGATTCTCGACCTGCCTGGAGTGAAATCTCGATGAGGAGTACGGCATATAAGAGTTACTGGGCTCAGTGGGACTCTTTGCTAGTGGTGAATGGAGTCTTGAGCCGGCGGTGGGAGTCAGCCGATGGCAAGAGTAGTATACTGCAGAAGATACTACCGAAGAACAGAGCGACCGAAGTTTTGGAAGAGATCCATGGTGGGGCATCCGGTGGTCATCTGGGCGTCAACAAGATGTTAGAGAAAATAAGAAAGCGGTTTTACTGGGTGAACTGTAGGGCGGATGTGGAGATGTGGTGTCGACGTTGTGATGCGTGCGCTGCAAGCAAGGGTCCGAAGACTCGTTCCAGGGGTCGACTACAGCTGTACACTGTGGGTGCACCATTTGAAAGGGTTGCCGTGGATATTCTTGGACCATTCCCTCGTTCTGCAGCCGGAAATCGTTATCTTCTTGTGGTAATGGACTACTTTACAAAATGGCCGGAGGTGTATCCAGTTCCAGACCAAGAAGCTGCTACAGTGACGGAGCACCTGGTAAAAGATTGGATCTGTCGTTTCGGTGTCCCTTTGGAGCTTCATAGTGACCAAGGTAGGAATTTTGAGTCAAAACTTCTTCAGGATATTTGTCAGTTGCTGGGGATGAGGAAGACCAGGACAACGCCGTTACATCCACAATCAGACGGTATGGTGGAGCGTTACAATCGTACTCTTGTAGAGTATCTGAAGAAAGTTGTATCAGAGAGCCAGGAGGACTGGGATACTAAAGTGCCTATATTCTTGTTGGCTTATCGTTCAGCAACCCATCAGGCGACTGGTTGGAGTCCAGCAGAAATGGTGTTCGGAAGAGATCTTAGACTGCCCTGTGATTTAGTGTTTGGTGCCCCTCCAGATCGACCAAATGCTCCAGTGGAATACGTCAGGGATATGGAAGAACGACTACGAACTATCCACCAACTTGCGCGAACTAGTTTGAATTTGTGCTACACAAAAATGAAGAGCCGTTACGATCTAGCAGCAACATCATCGGGATATTGCGTTGGAGACAAGGTGTGGTTATACAATCCTGCACGGAAGAAGGGAATTAGTCCGAAGTTAAGGGCTCCGTGGGAAGGCCCCTACGTCGTAGTGAAGCGGATTAATGATGTTGTGTATCGAGTGCAATGCGTTGGCAAACGCTCCAAGCCGAAGGTGGTTCATTTAGATCGCCTTACACCGTACAAAGGAGAGCTGGAAGGTGTTGGGGACCAACACCCTTGAGAGGGAGGTGGTGTTATAATGTGTGGCGAAAAGAGATCAGCTGGTGAGAAAAAAAGAAAAAAAAACGGTTGTGTGAAAGATGTTCATGTTTGGGTTAAATATGTTCATGTCTGTGTTAAATATGTTGTGTTTATATGTGAATTAATTAAATGATAAAGATGCATTGTACAAAAAGTTTACAATTTTACTCTTTCTACAACGAGTTGTAACAAAAGGTTTGAAGATACAAACATTTTGCATCAAATATTTTTATATTTTTTCCTAAAGCAAACCCCACCAAATCTTGACAAACAACTGAATAGGAAAAAACACATACAGATCAATAGGAAAGAGCTGAACACAAAATTAAAAGAGTTTTATCGGATACTTGGTAAACATTCGACACTCAATTTTAACAACAAACTCTTAATACACCAATCAATTCTTAAACTAATTTGGACATAAAGAATCCAATTATGGGGATCAGCAAGCCCCATAAAATTTGAAATACTGCAAAGATTCCAATCGAAATTACTCAGGACAGTCGCAGAATCACTTTGATACATAAAGAACAACACGTTACACAGAGATCTACAAATTACTACAGTTCAACAATAAATCAACACATCCAGTACAAAATACCAAAGAAGACTCCAGTCCCACACGAATCACCTCACCATCTCACTTTTAGAAAATTCAAAAGACACTTTCCGGCTGAAACGAAGATATCCTACGGGTTTATTTTAAAGTGACAAGACAACACATAAATTAAATCCATGAAGTTCCCCCCATTGGGGGTTTTCTTCGACCACGACATATAAAAAAGAAATCTTTAAAATGTATGTAATAAAAGCATTGTGTAGTTTTAATCGTAGTAAAAAGTCACTTTGCGTGCTTATAAGTTGAATATTGTGCAAAAACCGTTAGGGAAGTTAACCCTGTAGTTTTTGAGGAAATGTTCCTTACGCATAATAAACCATTTTCTCGGAACACAGCAAAAACCCATATAAACAGTTGAACTGTAAAGCAAACATAACAAATACAAAACCACATAACAGAAAACAATATAACTGAAAGTCAGTGACAGTATTAAAATAACAAACACAAAATCTATCAAAAAACTTAAAAAACAATTATGAAATTGAGTGAATGATTTTATAGTTACAAAGTTCTTTGTGTATTTTTTGCAGATACTAATTTAAAAAATACACCTGTGATGTCATATTTTAAAATTATCACTTGTAGAAAGTAGTAAGTAGGTATATTGTACATCTATCGATTCAGAAAAACCTAAATTTTTAGATAGTGCTAAAATAAAAAACTCGATTAAAAAATTGATTCCGTGTTACCTTGGACAATTTACGTGACGTGGACTCGTTGTTTTACTGTTCCAGATAGAGAAATCAAGTTATAGAAAAGTCGGTTGTAATAAGTTTTATAGTGTTATTAGTATTATGCCCGTAACAGGTAGATGGAGTATTAAATTATTTGCACTCGATCTCCTAGTTCCAGAGCTACACAAAATAGTTCTGTTTCTTATCATGGTCATTATATGACTGATGTATTTAATAACAGAAGAGGTAAAGGTGTAAAAGACACAAATCAGAGTTATTTGCTCAGAGAGTAATGAATTTCATCATTTTACGGCCAGACCCTGTGGTGCATGAAGTGAAGGTATCATTTGCAGGTTGGAAAGTAGATGCTTTTCAGAGGGTCTGGCATGCTAATAAGCATACTTTTCCACCCAGTAAGGAAGGCATGGTAAACCATCTCACTCCTCGTTTTACTTTGTAAAGCCTCTAGAGGTTGCCTCTAAAGATGAAGAATCTGTGTTTCAAATCGAAGTAAAAGTAGTTGCTTTTATACGGATTTAAATACTGGGCGATGTACTATGATGGTTTGGGTTCAATTAACCATACTTTCTCAGGAACGGTAGGCCTGAGTCTGTACAAGTCATTTATATGTCATACATGTCATTCTCATTTCATTACTGCTGCTGATTGTTCTGAATTGAACAGATTCCAGCGTCCACACATGAGGGTTTTTAAAAAATGTTCTTATTATTAAGTTTACAATGTGGGAATTCGGAACTTTTGTATACTTTAATTTAATTTGTTTGTTTATTTAGAATTTTATGTGTTTGCAAATTGATAAGAATAGATTATTTGTAGAAAACATAATTTATTAAAAAACTCAAGTAATAATCTGTAACACAAATTGAGATTCACAACCTTTACAAACATGTATTAAATAATAATTGCCTTTTATTTACATTTTCAATAAATATGGTCGAAATTATATTTATTCAAAATTAATTTATGACCAGAAATAGATTAAATGTCTTATAAAAAATTCGCCAAAAATGGCCTAAAATATTTACAATGTAAATTTTATTTTCATAATTTCATTAATTTGGTTTGATTTTGTTGATGAGCTTGGCAAATTGGAGTCAAAGAAAAATATTATTTTCACACTCTCGTAATTTCATCAGAATGATAAGGTGTTCTGCTTCCACTTTGTTTTCTTTTTTCAGCGGCTGCAATAGATGCTGGTGATTTAGGTTTTGGTTTTGGATGTTCTAATGCCTCCAATTCAGCGTCTGTCAGCACCCCCTTATACCACTCAGCGCTGAAACAATACAATGTTATTACTTTTTTATAATACCATAAAATAACTGTAATACTTTCTTTATATAATAACAAAATAAAACATTTACAAATTTAATTCCAAATTAAATATGTTATCAAGCAAGTAAGTCAAATTATTGAGAGCTGTTGGACCATATATTTGACAAGCATATATTAAGATGATTCTTATATTATGTCCTTATTAATAATTGACAACTTCAAAACAAAAAACCTTACTGCCTTTTTCCCAACTATTTCATGAATTTAACCCTAATGCAGTTTGATCTCTACGAGGCCATCTGTAGAGGGATATTTCTTTTGATATTACGTCCGTCTGTTTTAAAAATGCTGACTATGGCGGATGGCTAATGAAAATGAAATGGAGAAATTCTAGAACTAACCGGGAATCGAACCCAGGACTCCTAGTGTAGAAGTCAGTTGCATTGACCGCTACATATAGGCCAAACCCGTGGTGTATTTCTCCATTTTCAGAAGGATTTACACAAAGAGTCTCACATTAGAACCACTTAGATAATCATCGTTAAGTTATAGTATTAGAGTATATTTTTCCCTTTTGAAGATGGTCTCAAACCGCTTTAGCGTTAGTTCCCTAAAATTGAAGGTAAAAGGGTAATATTTTTTTTTTTTTTATTAATATCAACAAGATCTAGTTGTAATAGTTTTGAAGATGACCATTTATTAACTGTATCTCCTTCTCCTTTCTCTATTGATGAGCTGTGAGGAGACTCATCAGTGGAAGCACTGGCTGAAAAAGATGCACTGGATGGAACCTTTGTAGTTGTTTCTTCTTCTTCTTCTTCTGCCAATCAAGGATTAGGCCGCAACCTGTTCCAAACTCACATACGATATTATCTATTTCCATCTTTTCCTAGGTCTTCCGACATCCATTTTACCTTTTTTCTTTTTTCTTTTTTGGTTTAACGTCCGACTGTTCTGCAATTACTGGTAATGCAGACAAGGCATACATTTTACCTTCTGGAGCAAACCAGTGCGCCTGCTTAGGTATCCTGTGATCTGATATCCTTGCTGTGTGCTGTCCCTAACTTTGGAGATAATCCTTTATCTACCTTTATAGTTTAACTTTTCCAGGGTATATTTCTATGGTCAGTGACTCAACAAACCTATAAAGCACGACTTTTAGTCTTCATAACCTTGATAGAACGAACCTCAACTAGAAGGGTCCCTGAATCCTGAATCCTGGTTGAGAGGGCTGAGAAGCCCTATGATGGCGACATCGTGTTAAGGAATACCTGGTCGCTCGGGGAACAATTTTACAGAGTAATTAAAGGGTCCCTCAATAACAAGACTGTTTTCCAAATCCCCTTGAGTCTCTTTCTATCGAGGTTCTGATGTAGTTTTATTTTAAAGTTCTTTGCATAACCATAAAACACAGCAATTGACTTTTATAATTTGATTTTTTTTGAGAGGGTGTTTCTTTTAATTCTTATTTTCTTGCATTTTACTTTTTGATTGAGTTTTTTTTATATTTATATCTTGTTTCCGTTCGACCATTAAAAACTTACATGATTTAAGTTCAGACCGTCTTGGGCCAGGTTGGTTTCTATCTTTTTTCTTTAAATTATTGATTAGTACGAAAGAACTTTCAAAAAAAAACTTAAATGTTTAAAAAGGAACAATAAGACTCTATAGATATTTTTTTTACTTATTTTATTGTTTATATTATAAAAATAGATTGTAACTGAAATAAAACAGGAAATTAGGTAACTAAAACATTATCAAACGTAACTTTTATTCTCTCTTGTAATTGAAGAATATGTTATGTAAATTGCATCATAAAATTTGAAGGCGCTAAACATGAGTTACTTTTACAATGTACTGTTTTTAGCTTTTGGTATTATAGGACTTTATTCGCCTATTATCGATTAAAGGAAGACCAGTTTTTTTAATAGAGATTAGATTGAGAGCTTAACGTCAAATAGTAGTATCTATAAAAAATAGATTTTTTTGTTTTGTCCAAGGAGCTGAAATGGATGAAGGCACATCTAGCCAATGATTGTAACTCTAATGTTACTAATTCACTACTAATTACATGTAATAGGACTAGAGATGCCAAAAGAAGGGTGTTGATTTTTTTAACGTCCGACTGTTTTGCAATTACTGCCAATGCAGACGGTGAGAAGGATGATAGATGAAGATGAGGAATGAAAAAATGACTTGACCGGGAATCGAACCGAGACCCCGGCGTAGAAGCCAGTTGCGCTAACGACTACGTCAACGGGCCGGCCAGGGTGTTGATTGAAAGTAGTTTTTCACTTTCTTGGAAAATTTACTTTTCCCGGTATTTTGTAAATAGTGTTGTTTAACATTGACCCCTCGCCTATAGGGGACAACTAATTTTCCAATATTTCTACAGTAAGAAAATTGTACTTACCACTCAGGGACGTTTCTTGGCCAATCGCAGTTTTTGGAAGCTTCGTTAAAAACTTGACCAATTTTACAACCATTTCTGCGAGGTGTTTCTCCGTTAATGCATACATAAAAGTATTGGCAGTCCTCTGGGTCCGCATATCTGGGGTGCTGCTGTGCCTCACTCATCGCCACTTCGGGACAAGAGAATTTGAAGACTTCTGTTTAAAAAAATGTTACAAACTTAATTAGCAAAGCTACTTATAACAAGTAATTGTATTTTAAAGTAAAAATCATCTTAATAATTATTTGAAAAATCATAATAGATTTGTAAAAGATTATAGATACACTATCGAGATTATGAATTACAGTTTCTGTAAAATCACATTATTCCTATTAGTTTAGTCCTGAAATTGAACTTATACTTTTTGAATTTACAGACTGTTTTCTTTAAATATATATTTGTTAATTGTATTTAATATGAGATGCAATTCAAAGAGCATTTTTTTGTTTCAGGTACAAATTAATTTCTATCTTTTGCGGTTTGGTGGGAATAAACTTACAAGTCAGGTAATTCTCTTTTAAAACATAATTATTGTCATATCAGCAACAAACATCGCCGTGACATTGTCATTTACGTGTACGGACATTGAATATCCGAACAGTATATAGCTCTTAACGAAGATTTTTAAGGTTAGGGTATTCCAGCCTTATCAAAAAAATAACAGAGCTGATTATAGCTTGGTAATCAACAGGGAAATTCAAGTTCTGATGGTTAAAAGATCTCCAAAGGAACTAATGTGGGTGCTGAAGCAGTATTATCGCCAGCAAGTTTAAACAAGTAAATGTGTTTACCATCTATATGAAAGTCGTATCTATATTTTAGCCAATTGTTATTTTTAAATAGCAGAATGTAAAAAAAAAACAAAAGGTAACGAAAACCATAAAATTTATTCATTTATGAAAAAATATGTCTAGAATTTAATATTCCTGTTTCTTTCAAAATGTGAAAAATTCTTTACTTTCTTAATTTATTAAAATTCAGTAGTTCATTTGATAGTAAAATTCCTTGTGCATTGAAATTCATTGGCTTTTTATGTATGTATATTGGTACAGTATTTCTTATTTATTTTTATAACTTTTGAATTAATTAACTGTTTCTATTAATCAAAGTGTCCTAATTTGAATTTATCATAATAAGACTGGCCAAGTTATATTTTTTGGCCAGTCTTATTATGATAAATTCATTCAGATATTAGTATCTTAAAAAAGTGATAACCATGTTCATAAATTTATCATTATCACTGAAAAGTTGGAAAAACGATAGATAATTTTGATTCGTTGATTTTTAGATTTTTCTTTTTTTGTATCAACTTATTTATCTATGAACGTAATAATTATATATTGTTTTAATATAGTAGGAAAGTAAAACTTATAAAATTACTACTAATAAATTAATTAAATTACTATAGCTATTGGCTCTTAAATTACTATCATGGCTATTTATTTTTAGCCCAAAAAGTAAGTTCGTGTTGTGATTTAACTATTTAAATATTTAATCGAGATGTACAATTGTCAAAATTACTTATCACACAAATCCTAATCTAATTTCAATGATAAATGTAAATTAATTCTAATCTAAACTGAACTGCCTAAGACAGTCTAAAACTTTATTTTGAAGCCATAATTTAGTCCTTAATCAATATTAAACTAATAGATCAATCGTTTTTATTTCGTGTAGTTTAAATTTTTGAGTTGACTGAATAGAGTTCAAATTATAAGAAATGTATCCCATTTCTTCATTTTATTTTAGTTTTTTAACTATTCTCATAGTCACTAACTAAATTTATTTATGGTTTTTATAAAATCTATATACATTTTTTGATTTGTATAAGTTTTTCATTTAAAATTAAAAATGGCGTTCCTAGGCTAATAAATAGTGTCGGGAGTTGGAAAGTATAAATTTCACCAACAATAAAGTTATAATTATTATTATTTTATATTATTTTATATTTTCATTATTTTATAACCGCAATACGATAAAATAATTATCGGTTATAAAATAATGAAAAACCTCAAAGATCCTGTCGATTTAAAAAATCCGACATAAAAAAGAACTGCATCATTCTACCGTAAATTTTATGATCAACTAAATATATCCAAACCAATTAGCTCATGATCTAGCTGTAAGGGACTATACTATTAAATTATGTCGTCCAAAGCAGAAATGGAACAAAGATCTTTTGATCTGATTAAGGAATACCGGACTTAAAATGTTTTTCTGAGAAAAAAGAAGCCGCTGGTACATTTTCATTGGAAAAAAAATTCCTCACTTTCATTCAAAGTGCTTTTATTTTCATATTCGGAATTTGTCCCACGTTGTGCACATTAACAAAATAAAAGAGAACAAATATTATGTTCACGTAGGTAGGCTAAACTACTTAGTTCTTTATAGACCTAAATGGATTTCATATTCACAAAACCGATTTTTTACATGTAGAGGGCAAAACTGATAGAGAAAAATTTAAGTTTTCCACAATTGAAATGAAGAAATCCTTCGGGTTAATTTTAAGTGACAAGATAACTCATGAAATAAATCTACGAAGGTCCTTCATTTTAGGATTTTCTTTGGTCACGGCATATAAATGGGAAACTAATCTACTTATTATTCTACATAAGAATAGATTGTAGATTTTGTAACATAAAAAAAACCTTTTAAATTTATTAATATGTTCATATGGTGAGATCTTATCCGTAACAGGCAGGTGGAGTGTAAATTATTTGCACTCAATCTTAGTTCCAGGGCTACAAAAATTAGTTCTGTATCTCATCACATATTCAGTCAATTATATGACTGAAGGATTAAAGAATAAAAGAGGTTGAGGTGTAAAAGATATTATTCAGAGATATCTCCTCTGAGAATAATGAATTTCATTATAAAGCCAGACCCTGTGGTGAATGAAGTGAAGGTGTCATTTGCAAAGTGGAAAGTTGATACTTAGTTGAGGGCATGGTATTAGTGATAAGCGTACTTTTCCACTTACTGAGGAAGGCAATAGTAAGCCACCTCAATCCTCGTTTTACTTAGTAAAACCTCTAGAGGTTCATTCCTTTCGACTGATTGCCTAAACAACAAGTTGAGGTTGACAACGTTTCTGATTTTTAAATTTTAGATTATTAACGTTGTGTTCAATTTTTTTAATCGTTACATATTAAATTTTTATACGCTTTAAAAATATCACTAGGAATGTATTAGTTAAATTCTAAAATAATTTTAACGAAATGTGCTGTTACAAAAGCGGTTATAATATATGTGCATTTAATGTATTTTGTTGAACATTAAATACCTTTTTGACGCCAAGATTTAAATACGAGACAACTGGATCTTGCCCAGGCCATGATGTACTTGCTGTCAGTGATGGTGACGTAGACAATTTCGATGGAGTTAATGGTGAAGTTCTTACATCATTATTAAACGAAGCCATTCTTGCTGAATCTTCGATTGGTTTATCGTAATCGATCTTATTGCCGAATCCATTCAACTGATCATCAGATAATGGTTTTATTTTCGAATCCTTTTTATTGCTTCGTTTTTTATTATCATAATCGTCATCATAATCATAGTATACATAATCATAGTCCTCTTCAGTTTCGTCTTCTTCTGGGCTATCTTCTTCTGGACTTTCGTCTGATGCTTCCTCATCTTCATCTTCAACATCATCTTCGTAATAATCATCATAAAAATCATCATCATCAACCGAAAATCTCGCTTGAGTATCTCCAGTATTTTTTACTTTCGATGGGTCTTCTGTATGTTCCTCATTTTTTATTTCTGCTGCAGTATTAGAATTGTCATCATCTTCCTCAGATAATTTTTCATTTACCTCATATGCTTTGTTCATTATACCTCCTCCTAAACTGAAATATTTTGAGTTTTCTAAAGAACTTTTTTTTGGTAACGGTGGAATTATCAACGTTCTCTTTACTCTTGTCGTTATGTTTTGGTGTTCTTCCTCAGGAATGTTGCCTTGGTTCCCTGTTATTTAATAACATCTTCACAAACATGATTAGTTATTTATGACTTGTATTTACATATTTTACACTTGTTCCTACGGTGGAATGGTTTGCGTATTCGGCGTGAAAGCTTAATTTCTTCTTTTATTTTTATTTAAAAATTGCATATTTTTTAAATGTGCTGCGTGATAATATTGATGTGAATATATTTAAATTACAGCGCAAAACAGTAATATAAAAGCAATTTTTAAAAACTAATTTATTTTGTTGCCTAATAAACATGCTTTTTAAATGGCGTTTAGTTTTCTTTGCATATTATTTTAAAGCAATTCAGCAGCAGTGGTTTTTTTTTTGGACTGTTAATAGAGGTTTTAACAGTGTTACTGATTTTTTTTAACAGTTCAAAAGCTTGGTTTGACCATCGAAAATTTGATTTTAACAAAGCAGTTTCTGGGTGATTATTTATGTTTTTCTTTGGTCCTTAAAATATTACTTGTAATAGATTGAATGAAATGAAGCGTACTTTATATTTAAATCTAATTGAATATCTTCATAACTTTTGATACACATATTTTTTTGATACATAAATCCATCGTTCAACCTTAAAATTCCAGAAATAATCATTCCATTAATATAATTTATAACTCAAAATTTTTCCATCGTAAAAAGTAGAAATTTTTAGTACAACCAAATAACTCATTGTTAATACTTAATGCATTATCTTAAATGAAATTCGCTATGGAATTTCTACTCCAGTTACATATCTCGTACTTACTATCGGATTAATTTTAACTATTTACGTATCAAACTAAATAGTTGTATCAGCAGATTTGACGTTAATTATGATTTTTCTTAGAAACACTTATTTTACATAAAATTTATTTAGAAAATAAGATTTTCTGTTCTGGGTATCCAACCAATTACAAACAAGAAAATAAATCATTTATGAAAATTTGTAATAAATTTAAATAATTTTCGTTGACATATCTACGAGTTTTATATTTTTATATTTAGAAATATACTCGTATTTGTAGTAAAATAATAATTTAGGCTAACAACTTATGTAGTTAAAATTTTTAACTGGAAACAACTAGTATATTCTAAATTCATCTGAGTATATAGGGAGATGCTTGCAGGTACTTGAATTGACTGTAGATAAATTACTAAGAGATATTTAAAAAGTATTCTAGTTTAATTTACATAAAATATTTTACTGGATGTTTTAAGATTTTTTTTGTAGATATATACTATTATATATCACAATATATATAAGTTCTAGACATAAAAAATATGTTCTTTAGTACATAAATCAATTTTCCTGACGTATAGTTAGCGTAGATATCTTATTACTTTAAAATTTTATGAATCAGCTGCATTTCTTTTTCGGTGAAACCGTGAGCGTTTACATCGTTATCATCCATCACCAGTCATTTACAGTGATGCATCCTGGTTAATGACTAGAGGGGCTGTTGTCGTTGGCGCAGTGCTTTCAAAAAGAAGCGCCTCTAATGACGTTTCAAAGTATGTTATTGTAAATTATCATTCTGTCTTCTCCAATAACTTATTAGTTTCGAAAATTTTATGATTTTATCGAGTCGAAAAACAAGTGAGTCGTTGAACTTGAAGTTAATTAATTCATTTGGAAGCTCATTATTTAAAGAAAATGATATATATATATATATATATATATATATACAACACCATAATTTAAACGTATTGTTATCTGCATTTTACGTAGAAGGCTTTAAGCCTTAAATTAAAATAATCTACTTAACATAAACATTTACAATGGTAGTCTCTTCTGTAATATAAAAGTTGAATGTTTGTTTCATAATATATTTTAAAATAATTTACATTGAACTTAGGAAGACTTAATTAATTTACTCATTTTTATTAGACAACCCTCTGAAATTGTCCGTTAATCACATAACTATTACTCTTATTCTTCTTTTTCGAGTACCTAATTTTAGAGCGCAAATCAACGTTTTTGCAGAGTGGAAAATATGTGCTTTTCAGAGGGCCCGTTATGCTGATAAGCGTACTTTTCCACTCAGTGAGGAAGGCCAATGGTAAACCACCTCACTCCTCGTTTTACCTTAGTAAAACCTCTACAGATTCAAATCAGCCTTTCAGCTGATGACCTAACCAACAGTCCATGCTTCTTTCATCTTTCTTGAGCAGTATTCTTCTTTTATTCTTGTTTGACCCCATTGGATCACTTTAGGTCAATCATTTCTAGAATCCCTTTTCAAGTTTTTGTTCTTAGTATTTTTTCATTCTATCGGATCTTGCTTTTCTTTCTTAGTCTGTAAACACCCATTCAGTGTATTTTCTAGTTTTAGCTTGTAATGTAGTATGTTTGTCCTTTGGTATTTTAGTTGTTTCTGATTTAACTTCTTTGATTCATTTTATTTCGTATTTCTTATTCCAAATTGCCTCTATAATTTTTCTAAGTACTCTATTTTCCGTTGTTCTGATTATATGTCCTCAGAAGGAGATTCTATTTTTCTTGATTGTGCTTATTACTGGTTCTATTTCTTGATATACAGATTTATTGGATGCTATCTTCCAGTGGAATTTTTTATTTTATTATAAATAAAATTATTAAAAACCAACAGAAACGATTAAAGAATGAAAAAGATTACCTACGATTCGAGAAGTTCGTGGCTTTACCATATCGTCAGCTAATCACAATATTTAAATTACACAATTATACCATTTCTTTTATGATGAATGTAAACCTCATCTGTAAATAGTGAAAATTGCAGGAATGTAATTGTCATGACATACAGAGTGGGTTAATATATCTAATAAAATAAATATTTTAATTGTGTAATTTAGGTAGGCATTGTGATAAATTCAAGCTGATCATGTGGTAAAGTCACTTAAGTACTTCTCAATTAGTAAGTGTTCTTACTCATTCTTTGACCGTTTCTGGTGGTTTTTAATAATTTTATTTATAATAAAATAAGAAATTCATTAAACGGTGGATATATGCTACAATGTTTAACAAAGTAACTTTATTTTATATATTACGCATGAAAAATTATAAATTACAATTAATTAAGATAGTAATAATGATGTTATATACAGATAATTTATCAGATACTTTTTATTTCCGTGTATTATATGGTATCTTGTAAGAAAAAGTAAATTCCTAGCAGCTATTTTTCAAAGCAATTAAATTAATGCATATAAGAATTACAGTTGAAAATATAATTTCTATGTACATTAAAATACATCATGTTTTTATAGTTACATTAAAGAAGCTCATTGGAATGTGAAAAACTATATGATAAATATTATGTGAGGTACTAGCGTTTGATCATTAATAAGAAGTTTTTTAAGCCTAAATTTTGCAAGCAGCGTTATTTAACTTATTTAATAACTACTACTAATAATATTATTTTCATTCTCAGTACAGTAATATTATAGTCCTTGTAATATCAATAGGCGAACATTGCCAAAATGCTACATAAACTTATAAAATGGCGACTGACAAATGAAATTACAATTGTAGAAAACATTATTAATTTCTCTTGTCCTATATTAATATATAAGGAAGGAAAGTATTATTTTCATGTCAATTTTCCAAAATCGAGTTTTTCGAAATACAGATTTTCAGGTCCTCTGAACCCAAAAAAACATGTTTTTAGTGATTGGTGTGTGTGTATGAACAAAATATCTCAAAAACGGAATACCCTACGCTGTTGAAACTTACAACTTAAGTTAGGTACCAATCGCGAACCCGGTTTGAACATTTCATCAAAATCTTTCAATCAGAAATAGTAGCTTATGTTATTCGTGCAAATTTTAACATTTCTGCAATTTTATCAAAAACGGCTCCAAAAATATTTAAAAAAATTCGCCTCATTTACAATATTTTTACGCTCTAAAAGGTAAGGTAAGTGCCATATCTGCTAAAATTTTAGGGGGCTGTGCTCTCGTGGCAAAAATGATTTTCTCTTTTAAGAGTGCATCCCTAATATGCATTTTAGGGCAAAAGTGCATGCAATGAAAGTTGTAGGAAACTTAAAAACCTGCAACTTTTAATTCAAACATTTTTCTACAACGATTAGTTTAGCGTCAATTAGTGATTTTTCTTCATTGCTCATCAAAATCGGTAAAAAATGTGGTTTTCAAGATTTAGGCATTAGTTCACGTTTTATGACAAATATCTATAAATAATCAAGATTATAGATAATAAAAATAATCTAAAACTTTTATTGCAAGCATTTTGGTTTTTTCTTAAGAGCTTAGAGATTTTCCGTATTTTTAAGTTCTACTGAGATTGATTTTCATTTTACGTTACTCACTCATGATTATAATAAATTATGTTATGTTTTTCATTTTAAATTGTTTATTAATGATTATGTTATAGTTTATGTCATAGGTTATGTTGTTCATTATTTACATTGGGAAGGGAAAATGTGAGTGTTTCATCCCAGATTTTGTTTTATGATAATTTTAAATTAGTTTAAAAATGATTGGCTAGTGCTCTAAATAGTGACAGTTAAGAGTCATTTAATCATTCACTCATCTGCCTATTGAATATTATTACAAGGATTATAGTTTGTTTTTAACTTAACAGTAATTGGATACCATGCTAGATGATATGGATTATTTTTTAACCCCTAATGTTTGTACGGTACAATCTGTTCAATTAGAACAATAAGAAACCCCAACTGACTACAAACATTGACTTACAGATTAAGAAAATTTTTTGTAAAACACTATGTTTGGAGTGTAGCATTATACAGGAGTGAAATGTGGGTGATTGGGGCTGTAGAAAGGAAGAGGATAGAAGCTTTCAAAATGTGGTGTTAGGGGAAAATTTTTAAGATTAGGTGGTTGGACAAAGTAAGTAATTTAGAAGTTCTTAGATGGGTGGATGGAAAAAGAAGTATATGGAAACATCTTACCAGAAGAGGGATATGCTTGTGGGGCATATCTTAAGATATCCAGGTATTGGTCTATCAGTAATGGAAGGTAATATTGAGGGAGTGAATTGAAGGTAGAGGCAAAGGTTAGCATATATAATGCAAATAACCAAAGATATAGGGTTACACATAGATGTGTTACAGGTATGTAGATATGAAACAATTTGCGCAAGATAGAACGGTTTGGAGAACTGGAAACCAGTCAAGTGACAGATGACAAAAAAGAAACCCCATGACGCAGTGAGATAAGGATGATATGTGTGATGTGTAAATGAGGTGTAGTCTTATACAGACTCAGGTCGACCATTCCTGAGAGGTATGGTTAATTGACCCCCCCCCCCAACCATCAAAGTATGCCCGCAATCACTATCCAGTATACAAATCCGTATAAAAGTAACTACCTTTACTAGGATTTGAAATACGGAATCGTTGTCTCCGAAAATCAGCTGACTTTGGCGACGGCTATACCGCTAGACCAACTCTGTGGATTGATATGGAAAATTATCACATAAATTGTTAGTACTAAATTTTAAAATTTAAAAACTTGTGCAATCTAAAAGAAAAAAACTTTAATATAGGCTTCTTAAATTTATATTTATTTACTAAATGGGAATATGCATGTAATGAATTATATTAATAAATGTGAAATTTATGTGTTAATTTACTCAAACATTCGGTTTTTAAGAGTTTTGCGGTAAAAATCTACTGAATAATATTGTTTTATCCATTTAAAAAAGAAAGTTTTGTAAAAAATACATGCTTTGCAATGCATCTAAGCATCCAACCTGTATCACTGTCAACCTATGTTAGGTTGT
Source organism: Catonia carolina (assembly GCA_035578175.1). NCBI lineage: Eukaryota > Metazoa > Arthropoda > Insecta > Hemiptera > Achilidae > Catonia > Catonia carolina. Next base: position 25,426,361 of record JAQMRL010000008.1, read on the forward strand.
AGTATAAATAAGGTCGGTATCATAAGAATTTTAGATGTAATGTTGAAAAAATATAGGTAATTTCAACAGTACCCATTTCTAATAAATTTCTCATGTGGTTTTTATGTTTTTATGTCGTAATCCTGTAATGGATTTCCTTTTAAATTTATTGCTATTACATTTAATAATGTTACCAACACATGTCATTCTAATATAAGTGTAGAAAGTGTAATGCGATAAGCGCGTTTTGCATTGATTTTTTTATCACTGACCTTGAGATGAACATCCCTTCTTCTTGGCTTCATCAGGCCATGTGCATATACCTGTTTTCTCGTTATATACCAATCCGTCTGGGCATGTAATCATATTGTATTTACCATCAACGCAAAAGTAGAATTTGTCACAAACATTTGCTTCCTCATGTGAAAAATAACCGTTTTGTCGTGGACAATGAAGTGATGGTTTTGGTGGTTCTGAAAAAAAGATATAAATTAAATGATGTTATATTTTGACCAGAATTATATTCATTATAAATAAATATAACACTAATAGTATTATTTTCAGGGAAATAATTTTGTTGAGAATTTGCTTAAAAAATGTCATTGGGCGTATCCAAAGTTTTTACACAATTTTGTGTGATTGTTTTCACGGGTTTGTATAACATATTAAATGAATAGTTGAAAGTGTTAAACTGCTAACTTCTTTCCTGAAATTTTACAGGAGAGCTGAAAAACTGAATAAAATTTGTTTAGCTCCCATGGAGATGCCAGAAAATATTATCACAAGCAAAAGCGTCGTTCTTATTGGATTTGGTAGTTTTTCTAGCAGTTGTACTTAATTTCTTTCCTTTTTTCAATGATATCAAAAAATAGAAATTGTTTTTAAAACGGAGTCAGCAAGTTAACATTATTTACCCACGGATCTACGTATTTTTTAATGGATTACCATATTGTAGCTCTAAATGGCAAAATAGTCTAAATTAAAAGTATTTTCACCACGAGTGATTAAATATACATATAAAATTCTTTGTCTGGCCTCCGGGTCAGCCCTGTAGGTCAGCCGGTTGACAGTCGTTATGATAAGTTAAATTACACTGACTGAACTAGTGATTTTGTAAGGTAATTAGCTGACAAGTCATGAACTAACTTTAGTGAGCTACTTTACTGACTGACTTTAGTGAGCGCCCCTGTCAAAAATTTATGCTACAAACAAAACAGAAATAACAGGTTAAAGCAGCAAACAATTTGTGCGATTATTAATAAAATATACAGTTCTGAAAAATATATAAACTAAAGCAAAATTGTTTTCCTGTCTAATTAAAACAGTGGCTTAGGACAATAATACTTACGAGATATGAAATTTTGTTTTTTTATGAATTTTCATCAGTTTTAATTACTTAGTTTATTTTCGTTAGTTATATATGCATAAATGTATATATTTTGCATAAATGTTTTATAAAACATTTATGCAATATGTATCTAATGTTTTTGCCCTTGTTTACTTTATATCCGATATAAGATTGGGCAATAAAATTGCAATACAATTCTGAAAATCATCTTCTATATTTTTTAAGGAGTATACCACCAATTGAATGTACTAATTTAAATTATCAACTTAAATAATTCTGGCTGAAACACAATGCAAGAATTTCTATTATAAATCAAAAAATTTGTGTATTTTCAAGTATTAAAACTATGCGAATATTAACAAATAACCGTGAAATTTATTATGTTCAGCCATTTATTTATTTTTTTCTAGATATTGCTTGTGATTAATTTTTTTGGTTGTCAATGAACGAATTTTGTTCTAAATCGAGTTAATTTCATGTTAACTTTTTAAATATTGGAAATACAAAGAAAGCAAACAATTTTGTAAGTTCTAAATACTACGAAAATGTTTGACATCGTTTAATCAAATGCATAAAATATTATTTATAGGTAAGCATCTATGTTTTGTTTAGTATATTATGTAATAAACTGCAAAATCCTTACGAAGTTCTGATCTCGTTGAACAATCAATGTTAAATGGTAAATCACATTTGTCATGATTGACGTTTAAGTCATTAAATACCATCCCATCAGGACATATCTTCTCAGTAATCACACCATCTTGACATTGATAATATTTGTCGCATTGATAAGCGTCAGCGAAGAAGCCGTTTGGTTCAGGGCATTCATCTGTCAATTCTCCACCAGCATCTGACGAACTGCTTTTTGACGACTGTCTCTCAGAAACTGATGACGACGTAGATGGCCTTGATTGTTTCTTTCCTGGATTATTTCGTGATTGACCAGCGACAATACCTGCGAACAAAAATTATAAATTTTTTGTTAATATAAGGTCAAAAGGTTTCGAACAAAAAACTGTGACATTAAAATAAATACTTAGCGATAATTATAATAAATACAATAGAAAAAATTATGACATTGGTATAAATGACAAGATAAAGCTGCGTGCAGAATTTTACGAATTAAAAGTTGTATAATTTAAAAAATAAATTATAAACTATAAAACTAACTTGTTTCAGTCCCGTAGTAAATTTCAGTTCAAATATTAAAACTCTAAAATTTTACTTTACAAAACCCTTTGGTGACCAATTTGGACATTATGGTGTCTCTGATGGTCATCTTATGAAAAATAGAGAGTAATTTATAGTTAATTCCTGCTTTTCTAAAGTTTTTAAGACCTACTACTAGCATTAAATTTTAAGTAAACAATAAGACCTTATATTAGATTAAAATAAAAAAAAAATAAAACAAATAGCTACGTCATTCTACAGTGAATTTTTAACTATCGATTAAATTACTACCCAAACCAACCTGCCCGTGATCAAATTATAAGGAACTCCCCAGCTGTACGATGACGTCTACATCGGAAGTGATCTCATGATATGAACGAAAAATAACATCCATACTTCGTACAACAGAAATACTTTTGTGTGCCTTTTCTCCCAGCAATAAAATTCCCACCGCCCGTTAAACTGTTTTTAATCTTACGACCGGAAATTTTACAATATGGTACCCAAAATCAGAATTTCATGTATCTAGAAAGTCACTAATGTGTAAGTTTTGTTGAGAATAAACAAGGGTCTGGAATTGGTCAAAATTATTAAGAGCCATAAGCTGCAGTATCTCGGGCATATAATGAGAAAATAAAAAAATATATGATCTACTGCAGCGCATCTGCAGGGGAAGATAGAGGGAAAGAAAAATCCTGGCTCGCCAATTTGAGAACCTGGTTCGATAAGAGCTCCTTGGAATTGTTCCGTATTACGACTAATAAAGTTAAAATAACCATGATGGTCGCTAACATCCGAACCGGATAGGACGACAAGAGGAAGTTCCAAATCAGGCAAATAATTAAAAATTATTTTAGTCATTATTCTCAGAAATTTCTTCGGGTATTACTATTATTTTATTATTGAGCGATTTAACTGAATTTTGAAAATAATGTTAGGAACATTTTATTTTTTTCTCAATGATATGATAACGAAAAAACAACATGCATTTATATTCTTAATTAGTTTCCTCAAAAAGAATCTTTAAATATAAATTTATCAATAAAACTTCAAATTTAATTCGATGCAGTTTTACATGTAACTTATAACAAGTAACAAATTAAATTTGGAGCAATAAAATAAAATAGCTTGACTGCAGGCTCTATCATTAGAGATTTCGTCAAAAGTAATTTAATGAATTAACACAATTTTAATGGGGCGGAAAGTTTAAACTAATTAATTATAAAGCGAATCTCATACTAATATGCAGTGAGACTAGGAAATTATATTTATTTTTAGAGGTAGTTTTAAATAATATAAATATTAATTAATATTACTATAATTAGAAAACAATTGGTTTAAATTATTTTTATGTCCCCTTTATTTATTTTTGTTACTAATTATTAAGTGGATGATGCTTTAGCTATCCTAAATTAGAGTAGATGTTAATAAACGTGGTAATTATATTAATTTTAAGTTATCTAGTGGTAGAATTCGTTAAAATGTGGCAGAAAATAGAAGTGAACTTATTATTATTATTCATGCGAACCAACCACTGTGATAAAATACAACTACCAGTCAAATCTGAGATTTTTTTATCATAGTAGACATTGCTCAACATTTATACACAAAATTCTGTAACAAATTACATCATAAAATGCATCAATTCAAGATACGAGTATATATGCAAAAAGATTCGTACACCGAAGATTAAAATGAAGCTGGAGTAAAATCGTCTTAATATGATATTTAAGAAAATAGAAGTTATTCTTCAACATTTAATTAAATGTTAAAATTAATTAAAATATTCATAGTTTTTCAATGTCTACTATTCGTACCCTCTCGCTCTCTCTCGCCAGCCGCATTGGCGTAGTTGTTAACGTGCTCGCCTATCATCATGTGGTCTTGGGTTCGTATCCCATTCAGGCACGGAATATTTTCATACGTTATGAAAAATCATTTCATCCTTCATCGTGTGCATTAGCAGTTATTGCAGAACAGTCGGACGTTAAACCAAAAAAAAAACCGGTGGGTAAAAGTATCCTTGATATACTAAACCCACCGGGTTGGTCCAAAGGTAACGTCGTCGCCGCGAGTCAGCTGTTCAACAGCTGATTTTTGGAGACGAAGATTTGTGGTTCAAATCCTAGTAAAGGTAGTTACTTTTATACAGATTTGAACACTAGACAGTGGTTACCGGTGTACTTTGATGGTTGGGGTTCAATCAACCATACTCTCTCAGGTATAGTCGGTCTGGGTCTGCACAAGACTGCACCTCATTTACACGTCATACACACCATCTTTATCTCATTGGGTCATGGGGTTGCTTATTGTTCTAAATTGAACAGAATGCAACGTACACACATTAGGAATTAAAAAAAAATCCTAGTAAAGTAGTTACTTTGATACGGATTTGAATACTAGCCCGTGGTTATTGTTGTACTTTCATAGTTGGGGTTTAATTAACTATACTGTCTCAGGAATGATCAGCCTGGGTCTGTGCAAGACTGCAACTCATTTACAAGTCATACACATCATCCTCACCTCATTGGGTCATGAGGTTACTTGTTCTGAATTGAACAGATTGCACGTACACATAATTATTAGGGATAAAAAAACATACTACTCTATTTTATTGTTCTTTGTGAATACTAAATCTGTTCCAATGGACTCTAATGACAGCTGTAAGCATTTGTTTATCATCCAATACAAATGTCTTAACTTCCACTTTAGTCTTTTGTGTGTGTTCCATATATTTTGGTGTCGATCTAAGTGGGTTCTAAATATTTCACGCCATCTAAGCCATAATACGAGTAAAAACACTATGGATTTATGGGTTAGCTTTGGGGATTAGCTATGAAATCGATTCTTGTCATCATCCAACGATTCCAGTCAAATGTTCTACGAATTATCGTCGTCGTCGTCGTCGTCTTCATGGATTAGGCTGTGCGTTAGCCTGTTCCGGCGTCCATCTCTTCCTCGGTCTACCAATACATCTTTTACCTGTCGGATTATGGATCAATGCATTTAATGGAAGGCGATCTTGGGACATTCTTAACACATGCTCTGACCACTTTTCTTTGTATGTCCTTATAGTGTTCAACAATGGTTGGGCCCCGCATTCATTCCTTATTACTTCATTACGAATGCGATCCTCTCTTGTTCAGCCCTTAACTTGCCTTAGAAATCGCATTTCCGCTGACTGGATTCTCGATTCCTGTTTTCTCGTCAGCACCCATGCCTCACTTCCATAAGCCAAAGTTGGGATCGCCATTACTTTATAAAACTTTAGCAATGTGTTTTTCCTGGCTCTATTCTTGAGAGATCAACTTATTGCACCACATACCATGTTGAACTTAGTTACTTTTTGATGCACATCATGGTCATAATCATACGTAACATCGCATCCCAAGTATTTAAAATTAGCTACTTGCTCCAAACTCTTGCTTCCAATCACTATTTTAGACCTTGTAGGCCATTTTCCATGGAAAGCCATAATTTTTGATTTGCCTGCAGAAATTTTCATATTAAAATGTTTGCCAATTATGAAGAGCTTATGCACTGCCATTTGCAGCTTGTCCTCGGATTCCTGTATAATCACAGTGTCGTCAGCAAATAATAAATAGTTCATAAAAGTATTGCGGGTAAGAGCGATACCCTTGTCTACTTCATGCTGCCACATAGACATAAGCTCGTTGACATATATATTAAATAAAGCAGGTGAAATTGGACAACCTTGTTTGACTCCTTTATTTGTAGCTATTTCATCTGTCAATCTTCCGGCCCCCACTGCTATTTTTATTGTTGTGTTCCCATATAAAGTTTTTATACGTAAAGTTTTAAAGTTTTTTCTACGAATTATAACAAATGTTTTATGATACTTGACAAATGCATAAAAACGCTGCATAAAAACTTACGTGTCAACACTGTGAACGTAGAAATTATGCAGCTTAGTTAAAAATATCAATTCAAAATTTGATCACCCGAATTCTTTAGCGCTTTATTTACTTCACTTGATAATAACGATGACTTAACGAGACTAAACCTAATAAAATTACTTGACCTTCCGTTTAGATTTACCGAATAACCTTCATTGTTAATTTAAATTCATATTATTCACTTTCATCATCTACTTCTACGTCTTATATTTTCATCTCTATTACTGTTTTCTCTTACTGTTATTCATCTTCTATCTAGATATAAGTTTTCAAATATTGCAAACAGCGTTGTTTTCTTTTGGAAGCAGTACCGTCGGTATTTCAATTACTTTTACCATATATTTACTTATAACCAGCTTTAGGTTGATTGTAAACAAACTCTTTTTTAATTTAGAGTTTTAATTTAAAATTTATCTACATCATGTCATTTTGAATTTTATGTGCACATCAATTGATTGGTTTAAAAATTTGGTCAATGTGCACCGTTTCTATACAGTACCAAATCAAGAATTAAAGTTAAAAAAATGATCATTTTCAACGGAAAATCCTATAAATCAGTGGTTTCTTGGTTTGCGACCCTCCAATGGTCGTTGTAGTGTTTTCGCGACCCATAATGTTATATCCACATTTATTGTGTTTTTATACCTGTTGGCATGCAATAAACTACAAACACAGCATATTAATACAAAAACATTTTATTTTTTATTCAAGAGTAAAAACAAAAAATTGACATTGCAGAATAAAAATTGAAATATTAAATATCAAATCAATATTTATATTTCAATCAAGTCCACAAAAAAACTAAGTTCAATAAGTAGCCTATTAAAATGAGACATAAATAAACTAATGTGATTATTGGCATTGCTTTGCTTGAACTGAAGAGTTTTCGTCAGAATTGAATGAATACCCTTTTAGTCTTACATCAGATTCAACGTTGAGATGGTTCCTGTACTTGTTTTTTAAAAACACTGAGGTAGAAAAAGTGCGTTCGCATAAGTAGCTTGTTGAGAAGCCATCAAGAACTTCACGGCAATTTTTGATGGGTTGTTGTTCAAGCCATTAGCCAAAAGGCTGTTTTGAACCTGTAGAGGTAAGTTAAACGAGGAGTAAGGTAGTTTACAATTGCCTTCCTCACTGAGTGGAAAAGTACGCTTATCAGCATTCAGGGCCCTAAAAAAAGAACATATTTTCCACTCTGCAAATGACACCTTTACTTCATTCACCACAGGGTCTGGCTGTATAATGAAATTCATTACTTTCAGAGGAGATAGGTCTGATTTGTGTCTTTTACACCTCTACCTTTTCTGTTCTTAAATGAATCAGTCATTTAATTGGTTGACCATGTGATAAAGAAACAGAACTATTTATTTTAGCCCTGCAACGAACAGATTGAGTGTAAATAATTTGACACTCCACCTGTCTGTTATGGGCAACAAATTTTGATGTCTGTGTATTGTGCCCTTGTTTGAATCCAAAAATACCTATGCTAAGTTTTTCTCTTTATACAAAGGTTTCATCACTGAATCACACAATAATTCAATAAGAGGCAATACGCATTTTCCTGTGAAAGAAATAAAAATTTTAACTATATCACTGTATGCGTGGGCTTGAGCAATAGTGGAGAGCGCATTTTTAGGTTAGGCACCAATGCTCACTGTGATGTACAAGCACTTGTTTTTTGAAGCAAGCCCTAACCCACCTGTAATCTTTCGCGACCTACCGGTTAGAAAACACTGCTATAAATAATTCATTTTCAATGTAACGGTAATCTCGCATTAAGTTCTTCATTGTTTATGGGTGAGAAAAATTGAAGTGCAGGAGAAAGCAGCATGACGGATGCTAATCACATTAGTGTTGGGCTGTAATAACATGCGACATTATTATGTTCGTAATAAGTATTATAATAGATTTTTAGTGATCATAGTAACATATTAAACAGTATGATTATTAAACTATAAATGGATACATCAATTGGCACAAACTTTCTCGCGAAACGGCTTAAATTGCATGAAAATTGTGTAGAAATCAACTGACTGGACAAAGGTGGTGCAGTAAAATCTTTGGAAAGAAATTAACTGATTTATTAGTTTACAAACTTTCTTCAGCTTTGATTCTTTATTTTAAAACTAAACGATATTGTAAAGGTGTAATAAAAGTTTAAAATGTATCTTTAACATTTCTTTAGAAAATGTATTCCACAGGACAATTCAAAAACAGAACACAGACAACAAAATCTGATGTGAAACACTCACACGACTTGTAAATAATATTAAACATATAATTTATGGTTAATTATTAGCATTTGTTATTTCAAGCATTTTCTCCTACAGAGCCTAATTTAGCGTCAATTAGTAATTTTCCACATTTTAAAATCAATACGAGGTTGATTTTTATTTAGCGTCATTCACTCATGATTAAAATTAGGCTATATTTTTATTTTTTATTGTTTATAAATGATTAATTATATTTTATTTATTTACATTGGTAAGAGAAAGTCGTGTGAGTGTTTTACACCAGATTGTTTTATATGTGAAGTCTTATTTTTCCTTGTAAAATTAAATTAAATCTAACGAAAAATTGAAATTTAATTTCTTTGACCAGTGAATTTGATAATCAGTAAATTTCATTATACAGCCAGACCTTTTGGTCAATGTAGTGAAGGTGTAATTTCAGGATGGAAAGTAGATGTTTTTTAGAGGGCCCAGCATGCTTATAAGCATACTCTTTCAACTCAGTGAGGAAGTTATGGTAAACCGTCTCACTCCTCATTTTACTCAGTAAAGTCTCTAGAAGTTCAAAGCTGTCTTTTGGCTGATGACCTAAACAACAACATGACTAGTAAATAAATCAACAGTAGCCTGTACAGGGCAAGAAATAAAATATTTTAAATTAGCTAAAAATCAAATTTACTTTCGGTATTAGTCAAAAATCATGTCCTTATTAAACATGAAGAGTTCTTTCACACAAATATTATTATTGTTTAAATTACTTTTAGTATCAGAGTTCATTGAAACGCTATGTCGTATGAATTAATGAATCAATTTACTTTACTACGATACGCACATATGTTATTTTTAGTTCTACATCTTATATTTTGCTAATCTGCCACGTACAGTAAGTAGTACATTCCTCTTTAATCATTTGGATTGAAATCAAAAATACAGATAAAATTAAACATCTTTGTACTAACATGTTACAATTTTATTTGTGTATGTCTTAATTATTTTTATTTTGGTCAATAGATCAGTAGCTTACTACAATTCATTTTTTTATGTTCACATTTGGTTTTAGAGTAAGTTATTATTGTTCTTTTTTCTTTTATATCCTTTGTTTTAAATTCATTTCATTGTGCTTAACAAAACAATCCTATTGCCAAAAAACATCGTTGATTATTTTCATATAAAGAAACAAAACCTTTAACAAGCATCTTGTTACTTTATATTTATTTCATTCTGTTTGTTGTTTAGATAGTAATTTGAAAAAAACCCATTGTGAACTATATGACTCATCTTTTCGGTTTCGTTCTCATAATGTAGGCGTCAGAAATATTTAAATAAAAATATCTTCTTGTCTTTTAACTTCATTTTTTTCTTAGAATATTAGTTCTGTTTTAAGTGGTAAAATAATCTTGAGGTTTGTTAGTCTTTTTAGTTGTTAACGTCCCGTTTCTTTTTGTGCTGTTTCATTAATGTACCTAACTAAAAATACTCAATGTTATTTCCGATTAGTTTAAAGTCTGCTGTATTGAATGCTTTCAGAAGATGATAACTGCTATAATTTTTTTTCTTAAACAGATGGAATTTTTAACTCTTTTAAAAATTATATTTTTTTAACTTTTACTTAAATTTTTTAAAGTAGTATCAACTGCTTGGTAACTATTTAAATATGTGAAGTTATGGAAGAATATTTAGGCAGTAAAGTTTAAAAACACTCCAATCCTTGCCTGGAATAAAAACCTTGACCAATACCCTTGGAATTTTTGACGGTCAAATTTTGTTTCTCTAACTGAACCATCGATATGGTAGTTTAACTGCTTTATAACGCTGATAAGGATTAGTATCAATTTTTTGATACGTATTCTTCAAGATTGAAATTTTAGAGACTTTTTTTGAATGTGATATTTTTATTTCAGAAAATTGTGAAGTACGACACTTCTCTTTTCGATTATCTACTATATAAATAAAACCTACATATCAAATTTGAATTGGACCTCGTGGTTTTGGAGATTTCGTGAATACTGAGTGAGCTAATGAGTGGATTTTGGAAGAGTTGAAAAATGAGCTCTTTAAAATAAAAAACAAATATTATTTTTATTAAATTATTTTGTTATTGCTCTGGCCGTATTCGTGCCCTATAAACCTCTCTATCCACTTAATCCTTCTCATTCAAATTTCTAGCGTACGTCATGTCACACTTGACCACACCATGGATCCGGAGGCCTATCACATCATCTGTACCCTGGTGGATTCAAATTTATTATTTTCTTTAGCATTCTTTCGTTCTCCATCTTTTGTAAATTACAGTACAAATGAAATTTATCACCTTACTTTTGGTTGCTTTTTAAGTAACAAAACTTACGCGCGTTTCGGTGGTACCACCTTCTTCAGAGCATATTATTAAAATTAACAATTAAAATTCAGAACGGTGTTTCCATTTAGTCATTTTGATTAAAACTGGTTTAAATGTCATTTCTGTAATTGTTTATACATATTACAATAGATGGCAGCAGCTTCTTTAATTAAATTGTCATCTTTACATTTTAATTGTTCATTAATTATTTTATCTTTATTTAAATTTATGTGAATGTATATTTGAAATATTCATTTTTTGTATTTTATATTTATTATCATATTTACATTTATCCAATATATACAAATCCTCTTCTATTTTTCCAAATTTATGTCGTGAGTCTTTCACATGTTTTGCATAATTAGATTCTATTTTATTGTATTTGTATGACCTCTCATGTTCTTTAAATCTGGTATAAAAATTACGTGTTGTCATTCCGATATATCTTCGTTATATCCATCTTTTGTGCGTGACCCAACCATTTCAGCTGTTTTTAGAGTAAGTAGATCTACTGAAGCAAAACTGTCATAGCTTTCAAAGATTTAATATTTTCAAGAAAACGCAAAGTAAAAACATGAGTGTTAAGAAGGCTAGAACCTTCTATTACAGATTATCTATTTTTTATCTTTTATAAAGCTGTTCAACATAATAATTACGAAATTAGACATAGGAGAGAGATATAGCACGTTACTTGCATCTGTTGTCAACTTTATGAAGCCGGTGTCACGTATTATACAGTAGAAATTGCACTTGCATCTGCCAACGCAAATCACATGTGGGATTATCAAATGCACTTACTGCCAAATAATTTACGTTACTAATAAGAATTTGTTGTTACTTTGTTTTGTATCTGTCTGTAGTGTCTAGAAGTAAAAATACTCCATGTGTTGTGATATATCGTCATCTGGTCTGAGAAAGATCCCTTGCACTTTTTCCAGATTTTTCTGTTTTCCGCCGGCGTCTTAATTCCTTGATAGCTCATAATCCTGTTTAACCTTTTAAACCACCTATAACCTTTAATTTTTGACTTCCTTTTTTATTTTTAGCTTCTACTGATTGTTACATTAATATAATATAAATTAAACCTTATTCTCTCATCATGTATCCTAGTCATTTAGTTTTCTTCCGTCGAATGGTTGCCATCAATATTTTCTTCACTTCCCTCTTCGTAATACTTTAAATCTGTTATTCTGATAGTAAATTTAATTTTTTTAAACGTCTCCTTACCTGCTTCTTAAAGTTTTTATCTTTCTTCATTAATTTAACATTCTTTTTCGTTAACGCCAAACTTCTTTAGTATTCAATACCACTGTATTTTATCGATTCAATAAAAACACCGATTTTGATGCAATTCGAAAGATTTGCTATGAATTAAAGATAAACTAAGCATTGAATAGAAACAATAATAAAAAGTTGTACTACTTTTATTTTTCATATCTTCAATTTTTCATTCCTGTGTTTGTATTTTTACGTTAAAAGCTGTAATTTTGGAAGTCTTTAAACTAAGTGCGATGAAAAAAACATCACATTAAAAAGTTTGAAGCGATTTTAATTCTCCTTAATTCTAATTTGTGAATTTTCCCTTATAGAACTTATTGAGATCATTTAAAATTATTCTTATAGATACGTTTTTATTATTTTTTTTACAGTTTATTTATAATCTGTTGTTAGAAGAAATAGATTTGCTATTAAGATAATTATCATGAAAATGTATCCCCAGTAGACATATTTTTAAAAAGAATAGTAAACATTGTTCACAGGTTGATACGTATCAGAAATACAACAATGCTAAATTAAAAAAAAACAACACTAGAATATAAGTTATTTAACAAACAAGTCCGTCGGGTGCCTTAGTTTCAGCCTACGTATTGTACCACAGTTGTCCAATTTATTTATTACAAAATAAGTTTTGTTTGATTCAATCCGTTATTCGTATTTCATACTAAAATTTGAAATTTATGTTTTAAATGTGGATACCCACCGGGTTGGTCTAGTGATAAAGTTATTGCCACGAATCTGCTGTTTGACAGGTGATGTACGGAGACAATTGTTCCGTGGTTCAAATACTAGCAAAGATAGTTACTTTTATTCGGATTGGAATACTAAACAGTGGTTACCGGTGTGCGTCGAGGTTGGGGTTCAATGAACAATGCGTTCTCAGCAATGGTCATCCTGTGTCTGTGAAAGACTACACATCATTTACAAGGCATATATATATATACTACCCTCATCTCATTGGGTGATGGGGTTGCTTATTGTTCTAAATTTAACTGATTACAACGTACACACATTAGGGTTAAAAAAACTGTTGTAATAAAGAGGTTTTTGTGAATGGTAGTTGTTTTTCATGTACCAGGTATAGCTCTTAGATCTTGGATTAAGTTTGACTGAAAACGCTGAATAATTAGGCTATTTAAGTTACTGGATGCGCCTCATAATTGCATACCATAGCCCAGACTGGTTTAAAAACGAATTTGTAAAATAAAAGTTTATTTTAATAATTTTGATATCAGTCCGAGTAGTCAAAGGAATTGTTCGCATGTTAAGTCTAGCTGTTTCCGTTTCTGCTGATCGTGGTTCTCCAATTTAGTCGTCTATTTAAAAGTAATACAAGAGCTTTAGCTGTACCTGTGTTTGGAATTTTGTGTTGCTGTAATATATTTGTGATCAATATTGATAAAGAAGTGCAAGTGTAACTTTTGAGCTTTTTGTTTCGTTTGTTTACAAATTCTATTAAGAACGTAAATTACTAACAACGAAAACTTGAGCGACTTTCCACATTTGACACTTGATATCCTCCGATTCTTAAATTAAATATTATTAATATCATTTTTGTCCTCTTTAATCTTCTTCATTGAAGATTTTAAATTTAAAGCATTTTATGCTGAAATACATATTTAAAAAAATGTAATTTTAAAGAAACACTTATTTTCCATGAAGTAAAATTATTCAAAATAATTTTTTAGCGAGCAATTACAACCAAAATGGAGATAACGTATCGAATTTCGAGTTTATATACCTTGTGGTTCAGAAGATTTTGTGATGAATGAGTGGATTCCATTTTTGTATGCAGATGACATATTGTTTTAGTTTGAAGTTCAATGACTTAAATTAAAATTACAATATAGTTACTTTAATAAAACGTTTTTAATTATAATAATTATTTACATTTAATGTTATTGATGTTGGTAGTAACGTGAAACTGAGGTGCATTCCCGTAACGTACAGTCGTTATTGCCGTGTCGGACTGCTTTAGTCTCCCACGCATTTCTATTCTGGTATTTTTGGATTACTGCCCAACTGATTGCCGCATGTTCTCCTTGCTCAACGTTCAACAGAGTCTGCTCTGGACAATTGAGACAACAAGAATCGTTCTAATTTCTTCACTGATTTATTTTCATATTTAAATAACGTAACAATGATTATTTTTAAAATATTTGAATTTAATTACACAATTTTTCTTAAGTTTTATGAATCTCATGTACTAATAAAAATTAGTTTTAAACTAATGTTATAATAGTAACAGATGATGCAGTTCAGAAATTTATTTCCAGTTTTCTAAATAAATAAAGGAAGATTGTTTAAACAATGCCAAATTTTAGTCTTTGGGTGTATTTTATGTTTTGAACTGAACATGTTAAACTAAGCAGATACCTAAATAAAGGAAATCAATAATAGTGTATTACATATTTTCCATTTTCAGCAGGAATTTATATTACCTTCTCAAGGTTGATCAGTTAATTTATTTTAACTACAAATTAAGTGCGGTTTGTTTATTTATTTCTTCTTAAAAGTTATACCTACTATAAACTACTCTAACAAATTAATTTGGCAAAAAGTAGTTAAAAATACATTAAAACTTTTAGACTTTCTAAAATTTTCCATTATAATTGAGGAACTTAATTAATTTATTTAGATTTGTATTTTTCGAGTTTATGTAACTTAGTCGTTAATGACCTAGATCTGCGGTTATATAAATTTTACGTAAACTTACTGAAAAAGTAGATTGAAATTAGTATAATAGGTGTAAATTAAATCGAATTAAAATTAAAATTAATTTCTTTATACTTGAAATATAACTTTTGCCCCATTCCAACTCTAAAATTTTATTATAATTGCAATCAAAACCTATCAGAAACATATTAAAAATACCCCGGTAAATAAACAACAAATTCATTTTTGGAGAACGCAACTTAAAGACTAGTGACATGACTAGAAACTAGGCAGTGAAAGAAGAATTTTCAGATTTCAGTGTTACATATTTGGTTAGACTTAACAGGCATCCAAATTTACTAGCAATCAATTTATTATACAATAGTTTTTTCAAAATTCAAGGTTGGGACGATTTCATTTTTTGGGCTTGCCTTATAGATACTGTAATAAAAATTGATCGTAAAATCCATTATATTTTATTCTTTTTCCATTTATTTAATTTTTCGGAAATATCACAGAAGTCAAAAATCAATGGATATTTTTGACTTCTCTTTACCGTAATATTTACCAATTGTAGGCTACAGATAAAATGATTTTTTTTTTTGTTTAACGTCCGACTGTTCTGCAATTACTGCTAATGCAGACGGTGAATGATGAAATGATTTTTTGTAATCGCAGACGGTGAATGATGAAATGATTTTTTGTAACGTATGAAAAAATGCCGTACCTGAATGGGATTCGAACCCAATCGAATAAAATGAATGGGTGATAATGTAGTGAGAGAAAAAATTCTTTTAGTTGTTTTACTAAAAATAAAGAGACATTTTATCTTAGCTCAATAATATTAATTAAAATTTTACAGAAAAATGTTCGAAATTCTTCTGCAACATAAAATTTCAACATTTTTTCGAAGGAATTCAGCCTCTAAACCATGACTCGTTAAAGAGGATGTACTGAAATGAATTTGGTTAAGTGTCCGTAACAAAGAGTGGGATTTTGTTCGTTCCGTTTGTAGTTTCAGTGTACTTTCTTTTTGAGATTAAAAATAAACAAATTAAAAAGATATTGTAGAACATATTTTGGCTTACAATATTACGGATATTGCTGCAAATGAACTGGTACAATATTTATCTCATACTACATAAAATTTTAGTACTTTACAGTAAGTTTTCACGATAGTATGTTTTTTTTAGTTTCAGAGCTTAGAACTTTGCTGAGTCTGTTTTCAGGTTTTTGGGTTGCACCCTAACCTAAAAAAATATATTGGTAGTAAGAAAAACACATTTGAGGTAATATGAGGAACTATTGACGTAACCTGAAACAGAAGGTTAGAAAGGATACGGAGTTAAAATTTTATAAGAAATTGGCTGTATTCATATTGGGTTATGGAAGTGAAATTCAGACTACACGTGTACTATTTCCATTTCTACTTTGCTATCTTATATTTTTACTTTCTCTTGCCTATAATATGAATGTATATGAAGGAAAGAATTGTTTTTATGTCGATTTTTTGAAATCGAGTTTTCACCGGATCTACACGTTTTCAGACCCCTTGAACCCAAAAAACATGTTTTTAGCGATTGGTCTGTGTGTGTGTGTGTGTGTGTGTGAACAGAATATCTCAAGAACGGAACATCGTACGAACTTGAAACTTGAAACTCAGGTTAGATACCACTAGAGGACCTGACACGAACATTTTCATCAAAATCGGTCAACCAGAAGTAGTAGTTTATTCGTGTCATTTGTCACTTTTTAGCGAGTTTCTCAAAAACGGCTCCTACGATTTTTTTAAAAATCGTCTCATTTACTACATTTTTTATGCTCTACAAGAAAGGGTAAGCGCCATGTCTGCTGAAACTCTTGGAGAGGCTGTTTTTGCGTAAAATATTTTTTTCATATTGTGGCTTTAATTTGCATTTTAGCGCAAAAGTGTACATAATAAAAGTTGTAGAGAATTTAAAATTCTACAACTTTTATTTTAAACATTGTTTGGTATAACGATTAGTTTAGAGGTAATTAGCAATTTTCTGTTTTTTTCTGACGAAATCGTGTAAAAAAAAACATCGATTTTTTTAAAATGTCAGCCTTAGTAAGCATTTCACGTCAAAAGTGTATATAATCGAATTTATAATTTATACGAAATTAAAAGATCTACAACTTTAATTTAACGCATTTTTCTCTGCAGAACCTAGTTTAGCGTGAAAGAGTGATTTTCCAAATTTTTAAGCCAAACTCAAGTTGATTTTCATTTTGCGTCTTTCACTCATGATTAAAATTAGGTTATGTTTATTGAGGTTAGTTTTTTGTTTATTTCTAATGTTTTATTACTAATGTTAGGTTTATTGCTAATTATTTGCATTGGCAAAAGAAAGTTGTGTGAGTGTTTTACACCAAATGTTTTGTTATCATGGTCATACATTCCTTGATAATCGACTATTATTGAATTGTAACGTGCATTAAATTTTTGCATAAAATGTGATCACATCAACTTTATTTAAAATTATTAATACTTTTGAAAATCTTAGTGTATTCTAAATGAATTTTAAAATATTTAACCTCCGTGACAACCCATAATCTTGTATAATGTCAGAGGACGAAAAGTGGGTGGTTTTAATTTCTTTTACAATTTATATTTTCGTTGAAAAAATATAGTTAAATGGTTAATTCATTGACAAGTACAGTTGGAGGGCAAATATGATGTTCATAAAATTATTTGTAGAAATCAGACTGGCAATTTGCCCTATTTATTAGGATTTCATTTAAATATATATTTGTAATGAACATGAAAATATCATCTTATAGTTCAATAATTTTTCTGTAATTGTGATTCACTGATTAATTTTCACACACTTTCATCGTTCATTCATTCATCTACTCACTTCCGCATTAATTAATTCTTTCATTAATTAAGCTTTTGTAATGCTTACTGTACTGTACACGGAAACGTACAGATAATGTGTAATAAATTCAACTATATATTAAATGTGTTAGCTAATCATATTTTATAAGAATTATGATAAAAATTTGAATTTTCACAAAAATGTTTGTATGTCACTATTCTTAGCTTACGGTTGTCTTTTAGTGAAATTTGTGAACAAATTTTTTTAGGTTTTTGTGGCTATTTTGTTTAAAAATTAAACATTTTTTAAAATACACAAAAAGTTAGTGGGCTTAAATTTGGTTTGAAGTTCCGATTTTGACCGGAAGTGGTCCAAAACCGGAAGTCAAGAAATCTAAGTCGGAATTTGGAAACAAAAATAGTGTCATTTGATTACTTTTAAAGACTAGATAAAGAAATTATTAATAGTTTTTGCCTTTTCAAGTCAAAGGTAAGCCTATTTAAAAATTGCCGTGAGACGTAAGTGCAAACTAGCCGTGAGACGCGTCGTATCATGAAAGGGATTTTTAAATACGTGACATCTTTTTGCAATCCACATTCAAGTTTCCCCATGACTTTTGGCCTGCGTTCCCAATTTCAGTAGATCGTGAAAAAATTTACGATGAATAAAGCTATGTTCTGGGAACTTTTCCGGGATATTCAATTAACTAAAAAGGAAATCGCAGTACACGAAATCTTAGATAAATGTTTTATAGATCATTAGTTAAAAATCGCATAGTTATGTAAAATAAGAACAACTTCGATGTTGTGAATATTTTTGGATATAAAATTTAAAACTAATGATATTTACATGGGAAAAAGCTTTAAAATTTAGCAACATTAACATTTTACAACGGTCCAATCTAAATTTTTACGCACTTTTACTGACTCAGCAATCTTCACTATGTCAACTGTCAAGGAAGAAATACCACGATACGAATCAATATCAAAATAGAAGTCCAAGACTTAAACGATATTCTAACATTTTAGCAATCAAGTTACTAGACAACAGCGACGAAATCCAACGATTACGACGACTTCATCCAACTGAACTTTTTTAGAGCAAAGAGTACACTAAATTAAAATATCAATTTTATGTATAATTTTTAACGATATATAATTGAAAATTTCTTTTAAAGCCATTTTGTTTGATATATTCTTTTAATAACTTCTATATTCATTGTTCCATATGAACAGATTGTAGATCTTTTGAGGTAAATTTAGAAAAAATTAGAATTTATTAAATGTTATCTTTTTTAATAAATGTCATCATTGATAAATAGAAAAACTTAAAGTTGTAGAAATTAAAAAACTCTATGTTAGGTGTAGTAGATACAGCCGAGATAGTTCAGTCTATGTTGATTACTTAACTAAGTGTGCACTACCACCTTCATCGAACACAATAATTAAGTTTTTGGAGAAATTAAAATATATGAGGTTTTGTTTGAGCCCCAAACTTGTTAGTTAGGAGATATAAGAGTTTTCATAGCAATGCGATAGTTTTTGGAGCGGTGAAAGTCAGAGTATCATTTTCTGAATAAGACAGAAACATTTTGGTAAAGACTAGAGGAGTTACCTAATTGCAAAACAGCTGATATCGTCAAATAGCCAAACACACAGACTCCAAACCCAGCTTTTTAATTAAAGAAAATTAAAAGCAACTTTTAATTACTATGGGAACATAAACTTTACATCCTAATCCTAATCTCTCCTGGAAATATAAATGGTTACTATTCTTACTAACCCAGGTGGGGCCAGATAACACAGCTAGTTTTTTTAAGGAATAATTAATTCTTGTTGCAGTATTAAGTTTAATTATTATATTAAACAACATAAAATTTTTATTAAAAAAGATTTTGTTGTACCGATTTAAAAAATTGTATTTAATTTACTGTTCTTAGTGTTTTATGTTACGGCTTAAGGTAATTATTATAACGTATCGACCTAAAATTGAAAAATACTTAATTGATATGAAGCCGAAATTATATTTTGTATAAATGTATGCAGTTAAGTTAAATAATTTGGTTAAAACTATCACTTATCCTATTATATTATTGAATTAGGTATTCCATTCATTAAAATTTGTTAGTTAAATACTTACATAATGACAGTATATTTTTAATGACAAATCTTTTAAATTCTACAATAATTAATAGGTCGTTGTCTCATTTTAATTTGAAATGTGAACAGTTTAATTGCCTTGGCAATTAATTAAATTACTACAGTTTCTAAAATTAACCTAAATTATTTTCTTATTCTTACATAGTTTATTGTAATTTTAACTGCATTACTCATTAGTAGTTTTCTAATTTTGTTACAATGCATTGTCCTCAAGTTTTGTAACGTATAGTTATGAAACAAAATATTTGTTAGGTGAAAGCTATAATGTCTTGGTTATTTGTATGTTTAGCATGCGTAATTAACATTGATTGGTTTTTATTTATTATTATTATTTTTAAGATAATAGTAGTTTACTTTTATTAAATTCATGACTTTTTAATCCAAAACTTATTTAATGTTTTTTAACCGTTTTTAGTGGTTAACACTGCCCATAACAGACAGGTGGAGTGTCAAATTATTTACACTCAATCTGTTAGTTGCAGGGCTAAAATAAATAGTTCTGTTTCTTATCACATGGTCAGCCAATTAAATGACTGAATCAGTTAAGAACAGAAGAGGTAGAGGTGTATTGTGACACTAATCAGAGTTATCTCCTCTGGAAGTAATGAATTTCATTATACAGCCAGACCCTGTGGTGAATGAAGTGAAGGTGTCATTTGCAGAGTGGAAAATATGTGCTTTTCAGAGGGCTCGGCATGCTGATAAGCGTACTTTTCCACTCAGTGAGGAAGGCAATGGTAAACCACCTCACTCCTCGTTTTACTTAGTAAAACCTCTAGAGGTTCAAACCAGCCTTTTGGCTGATGACCTAAACAACAACAGTGGTTAACAGTAGTATAGTCAATTACTTATTTGAATAATTATAATAACTTTATTTCCATATTTTTTACAATTATTTCCATACACATTTTTTTCAAAAGCTATAATACGTTAAAAACAATATACAATATACGAGGTGGAGGAAATCGATCTACCCAACTATGGGTAAAAGCCATATTCAAGGGTAGGTGTTCTCTTCTTTTATTTAGTACGTTAACACTGTACAAAAGAGATTAAGAACTACGATAAAACACATTTAAAAAAAATACAATTTCCAAAAAAATTTAATAAAATACATTCTAAAAGTCTAATAAATCTAATTAAGTAAACAATATATGACTTTAAAATAATGTACTATTTAAAGTTATACAATTATAACAAACAAAAATTAAGTATAAATCTAAATTAACTTTTAAATATTATTTTTTTAACGTATAATTTTAAAGTTATTTAATTATTTGAAAAAATGTCTAAAATTCAAAGTACAATCTAAAATCTAAATCTAAAATCTACAATCTAAAATTAAGTATAATAAATCTAAACAAACCCAAACAATTTATTGAACTAGAAAATATTTATAAATGAATATAAATGAATGGCCCAAACCTAATATACTAGAATTATTCTAACGATGTTATGTGTATAATCAGGCTGACGAAATTTAGCTAGTATTTTTTATACGGTTTAGGTGAAATATCATTATAGTCGTAGAAATCTGTCATTTAGTATGTATGGTATTCGTAAATCATTTTGCAGAACGGCGTTAGTTACATAAAAGCGTCTATAATTTTGTCGTTATAAGTTGGACTGGAATTTTTGAATTTTGCTTATTGCTGAGTGTTTTGCACATGCGTACGCTTGACTGGCGTAAATCCAGATAAGTTAAAAAATGACTTACATACCGTTAATTTCAGGTCGATAGGTAATTTAAATCGTCGTAAAAGTAGAAAAATTTTGGGGAAATTACTGATGAATTGCCTTGGTCTGTCTTTCACTGTTTTATGTTCGTCCGAAATGATGTTCGTCTTAATTTAATTTTAATAATAATAAAATAATAACGTGTTTTAGAGTTCTTTATGAATGAAGTTCACTTTTTTTTAGTGGAGTAAAGTGTTGGAAGAGTCACCTTGTTTTATTACGGACGATTGCCCTTCTGGACGACGAAGTGGAAATGCTTATGAGACAATTATGAGGATGATATGGAAGTTTGCCAGTTTCGCCAGGAACTAAACTTACGGCTACATTATCCGATAATTAGCATGCTTTAACCAACAAAGTAATTTAAGTATTATTTAATTAAAAAAATATTTGAGGGTGATCAGAAAATGAAGAATGAAATTCTACGACTATAATTCTAGAATGTAATTCTATTGTTGATAGACTAAATTTCTTGAAATTAAATAACAGTCATAAATTGTGTGATACGTGGTATAAAGAAGCAGAAAGGATATTGAGAAAATTGGAACAATCTGAAAAGATATAATGAATCAAACTAAGTTTAGACTACTGATTGCTGACTTTAAGGGCTTCTACGAAAAGCAAAAGTAGAGTTCAGGTTTGATGAAATAAAGTCAAATAGCCTACAGTAAAATGCAGCTGAAAGTATCAGCTAAAAAGCTTCCAGAAATATCTAAAGTTACTTTCTGTGGGCTAAAAATGGTTATATACGGAAACAATATAATAATTTTTATCGCGATTGATTTAAAAATATTTTTATTAATATTATTATGGTATCTTAAGTTTAAATTCGTAAAATAAAGAAGTATTATTGAGGGCTTGAACTTGGGTAACTTTCAGAAGGTGAGTTATTCAAAAAGTTGAAAAAGAATTCTCTTTAGCATTTTATGAATAATTCCGTTTTGTTGGTAACAAATTTTATGGTACTGTATATGTTGCGTGCAATATTTTCCATATTCTAGTTAAATATTCACAAATTTCTATGATTTTTTTTAAATGTTAGTTATAATTCTCGAATCACAACGATTTAAATCTTATGACAAAATTATGAAGTTGTTTTGATTTTCCAGTGGGTACATCATAAAATTTATAAAAGTTGCTAAAATACATCCTGTTTTACTAAATCTCTTGAACACTAAATTAAACCAGTTTCAACTAGTGCAAAATTAAACGTAATAATTTTAGCACTTATTTGTGGCATATAAATTGGCTTTGTATTTTTGAATGATGCATCCTTTCATCCTGTCTTCATGAAGATGAGTTGATTATGAAGATTTCTAACAGATGATACGTCAAGGTAATCTTTGTTCTATAAGGGGCTTCTCTTTTATAAAATGTAGTTGCCAATTGGACACAAGTTGAGATTGTGTTTAAAAGTATGACGTCTGTTTTTATAAATAGATCTGTTCAATTTGTGGGGGTGCTGAATCGATGACGTATCGTTTCTCCCACCAGATTTAGAATTTTTTATATTTCCTTTTTAAATATAAATTGTTTTGTTGTTACATTTATTTTTTATTTACATTAATAACGGATATTATTTATTTTTTTATCACATAATCACGGTTTTTTTGTATATACATTTGGTACGAAAATTATTTTTTATGCAATTGAAAGAGATTGAAACAAAATTAAATTGCGTAATGTAACGTTTTCAATTCATTTCGCACGTAATAGTCGTTCTACAAACTGAAAACTATATACGTCAGCGTACGTAAGTAGTACAACGTCGGTATCCAACTTCTGAAAACGTTGTACGAGGAGGATAAAATAAATTTAACGGTTCTAATTATAAAATAAATCCAAATTTTTATTTTTAAATAGAATTCTGACGTAATAATTTTGTGACGCTGGTACTATCTTTACTAAATACAACGAATTAAACGATTTGTATGCTTCGAAACACTTCAGTCATAACAATAGTTGCATTATGTAGATACTATTATTATTGTTATTATTATTATTATTGCTTCTATTACCGTGCCGATATTAATATACTTTAAAATGTCGTAATGAATTGACCTGAATCCGTAATAATGTTTTATTCTTTTTCATCCGATCAGAATATAAAATCTTGCTTTAGTTTACTAAATATTTATGTAGCCTATAAAATTATAAATATTGTATCTTCTAAGCTTAGGTTCGTTCTAGATCGGGGTATAATAAATAACAAACAGACTTTCTTGAAACTCATAAAATTATTTTATTAACACAATTAATCGCAGCAATTAATTATTTAACTTAGATTACTAATTAATACAATTAGTTGCACCACCGTCAACGATACCGGTGGGCAAATACTTTAATATGAACTAAAAAAATAATAAAAAATTGGGCGCCAGTTCTATCAGCAGAGCATGAGAAAAATAAATAAAAAAACTATGTTTCCTTGCTTTAAACTAAATATTTAATTAATAATAAATTAATGAGTACTAATATGAAACTACTAATAAAATAATCCTTAACTTATTTAAAAATATAGCCAACCTTTTTTTCTGCCGTGACTTTAATACAAAAACAAAACTAACAAACCCGTAATAAATACGAAATTAATTTACCTCCAATTAAATATGTTTCCCCTTTCTTTTTCTTCTCCTTGTTCTTCTAATCTCTTCTTCAAATGCTGCTTCTTCTTAACTAACAGTTTTACTTTTAAGTCTCAAGGAAGCTGATTTAAAATTCCTGGATCCGAACCAGGAAACCTCTGGTTGAAAAACCTCCCTCTCCCACCAATCGTTTCAACTAACCTGGAGGGCCAAAGGGTAGGTGAACCATCCCAATGGTTGGCTGTAAGTTGTCAGGTGAAAGAAAATCCTAAAAACACAGAGGGGAAATACACCCACCTAATGAATATCAGATGATTGACCGTTGGCTATATTTACAACTTCTTGTCTAACTACTATTCTGATGCAACCTATTCTAACAATAGGGGTTTTTTCCAGGCATTATTTAATGGGTTTTTACTTTAATAATGCAAGTTACGGTAATTAGCAATTACTATCACTTCCATTGTTTGTACAATTGTACGGCCCGACAACATTAATCCCATTTACAGTCAAGTACTAACTAACTCACTACAAAGGCGCTAATTGTTTTTATACGTGCGGTCTAATAGTTTCCCAAACAATTGAGACGTTCGCCTTGATGGCGAACGGATTAGCCATAAATGCAACAATAACCCGTCTCATTAAAAGTATTGAACACGGTGGTAGTGTGTGATCTATTATTAAATAAACGGTTGTTGTCACGTCAAATACATATGACGTATGTGATCTTTAAAATTTTGAGATTGTAATATTAATGCACAGAGCTGAAAAAGGAGATAGATATGCTAATGTAAAAGTAATTTCAGAAGGAGCCCATTGGTGGATTCCCAACATAATAATTATATTCAAAATTTTTTATCTATTCTACACTAAGGTCTCGTAGAGGCAGCTTGAGTGTTTTTAATGTCTGTGTCAGTGGGTAATCATACTTTTGTACAACTTAAGCTGATATGCCGAGATCTGCTTTTGTTCTTGAGCTCTTCGCTCTTTGTCTTGTTTGTACTTTCATAACGGTATGCTATACTATACTACGAGCCTCAATGTGTTTTCTCCTTACATCATCTTGTCTGATTATTTTATGAGTAACCTACCATACGAATAAAAGATAATAAATTAAGTCACACTGATTTAAAAAAAAATTAAAATAACTTAATTTATTTGCTATATATCTCATTTAACCTACCGGGTTAGTTTAGTCGTAGCCGCGAGTCAGCTATTTGACAGCTGATGTACGGAGACGAAGGTTCCGTGGTTCAAATCCTTGTAAAGGTAGTCTTTTTACATGTGATACATATCATCCTCATCTTATTAGGCCTTGGGGTTGCTTATTGCTCTTATTGAACGACTTGAAACATACACATAATTATTAGGGCTTATAAAAATATATCATGTGATTTCGTTTAGATTCCATGGTATATGTTTTATTTTTAACTGATTGTACTTGCGAACCGATGCCAATTCGGTCTATACAAGTTATATAACATTATATTTTATGACCTGCAAAGTTTTTGTGACCGAGAAAGACGGAAAGCTGTTGTTTAATTTAAAAGATCTAAGTAGCTTTCACTTAACTAAAGTTATTGTGAACTATGCTTTTATTTATGATATTTTCCTTAAAATCAAATAATTAAATTTAATTAGTATTTTTAATTTGTAAAGTATTTTTTCAAAATATATTTTTTTGGTAATGAAATTGGTTGTTAATCATGCACGAATTTCATTCACTGATGTCATTTAATTAGGTAACTTAAAGTATTCATTAAATATTTTAAATTTTAAAATGGCGATTAGTATCAGATTATTAAAATTTAGAGTTTCCTTTTCATTTTTAAATAATCTCTAAAAAAGCCGACCTTTAATAGCGTTTATTAAGCATTATTCAAACAATTTTATCAGACATTTAGAGATAAGTCTGGTTGAACATTAAAAATTTATGTATTTATAAATTGTTATGATAATTATTTTTATTGTAATGTTAAACAAAAGAGTAACTTGGTTATAAAAACAGAGTAGTTTTATGGTTAATTGATAGTATAGTAGTTGAATTATTTGGTAAATGATCTTGGTTCGATTCCCGGTTGAGATATGGAAATCACCGGAATATTTTACCCACAAAGACAGTTATGATGTTTATATTTACACACCCATTTTAAAATGTAAATTATACATTTATCACGAAGCCGTCAATCTACTTGATAACAGAAATACTCAGTGACGTCTTTAAAAATTTATTCCACCGACCTATTTAAAAAGAAAGACGTTGTTTAGGTCACCAGCCTAGAGTCTGGGTGAAACCTCTAGAGGCTTTACTAAGTAAAACGAGGAGCGAGTTATTTTATCAATGTCTTCCTCACTAAGTTGAAAAGTAGTTCATTAGCATGCCAGTCCCTCTGAAACGCATCTACTTTCCATCCTGCAAATGACACCTTCACTTCATTCACCACAGGGTCTGACTATAATGAAATTCATTACTCTCAGAGGAGAAAATTCTGGTTAGTGTCTTTAACACCTTTACCTCTTCTGTTCTTAAAAGTGTGATTGTGCTACAGTCATATATTTAGCTGACCATGTGATAAAAAACAGAACTGTTTTTTGTATCTTTGGAATTATCAGATCAAGTGCTAATAAATTAACACTCCACCCGCCTGTTATTGGCAAAATTGATACAAAATTTAAATGTATGATTTTTCGTTATTTTTGAACATAATAAATCAAATTTTTAAATTTGTAATTTTATTGTACTTATATTTTATTTTGTAAAGAAGATACATCACTAGGTATTCTTTTAGCAATTAATTTACTTCTGAGATCCTGTTTACTTAAAGAGATTGTTCAGTTAAATTAATTATTACCTAATTAATTCCTGATGTGTAAAAATAAATCGATTAATTGTATACTCCCTTTATGATGTTAGTTTATTTGTTTTGGTTAATATTCTGTGAACTTATTGTTGATTCGGCCTCCAATATTGTTCAGTAATCTCCCCTCCACTGCTCTTCCTGACTATATCAAGTTAGTTGGACCTTCAGTTTGTTCCAATTCTTTCCTCATTGATCAATTTTGGAGCGAGTGACCTTTCACTGTTAGTACTAATACTAACAAACCCTCTACCAGACAGACAAAGGTCGCTTCTGTCCCTGTAGGTTTATAGACACACCTCCACTTCCGTACATTACTTGTGAAACGGGAAAATTATGTTATATTTCTGTTTTAATTTAATATATAATTTTAAACGTTATTAGTTAGTGAAAACTGTAATAATCATGCAATTTTATGTTTCTGTAAAAGAAATTCATGTCCTATTTAGGACAACGATGAACGGGTTGATTTGGACCCCATGGGAATTTTTATTGATAGTTAGTGAATAGTTACTCAGAGAAACTAAGAGTGAACTGCTTCATCACCGCCTCCCTCATTTGGTTGAGAATGTGACATAAATATGTATAATATATTATATTGTTGTTTAGGTCAACAGCCGAATAAAGCTTTAACTAAGTAAAACAAGGATTGAGGTGGTTGACAATGGTCTTTCTCTTAGAGTTGAATAGTATGCTTATCAGCATGCCAGACCCTCTGAAAAGCATTTACTTTCCACCCTGCAAATGACACCTTCACTTCAGTCATCACAGGGTCTGACTGTATAATGAAATTAATTGCTCTCAGAGGAGATAACTCTGACTAGTGTCTTTTACACCTCTACCTCTTCTGTTCTTAAATAGTTCAGTCATATAATTTGGCTGACTCTGTGATAAGAAATAGAACTATTTTTTGTACCCATGGAATCAACAGATCGAGTGCAATTAATTTAATACTCCACCTTCGCGTTATGGGCAAAATAATATCTTATATCGTATGTATAAATGGAAAAGCCCTCACTGACTGACCGACTCGCTCACTCTTACTTTCAAAGGAGATAAACTCTAACTTGTGTCGTTTACAGCTTTACCTTTTCTGTTCTTATAGACTTCAGTCATTTAATTGGCTGACCATGTGATAAGAAACAGAACTAATTTTTGTAGCCCTGGAAGTAACAGATTGAGTGCAAATAATTTAACACTTCACATGTCTGTTGGGCAGATAATGTTTGTAAGTGTTTTTATCTTCATTATTTTTTCTGTTTATAAAATTTGTAATTTTATAGATCTATATATTTTTTTATCCCTAATTTCTGTACGTTGAAATCTGTTTAATTTACGAACAATAAGCGACCCCATGTACCAATGAGATGAGGACGATGTGTTTGACGTGTAAATGAGATTTAGTCGTGTACAGACTCACAGACTCAGACCAACCATTCCTGAGAGAGTGTAGTTAATTGAAACCCAACCATCAAAGTAAACTGGTAACCGCGGTCTTGTATTCAAATACGTATAAACTAACTCTATTAGGATTTGAACCAGGAACCTTCGTCCCCAAAAATAAGCTATTAAACAGCTGATTCGCGGCGACACTACCTCTAGATTAACCCGGTGAATCATAGCTAATGTAAATATTTATGTATCTTTGTGTTGTGATTGCTAATAACCTCTTTGTTGATGCGAACTTAAATAAATTTTTTTTAAAATTCCTAATATGTGTACGTAGCAATTTGTTCAATTCAGAACAATAAGCAACCCCATGACCAAATGAGATGAGGATGATGTGTATGACGTGTAAATGAGGTGTAGTCTTGTAAAGACCCAGGTCGACCACTCCTGAGAGAGTATGGTTAATTGAACCCCAACCATCAAAGTACACCGGCAACCACTGTCTAGTATTCAAATCCGTATAAAAGTAACTACCTTTACTAGGATTTGAACCAGAAACCATCGTCTCTGAAAATCAGCTGTTTAACAGCTGATTTTGGTGACGACTTTACCTCTAGACCAACCCGGTGGGTTAAATAAATGCTTAAATGAATGCATTAAAAAAAATTAGAATCTTTTAACAAAAAAATCAATCGTTAAATATGGTGATATAGCAGGAAAATATTTAGAAAAATATTATTGTTTAAAAATAAACTGAACCGTTATTGGAATAAACTTTACTGTATTTATTAACATTAAAACATTGTTCGTATTTGACACCCCGTTTTAAATATATTGCAATGCGATGGGGATCCCTAGTGAAACCTTGATGGAAATTGGGTGTGGTCTTCAAGAGCAACTACTTTACGAATTGCAGTCCGGATCTTTTATTGAACAGGAAGATGTAATAAATACAACCCATTTGCATAATTAATTATTGTTTTTAGCCTCGTCAATATTTAGTCCGTTATAACACGGTTATACATTATGTATTTCATTGCAAAAAGATTTCCTCAACATATTTCACAAATCGTCTCATTTATTTAAATTATATTAATTGTTATTCTCTACAAAATAAAGTAAGCCCTATATCTGTTGAAATTCTTGGGGAGGTTGTGCTCTCAAGGTAAAAACAGTTTTTTTTAAGATTGTGGGCTTAATATGCATTTTAGGACGTAAGTGTATATAATCAAAGTTGTAGAATATTAAAAAATGTAAAACATTTTTTAGCATTTATTTTTTCTACAACTTAGTTATTACAACTATTGTATAACTTAGACGCTTGGTTTAGCGCCAGTTAGTGTTTTCCACATTTTTCTAATTGAAATCAGTAAAAATAGATTTTTTAATATTGCGGGCTTATTGTGTATTTTACGACAAAAGTGTTTTTTTAAATCAAATTTATTGGAAATAAAAACATCTAAATATATTATTTCAAGGATTTTTTTTAAAGGACCTAGTTTAGCGTCATTATTAGTGATTTTCCGTATTTTTAAATCAAACAGAGGTTGATTTTCATTTTGCGTCATTCACTCATGATTAAAATTAAATTACGTTTTCATTTTGTATTTAAAAAAAATGATTATAGGTGATTTGTTTTATTACCTATTTACATTGGCAAGAGAAAGTCATGTGAGTGTTTCACACTAATTTTTTGTATTAATAACAAGCGGTACAGATTTTTTCGGCAGTTTTTTTAAAATTTATCTCCATTGAAAATAACCTTTTCATGCGAATTCGTTTTTTGGTTCAAATAATCTAAAATGTAAGTAATTGATAATATTTTCTGTAGAGAACTAGTTGTAGATACATTTAACTATTAAAATAATTCAACAGTTTATTCTTAACGTATTTTTACTAGAATTCATTTTGAGAAGACATAATCTCTTTTTTTTAATTATTTTAGAGTAGGCATGTGAAAGACGATTCTTCCCACCATTACTCTAGAAATAGGGCACATATAGTTAGCCGTAGGCAAATATCCAAGTATTCGTTATATTTTTCTTAATACGAGTCTTTTGGCAATCTAATTTTGATGAGAAATATTTGACATCATTAATATTTTGAGGTAGTTTTTTTGTGATGAATATTTATATTTGATTTTAACAACCAAGTGAACGGAAATTTTTGTTTTATTTTAAAATTAGTTGCGTTGTGAAGGCGTCACCTTATGTCTGCTAGTTTTTGTAAACTCGGCTGTGAATGATTTTTCTCAAAGTTTAACATCTTTTTTGAGTTGTATAATATTTGTAGGAAATGTTATTTCTTAAAATATATTTTGTACTTGTCATCATAAGATTTCCCAAATATTTAAATTTCATTAACACCGGTTTTATTTTAGTAGGATAATTTTTAATCTGTTCCTGTTATATTTAAAATTTGTTTTAAATAATTTAAATAAATCTTTGCACATATTCTTTAAAAATTGAATCCAGAATGTAAACGTGACATCATATTTGTAAAATTGTTATAAAAGTTCATGTTGACAGCAATTTTAAAGTATTAAATAAATATGTTAGAAAATATTAATAGTGACCGCCTCCGTAGCGTAGTGGTTAGCGCGCCTGTCTAAAGTCCAGTTGGAAGGTTCAGAGTTCAATTCCCGGCAAAGGTCTAGAATAATTATTGTGTCAAAACCCATTGTTTCACACCACAAAATAGAAGCTAGTAAACAAGATGTTGATGAAACTTTAATAAACTAAAAACGATTATAGTAAAACAAAATATGTGTAACTAAAATTCAGTTGGCCGCCTCCGTTGCGTAGTGGTTAGGGCGCTAGCCTACAAAGCGGAGATCTCGGGTTCGATTCCCGTTCAGGTTCTAGAAATTTTTACAAGTCAAAAACCGACTGTTTTCTAGATTCGTAACCCACCGTAGTCGCTAATAACCGAGCAAATTATGCGACTTTAAATAAATAAACTAAAAAAAAAGATTTAGTTACTTGTATCAAAAATTGCAACGTTCATTTGATGTCATCAAATACCCTTTCTGTTGTCAGGCGCCTGAAAAGAAATTGGAACGTGATCTACTATGACCACCATAAGACAAAACAAAGAACTCATCCTTAAACATTCTCGCATACATTATTCATCCGGTAATTGTTGTGATTCGCATCTCATTATTACACTATATCACAATCATAATATAAATTGTAATATAAATGTTCATTCCACATTTTGAATTCACCCCAAAATTCATGCGAGTTCAGCCATTGGGCTGGCTTCACTTCATGTCATAAACAAGTCACCTTTTATCTCATTCACTAGTTGCACGTTCCTATTGTTGTATACAGTTGTGAATAAAAATAAAATTTAAGTCAAACAAAAGTAACTTGTATTTGTTCACATTTTTCTGTTTTAATTTTGCATCTGGTGCTGCACAATTTATCGAAGTCCAATAAGTGATCATTGAGAATAACTCAGTGTAGAATAAAAATGTAATGAAAAAACAAATTGAAAATTTAGTATTTTATTTTCCCTGTTTCTTGTAATAGACTATCAAAAATAGACTTCAATATTAAATAGACTATCAATTTAATAGATATCAATAATTACCCCAATTTTGAAAATTTTGTGATAATTTACATTTCTTAAAAAAATCTGAAAAATTATTTGATTGGTGAAACTTTTTATAGTGCACAAGAATTTCTTTCTTAATAATATTTTATAAAAATAAAAAAGAGAAATAATTTAAAATAAACACCCAATGCAATGAAGTGAGATTCTAAGAAAATTGTGTACTATTGTGTAAATATTTGAAGTTGACGCACTTGTTGTAGTGAGCTTGTAGTAGTAGATTAATGTGTGACTGAAATAATATGTATTAAACTTATAACTTCTTGACACATCCTATACTTCCTCGGGAGTTTCCTGGAGGCAATTAACAAAAAAGGTGTTAAGAAGGTGGAGCGTTTAATTTAGACAAAAAAAAATCCATGAACTGTAATGTATATTTTTTCATTAAGTTATTTGTAATTCTGGGGTGAAACAAAAATCATCCAAAACTGTCAATAAATGTTTGAACCACGCATAATTTTTCTTTTTATTGACAGCTATAAATTTGACTTTCACTGGGAAAAATATATTTTTAAATTTGTATTGTAAATAATTTGGCATCACTTAGTGGTGATTATTTTTATTGTTTTGACGGCTACAAGATATTGAGTTTCAATGTAAAAACGAATCAAAAAGGTTTCAATACTTGTAATATACATTATGTAAAATAAAATAATACTTAATACAGTATAAAATATGAAGCTCCAGGCTTTGATAAAGTATAATATTATTGTATAATAAAGTGTCAAGAAATAAGTTCGAAACACTATGAGCTCTATATTTAAAAATACTGTCTATTATATAAATAAACGAGGATTAGCAGAGTGTGTCAGAGGAAACGACAAGATGCGGCGGTTGAGGGGGCGTTGGACAAATCCACTCAGCCAGGTAGAATTATGTCAGTCAGTAAGGACAAAGGCATTCCCTTGTGAAATCAATACCTGTACTTATAATATTAATTTACAAATTATTGAAAAATAATAACATTATTGTTTGCTGTCATTTATATTGATAGCACAAGTAAATGGGTCAATGTAATTAATAAAATTACTTGAAGGGCGTGAGAGGTTTAGGATGTTAACTCACCAGGAATTTGAAAATTGTAATAAATTTTGTTTTTATTGTTATAGAAAATACAAAGTTTGGATTTGGCGCAAAGTTTTAGAGCTGGTTAGCACTACAAACTGTAGTGGTACCGAGTTCAGTTCCCAGTTAAGGTCTGGAATTATTACATGTTAAAATTCGCTGATTCTGTACCGTAATCCGTAGTTGTCACTAATAAAAAAAATAAAGTTAATAAGACATGGTATCTACTTAATTACTTTTTTGTGGAGGTCCTACAGATTTTTCCGCTCTCCGCATCCTACAGCCCATAATCTTCTGTCTTCCCAGAAACACCTCCTGAGATTCTTCCCTGTCATAGTGTCTTTGACTGCCTTTATACAAATCATCAAAAGGTAACCTCTCCTTCTATTTTCTAGATGGAAAAGGAACACTCTTTGTACAGGTATTGTGAAAGAGTCGAGTTGGGTACCTATTTAGATAACTGGCCTTTTTGTAACACCTTCTATTCAATCCAAATTTGTTCACGGTTGTTAAGATTTATCCAAAAGCCGTCAGAAGGATTTTGTATTTTATTATTATATAGAAAATCTCTGTCTTTTCTTGAACTCTCCATTGCCCACCTATATAAGCACCTGTTTGTTTACGGTCTAATCAGTCTCGATTTTCTGTGTTTGATTGAGCGAATCGCGTAGTGTTTAACGGTTACATTAGAAAAGGTCAACGTTACTGTTTATTGTTTAACGTTTATTTTGTATAATTTTTGTTAAGTAAATTGGTAAATTTATTTATTGTATTAGTTAATTCTAATTAGTTCGTTATTTATTAAATAATTTAATTATAATATAGGTGTAGATTTTAGTCACTAAATAAGTGACTAAAATGTTCTATAGAATTACCATTAAATAAATGATAATTTTTAGTTGTAACAAATACTTGTAATTTTGAACTTTAGTGTGTTAATTATTTAATTTACCCAGATCCCAAAACGGACCTTAGAGATAATTGTCACAATATGTTTAATCATTAGTAAACAATGAAAAAGGAAAAACATAACCTTACTTTAATTATCAATGAAGCAAAATGAAAATCAACTTCTGTTTGGCTTAATAATACAGAAAATCACTAATTGACGCTGAACTAGGCTTTATAGAAGTAAATGCTTGAAATAAAAGTTATCGATTTTTTATTTCCAATAATTTCAATAATACTAAAATGTATTTCTGAGGATAATGTACCATTTTCTGTTAATACATTTTGCATTTTTTAATAAACTTATTTTTATGCTGGTTAAAAACCTGCACCTAATAGATGAGGGAGGAGATAGTTTTTTGTTTCTGAGTACGTAGTAAATAAAAATTTCTATTCTTATACCGTATTGATTACGGTTATTGTCCTGTTAGTACTAGGTTAATTCTCGTATTTAAATTTATTATACATAACACAAAAATAACAGTGATCATCAACCTTGTTGTAGTATTATTAATACCTATAATTTGTTTACGGAACTTACAAAATAATAACTTTCTAATTATAAAATAACATTGAAATTGTAGTACAATAACGTGAACATACCAGTACATATGTATTTAGATGATTGAAGGATAGACCTTGGGTTTTATAAATTATTAAGTTTTATATCAGTCGAGAAAGTTAAAAGCTATCCAATGAACTAATTGTTTTGGAAGTTGAGTCATTTTTTTTTGTAAAAATGTCTTGGATATGTTTTAAACATCATGGTAATTTTTAGGTATTTTATGTTAAAGATACTTTGACATCCAAATCAGAAGTAAAATGTTCTACCGTTAAATTACATGAAGATTCTAGCCAGGTTTTTTTGTGTGATTTTTTAGGTTATCAGCCGAAAGGCTGGTTTGAACCTCTAAAGGCTCTACTAAATAAACCGAGGAATAAGACGCACATAGCCTTCCTCACTGAGTGGAAAAGTATGCTTATTAGTATGCCAGCCCTTCTAAAAAGCATCTAATTTCCACCCTGCAAATGACACTTTTACTTCATTCACCACAGGGTCTGGCTGTATAATGAAATTCATTACTCTCGGAGGAGATAACTCTGACTAATAGTGACTTTCACACCTCTACCTCCTCTATTTTTAAATGCTTCAGTCATGTATTTGGCTGACCATGAGTGTTAAAAAACAGAACTATTTTTTGTTGCCGTGGAACTAGCAGATCGAGTGCAAATAATTTAACACTCCATCTGCCTGTTATGGGGAAAGGATTTTTTTACAAACTTTTTGACTTCGATTTTTAATCTTGTTTTATAAAGTAAAAAACTTATCGAAAAATTTCTTTAAAAAATGTGTTTTGTTTTTAGATGTTGTCTCTAATTCTACTAAACATGAATTCTGTAGATTCCTTTTTTTATTTACAAACATTTAAAAATCTATTTTATCATTAAATAATTTTATTAATATTCCTTCTATCTCCAGCACTACATCCCAATGTAAGCTGGCCTCCAATATTTTCTCTCTCCTCTAAACCCTCTCCAAACCCACATCTAAGGGATCTACTGTGTTCTGCGGCGGAGTTATTGTTTCATAACGGTGTTTACACTATTTTTGACCTAGGTGTTATCCCAAATTAAATACCCCAACCTGGAGGACCAAGAATTTTTTTAGTGCGGGTTTCCGTCCCTACTCTTTTGGGAGGCACCAGACATGGGATAGACACCACCACACAGGATTGTTAAATAATTAAATAAGCATAAACATATAATTATATATTATATAAGGTTATTTATATTTTTTAAAATATATTATTAAACATTTTTTTATCAATTTAAAATTTATACTATTCATTTCGGTTCAGTAGAAAAATTAATAAAAATGCTTTTTTTGACGAACGGAGCAGCCTTAACTATACCTTACGCTAATGTTGGAAAAGAGGGAACGAAGCCAAAACGCCATAAATCGTAGAATATTTTATCCGCATTTAAACTTTTAATAATTTTTTAAGTTCAAAAGGCCCAGACATTTTTAGAAATTAACTATCTTAAATTTAATTAATTCATATTCTCTGTTTCTTAAATATTTAAAACAACCATGTACTGAAAGAATGATTGTCCGTGTTTTTTATATTATAACTAATAAATAATCCTTTGTGTTATCCAGGATGTAGAATTAATAGCCAGTTCTCGGAAATGGCACTGCACATATAAAATTTATTATTGTATTTTTTTCTAGAGAAAGCTTATGCATTGTCCTTGTGCTATTGCAAGGTTACCTATACATGAAACAAATTTGCTTTTAAAATTCAACATTAAATTCTTCCAATTTTTACTTTCAAATTTAAATATTTTCCAATTTTATTAAGTTGTTTTCACTTAATCTATAATCTGTTTTTGTCATATAGGGTCAATTTAGGACACGTAAAGTAACTTAAGCATGTCTGAAAGTTTTCTTCAGCCCAGATTCCCAGTATTTAATCACTGTAGGCGTTTCCCCTTTTTTCTGTTCATATAATTTTTGCTTTTGGTATTCCTGGAAGCCCTTAAGTCAGTTATCTGAATTTTGTTCTACCCATTATAGTTTATCGGTTAATTTCAGTTTCTTCAATATCCCATCTGACTTCTTTAACCTACTTAACTGGCACCTTAGGTTTATTATTTAGTATCTTAAGATCATTTCGTTTTATCAACCGTAGGCATCTATTCTATTCAGGTGTCAGTAGAATTTGTGTCTTCATTTTATACTATTTTCATTGTACTCTTCGGACCCATTATCTTGAGGAGGATTTTTTTCATATTTCTCTGCTTCTTCTAGACCAGGTAACTTTAAGGCATTCATTCGCGAAAAGATACAGAGGTTTTATCACAAAATTATAATATCTGACCTTAGCTTATATTAAAAGTGCTTTCGTATATGGATGGTGAGTTCTTTGAAATTTTTACTCGTCTGATATGGTTACTTCTTTTTCGCTGGTTTGCCATTGAATACTTTTTCCGAGGGATACTGGAAGCCATAAACTTTTTCAATTCCTACGTATTGTATGTTCATGTGATGTGAGGCTGTTTTGACATTTGTTATGTTATTATTTTTGTCGAAAAAAATCAATAGTTCTACATTTTTTGTTCTTATATAATCTTTTTTTTATTAAAAAATAATTGGTAAAATTTAGGTGAATGTCATTATCTTTATTTTTTTAGAAAATACGTTGAAATTGGTAGCACTTTTTGTGTTGGTTGTCAACAGGTTTCTTATATAATGTTAAATGTTGGAGATATTTTCTCTGATTTTAAGTTGTATAAGTTTTTTATTAATTTTATATATCGTTAATTAAATTTTATTTTCATTTATGGTTTTTCGTCTAAATTTGTATAGAGTAAAGGTTAACCGGATTAATGTTTTGGCTTATACCAAAATTAGTTCTAATATAAACTAACCTTAAAAAAAAGTTGCACTTAGGTTATGTACTCAGTATATAGTTAAATATATAAATACTGTCTCGTCTAAAAGTAAATTATTGGCACGGAATCAAAATTATTGCGCTTTTAAAGGAGTCTTTGATCTATAAAATTTGTTAGCAATGCCAAATAGAAACAGCAGCCATTTGTATATAAAAATACTTTTTGTAAAATCTAGGTTCATTGAAATTTAAGTCTATAAAGAAGAATTATATGATCGTAGTAAAAAATATACAAATATCTTGTCATAATAATTCTAAATTCTACACAGTTTAGGTAAAATGCTATAAATTTTTTACAGTCTTGTCAGATACGGTTATTTAATAAAAAAACTAATTTACTTAATAACGTATTTAAATGAATAAGTTAACTGAATAAAAATTTTTAGTGAATGAAAAGGTTTTAAATATAAAAATATCAATGAGTATTTACAGTTCATTTCAAATATATATTAATCGTACGGAACGTAGTTATTGTTAAGATATTTTATGGTTAAAATTTGACTTACGATGAGATTATGGTGAAGGGATTTTCTCTTGAAATGTTACTGAGTTTAACGCAAGTAAAAGAACACCGAAAGTATTTCTTTCACATCTATGAATTTGTAAATGCGAAAGTCCTCACTTACTCGCTCATCATTTATTCTCTTACTTTCCCATTATACAGAGAGCTATAATTAACAAATTCGGTCCATAGAGTTGAACTGAAAAACTAATACATTTACATTTCGACCGCTTGCGTTTAAGAAGTAAAAAAGGGTTGATAAACAATTCAAAGTAATAAATGGTTTTATAACTTAACCAAAGAGTAAAAGTTCTGAAAATTGATGTGTGTATTCTGTAAGTGATACGTAGGCAAAGTAGAGCATTTTTATTGTAATCAATTGTGCCTAAGCCCCTGTTTATAGTGGAGCGGCGAGGAGAGCAACGCGATTGCAAAGAGATGAACACATAGGCTATAGTAGAGCAGTGATGAGCGCGACGCGGAAAGCGAAACATCTCAAAATGTCTTTGTCAAACGTAAATTGGCGTATTTGGAAAGTAGTGCTATAAAATTGTACGTTTTACAATGATATAAGCCAAGACACAGGTTAATATTAATACATATTTAAAAAATATTTGCGATAGAGAATTGGAAGGTACTACTGCACTTAAGGCAAAAAGGACACTGACCAGACATTTACTTGGAGTGACCAAGAAAAACTGTGCGAAAACCTTGACTAGGACAGTCAAACATTATGCTTAGACCAATTGAGAACAAATAATTCTTAATCTTGTACAGTGTTCATATTCACAATCCATCTTAGTAATTGTCCATTAAACAGTTAGCATTTTAAATAAAAAAATTATATAACAGAATAATTTTAACTTAATTTGATAAATGTTTTTAAACATATATTTAAATATGATCTGATATTAAAATAAATGAAGAATTGTAATAATAAAAATAACTTTTTTTTTTGTTTTACGTCTGACTGTTTTGCAATTTCTGCTAATGCAGACGGTGGAGAATGATGATACATGAAAATGAGTGATGAAAAAATGCTAGACCTGACTGGGAATCGACACCGGAACTCCTGTGTAGAAGTCAGTTGCGCTAACCACTACCCCAACGGGCCGGCAGGCCGGCAATTTTAACTTAATATAAAATAGCAATTGCACAAAGAAGAAAGTTATTTTAATTTTATATTTAAGTTTATTTTATAAGCTTTAACAATATGTCATTAGCGACCACAGCTACATAACTGATACTTTAAAAAACATTGATCATAAAATCAAAACAACATTATCAACAATATACTCAAAAATACCACAAACCCAGCGATAAAATTTATGGGTTCAACACTGTAAAGTTCCCGATAACAAATATAGGATAAGAAAATTTTCAATAATCTTATTGTTCTGTCATCACGTAACATTATGACGTAAGTGTCTTACAGTAAACTGTAAGAATAAAATTAAACTCTAATTATAAATTAATCTCTTTTACCCATTAGTGTACAAGGACAAAATAAACATTAAATGTACAAATGACTGTTATGCCAAGAACAACTGCAGCTAAACTAATTAGAAATAAACTAAAAAATGCGCTTTCTCCTTTGTTTGCTACTGAAAAATATGAATTTAAGTAGTAGGCTAAGAGGTGTAAATATGCAGGCTAAACTAAATCAAATAAATTTAACTTTCCCAAGATTAGGATTTTAAAATTCAAATTACAACATTTATGAATTGTTAAGATATAACCAGCATATATAAAAATAAATAAAATAAGACTACATTCAATCGTGAATAAATTTAATCAAAACAACCTGTTAAGTCAGTGCATGCACTAATTTGCCTTGGTTTGTCGCCACTGTGTGACTAAACATCTAATACATTTTTTTAAAAATTTCATACGATTTCCTTATAACCATCAAATTGATTTTAATAAGTAGACTATATTTATCTGTTAGAAGATAAAAATGGTATGATAAAAATCTGTTCTCTTTCGCTAATTTTCAAACACGAGCGTTTCCAGAATCTAAAGTAAGGGGAAAACTAATTTTAGTTTAATATTGCGGAGTCGGATGTGAATTCCGTTTGCAACGATCGTAGACTTCATTTTTACTTTTTCTTGCTCTATATGAATATATAGGGAAGGAAAGTATTGTTTTCATGTGAGTTATTTGCAACGAGTTATCACCGGATATAGCCTACACGTTTTCAGGCCCCCTAAACAAAACAAAAAACATGTTTTTAGCGACTGGTCTGTGTGTGTTTAAACTCAAGATTGGAATAGCGTTCAAATTTACAACTTCAAACTTAAGTTAGATACCACACGGGAATTTGACACGAAAATTTTCATAAAAATTATCAACCGAAAGTTGTAGTTTATTCATGCAATTTTTCACTTTTTTGCGATTTTCCACAAAAACGGCTCATACGACTTTAAAAATTTACCTCATTTAATATATTTAGAATAATTCTAATTGAAAATAATTTTTTTGTTATACAATATAGGGTAAGCGACAAGTGTGCTTAAATTCCCCCAGAGCTGTGGTCTCGTGATAAAAAGTGGTGTTTTTAAGATGGCAGCGTTAATAAGCATTTCAGTACAAAAGTGTATATGTAAAGTTGTAGAAAATTAAAAACGTCTAAAACTTTTATTTAAAACGTTCTTTTTACAGCGTTTATTCTAGCGTTAATTAGTGATTTTCTGAATTTTATACATCAACGTTGGTAAAAACGACAGTTTTTAAGATTGCGGCCTTAATATGCAATTAATGATAAAAGTACTTAGAACTAAAGTTATAGAAAATTGAAAAAAAAGTATAACTTTTATTTCGAAAACTATTTTCTACGTAATTTAATTTAATTTAGCGTCAATTAGTGATTTTACTTATTTTCACGTAAGTGGTGCAGAGGTTGATTTTCATTTGCGTCATTCACTCATGATTGAATTTAGGTTGTTTTTCATTTTACATTATTTACTAATGATTAAACAGAGGTTATATATTTCATTATTTACATTGGCAGGAAAAAACCTTGTGAGTGTTTCAGACCAGATTTTTCTATGAAGAAAGCTGCCTCTTTTCCCTTTTACTGGGTACTCCCTAGAACTCACGGATGGGAATAAGTCTCCCTTTTTCTGTGAAAATATTTTGCCTTAATCACATTTTATTTTGTAGATGTAACATTTTCTGCAAGTTACGGAGTCTTGTATTAGAAAAATAATGTTATAAAAAATTAAGGATCTTTATTAATTGTATTAAAAATTAAAACTTGACAGAAATAATTAAAGTTCACAGTTTATTTTCAGAATTGAAAATGTATCCCGTTATAAAATAGATTATTTTAGTCTTGTGTTCTTTCGGGATAATAAATGAATTGAATTACTTATGTTTCCACTTAAAAACACCTACATAAAATTACTTTACATGTTTTATAAGCTTCGTTTCTATCGTTTTATCTAACACGTGTCATTGAAGAATTTGTATTATTTGTTTAACCATCTTCTGTATTTTAGCTTATAATTTTATTTCTATTTTTCTTTTTTATGTTTACGACATTATTGTTTCGTGATTTAGTATATCTTATTAATTTTTTAATTCTTTTAAATTCCTCTATTCACATTGATAATTGTTTCAATTTATGTTAAGTGTATGTCAGCACTGAAATACGTAAATCTTCTAAATCATTTGTTATAATCTTTGCAGGGCGCCCACATTCCCTTGCATCCTGGCGTCTCCTCCCACGATTTGTGACGCGCCAACCAGCCGGAGATATCAACGTACAATCAATATAATAGCTATGGCCTTAGTGCACAACTGTATCAAAATTTTTAACTAAAATTTTACAGTAACTACATTAAATTTCGTGCAACCTTCGTGGCTCAGTAGTTTCGGTGATACACCGCACTGGCCTACGAACAGGAAGTTCAAATTATTACAAGGAAAAATCGGCTGATTATGTATCGTAACCTACCGTATTCGCTTATAAATGAAGAAGTTAATGTGAATTTAAAAAGTAGTAATTTAATACCAAAAATATAGTGTAGAAAACTCATACGACTTTCTCTAGCCAATATTAGTATAACAAAATATTTTCAATAGGAGTTAATGTTCATGTCTTGATTTCATTTTCTTATCCTAAAAAAAAAAATTATCTGCAGTATGAAACTGCCACCTGGATCCAAACAAATAAATAATTAACCTTCACAATTTTCAAATTTAAATAAACCACCTGTTGTTCACAAATTTCTACGTCTGTTATTGTAAAAGTTTTAAAATTTTGTGTTTGTTAAGGCATTTAATACTTTAGTAAATGAAACAACGAATAAAATATTAAGTATAGACAAGATTATATTTTCTTTTAAATTTTTTTCACACCTCCATTATAGAAGCCATTTTTGAAAGCTTTTACCTTGTCACACTTAATATAACGTGAAAGATGAAAACCTTAATTTCGTTTCATGTAAATTCATCCTAATGTTTTACTCTTGCGGTTCGGGTTCTTAGGCGAATGTGGATATTTCATTCGTATTTAGTACCTTGAAGATGAAAATGGTCATATATATTTTAGTAACGTTCTTCAAGAAAGGAAATTCGGTAATTTGCGATACTTCTCATTTTCTGACGAATGATTCTTCTAAACACCAAATTGTTTTTCTCATATTAAAAATTTTACAATAATAATCATTTATATTTCAATAATTTTTATTAAAATAAACATTTTTACAATGAATTTACAATGAAATATTAATAACTGTCCACTTTATATTTCAATTTATTTAGTCCACTGTAAATAGTTCTTGGTGTTAGTATTCTCTAAATTTTATTTACTTCTGTTAAAAGATGGAGCACCTTCGTTTCCTTTCACATTCCAAGATCTGCACGCAACTTCACTTCGACCTTTTTATACAATATGAATGTTGTTATAAGTAAAACTCCCACGTGAATGTCTTACTCTACGATAACGATGTATGTATGTCTAAATTGAAACTAATTTACTTTCACCTCAAAATACATTTCTGTATCAAAGGAAGTATATATTTATTAAAATACATATTCACACGAGCTCCAGAGTGTATTCTTGAAATGTATACGTGTACTGTAAATAAGTGCGAAAATTTATAATCTATAGTCTACATCTTCTTTAGAAAATATTTTTACAGCAATACTTTCTTCTTTAAATAATGAAAGGTTTATGAGTTAGAAAGTTGAAGAATATTTTATAAGTGCAGGATGATAAGAAATCCTAAGTGTAATCTCCATTATTTTAAAAGATGTTACTAAAAAATAGTAATTTGATCTCTGAATTTCTTTATTAATTTCGATTCCCCTTCAACAGGATTTTTATAAATTAAAAAAATAAACAATATAAATTCAACAACGTGTTTTACTTAATTTGATTTCTTCTATGATAATTTTGTTGCTTCCGAAATGACACAATTAAGCCGACGCACTCACAATGATTATTAAATTTTTCCCTATTTTCTTCCTGATTTTGCCTAAACGATAACGTTCTTTCATTTGTTCAGATCTTCTCTTTCAGAATACAAATCTTTTTGTTTTCCATTCGTATTCACAGGAGACTTTGGCAAAATATGAATTATTTTCCAAGTAGCTCTCGATCTAAATAATCTTTATCCATAATGAAATACAATAAATTTTTGTTTTTTTGTTTTTTATTATATTTGTAATGTTAAAATTCTATAAAGGAATAATCACGTTAATATGTTATATTTTTTACTTTATTTGTTATGTTGTTTCTTATTAAAATTTTGTATAATTTAATTTTACCATGATTTTAACAAGGTTTTCAAGGTCATAATGATATTGGATGACCTTGAAAACCCACCAAAAAGATTTTTGGGTCAACTACTTTCATGTAAATTTTTTTTTTGTACGTAGCTTACTATCCCGAGAAAAAAATAACACCAGAAAACATGTTTTTTGTCATTGAAAACCATGAATACCTCTTTTTGGGTCAGAATACGCCTACTGGCTCAAAAAAGTAATCCCTAAATCAGTAAGGTGTTACTGAACGACAACAGACTTAATCTAACTTTACAGAATAAGCTCTCGAACAACACTTATCATAGATTGACTATAGTTCTCCTGTTTAATTGGTTGCTAAGCTATCTTTCTTCGTCAAATGTTTCTAAAATAATGTTTTAGAACGTTCAATACAGTTAACACAATATGAACAAAAATACATAAACATTAAAGTGGGGGTTTCCCTCGTATATGGCCAATTTTAGACCACGTAAGGTGACTTAAAACGTTTCTGAAAGCTCTTTTTGTAACCCACATTCTCAGTGTTCGCTCACTGCGTAGGCTTTTCTCCTTTCTTCTGTTCACCTGGTGTTCTGTTTATGGTCTTCATGGAAGCCCTTAAGGTTGGTAATTAGTTTTTGTGAATTTGGTTCGGTTCATTAAGTTTTCTCGGTTTATTCCGATTTTCTCAATATCCTTTCTGACGTCTTTAAACAAAGTATGTATATACATACAAAACATGACATACCTTACTTTTTAATTCAAAACACTATATTATTATCGGGTTAATTTTAAATTCGTGATTAATGGCATTTTACTTTTTTT
Source organism: Catonia carolina (assembly GCA_035578175.1). Lineage (NCBI taxonomy): Eukaryota > Metazoa > Arthropoda > Insecta > Hemiptera > Achilidae > Catonia > Catonia carolina. The sequence goes on from JAQMRL010000008.1 coordinate 25,471,007, forward strand.
AACTGGACGGATGTACTCGTTAGGATATGATGCGATAGATGCAAAATAAGTGGTAGAAGAATTTATTGTAAGAAATTTTATATTAACAGGAAATATTTAAAAACTAATGATTAAATTTTTATTAAGTGAAAGTGGATAAAATATTTGCCAACATCTAATCTAATTTATTAATTATTAATATATAGGTATATATTTTAGTTCGGTGATGATACATCCTCCATATTATTTTTCGAACTGAATTGACCTTTCTATTGTAATAGATTATTGAACGAATAATGAAGTGTGATGCACAATGCTTTCCTATTAGTGTTGGAATATTAATAATTTCATTAGCGAGGGTATTAACCGCTGCATAGTGAACAAAGATGCTTTTTAAATAACTACCGTCATTAAATTCATATAAAATGAAGATTATAGTGTGTTCAGCATAGACTTGAGAATTGAAATTTCAGTTATTTCAGAATTTTTATCCGTTTCCTGATAGTTACTACCCTCAAGTTTGTATAATTAACTATTGTTTGGAAAACACACATATTATGTTTTTTAAACATACATATAGAAAAAAAGGAAACAGCTGAACACAAAATTGAAAAAAAATTATTGGATACTCGATAAAAGTTCTACACTCAATCTTAACAACAAACTTTTAATTTCAAAGAAAAAAATCAATTCTTAAACCAATTTGGACGTATGGAATCAAACTATGCGGATCAGCTAGCCATTCCAACATTGAAATCCTACAAAAATTCCAATCGAAATTACACAGGACAATTTCAGAATCACCTTTGTACATAACCAACAACATATTATACATAGATCTACACATTCCTATAGATAAATAATTAATCAACTCAGTACAGTAAAAAATATCAAAGAAGACTTGAATGACACACGAATTAACTCACCATTTCACTGTTAGACAATCAAAGGACACTCGCCGGCTAAAACGAAGATTAAAATATATTTTGATGCATTGATTCATAAAGAGACATTCGTAATTTTTTGTTTAGCGCGTCCTTTGAAATCCCCCACCTCTAGGTGACATTAAAAAACCTTATATACCATGTTCATCCTGATCATGTTCAGAAGCAAGCTACCGAAGTTTATTGAATTTAGTTTAGCGGTTCTTGGGTGATGCCGTAACGGTCAAACAGAGAAAAATTCATCTGGACTTACTTTCACTGTTTACTTGGTAGATCTAACGTAGAAACAAAATTTGGGACATTTTGAAAAATTTTACAGACAAAATCATAATTATATTTATATTGAGTTTGAGTGAAAAGGGAGTTTTGACCGATCAGATTGGAGAGCAATGTGAAAAGTTAGTCCCGTCTACCTTTGAGTAACTCTCACTTCAAGTCGATAGGTGTTGTTGATTAGGTTATCAACTGAAAGGCTGGTTTTAACGTCCAGAGGTTTGACTAAGTAAAACGAGGAGTTAAATAGTTTACTATTGCCTTCCTCACTGAGTGGAAAAGTATGCTTACCACCACGCCAGGCCCTCCGAAAAGAATCTACTTTCCACCCGGCAAATTACATCTTCACTTCTTTCACCCCAGGGTCTGGCTGTAAAATGAAATTAATTACTCTCAGAGTAGATAACTGAGATTAGTTTCTTTTACACCTCTACCTCTTCTGTTCTGAAATGCTTCCGTTATATAATTGGCTGGCCATATGATAAGAAAACATAACTATTTAAGTTCTGTTATTTAGTTATACTTAATAGTATTAAAAATTAAAGCCATGTCGCAATCTTTAATCTGCAGTTCTGTTATTAAATTTTTGGGACATTTAGAAACACATAATGGTAGAAAGAATATTAGTAAAAAATAACGGAAGAAGTTTTTAAATGGTTAGTAGATTTCCTTGTTAGTAGATTTCCTTGTTAGTAGAGTTCGGTGGTTATATTTAATGTTATATAACACCTTTGGATTTTTAGAATTAATACAAACATTTTCTCGTAAATAGTAACAATCAATCATTGCCCAGAGATATAGTACAGTGTCGCTACAAGAAAGAATGGTTGCCAAAATTATGTGCCAAGCGGAACATTATTTTAGGTTAAAATAATTTAACCTAGTTATTATAATAGTGTAGACACAGCAGACATTAAAAACAAATTATCAGTAGTTGTATAAGCAACGAAAGTATTGATTTTTCTCTTGGATGTTCGTTCAGAGAATTCAAGCAGGATTGGTTTAAAAGTTTTCTTCGCTTGAAAATTTGTAAAAAAAAATTTCAACTTTAAATTTCAAAATCTACTTAATCTGTTTGTTATTATCTCTACATATATCTCCGCATTGTAAATTTTATTTATCAATCTATATTTAATTAATAGGCGTAGTATTTTGTTGTTTTGAAAAATATGAAATTTTATTACAAATAATTCCTCTTTTACTATCGTTAAATTTATACTTTGTGGATTCGAACGATTATATTTAGAATTTCCAAGATGTAATAAAATATTTCAGAGACCGTCTCCGTAGCAAAGTGGTTAGCGCGCTAGTCTACAACGCGGTCCATCAAAATCGTTACTAATATGGATTTTTTGATATTGCTGCCTTAGAATGCATTTAGAGCAAATGTGTATAATTAAAGTTATAGGAAATTAAAAAATTTACAAATTTATTTCAAGTATTTCCTTCAACAGAGCCTAGTTTAGCGTCAATTAGTAATTTCCCGTATTTTAAGTCTCAAAAAGGTTGATTTTTATTTTGCGTCATTCAGTCATGATTAATAGTAGGTTATGTTTTTCATTTTACATCGTTTATTCATGATTAAGCATAGGTTGCATTTTTGTTATTTGCATTGGAAAGAGAAAGTCATGTGAGTGTTTCATATCAAATTTTTACCTTGCATGTCTAACATATTTAATTTTAGTCCCTTTTTTAAAGGTACCTGTAATTTTAATTAATAATCATATCTAAACGACGGATATTTTTGAATAATTGCAGACTTTTTTAATCCAAGTAATTTTTAACATCCTTCTTTAGCACTGCATCTCAAACTCCTCAAGTCGTTTCATGTCGTAACTGTGGCTCAATATTCAAGCCTCAACAGCATACAGCAAAATTGAAAACAAATGGCGAAGTAAATGAATTCATAAGAAAATTTGCGTTCACAACTACATAAGATCTGCCTATTTTCCTGATTGGTATTAAAGCTTGTTGTTGTAATATTTACGGAGTTCTTATCTGTTTTTTTTTTAAATAAATGTATTTAAATATTATTTTTGGTGCCATTTAAATCTACAACGCATCGAACTATTTTATTTAAATTTTTATATAAAACTTCAGCAATTCCTTAGATTATTTTTTTCTTTGAGGTATAAAGATATGAACGCATAGTTTCTGTTATCTAAAAATAATATAATTGATTATAAAATACTTAAAAAATATAAATCTAACACTTTTACTTAATTTATTTAAATTCAATTTATTAATTGAAGTGCATTAAAGTTTTGTTAGGCTTCTAACAGTTCAGGTTGTAGACTCGGCCATGAACTTTGTCGTATTCTGTCCACAGCCTTGGAATTCTGCCACACCCTTACGTACAAACGCACGTTTACGAACATTATCATTAATATAATTTCAGAGTTTTTATACAAGATAGAATTTGTATTACAGAAACTTGGGTAATTTATTCTCTTTCCAATAAAATTTATTTATCATTCTTTAGAATTTTTTTAAAGTATCTATGGTAGGTTAATTGTTTAATTTACAGAAATTTTCAGATCATAGTAAATCCACTTTCTATATAAAAAAATCTTATTGTATTTTTAAATTTTTATGATAGTCAATAAATTAATAATTTAATTTTGAACATACGTTTCACAAAAATACAGTTCAGCAAAGCCTTTAAAAAGGTATAACATACATTTATCAAAATACAGTTTCACGGCTTTTAAAAAACTTTCAAACGTAAATCCATATATCATATCAGATAGTTGACGAAATGGTAAAAACGATCATATACTTGCTACCGTTCTAAATTAAAAGGGTACATTAATCCCCTAATTCACACACGTACTACATTATCCGCGTTGAAGGCTACAGAGATGTAGGAATTGGGACTTGTAATGAACGTATGATCTGAGGTTGTTACAGGATGACTTTTTTACACACAATAGTACAAGTTTTTTGCGACAGTGCACAGTTATTATTTCTGTTTTTCGTATCCCAAATACGAAGACTTTATCCATCCGATCACTTTCCTGCAAGCCTCTAATAATCATCGCTTCCAGTACTCCACTGCTTTACTGGATGTATTTTTTCCTTCTTTCTCTTGGGGTCCAGTTCCACCCTACACCATTGTATTTTCAACCATTTCATCTAACACTTATTTTGCCTTTATACTTTTTCCCACATTGCTTCGTTCCTCACGTGGTCTAACTTTGAGATCCAACATATTCTTCTCCAGAAGTCCATCCACACGGTTAAGCTGATCATTTTACTTTTTTCGGACAATCCCCATTTTATAATGTACTACAATATATTAATACTATTAAAACATATATAATACTGGTTATATTCTATTAGTCATTTTTGCATGTAATAAAGTAAGAATTTTGATAGTTGTAAATTGTAAACTTATTGAAATATATTGGTAAGTAAATGTTATAGGTTTCAACACTTTTGAGATTTAGTCACGCAGTAATGACAAACCTATAATGTGTAATAGTCAATGGAATGAGGTATAAAATATCTCCCATCATTTAAAAATAAATTTTGTTTTTTAAATAGAGGTTGGACAAAATTTCTGAGAAATATAATTTGAAAATATCGCAGACAAAAACTAAAACTATGGCATTTAAAGGAAAATACACCGTAAGAACTAAAATAGAATTAGGAGGAAGAGTGCTTGAACAAGTCTCTCATTTCAAATATCTTGGTAATGATGTTTCGTATGACTTTGACAAAGATGTGCTTTACAAACTATCTAAATTTCAAAGCATTTGTGGTAATATACATAAACATCTGAAACGGAAAACAAGAAAAGATACGAGACTTAAGTTTTACGATACAATTGCTGTCCCTACTTTGATGTATGGCAGTGAGTCCTGGATACATACGAAAAAGGTAGACAGCAAAATCCAGGCTGCAGAAATAAGATTCTTACGAAGTGTATATGGATGCAGCCGAAGAGATAGGCTACGAAATGAAGAAATTAGAAAAACACTGAATGCTTTACCGTTGCTAGACAGAATCAAGCAGAACAGGAACAGATGGTGCAGCCATTTGAATCGCATGCCAGGCGAGAGAATACCAAAAGCCGCCAGAAACTACAAACCTACAGGAAGAAGAGATATAGGACGACCGAGGAACAGATGGGTACCGGAACAGGTTCAAGAAACCTAATCCTTGGAAGTGAAGAAGAAGAGGAAGAGTTTTTTAAATAATCTAAATAATTACACTTTAGAATTTTCTGAACGAAAGTTTAGCATTTTAACCGTGTTTAAATCTCATTTTGTTACAGGTAAATGGATGCAATTATAGTTATATAACAAATTGCTTTAACAATGAAGAATGAATTAAGCGTTCCAAAATGAAAAGAAATAGAAATACGTAAGTTAGAGCAAGTAGAAACAAATTTACTATTGTTCATTAGAAATTTTAAGAGCATTTTCGTTGTGTGGCCACACGCAATTGTATTTATTAAAACAAATAGTTTTAAGAACCCGAGTTTTAAAACAATTGTTTGAAAATTAACGTTTAATTTAAATATTTATTGTTCAAAATTACTATGATTGGTTTATATAAAAAGAAACTATTTTATTTTGCTTTCATTTAAAAAAAATGGAGTATCTAAAATTACTTTCCATTAGATTCAGACATCCAAATTATTCAGCCTTTTCAGTCAAAAGTCCTCAGTCATGCATTTAAATAATCAAAAAACTAAATTTAGTTTAACAGTTCCATTTGTTTAACGGCTGATTTTCGGAGACAAACGTTCCTGGTTCAAATCCTAGTAAAGATAGTTACTTTTATACAGATTTTAATGCTAGACAGTGGTTACCGGTGTACTTTGATGGTTGGGGTTCAACTAACCATACTCTCTCAGGAATGGTCGACCTGAGTCTGTACAAGACTACACCTCATTTACACGTCATACATATCATCCTCATCTCATGGGTCATGGGGTTGCTTATTGTTCTAAATTGAACAGATTGCAACGTACACACATTAGGGATTGCAAAAAAAAAAAAAACAGTTCCACCCACCGGGTTGGTCTAGAGGTAAAGTCTTTGCCGTGAGTCAGCTGTTTAACAGCTGATTTTCGGAGACGAAGGTTCCTGGTTCAAATCCTAGTAAAAGTAGTTACTTTTATACGGATTTGAATACTAGACAGTGGTTATCGGTGTACTTTGATGGTTGGGGTTCGACTAACCATACTCTCTCAGGAATGGTCGGCCTGAGTCTGTACAAGACTACACCTCATTTACACGTCATACACATCATCCTCATTTCATTGGGTTATGAGGTTGCTTATTGTTCTAAATTGAACAGATTGCAACGTACACACATTAGGGATTAAAAAAAAAGTTTAACAGTTCCAAAAGAACTCCAAATTTTAGTGCAGCATACAAAAACAGTTGGAATCGCACGAAAATAATTGATAATTAATACTGTAGACAGTGTTGTAATACGGAATCAGAAAAGGAGGCATGCAGTATATTTACTTGTCTAGTAATTTCAATTCTAATGTTTATTTTCAAAAATTAGTTTCATTATACCTTGCAATAAATATCGACAGTACAGATTTTGTGATTAGTATATATTTTTAAAGGTGTTTCCGTTAGGAGTTGCTTTTTCATACCCTTTTACTATTCACAAATCTATTAGTTGTTCTAAGTACAGATTGAAAATAAATTAACTTTACAAATAAATTAAGTATTGTGTTCCATGTTGTAGTCATTTTCATAAATAAATTCATTGATTGTCAAAACGCCTGTGTCTCAATTTTATCTAAATTCTATTGTAGCAAACGTGTTTTTAACTTTTGCTCAATAATGTATTTTTTATTTAAAAATATTTGCAAACGTTAACGTAGTTTAAAGAAATTTACCTTGGACTGCATTTAAATCAAATATAAGTGATAAGATTCTCTACCAGTGATTGTATATTACAGTAGTTACTTTAGCGACCCCTTCCATTTCACTTTTTCACTCAATCTCTTGCTATCCCTCTTTTTCTCTTTATGAAGATTTTTTATTTTCGCATTTCCTCTCTCTTTCTACATATTTTCAATAGATTACAGACATCGTCCACCACAGCAGTTCACCGGTTGAATTCCAAACGCTTTGTTCTCTCATGTTATGCAACGGTTTTGCAATCTTTCTTTTTATTTCTTTTAAACGATGTACAGTTACAAAAACATTTTTAAACAGCATAGTTCTAAGAATTTTTGGAAGCATTTAAATATTTTTTTTATTAGAATATAAAAATAATCTACAGAAAATGATGAAAATAATTATGTTACGTAGTAGTAATACATGCGCAATTTTAAAATCAAGCAAAACCTAGGCTGTTAAACCGATAAAAGTTAATTTTACATTTTGAATTACTTATTCTCTGACCTCTGAATCTGTGATTGAATGAACTACAAAACACGTTTTAGATTTTTTTCAGAAGGTGCTCCCAGTATCATTTACCATTTCTGTGGTACGGTGGTTTAGAGTACTACTAAATCACGAGAAACTGCAATGCAGAAGGTTCTGAGTTCAATTCCAATAAAGGAACTTCAAGAATTAGGCAAATGTAGAAAGATAGTTAAATTTATGCAGTGCAGTGGTAATGACCATAGTTTTCAATGGAAGTGAAATCTAGGTCCTGAAAAATAAGGATATACATGTGATTCCGGCAGCAAAAATGGGGTTTTCGAGAATCCCGAGGGGGTTTCCCGTGCGAATAGAATAAGCAATAAGGACATCATTGCGAAATAGGGAGTTTCAGAAGTCCAGAATTGTATACATCATTTGTGTCAGTAGAAAGGTTCAACATTTAAAATGTATAAATAACCACAGACTTTCTAAGCGAATGTACTCGTCTGTTGGTAAACGTGACAGAGGACGTCCGAGTAAACGCTGGTAGGAATCCGAAATGGGTTGATGAACTATACCGTATTAAGGAAAGAAGAATACGGATATGTTTTTTGTTTTCCACTAGCATAGCCACCTTAAAGCAATATTTATTTACTTATTTATTTAATCAGTAATGTGTTTGTACATTGCAATCTGTTCTATTAAGAACAATAAGCAATCCAACGACTCAATGCGATAAGGATGATAAGTATGACGTGTAAATGATTGTTTTGTACAGACTCAGATCGACTATTCTTGAGAGAGTATAGTTAATTGAACCCGAACCATCGAAGTACACCGGTAACCACTGTCTAGAATTCTGTAAAAAAGTAACTACCTTTATTAGGATTTGAACCAGAGAACCTGCGTCTCCAAAAATAAAAAAACTAACTTCCAGTTCATAAATTTTTTAAATACTCACTTCACCTTATCGTGTATTGCAGTTTTCTTAATTTTTAATATTAAATCTTAGTTATTCTTTCACGTTGGAAATTCCTTGACAAGTTACGGTTTTTAAAAAAAATTGACTATAAATTAATTGATTTGGAGATTCGCTTAGAATTATTTAAAGAGGAAAATATAAACCCAATGAAGTACCCGACAAAATGTGAAAATATCGAAAAAGATGACATCATTTTGGGTAAAAAAACAGCAAATGGAGAGAAACTGCAAATTCGGTATTTTGCATCATGTAATTTGTTCTATTATTCATAAGAAAATTTTGTTTAGTACAATAAAATTATCTTCTGTATAGATTTGAAAGTATTGGCTTACCTACAAAGTAACAAAATAATAACATAAAAGAAGTCATCTTATAATAGAGGACTGTAATTTTTAAAGCAATACACTAAAAATTTATAGGTAAATTTAGTCCAGTGAAAGTTAGTTTTCCTATTCATCATCATTACCGGTTATGTTGTCTTTGTTATTGGTTTTTCTGTATGCGGAAAACCCAATCTGCATTTCCTTAAATGTAAGGAAATCAAAGTGTAATTTTAAAATAGTAGGAAGTCCTTGTATTTGTTCTAACTGGTGATTTGAATAATGATCGCTTTTAATCTGTATTGCCAGTTTGCAAGGCTCTACTAACTTTTAAATGCATCTCTAACGTCGTTGCACTCTGTTTACTGTGTTAATAATAATATAAATACTCAAAACTAGCAAGCTGTTGTAATTTTTTGTAATTGTACAATTTTTATATGATATAATCCAAAAACCTTGGAAAATAACGAAAAAAATGATAAAATTTATATAAATTATTTCTAAAAAAAAAATAATTTAAATTTCTTATGTAATATCTAAAATGTTATTCAGTAAACAGTAAATAGTAGGTTATTTTACTGGTAAAACACCTGAGTAATTGTTTGTTTGCCATTGATTAACATATCTTCCTATTTATTAAAGTGATTACTTCTTTTGACGCACCTGGACTGTGTTTTTTGCACAGGAAAGATCTTTGGTTTACCGTCACGTCACACTCGGCTATCAACAATTATCATGGAAAACATGACCATTAATTAATTTACAAAAACCTTTTTTATTTAATTAATTAATTAGGTAGTCACTTCTGTCGGTCAGTTCCGCAATTGCTGACTTTGATTTTAGCATTGACTTTTCACTCATCAGAAATTTACTATAGCAACTGATATCAAAGTAAAGTACCTGGGTTTGTGGTCAGACAGGTGACTTAAGTGAAATGAACACCTCAAAAGCAAACGTTTATTACTAAGTAATCGCTTCAGACGTTTGTTCCACCTAATTAATCTTGTTTTTCTACCAGTGATGCAAAAAATGAACATGTACAATGCTTTGCTGAAACCACTGTGGATGTTTAGAACCCACATATTTAATGTGCTTATACTCAAACCAATTTAAACAATATCCAGCTGTTCCAATCTAAATACTAAGAGCTTACCAATCGAGTACCTTGGTACGTGAGAAAAGCTGACCTATATTCGGAGTTTTTCATTCTACATAAAAACTTTAGATGACAGCTTTAGTATAAAAGATTCTTTGACAAACTATAAAATCATCCAAAAGATCTCGCTCGACATAAATGGCCATTCAAATTTTCCAAATTTTAGATGTCTTTTTGTAAGGATCTTCTTTAATGACATTCTGTTGCCACTCCATCATTATCCTCATCATTTTCATCACCTTTTCTTATTTTCTTTATCGTTGGTGCTGCCTTTGTCATTTTCATCAAGATCCTATTATAGGTTTACGTCATCCTGAAGGAAACGCTGCTGGGTGTGATCCCTAATTCCACGCTTAACAAAGCCTTTCATCAATTCTAGTGATTGTGATACGGAATATAGTTCTAGATTTAAGAGAAATTAAAAGACAAAGAAGTGTTGTACTTTATTATCTGATATTATCAATAAAGATTATCTGTTGTTCTGATTCTTCTCCATCTTAATCTTCTTTATCTATCGCTTCTGCCTTGAAGCGTTATATCATCAACAGCCTCAAATCTCCCCAATCTTTTCCCCTTTCCACTGAGACTTTTTTCTATAGTTACTTTTGATTAGTTATCCAATTCTGTATTGCGGCAAAGATTGTCGTAATTTATAATAATTCTTATTTTATCTGTTTGTTGTATTTTTATATTATATTTTTGTCAATATTGTCTATATGTTGCTACATCTTTGACATTGTATTTTCATTGATGGTATCCTCCATCACAGCTTTTGCTACAGGAGATATTACCTAGTTCCACGTTTTGAATAAATGGCTATTTTGTTTTCTTTAATTTAAGTTACATTTGTGTAGTTTGCCTTTATGTTGTATTATACTTTGTAGAATAAAAATTATTATTATTATTATTATAAGATTATTACAATTTTAATGTCGTTTAACGTTATTCACAAGGTGATTCAATCAATATTATCATACCACTAATTATCTTTCGAAAACCTTCAAAGGAAATGGAAAAGTTAGTAAATTCTTACGGTTCAAAATAGAAAATTCGAATCTTTTCTATAGATGTTTGGACCCAAGAATTGATAAAATAACCAGTTTTTACTTGTAATTAAAAAAATAGCTGACGACAGTGTACACGCGTTAATATATTTATGTCGCAACTGTTGAAGATAACTAATATCCGAAGGACCTATTGACTTTTAATCAGGTGAGAGACCTAGTGTTTATTTGGTAGATTTTTATATTGTATGATTATTTAAAAAAAATTAAGATTAATAGAAACTATTAGAAACCGTCTGCATTTACAGTAATTGCAGAACAGTCGGACGTTAAACCAAAAAACAACTATTACATTAATAAGACTAAGATTTTACGGAGACTTATACAGAACGGATGATTATCGGTTTTCAAAAAGGAAACTGTTTAACGAAATTGAAAAATAATTTATCAGAAAAACTACAAAATTGTAAAAATCAGTGCCGTTTTAACTGTTTAAGATCGAAAACTGAGACCTTTTACGAGTAAATCAGTCTTTAAATTTTGGTCGAAAAAATTTCCTAACGCAATTTTCTAGAGCCTGTTGTGTATTTTTCTTGTGAACAACTTTTTATAAATTATAAACAAATTTTTTTTAGTCGTTCTTAAAGTATTTTAAGAAAAACTTACAACTACAGTTGGGGCATTTACGAATTGTAACATGTTATTTGTAGCTAACAAGTTCTGAAAATTTCGTATTCAAATAATAATTTATGAATTCACAGAAATTCCATACAATTTACATTATTAGACTAACTTTAAAAAATTGTTACAAATTATCATCAAATTTTAATAAAATTTACTAGTCTAGAAAATTTACTGATATCATTATTTTTATTTCTTTTTGTGGTAACCCATACAAGATACGAACAAAATAAGATTGTGGTATTAATATAAATGTGAAATACAATACAAATTATTTATTTAGTTATGAAGAAACTGACAAAAACTGGATATTTCTTTACTACCCACATTATTTAATAAAACATATACTTTTATCATTCTTTTTTGCTAACTTGCATCGTGTCAGTGTGTGTTAACAAGTGCTTAAATACTTGTACGTAATGAGTCAGCAAATCAATTTCGTAATAGAAAACCAGTCTTTCTCTATGGTAATTATTGCTAAATATAAATTACTATTTTAGTACTTTGTTACGAAACATTTAAAGAGTTCATTTATTCATTCACAGGTAGGACTATTGTACCTATAATTTATCAAGCATATTTTTAATATTTATAAAGGTTATTTTTCGGTTTTTCCTGTTTTCTCAACGACTGTATAATACACAAAGAAGTGAAAAGGGTAGAAACAGAAAAGTGATAATTGACATTGTGACTTAGTGATGAACACCTTTCTATATTAGGACCCCCAAGGGATTTTAAAAAATACGGTCATAATACAACCAAAGACCAATGAAAAGAGAGAGAACAACAACAGACGAGGAAAGATGGCCGGTGCACTCCGAGGACTCACCACTTGTATAAGAAGAAAGCACTGTCAAAATACGACATTATAATAGTGTACTGTGATAAAACCTGTGTGTCTGTACGCAAGTGAGTACCTTAGAATGACTGGGAATGCTTGTCTAAAAGAAACAGAGATTTGAGAGGAAGATCCTTCGCAAGAAAATGGGTCCGAAGATAGTAGACGAACAATATAGGTTACGAGGTCAAGAAGAACTGTACAAAAAATTAACGATTAATAGAAACTTTTAGAAAAAAAAACTAAAATTTTACGGACACATATAGAATGGGTTCCCATAACAGACAGGTGAAGTGTCCAATTATTTACACTCAATCTGTTAGTTGCAGGGCTAAAATAAATAGTTCTGTTTCTTATCACATGGTCAGCCAATTGAATGACCGACTCATTTAAGAACAGAAGAGGTGTAAAAGACACTAATCAGAGTTATCTCCTGTGAAAGTAACGACTTTAATTTTACAGACAGACCCGGTGGTGAATGAAGTGAAGGTGTCATTTTCAGAGTGGAAAATATGTGCTTTTCAGAGGGCTCGGCAAGCTGATAAGCATACCTTTCCACTCAGTGAGAAAGCCATGGTAAACCACCTCACTCCTCGTTTTACTATTCAGCGTATTCAGCCTTTCGGCTGATGACCTAAACAACATCATATGGAATGTATGACAACCGGTTGACAAAACAAATTTTTAAGACACTAAACAATATACCTAAGGTGTCGGATAAATAGTGAAAAGAAATCAGAAAGGATATTGAGAAAATCGAAATAAACCAAGAAAGCTTAAAAAACCGGACCAAATTCAGACAACTAATTACGGATTTTAAGGGTTTCCATGAAGATGAAATGCAGAACACCAGGTGGACAGAAAAAAGGAAAAATCCTACAGTAAATGCTGACAATGTAGACTGAAAAAAGAGATTCCAAAATCGTTCTAAGTCACCTCTGTGGTCTTTAATTGGCCCTTTACGAAAGTGGAAAAAACCGGTCATATTAACTTTTTAACAACGGGTTTAATTACATTTTATTTTGCAGTAGTTATGCTTGTACCAGATATGATAATCTTTATAACTTATAATAATTTATAAAAAATACTCGCTATCACTTTTACAAAGAATATTTCATTGTTATGTAAGTCTTTATCTGTCATATGGTTATCTTTCTAACACGTGGATGTAGTTTTTTTTATGAAAACTAGAAAAAAAACCTGAATATGCAAGTCTTGAGATAGTTTAAGGAAATGCTTTATGGTGTAAATTTAAATAGAAAAATCAAGAAATATCATTTATAATGTAACAGATTAACAAGATATATTTTTAAAATAGTAATTTTAAACAGAAAAATTAGTATATTAATACTGTCGCTTCACCGGAAGATTTTGTAATATGCTCGGCTTAATTTTTTTTTAAATCTGTAAATTTATAGTATAAATTTTCAAGAGTTTCGAGAATATTGAGCACTCTTTATAAATAAAAAGAATTTTTTGACAACGAAAGGTGTTGAAAATTATTTATAGTTTTCGATAATAAATAAAGACGAGAAAACAAATAAGATAACCAACATTTTTTTGGGAGTATACAATCTTCAATATTATTAGGTCTTTATTTACAAATTAATAAACAGAGAGGTGCTGGAACGGATGAGGAAGAAGATGAAGGTTGTGAATAGAGTGAAAAGAAGGAAGCTTGAATATCTGGGACATGTGATGAAAAACGGGAATAAGTACCGGCTGCTTCAGTCCATTCTTTAGGGTAAGATAAGGGGGAGACGTGGGCCGGATTTCCAGGCTCAGGAATCTTAGAGTGTGTTTTCCAAAACATCTCAAGAGCTATTTAGAGCAACTGTCAGCAAGGTTGTCATAGCCAGAATGATCACTAATGTTCCGATCGAATAGGCATTGTAAGAAGAAGATCAATAAATTCAAATTTTCTAAGAAATATTTTAATGGTAGGTCAATAAGATGGCATTAGTCATTTGTCATGTGAGGTGGCATTTATTCCGTAGATTTTTCAAAACTACAAATTTTAGGGAAATTTCTCAGTTAAAATATACATAAAAGCTCAAAGAAAATTAATATTTTAGAGCAGTTTCATGTAGTCTGATGCATAATTTTTTCAATTTATTTTATAAACGTACCTTTAGGTGTACATCAAAACCGGTAAAGGAAGATTTGCAATTAAGTTTTTTTAGTTGTATCATCTGTTTTGTGTACAGAATAGGTTTATATTCGTTTTACACATTTTTTTTAATCTCTAATTTGTGTACGTTGCAATCTGTTCAATTTATGAACAATAAGCAACATCAAATCACACCGGTAACCACCATCTAATATTCAAATACAACAAAAATAACTATCTTTACTAGGATTTGAACCAGAAACCTTCGTCTCCGAAAATCAGCTGTTAAATTGGTGATTCGTGGCGATGATTTTACCACTATACCAGCCCTGTGGGTTAGAACTATACATAAGATAATTTATAAAGTAAAATATTCATTGGCATTATCACTTTAAGTTCAGTATTTATTTATTTTTGTATTACCGTATTATTTTATGCCCTTAATTAAGTAGATCATGACTCTATCTTCCCTTTAGTTTTCTTATTTGTAGCATGTTTTTTCTTCAGATGTTGTATTAACACATTCAGTGCTAGAGACTCGTCTAGTTGGCTATTGTTTGACCTTCAGGAACCCAGTGAAGGTACATAATCCTATGGATATCACAAAAAAACAATCATCTTTGCTTTAAATTTTGACTTGCTCATTCGAGTTTTTTTGGCCCTCGGTGAAGTTTGGCTCTTCCAATGCATGGATTGGCGCTTTGTTTCCGGAACATAAGTAAAAAACCACGTTTCATCACATGTTATTATCGGTTCCAAAAAATTTGGGTCATTTTCAATCGCGTACAAAGTGTCAGTACAAACATTTTTGCGAGCTTCATTTCAAGCATTTTTGAGCGGCACGTGTCCTGAAGGAGCTGACAGAAGATGATTTCCAGCACTGTTTCCAACAATGGAAAATTCGCATGGGGCGTTGTAGGGATAGAGAAGGAATGTATATTGAAGGGGACAATAAGTGATTATGTACAAAATAAAAATAAATTTTTTACAACGACAGTCTCCTTATTTAATTTTACTTGTATTACTATAATTTTTTTATGTTTAAATTCAATTTTTAATTTCTTGATAATAAAGAATGTAATATTTTAAGACGGTTTTTTAAGACAGTTCGAGACGTTTAAATATTAAAAGTTATGAAATTTTAATTTAATTTGATATAATGTGAGAATTCCCCACTATATTAATAAATTAAACCATTATCAAACGCAAGACCTTTTGTTTTGTATTTGAATACCTTGCCAAACGAGCCATCTAGACAATCTGTGATATATTAAATAAAAAATATTCTATTAAAATTTCACACTATGTACGCAAATATGTTATGAAAACAAACATACGAAATCACGAAGTAAAAGTGTTGGATCTCACTTAGGCGTTTACATGAATGAAATTATAGACATGGGTCTATAATAATAGTAATAATAAGACAGAAGTATGGACGTTAATCACGCGGTAAATAGTCTGTGATAAAAAAGAGAAAGGATCTTATAGTTCTTGTGGGAATTTATATAAATATATCTTCTCTAAAAAATACTTGTTTATAATTTTCTAATACTGCTTTTGTTTATAAGCTTCTCATTTTGTGTTAATATTTTAAATTTATTTATAAAAAAATCTTTTATATGTTATATTAAATAGTCTGGTCGAATGAAACTTGATAGGTTATTTGTTTATTTTTTTATTATATTATAAAACATTTATTTCCTGTCTGGATTATAATATGTTTGGGCTATTCGTCTTTTTTATATATGTAGTACATATTTTTATTTATACTAAGAGAATTCTAAGTTGATTTTTTAATATTTATCATATCAAATTAAACTTTCTACTGACTAAAAGTTTAACATCCCAAACTAAAGGATTTTTCCTTTTACGGTAATTATTTTTTAATCTCCTTGGATAAAAATGATGCCTGATATTTCATGTAGGAAACTTATAATTTATTAATACACAAACTGTTTAACAGATGGGCCTTGTATAGTTAGTACCTTTTGCATCCATGTTTTTTTTAATTCTAAGTAATGTCTAACACAATATTTTCTTTAATTAATCCCTAATGTGTGTATGTTCCAATCTATTCAATTTAACAACAATAAGCAACTGTATGACCCAATGAGATGAGGAAGATGTGTATGACGTGAAATGAGATGTAGTTTTAAATAGACTCAGGCCGACCATTCCTGAGAGAATATGGTTAATTAAATCCCAACCATCAAAGTACATTGGTAACCATGTTCTAGTATTCAAATCCTTATAAAAGTAATATTAGCTACGTTTATTAGGATTTGAACCAGGAACTTTCGTCTCCGGAAATCAACTATTAAACAGCTAACGGGGATGACTCTACCACTATACCAACCCGGTGGATTACTATCCTTGATTTACTATCCAAAGTTATTTAATTATAACTCACCGGGTTTATTTAATAATCACAGGGTTAAAATTTAAACCAAGGATTGTAACCCACCGGAATAGTCTAGTGGTAAAGTCGTCGCTGCGAGTTAGCTATTTATTTATTTTCGGAGACGAAGGTTCCTTGGTTAAAATCGGTAAAGATATTTATTTTGCGTTCAATTAACTATATATTTTTCAGGAATGGTCAGCCTGAGTTTGTACAAGGCTACACTTCATTTACACGTCATAAATATCATCGTAATCTCATTGGGTCATGGGGACAATTAAAAAAAAATTAATAATTTTAAAATTTGTTAAATTCATATTTTTACTCTCACGTATTTAATTTTTTGATGTTACGGTTTGTACGAGTATCACTAATGCCCAATCCATTAACTTTTGTAACGATCAATAATAAGCCCATAACTTTTGATTTAAAAAATATTTATTTCCACTCGAATAAGTTCACAGATTACCTCAGCTTTTTTATTGTTTTCTGCGAGAACGTCTTGTGATTATCAGCATTAAGCCTTCTCATAATGTCTCTAAGTATAATATGTATAACAGTATATATAGGTTGCTCATTTCTTGTATGAGAGAATTTGAACGTTTGTCAAATTTTTTATGCGATTCAAATTATACTGCAATGTTCTAGCCAGATCAGATACGCAAGGAAGTTCTTAATATTTATGAAGGGCGTTTTTTGCAGAACAAAACCGGCATATTTTTATTAATGGAAGGAAATAATTTTGTTTGTTAAAACCTGTAATATAACAAGCTAAACTGTTTGAAAAATATCAGATATCGAACATAATTGAAATAATTTATTTGGGTTTTAAAAACTGATTTAAAAATTGTAAACGCATGGATCTTGCGTTTTGTTAAGGAGTGGAATATTATATAGTATTCCGATTGGAAAAAAGCGATTACCTTTTAATTACTAATAATTATTCTTTAATCATATTAAATTTAAGAACTGTAGAACTTTTACGTCTATATCTTTGCCCTAAAAAGTTTTTGCGTGTTAATTTCGATAGAATTTGAGTATTGGATATTATTTCAGATAAATAATTTAATTCAATAAATAACGATGTATTAAAAACATTTTTTTACTCAAGTAGTTGTTTTAAGAAACAATATAGATAGAGGTGGTGATTGCACCCTTGGATCTATTTTATAATTCGTTTTACAAAAAAATAGATAATTGCTATTTCTGTTTCCTAGTGGTTATTGACTCATATAAATTTTCCATTTTTTATTTATTTTATTAATCTATGTATTCGTAATAAGATGTACCAGTGAAAGGGAAGCAAAAAAGATCATTTACTCATTGAAGTCTCTGTGAAGGTTTCTTAGTGAAAATACATTTCATATATGTAGAGAACTGTATTTGAAGAGATATAACAAAAATATTCTTTTAATAAGCTACCTTGTGCTCTGCCATAAGAATGGCTGAGAGCTATGAAGCAGTGATAGCTTTAGCGGATAGTAATATAACTAGCAACTTTTTCTATAAAAGAGAAGCAATAAAAAAAATTAATCTTAGGGCCAATATTTTAGGTAATGTTACCTTTAATTTTTCAATCTTTTAGCTCTTTTATTTGCTGTATTTTATTTAACGATTTCAAAGACGTATAATGGTAAAAAGTTCCTATACATTTTTGATGGGGGTCATTCATGGAGTAAGTATGTATTAGGTCGCTCCCTGGTGTAGTGGCTAATGCAACTGGCTTCTACATCAGAATACCGGGTTCGATCCCGATCAGGTCTGGGTATTTTTCATCACCCATTTTCATCTATCACCCCTTATCGCCTGCATGTGTAAAACAGTCAGACTTAAAATAGGACATATAAATGGACTCACTGTGTAACAAAATGTATAGTAAAATACTGCCTTCAAAAAAAAACCTAAAGCCGCTTTTACTTAAGTAAAATTTTTGTTAGCACTATTTCTGTGAATATTTTTTGGGTTTTAACTTCAACACAAAAAAATTGAATAAAATATGTTCATTAGTTAGTAACTTTTTTATTTATGGATACTCCATATAATCCAAGTAGTCAATAATCTCCTCGTTTAAAAATTTATATGCGATAAATTCTTTGAACGATTTCCAAATCTATAGAATTATTAGAAACAAAACAAGGGAAATGAATTGTCCGATTTTTGAGTAGATTGAGTAAGTAGTAATGAATAAAATAATTATAATTTATGTTTAACACTTACTATTTCCTAATATTGTTGCCGCACTGATATTTAAAGTTTAAATTCTTAATGCAGTGAAATATGAAAGTGTAAAGTTATTGGAAGTATTATTTCGAAATAAGTAGTACAATAACCATAATTTTTAGATATTTAAATATAATTTTGCTAGTATAATAAATATAATTTGAATCGTAAAACTTACCGATTAATGTTATTGTTACAAAGATCAACAGAAATGTTGTCCGACTAGAAATGGTAAAGGTGGTGTTGCTTGTCTTCATGGTTGTAGAGTCTGCTCTTGACTGGACTCTGCGACCTTGCGCTTGTCTTTATACCAGGTTACTTAAACAACCAGTTACAGTATTTATTCACCAACTGTATTTTGTTCGTGTTATTACCGCCAGAACTAACTGTCCAGCACCGGTACTTCACTTACCACAAATTCTCCTCTTCATAAAATTATTTGGTGTTTTAAGTTTATTCTAATTTATTATGCAATACTAAGTCAGCGTTACATCTATTATTGGCACTTTCTTTACTATTGTGTTGGTATCAGTAACAAAAAAAATCTTTCAAGAAGATTTGACACAGATTTTAGATAAATTTGTGTCCAATTTTATTTCACAAGGTGAATAAAATTGATAATTTATCATCCAAAACGAAAATTTGGACAGACCAATTATTAATTACTGCAAATACAAAAAATAAAATAAAAGTGAAGGAATCAGTAAGGGAAAATTGGAAAAAATGAGCCCGCCGGATGAATTATGGTAAACTGAATTGGGATCTTGACGAATACGACGGACGTTGTAAAGTCTGTAGAGGCTAAGGTATGGCATCTATGTAGGGAAAGAATAAGACAGCTGTTAGGATTAAATTTTAATTCAGTCAGAGAGGAAGATTATATTCTACATACAATTTGATAGAGGTAAAAGGCATCCTTCATTTTATGGTTAGGTGTAAGATATTAAATTGTATCAGAGGAAGATAGTTCAGTAGTACTTCTTCTTTAGGGGCCAATCCGATGCTGAATGTTGGCAATCATCATCGCTACCTGCAGTTTATTCGTTGCAATCTTGAAAAGTTCTGCCAAACTCTTGTTAAACCAAGTGTTGAGGTTTGCCAGCCAGGATATTCTTCTTTGTCCTGGTGCTCTCCTTCCAGCGGTCTTACCCTGGAGTATTTGCTGCAGCAAGAGCTATCTTTTTTCATTTTTCATAATGTAGCCTAAGTATAACAGTTTTAAGCATTTAATTATGTTGACAAGTTCCATGTTTCTGTTGATTATTCGCTACACTTCCAAGTAGTCACTCTCTGCGTCCACGTGACCCTCTGGGTCAAAATTCTTCTGTATAATCACAGTTCAAAGGCTTCAATCTATTTTATAACTGTTTTATTGAGGGTTTACGTTTCCAACCCATACAGAAGTACCGAATATACATAACATTCCAGGAGGCGTAATTAGGTCCCAAGTGTCAAGTCATGTGTCGTAAAAACCGTAGTGATATTAATAGGGGAGGATTGGGAAATATTTGTGGGTTTCTAAGGGAAGCAATCAAGTACAGGAAGATTGTAGTTTTGGAGTTTATTTTTTTGTATTATAGCAAAATCTACAATCTTTTCTTAAGTAGAATAATGAATAGAATATATGTTATATGTCATGATCGAAGAAAAACCCCCAATGAGGGAACTTCGTGAATTTAATTTGCGTGTTGTCTTTTCGCTTTAAAATAAATCCGTAGGGTATCTTCGTTTCAGCGAGTATTGTTTCAATTGACTAAGAGTGAGATAGCGAGGTGATTCGTGTGAGATTTGAGTCTTCTTTAGTGTTTTGTTCTGTATTTGTTTATTTCTTACTGAACTGTAGGAATGTGTAGATCTATGTGTAATATGTTTTTCAATATGTAGCCCCTACCAAGGTAATTCTCTGTGACTGCTCTGAGTATTTTCAACAGAATTAATTTTTTAAAAATTTTATATTTATGGTTATGTTTTTTTTCTGAGAAAACATATTTAAAAATATTTGTTAACCTAGCACCCGAACTCAGTCACCTGATTTTGTAGGTTATTCAATATGAATTTACAAGTTAATAAACTTTAAAGGAATTCTGTTATTATTTCAGAATTACTGTAAAATTTGTATTGTTAAAATGAAAGTACTTTCAGTCCTTTTTTAGATCTATTCTTATGTGTGCTGACCATGCGAGTCGCCCATATAGGGTTAGACTTAAAAATTTAACCGTTTAAGATTGAAGAATGATTGAGTTGTTAAAAGATCAATTTGACCTTCTTACATAGTTCCAAATAACTTTATTAATTAACTTCACGGAAATATCCTAAAACCAATTTTGATTTATGAATTCAAACTAATGGTTCAACAAAAGCAGTTAATTTGCAAAACTTTTTAGTCTTGACTTATAATGGAATTTCCTTTGTACGTAAAATTGAAACGCTTCACAAAGACCCAAAATTACAAAAAAATTAAATCACTTGAATAAGTCAAAATTTATAATTTCTGAAACATTGAGATACATCTTAATTCTTGAACGAGATATTAAAGTTTAATAAGACCAAATTTAAAAAAAAATATTAATTTTTCTGTTGCATTGATTTCATCTTTATTCATTCACTGGCGTAAAATAAATGTTACTATTAATGCAACAAAAAAATTAAAATTGTGTAAATGATTTTTAGGAATTTATGATACAATAATTATAACATAAAATTAACAATAACCATTTATTTTCATAATGTGTCATAATTTATAATATTTTATATTACATCTTATTCATTTATATTTTTATCATTAATGACAAAGTCGCAATAAATTTTGCGTGGCAGTAATCACAGATTCTACAAGCAACTTTTATTTATTTATTAATTAAACTAAATTTAACAAAATATAAATACATCGAACAAAAATTTATTAAGTACTTAATTGACTATAAATAATTTTTTGAGTTTATTTTTTGACTTTTAACAAAGAAAAATATATTCTAAACTTAAAATTAATATTAAATACTTTCAATAGTTCTTTAGGAAAAGAAAAATTTACTATAAATTTACATTTTATTAGCTTCGATTGAAAGTTTAAAAATTATATTGTTTTATACAATTTTTATTAGCACTTTACTGTACATATCATCGGAAAATATTGATGTTTTATTTTATGTTCACTAATTTCTAAAATTTCTAAGGCTTTTTCAACAGAGGCACATTAATTTTCTATTTAAAGCACGTACATTAAGCACTTTAGTAATTATTTCTATATCTTTCTACATTTTTTATATAAAGAAGTTGTCATCTTAATTTACTTTTACAGCCGACTCCAATTTACTATTTTTTCAGTACTATTATGTAAATGATGATTTTCAAATCATTATTCATTGAAAGGAGTACTTGATCAATGAATATTAAAATTGTATATTTTCATTGTCCAACCAGTTGGGATAGGGCGATACTTGTCAATCCTATTTACACCCTCTGCAGAAAGTACTAAAGCTCATTTTTGCGAGTGATTAGCAAAAACCAACCGCGATACAACCTAGGCAGTTGGGTAATTTAAGTTTTCATTTTAACTGATGAAGCTCAAGCGAATATAATTTAAAATAAGTTAAAAATGAGGTTTTACGGTTGCAGTAAGATTCTTTGATAGTTTTATTTATTTTAATGAAATTTTGATTTTAAACAGAATTTTGAAAGTAGATAATGATCATGGCAATCAATACCCGTGAAACTTAATTTTTAAAAATGCAGTGAACTTCCCGAAAAGAATGCACAACTACAGTACCTATAAGAAACAAGCATTTTATATTTTTGTACAGAGCTACAAAAACGCTATTCCAAAGATATTTTTAGTTACCTGGCCGCAAATTGTACAATCTGTTTTCCCAAAAATTAAATAAGAGTAGGCTATATTTCTATAACGATAATATGATTGCACCTTTA
Source organism: Catonia carolina (assembly GCA_035578175.1). NCBI lineage: Eukaryota > Metazoa > Arthropoda > Insecta > Hemiptera > Achilidae > Catonia > Catonia carolina. The sequence continues at coordinate 25,494,183 of JAQMRL010000008.1, forward strand.
AATCTATGAGCTCAATTACTGACATTTTGATTCTTGATGATCTAGTGTTTGAAAAAGAGCCAATAAATTTACCTAAGACACGGAAAACCTAGGAATTTACCTAGAAATGGTTAGGTTGATTTATTTCTTACTTATTGTATAAATTTTAAAGAGGAGATTTATTTAACAGGTTGACTACAGAGACATATTTTTATGTCTCAGTTCACATTACCAGGACCACTTTGAGACACATACAGTGTTGATACAATTAGTGCTTCTGCCATTGATATATCGTTTAGTGTCTCATTTTTCATGTCGTTTTTTATTTTATTGGGTAGTAAAACTTATGCTGATTTCAGCAATGTATCTTTTCTATTTTTAATCAGATTCAATACTAATAATTGCATTTTTTTTAAATATGATTTAAAATTTGTTATCTTTAAATCAAAATTACAATAATTTTGGTTTCTTAAGTTGGCAGCATAGTAACTATTTTGTAATACAACAATTTTACGGTTTATAGCAGTTCCATCGATTAAAAATATTAGAGACCGTCTCCTTAGCATAGTGGTTAGCGCACTAGCCTACCGAGCGAAGGATCCTGAGTTCGATTTCCGGCTAGGGTCTGGAAATTATTATGTCAGAAATCATTAATATATTCTGCAAAGATAGTTGTTATTTTGTTTTGTCATTATATTTATTGTGAATTATTCTGCGTTTATTTGCATAACGAAAAGTACAGAATATACTTTTTCTGTTCTTTCAATTTATGTACAACAGTGATTCCCAAACTTTTTCACCACGCCCTCTTCTGAAGAAAACTTCCCACGCCCCTTTACAGAATTGTATGTGGAAATGACAAAAAAAAAACAAGTAGTAGGCCTACATTGAAACACAATACATTTATTTTTTATTGATTTTTATGACATTACAAGTTGCAATTTAAATGAACAAGTAAAAAACCAAACAAATCAGTGAGATTTGATGACCTGGCATTTTTTACAAGATTCCCTAGTCTTGGTTGATTATTAGAAAGTGCACAACGTAAATCATTATCAACATCAAGTTTGACCGATACTTTATTTTTATTGCAACAAGTGCTGGAAATGCTTTTTCGCACAAATAGGTTCTTGAAAAAGTTAAATACAATCGCAGTGCTTGCTGTGATGTACTGGGGTACACTGTATAATAGATGCCTCTTCAATCCTGAGGTCCTCAAATGAGGACCTTCAGTTTGGGAACCATGTACAAGTTATGTTTTGAACTTTATTACACTGTTTTATTTACAGCTTGTAACTGATTTTTATATCATATTGTATGAATATGAGAAAAAATGTAGCATGTTTGGCAAGACTACTCACCACTCGAATAGCAGTCAACCTGTTAAATGTAATGTAGTTTACATTATAATGGCCGGCCCGTTGGCGTAGTGGTTAGCGCAACTGGCTTTTACGCCGGGGTCCCGGGTTTGATTCCCGGTCAGGTCTGGCACGTTTTCATTACTCATCTTCATGTATGATTTTTCTCACAGTCTGCTTTAGCAGCAATTGCAAAATAGCCAGACGTAAAACCAAAAAAAGTAACGTAGTTTAAGGTATGTAAGAAATTATTATTATTATTATCAATCATAGAAATTGTAATATTTTTTTGCTTTAACTCACTCATTTTTACATTTCAGTCTACATATCTAATGTTTATTTAATACGACAAAATTATTGATGGAACAAATTACGGTTTTTATAAATGCTATTTGTAAATTGAATATACAATAAGTTATTGTTAAAATAATTGAAATTGAATATTAAAGTGGACTCAGCTGTATAAAACGTTATAAAGTAAAATTATCATTTTACTGCAACTTCTTTATCATTGAACATAATACTTTGCTTTAATGAATTATCTTCATTGCGTTTTATCATTCATCATTCAAGATTCAGAAAATAATTAACAAAATAATGTTTTATAATATATCTTTGTAATTATTATTCGTACAGAGATTTTTTTGTTAATGTATTTAGTAGTATCATTATTTGGCCTCTAAATATAGGATTTATAACACTAATAAGTTTTTAATTATATGTATTATATTGTTACATAGAAGTTTTTTAACTCTATTCCCCTTGAATATAGTATTAAATATAAAATTGATGTTGATTATTTAGTATGAAATATTCAATAAAAATAAAACTACAGTAGTCGCAACTTATTATAATCACATTGGTACTGCGGATTTTTGATTGCAATAAACGACGTTCATAATATTGAACGCCAAACTGAAATTTTATGGTAATTAAGAGTAGGCTTACGTTTTAAGAGAAACAATCATCCCTATTAATTAATACACTTTCCTTTATTTATTTACTAAATCACATATCTACCCTTCTAAGAAAGATGGGTTATTTTCAATGTGTGGAAGGCTTATGCATTTCACTCTTTCTTAACGATTCTGTGACTAACAATCCGTCACAAAAAAAAAAGAAACAGCTTCCCTTTAATTAAATATTAGGTGAAAATAATTTTGTATATTTTTGAACAAGCTTGAACATATATAATAAGCAACGAATAAAAAACGTCATCATACAAACTGAAAAAATCGACATGTAATTTTATTAGATTACCTTTATTTGTTTTTGATCACAGTAAGCGGGTTATCGTATTAATCAGTGAACGACGCTTGCTACAACTAAAAATTCAATACATTTAATAGTGATTAATTATTTAAGTGACATGAAAAATTTTTCTACATTGAAATAATTTCTTTGTGAAATAACTTACTGCTAAAATTTTGAGGGAATTTCAATTTTCTACAATGTACACTTTATATTTAACTTTTAAATGTGTATAATATTTTATCACCGACATACTTTTGTAGTTAGGCCTACTTTATATTTTCTTTGGATGAATAGAGTAAACAATTTAAACTACGCCAATAATTGACTTCTAATAATTATTCTACATTCTTTAACACTAAAAACTAATACTGTATATTAGGTCAACGACTCAATTTGTTTTAAAGTAACAAATATGCTACATTTAATTAATATCCTTAGTACCCGTAAGCACCAATTTGGGTATGTAATCATATTTTCCTTAGAATTATATTTACCAGTTATGTTCAGAATGATGTGTTCTTTAGGTAATTCTAGACATAAGTAATTGAAGAACGCTTTGGTTTAAGTTCTGTTAAATTGACTGATGTACTAGTCATTACAATATTAATTTCATTATATTATTTTCAAGCAATGGTATTGTTTCTTGTATATTTTACCATTTATAGGTGGTTCTTTGTAATATTATTCGTTTCACGAGTAAATTTTTGTTAATATAACTTGAAAAACTCAAGAATGTAGTAAATGGTTGTCAACTGGTTTTTGGATTATAAAAATTACATTTTTGAATTTTTCGTATCGTTCATATTATACTATTCATTTATTTTAACTAAATTTTAGAGAGATTGGCTCTGTTACCTTACATCTAATCTAATTTTTACATTTATTACATTCTAATAATATTATTATTGATACAGTTTGATTTTGTTCCAGAGTTGCACCCATTCGTATTAACATATAACGTACATACAAAGTATTGTCACTTAGGTTCCACTATTTACTTGCTATGAACGCGATAATGGAATTATTATATTTAATATAATAATTCTTTTATATACATATTACTTATATATGATTTTTGCTTATTATGATCGTTTTTTTAATACACTTGATTATACCATTATCTAATAATACATTTCTCGTTCAACAAATCCACCTGGATGATGTCGCATCCACAATTTTCGTAATTCGTCGTAAATAAAAATAACAATTGCAAATGGTACTGCGGGCAACCACCACTCCCAACGCACTGGATAAGTTTTCAGAATGTCGCCCATACCAGGACAATATGAAACAAAACAAGCCGCTAAAGTTTCGAAAACAATTCCGAAATTTAACACCCAGTTGTTCATACCTTGATGCCAGAGGGAATTATATCTAGTTTTACAAATAAGTAAATCTGCCCATTGCACTACTACAATCGCGATAAAGAATGCAGTGTGGCAGGTGTATTCCAGTATCTTTCGGTTTGCGTAAGTCCATTCTTGTCCGTATGAATCTTCAAGATCGTTAACTGAATTTGAGTCCCATAAACTACGTATTCCAAATAAATGTGCTGGCCACCAACCGCTTTGTGCCATTATCACAAAATACGAAAAGAATCCAGCAGCAGCTTCTATCACACCTATTTGACCATACGCTACCATGATCAATTTTCTTGTTACTAGTTTATCCCGTCTTGGATTTCTTGGGTGTCTTCGCATAATGTCTGATTCTGGTTTTTCATAAGCTAATGATATAGCTGGCCACATGTCTGTTCCTAAATCTATACATAAAACAGCAACAACTCCCAATGGTAATGGTATTCCACTAACAATAAACATTAAAAACGGTGATATTTCTGGAATATTTGAGGCAAGAGTATATGCAATTGATTTCTTCAGATTGTCGAAGATTAATCGACCTTCTTCAACTCCTGTAACGATTGATGCAAAATTATCGTCGAGAAGTATCATGTCAGCTGTTTGTTTTGAAACATCCGATCCAGTAATTCCCATAGCTATTCCGATATCTGCTTTCTTTAAAGCTGGCGAATCGTTTACGCCATCTCCTGTAACAGCTACAATGGCTCCTAATTTTTGACACCCTTCAACTATATGCAATTTTTGAGTTGGTGATGTTCTTGCAAAAACTATTTCTTTGTGTGTTCGTAAAATGTGTTCCAATTCTTCAGAGCTCATGTCTCTTAATCTCGAACCTTGAATAACGATTGTGGTTGATTCTCGAGGATCTAATGTCTGTATTGGAACCATACGTCTTTTTGCTATTTCTTCTAATGTTTCGGATCCCTCAGATATGATACCTACAGATTTTGCTATTGCTTTAGCTGTGGTTGGATGATCACCTGTCACCATAATTACTCTGATGCCCGCTGTTCTGCATTTAGCCACTGCATCTGGGACTGCTGGCCTCGGTGGATCAATCATCGACATTAATCCAATAAAACATAATCCCTTCATTGGGAAATTTGGTTTTTCTGTAACAAACTTAAATCCTAATGGATAGTCATTACTGAGATGGTGCTCACAGAAACCAAGAACTCTTTCACCGTAGTTTCCGAGTTGTTCCAATATAAGCTCTATTTCTTCTCGTATCTTGTCATCCAAATCTATAATCTGCCCTTCTAACTGTATCGTTGTACAACGTTCTAATATTCGTTCTGGAGCACCTTTCATAACAAGCAAATGTTTATTGGTATCCGGAATAACATGAATAGATACTTGGAATTTATCAGTGGAATTAAATGGAATTTCGCATACCTTTCTGTAGCGTTTTCTGTAAGCCATGACATCTCCTTCAGCTAGTTCTGAAAACTTTAATATTGCAGCTTCAGAAGCATCCCCCATAACGTCTTTTTTTAAAATTGGAATGTTCTCTTGGCTAGGAAGAAATTCTGCTCTGCTGCATAAGCATCCACCTCTGAATAAAATTTTGTATTCTTCTTCGCTTTTGTCAGTCAATCCTGAAGGGTCTTTAAAATAATCAACTTCAATGATGTCAAGGTTATAACTGAGATGAGTTACCGTCATTCTGTTTTGAGTTAGTGTTCCTGTTTTATCAGAACAAATACAAGATGTTGAACCCAGTGTTTCCACAGCCTCTAAGTGTTTAACAACGCAATTTTTAGATGCCATTCGTTTAGCAGTTAAGGATAAGCAAACAGTTACTGTTGCCAATAATCCTTCTGGTACATTAGCTACAATAATACCAATTAAAAATATTACGGCGTCAATCCAGTGATAACCTAAGACAAACGCCATAATGAAAAAGGTAACTCCTAAAAATATTGCCCAAGCAGATATTATGTGCATGAAGTGATGGATTTCTTTTGCAATGGGCGTTTCTCCACTTTTTAAACCAGATGTTAGACCAGCAATTCTACCCATTACGGTTAAATCTCCTGTAAGTATTACAACGCCCTTTGCTGTTCCTTCAACAGCATTAGTTGAGAAGAAAGCAAGATTTTTGGTTTCTAATGCAATGTCATTCGTGCATTCAATCGTTCTAGCTTGCGGTTCTGATTCACCAGTCAAAGACGAATTATCAACTTTCAAACCCTGACTTTCTATTATTCTTATGTCAGCAGGAATTCTATCACCAAATTTTACGTGGACTACATCGCCTTTCACAAGATCTGCAGATAATATCGTTTTCCTTTCACCGTCTCGTACGACGTTTGCATATTGTGGAACCATAGTTTTAAAAGAGTCCATAATTTTTGAACTCTTAGCTTCTTGAGAATACGAAAATAAACCTGTAAGAATAACAACGACTGCTAACACTATACCTAACCATAAATTATCTTTAGGAGCATCTTCAGATATCCTAGTTTCTATAAAATAAGCTATGAAACAGAGAAAAGCACCGATCCACAATAATATAGAAAAACCCTGGAATAAATGTTTTCCTATCACTTTCCAAAGCGGAGTCTGAGCTTCCGGAGTTAAACTATTTGGTCCATCTCTAGCTAAAATTTGTTTAGCCTGTGAACTGGTTAATCCCCTTTCAGGGTTTGTTTGATACTTTTGATAAAAGTCCTGTAATGGAAGCTTATGGTCTTCAATGTCTATTTCTTTTTTTAAATTGTCCATTTTATGTAACCTAGCTTCCTCTTTAGATTTTTCCCTATCTATCGCCAGGGATAGCGTAGACACCATCAAATCCATTGCAGGCATTTTGATTGTTTTATTTATATTAACTGTCACACATAGAAATATAAATTTTACGGTTCAATAGTCTCACAACTTTAGTCGCAATTTTTCGAAATTTAACGAATCTACGAATGTTATTAACATTTTAGTCTATTTTCATTAAAATACTTAACAAATTTCACTTTAGTAACGGCTGATAATGTTCTGCTGGTAGTCGGAAGAATTTGCTGTATTATCAAGTTGAAAAATCCTTTAATTATACACAGAAGTCTGTCAAATGACTGGCAACTTGAATAACACAAAGAATTTGGGCCTCGTCATCTTCATACGAATGATGACCCAAATTCTAGGCGGTCTGCATGTCGGGATCTGAAAAAAATAATGAAAAGAACATTTTTTAGTGTCTAATGCCAGTCTTTTTTACCAAAGCGAAATGAATGAATTAGTTTATTAGTAAAAATTAATTAAAAATGCACGATAAAAATGACTCCATTAAATTTTCTAAGGTCACTATGCGTTCTCTTAGGATTATTTTGTGATTTATTTTAAAGTTATGGAATTGTAAATCATGAGTGAAAACGCTAAATGAAAATCAACTTCTGTTGGAATTAAAAATACGGAAAATCACTCGATCACACTAAACTAGCTCTTCTTCCAATGACGACTGTCTAAGAAATTCGATACCTATGCTTTCATCCAAAACAATTTATGATTCAAAGTCTTAATTCGTGGTGCGTTACTATTTTCCGTGGACATCGTTAGAGTAAGTTTATTTAAAATATTCAAATTTCAGAACCGTTGCCATTCTGATCGTACGCCAAGAAATTAAAGATAGATGTTAAAAAGGCGTTTGAAGGTTTCACCTGCTTTCAGGAAATGTTTACTTTTGAGATGTTACGTGTAGTTATAAAAACGTAAGGTGATTCAAATATCTTATTTCCTAATTTGAACAAACACTATTCACATTGAAAAAATAATAATTTTATTATTTGTAAAAAAATATAATACACTCAATATATTGTCTTTATTTAATTTTTCCAACTTATTTGCTTAACCTAATATTTTATTCTTCAAAAACTGCTTAAAGAAAATTGTGAATAACCTTCTTCGGGTGTTTTAAAGTATTAGGTTTGAATTTCTTGTCTGTTTTTCTTTAAGAAAAACAGGACTTAGGACTAGTCACTATTGAGTAGTCCTAAATGCGTGAGTCTTGGGTACGGATGAATGACATATCCAGAAATCAGAAATGCGGTTCTTGAGAAGAGACCAAGGATGTAGTTTGATGGATCACATTAAAAATTAGGAAATCCGGGTCTATTTAAATATCTTCTCTCTCTTAGGAACTGTTGACAATGCAGAGAGATGTGGGAAGAGCATTTAATACGCATAAGTGAATATAGATGGGGAAACGGGTATTAGGCTACATAGCAAATAGACAAAGAGATGCAGGCAGACCGCGAAAAAAATAAGCAAAAAGTTGGAACAGGTCGGAAGGCTTAATCCATGACAGGAAGAAGTCTATTGAGTAGTAGTACTATCCAAACTAGTTTGGCTTGAAATTCCCACAAAATATTTTTGAAATTATCTTTGTAGCTATAAGATTAGGAGTAGTCAAATCCAGTCCAAATTAAAAAAACTCTTTTCAAATACGGTTCAAACAAATTACTAAACTGTTAAAAGCTATTGATTCAGCAGAAGCTTCGCACAAAATTTAAATCCAGTTACACCTGTTAGAAGATTGTCTTCAAATATGGAAAATGTAAATTAATGAACTGAGATCTTTACAAGTAACCTTTACGCTTAGTATACGAAAAGATTGTCTACCTGTCGTAATCAATACCGCTCAAATTTCACATCGTAATGACGTAGGCTATGTTAGTTACTAGGCTTACATCGCGACATTCGGCTGACTTGGGGTACACTTTACAAAAACACGGCACAATTTCAAAATGCCCTTATATTTACTAAAACAGTTATTGGACAGCCAATCAAAATAATCTTTAGAGAATAAAATACGAATTTACAAAATAGAAGACCAGTCTGGACTTACGGAGTACTGTTATGGGGTTCTGCTAAATCATCACAAAAAATATTGTGTTCAGGTAATACAGAAGAACATTTTACTTATAATAACACACTGTATCAACTACGTAACCAACAGCACACGAAAACTACATAACGACTTACTTTTACCATACATCAAAGACCTAGCAAAATAACTTTATAATTAATTTCACGCTCGATTTCAAACATACATAAATCCGTTTATACAATAGATGCATTCGCGACATATACCAGGTAATCCGCGGAAAAAACTCAAGCGCCGATGGCCAAGAGACCTTCTCTAAAGGAGCTACTATGTTGCTGCGACGGTGTCAGCACCGAAAAGTCTCTAAAAATGACTAATTCTACACCTTAACTTTTTTAATTTTTTAAATTTTTATTCTAATAGCAGATTGTAAATAAACAAATCAAAAAAAACTCTCCTCATTTAATGGTCAAACAATTAAAACCACGCCTCATCACTGAAATGAAACCGATCTAACACCTCAATATCATTTTCATCGGCAAGTGAACGAAACCAACAACAATACTGTAAACTTTTTCCCTGGCCTACAGTTCATGTACGACACTGATGCTGCAAGCATACAAATGTAATTTCTAGTAGCCCTAAAATCAGTAGAAGTAAAATCCTAACCTGCGAAGATTACTTCCTGACCAAATTTCTAGGAGAGCAAGACAAACGTTCTTTTACATCCTGCAGAACTACCATTATCACTGATGGTCGACTTGTGCTTTTGCAATCTTCTGCACTCCCAGTCTCACAAATTTATTTAACAAACGCAAGATTTTCAACTTATTTTTGGAACTGTAGAATATTGAAAAATTTTAACTGAAATTTATCTTTTACTCGTTCTTGAGATTCATAATCGAAATAAATGTTAAGAATAAACACATGTTGGTTTTGATTAACGATATCGTTGATACAATAATGGTAATACTGGAATAGTACTGTTCTCTGTTTTACGTCCGATTGTTTTGCAATTACTGCTAATGCAGAGGGTGAGGAGGATAATAGATGAAGATGAGTGATGAAAATTGGCAGACTTGACCGGGAATCGAACCCGAGATCCCGGTGTAGAAGCTATTTTCGCTAACCACTACACAAACGGACTGGCCAATAGCACTGGTGCGCAAGAATCATATTTTAATACGGATACCAAGTGTCTGCGTCTACATAGATGAGAACCTAACCTGGAAATCACATATATCTTAGCTATTGAACCATCTTGGCTCAGTGTGTTTTATTTTGCGAAATCTCCGAAAAATCTTGTCGGAAAAAAATGATAATTACTTCTTTTGCGTTATTCCACTATGTACTCAGCTATGGGGTCACGCAGTGGGGCAACTCAACCGAAAACCTTAAGATTTTTCGCATACAAAAATGCCCAATTAGAATTATTGCAAACATTCCAAGGCATTATTCTTGCAAAGGATTCTTGCAAAACAATATTCTCTCCTCTTTATACATATATATGAAATTTTTAAATTCGCGAAAAAAAACACTGGGCTATTTACAAAAAATAAGTACAATCATAATTATGAAACTCGACACAATGATGACTTCAGAATTGAAAATATAGAACTTCAAAGTTTTCGAAAGGAACTCACTACAATTTCTTTCGGGTTTTCAACAGATTACCATCTAAAGTAAGACTACTTTTTAAAAAAAAATTTGATCGAGAAAGGTTTTTTAACAAAACATGCATTTTTTTCTGATCAGGAGTTCTTAGAATTTAGAATTATGAAACATTGTTAGTGTAAATGAATAACTTAGAATTCCAACGTAAAATATTTAAGTAGTAATTTAATTAACAAGTTATTTTTTTTTAGTGAATACTTATAGTAAGTTGTAAACAAAAATTGTTTGGTAAAATAGATTTAAACATAGGCCTACATTTACCTGTATTTGACGATGTCTATTCCTTTTTTGGTCTCTGACAAATAAAGATTTATTATTAATTTTTTTTAAATTGTTATGAGCTGTCAACAATGAGTAGAGTGTTGCCAAATGACATGTAATTTGCATTTACTTCTACTTTGTCGTTCGGTGGGTTCTTTTCGAAACACTCGATTAACGAACCCTCGTTGAGTGTTGTGAATAGTCTCGTATGCCACGCGAGACTATTCACAAAGATCTACAAGTCCTGTACATATTATGTGATTATTAATAATAAGTTCCCTATAAGAAATTAAAAATCCCTAAAAAGTTACATAGCCACCCTGGCTTAAACTTGTTATTAATCTTACAAATTAAACATAATATTTAATATCAGATCAAGAGTTACATGATATTAGTCTTGTATTATCGCTAAACCCTAGTATTATCGCTAATCCATTGGTTTATATAGGTGGGTTGATTTTCAATTTACTTCTAAATTACATTAAACAGTATTTATTGGTTGTTTTAATAGAACTGGACACTTTCCAAGCAGTTAAATGACAATCTTAGTAATAAACAGTAATAATAATTATTATTTAGTACACTGAAATCATTGCACAATGTCATTAAATTCTACAGAATTTCTCGTGATAAAGATGCATTAAACTTTTCAGTGGTATACAGTTAATAAAATTTGCTCTAAATTAAAAATAAATATATTTTCTAATATTTTGTTCATAAATTAGGATTATCTAAATTACGTAAAGTGCATAACTGATCGATATTATACGTAAAAGTTTATTTTGAAAAGTTTGTATCCTGTTTATATTTGATTTTTTTGCCGAACCATAGATCAAGGTTTCATACATCCACATACGAATTAGATAGTTGAAACAATTTAATTTTCAAATAAAATAAAAGTAAAAATTGGAATAAGTATTATTATTAATAATATAAAATAGTTTAATAAATAATCTTACAATAATTGTAAGATTATTTATTTACAAATATTTTAATTAAAATAATTTGTTCTAAAATTCAAATCGACTGCATAATGATTCGATACTCCAGTGATAACATGTGAAAATATTCTAGCCTGGAACTGAATGTAGTATCTTCGGGTTAGCAGTAATGTCTGCTAAGCCACCTAGACGGCCTTACGTGTATTTATTTTATTCTATTAAAAATTTACATTTGTTGGTTGAATAGTTCTTTGTAGCTTTTTTTATTCGTTCAAAAATGAAAAAATGTACTGCTATGTAAATTTAATAGGTAAATACGGCATTTTTTCGTTTTTAAATTAATTGATATTACAACTAATGTATTATTTTATTTAATAAGAAAAATTATAATATCTGATATATTTTTTAAAATCATAGACATTTTACATTATTTGAAGTCTCTCGTACAATTGTGTTTCTAAAAGAAAAGATTTTACAGTAATCCAAATGGACTCGACTAGATGTCTGGAATCTCTGGCGTCTACCACCCCGTTTACGGCTCCTCTAAAATCCATTCTCTCTTCCTAACCAACTCTCATAAAGAAAACTTTGTTTTCATCTGAAGGTGATTTATCAGCACAAAATTTCTTTCTTCGTTTTTTTGTAAATGACTTTTGAAGTTGGTCTCTTTTATTAATTCATGAATTTACAAGGTCAAAAAATAAAGTGTTTTTAAAATTTATTTGGGTTTATTTTTTACAAATTGTTTAATTAATATCTGAACATTGAATATTTAACGTACTTTAAACCCGTGTTAAATTTTTGTCAAAAAAATTCTATTTCTATGAATACTTTTCAAATTAACCTATACTTAAATTTTAAGAAAATTTTCGTCGACTGGTGACAAAGGAAGATAATTTTCCAGTATCTTTAAAAGCGAAGGAGAGTACCTCTGTTTCAACTAAAGCACAATACCTTAGATTTATTTACTTATTATTTATTTTTTAAAATCCCTAATGTGCATACGTTGCAATCTGTTAAATTTAGAACAATAAGCAACCTCATGGCCCAATGAGATGAGGATGATGTGTATGACGTGTAAATGAGGTGAAGTCTTGTACAGACTCAGGCCGACCATTTCTGAGAAAGTATGGTTAATTGAACCACTGTCTAGTATTTACCGGTGTACTTTGATGATTAACCATAGATTAACTTAGATTTATTTTTGACAATGAAAAGTATCAATTCCTTAAAAAAGAAACCATTCATAGTTTGTTGTTGTTTAGGTCATCAGCGGAAAGGCTGGTTTGAACCTCTAGAGGCTTTACTCTACTAAGTAAAACGAGGAGTGAGTTGGTTTACCTTGCCTTTCTCATTGAGTGGAAAAGTATAATTATCAGCATGCAAGGCTTTCCGAAAAGCATATATTTCCACCCTTCAAATGACACCTTCACTTCATTCATCACAGGGTCTGGCTGTATAATGAAATTTATTACTCTTAGAGGAGATAACTCCGACTAGTGTCTTTTACACCTCTACCTCTTCTGTACTTGATTGCTTCAGTCTCACAATTGGCTGACCACGTGACAAAAAAAAACTTTTTTTTATTGCCCTGGAACTAGGAGATCGAGTGCAAATAATTTAACACTGCACCTGCCTGGATGAGCGAGAAGTAAATTAAATATAATGAAAAAATTACAGCTGAGGATTATAAAAATAAACCTAGATGATTCAACAACACAATAAAATATTGAATCACACTAAACATACAGGTAGATAAAGGTAATAAAAATAGGATTAAATTCAGAAAAAATATTATTTTTAAAATTAATTAAGTTTTTTACCGCGTGATGATGCCTGCATAAGTTTTGGCTTGTGCGAAAATGACAAATGAGGTGATACCATCATTTTAATTTTTAATATTTATTCATTTTCAGTTCCACATTTTCTATAAAATTCCTATTTTGTTTAATATTTATTTTCATTTAAAAAAAATTTAAGTTACATTTGGGTAATTTTATTCAGGTTACATTTGTATAATGATTTATGTATTTTGCCTTTATATTATATTATAAAATGTGGAATAAAGATTAGTATTATTATTATTTTTATTGTTTTATACAGTAGTTGTCGAATGCAGTGACCTCCAAGGGACCGGCTAGTTCCGGCCACTGTAACCGATGGCCTTTTCTTATAGGAAAGGTCCAGTTACGGTCATGTTGTTTCCCCGTTGCAAAGTGAACCACTTTAAAAGAGCTTCTTCTAAGTCTTCTTTGACTAAGTCGAAGTCTCTTTGATTTCCCTTTACCTTCATTAAAACTATTCTGAACGTTTCCCCTGTTTTTCTAAATTGCTGATAATGTGGAGCGTCCATTATTGAACTCCCTTAGAATATTCCCCTTCGTTTCACCGTTCTTCAAACATCAAACAATGTGCGATTTTTCCTTCGCTGTAAAATGTCTACGAGATGACGCCATATTTACGTTTGTATAAAACACAAAAATAACGGACGCTAAAACGAATAACGGACGGTTTTACACAAAAGATATGAACTAAACTTGAGTAAATAGGACAATAAAACTATAGATTGGTACTATATTTAAGACACAAAAAGAAAGGATAGTTTGTAAGGTAAGTAAGTAGAAGGACTGTTAGTAATCAAATTTCCGTCATGAATTACGGTAAATGCACATTGAGACTAACGCTTGAAAACACGTTAAAACTACACAAATCAATGAATAACACACTTGCTCATACTTTTGAGAGATAACCAGTATAATTGAAAATTCATACAATTGTCGCTAAATCCGATATGTGATTTTAACCAATGTCACTGTAAACGATATTATTTTATACTGCGCGTAATAGCGGATAAACCTTCCCATCGAATATTTATCATACTAACCGATAGGTCATTGTAGCCAATGTCACTGTATGCGATAAATACTGTACATAGATGAAAATTGAACAGATCGGCGATTGAACGCAAGAACTCTGGCGTAGAAACCAGTGTTGACCACTGAACCAACGGCCAAATTTAAGAACAAATGGGTTTTCTTGAGGAAACAGTTAAGAAGAGCAACATACCAAAGTGAAGCGCTGAAAGAAAAAACTATTTCCAGAACTAATGCAGAAAAAATGGGAAAAATATAAAATAATTTTCCAAAATAAGAACTAAGCAAGAATAATATAAAGGAGTAACTGATATATGTTTATCGTATCTTAAGGGGGACTGTAATTTGTATCCCGCAAATGTTAAATTTGCTATTTTTAGGTACATTTTTCATAGGATTGGTGAAAGTTACGAAAATGAAACTTTACACACTTATAGTTGTAGGGTGGTTTTAGCTACTGACATTTTTTTCAATTTAATCTGTTGGACCATAAAGTTTTTAAAAGAATAACGAACAACATAAAAGTTTTACAATTTTTTCTATGTTTTTTGGATATTACTATTTTTTTTTTAGCACCTGAGGTAGTAAAAACAATGTCGGTGAATGTGCATGTAGATGATAATTAACTGGTAAAAATGTCAGCCTAGTAGGTTAAATGGCTTCTGAGAAAAACGTATCTAAGTATTAAAATCTAAATTTACGGGAAAAGGCACAAATGAGAAACAAAATGTACACAAACAAATTTAATTTCCTATCAACAGTTGGTTAGAAAGCTGCACCAATAGCGGGGAATATTAAAAATAGTGAAGCAGATATTTAAAAAAAACTAAAATTCTTTTTGCACTAAAACGAGTAATAAAAAAATATGAAAAATATTTGTTCTTGGCGACATGTTAATTTTTTAGGATAAACCTGATAAAAACTTAATTTTTTTTCATTAAAATAATTTTTTGTTGTAATTTAATGTTTTTGTGGTAGGTCTAGGTCTTAAATATTAAAAAACATAAAAACACTAAAATCAAAATTATTAGTCAAAACCATCATACAACCTCCTCTTAAGTTGAATGAAAAAACAATTAAAAACGGCAAAGATTTACCTTAAACGTGTAAATATTTTACAAAGAACTCATGAAAAAATTTCATAAGTACGAAAGTGAATTAACACAAAGTTTCGGAAATATAATTTATTGTTTGTTTTTCTAGAAACATCATCTTAAAAGTTATTATAATCACCAATTTTAATACATAAATTAAACTTAATATTATTTTACTGCTTTATTATTTATGTAGGGTTACGACACTTCTGTTTTATTTTTGATTTGTAAAAAGCTAAATACAATTTCCTTCATGACTTTAATATAGTAACCCTGACCCATTTAAGTTAGAATTCTCCAGTTTAAACAAATAATTCTTTTTAACTCCGACAGAACACCATAGCTTGAACCCATTCTCATGCGCATGTTTTCTCTCTTCCTTTTAATTCTTTCAATACTTCTGTTTCTATTTTAAGAAATAGCATTTGGCCCCTACAGAGGTCGCTGCTTTACAAGAGCTCTAAGATAAATATTTGTTCGAGCATTTAAAACCTTTTCAATTTTCTGTTGGTTTTTTATTTAATGTGATAAACAATTCTGTACTGAATTCAAGTATTTATTCATCCTATTGTGTTTAACGATCACAAAAAGAATATGTTACAATTTATTTTATTATGCTTTATTTTATTTGTTGGTTACAGTGTTTTATAGCTCATGTGGTACCAATTTATTAAAACAGTGATATAACTTGTCTAAACCTAACTGGCACAGTTCCGAATGAACTGATCAATATAAATTATGCACAATCGCAAACTTAAATATGACCACAATAAAAATTATGAAAATATCAGCTACATCATCGGCTAAAAAGTTACATTTTTCAGTGTTCTTAGATAACAGTAATAGCTAGGAACAAATGTTAAACATAAAATTTGTTCCTTTTAAAAATATCTTTAAAATGATATGCCACACGACCTACCTTGCCATGTGAAATTTTCCATTTAGAACCATTTTGATTTTTTTTAAAAACCAGTTTTGGGACACTCAACCAAATTTTCCCGAATTTAGTAATGCGGTACATCGTTTGAA
This sequence comes from Catonia carolina, assembly GCA_035578175.1. Taxonomy (NCBI): domain Eukaryota; kingdom Metazoa; phylum Arthropoda; class Insecta; order Hemiptera; family Achilidae; genus Catonia; species Catonia carolina. Next base: position 25,510,823 of record JAQMRL010000008.1, read on the forward strand.
AGCTTATTCAAGTATGAATTAAACTAAATTAAAAATTAACAATTAAGTTTAAAATGTGCTGCCGTGAAAGCCAAAATGTGAAAACGTATCTTCTTGCAGTTTTGACCGCCATTGTTAAATGTATGAAGATATTTGGAGTTTACTTTTACTAGATTAAATGTTAGCTTATAGATTTTTCAAACTGTGCCAGAAAACATACAAGTTTACATTTTAAAATTATGAAATTCGAACACGGGCTTCAGTTTCGGTACACTCTGTGCATTCAAAGTAAACGAAAATATTTTTATTAATTAGCTAATGGTCACATTATTGGAAAACAGTTTTCCCTATCATTCTATGTCATTACGTTTTCCTGCAAGCAATTTGGTACACCTTATGCCTTATCCGGTACATACGGTATAAAACAAAAGAAAATAATTCGGGTTTTAATACGTTCCGTTCTACAGATTACTTATAACAATAGTTTGACCTAACAAATACACGAATTAAATAAATTTTATGTGTAAAAATATTTTTGAGTTATTGGGAACTGTATTCATCGACAAAAACCCAAATTTTTCTCTATTTTTTACTGTATTTTGGATTTGAAGTATTCGTGAATTTGAACAGGGGCTCCAAGTGGGGTTAATGTGTGACTGTCATCTAGTCTCCGTACAAAACTTCTCGATTAACCAGTGATTTAAAAATTAATAGCGAAGTTCTACTGGCTGACTCACTGGGCTGGACCAAAGGTCAAATTTAAACATGAATTTTCTATTAGAGTTTCCTTTTCTATAAATTTTATATTTTACTTAGACTCCACTGTTGTTGTTGTTTAGGTCGTCAGCCGAAAGGCTGGATTGAACCTCTTCAGGTTCTACTAAGTAAAACGAGGAGCAAGGTGGTTTACAATTGCCTTCCTTACTGAGTAAAAAGGTATGCTTATCAGTATGCAAGGCCCTCTGAAAAGCATCTACTTTCCACCCTGAAAATAACACTTTCACTTCATTCATCATAGGGTCCGGCTGTATAATGAAGAAATTCATTACTATCAGAAAAGATAACTGTGACTAGTGTCATTTACATCTCTACCTCTTCTGTTCTTAAATTTTTAAGTGATATACTATTTGAGTGGCCATGTTATAAGAAACAGAACTATTTTTTGTAGCCGTGGAAGTAGCAAATCGAGTGGAAATAATTTAACACTCCACCTGCCTGTTATGGGCAAAGAATCCACTGTAATCGTCAGTGAGCAATTTGTCGATGTTATTTCAGTTAATTAAATACCTAAAAAGAATTATTTTTAAATGCTTAAATTATTATTAATAGTAATATAATTATTAATAGTAAATATTAAAAGTAATAGTAATATAATATTATTAATATTATTTATTATTATTAATTTATATATATTAATAGTAATATAATAATAAACTATTATTAATAGTATATATAATAGTAATAGTTTATTGTTTTAAAATTTAGGTATATAGAACCTTTTGTAAAACATTTAACCCACCGGTAACTTATTATTTTGATTCTGTTTTTATTTCTATGCAAATCCCACTAGCTCTTCGCTTCGAATTTATAAATATATTTTTTTATCAAATTTTATTCAATACGAAATAACTTATAGTAAATTATTTTTAATTTTCCTTAACTTTTAGGTGCTTCTTGGCATAATGGAGCATAAATTTGCATAATTTTTGCACATAAGCGTAATTTCTTTGGGAGTAATTTTGTGGGGAAATGATGTTACATTGCAATAACAAGTTTTCATATTTTCTTCTTTAATCCTTGTAATTTTAAAGACTTTTTACCGACAATATTCGCTTGTAATGGAACCTACGTACCACGTTTTATATTCTTAGGTCTTGTATTTTTGTGAAAATTTTATGATGAGGGAGTCAGTCAGAGATAATTCAAGTGTATGTACCGGGTAATCGAGAAAGATTGCATCCATTTTAAAAAAATACATCTAAAAAACTACTGGAGATAAAGTTATTGTTTTTTTTTGTTATAAACAGATAATATTAAAGTTTTTTTACAACTTAATAAGTTTTTATATGAGCGCAGTTGGTTGCTCTCCACTCATTTAAACGACAGTCAACCTCTGTCCAGGTGCGCTGTGTCAAATCGAGCATGAGCAAAGCCACAGCAGAAGCAATTCGCTGTCGTAAATGATTCACATTTCGAATATTCTCACAATAGACATGGTTTTTAACATATCTCCAGAAGAAAAAATCCAGTGGGGTAAAATCTGGACTTCTCGGAGGCCAAAGCACAGGCTGGCCCTACCGATCCATCGGTTAGGAAACCAATCTTTTATAAGGAAGTGACACACTAGAGGACTGAAATGAGGAGGCGCGCTGTCTTGTTACCAAATTATATTAATATCTTTTTCCATCATTTGTTCAATTTGCGGTACAGTTGTACCAACAAAAAACATTTATGACCTTATTTCCAGTAGTTTTTAAACTGTAAATATATTTTTTAAATGGATGCAACCTTTCTCGATGACCCGGTATGTAGAGTGATCCGAGAAATCACCACTGTAGTCACTCTAAGACCAAACTATTGAGGCAACATAAATAATAAAACAAACTGAAAAATAATTTAAATAAATTCGTAAATTATTTTCAGTAGTTTAGCTTCAATGAGCCGTATAAATTTAAACCCAATTATTTCTTGGTATGTAACCGAAATATTTACCCCGTACAAACTATTTTATTTATATTTATTTTTAAATACATATTTATGAATGACTCTAGACAAATTGTGAACTTCTCGTTGTGTGTAAACAAACCCACGCACTTATGCATTGACGTCACTTGGAAAATGAAAAATTTCCATGATGCACTATATATAGATAGTAATAAAAATTTATTGCATTCACCACATACAAAGACGCCTGGCATTTTTTTAATAAATTATACACTACTGTGTTTTTAAATAATACGAATGTATGGATATAGGACTCGTTAGTAATTTAAAAAAAACAACCAATAAGAAATTCTTACGTAAATGAAAAATCTGGTGTGAAACACTCATACAACTTTCTCTGCCAATGAAAATAATGACAAAATACAACATAGTATGTTTAATCGTGAGTAAACAATACAAAATGAATCACAAACCTAATTTTAATTATTATTAGTGAATGACGTTAAATGAAAATCAACCTCTGCTGAACTTAAACATGAGGAAAATCACTAGCTAAACTAAACTCTGTAGAAACAAATGTTTGAAATGAAATTAGCAGGTTTTAAATTTTCTATAACTTATATACTTATATACTTTTTTTGTCGAACCCACAAAAAAATCATTCTGCTTAAATATACGAGTATATAATATTAAAATATAAAAACTGACACATTTACGAAGGAGTTAAAAGAAAACAAACAATTTTAACAGAAAACCTATTACGTACAGAAAAACATTAAAATTGTAATAAAAAAATTCCTTGTCAACCCAACCATAAATACATATTGTTTATCTTTTATTTATTTAATACAGACTGTGAAGTCAGACTTTGACTTTAAGTACACAAATTTAAGCAATAAGCCGTTCGCACAAATTAGTTAATTGGTTTAGCTTGTGAAATAGCTTGCGGTCATCTCCTTTCAACGTCATGTTTTCCTATTTTTGGGTTAGCATATAAATGCGGTGAAAATTTCCTTACTGAAACCAATAACAAGATGAAAATAATTTATCTTATGATCATGTGGGAATAAAACACAGCCTGAGAAAGAAATCAAAAACGTGAGTTTTTCATACGAAACCAGTAAGCGTACTGCAGCACCAAATATACAACGCTAATCTGAACTAATTACGATCGGGCCCTGTTATGTTCGGATTAGGCCTATACAAAAAAACGTGCATAATACCTAAAAATAATTCAAAAACTGCTGAATACGTTAATGTAACAGAGAACAGCTACTTTCACGTTCAGAAGCAGCAAAAGCACTGAAAATAGCACTGCAGTACTCAGAGAAGCACAACTTAGGTTACGCGTATAGACGTCTAGACGTCACATTTAGGGTATTAGACGAAAAACTGCGTCATCATAAAGGTTTTCGGCATTACAACAATAAACAATTAGTGAATTTTTTTCAGCCAAGTAGAAGTGATAATGTTTAATTTCTTGTAATTTGCTAATGAACTCGAAGATAGCGATTTATGTCACAAGTACATTTTGTATCAAGAACTTCGTTATGTTCGTTTTTATTTTCAACTATGCATGTTTGTAACTTTTTAATTAAAATGAAATTTTTATGTTTAGAAATTTATTAAAATATTTACCATTATAAAATTACTTAGTTTTAATTAAAATCACGTTTTATACGAAAAATGCATGTTAAAAATATTAGAGATCAGTTCGGATTATTCAAAATTTTGAATTAGCAGGGTTTGGAGTAATTCAATGTTTTGGAATAATTTCTTAGTGACAAATATAATTAGATTACTTTACTTAAATTAAAGCCCCCCTTCCGGCTTGTACACAGGGGGCCGGGTTCGATTCCCAGTCAGGTCTAGCAGTTTTTTCATCACTCATTATCAAATATCATCATTCTCCACCGTCTGCATTAGCAGAAATTACAAAATAGTCAGACGTTAAACAAAAAAAAAATAAATTTAAGCTTAACTAACTTAACTAACAATAAAAGTGATTTTACAGATCAATAATAGTCTCTTACCAACACTAACAATTAAAGTACAAAGACCTTTAACTCACCGGGTTGTTCTAGTGGTAAAGTCATCGCCGCGAGTCAGCTGTTTAACAGCTGATTTTCGGAGACGAAGGTTCCTGGTTCAAATTCTAGTAAAGATACTTTTATACGGATTTGAATACTAGACAGTGGTTACCGGTGTATTTCATTGACTGGGATTTAATTAACCATACTGTCTCAGGAATGGTCGGCCTGAGTCTGTATAAGACTACACCGTATTTACACGTCATACATATCGCCTCATGTAAAATTCATAATAAGGCCGCAATCTTATAAAGAAAAAAACACCTTTCTACCACGAGCGCACAGCCTTACCAAGAATTTCAACAGACATAGCGCTTAATATATCTTTTAAGGAATAAAAAAATATATTTACCGAGGTGATTAAAAAAACACCGTTGGAACTGCTTTAGAGAAAATTGCTAAATAGTGAACAATTTCATGAGTAAACTACCTACTACTTCCGGGTAACCCATTTGTTTAAAAACAAATATGTTTCTAAGTATATTTTAAAAATATTTCATTAGTTACGATCGGGTTAATCTACACAATTCAAATGAATTAGGGTAGTAATGGACCTTAAAATTTTTTAATTATAAATATTTGTAAGAATTTTACAAATTGACTGGTCACTTGGTCACATGGACACATGCAAGGGGAGTAAACAGGGTGATGAACCTAACTCTATCTTTTAAGTTAAGTTCAATGCGTAAGCTTGCTTTAGGTTCGCAACGTTACTACTACTGTTGACCAACTTAGACAAACTCCCCCTCATTGATTGAATTAAAGAAACAAGACAAAACTAGTATCGACAAGAAGTGTCCACTAATAAGATTACCTTCTTAACCCCATTCAATCCATTATTAATTTTGGCATGCTATTCATTTTAAATAAACTATTTATGTACTTAGTAAAGACTTGTTGATACAAAATAAACAAAAAGGACTTCTGTGGTTCAGTTGTGACGCAATCAAATAATCCATAAGTCTTGGGTTCACTTTCCAGGCCAGGTATCGAATCAAATGGATTTAGCCTCATTTTTTCTGTTCTAATACGGAATATTTTATCTCCGGTTTCAGAAGCTTCACTACCGTTAAATTTACAAATATTTTATGATAATGCATTATCGAATCACGACTTATGAAATCATGGCAGAATTAAAAAGATTTTTGTTCATTCAAACAATTTAAATTAACAAATTAAAAATAAAGGCTTAAAATTGTTAAATAGTGGCTTGATAAAAATTTATTTTTGATTAACAAACAAAACTATGTTTTCTCCGAGTTCTCAGTCAGCCTGAGTTTCAGCTCTTAGAGATTCGTACCTCTGAAGGGTTTCAGTTCCTGATGTCGCAACATAACTAAGGAACAATCAAGTACTTAGAAAAAAGGAGATTTTCTCTTCTTTCTTGTTTCTAGTTACCTGGTAAATATGGTCGTTCAGCACGCGGATTCAAGGAATGTAACTTATTTTCTAATTTTTATTAAAATCGCTGGTAGATTATTTTGCTTATGTCTGTGAATGTATTATTATCTTTAATAGAAAGATCCTCCGCAAGATAATGGGTCTGAAGAATAGTAGGCGGACAATATAGATTACGAGGTCAAGAAAAACTGTACAAGAAAACTGAACGATTAATGGAAACTAGTTGAAATAGAAGACTAAAATTGTACGGACACCTGTGTAGAATGGATAACAACGGATTGACAAAATACATTTTGACACTAAACAGTGGACCTAAGGTGTCGAATAAATGGTTTAAAGAAATCAGAAAAGATATTGAGTAAACCGGAATAATCCAAGAAAACGTAGAGAACCAAATCAAATTCAGCCAATTAATTATGGACTTAAAGGGCTTCCAAGAAGAGCAAAAGCAGAATACAGGGTGGACAGAAGAAAGGAGAAAAGCATACAGTGAACGAATGCTGAGAATTTGGCCTGCAAAAAGAGTTTCCAGAAACGTCTAAAGTCACCTCACGTGGTATAAAATTGGCCCTACACTAGGGAAAAAATTCACTTATGTATGGAATCTGTATGGATTATGTAAGATCTGTATGGAGTTTATGATGGGTCCATATACCCACGATGGTTTTGAGTAAGGGTTTAAAAAGAAAAACTTTCAGATGAGAAGAGTAATTTTAAAGGTTGCTTCGAGACAAATGCATAATTAGTCTAATAATTAAATCCCATTGCAAATCCATGAAGTTTATGCAATTTTAATCAAAATTAATATTGTAGTAATCTAATTTAAACAGAAAATCTATCGATTTTAAAAACAGTATTAAATTTATAAAGATAAAAGTCGTATTTTTGGATAACTATTGGGATTATGAAGGCATGACGTCAAAGTTGATGACGTCAAACGATGTTTATTAAATTAATGGAACAAACTAGAAGATCTTTTCGTCTAGACCAATATATCGAAAAAATACCTGTATATATTTATTTGAATTCAATATACGTAAATAAACTGTGAAATTTAATCAAGTTTTTCCATTAAAGTCAAATAAATTTTCGTTGTATTCAATGGCTATTTAAATGTATGCAATATATTTTACTGTTATTACTTAATGAACTATCAGAATAACCTGTTAATAGTGTTATTTGAATAATTGTGAAACCAATTGCTTTTCGATTGAACACAAAATAAACTTTTAACAAATTTTGCCGTCGTTGTTGTAATCTTATATCCCATCAGTCTACTTTTAAAAAAATAAACTTATTTAATCAATTTGTCACAAGTTAATAACAAATGATGCACCGCAAATCCGGAACTATTCAAATGTTGGTATTTCTGATAATTCACTTTTTATTACGTCACACAATATCGATCGGCCGATTTGTCAACTATTACACTAGAATACGATCTCATTATAGATTCGAATCGGCACTTTTTAAACCGTTGTAGTTGTTGATTTTCCTAAATGTTCTCAAACAACGAATAGATTGTGAATGCAGTTCATTTTAAATAAAACAAAAAATAAATAAAAAGTAACGGACGTTCCTTAAATTGTTCTTATAGGTTTTAAATTATTAGTTTTTTCACATTTTTTCATTACGCAATATTTAATATAAATTTCCTAATTTTTTCTATTAGATCTCATTTTGAAGATTTTTTTAATAATTTATTAATTTTTTCAAATCTTAAAAAAATATTTCTATAATGCTCCATCGATTCAGGAACTGTTTGTCTACAACTAAAAATTTATTTTTGTTTATACATTTAGGCTAAATTTACTATTTTTATACCCATAAATAATATGCCTCAGAGCAATGCAAAACTGGTTTATTGATTTTCACGGTTCCACTACACTCATCACTTCATCTAGGTACATCTTAACAACAATTACTGATTTTCAGAATTACAGCTCTTTTGAAAGGTACATACATAATAATATACATTGATTCAGATGAATAACACTTTTAGGAGTTAATATATAAATGGTTTAAATTTTTCTGTTATATCTTCAGGAAAAAATTTACAAGCTTTAATTCTGCTAGGAATTACAAAACACGAAAGGTGATTTTTAGAACTATAGCTACGCCGAAAGCTATAAAAATATGTATTAATTTAGGGTGGTTCTCCTCGTTTTATCCCTTGGGTGCAATTGGTCGAAATGTAAATTATTAAATTTATCTGGTTGAACTACTAAGGAAGAAACAGGCTGAATTCCAGCTTTAAGTATTGATAAATTAGAGAATTAATGATTTAATGTAAATATACTGGTAAATACCTTGGACGCAGAAAGTCACCAATGTGGAAATCTTGTGGAAAAATAATAAAGTCCTAGAATTAGTCAACATCATCAAATGTCAAAAGTTATGGTACCTCAGGCATATATTGAGGAATCAAAAATATATGAACAGTTAAAATGCATTCTGGAAGGAAAAATGAAGGAAATAGGAATCCTGGCATAAGAAGAATTTCCTGGCTTGCATATTTGCGAGCTTGGTTTGGTAAGAGCCCCACAGAATGGTTCTGAAAGGAGATTAACAAGATTTGAATAGCCATGATGATTGCCAATTATTGCTGTTCATGGCTGTCAGCTTACCAAGTCATTTTCACCATGAATGCAAACAATCTGATTAGCGCAACTGGTTTTTTCACCAGGGGTCCCAGGTTCAATTCCCTTTCATATCTGGTTTTTTCATCACTCATTTACCACCCTTCATCGTCTGCATTAGCATTTATATTTAAGACATCAAAAAAGAAAAACTGGAGAAATTTAACATACAGTATTCAGATGAACTAATGTCCCCTAGCCGTGGGAGTGAGAGAACGCTCTCACTCGCACAAGCCATACGCGCCGTTCCAATAACATTGTCTTTAATTTTACTCATTGTTGTGAGCAATTGTTTATGCATGCAGTATACTAACAAGCAAGATAACGACTGCAGTATGTTTTCAGTTTTGGATTATAACTGTAAAGACCTTTGAGCACATGTGTAGTTATGCCACATATCTCCCTCTCACTCGCTCGGCTATGGGACATTAGTTTGTCCTGATACCTATACTGTCGTGGTGTTCTACCAGCTAACTGCCTAGGCTTACCTGGAGGTTGTTTTATACAAAAAAGTTTTAATAAGCTTATAATGCTTCAAGCTAACACGGTCAAGTAAGCTGTTAAAAAGTTACTATTGAATGTTAAGTAACAGTGGTTGTACGAGCAACTTTGTATGTTAACCAGTTTGCAACAACTACATACAAACAAACTTCAATGAGATCCTTGTTGAAATTTTCGTTTACTTTTTATTTAAAAAAAAATTGCAACGTTAATTTTATATCCAATGATGTTAGGTACTTTTTAAATTTAGCTTCCTAAATTTTAGCTTAATATGTAATATGGAGTATATTTAACATATCTAACAGTAGATGGAAACATATTCCAAATATCAGTTTATTGTCAAATACATAGGGTTTTTTTAAATTTTTTGTATCTAACACGGTAAGAAAAACCTCATGCTCACGCCCCTTCAATGGGAAGTAGTGCTGGACTCAGTTTAGGTGTTCTTGTTTAGTTCCAAGGAAACTGTAGCTACCTACTAACCAGAAAACCGCTGGCTTCTTGATCCGAAAACTGTAAAAAACCTATACCTCCCTTGGAACTATCAGTATAATACTACAAGAGAAAATGTAGGGTTGAAATTTAGCACACTGTCATTAAAGCTTGGATGGGAATTGTAGCCTAATTCCCTCTTGCTGTCACTGACCACCACTAATTCTCTCACTTCATTGATTTCTTTAATCACCAGCTCAGGAAATAGTTTTTTTTTCATTTTATGACATTGGGACAGGTTTCATCTAGGGTGGGATAGTGGGATTCTACTGTTCTATATGGAGTGTTATAGTTTTTTAGACAGTCTCTTAGCATACTTCTACTTATGGGCTCAACTCTGAAACTTAGAATAAGATTATCATGAAATTAAAAAAAAAAATTGTTTATTCTCTGAATGAAAAACTAATATCGTTATATCAGTTTATATTTTTTAAAATTTCTAATTCTCCTACACACACGTGTATAAAAAAATTAACATTTTAAAGAAATTAACAAAATTATTATGTAAATTATATATTACAGTCATTTGCTATTTCAGAATTTTAAAATGAAACACCGTGGCAATATTTAAGTGCCACTCTATGTTTAAGTCTTGTGAACTAACTTATTTGTAAGTGATATGATGCATTTCAACATAAGTAGTGTTTCCCAAAACTTCTAGCCAACTGGCACGAAATACTACATGAATCTAACAAAAAAAGTGAAAAGATTAAAAATAGTCACGCATAGAAATTCTGACTTCATGTTACGTAATATTAACAAGTTTGTAAATTATTCAAAATATCCTTAAGGATAGTTTTTTATATGCAATCTTTTATCTTTTTTCCAAATTAAATTAATTAATTACCGTTTGTTGATAATATAATATTTTATTTTTCGGTCTACTGAGGAGAGTTTAATTATTGTATTCTAAATTTTAAAAGTTCATTCTAAAAGCAGCAGCAAATAGAGAAGCATTGGTAAGGCACTCGGTCTGTGCGATCGCCCGGATCCGAGTGTAAAAGAACCTAGATCTTTCTGCTTAAACACATCCGTGTGAATGCCTGGATGAAGTTATGACTGCATTCTAGCAGACTGTAGTGTTCCACCTTAGGTGGTTATTTTGTTACATGTAAATATACTTTCATCTGAAAATCTTATAAAAAAATAATTAGTAAAATAAGTTAGTTGAATTGACACTTAGCCGGGGTCCCGGGGTCAATTCCCGGTCAGGTCTGACAGTTTTTCATCACTCATTTTCATATACATCATAATTCTCTACTATCTGCACTAGCAGAAATTGCAAAACAGTCAGACGTGAAGCCAAAAAAATACTCTTAGCTTTGTTTAATGAAATCCAACTATTTAATGTAAGTTATGTTAAATAATGTAATGATTAACAATTATTATAACATTTATTCAGGCTTTTGGCCATTAATACAAAATTATAAACTTTGTTCTCTAAAATAAATCTTTATAATGCATCCTGCAGATTGAAATTATTTCTATTTCACATAATGAATTTATAAAATAATTTCACCAACCTTCTTTTTAAACTGCGTCAACTTTATTTTTATTCTTACTTACACGTGTTTCGGTGGATCCACCATCATCAGAGTAAATAAAAACAATGTAAAATATGATGATAAAAAAGGAGTAAAATAAAAAAAAATTGTTCTCTAAGCTCTAAATTTAAAGTCACCATATAACATCATAAAGTTTTTCTTCTTCAAAAATCAACATTTAAAACAATGATTATTCAAAAGTATAAATGGATATTATATTAACAGTTATAAACTAAAACATTTATCAAAAATTATTAAAATAATTTAAAAATATATAATTTAAATTGCTATAAATGTAATTTGGTTAAAATAATCTTTCTTAACATTTTAATCAATAAAAATTTTATTGGTACAACATGGTTGTACCTCTGCAAGACTATACTACTCGTATTTCAAATGTAAGCTGGCACACGGATCTGGTAGTTATTCACCCATGTGATGTCTAGTTGACTGTACTTGATTCAATACACAGTATTCGCAGTATATATATCACATATACATACATATACATTACAATTGATGTATCTGTGTATTAACTGATTAATAACCACACTTGGTGGTTAATCAGTTAAATTAGTTAAAGTCAATTGATGGAGAAGTACCATCGGACTTTTAAAAAAAAAATTATGATTCCTATACCAAAAAAGTCAGGAGCGGAGAAGTGTGAACATTACAGAACCATCAGCCTAACATGCCATGCATCCAAGATACTGATAAGAATTATATACAGGAGAATAGAACACCAAGTAGAAGAAGTGTTGGATGATGACCAATTTGGATTTAGAAGGAGAATGGGAACTCAAGATGCAATATTTTTCTCTGAGATTGATTATTGAGAAAAGGATAAAGAAAAATAGAACTACTTATATAGCATTTGTAGATTTAGAGAAAGCATTTGACAATCTGGACTGGAGTAAAATGTTTAAAACTTTGAAAAGGCTAGGAATTAAATACAAGGAAAGGAAAGTTATCTACGGTCTGTATAAGAATCAAACGGCTGTTTTGAGAATTGAGGGGTACGAAAAAGAGGCTGCTGTAAGAAAAGGTGTACGACAAGGTTGTTCTTTGTCACCACTACTTTTTAACTTGTATATAGAAGTTGAATAGGCTATAAATGAAGTGAAGGAGAAATTTGACACAGGAATAAAAATTCAAGGAGAAACAATAAAAATACTGAGATTCGCCCATGATATAGTAGCATTAGCTAAGACAATGGAAGAAATAGAGGATATCTTAAATGGAATGAATGAGATCATGAGAAAGGGTTACTTCACGAAAATTAATAAGAACAAAACGAAAGTGTTGTTGAGCAGCAAGAGTGGTTTAGAAGAGATGGGAAATTTAAAAGTAGGTAACGAAAACATGCAGGAAGTTGGGGAATTCTACTATCAAAGGGAGTAAAATAACAAAGGATGGTAGAAGCCAAAGTAATATAAAAAGTTAAATTGCTCAAGCTAGAAAAGCCTTGGAAATGAAAAACAGCTTACTGACTACAAATATTGATTTACAGATTAGGAAACATTTCTTAAAATCCTATGTTTGTAGAGTAGCATTATACAGGAGTGAATCGTGGGTGATAAAGACTGTAGAAAAGAATAGGATAGAAGCTTTTGAAATGTGGTGTTATAGGAAAATGTTAAAGATTAGGTGGGTGGACAAAATAAGTAATTTAGAGGTTCTCAGGCGAGTGGATGAAAAAAGAAGTATATGGAAGCATCTTACCAGAAGAAGGGATAGGCTAGTGGGGCATATCTTAAGACATCCAGGTATTGGGCTATCAATAACGGAGGGTAATATTGAAGGAGTAAATTGTAGGAGGAGGCAAAGATTAGAATATGTAAAGCAAATTTCAAAAGATGTAGGGTGTTACAGGTATGTAGATATGAAACAACTTGCGCAAGAGAACAGCTTGAAGAACTGCATCACACCAATTGAGAGACTGATGACAAAAAAACCACACTTACATTTACATGTTTCCATAGATCCACTATCATCAGAATATACAAAACATAAAAAAAATTGAAATTAATACTAAAAACCTTTTTAGAAGATTTTTAACATGTGGCTGAATATATAACATCTACTAAATAAATTTTTAATAAATAAATTAGTTTCAATTTGTATATGATTTGTCTAATCTGATGTTGGTGGATCCACCGAAACATAAGTGAAAAGAAAGTTAAAGCAGCAAATAATAATTATTCAATGAAAATTAATAATATATTTTTTCATTTGGATACATTTATTCAATTGTATTTTATGTATTAATGAATGTAAAATTAAAATTTCTTCTTACCTTGTGTTAGCTGTTGATCAAGTTGATCATCGAAGTGTATTTTATAAAAATTTCAAAAATGTATTACTGACAGGAATATTGATTTTATGACAGTATAAATTTATTGTAAAATGTATAAAGTTCTCATATTAGTTTCCTTAAAGAAACAATTATTATTTTAATATTTATTTTCGGTATATTAAACACTTTTAATTATTTAATAACTACTATACTTTATAAAGATAATTGCACATTTTAAGCTACATATAATATTTTAATAATTACTTATCAGTACAATTATTCATACAATCGCACCAATTTAATTGAAATAATTTTTACGGTATTATGTTACGTAATATTCTAGTGGTAGGAGTTTTCATCAAAGAAACATTTATTTTATGTTAACCTACACATAGTACGGACTGACACTCAAGACTTACAACCAAAAATTTTTGATAACAGTCTAGACCAAGTGACGCACGACTACAAATGGGTCATATTAAACTGACATATGGTCAGCTCATGATGAAAAAAGATCTAATAAATGTAAATACTACAACACAAAATTAACTGTACAACACATCATTATAAAATGCCCTACCTTGAACACAATATGGAGATAATTTCATTTACAAAGATTGTGTTAATGACACTCACTACACAAAAACACAAATATTTATAAATATTTAAAATATTCAAAGTAAATTTTAATACAAAAAATATAATTCATGTAAAATAATTTGAAAGATCTAATATAATCATTACTGTTAACCTACTGAATATTCTGGTTTATTCAATGAAGATTAAATGGAGATTGCTACATTTTGTTATAATTTTACTGTTGCTTATCACAGAAATTATAATTTAAAAGAAAATTATATTCATTGTTTATTATACTAAAAATACAAACCAAATTCAGACAAATAATTGCGAACTTTAAGGGCTTCCATGAAGAGCAACAGAACACCCCGTGGACAGAAGAAAGGAGAAAAGCCTTCAATAAGTGAATGCTGAGAATGTGGGGTGCAAAACAAGCTTTCAGAAATATCTAAAGTCACTTCATGTTGTCTCCAATCATCCCTATACAAGAGGAAAGATACTAACAATAGTACTTATTTCCTATAAATTTTATTAATATTGTGGTATGAAAAAGTATTTAAATGACAAAAGTTGTTTAAAACGAATCTTAGATCTGGAAGCCTAGTAAATGGTATTCATATAAACAGGAAATTTTTGTACTTAAAATAAAGTCAGTTTAAGAATTTTATAAACTTCACAAGTATAAAAAAGTTTTATAAACATTACAATGCTATTTAAAAAATATTCAACTCAAATTAATAATTCTCAAGAAAAAAAATGTATATAATTGTAGGGAATTTGATTTGACTTAACTACATGTTACTGAAATACTAAAAATAAATGTTATATGTTTGAATTTATACCTTTGGATAAAGTCCAACTCATTTTAAGAATATTTCGTTTTAGTGTTTTTTTGAGGGAAGACATGTTGCCAAATTTTTTATTCAGACTTACTACTATTCTATACAGGAGACTGTTAGTTCATTCATTAATACTTAAAAAAATAATAATAAAAAAAATGGTAACGGTAACTCCAAATCTTATTTTATAGTTTGTTATCTTATTTAAATATAAATAAATTGGGTTCATTAATTCATCATTAAATTATTTCAATGTTAATCAATTAGAATTTTCTTTAAACAATATTAACTAAAATGACAAAAAAATAATTTAACATAATAAAGCGACTTCATCTTTTTGTTAAAAGTATAATACAAAATTTGTGCCAAAAATATGAAGTTTTCTGTAAAATTCTTACAATAAAACTGTAGCCAGGTGCTACAAAGTTTTGTCTAACATTGTTTTTGTGCCAGATTTTTTAAGCAATAATATTACATGATTCTCATTTTTCAAATATAAGTTACAGTAATTTTGTTAGTTTCTACCATTAAATGAGTCTAAAAAGAGACAGGTTATGTGTTTCCAACATCTATATGTGTGTATATATAGTATATGTAGCTATGTATATGAGATATGTACATATATTACTCATAAGTGTTTTATAGATACTTTTTTATTTTACTTTCTTTTTGTTTTAGATATACATTTCATATAGCTATAGATGTAGCGAAAGACTGACTTGCTCATATTTTTTTTTGTCATCAGTCTCTTGACTGGTTTGATGCAGTTCTCCAAGCTGTTCTATATTGCAGAAGTCATTTCATATTTTTACGTACCTGCAACACTTATAAATATTAACTACTATTTATTTCTTTTAAAATATTATTTATTATATTATTTTGTTTATTATTATTACAAATTATTTCTTTAACTTATTGATTACCTAGGGAGCTGAAATTTGGAACTTAGGTGTTAAACAGAACTAAAACTGGTACACATTACAGTGCTAAGTACCACAATTCTCTACCAACAAAAATGTGGTATGAAAATATTGTTAAAATTTTGAAAAATTACCATATTCTCAGCTGTTGACAGCTGATGTATGGAGATAAAGGTTCCGTGGTTTAAATCCTAGTAAAGGTAGTTACTTTGATTTGGATAAATACTAGACAGTCATTATCGGTATACTTTGATGGTCAGGGTCTAATTAACCATACTTTCTCAGGAATGGTCAGCCTGAATCTGCACAACACTACAGCTTATTTACCTCATCACATCACCTCTACCTCATTTACACATAATACATAAATGTGTATATTTACACATCATACCCAATGGTCACAATAAAACTAATGGAATCTCTATCCCATATCAAAAAACCTTTAAATTTTATAATTAAATTTTTTTTTATTCCGTAATAAAATGTGTGTTGCTATCTGTTCAATTTAAGAACAAAAAGCAATCCCAAGACCCAATGAGATGAGATGAATGGGATGAGATGAATTTTCGTGTCACACATTTAACGTGTAACAGGTAAATTAGGTAGAGTCTTATACAGACTCAGGTCGACCATTCCTGAGCAAATATGGTTAATTGAACCCCAACCATTAAAGTACACAAGTGAGCACTGTCTAGTATTCAAATCCATATAAAAGTAACTACCTTTACTAGGATTTGAAACACAAACTTTTATCTTGAAACCAGCTGTTAAATAGTTGACTTATGGCAATCACTTTAACACTAGACCAACTTAGTGGTAGGTCATTTTTAATAATATATTTTTTACTAACATCTAGTAGTTTATTTGCATTTTTAGAGAAATTAAAGTTTGTTCAAGAAAACTATTTTACTGTAGAATGGAAACCTTTGAATTAAATTGAAACATTACTTCAGCAAGAGTAGCATTTATTTAAACTCTCAAGGACTTAAGTATTGTTTTTTGTACTTTGTTTTACACATTGATCTGTGTATTAATTTTATTTTATAAATTTCAACTTTGTTATATACAACCAACAAACAATTTTAAACCATTGTTTAAATGTAAGTCAAATGTTAGTAATTGCTTTGTGAGCACTCAACTGATGCAATCAGTTTTATGCTGCCAAATTTACAAAGAGTAATAGTTGTGATAATTGTAATACTACTAATTGTTAAAACCATTAATTAGCTACATTTAAGTTACGACTAAATGATAAGCTTTTGTACAGCCACTTTTTCTTATAATTTAATTTTTACTATTAATTTTTTCCTGTATTTTTTGTACTTTACTTACTCGTGTTTTTTACGGTATTTAACATTCCATAGTAATACTACATTCTATTTGCCTCATTTAAAAATATAAAGACAAAAAAACAGAGATGGCAAAATGTTTCAATGAATGAAAAAAGACTTGTTGGCTACCTAAATGAAATTTTGCCAAATCCAATACAGTAGTGAACTATTTAACAATTGATGAGCTTAGTGGATGAATGTGTCATGTTACAAAAATATAGTTTTGAGAAAAATGCGATCATTCTATTTCTTCTATCATCTTTTGTAAATTATCTGATTTATTTTATTTTGTTACCTACATAAGTTATTCCTTCAAGGTAGCTCCAAATGTGCGAATTTATGTCGGCAATAATGAGTTGGCAGTAGTGGACAAATACACTCTTATACCATAGACAACTGAATGTGTGAACTGAAGAGAAGAATAACTTTTTCCTGGGCGACCTTCGGAAGGCTTCAGGAAATCTTAAGGAGCAAGCTGCCGATCTGTTTAAAAAGAAAACTTTTCAACCTGTGTATACTGCCAGTTCTGACCTGTGGTGTTGATATATTGACCATTAAATCTCCTAGAAACCTTAGAGTATTGCTATGAAGGATGGAAAGATCAATGCTTGGTGTGTAATTACGAGATCATATTAATAACGAAGATTGATTATGCTGAAGACCAGGTGTTACTTATGTTGTTACCCAGATTGTCCTGTTAACGTAGAATAGGGTGGGTGATAAATGGGAGATGGACAATGAACTTTCTTGAATAAAGATCAGGAGCAGACAAGCGACACGGGGAAGAAATCTCCCATACATTGGACCAACAATGTCAAGACAGTGGCCAACAACTGAATGTGAAGAACTCAGTGTAAGGTAGAGTGGATGGTGATGAAGGAGGTCTATGTCCAGCAGTGGACATTAAGGGCTGTTTAATAATGATAATGTTAAATTGGTGGAGTGTCAAATTATTTACACTCAATCTGTTCGTTGCAGGGCTAAAATAAATAGTCCTGTTTCTTATCACATGGTCAGCCAATTAAATGACTGAATCATTTAAGAACAGAAGAGGTAGAGGTGTAAAAGACACTAATCAGAGTTATCTTCTCTGAAAGTAATGAATTTCATTGTACAGCCAGACCCTGTGGTGAATGAAGTGAAGGTGTCATTTACAGAGTGGAAAATATGTGCTTTTCAGAGGGCCCGGCATGTTGATAAGCGTACTTTTCCATTCAGTGAGGAAGGCAATGGTAAACCACCTCACTCCTCGTTTTACTTAGTAAAACCTCTAGAGGTTCAAACCAGCCTTTCGGCTGTTGACCTAAACAACAACAATAACAATGTTAAATTATCCCTTCATGAAAATTTATATTATGCAATTAAACATTTTTCAATTTTTCATGCATATAATACCTTAATCCACTGAAAATCTGTATAGTACGCTGTATAATCTAAAAATTGATGAACAGTATTTAGGTAAAATAAGTCAGAGTTTCTCGTAAAGAGGTCAGTAAAAACAATTAATATTTTTTCATATGGATTGATTACAAACTGCAGGATGTGTTTTAAGCTTTATTCATCTATGGTTATGAGATTGTTGTGAATTATTGTGGAAGAAGATGTCAAGTGATCTTAAAACCTTTATCCATTAAAAAACAATAAAAGTAAGGAGTAAATAGTCCCTTTATACTCAAATATTACCTTTTACTGTAAATAGAGAATCCTAGGTCATTTATATAATTCAATGAAACCTTCTTAAACACAAAAATAACTTCGAAAAAATTTACATAACACTTTTTCCTATTCAGCTCTTCAATAAAGTTGGTGAGAAGGATATTTCTGTAAAATATATGTGGAACTTTTAAAATAATTCTATAATTCATTTAATTATCACTTTAAAACTAGAAATTAAAAACTATGAGGACTTTTTATATATCATGTATATTTTAAGTACTCATGAAGGGAAATTTCTTATTTTATTAAAAAAATTTATATAAAGCCTGGTATCAATCAATCAAAAATTACTGAACAGCATTATTTTCCAGTTAAAAATTTAACATGTTTAATGTTAAGAATATTAATGAATTCATAAATATCTGCTGAAATCAATTTCTGAAATATTGGATTCAACTGATTCGTTTGAATGTTCATTGAAAAGTTTGTGGTTTTCCTTCTAGTTAAATAAGAAAAATAACTTATCTAGTCAATTTTTGATTATAATGTTACTTTCTCCCTTACTGTTATTTTTTAAATTTAGTATTGAAAGTCAATAAATTTACGTTTAAAAATATAACTATCAAATTGTATGGAATTTTATTAGCGGGTTGTTTTAAATAAATACTTATTGTTTCTGTTTGTCAAAAAAAATGTAAACAGTTTAACCCTCAACTGGTATCATGCGGTCTGTGAGACCGCTGTAATTTTTTACTCCTACAACACTTCCCTCCCAATTGCCCGACATCACGTGTATTTTGTATACCTTTCAATTGTTGTTTGAACTATGCGTGATCAAGATCGTTTTCGGTACGAGCTAACAAGTTGTGAGTTATTTGTATTTTGTTTTCTACTGGTGGTCTCCTGGACCTATGATACCAGTTGTGTAACTTTTTAACAACTTTAAAACCAAGTAGTACATGGATTGTTTAAAGTTTTAATGAATATATAATAATTTTTCATACATCATCTCTTTGTTTAGTAGCTACTATTATAAAATATTTTCTTATGTAATTTTATAAAATTTTCATTATGCATGATACATTTAAAATTTCTGAAGCGGCTTCAACACAACCAGGTCCATCACGTAAACAAGTTGTACGTGTTAATTATGTGAATTTTTATTAACATAAAAATCTTAAAATTTTATTGTAAATTATCAAAAAGTTAAAAAACGAATAAATTTTAATAAATGTTTGTCAGCGTACTGCCCAACAATAGATATAAATAGCAAAACTTGGAACCAAAATGTAAGTTGTACTTCATAATTTTGTAAATAAATTTGTCTTTATCAAATTAATTACTTATTTCTTTATAATTATTAGACCACAGAATGTTTCTAGGGCCCAAAAATTTTATTGTTCTGTTCAAAATGGAAGTAAAAGTCAAAAAAATGCACAGTGTTCGTTTTTTTACTTTTATAAATAGTAATTTTGCATTTACGCAAAGTATTTTACATTTACATCTTCGATTATAGATGGTTTTATAAGTATAAAATTAAAACAAATTAATTAAATAAGTATGAAGAACTTAAATATAAAAAACAAATTTGGAGGTCTGTCAGACCTCTAATACCAGTTATGTCACAAAAAATGATGATACCAGTTGAGAGTTAATGGATAATCAATAAGTTGCCTTGTAAATATAAACCCTACATAGCATTAAGAATTAATCTGTAATCAATTAGTGTTTGTGCAATGTTTGAATGACTTCATTAAGGTTTTTGCAAAGCTTTCCTTGGCCACTCCAAGCCAATGCCTGGTCTGTCTCTTATTTGTGTTCTGTGCAGTTGCATAAACTTATCATTTCTTTCACCAAATTTTTTGACTTATCACATACTGTGATATACACTGGCTGAATAAAGGATATGGGGCTTTTGTGTGAGTTTTGACAAGAATAATTTATTATTTTCTGAATCAGTGACTTTCTATCATATGGTAATGGACAAATAGTGTGCAGTTATTATCAGGTAATAATTACGGATTAATTCTTCATTTCATTATAATGGTCATATATCTTTTTATTTTTAGTTAAATTTAGTTAAAGTTTTAATACATTTTGTAATAAATTTATTCTTCTAATAAGTTAGGTAGTTTATTGTAATTTTTTAGTTGTTATAGTTGTAAAATTAATTAATTTGTAAATAGGCCTAACTACATTTGTTCAAAGTTTAAAAAGAAAGTTTAGTTGTTTTTAAACAACCAGATTTCAAAAGAACCAGAATATACATTATAATATTGTTGTTTAGGTCATCAGCCGAAAGGCTGGTTTGAACCTGTAGAGGTTTTACTAAGTAAAACGAGGAGTAAGATGGTTTACCTTGCCTTCCTTACTGAATGGAAAAGTATGCTTATCAGCATGCCAGGCCCTCTGAAAAGCACATATTTTCCACTTTGCAAATGACACCTTCACTTCATTCACCACAGGGTCTGGCTTAATAATGAAATTCATTACTTTCAGAGGAGATAACTCTGATTAGTGTCTTTTTCATCTCTACCTCTTCAGTTCTTAAATGATTCAGTCTGAATCATTGGCTGACCGTGTGATAAGAAGCAGAACTATTTGTTTTAGTCCTGCAACAGATTGAGCGTAAATAATTTTACACTCCATCTGTTATGGGGAGAACATTATAATACACAGGTGCATTATTTTACATCACAATAAATTTACTTATATTATTATTAATAAAAAAATTGTATATGAAATGAAAATACGAGTATTAATCAATTAAAACATTGATGTAAATGTATTTTTACACTATGTTAAAAATAGTAATATAATGTATTATTTAATTTCATGCACTTATTATTAACTCATTTAACTTAATTTAGGTGGTCCATTATCCTCTAAGTATAAAGCAACACCAATGTTTGTTCAATAAAGCAATATTGTGTTAGAGCGAACCACACCATGTGTACCTTCAGCTTATCTAAGATTATAATATTTGAACATATTAACATTACAGTAGGTTTTTCCTGGAACAGAACTTATTATTAATACCAAATTACTAACTATTTCACCACACGGAAATTATTTAACATTTTGTTTAAATGTTTAGTAATTAGCAATATTTTAACGTGAAAATAAGCTTTTTAATTTGTTGATAAGCATATGATATTTTAATTTTCCTTACTCACAAAAAGAACATATAAACTGCTGAAAGTAAAACATTCTTGGTATGAGTAATGAAAAAATTAATTCTGCTAGTTTTATTTAAAATAAGGAAATGTAAAAATGTTGTCCAATTAACTAATTAACGTTAAACAAAATATTTTTACACTTTCTTAAAATAATAATTATTAAAAAAAGTCATCAAGATTAATAAAGTAACTTGGTCAAAATTATTTGGATACAATGGGACAATGAAATCTACACTAATTCTAAAGACAAAGTGTGTTATTTTGTGCAGGATAATTTTTAAAACTACTGAATGGATTTTCATGGAATTTTGACAGTATATTCATATTTATATTCAAAGCAACAATTTTTTTTAAATGTTCAAAAATGATAACCTTAAGTGCCCTAATGAAAATTTTTATAAATATGTGTGTGGGTGGTGTACTTGTGAGTAGGTATTGTTGTGAAACTGATGAAGGGGTGTGATGATGACAAGAGATGTATGCAACTATCAAAATGTTGTGTGTGTGTGTGTGTGTGTGTGTGTGTACTAACTGTTGAAGTACAGTACCTACGTAGTTGTAAGGTTAGCATAACGAGAGACAGAGAGACACGTACGCGGGGAATTTATCAAAACAGGCTCTACTCAGGAATTAAACTCGAGACCAAGACATTCAAAAAAACCTTTGGTACGCTATATATACCGAAGAAAATTTAATTTAAAGATTGAGTAAGAAATGAGAATATTCACCAGAAATTTAAATTAATAAATATAAAACAGTGTGTGGTATTACTAGAATGGTGATGGACCAGACAGAGTTCTTACTGTAGACAATCAAATTAAATTAACATTGTATTTAATTACATTGGTTTGAAATAAGGACTCTACCCGATTTGACACCCAGTAACTATGGACTCCGGACCAGATGTAGACGGTGAAAGGGGTGGAGGGGAGGAGGAGGATTAGGAGAAAAGGATAAGAATAAGAAACAAATCAGTAGAATTAGGTGAATTCATTTAAATGAGTTTTTAACTATTAAAAAGTGTTGTAAATTGTACCCAACTCTTCACATCTGTGAATTCTCATTTTGTAATCCTTTAAAAGAAAATAAATTATTCGTTGACTGCCTCCGTGGTGTATTGACTAGTGCACTAGCCTACAAAGTGAAAGGTCCTGGGTTCAATTCCCAGTTAGGATTTGGAAATCTTCAAAGTTAAAACCCATTGTTTCATAACCCACCGTAATTGCTAATAACCGAGTTGTTGATGCGACTTTAAATAACCTAAAAATAAATTATTTCTTCATTTTTGTAATAAACAAATATAAAAAATTGTTCCTTAAAAACATTAATACACTGTCAAACAATGTTTTGAATGTTCATTACTTTAAAAAATTAGGCCAAAAAATCTGTTTTGTGTTTTGTTTTATAAGTCAAACAAATAAATAAATGAACCAACAGCATGTACCTATTTAATTTTATCTAAAGTAAAAAATAATTAATAATGTGTGGAGAAATAAATACATTTAGATGTACAAACTCTTAATTTTATAATAAATATAAAGGAAGTATTGTTTGTGTTAATGAATAAATTTTAATTTTAGTAACTTTATTTTAATACTGACATTTTAACCTTAAAATATACTACAATTTATAAGGCAAGCTAAAATTTGAAACAAATATAGAGCTGGCTGTATCCCATCTTTAACAATAAGCCAAGTTATATTGCATCCTTATTACTGTTATTATTTTTTTATTTTCAATTAATTTAGTGGAAACACTGAGTAACAATATGTTTAACTGTTTAAATAATTTATGTATGTTAATTTAATACTATTGTAGTAATACTATTTTAATTCATAAAAAACAAATAAATTTGCCAAATAAATTCATGCTATTTGTTAAATTTAGAGCCATGGCAGTAAACATTTTACATAAATTAAAAGGTTTTTTTCAGTCTACTTAAAATATATGGTGTAAGAGTTAAGGGAAGACCTAGGATGCAGTATTTGCAGTAAGTTATAAAGGATGCAGGATGTGCACGTTAGGGATTGAAAAATAAATTTAATTAAAGAGTAAATTGGTAATCTTTTTCCAATCAATCTAAGGATTGATAACTAAAGAAAAAAATAGTCTTACAGCTACCACATAGTTATTACCCACTCTGCATTGTAGCCAAGAATACTGGTCACAATACCACAGAGGCAGCATAGTGTTGAACATTTTCAAAAATTAATATTAAAAAGTATTAAGAAATCTAAAATTTAAAAAATTCCTGCGGCTTTGTAAAGGCTCCCTTTAATTTTAAACTTCTTTAATTTAAAGACAGAGTAGCTCTACTCTGAATCGAACTTGATCTCCTAACTTTAGGGCTACAATAATATATATTTTATTTTTTTAAATATCATACTCAATAGAAAAAAACGTTAATTAATTTAAGAACAGTAAAAGGCGACATATGATGCTGATCATAGTAATCTCTTTCAAAAATAATGGATTTCACTAGACAGTCAGACTTTTCATTTATGAATCATAGGTACAGATTGAAGAATAGGTACTTTTCAAAGAATCTAGGATACATCTGCAATAGTTTTAAAATGATTGAGGAATAACAGCAACAAGGAGAAATGAAAACAATGAGGAATAGCAGAATAACCGACTTCTTTAACTTTAATTACTAAAATCTATAGGGCACGAACAAGCGTTTCGATTGATAGCATAAACAACAAGTCTTTGTAACCTACATTTGAGTTTGATCACAAGGATTAATTTTTTCAAAAAATATATTTCGTATTAATAAATAATCTATGTATAGGTACTTTATTTATAGTGGAGTAGGTCAACAGAAAATGTATTTTCCCACTAAAATGTATTTATTAATGTAATTACAAATGTATACCTCAAAAATATATTTTATTCTCTTACTATAGGGAATGGAATTGGGGACAGACAATCTGACGAGATGAGTTGGATGTTGAACAGGCAAAGCTTATCTCCATCTCCAAAAAGTTTACTTGGAAATAGAAGGAAAATGATCAAGGGACAGACCAAGGGTTAAGTGGTGGGTTCAGTTATTGATGAATTGTGAAAAAGATGCCATAGCAAGAGAGCAGTGGAGGAGAAATGGTTCTGTGACGGAAAGAGGTGGAGAAAAATTATGTTGAAACAGAGATAAAAAGAATGATGGTATTCCTTTTAATTCATAGATTTTATTTTTCCATAGCTATTTCCATGGTTTTTAAGATTCTGGGGTCTGAGAAATTATTACACACTATAACTCCACCATTCAACTAACAATAGCAGTCGCTAATAATCATGTTGTTGATACAACTTTCTACCTACTTAAAAAAGATTACATTATTTTAATGGATAAGGTAGATTAAATTCTATTAGATCATTACCAGTATGCATAGTTTGGAAATGTAAACAAAAGAATGGTTGTTTTAAAAGGCTTGAAAAATTGATTTTTGAAGTCTTATCTAAGAGTTACTGATAGTAATTTACACGCACATTTTTGTACTTTACTATTAACACAATGAAAAAACATAATATTGTGTTCAGTAATTTTTAAGTTTTTTAAACACATTCTGATCGTTGATATTTTTTGACATATCCTGCAATCTACAAAATTTAATCTTTTGAATAAGTTTAAAACACATACGTAGTTTATGTTATGTCTAACTTGCAAAATTTTGTTTCAATATATTCAAAATATTTATTATATTTTGTTGTTTTTAATATCAACTGTTTAACAGGTGATTTTGAAAACAAAGGTTTCATGGATCAAATCCTAGTAAAGGTTCGATCCTTGATCTCTCTCTGTCACAGGACCATTTCTCCTCCACTGCTCTCTTGCTATTGCATCTTTTTCACAATTCATCAATAACTGAACCCACCACTTAACTCTTGGTCTGTCCCTTGATCATTTTCCTTCTATTTCCAAGTAGACTTTTTGGAGATGGAGATAAGCTTTGCCTGTCCAACCTCCAACTCATCTCGTCAGGTTGTCTGTCCCCCATTCCGTTGCCTATAGTGAGAGGATAAAATATATTTTTTAGGTATTCATTTGTAAATATATTTTAATAGGAAAATAAAGTTTCTGTTGACCTATTCCACTATAAATAAAGCACCTATACATAGACTACTTATTAATATGGAATATATTTTTTGAGAAAATTAATCCATTGTGATAGATCAAGTTACTTTTGTGTATATTTTCTTTTTTGGTTTTACGTCTGACTGTTTTGAAATTTCTGCTAATGTAGATGGTGAGAAGAATAATAGATGAAAATGAGTGATGAAAAAATGCCAGACCTGATCGGGAATTGAACCTGGGACCCCGGCATAGAAACCAGTTGCGCTAACCACTACACCAATGAGCCGGCTCATTATACTCGTACGTACTTTTATATGGATTTGAATACCAGAAACTGGTTATCGGTGTACTTCGATGGTTGGGATTCAATTAATGATAATCTCTCAGGAATGATCGGCCTTAGTCAGTAAAACTTGTGTATTTTGCTGAAAACCGCAGAACAGACATGCGCACTAGCAGCCAAATGTTCCGTTCCTCATCTTTCCCATCCGTACAATCACGTAGGCATACGTAAACAACCCTGTGCTGCATCGTGCTTAACATCAATTTTTACAAAACCCCTTAGTTTAGCACGAGCCATACTGTACTGCATGTAGCGCTGTGGCCACAACGTCTGCTTCACAGCCCTCAGCAAAATGCAAAAGCTATACACGACTACATCTTATTTACATGTCATACAAATAATTATCATCTTCATCCCACTGGGTCATGGGGCTGCTTATCATTCTTAAATTGAACAGATTGCAATGTACACACATTAAGGATAAAAAATGCTGTTTAAAATAAAACCCTTTGCATTTAATGTATACACGAAATTGTAAAATTAGGAAATACTAATGTCATGTGTTTTCTCATTAATTGTACTCTCAATTACTAAAAATAATAGGTTTATCATTTTAATTTTTCTTTTATAAACAAAGATTACCACTACTTTTAAAGTTTGTTGTAATAGTTTTATTTTCTCTCTAAGTCAGTAGGTTTTTTTTTCAAAAAATGTAGTGATGTGATTAGCAACATAGTAATCAATACTGTTTCTTGTATTGTGGTTGTAAACATTTAGATTCTGTAAGAAGGTAAATTCTACTTCAAAGATCTACAAAGAAGAAACTGTAAGCATTTGAAGTTTCTTAAATAATGACCTGTATGATATTAGGTTGTTTGCTCTTAAATAATTTTTTTTGAATCTTAAAAACTGTTTCAATATTACCCTGCGAATATTACCCATCTCTAATACAGCATACTGGATACGGGATAAAATTAAACCATGATAAGCTGCTGTTAGAATCTTTTTATAATAATTAATCCAGAAACTTGTTTTAGTACCAATACTGGTAGGATATTCGTTAGGGCATGATGTGTTGGTGGGAATGATTGAAGGAACATTCTGCCAAGAGCAGAATATTTAAAATTAGGGATTAAAAATACTACTTACCAATGTAGGTGGAAATGCAAACTGCATGAAACCATTTGAATAAATAATATAACACAATTTTATGAAAATTATACCCCCTGACTCTGAAAATCTAAATTTGTTAAAACATTGAAGGAAAATTTTGAATATCAATTCATGCAAATAAGAAATAATATGATGGTTTTATGAGTTTTATGCTTTTGGAGGGTGCAAATCTATAGAGCAAACACAACAAGATAACTTTTACAATGTGAATACATAAATAAATAAATACAACATGGCAAACGTTCTTGCGTTAAGTACAAATTTACTACATTCTTGTAAAAATAAATGCGAGAACGATTTATTTATTAACACCTTAGTAAAGAAATAACAAACAGAGAAGAATTTAATAGAGATACATTCCTTAAATGAATGACATTAAACATTGCTATTTAATGAAATGATTCTACATCTAATTGGACCACATACTGATAGTAAAGTATTTTGGCAGACCTTGGCAAATGCTTAATCTAAAATTAAGTTGATTTTTAACAGTTGTAGGTAGCAAATTTCAAAAAGTTTAAGTAATTTTGCCAAACTGTATGCATTTTTTTCAATCGTTCACTCACATCTGCTTCAAATGTAATTACTGATCATGTGTGGGTGTGAAACTTTAGAGTGGTGTAAAGAAGGTGGGTGGGAATCAAATGTAGGACTTTTATGTTTGTAGGAAATTAAGCCATAATCATCATTTATTACGTCATTATTATTTAACAATCCATTAAAGATAGAAAATTAGTCATGGACTCACAAACAATTTTTAGTTATGTTACTCATAATCTAATATGTATTGTATTGTTTGTATTAGTTTTGAGATACATTATCATGTACTGGAAAAATATTGTATTTTAACTGTCGGTTAGTTTCTTCAAAAGCCCTGATTTATTGATGGTTGTTCAGAGATTTCAGGGTGTAGAGATGAGTTTTCTGTGATCAGTTGTGGGTTATTTTTGATGCAAAAGACTAGAAATACAGAAAATAGACAGCAATTGGATATTTTTCACTCATGGAAAGAGTTGACAACTGCAGAGGGCAGTAGTTGGTGTACATTGGAAGGTTGAGTGCAGACCAAATTCCCAAAGAGATTGAGGTGTAAAATCCGAGGGGAACTAAACTTCAAAAGGCCATGGAAAAGATAGAAGGACCCATGATCTTAGGAGTCAAATGGCATAACAGGTCAAGACCATGTGCCTAATACTTCTTAATGATAAGAAGAAAGTTTTTCTTCATTCATCCTTCCCCGATGTCCATAAAATCTCATTCTTCTATTATTCTTTCATCTGTTATGTTTTGAATTTGTTTACATATCTCTTAATTTGGGTGAACTCTTGCCCATATTTTCCATCTTTATTTATAGTTTCAATTACTGGATTCATTAAAAGGTCAGATAAATTGTATCTGACCTTCATATTTAGCATTTAATTATTTTAAGGTATGACCTAAAAGTTTTAATTACCTAAGTTAAAAAACATTACGTAACTGAACAAAATCTAACTGTAAACCTAATAGTGAATATGAAACTTAATAATAAAAGAAAGATGTATATTATTTTTGTTATTTAGAAAGTTTGATAACAAATGAAAGCAGAAATAGTAAAAAAATAAAACTTAAGAGTACTCGTAGCTTTACCTAAGCAAGCATCTTAACAGAAAAAAATAATTAATACGAAAGATTCATGTAAGAAAATAAAGACAAGAAAACAATTTGTGAAAACGTTTATCTGAAGTGCTTTACTACATGGATGTGAAAAGTGGGTGTTGGGGAAGCAGAATAAAGAGAGATTAGAAGTGGTAGAGATAAGGGGCTGTGGAGGTGAATCAAGAAGTTCGGTAATGAAGTTAGTATTGTTGGGAAACATACACAAAATTAATTGAGCTTGAACAAAAAGAAGGGAAAATATATCGAGCACATGACGAGACAGAATAATTTCACAGTGAATATTTTTGACGTTAAAATGCTAGGTAAAAGAGGAAAGGAAAAAACCGAAACTTCCACCCAATCAAGGCCCACTAACTTCTTGTGTAGATTACGAATCTGAAAACCGTTTGCTGCTATCTCTTGTAGTCTCTGAAATCTGGGTGTGACGGGATGGAGGGATGGAAAAAACAAAATGATAAATGACAATTTAAAAAATTGCCACCAATTAATAACCCACCAGATAAAATTTGAAAATGATGAACTGTATAAGATGGTATACCTGATAACAGTTGTATCTTCTTCTTTTAGTGCGCTATCCGTTTCAGATGTTGGCGACCAGCATGGCAATTCTCACTTTGCTGACAGCAATACAGAAAAGTTCAGCAGATGTCTTTCCGGTCCATTCCCTGAGGTTGTGTAGCCAGGATATTCTTCTTCTTCCTGGTAATGTCCTTCCATCTATCCTCCCTTGCACAATGAGCTGTATCAAAGAGTATCTGGACTCATTCCGCATGACGTGTCCCAAATACTGAAGTTTACGGATCTTGATGGTGTTCAATATTTCTCTGGATTTCTTCATCCGTCCCAGAGCTTCTTCATTTGTTACATGCTCTGTCCATGATATTTTAAGCATTCTCCGGTACAACCACAATTCAAAGGCTTCTATACGTTTAATCATACTCTTGTTCAATGTCCAGTTGTATAGCCATGTCTCAGTTGTATAGTCATGGCAAACTAATGAAAGTATGCCTGCATTGGTGTTTTTAAATACACCACATGAAAATAATATACGACATTAGTTTAAACAATTTGAAGAAACTAGATCAGTTATCAAGTAAAAATCAACTCCCAAACTTTAATATATTTTCACCCAAACTTTGAACCAAAAATTCCCACATCGATGGATAGGATGGAAAGGATCTATACCCTGGCCTCCAAGGAGTCAAGACTTGACACCTTGTAATTTTTTTTCTTGTGGGGGTACATCAAAAACATAGTTTATTCAAAAAAAAATTCATGACCTAAATCACTGAAAGGAAAGAATTAATGAAGCATTCACAACTGAAGATATGTTAATTAATGTTTGGTCAGAAACTGAGTATAGATTGGACATTTTCCATGTGACCAATGGTGCACATATTGAAATTTGTTAGTTATGTAAAAAAATTGTTTAAGCCGACAAATTTGATAAATAAACCTCATCAAAATTGTAGTATTTCTGTTTTCATTTAATACATGTTCAAAACCCCACAATTCTTTTATGATGACCCTGTATTAAAATATAATTCTTGGTAAATATTCCCAAAAGTAATCAAGAAATTTATGCCATGTCAGTTTTATTCCCTATGGTAATACAATTTATAAAATGCGAGGTGTTTTTTTTTTTTAATAGTTGATACTAAGAATTGAATTAGATATCATTCGTTACTGTGTGAACACCATTTTATGCAGATACAATGTCAGCATATTTTATCGTAAATATTATCATTATAACCTCTTTTCTAAATGCAATTCATGCAGGAATGTATACATGATCATTTTATATGAATAAATGTCTAATAGGAATTTCCATTCTATCTTGAAAATTATAATACATGAATCTCTATAAAGTAGTTAGATCTTCAATATGGAATTTTGCCAGAAACAGACCACAAAAACATTTATATGTGTATAACAAGTTGCAGTTAGTAGTAAAATGGATAATTAAGAACTTTGTTATGTAACCAGTCCGTTCAACGTATCGTGTCTACACCCACTCATTCTAATTGAATGCAATTCTATTATTACATTTTAATTAATTTCTAATCTTGTTTGTTCTGTGTGTATCCTGTACCATGTTGGACGTATAAATGCCTAACAGATATATAAATTTTTTTTAATGTATGTACATTACAATTCGTTCAATTTAAGAACTAAGCACCTAAACTGTAAGCAACTCCATAACCCAATGAGATTAGGATGATGTGTATGACGTGTAAATGAGGTGTAGTCTTGTACAGACACAGGCTGACCATTCCTAAGAGAGCTTGGTTAATTAAACCCCCAACCATCATAATACATTGGTAACCACTGTCTTGTATTCAAATTCATATATGAGTAACTAACTTTATAGGATTTCAACCAGAAACCTTTATCTCTGAAAGTCAGCTGATTCACGGCTAAGATGATTTTTTTAGCTTTTAATATTTGTTATCGGGAACCATAATTTTTGATTGGTGTTTTTCACTGTATTTTTTTATGTGATCTGCATGAATTTTTGAACAGGGACCCTAAGTGGAATTTGTTCAGGAATGTCTGCCGGCTGGTCACCATATAAAGTCACTTGCTCAAACAGTGTTGCTTAAAGAATAAAAGTGACTTTCTACCAGTTGACTGACTGGGCTGGCCCGATGGCCAAGATGTATTAGTATTATTTTTATAACCTCCTCATCTCCCCTTATAGCCATCCTGTTTTACCGCAAAGAATAACCTGTTCTACGGAGGGAAGCGGATGACCTACTCCAAATTATTTTATTTATTTATTTTTTTAATTAATTTATTTACAGTTGTATCAACAGCTCGGTCATTAGTGACTAACGTGGATTATGTTACTGGAACTGTGGATTTTGACTTGTGAAAATTTCGTGACCCTGGCCATTGTCTTGGTGGAGAACCCATGATTTGTCCTTCCACATTTCAGGACGTTTTTTCCTTACTCTTTGACGTAGTTTAGAAAGTACCTCAAGGTAGTAATATTGATTAATTGTTTGACCTTCAGGAACCCAGTGAAGGTAGACAATCCCATGGATATAAAAAAAACAATCATCATTGCTTTAAATTTTGACTTGCTCATTCGAGCTTTTTATGGCTCTCGGTGAAGTTCGGATTGGCACTTCGTTTCCGGATCATAAATAAAAAACCACGTTTCATCACTTGTTATTATTTTCTACCTGTTCCCTAAGGTGAAATCTGCATTAAAAGGGACAAGATTTGAGTCTGTGGAAGCTGGCGGCACGTGTCCTAAAGGAGCTGACAGAAGATGACTTTCAGCACTGTTTCCAACAATGAAAAATGCGCATGGAGCGTTGTAGGGTAGAGAAGGAGTGTATATAGAAGGTGACAATAAGTGATTATGTATAAAATAAAAAAAAATTTTTTTTACGTCAGTCTCGTTATTTAGTAGCCACACCTCGTACATTGCATAAGAACTTACTTTTCAATATCATGAAGGAAGAAATTATGCAGTTAAGTGCAAAATATTATATATAAAATAGAATTGATTTCAAGCTGCATGTTGCATTATAACGATTTATTTAAAAAAAAAGTTTAGAAGATTACTTGAATTTTTTAGCGCTTAATCTACTTGATAATAGCGAAGATTTAACAGGACTGAAAAGGATAAAACTATTTGATTTTCAATTTAGATTTACTGAATTGTATCCTAAATTTAAGTTCATATTCACTATCAATATTAACATCTTCTGGCCTTCTGTTTTCATTTAGTTATTTATTTTAATTTTTGTCTTTTTTTAGTTATTACATTTTGTTATTCATCGTTTGTCTACGTATAATGTTTTCAAAAATTATAAATAATTTTGTTTTCTTTTGGAAGCAGTACCATTAGGTATTGTCTTCTTCATGTAAATACACTAATTATTATATTAACTCACACATCAGATTCACACTTTAGAAAAAATAACTGCCCACCGTTAACTTTAAATTATACTATACTACCACAAGACACAAAAGTAAATTATTTAAAAACTTCATCTAGATCTTCTCCTCGAATGAAAACATTACATAACAACAAAAAGTAAGAAACAATTTCACTTGACAGTACATAAATAACACTGGCTAGTTGAAAAACATTCACCTTTGTCAACCGAATCAAATATTATTTTATACAAATCACTTTTAAAACCCTTGTGGACATACGGTATTCAATGTTGGGTACACCCTAGCTATGTTAAATAATGAACATATTCAAAGGTTCCCAATCAAAATTTTTGCGACAAGCCCCTCCTAATTCCATGGTACATAAAATAAAACACTTGTATCTCCACTGATCTTAAGGGGAGACTGTACTTTGTATCACGCCAATGTTAAATTTGCTATTTTTAGGTACATTTTTTATAGGATTGGTAAAAGATAGGCAAATGAAACTTTACACACTTTAGTTGTCGCGTTTTTCTAGATACTGACAATTTATCAATTTAATCTGCGAGCCCATAAAATTAAAAACAAATTAACGAATAACATAAAATATTTACAAATCTCTTTATACTTTTTTTGCATATTACTAATTTTTGGAGCATCTGAGGAAGTCATAGAAATGTCGCTACATGTGCATGTACAAGATAAATAACTGGTAAAGATTTCAGCCAGCTAGGTTTAATGGGTTTCGAGAAAAATGTACCTAAATTTTAAAATCTAAATTTAGGGGAACAGCCAAAAAACAAAAAGGAACAAATAAAAGAGAAAATGTACAGAAGTGAATTCAATTTCCCATCAACAGTTGGTTATAAAGCTGAACAAACAGCTGAGAATATTAAAAACAGTAACGCAAATATTTAAAAAAAAACTAAATACCCTTAGCTCTAAAACGATTGGTACAAATTTATGGTTCTTGGTGAAATGATCATTTTTCCTGGATATGCCTGCTAAAAACTTAATTTTTCATAAAAATAATTTTTTTGACGTAATTTAATGTTTTTCTGGTAGATATAGGTCTGAACTATTGAAAAACATAAAAATCCGAAAATTGAAATTTTCAGTCAAAACCATCATACGGTCTCACCTTTTAACATCGATTTTAACAAACAAGTAATATAAAAATTCAGTCCTAAACATAAAGAACGACTACTCACCCGAATCTTCTGGCTAAATCTTCTCAACAATACCGAAAACGGGTTTTTACAAGTTTGAAAAGACACAATATTAAATTTACGTTAGGCTATATATTTTAAGTTAAACAAGTAAATGACCTTTTATCGTAATTACTAATTGTTAAATTTAATGTTAAGAGATTGTAGTGCTGCTGACTTGAAAAAAGGAAAACATATTTACCTATCACTATTTTAAACTTATTGTAGAAGAATATCATATTTTGTTTTTGGACAACGTCCTCATCTCTTAACAGTACAAAGTTCGATACTTTAGATTGTACCTAGATAAGAGGCTTACCTGAATGTCCCATACAAAAACGAAACAAATGATTCTGAACTAAAAACTTAAAGAACTTACCTGATTAACTGGTAAACGATCAAGACTCTACGTACAAAATTATTACTATACAGTACTTTTATTTAAATCTGTTTGGGCTCATGCAATTCAAATTTTCGGCTCTGTTAATTTTAACAACATTCAAAAGTTACAAAGATTTCAATCTGAATTTCTCAGACGTGTTACCAGTGAACCATACTTAGTGAGCAACAAAATTCTTCATGATGACCTCATAATTTATTTATTTATTTTTTTGGTGTAACATCCGACTCTTGTGCAATTACTTCTAATACAGACGGTGAAGGATGAAATGATTTTTTGTATCGTATGAAAATATGCCATGCCTGAATGGGATTCGAACCCAAGACCGCATGATGAGAAGCGAGCACGTTACCAACTACGCCAATGCGGCCGGGATCATAATTTATTTTATTAAAGTTGAAATACGCACAAGTTACGCACGAATCTACAATAGGCTAACGGATAATCCTAATGAGTTAATACGACAATTCCGAGATTAAATCTTTCTGGAAATCCACCAAAGCGACTGGGAAGATAGTGGATTTAGATATTGATAAATAAATACATATAAAATAAAAATATTGTTTTTTTTTAATTTTGTTGTTTGTTTTACAAATTTAATATCATAAAATTTAACCATTTTTTCACACCAGAATATACACCACTGGGCATCACTGATATATTTCATTGTTTTCCTATTTTTAATAAATTTACGTATTGTAATTTTACAAATTGTAAATAAAGATGTTTGTTTTTAATCCCTGAAGTGTAAAGGTTGCTCTCTGTTCCATTTAAGAAGAATAAGCAATCCCATGACCCATTAAGATGAGTATGATATATATGACGATATCAAACTTTAATCAAAATTTAATATCAAAATTTACTTTGATATCAAAATTTAATGAGGTGTAGTATTTTACAAACTCAGGCCAAACATTCCCGAGAAGTATCGTTAATTGAACCCCAACTATCAAAGTACCACGGCAACCATTATTTATTATTCAAACCCGTGTAAAAATTACATAAAAAACCAATTGTAAATAAACTCAGATTTGAAAAAGACTACATAATAATAAAAATGTTCTGATGAGGTCTTCATAAAATTTAATGATGATTTTTTTTATTAATTTGAAAATTTTACTCATTGAATATAATTATAAAGTACTGTTATAATCTAGTACGTTATTCGATTGATGAATTAATGTAGGACAATTACATTAACAAAATACATCATCATTCTATTAATTTTGTGATTAGACTAATAAAGAAACACAAATCTGTCTATTAATTTGAACTTGTAATAAAATTTTATGTACTTCTATCTCAGTTAATTAAATGGTTTCACTGAATTAGACAACTCAGTTAACTTACGACAAAACTGTTGTACGTTTGTAGTGAAAAAAATGAATCGCTGTGAATTACTAGATTAAGGTAAATGTAAATTTTATTAAATGATTTATTGTAGAATAATTATTATAATGGGTATTTTTTAATGTATATATCCCACACACGTTTATTTTAAATAGAGTAATAAAATTGTTTTAAAAACTATCCGACGCATAAACTATACAACCGATTTATTTAAATTCCGAGGTTTGTTTTATATACAACAGATGTTAAAAAATCATTTCAATTTAACTAGAAAGAATAGTTAAAACATTTTCATTGGATGAACATATATTTGAAAGTTTGCCAATTTTTCTAATCCGGATATTGAAAAACCGTGATAAATGGGTCACGCGTTAAAATGAACTATTCTATTATTATGGATATCAATGGAATCTTCCCCGATGGTTTTTAAATTTAACATATTTTTTTATTAATCGAATAACTTACATTATTTTTATTAATACATTATTACTAATGTAACTTATTGCTGTATTCGTGGCCAAGCGGTTAAAGCGCTGGATACTGCAAAGCGGAAGGCCCGGATTCAATTCCCGGCTTAAAAACCCACCGATTTTGTACCTTATCGTAATTCATAGTAATCGCTGATAACCAAAGCAGTTGATGCGACTTTAAAATAAACTAAAAAACATATTTAATTTCTATAATTCCTTAATTCATAATTAATTTTTTACTTAATTCATAATTCCAACTTAAACTTCTATATTACCTACATAAACAAAAACAAAAATTTATGAATATATTGTTCTCTATTGAAACCTATATCGATTTACGGCTCCCAAATTCACGGTTTGCCCAAAAATTCTAATTTACAAAGCATTCATGTATTACAGTCAAACATATTACGCCTTACAGTACAAACAACTTCTTACGTTAGTAACAAAACCTTATACATAGATTTGCAAAAAAAATTCAAAATTTCATCGAGTTCCTGTACAAATTTTTTTCACAAGTCATTAGAACTCGATAACCCACTTGTACGTTCACTTTCCACCGTACATCTGTACCGTACATCACCTAAAAAGATGCCTAAAAAGACGTTGGAGAGATCTACTAATTCAATTTTTTTAAATTATTAAAGATTCAGAAGATTTTTAATAACAATTCGTGGGGAGGCACAAATGGGACCATTACCCCTCATATGCCTATCATATTTTAAAACAATATTATCATCGCATTTACTAGTTGTATAATTTTTACAATCATAAATAACGTATAAGAGAAAATAAATATTTATAATACTTTTACATTTTTAAATTATTAAGTTTGTAATTAATTTGCTAAAATTATTTTTCAACTTCATAGACTTTTTACCATTAAACTATTAAACTTTTGTATTTAAATATCACAATAAAAATATTAGTGCACATAAAATGAGAATTTAAATTAATACATATCTTTTTTGTAATTTTTAAATATATATTTTAATTACTCTTTTCATTAAAGTCATTCAATTAATTTTTATTTTTAGTGAATTAAATTTTTTACTTAATTTATTGATTCTTTGTTATTTAAACAATTGTATACATAGGCCTATAAGTTAGTTTTCATTGTAAAACTTAATTGTTATAAAGTTATTTTTGCGGTAATTAAGTTATAAAATATTTTTTCGTGGTATGGGTTCATAAATTAAAAAATTAATTAATTTTAATGCGTTTTGTTTTAAATTAATGGAATTTTAAGTTTTTTTATGGAAAATTATGTAAAAATAGCTTTAGTAAAAGTTATATAGGTCATTCATCCAGATAGTCGGTCTAACTTGCGGTATAACCACCCAAAAGGAGTTAAAAAAATACTTTTAAACTTTCTAAAAACTTATTTTATCGTTTTTCTTTACATTATAATTTAAAAAATAAATGCTTACCTAATTAGCGTAAATATCCAAGAATTAGAAATATATGAACACACTAATGAGCAACACTACGCACAGTGTACTGTTTAGGTGAATCGTATTCGTAATACATCTTCGCGCATGCGTTATTTATAAAAACGTCACGACGCGACTCGGCGCCCATTCCTGTTCTCTGTCCTCCACTCCAGCTGGGATAGACGTCGTCGCCACCACCGCACCTCTTTGTCCCAGCTTAGCTCCACCGGTTCTATCCGGTAGGAGAATATATGCTCCAGTACCATACTAACTGACTGGGGATTGGGGTGGATATTATCGATCTTCAAAAACGCTGGACACCTTGTCTCCAGAAATACGTTCGCCCGTATAGATAATCAATTGACCTACTGTTACACAAACAATTTGATATTTATGTGTTTGCCAATTTCACAACCGATAAATTCTCGGCTCAAACAAAGCTAGAAGTTGGTCAAGTTTTAGACCTTTATTAATTGTTCTTTGTAAGCCTATTTATTCAGGAATTATTTTTGACGTATTTATTATTATCCTTTCAACCGATGTTTTAGGTCTTCTTTATATTTAAATTAGGCTGCAGTGTAGTAAATCTAACTTAATAATAATACACTCAAAATCCGATTTACCTGTTGGTAAACTTATGAGGCACGGTAAATCCTTACATTACTTTAAATCGACGCGCGTAGGGGCATTCGTATGTTTTCGACATTACAAGAACAATACAATACATTTATTTTTTCAAAATTAAAAAAGTTAATGCGAAAAAATACTTTATTTACTTACTTAGTATTTGGGAATGATTTTAATGTATATTGATGAAAAATAAAACACGCACGCAAAATTCACACTTTTTTCGACTTAAAACCAGAAATAACCTTGATTGTGGCACCTCCATAGCTTAATGGTTAGCATTTAGACTTACAAATTGGATGGTCCTTGATTCGATTCCTGGCTAGGTTTGAAAATGATTCTTTTTTGGGTTGTCGCCGCCTCCCCTCTCTCAACTTCTGCCACCATTTTTTCTGATTCATCCAACCATCTTCCCAAATTCTTCTCTCTCCATGGCCTCGTCCATTTCACTGTCAAAGACCCTCGGGTTCTACCTCACTTGTACCTTCCCCCTGTACTCCAATTTGTTACCCACGGTATCCATCTGCCCGTATCACATGCCCATACCATATAGCTGGAAATTATATAAGTCAAAACCCAGACCCAACGTAGTCGCTAATGACCAAGATTTTGGTGCGACTTAAAAAATTAACTAAAAATACACAATGATCATAGTTACTCGATAATTACATACAAAATCGTAACACATTCAGATATATTTACGACTAAACTAATGAGGGTTTTGAAGTACTTTTCAAACCTTAATGCATTTTATAAATGTGGACATTATTTTTAATAAAAAGTTACCGATTTTCAGCGTTGGACTGGTTTTTTTAGTAGGTCTTTTTTAGTATGCCTACCACTAAACGCATCCGTTTTTTATGGTTACTTTTTCCAAAATCATTGAGATCTCTACCAAAGATGCAATGGTCGCCAAATTCTCAGTGGTTACTGAATCACTTTTCCATAAATAATTCCTTACAGAGCTTTACCAAAGTTTTTTTAAAAAGATTGGTCACACAGTAAAATAGGAATAGTTTACTTCAATTTGCAGTATTTTTTTTTCAAAAAAAGTACTACTATTACTGAACCAATATTGTTATAAATGTATTTAACTTCAATTTCTTTAAAATAGGTAATTTGTTTGTAATTATAAAGAAAAAGGGTCATGATCTGTTATTATAAGACAGCTTTTAGGGCATAAGATTTTTCTACCCGTACAGGTATTTGAATGAAGAATCCCAGGGATTCCTAATATGCAGTGGTTCAAGCTTTCAGTTGGAAGTTAATTCATTTACCAATTTCAATGCGACCACTGAAATTGTAAATCGGTCTGTAGAGTAAAATGAGTGTATTTATTATATTTTTGTACTACTAGTTATTATTTTCTATTTTTGTTCTGTTAGTTTATTTTTGAAGGGGAAAACCTATGCTTCTAAGTTAAATACCTGTTGCATTTGATGGCATACCACAGTCGACATTTATTACTTTTACCGTGACATACAATCCAGTTAAATATACAGCACCAATTATAGAAATAGTAATTTGTTTTACTCAAAAAAACTTTTTGTTTTATATACATCTGCACAATGCCGACCTATTGGCTGATTTTTGGCTACTATACAATATGTGAACTTTATTAGAGTTTTGTTATTTTTATTCATTGCCTTAGCAGAATAACAAGCTGTTTTCTTATGATCACCGCAATGAAAATTTCTGCTACATCATAAGGAACATTAAAGGGAGTCGGAAGGGCGTTTTGGGAAAACCACATTTTGCGGAAAAATATATTATATTACCCAGAATTTGTCCTCTCAAATTATGTATAATATAATAAAAATTTGAAGGATAGAAATATTGTGTAATAATTTTTTTTCATGTTACACTGTGTCGACTAAAATCTACATACACTGATATTTTTGTAATTTTTTTCTTGTATTTCTTGTAAAAGAAAAATAGGGCTAGGAATTAAAAAAAAAAAACTAATGAAGTAATTAGCAAAAATATAGAAGTATCATTTAGCTAGTGTGAGTGCAAGCACTGTTAAAACCATTCAATAAAAGCCATTACCAAATACTCAATTTAAGGTCAATTTACCGAAAATGGGTTATTTTCAGATTCAATGTTCGTTTTTGAGGCTTTGATGAGAGATAGAGAGGGATAAAACTTTGCAGACATGTAGACTACTTCTTGTAGCCTACAGCTCTACAAAGTGATGGATCAGTTTTTTAATTATTTTTGTACTTTTAGAATATTCATTTCCAAAATATTCATCCAACGAATTGAAAAAATTGAAGAATTTGAAAATATCTAACAAAGAATGTAATGAAAATGATAGAAAAAGTTGTAAAGAAAAGTGTATTCTTGCAAATAAAAAACTGCTAAGTCCTATCTGACATTAAATAAATACCAAATTTAACATTGCAGGAGTAGGCTTTTCCAACTCCCCTTAAGTACCTTAGATATTTTTGAATTTAAAGCGATTTATATGGAAAAATAAAACTGAAATAAAATAATTAGATTTACAGTAGAAAATTCATTTAACAGATCATTGTAAAACTGTTTTTTACATTTAAGGTTTGATTGCAATATTTCAGTTATTAATTTCGATCTTTGATCTGTTTCTTAAATTTAGAATTCTTAGATTTTCTTGATTTCCAATATCTTTTCATCCTATCAGATCTTGCTTTTCTTTCAGCATCTGAAAAGGCCCTTTTGACCAATCAATCCTATTTGTTACCTTGTTTAAAATTTCTATACCCATATTCTTCAATTGTTTTGATTTCTTTATTTTTTATGTTAAATCCTCTACTGCCAGATCCAATTCTTTCAAATCTTCTTTGATTTCCCTAATCTACATGAGTGGTGTTTCCTGTTTCATTAGTTTTTCTGGTATCTGTAAGGTAGACTGGTACGGTAAGATATACTGTTATCTTCAGTGTTCTCATCAAATCTTTTTATTTTTTATTATTATTCCATTGTAGATTTTATCTTTAAACCATGTCATTCAGTAGAATTTACCACTCTCTTTTTGTTACTTATGTATTTATACATATGCAAGTTCTATTATAATTTTTTCTATTTTAGATATTTTCTCTGTTCTATTTTACTGATTTAGTTTGAAAAGTAGTTCACTTCCATGCGCAAAATGTCTTCATCATACAAAAGATAAATACAGTAAACTTGTCTATCCGGCCCTTGTTGATGGGGGTCTCCAGATAATCCAGTTCAGATTTTTTAACTTTAATGTTCACAAAGATAATAATTTTTAAATATGATAGGTACGTAACTATAAGTACGCCAAACATTTTCTTTTTATTTTGATTAATTGTACAGTTCCTACATAGATTGTACAATAAATTATTTAAATAATTACAATAATTACTAGTGTGTCACTCCAGCTGAACTATTGATGATAAAGTGTTTGCATCACCGAGCTTCATTCAAATGCCACACGTGTTTGAAACAGAAGAGAGAGGACCAATTCTTTGTTAAGAAATGATGTGAAAAGTTATTTTTATGCTTTTTTATGTCTTTTAAACAACTCAATGTAATTTTGTTACAAAGCATAGTTTTTTATCGTAATAAATGG
Organism: Catonia carolina; assembly: GCA_035578175.1. NCBI lineage: Eukaryota > Metazoa > Arthropoda > Insecta > Hemiptera > Achilidae > Catonia > Catonia carolina. The sequence continues at coordinate 25,553,070 of JAQMRL010000008.1, forward strand.
TTCGTAAGTCTGCTTATTTAAGGACTTGTTTTGCTTATTATCCATATTGCCCGGATTTCCGATTTTATGGATTGTCTTTGGTCCCAGTGAGTCCGGATAAACAAGGTTGTACATAATGATCGGCTCTTACTAAGCAGAAAAATTGATAGTATAATAATTTTTTTTCTCAAAATTGTATTTTGGGGATAAGAACCCCAATGTATGTATGCATGCATGTCATGCAAAGATACACATTAAACGTTAAGCCGTACATTCAGAAGAACAGCTGATCTATAAGTCGAAACGTCCAAACTTTCATCAAGGCATCCTAAAAATTTTAAGTGCTCATCTTTGTGCCAGTAACTCACTGAGTAACACATGTAAAGAGATTGGTCTTATACAGTATAGTTAAATTGGCAATAGTGTCATTTGTTAGATGTGTGGTTTACTGATGACTTGTTTGAAAGAATTTAGCAACATATACAGCTGGTTTAGTATTAAGAATTTGCTCTATTGACTCTTCACCGTGCATACATGTCTAAAAAATCTATTGGATTTTGTGGTGTCTTACAAGTTATTAAAATTACATTGTACTTGGACACTTGGTGACGTACCGATCAGTTTCATATTCTTCTTCTTCTCCTACTCCTCCTCCTTCCTGTTCTTATTCTTCTATTTGTTTACAATAACATGAGCCAATTAGTTGATTCGTTCAGCAAGACCTTGAATGCAAATCATTAAAAGTTTTGGGTTTGATGAGGGTTTTAGAAGGTCTTGTACAATGTGCTGGGAATTCCTCACACCATATACTTGCTTAATATTTCATTAAGTGCATTATAAGTTTTGGTCTCCTAGTCGACATGTCTTAAATAAATTTTTCTTTTTTTTCTTTATGGCATAGGTCATTTAGTCTGTTCTTTACCAAAATTATCCATAATGTATCCTGCAGCTTGAAATTAATTCTATTTTATTATTATTATTATTATTATTATTAGATGGTAAAACTCCCTTGAAAGGAAGAGGCTACGTATTCAATGGTTCATTCTTCAACCCGGCTTGTCCTTTTCCCTGTTAGCCCAGTATTCCTTCATCCCCTGCGAGAATTTCTGCTTCCTTTCCTCACTCCACTTAGGTCTAAACTGTTTTGGTCGCAATTCTGAGAGAACCTCCCACGTATCTACTTTCTTTCCGAAGACATACCTGTTTAAAATCTCCTGTTCGGTTGTATTCAACTGTGTTAGATCCTTTTTGACATTTTCCACCCAGGGTCCTGAGCCAGTTAGGACAATAAATATTTTAAAACTCTGTTAGCTAGTCGGTGTTCTGAAAGTCTGATAATGTGACTAAAATTTCAGACGTCTCTTCTTCATATCAATTTCTATATTCGAGTAAGTTTCCATGACTTGATTCTTGTGTAATCTGTATCCATCCTCTGTTTTCCTCGGTCCAAGATTTTTCCTCTCTTCCTTTTTAATTTCTTCTATTTATGTTTTTCGGTTCATTGCCTAAGTTTCACTAGTATATAATGCTGCTGGTTTAATCACGGTGTTATAGTGCCGAATTTTAGTTTGTTGTGATTCTATTTTATGATATAAATTTCACTAACTTTTCATCTCCTTTATCCTTACTGTCTACTTACATGTGTTTTGGTGGATTCACCATCATCAGTATTTTGTGTACTCTGATGTTGGTGTATCCACCGAAACACGTGTAAGTAGATAGCAAGGATAAAGGCAGCTGAAAAGCTTAGTGAAATTTATATTATAAAATATTTTATACCAAATGTTTTATTTTATTCATTAGAAAACTTCTTCTAGTGCCATATCTTCTGTGGAATCATTCTGGTCTATCCTATCCACTGCAGATCGGAAAAGATCTATTAAAGTGAGACCAATCCATTATCTCAGATTTTTTAACTAGAATATTTATTAGCCAGGTGTCTTTTCCCATCAATTTTTCCTTGCAGTGTTACTCTCAGCAGCTCATATTTTCCTTACGCTCTCATAATAAGACCAAAATACGAATGTCCTCTTTTCTTAACAGTGCTCAGAATCTCCCTCTTGTTTTTGATTCCCTTCAATATTTTTTATTTTAAGTTATATGTTGAATTCAAAGGAATCTGTATATTTATTAATAGCACCACATCTCAAAAGAATTTAAGTGTTTAGTTCTACTGTCTGTTAAGATCCATGCTTCAACTCTATAATATTAAGAACTATTCCCAGTGTTTTTGAGGCCTTCCCAAGCTTCTTCTTTATTCATGCTCTTATCCCCGAACCTGTTATTAAATTCTATCTCTTCATTGTTTGAAGTTGTTTTATCCATTTAATGCAATAACAAGTGGTTTATGTATACTTATTGTTTTAAAATCTTGCCTTATATCACAATTTATCAACCTCACATTGTCAAGGTTTGTGAGAGACTTAAAAATACAATAATATGGTGTTCAGCTTATTAAATAATATAGCTATGGAATAAAAAACTTTATACTGTAATGTAGAGTTGTGAAGTTTTATAAATACATAAGAAAATAAACTATTTTGTTGTGTGTAGTTGAATGAACTTTTTACCATAAATAAATAAAAATTGTTAATAGCGCTATATAGTACATCTATAATTAGAGTAATTGGTATCTCAACCATTAATCGTATCAACCTTGTATTTTACATAATTGAGCTGATAATTACAACAGATATCAATAATTACTACCGTAATACTAGCATCTACTAGAAAACTGAGATTTAATTAAATACCTCAACCCACACAAGTCTGTTTCATTATTAAACATATTGCTTATGAAATAATTTTGTCAGCGCTGTTTTCCGCTAAGTTAATTTAGAATATTTCTTCTCTTTTTCTGTCTAACTGTTTCCTCATTGATCGTTTATAACATGTTTTTTCTATTTATTTATTTTATTTATTCATACAAATGATACACACTTTTTTCAGTTTAACAGAATACATAATATATTACAATATTATTAATTTATGCTTTATCATAGGCAACTAGCAGAAGCGAGGCTTGGGCTCTGGCCTCCGAGTTTGAATGGGTTTGAATCTCATTCAGGCATGGCATATTTTCATACGTTACAAAAAATCATTTCATCCTTCACCGTCTGCATTAGCAGTAATTGCAGAACAGTCGGATGGATGTTAAACAAAAAAAAAAAAAAAAAAAAAAAATGGCCTCAGAGTTGTAAAAAAATGGCTCAGTTGGAAAAATACTATATATTTATAAACACAAGTTTAAATAAAAAAAAAAAAATAAAAAAAAATAATAAACTACCAGATAAAATTTGAAAACGATGAACTCTATTAGTTGGTAAACCTGATAACATAGTTTTCTATTTATATTTAATATAATTTTTGGTATTGTCATGACAATCTGACGGAAGTGTACATGCATTGATCTCTTATTACTACAACACTGAAGATGTGTACATGATATTCAAAAGTCCCTATTACCATTTTTAATCAAGAGAGTCATCTATTGTGTATCTGGTGGGTTTTCATATTATGTTTAGGTCAACAGCTGTAAGGCTGGTTTGAACCTCTAGAGGTTTTACTAAGTAAAAATGAGGAGTGAGGTGGTTTACTATTGCCTTCCTCACTGAGTTGAAAGCTTATCAGCTTTCCAGGCCCTCCAAAAAGCAACAGATCCCACCCTGCAAATGATACTTTCACTTCATTCACCATAGGGTCTGGCTGTATAGTGAAATTCATTACTATCAGAGGAGATAACTCTGAGTTGTGTCTTTTACACCTCTACCTCTTCTGTTCTTAATAGTTCAGTCATTGGCTGACTATGTGATGAGAAACAGTACTTTTTTGTAGCCCTGGTACCAGCAGATCAAGTGCAATTAACACTCCACTTGCCCGTTATGGGCAATTTTCATATTATATAAAACTAATTTATGCCCATAATGTGCAGGTGGAGAGTTAAATTAATTTCACTCCATCTGTTGATTCCAGGGCTACAAAAAAATTTCTGTTTCTTATCACAAGGTCACTCAATCATATGAATGAAGGATTTAAGAACAGAAGAGGTGGAGGTGCAAAAGACACTAGTCAGAATTATCTCCTTTGAGAGTAATGAATTTCATTACACAGCCAGACCATGTGGTAAATGACAAGAAGGTGTCATTTGCAGGGTGGAAAGTAGATGCTTTTCAGAGAGCTTGGAATGCTGATAAGCATACTTTTCCACTTAATGAGGATGTCTATGGTAAACCACCTCACTCCTCATTTTACTTAGTAGAGGTTAAACCAACGATTCGGCTGATGACCTAAACAATAAAACTAATTTAATGTATATAAACTAGTTTTCCCACATGGAAAAATTTCTATTCTAGAAAGAAAATGGGACCTTGTGCTTTAATGTTTAATCTAATGCTCTACCATTGAACTAATGAAACATCTGCTTAAATTTTCAAATTCATAACAACCCCACTAATCTAAAATTTTGGATAGTCTGAACTGATTTCTAATTTTTTTAACTTGATTTCTATGTATAAAACATATTTTAAAATAAAAAGTACCCAAGTAATTTTACATTGAAAAAAAATTTTTATGGACATCTAGACGTAAAAATAAAATTCAAATAAATGACAAACAGTGTACCTGTGAATAAAAACCAAACATAGCCAGGTTCTCAAAAAATAGTGTACTTACAATATTGATGAACATATTAGAGCATATAACAACAAAAAGATATATATTTTAAATCTTGCTGAACATTTAATTTCAAATGAACATAATATAACTAATGTAATATTGTATATATAAAGAAATAAATAATAATAAAGAAATTTTAAATGGTGCTAATATCAACAAAAAATATGATGAACAAAAATAATATAATTATATGATCTTTTGTATTGTATTTAATCATTTTTTCGCTTACTGGTATAAAACATTTCTTCTACTTCATTAAAAATTATAAAATATACAGGTAGATTTTCACTACTGCCTGCCTACATAAAATTACAAATTGTTTGCTATTATAATGCCAAAAATCTTGATGTTGATGCAATATATTGCCACCGCCAAATAGACATGATGTTTGTGTTTGTGGTATTGCTCTACTGTTCTCTATGTACTGCAGCGGTATTTCCAGTGCTTTTACTATTTATAAATGTGGAATAAGAAACTCCATGTTACTTATTTCATAAGTTATGAATTATTTATTTTATTAGCTCTTTCAAAATTTTCAAATAATCAGAACATTATGAAACCGAACAGATCCCAGTCTCAATTATTTCAATTTATCGAAATTTATATGTAATAATTTTACAAAGTATAATGAAAACCATTTGCCCATAATGGGCAGGTGGAGTGTTAAATTAATTGCACTTGACCTGTTGGTTCCAGGGCTACAAAAAATAGTTTTGTTTCTTATCACATAGTCAGCCAATTGTATGACTGAACTATTTAAGAACAGAAGAGGTAGAGGTGTTAAAGATACTAGTCAGAGTTATCTCCTCTGAAAGTAATGAATTTCACTTTACAGCCAGACCCTGTGGTGAATGAAGTGGTGTCATTTGCAGGGTGGAACATGGGTGGTTTACGGAGGTCCTGGGATGCTAATAAACACACTCTTTCAACTCAGTAAGGAAGGCAATAGTAAACCACCTCACTCCTCGTTTTTACTTAGTAAAACCTCTAGACGCACAAACCAGCCTTTCGGCTGTTGATCTAAATAACAATGAAAACCATGTAATTGTGGAAAGCTTAAAATATAGTAATAAAATGGTTTAAACATATTACCTTAAAATTGATTAAATCCTTTTTTCAGTTCTTTAAAATATTGGAATTCACTTTCTATTACAGACATTAAAGCATTGACACAACATATATTTGTAAATACACTATTGAAATACCAAACAAAACTTCAGATATAAAATTAATAATAATAATTTTCCAGTTTTAATCAGTTTAATACATTTTTAATATATTTTTGATTACAATATAAGGAAAATAGTTAACATTTACAGGAAACAATAATGCATCATTTTTATGTAATGATTCAATATAGCCTACTGTTTATTGATACCAAAACCACAGGAAATAGATAACTATTGCTTTTTATGAGAATTATTGTCAGTTATACCTACATAGAATACATATTATTGAACAAAGTACTTAATCATTAGCTGCACTGTTTGGTTTGGTTAATATAACAGCAGTGTACATTCAGCACTTATTGATACTATTAATGTGTATTTACATAACGTTAGATACTGCACTTACACATGTAGTGCAGCAGATGACATAGTATCATTGCACCATGACTGTACCCACAGTTACCTAACAATTCTGTCAATTAATGTACTTCCGATAATATAGCTTTAGTTATACACTTAAACTTTATTAATCAGAACTTGATGGGAACAAATTATTTAAATAAATAATTTTTTTCACCACAGTTATAAGTTGTGTTGCTTAGGTCATCAGACGAAAAGCTGGTTTGAAACTCTAGAGGCTTTACCAAGTAAAACGAGGAGTGAGGTGGTTTACCCTGCCTTCCTCACAAAGGAGTACTTACCAGCATTGAAAAGTAGGCTATCTTTCCACCCTGCAAATGCCAATGAACAAAAAATGAAATGAAATGTGAATGAAGTGAAGGCACTTCATTCACAACTGGGTCTGATTGTATAATGAAATTCATTACTCTCAGTGGAGATAACTCTGACTAGTGTTTTTTACACCTCTACCTCTTCTGTCCTTAAATTCTTCTCAGTCATATAACTGGCTCATCATGTGATAAGAAACATAACTATTTTTTTTAGTCCTGGAATTAGAAGATTAAGCGTAAATAATTTAACACTCCACCTGCCTGTTGGCATTATATATTGTTATATACAATTATATATTTATATTATGTATTATTATAATAAATTATATTATATAATTACAATTATATATTATTTAATATATATATATATATATATTATATTATTATAATAAACATATTTATACCCCTAACGTTATCTATCTTGGATTAATGTTGTGGTACACCTAGATTTCTGAAAATTTTAAGTGGTACTCAGGGACAAAAAGACTAGGAACTCCTGCTTTAGATGATTTATACAAATAATATTTGTATTATATATTATATTTGTATAATATTTTGTAATAATATATTATATTGTCTAACAATATGCTTTGGTTTTTTTCTAAAATATTGAATTGCTATCATAGTTGAGGTGATTTCCTTATTTGACATTGATTAGTCTTATATCAGGGTTCAATAATAAATTCAATTCTCTAGGGGAGTTTAAAAGTCATGTCATCATACTAATTTGGTTTTATAGAACATTGACTGTGTATCAGTTATTTAAAATGCACACTTGATAAATTGAACCTGGTACTCTCAGCTTAGGAATAGACTATATTATAAACTGAACCACTGAGATTTAAACTAACTTACTCTAGCAAATATTTTGTAGCTAAAATTTCAATAACTAAACAGGAAAATATTCTTTAATAATTTTTATAGAATTCTGTAGAGTACCACGAAATAAGTTTCTTTTATTACTTAGATAGTTAAACTTTACCCCAAAACAGTCAGGTGGGAGTGTTAAATTATTTGCTCTCGATCTGCTAGTTCCAAGAGTAGAAAAAATAGTTCTGTTTCTTATCATAAGATCAGCCAATCAAATGACTGAATCATTTAAGAAAAGCTTGATATAAGTGTAAAAGACTCTAGTTAGAGTAATCTCCTCTGAGAGTGATGAATTTTGTCTTTTCTCATTTTTTAAGAGTCGGGCCTCCATTCTATATAAAAGATCAGAAATGATGTAACATCTTACAATCTAATTCTGATTTCTATCCATATATTCCTGTTACAATAAATGCTTCATCTGTATGAAAGATCTTCACCAATCCTACCTGCTGCTATTTCTGGTGTTTGATTGTGACTCTCATTCATCATTATCTCCAAATATCTATATCTCTTTACTGTTTCAACTGAAATCAGCGTTAATTTTATTTGGACTCTTTCTGAAGGTGGCTCTTGGAGATCAAAACTTAAGTATGTGGTTAAAATTAAAGTTCAGATTAATTTCTTAATTTTGTTAGTAAAAGAGTAATTTACCTTTCAACTGGCCTGGTCAGTCAGCTGCCAGGAAGTTACTATTCGTTATTTATGAACACTGGTTGTTCAAACAACTTTGTATGGTGAAATACATAAACAAACATACATATATGTCTGTTGGGTGGTTTTCTTGTTCAAATTTGTGTCTACACACTGTCAAAAATCCAGCTAACAATAACAATAGAATTGATTGGTTGTCAATATTATAGTCTATCGTATTTTTAACTTCAAAACTGGTGTAAACAGATTATAAGAGCATATGGTTGAAAAAATTAGACTGGTGTGACTCGTGCTTGTATTGCATGGCCAGATAGTAGAAGCTCATGTTGAAAACTATCAACATTTGCTTCTAATACAGCAATACTCTTGTGTGCTGATCTGTTCTTTTTTTCTTCCTTGGGCAATGTTCTGTTTTGCGGTTAAATACAATTCCAATTGAATGCGGATTGGTTTTTGTAGTTGCGATGGCTCGTGCTAAGCATTTTCTGTAACTACAATTACGTACAAAGTTAATAGCAGAACAGAGTATTTGTTTACAACAGTTTTAAAGATAACTGGAATAAACTGTAGTGCACATATTAAATTTGGTAATTAAATAAAAAACAACACTTTTGTGGTTTATAATAAATTTTATTAAAACCAACTTATATTATTTAAAATACATTTATAAACAATTTTGTTATTATATAAAAAAGAAACGAAAACAAAAATTTTATCGTACTGTATTTATTATTAAAATACGTTCATGTTAGTAAGCATCAAAACGAAGCAAAATTAATTACATAAAATTTCAATCAAACAAAAAAATTTAGTGCATAAAAATATTAACTAATATTAAAATCTTAAATGCATAAACTTGCTTTTAAAAATTTTATGTTTTATTAACATGTGATACATACATAATAATTATTATATTTTTTATAAAAAATATATTAAACAAAAATTAAATTTAAAAATAAAAAAACATAATATAACTTATTTCATTTATTGAATTCAAAATGTTTATTGATTTGTGTTGTTAAATTTGTTTATAAATTTTGTTTCTGTCAACTTTTAAAATTTTTTACATTATGATAATCATATAAGTGATTGTCTAATTTAAAGTGCTTAAATAAGTCAATTTTATACTTATTAAATTGAAATAAATTTTAATTTATTTGTTAAAAAATTAATAATTATTATGTTTTTTTTTAATATTTTACAAATCTAAATACTTAATGTATGTTTTTATTCATTAAAATCGTAAAATATTAATAAATAATTGACACTAACTTGATTATACTTAAATTTACAAATCTTAAGCTCTATTATTAATATTTTTATTTAAGATCATTTATTAAGTAATCAAAACGCAATTATGATAAATTAATGAACATGATACCAATCAATGATTTTCAATAACTAAATCTGTCGTAAATAAAAATTTTCTTTTTTAGATATTAAGAAGACTTAATCAGTTCTTCAGACTGTCGGTTTTATTACTAAAACTATTACTACAAAGTATTTGAAAAAATAATTTGAACACTATTTTAGTTTTCAATGTGGATATGATAAGAATTTTATGATCCAGTGAACTTATCATAAATTTATTGGACAGTACCATAATTTACATGTACTTGTGAATTTTCATGTAAGTTTTTTTTAATAGATTAGGTACATTGTTATAACCATTAAGTTAATTAGTATATATGATTGTTTTATTTTTGAATGTTTTAAACACAATGTACGAAGTATAACAATATTTTATGTAGATTTTAAAATATTTAGGAATTTTATTATTAAATTTATTAAACAGAACCTTGTATTATGTCGAAATTTCATGTAAAACGTGGTACAAGTCACAAAAACTTACAAAGGTAAGTTTTATTTTTAATTCTGTTTTGTGTATGTATTAAAATTTAATTTTAATTGAAGCGGAAAGTCCCGGGTTTGATTTTCAGTTAGGGACTGAAAATTTTAACATGTTTAATAGCACCGTTACAGTACTGAAACCCACAGTAGTTAGAACAAGCTGTTAATCTAACTTTAAATAAACTAAAAAGAAAAAACAATATTAATTTGGATTTGTGGTTAGTTAGAAATAAATTTCAAAATACTTCAGTACAATAATTAAAAAAACCTGTTTTTTTAAAACTAATCAATTATAATAACTTTTTGTATTTACTTATTCCCAAACTTACCAATAAGTTAACTACTTATTGATTTAATGACAATATAATTTTATTACCGATATAATATAAATAAAGATTTAGAAAGATTATAATAAAAATTATTTCAAATAAATGTATATGATAATAAAATTATTTATATGTTTATGCATGACGTATTTTTTACTTGAATAATTATTATACTTAATATTAATATGAAAAATACCTAACCTACATTTGTAATTATTTATAAATTTATTATATAAGTTATATTGTGGCAGTTATATTTTTTATTTATAATATAATATTTTTTTGTTGTTTTATCTATGTTTTTGTAATATACTCTTCAATAATATTTATCCCTAGATATATAAATATTTTATAATAACTTATCATTAAATAAAATCTAACCCTAATTTTTTTATAACCTATACAATTTTTTATACAACTTTTAAGGTATAATTTTGATATATATTTACTATATTGTATTTTGGTTAAAAAATTATGAACATTTAAAATTTCAGATCTATATTCTTGTGATAAAAATAGGTTAGATTTTTTTTGGTTATGTTTCCTTATGTATTTAGTACATAAATTAATGTACCTATTATATAATTTTGAAAAATTCAATTTTATTTTTTAAAGATTATTAAAATCTGAAAACAGTCTGTTACATAATCTTATACAATAAAAATAAATAACTATACACCCGTTTTATCAAAAGAAGTTTTTAGAAATTGTTTGTTACTCCACATCAAAATTTTATAAAGCAAGAAAAAATCTAAAATCAGTTGACTTAATTTAAAGTTCAATTATCATAATTGAAGCAGTAAAGACATAATTTCTTGGGGTTTTAATAAGATTAATAAATTACATATAACTTATTATTAAAAAAACCTTAAAAGCAGTATTTTTTGTTACTTTCACAACTTTATAAAATCTTGTATTATTTAAATAAAAAATTGAAGCTTAAATGTTATATTTTTAAGACTGGAAGCTTAATATTATTAAAATTATTATTTCATAATATTTATATATATATACAAATCTAATTAATTAGAGGAAGTTGTACTTAATTTAAGGCAAAATATATATTAGGTCCCTTTATAAAAATAAATTTTATTTAAAAAAATTATATTTTACATTAAAACATTAGTATTTTGTGTTTTCACAAAATACGCTGATTAAATAATAAATTTATGATTAAAAAAATATGAAAAATTTCCCATAAAAATTTCAGTTATTGATAAAATTTTTAATTATTTTAGACTAGATTGTTATATACAGATGAATTTTAATGATAAAATAATAGTATTTATTTTTTAATTTTATAAAAATAGGGGTTGTTTATAAAATAATTTAATACAACTATTAGTTTGTATGTTTAGAGAGACTTAAAAAATAAAAAATTATTGGAGGCCCTAAGAAGGATCAACTGGAGGCAGTTTTGGGTGGAAGAGCCTCAAATTTTTTAGTCTGGGACTTAAATCCTCTGTGGGAGACAGTTCCACAGTAAACGGTAATCAGGCAACTCCATCTTCATTTTTACCATCTAGACGTTTAAGCTGAAACAAAAGAAAACTGGTTGTTAGATTATCATAGAAATTATAACCTAACCTAAATACTAAAAATGTGTTGAACAATAATAAATTATACAATAGAATATAAGTTGTACAATATATTATAATATAAGTTAAGTTACACTGGCTACAATATTTTTTGTGATTTAAGTGATAGTCGATGTATTCTTAACAAGTAAAATTTTTAATGTCACCTCTGCGACAGTGGTTCATAGCACTAGATCATAATTGTTACAATGCAGTAGGTTCTGAGTTCAAATCACAACACAATTAACAAAATCGATTATTATGTTGCTAATCACAACACTAAATTATTTGAACGAAAATTTACTTATGCAGGTAGAAAATACGATTTATCAATAAATTACCACAACCTTAAAAAGTTGTGGTAATCTAAATTTGTTTTAAAAAAGCTAAAGAAATATTTGATTGATGCAAAATTGTATAGTGTACAAGAATTCCGTTCTAAATAGTTTTTTGGTAGATAAATTTTTTTTAAGTATATGCTGAGGCAAAGTGTGTTAATACACACTTTGATAAAAATGATTGGATTACACGCTTATTGAAGTAAGCAAGTAGTGCTAATAAATGAACTAGTAAGTAGGTAATGAATTTATTTTAATATTGTATTAGTCTTTTAATGTTGTGTTAATATTTTGTTAAATATAGTGTTAATATTTTGCTTAACATTTTATCTTGACAATCTTCATACTTCCTTTCTGGAATCAGTTTAAAACTCAATTCTGGACAGGAAAATGTTATTATGTTAAAATCTATTGTTACATGTTCTTCTATAACCTACTGAAATCACTAATGACCAATAAGTTGATGTGACGTGAAATAAACAAAAAAATTAGTAAACTCAACTTTTATTAAATTTCATGTTCATCACTTTAAAGACACGATGTAGGTAATCAGCTTTGCCCCATGAATTTTTACTTCTGACTGTTGCAATTACTGCTAATGCAAATGATGAGAAGGGTGTTAGATAAAAATGAGAGATAAAAAAATTCATAACCTGATAAGGAATTGAACCCGAGACCCCAGCGAAGAAGCTAGTCCCATGAATAGCATTCTATATTGTATTGATGTAAAATTTCTTTGTCAGATTTTACGAATTGAATTGAATCTCAAGAATGGTGTCTGATTTAATTTAAAACTTCACAGTAGGTTAAATGGAGTACTGCCACTAAGCAGTGTTTTCCATGAAACCATTAATTGGTCAGTTTTCATTTCTAGTAATTATCATATATGCTAGCTGTTTTCATGTTTCGCACTCGTATCTTTTAAATATTAGATTAGAACAAATTAGGAAAAATTTCTTAAAACATTATGTTTGGAATGTAGCATTACACAGGAGTGAAACGTGGGTGATAGGGGCTGCAGAAAAGAAGAGGATAGAAGATTTTGAAATGTGGTGTTATAGGAAAATGTTAAAGATTAGGTGGGTGGACAAAATAAGTAATTTAGAGGTTCTGAGGCGAGTTGATGAAAAAAGAAGTATATGGAAGCATCTTACCAGAAGAAGGGATAGGCTAGTGGGGCATATCTTAAGACATCCAGGTATTTGGCTATCAATAATGGAGGGTAATATTGAGGGAGTAAATTGTAGGGGGAGGCAAAGATTAGAATATTTAAAGCAAATTGCAAAAGATGTAGGGTGTTACAGGTATGTAGATATAAAACGACTTGCGCAAGATAGAACAGCTTGGAGAACTGCATCAAATCAGTTGAGATATAGATGATAAAAAAAAATCTTTTAAAAATAATATTAGAAAAGCATGTTTAATTTACTATATGAGAATTTCTGAATATTGTTGGTTAAGTTGTTATTTTTTGTGTAATAAGTCATTTAAGTCAAGATATATGATAGAAAAAAGAGCTATTTTGGTCCTGCTGTTATTATGGAAAAAACTGACATAAGAAAAGTTAATATCACCATATACAAAACAAAATTATCAAGGTAATGATATAATTTGTTTTGAATTTGTTTGGAAAATGTTAATAAAACCTTAAACCCAAACAAACAAAATATCTTTACATATTATAAACTGTTCATTTCTTAATACTAAAAATGTACTTGAAAATAAAATGTATTTAACACACTATTAAGTAGTAACTTTACAGCCCGTGACCTAGTGCCTTTGAATACTTCATTGATACTGAAACAAATTCTTTTGAATTTGATTTTGTGTTTCTAATCTCATTTTCCTACCAAAAAGGGTTGATGTATGAGTGAGTTTTTCATAGCTGGTTTGCAACATTACTTTTTTATTTGAGATGGAAAAACTTCAACAGGAAACTGTTTTTAAGTAGTTTTGAGTATACTAAAAGGTTAAACAATGGAAATACTCAGAAATAGTTATTTAGATAAAGATGTTGCTTTTTTCAGTGTTAGTAAAAGCGTTTTAAAATGATTCTCTTAATAATTGTATAAGAAATAAAAATAATACGAAAAACATTTTAATTTTATTTTAATTACTATATTTAATTATATATTTAATTACTATCTTTAAAAATTAATGTAACGTACTATAAACCTTTTTAGAATTATAAAATTCAGCAGTAAGTATTTCTTTCTACAACAAAAACTTCTGTCATGTATTGTACAGAAATCTTTTCTCTGTCCTTAAGGACTTTCAAAAAATTATAAAAACTGATGTTTTTATAATAAATATATTATTAAAATTATTATAAGCTTACCTCAAATGATGTTAAATTGATTGATCCCATGAATTTGCGTATGAAATGCAAATATTTTATGAATTTAAGCAAACATAAATGATAAACATTTATAAAAAAGCATTATTATTACAAAAAAGCATAGCAATTTATGATAAGATGATACTGTATTGTCATTTTCAACAAATTCTACGTGATAGTAAATATTTTGCAAAAATGGTAATTTTTGATAATCGTAAAACTGTCTTATTGGGTCATTCTACAGACTACAGACATATTTGTTATTACTATTACATGTCACTACTGTAATTACGTATATTATGAAAATGTTATTCAGTTTACTGTACAGTGGCTTACATTATTTTACGTAAACTTACCATTTTGATTATTTTAATGAAAAAATTCCTTAGAAAGATTGAAGGCAACAACTTAAAAACATTTTAGGTATTTCGTTTTTTTTAGTTCATTTAAAGTATTATGAATTACTTGGTTATTAACAACAAAAGTAAATTACAGAACTGTATTGATGTATTTTAAATTTGGCATAATTCTCTAAACTCTGGCCGGGAATCAAACATGGGACGTTTTGCTTAACAGTTCTGTGTAAACTAGCATTTATGAATCAAGACATTATTATAGAATTGAATTCCTTGCTCAAAAATTTTCCTTTGTTAGAGACATTCTGTTGCGGTTTAGTCTTAAGAGGCAAATTACCTAGGTTGAAAAATTTATAATTTATCTAAGCTTTTTAAGTTCATGTTTACACCATTGCTGTGGCATTAATAACTAATTGAACTTAGGAACAGTTTAATACAATATTAACAAAAAAACTAATTTTGTAACTAAATTTAAAATTACAAATTCATGGTATTTATTTTTCATTTTATTTATCCTAATTATTGTTATTAAATAATGGGTTATTCAAATAATATTGTATGCGTTAATATTAAAGCATTAGAGCTGTTAAGCTAAAATTTGTAAAAAGTATAACTATTTTACAATAGTAAACTCATTTTGTGTGTTTATTATTGGGTAATAAAAAGTAAAACATATACTGTAAAACTTACAAAATGTTTTTGGTTAAGTCAACAGCAAATATTGTTATTTAATCTATCCTCTAGACATTTTTGTTTATGTTTTAAATAATCTCCTTTATTAAAATTGCATTAGCAGCTTATTGGTAACCACTATTGGTTATGGATTGGTTATTGTGAGATTCTGTTGATCTGTAAACTTACTTTCCAGACTAGCTGGCAATCAAATCTGGGATCTTTTACTTAGTAGCAGTGCTTTTCGTGGGGAAAAATTGGCAGGAAGAAATACCCAGACCCCCAGTGTATACAGAGTGTCCGTGGGTTCTCTGCGGAAAACCTTTAAAAACTAGGTTCAAAATAATGATGCATAGTAACTTTTTGGAGTATATTTTGAACATCTGAAAACTAAACAAAGAAACAAAATAGCTAATGCTACTTTGTATTTGCCCAATACAACTATGGGGCCATTCATGCTAGGGCAAAATGTAACAAATGAATGTATCAATTATAGGCTATAAAAATCAGGATAATTAGCATCCCGATACCAGTAATTGGGATGTGGGACACTTCTTTGAAAATGGGGACTGTCCCGACAGAATTGAGGTGGCTGACAGCGCTGCTTTGTAGTCTAGCAAGCTAACCACTATAAGCCATGGGTGAAGCATTTTTGAACAATTTTTTTTCATATAGGACCAATTTTAGGGTTAACGTGAAGTGACTTTAGACATTTCTATAACTCTTTTTGGAGCCCACATTCTGAGCATTCATTCACTATAGGCTTTTCTCCTTTTTTCTGTCCACCCAGAGTTCTGTTTTTGCTATTCACCATAATTAGAGAAGTGTATAAATAAAAACAAAAAAATTGAAACTAAATAATATGTTAAAAAATTTTCTAGAAGAGTATCTTCAGTCATTTGTATGGTTTTATAAAAGACGTCTTCTAGAAACAAATTTAACATATTTAGTTTCAATTTTTTATAATGTAGGCTGCATTATAAAAATTTATTTTATGAATATTTATTTTATTGGTTATCGTACTATCTCAGAATTATTCGTAGACTAATGACATATATGATTCAAACCTATACCATATGTCAGTTGAATTTAATCATTAGGTATATTTAGCATTACATAATTATTGAAATAGATTTATTAATTTACTTTTGTACAATACTTCACATCATGAATAAATTAGTCTAAAGTCATGTAGGAATTATTTAAGCATTTACAACAACAGCAACACACACATTATTTCTACAATGTCATATAAATATGACAACAAAGACGTAAAAAATACAAGCATATTTTAAAATTAATGGATTCTTGTACATTTAAGATTAAATACAACTAATCTACTTGAATGATATAAATGAATGGGTATATGGAGTCTTATTTACAAAGAAACTAGGTTATAACTAGTTGACAACTAAGTTTGACACAGTTAACTGAAATGCTTTGAATTATTAGTTGAACCTCTAACATAGAATACGTTATAATGCACAATGAAACTATTGAATACATTTATGAAATTGTCAGTTTGATGAATACGTCAATTTTAAATTACTTCTGTCCTTATTGTTTGATTTATTTAAAGTTTTCTTAATACATTGATATTTATATTGTTTCATTTTCAAATTGCTATTTTTATTTTTAATTTGTTTCGATTTTAGTTGATTCACTATTTCATGTACGTATTAGCCTACTTGAATTTTATTTTTAGGTTTTCTTTATTTTCTGTATTTATAAAAAAATAGTAAAGCATACAAAGTTTTAAGGATCAGAAATATCAAATAATGTACAGATAAAAATTTAATAGATTTGAATGATCTGGTAGCATATTATAATGTTCTATCTGATTCATTTTTATATTCCAGTTAATAATTTTGTATTGTTTCCCAATATAAACAATTTTTGCCAGGGGCGTGCAGTAGATTTTCTAAACATGAAGCAGGTCTTTGAAATGTCACCCTTGTTTTATTTTTAAAATAACTTTCTATTGTGATTTAAAAGAAAACTGTATAAAGTATACAAATACCTACTACTAATATTTTGAAAATATAAATTACTTTAAAATAATGATCTAAACTACAATACTCTACTGCAGTTTTACCCTTCTAACTTTAAATTAAGCAAATTTTTTAATTAGGGATTTGTAATTTAAAGTAGATTCAGTAGAAATTATTAATAGATTTCTATGATTTGTTTGGCTTATTGTACTTCATAATTTAGTGATTTGTTAATTAAAAATCATTATTGGAATAACAAATACCAAATATAGAAAAGTGTTGCGTAAAGATTTTTAACTATTGAATGATTTAAATTGAATTTCGATTTCACTGCTTATGCTGCCTCTCTTTGGTGCCTCCTGATGCAACTGCCTCTCTGTGTCGAAATTTGGCATGACCAAATATTTTGCCAAAGATTTTTCTTGATTCTTCCAACCTAATGCGAGAACTATTACTTTCATTTGACATGTATTATTGTATATTGGCATTTCTGAAACAATTCTTTTCTTGTTATCAATAGATAGGCTATTTTGTTTTATTTTGAATAATAAATAAAGTTTATTCACTTAGAAATATCTGGCTAATGAACAGTACTAATAGTTTGACAAACAATATCTTGTCATTTCTTATCTCTTTCTCTTGGAGATTTTTTCTACATTCACTTCTCTCTTCTATCCTATGTAACAATTTCATCTCCTTTATATCTTTTTCAATTTTTATCAGCCAACTATTTTGTGTTTGTGATTTTTCCATCTAATGTATAACTGCTTTGTAATTCTTTTTGGGTCAATTCTACAGACATAATCATACATAATACCACAAGACCATACCATAATTAAATTTTTCATTTTGTTCTCCCTTAGGACTTTTCTCTTTTTCATTTATATTTTCCTCTTAAAGTCCCTCTTCTGGTGAAAGATACATTCTGATTCATAATAATGCTTTAGGTTTATAACTAATGTACTATCTTAATTTACAGTTTAACGATATACATTTTTATTGTAATTATTTTTTTTTATTTTGATATTTTAATTGCTAATTTCTTCATTTTCACCGTCATCCTCTTGGATCACGCCACCTAGATATTTAAATTTTTGTACTCTTTCTGTTTTTCAATCTTGTAATAACCATTTTGTAATTTCTTGCTTATTACTCTTATATTCAGTTTATTCATTATGATACCTACCTTTAGAACAAATCTTTTTGAATTCTTCTGATAACAGTACTTGCTTCGCCTGTATATAATCCTAAATTAAATTCATATTAATTTTTTTTTTTTTTTATAATTTACGCCCCAATTGGAGCACTCAAGTCACTCATGGACATGCGTTCCTTGAGGAGTTAGTTGTGGCACCACACTGTTGTTTTCTTCGTTCCCACATCAATTTCATATTCCTTGACCTGGTGGCTCTCAATCTCTCTGCTACAGCTGCATTCGGCTGTCTTCTCTCTCTGAAAGGCAGTTGGGTTACCCTCATTTCCTTTAGGATGGTCTTCTCTTCTCGTCTCTGGATCATTTCTTTATTTATATTCAAGTTCCTCATGTCTGACATGACTTCCTGTATCCATTTGTTTTGGATCTTATTCTTTATTTGGTAGTCAAGGAGCTGTTTAATGAGTCTTGAGTCAGGCAGTCTGCTAAGGTGGCCAAAGAAAGCGACTCTCCTCTTCCTCATTGTGTCCAATATCGGCTCATTTTCCTTATAAACTATATTGTTGGGGAATAATATATTCATATTATTTGTTACAGCTAAGCAATTTATTGCTGCTAAGAGTTCTCTTTTGCTTCCTTCTTCTTCTTCTTCTTCTTACATGCTGTCTTCTCTAAGAAGGTTGGCGTCCTTTTGGCGATAATGACTTCTGATACTGCAGCTCAAATCAGTTGAGCTGCACTTGAACCACGTTATGGGTTTTGTACCATGACGTATTGCTATTTTTATATTTATATTATTATAGTTCTTGCAACAGCTTTCTCCTTCTCAATCATTCTGAAAACATACTTGTTTTTGTCTCGATCCACCCACTTCAACATCAAAATTCTTCAACATGACCGTACGTTGAATACCTCCAATTTATCAGTAATATTCTTCTTCAAAGTCCAGGCCTGTATCCCATAAAACAATGCTGAGAACACAGTACATCTGAAGAGCCTAAGTCTTAACATCAATTTAATTTTACATTTCTTTATCTTTAATGACAATGGCTCTACTTCATATGATTTTTCATATGATTGGCTACTTGAAGTAAATTATTGTACATTTATCTTCACTGAAACAGTCTTACAAGTTTCTATCAGTGAACTAATCATGCTATGACTTTTCTACGAGTATCATATTAACGTTGGATGATAATGATGTGTGAAAACAATCTATTTAATATTCTACAAACTAAGCAACACAAAGAAGTGTACCTATTAAACAGTGAAAGTAACATAAACGAATGAAATGTGAAACATAAAAAAGACATTACCTCTTTCTCCTCGACTTGAACAGGGCTATACTCACCCTTGTTAGGGGCTGCGAATACATGTGTATATAAAAGACCTGCTGCAATACCTCCAAGGGATGGACCAACCCAATATATCTGCAATAAAAAGTTTTATTTGTTAATTAATTTTATAATAAAAATAAGATATACATTACATTGGGGATAAATGAAATTTAATAGGTAAATTGATGTACATGATTCAATGGAAGTATATGAAAACTGATATCTTAACGTACAGTTTCATTTTATTAACCAAATGGAAGTTAATTTCCAATTAAATGTCATGTATAGATTAGCTGCATAAAATTAAATTTTTGAATTAGAAATATCAGGGCTAAACCCACATAAGCTCTTCTAGTGGTAAAGTCGTTGCTGTGAGTCAGTTGTTTAATAATTAATTTTCAGAGTCGAAGTTTCCTGGATCAAATCCTAGTAAATATAGGTATTTTCATACAGATCTGAATACTAGACAGCGTACTTTCATTGTTGGGGTTCAATTAACCATACTCTCTCAGGAATGGTGGGCCTGAATCTGTACAAAACTTTACCTCATTTACACATAATATCATCCTCATCTCATTGGGTCATGTGGTTGCTTATTGTTCCTAAATTGAAAAGATTGAACACACACATTAAGAATTTAAAACGAAAAATAAGAATTACCAGGGCTAGACTAAGAAAACATTTTGTGCACTTACGTGCATTTTGTTGATATAAGATCCGTATCATGTTATAAAAAGGTACAGTTGGGGTAAGTAATCCATACAGCTCAGAAAACTACTGCAGCTAGACCACTTGAAAGAGATAAAGCAGATGATTTTGTGCTTCTAATGGCCTTACAAAATTTGGTAACATAATTTACAAATTTGGTAACATAATTTTGGTACCACATAATATATCTATGTGGTATTTTTTTGTTTATTTTTATTTAAAGTTGCATCGAAAGTTTGGTCATTAGTGACTACTGTGGGTTTTAGTACTGTAATGGTGTTTTTGAAATGTCAAAATTTTCAGACCCTACTTGGGAATTGAACCTCGGACCTTATGCTTTGTAGGCTAGCGCATCATGTGACATTTTTATTTTATTACAAGGTAATAAAATATCAATTTAACACAGTTAGAAATTATTTATAGCCACCATAAATGCAGCTATGATAAAATATTTTAAAGAGTTTTACATGAATATCCACATATTTTTTTGTGCTTTCTCTTAAGGTGTTCACCTTGTTATCATTTTGTTTGTTTCTTTTAATATGTAGCTCCACATTTACCAAAACCGACCCTGTTAAATATTCTGAATAACATTGAAAAGAGTTTAATTTTTTTTAATGTTTGTTAAGATTAACCTTTATCTTAACATCTGAAGCAAATTATTTGTTAGGTCATCAAGCATTTATCTCAAGTGACTAAAATTAAATTAAAAATAAACTGGTGGGGGGTTTAATTTACAATAAACAAAGAAAAGTATAAACAAAATTAGTCAGCTGAAACCCATAAAATTCACTTAAATTCATCTGTTTGATACCTTCATCAGAGCTCAAGAACTAGAACAGTATTTTGGAAATATAATTATCTCTTCACCTAGTTGCTAATCAATAGTTTTATTTAGTAGGGGTAAGCAACAGTAACCAAATCAGTTTTTCAAATCAATTTTACAGTAGTAGTTACTTACCCAGTGGTTTTCCCATCCATTGGCAATGACAGCTGATCCAAAACTTCTTGCAGGGTTCATGCTTGCTCCCGTATAGTCAATCTGAAAAATTACATTTGTACATTATATGAGTGGAATTAATGAATAATATTACTTACTTTGTGTTATTCAGAAGAAGACGGATATAATAGAACTTTCTTCTGATTATTAAATGAATGTTGTAATAATGAAAATGATTTGATAATTATATACTAAATTATGTATTACAAAGCAGTAACATAAATATGAATTAAGTTATTATTTAGGTCATCAATTGAAAGGCTGGTTTGAAGCTCTAGAGTCTTCACTAAGTAAAATGAGGAGTGAGGTGGTTTACCATTGGCTCACTCACTGAGCGGAAAAGTATGTTTATTAGCATGCCAGGCTCTCTGAAAAGCATCAACTTTTCACCCTGCAAATAACACCTTCACTTCACTCACCACAGGGTCTTGTTGTATAATAAAATTCATTACACTCAGAGAATATAACTCTGACTATTGTCTTTTACACCTCTACCTCTTCTGTTCTAAAATGCTTTAGCCATATAATTGGCTGATAATATGTGATAAGAAACAGAACTATTTTATGTAGCCTTGGAGCTAGCAGATCGAGTTTTAATAATTTAACACTCTGCCTGCCTGTTATAAGCATATGATATTAAGGTATCTACTTCAAATACAAATAAGTAGTCATTTAAGGGGAGCAGACTGATTTTAATAAAAAATATTGATTTTTCAATTTTACCATATATTGATCGATCGTTTCCCCCTATTTAAATTGATATAACACGACATTTGTTGCTTTTTCTGTTGAGAAAAATTATGTTTTTACGCTGATGGGGTACGTAGTGTTTATTTCTATATTTTTTCACGTTTTTCATTCTTGTAAATTGAGATTAATATAATCATGTTACTGCTCTAACATTACGGAGATCGCGTTTACATAAAAACGATAATTTCTAGAACGTGTAGGAATCAGCCGTAGAGCAAATATTGGTGTATTTTTGTTTGGAAATTAATTCCAATAGGGGATAGGTGTTCTCTTACGGTATTATGCTTTTACTAGGCCTATATCCGCATTTTCCGCGTATTGTATTTTTTGACTTTAGGTACACTTTTTTTAGGAACTATCCCACCTAGGAGTGTGAAATTTCACACACTACATTTTAATACTAAGGTGTGTATTTACTCCAGAGGTATTTCAAAAATTTTGGAGTTTTTATTTTTTGGGTGTTTTTCATAAAAAAATTTGGGCACATTTGAACTTTTTTTGAAAATAAAAATCATTTTTAGATTGGATGAAGATAAATGAAAAAGCTCTGGTACAAATTTGTAAAAAGGTACTGTAGATAGGTGTGCCAAAGATCAGCTTTGTAGCTTGAACGGTTTCTACAAAAAATCTACCTAAGTTAGTATTGCAGGTATAGGGATCATGAAAACGGTCTGCTCCCCTTAATGGACAAAAACTTGTAATAGTGGACCAACTACACATGTATAATAAAAAATATTTACTATACTTACAGCAGCAAGATGTCCAAGGGTTACAGTTAACCCAATAACAAGAGAAGCTGGTACTTTCAAATCAGCTTTGTTTGGATCACAGACACCAAAAACAACAAATACAAGTACAAATCCCAAGAAGAACTCAATTCCAAGACCCTGAGTTGCAGTAATACCAGATCCAAGTCCTGTATTTCCAAGGCCAGCTTTTACTGTCTCGTTGCTAACAGTGTCTGGTATTAATGCCTGGAAAATAATAAAAATAATTTAAATATGATTTCCTCCATTTTTTCTTAAATTAATTTACTTTCTTACATAATATTTTTAAAATTTAATTTCTATAATATTTTCTGAAGTTGGGGAATTCTGCTATCTAGGGAGTAAAATAACAAAGGATGGTAGAAGCACATATGATATCAAAAGCATGATTGCTCAAGTTTGAAGGGCCTTTGAAATTAAAAATAGCTCACTGACTATACAGATTGATTTACAGATTAAGAAAACATTCTTAAAGCAGTATATTTAGAGTAGCATTACACGGGAGCGAAACATGGGTAATAGAGGCTGTAGAAAGAAAGAGGAATAGAAGCTTTTGAAATGTGGTGTAATAGAAAAATGTTAAAGATTAGGTAGGTGGACATATTAACTAATTTAGAGGTTCTTAGATGAGTGGATGAAAGCAGTATATGGAAACATCTTACCAGAAGAAGGGATAAGCTAATGGGTCATATCTTAAAAGATCCAGGAATTGCTTTATCATTAATGGAGGGTAATATTGAGGGTTTTAGTGAGACACTTGATTTAATACTACATTGTCTAAAACAATCTTCGAATGAGTGGGATACTTTTCCCAGAATGCCATGACCTTTGATTTAGCAACTGAAAATCGTAAGTTATACTTTTTACATAAATCATTTAAAGCATAAATTGCTCTTTGAGGCTCATCTTCACTCTTACAGTTACGGGCAAACTCATAACTAGCCTCGGTAATAAACGGTAAGCCTGCTTATTTAAGGATTTGTTTTGCTTATTACCCATATTATTTAGATTTTCAATTTTCCGGGTTGCCTTTGGTTCCAGTTAGTCCGGATAAACGAGGTTGTTCTGTATATTACAAGCAAAAAGAAAGAAAGAGAGCAACACAGTACAGTAGCCTACCTTCATAGTTGCTGATCCACCTATTGAACCAATACACTGCGCTATAATGTACAATACTGCTCTAATTATTGTTACTTTTCCTGCAGCTACAAGCCCAAATGTTACCGCTGGGTTAATGTGAGCTCCACTCACATGACCAATTCCCTGTAAACAATGGAACATGTATAATTAATTATTTTATATATAAAATCTTCATATTTTATTATAAAAATAAAAACTGAATTTTAAAATGGTAATACGTCTGGATTTCTGTATAAGTGGTCTTTCTTGTTTTATAAAAAAAATTGCAGAATTGAAAACAATATGGGGGTGTCTATAATGATATTAACCTCTCTCAGGAACAAACAACTTTCCTTGATAGGCTAGAATAATGATAGCTTACCTGTAAAATTTTTCGGTTATCAAACACAGGATCTTCAAATTTATAGTCGTGTTAAGAGGCACCATTGTCCCTTTCAGGTGGTCTGCATTATCTCAAATTCTGTACCAGCACTGGTTTAAATTTAGCTATTTCTACATTTTCAACAAGGGCTTTATAAATAAAAAAAATTAACCAAAAATTTAACATATCATTTTGACAAAAACAGTAATAAAAAAATTCTTTTAACTTAACTGCTGACTTGTTTTCAATTAAACGTCTATGAATTTTGAAAATACTTTTTATCATGAAGACTGGAAATAACATGTGGAAATGATATCAACTGAAAGGATACTTCTGAAAATCCAAAAGAATAGAGAGACATTGGCAGACCTTAGAAGATATGAATATAAAGTATTTAAGTTCGGAACAATTAACCTCCTGGATAATAGTCAGACAATGAGAGACGCCTCAAAAGAATCCAAGTTTTAGATTTGTAAATAATTTTTCTTCTAAATTGTTTAGTTATTATAAATGTATAAAAATTTCCTTTTTTATTCTTATTTACTTATTGTAAACAAGCTACAACCTATCTAGGCCTATATTTTTGTTTAAATTTTTTGTTCTTTATAACTTTTAATGTTTTAAATTAGTTAAGTTTTGTATTTAAGTTAAGTCAGTGTATATACTTTTATGAATTTTTTAATTTGTGTAATGTTATCAAAACTTCAATGTTAGTATTTTTTTGAGGAGGACCATCACTGAGTGGCCTCCTCTCTTGCCATACTTATTTCATAATTATTTACTTATAGTTACTTATACTATAACTGATTATAAATAAATATAATCTTTAACAAAAACAAAGTTCGGAACAAGGATATTGCCTTGCTTGGCCTTGTTTGGAAGAAGAAGAATTTTGAATTTTGTTGTACAATTTTACCATGAAATTGAACTGGAAATAGGTGTCAAGTTGAAAAATATTTCGTTCAGTTCAAAGGATTTTATTCCATAATAACATTTTTTATCAGTAACGATAATAAAATGTGTTTTGATCATAGTTAAATATTTTTATAGAAATTTTTCCGTTCGTAATAATTGTTTTGACTACTCTACCCGGCAACATTGTAGTGCTATCTACAGCCAATTCTCCGAACTAAGTTCACTACATTATTAAATGCTATTACTAGAATCTTGTCAGTTTTTGTAATTTATTTTTTAGAATTCACAAAATTATTATTCTATTGAGAGAAAAATTAATGTGTTGGTTTGGTACACGAAATATTTTTGTATTTTTTACTTTCTCTTGCCTATATGAATGTATAGGAAGGAAAGTATTGTTTTCATGTCGATTTTTCAAAATCGAGTTTTCACCAGATCTACACGTTTTCAGACCCCCTGAACCCAAAAATAAAAACATGTTTTTAAGCGATTGGTCTGTGTGTGCGCGCGTGTGTGTGTGTCTGTCTGTATGTGCGTGTGTGTGTGTGTGTGTGAACAGAATATCTCAAGAACGGAAAATCGTACAAACTTGAAACTTAAGTTGCATACTACTACTAACTAGTCTTCACAAAGTTCTAACTTTACCGATATTTTCGTTACTCTTCTATCTTGTTTTGTCTTCATAAATTGTTTTATTTTTAATTAACATTGGGGAAGGGTTTAGCTGTGCGAACAGTAAAGGTCATTATCTATTATTATTTTGGGTTTTGTACATTTTAACGTTGGTTCAATCTTAAACTTATCAGGAAAGACTTTGGCTTAAAACTTGCGTATTACTGAAAGTATCCGAAGCAACTGACCCATTTGATTAATTATTTATCGTCATTGTAAAAGAAAAACTGAATTTTCACTGATTCTTTTCTTTTATGCTTAGAATTTTCAAAGTACGATCACCAAATAATGACTACCAAAATTTTATAATTTTCCTTTCAAATTATTTAGTTTTTTTGTTTTATACGTCCGACAATTTTGCACAGTAATGCTAATGGAGATGATGAAGGTTGATTGATGAAAATGAGTAATGTAATTTCCCAGAACTGACCGGGAATCGAATCCTAACAAAGTATGGTCACCAAAATGTATTTATACATTAAAAAAAAGTTCTTTCTAGATTTTTTTTTTTTTTTGCTTTACGTCGTGAATCATAAAACTTCACAATTATAACAATCCCTTAATATGCAATATGAATTCTGCGGACCTTCCAGGAATCGCACAAAGACGACTGAAATGACGATCGAGTAGAGACATGATACAACTGTATCATTTTTAAGTATACAAATATACAATTTAAAAATGAACACATTTATCGTTATCTGGAGAGCTATCGCTGGGTGGTATCCTCCTTAAACTTAACGCGGTTGGTTTTTAATTTTTTATTTGTTTTGTTAATTTAGTTGTGAACGTTTTTTGCTGGTTGTTCTTCTACAGTTGCAAAATAAACATCGTAATAAAAAAAATTGTTTTATGTCGTAAAATGTTGTACTTTAATGTTAATGCAAAGGGTGAAGAGTAATGGATAAAAATGAGTGATAGAAAAATGCCAGACTAGACCGGGAATCGAACTCGAGAACCCTGGTGAAGAAGTAAGTTGCCCGTATCCTCTACGCCAATGGGCCGATGATTTTTTTTAAATTTATTCATCTTTCTTTACAATATTACATAATATTTATAAAATTTATGAAGCAGGAACAATTAAACATTATGCACGCACAAAGTAATGAAATTATAAATTATTAATTTGATGTAAACTGGGTTATTCATGTCAGTGGAAATTACAAATTAAAATTCCATGGGCATACAAAGGAATAAATTATACATTAGATAAACGTCACAACTGTTTCAATTGAACTGTAATTTTTTTACTTTTGTGTCAGCTTACCCAAAATTTAAAAGGACCCACTAATTTTTAATGGATTGATATTTAATATGAGGTTGCTTACCCTATATTTTAAATTACATTATATATTTAAAAGAGGGTTATGTTTTAGTACATATTAGCAGGGCAGGAAATACCCCATCCTGTCAGTCACTTTGGCTGTCCATTACCTGTCTGCCCATTATAGACTACAGGAACTGAATTGCACGCCCGATAGTCCTATTACGTTCCAAGCATGCTTACACAGGCCTATTATGTTTAAGGGAACAACGTAGAGAATGTTATAGACAATTACGGCTTGTAATCTATAATTAGAGATCAGCATCCTTTTTTCAACTTGCAGGAAATGTCCAGCGTTACTTATTTACTCTTTCATTCATTGTATTTTTATGTTGTGTTACTCTTTTTAATTTTTTTACTTAAAATTTGAATAACTTTTATGTTTTCGTGATGGCATGTCGAGGAGATAAGGTACAGAATAATAATTCTGTCAAGCAATGCGTAAGAACTGTATAGTGTAACAGTGCTACTTTTTTATGTAAAAACGTTATTTTATTTACATAAAATCAAAACTGAAAAACGGGCTTGGAAGAAACTCTATTTTTCTATCCAGTTTTATCAAATTGATTTACGAGTATCGTTGTATGTATTTTTCCCATAACAGGCAGGAGGAGTGTTAAATTATTTGCACTCGATCTGCTAGTTTCAGGGCTACAAAAAATTATTGTGTATCATATCACATGGTCAGCCAAATATATGATTGAAGCATTTAAGAACAGAAGAGGTAGAAGTATAAACTACTCTAGTCAGAGTTATTTACTCTGAAAGTAATTACCCTGTGGTGAATGAAGTGAAGGTGTCATTTGCAGAGTGGAAAGTAGATGCTTTTCAGAGGGCCTGGCATGCTGAATAAGGATACTTTTCCACTCAGTTAGGAAGGCAATGGAAACACCTCATTCCTCGTTTAACTTAGTAAAGCTATAGGCTTACACCAGCCTTTCGGCTGTTTACCTAAACAATAACAGTTGATATTAGTTTAAGAGAGTCATAATCAGTTTAATTAACTCACCCTATATATTGAAACACAGCAGTTCGTGATTAGTCTAGAAATGGTTGAGGGAATAATACATTGTTTGTTGTAAGAAATTGTGTATTGTAAGGATGGAGTAAGGTGATTAAGGATAATGAACTGCTATGATGAGATATTTTGAACAGTAGTTCAAAGAAATCGAAAATAGTAGAAACGTTTGTTATTATTTTGATTCCTTCTGCGAAATTCAAGTATAGCGGTGATTTTGTTAGAACAATCTCCTTTGTTTTGGAAACTATCAGACCACAGGTATAAAAATAGTTAACGCCTTTGTAGCGGGTCAATCAGTAATGAAATTTTGAATGAAAAGTGTGCTCAGGCCGTTTGAAATAGTGTCGTTACGGGACCGGTTTCGAAGTATGTTAATAGTGTGTGTACGATGGTAACAAGTGGTTGTGGGCAGGAAACTCGATTGTTTTGTTTTTTTTAAACAGTAATCTACTGTTAGTCAAATTGGTTTAAGCTTAAGTTTTATAATTGATTTAATCTAATTATATTTATTATTAGACTAAGTTAAATCATAAATTGTGTAAATAAATAAATAATTATTGTAATTGTAATAAGTTTAAAGTTAGTCTGGTTATTATTTATCATACCCAGATCCCGAACGAACTAAGTTAAGGTGTTACAGTATTCTTTCTTTTTTTACCCTAATATGTGAATGTTCTAATAAAAATGGAACTGAACAAAATTTTTTTGACTTGTCACCGATCTTTAATTTCACGGGAAAATTGTGCAAAATATCCAGAATTCTTCTTCCAAACAAGCTAGGCATAATCCTGTTCCAAACTCAGAAACAACATCTATGTTCTTATCTTGTTAGGTCTGCCAATGTATCTTTTCTCTTTTAGAGCGTACCATCAGATTTGTAGAGGTATCTTTTGAGCTGAAATCGTTTTCATGAGCTATCTCCAGCCTTCATGATAAAAAATATTTTTAAAATTCATTGACGTTTTATTGAAAACTTGTCAGTAGTTTAATAAGGAAAAATTTCTTTATGATTTATTTACCGAAAGTATGTTTTTTATCCCTAATGTGTGTACTTTGTAGCAACACTACGGTTGTACAATTTAAAAATAAAATGAATAGACACAATTTAGATTTAAGACGTTTAATTAAATAAAAAAAATAAATTAAATAATTATTATTATAACAAAATAATGAATTTAAATTAAATTAATCTCAGGGTTTATTAACGTACAATTGTTTATTGTTTCTTCTACTAACTTACAAAATACAACAATTGAAAATTTTTTTAAATAAAACAAAAGAATATCGGTACTTATTTAAATGTACATGTAATACTGGTTTTATATTTAGAAATTTTGATTATTATTTAATGTTGACTTCTTGAAAAATTAATAAATATATTTTTAAATGGATATCAGTTAATGAAAATAAATATTTAGTTGACTTTTACCGGTTCCCGTTACAATCTCTTGAAAATAAAATGAAGCGTTGGTTGATAGCGTCGGTCTACAAAACTGGAATCTTGCTATTTCAAACTTGAAGTAATTCAATCTATTCTCCGAACTTCCATTCTAAATTTTACTATATATTATAGCTCACAACTCTGTCTACTCATTGATACATAATTTAACATAGATTATTCATTTTAAATATTATAAATTTAAATTTTTACTGGAGCGTTAGTACAACGTTCGGTACGGAATCTGATGGCGTACCGCTCCCCGATTTATGATTCAAACGACTACATCTTCATTGAATTTTGATTGAATATTTTAAAACTGTTCAGAAAAATCGGATCACTGTTTAAAAATATACACTGTATATTACTATAGTCATAAATGTTTTTAATTAAATATTTTATCCTAATTTCGATTTTTAATTTACTTTTTACTAAATATGATTTAGTTGTTCATTTTGATAAAGTAGTACTCATTTCTAATCTCGTTGTTCGTATGTTAAAATTATAAAATAAATGATTGAAAATTAACTGATATTCTATTAAATAATAATAAAAAACTATTATTATTTACCAGTATCTGTACATTATAAAGCTATTAATATTATTTAAAAGTTTTAACAAATTTATATACCAGGTATTACTAGATTTGATCTTTTCTACTTAAAAATTAAGTAGTGGTCAACCTGTCTGTTCGACCTTGTCCATCAAACAAAATGTAGGTCAAGTTCATTCTACAACTTGGCAATCTGTTCAATTATGAACAATAAGCAGCTTCATAACCCAATGATTTGAGGATGATATGTATATCCTGTAAATGAAGTGTAGTCTTGTACAGACTAAGGCCGACGATTCCTGAGAGAGTATGATTAATTGAACCCCGACCATCGAAGTACACTGGTAACCAATCGCTAGTATTTAAATTTGTATAAAACTAACTTACCTTTACTAGGATTTGAACAACGGAACCTTCGTCCCCGAAAATCAGCTGTTAAACAGCTGATTTTGGCAACGACTCTACCGCTAAACCAACCCGGTGGGTTACAGATTCTAATACGAATAGTGATTTTTATTTGTCCAGTGATATTTGGGAATTCAGTTCTAATGGAACCTCTACTGAGGCTAGGAACAAGCATGGGAATAAAATTGTAGTAATGAATAAACTTTTTATTTTTGACTATTATTGTGCATTGTGTATGATAGAACAATTATAAACTTAAAAAACTTATTAAATAATAAAAATTATAACTTACCTGAACACACGCCATTATTGTGAGACCAAATGTGAAAGCTATTAGTACATTAGTACTGCTTTTTGATACAGCACTTAAACATCCAAAAAAATTGAGCAGAAAATTTCCAAGAAGTTCAGCAATCAGTGATTTTCCTAGATTGCTTTTGTTGTCGGATACTTCTTGTACTCCCAGTCGTGTCTTAAACGCCGACATTTTCCTAAAACAAGATAAGAAAATTTATCAAAATACTGTTGAAAATTACAAAAAACTATTGATTCACCATTATGGTTCTTATAAAGGAGGGAATTATTTTTCTCCTATACAACAACTTTCCTATCGAATGCGTTGGAATATTGTAATAACATTGAGTTTGACAGCACCATCATTTTTGCATTCAAAAAAATAATTGACTGAAACATTGAGAGAGTAATCCGATGTTATGTTTTTATAAAACAAACATTTTGTGATTTATCAATAATGTTTATTAATATTATTCTAATAATTTAGTTGATTGAAATTATGGAATTCAGCCAAAAATAATAAATGAAAATAGATTGCATATTAAAAAGTAAATATTTATCATTCCATTGCCTTATTCTATTTAAACAAATTGAATAGTTGAAATTTAGTTTGGCTCATAAACTTATGAAGATATTTTAGTTTACTACCATTTGGTTTTGATTAGCCGTAGCGACTGAATTCGTTTTTGGGTTCATCTGGGAATCGTGCGCCACAAAATACTTTTGGATTTATTATTCGTTTTGTTTTGGCTTTGTTTCAAACATTTTTCTTGTTACCTTTGCCAGATGACCGTACCACAACTTTTACGATTTCGTATTGCCCTTTTTTAATATTAGTACATTTAATTTTTTTAATTTAAAAAAATTTAATACCGGAATATTCATTGTTTGGTTCTATTTTCAGTAGAATACTACACTGTGTGTATAGTGGTTATCGCAACTGGCTTCAACGCCAGGAGTCCTGGGTTTGGTTCACAGTTCACAGTCAAGTCGGACATTTTTCAATAATTTTTATTTATCACCCTTCATTGAATTAGTATTATTGTAGAAAACAGTCAACATTAAACAAAAAAGAAAGTTTACTTCTTGTCTTATACTACGTTAAAATTTGTGACCATTAAATAATAAATTGAATATTTTTCGAATTGTTGAACTAACACGCACGGTAAATCCTTAAATAAAGAAAATCGTGTTCTATATTTTATCTCTTCATAACATATTGTGTTTAGAGATCTATACTGTTGAAATCAAGAAACGATTATGAAAAACGAATCTGGTGTCTAATGGTTTTACAATATTCCCTTAGCGATCTCAGAATATACCATCTTTAGAGTTTAAAATAAAAGTAGGCTACCTACTCCAGCTAAAAATTAAAAAATTAAATTTATTATAAAACCGACTTTTATTTAATTTTTATGAAACGTACCTCTTACATTTGTGAAACATACCAGGGATAAAGAGGCGTCAGCATTCCTCTTATATACCTACCATGAAGTAACAGTACCGGAAAATTAAAAAAAAGCATCTATAATAAATGTTGCAAACTATACTGTATATTTTAAGAGGAAGAAAGAAAGAAAAGAGAAAAAAGGAAGAAAGAACAGAACCGGGAAAATAAAATAATATTGAAGAAAGAAAATCGACTTTTTTGAGAAGTTGTCAATTTTCGTGTAATATCGTGTCAAAAATGAAGAAATTTTAAAGAAAGTTGATGAGACATTGCACTAACTGATCAAATCGTCTATTAGCTTCATTCATCAAATAATTTTGAATGATTTTAAAAGAACCAGTAAATGATGAAAACAAAGGACTTTGAAGAATAAAAGTTATAGACGATTTAAATGGATTATAAGCTATTAAAAAATTAGAGCTTTTCAAAATTAACAAGAGGTAACATGTTGTGTTGCCAAGGCCAGAAATGTTTTGAACACCATGAATTCTGTCTTTAAAAGAAAAAAATTTAACCCTTGACACTAAAACGAGACTCATGAAGTATTATAAGTTCTCAGTCCTATTGTACGGAGTTGAGGCCTGGACTCTGACAGAGGTAACAATCAGCAAATTGAAAGCGTTCGAATTTTGGCTGTATAGGAGAATGCTGCTAATATCCTGGACGCAGAAAATTACTAATGCGGAAGAGCTACATCGAATAAACAAGGCAGCGGAATTGGTCACCATAGTGAAGACGCGAAAGCTGCAGTGTCTCGATCATACCATGCGGGATGAGCGCAGGTATGAATTGCTTCAACGCATTCTGCAAGGAAAAATCAACAGTAGAAGGGGACCAGGACGCAGAAGAATTTCATGGATGGCCAACCTGAGAGTGTGGTTTAACAAAAATTCAGAGGAACTGTTTCGGATAGCAACCAATAAAGCAAGCATCACCATGATAGTTGCCAATCTTCGGAACAGAGAGGCACCCTGAGAAGAGAAGAAATTGAGACGCTGGCAGAAAACCGAAAAAGTTGGAGAACGATAATATGATAGTGCAAGATAAATCATTCAACAAATCTACAACTCCGTTTTTTACCATTTGCTGCAGCTATACACCTGTTAATTAATTGGAGCTAATTTACTTCTTGTGGCGCCAGCAAACAATCTAAAATTTCTTAAAGTTGTACAAGGAACCCTCAGAAATATATTTGAGATAACTGGTATATTATATTAACACTTGAATGTAGAGAGCGTTGTAAATGTACAGAACTTCCAACAATCTACGCCACGTGCTCAGTCTTTGAAGTTCGTAGCATAAGAACGGGTACCTCATAGCTATCAAATGTTCTACCAGCTCTATATTCCAACTTATAAAAACTTTTCTGCACACTTTCACATTCAGTAATATTAATATTAATAATTTATTCTTATCTACTTTTAAGTTTATGTTCTAGTTGGGAAATTAAGCTTTTCGCGATACGTTAAATACATGAGAGATAAGTTATTTAGTGTGACTACTTTTCAACTGTACGTTTTCCATAAACAAATACCAGCTCGTGAGCGTTCAATGGTATTGTTATGTTAAACTTTGGTGAAATGTTTGCAGTAATGATAATACAAATCGTACACCATTTATTTTGATTTTTTATCTTTTTAAATTTTTAGTATCGTTCATAATATTTATTATTTTACTACAGTAGTACGTACGTTTTTGTTTATTTATACAGGAAAGCAACCGTAAACTATATAACTACATTTTACTGCTGTTATCTTCACGCCGGTCTCCAACCGTATCTCCTGCTTTATTCTAGTGCGTGACTTGCAACTTATCTTCAAATCAGCTCGATAATTTCATTCTTTACTCGTAGTCAAACAAAACAGTACAATGGACCAACTTTTTTAAATTAACTTTCAAAGTTAAAAACGTTTACGCACTCGTCATAATTAATTATGCTAACAAAGCTACCGGAACTAAGCTGTGAATGGAAAAAAGTTATTGTGCATTTAACTGGGTGTGCAATTTTAAAACTTACATTTATAAAAATTAAGTTGTGGTTTATTTAGCGTGCATATTTATATACCGTAATATTAGGAAGTTAAGGTTCACTAGTTTTAACATTTCCAGGAGGGATTTACGTTTGTGTAATTGAGTTCTATTTGGATGTAAAAATTTAAATCGAAAAATGTTCAATACACAAAACAAATAATTTATTTATTGGATAAAGCGTTAGACCGAAAAGTGGAAGATCACAGGTTTGACTCCTGCATGTGTATTCGCTGATTACCACGGTTCATGAGAATTTGAATTGAATTAAAATACTAAAACTTGAGATTTACAGAATTTTAAGAATTAACTTATAAAAGTTTTGTTTGAAAAATTATCGGTAACTAGTAGCTATTGTAACATTTTCTACGGATTTGCAGTACTTTTTATTAAGTTAAGTATAATCTGAAAGGTGAAGTACTTCAGCAGTGTTTTTGTTTAGGTCATCAGCCGAAAGGCTGGTTTGAACCTCTAGAGGCTTTACTAAGTAAAACGAAGAGTGAGGTGGTTTACCATGCCTTCCTCACTGAGTGAAAAAGTATGTTTATCAGCATGTCAGGACCTCTAAAAAACATCTACTTTCCACCCTGCAAATGGCACCTTCACTTCATTCACCACAGGATCTGCGTGTATAATGAAATTAATCACTCTCAGAGGAGATAACTGTGACTAAAGTCTTTTACACCTCTACCTCTTTAGTTCTTAAATGCTTTAGTCATATTATTTGATGACCATGTGATAAGAAACAGAACTATTTTTTGCAGCCCTGAAATTAGGAGATCGAGTGCAAATACTTTATCACTCTACCTGTCTGTTTTGGGCAAACTTCAACAGACAAAACATAATGTAGCCATAATTTAACCGAGTTCTGTCGAAAAAGAAAAAAATATTAGATTTATATTTTTAACTGTACAAATTATTTTTATTGTTGTATTATGTACAAAATTTCTACAACTATAAAGATATTTCAGGGTAAAATTATTACGTAATCTTAACCAAATAATACAAGTAATTTAATCTACATGGTAATAAACCTTAACGTTTGCGACGTTTCTGGGGCAGGTATTTCAATAACCAATAGTTTTTAGTAAATTTACAAATCGATTCCCGGCTAGGGTTTGGAAATTACAGAAACAGTAAAATGTTTTACAGATGTGAAGTTAATGGAACCAGGGAGAAAATTTATATATATTTTGATTGCATACTTGACCGATTTCTTTCTTTATAAAATCATTTCTGTAAACCATTTAAAATTTTTATAATGTGGTTACATAGCTTGATCTACATATAAATCGATGTATAAAATTACTGTGCTTAGACCGTTATGTCGAAAGTTAATTGTAGTGGGGGTCCGTTATAGCGGACTACTGTACTTAAAAAAAAAAATTCTAAAAATGATTGGATTGTGGACGTAACAGAGACAATCAAGAGTTAGTTGTGTCATATTCATACCCGGTGAATGAATTTATGAGGAAAGCAGTAAATAATGTAACTTTAGTTATAATATTAAAAATGTATAGTACTTAATTTCTAATATAATTTTTCCATACGTAATATTACATACATTCAAGGTTATGTTGCGTATGATTCGAATATAATTAAGTGATCAAGTAACTGAGTTATTTTATTAGTTGTGTCTATCTAGTAATTAAAAAATGAATACCTGAATTCTTACTCACAATTCTTTTAAATCATTCAATTCAACAATTATTAACATAAAGCATAAAAAATAGTTCTCTACTGTAATTATCCTCGGAAATATAACTCTGGTAACTCCCGTATAATTCCAATCTAATTACACAAATAATAAAATATTTCTAACAATGGAACTACAGATTATAATTTACGTTTTATGAGCGTAATAATTTATAAATATTCATGGAAATCATATCTAATAATAATTACTACTACTAATACAATATTATGTCATGGTATATGATGATCTAATGCATGTAGATTAATATTAGAATCCTGTTTAATATTTTTTGTCAGTAGGTGCCGCCTAGGTAATTAAGTTGGTAACATATTGGATAGCTGAGTATGGTATAGATTTATTTTAACCCTTTATAGGTCTTTGGTAAGTATACTTACCACTGGCAATATGGTCGATTTTTTAAAGAATAAGCTATACATTTTAACCCTATTGGTATTTTATGGTTTTAAAGATGTTCTCTGGTAGGTAGGTTATCCAAATGTTGAAATTAGTGCGTAGCGAACATTTGCTTCATAAGTTACACGAATGTGGTAAGGATTCATACCAGCGTACGCAACCTTGTTTTTTGTTGTTAATTCTGTACAGTGCTTACAAAATTCAAGTTTTTACGGGAAAGCAAGCATTCATGCTAATAAAATGTTGAGATAACTTATTCTTCACATTTTTCTGTTATATAGGACTACAAGTTGTTTTAATAAGCATTCTTGCCACTAAAAATTATGTGATTGCCATTTCAATAAACGTTTCTTGGTAAGTATACTTACCAGGGCTTAACATAAAAAAAGGAATTATCAAACTGTTCTGGCACTAGAAATACATTATTCAAGTCCCTACAAAACAAAATTTAACATTTTACAACATGTATATTTTTTTCGTAGTACTGTTCTACAAAGGGTTAACAGCATGACAATATCATCAGGAAGGTTGATAGCAATTCTCTTTTTATCTAAAAATTTCTTTCCAATTCTTTTTGGTGCATTGCTAATCTTTATTTAACAAAAGTAGATTAAGATACAACATTGAGAAAATTAAATCCACCATACTAATTTTGGTTGCTGGCAGCGAAATTAAAAACAGCTTACATCTATTTATGCAAAATAGTTGGACAAAAAATAAAGGTTCTGTTATCCCCCCCCCCCCAGAGCATAATTTTTCACATTTCGTGAATATTTCGTAATCCACCTTACAGTATTTTTAACGATAGAAACGGGAAAAATATCTAAAAAATCCTACACCAATATTCTTCAAATTAAGGTTAAATATAGGTAGGGTAAATATATTACTTTTTCTCAATATAGTTACTGTATGTTGTTGTTGTTGTTGTTTAGGTCAACAGCCGAAAGGCTGGTTTGAACCTCTAGAGGTTTTACTAAGTAAAAACGAGGAGTAAGGTGGTTTACCATTGCCTTCCTCACTGAGTTGAAAGAGTATGCTTATCAGCATGCCAGGCCCTCCGAAAAGCACTCACTTTCCACCCTGCAAATGACACCTTCACTTCATTCACCACAGGGTCTGGCTGCATAGTGAAATTCATTACTCTCAGAGGAGATAACTCTGACTAGTGTCTTTTACACCTCTACCTCTTCTGTTCTTAAATAGTTCAGTCATATAAGTGGCTGACTATGTGATAAGAAACAGAACTATTTTTTTAGCCCTGGACCAAACAGATAGAGTAAAATTAAAATAACACTCCACCTGCCCATTTTGGGCATAGTTACTGTATGTAATAATGCTAAACATATATACTAGACTCATCGAGTACATGGCATCATTAAATTAATTTAACAAAATAAAATAAAATATTATCAAATAATTTAATAATTGTCAATAAATAGTTTAAGGAAAAAGGAAAGAACTTTAACGTTAACTTGAAAAATATTGATATATGATTTTTTTTAAATATTTTTTCTGTTTTTACCGTTAAAAATACTGTAAGAATACCTACATACGAAATATCCACAAAACGTGAAAAATTATGCGGGGAGGGGGAATAACAGAAAAGACCCAAAAATAACACTTTGAAAATAATTATATTTAAAGTAAAATGTAGATTTTACTTTGAGTAAGGTAACTTTTGCTGTTGAAACAATTATAATACTTACTTCTTGACCATCCTCGAAAAAAAATATTCCACTTGCAAAATATTTTTGCATAGAAAAATTAATATCAGTATTATTTATTTATGTGCAAAAAATATTCAGCAATTCCGCTTAATATATATATTTATTAAAAATCTGATTCTGGGAAATTATGCATTCGTTTGAACAGACAACATAGAAATTTGAAACATTCAAGTTATTGACACATAGCTCCCTTATAATTTTTTTTTAATCCTAAAATGTGTACGTTGCAATCTGTTCAATTCAGAACAATAAGCAACCCCATGACCCAATGAGATGAGGATGATGTGTATGACGTGTAATTGAGATGTAATCTTGTACAGACCCAGGCCGACTATTCCTGAGAGAGTATGGTTAAACGAACCCCAACTATCAAAGTACACTGGTAACCACTGTCTATTATTCAAATACGTGTAAAAGTGACTACCTTTAGTAGGATTTGAATCAGGAACCTTTGTCTCCAAAAATCAGCTGTTAAACAGCTGACTCGCAGCGACGATTTTATCTCTAGACCACCCCGGTGGGTTTCATTATCAATAGCTGACGATATTCGTCTTTCTACACTCAATACGTTTTGGCAGCCGTCACTCATAATTCATTTTGCATTATACAATATTTTTCTGAATTAATAATAGCGAAATAGTAATGTAAAAGTGGCATCTATCAGGCTTTACACTGATGATAATAAATCCGTGCTTAGAATTAACAATATGTAATCATATTCTTGTTTTTTAAATTCAACGTACAAATCAAGGCAAAATACTCATATATAGTTCGTAGACTATATCCAGTAAATTAAATAAATGAAAAAATTACTCAATTTAAAAAATAAATGACTTAATTTCAGTATTCTACCATGCAAAAAATATATTACAACTTAATTTATTTTACAATTAGTTCATTTTAATTTAAAAAAAAGTTTAGTAAGTAGTTTTAAATTAATAAAAGGCTAATTCATAGTTATAAAAAAATAATTAAAATTAAGCAAACATCGATTTCTAAGGCAATTTTCAAGTACAGTAGCTTGTAAGCGCTATTTAAAATTGATTAATTACACTATTTAAGTTAAGACTCCAATCTCTCTTCAACCCGTAATTACATTTATCTACTTCCCTAATGTATTATAATAATAAATGTATTGTATTATAATGTTTTTATAATTATTTAATACTACAATGTATTTTTAATCTACATTGCTATTAAATGCAATCTAAAATCTACTTAAGCTTTTAATTACAACAATTTTTTAAACTAAATAGCAGCAATCTACGACAGCAAAAATTAGTTTTATAAATTTATATACCCCATTATTTTTGAAAGTAGTGATTTGAAAAAATTGTTCTTCTTAAACGCTTCTCTCTGCAAAAAATAAGTTACAAAATTTATTCATCAACAATTTCTCGTTAAATTAGGTAAATATAATTATTTTTTTTATTTTTTCATTAATAAAATTATTAAAAAACCACCAGAATGATTAAGGAGAAAGTAAGAATACTTACCTATTGAATACCGCTTTCGTGGCTTTAAAACATTGTTATTATAACAAAGGTATTGTGACCTCCTATATAAATGTCATGACAATTTAAAGATTCCTGTAATAGTCAAGATATACAGAGGAGGTCAATATCTATGTTAAAATATGGGTTTTTTGAAAAATATTATAAAAAGTTGACAATGTATTAAGCTACGAAAGCGCTATACAATCTTTAAGTGTTCTTACTTTTTCCTTGACCATTCTGGTGGTTTTTTAAATAAATTTATTTGTAACAAAATAAAAAAAAAATAATTAAACGATGGATGTATGATACAATATTTAATAATGTAATAATTATGTATTTATTAACAATCGAACTATCTACTCGTTAGTCTTGAATGTAGGTATACTTCAATGTTAGCCTGCATTTATCATTAAAAATTAATTTTAATTTTAACAACGATGACTAAAGTATTTTGAGTTTCTTCATTAACGGTGTTTTAAATTATTTGGTTCACATGAAGATGTATTGTATTTTCACTTGACGAAGATTTAATAAATGCATTCTACCTTTTGTTGTTGTTGTTTAGGTCATCAGCCGAAAGGCTGGTTTGAACCTCTAGCTAGAGGCTTTGCTAAGAAAAACGAGGAATGAGGTGGTTTATCGTGCCTTCTTCACTGAGTGGATAAGTATGCTTATCAGCATGCCGGGCTCTCCGAAAATCATATACTTTCCACCCTGTAAATGACACCTTCACTTTATACATCACAAGGTGTATAGTGAAGCTGTATAATGAAATTTATACAAGCTGTACAATGAAATTCATTACTCTCAGTGGAGATAACTCTGACTAGTGTCTTTTACATTGTACGTCTTCAGTTTTAAACGCTTTAGTCATATAATTGGCTGACCATCTGATAAGAAACAGAACTACCTTTTGTAGCCTTGGAACTAGCATATCGAGTGCAAATAATTTAACACTCCCCTGCCTGTTATGGGAAAATTTTACCTTTTGTGTTAAATCAATAACTCTTGTAGTTTTTCATATTTTAATCTTTCTTTTCAAGAAAAGTAATGTACATTTTTGCGCATAATATTATAAAAAATAAAAAGAACAAAAAATTTAACTAAGAAAGATTTGGATAGTTCTAATTCAGTAGCAGCAAAGTTTCAAAATTGAAACTAATGAAAATACTTTCTGTGACAGGTCCTACAAATGGTATTCGAAATATTATTTGTTAATTAAAAATATATTGGTCTGAAAGAAAAACATTTGAAAGGAAATTACTTCTTTAAATACTTATTTAAAATTTATTTAAAAAAACTGATGAAAATTCAAAGAATAGATAGGAGAAAATACACCTAAGCCTATTAAACAATTTATTTTTGAGTATTTTTCGAAAAAATATCGTAATTTTAAATAATTGTAGTAATGAAAAAGTAGTACTTCGGCAAACTTAATTTTGAAGTCAAGATCTATTTTTTTAATTATTTTAATAATAATATTATGTAAATCAATAACTCTTGTAGATTTAGCCAACAATAATCAAATAACCCATCTCCAACCAAATTTTAAGTTAGACAATTAATATGATTTTAAACATGTTAACATATTTTTTATGACCATATTGTGACAATATTTTTTTTCTAAAAAATTAGTTGGTTAAAAATATATTTTAACTAAAATATTGAAATAATTTTTCAAATGTTTTGACATTAATAATTTTTTAAATTAATATATAATTTAGCGTACCCTTTTTCCGTTACGTTCCGGTGAAGCTCTCTTGACATTTCTTGTCCGAATAGTATGCCGACTCGTCGCAG
The DNA here is from genome assembly GCA_035578175.1 of Catonia carolina. Classification (NCBI taxonomy): domain Eukaryota; kingdom Metazoa; phylum Arthropoda; class Insecta; order Hemiptera; family Achilidae; genus Catonia; species Catonia carolina. The sequence continues at coordinate 25,595,042 of JAQMRL010000008.1, forward strand.
GTAACGTATCGAGTCTCCACGGTTCAAGCGTGTTTCCAGGGCTTGCATTATTTTTAAAATTTTGATATCCTCTTATATTGGCGGTCGCCATAGTATTAAAACATTATATTATTGTGTTAAACGGACCCAGTAGTTTTTAGGGTTCAAGTAGTATCGACTAACCGATAGTACAATAGTTAATTGACTGAACCAATTTCCGCCTTTTCAGTCTTGACATTTAGGCTACTTCTATATAAATCATCTTTAGACCAGCCAATAACAATGGCCCCGGCTTTTACTATGATCAAGATAGTGTAAATAAAGTACAATACATTCTGTTTTATTTATTAGTTATTATTCTACTTCGTATCCTTTATTGTAAATAGCAGTAGCTTGTGCAATTTAATCTAAAATGTAAATTTTAATTACATTTCATTATAAATTATTGATGTCTCCTTCACATCTCTGTTTAATTAATGTTTAGTAAAATACCACCTATATTTGCAATGCGTACTCTATTCAGAAATATTATGCTACTAGCATAAACCGCGCGGCATTGCACACGAAACACGAGTAGGCCTAATAAATTTTATTTAAATAAATAACAGAAATTGTGTAGCTGCTTTATTATAGTCGACTGTATGCACACAAGTAGTACAGCGGTAAGTTCAGCACACTTTGGCTCTTATTTCAAAATAAGTACCACTTTTTCAAAATCACCCCTTATTTCAAAACAAGGACCACCCCTTAAACCAAAATAAGGACACTTTTTCAAAATCACCCCTTATTTCAAAATAAGGACCACCTCTTATTTCAAAATAAGGACCACTTTTAATTAGTATAACGAGTAAGCACAATTTTGAAGGCAACTTTTAAGAATAAAACACGCTCTTAAATCAAAATAAGAGCGTATTTCAAAAAAAGGTAAAGCATCCAGCTAAATCCCTGATAAAACCAATTCAAAGAGAAAAACATTAGAGAGGTAAGATTTAGGGGATGGATATCATCGAAAGTAGTTGAAACTATTTCCTACATAAATTCCACCAGAGATCGATTTTATTTTTCAACTACCTCCTTTTATAACAGAATAGCAACCACTATTTCGACTACCCCTATTTTTTAAAAATAACAGCCACTTTTCTTAATGACTACAATTTTAAATTAACACACAAAAACGTATAAAATATTATTTTATTATGGTAGTTGGAAAAATGACTTCCCTTGTTTTGAAAAATAAATAGTTGTATAATAAAAAAGGATGCAAATAAAAACGTTTAGAGATTTAATTATCCCAGCGACAGAGAGGTTATTAGACAGGAAAGAGCGGAAGCAAAAGCAGCGAGTGCCAAGGAAGCAAAAAACAGGAGAAATTGGAAATTCCAGAGACATGTGACACAACAGTCGAAGCGTTATTTGGAAGAAATATTAAGAAAATTACACCAGAATCTTTATTGGACAGATTTTGCATAGAGAATTTAAGAAATTATATTACAGATATAGGCGAGATAGTTTACACAGAAGGTTACAAAGAAAACACTAAAAATTTGTTTGAGCCATTAACCGAACCTTTTTGCGATAACGTTTTAGTACTTAAAGTTCTCGGAATGGAAGATAAAGATAAAGTAGGAGAAAAATTATTAATTGAAATGCAGATTTGTGGAGCAAATAACACATATTTAAGAGGGAAATTTTCCAAGTACAAAATAGTAGGACATGGAGTAAAAGCTAAATTACCACACTTTTATAAATTTTGTGATCTCACACCGGACCATAAAATATCGCAAATAATTCCTAATGATTTTCTACATAGAATTTGTAAAAGATATAAGGAAGATGGCGGGTTCGAAATTTTACCATATAAAATAGAATTAGCGCATGTAAAAATAGAAGACATAAGAAAAGATTTTCCAGAGATTCTGAAAAAAATAAACGAAGATTTCTTCTTCCTAATGGACTTAGATATAACACAGGATTTTACTGGAATTTTTAATAAACAAGAAATGATCGATTATCTTGTGTTTAATTTTAATTTTAGTTTTGGTCTGAAGCCAAAAGGAGAGGGGAATATTATTGTACAAAATGATAACACAGTCGGGAAAAACAGCCAGAATCTCTACATTACAAAAACCGCCCGGCAAGTAAGTTTTTTTTTAACGTGGCTCTACGATAACGTAAGAGCAACTTTTCGGACGCTCATTATAGACCCCACATCTTCCGGAACACCCGATTAAGGGATTAAGGACATGAATATATCTAAAAAATTCCCTTCCTCAGGGAACAAACATATTGACCATCACCGAAACCTCGCCCGTCTGCCACGAAGAGAGAAGAAGACTCGTTTCCAAGCAAGAATCGCGTGTAGGCACCTCTATACAGTGACAACAGACTTAGAAAACCTTTCCAAAAGCCACCCTAATTAGCATAAATAGGCATATTGGTAACATTTTTGCTTGAAATGGTGCGGTAAAAAGACATTCGTACATTTATATTTTGATTAAACTGTTAAACGTAAGAATTTCTAAAATGAAGAAGGTAAGAAGGTAAGATAGTACAGAACATTTTTTGTAAGGAGTTTTCGTAGATAAATTGTATAATAATTTTTGAAGAACTAATTTTCAACCAAAACAAAGGTACAAACAAGTAAACTTTGTAAATTTGAAGTACCTTTAAGTTATTTTTCTTTTTAGATACAGATGGATTAATTCTTTTTGGTTTAAAAATACAACGGAGAGTTTATTCAACTATATTTTGTTATTGGTTTGTATAAACACATTTAAATTTTAAACATTCTACTTTTTAAAGCTCTTGTATTTTTGAATAATTTTTTATCATTTAAATCATTTTTCAGAGAATTCATAGAGTTCAGTAGGCTACTAGGAAAAACAAATGATAATTTATTAAGAATGTTTATGTCTGAGATGAACATTTGACATTTTTCTATTCAATAACCACGAAGTTAGGATAAGGGAGAAAATAAATAGCATGATGATCTTTAAAGAAAGTAAAAATTCAATGATATTAATACTTTTAGTTAAGGCTGTTCTGTTTTACTCCTAATTTAGTAGATTACGACACCATATTCTTTTATGTATTCTTATTTCAGGTAGAGAGGATATTTCTTCTTCTTCTTACCTTTAGTATTAAAAGATTCGCATGGGGTTTACTCGGCTATGAACAGAGTACGTTGATCGAACAGTTTTATTCACATAAGGCATTTTTACGTCATCGTAAAGAGTTAAATTTTAAATGTGGTGACAGGCACTTGTAAAATTCTTAAGAATTTCGACTGAAAAGCTAGAATTTTTGAAGTAAGTTATTTTATTTTGCAGAGGCATCAAAGATCTGACTTCCGTGTAGATTTCAATTTAATATTAAATTTTTTTATTTTTACACATATTTACACATGTTTATGTTTAAATTTAATTTCAAATTTTGTGAAAATAAAAGTATACTTATAACTTTTAAGATTTTTTGAATGACGTTTGCATTTATGTGGTTGATTCAAATTAGTCGTTTATACAGATATAGGCTTAGATATTTTACTTAATCGTTTTCCGAAATATTTACATTAGGCCTATTGAGAACAACGAAGGGACATGTCAAAATTGAAGTGAAAAAGTTACTTAACGGATGTGTTTATTTTAACCCATTAGACAGAATTTAAAAATAAATATTTTCATAAAACATGATCGTTCGTTTTATCGTGTCTTTATTTAATGCAGCTGGAGGGTTGTAGAAAATTGTTCCACTTCTTTACCAGACTTTCTTTCTTTTTTTTCTTTTTGGTTTTTTTATATGCAATTGAACAATCTTGCTTTGGTACGTTAAATGATAATCAGATTCCTATACTTTTGCATGTAGGCCTAGTTGTTTATACTGCAGGCGATGTCAGAGAACCATTTTTTACTACTGTAATATTGAACTTCTTTTGAAAGTAATATTTTACCTTTATTCTTTTAAGTTCAAGCAAAAATCAAGTTTTTTTGTCATCAGTCTCTCAACTGGTTTACTGGTTTGATCCAGTTTTCCAAGCTGTTCTATTTTGCGCCGTTTCATAGCTACATACCTGTAACAACCTATCATCATAAATTTACTTTAAATATTCTAACCTTTGCCTCCCCTTCCCCTCCATGTTTATTACCCTCCATTATTGGTAGAGCAATTCCTGGATGTCTTAAAAGATATGCCCCACAAGCCTGTCCCTTCTTCTGGTAAAATGTTTTCTTTTACTTCTTCTTTTATCCACTCGTCTAAGAACTTTTAAATTATTTATTTTATCCATCCACCTAATCGTTAACATTTTCAGTCATCAGGTAACAATTTAAAAAATGTTAATGTATCAGAATGATTGTATTTCTGTATTTTAGTCTTACGGAAATCGTAAAATTTATCTAAGCTTTAACTAAGTGACTACTGTAAATAAAATTTTCTTAGTACTAAAATTTGTTTTGATATGGCTACAAAAATAATCTACTTGCTTGCTTTTAGTTCGTTCAAAAAGAAATTATTACTCAATATTTATCACCAACAACAATTTTGCTCGTGATAAATAAATGAAACGCAAATAATGTAACTTATTTCTGATAGAACAATTTATCCAATGGCAAACCTTTCGGTCAAATACTTTTACAAAATAAATTTTTAAGCCAAGGTCATTTAAATTTTATTATGAATTATTTACAAAATAATATACGAGATTTTAACAGAAATCAAAATAATATACATAAATTATTTTCTTGTATTTTTCTAGAAAAATTAAAAAAAAACACTACAATTTTATGATTTCATTTTTGCAGTTAATTAAAACAAGAGGTGTATGATGGTTGGCATATATTTTTTGTTTCAGTTACTTACGTAACTGTTTTATTTTATTTCTCAGGTAAAAATCAAAACGAAATCATTAAATTTTCCTTTTAATTATGGTTCATAAAACCTAAGAGTAGTTTAAGCAAAATCAGGGCGAAATCTTTCGCGATTTGTTACCTAACTAATCATCTACAAATTTTGATTTAGATGAACTTTTTATTAATTTTTACTTGCAGAATGAGCTCAAAAGTATTTTAACTTCACCGTAAAACCCAAGGGAAGGGGCTTCAGAATTTGTATTATTGGTAGGTAATATTTTGCTAATACATTCGTAGTATATTTTTATTTGTTTAATGTCACATCAACTGCAACGGTCATTAGCGACGACGTTGGGGTGTAATTGTGGAGAATGAAATGAATTTTTTGTAAAGTATGAAAATTTGCTGTGCCTAAGTGGGATTTGAACCCACGAACGCATGATGAGAGGCGAGCACGTTACCAACTGCGCCAATGCGGCCGGCTAGTTTTATATTTGCTTAGTTGCTTATAGCCTATAGTAGGACAATTCTCATTTGCAGGATACCATCATAAAATATACAGAATTTTTACAAAACTACGTATTTTTAGAAAATAAAAACCGGGATAGCAGACAAAAGAAGGTAAAAGATTGAAAAATAAAATTTTTGGGTAGGCAAGTGCCTACTCGTAAAAGCGCCGCTGCATAAAACACAATGTACTACTAATGACTATTATTTGTAATTTATAGCTTGCTATAAATACTTGTTTTTAAATCAAAACGATAATTTAATTATTTTTATTTTACCCAGATCCTGGAAGGGACCTTAGCAATAAGTATTATAATATTTTAGTGATTGGAGTGCTATATTTCTCTTCTTTTTAAAAACAGACCTTTTTTTTAAAAAACAGACCTTTGTTTTAAAAAAATGACCCCTCATATTATAGAGTGTAATTATACAAAAGATAAAATATTTGTGTATTATTAAACTATTACAGACAAGAAATTATCTGAAAATGAGAAAATAATAATAAAGATGAGTTAGTCTCTAATCGCTGTAATAAATTATATCTATCCACGTTATGATTGGGCTTTGAATACACAGTACTACCACCCTATTGTTTACTCCCTTAAACTTTCAATCAATTGCGAGATTTCACGCAATCGTTTTGTTTCTATTTATTATAGAATTTTATGGTTAAATTAAACGCATATTTGAGATTCGGCATAAATTTTGTTGCGTGCTTCCAATATACTTTACTATAAAAACACGTCATTTTTTATTTCTCCATATTTTTGTATTTATGTAACTTTTTTATATATTACTGGAAAACGTTTAACATTTTCTTTTTGTAATTTAACCTTGAAATACATAAATAAACAAACAGATTTGTAACTGTATACTTTTATAGTTTTCTTTTGAATTATTTAAATAAGTTAACCGTGTACGCGTGATGTTTGTCAATGTAAACTTTCAAAGGTATAATATTCCGCTGGTCTACCTTGTATAATATTCTTTACATTTACTGAATTAGTAAACAATCTCAAATACGTCTTTGTTTTTATACTCTAGGAAAAGTATAACAAACGAACACTTAATTAGTAATTTATATTAGATATTTGTTACTTTCAGAACGTAACTATTTTTTTTACGAAAATATTTTTTTATTCCTACTATATTTTTTCTGAACAGATTAAATGTTTGTAGTACTTGTTGTTTTTGTTATAATATTCCCATAGTTAAAATTGTATCATGTGTTATATAACGCTTTACTAGAAAATTCATATCCTGTGTTTTTTTAAATTTTATTTTTACGGATATCATTTACTTGTTATTCTTTCATTATTTATAAACCTATTATATAGCGCCCGCGCTACACGCGAGCTTAATCCTGGCTTTAGAGGGGTTGCAATTAAACAAGATTTTTGGTCACACTATTGTATTTTTATCAAAGCAAATATGATATTTATTTATTTATTTATTAAAAACAAATATACAAAATGTAAGTATTTTATAAGTAATTTTTTTAGCTCCCGCATAGGCCTGTTCTGTGCATATTAAACGGAGGAACAATTCATCTTGTTTACACAAATTAATTATAGGCCTATTTGTGTTTTATAACTGTTCTTAAAGATTTAGAAATGAAATAAAATATAGTACTTTTTTTTGTTATGTGAGTCGTTAACATAACCATTGTAAGAGTACGTAAAATTAACTCTGTGTTGTTTAGTGCAGGGATCTGTTGTTTTTATTAGGTTATTGTTTCGTTTGAGGTAACTGTCTTAGTTTCGTGTGACCAATTCACGTTTGATCTTGTCATTTGTAATTGTTTTAATGTGTTTTACCTTAACGGTTTGTTGTAACATGTAATAAATGTGCTTGTCATTTAAAAAAATATTTTGTGTATAATGCCTGAAATTTTTGTCTAAATGATAAATTTTTTAGTGGCATAAGTGTAGTGTAAATTATTTAATGCAAAAATTATGTTAAATTTTGTTTACTTATTTTAAAGGTAAACCTATTTTTTAAATGTCTAAATATAGTAACTCAAAGGATTTCCTTTTTTGGTAATTATCATAAAGCGGTATAATTTATTAACGTAAAATACTTAAAATTGTATTTTAGAGCATGTTACATTAATGTAAGTCAGTTTATAAGAATTTGTACTAGATAAAATTTTTGACAACTCGGTCCCTTATGACATTTTCTTTTAAGTTTAAGAATTGAATTATATATGAAAGGATATTTTATGCTTGTTGATGGTAAAAATTAATTTGTCTTAATGAATTTTCTGTTATTCATAACATGTTTGATAATAACCACACCGAATATTATGCTAATACAAATTTAAATTTATGCAAAATTTAAAATATATTCTCAGTAATTTACCGAAAAATTTGACAAAATATATTTTCGTGTATTTAGTTCATGCTTTTTAAGGTTAACATATAGACATGTTAACTTGCTGAAAAGTTTGTAAGTTATCTTCTAACAACAAATCTGCGTGATGGATCGTACGATTAAAAAAAATATAAATAAAAAATAATGCTTGTAACATCCATTTTATTGTTTTTATCTTACTCTCTTCTTGTTTTATTTATTATTATTATTATTACCAACAAATCCTTCTTCGTTATTTTCTTACTTTAACAAGCCGGTAACCTTGAATTCGCTTTTTTATTATATTTTTTACCCGCAAGGTATATTTATCCACGGAAATTATATGCAACATTGTATAATCAAGATTTCCAGCTGTATTTACCAACTGACGGAAGGGTTTTAAAAAATATTTTCTAATATAACACCTACAATCTTTATAATATTTATACCTTCTTATTTAAACCCTATTATTAATATTTACAAAACCCCCACATCTACAAAATCATTTCATGGCATTCTTTATTATATTTTTAAATAATTAGATTAATATTTTATTTATTGGTTTCTTGTAGGCTACATCACGTTTTTATAATAATACAATTTTATTGCGTAATATTTTATAGTGTAGAAATGCGTATTTTAAATTGGATAACTATTAGAGCGCTAGTTTCATTAGTAAACTTAGTGTTTTTAATGTTCTTTTAAATTAACATTTTATGGTTTGGAATTAAGCATAAAAATATCTTTATCAGACTTGCATTTAATACTGTTTTCCTTTAGTTGAGCCTGATTCTTTAAGATTTGTAACGTTTTGAAAATGATGAGGAGTATACGAGATGGTAATTAAACGAAAATGTTTAAGATATTTAAAAAATTACAAGAAAACTGCTGGCAATTTTAAAATGAATTCCGCAATTTTCAACTTAAATCATATTAAATTATATTAAATCTAACATTAACTGCGTTTGTTGACTTCATTGATCAGTTTTCTGAAAAGGCATTAAAAATTTAACGCAATGTGCTCTTAATACTTAGTAACCCTCTGGGTTCGTCTAAAGGAAAATTGTTGCCATGAGTCAGCTGTTTAACAGCTGATTTTCGAAAACGAAGGTTCCATGGTTCAAACTCTAGTAAAGGAGTTCTTTTACAGATTATTGAATACTACACAGGGGTTACAAGGTTATTATTTTAATTGTTAAGGTTCAATTTTTCTTGTATGACTCTCCTCTACCTCAAGCCGACAAAATTCGGTATCTCGGTTTACATTTAGACAGACGGCTTACATGGAGTGAGCATGTAAGCATTAAATGTAAAGCATTAGTTAGTAGGCGAAAACAGCTATATAGCCTTCTATCTCATCGATCAAAATTGCCAAATCCTCTAAAATTGCTGTTATATAAAACTTTACTTAAGCCAATGTGGATGTACGGTTGTCAAATCTATGATTCATCAAAACCATCAGTCATAGCTACACTTCAACGGTTTCAGTCAAAATTGCTTCATACGCTAGTTAACGCTCCATATTTTGTATCAAATCACGCACTTCACTCGGACCTAAAAATCCCATTTATTGTTGACGCCATACACGAAATGTATCAACGCTTTAAATTAAAATTATTTAACAACTCCAACCCATTGATTCGTGAACTAAGTTCTCCACATTTACCAGGCAATCCTTATCGTCGGCTTAGCAGGAGGTGGAGCAGAGACTTGGGTTAACTTCATTCAATACAGTTCAAATCTAATCACGCTTAATAAATACATTAAAAAAATAATTAAAACTGCTATTATTAACTGAATACTCTTAATGATTAAATTGTGGAAAGGCTAACTGCAGCAATTAACTGCGGGAGTCCTGCTAATGAGTGGTGTCCTCCTTTAATGTGTAACGTCATTTTTAAAATTGTATATTATGAGCACATTTGCTGGTTGTGCAAAACAGCACAATTGTAAATAAAAATAAATAAAGTAAAAAAAAGTTTCAATTATTCACACTGTCTCAGGAATGGGCGGTCTGAGTCTGTCCATGAATGCTTCTCATTTACACGTCATACATATCATTTCATTCCATTGGGTTATGGGCTTGCTTATAGTTCATAGATTGGACAGATCGCAACGTACACACATTAGGGATAAAAATAGTACTTAGAACTTTCTGTTTCTTAAAGAACCAATTTTTTAAATATATTGTACTTAGATTTCGTTTAACATTTTTTGATAATGCTTAGTTAAGCTTCATTTAGTGATTTTCTGTATTTTGCTCATCAAAATCGGTAAAAAATAGGATTTTTTTAAGATTGCGTTCTTAGTATTTTACGACAAAAATGTGTATAAATAATATTATAGGAAATAAACAAACCTACAAATTTTATTTCAAGAACTTTTTCCACAGGGTGTCAATTAGTGATTTTCCGTATATTAAGTTCTACAAATGTTGATTTCAGCATCATTCACTCATGATTAAAATTATGTTATGTTTTTTATTTTACAATGTTCACTAATGATTAAAGATAGGTAATATAGTTGGTTATTTACAGTGGTAAGAGAAAGTCGTGTGAGAGTTTTACACCATTTATGTCTTCATCTCATATGTTAACATTGTAGCCTACTGTATTGAATAAAATAAGGAAAAAATTTAAAACCATATGGCCAAGTTTTTATGGTGAAATGTAACTATATTTGTGAATTTGAAAATAATTTTTATACTGCACATACATTCTCAGTATTAGAAGTAATTGTCATGAAAAATTACTTTAAGAACTATATTGAATAGTAAACCTTTCCGAGAAATCCGAGAAATTATTGTAGATTACGCCATATCAATACTCGTCTAGGAATACATATTTACAGGATGAGGTAAGTTTCATTTTGTACTGAGGTGGTATAAATCAGTTTTTGTTTTAGAAATTTTTTTAAAAAGGACTGTGTAAGCAAAGGAATACATCGTTAATTTTGAGAATTAAAGATATTATTAATTTTTTATTAACTGTTATATTTGGAGAAATTCTAATTAAAAATTATGTACTAAACATGAAAATACCAGTTTTACAAAAGAAACGTTTTACATTTTTACCTCAGAATGTTAAAAAAAAGATACGACTACTGTAAAAATGTTTTAGCTTCATTCCAAAGTTACAGTGTAAGTGAAACAGTACATATGATTTTTTTTGTCAAGTTTCCCAAGTTCATATAAAATACTGTAGTATCCATAAATACGTTATCCTAAATTTATGGGAAATTTTCTTTGATCTTTACACTATGAAATGTCTGCCAACTCAACTAAATTTAATAGAGGGTATAGTTATGAGAATTTAAACATAACTTTACGTTTTTGTTAATGCTCTTGAACAAAATCGTATTGTGGTAATAGAGCGAATGTAATAAGTGCATTTCTTCTTGTATTTGAACTGTAATATTCTCTTTAGTAACTTTTACAAAAAATTCAAATATTTTTCTATCCTTATAAACCTATTTAATTTGTTAAACGTTGTAGAAATATATATCCACCATTTAATACATTTTTTATTTTTTATTTACTGTTCTTTTTTTAATTTTATAAATAAAATTATTAAAAACTACCAGAAACGGCCAAATAATGAACAAGAACAATCACCAATTGAGAGAAGTAGGCCTGCTATCGCGGTTTTACCACATCGTCAGCTGATCACAGTACTTAAAATTACACAATTTTTAGGTATTTAGATGAACTGACGACATGGTAAGACCGCGAAAATACTTCTCAACTGAAAAGTGCTTTTACTCATTTTTTGGCCGTTTCTGGTAGTTTTTTATTTGTAAAGCAATAAATTTTTTCTTTAAATACATTCGTTGAAATAATTTTTCTACGTTTTTATATTAATATTAAGTTTGAAACAATAAAACAGTTAACTTTTGGATATTGAGCCTACATTTATGTAATATTGTGAACCTTACATATTATTTTATATTTTATAGATGACTGAAGAAAAATAATATTTTTAATTACATATTACTTTAGTTGTATACACTTCTGTTGTTAATTGCATACAAGCCCGTAATCTTCAAAAATCCCGTTTTTAACCGATTTTAATGAGAAAATTTCAGAAAATCATCAATTTACGCTAAACTAAGCGTTATAGAAAAAATATTTGAAATAAAAGTTATTGGTTTTTTAATTTTCAACTACTTTAATTTACACACTCTTAACCTAAAATCTATATATTAAGGCCGGAATCTTAAAAAAAATTACCTAAAGCACAAAGGCCTTCCAAGAATTTCAGCGACGTGGTACTCCTGCCTTGTAGAGCATAACAAATTTAGTAAATAGGGCAATTTAACAAAAATAAATAAAACGTAGGAACCGTTTTTGAAAAAAATTGTAAAAAAGTAAAAAAATTCACAAATAAACTACTCTTTCTGGTAAATTGATTTTGATAAAAATGTTCGTGTTGGGTTCTCTAGCGGTACCTAACTGAAGTTCAAGTATCAACTTCGTACAATTAATTGTCCGTTCTTAAGATATTCGGTCTGATGCACATGCAAACACAGACAAATCGGAAAACTCATGTTTCTGGGTTCAGATGGCCTGAAAACGTGTACTTCCGGTGAAAAATCGACATGAAAACAGTACTTTACTTCTCTTCACATTCATAAAGGGCAATAGAAAGTAAAAACTGGATCTGAAAAATTAAGGTTTTCTGAGTAAAATGTTTTTAAAAATATTACAGATGAATTATTTATAAACACGCAGTGGTTCAATCTAAAGATTTGACCAACTTAATATTATTTAATTTAACTTTAACATTCATCTTTGTTTATAAAGTAATAAAAGGACATCTACATAAAAAAAAATTGATAATTATACATTCTGGAAGCTAAAGTTTGAATGAAGTAGGTGTGTGACAAATGAGAAGTAAGCTGGTTTGGTGGCCTTCCTTCTTTGTGGCTTCCAACTAAATTGAAATAAACACAGCCTGTTTACTTTAAATACTTATTTTCGTTGTTCTTGTAAACAAAAACATCAACAAGAATGCAGTTAAAGGATTTATCGAAACAATTGTTACAGAAAATAAATTAAATTCACTTTGTTATGTAACAGTAAAAAATTAAGCCTAGATAAAAAATATAATTATTCTTTATTTATAACTTAATAAACTTATTTTGTCATTGTAGTAGTATTAATGCTATTGCATAATTCCTTTCCAGTCACTGCAATATTAAAAACTGCAATATGAATCACTTTATTTGTCTCATTTTAATGATTCGTGACCTTGTAATTTAAATGTTATGTAGTCATCGTCAAAGGATTTATTTCATCCACGAGAGACACCTTATAAAGAATGAAATTTTCTACCCTGACAATTATCAAATTATTGATTTTTTTACAAAATTATATTTAATTATTTTTAAGTTAATTCGTTGAATACGAGTACAAAATTAGTTTTTTGTATTTACTTTGAAAATTAATCGAACATTTTTATTTGATGTAGTATTTTTGTTTTTTGTTTTGACAGGCTGGCCCATGGTGTAGTTTGTTAATTTTTTTGTTTTACGTCCGATTATTGCGTATACAAAGGTTGATAAATACCATGAATGAATGGGTGATGAAAAAAGGACAGACCTGATCGGGGTTCAAACAAGGGATCCCTGACATAGAAGTCTGACTACTACACAAACGAGTTAGCCCCATGGTGTGACCAGCACAACTGGTCCTACGGGTTAAATTCCTGGTCAGGTTTAGCATTTTTCACCACTCTTTTTCATCTTGTTAATGTGAAAAACAGTGTGATGTAAAACAAAAATTGAAAGGAGAGATTTGTTCCCCGAAAACCAAAAACATTTTATGATTGTTTTTAATCCCTAATGTGTGTACGTTGCAATTTGTTCAATTCAGGACAATAAGCAACCCCATGACTCAATGAGATGAAAATAATGTGTATGAGATGTAGTCTTGTACAGATCCAGGCCGACCATTCCTGATAAAGTATGGTAAATTGAACTCCAGCAATCAAGTTACCCCGGTAACCACTGTCTAGAATTCAAATCAGTATTAAAGTAAACTGCCTTTACTAGGATTTGAACTAGGAACCTTTTTCTCCGATGAAAATTGAGATTTAGGTTTTTTGAATTGTTGAATAAAAGCTTTATTTATATATAGCCACGTTAATTTACGCACGGCTCTTAAAAGTAGTGGTCATCACGACTGACATCTATGTCAGAATTCCGGGTACGATATCGGTTAGGTCTGAAATTGTTTCATCGCTCATCTGTCATCCTATACCGTTTGCGTTAACTTAAATGCGTATGCGGTATTAAAAGAAACACTAAATTGCACATTAACTTAATTAGTTTTAATTTAAGTTTAATATGGTATTAATTTAATTGAATATTGCAAACGAAAAATTTTACAACCAAAATTAAAATATTATAATTTTTGTTTCAGATTTTTGAAGGTGTTTCGAAAAAGGTAAGTTCTACCATTATTCTTAAAAAATTACTAGTTATTTTTATCTAAAATCTCAACATTTTTTTTTTTTTGCGAAGATTTTAAATTATTGTTGTTTATGTTTTCAGATAAATTATGTAGTGTAAACTGTTTTGGAACAATATTTTAATTGAGTATTTAGTTCTCCTTGATATTTCCGTTAGTTATTGTACACTGATGTTCAGAGTAATCGTATTATAAGTATTATAATTTTAAATTATAGAAGCATTATAGAAGCATTGTTCCGTCGTTAGTTCTTTGAAGAATGAAATTTCACGTTAGTTTACAAACCATTTATTTCATTTGATGGATATACCTAGAATAATAGAATAGATGCTTGTTGAAAATCATAGGTCACGGGTGCGTACACCTTCAGGCTAGTAATTTGTGATTCTGAAATTGGTTATGTGGAATTTCATTACGTTTTGTCGTTGGAACAACCGGGTGTATTATTTTTTTGGATGGATTCTTTCATAATTATAGAGTTTGCTGTTTAATCAAATTTACATAAAATAATACATTTTGTTAAGTGTATGTACTACAAGTTATGTTTGATCTTTACTCACAATTTTTGTGCTTTGTATAATTTGCATGTACTCTCCTACTCTTTAGCAACTTGACTGCTATGAGAATCCATATGGAGTCTCACCTAAAATTAGTAATGGGCCTCAGAAAAAAGAAGGTTTTTCAAACCATATCTTTTGAGCACATATTAATTAAATTGTTATTTGATTATTATAATATTAGTTTTACCACCTTAATGTTAATTTTTTTTGTAGTAATCTAGCTGACTTTTTTTAGCTGTACTATCATTTTATTGTGAGAGATCCCAAACGGGATTTCATGGTGTCCCGTGTAGAACACTCATTATCTTCACAGCATTTATTTCGTAAAAGTACCTCTGCCCGTAACAGGCAGGTGGATTGTTAAATTATTTTCACTCTATCTGCTAGTTCCAGGGCTATAAAAATTAGTTCTGTTTCTTATCACGTGGTCAGCCAATTATATGACTAAACTATTCAAGAACAGAAGTGGTAGAGGTGTAAAAGACACTTGTCAGAGTTATCTCCTCTGAAAGTAATGAATTTTATTATGCAGATTATGTGGTGAATGAAGTGAATGTGTTATTTAGAGGGTGGAAAGTAGATGCTTTTCAGAGAGCCTGGCATGCTGATAAGCATACTTTTCAACTCAATGAGGAAGATAAGGTAAAGCACCTCGTTTTAATAGTAAAGCCTCTAGAATTTCAAACCAGCCTTTCGGCTGATAAGCAACAACATTAATGTGTAATATTAGATTTTTTTGTAAAAACAGATGTTTCAGCAGGTTAGTCAACATTTTCATTCTATTTTTTCCTTTAACACTAATGTGTGTAGTACGTTTCAATCTGTTCAATGTAAAACAATGAGCAACTTCACTGACCCAATAACATGTAGATGTGTGAGGTGTAAATAAGGTTTACTCTTGTACAGACTTAAGCTGACTATTCCTGAGAAGTATAGTTAATTGAATCCCAACCATCAAAGTACACCGGTAACCACTGGCTATTATTTTAATCCGTACAAAAGGAACTACCAAACCGAAAAGAAATTACAAGATATTTTGTCAGATTTTTAAAAAAATAAATAGGTTATAGTACATAATAATTTATACCTTTGTTTATAGAAAACGTGTTTATACTGTATAAAAAAGTTTATACTACCCAGAATTTTATGATTTTATAAACTTTGTGGGACCTAAGGAGGGTCTTCACTCATATATGAAATAGATTGAGCCTCTCTGATTTCGTACTCGGTTATCTTACTGTATAATATAGTTTTATTTATTTTGTGAAAATTTCTAGAAATTTACATCAGTTATGATCAGCGTATAATTTTCTTTTTACCGAAACGAAGATATTACTCGTATTACAGAATTTTCTCAAGATTATTGTGTTTTTTACACCTCTCACCTTTTTAATTACATTAAAACCACAATAAAAATATTAATATTACAGTCGTGTGATAAAAAAATCGTTTAAAATACCTAGTCATATTTAACCAGAACTATAGCGTGATTGTTTTCTGTTTATATTGTATGACACATTGTAGAAGAGTTCTCAGTTAAATGCATTTGCTGTCCGCTTCAGTGGTCAACAATAAACAAGTTATCTGTATATTTGTAACAAAGAATGCAAAAAATATAATGAAATACTTGTATAAACCGGTTCTAATGACGATTTGTTCTTATTTCAATTGAGACAATTGGCTTGTTTTAATAAAATATCATGTTACTGTTGCGTAAATTCACTTCTAGAAATGTAAAGAATATCTGCGAATCCAGATTTATGTCTAATAATAAAAAATCTTTACCTAGATCTGATTAATAAAATTAATAATAATAAATTCATTTGTGATATTATATTAATTGTATTATAAATTAAGTGATACATGTTGAAAATTAATTTTTTTTAAAGTTTTCACTAAATTTATTAATAAGTAGGTAAATTAAGCGAAAATGGAAAAATCTTATTCTCTACCAATGGATAATTAAAAATCACTTTCACATAAAAAGAGCACGTAATGCAGCTGAATTTTCAATCTTAATTACCTACTAGAAAATATGTAGAAGTTAATGAAAAGAAAAAGGAAAATTTTGCGAAAAATATTTGGTCTTAAAATGCCTGACAAAATACAAGATTACGATGTTTAGGTCACCAGCCAAAAGGCTGGTTTAAACCTGCAAAGGTTTTACTAAGTAAAACAAGGAGTGAGGTGGTTTACCATTGCCTTCCTCACTGAGTGGAAAAGTAGGCTTATGAGCATGCAGAGGCTACTGAAAAGCACATATTTTCCGCTCTGCAAACGACACCTTCACTTCATTCACCACAGGGTCTGGCTGTATAATGAAATTTATTACTTTCAGAGGAGATAACTCTGATTAGTGTCTTTTATCTGTGTCTTTCTACCTCTTCTGTTCTTAAATGATTCCGTCATTTAATTGGCTGACCATGTGATAAGAAACAAAAAACTATTTATTTTAGCCCTGCAACGAACAGATTCAGTGTAAATAATTTGACACTCCGCCTGTCTTTTATGAGCAGAAAGGTTACGATATTAGATTTAATAAAAGATTGAGAAGTAGAGAACTTCATGTGGACTTTAAGCTACCATACTCAATTAGGAAAAAATAGAGTACCGTTCCACGGACGCTTAGGTGAGAATCGTGAAAGACATTTCTATAATTTTTGACTTTTAGAAGGTTCTTTCTATGTAGAAATAAAATATAATATTACTTTTTGGATATCTGAACGTTGAATAATTTTCAAAAATTTAAAAAAGTAAAGAATAAAGGATATTACCACATTTTAGGTTGGTACTTTACCATACCTGATACCTGATGGCATAATGCAATACATTACATATAATAGATGGTATAATAGCCTACTGGCGAAGAGAATAAATAATCCTCCCAAACGATCTTACACTTATAAAAGAAAAAAAAGATTAATTCACTTTACCAATCACAATTTAAAAAAAAGTTAAATTTCATATATCTACAACTTGTGTTGCTCGGGAAGTCTAAGCTTTCCAAAAACAAAAGATTTATTAACATCGGTATGGTAGTTTCTGAGATTAACTAGTACAAACAAACAAATGTTATTTCTGTGTAATATTGTTAGAATGTTGTTTAGGTCATCAGCCGAAAGGCTGGTTGGAACTCTAGAAGCTTTACTAAATAAAACGAGGAATGAGGTGGCTTATCATGGCTTTCCTCTCCGAGTGGAAAAAGTATGCTTATCTGCATGCCAGGCATTCCAAGAAGCTTCTACTCTCCACCCTGCGAATGACACGTTCACTTCATTTATCACAGGGTCTGGTTGTGTAATGAAATTCTTTACTTTCAGAGGAGATAACTCTGAATAGTGTTTTACACCTCTACATCTTCTGTTCTTAAATAGTTTAGTCATATATTTGGTTGGCTATGTGATAAGAAACATATATATTTTTTTATATCTCTGGAACTAGTAGTTCGAGTGCAAGTAATTTAACACCTGCCTATTATGGGCTAAATATTAAAATATAATTATGTTATGAAATTTACTTATCGTTTAGTAATTAACCAATTGTAAATATTCTACCAAAAATTTAATAAAAAATAATTAAGTTAAAAGAAACATAAAATAATTTCTTTCACATAAAAACAAGTACGCGCCCTTCTATATTTATGGATAATGGTCATAACAAAATGGCTTTACAATACTATAAAACACAGTACCGTATTTTATAAGTAGTAAATTTGAAATGTAAGTATTTTACTCGATTCTTAAAATAGATTAAAACCGTAATGGAATTAAATTTTTGTACTTGACCTCTAAAACTAACCATAATAATGTTTCTCCAGCACGAAATGAATGAATAAAATAAGGTAATAGCTTTAATGATTATAATAAAATTAGTTAATCCACCTCCCACTTACTATGGTTACTACGGATAATAAAAATTTACTCTCGGCGTAAAACTACAATACCTTTTTATATGATATTTAAAATAGTAATCACGCTATGTAAGGAGTATGTTCATAGAATATGTTTTATCAAAGGCAAAATGGATTACTCATTACTTAATAAAATTACACAGGCCTAAATTAATCTAACTGATTGACCTATGTTTAAAACATGAAGTTACATCAAAATTGTTATTGTATTAGTATACATATCAACGCGGGCTTCAAGGTCAAAGATTTTCCTACCAATGACGTTTACGTTACCAATGATACAGTAGAATACTGGAAAAATCAATTGAGCGCTGGTTTACGCATGCGCAGTTAACATATTTCCCGCACCACCTGTAAAGAACGGTCGGTATAACACACAACAAATCAAAAAATGTTAATGCCGCCTCCGTAGCGTAGTGGTAACACGCTAGCCTACCACGCGGAGGACCCGGTTTCGATTCCCGGCCAGGGTTTGGACGTTTTCAGACGTTTTCAGAAGTTTAAAAACCCACCGTAGTCATTAATGACCGAGCTGTTAACCTAAGGAACTGGATTATCGGTGGAACTCTTTCAAGCAGTGGTAGACAGCGTCTGCATCACCATGATTATCACCAACTCCTGGACCGGGTAGGGCTACTAAAGATGAATAAGAAGGAGAAAAAGAATTGATTTCGATATAGGGTTAATATCTACATAAGGACATTGTAGGTTTGGTCTTGGCTTGTTGCGATAGTGCTTTCTTCTAGCTCTGACCTTGAGTACACCGCGATTGAGTGGGTAGCAGTGCGGGGTCATTATCTTACAAACATCGTACGCGTTACATTAATTAAATAAACATGTAAATTATCCATTTAGCTGAACAATTTTAAAAACTTTAATGTTAAATGGTAGTTTTACATATACCCTATATCTATCTTTCATGAAATGTTATTTTCAATTTCGAATTTACGTAGTGAGTGTATATTTACCAACGCGGACGATGTTTCTAAATAGACTAGTAGCAGCTAGGCTCGGCCGCGCGAGAGACACCGTTTAACCTAACGGATTGTACACGTGACATATGCGGAGTGCAGCAGTCATCTTTATGGGATTTCGTATAATTTCTCTTTATTAAAAAAAAAAAAACACTGAACAATAATTGAATTCTTCTATTTTTAGTATTTGGTCTTTGGGATACCCCAACCACTTAACTGGTAACAAAGTGTTATTAAATTTTAAGTAACATCAGTTGGGAGGACATTTTTTTATGGTGACCAACTGACAACCACACATGATCAAACTCCAATTGCGGTTTCTGTTCGAAATTATGTTTAATACACGTCCAAAATGCAACAGATGCCGTTAAAATTCCCGATAACAAATAAAAGCAAAAATAAATTTATTAAACACTAAGATACTGAAAAATTTATGTTTTTCGATTTCAAATTTAACTATAAATCAACTTCATTTCAATTTTTATGGCACATTTTTTCTCTTGAAACAATCTAAAAAAAGAACATGTAAGTTAGCTTGACGTATATATTCAGTATATATATCGTATATATATATATTGTTATAAAATTAACTGTTAAAACCAATCAAACATTTGTTTTTATCTTTATTGAATTATCGAGACGTCGTGTCATCATATAAATTTATCGGCAATAAAACATTTAAAAAATATTAATTAAGGCTTAGATTATTTAAATCAAATTGTCAATTAATCCCCAATTAAACCAGTGGCAATATAAATATATTTTTTAAATTTAGTTTATAAATAGATATAAATTGAATATACTTTGATGGGATTTTGTTTTAAGTATTGTGATCAAAAAACTGAAAAGTAACTGGGTTATAAATTATAAATGATAAGAGACTATTATACAGTTAAATTACAATAAAAATTACACAATTTTTTCACTCATTTTCATCCCTTTATCATTTGAAATAGCATTTATGTGCAAAACAGTTGGATGTAAATAAAGTAAAAATATTTTTGACATTTTTTTATTGACAATTTAGTATTTGTTATAACAATATTACAACAATTTCTAAATATGACGCTGAAGGTTCCAAAACGTGAAGTATTTATTGGAACTTGCAGTCATCACTACAGTCCTACAATTGGCCAAGAAGATGCCTTGACCAGAGGAGTTTTAAATGTCTGTGGTGAGTACTTGGTATCACCCTGGTGTACATGTTTTGTATGAGAGGGTTGTCATAAAATTCAAATTTGTCGTGCATCATCTTGTATTGTTATTTCAAGACGTCATTTACGTATGGGATTTATAAGTCTTTGTGCAACATTAGTTTGTGACGTAAAAGGGGCATCGCGTTGTCACTTGTAGAATCTTGTTTTGAATCACTTGTATACGTTTCGTAAAACCAAAATTAAAAATAAATATATATGTTGGAGTTTAAGAGAGAGAGAGAAAGAGAGTGGAGAGGAAGGGAGGGAGAAATTGGTTGGTTGGTTGGGAAGAAACCACAAATTTTAAAATATTTATTCGAAGATTTACGTTTTATCTTTAAAGTATTTTCAATATATATTTCTTTTATGATGTATTAAACATAAGAAAAAAATGAAGACATTAAATGCTTGTAGGAAGTAATAGATATTACCATGTTATCTGATCTTTATAATATGGCTTTTAAAATTATCTGTCGTCACAGCAATATAATTCGTCATGGATATTATGAATATTAACATGATACAAATTATATAACCACTTGTGGATGGAGCTATTTAAATATATTATTAAATAAATTTACAACAGCGTTTCCTTTTTCTTCCTCTTATTAGTATTCATCAATAGTAGTTTTAACATTTATATTTTTCTCAATTTTTTGCATAAATACAAGTGCAATTTTACTATAGAAATTTACCTATTGTTAATAAATTAAATACAAATCTTTTATTTTGATTACTGAGGAATTATTCACGTTAAATTTTTTCTGAAAATCACACAGAAGCATCTATTGTAAAGTTTTATGTATTACTATTCGTTAAGTAAATGAATAATATATATTTTTTCTCTTGCCTACAAGAATATTTATATTGGGTAGGAAAGTATTATTTTCATGTGGACTTTTAGAAATCGAGTTTTTATCGAAATATACGTTTTCAGGCCCCCTGAACCCCAAAACAAATTTTTTATAAATTAAGTACCACAAGGGAACCCGACACAACATTTTAATCAAAATCGTTCAATCAAAAGAAGTAGTTTATTCGTGTGATTTTTGACTTGTTGCGATTTTTCTCAAAATCGCAAAAAATTCCTGCGTTTTTTATTATCGCTTCATTTAATACATTTTTTATACTCTACAAGATAGGGTAAATGCCAAGTATGCTGAAATTCTTTGAAACTGTGCTCTAATAGTAAAACAATTTTTTTTAACACATTCAATGCTGAGCAATTATGAGGTATCTCTTTTGTCGGGCTGATTACTTGTGCAGCGTGCTCTCCGCTTGCTTTATGTAGGGCCTAAAACTGATGTTACAAACGTTTTTATGGATTTATTTTATTTACGATTTATGCATGGATTTATGTTTGCTAATAACATAAAATTAAACAATTCAATGTTTCTTAGGTTTATTTTCGCCTGCTATAATAAATGTACTTCTTGTTTGAATTTTTTCCATTTACCTTAACGATTTACGTGTAATTCCTTACGTAATTTTAAACTGAAAATAATATACTTTTAAAGTAAATCTAAAAGTGTAAGCTATTTTGAATCGATACCTGCAAAGATACTAAACTCACGGCTTCAACTGTACCCTGAAAACCCGTTAAAAATACTGAACGAGTAATCTGTACTGTACGAGGGTAGAAGACCGTATAATGAAAATTCAAAAACGAACTACATGGGTACAAAGAAAAACCCTTTCTGAGGGCTATATAATAGCAAGAAACTGATACCCGACAAGCAGTGTCCCTTCGGAATTATTTAAAATGATAACAAAACAGAACCCGCTAGGTGAGACGGCAGCCAGGTGGTAACACCTACCCATGATCCGCTAAGCGAGGCTCTAGCACTGAATGTGTTAAGATTGTGACCTTAATATGCTGTTTAGGGAAGAAAAAGTATATACAACTAAAGTTGTAAGAAATTAAAGAAACCGACAACTTTTATTTCAATTATTTTCTACAACACTTAGTTTAGTGTCAATTAGTGATTTTTTTATCATTAAAATCGGTAAAAATTGGGATTTTTTTAAAGACTGTGGCCTTAGTATGCATTTCACGATAGAAGTGTATTAATCAAAGTTATAGAAATTAAAACACATGCAATTTGTATTTATGCAGTTTCTTCTACATGGCCTATTTTTGCGTCAATTAATGATTTTTAAGTCCTACAAAGGTTGGTTTTAATTGTACAGTATTCACTAACGATTAAAGATAGGTAATATAGTTGGTTATTTACAGTGGCAAGAGAAAGTCGTGTGAGTGTTTCACACCTGATTTTTTTTTTTTTATTAAAATTTTAATAGTTAAATAAGACTAATTATATTTTATTTAAAAATAACAATGGTTTTTTTATCATTAGAAATGATGTGACAAAGAAACTGAAGTAATGGTTATATTTGTCGGCTTTTTTGTATAACAAGAAAGCAAATAGGCTTACCTAATTTTTAAATTGTGTATTATAAAGATAAGAATTAAAGGAATGTTTCTTTATCATTATACATAAGCGTGCGTGCTTAAATGCGTGCTGACGAGGGGGTTAAAGACCTGCATACTTTTAAGACACGGTAGCGTGTATTGGACATCTGCCATAATCATCAATTCATACCGTTTTTTTTTTAACGGTGGTCTATAATTCTTTGTTCGTAACCGTTTCCTATTATGTTGTTGGTTACGAAAGGATTTTAAAAGGACAAAGGACCGTTTTAAAAATCATCCATTTTAATTAAATTTTTAATTTTACCGCTGCCAAAAGTTATTGTACTTGGTTTTATAAACTCATAATAAAAGATTCTATTATAATATCAAATTTTAATGAGAATTAAATCCTATTTAATAGTGTTATTTTTTATCAAAAAACTTTATAGCATTATGTAAACATGTTTACCATTATAATATTCAATAAGCATTTACAATTATGTTACAAAGTTCTTGTATTAATACTTTATTTTAAATTTAAAAAATAATTGTTCTGCTCAGTTTAACAAAGTTGGCAGCTATGTATGTTTTACTTATGAAATACTATACAGCACTTATAAATTTTGTTTTCCAAGGAAATCACGAAATATTTATAGCCCCCTATAGTAATATTCCAAGTAATTTGACAAGATTAAATTTTTTAAAGAAAATTGATAGTATGTTATATAATAGTTTTCTACGAATTGCTTTAGATTTACCTGTAACTTACAAAATTTCTTGTAATATCTATTTAAGTTTGTTTTCTTCAATTACGATGACAAAAAACTTTATGGAAAGTGTTCTAAATGTTGCTTTTGCCAATTCGTTTCGAATAATATAGTTTAAAGAATTTAAAGCTAAATTTGTTGTTTCAGTACGACGATCTCGATTTTTAAATTCGAGAAAATTTCTTCTTCCTATTCTACGCCTCTTCTGCTCATATATGAGCTTAAGGGGTCTTTACACGTGCAATCTTAATCGGGCGCAAGAAGACAATTCACTCAGATGTGCTTTCAGAAAGGTACGTTGAAAGGCAATTTTGGCGTGTGGTAAGGAGCGTTGGTAGGTTTGTCAGTAGTAAGTTCAAATGCGCAACAAACCGCGTCGTCTTCCCATTTTTCAGTTCAGTCGGTCAACGCTCCACACCAAACGTCTCTCAACACTACTTAATTTTGTTACGTTATTTATTTCTGTTTATTTTTATTATTACATGAGGACTAAATAGCGGATTCTCGTTGTTGGAATAAAGAGTTCCTTACAGACTTTATAAATCAATAAATACAATAGGCTACATGTTGGTGGAAAATTAAAAGTAAAAGTTACAGCAATAAGTAATAAAGAATGATGCTTTTGATAAAATGGCTTCATTTTGTAAAGAAACTTTCCCCGAAGCTGATCGGACTTTTGTAACTAAAAAATTCAGAGTTTACATGGATCGTTTAGAAAATAATTTAATAAAGTCATAGATGGGAATCATGTTCCGGTGGCGGAAAAGATTCTTAAAGGCAAACAACCTCGTTCGTTTGGAAGGCTTTGGAATCGACGCCCGTGCTCCACGTTGCTGTCCCTGGACGAGATCTGGTCCACAATCCAGTGGTTTGGATCTTACTGAAGCGGAACCCTCTGAGGCTTACAACCCCAGTTGTACAAACGGTCGGACTGTGATCCGGCCCACCAAAAACATATCTCAGTGTTTCAAAACTGGAAAGCGATGGCAATTTTTCTAAAGAATAGAACTACCCCAGGTGGACGATCCACCAGCGCTAGAAATAGCGCTGTCAGCAAGCCTTCGGATTCTGGGGAGCTTGCAACCACGCTTGCACACAAGGAAGAGTCGGAGCTTCCTGGATCGCACAAACTCAAACACTAGGACTTCAATTATTTTGCAACCTTCAATGTCAATTCACTTCTCAAAGTTGGAAAATTAAAACATCTAACAGACGTACTAACAAAGCACAATATTCTAATTGCAGCCCTCCAAGAAACCCGGTTCACAGACAGCGAACCATTTGAGTCACAAGGATACAGAATTCTAAAGTCAAAAACGGAAAAAAGAATTATGAAAGGCCGAGTCCCACACCTCGGAGTGGGGTTCATGATCAACACCAGAATTTTGAACTCAATCATTGATTTTAATCCAATCTCCAACAGGCTCGTCACTCTCTCGATCAAGTGCGCAAACCGAGCATACACGTTAGTAAATGCACATGCCCTAATCAATGAAGACAACAACAGAGACCCAGAGAAGACAGACCTATTCTGGGATAAATTAGATGAAACTCTAGCAAAGATCCCCAAGAATCACACTATAATTCTGATGGGTGACTTCAATGCGCAGATTGGAAGGGAGCGAAGATACCGTAAAATAGTAGGAGACTATCCAGCTCACAAGAGGACAAATCGAAATGGAGAGCGGCTTATCGAATTGTGTGGTGAGAACAACCTCGTACTCAAGTCGACCTTCTTCAAGCATCTGTCAGGAAAACAGACAACATGGACCTCTCCGAACCCAATGCTAGGTGAATTTCAACTTGATCATGTCGCAGTTTCAGTCAAAGCGTCAAAAGAAGTCATGAATGTCAAGGTATTAAGAGGAGCAAATCTTGACTCAGATCATTATCTCTCCAAAATCAAATTGAAATTCAGACCAAGAAACACGAGAAAAACGACAACTCAGAGGAGAGTGAGATCAGATTTAGAAAAACTGAAGACATCAAAGTCGGAATTTCAGAAAGAAATCGTGGAAGTCGAAGGCCTAAAAGAACTTGAAGAGAGAATGGTTGCAGCAGCAAGTAGGATAGCTCCACAGAGAAGAAGACCGAGACATGTCTGGTGGAACATGAAATGCGACGAGGCGATTGAGACAAGACAAAGAGAATGGCAAGTATGGAAATCACACCAGACAAAAGACAAATTTGAAACATTCATTCAAACTAGAAAAGAAACGGCCAAAACTATCAGGAAGGTCAAGAGGGATCACATGAAGAAAGACCTAGCGTCAATTGAATCTGACTTCAAGAAGAACAACACCCGTGACTTTTACCGGAACTTCAAAAAGACCGTGACCAGATTCACACCACCTAGTCTCAACTTTCGGAATCCAAGTACAGGAACACTGGCCCACAGTGATGAGGAAAACTGCAAAATCTTGGCGGACTACTTTAAAAACCTGCTCAACTGCGCAGGCCCGACGGAAACCTTCGAATTTCGAACCAACAAAGTAAACCCGGACTCGGAACCACCGAACCTCGAAGAAGTCAAAGAAATCATCAAATCCCTTAAGAATAACAAAGCACCAGGTGAAGATGGGATCATTGCAGAGTACTGGAAACTTCTGGAGGACCGTCAGCTCGGACTTCTGGTTAAAACTTTGCAGAAGGTGTGGGAGACCGAAGAAATCCCAGAAGAATGGACATCAGCACTCATCCACCCTCTACACAAAAAAGGGGATAAGACCGACACTAACAACTATAGAGGAATTTCACTATTGCCGGTCACATATAAAATCTTCTCGAAGGCCCTACTGACAAGAGCAGATGATCAACTCGACGTGCAGCTCGGTGAATACCAAGCGGGCTTCAGGAAATCTCGGTCATGCCCCGAACAAATCCGGAACCTCAAACATGTCATCGAACACTGCAGAGTCCGACAAAAGCCACTGGCTATCGTATTTGTTGACTTCAAAAAAGCTTACGACTCCATAGACAGGGAATCACTGCTCGGGATACTAGAGGAATTCGGACTAGACAACAAAACGAGAAAACTTTTCGCGAAGACTATCAACAATACGCAGTCCAAAGTCAAGTTCAGAACTTGTATCTCCGAGCCTTTTGAAGTAAAGTCAGGAGTAAGACAGGGAGATGGACTCTCCCCACTGATGTTCAATTGTGCTCTCGAGAAGGTCATCAGAGAATGGAGGAAAACGGCACCAAGAGGAGTCAAACTCGGAAGAGAACTTGAGATCAACTGCTTAGCCTTTGCGGATGACCTGGCACTCCTGGCGAACTCAGAAGAGGAGGCGATCACACAAGTCGAAACTCTACATGAACTAGCGGTCAAGATCGGGCTCCAAATATCGTACGAGAAAACGCAGTACATCTCCAACCAGAAAACGGATCGGACACATTTCAAGACCAAACATGGAAAAATCCAGAGGGTGACCAGGTTCAAATACCTTGGCGAATGTATTGAACCAAACAACAATGAAAAATATGCAATAGAAAACCGAGCCAACAAGTTTGAAGTAGCGTGCAGACTGACGTCTCAGATATACAATAAAAAATCCATCTCCAAAAATGCAAAAATAAGACATTATCATACAGTGATTCGACCGGAAGTTCTCTACGCATCAGAATGCCTCGCACTTAGACAGAAGGCTCCATTAGAAAAACTAATCCGTAAAGAAAGAAGGATCATCCGCAAGATTTTAGGGCCCAAATACAAAGAAGGAGAATATAGACTCCGCAGCAATGAAGAAGTCTACCAACACACAGAAAAAATTACATCCATCATGAAGAAACGAAGAATTGCTTTCTACGCACACACAGTGAGAATGAACGAGCATAGGCTCTCAAAACAAATCCTGAACTACAAAGAAAAATTGAAAAATCCCGATGGATGGCTCAAAGAGATAAAAACAGACTGCAACAAACTCCAGATAACGGAGACGGACATCATACAAAGAACACCTCTCAGACATAAACTCAAACTAGTGCTCCAGGAAGAGGACAGTAAAAGATCAAGACCTAAATGGTCGGAAGAACAAAAACGTGACTTTTCCAAGAAAATGAAGGAATACTGGGCGAAGAGGAAAGCACAGAAGAAAAACTGAGAAATCGCGGTCCTATGTAGGCCATAACGTAAATAATAATAATAAAGTCATAGAT
This sequence comes from Catonia carolina, assembly GCA_035578175.1. Classification (NCBI taxonomy): domain Eukaryota; kingdom Metazoa; phylum Arthropoda; class Insecta; order Hemiptera; family Achilidae; genus Catonia; species Catonia carolina. The sequence continues at coordinate 25,623,171 of JAQMRL010000008.1, forward strand.
TCACGGAGTGGTTCATCTGCTGACGATGTCTATGTTCCGACATTATGGTATTACGATCTGTTACAATTTACAAAAGACCAAGAGACACCTAGTTTCAGTCTAATGAATAGGGCAATTGATGATGAAACTCCTACCGTGGGTCAGGCTGCCTTGGATGATGACGGTGCGATAGTTAAGGATTTTTAACCTGGTATACATTTTTAAACTAAAGTGGAGTTTTCTAAGGAACATTTAAAAATGATAAATTCAATTCAGTCGCGCAGTTCAGAACGTGGGTAATTGTGTTTCAACGCACGATTGTGAACGGGTTACAACTTAGTCACACCTAAGAGCAGGCAAGAGTGTGGTGAAATATAAAAGACTTTCAACGACACACTCAGGAGGGCCATGGTTTTCAGAAAACTCAAGAACGTGTTCTCGAACGCGCGGCTGAACGTCCTGTTCAGTCCTTTGGTTCAGAAGGCACGTGTAAAGGCCTCTTTTCGACCACCTCCTCTAGTTCCCTCCATTTTTCCCAGTCCGCTGCTTTTCTTCTCCAACGAAGACCACGTGGGCAAAAGAATACACGGGTGTGCTGATGCACATGTTGCTGTGACGTCACTACAGAAAATAGTGTCTCATCTCATTGTAACTAAACTCGAGGTCACATTCGTTGTCTCTTCACATTGTTCAACCAAGTATTTTTCAGCGATGCTGTGTTGTAGGCTTCTTCTGCGATTTCAATTACAGGTAACACAGTATTCAGCATCAGTTACTGAAGCTAACCTAAAAATGCATACGTCTGCAGCATTTGGTTGTAAGATCATTGTCAAAAGCAGACAAGATTATGTGAATGACGCAGTTACGCGGATAGGACAAAACTAAGAGCACACCCTTCCAGTCTTTTCATAATTAGATCACTCGTAAATTTTTGTCTCGTCTTTCTTTCTTTGGTACAGTCTACCCTCTCACATACACACACACACACACACACACACCACCTCCACACCACCACCACCACGCCGCGAAACCGTGGCCGATTGGTGTAATGGTCAGCACAACTAGTTTCTATACCAAGAGTTCCGAGTTTGATTACTCTCTGGGATTTTTATCAACTCAAAAAAATACCTACCTACGCACGACTAAATCTTATTCCGGTATTATAACTCATGGAAAAAATAAATTAAAAACGTTTAATAGAATATTTTAAAGGACTTTAATATTCCTTGGAAAAACACCTGGGCAGGAACCAATGTAATTTTTAAGAAATTTAATGTAATGTGAACAATTGGTTCGTAATTCTAATACTGAAATGTGTTAAAGATTTCTGCGGTGTTATTTCACATCAGTGATTAATTTTAATATGTACGCAGAATTAACGACATTTTTGCAACGACTATCTTATAAAAAGATACCTTAACGGCAATATAAATTAAAAATTGCAAACTATTACTACTTATAACTAGCAATGAATTTCATTGAGCTATAATCAAAATCAGATAGTAAACGCAGCGTTAAATTTATTACACTACTATGTGGGATCACGTTAACCTTGCAACAGGTTTATTGACCTGTAGCGTGTAGCCTATGTGATGTAGTTTAGTGTTTGTAAACCATGAGTACCCTGTAGGGTTTAAAACCGTATATGGCATTAGAATTTAGAAAAAGAAACAACCGGTTTCAATACAGTATAAATATTCTATGTACTTGTAGGTTATTCTAACTCTACTTGCGTTGGTTGTTGTTTAGTTGCAAAAACCATTTGAGTCATTCATTTACTATCATGCTGTGTTCGTTTTCTTTAAAGTTGCAAAATATTATTAATTAATTAATTTTCTTACACCAGTCGGTTTATTAAAACGCAATTTGAATTTTGTTATTATAATTACATTTCATTTAATTTTATTCGCTATTATTTATTTTATGAACGTCCATCATAATTTTTAAATTTATTTGAATTTAAATAACGTCGGCTTGTCTTAAATTTTAAATTTATTGTCATCAAACATAAATTATTTCTCTTATTTACAATAGGTAATGAATAAAATTTCTTTCTGATGTTTTGTTGTTTAAATTTGTTTACATTTCTAATTTCGTATCGTCGAGGGTGGGCCATATTGTAAACAATGTTAATATTACTGTGCCAAGTAAATTTTTTTGTAAAGATTTAATATTTTATTCTTTATATTAAAATCTGTATTATTCATTAGAAAGAAATTTCCTTGGTTACTTTTTATAAAGCATATCGATTATTCTATAATTCAATCGATTGCTTAGGTTTTTAACTTTAATTTGATAATACATTTGGTTAGCAATCTGTCGCTGGTCAGGTACCGCATCCGACTACTTTACCACCGAAACGCGTGATTAGTAGAAAGTCAATTACCAATTACCGGTCAGAACGTAAAAAACCAATGAGGCTATTCTGTGGCATCTTTAAAACCTGTTAGGACATATGCTTGGCAAATATATGTTTCCACTATTAATAGCAATTTGTCTCGTATACAAGCAGCTCAATCTAAAAAACTTTTTATTATCACCAATTTGTGATTTGTATATTTTTATAATAAACATCGCTTAATCACACATAAATAGTTTGTATTCTCTTATCTACCATAGATCACTTCTGCCTGCCTAAAATACTTAAGTGTTAGAATTAACAAATTCAGATCACGTTGATCTCTTCTGGTTTAGTCAAAAAAGAATATTAATACCCACGCTTTTTAAAATTTATGTCAGTGAAGCTTTGGAAGGATGGCGAAGGAAATACTATGGTATGGGAATCCCTGTTCCCGACAATATACTTTATACTCTCTTCTTTGCGGATGATAAAGTTGTCGTATCGGCAGATCACGATGATGCCAGCTATATGATGAAGAAGTTCCAAGAGAAGTATGAAAGATGGGGCCTAAGTATAATTCGTAAACAAGACTGAACACCTCACTGTTGGTGAGTCAAGAAGTGAAATTGAGCTGGGTTCGGGTTTAGTAAAAATTTGTGAAAGTTTTAAATACCTTAAAGTCATCTTTAATAGGAGCGGAACAAGTGCAGCTGAAGTAAACAGTCAGATTTCACATTGGTGAAGGGTTAGAGGACAGTTAAATTCTGTCCTTTGGAATGATCAAATATGGAAGGAGATAAAAATAAATATTTATCATGCTACACTGAAGAGTGTGTGTACCTATGCTGATGTGTACCTAAGGATCGCCTAAAAGTGGTGGGAGATGGATTTCTGGAGGCGGAGCTGTGGTGTGTCGCGGATCGATCGAGTTCCGAATTCTGAAATTAGGAGAAGAATCGATGCGTAAGGAAATATCATGGGTACCATATCCCGGAAGTAGTTTAAATGGTTTGGCCATTTGCAGAGGATGGAGGATGGTAGATGGCCAAAGAGGGTATGGGAGTGGACGCCAGCCGGTAGAAGAAGGAGGGGTAGGCCGGAAGTGACATGGTTGTATGGGGTGCAGGAGGCAATGTCTTTGCGGCGGCTCTCCGATGGTGACTGGCGAGACAGAGAGAGGTGGTGCTTAGGAAGCAAGATAAGGCTGGGGCTGTAAATCATCACATGAATATAATATAAAAAGAATATATATATAAATATATAAAAGAATAGTAGAGTTACAAAACTAAGTACAAAATTATTTTACACATTTACACTTCAACATAGACTTATTATTTTTATGACCAGTACGTAGGCCTACATTTATTTTAATTTTAAATTAGAAACTCACACAAATCCTAATAAAGAAACATTTTTAAATTACGTATACCATATAATTCACTAAGATAATTACAGAGGTGCTGGAAAAGGGATGAGTATAAGACAGCTTTAAATATTTGTACTGAGCTTTGAAATACTGGGTGATTTCTTCAACAAGACAAAACTAACACAATTTTCACTCAACATTAATATTGCTGATTATATTGATTTGCATTTGAAATTAATTCCAAAAAAAGTAAAAATATAATATATTTTGTCACGTAGACCTAGGTTTTTTGAATTTTCAGTTTTTTTGCATTAACTGTATTGTACATTATTGTACAATGTATTATATGTATTATACATACATAATGTATTATACATTAATGCTAATGTAGACGATGAAAAAAAAATATGATAGTCTCTTGGCTGGTGGCAATTTTTAAAAACGTTTACCTTTGACTTATGGCAAAACCCAATAGTGATTTCTGTATCTATTCTTTAAGAGGAATGAATGACACTATTTTTGTTTCCAAATTCCGACTTTGATTTCTTGACTTCCGATTTTGGGCCACTTCCGGTCGAAACCAGACCTTCAACCCAGATTTGTGTATCTATTCTTTAAGAAGAATCAAATGATACTAGATTATTTGTTTCCTAATTCAACCTAGATTCCTTGACTTCCGATTTTGTACCACTTCCGATCAAATCTGGAACTTCAAACGCAATCCAAGTAGTAACTTTTTGTGTTGATTACGAATCCGAAAACCGTTTGTTGATATCTCTTGTAGTTTCTGACATCTGGATGTGACAGACGGACGGACAAAGGAAAATGATAGATGACAATTTTTAAAAATTTCTACCAAAAAATGCCAGAACTGATCGGGAAATAAACCCTGGTGGCATAGAAGCCACCTGCGCTGACCACTAAACAACGGGCCGGTGTTTTTTTATTGTAAAGGATAATATTTTATGTTGAATGAATTAAACTTTATCTCGTATGCAACGGCTTTGTTTCATCTTACCATGAAGATTACTTTCTTCATGGTAAAGTTCTGGTGATTATAGAAAGTACTTACAACTACTTAACATTTCTTTAAAGTACTTCAGCTAATTTCCTTAGGATATTAACGTTACAGTAAGTACAATATTATGCACTTTAATATGTTTGCGTGGGAAGTCTGATAAAGTGGGTTAATATTCATGATACAAGATTGTACTCATCCTGTCAGTCATTTTGTTACCCGTTTAATGTGAGTACATGTTTTTATGTCTTTTTTATACCACGTGCTTAACATTTATGGTTGTAAACGTCAAATAAATTTAAATAATTTTATAATATTAATAAAATTTACTCGTTATTATGTGAAAATTGTATGATGATATTTTAAATCTGCAAGGAGTGTAATAAAAAAACCAAATTTACATAAGTAATTCTGCAAAAACCTTCCAATGATAGTAAACATTTCATAAAATAGTATTTTTTAAATTTTTATGAGTAAATTTTTTAACACGTTGTTCTTGTTCAGTATTCAAGCAAGTTACGTTCTGGAGCATGTAATGGGAAAATTTTAAGTTTGTGACGCAAAGAATAGACTACCCAATATTTGGTTGCATTGGTCAATAGATACCATGTGATCTTCTGTTTCTTCCTGCCATGGATTAGGCCTTCCGATCTGTTTCAACATCTTTGCGGATATTTTTCGTGGCCTACCTACCTTTCCGAAAATCTGGGTAAACCGGAAACAGTATGAAATCAATAAAAGCAAAAATATTTAATTGGAAAAACTTACCGTTTATTAATACTTCTACCCACTGGATTGATCTAATGGTAAATTTTCTGCCGCGAATCAGCTGTTTAACAGCTGATTTCCGGAAACGAAGGTTCCTGGTTCAAATCCTAGTAAAGGTTTTATTTTTACTAGTAAAATTAATCCTAGAAAACGGGTTTTTATTCGGATTTGAATACTAGACATTGGTTTTCGGTGTACTTTAATGGTTAGAGATCAATTAACCATACCATCTCAGGAATAGTCGACCTGAGTCTGTACAAGCCTACACCTCATTTAAATCTCATGCTATCCTCATCTCATTGGGTCATGGCGTTGCTACGCACGCAAATTACGGGATAAAAAAATTATAGTATAATCTAGAAAAAAAGAAAAATAATGTACAAAATTATTAATTTTATTGTAACTTTTCATTTTTAGAATATAAATTGTCATGAACGTAAATAAATCCAATAGTTCTCTTGAATTTACATCAGAATCATTCTATGTTGATCTATTTATAAATTCGTAGTTTTTAATCCCGTTATATGTACCCCCTTATTAAAAATGGACGATCTAATAGCAGACCTTCGTACCGTGGGAGAATAATTACTAAGTATAACCATAATCTACTCGTGTTTTACTAACTTTTAACATTAATATTCTTAGTAGATTGTCAGTTTCCATACATCAATATTCATATACTTTATTTTGCTATAATTCTATAACAAATTTATGTTAAATCGCTTGCTGTTCGTTTAACATAATTTTATTTAATAATATACATAATTATGATGCAGTTTCATGTAATAAGGAACATGCTAAAAGGTCATATGGTATCAAGCTTATGGTTACTTAATGTGGTATTACTATAAAGTATGCTATATAAATAAATATGTAAAAATATATACTATTTAGTAAAACTAATCTCTGGTTTTTTTAAATTTTATTTAATGAACACGAGAGAAGGAGAAATTTAACATGTAAAGCAGTGCAGGTGTTTGGGAACCATGCTGACTGAAGATTATAGACGGAAAACAGAAATTAAAACAATAGGATTGGCAAAAGAAGCATTCTATACAAAACCATTGTTTAAAAAGATAGAATTAAACCCAAGAAAACCTAATTAAACTTAAGAAAACGATTAGATATTATGTTTGGAGTGTACTGCTTTACGATTGGGAAACATGGACACCAAGGAAGAAAGAAAAAGATAATCACCGAAAAGATATCTATACCAACATTATGAAGAAGTAAGGTTTGTTTGTAAGTACCAGCTAATCTCAGAAACCATCCAAACGATTTAAGAAACTCTTCCATTGTTGGGAAGTTTAGATCTTCCTAAGTATCACAGGCTATTATGGAATTACACAATTTAAACTATTTTTAAAAACAAATAGTGATTGGTAAAATCAAGTTATCTTTTATTTTATTTATTTAGTGTAAGGACGTTTGGTCAATTTATTTCTTTTAACTGTCAGTATTATACCATCTATGTATAAAATGTATTGTACTATGCAGTCATGTATCAGGTACGGTACATTACCGATCTATAATATATGACATCATCTTGTAGTCTTTTCTTTTTCAAAATGTCTGAAAATTATTTACAGGTAAGATATCAAAAAGTAATTGTCACATTAGATTTCAGCATAGAAAGTTAAATAGATTTTTACCAATTTTTTTATAACTCATATTCATTTATTCTCGTTACTCAGGTCGTATCTCTCCTCTTCCACCGGTGATTCATACCAGTAGAAACAAAATCTTGTTTTTCGTACTAATTGGTTTTATATGTACTTTAATGATTTGTCTTTCAACATGAGAGGTTAAACGATGTAAGTTTAGTTTGCTGTGAAGCAGAGTGAGCAGGGGAGAGGTGCTAGTATTTCATAAAGTAATTTAAAATTCTTTCTTAGTCTAATTCATAAACCATTTTCATAAACTTATAGCAAGAATACAATAAATCGTAAAATAATTTAATAAAATTTCTGTTAAAAATGTATTAAATTATTTTACTAGAGTCTGTATCATATCATTGTGAGCTTCAACGTCTGGATTACTAAAAGTTCTCCTCATCTTTCAGCGTTGCCGCTAGTACAGACATGTAAGAATAATCTAAGGTTATGTCATAAAAGAAATAGACAAAGTAATACATAATAAATTAAAATCAAAATAGAATTATAAGCTACTACATATTTTTTAATCTCTAATATGTGTACGTTGCAAACTGTTCAATTTCAGAACATTAAGCAACTCCATTGAGATTAGAATGATATGTATGACGAGTAATTAGTTGTAGTCTTGTACAAATTCAGGACGAAAATTACTGAGAGAGTATGGTAATTACACCCCAACCATCAGAGTAAACCGGTAAAAACAACGGAAAACAATAGTACGGTTGCGAGCGGTGCGGTGTGTTTGCCCCCGAGCGGAGACAAAACGAAAACAGGAAAGATCCCGCGGGACCTTCCTCCAGAGCAGTGGTCTGGAGCGTTGCGTGGCCTGCTGTGCGTCTTGTGAACAATTTTGTTATGGTTGGCGTATCCAAAATATGATAAAAGAGATACAAAATGAAGCAGTCTCTCACCTCCTTTTGCACCGTGAAATGTACTCGTGATGAGTGGGAGATAAAAGGGGAAAGATAGGAATAAAGGGATAGGTGAACCTACTACACTGCTGTCTTCTTCCAGGCGATTTCTTCCGAGGGCCCACGGTTGTATGCAGTTTCCCCGGGCGCATAAAAGCGATGCAATTTCAAAGCAAACGACCAACTGTCTACGGCGCGTACTAGCCATAAACCACTGGCTAGCATTCAAATCCGCATAAAAAATTACCTTTACTAAGATTTCAGGAATCTTCGTCTCCAAAAATTAGTAGTTAAACTGCTTATTCGTCACGACGACTTTAACATTCGACCAATCCGGTAGATTATAACACATAAGTAACATATCGTATATATAGTACAAATGAATTGTTGCTTTAATAGTCTCGTGTCCTTGTGTGAGTGATGTATACGTTCAAGTAACAAAGTAAATGCCGTAGCTGACTTCATTGATTTATCAAGCTTACAATTATATGACGTATAGAATAGCAATATATTTTATTCAACAAACTACCCACATGTTAGTTTAAATTATAACATAATTTATAATGGATTCACTCTTTATAAGAATAAACCAAGTTTGTTTATACATGTGCAACATAAATTGTCTCAAAAACACATTGTAAGTTATAAAATATATATAATAATCTTATATTTATAAAAATACAAAACTGCTTTGAATATATTATAACTTATTTATAAATGTTGTTTTGAATCAGAGTGACCTAAGTATATGTATAACATTATAAATAGCATGCTATAACACACTAGCTGCCAAGAATTGTCATGGAAAAGACAACTGGCTCATTCGCTGTAATATTGAATTTGGTCAACGCTATAACCACATGACATGTAATTTTCCTTACGTCTTATTATTTTATGCTCTATGTCAGTTATTTTTATTATTATTCTAAATTAAAAGTGAAATAGATGTATATTTAACATAAATATTTATTTAAAATACAAATTTCTTACCGTGAATTTAAATAAATTATTAAAATAACTTAGTTAATGAAATTTATTTTACATTTAGTTCATATTCTTGAGTACAAACATAATCTGGATATATATTTTTTTAATTTGAAACATATATATATAAAGTATTGTTTGGAGTTTTAAATCTCACCACACCACAAAATGAATCTCATCCTATAATGCGGAAACCTAGACATGGAGGTGTCCAGTACGAGTAAAATAGTAAAAATAACATTACGAGTAAAATTGTTAGAACATTTTTTAAATAACACATCTTTACTTTTAAATTGTACGAATAAAATGTATTAAATTTACCTGTTTTTATTTCGAAGCTTCTTGTGTGTCTTCTAGGATGTGTAGGGTCTTCTAAGTTAGGACGTCAATCCTGAAAAACAAAAATAAAATAAACGTTAAAAATAATTTGTACTTAAAAAACTACAAAACTATCGTAACAACTACCTGAATATGAAGTGATAGTTCTTTAGTCGTTTTGTATTGTGAGAGTAGTTCTGTCAAATAAAAAGTGAAAAAATATTGGTGAGAAATTTTTCTACTGTAAATAAAAATCAAGTATCTTATCCGGAAATGTTAAAATCATACTTATTTGAAAAATGAGAAGAATAATTTTTTTAATTGAGTTTATTTAAAATATATCATATCAGTTTAATCAAAGTCAATACCAATTTTGAGTTTACTCTCAAAAAAGGCCAAAATTATTAAATTTTTTTATAACATTAAATTTAGGCAGAAGATCAATAACAGATCCAATAAATAAAGAAAAAAAGAAACAGAATAACAGATTAAAATAAAACGCGTAGAAAACGGAATAATTGCCGATGATAGTGAGTAATATGAAATTAAATTAATAATGAAGGTGATTCAGAAAATCTGAATGGAAAATCAAGTTTTTACTTTTATTAATTAAATCAAACGCTAAAGAATTTAGTGATCTATTTTTTTTGGTATTTTGCACTTAACTGCATAACTTTTTCCTTCGTGGTAACGCATGTTCTTATGCACTGCTTATCATTTGTCCCATACCATGGAAAATATTTTATAATTCGTAAAACATTTGATTGGAATCGTTATATGATAATAAAATTCGACTTTATAGATGATCCGAAAAGCGGTAACCAGAGTGGTTTAAAAATTGTTTTTGTATAACAGGAGCTTGCTCTCCAATTTGTCACGTATTCATCAGTAACCGCATAGAATATTATTTAATTTTAATTGCTTATTTTTAGTTTATTTATTTAAAGTCGCATTAACTGCTTCGTTATTAGCGATTACGGTGGGTTATGAATTTAGAACAGTGGGTTTTTACTTAAGAAAATTTCCAAACCCTAGCCGGGAATCAAACCCGGGACCTCTGCATTGTAGGCTAGCGCGCTAACCACCACGCTACGGAAGCGAATCTTAATGTTTTATTTATACCTTAATTTGAACTAAATCGTACCAGCGATCGTCATCGCATATTAGACAGGCTATTTTATAAGGAATTTTATTAAAATACTAAACTTTTAACTTCTAGGGTTCTTTTATGAAGCCTAAACAATTGGAAACATAATTCATAGAAAATATTACATTATTATAAAATTGAGTTACTGCCAAAACTCGTGTCTAGCAACACACAATAAGTAGCGTAACGTTACAATGTCAACAAAATTAAAGCGTACGTTATATTGTCAAATTCTTAGAAAATTAGTTATAATTTATGATATATCATAAATTATGGTAAATTAGTAAAACTTTCTGTCCGTCTCATTCATTTTTTAAATGTTTCTCAATATCTAGAGTTTTTTAAATCTCAACAGTATTGTGTCTATTGTGAAGGCTAATATTCCTCACTTTAAAATGTTATTATTTTTAAAATTTTTCTCTTTAATCTTTAATTTACGTCTGTAACAACTAACTATACAACTAATAAATGTGATGATGATAATTTTGTTAAAATGACATGTTAGGCATGAAAGGGGTAGGGTATTGGTGCCTCCCCAAAAATTGTAGTTAAAAATCTTTTGAATTTTGAATAAAATTTATTTAATTAAATTGGCACGTCTCTACTCCTGCACCTTTTAAGGCGTCTTGCGAGATTATTTGGTAGATGTAAGATGGAAAGCAAACGTACAAGTGGGTTATCGTGTTCTTGTGGCTTGTGAAAGCGTTTGTAGAGATGTTCTGGACGGAAGGTATTTGAAAATTTGAGTGTAAGGTTTGTTTATAACATAAAAGGGCACTTGTACTATAAGGCGTAATTATTTCTGACTAGAATACCTGAAGGCGTTTTAAATTAGAATGTTTGATCAAACTGTAAATTTGGGGGCTGTAAATTCACATAGGTTTCAAAAGAGAACAATGTATGCTTAACTTTTGTGTAAATATTTAAATCGGTTTTCCGGTTCTGTCAATTTGCCTTCTCAACACTTTACTTAAATGTCTCAGATCTAGTTACTGGAATCAATCTGCATTTTAAACAAACGTTGTTTAAACAAACTGTTTAAATTTTATAGTTTCATAAATTTAAAAATCGGGAATTTTTTTAAAGAATCTAACTTTTCTTCACCATCCAAAAAAGGAAAATGAAAAATATCAGGTTCACATTATGCGTGGACCAGATATGAAATGTTTCGCCTGGTATTACAAGGAAAGATTCAGGGAAAGAGAGATGAGGGAAGAAGAAGAATTTCTTGGTTGAAGAATATTCGCGACTGGTTTCGTTGTACCTCAGCGGAGCTGTTCAGAGTTGCGGTGCCCAAAGTACCAACCTCCGGTCGGAGAGGGCAAGATAAGAAGAAGAACGGGTTTTTTATTTAAGGGATCTCTATTAAGGCTTCTGAATCGAGCCGATCCGTTAGTGTAGTGGTCAGTGCAACTAGCTTCTATGCCGTGGTATCAGATTCGACTACCGATATTGCCAGGAAATGTTATAGGGTGGATCAACAAAATGGATAAATCTCGTACAATAACTGCTCCCATTCCTTTTACGAACTTAAATCATAATTCACAACTATTATTCGCTACATTTAGGTCTAAGTGTAAAATTTTAATTTTTAAACAATTATTTAATTAAATAAGAACAATTTTAAAGTTATGAAATATTAATTTGATGTAAATACACTATTTTTCCTTAAGGAAAAATTTAATGAGTTGTTTGAAAAATATTGAAAAGAAACACTAAAACATAAACTTGCAAATTACTCGCTGTTAAACACAGCTACACGTACACAGTACACGTAACACAGTACACGTGTCTGAGAATTGGATCTATGAATTCAGAGATGGTCTTCGGTAGCGGTCATGTGCAAAGCATTTATTATGCTATTCTAACTACTGAATCTTTCGTTAGCTCTATACCACTCTACGCTTCGCTTTCGTACTGGGAAAAATTTCGTCCATTCAAAAATGACCCGTATCTGTGAACAAAACCATCCTACATAAAGAAATTTTACACAAATTAATATAGTTATAAAACGCAGTCGTTTTGTGTACCATTAATTGGTAAATTTATTATAGGTATATGATTTATGGTCCATCTCAGTATACATGGATGTCTAACTCACTTCATCTAAATCTTGATATAGAAATTAAAATTAAAACAAAATTTTCAATGTCCTTTATTTTAATTGAAATTAAGTCTGTAAGTAAATACATTGGACTGGAAACATAACATCAGCATTCTACTTGACAATAAAATATTATGACAAACAACTGAAAGTTAATTTTTCTAACATTTTTCCAACTTTGTTGGTTCATTACTTATCTTTTTAGTAAATATGACAAGACACGTTTGTTATAATGAAAAGATTGCATTGCGTTGGTTGTCAAAAATTAAATGCATTCCTCTTCAATTGATCCTCACATTGTTGTCGTTAACGTTTATTGACAGTTACATTATTAATTCTAGTCATACTGTTGTTATTTCTGTCAGTTTACAAAAAAGAAGTTTCTTTTATCTGTAAATGATTTTTTTAAATTATGATAATTTTGTCTATTATAACGCACTGTAGGTAAAAGACTACTTTAATATTTTTGTGATTATATTTGTTATATTTAATTTTAGAAACAGTTGGAAAAATAAGAATACTTATTTTATTTTGCAACTGTAAAAATATAACGAGCAAAAATATTTATATTGTGTACCAATTAAAAAGAAACCGCGTTAATGGCTTTAAGGAGGCCACCACTCAGTGATTGCTCTCCAAATAACGATAACTGTGTTGAATTTTAATTTAATATTTTTGTAGCTACACGTAATTACTGTTAGAGTCGTGTTAACGTATCATGTCTCAACACTTTTCAGTCGTCTTTGTGGTAACCCTGTATTATTTGTTGTTACAATAGAATAGTTTAATATCTCTCAAGCGGTTTAAATAGAATCGTAGAAAACAAAACAGGTGGCCATCTTTGCGGCATAGTGGTGAACACCCTGCCTACAAAGCGTAAGGTCCCGGGTTGGATTCCCGTCTAAGGTCTGGAAATGACTACAATTCTAAACCCACCGTTCCATTTTCATAACTCACTAATAATCGCTAATGACTGTGCTGTTAATGTTACTTTAAATAAAATAACTACAATCAAATTACTGATTTTGTTACCTAATTAATTTCGTTTTATTTAGATTAAGGCCCATAAAAGGCAGGTGGAGTGTTAAATTAATTCCACCTGATCTGCTAGTTCCAGGATTACAAAAAAATGTAATAGATTACAAAATTCTTATCACATGGTCAGCCAATTTTTTGACTTAACTATTTAAGAATAAAAGGTGTAGAGGTGTAGAAGACACTGGTCAGAATTATCTCCTCTGAGAGTTATGAATTTTATTATACGCCGTACCATGTGGTGAATGAAGTGAAGGTATCATTTGAAGGTTGGAAAGTGGGTGTTTTTCCAAGGGCTGGCATGCTGATAAGCATACTCTTCAACTCAGTGAGGAAGGCATAGGTAAACCACTTCACTCCTCGTTGTACTTTTTTAAAGTTCTAGATGTTCAAACTAGCCGTAAGGCTGTTGACCTAAACAACACCAAAACAATATAGATTAACCAGGTACGCTAAACCTCTAATGTTTCAATGCCAAGGACTTATTATAATATCACATTATCAAACAATATTTTGTGTGATAAATCTAAGAGGTAAATGGCTGCGTAACGAGTTAAACTAAATTATCGTAGTTGGCTGACTTTGGTTCACGAAGTGCTTGTTTAACTTGTTAGTAAACTGAAACAAAGGGGAGTATAAACAAAGTTAATTTACTCATTTTAGAACTGAGGAATAGATAATTCTAAAAATCGTGTACAACAGCAGTTGCGTAGATAAAATTACTTTTGAGAAATCCTATGAAACTTTTGCTTTTATTTGATATTTAGACAAATGTTTATGCACACAATATATAACCACTAAGCAGGATAATAATAATAAAAAAATTTTTTAGGGGCTCCCAAACTTTCCTACACCCCGCCGTCTCCACCCACTACTATTGGTGATTACAAGGATGCGAGGTGGTAAAATAGAACAGCAATAGAATATCTTGTAATACTGCACCATCATATTCTTTTAATTTTTTTCTAAATATTAATTTCTTTTCTTTCCCTAGAAACAGTCACCTACCGAGCCCAACACATACCACACAGAACACGAAGAAAATAAACCTCACAAGATAAAATTGACACTACATAATATTCACAGTGTTTTGTAAAATTTCTCCTTAATTCTATCAACTTTGAAAAACAAATCTACCACTCCATTTATATCATTAGCTAGCTGTTGCTATGCACCTGTCAATTGGAGCTACTTTACTTTTTATGGCTCTAACAAACAATCTAAAATTTCTTTTAAGTCGTGCAAGGCACCCTCAGAGTTAACTGGAATATGAATCCGAGAATGTAGAATGTTGTAAGTTTGCAGAAAAAATAATAATAGTAATTATACTTCATTTCCAAAAAAAAACAATATTTTTTAACACAATTTTATATTTATTTTTACACACCTATTCATCCGTATCACCCCACATTTATTCCAATAATCGATGCGGTGGAAATTATCCAACTATGATTGAAAAACCATGTGTCAGGGTATGTAATAAAAGAAAAATAGTTCACTAATATTCAAGCTATTTACCAAAGAAATTATGATAAGTGAGCGAATAGCCAAATCCAATAGGCCGTTGGGTAGCGCTGTTAACGGATTGGTGCCCGGTGGGAATGTTCAAAAGATGGAGACCCCCTCCCCCCAAGGTCATTAATAGATGAATTGGATAAGGCTATGGAGGAGGGAGGACATCGGGGAGAAAAATAGATGGATTAGGATAAAAAATATAGGCAAACGTTGAGAGAGGAAAGATGGCGAGAACCGTGAGGAACCGTATAAAAAGAAATTTCAGATCCTTGTCGGGAATCTAGCCCGGGACCTACCAATTTACAGATTTAATATGCTAACTAATACACCACGGAAGTGTTCATTAGCATTTCTATTTATTATAGAATTTCTTTTATAAATTCTTTGTTTATTTTAAGTCATGTCGATAGTTTGGTCATCAAAACTACTGAGGGTTTTGATACTGTAATATTGGGTTCTAACGCTTTAAAATTTCAGACCTAAGCCGGGAATCGAATCCGGGACTCTTCCCTTTGTAGGCTAGCGCACTAGTCACTACGCCACGGAGGCGGTCGACTTTGATTTATTTCATTACCTACCGCAATGATTTTGATGTTTATGTTTTTTTAGTAATTTCGTGACATTCTCAGAATGTTTATTACAAAACTGTATCCTGACATGATTTCCCATTAGTTTACAAAACCTGTGTTTGTTTTTAATTCTATCATTTTATGTAAATAGGAAAATGGTAATTTTTCTTTTTTTTACTTCAGTAAATATAAAGTCATGATGATTCTTCTGGTCGTACTGGTTTATGCTGTATAATTCTACCCTAAGGATTAATGCACCGGTTGTTTCTATTAAAGCAATTTGCACGTAAACAAAGACAGATATTTATTTGTTTTTAGGCATGTTGCAAGCACGTCTAACCAATCTTAGACAATTGGGTAATGACTGTCTGTACACACCTCCGCCTTCAGGCTGTCGTAGGCAGCGTTAACAAAACCATAACATGAATAATAACAAATTTTGTACCGAGCTAAATTTTTATTAATATATCTATTTTGATTTATAATGTCAGTTACTTCCTCAATAAAATTTCAGAAATTACTTTTTATGTAGAGTGACGGTTGGTTTATGAGTTGGGTTCTCTATAAAAATAATACTGAATCCGGTATAAGAGAAATGTAAATTAGTTTTCTCTGCTTTCATTTCGACAAAAACGTTACAAAAGCTGACCTAAGTTCCTAGAACTTGCACAATTATTTATTCTTGGCCGTATTTTCAATTTTGTTTAAATGTTTAATTTTAATACCTGATACTGTATCTCAAAAGTCACTCTTTTTGAATAAAAAAAATTATTTTTAAATACATTCGTTCATTTTACAGCCACACCCTTCAAAAAGAAAAGTCAAAAAGAAAAATATGTTATAATGAAATTTACTTTATTTATTTTACCAGAAATAACGTTATTTAAAAAAAATTACTACTCTAGTTTCAGTTTCTTGTATTACATTAAAATTACATATTATTTTACTAAATAAAATACATTTCATCTCATAGACTTATCATTAGAAAACTTGAATGTAATAGCAGTACGTTAATTATATTACGTGCAGAGCGTGAACATTCTTTTTCCCCTTCCCCAACGCCCAAATCACAATAATAATTGTATTACTGTACACTAATACAATGTTTCTTTCAAAGAAACTACCGCGCCACTTGAACATACAATCAACGAACGCACTTACAATGGCACGTAGTTTTGTATTGTAGTATTCGGATGAATACCCTAATTTAATATTATTTAAGTTATATTGTTTTATAATTGTATGGCATGACATTGATTGATTATTAGTCCTCTAAAACTTTTCGTTATTTAATTTTGTCGATCATTCAAGTTAATTAAATGTAATGTAAACTTCAAATTATAAAATAATTACTGGTAGGCTATTTTAAAATTTCAAGTACATTTCTGTTTAACAAAATATTAAACCTGCGTTTAAGAATTGTTACACAAATCTGTCTTCAACGTACCGTGAAGGAAAGTCAAATTGTTCAGTTGTAAAATTTAAAAAATCTGGTATGGAACACTCATACGACTTTCTCTTGTCAAAGTAAATAATGGACCGTATAACCTATGTTCAATCGTTAGTAAACAATGAAAAATGAAAAAGTATTGTAATTTTAATCATGAGTGGATGACGCAAACTGAAACTCAACCTCTTTAAGACTTAAAAATACGGAAAATCATTAAAATTGACACTAAACCAAGGTCTATAGAAAAAAATGTTTGAAATAAAAGTTGTAGATTTTTTAATTTTCTACAACCTTTATTATACCCAAAGTAGGCTGGTGAAGCGTTAAACTATTTGCACTCGATCTGCTAGTTACAGGGCTATAAAAAGTAGTTTTATTTCTTATCACATGGTCAGCTAATTAGTTATGACTGAAACATTTATGAACATAAGAGGTAGAGGTGTAAAAGACACTAGTCAGAGTTATCTCCTCCGAAAGTAATAAATTAATATTATTATACAGCCACACCCTGTGGTAAATAAAGTGAAGATGTCATATGCAGAGTGAAAAGTAGGTGTTTTCAGAGGGCCTTTCATACTGATAAGCATACTTTTTCACTTAGTGACAAAGGCAACCGTAAACCACCTCATCCTCGTTTTACTTAAGGCTCTAGAGATTCAAACCAGTCTTCCGCCTGATTACCTGAACAACACAATAACTTTGATAATTTTTTCGTTAAATGGATACTAAGGCCGCAATCTTAAAAAATCCGGTTTTTTACCGATTTTGATGAGAAAAATACAGAACATCACTAACGTTGAACTAAAAGTTGCAGAAAGAAATGTTTTAAATAAAAATTGTAGGTTTTTAATAACCTACGTTTTTAATTACATACACTTTTGCCTTTAAATGAATGGCTGCATGAATTAAGGCTGCAATCTTAAAAGCCAATTTTTTACCACGAGAGCACAGCCTAAGAATTTGCTTACCTTGCAGAGCATAAAAATGTCGTAAATGAGGTTTTTTAAAAAAGTCATAAAAGCCGTTTTTGAGAAAATTTCAAATAAATGAAAAATCGCACGAATAACTACTACTTTCGGTTGACTGATTTATAAAAATATTTGTGTCTGGTCCGTTATTCATATCTAACTTAAGTTTAAAGTTTCAACTTCGCATAATATTCCGTACTTTGAGGTATTTTGTTCATACACACACAGACCAATCACTAAAAACATGTTTTTATGTTCAGGAGGCCTGAAAATGTATATTTCTGGTGAAAAATCGACATAAAACAATATCTTCCTTCCGTAATATTTATACAGAGCAAGAGAAATTAATAAACAAAACGAATCATAAATATAATTAATTTCTATGATTTATTTTTATTTATTACACTGATAGAATATGTTGTAACATACATAAAATATCTTTATAAAAATTCTAATATTTACTGGTGTATTATGAACTTGGTCATGGAAAATCAGAACGCCTTTTAAGCGAAAATACATTACAGTATTACTATATTCTACGTTGTTATAGTATAGAGTAGTTTATGTTTTATACAATTGCAACCTTCATTTTTATTTTGATTCAACAACGATTTAAAATGCAAACAAGCTCTCCTCCGATCGTTCTTTCTCAACAATTCTCACTATTGCATTCATTTTTCCATTCTAGAATAATGTTTACTACTACGAATTACAAACATAACAGGTAATTGTATTGTAATTTATTTAAATTAGGATTACTCACCATATAATGAGTTTTATAGGCTTTGAAGTTTAATTGGTACGCTATAATCGTATAACTATATTTATTACTATTATTCATACAATATTCTAAAAGGTTATCCTAACAATAGTAAAAACATTGTTTATCATATTTAATAGTCATTTTCTATTTTTATTATGATTTTTTAAAGTCGTCTATTAATTTATATTTGTACAAATCTTAAACGTAGAAATGAAATTACCCCTTCATTTAAAAGTAGGCCTACTTGTTTATTAATTCTTTCTCAAACCAATTATTTGGATATATTAATGGATTATATATATGGCTCAGCTAAACCCCGTTATTGACTAAACTACAGTTTTCAATTAAAAATTGTGAGAATTAATGTTCCTTCATGTTTACAACTAAAATTCCCCACAGATATTAACATTAAATACACAAAACAAATAATCCACAAGTGATTTTAATAAAATTTTTTAAAAAATTACCTCTAATCCGCATTCTGAATTGTCAACATTTACCCGTATAACCCCAATAGTTGTCTCCACAGAAGATGGAACAGAGATTTGGGATAGATTTACTGGTCATTTGATTTCCTTTCTTCTCAGTAAACGCAATTTATTAAACTAATTTGACATTGTAGTTTTTAAACAGTTATTATACATATTTGGTATTTATTAATTTAACATCCTTTGTATTTACATCAAAATACATAACAATAGCTTTCACGCAACAATCAATGTTACGATATTTTAATCGCGGGGTCTTACTAATGAGAAGTGTTCTCAATAGAAGTATTAAAGTAATATATATATATTTTTTTACTTTTTTTAAGAAAAATAAACTATAACTATGTAATAATTTAACACAACCAGCAGTTATAATGTCAATAGTTTTATATAAATGTCTTCTTGTCACTTGTGTGAGGTAGTCTCCCAGCGGCAACCCCTCAAGACGATTCATAAAAGGTCTCTATTCCATTGCCTTTCAAGTCTTCTATGTGGGTTGTGTGGTAGGTGAGGAGCGGACAATGACTAAATTTGTAAGTTTGTGTAATAGTGTAGTTTGCTATGAAAACGTCTGTATAATTTCTTTATTGTTTCGTCTACCGTTTCGATGTTAAGGTCTCTATGTAATGTTTTGTTACTAAAGTATGTTGGACAGCCTGTGATGATGCGTAAAGTTGTGTTTTGGAATGTCTGAATATATTTTATGTTAGATACTTTAGCTGATCCGTAGATCACTGAACCGTAGGTCCAAATAGGACGAAGAAGTACCTTGTAACAGTTAAGTTTCTGAGTAATTGGAAGAGGAGATTTATGATGAATAAGAGTGTAGAGAAGGTTTCACCGCGCGTTGAGAGATTGGCTTTTAAGTCTGGTATGTGGATTTTATGTCAGTCTTCTGTCTAGTGTCAGTCCTAAGTATTTCACTGAGGTTTTTTGTGGGATCGGTGTATAGTGTAAGTAATCTGGGGGGACAAGTTTATATTAAAGTAATATAAATTAAACTGTAAAAATATTTATTAAATGAGGAGAGATGTAAGGTTGAAAATTTAAGTACATAAAGTGAAAACATATATCGTATTCAGTATGGCTCAATATTCTTAATCAATTTCGAGCCTCTTTGAAAAATAACTTATATAGGTAATTTTAAAGTATTTCACACTCTCCTGATGTCCGTCTAAGTAGCGTTTAAAAATTCCTGGATTTTAAGACTTGAGCTTAGTCCACCACATTGGAAAATGCTTGAAAATTTGTAAATTTAAGAAAGCAGGAGTTTTCACGTATGTAAAGACTAAGGTCACAATAATTATATTTGTTATAACAGAAAACGTAGTAAAAAAGTTGCCTTTGAGAATGCGCCAAGTGAAGACTGTGGAAGATTTCCCTCTCTATCTGCCTCTTTGTGATAGTGGGAGCAAGGTTAGCGATGATTAACAGCTGGATTGACAGTAAGGGAATAGTAGCTATGCCGAGTAGTGGGGGAGGCAAAAACAGTACTAGCAGAGTGTTTTACTCTAAGTGTTTTTAAATTGTAAAATAATAATATAAACTATTGCTGTAGCATTGTAACAATGTTAGAACCCAATTGGAGCGACTGGAGGGGGTTTGAGCGGGAAAGCTGTGTGTACGCACTACTGCAGTGTACGCTCTACTTTGATTTCCACTTTAGTGACGAATAAACATAAACCTATGTAGTTCCTAAGAAATTCTCAGAACAATATTCGCAGAGCATTTAAATCTCTGCACAATTGTCTTTGGGATTTTTAATTTGAGTTACCATTTAGCCACAGTAATTAAAACTTAAATAAGTAACAAACTTTTTCGATCATTTTCCAATAAAATAGTCGAAGCTTACGTTCTAGGATCGGAAACAACTGTTATGTTATTTAGAAAATTGTTATGTAAGCAAAATTTTCGAACTATTTAAATTTATTTCAATTCAAAATGCTAAAGATTCCGGGCTAATATGAAGGTTGAATAACAATTATGGAGGTTTATCTAATTATAAATTTAGTTTTCATCAATTTATTTTGTAAATAGTAATGATAAATAATTTTTCGAAAATATATAATTTTTGTAATAATAAGCAAATGAGACCGATTTTGTACAAATCAGGAATTAATTTTTCTTGATATTTGGTTCCTTGATTCTTAAAACGTAAAATAATAATTGTTTTCTTTAAATTCTAGGTTTATACTTCTAAACATAAATTTATTAATAAATATTAATCAGATTTGTTAAAAGTCAATGTTTTTGGTCAGTCTAACACGCATTTGTAATATCTTTCTTATCATACTACTTTCTTTCTAAGATATTTTGATAAAATTATTGTCACTGATAAAATATTTATTACGCTGAATATGTTCTATTTTATTTACAGATACCGATTTCTGTGGTTTTTAAAGTATTCTGATAGTTCGATCATGAATTTCTCTAATTAATTTCCTGTTAATTAGATAACTTTCTGTTGGACTGTTATGTTCATGTGTTTTTGTAACATCTGTGGTTACTTTTTCATTCGTATAGATAACAAATAGCAAAATGAATACCACAGAAACCTTAGATTAATTTATTATCTTTGTAAACAGGAATAATCTAACTGTTGAACTTAAAAACCATCAGTTTTAAAAATTGTTTATCACTCAAAAAGAATTAATTTTTTTGTAATATTTGCAGTCTATTATTTTTGTAAAAAGATAACCAGTAAATTGATTGGTTTCTGTAAATACAGGTGGTAAATCTGTACATCAAATGTTCTAAAAAGTTGTTTGATGAGATGTTTATTTAGTTTATATATTTTTCGTATGTTCCGTATTGTTTACGCCGGCCGCATTGGCGTAGTTGGTAACGTGCTCGCCTCTCATCATGTGGTCTTGGGTTCGAATCCCATTCAGGCACGGGATATTTTTATACGTTACAAAAAAAACCATTATTCATCCTTCACCGTCTGCATTAGCAGTAATTCCATAACAGTCGGACGTTAAACCAAAAAAAAAAAAAAAAATGAATTGTTCCGTAGATTTTTGTTGTTTATGTCATTAGCTGGAAGGCTGGTTTGAATTACTATAGACTTTACTAAGTAAAATGAGGTGTGAGTGGGTTACTTTTTCCTTCCTGACTGTGGAATATTATGCGTATCAGCACGCCAGACCCTCCGAAAAGCATCTACTTTCCACCCTTCAAATAACACCTTCACTTTATTCACCACGGGGTCTGTATAATGAAATTATTTATTATTTTTAAAAGAAATAACTCTGACTATTGTCTTTTACACGTTTACCTCTTCTGTTCTTAAATGCTTCAGGAATATGATTGGCTGACCTTGTGATAAGAAACAGAATTATTTTTTATAGCTTTGGAACTAGCTTATAATTTAGAACTCTACCTGCCTGTTATTGGCATGTTCCATAGATATTACAAGCGATAGCCAGATCAGCTTCATTTTCCATTCTGTGCAGAACAATTTCCTTTCCATTCCTTACCCTAATTTCTTATGTCATGTAAATTGTATTATTTTATTTGACAATAAATATAATTTATTTATTAACCTGTGTGAATTAGTGTAGTTATTAATTTCTATTCTATTATTTACATAATTTATTCGTTTGGGTAATGAATATTTTGTAGCTATCAAAATATACTGTCAACTATAAAGTATTATGTTTAATACATAATAATTTTTTAAGAAACTGTCATATATTATTAAAACGTAAGTATTTGATTTTAACAACTATACTATTAAATTATATACTATCGGTTATAAATATAAAAATAAATATATGTTAGTCTAGAGGCATAAATTTAGTACAGCTATATTACGGTGTGTACGTGAAGTTTATATTATTTTTAATATAGAATACTTGCTTCTTATATACTACTAGCAGGTAGTATATACAAGAATCGTTACATTTCACGACATTCGACCACTTCTGCAGTACTACAGTTAGTGCTTCAGTAGGGTGTATTTGGTTTGCAAATGAGGACTATTTCTGTCAAGTCATGAACCGTTATTCTATTTTATACGGACCATTATTCCTGTACCTTACTTTGATAATTTTATATAGTATATTTATATAAATATATACTTTGAATATATAAATTTATTCTTAACATTTCTAACTTCCGTCAATATTTACTTATTTCAAATATTATTATTTCATATTCACATTAATTTAAATACTCACATAATTTAAATAACTTTATCTAGAAGATGTTAAAAAGAGCTATTCACATGCCTTTATATTTTTATGATAGTAAAATATTAAGATAATACAGGTAATAAACTCTACATTTTAAAGATCACTAAAGGATGTATCAATATTAAAGGCTGTAACATTTTGTAAATGAGTGCAGAACGTTGTTTCAAAATGAGTACTAGTTCTGATTATTTTGTTGTAAACAAGGGATTAAAACAGGGAAGTTAATTCCCGCCGGTTCACAATTGTATGTTATGTTGCATGATTATGTTACTTATAAATAAACTTTGATATCACTTAAAATAATATACATTATACTTACATTATACTTTATATATACATTATTGGTATATAACTATATATGGTATTGGTATATACATTATACTTACATGACAAGTAAAAAATCTTTTAGAGTAGGAAATGGGATGTTTATAGAAGGGACGTTTAATAAAATTAAAGAGACAAATTATTAAAAATAGAGTAAAACGATTTATTCTAATACAATGAAACATAATACTTTTTGACATAGTCTCAAGTAACATTCGACTCTTGTCCCAACGTTCTGTGAGCTTTCTTATTCCCGCAGGTTATAAGACCTTACTGTACTGTTTTAACTATTCGTATCTGGAGAGCTATTACTGGGTGGTGTCATCCTCGAAGTCATTAACGCGGTTTGTTTTTGATTGATACACAATGTAAGAGGGAGGCAAAGATTAGAATATATAAAGCAAATTACAAAAGATGTAGGGTGTTACAGGTATGTAGATATGAAACGACTTGCGCAAGATATAACAGGGTGGAGAACTGCATCAAACCAGTCGAGAGACTGATGACAAAAAACACAATGTAAACACTTTTGCTAATTGTAGTTTTACAGTTGGAAAATAAAATAAAAAAATCGTTAGGAACATGGCTATTAGGTTGTATTTTCCGGTAAGATTTAAAGTCATGTTTTTTAGTCTTTTTATTAGACTTACTAGTTTTAATTAAACTACAGTTGTAATAATAAAATACAGTAAAAAAAAGGATTTATACTTGTACATTTCAGAATTTTTTTTTTTTTAAATAACTTGTAATTTAACTCGGTTGTTTTCCTCTCATTACAATACTTTAAAAATTCATTGATACACTGATTTAAGTGATTCTTTAAATAGAAGTTTTATCGGAATCTATTTCTACAGGAATCTAGAATAATATTGTAAAAGTACGATATATACTGAAGTTAAAACGGGATAAAATAATAGTAGACTGTAATAATAATAATAAATTATTGTAATTACAATTATACAATAAGTTTTGAAGGTTAACTTGTAACATTAATGCGACAATTTTTCTCAGATTTTCTATTATCTGATAACTCTAAAAGTTTCTCCCATAAAAACATATTAAGCTCGTTATATAGTCAGATTTTGTATAAATAACTTTTAAAACATTATCACGAATTTAACATAAGCTGAATTATCAACTTTTTGTTAAAAAAAACAATAATTCATAGATATTAAAGGCATTGAATAAATAAATAAATTGTTTATTGGAAGTTATACAATTTCTTACGTACTTATAAATAATAATCTGTAAGTAATCAAGAAAGTTCAAAGGTAAGTTTTGGCGTTGGGAATATAAATAAGTTATGTTGTGGTTAACAACTATCGTAGTAATAAATTGTAATTAGGTTTTATTGATAATTTAATTAATTACAATTTTTATTACAATTATACGTGTAATTAATTTAGAAATGCAGTGAACGATAATAGTATTATGAGTTTGAAATACTGAATTATTTTTTAACATAACGTATATGTCGTAAGTTCAGAACACTGATTTATTTATAGACTTATGACGAATGCTACCTCAAAAAGTGATTAACTAAGGTACACCGATGTAGGTATAATAGCGGTTAAATATACTAGATTTCGTTTTAAACCACTAAATTGACAACTACCCAAGTTAATCACTGTTTTTGCTAGTTATTTGACATGAATTTGAACAGGAACAATCAGTGCGGTGTATGTTCATCAGTATAGTAACTGTAAAAATCTGGTGTGAAACACTCACACAACTTTCTCTTGCCAATGCAAATAATTTACAATATAATTTAACATTAGTAATAAAATATTAGAAATGAACAAAAACTAACCTCAAAAACATAACCTTATTTTAATCATGAGTGAATGACGCAAAATGACAATCGAACTCAGTTTGGCTTAAAAATACGGAAAATCACGCTTTCACGCTAAACTAGGCTCTGTAGAGAAAAATGTTCTAAACAAAAGTTGTAGATCTTTTAATTTTTTATAAATTTAATTATATACACTTTTGTCGTAAAATGCATACTAAGACCGAAATGTTAAAAAAATCGATTTTTCTCACGTTTTCGTGAGAAAAAAAACAAAAAATCGCAAATTACCGCTAAACTAAGCGTTATACAAAAAAATGTTTGAAACAGAAGTTGTAGGTTTTTAAATTCTCTACAACTTTTATTATATAAGTTTTTGCGCTAAAATTTATATTAAAGCCGTAATCTTAAAAAAACAACGTTTTTACGTGAAAACAGCCTCACCGAGAATTTCAGCAAACATGGCGCCTACCCTATCTTGTAGAGAATCAAAAATTGAGTAAAATAGGCGATTTTAAAAAAAATCGTAGGACCAGTTTTTGAGAAAATCGCAAAAAACTGAAAAATTATACGAATAAACTACTACTTCCGGTTGACCGATTTTGATGAAAATGTTCGTGTCGCGTCCGGTAGTGGTATGTAACTTAAGTTTCAAGTTTCAAGTTCGTACGATGTTCCGTTCTTGAGATATTCTGTTCACACACAGACACACACACACACACACACACACACACACACACACACACAGACAGACACACACACACAGACACACACACAGACCAATCGCTAAAAACATGTTTTTTGGGTTCAGGGGGTCTGAAAACGTATAGATCCGGTGAAAACTCGATTTCGAAAAATCGACATGAAAACAATACTTTCCTTCCTATATATTCATATAGGCAAGAGAAAGTAAAAATCCCTCATTCAACCAGTTGAATTAATATCATATTTATAAAACCTGCCCATGACAGGCAGGTGGAGTGTTGATTATTAGCATCGATCTACTAGTTCCAGGGCCACAAAAAAATAGCTCTTTCTCATCATATGGTCACCCAGTTATATGACTTAAGTATTTAAGAACAGAAGATAAAGATGTAAACGACACAAATCAGAGTTATTTCATCTAAGAGTAATGAATTTCATCATTATACAGCCAGACCCTATGGTAAATGAAGTGAAGGTGTCATTTGCAGGGTATAAGATAGGTACTTTTGCGAGGGCCTGGCACGCTAATAAGCATACTTTTCAACTCAGTGAGGAATGCATAGTAAAACACCTCACTCCTCGTTTTACTTAGTAAATCCTCTAGAGCAGCGATTTCCAACCAGTGTGTCGCGTAATTTTACGCAATCTTGTTTACGTGAGAGAGTTCATCTCGCCACTTATTATGTACAGTGCGCTTAACAGTTTGATTTGTCAAATTTTTCGTTGTTTTTCTTTAGTTAACATACACCATTTATAATTATTATTTCCTAGTCATGTCCTGATGTATAAAGACGGTTATATTAAAAAAAATCATATAATTAAAGTTATTTAATACGAAAATAAGTGTATCAAATGTGCTGTGACTAAATATGGATTTCAGTTAGAGTGCCCCGAGGTAAAGATAATTTGGAATCGCTTCTCTAGAGGTTCAAACCAGCCTTTCGAACTTAAACAACATACGAGTATTAATAATAATTCTTATTCACTCAGTGATAAATTTAACCTGACTGAGATAATTTTATGTAAAAAAATAAATAATTCTAAAAAATATTATTACTTCAAAAATGATAAATAAATTAAGTTTTAAACACTTTTTACAGTTTTTTTTTCGAACAGGCCTTCAATGGACCACGCTAATATCAATCTAGTTTGCCGGCTCCCTCCTTCTCCTCCAATACTGCTTCATGTTCTCGCTGTGTTGCGCTCTTCGTTCCTCCGTCCAGCGCATGTTTTCTCTAATCTTCCTGACACTCACAAGCGACTCTATTGATTGAATCCTCCCTCTAAACCTTATTCTATCCCTGCAGTCTTCTATCTTTATGTTTATTCTATTGAGGTCTTCTTTTACTTGTTTTATGTATGGCGGTGGATTCTTATAATTCCAGAATTTATCAAAAAGTTGTTTATTCAATCTACTGGGATCCATCCGCATCATGTGTCCTATGAATTTTAATCTTTTCTTCCGAATTGCCGTCTCAAGATCTTCAAAAGTTTTAAAACCGCCACCGTTCTTTATTTTGTATATATCTTCATTTGACTTCAATCTATATCCATTGTCTGTTTTATTTGGGCCATGTATCGTTCTCAAGATTCTCCTTTCTATTCTCAAAAACTGTTCAAGATTTGGTACATTTGATGTTTTAGTTCCATAAAGTATTACTGGCCTGACAACCGTATCATAGTGTTTAAATTTGGCGTTGATGGACAGATTCTTCTTGTTGTAGACATTTTTAGTTAGGAACCTTAGTCTCTCAAAACGATCTTTCTGTGTTGAAAAGCTTTTTTATCTGAACCATTCGAACTGATCACTTCACCAAGATATTTAAAGCTACTTGTGTATTTAATTCTTCCAAATCTAGTATCTATGAATTTATTTTTTTGTTTCAAATTCGTTACAGTTTTGTTTATTAATAATTATGTACCAAATACTAGATGTCCACCACAATTATTAAAATAATTTATTTACAGTAAGGGTAGATATACTCACCTGTAACTGTAAGAATCTTAATCATGAGTACAAATTTCTTATTAATATATTATCCAGGTAGTCTATGTAAATGCAGTAAAGAATTTTCGCTTTTATTACATTGCATAGTAACCATAAGTGAAATAGTGTTTAATAAAAAGTGAAGTACTTGCCGTGATTGCATCGATATTGCACAATAATAGTTTATTGCACCTTTAAGGTATGTTTGATATTGAAGGAGTGCTATTTTTTTAGTACTTTTTTATTGTATTATAAAATTTATATTGTTTGTGTTAAACTTTTATCAATTTCCTGTATTATCGAGAATCATTTTTAATTAGTAAAAATTAAATAGTAGTATGTTTAAAAATATCAATGAATTTATTGTTAGTATAAAAGTATTAATCAAATGCAACTTCACTTTCATTTGAATTAAATTACTAACAATATTTTGTATATTAATATACTGCAGTACAGTACTGTTCCTCGTTTATCTAGGCTTTCGGATTTTCGGTTATATATTAATTTTTCGGTTTTCGGTTTCTCGGAGCCAAACGTGGATCGAAAAGGAATTTATTTTATTCATAAAATTGCGATGTACCATTTATATACTCAGTAGTATTTAAACAACACTGAAATTTAGGTACAGTATATTATTCAGTGTATAACCAGAAAAGTATTGTGCGCTTAAAAAGTTTAATTATTCAAAGTTTACAATCACAATATATACTGTTAAAGCACTAGTTTTTCGAGCTAAAGATCGCACTCCCGTTACTGTATTACGACTTTAATTATGATTGCGCCATCGTCCTGCCTTTATAAGCCGAAAAATTAAAGTAAAGAGAAATAACCGGGGTTTTTAAAAAAAAAAAACAAATTAAAAATTTGTATAGAAACACATTGAAGTTTGTTTCTGTCCAAAAAGTACGAGTTTTTATTTTTAACCCTAATGTGTGTGCAATCTATTTAGAACAATAAGCAACCCAATGATCCAATGAGATGAGGATGATATTTATGAAGTGTAATGAGGTGTAGTGATGTACAGACTCAGACCGATCATTATTAAGAAAGTATGAACTCCAACCATCAAAGTACACCGGTAACATTGTCTAGTGTTCAAAACCGTATAAAACAGACACCTTTACTCGGATTTGAACCAGGAACCTTCGTTTCCGAAAATAAATTGTTAAAAGCTGACTCACGGCGGTGAATTAACCGCTAGACTAACCCCGTAGGTAGCAGTATAAAATAAACGGTAAATTTTCCAATTACGTATTTTTGCTTTTATTAATTTCGTATTGTTTCCGGTTTATCCTAATTGTCGATTTTCCGGTTCGCTTCTTGTCCCAATTTGTCTGAATAAACGAAGTAGTACAGTACAGTCAAAATTTTAATGGATAATTTAATAAATTATAGCAAATGAGAATAGTAAATGAGAATTCTTTTAACATAAATAGTAATGGTATATTTTATTTTATTTTATTTTTTTTATAACTGTAAATCTACGATCTGCTCTCATAGAACAATGAGTAGATATGTTGTAAGTTTAAATCATGAGTAAGTAATACCCCTTGGTATCACTCTATAAAATTTCTCATTTTGTTGTTTTGTTCTTGCCAATAATGAAGAATGAATTAAACAATCACATATTAAAATAAATCCGTAGGGTGTAGTCTGTATAGCCTTCTGTGTGTTTGACTGTTGTCTATGAGATTGATGGCTTCTGGATTCTGATGATTTTCAAGTCTTGTTTGGTAACTGGTGCAAAATTTCTGTATTGCTTCGTGTACCGTGGGAGTGTTCGTGTCTTTGTGCAATATAGTGTTAGATATGTACCAAGGCGAGTCCATGATGTTTCGAAGTATTTTTGACTGAAACCGTTGAATTATTTCAATGTTACTGTGACTTGCTGTGGCCCAGAGTTGTATCCCATATGTCCACACAGGTTTAAGTGCAGTTTTATAAAGTAACAATTTTATAAAGTAACAATTTGTTTTGTGCCGATAATTTTAACTTTCTATTAAGCATCCAATACAGCTGTTGGTATTTAAGATTTAACTGTTTTCGTTTGTTCCATATGTGAGTCCTCCACGTTAGACGCATGTCCTTGTGTCCCAGGTTCATAAATAAATACTCCAAAAAGTTTTATTCTCAAAATCCAACTTCTTTTATTAAAAGAAAATCCTTGGTAAATTTTATTAAAATATTTAAAAAACAATTAAAATTCTTTAAAATCCTTTAAAATAGTTGAATCTTTATCAAAATCTTCTAAAATTAATATTTTCGTTTAAATATAATGCTTTGAAATTAATAAATTCTTAATATTGTTTTTTACTATAAAAATTGTACAAACCACCTATCCTTTTAAAAGTTTTAAAAAGGAATGAAGACAACAATCCAATTTTATTAATCTAATAAAATTTTCTTTTTATTTTTTTTTGTTCTCACATCTGACAGTTCTGTAAATGAGATCATCTGGTACGTTGGTGTTGATGCTGTGAAGTTGTGTGTTTATGTTTACGTTTGAGTGTTGTTAACGTGTGTACTGTCCGTTGTGTGTCTGTATATGTGTCTCCTATTACAATCTCCCCCCCCCCCCGGAGAGTAAACAGAAGTACACGGCACGTGTAAGCAAAATAAAGGGGGTGAGTGCTTAAATGGAAAAAGAGAAGGTGAGTATGTAGCAGTTGTCGGCCTGAGATGGTAATATTCATTCATTCGGGGCCCCTTTCAATAAAACATTCAAATAGCATGCAAACAGCATAGTTTTCGTTTTGTTACAATCATCTCAAGCTCGAGTATCGCGACAGACATCACCTAAAAATAAATTATGTAAATTATGAGTAAATTATGTAACTTTTTTAAGGTTAGAAATATGTTCTTTAGTTATGTCTCCTCCAATAGTCTTACGAAGTAAGGCTGTAACTGGAGTAGAGAAGCCGATGATATAAAAAGGTTCAGACCATCGATATGCCATTTTTGCACAAATATTTCTCCGTTTCGAACTTACGGGGTGAGTTTTAAGCAAAACTTTATCTCCCACCGAAAACGGATTGGGGTGGCGTGTAGCATTACATCGGCGTGCCATATCATGATGGGATTTAATTAGTTTTCTTCTAATGTCACACATCATGTTACTGGAACGTATAGGATTTCTATGGAGGATATCTTGGATATTCCATGCTCTATCCAACGGTGTGTGAGCTGGAAAAGTATGCAATATGTCAAATGGGCATTTCCCATGAGCATTATGTCGAGCCATATTGAAGGCTAATTGAAACCAAAATAGAGATTTGTCCCAGGTTGCTTGAGTCGTTGCATGATATGCAATAAGGATAGACCTAAGATTTCGATTTAATCGTTCGGCGTGAGATGGTTGAGGATGATAGGGTGAAAGGGTGGTCCGTTTTATGCCTAGATTGAAACAAAAGTTTTTAAACATTATGGAATTAAAATTTTTAGCGTTATCTGTGACAATTAACCTCGGGATGGAGTAATTTTGGAAAATACGTTTTAATTCGTCTATAATGGAGGATGTATTAGTGTTTTTTAATGGGGCTAACCATGTGAATTTTGAAAAACTATCCACTACCACTAGAATATATTTATAACCTTGATTGGTTTTTGGTAGGCTGCCTACCGTATCAATAAACAGTGTGTCAAATGGCGCTGCCGGAACTCTGGAACTGAGATTTCCCCATTTATAATTTATTCCAGGTTTGCTGCGTTGACAGGTTGTACAAGCATTCACTTTTAAAGGAATTTCTCGATATATAGCTGGCCAATAAAAATACCGTGTGATTTTGTGTATAGTTTTATCAACACCTAAATGTCCGCCGATTTCCGAATCATGAAAATATTTAAATACTAAATCTTTTAAGGAGTCGGGGAGAACGATTTTGGTTGGATTATTGTTTTTATCCTTTAAACATAGGACTCCTTTGGATAAACAAAATTTACTATCCCTTTGTTGTTTTTGTTGTAGGATAAAGGTATCCTGTTCCTGATGTAGTTTGATGTCTGTAAAAGATAGGGGGAATTGCGATAATAAAGTATTAATATAAGCTATATCCTGTGGGATATCTTCATTATTTAAATCATACATCCTCGATAATGCATCGGCTACATTATTATCCGAACCACGGATGTGATTAATTTTAAATTTAAAGACAGATAATCGGAGTAACCATCTAGCCAATCTACCTAACTGTTTTGGTCTGGAAAGAAGCCAGGCTAAGGCTTGATTATCAGTTTCTAAAAGAAATTCGCGATGTGTTAAATAGGTCCTGAAATGATCTGTTGCGAAAACAACTGCAACAGTACATCGATCTCAGTATGTATGTGTATGTATGTGTATGTATGTATGTATGTATGTGGAAATCTCAGTATGTTTTGGAAGCATACGCTATAGGTTTTCTAGATCCTTCTTGTTCCTGAAGTAGGACAGCTCCTAGACCCGTATCAGACGCATCCGTCTGTAAAATGAAAGTTTTGGAGAAGTCTGGTATTGCCAATACCGGGGGATTAGCGATTGCTTGTTTGAGATCTTCAAACGCAAGTTTTTGTGAGTCTCCCCAGATAAACTGAGTGTTTTTACGACGCAACTTATTTAGGGGTTCGATTCTATCAGCATAATTTTTGATAAATTTAGAAAAATAATTAATCATACCACAATATCGATGTACTTGTTTCACTGTCGTAGGCTGTGGGTACTGCAATATTTTTTGTGTCCTATTTGAGTCTATAGAAACTCCTTTGTACGACAAAGTGTGTCCAAGAAACGGTATTTCATTTACAGCAAATGTCACCTTATCAGGATTAACTGTAATGCCAGCTTTCCGTAAAATTGACAATACTATTTTGATGTGTCTGACATGCTCTGTAAAACTTTTAGAATATATTAATATATCGTCCATGTAATTAAATACAAATTTATATTTAATATTCTTGAATAATGTATTCATAAGGCGTGTTAAAACTTGTGCGCCAGTCGACAAACCAAAAGGTAATCTTACATATTCGTATAAGCCGTCCGGTGTGCAAAATGCGGTGATTTGACGAGATTTTTCTGTCAATGGTATCTGATGGTACGCTTGCGCTAAATCTAAAGTACTGAACCATCGTGCATTGGAAAACCATTGGAAAGCATGATTTATATTCGGTAAAGGTTGGGCCTCTGAGTCAATTATTAAGTTAACTTGGCGATAGTCTACGACTAGACGACTTGTGCCGTTTGGTTTCGGAATTAGAAATGCTGGGGAGGAATAAGGTGAAACACTTTCTCTAATTACCTTATCTTTTAATAATTTATCAATTTGTTGTTTCATTTGAAATGTTTTTATTGGATTTAAGGGATAGGGCCTAGATTTTATAATTTCACTATTTTTAAGTATAATATCATATTTCAATACATGGGTACAACCTAATTTAGTAGTGAGTACGTCAGGAAATTCCTTACATAAATTATTAATTGTATTTTTAATATACTCACTTTGTTCCACGTTGTTAATCTGCTCTGGATATAGATTGGTTAGAGAAAATTGTTGATTTTTTGCCCAATCAAAGGTTAGTATAGATCTTGTAGCATTAAATATTCCGCGAGTTTTTTGTAAAAAGTTCATTCCGAGTATTATTCGGTGTTGTATTTTCGGTAATATTTTAAAATTTATTTTCCACGATATTTTTTGAAGAGTAATTTTAACCCAGATCTGCTTATTTATTTTTAGAGGAAATCGATCAGCTGTAAGGCAAATTGTGTTAATGTTTTCTTCCTTTATAATCGCTTTTTTAGTTTTTAAAAATTTATACAGTTGTTGATTAATAATGTTATGGGTGGAACCAGAATCGATGAGGGCGTTAAATATATTATTTTTGATTTTTATTGATAAGGCTTTTAAGGTATAATTACAATTTAACCTGTTTTCTTTTAACTTTAAGTGTTTACCTGGATTATGTTTACAAATACACATCATATGTTTATGTTCAGTGCATTTGTAAAGATTTAGTTTTTTGAAACATCATTATTTCCTTTTTGTTGTAAAAGTTTACAATTCCTTTTGATATGACCTAATTAATGGCAATAAAAACATTTTAAAGTGGTTGCAGGCATTTGTGATCTGATTTTGTTGTAAGTTGCATCTTTTAATGTATTTTGTTTACCTTGTGAAGGTACTATGCCATTTACATCATTTATTACGCTTGTATTATTTATTTTAGATAAACCGATGTCATTCAGAGTCCTAGCATAAACTCTTTCATAGACATAGGCATCTAATTTATTGAAATCTTGTAAGTTATTAGGTTTGCCAATTATACCTATGTGCGTGGCGTATATTTCATTTAAACCGGTTAAAATTATATTAATTAACTCACCTTCTGTCAGATCTAATCTTAACACCTCATGGTTTTCTAAAATTTCTCTTATGTATTCAGTAAGTGTCTCTGTTTGTGACTGATTTCGGTATAACAATTTGAGTTTTAATATTTCTTTCATTTTTGGTGTGATTAGTTTGCTTACTAAATCTCTATGAAATTGATCGAAATTATGATTATTTCTAATAGAATTTTCAAAAATTTGTTCAGTGAAACCGGTCATAAACGGAGTCAACAATACCAAAGGTAAATCTACTGCATAACGTTTCTGAATTTGTTTAATAATTTTGATATTTCGTACCAACATGTCAATATCACGTCCATCAGTTATAGTTAATTGTTTTAATTCGTTTTCAATTGGATTTGCAATTTTTGTCCAATTGAAATTTAACTCACGATGAAAATAGGCGGGATTATGATTACCTACTGCGTTCGGTATTAATATGTCAGGAGTTTCGTTTCTAAGAACAGGATTTTGCATTACTGGGGGATGTAAAAGATTAACATGACCAACACCAAGATTTCCTTGTTGATCAGGTAAGAAATTATTTCCTAAATGTGCGTCTTCAAGGTTTATGTTGTTTTGCTCGAAATTAGGTTCAATTTCGAAATTTTGTAACCTATTAAGTTTCCAAATATCAAATCCTTCTTTTAAATTTTGAAATCCTACGAGTTTATCTGGTTTGTTGGGTAATATGAATGTTAATAGTTTGTTAAGCCGATCATCAAATATTTCGGCATTATACTTTTCTAATTCAGTTAAATTTTCTATGTTTCGTAACTTTACCAAATAGTTTTGACACTCCGTCAGTTGTTTGTCTATGTCAAATCTATGTAGTGTAGTTAAATCAATTTGTCGTCCATTATTTAAGAGTTTTTGTAACCTTTGTCTTTTTTGTCTTACGTTTCCTGTTGTCGTGCTTTTTCGTATTCGTAATTGGAAGTTAACGTTTGTTTCGTCTAATTTAGTGGGGTCAAGAATTGGTGCTACTTGCCTATCCATGTTTCTACCTGTTTTTGTTTAGTGATGGTGATGATTTAAGTGTATGTGATCAATGACTTACCAGATGACTTCAATATACTTGCCAGATGTGAGTTGTTTATACTTTGTAATTGTTATTTATAATTGGTTTTTGTAAATTTTAGAAGATTTATTTTATCGTATGTTATTTATTTAATTTTGTTCGATGAATTTTGTTTCAGTTCGTTTGATATCCTGATTATTTTTGTTTCTTGAAATTATCCTGAAATTATTTTTGAAATTATTTTGATATCCTGGTTATTGTTTTTTTTGAATGTTTCAAATCCTGGTTATTATGTTTTTTGGAATCCTGGTCACGGCACCATTTTATTGTCCCAGGTTCATAAATAAATACTCCAAAAAGTTTTATTCTCAAAATCCAACTTCTTTTATTAAAAGAAAATCCTTGGTAAATTTTATTAAAATATTTAAAAAACAATTAAAATTCTTTAAAATCCTTTAAAATAGTTGAATCTTTATCAAAATCTTCTAAAATTAATATTTTCGTTTAAATATAATGCTTTGAAATTAATAAATTCTTAATATTGTTTTTTACTATAAAAATTGTACAAACCACCTATCCTTTTAAAATTTTTAAAAAGGAATGAAGACAACAATCCAATTTTATTAATCTAATAAAATTTTCTTTTTATTTTTTTTTGTTCTCACATCTGACAGTTCTGTAAATGAGATCATCTGGTACGTTGGTGTTGATGCTGTGAAGTTGTGTGTTTATGTTTACGTTTGAGTGTTGTTAACGTGTGTACTGTCCGTTGTGTGTCTGTATATGTGTCTCCTATTACAATCGTGGAGGCCAAGATATTTTGCCGTATTGGATTGTGGAATTTGTACGTTGTTAAAAAACACTGGTGAACATGTTTCTCGTTTTAGTGTAAATGTGACGTGCAGAATCTTTTGTTATATACGAAATATATTTTATAAACGTATTTATTTTCAATCCTAAATTGTTAATTTTGCAAACAAACTGCTTGTGTAAGCTATATTATAGTTTTTTAAATTAACCATGAATTCTTACTTTTAAATTCACATTGGTAATTTATTCTTATCACTGTAATTATCCGTCGTGTTTTCTAGAATATATTTCTTTTTTAAAGGAAACAACATTATTAACTAAAAACCGTATCAGTTTAAAACTACAGCTTAATATATTTTACGTTAACATAAGTTACTGTAAAAAGAAATTTACAAAAATACTCATCAATTTTCTTTATTTTTTTTATACATTGTTGATAATAATTGAGTGAAATATTTCTGACATATTTGATACCAAGTGCCTTACATATGAGTACTTATTTAGTCGTGTTTTTTTAATGTTATTCTTATCTTTACTTGTAAAAAAACTAAAGTGTCGGGTAAAAATACTTAAACCTAATTAATGTTTATATAAGTACCCAATATTAGTCAAGTTATAAATTAAAAGTGTATTGACAAATTTACTAAGTTTATTAATTTATCGGTCAGTATTTTATCTATGAAACCAAAAGAAAAATAACAGTACTACAGAAATTATGACGCATCCTACGTAGATCAGTTGATACTGAATCGACTATGAATCCAAAGTCCTTGCTTTGAATTTACAACTAAGATATGAAAATACCGTCATTTGGGTTCAGAAAATGTTCTTCTTAAAACGTTATAAATTCTCTAATGATCATAAAATACTGTTTAGTGTGATTCTTCTTTTTATCTATATTAATTTATTGGTTTCTCTATAATAAAATAAAAGTTCCTGGGATTCTCAAAAAAAAAAACAGAAAGTTGAGAATACAAAATTAAGAATATGTTAACAGAGAACTAGTACCTTAATCGTGACGCATTCAGAAAACAAATTTTCTGTTTGAAATTTAATGCCACTGAAGTAGTTGAGTCCAAAAAAATAATTTTCTATTATTGGTGGGCAAAGGATAAGGAATCAGGAAATATCTGGACGAAGAAAAATTGAGTGTTTCACTCAATGCGTGGCCATCAGGGCTAATCCGCAGAAAAAGAAAAATACGAATTTGATGATTAATGATGATTTACAAATGTCATGAAATGACTTGAAGAAGTAGATCATTCATTAGTGTTACTTTCAGTAAAATAATTTAAAAAATATTACGTTTTTTGAGCTTAAATGCTTATCAGAATAAGGAGGTGGCTATTTGGATGATAAAAACAATAAGTATCTAAGGTGTGTACAGGTACCCGTTTCACGCTCTTTATCTGTGTTCGGAAAGAATCATCCGGAAATCTACGAAATTCTAAATTAAAAAATTAACAACTCTGAGAATTCTGCTGTAAAGTGGTTGATGAGATGTGATAAATACTTGTTATTTTACTAAACATCTACAGATTTAACTAACAGAATATATGCTTATTTATTTATTGTAAATAGAGTAAACTCAAAAAGAAACTAGAGCGATAGATTTAAAAGAAAAGTTAAATAATTCATTGAGTTTTCAGGAACATAAAACTAAGGGAGAAACTACTAGAACTAACTTTTCAGAAAAGAGGAAAATTTTAACAAAATAAAGGTGTTTTTAAATATTTATACAAAATTACACGAGATGTTTATTAACGGTGGTGTTTATTTATCCTGAAACGAGAGAAAAAAATTGAAAGTGTAATAATTATTTGTGGTCAACTTACTGGGACCAGTCCAGTCAGTCACCCGATAGAAAATCATTTTTTATTGTTGAGTAGCATCAGTTTAGCGAACAACTATGCAAGGTCACCAGCTGGTAGTCATACATGAAAAAACATCGCTGGATGTTTGTATTAAAATTCAAATAAATAATAAAATTTAGAAACAAGCAAAGATCAAATTTGGTGGATGCGTGAAAATAAAATTATATTCACAAATTAAAAGAGTTGTCTCTCGGTTTCACTCTGCAATCATTCTCTGCATCCTCGCTCTCCCTTTTCTTTCTTTCTCAGCATCTTACCATTGAAAATGTTTTTAATTGAGTCTTAAGATATGTCCAATATATTCTTTCTTTAAGATATTGTTAACAGTGATAACGAACAAAGCTATAAAACCTCTTCATCAGCAAATTATTCTTCATAATGTTCTTGTACGTTTATTTTTAAACTACCATTAAATATGATATTTTATTAATTGGTTTGATTTACCTCATTAATTGATTTATTTTTTAACATTCTTTTAGGAGTTCTATCGATTCTATCCTAACGAAGCATTGTAATTTAATGATGGAATATTAAGAAATGAAACTGTAGACGGCTGTAAAGTTAATGAAAAATATATTAACATCAGTAGGATTACGTACAACTTACTTTATAGTTTAAACGATTTGAAATAGCATAGCATTAAGTTTGTAATGTAGGCCGCTATTTCGAATGGATTTATTAAGTGCGTAAGCAAAATATGTTGATCTGTAGAACATCTGTTGTATACGTGCACGCACTGAAAAATAATTATTTCTAATAAATCATTTTTAAATACGGATCTCTTATGTGATAGAACAAAAATAAATAGTGCACGTCATACATGTTACAGTTCAACTAATCCAAACCATATTCTTACCAAACTATAGTGAATCTAATAGTAAAGCTTTATTACAACGCTTATGTAAAATGAACTTGCTTATGATTTCATATTATTTCAGGTACTGTAGGCTGGTATATTATTCTATGAGTTTAATGTTAAGCTATATATAGCCTACAATAATGCCTGTCAATATACCCATAATGCCACAATTGTAAGATTCATTTCAGTCATTAATTTAACATCTTCAAAACTCTTAATGTAAAATTGAAAATGTCCATTTAACTAATTACAAAAAATTAAAATTCTGTTGTTTAAAATTATTTTATTGTTTTAAACCAAACTGTTTTACACGTTAACACTTATACAGATGATTAAGGTTAATAGATGAAGAAATGCCAGACCTAACTGTTAATCAAACCCTGGACGTCTGGCGTAAAAGCCAGTTGCGATGACCACTGCATTTCAGGCCGGTAGTGAATTGATGGTGTTTTATTAAATTTCGAAATTTAACGTTAAAGAATTAAGTAATGCCTTAAAAATGTACGAATTATTCAATTTTTTCAATACCTATTTTTTTATTTTTGAAGGCAAAGCTCGTACCTCTCTCTAAAAGAAAGAGAGAGAGAGAGTGAGAGAAAGAGAGAGAGAGAGTAATTTGTTTTTATTTCATTTAAAAAGAGTTTCTTTGTTTTCTTATAATCAAATATTGCGGTGAACTCAAAGTTTTCGAGTGATTCTTGTTGAATTTCAGAAATTTGACCCAAGATACTCTTCAAATTCATTTTTCAATATAAGGAACGTTAAATGAACGTTACAGTAACGTTCTGTGTAGATTACGAACCCAAAAAAAGTTTGTTGCTATTTCTTGTAAATTTTGGTACCTGGGTGTGACAAATGGACGGAGAAAACAACTGATAGATGACAATTTTTTAAATTGCCACCAAAAATAATAAAATTCTGCTCAAATTTCTAAAAAAGCATAAAATAAAAGAGAAAAATTATACTAACCTAAGTATAATTTTATAGTTTATTCATGTTTATAATCATTCCTATGTTTATTCATAGGTCTACTGTAGTTTTTTTATATTTTTTCAAGAATATTCATTTAATATTTCTACTTATTTTACTAATTTTATATTGCAGCTCTATAAATACAACCAGCAATACTGTTTACAATTACAAGAAACGTGGCCGCCTCCGTAGCATAGTGGTTAGCGTATTGGGTTGCCACACGGAGGTCCGGGCTCGATTCCCGGCCAGGTTCTGGAAATTTCCTCGATCAAATCCCAAAGTTAATGTTATATAATCCACCGTCTGCCCATAACAGACAGGTGGAGTGTCAAATTATTTACACTCAATCTGTTCGTTGCAGGGCTAAAATAAATAGTTCTGTTTCTTATCACATGGTCAGTCATTTAAATGACTGAATCATTTAAGAACAGAAGAGGTAGAGGTGTACTGTGACACTAATCAGAGTTATCTTCTCTGAAAGTAATGAATTTCATCATTATACAGCCAGACCCTGTGGTGAATGAAGTGAAGGTGTCATTTACAGAGTGGGAAATATGTGCTTTTCAGAGGGCCCGGCATGCTGATAAGCGTACTTTTCTACTCAGTGAGGAAGGCAATGGTAAACCACTTCACTCCTCGTTTTACTTAGTAAAACCTCTACAGGTTCAAACCAGCCTTTCGGCTGATGACCTAAACAACAATCCACCGTAGTCGCTAAAGACCAAGCTGTTGAGCGACTCTAAATAAATGAATAATAAAAAAGAAACGTACTGCGTTAATGGCTTTGATGAGGACAATAGCCAGTGATAGCTCTCCAGATCACGATTAAAGTGTTAAATTTTAATTTATATTTTACTACACGTAATTACAGTTAGAGTTGCGTTAATGTATCATGTCTCTAATCCATCGGCGTTTCAATCGTCTTTGTGCAATTCCTAGTTGGTCTGCAAATTCATTTTGCATATTAAAGGATTATTATGATTTTGAAATTTTGTCTCTGAACCTGCGGTACAATTTTAGATGTGTGTCGTTGATGTCTTACTAAATTATTTATTCAATATTACTAAGTGATAAAAATATGCTACTACGAATTGTAGTTTGTAATAACTGATTATATAACAGATGAATATTTACTATAATTACTTTTTAAACAAATAAAGAAATATAAAAAAGAACAACAAGCCAAGTGTGCATAATTTTTTTTTTTTTTTTTTTAACGTTAATTTTATTTAGAAACTATACAGTACAGTATAACCATCCAAAAGCTTGACTAAATTTTGAAAAAACAAATGACTTGATAAATAAACAGAAATATTTTTTTAAAGAATACATCCCAGTGGATAATTCAAAAGTATAGTGGATTTCAAAAAAATAAGTTAATAAAAATATAGAACAATTAGATCAATAGATCTCTACTCCATTTTCTTCGTAGGCGTCGGTGTGGTAAGTTTCGTCTTGACATTTGCTGTATTAGGGGATTGATGTGATCTGTTAATTTTCTGTTAAATTTGGAATATTTTATTTTAGCAGTTTCTGTTACAAAAGGGATTTTCAAATCGGAATGCAATGTTAAATTTGTTACGTAATATGGGGCGTTCGTTATCATCCGAAGTATTTTTGACTGATGAGTTTGAATTTTTTGAATGTGAGTTTTCTTTGCGGTCCCAAAAATTTCAATACCGTAATTCCATATCGGTCGTAAATAGGCTTTGTATGTTAATAATTTAAATTTTAATGATAGAGTTGATTTTCTGTTGATGAATTTTGAAAGTAATCTTGTACGGTTATTTAGTTGCAAACGTTTTGTTTTGATATGATATCCCCAATAATTAATTAATACTAAATTAATTAATATATAATTAATTATAAATTTTTAAATAATAATTAATTATTAATTATAATTAATTTTAAACAGCCCTGTCTCCATTATTACGTATGCACTTAGTTTTCAATATCTCAAGGTTAGTTTGCAAAAAAATATGCATTACTCTTTCTAGAAGCAATGAATAGTATAGCTTATTTTAAATAGTAAATTAGCGATATCTTTTGTACTGTCATTTTAGTCAAAAGTTATATAAAATGTAATTTATTTTGTTCTTTTAAATTTAGAATTATTGAGAAATTCATTTACTGATTCGTAACGCTGTAACATTTTGAATAGAATCAGTCAATTAGACGTAATGAAGGAAGTGTGCGGAAAATT
The DNA here is from genome assembly GCA_035578175.1 of Catonia carolina. Classification (NCBI taxonomy): domain Eukaryota; kingdom Metazoa; phylum Arthropoda; class Insecta; order Hemiptera; family Achilidae; genus Catonia; species Catonia carolina. Next base: position 25,665,645 of record JAQMRL010000008.1, read on the forward strand.
TGGCAAACTAGAACTTTAGATTTAAAAAAAATATGTCCAGCTTCTTGTGTATATTAAAAAGAATAACAAAATTAAGTGCCGTATTTTTTAAGAAACTTTTAAGAATTGTGATATCCAGAATCGAATGAAACTTTCAAATCTTTGTACGAGAACTAAATTCAAACGTAAATTGGAGTTCTATTTTTTATTACAAAAGAATTTCCTAAAGGATGCTATTTTCATCTGAATGTTTTTTAAAATCCTTAATTTTAATGTACTGCAATTTGTTCAATCTGAGAACAATAAGCAACCCTATAACCGAATTAGATGAGGATGATATGTATTACGTGTAAATGAGGAGTAATTTTGTATAAACTCAAGCCGACCATTCCTGTGAGAGTGTAATTAACTGAAACCCTTCAGCCAAAGTACATGAAAAATTACTGTCTAGTATTCAAATCCGCATTGGAATATCTACTTTTACTAGGATTTGAACCACGAACCTTCGTCTCCGGAAATCAATTGTTAAACAACTGATTCGTCAGGATGACTTTACCACTCGATCAACCTGGTGGGTTATCAGTGTTTTAAGAAAATAATTAGTTTTGGCCATTGTTTTATTTATGATATCGTAATTTTGTCCGAAGATGTTTTTAAACATTTTTTTTATTCACGTATAAAAGGGAAAAGAGAAAATTTTATTATAGACATTTTATTGGTGAGAAAATTTCTCACTAAAATAAAAAATGGAAGATACCCGATATTCGGACTTCGATTTGTAAATATTTTAATAGAACAAAATTCTTGCATATTCTTAACCCACTATTACTAAAATTATCTTCTAAGCAGGAGTTTTTAAAGCAGATTTGGTGTACACAATTAAAAAATTGCTTGTAACATGCACTTGAGAAATAAGGATAATGCAGATTGCTCCCATATATTTATAGACGTATTTATTCAATTAATCATGGCATAAACCAAATCCTGTTAATGTTTGGTCAGAACAACTGGCTTATATTTGAGAGATCCCGAGATATATTCTGGTAATTTATTACTATTGACATGTAACTTTTGTTATTAAGTTATGTAGTAAAAAAAACTAAAATGAAATACAAGAATAATCTATGAAATGAGCAGCGTGTATGAACCCGGAAATCTCCGTGAAAATTTACTGTCTATTTCATAAATATTCAAACTTCGGGTAATACCTCTGTTATAATAAAATTACAATGCTTTTGATAAAAATATGACGAATTATCAAAAATTCCCCGGGGTTTGTGCCCAATAAAACCCTTCATAATGATTTAAACATCCCTTACGTCAATATTGTTTTCTACAATTTCTACTAGCGTTTCAATCTGAAACTCCGAGGTAACATCAATCGTATTATACGGAATCTGTGTTCCCAAAACTATCAAATAATTCTCGACGTTGGCTAACAAAGAAATAGAATAAAGACGTGACGTAAGCGATCTTTACAAACTATAAAATGGTTTTTATTTTATTTGAATTCTTACTAATTAGTATTGTTTTGCTCTAAGTCTTTATTTCATTACCATCACATTTACGAGGTGAGTTTTTTGTTGGTTTAATATAAATAAAGTTATAAAAATCTTGATTATTTTTGTATAAAAACAATTTTTTACATCTTAATAGAGTCTACAAAACTTTAATATTAGACACAATATAATTTACCAATTTCTTTTAACAATATCCTACCACCATTATTTATGCACAATGTGCATATTTTTAATTTACTAAAAGGTACAACTTCGGGTCAGGCACGACAGAAAATATAAAAAAATATAGTTTATGTCATAAAAGTAGTACATTTATTATTAATGGTGTTTTCTTTACATTATTTACTACAATATTGCTTTCCTTTACTCAAGTTGCTTGCTTTTGATACTACCCTGATTAGAATGTACCCAGACAATTCTGAAAATCAATTACACTGAAATCTATTTCTGAAAAACTGTATTCAATTGTCTCGTTCATGTGTAGATACAATTTATAGTAAGTTTGAAATGAAATACTTTTGATATACGATATTTGTTCATTTTAGCTGTTGTACTTTGAAATTAAATTGGAGTGGTAGTTGACTATAAATATGTAAAATAATATTGTTACTATGTTGCTGAGTACTTTCATGCAGCAACTTTATTCACACAGGGTTTGTTTAGAACATTGCGATAAATAATTGTTATTAATAACACATGTCCTCTAAACTGTGTATCTTTTTCTTTTTTGGTTTTACGTCTGACTGTTTTGCAATTTCTGCTAATGCAGACGGAAAATGTGTGTCAAATTCTGTTTAAACTTTCTAATACGTTGTCTTCTAAATATTTTGCATTGTTATTTTTAATATAATTTTTGATATGTTTTATTTCTTATTAATAAAAGTACCAACTATTTAATGGACAATTAATATGTTAACTTGTAATTATGAACACTGTAAACTATTAATAATTAATTTTTAATCAGTTTGAGGATAATTTTTGACTGTTCTAGTCAAGGTTTTCGTGCGATTTCCTTGGCCACTCCAAACAAATGACTGGTCAGTCTTCTCCTTGTATTTTGCACAGTAACTTAAACCCCCGATTTCCTAACCCAAATTTTTTGGCTCGTCATTTATTTAATGTTTATTATTTTATGTGAAATATAGGTTATTTATAATAATATGGATGTGTACACTTTGAAAGGGAATGGTTGTAATTTTTTTATTGGATAGTTATAAAAACGTAATTGATGTATAAAATCTCTAATAATTAATTTTATTATAGTTTTTATGTATGCTATGTACTTTCTCCAAAAAAAAGAACATTTGTAATGTAATAAAAAAATTAATTATTTCTTTTTAACGGAACAATAAAATATTACAAACTTTCTTTACAGATTTCTATTGTAATAATTACAGGTTATTTTACGTTTGAGAAAAGTGCGGATTTTATAACTTTAAACCTATTATTATAAGTTTTCTTTTTCCTCTTCCAATTCTTGTCTTTATTAATAACTGTTTGATATTTTGTATGATTTTAGTTGAATTATTCTCACCATTTAATCTAATAATATGATTTATAAAGATTTACTCACGAGTCTGAGTGATATTAATCTTGATTATTACTCAATTATTTCGGTATACTTTAACTTTAGTAGTTCCTGGTTCGATTCCAGGACAGGTAGGAAATATTTTATCACTCATTTTCATCTTCTATCATCCTTCACCGTTTGCATTAGCCTTAATGTGCATAACAGTCGAACGTAAAAATATACTCTTACAAAAATACGGAGGTAGTTTAAAGAGTAACATTATTTTCTGTCTTTTACCACTATTAGTCAATTAACTTTTCCGGTTTCCATTTTTATATTAATCGACGTTTTTCAATAATAACGTTAATTAACTTCGTTATTAACTTCGGTTGTAAAACTGTTTATCCTAAAAAAAATTTATAAATTGCAACGGGTTACGGAGATAGTAAATGTTTTTAAATGTCCGCCTTTGGCAAACTATAAACTGAAACGATCTGAAATTTGTCGAGACTAAAGATTAAAGTCTATATTTTAACATACTTAAACTGCATATATTAGAAAATTTTATTACTGATGTTACCAAAGCTGGAAAATGAATTAACCAAAAATAGGCCGTAAAAATCGTGTTTTCCGGGATTTCTTTGTATAGGTACAAAGAATAAACATCACGTTAGACGCAATTTAGAAAATATCTTATAAACCTAAATGAGAACAAAACAAGCTTTAATTTTATATCTGGCACAAGTTTCTACGATCAGTTATTAAAAAGATATGACTGTCTAAACTCAGGTATTTTCTTTCAGTAGACAGACTATAGTACTGCCCTGGTGTTATTCGTCAAGAGGTTGAGAAAAAACCTGTTTTATTCGGCATTGACAGAGTCATCGTAAACCTCAGTAGGATTACTCAGTCCAAAGACACTTTGAGATAATGACTGTTACTCTGTCGAATTTACTACCAAGAAGTAATTCGTTCACTTATTAGTTTCTTCCGTGCCAAAAAATGTAATCACGTGTTATTCACAAATGTTAATTGAGTGGTACCATTAAAATGTCCCTGATATCAGAAATTTACGTAATTGATATGTTTGTGTTACTGATGACCGGCCAACTTTGTTTTTATGAATCATGAACGGGAAGGCGAGCCATCAACTAGAGAAATCATAGCTTCTGATTTCTAGAACCATGGAGGCGTTATTCTTATTGATTTTTTTTATAGGGGGAAGCTACTGTCAACACATTGTTACAAAGTGACTTTCGAAAATCTTCATTGTGCACTCAAATGTAAATGCCCATGAAAGCGATAGTTCCGCTTTTGAAATCATCACATTGGGAGATCATGAAACATTTTCCGTACATATAAACCTTACCGAGTCGAATTTTCCTTTGTTTTGGAAGTTGAAGCAACATCTCAGAGGAATACGTTTTGTCGACGACGATAAAGCTAAAAGAATGGGTCGAAATATTTTACGCAATTTGGACGGAAAATTCTATGGAGGGGCATTCGACAAACTTGTGTACCGCTGGAACAAACACTTTTATTCTGGAAATTACTATATATAGAAAGATAGATAAAGTACGTAAATTTTTAAAATATATTTTTACATGTCGCATTAAATATTTATTTTAAACTGATATTCAAGAAATTCACAATCTGTTAGGTACAATCAGTGAAGATGGTAACGCAAAATATTAAAAAATTAACCGGAGACAAAAAAGGTGAGTGAAGGCACAGTACAGTGATAGACGTGAATCGATTAGTACAGAATTGAGATAAATTTTAATTTTTCGTCAATAATTGCAGTACAAAGAGTAGATAAAATCTTGGCTCTATCTCCGGTTTAATCGTCCTATTGGATTGTTTGGGAAAGTCTCCGTAGCCAAAATTGAAATTAATGAGTTAAGGTGGTTTGTCAGTTTCTTCCTAAATCTTTTATAGAATTTAAAGAAATCATCATTTATATTCATTCGTTCGTTGAAGTCTGATTGTTGAGTTTCATTGGTTACGTAATAGGGGGCGTTAACAGTTATTATTCATAAAACCTTTGATTGAAAATAAAAATAATATTAATTATTAAATGTACAATAAAAATAAATATTTTAAATATAATAGGAGTTTATTTTAGTTATCGTGTGGGTCCCGGATTAGTTAAGAATAAAACAGAAAAGTTTCACTGTAAAACACAAGTTCGAAATGTTTTATTATTTCGCAAATTACAAAGGTTATTTACATTTGTTACATACCTGTAAAACACAAGAAACAACATTCAATGTTTATTCTTCGCAATCTTGTCTCGCACACGGTTTATAACTATTTTAATTTAAATTCAATTATAATAAGAACATTGCTATGTATTGCACTTGTTTATTAACGCTCAGCTGTTTGTTCTTCTAGAGCTCTGTAATTTCGACTCTCTGAGTTCAGGCGGGAGAATTTTAAATCATATGTAGGAGCTGACTCCTTACATCTCCCCCCCTTCGGAGAGAAAAATTCATTTTTCTTGATCGTGGTCCTTAGGGATCAGCTTCGAAATGTGAAACAGATTTGATTCCTTTTTCTTGTGGCCTGTGTTAATTCTGTAGAGCGAATCTGATATTTTTTCTTCGATTTGGTATGGTCCTATTCTTAATTCATCCGTTTTTCTTCTGTTCAGTTTGTTACCATTTTCCACGTATATAGACTCGCCCTCCTGGAATTCATGGGTAACTCTGTTTTTATCATAATTCTTTTTATTATAATTATGGTATTTGATGCTGTTTTCCAGAGCCCTTTCTCTGTTTATCTTCAGGTCTTCTGGTGAAAATGTTTTTTTTAATTCATTTGGCTTTATTGATGTATCAACACCCTCTAATAGATATTTTGGACTAAATTTTGTCACTGTATGTATAGTTTCATTATATTTTTTTATACATTCGTGCGCAGCAGTTGTCCATGCTATTTTCCTGTTTTTTTGGTTGACTATACATCTTATTTTATTAGTCAAAGTTTGGTTCAATCGTTCGTTCAAACCATTTGAAAAGGGAGCATTGACAGCCGTGAAAATTAGTGGTACATTCTGGCTTTCTAAGAAATCTTTATATTCTTCTGAATTAATACCGGGGTATTGGTCTGTCAGAATTTTACCTACATTTTCATCGGTTACCATTTTGGTCAGTTTTATAAAATCCTTTCCCGTTTGTGTTTTTGACGTTAAGATGTATGCGTACCTGGTAAAGTGGTCCACCAGCAAGTGTAAATATTTTTTTGTGGATCTTGATCCGCCAAATCCTCCAATTGTATCAATGGATATTATTTCAAATGGGTGTTTTGCTGGTCCCAGTTGAGAGAGTTGACCATACTTCTTTTGACCTCTGGATTTGTTTTTTATGCAGATTTCACAATTCCTGCAGAATTCCTTAATATTTGTGTCTAAATTTTTTGTCGAGTAGCATTGTCTTATTAAACTTGTCATCTGCTGTACTCCAATGTGACAAAATTCATGATGGACTTTTTTTATCAACTCTTTGCTTAATTTTTCTGATATGATTATTTTCCCTTTTTTCAGCAGTAAATCTGATTTATCTTTAATTATTTTATTACCTTTTACTACATTATTTTCATTTTGGTCTTCAATGATTTTTTTTAGATCCAAAGAATTTACAGTTCTTATTTCTTTTTCCTGTTCTTCATCTGTTTCGAGTACCGGATTTCTACTCAGTGCATCGGCCTCTGCATTAAATTTACCAGGATTATATTTTACCTGAAACTGAAATTGTGATAAATAGTAAGTCATATCGCCAAGCTCTTCATCCGGTCTAGCTTTGATCTTCAAGTTTTCTAATGGTTTATGATCCGAATAAACCTCGAACGATTTGCCCAAAAGCCAGTATTGCCAGAATTTAATTGCCTCTTTGATTGCTAAGCATTCTATATATATGGCTTTTTTCTTTTTTTGTGCATCATTTAATTTTCTGGAGAAATATGCTACTGGTTTTTCTTTGTTATCCTCGGGTTGAGGTTGCTTTAGTATTGCTCCCAGACCATGAATACTTCCATCTGTGTATATTTTTATTGGTAAGTCTGGATCATAAATAGTCAGAACTGGCTCATTACATAAGAATTCTTTCAAAAATTTAAATGCATTTTCGCATTTTTGTGACCAGATGAATTTTTGGTTTTTTCGAAGTAAATTATGAAGCGGTTCAAGCACAATAGCGATCTTAGGCACATAATCGTGGTAGAAATTTATTTTACCTAAAAATTGTCGAATATTTTTTTGGTTTGCAGGCGTTGGAAAATCGCGAATAGCTCTTAGATTGTCTTTCATTGGTTTGACCGTATTGTAGCCGATGACGTGACCAAGATATGTTACTGTCCTTGAGGCAAACGAACACTTAGAAAATTTAAGCCTAAAACCTACTTCTTTAATTGCACTCATTAATCGTTCTAGGTGTTCTAGATGTTCTTTGAATGATTTCGAAAATACAAGTATGTCATCTATATAATTGGTTGTAAAACCTGATAATTCGTTTTTTCTTATGATATTACTCAAGACCCTCTGAAAAATTGCTGGCGCTGTCTTTAAACCAAACGGGAGGCATGTCCACTGATAGTGTCCATTCTGTGTGACGAATCCAGTTTTTCGCCTGTCTTCCACTCTTAGTGGAATAGACCAAAAGGCTGAGTTAATATCTAATTTTGAGAAGTAATTACAATTTCTTGTTCTTGTCACTAAGTCTTCAATACGAGGAAATGGTTGTGACTGAGGTACTACAATTTTATTAAGATCTCTGAAATCTATACAGAGTCTAGATTTTTGGTTTTCATCTTTTTTGAATGCTAGCGTGACCGGGGCTGCAAAAGGACTGTAGGACTCTTCTATTAGATTATTTTTCAGTAATTCTGAAATTTGTTGTTCTATTTCCCTTTTGTCCTGTATTGTGCACCTATATGGTCGTTTGCTGCAGTATTTTTCTATGATTAAATCTATTCTGGCCTCGAAGTCTGATACTGTGCCAATGTCGAATTTATTTTTTGCAAATATTTTATCAAATTTATTTACCAATTTTAAAATAAGTTCTTTTTCTTCTTTTTGTAAATGTTCTGTGGTTATTAAGAATTGATCTGTGTCTAAATTCTCGTTGAAATTGATTTCGTAACTTTTATTACTATCATTTTTCATTAAATCTATTTTTTTAGAGATTTTTACTGTAGTGTCTTTAGTGTTACGTGTATTAACTGTATTATTTTGGATTATATTTAAATTATTATCGTGACTCAGCTTAAATATTTTTATTAAGTCTAGTCCGATTAAAAATTCATGTTTAAAATTTTCGTTGTTAACTACAAACACATAGACATCTTCTTCCATATCCATTATTCTTGCTTTTATTTTTATCATGCAATCTGCATTATTAACACCATTAATTGATTTTATGCAGACGTTATGTTTTTTTTCATGCTCATTTTTTAATTTCAGTTTTAATATTTTTGCATTAATAAGTGATACATTTGAGCCTGGATCATATAGTCCATATGCCTCAAAGTCACCATTTAACATAACCTTAACCTCAATTAATGGTGTGTGTCCAAGTTTTTTGGATCTTCACTATTTACATTTAACTCTAACAAGTTTCTATTTACCTTATTTTCCTTCTTCTTGGGTTCTATATTGTCCTTGAACCAGCAGTCTTGAGTTTGGTGAAATCTGATTTTGTTGGTTTTTTCTTTACAAATTTCGCAAGGTGATTTAGATTTTTTTGTATATTCTGTTTGTTTTTTTACTTCTTTACCAGTATTTTTATGGACCAAGTGTTCTAATTTTCCTAGTTCATTGTACAAATCTTCCGTTTCCAACAGTGCATTTCTATCTATTTTATCACTCACATAGTTTGGGAGACTTACTGATATTAGATCAATCAAGGTGCCAACATCAATTGATTTTCTTGTCTCCAGAAGTAATTTTTCTTTTTTTAAAGCAAATTCTACTAGAGAGCCTGTTTGGTATTTAAATGTTATCGCATACCTGATTGGAGACCAACCTTTATTTGCAAAAGTATTACAGAATTTTTTTCTCCATTCAGACCACTCCGAATTAATGGTAAGTTTCATTAGTATACATTCATACCAGTCTAAACAGTTTTTCTCTAAAAAGAATTTTAATACTTCAATCTTTTTTTTATCTTGAATTATTTGAAATCTTTCACATTCATCTTCATACTGTTTTATCCACTGGTTTGTATCGACTGTTTTATTGTCGAATTTCTGCAGAATAAATTCTTTTGCTATTTTGTCTGCAGATTTTTCTTGTTTTTTATTAACTTCTAATAATTTTTGCAATAATTCTTCTATTGCAGATGATTGTGTGATTGTAGATTCTCCTAAATGTCCCTGTGTAATTTCTTCTAAAAAAAAATCATTGAATTGCAGATTTTCTTCATTGTCAAAGTACACTTTTTTCAAGTTCTCATCTATAGTTATCCAAATTTTTCGGTATTGGTTCCTTTTTGTAAGTGTTTTTTTTACTTTTTTGTAACTTGTATGTTTAATTAATTCCTCGTGTAAGGTAGCTGGCTGCAATTCATCTGGTAGGCCAAACAAACGCTTATCGGCGGTTTCAATTGAGGTTATGCACATGATGTTCGTTTTTCCATCTGCTGTGCCTCTTAATCTAAACTCAAATCTAAGTTTGTCCATTGCTTGACTAAACGCAAATGTTGTTTTATAATAGGAGTTTATTTTAGTTATCGTGTGGGTCCCGGATTAGTTAAGAATAAAACAGAAAAGTTTCACTGTAAAACACAAGTTCGAAATGTTTTATTATTTCGCAAATTACAAAGGTTATTTACATTTGTTACATACCTGTAAAACACAAGAAACAACATTCAATGTTTATTCTTCGCAATCTTGTCTCGCACACGGTTTATAACTATTTTAATTTAAATTCAATTATAATAAGAACATTGCTATGTATTGCACTTGTTTATTAACGCTCAGCTGTTTGTTCTTCTAGAGCTCTGTAATTTCGACTCTCTGAGTTCAGGCGGGAGAATTTTAAATCATATGTAGGAGCTGACTCCTTACATAAATAAAAATGGCTTTAGTTTTTAATACCTCTCTTAGTAAAAACAGAAGGGCTTTAGTTTTTAATATCTCTCTTAGTAAAAATAGAAACAACTTAATATTTTCTTATTATATCTGCGAACTTGAATTCAATTGATGTAATTTTGCGTGTCGAAAGTCCTCGCTTTCCATTTAGTCATTCTTTAAATTTTAACATTTATTTTCTGTACGCTAAATTTAGAGAAGAATGAAATGATTTGTAACTTTTATGTCTTGCTTGTTTTATTGACTATTATTTTTGACGTAAGTGACAGGATGGTTATGAAATAATAGATTATTTTCAGTCTCCCCGATTGTTAGCATTACAATAAAAGTTATAAATAAGTATTATAATAGATTATGGTTGTTATACAATTGTACCACCGAATTCTGTGCTCGGGATCTTATAGTTTCAACAGGTAATGATTTTTTTAAAGAAAATTTTACTAAATTTGCCAATGAAAATGTTTCTGAGCTTAACGGTCCATAAAACACTAGTAACCAATTAAATATTAGCTTTTGTTTTTTTATTAGTCTACACAATTTGGAACCCAAGCCAACATTTATAGAAGAACAATAAAATGATATTTCTGCAAAAGTAACCAAATACTAGTTTTTTGTCCTGAATTCGAGACTGTTTTTAAGTTTGCTGGTAAGTTAATAAATTCTCTAGCCGCGGTACGAAAGGTGCGCAGGTTAAGCTGGATAGTAGGCTCGCTACTTTACTGCCTTCAAGCCTACAGAACATTTTATTCGAGGTGTCTTTATAGGTTCTTCCACCCTCCCTGACAATAGGAATTTCTTCCTCTTCTGCCTTCAAGGGCGTTTACCATTTTCATCTAGTATCCCTAGGTAGGGACCCAACAAAGGAACTTCCATCTGGAGTCCGATGGACCTTGGTTTTGTAACGAGCTTATTACTCCCTCCTCATCATCACTTGCAAGATGAGGCACCGGGCTTGTAACTGGCGGTATTAAAAAACACCGTTGGTGGAGTGAACAAAACTGGATGTTTACAGCTTGAATGGGAAGATTGTAAAATATTGAAATCGATGGAGAAAACAAACAAAGAATGACTGAGTAAAGGCTTCCCCTCAATTTTCTGAAATACTGGCCGGAGGGGAGGAGAAATGTTGGGAGGCCACCCAAGAGATGGCAAAAATTCAATAGAGTTTTGTCGCTGTTGTAAATCGAAATAGGCTGGAGCCTAATCCTTAATTGTGGAAAGAAGAAGATGAAAAAAAGAAGCATGGGAGGTAGTGGAGGAGGAGGAGAAGGAGGAGAGTAACCAAATAGTACTGAAATATGCAGGAAAATGTTACTCATAAATAAAATTTTTATAGTTAGGACAATCGGATGTTCATAAGTTTATAACCAATTAAAAGGCAATTTTACAATTTATGTAGTGCTAAAACTTAAAATTGAATTATTGCCTTTATTAGCCTACTTTTTATCGTTAATATTTTACTAGTTATATTATTATCTTTAATTTTAAGAAAAATATTTTATTCTACTGAACAAAAAATATCAAAAGAATCATAAATATTGATTTAGGTGAACAATTTTTCAATTATTATTTCTATTAGGTACGCAAAGAATATGACATATGATTGACTGATGTATCTTATCAGGTTACTAAAATATCCCTTATCGGTTAGGTCCATGTAGAATTAGGTGGATATACATGAAACCATAATAATATTATCTTTCATAGCTCAACAAAACTACCCCTCATACTCTATCGTTATCGTTAACTTAGGGGATGATGTTTATTAAGTATTAAAAACTTAATACAATATTTCTTTAAAAAAAATAAAGGAATGATGTTTTCCATATTTATTTTTTCCACAACAGTAAATATAAATTTATCTACACGTTCACTTTGTACATAATGTTATTTTGTACAAATTTATCTCCTTCGGGCAGATAAATTTTGAATGTAATATGTCTTCCTTATATTTTATGTATCAGTCAACATGTCACTCAAATCTACATTAGAAAGGCAACTAAGTGTAACACCCAGCGGTGTCTTAAGTTACTAACAATACAATGTTTAGAATGAGTTAGAATTACATATTTCGTAATGTTTAACCTACATAATATTTTGCAAGCATTTGTGAAGTAATAAATTTGACTTTAAAATATTAGTAAGAAAAGTTTTGATTTCTAAACATTTTTTTAATACTTCGTTTGGAAGATAATAAGTATTTATAAATTTATTTATAAATATTCACGCTAAAATAAATGTATTCTAATGATCTTGAATGGCGGAAAACCTGTAGATAACATGTCATTAATTTGATGTGTTTTGCTTAAACCAATTTCTCATAGTTTATATAAATGAAAAATAAGTTCCGGTAAACAAATTCGAAAATTGTGCATTTTTATATTAAAAATTAGACTTAATATTTAAATCAAGATAAAACCTGTGTGTTTGTTACGCGAGTGAATTAAAGAACTCAGGAGAATGACCGGGAAGGCTGGTCTAAGAGAAGCAGAGAAATTTAAGAGAAAGATCCTCGGGAAGATAACAGGCCCGAAGATAGTAGACGGTTAAAATGAGTTACGAGATCGAGAAAGAATTTCAAGGAAATTGATCGATTAATGAAAACTATTAGAAAAAGAAGACTAAAACTTTACGTACACCTGTATAGAATGGATGATAACCGGTTGACTAAACAAATTTTTAACACACTATACAATAGACCTAAAGTGTTGAATAAGTGATTTAAAGACCTCATAAAATATATTGAGAAACCGGAACAAACTGAGAAAACTTAATGAACCGAACCAAATTCCGACAATTAATTACGGACTTTAAGGGATTCCATGATGAGTAAAATACAAAACACCTGGTGGACAGAAGAAAGGAGAAAAGCATACAGTGAGCAAATGCTGAGAATGTGGGCAGCAAAAAAAAGCTTCCATAAATGTCTTACGTCACCTTGCATGGTCTAAATTTGGTCCTATACGCGAAAAAATTAAAAATACGATTGTGAAATATGTAATGGGCCTTAAAAGATGATCAAATTTCTTTGTTTTCTTTTGTAATTTATGTGAATTTATGTAATCTAATTTTTCACTTTATTTCAAGATAAACGACCTGAAATATTCATAAGTAACATTTACGTTTTTTTTGTAGTCAGTCTCTCGACTGGTTTGATGCAGTTCTCCAAGCTGTTCTATCTTGTGCAAGTCGTTTCATATCTACATACATGTAACACCCTACATCTTTTGTAATTTGCTTTGTATATTTTAACCTTTGCCTTCTCCTACAATCGATTAATGAAAACTATTACTATACTATAATTGTTATGAAAAGGACACTCCCTCAATATTACACTCCTTTATTTAAAGACTAATACCTGGATGTCTTAAGATATGCCCCACTAGCCTACCCCTTCTTATGGTAAGATGATTCCTTATACTTATTTTTTCATCCACTCGCCTAAAAACCTCTAAATTACTTATTTTGTCCACCCACCTAATCTTTAACATTTTCCTATAACACCACATTTCAAAAGCTTCTATCCTCTTCTTTTCTACAGCCCCTATTACCCACGTTTTACTCCCGTATAATGTGACACTTCAAACATAGTGTTTTAAAAGATTTTTCCTAATATGTTTATTTACTATATTTATTATTTATATAATCTGTTTATTTACGTTAATTTACGTTTATCCGGAAGATTGTTTACTTGCCAAAATTAGTAACGTTCAGATTCCGCATAGCAATGACGAAAGATACTTCCTAGGCTTACAACTTAGCAGACAACCGATGTAGGGTATAACGATTACAAAAATTCAACACACATTCAAAACTAGCTTTTATTTGTTAAAACGATTATCGAACAGATGTTCAAAATCATTTTTAGAAAATGAAAACTGAATGTATAAAATACGCGTAAGACCAGTTTGAACTTGGAGTACGATTGCGGTGTTCTAGTACTCTGTCACAAACAAAACAAATTTAGGCAATAGGCTACAGAACAAAATAGCCTTGTTGTTTAGGTCAACAGCCGAAAGGCTGGTTTGAACCTCTAGAGGTTTTACTAAGTAAAACGAGGAGTGAGGTGGTTTACCATTGCCTTCCTCACTGAATGGAAAAGTATGCTTATCAGCATGCCGGGCCCTCTGAAAAGCACATATTTTCCACTCTGTAAATGACACCTTCACTTCATTCACCACAGGGTCTGGCTGTACAATGAAATTCATTACTTTCAGAGGAGATAACTCTGATTAGTGTCTTTTACACCTCTACCTCTTCTGTTCTTAAATGATTCAGTCATTTAATTGGCTGACCATGTGATAAGAAACAGAACTATTTATTTTAGCCCTGCAACGAACAAATTGAGTGTAAATAATTTGACACTCCATCTGTCTGTTATGGGCAAAAATCCCAATAAATCCCAATAAATTTTAATTCGACCACTCTAGTCATCTAGTGTGTATTTTCTAAGTCATCTTTTGGAAAAATAAAACATTTGAATTTCGAACACTTGCTCCTAAAGTAGTAACTACCTACAGGATTAATTATAATTTTTACACCTTCCCAAAAAGCTACAGTTCTGAAAATTGTTATGAAAATAGTTAAACTTTATTTTCATATTTCTTAAAATAGTAACCCTTACACATTCTTTACTAAAACTATAATGAATTTACAAATCACAATGTATAAGGTGGAGGAAATTGACTTACCCAACTATGGCTAAAAGCCATGTCCTAGGGTGTGTTCTCTGCATTTATTTAGTCGACTGTAAAACTGAGATTCAAAACTAGCTTTGGGCTTAAACTATGATACATCAAATTATACGATTTCTAAAAAGAGCAATCTAAGAATTTCATAAATCGAATTAACTAAATATATATAGGGCTTTCAGAACATGCCAAAAAAATGTTTTTATATTAAAAACAATTATCTGTTATTATTACTTTAACAGCTTATTCTTAAAGTGTGGAGTGAAATAGAGATAACCGGGAAAAGCAGTAAACCAGTTTATTTATTATACGCATCCGTGGCTATAAATAAGCCCGCGCAAAACAATGGTGCATAGTATTTCAATAAACGTTATCACAAAACCATTATTTTCTACCAGCTTTCTACGGTATTCATATGTGATATGTTAAAATGAGATGTTAACTACAAAAACTCTTATCTTGGTTGACTAGAACACGTGGTTCCAAAACATATTTTCCTTGTATGTTATCACTACGTAGTGATATTTATATTTCCTTATTCAGTTTTTCGTATTTCAATCATGCGTGCTACGATGAAACTAATCAAATGTTGATCTATTCAGCTTTCACTTTTCCTTTTCCACAGCATGATAACTGCATCTGACACGAAAAGGATTTCTTTTTACTTAAAAACAATGTTTGTAACCCTTCATCGTATTATTGTCAACAAACAAATCTTCCAGTGAATTTTAAAATATTTAAATATTTGTTTCTTTTCAATACTAATTTAATAAACTTTTGTACTAATTGAATTTAATAAAATAATACTTTAAATTATTTTTATAGAATTATTAAAAAGTATTTTAGAGCAATTTTTATTTCAAATATTAATTTCTACTACAGTAAAAGGTTTACTTAAAGCTGAAACATGCAAAATAAACTCCAATTTTTGAGTAATGGGATTTTTTATTTTGATTTTCTTTAATAAATCGAACCACCGGGTTGGTCTAGAGGAAACTTTGTCGCTGCGATTCAGCTGTTTAACAGCTGATATTCGGAGACAAAGGTTCCTGGTTCAAATTCTAGTAAAGGTAGTTACTTTTATACGGATTTGAATTCTAGACAGTTGTTACCGGTGTCCTTTGATGGTTGGGGTTCAATGAACCATACTCTCTCAGGAATGGTCGGCCTGGGTCTGTACAAGACTACACCTCATTCACATCATCCCCATCTTATTGTTTCATGATGTTGGTTTTTGTTCTGAATTGAATAGATTGCAACGTACACACATTAGGTATTAAAAAAAAGTAATAAATTCTTCATTAGGGGCGCCCTGATTTATGATAAACAATTTCATTCAAAAATTCTTGTTTATTTAAATTTTAAAAGAAGAAATTTAAAATTTTTATCTAGCGTTTGGAAAAGGCTTGTGTCACATAAGAAAATCCATCAACTTACTGGATTATGGGTTGCAATAAAAATATTTAAGCGTGTGCATTTAACAGACTGATTCCTTCAGTAATTTCAATTCTAATTTTTTTTCATAATTTAGTTTCATTATTTGTTATAAAAAAATGTACAGATTTTGTGAACAGTTTTTTAATGTATCTTTATTGGCATTTATATTTTCGTATCAATTCATCTTGTACATATTTATTTTATTGCTCTGTAAAAACAAATCGTAGCCTATGTGTAAGTTAAAAAAATGAGCAGTCAGAAGAGAATTTCTCCCAGTATTTGCAATGATATACGTGCGCTGTATTTTCTCTTTTATTTGTGATATTCTAGGTTGAAAACATAAAAAAATAAATATTTCAAAGCTCTTGGTAGGTTGCAAATTTTTCTAATTTCTAAGAAATCCTGAGATACAGATTACAAAAAGATGAAACTGTTTTAAAATGTTTTTAGAAGTGTTTGAGTTTCATAGAGCTTGGGCCAAAATTCTGTCAACTTTAACTTCTACGCAAACACTACTGCACTATTTCAATCATAAAAAGGCCAGTTGGCGTGTATTTTAAAATACTAGTAACATCAAACGACACAAAACTTTTAAGAAAAAATTATTGAACGTATTATTATGAAACTCAAAAAATAATATCAAAATTATTATTTTTAAAATTTTAGTTAATCAACTCGTTTTCTTTGGATGCTATTATATTTAGCAATTTTTTCCGCAAAATAACTTCTTCTAAAAGGATTCAAGATAGACTTTCTGTAAGATGTAGGTCAACATTTAAGGTTGAATATATTGAGAGAATCCTCAGTTTAGAGTAAAAATCATTCATAATAAAAGAGAACAACACAGTTTTTGTCTTTAATTTGGAAACATTTATCAAAATAAATAAAATAAATTTGAAATGACTACGTTTACAGTCTTTTGTTTGCTGATAACCAATTGGTATTGGCTGGAGATGAACAGGATATTTGACGATGACTTAAAAGCTGATGAAAGAGTACGATTTTGCTTTATTTTGACCGGAGAGATTTTACTTGGACTTTCAAATTGTTTTTCATGGCGAGCTTGATCTTGAAAAAATACAAATCGTTTCCAAACAATATACAAAACAGTATCGTAAGTACGCTAAGAAAAGAGCTCACAATATATCATGATGAGATTTTATGACGTAATGACAATTTCGACACTTTTGTATGGCAGTGAAACTTTGGATTTTACAGAAAGAAGGAAACAGAAATTGGAAGTTACAGATATGAGTTTTCTACTAATAGTCAAGAAATGCACAAGAGAGGGCAGAATTCGTAATTGAGATATAAGGAAAGATCTGGAAAGGGTTAGGAATATATGCGGAACAATCAGAAGGACGCTGAGAAATAAGACGAGAAGAGATACACAATTACGATTGTATCAGGCGGTTCCTACCCTGTTGTATGGATCAGAGGCTTGGGTATTGACGCAACGGAAAAAACAAATGTTGGAATCGGCAGAAATGAGTTTTTTGCGAGCAGTAAAAGGATGCTCAAGGGTGGATCACATAAGAAGTGAGGATATAAGAGAGGAACTACAGGTTGTTAATGTACATGAGAGAATCATAAAGTACAAGGGAAAATGGAAGGAACATTTAAACAGAATGACGGATGGAAGAATACCGAAGCAGATGTGGGAATATAAACCGCAAGGCAGAAGAGCTGTGGCGAGACCGAGGAAAAGATGAAGCTGAAGAGTATGATGTCGGAAAAGGCCAAGGCCTGAACCGTGAAGAGAAGAAAAAGAAGAAGAAGGAAAGATCTGCAAACTATAAGTGAAAAATTATAGAATCTGCAATTATTGCAATAAATGGATAGAGCATCTTCAAAGAATGAAGGAACATAGGATTCAAAAACGGGTTTTGGAATACAGGCCTGAAGGAACAAGAAGCTTTGGAAGTTCTTTTCAACGCTGAAAATAGTTTTTTTTTATTTACACAGATAAAAAGTAATATGTTTTGATGTCGGAACAAACTAAGTAGCTCATGCCATGAAGAGAAGAAGTAGAGATTTTATAAGTGAAAACATTTTAAAAACATTTAGATCTAATTGTTTTCCTTTGGTAGGTATGTGTTATTTCACGTGAGGGAAAGATCTAACAAAATATATTGTAGATTTTTCTGCAGTGAATAAAAGTGTAAAAGGTATTCTAACTGATATTTTAGCTGTAATAATGGGTGTATAATTTATAACATTTTGATTAAAAGTGAATACCAACTAAGAATCATTAAACAAATTCTCTTCAAATTGAATAGAATATTTGGAGCCTAACATTGAACAAAACATGCGTTTACGATCTAATTGTGTTTAGATTTTAGATTCAGTCTTGTAGTTGTGTGATTAGGCTACATTTTAAATTAACAA
This sequence comes from Catonia carolina, assembly GCA_035578175.1. NCBI lineage: Eukaryota > Metazoa > Arthropoda > Insecta > Hemiptera > Achilidae > Catonia > Catonia carolina. The sequence goes on from JAQMRL010000008.1 coordinate 25,684,256, forward strand.
AAACATTAACAAAAAAAACTCTTGGAATAGAAACTTAAGAAAAAAGTTTTGTTATTTCTTTGTCATTAGTTTGGTTCGAAAATAATTTCCCTTCTTTGCGTGTAACTCTGACACGCAAAGCTAATTTGCGTAATGTTATTCAAACTTAATCCACAATATTCTACTATCAATGTTATGTGGAGGTATACAAGTATTTATTTTTGGATTTTAGAAATGGTATTTCTACGCTTGAATGTAGCTATAAATTTCTTATTTAATAACCTTAAAATATTATTAATCCTGCCATAAAATCAATCCAACTTTCATCGGTATCATTAAAGCAGAATATATTTTTAGTACGCTTATAAAAATAATTTAATCTAATTTATTGCGTTTACTTTGTTAAAAATATTGATGTGTTTTGAGATTGACCCATCAACAATTTTAGAAATTTTCAAATATTTATGTTCCAATTGATTTGTGAATTATATCTATCATAATTTATCTAAAAATGTATAATTATTGTAAATCGAAATTTTTGACTAATAGGCATCAAACGTAACTTCTGTTTATAAAATCTTTAATATAAGATTTCTGAATTTGAAACCATATTTACATTATTTTATTCTTCAATATCCAATTCTTCAATTTAATAATTTCTTCAATTTTATTTATTTATATTCAATATTTAAATAAATGTGAATTTAAATAAATTTTCAAATATTACAGAATCATTTAATTTACCAATGATATTAATTAAGTTACTTGGATTAATTATTCTTATCTTATTATGTTATTCCAAATACTTCCATCTTTATCTAATTCTAATAACTTGACTTTAACATTCTATGTTACACTCTTGCATTTTGAATGAAATTGAAATCATTTTTCTTGAAAACTGAAATTTAATTTCTCTTAGAATGTTTAGAAACAAAAAAATTGTCTTAAGTAAATTGTAATCTAAACGGACCGAGTATTAAGAAAACAAAAACTACTAAGTTTTTTTTTCAAAGTAGCTACATTGATACTGACTCGCACAAATGATTTTCCTTTAGTGTAAGTAATCCTTTCGCATGGGATTAAATGTTGATAGTTACTCAATTGCTCATAACATGTTCTGCTCATTGCTCATGTGGAGTGTTAAATTATTTACACTCGATCTGGTAGTTCCAGGGCTACAATAAAAGTTCTGTTTTTATCACATGATCAGGCAATTATTATGACTGAAGCATTTAAGAACAGAAGAGGTAGAGGTGTAAAACACACTAGTCATAGTTATCTCCTCTGAGAGTAATGAATTTTATCATTTTACAACCGGAAAGTAGATACTTTTTTAGAGTCCGGCATGCTGATAAGCATACTTTTTCACTTTGTGAGAAAGTCATGGTAAATCACCTCACTCCGTTTTTACTTAGTAAAGTCTCTAGAGGTTGAAACTAGCCTTTCGGCTGATGACCTAAACACTGTAACTCAAATGCAATATATGATATTTAAATTATATTTTCAATTGCCATGATTATGAAAATTAAAAGGCATTATATTAATGCTAATTGAAAGACAAGGCGTGCAACAGTATTTCTTACTACTAACAACTTTTTAGACAAAGTAGAAAAAGTAGAAGAATACCCCTTTTTTATAGTTATGTTAATCCATTTTATATTTCAATGTACGTTTCGCTTTAATAATCATCAAAAACGCTCGTTTCCTTGCCGGCCAATGTGTATTATTACATACTATTAATTTTATTAATTAATATTAAATTAAATGTAAGTCATCAATTATTAACCAATTAGTTATCGTGTACAAATTAACTTCTTATTATATTCTTGACTCAGTAGTCTAAAATAACCGGTGTGTAGAAACATATTATGTTTTTGTGTACAAGGTACACGATCATTAAAAAGAGTATAACATCTTGCACGGTTGGCTGCAATCGTAGACTAATTTGCAACTGCACAATTCTCAGTGTTTTGTTTTGCAAAACCGGTTTGAATCTTCTTTTTATGTCATAGCAATTCACGATAAACCTGATACGTAATGCAGTTGTTGTTTTTGATCTGTAGAAACTAAAATGTTATTGAGAAAATTTCTGCAACTAGATTCTATAAAATTATTTAAAAATGTTAATATAACTTTTAATATTAAGCATGAAGTAATGAATTTGGATTTATGTTTTTACCTTCTCTCACATTTATTGTACAAAAACATTTAACAACTTGATGGATTATAAAAACTATCAATTCAATTTTATTGATTTGAATTAAAAATAAAATGTCAGCAAAAGAACAACGTCCATAAATGTAAGACACCTAAGAGTCATCATTATTCATTGTAAGAAGAGTTCTTTGTAGTTCAACTGGTTTAACAAACGGATTTAAATTGCTAGTGGTTTTCCCACACAATGTAACGAACGATCTAGTTATTCATGGAATAACAAAGTACTCATATACCGATCTCCTAACTTAAATGAACTTAGATGACTTTCAACTTTGAAGTTGTTGACTTGGCGAAGTTATATACTTAGTGGCACAACAGGTGTTGTTAAAAATTCAATCTAATCTTTATAATGCTCAAGAGAGTTTCTCAAGTGAAATTAATGAAGATGTTATAGCAATATTATCACCAAGTTGATGCAAGTTTAAAATGTCAAATTTGCTGATGGTTTTGGAATGATAAGACGTAAATAAACAAAATAGCTGTTCTATAATTGAATTAGTTATTTCAGAAAGCCCATAAGCCAAAATTTTACATTTTCTCTTCAGTGTATTTTAGAACTAAGTGAATGTAAACACATCATCGCTACAAAAATCACATAAATCTGGCTTTCCTTAAGTAATATACAGCCCTAACACTAAGAAAAGGCTTATCCTTAAGAATATAAATTGTTTCCTTCTAATTAAAAAATGAAAGTGGATGTTCTCCTGAAGCTTAAGCTCTATTTTCTAGTGAAAGAAACCATACAAAGATTCTATGCAAAAATCTTTTCAAGGTGTATAAACTACTGTTTGTGACAACGATAAAGAACTTGAACAACCCTGAAAATCAATATTTTTCTTTCTTAAAGATAAGAATTTCAATTTTTATTATTTCTGAAAGCTATTTTATGTCATAATATAAACTAATGAAATAAATAAATGAATACTATTGTACAGCAAAATTTTCTTCTGGTCTAACAATGTATTTTACAGAAAACAACGTAAGTTAACTTTTACTCCAATTTATTTTAGGAACACCTTAAGTCTAAATTATCAATTTTTTTAATCAAGTGGCTTATCTTTAAAAAGATAAAAGTATATTTTGTATTTAAGGGAACAGCCCTCTAAACAATTTATATTTTTGTAATTAAAACATAATAAATTACAAGTTTTTTAATTTTTTCAAAAGTTAGTTTTTTGACTTATGGGCTTTCTGAAATGATCGAATCAATTATAATGTTTCGTTAAACACAAATAATTTGAACAAGTTGTACAGGTACTTCCCGTGTTAGTCATTATTATGACAGGGGACTGAAAAAGACTGAAACTGTTGATTTAGTAAGTTAATACAAAAATACTAAATTTAAAAAAGTTATAAATGAAATTTAAGATATAAATTTACGGATCCCAAATTTACGGTTCAACCAAACCCTCTAACTTGCAACGAATTCAAGCATTCCAGTCAAAAACATTACGCCTTATAGCAAAAGCACCTCTTTACGTTAGCAACAAAACCTTACATACAGATTTGAAAACACCACTTGTACAAAATTCCATTGAATACCTATACAAACGCTTTCACGACAAGTCACACGAACACGAGAACCCCCTGGTGCGTTCACTTTCCTCGGTCCATTTGCCTGATAATCCTCCTAGACGCCTTAAAAGACGCTGGATTAGAGACATGCTAATTTGATATACAAATTTCATTCTTGGGGAGGCACCAATGGGGGCTCTACCCCTCTCATACCTATCATGTCATTTACATAATCACGATAATCATCACATTTGCTTGTTGTAACATTTTACAGTTGTAAATAAAAAATTAAAGAGAGGAAAAAAAAGATACAAACAAGATTTAAGTAATAAATATAAGCTACAAAATTACTGTATTGGTGAGATCCATCATTATTATCATCATCTGTCAAGGATTATGCTCAATGATCTGTTCTGACATCCATCTCTTTTTCGGTCTTCCCAAGCCTCGCTTCCCTCTAGGTTTATATTTCCATGCTCGTTACGGAAGTCTGTGTGCTGGCATGCAAATTAATTAATTGGATCAGTTTCTCTTATATACTTAATGTTTCATACGGTGTATGAACATTTAACTCGGCGCGTAGAGCTTCGTTAAGCATTTTATCTACTGGGTATAAACTTTAAAAAATCCCCGCAAAAATCTCATTTCAGCAGCCTATGTACGAGATTCATTTCTCTGTAATAACACCCATGTTTCACTCCCATTTGTTATGAGTGGTACAACCATTGCTCTATAAAATCTCATTTGGATGTCCTGTCTCGTTTTGTTTCCTATTGTCCGGCTAATAGAACTGCATACAGCGCTGAGTGAAATTATTTATATAATAAGTACGCGTGCTAGTGGGTGGTATGTTGTTGTTTAGGTCATCAGCCGAAAGGCTGGTTTGAACCTATAGAGATTTTACTTAGTAAAACGAGGAGTGAAGTGGTTTACCTTGCCTTCCTCACTGAGTGGAAAAGTATGCTTATCAGCATGCCGGGCCCTCTGAAAAGCACATATTTTCCACTCTGCAAATGACACCTTCACTTCATTCACCACAGGGTCTGGCTGTATAATAAAATTCATTACTTTCAGAGGAGATAACTCTGATTAGTGTCTTTTGCACCTCTACCTCTTCTGTTCTTAAATGATTCAGTCATTTAATTGGCTGACCATGTGATAAGAAACAGAACTATTTATTTTAGCCCTGAAACAAACAGATTGAATGTAAATAACTTGACACTCCACCTATCTGTTATGGGCAGAGTGGATGGTATAACATTCATAATTACGGGAAGAGGACAATTTCGCTAACGAGAAACTGTTTTTTGGATTTCAAATCAAAATTAAGTTACTAAAGATCATTTGGTTTGCAAAATTGAATTATTCGCTGAAAATAGCAGTCATCACGACTGTTCTATCCCAAGAAGATTCCTTGATCATAAGGTTTTTTAGACGTCATTGCTGAGTAATCACTATCAACCAATTTGGACATGCTTTGGATGGTAGAGTTTTTGTGAGATTAAACACAATTATTGTAAAAAGTCAAATTTATTGTTTTTTGTTTATTTATTTACTTTAAGTTGCATCTACCCTTTGATGATTAATGATTATATTATATTGTAGAGCATTATATTTTCCTAGTACGGTATAAACATCTTTCCATCACTTGCAAACTTGAAAAGACAATTTGGGTTCAGCAGTCGAGTAAATTATTATTGGTTATTCAACCAAGGTGATCTTCTTGATATATATTCTTCTATACTAATCAAAACAGTATTTGAATCGGAAATTTCAGAAAGCCCATAAGTCAAAAAATTTAACTTTTGGAAAAATTTAAAAACTGGTATTTTACTACGTTTCAAAAAAACAATTTAAAAAAATATAATTTGTTCAGAGGTCTGGTCCCTCAATATAAAATGTATACTTTTGTATTTTTAAAGATAAGCCACTTGTTTAAAAAAAAGTTGAAAATTTTGACTTGAGGCGTTTCTGGAATAAATTTGAGTAAAGTGCTTACTTGCGTTGTTTTTTTTTTTTTTGTAAAATACGTTGTTAGATCAGACGAAAATTGTGTTGTACAATATAGTATTCATTTATTTATTTCACTAGTTTAGGTTAGTGACTTAAAATAGCTTTTTGCAGAAATAAAAATTGAAATTCGTAACTTTAAGAAAAAAAAATGTTGGCTTTTAGGACTATTCACGTTTCTCGTCGTCGTTACAAACAGTAGGCTAGTTAATTTCCTTTAAAATATGTTTGTATAGAAACTTTGTGTAGTCTCTTCCACCAGAAAGTAGAGCTTAAGCTTCATCCTTTTTCAATTTTTTAATAAGAATGAAGCACTTTATATTTTTTAGGATAAATCCTTTCTTAGTGTTAGATCTATATTACGGAAAGCCATATTTATGTGATTTTAGTAGGGATTACATCTCTACAGATGTACCTAAAATGAGTTAGTCTAAAGTGCACTAAAGAAAAACATGTAAATTTTTGACTTTAAGTTTTTTAAAATGACTGATTCATTTACAATAATTATTGGAAAGCAAAATATTTTAAAAATGAGGAACAAGCTGATAAGTCACTTTCAGTATTTAGAATTGTTTTAAAAATTTAACCGAAGCGAATCGATTGAAGAAATTAAAATTTAAGTTTATCTCTGAGTTTACAATCAACAACAAGGTAAATTCTTGTCAGTAACTTCAGAATCTTAATCTATTACTAAAAAAATTATAATAGATGTCTGTATAAAATACAAAATAGAAAGCCCCCTTGAAATTTATCTATGATTTCAATCATAAGATTTCAACACTTGTTTCCTAGTCATCTTTTTATCTCCTTTAAAAATCAACATTTCAGTACGTTATCTATCTTTGAGGTTATGATGTTCGTAGGACATTACTAAAATTACTTAAAATTAAAGTAAATTATCCAATATCTTTTCTCTTTGCGTCTTATATATTCCTGTCAATTGCATTACACAACCATAAATGTGATGACACGAAATGAGTGAATAATGATGCTATGTGAAGGCATTACAAGGAAGACCACCCACTGGTCTCCCTTCAGAAAATGAAACATCTCTTTTTAACTACATAGTTTTAAAGGTTATAATTTAGTAATTGTTAGTGTAATTAAGGAAAGAGATCTCTGTTCAAGTTTCTTTTAAACCATTTTTGGGAATTGTCAGATAAATAGTGAGTGTAAAGTTGTCTAATTGGTACTATATTGTCGTTATATTTTTTTATGGAATTGGTTAAGGAAGTGTGGAATAATAATTATTATTATCTTGGTCTATTAATTTCATGATGCAGTTGGAAATCAATTATTAAAATGTTTTGAAGTGATTTATTGTACGAAAGATTTATATATTATTAACATTTATTCTGACCAAATTTATGTACGTACGTTATTAAAATTTTGTTCACAAATATTATAACCAAATATTATTGTATTACATTTTATAAAATAAAAAGCATTTAGCAATGATCTAGAACTTAAATATGTTCATTTTTTGAAGCACTTTAAAATTAAAATTGAGTTATCAATAAAAAGTTCATTACATGAAAATTTACCTTTTAGTGGCACCACAGTTTGTGAGGTGTTGTAAATCGTTTTATAAGATTATTGTAAATTATTTGCACTTAATTCATTACTGATAAGAATCAATTTTATGACAAATTATACGTATGTACTAAAAATAAATAAATGGCCCAGAGAGTCTTTCTTTTTCTTCCAGAAAATTATTGGAGAAGAAGTTTCCCTCAGAGAACACGAATTCAAGAAGTAGCAAGGAATCTTCTTAAGGACTGGGAAAACAAAAGATGAGCTGTAGGTTGCCGAAAACGGATAAATCTATAGAGGACCCTCGCAAAAAAGCGTTTAAATAATTAATTATTATTTTAGAGTTAAAAATTTTCAATTGAAATTCAAATTAATTTATAAATTAAGTCAAAGGAACAAATTTTAGAGTTAGTTATTTTTTAAATATCTTTTGAAATGAATTTAATAATGTATGTAGTAAGTAATGGAACGTACAGTAAATCATTTGTACAGGTTGAATGGTAGGTTAAACAAAGCTTTCAGTATAACTAATGAGTTAAATATATATGTATATAACTTTTACTGCATTCAATTACTCACTATATTGTATATATAACTCTTTCTAAGTTACTTATTTCGCAGTCATCATTACTCTTTAGAATATTAAATACATTCATTCTCATTATGTATTTTCGAATTATGTATTTATTCATACATAACATTTATGTTTAAATAATAATAAGAGTTATTATTATTATTATATTCGCCTTTTCCTTTGAGCTTTAATATTCTATTGTATTTTATAGATAGGTGTATAATGTTAAAATTTTATTTATGAACATTTTCTTTCTTTCTGTAACAAAAATGAGGAGGCGATTCCATGTCATATTTATGTAGTACTTATTATTAGTTTATTTTAAATATATTATAATATAAAAAATTATATATATCTACAACAAACCTACGTTTTATTTGATAATTAACTTTAAATGGTTTGTTATTTTATGTTTTACATTTGAATTAATTTTGGTGAAGCTCTCAAATCTATGTCACATGGCAACTTTACAATTATTTTTTGAAGTTATGGTTAAAATATTTCTTTTTCAAAATATTTGTCTTAATGTATTTTTACATATTTCATCTCACAGTACTGATTTTAAAAATTAATTTGGTTCATTAATAGGATTATTATTTCATTTTATTGCTACTCTTTTATCAAAATTTTGTAATATGATACAAAATGTCAGAATAGATACTTAGCTAGATTTTTATAAGGCAATTGCTGTCCCATATTGGCTTAATTGGAAGTGAAATCTAGAATATGTTATAAAAATAGAAATATAGACTGAAGGCAGCAGAAATGAGATTTCTTAGATTTGTGCCTTTTTTTGTTTAGAGATGAACTATGATTTCTATATCCACAGTGGTTTTAGTGGAAATTGGAGTTGCAACGGTTACACAGTAATCAGTTATGTATCGAAGTCGAAGAGTAAATATCGTGTGTTGCCTATTTTATTCGGCGTGATAAACTTGTAAATATATTTCCAAAACTTATTGAAATATATAGCCTAATTTCGATATAAAGTTTCTTACTTTATGTTGCATGATCCAGAAAACAATAGTAACTATTTTATAATGTAACTATTTTTACGAATACAATAATACTTTTCTGTAGTTTCAATAGTTTTGATAAATTAATTTTTTTACTATTTTTACAGAAACACCCATGTTAAACAACGTAAAATACACTGTCATCAAAACTATGAACAGAATCCTTAATGTAAGTATACAAGTTGTTTCAGAATCGTATATTTTGGGACCCAATTGCTAATAATAAGAAAATCAGTGTATTTCAACATTGTTAAAAACCGCTTTGCTCCTCATAAAAATTGAACCCAAATTGAAATTCTGAAAGCTTAATCTGGGAAACCATACTGCACTTTATCTGATTTTTTACTTTAATTTTAAAAATGTGTCCCACAGTAACTTTTGCATTGTTTAAAAATAAATTTTGGGAAAAATAAAATAAATGGGGTACAAAATATGTTTTTATGTTTAACGCGGAGTAAAATTATAAAAAATGGTTTATTAAGTAAATAAATGATTTGAAGATTTATTTTTATCACTAACAAAATATTATAAAACTGTTACTGTACAAACAAAACATGAACCATTGACTCTCATTTCTTATTGTTTGGGTAGATTTTATACAAAATAATATGATTCATAGAGGTGAATAGCTATTTCGTCCACATTCTGCGTTTGTGCCCATCCATTAGAAAATAGCGTGATAGAGCTCAATGTTGTATAAACAGTCATCACCATTAGCAAAAATTTGAAAAATTTATAAAATAACTGGAACAAAATCTTAGCTGGAAACGATTTTTGGGCCTTGATCATAGTCTTCGAGTACGCTATCAACGAAACGATATAATAGTTACATTTTTCATTCAGTATTTTTAATACTATTTATATACTTTTATTTTTGCGCTGTTTTTATTTCCTTTTTAAAATAAATTCAAGTGAAACTTAACTTTGTAAATGTGGAGCATATTAAAAATAATAAAGCGCTGTGATTTATTTTATTCCTTAACCAACGCCACTGAAGTACGTATACAGTATATGTAAATGCAGCAAAATAAATTCGTGTCCTTGATTGTAAAATACGTCCTTGTAGGGTTTCGTGATCTTGTTCTGTTCTGGTCATTAGTATACAAATTGATTTAAAATGCTTTGTTTATTTTCTTTACAATATTTACCGCGATTAACAAAAGTGTAATATTAAAAAAAAGTTAGGTAAACTACAAAAAACTTATTGATAAGTATGAATTTGATAAAAAAAACAAAAACCAAGAGTACCTATTATAATCAATCAGTCTTGAATTTTTTTAATGGGGGGGGGGAAATTAAAATGACATTAAAAATATATTATTTATTTATATAATATGAATACAATGTAATTGAAATGCAATGAAAAACACTTTGTAAAGTTTTGTTTATTTAATAAATGGTTTATAACAGTTAGGAATCAAAGGGAACGAGAAAGCCGATGAATCAGAAAAACGCGCTATTACATGCTCCAACAGATATCTTCCTATCGAGTCCTTCAGATGATGTTCAAAAACTAGTTGGTAGAAATTTAAAAAATTTTTATCAATCATTTTCATTTGTCCGTCCATCCGTCACACCCAGATGTCAAAAACTACAAGAGATAGCAACAAATAGTTATCGGATTTGTAATCTACTCTAAAAGTTAGTGGGCCTAAATTGGGTTTGACGTTCAGATTTTGACCGGAAGTGGCCCAAAACCGGAAGTCAAGAAATCAAAGTCAGAAACTATAACAGATAGCAACAAACGGTTTTCGGATTCGTAATCCACACAAAAGTTAGTGGATTGAGTTTGAAGTTCCGGTTTGACCAGAAATGGCCCATAACCAGAAATAAACCATAACAAGAAATAACCATAACAAGAAATAAAAGTCAGAAACTAAAAGAGATAGCAACAAACGGTTATCGGATTCGTAATCTACACAAAAAGTTAGTGGGCCTGGATTGAGTTGGAAGTTCCGGTTTTGTCCAGAAGTGGTCCAAAACCGGAAGTCAAGAAATCAAAGTTGGAAGTTGGAAACAATAATATTGTTATTCAATTCCTCTCAAAGAGTAGATACAGAAATCACTCATTTTTCCATAGGTCAAAGGTAAGCCTTTTTAAAACTTGTCACCAGCCATGTGACGCGTCGTCTCATGAAAGGGATTTTTAACATTAATTTGAAATGAACAGTGGACGACTTTAACTAATAACTTACACGTACAACGGACTTACACACAACACTAAGGTATAACCAGAAAGCTTTGATAGCAGACTAGACTAATTGAAACACGACTAAGAATTGGTCGCATTAAACTGAACACAGTCATGATAAACAAGAACTTTATAAATGTACACACTGCATCACACAATAATTAACTATTTAACACATCCTTATAGAAGGTCCTACACTGAACACTATACGGAGATAATATTTCCATTTACCAAACACTTACAAATATTCTTTAATGACACACATTGACATTAAAAAAAAAATATTCAATATCAATTTTAAAATAAAATTACAATTCATGTAAAATAATGTAAAAAATCTAATATAATCGTCTATTCATTGTACATTATTGTAATCCGTTATTATGTTATTTATTTGTGTTATGTAATGGGGTCGCTAAAAACTAAAAATGTTGATACGAATATTATAAAAATGATTGTAGAAAAAAACCTATGCGTCAAAAAATAAACCTACTATCTATGTAACATCAATAGGCGGCATTATCACACTGTTACATAACCTAATAAAGATCGTGTAGCAAACATTATTTAATTTTTATCAAACATTCTTTTTATGATAAATGACACGTAAGTACTCAAATACAATCAGAAAATGAAGGAATAACCAAACAAATTTAATTACGCTCACCTGCTTATTTAATTTACAAGGACTGCAAATGAAAATCTTAAACTCGTACTTAATTCACCTACTTTTTGAATTAATTGATACGCTGCCTTTTAAATTTGACACAATTAGATAACATGTATAGAATGTCATAAATACTCATTTTTAAAGTTATCTTATGATTTATAATACATTCTTAAACCAATTTATTGCTTCATATTTGAGAAATGATCTAACTTTTTTGACTGTGGTAAAATCTATCTAATTTTGTATAGAATAATATGCACATGGGTTTACTTCTGTACGTATCTAGAGTTAAGTAATCTCTCAGTGGAAAAATTTAATTTACTATTTTCTGGAATTTCTTACAATAAAAAAGTATGTCCGTTAGAAGCATTTGTTTTAGTCGCCCAGTATTTTTTTAATTGTTTAACAGTAAGTTGACCGGGTGATATGAATGTACTTAAATTCTCTTTAGGTAATTTATGCTAAATTTTTTATTTTTTTACTTTAATTTTATTTAAAGTCACATCAACATTTTTTCCCTTACCGACCGGGTGGAGTGTTAAATTAATTGCACTCGATCTGTTGGTTCCATGGCTACAAAAATAGTTCTGTTTCTTACCACATAGTCAGTTAATTATATGACTAAACTATTTAAGAACAGAAGAGGTAGAGGTGTAAAAGGCACTAGTCAGAGTTGTCTCCTCTGAGAGTAATGAATTTCACTTTACAGCCAGACCCTGTGGTGAATGAAGTGAAAGAGTCATTTGTAGAATGGAAAGTGGGTGCTTTTCGGAGAGTCTAGCGTGTTTATAAGCATACTCTTTCAACTCAGTGAGAAAGGCAGTGGTAAACCACTTCACTCCTCGTTTTTACTTAGTAAAACCTGTAGAGGTTCAAACCAGCTTTTCGGCTGTTGACCTAAACAACAACACAACATTTTTATCATTCGTGACTATTTTGAGTTATGAATAATAAGTTTAAACGTGTAATAATATTCTAGACTCTAACCAGGGATGGAACTAAGAATTCCGCTTTGCAGCGTAGCATGCTAACCACTGGGCCACGGAAGCGGCCAAAAGTTGAGTTTTAAGAATGTTTAAGTTTCTGTATAATATCTGCTATAATAGCTCTGTTATGTACCAATGTGATGCAGTTATGGTTTTCAGTAATTTTGTTTGAAATCTTTACAAAATTTCTTTGTTTGAATGGCTTCCAGAGCCCCACAATTGAATTCCATACATCCAATTTGGTTTGAGAATATTTTTGTATATCAGTAGTAGTTTAAAAAAATTATTTATTATATTTTAAAATAGTCTATGTAAAATCATATTACGTATTTCAATTCATGATAACATTTGGTTTAAAATGTTTTGAGAAATCCCAATATTTTGAGTGTCAATGATTTACATGTCGATAAAGATCATTGTTTGAAAAGAAAAAAAATTAAAAAATTTTCCGAGTCATTTTTGTATGTATCGTCACTTCTGTTTATACAAATGTATTTTTACTGCTTCCGTGGTGAGGTGATAGCGTTCTAGACTACAAAGCAAAAGGTTCCAGGTTCGATTTCCGACTAGAACATGACAATTATTATTACTTTAAACCCACTATAACCGTTCTACAACCTACAGTTATCGCTAAAAAACAAGCTGTTGATACGAGTATTTGTTAAAATAAATATTTGTAATTTATTTTAGGAGAGAAAACACGTGATTTATTTTTTATTTCTTAATATTATTTGAGCATGAAAACACTGATTGAATAAATGTATCTACCACACAAGTATAAGCTTAACTCATGTAAATCAACATCAACTGTCTCGGTTAACAATGTTTTTAACTCTTAGTAATATGTACTTCCTTTTAAATTTATTCACTGGCTGATTGTTTTAATTCTCAGTAACGCTTGATGCTGTATTTCTGAGGTACCTTATCAAATTCAATGAGGAAAATAGCGTAAGGTTCACTTTCCTTTTCCTAGTACTCATTCATCTTTTCAATAGTTTTCATTACCAATGAAAATACATAATTACTATATGGAGTTTAATAGAAAATAAGCAGCTTATAGTTCAACTGTGTTAATGCTATTAAAATCTCTGAAGGTCATGTACTGTATACAAAAATTTCATTACAATTCACAATGCGAAATTGAAATTCTATCTAAATATATTTAGTTTATGAAAATTACGATAATTAGTACATAACTAAAGAAAATTATTTTTTTATTGATTTACATTAAGCTATTTACTTGTTCTTATAAATTTATCTTATGTAATTTAGTTCTGTAATGAATGTAATATTTTTCTAAAATACTAATCTTAAAAATTAAAAACTTTAAATAATTAGGAAATAACATTTTCTTTTCCTAAATTTCTTAGGCATTTGGGTCAGTCATTCAACTGGTAGAAAGCTGTTTTAAGTGATTCTGATTGGGAGAGCAACTTTGTATGGTGACCAGCTGATAGCCACGTTTAAAAATACTTTTCCGGAATCCCCTGTTCAGATTCACCTTCAATCCAAATCAAAAATAATTCCCAAAATCTTTATATTTTGGTCAAATAATGTATCAAATGTTATCAAATTGTGTAACTTTTCTCTAAGTAATATTAAAATACAGTAAATCTTATTTTGGGCGTAGCTGAAATAATTAATAATGTAGAACTTAATTCTTTGATTAAGGTTAATGATAATGTAAAAGATGTAGGGTATCAGATGAAAAAATTTCCGACCAGACCGGAAATTTAACTCGAGACCTGATATAAAAGCGATTTGCAGTGTACTACCGCACCAACGGGTTTGTGCCATGTAGGAGTTCATATAAATTTCCCGTACAAACAAAACAATCAATTACAAAACATATTATTGATTTATATTAATTGATAAAAGTATTGAAAACGATAATGTAGAACCTTGATCTTCATATTTTTCGGTATTTTTAAGTAGAAAAAAGATTAATTTTCATAAAGCGTCATTCACTCCTGATTAAAATTAGGGTATGTTTTTAATTTCACATTGATTTCTCATGATTAAATATAGGTTTTATTGTTCATTATTTACATTTGAAAGAGAAAGTCTTGTGAGTGATTTACATCGGATTTTTTTTATGAAGAATACACTTTTTTGTCTATAAATATTTATGATTATATTTGGCTATTACGTATGGCTTATTCATACATTTTTATAAATTGAGAGACAACAGTGTAATAATTTAATTTATATTTTATTACTTCTAAACTTTGTAGAATTATGAGTAAACTTTTACGGGATTAATACAGGAAATGTGTAAATACAATAATGTATTTATAAATAAAAATTTATTAATGTGTAAATTATTATTAAGGTGTGCCGAAATTTAAGTAATGATTAACGATTAAAGCCGCACCCATTTTTTAGATGATTAAGGTTTGTAATATGGATCATAAAAAGGCTGTTCAAATAAGATTGATAACTGAAAATTTTATTGCAGTGTTATTTGATCATAATAAAACTAGGTAGAAGATTTTGAGAAATGTAAAGTAAGTTGCAGTTAAATCGGAAATCATGAAAAGTTTTTCATATAAATAAAAATTAAATATCGACTTTTTTAAAGTGGCATGTAGCATGTAGTATGCATGTAGCATGAAGTATATAGTATGTAAGTAGCATGTATGCAGATACATTATTTAAATCACGTGTAGTTCCTACAACGTACGAAACTATCATACATCGGTCGTCAACATAAATACAATATAGTACTCAACCATTACAAAGTTTACATTCGTTTCCGTTCAAAATTAATAAATCACACGAATCCAGAGTTACACATATTGCCACACCCACACCTACCACAAAACCACAAAAGGATATTAAAAAGATGCTGGAATAGTGATCTGTTATAAAACAGCAACGAGGGTCAACCAATGGGTGACTTCCTTAATCAAAACGAAAATAGGACTTTACACATACATCAAAAATACTGCTGATTGTATAAAATACAGTTTTAATTGTTAATAATAAAGTCAAATTTTTTTTAAGTAGCATCAACATCTTCGTCATTAGCGACTAATATGGGTTTTGGAACAATGGGTTTTGGAAGTTTTTGGAATTACGATAATAAGTTTTTTGAGTAATGGAAAATATAAATTGTCATGAATATTTTATTGTACTAAACCTGCAGAAGTATTGGAATAATTTTATTCTTTTTATTAAAAGAAACTATTTTTTAGTCAATTATATTGATTTATTTTACCATGAAAAAGTTTTAATAAGGCATCTGTATGATATAAATTAGGGTATGTAGGTACTTTAGCATATTTTATTATATTATTGAGTATAATATTGCCTACAATTTTAAACACCACCCTTACAAAATTTTATCAGTTTATAATGTTCTCTTAAAAACGTGTTCAAATTTCATTAAAACTATAAAATAATAAAACAATTCATGTATTTTTCATAAAAAATAGATAAAAATTTCCTCAAAAATGAATTGTAAAAGGTAGTCTAAACTATTTACTTTTTTAGATGTATACTAGTTGTTTTTATGTTTATTTTGTTTTACTTCTGTTTTTTATGCACATTAAGGCTAATGCAGACGATAAAGGGTGATAGATCCAAATGAAGGATGAAAAAATGTCAGACCTGACCGGGAATCCAACCCGGAACCTAGTAAAGAAGATCTAGTAAAGAAGTCAGTTGTGCTGGCCTCTACACAAAATCTGAATAAAGTTCTGTGGCATACTTTAGTAAAATTAATTTACAAGATAGGTGAAAAAATAAAAAAAAAATTAAATGGCTCTCACAAATTGACTTATTACTTAGATTATAATTTAGCACAAGTTAAAATTTTTTATCATTCAAAATATTGACATAAATAGTAATATGAAAATTAATAAACTAGATGATAATTTTATTCAAAAATAAATTATAATACACCACCGTGGCCAAATGGTTTGCGTTCAAAACTGCAAAGCGGAAGATCCCGGGTTCGATTCTCGACTAGGGTCTGGAAAATTATTACACCTTCAAACCCACAGTTTCTTAACCCAATGAATAGCTAATGACCAAGCTGTTGATGAAATTTTAAAGAAAATTATAAAAACCGTAATGACCGTATAACCTGTAATCATAATCTTTCTAAATTTTTAAAATTTACATAGTTTTTTTTTATTGTAAGTAATTTGTTTTTATCCAATTTAATACATGTGACTTTTTTAAATTATTAAATCGTTAATACTGTAAAGATGTTTTAGAATTTAGTTAATTTAGTAATTATTTAATAAATTAAACTTTCTAAAGTATCAAAGTATAATGTAAATAAACGAAAATTTACAATGTCAGTTTTAATTTGTTTTTATATTTATAAAAATAATAAAAAGATAAACAACTAGATACATAAATAAATGTATAACAACCTGTTGATTGTTTATTACCACTCACCTTGCCAATGCGAAACCGATTAGAAAAAAAACTCAATGGAGTAACACAGACGACGTGTTTAGAAACTCAGGCAGTTGTAGCACTGTCGACAGCACAAAAGTAACTGAACCTACAATACAGTGTTGATCGTCACCAGCCCGCGTTCAACGCTTTGCCTCTCAAGCGTTCGTTCGTTCCGATGTTCAGAAAACAACTTCCTACTCACCCTTTCGACGAATTGTAAAATTTACCATTTATAAAGTACTATCTAATCTATTAGTTGTAAACTGGTGGTTAATAGTAATACAAAAGAAATAATCTAATTATCATTATTATTAAAACATAAGGAGTTCCCATTGACTCATTCAAATTCTTCTAATGGTTTTTTACTAGAAATATATTGTCATCGATACAAAAAATTTATTGTTTATGATAGGCTATAAAATTGTAATCTTAGCTCCTGGAAAATTTAGGGATATTATTTAATAAAAATATTCTTTAATTTTGTGTTCAAAATCTATGGTCATCCCGTAGTACAAGATTACAGTGTTTTTTTTATGCTCTTGAAGCATAATTTTAGTTATTTTTTATTAAATACCTACTAAATTTATTTCAAACCACCTTCTCCGCCTTTTTCTCCTCCTTCTTCTTCTTTTGTCGTTCCAGCCTACTAAGATCCACATTAAATTATTTTTCTTACGCTTAATGTTTTCTCTTCTTCATTACTATTTTTCGCCTCGCCCAAGCTTTCATTTTCTCATCTTCCTTTTTTGTCGTTTTGGTCTACTATGAACCACGTTAAATTATTTTTCTTCACGTATAATGTTTTCTCTTCTTCATTACTATTTTTCGCCTCACCCCAGCTTTCATTTTCTCATCCTCCTTTTTATGTCGTTTCGGCCTACTAAGAACCACGTTAAATTATTTTTCATCACGCTTTATGTTTTCTCTTTTTCGTTACTATTTTTCGTATCACCCAAGCTATTTCATTTTCTCACTTAACTCTTTCTCTTTCTCACTAAAATCTATGAATGAGGTGTGTAATTAATCTTTCCAACTCTAGGATTTCCCATATCTTCTTCAAAGACCAGATCTCGCAGAACCAAAATATCAACTTATGAACCTACGTATTTAAAAGTGGAATTAAATAATGATTCCTTTATTGTTTAACCTACTGACACTACAGAGATCTGTAATTTTGCTTTTATCTTAAGTTGCTTTTTAAATTTTACTTCTACTTTTCAACTTTATTTTTTCTGTATTTTAAGAAAAAATAAGTATTATTAATAATTTACATGCAGTTTTACTTATTCGCCTTCACCATTGTCAACATTGTTATAATAATAAATTTTACTTTTTTTCATTTAGTTTTTAGCCTCGAAAATTGTAGTTTTTGTCAATTTTATTTACTTACTTTTTCGGGAAACAAAAGGATTGTATTTGGAATCTTGACAGTCGTACATTTTTAAGGGTTAAATGTAATAAGAATAAAATAAGTTTCGAAAATAAAAACATTTTGGTATTTTCAAATCCCAGCGGTATCAAACCCAGGAAAATCGGTTTACCACTTATCAGCCTTTTTACAATTATTAAGTCACAGTGGCGGGGAAACGAATTTTATTAATTTATATCAAAAATGTAAATCATTAGAACGTAAAATAATAAATAACTCATTTTCTGAATTAATTTGAACTGCAAGTTTTCATTTAACCCTACACCTGGCTATCTTCGATTTTGAGACGCTTCTTGAACCAGTCGCGTCAAAAAATCGGATTTGCTTCATAGCATTGCAATTTTGTCGGTTTAGTTTAAATTTCACCTACAGACAGTGTTGCTATTTTGTACAATAGTTTAGTAATATTTAAAGTAAATTTTTACGTATAATACAATAGTTCTAGTTGCATATTCTGCCTGTGTTTCTCTGTTGAAACCACGCTCTCCTAGAGAAGAATTTGGTTATTTCTTGGTTTACATGATGTGTTTTTGTGTATATTTTCTCCTTTTTTGAATCGTTTTTTTTGTTTTATTTTGAAATAAATATTATAATTAACAATCCGTATTTAATGAATTTTGAAAGTAGAGCGTAAGAAAGTTTTAAACAGTAGTGTCATCTGAAATTTTAGAAAAATATTTGTCTAAAAATATTTTTCAAATATCTTCAGCATCCCTAACTGTCAGATTAAAATTTCAATTATGTATTTATTCTATTTTCCTAAATTTTCTTTTTATTTTGATACGTCACGTGATAAGGTTTGTAATTTATAGCAAATTTTTAATGATTTCTTTACGGTTCGGTGATCCATATGCTAGAAATTCTGTGCTAGAAAAAATGTTATTGAAGGCTATTGGGTTAATCATACACATCACTAAAATATGGCTACATATTTCATGACTTACAATGTCAACACTGTTAAAAGAGGACATTGCATTGTTCAGCGAACGTCATCAACAGAGGCGAAACCGTCATATAATAAAAGATATTAGTCTTTGATCAAATAATCAAAGACTCCAATTATCAAAGACTTAAAAAAATTTAATGTATTAGATTTACCGTATAGGTTTTAGATTCCGTCCTTTACTTTTATTATTTAAGATTAATGTTTTTTTTAAATTTAGATGCTAAATTGTTCACTGCTTCTTGCGCTCCTTTTTATGTAAGCAATAAAACCCTCCCCGACGATTTCAAAACCCGGGCAGCAAAGGAGCTAACCGCGTCCTTGTATAGTACATTTCACGAAAGACTAGATGACCATCCAACCCAACTAGCCCTTGATCTAGCTACAAGGAACTTCCCAACTGTGTGACATTTAAAACGAAAATGGAGTAGAAACCTCTTGGTCTGAGTAACGAACAATACCCGAAGTTTTAAATGGAGAATGTACCACTGGGTAGCTACCTCTTCTCCTTAAAGTGAAATTCGTCACCGCCATTTAAATATCATATACGGAAGTTGTGCAGCTCAATGTACAGTGATGTAATAAAATTGAGGACAAAAAAAGAATTGTTCACAATTTTCATCAGTTGGATCAGATTAAGTGGACTTGTGATTCTATAAATGTGAAATCCTGCTGTTAAAAAATTATCTGCTATTGTTCTCATATGTTAAAGAACACATTGGAATGTCACAGATTTGTTAATAAAAAAATTTAAATTCCGAATAGAACAAGTACAGTAGGCTATAATAGTTTCGTTACAAACTATTTCGTGACATAATTTTATTACGTTATGATAAATATTTTGGTATGTTACAAAATTAGGTTTGTTTTAAATCTAGGCCTCTTTAAAACTTAGTCTATTTAAAAAAATTATTTATTACATTTTTTAACGTTACTTATAGAAAGGCTTCTCTTGACTAAATTTGGTTGTTCTACTTTTTTTAAGTCACAAACGAAATCATGATTTAACATGACGTTAATGTATGTAATACTAATGGGTTAGGTTATATTTTAAAGAAATAGTACAGCAACTAAAAAATTTTGAAAATCTAAAATTATATATTTGCCAAAGAAAGATAAATTTTACTTTTTATTTTCAACGATTCTTCATACTTTAATTCTGTATTTATTTTATGTTTAGTTTTATCCTTAGAAATATTTCATTCTAATATTTGTTTAAAAAATTACTCATGACACAAATTTTTTAAACGTAACTGTGCTAATAATTTCTACATAAAGGAACTAATTTCTAATACATTGAAGAGAATTAAATGCGTTAAAATTTACTAATGTGTATGGTCTATAACAAATCCAACCGTAACTGTGGTTCTATTCGTAGACTTACTGTATTCGTCTGCTAAGCAGAAAGACGTAAAGTATTCAAAGCTGTTAAATCTAAGTCACCATTTTTATGTTATTAAAAGTTCCAAAACAATGATAAAGTAATGGGGTCAATCTATACACTTATCCTCATAATTACACTAATCCTTATCACTTATCTTACACTTATCGTTACCATTAATCGAACCTTGTCTTAGTCTAAACGAATAACTTTAGTTTCCTTAAATTATTTCTTTCCTTATTTCTCAAACAATTATTTTATATCAATTTCATTTTTCCATTTTTTTTAATAATTCCTAAACTAGGTAATTCCTCTATGTTTTTTTACTTTCTGTTGTCCTATCTTCTTCTTCTGCCTTTCAAGGATTACGTATCTTTATCTGTTCCGAAACTCTCAAATCTGCCCATCTATTTCTCGGGCGTCCTCGTTCTCTCTTTTCCTACGATTTATAGCCTAGTGTTTGCTTAGCTATCCTATCTTCCCTCATTCTGTTCACATGCTCCAACCACTGCATTCTGTTTTGAGATACCCTGTCGTTTATAGAGAAGATAATATTGAGTTCTTTCCTTATCTCGGTATTTCTGTAACGACCTTCTCTATTGCACCCATACGTAAGTCGAAGAAATTTCATTTCAGATACTTGCAATCTACTCTCCTCTCGCTTTAATAGCATCTAAGTTTCACTAAAATAGAGTGGGTCGGCACTGTTATTGTTTTATAAAATCTCAACCACATGTTTATGTTTTTGCTGGTGCTATTTTTTAAGATTCGATGGATAGTTCCGCATATTTGCTGAAATCGGCGCATTTTATCGTAAGCATCTTTATCCTAATGGTATGTAATGTTGCAACCTAAATACTGAAAGTGGGATATCTGTTTCAAAATATTATTCTCTATACAATTTCGCTTCTGACTGACTCCTTCCCCCTGAATGCCATTACCTATGTCTTCTTTGTCGAACTGTCAACTTATATTCTTTGCAGAATTCTTTTGTCCTTAATATAAATTATATTCGGAAGGAAAGTTTTGTTTTCATATCGACTTTTTGAAATCGAATTTTCACCGGAAATACACGTTTTCAGGACCCCTGAATCCGAAATTGGTTTGTATGTGGAAAATATATCTTAAGAACGGAATATTACCCCGATAGATGTAATCTTCACCAAGATTTATTTTTTAATGGTAATATATTTACTTATACTGAAATAATTTAACTGATTGCAAATAGCCTATCTAAACTTCAGTTAAAGAAAATCTTTGCAGCCAGCTTTGTTTTCCATACCTCTGAAAAACATTCTATTTATTTCTTAAAGAGAAATCTAGATTTTCACAGCATTCTCTTTCCCAGTTTCCATTACTTTCGTACATTTATCCTAACATGATTGCCTTTGTTTTGTACCTTATTTTTCCACACCATTATAGGAACTTACAGTCAAATTTCCAATCTCTTTCTACAGATTTCCATTCATTTGTTTTTAAATAAAAGTTCTTCTCATCTATTCGAAATGCATTCCTTTCTTATTTCTTTCTGCTTCATTCCTTAGATTTTTTCATTTTTACAGTTAGACTTTTTCAACATTTTAGAATAAATTACAAGGAATTGAATCATAATATCTCCGTTCGTTTTTAAACTGGTGTTGAAAATCTTCATTTTTCTTTTATTTGATATAAAATTTTCCAATTAATTAAAGTAAGCTAATATAAAACATGATGGTTAATAAAATATATCCAATATTTTGAATATTGCTTTATGTTATTCATTTGCATTATGTTTTCATTAACTTTTATTGTCCTATTTAGCACACTAAAATAAAGTAACATCAGAACATATGTTATAATAATGCGGTTAATTTATTAATGCCAATTCTTAAAATGGCAAGACAAGTTATTCGCATACCAAATGAAACTATAAATATTATGATTTATTAAAATTATGTTGCTTAGACCATTATATCATTTTTGTTTTAAACATATTTCAGAGAAGAACAAATGTTACAATGTCACTATTAGATTTTTATTGTTTGTGGCAGAAAGAAATAATGAGCCATCAAGTTAACTAATAACGTAAAACTTCAGGTGTGTAGATCGCTGAACGTAAACTACCTTTACTATACTTATCTTTAAATAAATTGGTTTGTAAAGTTCTTGACATTCGGGTTATTATATGTATTTATTTATTAACAACTTCTATATTTTTTTAATAAAAGTCAACATGGTTACTAAAGTGCAATATAATATATAACCTATATATGCTTGTTTTATTTCAGTTTTAGTCCCAGAGTTTCGTAAATAATTTTTTCCGTTTTTTATTTATTTACTTTTGCTTTGATATTCTTCTCCAGGGTAAATATTTGCAACTCTTTCTTTATATCGTTACTTATCTTCTCCTCAAGAGTGCAGCCCTTTACTGCCCTAAGAAATTTCATTCCTGCAGCTCTGACTTGAATTAACACCGTCATAGTTTTGTAGAACTTTAGTTCCGTTTCCTTCCTTTTTGTGCTTTAGGTTTCTGTGAATTGTCCCGCAAACGTGCCTAAATATATTTGTTTTAATCGTCACATCGTCGAACTTCATAAAAGATACTTCATAACCCAAATACTAACTGAAACTAGATATGTGTTCCACAATCACTCCGTTCATGACAATTTTCGATCTCACTCAGTGAAATATTCATCTGGAACACATAAAGGGATATCGTTTGCTTAGATTGGCAATCAATTTTAACCTAAATGGTCGAAGTGGTGTTGGCCGTCCGAGGGGAAGATGGTTTCCGGAACAGGCATTACTGCTTAATCCGTGAAGTGAAGAAGAAGACTTTCTCTTGCCGAGTTTTCACCGGATATACACATTTTCAGGCCCTGTGAACCAAAAAATCATATTTTTACAGAAGTTGAATGTTCGACGGACGATTCAAGAGATTATATGAGACTGTATAACATCATATACGTGAAGGTAGATGTGCAGGCTATTTGTAAAATTAGCTTAAGAGTACCTCATGCCTCAGTAAGACATCAACGCTGCTACTTGATATCGGCAATAGTTATTATCTCCGACTAATTGATTATTGACGCTGTAAATGAATGACATGAAAAGATTGATATTTTCGAAAACAACATAACGTCAGGAAGAGATAAAACACATTTTTCGTGTGAAGATAAATTATATGTGCTTTGTGTTTTGCCTGTTTTCAATTTTACATGTTTGTGTGTGAATATATGTTTTATGTTAATACGAATTGCTAAGTTTTTTCGGTCATGTATGTTCAAGATGTGACTTTATGAAGATAAGAAAAACATTTGTAGAACTCACTGAGAGAGACTCAGTGCTCTCTATTCGATATAAATAATATAATTATGTACAGAATACAAAGGCTGATTGCTGTTCTTTCGCACCAGCTCTACACATATCTTGTACCAGTCGTAGTCGTGAGAGGTGGTAGTTATGGAGGAGTAAGAGGAGACGATCGAAAAATAAATAAAACATAAACACTAAAACTAAACTGAATTAAGAATAAATAAACACGAAAAGTCTGTCGGTGGTCTGTTCCCACGTCACTCATGATATTGTTTATACCATCAGCTAAGTTGTTAAAAATTAAAAGAACAAATTTTAAATATAGGTAAAAAAGTATGGTTGATCTTAAGTAATTCTTTTCAGGGTCGAGTTGGGAATTGAACGCAGGACTTTCGAGTCTGGAGCTGAGCTACCAATTACAGTACTGAGGGGGTCTACATAGTTTTGATTTTAGATTTAATTGAAATAACGAGTGTTATAATAATATTTTTGTTTCCTCGCCAATTTTATTCATAACTAGAATAGAAAACAAGTGATAGTAGAAACCTTGACCGTGGATGGGTTATTGGGAGGTAAGGTGGCCTTTACGCATACTACACTCCAATTATACTGCCATTCTGTTCGGTTCTTTTACCTTCTTCTTTCATGTACTTGCTCTTCACTATTTTCATACCTTTTATCTTGCTCAGGTTTGTTTTAGTGAGAATATTTTCTAGCTATTACTTTTTTAACACTGACGTAACTGTAACACATTTAAGTTGTTTAAACGTCATTCGGAATTTTTGTAAACTAAATAATTTAAATTTTTTTAAAATTTATTCTTGTTTAATATATTAATTTGAAGAATTACAACTTAAATGAAAATAAACCTTTTTTAGTCGTTCATTTAAGTAATTTTATTTCCTTTATACGAATAAATCTCCTAGTTACATTAGGCTATTTTTTTTTGTAATTACAACAGAATCTACAATTTATTCTTAAGTTGAATAATGAGAAGATTTCAACATAATTTCAGAATAATTTCTTTGTTATTTCATGATCGGAGAAAACGGTCCAATGAAAGAACTTCGCGAATATAGGTAATATTAATGTTTTACCTTGTCGCTTTAAAATAAGTCATAGGATGTTTTCGTTTCGCCCAGTGTCGTTTAAATTGTCTAAGAGTAAGTTGGCCAGGTTATTTGTGAGTGGTTCGAGTTTTCTTTGGTACTTTGTATTGTATTTGTTGGTTTCTTGTTGAACTGTAGAAATGTGTAACTCTGTGTAATATATTGTTCATTTTGTACCAATGTGATGCTGTGATGGTCCTGAGTAATTTAGATTGTAACCTTTGTAGGATTTCAATTTTGGATTTTTTTTTGTTTTACGTGTGACAGTTTTGCAATTTCTGCTAATGCAGACGGTGGGAAGGATGATACATGAAGATGAGTTGTGAAAAAATGTCAGACCTGTCGAACCCGGGACTCCGGCGTAGAAGCCAGTTGCGCTAACCACTATGACAACGGGCCGGCCGTTGGAATGGTTTGCTGAACCCCATAATTGGATTCCATACGTTAAGAATTGGTTTGTAATTGTAATTTATCTGTATTGCCAAATCTATATGTTTAATATATTCGTTAATCTATACAACCAGATATTTTTCACCAGTAAAAATTAAATAACGATATTGTGAAAACAACAATATAAAATAAAGAGCTTAAACAGAAACGACCCGCAAACTCAACTGGCTATATGTGATAGACAATATTCAATCTGTAAGAATTATATCGATAAATACAATTACTTATTGTTACTAATGCTTTTGTTCTTTTTTTGGCGCGTTGGTAAATGTGTAAATCCAACTCTTGTTTTATTTACAAGCCTTTTACAACGCTAACAAAACATTCACGTCTAACTTTTTTCAGTTATGAAAGATTATAACGAAAAATTTATTTTATATTCATTATGTATCTGATATAATATTTATGTGGTATTTTCTTCTAAAATATCATGTTGAGAAATACACTATATTTTATTGTTAATTTTTACCTTGTGAATTGATTCTCTACCCTTAACCTTTGTATTTATTTTATTTTTTAAGTTAATATTAAATATCTGTAAGCGTGTATTAAGAATTTTGATTGATCTTACATTCTAGAATATTATGTTTTGGCCTTCAACCCTCGTTGGGGGTCAGTTTTTATTAGATATTACACAGCTTAATGTCTAATTTAGCGTGTCAGATTTTTAATAATAATTTTGTTTTAAACAACAGGAAATGTTTATATCGATTAAAGTTAGCCTATTGAAAATATAGATATCTTATCAAGACTAATATTTAAATTTTTAAATATTTGTTAGCGTGTTTGTAACAACAACAAATCTCATTGAACTTTTACCCATCTATTGTAAGGGTAAAATTAATCTTGTCTTAATAAACATTAAGAAATTTGTTTCTTCCAAAGTATTTAATAAGTTAATATTTACAG
The DNA here is from genome assembly GCA_035578175.1 of Catonia carolina. Lineage (NCBI taxonomy): Eukaryota > Metazoa > Arthropoda > Insecta > Hemiptera > Achilidae > Catonia > Catonia carolina. The sequence goes on from JAQMRL010000008.1 coordinate 25,710,875, forward strand.
GCCGTAAGATTACAATGCGCAGTTAGAGTAGGCTTATTGTTTTTCTGTACTGGCAAAGCTAGGAGAAAAATAAACTAGATAATGTGGTTTCATGTGAAGTAATGGAAAATTTATTACTTTAATATCCATAGTCCGTAGAAGTTTCTAGATTTTCTATTTTAAGTTCATCTTAAGTCGCTTCAATAGCTTTTCCATTAGGGATTACAATGGGTTATGGAATGGAGGGAATTAACTTGTTAATTTTTAATTTTTTTTTGTTAATTTTTTGTTATTTTTTTTAATTGTTAATTTTTTTTTTTTAATTAAATTTTCTGATCCTAGTCTGCAGTTGGGATTGATACTTTTGATTAGTAATCTAGCACACTAACTACTCTGAAACAGTGAATGGTCACCATTTACTTAATAAAACTTTCTATAATAGTTTTATATTTTCTCAAACCAATTTGAACTTGTTGTGGTCAAATTTACAGCTCATCAAAACATTCCACTGTACGTTGGATCTCAAATTTTTAGTCTAAGCTACTTAAGCAAATAACTTATGCACCTTTTATGTTATTAATCAAAGATTGCACATAATTTACATGTAGCGTAGAACTTCATATTTTCTCATATCTACTCACGATTCAAACACAAATTTTAACATCATAAAAATTATGATTAAATTACTGGAATCCTCAAATTCATTTAGAAATAACCAAAAAAAGAATCAAAAGACGATGGACAAAAATAGCACGAGGCAATTTTTAAATTTCTTTATTTTAGGCCTACATAAAGTTGTTTAATAGTTGATAGCTTCGTCATAATTTTTATATTGTTGGGAGAGGTACTATTAAATGAGATTCTTAACGTCATACACCATTTTTTTGTACAAAATCGCATAAAATTCACTATAGTCATTGTAATATCTATAACCAAATTGCTGCAAAAGAAAACAACTGGCAAGCGACATTTAATTTTTGGCAAGCTTTATTTTTACAACTTATGACGTATAAGTACCTACTCAAAAATGATTGAATAGCTGGTCCAAACAGAAGCTTCTAGAGCCACTTAACTTGCCTATAAAATTTACAATTAATATGTTGTGTTTACAAATGTGGATAAATTAAAGTTAAAAACATACATAGCATTATTCAGTCTTGTAATTTCTCAGTTGTTGACAAAACATTTAAAGGTTATGCTGGAATCCATCGATAGAAATTAAGTTTGCATAAAAAATCTAATTAATTCTTTTAATGTTAGCGATAAACCTGCAGGCAGTGCAAACGAAATAGCTAGTTGAAATGAACAGTTTCAACGATAACCTCCTACAACAACATGAGCTTAATAAAAACAAACACATTTTATACGATTTGGCGTACCAAATTAAAGTACTTGGCAGCAAACAGCTATTGTTGTAAAAAAAACACATATTACTCACCAAAATACGTTACCTACTTAAATATTGGTTTAATTAATGACGAAATTCTACATAACTGATTCCCTTATTATCATCGCATGAATCATTATTAACTGTTAGAATTAATGAACCTGTTAAGTAAAAACAAGTGTTGTAAATTAAAATTAGATTAAAAACCTTTGTAAAATGCTACAGTACTTAAGAATTTAAACAAATGATTTTACGTTACATTCCTAAACGTTTAATGACTTTTCTGATTGACACTTTGTAAATTTGATGAAGTCGATGAACAATCGTAACAAACTAAACATTCCGATGAAAAAAATTCACTCCAACCTCCAATTTGGATTAAATTTGAAAACTAACCATGATCCTTCCTTCTCCAAAGGGGTCTTTTAAACTATTTTTTGGGGCCTTACAGCCCCAAAATTAAAGGTGTTGAGTTGAAAATTACTTCTTACCTATTTGTAACGTAACAACTTTAGGATTCTTTAATATAAAAATAATTATAAGAAATCAATACTCTGAACGATAAAATCCTTATTCAACTTTACAGAAAAATTTCTTGAACAAGACTCATCATAGATTCATTGGTGCATACCTAAATAGGTAGGTATCAAAAATAAATATAATAGGTATATAAATTAAAATAATATTGGGGTCCAATGCAACCGGGTGTCAGATGAGCTGGGCTCAAACTTATCAAGTTTTAATTGATTATCATACATAAATCCAAGTAAAATAGAATAAAATAACACTATTTTTTTCCAAATTCTGACTTGACTTCCGATTTAGCTACTTCCGGTAGAAAAAGAAACTTTAAACCCAATCCAGGCCCACTAAATTCTTGTCTACATTACGAATCCGAAAAGCGTTTGTTGCTATCTCTTGTCTCTGAATTTGATTTCTTGGTTTTGAGCCTACACTTCAAGAGGAACCAAACAACATTAATTTTGTTTCCAAAATCCGAATTTGATCTCTTGACTTCCGGTTTTGGGCCACCTCCGGTTGAAACCGGAACTTCAAATCCAATTCAGGGCTTGTAACTTTATGTGAAGATTACGAATCCGGAAACTGTTTTTGGCTATCTCTTGTAGTTTCTGACATCTGGTTGTGACGGATGGACGGACAAAACAAAATTATAGATGCCAATTTTAAAAATTCTACCAATAATAAAAAAAATATATAAAATATAATATAAATATATAGGTTGTTAAACTAGCCTTCTAGAAGATTCCAAACAGAATGTTCTAGAAACTTTCAAATAGTAAATACAATCAAACAACATAAAGATTAGTGTGCAAGTGCATTTACAAAATAAATTATGATAAATGAGGTGTGGCTATTATATAACGAGACTGACGTTGTAAAAATTGTTTATTTTTATTTTACACATAATCACTTATTGTCACCTTCAATATACACTCCTTCTCTATCCCTACAACGCTCCATGCGAATTTTCCATAGTTGGAAATAGTGCTGGAATTCATCTTCTGTCAGCTCCTCCAGGACACGTGCCGCTTTCTATTTCACAGCTTCCACAGACTCAAATCTTGTCCCTTTTAATGCAGATTTCACCTTAGAGAATCGGTAAAAGATAATAACATGTGTGTAAAACGTAGTTTTTTACTTATTATCCGGAAACGAAGCGCCAATCCATGCACTGGAAGAGCCGAACTTCACCGAGAGCCAAAAAAGCTCGATTGAGCAAGTCAAAATTTAAAGCAATGATGATTGTTTCTTTTTTATATCCATAGGATTGTGTACATTCATTGGGTTCCTAAAGGTCAAATAATTAATCAATATTACTATCTTGAGGTACTTTCTAAACTACGTCAAAGAGTAAGGAAAAAATGCCCCGAAATGTGGAAGGACAAATCATGGGTTCTCCACCAAGACAATGCGCCAGCTCATTCCGCGTTATCTGTCAAGAGGTTCCTAGCCAAGTACAGCATCTCAGTGTTGAACATTCACCTTATTCACCAGATCTTGCCCCATGTGAATTCTACCTGTTCGCTAAGGTGAAATCTGCATTAAAAGAGGGACATCATGAATTGAGGGACAGCTTGTCTCTCAAGATTTGAGTCTGTGGGAGCTGCAAAAGAGAAAGCGGCACGTGTCCTGAAGGAGCTGACAGAAGATGACTTCCAGCACTGTTTCCAACTATGGAAATTCGCATAGAGCGTTGTTAAGATAGAGAAGGAGTGTGTATTGAAGGTGACAATAAGTGATTATGTATAAAATAAAAATAAAATTTTTTACAACGTCAGTCTCGTTATTTAATAGCCACACCTCGTACATCATGTCTTCCAAAGAACATTCTCTTTAATATCTCAGCTTTTTTAAATCAGACTTCCCTTTAATTTTAAGGTTTAACTCACGTACAGAAATCAAGTTTTTATCACACCATTGGCTTGTCTCGAATGTGATATTTTGCGTGTACGTATGATTTTAAACAGAATTTATGTAATTTTACGAATAATTTTAATTTATTTACTATGACAAAGCTTAAAATTGTCTCATTTAAGTTAATTTAGAGCAAATTTCTTTTGTGAACGACTTCATAAAATACCTTTTACTTTTTAATTAAGTATCGTACTCTCTATGAACCTCTTAGTTTGGATTAATTTTACAATTTTATGAAAGAAACAGCTTGAAAATAGATTAAAACTTGAAAAGTAAAAGAATGTCAGGGTGGTTTCCCTACCATTTTGTTATCCACTAATATTGGCAGCGGCTATTTAATTTTGGATAAATTATATTATCCCGTTATTATTATTGTTACGCTTACAATATAAAATTCACTAAATGACAATATTATTCTATTTAATAACATTTTGGTCTAAAATTAGAACTTACGATAATTCTTAAATATCTTGTAACTGTAATAATGCCAATTCTGTAAATATTTGATAGAAACATTTTTGTACAGTACAATATCATTTATATTATTACCACATTGTTCATGTAAACATCCGTAATGTATCAGTAACCATAGATAATATTAGCCGATATCAATTTTATCTTTACACAACCACAAACGCAAATTTACCAATACTACTATCATATTCATCTACTACGTTTCGTTCATCGTAGACTCATTTTGAACATTTATATGCTTACTCTGAGTATATTTTAAGAGAATGGGTTTTCCTCGTTCTTATTAACACATCCATTGTTTATTACAACTCATTCTTTGTTTTTAACCTCAAATTTCCTATCGTATAAATAATATATAACCAATTGCACTTTTTTTTTTGTAAAAGACTCAACCAGCGACTTACATGTTGATTTGTTATGTAAATAAAAATATTATTAGATTCATCGGAAACTTTATCTTAACAATTAAATTTATCTTAATTCTTGGAAATTCAAAATAAGTAAAACTAACGAATAGGTTAAAAACATTTTTATTTTAATAATAACTCTATTAAATTATTTATAATATAATATTGACAACTTGCCCATAACGGGTAGGTGTTAAATTAATTACATTCGATCTGTTGGTTCCAGGGCTACAAAAAATATATCTATTTCTTATCACGTGTCAGCCAATTATATGACTGAACTATTTAAGAACAGAAGAGGTAAAGGTATAAAAGACACTAGTCAGAGTTATCTCCTCTGAGAGTAATGAATTTCACTACAGCCAGACCCTGTGATGAATGAAGTAAAAGTGTCATTTGAAAGGTGGAAAGTGGGTGCTTTTTGAAGGGCCTGGCATGCTGATAAGTATACTCTTTCAACTCAGTGAGGAAGGCAATAGTAAACTACCTCAGTCTTCGTTTTTACTTAGTAAAACCTCTAGAGGCTCAAACCAGCTTCTCGGCTGTTTACCTAAACAACATTGACAACTCAGCAGTAGGACTTCAAACGGCTTTATTACACGGACTAGTTGTCCGTCCTGGCTTCACCCGGGTATAATTTTATTTTATATTAAAAAATTTCAAATTAAGTTATAAATAAAAAGTATGGTTTTCTGACTTAGAAAAATCCGATATGTATTTGGACACCTTTACTGAGTTTCATTGTTTTACCTCAGCCGGAACTTAATAAACAAAAAAGATTAGTGAAAATGGTTGGACACACTTTTTAACCTTTTAGGGATGCATTTTGGAAATTAATAAAGGTTAATTTTTTTAGTTGCACAATAAATAACATCACCAAAATAGAGCCATCTACCTCGTCTGGACCTAATTAAATAATAAACATTGGTTTAAGGGTTGAACACCATTTTCATCCCTTAAGGGTTATATTTTGAAAATGATGAACGAATAATTTTTGTACTTGAATGATAAGAAACACATGTTTCAGCCGTATAGCTTATACGAAATTTAGTAAATGTAAAATATCGGTTTAACGATTGAACACCCTTTTCAACCCCTTAGTGGTAGAATGTCAAAAAATTCATGTTTATCTTTCCTATTTACTTTAAAAGGAATACTCCCTCCAAATTTCAGCTCCTTCAATTTCCAAAAAGATAATTATCATGATAAGGTATCTCCCAGTGGAGATACCTTCAGCCATTTCTTTTACCAGTCTTGTATTTGGTTTAAATGGTGTTAAAGTCTTGCTATTGCCTTGGTAGAATCTTCGTGTACTGTAAGAAAAGCTATTATGTCATCTGCAAAGGTGACTAGTATTGTAATATCTGACGCAATAAAGTGTACATTATGGACGCTAACGCGCTGCCTTGAAAAACTGCGGCATGATATGAGTTTAATAATGACAACTGCAGAACAAATTTTTTTCAAGAATGGATGATTTGAAAGAAAATATTTAAAAATTGGAAAAATTTTGGAGATTAAATCTTGTCTAATCCTACCTTTCACAAAATTTTCATCAAAAGAAACAAGAAATAATATTTTTAATCGTTATTTTCTTCTCAAAATTATCGCAAACTGATATGTGGAAACCGATGTTTTAGAATACAATAGGGAGGCACATAATTTTTGCGAACAATAAAAAATAAATTGATAATGTTGATTAGATTATTTCTTGGAATTATTATTCATTCATTTTTATTAGTATCAATTTATAATAATAATAGGTCTGAAACGTACACCTAACATAGCGTGCTGGTACATGTAGATACGTACATTCTTAAAACAGACAGCGGGAAGTTCCTACGCCCAAGGCTGAAATTCTATATTCTCGTATACGTATCGTAACACTCTCTCACTCACGCATATTCTTTTTCTTAATTTTTTTCTGTGCGCGCGCACATGTGTTTTCATGGAAGAACGATCCTAATTTTTTTTTTCAATGGTCACGGTTCAAGCCTGGGTTTTTATTTTCCCGTTACTCAGTATACTTGTTAAGTCTGATGTCTACTTTACATATGACTGTAACAACGTATCTTATTATTCAAAAAACGTAAATTAGCTATAATGTACTCACTCGTATGTAAATTAATCGAATTAGACCACTTCATACTGTTACTTGAACTGATATTACTTTTCCAGTACATTTTCTTGAACGAATCATGATTTTTATATAAAATGTAGATAATAAAATAAAACAGTTTTAAATTTCTCGTTACGTAAGTAATGAGGCTGGTTTGTAATTGTATGTTGATTAGTGCATCTTAACTTCTACGCCAATGTTCCCTATTTAAAAATTTTATTAATTTTAATTATATTTTGTATGAAATATCATATTGATATCCAAGCCTTGTACTTTAAGATATTACATTTCTTCAAAACCTAAGAAACCTAAGCAGATTATATTACAGACACTGGGCTATAGCCGGTGGGCAGGAGAGAACGAGGACGCCCGAGAAAGAGATGGGCAGATTTGAGAGATTTGGAACAGGTAGAGATGCCTAATCCTTGAAAGGCAGAAGAAGAAGAAGACATTTCTTCATAATTTGTCACGAATCTCTAAGACATGATACCGTTTTAAACGTCTGGTGTTTTGACTATTATCTAGTAAATTTAGAGCCAAATGATTCATATGTGTTTATAATTTAACGTGATATTTTTCGCTGTTCACTCTTGTTTCTTCTTTAACAAAAGGAATGTTTAAGTATTCATGCACTTCAGTGTTTCTTGCATGCCATGAAGTATTTACCAAATTTCTTAATACCTTTTTTTTTAAATTTTGAATAATATTTTTGTATTACTGTTACTAAAAGTTCCTCATCATTGAAGGCTGTACTTCCAGACAGGGCTAAGGGTAACTTTGTACACTACTATCTTGTTAGCCAATTAAAGAAATGAGTTTCTGCCTAGTAACCAATACCTTTTATTAAGTTTTACGTCAAATTCTTACCGTTTCATCGTAATATGTTCCTTCCATTTTAATCTCTTGGTATAAACCTAAATATTTCACATCACTTTTTTGAGGCTCCAGAACAAAGACCTCAGAAGCATTGTCAACGCTCCCTGGTATGTTAGGAACGATGACCTGCACCGGGACTTGGGAGCGGATTCCATAAACAAAGTAATTCGTGAATTTGCCAGGAGTCATGAAGACAGACTTCTTCACCATTTGAATGTCGAAGCTATACAGCAACGAAGATCTGAATAGGAGGCTCTCTCGTGTAAAACCATTTGAACTGGTGTAATGAACAATGCAAAGTTATTAAGTCGTTACTTAATAGTTACTTGTATATATTTTGAAGTGTTTAGTAAATGTTAATGATTAGTAAATATTATAATGTATTAGAATATATTGAACATTTTTTTTTCTATTTAGGAAATTCACAATCTGTTGGAAACAATCAGTGAATGTGATAACACAAAATTTGGAAAAAAGTAACATGATAAATAAACGTGAGTGGAGACACAGTCCAGTGACAGAACACCGACGTGAATAGATAAGTGTAGTATTAAGTGCAGCATTTAGAACACTGTAATTGACAGTCAATTACAGTTCTACGTTAATTGATGAGATCTCGGCTCCATCGACGTTTTAGACGTCTTATTGGATTGTTTGGGAGAGTCTGCGTAGCAAGATTTTAAATCAATGGGTTATGTTGGTTCACGAGTTTCTTCCTAAATTTTGTATAGAGTTTTAAGAAAACGTTATTTATGTAGGGTACGTTTAGGTCTGAGTGTAGTGATTTATTGATTACATAAACTCAGAACTACTAAAACTACCAACTATTTTAGTTGGTAAATTCTAAGATTAAATACGTAGATCAATTAAGTTAGAACAAAATTGTTAGTTAACCTTAGACTAGTCACAAAAGATATCACAAAAAAAAATTTTGAGGCAATATTCCATCAAATCGAACTGGAGGACAAACTTTCTGGTTCATGCTGAATGTGACATGACTAGACTTGGTTGTATTCGCCTTTATCCACCACTTCTGAAGCTACAACAAAATATCGTGTAATTGGTTTTTAAGTTTTTCCGAAGCCGTATGCGGGTCTTCACAACATCAGAAATTTGGCGTAAAAATGTTGACTGAAAACATTTGTATTTTTGTGATGACTGGTGGTTAACAAATGTATTTAAATAGAAATAAGTTAATCAAATTTTTTAACAAATCATTTCAATATTCGTTTTTGTTCATTTTATTTATTTATTTGTGGTGTATGCTGCAATGCTTGGAAGTTGTCAAACTAAAATTTATTATGGATTAGTTGCCAAGATTGTTTAACTCTCGTTTTTAATAGTCATCACTACGATCACTTAAAAACAACTTGATGGAATTTCGTTACAAAATTCGTTACAAAAGGCTGACTTTACAAATTCTGTAAGTTCATTTCTATATCTTCTAATAATTTACTGAAAGTTAATTATTTCTTTTATCGAGAAAGTTAAGGTAATATACGGGAAGTAATAATTATATTTAAGAAATTATCTTATTTAATTTTCAATTGCAACAAAAAATTTTTGTTGAAAAATATATTTATTACTTAGGACGGTAATGTATCAATAAATACTCAATAAAAGTGAACGGTCAATTTACAAAACAGTAAAATACATTTTTTTATTTTTTATTATGACTAATTTTTTTATAGTACAGGCCTACTTAGAAACTTATTAGAAATTTATCTATTAGAAATTATTTAGTATAAAAAATAATTTAATTTAGTAATACTTTCCCGAACAAAGCTTCGTTAATGCGAATAAATATAATATAAAACAATAATTTTATTTTCAAATAAATACGTAATTCAAGCTTCTCATTTTTTTATCGGTAACTTGTATTAAAGGATGCAATTTAGATAATATCGTAATTTTTTTATTTAGTTTTTCATTTTATTTTTTTATTCTTAATGTGTGTACGTTGCAATCTTTTCAGTTCAGAACACTCAGCAAACCCATGGCGCAATGAGATTAGGATGATGTGTATGATGTGTAAATAAGATGCAGTCATGTACAGACCCAGGCTGACCATTCGTGAGAAGTATGGTTTATTGAACGCCAACCATCAAAGTACACCGGTAACCACTGTCTAGTATTCAAATCCGTATAAAATTAACTAAATTTACTAGTATTTGAACTAGGAACCTTCGTATCCGAAAATCAGCTGTTAAACAGCTGAGTCATGGCGACGAATTTACCTCTATACCAAACCGTTGGATTTTTTTTTTTTTAACGCCCGACTGTTCTGCAATTACTGCTAATGCAGACGGTGAATGATGAAATGATTTTTTGTAACGTATGAAAAAATGCCGTGCCTGAATGGGATTTGAACCTAAGACCGCATGATGAGAGGTGAGCACGATACCAACTTCGCCAATGCGGCCGGCAAACCGTTGGATTGGTACATAAAGTAAATAATAATGTGAAATTTTATCTATTTAAAATTATTCCCGAATTACTTCGATTATAATTTTAATTGCTACAGATTTCTTTTAAACCCTCGTCTTTTAAGAGTTTGCAAGTTTCTGTTTTGTAGATTGCATACAGTTGACTATCAAAAGGTCCAAAAAACTATCTAAAGCTTAACCACAAAAGTTTATTTTTTGTAAATTGCTAACATCAGCAACTTCCTATAGTTTTTATAACTTACTTCTGGTAACGAATATTTCAACGGTGCACTAAAGCTAGATTACTTTCAGAATCTAACTGGAACTCGAACCCAGAACGACCTAATCAACAGAGGACACTACCAACTATCACATCGATTCTTTAACTTAAATTTTGTTATGTAGGAGAACATTTTGTTATAAATTTTGTTATGAAGGAAATGTTTGTATGAGAAATACCTATAATAATTTGATTATATAATCATAAATCATTACAATTATTACCATTTAATCAGATACAATTTTAATAATATTGCTTTTATTATGTAATGTTGTTGATTTCCTACGGTACGATTATTGTTTGAATGTCTTAATACAGTAATCAGACGCCGAAATCGTAAACATGAGTGCTGAATGATGATGAAAAACTCCCGGAAAATAAAATAAACCATGAAGTGACAGTTGCAAGTTTTAATAACTGTATAGAGTGGGCTAAGGAACCGATAAGCCATTTCGCTTTTTCGTATTGCGTATGCAGTTTTGAGATGAAGCATTTGAACAAAAATTGACTTCCAAAAAACAGAAGAAAATAAGTAACTTTTTTATGGAATGCACGTATTTTTTTATTGAATTAGATTATTGCAACACAAACAACTGTACACATTTTAATTAATTTCCTGTATGTACTCTATTTACAAATTTTCTTTATTGTTAATTTATTTGTTTAACTGTGACTTTTTGTGTAAAAAAACCAGTAAGTTTAGTTTATTGTACAGTGTCTGTGAAAATTTTAATGACACCATGAAAAAATACAAAATATGATTTTTCTTACAAAAGTTTTCCTGCAATCTCTCTGTAGCTTAAGTCACTTCTCCACATCCCCACAATTTGGCCCATTTTCAAGTTAAGAAATTAACCTGAAACTCGCTATTAGTAAATAGCATAAATGACAAATGGCGGGAATCAGTTCTTTCGTCAATGCTACCAGCTCCTTGTTTACCAGCTCCAGCTCCAGCTCCAGCTACCAGCTCCTTGTTTACGAATCAGGTGTTTCGTCAATGCTACCAGCTCCTCAGATACCGATTGAATGGCAATGGCTGTTAAGTGGCTGTTAATACGGCGGCAATTACGAACACGAACAAAGTTAGAAAAACGGGTGTTTTGTCTGCAGAGTTAAAAAATGATCCATTCAACCCCATGACCAAGATGATATGTACTTTTTTTTTAAGGAGACTGACCCAAAGTGCCTTTCCTGCAAACCTAATACCAAAATTCATTAGTCTGAGTGTAGCCAATCAAAAGTTATAATTTTTTTGAATTAAAATTTGCCCTACATTTAACTTTTTTTTAAACAGAAAAAACAATAAAATTAGTTTTATAAAAGGTAGAGAAGTTGAATGTGTGCTGAAATACTACTAATTTTAGGGGTTAATTGGCTAATGTTTTACATTGTAGTTTATAGTTTAGCAAGTAAAAGGATCAAACCCAATAATGTGAAAAGTAGCGGTGCCCTTAAACTTTTGACAGACAATGTACTTACATTATTATTAAAGTTTATTCCAACATAAAAACAATTGTATTTTACTCATTTTAAAAATTATTATTTTTTAGACCAAAAATTCGCTAATCCGAACAGTCGCGGTTTTTATTAGTTCAGATTAGCGAGCTTGTAGTCTACTGTACACGAAATTTTAAAAAATTACTAATAATAATAATAAACTTTAGTAATAGAAATATTTGTATGAGAAATGGTCTTCACTATATTATATAATAAAGTTTTTATTTTCATTAACATAATTACCGGATGTAAATGAAATGGTGAATTACAAATGAAAACAGTATTCGTAGTAGTAATACAGTAGACTAATAAACCACTATACATTGTGTGTCAGTTCCACGTTACATTGTTGGTTGAAGGAAATGAAATATTAAAAGATAAAACAACAATACAAAGTGAAAATAATCGGTTGTGATTCCGGTGCATATTTTAGATTCTATTAGAAAAGGGTTCTCGAATTTATTACATAAATTATGTAGGAAACTATTATAGCTAGTGCAGTATTTCTGAACTACTTTTCAGGTAGGTTATCTTACAGAGACTTAAGAAATCTTAAGATTTCAGTTTAATAAATAATATTTTTTTTCATAATTGTGTTAATGATTCTCTAAAAAAAGATCAGGTTGACACCGAACTGATACGAGGCAAACATAACTGAGGAAATCCTGACTTTTATTTAATTTAATGACCGAATTCCTACTTAACCATTTGTTTAAAATATAATTTATTGTTTTTTTATAAGAAATTGAGATTTTTTTAAACTATTTTATTGTGTATTGAATTCGTTCATTGAGCTTGTTTACATCATAATTTTGAGGACCGAAATTGCACGTTCGCACAGCCATTCTGGATTTTTGTAGTTCGTTGTAGAGATTAATAAAATAAAATATTCCCATGGAATCATATTTCACTACATCTTACCATTATTTTTACAAACAAAAACTATTTTTATTTTTACCAACAAAAATTCACCTGGGGGAAAAAATCGCGAACAGATTGGAAAAATGGCGGAAAAATATTTTTTGATGCGATTGGTACCAAACTTCACAGAAACTATTGCAAGACTATTCTACATTTTTCCTGAAAATTTGATCAAAATTGGTCGAGCGGGATAGGAGCCCATAGGGAACATACATACATACACACATTCTCTTTTATGTTGTATATAGGCTTCCTATATGTTCTTTTATGTTCTTTTATGTTGTATTTACGTTGCCCATAACGGGCAGGTGGAGTGTTAAATTAATTGCACTCGATCTGTTGGTTCCAGGGCTACAAAAAATAGATCTGTTTCTTATCACATAGTCAGCCAATTATATGACTGAACTATTTAAGAATAGAAAAGGTTGAGGTAGAAAAGACACTAGTCAGAGTTATCTCCTCTGAGAGTAATGAATTATATCATTATACAGCCAGATCCTGTGGTGAACAAAGTGAAGGTGTCATTTGCAGAGTGGAAAGTAAGTACTTTTCGGAGGGCCTGGCATGCTGATAAGCATACTCTTTCAACTCAGTGAGGAAGACAATAGTAAACCACTTCATTCCTCGTATTTACTTATTAAAACCTCTAGAGGTTCAAACCAGCCTTTCACCTATTGACTTAAACAATAACACTAGATTTACGACATGTTACCAACAAAAATTCACCTGGGGAAACAAATCGCGAACACATTGGGAAAATAGAAGTAACGATGAAGAAAGTTTAGAACGTAAAGTTTATGACAATTGCAGAGGGCGGCCCGTTGGAGTCCTGGTTAGTGCAACTGGCTTCTACGCCGGGGTCCCGGGTTCGTTTCCCGGTCAGGTCTGGTATATTTTAATTGCTCATCTTTATCTATCATCCTTTTTACCGTCAGCATTAGCAGTAATTGCAAAACAGTCGGACATAAAACCAAAAACAAAAAACTGCATACTTCCAGTGCTTACAGATGAACTGGAAACCGTGGTCTTGACAAAAAAGTAGCAGATTAACTAAGAATTACACAAAGACCATTTTTTGTCTTACGTCCGACTGTTTTGCACATTAATGGTAATGCAGGATATGAAGGGTGATAGACTGACCTAGCCTAGGACAAAGGAAGCCGTAGTTGGATATGTTAATTTCCCAACTAGTTCTCATAAATTATCGTGAATTTACATTTTGGGTGAATTGCATTTTATTACAAAAACGCGTTGTTAATGAATGCATGACAACTGCATACTTCCTGTACCTACTTACTGGAAACCATGGTCTGGAGAGAGAAAGTAGAAGACAAACTAAGAATTAGACAAAGGCTTCTTTTGCTTTACGTCCGACTGTTTTGCACATGAATGCTAATACAAAATAAATATGAAGAGTGATAAATTGACCTATCATTGGAAAAAGAAAATCGTGATTGGATAGGTTCATTTTCCAACAAAGCATAAATGAATCGTGTATTTTCAGAACATTATAAGTGATATTTTGGGTGAAATCCGTTTTATTACAAAAACACGATGTAAATAAACGGTTGGTTTAGAGGTAAAGTCATCGTTGCGAGTCAGTCGTTTACTGCTGTTGTTCTCCACTCCATTTTTGCTTTAGGCGTCGCACATTGAGAAGTTCCTTGTAGCTAGTTCATGGGCTAGTAGGTTTGGATGGTCATCTATAGAAATAGTCTTTCGTAAATGTACTATATACAAGGACGCGGTTAGCCCCTTTACAGTCGGAATTTTTAAATCTTCGTGGAGGGTTTTATTGCTTACATAAAAAAGGAGCGCCAGAAATAAGCCTTAAGAATTTTTGATTGAAAGGCCTGGATCGACTTTTAATTACTCTCTGCCTCTACTCCAAAAGTCCATATTGATCTTAAAAGAGATTTATATAAAAACATACCATACGTTACCGGGAACGATCCCGGCGCTCGTGGTGTAGAAGCTAGTTTTACTTATCGTTACACTACGGGCCATGGAAAGAACCGCGTAAGGAATTTATTTACGAGACTGAATGAGAAAAGAGGTAATCCGAGATAAAGAAATATAATTGAAACATTGAACTTATCATTGGATCTCAAATGGAGATATGTGAACATGTGCTGAAGCAGAGCATTGTCAGATGGGTACACAGAGCAACCCAAAACACCTAATAATCCAGGAGAGGTGTCGGAAGACCGCAGATGAGGTAGGCAGATGATATCGGAGGGACGGCTGGAGCAGAGTGGATAAAAACAGGGAAACATGGGAGAATTAGAGAAAGCCTGTATCCAGCATTAGGTGGATAAGTAATGGACTAGAGAAGGAGTATGAAATAACGAACACTTCTTAGGCTACTTGAATTTTCTTGTGAGCTGCCATTCAGCAACATAATTTATAGCTCCGTCATTTTACCATGTGGTGAAGGTTCCTTACACGTCATTTAAAGCTTCTTGAGATGAATCACAAGCGATTCTCGGACAAGAGGATTGTACGTTTCGAGCGAAATATTTTCTATGACTATCCTGCAACTGCATAACGAGTAGAACACTTATATCACTGTGAAACGAGTCGTAGGTAGAAAAATAATTTGGTTTAGATTTATTTACACCTATAACAAAAACATCAGTATAATGTAATGAACATTTTTAAAATAAACGCGGAAAAGTAGTTTAGAGGAAAACAATACACTGTAGATAGACTTCAACAGGTTCAAGAACCTCTAAAACAAATTAAAACATAATTAAACATTATTTTCATTGGGATGTTAGGCTACTATAGTAAAACCTCGATAGCAAGCGTCTCAAGGGGATTTGGGATTAGTCTTCGACTCTTCTAGAAGAGGTTCGTGCTACCAAGGTTGGGTAGACTAAAAGTCGTGCTTGCAAGGTCTCGAAAGATTGAACTCGTGCTATAAAGGTTCCAAAACGTAAAACGACTTACTACTGAGGTTGAAATCGTGCTATAAAGTTTCAGTTCCGCAAAAAAAGTGCAAATAAGGTTAGAGCTTTGATCTGAATTGGGAAAAAATCCATGCTATTGAGGGTTTAAAATAATAATATTCGTACTGTAGTGGTACCTTTAACGTTGTGTTTTGATAATTTCAAGGGAATTAGAAAAATAGATGTGTTATCGAGGAAGTCGTGCTATTGAGGGTAGTGTTAGCGAGGGTCTACTGTATAAAGAATTAACGAAGATATAAGAGAATTGTTATTTTCACTACAGTAAATTAATTTGAAAAAGTGTCAGATTTCGATAAAGCTAAAGGTAATGTCATGGAAGAAAATTCTGGAGAATCAACCCAGAAAATTATTGAATAGCGTTTTCAAACAGAAAGATAACGACAATCTTCAGGTACTAAATGAGGGTATTAGAACAAAAAAAATCGTAGAAAAACCTTGTCTATGTCACTCCGTTTTATGTATGGGTTTTGTTTTAGTTTAAACAAAAAATTGTTTTTAAGCAGTAATATTGTTAGATATTCTAATGAAATTTGGTATGCTCGTTTTATTATCTACGATCAATAATTACACATTTCGAATTTTTTCTAACTGATAACTTTTTAGTCATAGTACGTGTTAAGTTACAACAGCCTGAAGTTTTCTTAATATTATTTGTATACAATTAATTCTCCAGAAAAACATGTTACAGCGAAAATTGATAATTTTGTAGTTCTTTTCACTTCCTCCCCGTAAGTTAACTATTAATTTATGAATAGTTCTACTAGTAAATTTATTGATAATAATTTTAATTTAGTTAGATACTGAGAATACGTTTTCAAAAAGAAAAAACGTAACGTAAAACTTCATTAAAATGATAATATGTATAACTATTGTACTGTATTTAGCGTCTTTTAGCTACTCGTTTCACTTGACATTTGTAGCAATGCCGATAGATAGCGTACTAAGGCCAACGCTTTGATGTAAAGAACATTTTGCCGCACGTATAATATACGCATGGCAAAAGTATTGTAGTTTTCTATATCGGTAACGTTTTATTTTAATTCACCCAATTTGGTAGTTTTAATGTGCGGGATGTTTTTTAACAAAGACTCCCAGAAGTGTTTGTTAATTTGAAGCTATCTGATGGTCATCACACAAATTCACTGCTCAACCGGTGTTTTTCAACAATTCAAAACGATTTGTACCATAAACTAATAAGGATGGCCCATAACTATCAGATGGAGTGTCAAGTTATTTTCACTTGATTTGCTACTTCCAGGGCTACAAAAAATAGTTGTGTTTCTTATCACATGGTCAGCCAATTATATGACTGAAGTATTTAAGAACAGTACAGGTAGAGTTGTAAAAGGTAAAGTTGTCAAAGTTATCTTCTCTGAGAGTAATGAATTTCATTATACAGCCAGACC
The DNA here is from genome assembly GCA_035578175.1 of Catonia carolina. Taxonomy (NCBI): domain Eukaryota; kingdom Metazoa; phylum Arthropoda; class Insecta; order Hemiptera; family Achilidae; genus Catonia; species Catonia carolina. The sequence continues at coordinate 25,728,055 of JAQMRL010000008.1, forward strand.
CGGTGGTGAATGAAATAAACGTGTCATTTGCAGGGTGAAAAGTAGATGCTTTTCAGAGACCCCAGCATGCTGATAAGCATACTTTTCCATTTAGTCAGGAAGGCATCGTAAAACACCTCACTCCTTGCCTTACTTTATGACCTAAATTTATAATTTATAACAGTTTATAATTTATGACCTAAATAAATACAACAACTGATAGGGCTAGCCCGGAGATTTCATGTGCCGGACGCAATAGGTATGTCGTTTTTAATGACATGTGAATTGTATATTTTTCTTTTGATTTATATACTCAGACTATGTTATAATTTTCATATGTTAATGCCAGTCATTATTATTACTATTTATTATTAAAGTCGCATGAACAGCTTGGTAATTAGCGACTACGTTGGGTTAAGGAACTGGAACGGTGGGTTTTGGGATGTAATAATTCCCAGAACCTAGCCGGGAATCGAACTCGGGATTTCCGCTTAGTAGGATAGCACGCTAACCACTACGCTATGGAGGCGGCAAGTCATAAATTTTACTTTTGTTTTGCTTTTTTATACTCTTAACCCCATTTTATTTGTGACTCATACTTACTTATAGCTTTTGTCTGATTGTAAATAGAAATTAATAAATTTAAAAAAAATTCTACTGAATGAACAATCTGATCAATGAAATACTGAATGAACAATCTAATTAATGAAAAACTTATAAGATTTGTTGATATTAGGCCTACTACAAAAATATTCAACTATCACCAAATATTTATCTATTCATGAAGCAGTGCTTAAGAACCATATTTCTACTATTGTAAGAAAATGTTTAACGGCATATAAAAATTATCATTGACCTTAAATATACTGATTTGTAAAAACGTATTTTTATCTAGTTTGACTAAATAACAGTCTGTACGTTGAAGGTATATTTCAGAATGTTTTACCGCTATTCTACAAATAAACAACGAACATTTAGGCCTTGTAGGAATTCTTAAGAGACTGTAAAAATTCCGCTGCAGCGTAGACATACACTACAAATTAAAAATAGAGTACCGTCCGTTCTGTTATCCAGAATTGGTAATCCAGAATTCTGCTTTTAATGTAGTGTTTCTTGATCTGTTAAGTGAAATAATTTCTTTATTTCGTTCTTCCTCGCACTATCTACCTTTAAATAATTATTATCTTCAGAATTAGGAAGAAAGTCTTTGATTTCTAATATTTGTTTACTTCCTCATCTTTCTATTTTTTTTAGAAAACCTAAAAGATTATAAAAGAATGAGAGAAATTACTCTTTTTGTTGGTAGGTCAGTTGAATTAAACCACTTCATATTGTCATTCGGATTGCTATTAGTGTGAATACATTATAAGTTAGAAAAGGTCTGCGTAGTGTAGGCCTATTTATATTGTATTTAGTTGTAGGTAAGAGAATTGTTAAATGTAACTTTTTGTAACTACGTTTTTTCAATTATTTTTTCTCTACAGTAAGTTATGTAAGCTGTAAAACACCCTCTGAAACAGATGTTATGGGGTTTTTTTACGACAAATGGCCCTGGGAGCTTAGTTCCTATTCAAGGTATGATGAATTGAAGGAAGTATATAAAAATGTTTGTTCCATTCATATAAACTTTTCGAGGGACATTTCAACATGACTTGGTTCCCTGTCATAATTCAAAATTGGTCAAGACTTTCATACTGGAAAATCTAATTAATGTGCTTGATTAACCTGGAAATTAACCAAACTTTTAAATTACATTGAAAACTTCTGGGATATCTTGAAAAGACGGTTTAGGTAAGATGGATTGTATAACAAAAAACCGCATGATAAGTAATAATAAAAAACGTCGTTCCACGATCATGAAGTCAAAAAAATTAACGCCAATCTAGAAGAGTGAATGCCAAAACATTTTAAAAGATCATTTCTGCTAAAGTAGATATGATGCTTCATATTTATCAGTTTATATCAATGCGTAAATTATTAAAAGCATAGATTTTTTAAATAGAGTGTTGTTTTCTTTGTCCCAATTAATTTGCACAGTATAGTAGATTGTAAGTTGTTAGTACTCTAAGTTTAAGGGGAGACTGTACTTTGTATCCTGCCAATGTTAAATTTGTTATTTTTAGATACATTTTTCATAGGATTGGTGAAAGATAAGAAAACGAAAATTTACACAATTATAGTTGTAGGGTTGTTTTAGCTACTGATATTTTTTCAATTTAATCTGTTGGACCAAAAGGTTTTTAAAAGAACAACGAATAACATAAAATTTTTACAATTTTTTCTACGTTTTTTGCATATTACTAATTTTTTGAGCACCTGAGGAAGTAAAAACAACGTTAATGAATGTCTATGCACATGATAATTAACTAGTAAACATTTCAGATTGGTAAGCTAAATGGTTTCTGAGAAAAACGTATCTAAGTGTTAAAAATCTAAATTTAAGGGAAAAGGCACAAATAAAAAACAAAATGTGCAGAAACAAGTGTAATTTTCCGTCAACAGTTGGTTACAAAGCTGCACCAACAGCGAAGAATATTAAAAATAGTGACGCAGATTTTATTTTAAAAAGAACTAAAATTCTTTTTGAATTAAAACAAGTAATATAAAAATATGAAAAATATTTGTTCTTGGCGACTTGTTAACTTTTAGGGTAAACCTGATAAAAACTAAAAATTTTTCATTGAAATAATTTTTTGTCGTAATTAAATGTTTTCTGGCAGATCTAGGTCTTAACTGTTAAAAAACATAAAAACCCGAAAATCAAAATTTTCAGTCAAAACGATCATACAGTCTCTCAATTAAAAAGCTGTCTGGATTGTGAGGCGAAAGAGGACGACGCAGAACGTGCGATTTTAAACTGCAGAAGATGGATACCGGAGAGGGAGTTTCTAGGGACCCTGCTTGGGTCGCCAATTTCTCGGAGATTTCGTAATTGCAAAAGAGGAAAGTTGTAAGGCCATTGAGGAGTTCATCCAGAAGGTGATGAAGAGCAGAGAAGCCCATCTGCGTTAGTCTGAAAGAAGTCACTCAAAAAAGGAAAAAATGGGTGGAAAGAAGAGCAATCACGCTGAGATAATGTTATACAGCTAATAAAGAACCTCCGACTTGTGAAGTTATGCCGAATGGTGATCTCATGGCAATAGAAATGGTGATCCCGTTGGTATTGGATAGAAAGGAACTGAGAAGTTTTGACGGATAGTTGCCTTCGACAGAGCTCCAAACATCCCAGGTTAAGGTTCACCTACCTACCTGGGTACCGGTTAATTCGGTTTCCTCTCGTTAAAAAAAAGTTTAATAATTAATCGTGTCAATAAATAATTATTACGAGTTCAAGGAAGTCTGTTTATTATTTATTATATTCAGGTCCCAAACGAACCTAGGCTAAGTGTTACACTATCATTTTGACAAAATCAATTACTTCTGATTTAAATAGCATAGATTGTATAGAAATTGTTACGAGAACGGACAATATTTTTGATATGTTTAATAACTACCTACGTATCATATTTTTCTATAATCAGTAATATTGTCAACAAAACTATTTTGCTTAAGGGTATTAAATTTAATTAATTACGTGCAGTGAACTCAAAACTGAAGAAATTAAACTTCTTTAATGCGGTATAAATAAATGTTACCTTTGATACTTGTCATTTCAATTAACTGGTATACAGCCTACTACTCAAAGTAGGCCAAAATCGTTTTCTCACACACAAAGCAGACAAGGTCGCTTGAATTCATATGTGCGCGCGCAAAATCTACAACTGTTATTAATATAGTGAATGTCTTTTTTATTTTACACTCTAAAGTTCATGACCCTCTACTAATAAGTAGAAATCAAATAAGAGAAATTAACTTCTCTTATATAAAATACACGCGCACTTTATAAATCTGTAAGCCTATCACCTTTTAATGAAATGAATTTACTGTAGTTTATATCTCAATTTTTTCCATGATCAGAACTTTGTCATGGTCAGCCATGGAATTGATGATGAGATTGGTAATTTTCATTTCAGAAATGGAAATAAACATCATAATTTCTTCGTTTAAGTTATTATAATAATTATTTCTACCATAAACCTCAAATTTCAATTTTAATTAAATTAAATCTTTAAAGCTTATAAGAATACTTAATTGTGTAAAAATACTTTTCATCTTTAATAGCTTCATAAAAATCAAATAAATTCACTTCCATAACTTTTTTGTAAAATTAACGGAATCCAGTTATTTCAAAATAAACTTCACCTAACCTTTCTTGAAGTGTAATATGAGACATCAGAAGACACATTAGCGATCATCTTGGTAATACAGACTTCGTCTTCTGCTTCTTGAAAGACTTCCACAAGGTACACTTGTCATATATCTAGGATGAATGATTATATACAGAAAGACAGAAAAGGTAGTAAAGGCATTAGAGTAGTGAAATAAAGAGATTCTTAAGCATGGTTTGGAATTGTGAAGAAAAAGTAGTGCTGGTGCAGAAGAGATGTAAGAAAGGAAGGCAAACAGTAGGGACAGAAGGTAAATAAGATGTTGTTGTTTAGGTCAACAGCCGAAAGGCTGGTTTTAACCTCTAGAGATTTTACTAAGTAACATGAGGAGTGAGGTGGTGTACCATGCCTTCCTCACTGAGTTGAAAGAGTAGCCTATGCTTACCAGGATGCCCTCCAAAAATCACCTACTTTCCACCCTGCAAATGAGATCTTTACTTCATTCACCACAGGGTCTGGCTGTATAATGGAATTCATTAACCTCAAAGGAGATAACTTTGACTAGTGTCTTTTACACCACTTCTGTTCATAAATACTTCAGACATAGAATTGGCTACCATGTGATAATAAATAGAATTATTTTTTGCAGCCCTGAAACTAACAGGTCGAGTGCAATTTAATTTAATACTCCACCTGCCTGGTTCAGGCAAAAAAGGATGCTGGAGAAAATTAAGGAATTCATGTATCTGGGGGCTAATTTCTCATAAAAGTTAAGTTAGAGTGCACCAAAACAAAAGGCTTCTTCCAAAGTGTGAAAAGCTTTATTTGGGATCAAGTAGTTTATAAATGTATTGCAAGAAAATTATATTTAATACAAATATTTTGTATTCCGTAGCATCGCTGCCCCTACTCTCTTTGGGCTCCACTGTGCAACGCCTATCTTCTTAGATGTCTCCATTCTTTCGAGGCCAAAATAGGGACATCTTTCAAAAATATATGTTATGGACTCCCCCTCTTTACTGACGCATAGTCGACATTTCGGCACTTCACTGAGTTTGAACCTCGTCAAATATGCCTTAAAGCAACCACGCCCTGTTAACAATTGCGTCAGTTTGTGGGTGGTATCACCAAATGTCCTCCTTATCCACACCTCGACATTCGGAATGAACCTCCTTGTCCACTCACCGACCCTAGCTTTGCTCCATCTCCTCTGCCCACCTGCTGAGTAATCGATTCCAACATTCCTCTTTATCACCACCAGTTCACTGCTTTTCCTTCCCCCACGCCACTAGATTCCATGGAGGAATCTCCGAAATCACCAAGGCTGCCTCTGTAGATACAGTTCTGTAAGCACTCAGATCCAGTTTCTGCTACGTCCTTAGTAGCCTACCTCTGTAACTTTTAAACTTTAGGGCTCTGCTCCACACAGGTTCTCCATAAAATACCAGCGATGTTGCCACAGCCACCAACATCAATCTCTGTGCTTGCCTTGGGCCCCCGATGTTAGGCATCAATCTATTTAAAGTTCTGCAGATTCTTTCGGTTTTAGCCAATGTCTCAAATGAAGGCAACCTATACAAAAATAAACAACCTTTTGCATTAATCACTTCTAGACTAATCACGAAATATTTACATATTCGTAACAGAATAATTACTTTTATTGTACCGTTGTTTTAGTAGAAGGAATATTTATCTCTCCGCCAAACGATCCAATCATCTAGTCCAGAAGATCAAATTTACAAACTCAAAAGTTATTTTCAAAGTTTTGTATTACATTAAATTATTCAAGTGTGAGAAACACATTGCTATACAACAACTGACTATAACATTTTATGAATATTAGTAAAAAGAACATATAAATTAATTTTTTTTGTTTAAATATAATAATAAACTTGTCTTAAATATTATAATTATTAATTTTGTTGTTATTTTTCAATAAAACTTGTTTTATCTAACTTTAATTCTGCACGTTATATTGCAAATATTATTTCTTAAATGCTGTTTTGATATTGCAAAATTGCGTCAATCAATCCCACGCTAGAGTATTATAAATACTAACCTTAAAAATATGAATGTTATTGAATTTCGTGATATATGTCTATGATAACTTTATTTTTTTTAAAGAAGAAAAAGAAAAGAAACGTATTATTAGAATTAATTATAACTTTTACCAATGTAAATAAATACCACGCAATTGTATGCTGAAAATTAATTTTTGTTTGATAATCATTTTATTAGGTCATTTATTTTTAATTACTGTAATATTTTTTTATTAACGTATATTTAATTGATTTATTATTTTGTAAAAAGTTCACGTTGATGACTTCATCGATGATATTCATGTAACTATCTACGATGAATCCAACAATTTAAGATAAAAACTTAATAGATACCTTTTTTGGTTGATGACTTTGTTATACAGCGTATTGAAGAATACACCTATCTCAGAAAAGTCATTATGTGTGAGAAAACAACTCAAACATGGAAAAAAGACGTATAAAACCATGTAGAATAGCAGTTTACGATTCATTAGATCGTTGATGGAAGACAAAACTTATTTGCATTGTTGAAGAATTTAAATAAATTATAAAAATAGTCATCAAAATTAATAGTTCTAATAAATAATTTCAAATTAATTTCAGGATATTTTAAATCAAAATTAAATAATATAAATTAAAATTTTAAAAAGAAAAATATAAAATACAAATAAATTTCCAAAATTTAAAAATTCAAATTAATCAAAGATGGGATCACGATACTAAGGAAGTTATGATTCAGAAAATAAATAATTAAAAATTAATCAATTATATAATAAAAGGGTATAAGAACAAAATCAAGATAAATTTGAATTTTAAAACTTAATGAAGCAACAAAAAGATTTTAAAAGAAAGCAGTTAAGGATTAAAATTAAATAGCACCTATAAAACTAATTGCAACAATGACCAAAGCCCAATTTTATGGATGAAAGGGATCACGACTGGCCGACAACAAACTTCAAGCACAAAACTAAATAATTTTGAGCTCATTTAATCAATATAAACTAATTAATACAAATCATATTTTCAAAATAGCTATTTATAATATTGCAGTAATTTCTCTGTCATATTTACCTTCAAAACTTACTTAGATAATTATCATTGTGTAATCAATAAAACCAAGAATAAATCGTTTAAAAATTTGTAAATTTCGTATTTTGTTCAAATTCACATTGAAAAATTCCATTTAATTAAATGTTTTTTAGTTATTTTTAAATTTTGTTTCATTTAAAAATTTATTTTATTTTCAATTTAGTTTATGTAACCAACCGAGCGTTAAAAATCAAAAAGGTGTGCTTTCGGCAGGCAAAGTAAGATTCTGAAGAATCAGAAAATCTTTTTGAAACTAAGAAGTTCCGTTTATAATCAGTATGTATTTCCAGTCTTTTTATACGCTGCACAAACAAAAGGTTTAATGGAGGGCCTGGTCAAGACATAGAGATCTGTAGATATATTGATTGTAGTTGTTTAGGTGATAAGCCGAAAGGCTGGTTTGAATCTCTTGAGGCTTTACTAAGTAAAACGAGGAGTAAAGTGGTTTACACTTGCCTTCCTCACTGAGTGGAAAAGTATGCATAAAACCATGCCAGGCTCTCTGAAAAGCATCTACTTTCCACCCTGCAAATCGCCTCTCATCATGCGGTCTTGGGTTCGAATCCCATTCAGGCACGGTATATTTTCATACGTTACAAAAAATAATTTCATTCTTCACCGTCTGCATTAGCAGTAATTGCAGAACAGTCGGACATTAAACCAAAAAAAAACCCTGCAAATGACACCTTCACCTCGTTCACCACAGGATCTGAAGTTTGAATTATGTCTACAGGAGTATATAGATACTGTAGATGGATACTGTTAATAGGACAACGTTTATTAAAAATAATTACGTACTGCTGTTGGTATTAATCTACAGCTGTATTTGATTATAAACAAATATAAGTGACAGGTAAAAGTGAAACATCTCAAACGTAAACAGGTACAAGTGATATATAAGTTATCAGTAACGCAATGGTGTCTTCGTAAAAATCAATTTCTTTTAGAATTTTTTTGAATAATTTTTTCATAAATAATTATAATTTTGTCATAGTATATAGACTACCGTAGGCAATGTTTTTTATTTATCAAAAATGTTATAATTTGTTTTACTTGGTAGTAAAATGTCAATTTGAATTTATTAATTTGCGATTTTGACCTATACAGTCAACGTGAGTTATAAATGCGAGTAGTTTTAAACAAAAAAGTTGTTTTCAAATTTAATATCTTTGCTATTAAAGAAAAACAAATTTAATAAAAACATTATGATATTCCAACATTTAGTAAATCCCTGATCTAATAAAAGATTACCTTGGAGTTCTTAAATAATATACAGTTTACGTTTCTTTTTGCTATAATTTTAAAGTGTAACTTTTAAAGTAAAAATTCCTGCAACGCATGTATATTGTGATTCATTATTTATTTAATTACTGCTATAGTGATACATTGTGCGTATATTTACTCACGAAGGTTAATTTTTTCTTGTAATGAAAGTTGTTATCGATTTTTTTATTTTTGCAAAAAGTTGTTTTTACGATATTTGAAGTAAAAAATATTTTTATGAAAGCTACAGGATGCAGAGAGAAATTAGGGTTTTAATGGAACGGAGTAAGTTGTTACCGTATTCTATTGATTTAATTTACGTCCGTGCAGATGGACTTCCGGAGAAGAATTTGTCGAATCTCGAAGTTGGAACACATGAGAAATGAAGCACTCTGGAAAAAGTTATAAAGGCTAAACAGTATTAGATTAAACTTGAAAAGACACGGTTATAGAATGGACCTGCAGGGTCCATACAGGTCTTCAGGTGAATGAAGGCACGTGGTTTAATAGATTATACGTACAATTTATCTTCAAGGGGAAGACTTGAAGGAGGGTGATGGGACGAATTGAGAGGCTTGGCGTTTGGGATGAAAAACCGACAATATTAGGCTAGCTATAGAAAGTTGGTCGCTCATATTTTTTCAATCCTTTATGTGTGTAAGTTGCAATTCGTTCAACTTAGAACAATAAGCAACCCCGTGACCCAGTGAGATGCGGATGATACTACTACTACTTCTTCTTCTTTTTCTTCTTCTTCTTACTATCAAGGATAAGCATAAGCCCGTTCCAAACTCACAAACCATCCTGTACTTCTACACAAACACGAGATATTCTAACCCGTACATCTCGACTACGTCCATCTTCTTCGAGGTCTACCCACCTCCATTCTTCCAACTGTAACGTATTACGTCAATTTTAAGGGTATTCTCTCCTCTGGCATCCGTTCCAAATGTTGCCTCCATTGATTACGGTACTCCTCCACTTTTTCATTCAAGCTAAATACACCCAACTCAGATATAATTTCCTCGTTATGTATCAGATCGAGCCTCGAGCAGCCCTTCACCCTTCTTTAAAACCTCATTTCAGCTGCTTAGATCCTACTTTCTTGGATGATACTTTCTAGGATGATAAATATGAGTGAATACTTTTTATTATAGAAGAGTATAAACTGATTCCAGATCATCAATTCGGGTTTCGTGAACGACACTCGGCTGTAGAACAAGTCCACAGACTAGTCAATTTTATTCAGAAGAGCTTAGAATTGAAGAAGTTTACTTCAGCTGTGTTCTTGGATATTCAACAGGCGTTCGATAAAGTTTGGCATCTAGGTCTATTATACAAAATTAAAATGAAATTAGAATATCCATACTTCTTGATTTTTAAAAACTATCTTTTAAATCGCTTCTTCCAAGTTAAATATGATAATGTCTTTTCCAATTTCTACTTATTAAATTCCGGCGTTCCTCAAGGCAGCATTTTGAGCCCATTCTTATGTACGCTTTATACAGCCGACCTTCCAGAACATGAATCTGTAATGATGGCAACGTTCGCAGATGACACGGCGATTTTAGCGGCGGACGCTTCTCCGACACGTGCCTCGGAGAAGTTACAAACCCATCTTGACAACATTCACGAATGGTGTAAGAAATGGAGAGTGAAAATTAATGAGGATAAGTCAACGCACGTAACATTTACATTAAAGAAACCAACATGTCCAGTGGTCAGCTTGAACGGTACAGTAATCCCACAGAAGGATGAAGTTAAATATCTGGGTTTACATCTAGATCGAAGACTCACGTGGAGAAGTCATATATGGGCGAAACGAAAGCAACTTGGGCTGAAGTTACGTCAATTATTCTGGCTCTTAGGCAGTAGGTCTCAACTCTCCCTTGAAAATAAAGTACTCGTATACAAAGTAATACTCAAACCAATTTGGACGTATGGGTTAGAGCTATGGGGTACAGCTAGTTCATCAAATATAGAAATACTGCAGCGCTTTCAATCAAAATGCCTGAGACTGATCACTGCAGCCCCATGGTACGTAACAAATGAAATACTACACAATGACCTAAACCTGCCCTTCATAAAAGAAGAAATTAAACAACATAGTGAAAAACATTTACAAAAACTAGAAGACCGTCAGAATCCATTAGCGATTAGCCTCCTTGACAACAGCGAAGATACTCACCGACTGAAACGCTTTAAAACATTGGACTTACCTCTACGATTTTGTTAGTCATTTAATTTTTATTTTTTTATTTTTTATCTTTTCTACTTCAACTCCTAATCATCAGCATCTCATAATTGGCGTCGTTTTCATCTCTACCATCGTCATTGTCATCTCCAACTTCAACTCTTTGTGTTTCGGGATGTTGATTCACGGTTCATCAAGTTTGATTTTGTATAGATATTTTTTTTTTGTTTCTTCACATTTTGGTCTTTTTCAAACACACTACCGAGTGTCGTTTGTGTTTTAATTCTAAGGACATTACTCAGATTTTCTCATATTTGTTTAAAGTTATTGTATTTATTAACTGATTGCAAAAGAAAGCTATATTTTTAAAAAAAAAGATTTTTAAATATGAGTGTAAATTCGGCGTAGTCTTATACAAACTCATACCGACCGTATGAGATTATGGTTCCTGAGAGATTATGGTTAATTAAACCTCAACCATCAAAGTACACCGGTAACCACTGTTTGGTAATCAAATCCAAATTTATTAGTAATTACTTTTACTGGGATCTGAACCGTGGAACCTCATTTCACAGCTGTTAAACAGCTGACTCGCGGTGACGACTTGCTTACTAGAACAACCCGAAGGATTTTGATTGCTAATGACTTATCTTTTATCCGACCTCAAATAAATAATAATTATGTATATAAAACAAAGACAACTTTCTTTGTAAAATTTAATAATGAGTTATTTTTATTAATCCTATTTTTTAAAACTATAATTATCAATTTATGTTCAAACTTTTCAAATGTACGATGTTTATAAAATTATTTAAAATTATTCTGTCAAAAACTTTTTTGTGTGTATTATATAATTTTTTCAGTTGGTTTTTTGTTAATTAAAATGTTAACTGTTTAATGGACAATTTAATTAAGTTGGGTTGTGAATATGAAACAAGAAAACATTTTGACTTAACATAATAAATAATTATTATATTTTTATTTTATGTGACAAAAAAGTTTATTTGTTTATTACTGTAACTTTTGGCCAATAATCGTGTTTATTTTTAAATTAAAAAGAAAATTTAAACACACATTTACATAATATTGAAAAAAGAACGGATGCTCTTAATTACATTAAAGTCCCATTTTGTTGCACGAGCATTTTAATTTTATTAAATAAGTTATCTAACCTGATTTCGCAAGTTAGCCTTTTTGCGTCCTGGGATTATAATATCTACTCATTCAAGTTATGAATATAACATCAAAATCAACAAAAGCTTTTAAGGGTAAAATTTTGATTAAAGTTCACGAATTTAAGGTGGTTTTATGTACTAGTTATCATTTTAAAAACATAATTCAACTACTTCAGTGAATTACTCGTATAATTTCAAAAGCCTACATGTAGATATTAGACCTTCTTTACGCAGTCATCAGATTTAAATAGAATAGTCATAGAGATAAAATTGGAAATTTACTTTTTTTTTCCACGAACAATTTCAAATAGGATAATAGTAGCCTACTATAAAATTTTATTATCACTATTCTATTTTGTTTGAATGTAGCATGACCGTAGCTGTATTAGATTTGTTTATGGATTAATTTACCGTATAAACGATTTTCTAGAAAAATTTATTACGTAATACGTTAAGTTTAAATTTAAAAAAAAATTGCTTAATATTGCTCTATATTTTTTATTTGTCACATTATCGCAACATAACATTACGGAATATCAAAAACGATCGGAGTATAAGGATTTTCAATAATACATCTGAAAATATTTTTATATAGATAATTAAATCATTGAAAACGTTTTGAAACATTTATAAAAAATTGGCCAATTTTAGGACTGTATTTCTGCGAATATACTACATACTTTTCTCTGTGAAATTTAACAAAGTACTTATTATTTTACTCTTTTTTTGAACACGACCGGCCCGTGGTGTAGTGATAAGCGTAACTGACTTGTAAGCAAACAGTCTCGGGTTTGATTGTCGTAAGGTCTGGCATTTTTTAACACTCAATTTTATCTGTCTCTCTTCTCATCGTTTGCATTAGCAGTAATTCCAAAACAGCCGGACGTAAAAGCAAAAAAGAAATAAGAAATTCGAACACTAGTACCAGAGTAAAATTTTTATGAACTTTTCTCAGAGTAGGAATCTGTAAAAAATATTCAATTTCTAAATTTTTTTTTTTTTTTTTTAATTCCTAATTTGTGTACGTTGCAATCTGTTCAATTTAGAACAATAAGCAACCCAATGACCCAATGAAATGAGGATGATGTGTATGACGTGTAAATGAGGTGTAGTCTTGTACAGACCCAGGCCGACCATTCCTGAGAGAGTATGGTTAATTGAACCCCAACCATCAAAGTACACCGGTAACCACTGTCTAGTATTCAAATCCGTATAAAAGTAACTACCTTTACTAGGATTTGAACCAGGAACCTTCGTCTCCGATTTCTAAATTAAAATGGCTAAATGAAATTTTTTAATGATAGGAGAGGTTTTTGAAGTAAAAACGCATTTTTTATTACTCAGCTAATCCAGGAAAAAATAATACGCACAATGACCATCCTATATCATCAACAAAACATTATACAGCCACGTATTTTTACCAAGTCATAGAAATAGCAAAATATCTTTATAATTATTACACTTTCAAATTCACTCATGCAATAGATGCAGTCATGATGTACAAAAATGTAATCCACGGAGAAGACTGAAGCGCCGATGGCCAAACATGTAGGTTTGCCGAATTTCAGTGATTAAACCTTACAAGAATTTAATTTTATAACTTGTAATTAACAGCTGATCGTAAATATATTTTTATGGTAATAAAAAATATGAAATTTGGTTTCAGTTAACGAATCATTTAGCTAGTAGATGTTTAGATAATCGAGGCTTTGTTTTTACGTACTTTGTTTTTCCCTGTATGAATACAGAAGTCAATATTATTTTAATGTTGTTCTTTTGAATTCAAGTTTTCACCGAAAATACGTGTTTCAGGCCCCCTGAACACGTTTTTAGCGATTGGTCTGCGTGTGTGTGAACAAAATATCTTAAGAACGGATTATCGTACGAAAAAACTTGGTCTAGTTTATTTATACGATTTTTCGCTTTTTTTAATTGTCTCAAAAATGGCTTGAAAGATTTTTATAAAAATCGCCTCATTTACTACATGTTTTTGTGCTCTACAAGATAGGATAAGCACTATGTCTGATCAAAATTTTGGAGGCCAGTGCTCCCGTGGTAAAATATTTCTTTTATTAGGATTGCGGCCAATTTTTGGGCAAAAAAATATGTAATTTAAGTTGTAGAAAATTAAAAAACTACAACTTTTGTTTAAAAAAATTTTTCTGCAACGGTTAGTTTAGCGTCCATCGATTTTCCGCATTTTGCTCATCAGAATCGGTAAAAACTTAGAATTTTTTAATATTTTGGCCTTAATATATATTTTATGACAAAAGTATATATAAATTTAATCAACGTTGTAGGAAATCCACTACTTTTATTCCAAACACTTTTTCTACAGTCTAGTTTAGCGTCAATTATGATTTCCGTACTTTTAAGAGCGTCAATACACTTATTATTAAAATTAGGTTATGTTTTTAATTTTATATTGTTTACTCATGATTAAACATGGGTGATTTTTTCCATGATTTACATTAGTAAGAGAAAGTCGTGTGAGTATTTCACAGCAATTGTTTTGTGCTTGAGACGTTTTAAGACAGTAATATGCAACACTAATAAAGTAATTTATTTACTTCATTAGGATCAAGTCTTTTATAAAAAAAAATTTCCCAACATTGTTGTATTATTTACCTTACATAAAGATCAGTTAGTAACGCGTCTTAAAGTACTTTGTTCAATATTTGGATTGGTGCCATTAAAAATGAATTTAATAGCGGTTTAAGCCTACATATTTTTACGCATATTAAAATGCAATAAAATACATGTGATTATATTTGAAAGATAATACCTAATGTTATTATTTTTGATATTTTGGGCCCATAAATTCGTTAAATAATGTTTACAGACTGCTAAAATTAATGTTCTAAAGATCAAAGATTGTAGATAAAATAAAACGGTTACGGTATATATTAGACAATATCAATCTTTTAGGTTGTTTGTAGATTTGTTTAGATTTTTGAAAAGAAACATTATATGCTGCTGTATAATACTTACTAATATTTTATAGTAGGCTAATCTGATTACAATAGATTAGATTCCAATTTGAGATCTGATCAAATTGGACCCTTACACACGGGCTGTTATACTGTGGACAATTCGAACTGGCACAACTCTTGTTCATCACAACCCATGTTCACTCCCTCACAATGGGGAAGTAGTGTTGAACTCAATTGAGGCGTCCTCGTCCAGTCCCAAAGAGGCCGCAACCGTCTACTAACCAAAAACCCACCACCTGGTCACTTGATCCGAAAACTGCAAAACCCTCCAGCTCGCTCGGATTCGTTAATACAGAGAGTTTATAAAAGAACTCCTCGATTTCAATAAATCATAATAAAATAACCTAACTAGTTAAAAGCATCTGGTTTTCTTAGTTCTATCAGGCATTTCGTAATAAATTTCATGTCGTTCAATTTGTCAGACTTTCACGCGGCGTCAGTCTGCCAGTCATGGCGTCACCGCAGCAAAAAGCAACGTGCATGATTTGGTTTATAGAGACGCGTTCAGTTATTACAGTTCAGCGTAATTTTCGGCGCGAATACGGCCTACGAATAAAATGATTCTGCAGTGGTTTAATCAGTTTAAGGCTTGTAGCGAGATAAAAATATATGGTTGTATTTAAAGTAATAAATTAATTTATAATGTCAAAAAATAAAAAATAATGTAACGGATGTAATTAGTAGTTGTCAAATCGGGCGTTTGTCGGGAGAAAACCGACATCGTAACCATCAATTCTCAAGTAAATTTATTGATTATTGAAAGTAAACTTTTAAAATAATTGAACACGTGCAGGAACAATGACTGTATCAAAGTACTTGTGCCGAGGAAACGGTTGAAATAGTAGCTGAATGTGATTGGTTAAAAAATTTGAATTCTGAAAGATGATTGGATATTATAAATTTAAAAATAGTTTCAAGGTGAAGTTTAAAACGACGCTTCTTTAAAAATGAAAAGCGGGAGAGAGTCCCACTTCAGCAGTCCTGTAAGTAGGATGTATATGTGCTCAGGACAGATAAGTTTAACAATGTGCTAAATAGTATAATACAGTAATAAAATGACTCTCAGTTAATTAATCAGTTTGAAACTAGAACGTCTTGTGCTAAAAAATACTTACAATACAACGAATAATTAAATATTAACAACCAACAAATGATTTAACTACATAGTACCAACTTTCATGGGATAACTACGCAATTTCAAAGCCATGGCCAGGTATTTCAACAATAAGTAATATTCTGTACAGACTTTAACTAAAAAACTAAATTCAATTTAAAAGCGCTATTTATTTTTCATTTTGTAAAAAACATAATTTTAAATGTATTATTTGTAAATCCTGTGTTTGTGTAAAAATCATTATTATTTTAGATATAATTAAACTTGTATTTCATGTATAAATGTGTTTTGTTTTATTAGTCAACATCTTTCTATACAATGAAAATAGTCGTGGTAACGGTCCTACACCTAAAACAAATTTTTTATTAAATCAATTTAAATAAAACCCCGCAGATTTTAGTACTTCAGGCTGTACAAAAGTAACAACAAAACAACACTGTTGCGTACGCTGGTATGAATCCTTACAACTCACGAAGGAAATGGTCGCTGCGCGCTAATTTCAAAATGTGGATAGCCTACTGACCAGAGAACATCTATAAAGCCATAAAATTCCAAAAGGGTTCAACTGCATAGCTTATTGTTAATAAAATCGACCTTATTGCCAGTGTTAAGTATACTTACCAAAGACCTGTAAAGGGTTAAACTCTGTCTCTACAGTTTAAGGAAATACAAGTGGATAAGTGATAGTGGTATACGATTGTAGCCTGCTGCTTAATTTAATGTTCGGTAGTGCAATAAAGAGTCAAGATTACCATGACGTCTTCCACCAGAATGGACTGCAGTCTTAGAGACACGTTTTGGAAAAATAACAGTTAACTGTGGTATTACATATTTATCTTCACCAGTAAAAGCTGTTATTTGGTATTTCTTAACAAAGTTCTGTTATGAAACATTTTGACCTTCTATTTTTGAAATACCGGTTATCCATCCTCAGATAATATAGTGTACGATACAGATGTGTAAAGGACGAAAATGTCAAATGCATAAGAAAGTTACGAGAAAAGTGGTACTGAAAAGTAATGTTCAAACAAATTTTAATTGCATAAAGAGGTAGGTAATAATTAGTTACCAAAATGAAAGAAATTTGGTAATTCATAAAAAGATGGGCGCTCTAGAATTTTGATTTCATTTTTCTCAAAACTATAGTTTTATTACATAACACATTCTTCCACTAAGTTCTTTATTAATTATAAACAGACACCGAACGAACCTAGGCTTACGTGTTATAATATTATAGATTATATAGTAAACACTATAAGTTTATTATGTAGAAAAATTTCGTGAATTTAAATGATCGTGCGTCTTTTTTGCACTAATAATGCAGCTACTGTTGTCCGTATATCAGAGTCCTACCACATAATATGCAAGATAATTTCAAATAACACTGTCTAACTGAACATTTTATAGTCTAGTAATAAAAAGAAGTCAATAGACGGTTTTTATCTCTAAAGACGGCGTGATTTTTACAATCAACTTCAGCTCGTTTTGAGACCGGTTCAAAGAGATTTACCGACGAAGTATTGATGACTGGTTGGCCAGTTGTTAATTGAAGTAAGGGGGGGAGCTGATATATAAATGATTGCTTCATGTTTCATGTGCAAATGTAAATGTATCATGCATCTGTTTACATTATCCGTCAGCCAATTTTTTGCTTTAGCAATATTTTTATTTATTGATATTTTTATGTACAGTATTGCCGTAAAAGTGTTGTTCAGTGTGTTAAACAGTTGATACCGCTAGTAAAATGATTGCAATAAATTTTGACTTTTTATTCCTTTTTGTACCAGTTAGCACACTACCAGTTAGTACCAGTAGTTGTACCAGTTAGTTGTAGGGTACTTTTTGTACCAGTAAGCTTTCCTAATATATTTTATGGACGAGACAGATTCAAAAAAAAATGTAACAACCGATTTCTGTATAGTTTTGTAAATACTCCAAAACTCAAAGAGACCATTTTCTTAAGAATTAGATTTTACCTTTAAATCTTGGTTTTTTTCTTTTATAAAAATTTAAAATTTAACTTTTATAATTTATTTTATATATTATACTGTTCACATTTTTATTACTCATGTAAATATTTCTTTAGATTTAATTTTTGTTTATCATACAGTTTTATTAGTTAAAATTTTCAATTGCTACGCTACTTCTTGATCAATTTATTCTATGTGTTATTGTTATAATATTATCATGTGATGAGAAACATGACTACTTTTTGTAACTCTGGAGCTAAAATATCGAGTGCAAATAATTTAACACTCGATCTACCTGTTATGGGCAACTAAAGTTACAGGAAATAAAAATCCTACAACTTTTATTTCAAGCAAGTTTTTACAGAGCCTAGTTTGGCGTCAATTACTGATTTTCTGTTTTGTTAAATCCTAAAGAGTTGTTAAATCCTTTTTATTTTCGTCATACTCTCATAAAAATTAAAATTCATAAAAACATCTTACAATTAACTAAAAATCATAAAATTAGGTTATGTTTCTTACTTTTACATTTTTTACTCATGATAAAACATTATGTCTTATTTTTCATTAATAACATTGGCAATAAAGTCATGTAAATGTTTTTCATCAATTCATTAATAACATTAGCAAGATAAAGTCTTGTGAGTGTTTTACACCAACTTTTTTTTAGATTTGTACACAGTAAAAGTTAACGATATTAAACTTAATTTTGATTTTAAGCTGCCCTGTGTTATAATTTCTCACTAAATCCACTTGTCATCAATTAGGTATTCACACTTTTCTTTTGCTCAGATATTTACTATTCAATTTTTCCTATATTTGTTCTCTAATAATTTCGTTAATTTTCTTTTTGTAGTTCTACTCATGAATTATCCACTGGTATGTATTCTTTAAAGAAATTTTCTGCTTTTCTTACGACATTTGTTTCTAAAAAAACAGTTAAATTTTTCGATGGTTATGCTATATTGTATAGTTACTAAATAAAGAATTTATTTATTTTATTTTTTATTCCTAATGTGTGTACAGTATTCAGATGAAATTAAGTCCCTTAGCCGTGGGAGTGCGAGAATGCATAACGCTCTCACTCGCACAAGCAATACGCACCATTCCAATAACATTGCGTATTTTTACTCATTGTTGTGAGCAAGCGTTTATGCATGCAGTAAACTAACAAGTAAGATAACGACTGTGCTATGTTTTCAGAACTGCATTACAAGGTAGAGACCTTTGGGCGCATGCGTAGTTATGCCAGATATCTCCCTCTTACTTGCTCAGCTATGGGACATTAATTCATCTGATATCTGTACGTTGCAATCTGTTTAGTTCAGAACAATAAGCAACCCCATGACCCAATGAGATGAAGATGATGTATATGATACGTGTAAATGAGATGTAGTCTTGTACAGAGCCAGGCCGAATATTCCTGAGAGAGTATGGTTAATTGAACCCCAACCATCTAAGTACACCGGTAACCACTGTCTAGTATTCAATTCTGTACAAAAGTAACTACCTTTACTAGGATTTTAAAAATAAAGAATAAAAGTTGAAAACAAATTTTAGCTACTTTTTCTTACTCTTACATTTATATTCGGTTGTTCTGAGATCGTATTTCTCCCGTCTCATTGGTGATTCATACTGTTGTTACAAAATTTCTGTTTCCAGTACTAATTGGTTTAATTTTTACAGTCATGGTAGCTTTCAACGTATAAGGTTGCGTTGGATGTTAAACACTTAAAGTTTAGTTCACCGTGAAGCACAGCGTGCGTAGGTTTGCTAGTTTAGAAATAAAATTCGAATACAATGCTACCGACTTGGCCACAATGTTTTATGTTTGTTATTTTAGATAATATCAGAGAAAATTACTGTATTATAATCCTTTCTTTAAGTTGGCAAAACTGATATATTATGTAAAATATTATTAATAAAACCTTCATTTAATTTGCAGAAATTCAGCAACTTGAAATAGGTCAAGTATTTTTTTATTAATAATTTATATCTTCTTAATTCATTTATTTTATTACTATATTATTAATACTGAATGACATCACAGCACAATGATAATAATAATGTTACCGGGGAATAACATTTATTACTTTACTTATCCACATACGAATAAAATGATCTAAGTATTGCTAAAATAAATTCCAGCACGTTCAAAATAATATCATTTTACTTACAATTTTATACTTACATTAATATTAATTTCTATATTGTAATATTATAAATAGTTTATTGAAGTAATCTATTTAGACAGATAAATTATTATTATTCACGTTCTGAAAAATATATATTTTGTTATAAACATTTTAACAAATTTTTCATTTTAAGGACACGTTTTTTTTTTGTTTAATAACATAAATATTATAATCTTTACGATACCTTGAAAAATATTGAGTTCATTAACATCAAAAAAACAGTAAATATTTTTCAATCTTTCAACAAAATTTAAATCCAATATAAATTAGTAATTAAAATTATATTATAATTCACTGTCATGAAAATTATAATATAGCGTCTTATGTCAGATTGTAAATAAACTTCTAAAGTGACAAAATAATAATAGAGTTGAATCTTTTTAATTTGATGCGTATGAAACCAAGGCTTGCTAGATTATAGAGATTTGTTGGTTCAATGAAAAAATTATGACCTCACAAAATGCATGCTCACTTTATTAATAGAACGATTTATGAAGAAGATGATTCATATAAACTGAAGAGCAATAAAAAGCTATACAGCAATATAGAAACATTTCGGACACCATAAGGAAGAGGAGAGTTAAATTTTATGGTCACCTGATGAAAATGAGTAATTGCAGACCCACAAAACCAACCCTGACTCATTATGAGTAGCTTAAATCCACCAAAGCAAATGAAATATGTTACTAACACTAGATGGGACTTAATGGAGATAGATATACGTACTACCTATATAATATACAATGAACAGCCAAAACAAATTATATATAATACTCACCTCAGCGTGTTACATACTATTCAAGATCGTTTGTCTCTCTCGGCGACATCTTCAGGAATGTACTACACTAAACACAAAAACACATATCACATAATATAAAACATATAAACAACCCCCCCCCCCACCGCGTTAATTAAAATAGGCATAATGAGTTTAGACATTCATTGATGTCGTTTGATCACATTATTAAATCTTTAAAATTAGCAGTTACTTATTTTACTAATCCAGAGGTCTTTTCTGGGTACTGAATACATAATTTAACGTTTATTTCTGCAGATTTTCATATCTGGTTGTTTATAATTAAGAGAACTTTCTTTTGAATTTAAAACAAATATTTTCTGCCCATAACAGGCAAGTGGAGTGTTAATTTTTTGCACTATATCTGCTAGTTCCAGGGCTACAAAAAATAGTTCTATTTCTTATCACATGGTTAGCCAGTTATATGACTGAAGCATTTAACAACAGAAGAGGTAGAGGTGTAAAAGACACTAGTCAGAGTTATCTCCTCTGATAGTAATGAATTATATCATTATACAGCCAGATCCTATGGTGAATAAAGTAAAGGTGTCATTTGCAGGGTGGAAAATAAGTACTTTTTGGAGGGCCTGGTATGCTGATAAGCATAATCTTTCAACTCAGGGAGAAAGGCAATAGAAAACCACTTCATTCCTCGTTTTTACTTATTAAAACCTCTAGAGGTTCAAACCAGCCTTTCGGCTGTTGACCTAAACAACAACAACAACAACAACAAATATTTATTAAAAAATTAATTAAATTACAATAACTACTAGGTTATACGTCATACATTACAGATCGACTTCACTTAATATTAGACTAAATTGATTTAAAAATATTATTAGTACTTTAGAATACTTAATATTTAAATTAGAAATTACAAAAGAGTCCTATAAAATACTAGAAATAAATCAAAAAATCTAGAAATCTATAACAAAAGGCAGAAAGGAATATTAAACTCTAAAGTAATGCTAGAACTTTTAAGAAACTATCAGCGCTCAAGAGGTAATAAACCAAAACTGTCTAAACTCCATACAATAGCTATTTCATTTCGTCTTAATAATTCAATTAACTTAATGTTTACATAAAAATTTAAGAATAATATAATTCTGATGTAAAATGATTCATAATTTTTGTTTTGTTATTACTCACCCTTTTTGCAATATTATACTAAACTTTTATTAAATTAAATACATATTTTATTGAAATATGGTTTTTAAGATAATTTATCAAAACGTATATTTTTACCTATATATAAAATCCAATGTTAAAAGGTTAAAGGTTAAGATGACATAGCGGTTACAAGGTAATCTTTCAACAAGAAGATACACGGTAGGTAGGTCTTTGTATTTTGTATCAGTTAAACTATTTACAATGGTATTATGTAATATTATTATACTTAGGCCAATACTTCCTTGTTTTTAACAAATTAAATGATGTTTCTGTACAATGTACTATTTAATATTGTTCACTTAATAATAAATAACCATATATGGTTGGCTATTATAAATCCTGTGGGAAGGAGGGAGAAAATTGCACGTATGTCGTGATATACATTACAGTATTCTAATACGATTTTACGTTATGTAATTTTGAAATAATTCCGGTTTCTGCAATATTCCATTAGTTTTATATGTTTATCCTTCCATTATAGGGTTTTTAATTAATTTAGAAATGTCTTAATATTATTAAGTTTTGCGATTAATTAAATGAAACGTAGAATATATTATTTATATGTTCAGAAGTTCCCCATAACAAGCAGATATGAAGTGTTAAATTATTTGCACTTGATTAACTAGTTCAAGGGCTACAAAAAATAGTTCAGTTTCTTATCTCATGATCAGCTAATTAAATGACTCTTGAATTTAAAAACAGAAGAGGTAGAGGTGTAAAAGACACTAGTCAGGGTTATCTCCTCTGAGAGTAATGCATTTCATCATACAGCCATTTTCAGGGTGGTAGATAGATGATTTTCAGAAGGCCGGAATTGCTGATAAGCATATTTTCCATTCAGTGAGAAAGGCAATTGTATACCTCACTCCTCGGTTTACTTAGAAAACCTCTAGAGGTTCAAACTAGTCTTTCGGGTGATGATCTAAACAATAACACGTTCAGAATTCGCCGCTAATTGTGATTAAGAAGGTACTCAGAGGTTTTTCCGCTTATTGTGATCATGAAGGTACTCCGGATTTTTTTCTGCTTAATGTTATCATGGAAGTACTCCGGTATTTTCAGCTAATTGTGGTCGTGGTGTACTCTGGATTTTTCTGCTTATTGTGGTCATGAAGGTACTCTGGATTTTTGAAAGTACTATAGTACGTGGTGATCATTATATCCGAATTATATCTTAAAATTTCGTCAGTAACAGCCTGATTGGTAAACTGAACACAATGTAAAAGTAAACTCACGCGTTTTTATAATAAATAATCAAACCCATTTGTTAGTACGCTTTCCTTCTTATTTTATTGGTTTTCCCAGAAAATAGTCTATAGAGATTTGAGCTTGGCCGATTCACTGCAGTTGTGGCCTACGCAACTGGGGTCCCTAGTTCGACTACCAGTCAGGTCTAGCATTATTTTAGCACTCATTTTCATCTATCACCCTTTACCGTCTATATTAGCCGTATAGTAAACAACAGTCAGGCGTAAAACAAAAAAGAAAAGTAATTATTTGAATTTCTTTGCTCTAAATCTGCTCATAAATATATACCAATAACGGTTTTACAAGGTTGAAAAGACGCAAGGTATTATAATTACTAATTGTGCAATTTAATGTGAACAGATTATAATGTTGTTGTTTAGGTCATCAGCCGAAAGGCTGGTTTGAATCTCTAAGAGCTTTACCAAGTACAACGGTAGTGAGGGGGTTTACAAATTCCTTCTCACTGAGTGGAAAAGTAAGCTTATCAATATGCTAGCTCCTCTGAAATGGATCTATTTTTCACCTTGCAAATGAGACCTTCACTTCATTCACCTCAGGGACACGCTGTATAATGAAATCCATTAATATCAGAGGAGATAACTCTGAGTAGTGTCTTTTACTCCTCTACCTCTTCTCTTCTTAAAGTCTTCAGTCATATAATTAGTTGACCATTTGATAGAAACAGAACTATTTCTTGTAGCTCTGGAACTAGCAGATCGAGTGCAAATAATTTAACACTCCACCTGCCAGTTATGGGGAGATAATGTTATGGCCATTATTATGTTACGGACATAAAAAAGTCACCCGTTACGTTGCTCAACTCATAGTCTACCAAAACGTTCAGCAAAATGGAGTCCCACATTTTATTCTCAGTTTGTTTGTAAAAACATGTCAACTGCCATTATATGTAAAAGAGTGCATTACTGATAGAGGTCTTCAAAGACATAAATCTGATTTATTACAGTAAATATTTAATATTACAAGCACCTCTTTGCATCAGTAACAATCAATTACACATAGATTTGCAAATACCTTACGTCCGAAATTCCATCGAACAATACACAAACGTTTTTACAAGCCACAAGAACAAGATAATTCACTTTTACGTTCACTTCCCGTCACACATATACCTGGAAATCCCGTAAGACGATTTAAATGACACCTGTCTTAAAAGTAAAGACCTGTCAATTTAATGGAATAAAGCTTATTGGAAATTCAGAAGATTTTTAATCACAATTCTTGGGAAGGCACCAATGAGCCCTACCCCTCATATGCCTAACATCTCATTTTAATATAATCATCATCATCACTTCACTTGTTTTTTTTTTGTTTTTGGGGGCTCCGAAACTCCCCTACACCCCGCCGTCTCCACCCAATACTATGGCTGGTCGCAAGGATACGAGGTGGTACAGTAGAACAGTAATAGAATATCGCCTCTGTATACTGCACCATTATAACTTAACGTAGTCATTATTTCTTCACTAGAAAACAGTCAGCCGCCGAGCCCAACATACACCACATAGACACAAATAACATAAAGATCACGCAGTATTTACAGCCTTCCT
This sequence comes from Catonia carolina, assembly GCA_035578175.1. Taxonomy (NCBI): domain Eukaryota; kingdom Metazoa; phylum Arthropoda; class Insecta; order Hemiptera; family Achilidae; genus Catonia; species Catonia carolina. The sequence goes on from JAQMRL010000008.1 coordinate 25,753,050, forward strand.
TCACAGTATCCTGTATAGTTTTTCCATCTCTGTGAAACAGATCTACCTCTCCATTTATTTCATTAGCTGTAGCTATACATCTATTGATTGGAGCTATTTTACTTCTTGTGGCTCCAGCAAACAGCCTGAAACTTCTTAAAGCTGTGCAAGGCACCCTCAGAAAATTTTTCGAGATATCCGGAACATCAACTCGTGAATGCAGATTGTTGTAAATGTACGTAATGTAGTAACATTTTTACAATTTTAAATTAATCATTAAAGAAAAAAAACAAAAGTTAATGTTTTATAAAGCTACTTAAATACTATAACAGGATTTACAGCAAAAATGATTAAGTCAATAAATAACCCAACTATTTACTAAATAGTTTTCTAAAATTAACTATGTTAATTTTTTGTATTTACATTGTTGTTCACATTTTTGTATTTTATATTTACCTTGAAATTACAATAATAGATAAAGTAAATAGGTATATAAGAATTTTTTTTATAAATTATTATATAAATAACAGTTATCTAGTGTTAGATGGTTGTTGTAGAACAGGTAGGCCTGTAACACATCATTTAAATGGAGAAGCATTAATGTTACTTCACAGCCCGTATGTCATATTAATTGTTAAACAGGAAGATGAGCTTGTCTTCCTGACATTTCTTACATGCTAATAAATATGATGTTTATATGTCACGCATAAAATAGTCAACTAAGAATTTTATCGTACCTGTCAATTTATTTTTATTACGACGCAGTAAAGTGTTGTACAAGAACATAAAATTATTTTATTTTTTATTAAATTGAATTCCTTATTTTTTTATTTAATCTATTCTTTTAATTTATGTAATAACTTTTGCAAGCCTAAGATGGATCCATTAAATAAACTAGTTTATTGTTTTTCCCTGTTTTCCCGATTCTATTCTTTCTTCTATTATCACTTTAAGGGATTTATCTCATTAGGACACCGTGGTTACCACTTTAACCAAAACGAGCAACCAAGAGAGACACCATCAGCGCTGTTGGTACTATTAATTAAAAATACGGACGTTGAAAAGATAGCACTGCTCTTATATGTGCGACGAAGAATGCTGGAGAAAAAAAGGAAAAAGAAGAAATTTTAGGTACATCCTTTTGTTGCTAATCGTTTTATAAGTGGAGTATTGTTAATCTTGTACGATGATTTGCAAAAGTATCCGAACAAATTTCTTAACTATTGTGCAGATTTCAATCGCGTCGTTCGACGATTTACTAAGTTTGTGAAAGAATAATTTGTCCAAAGAGATCCTGTTTTAATCTATCACCCTTCATCGTTTCTATTACCAGTAATGTGCAAAACAGTTGAACGTAAAACAAGAGAAACAAAAATTTTCATTCCATAAGACCATTCATTCGTCATCCCTTCCCTCCTTGTGATCGTGAACATGCATCACAGCATATCTAGGTACAGGCATCCCTTGATTTACGCGGTTAATTTATTCCAAAAAAAATCGGCGCGTAAATCAAGAGCACGTTTTCTATAAGATTACATTGCAGTACTAACATGTAGTGACTTGTTCCACAGCAGGGATAAAAATAATTTTATAACGTTGATTTGGCTTTAACATGATGCGATTTAAATTAAAATGACAAAAATATTACAGATGAACGACAAAAATAATAAAAATACAGTTTCTATTACACTTACAAAAATATCGTACAAACAGTTTTTGTATCATTAGTTTTTAAAAAAAGTTTACATAGCATGCTTTTATTCTAGTCTTGGTTTCTTAAAGAAAGCATTCAGTTTTATCTGATTAATAGACAACTTGAGTCCGTCAAGCGCCATTCGGTAACAATTAACCTCACTTTTAATACCGTTGGTCACTTTATCACTTCTCTCAATTTCGGGATCATTTTCGATTATGTATTCACAGAACTTTTCTGAATGTTCGCAAACTTCAAACAAATCTTTCACATCGAGAGCTGGCGGCAACGTGGTCTTAGAACAAGATAGTTGTGGTATCGAGTTATGGCCTGTTGTATTTTTCACAAATTTCTGTTCTGCCGACATCATAATGGTGAGAAATCAAATTCTGCTAAAATTGGTATGAGATCTTCATTATTGTTGTTTACCACACTTAATTACTATCCGATGTTTTTTTTTCTTCGGTTACGTCTTCAGTTACGTCTTTTACTTCATAACTTTGAAACTGGAGCCGTGTATATTTCAGGAAGGGTGAAAATATATAAACTTAAAATATATAAACCATATAACTTCAAAATCGTGTAAATCAAAACGCGTAATTCTAAGAGATGCTTGTACTAACTCTTATTTTTTGACGGGTTTTTCATCTCAATACCATATAACATTACCGGCAACACCAAAATAGTTCATAATTATTCTTGATTTAAAAATCTCCAAAAAACGGTTGAAACCCGTCCAATCCAGACAACCATATCCTTTCATTTTCCCAACTTTGACGTCAACTTTCTTTTCTAGACTTTCCAGGATTGACCTTAATCCTCCACTTTTTCTATCCACTTCATCTGAAAACACAAAGCAGGTAAAATTATTCATTTTATTTAGGTAAAAGACAAAAAACATATAGATACGATATTTCTAAAATAAATATTACATTAACTCCGTGTAGTCCTTTTGTTATTTTACTTTATTTAAAGTCGCATTAACAGCTTGGTCATTAGTGACTACGGTGGGATACGTAACGGTGGGTTTAACCTTGTGAAAATTTTCAGACCCTGGCCGGGAATCGAACCCGGAACCTCCGCGTGGTAGACAAGCGCACTACCACAACGCTACGGAGGCGGCCACGTGTAGTCTTTTCTTCATATACTTTTGATTTTTTTTATTTATTTAACGTTGCATCAACTACAAAGGTCATTAGCGACAACATTGGGGTGTATATACAATGGAGGATGAAATTATTTTTTTTTTACGTATGAAAATATGCCGTGCCTGAGTGGGATTCGAACCCACGATCGCATGATGAGAGGCGAGCAAGTTACCAACTACGCCAATGCGGCCGGCCATTTTCATTTATTCACATGTACCTAATTATACAAACCAATCGAACATGATTATCCTCATAATGACACATTACGTGACCAATGATTTTGGACATTATTTTAGTTCCTTATATTTATGATAAAAACAAAGAATGCAAGGTTATTAAAACCGTGATTGGAGTAAGTATTTTCTTCACTGTACGGTAGATAACTTGTACCTATTATTGTTGAATATATTTATCGACAAGACATTACATCATTATAAAAATTATTATGTACGTAAATTCCCATAATTTTACATTAATCATAATGATATAATGAAACGTAATTTAAACTTATTTGCATAATTTTATTTATAACGGTATTTCAACATTACTTTGTCTTTGATTTTGAGTACGGTACTACACACTGAGCGGTACAATTTCCGTATTCGATATTAAAAAGTGGGGAATTTTATTACCAGAATAGGTATTCAGTAGTATTTTCTATGTTAGGAACTATTGGTATTGTACGCAATTCAGATCTCTACTCCCCGTTTGACATATAACGGTTGAATAGTTTCTTAAACGATAATTAACGATAATTGGTTTGGATAATTCAATTTACTGCAGGATAATGTTTTGTTTTTTTTTGGTTTAACATCCGACTGTTCTGCAATTACTGCTAATACAGACGGTGAAGGATGAAATGATTTTTTGTAACGTATGAAAATATGCCGTGCCTGAATGGGATTCGAACCCAAGACCGCATGATGACTGCCGGATAAAATAATTCTGAAATTGTTGGGGGAGAATTATTGCTTATATATAAATAATTAATTTTAAAAATTAAGGACCTATAATATGTAAAAACCATCATCTAAATTATTCTTCTTCTTCTCCCTTCCTTCACGGGTTAGGCATTTCTACCTGTTACGGCACCCATCTTTTCTTCGGCATTCCAATGTCTCTACTTCTCACTGGTTTGTATCTTCTCGCACGTTAGGCAAGCGGCTTTCTGGTATTCTATTTAAATGATCGACCCATTGAATAGATAAAATTTTATTTTTTCGTTGAGTGGAAAAATTCCCAATTGTTGTCCAAATTCTCCAAGTGATAATTATTACAACCACTTACGTCTAAGATGTATACTTACTAAAAGACCAAATCGATTTTAAATGATTTGTTACTCTAAACAGCTGGACACTCATGCCAAATTGGTCGCAAAATGTGTTTTTAAATTAAAGTTTTAGAATTCATAGACAATTCTACCTATGAAAATTTTTAATAATGTTCAATAAATTTTTCAAAAATACTAAATGCCTTTTTAGGAAAATTACTGTTCATAATATTTAAAAAAAATGATAGGCTATGTAATGGTATTTTAAATTATTCATAAGTTATTCATAAATTATTTAAAGGTTTTCATTGGTCATTGCAGGTGAAAAAATTCTTAAAGTTTATAAAAGTTATAGCTATTGATTAATTGATTAGCAAAGTGATTAGCAAAAAAAATTTTTAATATTAGTATAAATACGAATTACTAAAGGTACAACAACTTCTAAAAATGTTAATACATTTTAAAAGGTTAAGTTTCAATTTTATGTACTCTGATAATGGTGGATCCACCGAAACATACCAGTAGACAGTAGGATTAAATAAAAAATATAAAAAAACAAGAGTATAACAGCTGAAACAGGTCAGTGGAAAATTAATTTTTTTTTAATAGGATTGATTATAGGCTACATGGTGCCTATGTGATAATGTGTGTACGCTGCAATTTTTTCAATTCAGAATAATAAGCAATCCCAATAATAAGCAATAATAAGCAGTGAGATAAGGATGATGACATGTAATTGAGATGTAGTTTTGTACAGACCCAAGCCGACCATTCCTGACAGAGTATGGTTAATTGAACCCTAACCATCAAAGTACACCAGTAACCACTGTCTAGATTCAAATCCGTGTAAAATTAACTACTTTTACTAGACGATTTTACCACGTCGCAAATCAGCTGTTTAACAGCTGATTTTCTGTAAAGAAGATTCCTGGTTCAAATCTTAGTAAAATTAATTACTTTTACTCGGATTTTAATGTAGACAGTGGTTACCGGGTGTACGTTGATACGTGCTCGACTCTCATCGTGCGGTCTTGGGTTTGAATCCCATTCAGGCACGGCATATTTTCATACGTTACAAAAAATCATTTCATCCTTCACCGTCTGCATTAGCAGTAATTGCAGAACAGTCGGACGTTAAACCAAAAACAAAAAAAAATACGTTGATAGCTGGAGTTCAATTAACCATACTCTGTCTGGAATGATCGGTCTGATATGTTCAAGACTACACCTCATTTACATGTAATTCACAACATTCTTATCTCATTGGGTCATGGGATTACTTATTGTTCCGAATTGAACAGATTGCAAAGTATAGTTATCAGACGAACTAATATCCCATAGCCGAGCGAGTGAGAGGGAGATATGTGGCATAACTACGCATGCGCTCAAAGGTCTTTACCGTTATAATCCAAATCTGAAAACATACTTCAGTCGTTATCCTGCTTGTTAGTTTACTGCATGCATAAACGCTTGCTCACAACAATGAGTAAAATTAGGGACAATGTTATTGGAACGGCGCGTATGGCTTGTGCGAGTGAGAGCGTTATGCATTCTCTCACTCCCACGGCTAAGGGACATTAGTACATCTGAATGCTGTAGACACATTAGAGATTGAAAAAACATACTGTGTATATTAATAAGCTATTATTAATTCTTACGTGTAAGCTACTTAGTGAAAATAGATGCATGTCATTCAGAATGACCGGTTGAGGAAAGAAAATAGCACTTAATTAAAAAATTCATGAAAACCAAATCTACATAATCTCGTATAAGTTCACACTGTAAAATTAGGTGCATAGGATTAAGTAGACCAGTCAGTCAAAAATAGTAAAGGCTGTGATGCTGCGGAATGAGGAGAGCTGGAAGTTGGTATCTCAGTTTGCAGAGAGGTTGATCGGGAGAAGGCGGAGGGAGGAGATATCGGGAGATCAGCGGGATCGCCCTCTCCCACCGTAAATCAATCCTGTTCCAATCTCGTAAAGCAGGCACACTTATTTCCTGAAAGAAATGAATGAAAGTGAGAGAGTGAGTGTTGGTCAGTGACAGCGAGAGGGACTTATAATACTTCCCCCCATCGCGAGTGAACATGAGTTTTTCTCGCCGCCTCAGATACAAAAAATGTCAGTAAAAATTGGAAAAGCCAAAATAGAGGCACAAATTTTAATGAAAAAGGTAAAACTTCGTTACATAATTTACTAGAAAAAAGTATTTGTAATAATTTTTTTCTGTTTAAACTTTTATATCTAAAATAAACTGAATATAAAAAATTACATGAAAAAAGTTACATGGTTAGCGACCTAATTCTGTAAATCAAAATAAGACATTTACTGTACAAGTGTAACAAATTACAAATTAATTAAATACATCTACCATGTGAAAAGAAAAAACTATTAAATATATATCTGTATTTACTTGTTATTTACAATATTACATTTTACATAAAACTCGGTGAACATTTATGTACATCAATATTTAATGTAAATAGTAAACAGGTTTGAATAAAAAAAATAAATAACGAAATAAATTATGTATTTTAATACATAAATGTAACATATGCCATAATCTGTGTAAAATAAATATTTCAAATTAGGTAATAATATATGAAATGTTTTGAAACATCTATACACTTACTTGAACTTAATGAAAGTTTATTTGTAATTAAGTTTTCTTTATTACATCTTATTGAATATTCTTAAGGTAGAAATAAGCTTATGTTTTGTCAATAAAATACAATTTTACTATTTCTTTATAATGAACCTTGCTTACATTCGTTCGTATGTAAATAAATAATTTTTACCTGTGTGTTAACTGAGTTCTAAATGAAATTTAAGTTTGCACATCATAAATTTAACATTCAAGAAATTGTAAATATTTCTCAATATCTTATAAATATAGAATGATTCTAAATTGTATGACATAACCTCGGGGGCTGATTTCTATTATTATTAACATATAAAAAAGTCTGGTAGCGGGTAGATATTTCTTTGCTATACCGATCGGGAACAAATCTGCCTCAGTTATACGCCTTTACCAACACGAGGCTTGGTTTTTCTCTTAATTCTCATTTTCCTCGGAGAAATCAAGTTCAGCCCTCGTTTCTCATCCGACGCTCATTTATCCAAAATACTGTCTTTCTTACCATGTCATTGTGGCTAGCGCAACTAGTTTCTACGCCTGGGAATTTGATTTCTAGTCGGGTCTGGCATTTTGCATCACACTTTTTCATTTATTACCCTTCAACTTCTGGATTATCATTATCAATAATTTGCAAAATATTCGGTTATCAAATGGAAGAGGCAATGAAGGGCGAGCCCTTGAAGATGGAGATCGGATGGGAAAGAGAAATGTGGATACAAGTTGCAACGCTGACAGTAGCGACCGCTGTAAAAAGTATTATTATAGGAGAAAGATACGTAAAAGTTTCTTTGATCACAAGTTTTTAAATAAAAAATGCGTTTAATATTAACAATACTAATATTAAAGTTTATTCTTTTGTGTTTTTATCTTGTTCAAATTAGATCAAACTTATACTTTCTTATTATACCTATTTTCTGATAATCAATTATTTCTGATTAATTAGGTATTTCTTTGTATAGTGTTAAAATCCATAAATCCTATAAAAGCTGGAGAGCCCCAAGGTTTAATCCTTTCCTCCCTTTATACAATTTTTACAGCGGACATCCCAATTCTTCATAACATTTTAACTGCTACTTTTATTGATCACAATGCCATTGGTTACACTTCAGAAGATGCTTCATTGATCGTTCATTATCACATGAACTAAATTATGGACACCTACCTGATGTTCCACTGAAGAGGATCAAGAGAAAATGGAGCAAATATTTCCTTCACGATTAGCATAAAAAATACATTATTATTAACTAATATTATGTTACTTTGAAGTAAACCCTTTATATACCTGTAAAATAAAACACAAACAACAATTTAGTAACATTAAATGTCAGGTGGGTAATTAGTTTCCCTATGCCATCCACGCCATACTGTACGCTCTTGTTTTCTATACTTAATTATATTTTTCTATGTTGTGGTCAACTATTAAATTTCCAGGGCAGTTGAAACGTAACTGATATTTTATATTTTTCTTTGCGCTAAGTACGATATTCTTAATTCTGCAGAAGTATCTGGAATCTTTGATTAACTTTTATTTAAAATATAAAAATTACGATAATTTTGTAATTTAGCGTACGATAAAATAAGTTTATTTACTTTCAATAAGTTTTTAAGCAGTTAGGTTCTAATTTATATTTATCTTACTAAATTATATATCTTTTTACCTTTTCAGGTTAGTGTTTAGCAGTTACAGATCCACTGGTTCACACTCAGTTGATGAAGATAGTTATTTAGGAATACCAATATTTTAAGTAAGTTATTACTTATCAATTTATAAATTATCATATTTCGTTATCGCTAAATACTTTTTCATTGTCAATTTTGTTGGTTTAGTTGTTTTTACACTGTGATAAAATGTGGTGTTGTAATCATTTTTAGTAGTTTTTGGAAACATAAATGACTTAATGAACAAAATGAAGATACCACACCTACCTGTCGTTCAGGTGAGGAGGTTTAATAGAAAATAAAGCACACATTTACTTCAGGATTTTACTATAAAAAATATATTATTAATGACCACGATTTTTATATTATTTTACAGTAACCACTTTATACATCTCCCCCCAATTACAACACACTTTTACTCACGCTAATAAGATGGAAGTTCAAAAATTAACTAGAAAATAGATGTACAGAAAATCTTTTCATTCAATAATAATTAAATGTTCACATTTTTCAGCGTATTGTAAAAATTACAATAGCAGACCGAAGAAAGCACCTTTTTGAGTAGGGTATATAAAAATCAATGCAGATGCTTTTATCTGAATTGTTGGTAGAAATGAGCTTTAATGTTTTGATTAATGGAATTGTTAATTGATTGTTGGTGTTGTATAATTATTGAAACAGTATTTATTGGGTGTGGTTTAACTTAATATGTATTTTGTGCAGCCTCGATGTTGGCGCTCTAGTTTTTTTATTACTCTGCTAGCAGCAGTATTTGAATTTTCACTTTTAAAATAATATATTAATTATTATGAATTTATTTACATAATAGTATTTCATCTCTATACGTAGTAAATTATAGAAGTAAGTAAATAAAAATAAATTTATTAATTAGGTACCACATCCTAAAAAAAACCTGGATTTAACGTTGCAATAGCCTCCAACAACATTTAGAGACACTAGCTCTACCGATCTAAGAGCTATCTGATCTCCACACCGTAGAATTCTTTACGTCGTAGTTTAAAAAATTCGATTTGAACTTATTTGTTTCATTAAACAGGAACAAAATAAAGAATATGTAAAATAATAAGGTTTTCTTCTGTTCTATCTAAACATTTTATTATTCCGGTTATAAAATCCGAATTTTTAATTCTCTAAATTGTTGACCAACTTAAGATTTTCTTCTTCAGGTGCCTAACCGTTCCGATTGTTGGCGACCATCGTAGAAATACTCACTTTGTTCATTGCACTGCGAAATAACTCTTCTGAGCTTTGTCAAAACCAAGTTCTCAGATTTCGAAACCTCGACACCCTTCTTCTGCCAGGTCCTCGTTTTCCTTGTAGGGAATATAGGGCAAGAGGAAGTAATTCCTCTTGCTTTATATGAATATATAGGGAAGGAAAATAAGTATTGCTTTCATGTCGATTTTTCGAAATCGAGTTTTCACCGGGTATATACACGTTTTCAGGCCCCCTGAACTCAAAAACATGTTTGTAGCAATTAGTGTGTGTGTGTACAAAATATCACAAGAACAGAACATCGTAAAGTTAAAACTTAAAACTTAAGGTCAAAACCACGAGAGGACCCGACAGAAACATTTTCATTAAAATCAGTCAACCGGAAGTTTTAATTTATAAATGGTTGCCACATTTTTGCTTACCTTAAATGTATTAGAAACCCATTAAATTTCTACCTTTAAAGTTAATAATTTCTTTTAGCGCTGTACGCAGTAACGCGATTGTCAGAAGCCGATTTTCTCTTAAATGAAGTTGTACACCAACCTACGAACGACATATTTATCAAAATCATCGATTTTTAAATTAAATTTTATGCAGGTAAAGCTTGAAACTTACAATAAACCGAGAAAATGTCCTAACTTTATACACGAAATCCTGTCGCCACTCTGTTGACATTGTCTATGATTATTGCAAATTAAATATCACTGAATTTTTAAATTAAATTTTGCGCAAAAGCTTGAAACTAACAATAAACCGAGTAATAACCTAACTTTATACACAAAATGTTGTCTCTACACTGAATTATAATTCATCATTCTATAGTGATTCAGCATGAGGATTAATTGAGCTATATTTAGACTGCGTACAATTTGTAGGCCTTTACGATGTGGTACATAAATACGAATTGTGTACACTGAGACGTGATGTTTTCAAAAAAGTAATAACTATCACCATTCTACTTTCTATCTCTTTCACACGCTTTGTGCACAACTACCGGCCGGGCAGTACATCATGTAGATACCTTAACCTCTTGAGGGACTTTGATACATATGTGGCCATTAACACCACAGCTTTATATATTTCAACTACTTTGACGTCAAATTGCTCCATATGTTGCCAGAAACCTTTGTTGGTTGCACTGCTACCTTGTTGCATTATCAGCTGTTATTCATATATTGATGATGATGAATGATTGCCAACATTCGGTAACGGATAGGCACTGGAAGAAGAAGAATTCATATATTATTGCGAGTTTTTCAGAGCGAGATTATGGTTTACATGAGGGTTAAAATAACATGATCCCTGAACAGATTAAGATATATTAAATAAATCTTAAGATAGATTCGTATTTTAAATAGGTTCATATGAATATCGACTCTCAACTAAGCAAAATTATTCGTAACGACTGACTCATTCATGACTAGCACAATCAAGTAACAACAATTATTAATCAATATATAAATAAAATTAACCATTACTGTGAAGCATGACTATGACTAAGTATAAATTAAAAAGACCGCCTATACAAGTTTTATAAAAATAACTATTACAAAAATAAAGGTATTGATGATAAAAATAATTATATTGATATGAAAAACATTTAAAATAGGTACAGGAGCTAACAATAATAATATAATTTAGGTAGAAAACCAGACAGATAGCGAAAAAATATGTAAGGTTACACTTCAATTATTGTTCTTTTTTTAAATAATTCTTTTATGACTATAAGCTACTATTAAAATTTTATGACTTTTTGATAAAATAAGCAATTAAATTAGGTTTCTATCATGTTCAATATTAATCGGTATGATAAAAATCAAAAACGATTTACTTTACCAGGCAGCTAAATATTCCATTGATTAATTATTGTAGTTATTATAATTATAATGTACTTTACATCTTTATCAAATTATATCACTTGCATGAATTACTACTTTAGTATTTCATCATACATTTATTCATTAGAAGATTTACTACTAACATCAATTATGTTCGGAAGATTTTTCTTTGTTAGTGCAACCAAGAGTTTGTTTTATTAACCATTCTTTACGTGTCTGATATTTATTGAATTTCGTATATTTTATTAACATTGTCAAGATGTAGTTTCTCAGCCTTCCCTGTGCGCTTTTACCTAGCATCTTACCATAAAAATATTTTTCTTCTTATAGTACTGACTCCTTTACTGAAGAATGGCCACAACACTCGCAAATTGCTTTCTAACATGAGCTACCCTCAACAAAATGCTGAAGTTTGTTTAATCTTTTATTTTCTTCAACTATGAGGATTTCCTTCGCCCACGCCTGCAGTTCCCCTCAACTTTACCCTTGAGAATCAGTCTGAGAAAAGTGCAGACAAAGGTAATAGAAAAAAAGAGAAAAAGTACTGAGAAAAATATACATACAGTCCAAGAAAAAGTTTGAGAATCAGACTGAGACTCATACTTATCATATATTTTATAAATGTTCAAGGAAGACAGTCTTTCTTCTTTTGCTTATGCTCATCAATTCACGGTCCACACCCATACGTCTCATAACATCGATGTTGATGACGACATAAAAATATTAACAATGAGTTATGAAGTTTTATAATGTTTCCGATAAGTTTTCCTGAATCCTGAATCCTAAATCCTGGTTGAGAGGGCTGAGAAGCCCTATGATGGGGACATCGTGTTAAGGAACACCTGGTCGCTCGGGGAACAATTTTACCGAATAATTGCAACCTCATAAAATTTAGGGGGAATTTTATAGTTTAAAATTAGGAAATAGGATTCTGGCTCTTGCGGGATTGGGACTGGGACTTCAAAGGAGGTAATGTATTTTAAGAAGTTACTCGTGGATGAAAATTTATATTAAGGGACAAGTGGGTTTAAGAGCGGCTCTTTTCTTTTATTTTGTTTATCAGTGGCCTTTTTCAGTTATGTGGGAGTTTTGTTGTCTTGGGGAGGGGAAGGCACGCACTGTACTTAACGTGAACAAATGGTACAATTTTAGGTAGGGGTTAGTTTATGATTTTAGGGGAGACGGAAAGGGTAGAGTTTGGCATAATCACCGGCCTTTTATTTTCTAAGTGTTTAATAATTTAAAATGGCGGCTCTTTTCACCGTAGTGGAGTGGTTATGCATAGGAACATGGGGACAACTACCAATTGGGGGGCGTGAGTCACACAAGTAGATGAAGGGGCATGGGTATATAAGAGGAATACAGGGCGGAATAAAAATGTGGCAACTCTAAATTTTGATAAATTTTGAAGTGGGTCATACTGGAATTTAAATAAAGTCGTGGAATGGTAATGGCATAAAGACTTCGGGTGGATGTGGGCGTCGGTACAAGTCCTGAATGATCTGGGGTCCGTCAGTTTTCCCGGCGTCGTGGAGCCGTTTCGAGGTATTGTAAATAAAAACCTCCATAGAGGGGAAGATAAGGTGTTCGTGTACGATGCGATTGGAGATAAGATAGTGAAACTTTGTGATGCACCGGAGGACTTTGTTCTGGTATGCTGAAGTACGTTTTTTGTTGGTCTTGGAGAGAAAGGGCCACCATACCGGCGACCCGTACAAAAGGAAAGGACGTAGAATGGAGGAGTACATCAGAGGAGTACATGGAGGAGTGACGAGTTAAAACCTTTCATTTCTTGGTGGCCCTGAAAATGGCCGTTGAAATGGTGGTCTTCTTGATGGGAAGCGTCAGTCGTAGTCGTCGTGGAGGCCGAGGAGCTGGGCGACACGGCGTGTCGTCGTCCAGCGGAGACGTCATCTTCTTCCCTCGCAGTAGCGCGTCGATGGCTGCTGCGTCGGGTCCAGTGGGCGTAAGGCTCAGTCGAGGAACCGCTGTAGGCATCGCTCGCGTCAGCGGGCGATGACGGTCCGGTCGATGGCATACGGTGATGGGTCAGCAAGCGGAAGCATCATCTTCTTTCTTCCGAGGTCGTCGATTAGTCTTCGCTGGATTCTGGTAGCCATGTGCCGATGGTGGATGACTTGTCTGCCGTCTGGATCGGAATTGAATCTCTTAGCTCAGTGCAGCGCTCTTTTTATAGTCGCCGAGAGCGCTGTGGTAGGAGTCGGTTACTGGCTCGGCCTTGATGACAAAGGCCTCTGTTGGTATGTCGCCACAAGCCCACTACCCCTCTTGGAACTATTGGTGGCTCCCTCTGTTGCTACGTCGGAAGCTTTGATAGCCGGCAGCACAGTATTTAATCAAAGGGGCAACGGTGACAGATAGTTACTTTTAAACGGATTTGAATACTAGACTGTGGTTACCGGTGTACTTTAATGGTTAGGATTCAATCAATCATACTCTCTCAGGAATGGTCGGCTTGGGTCTGTACAAGACAAGACCTCATTTACTCGTCATACACATCATCCTCATGTCATTGGGTAATGGGATTGTTTATTGTTCTGAACTGAACAGATTGCAACGTACACTCATTAGGGGTGTTTAAAAAAATACTCCGTCCGCCATAATGACTTACAAAACCATACACGTGTATAAATGGCCTTTTTCTACTAGAATTCAGGAAAATAAATAAATTATAACGCAATCCTAACCGACTAAATTACATGAATTGTCATCTTGAAATAATCTACTTGGTGATCCACCTAAATGATTGCAACGCTTCTGAAGCAGGGACTCTAATAGGATATAGTTTTTATTAAAAAATAATGTTTGTAACTATTGTTGAAATTTAGTTCGTAACATGTTCCCGGAAAAGTTACCGAGAGGCATCTTGGCTTTTACGGCCTGCTAACAAGAGGCATCAAAACACTCAAGTTGTTTACTTGGAAACAAATAACTAATTTTACAATTAATGTAAAAATCTATTTTTTTTTAATTATCATCAATTTTAATAAACGATCTATTAAGTCCCTTCTACGTCCTATTAATAGGTGATATTCTTCTCCAAGCTTTGATATCAATAATTATTACTCATTTTCTTCGATAAGTTACATTCATTAGCTAATCATCAACTTCATGAACCATACGGATTAAGCCTGTTAGTCTGCTCCAGCTAAAAGTTTAGTAATCTGCTATTTTATGAAGAAGTTACGATACCCATCTCTTCGGAGGTTGTTCGAAATCGCGTTGTCCAGTTAGTGTAAGTAAACACATATTTAGTTGTTTGATCATTTGACAACTGCAATAATGACTCTTCTTCTTGTATTTTAGAATAGTTGAGATCACCCCTTTTTTGTTTTTCCTAAATCATACTCTTTATATCTTTAATGTGTGCACTTTGCGATTTTATAATTCTTTTTGTGAATTTATAAATTTTATTGTTTTTGAGTAATTTTTCTCATTAACGCAACCTTTGTCATTTTTATTTCGCAAGTGAAATTATTTCCATGTTTTAAAAAAAATACAAATTGTTTTTTTAATATTTTGATTAATTATTAAGTTGCTATTTTGGAATCCCTCGTTTGTTATTAATTTTTTTTAAATGTTTAATCATCCTAATTAAAGGTCAAGGTCATATTCTGTTAGGTTCTAATCATTTTCAAATAAATTATTCTGTTTAATATCACAAATTCGATCACGGAATAGATTAAACATTATAGGTCTAGAAGTATGGAAGATGGACGTGGTTGATAAATGAAATTTTGGTTTTTATTCGAAAAATATTTTCCTGGGTTATAAATCATTGTTATCAATTATATAGTATTACCTTCAATAGTATAACATTTATGTTAATAACTTCATTATAATAATTTTAAATAGTTTTGTCTATTACTAGGACAAAATAAATGAAAATATAGATACTGTATAGTAATTTTATTCATAAGTTTATCAATAAATTATTACTGTATATTTTATATGACATTGTGTACTTTACTACTTAATTTTAAATAATAATTAAATATAATTTCTCTATTTTTCATTATAAATCAATGTAGTTGAGCTTCATTTAATTGGTATCCTCGTGTTGTGCGTATTTTTCTTTAGGTCTATAATTAAAGGCAACTTACTTTAAAAAATATATAAGAACAGCTTCCAGAATTTTATAATTTTAAAATTTCTAAATAACCTACTAAATCTAGTCTTACATTCAATCGCCGGAAGATGTCTGTCCTTTCCAAAAACATAGATCAAGTTTCCTTAATCGTTCGCGTTCATCTCAGCGAACGAGGCAGTCAGTTTTATTCCCAAATGTGTCAGGGAAAAATATTAGATATGTATACGTAAATCAACCTTATCAGAGTATACTGTGAAAGTAATTCATTGTATAATAGTCAAGTTGATAAGATTGCCCCCGCCAAGTTGTTATGTTTAACGTCATGCGAAACACAGGTGAGTAATCCAATCAAACCGTACTGAATAATGACAAAATTTTCAATTAAAATAAATATCTACTAGCTGATAGTTAAGTACACCTGGTAAACTAACTCTCCAAATGTTACAATAAATGTTCAAAAATTTGTCCTTTTTGTTCAATAGTTCATTTGTCTGCACGCTTGTGGATCGTACATGTTGCTCTTCGAAAGTAGGGCTGCCTTCAGCCTGCAGGGCTGGTCTTAAGTTACGCAACAACATCCATAATCCGGGCTATTATGCTAATTTCTCACGGATATGAACTTTAGTTTGATAAACAATATTTTTTCATCATCCCCAAATACAAAAATCGACTGGTGTCAAAACTGGCGACCTGGTTGGTCAGGATTGGGGACCTATCCGGATCGGCCAATCCATCACTCTGGGAAGTGCCGATTCAAGTAGGCTCGCTCAGCTATCATGAAGTGGAGAAGTGTGCCATCATGCTGATAATAAAAAAAAATTTTCCGTTTGTATTTGGTTGTTTCTTGCCTTATTTTATATCAATTTGTTCAGAATTAAATTTTTTATGAGTTTTGTTTAACTTTATGTATTTATTAGTCATTTAACAAAGTTAAAGTAGTTCAAACCTAAAAACGTGTTTTAAGGTACTTTTTTCAATTTTTAGTCAAATATTTAAAAAATCAAAAGATACACAGTTGTGGAGCCTATTTTATTCAATTTTTCAGTTTAAAAACCTTAAGAAACAACTGAATTTACCCCTAATTTACCTACTCCGAATTTCAGGAAGTCTTCATTTCATTGAGAGTACTGAGTTCCGGGCGAAATATTTTGCTAGCTGTAACTCGCTAACAAAGCGTTTCAGGATATATGTTTATAAAAACTGTTTTCTTTCTTTTGGCCTGTTTAGTGAGCCCAGAAAGCGCGGTAAACTTCGTGAATCGCTGTGTATAGCGGTTGTTCTACAACATGGCTTAGCATAACTAAGCTATATACCCGAAATGCCATTCATTTATAATAAACACGTCATCAACCCTTAGACCTCTTCTTTCTATAACTCTTGTAACACTATCTTCCTTTCCTTTCTGGATCGTCTTCGCTTCCTCAGTCTAACTGGAACCCATAGTCAAATCTTCTGTGGTAATCTTTTCTCTACCTCGATTCTTTACAGATGACCGCATCAGATGAATTAGCTTTTCTCAGTTTTTCCGATTAATAAAACTTGCTTTTTAACCTTCTTTAAAATCTTTTCATTCCTAACTTGATCTAGCGCAGCCAACTGACAACTTCTTCTCTAGATTCCATAGCTGTTTTTTCTTTTAAATTTTTGTTGGAGAGTCCAAACCTCTGAGACACAAATGGAGGAGCCTTCAACAAAAGAACGAAAGATTCTCTTTTAGAGTACATAATGAAAAATATATTTGATTGTCCATTTCACACACATTAGGAGAGATTTATTGAAGAAATTTATGAACAGTTCCATAATAAAAGTAACCTCAAGTTATAAAAATAAATTACTCAGTATTTACATCAACAAAAACAAAAATAAACAATTTTATAACCCCTTAACCTTTCTATACATAAGGTAAAACTACGATAAAACCCACATTTAAAATCTATGTTACAGATATTGCATTAATTTATGTCTTAATCATACAAACGGCTTTTTTTTGTAAAGTAAGAGATAATAGTTTTAACATCAATTGAAAAACATTTAAATTGTTTGTCTTGTTCAAATAAAAGAAAACTATCAAAACTAACAATAAAAGTTTTATCTGATAGTCTGTTATTTCTACATAGGACGATAACTCTATTAAAACCATCAATAAATTTTTTACTACTTTAATTTAATTAATCAAAATCTATCTATAATAAAACCTTAACATAATTTTACTATAGGTATAGAATCACAAGGTGATTCTAAATTCTGGTAAAATAATTTAGTACATGATTGCGGAGCTAAAAATAAGAAAAAGGTTCATATAAACATACGTCCGTAAACCCTTCATTAGCGAGTTACAGCTAGTGAAAAGTTTCGCCCTGATTCAGTTCCTCTAGCGAAGTGAACAGTGATACTGAATTTTTAGCAGGCTTCTTTTGCGACACATATTATGGATTTATACGGAAAATTACCTAAAAAATCAAATAAAACCAGTCTGAAGCTGTAGTGTCAGCAGTTTTTAAGAAAAAGAATGAAATATGCAAAAATCTTAGTAGAAACGCACAGTCTCCCACATTTGATGATCAATAACTTTGTTAAATGACCAATAAGCAAATTATATTTCCCAATGAAAATTGTAGAGAATTTAATTTTGAATGCAATTATGTATGCAGTGTAAACTAAATGTAAAAATTTTTTAATAAAATGGACTCTATGTACACAGCATTACTTTACTGTTTTGTGAAAAGGAAATTAATAACTCATTAAAAAAAATAATATATTTGTATAAAAAGTTTTATTTTTATATGAAATAAACATAATTAAATTAGTTTACATTTCTTACATAATTGCTTTCAGAATTAAATTTTTTACAATTTTCATTGGGAAAAATAATTTGTTTATTGGTCATTTAACAAAGTTATTGGGCATCAAATGTAGAGGACTGTGATTTTCTACTAAGAGTTTTTGCATATTTCTATCTTTTCTCAAAAACTGCTAACACTACAGCTTTCAGATTGGTTTTATTCGATTATATAGGCGATTTTCCATATGAATCCACCATATTTGTCACAAAAAGTAGCCTTAAAAATTCGGTATCACTGTATTTCACCAGGGAAACTGAAATCGGGGCGAAATTTTTCGCTAGCGGTAACTCGCTAATGAAGCGTTTGCAGACATATATGTTTATATGAACTTGTTTTCATTTTTTTAGCTCTACAATCATGTAACTACATTATTTTACCGTAATTTAGAATCACCCTGTACATAAATACGCTATAAACTTTAGTATTATACAATTATAATTTGCTCATTTGTAAGTGCTGTAAATCAATTAAACGGCGCCGTGATTGAGTTCTTCTTAATCTAAAGTTTTCTAGAAGACAGCAGTTTATTCAACTAAGTAAATAATTACTCACATTATAAACCGGTTAACCGAGATGAATTTTGTACGCTTCACTTGTCTCATAAATTATTAATTTATCATTTATTAATTTATTTATCTATTAATTTTAACACTAAATGGTTTTTACATTAGCTTTTGTCTTTTCATCTTTACACTTGAATTATTTCTTGAGTTTCGTTTGCACTGAAAATTACATCAGGACTAGTTCATTTATTTTTATTATTTATTTTATCTTTTTTATATAAAGCCATTTAATACCACATAAAGTTCTGACAAAGTTTTTAACTTTTTTTGTTTATCCATTGTCTTGCTTGTATTCTTTGTGTAAGCATTTGAAGTTAGTAATCGGTAGTCTGAACTTGGTTCGATTCATGTTTTCTCGGTCTATTCTAATCTTCTCAATATCCTTTTTAACTTCTTTAAAACACTTTATTCAACACATTAAGTCTATAGTTACTTACTTTACTTTAATTTAAGCGGGGATACTACAGCTGCCGCCGCATCCCTCAGCTCAATCTCCACCTCGGTCTGTTCCACCAGTCCTCCTCCTCCAGCCCTCTCTGCTGCATAACCTGTCTCTCCCCTTCTTTCTAAGTTCCGCAGGGTCTACTTCTCCTCCTCCGAGCGGCTGGCTGGTAGTTAAAGATCGTTTCGGTCACCTTTCCTCTTCTATTCGACGTATATGACTATACCAAAGCAAGTGTCTTTTCTCTATCCTTTCCACAATTGTATTTACTGCTTGGTAAGTTATCTACTTCGGTTTTATTTCAATTTTTGAAGACCACAGCACTGAATTCAGTTTATTCGTAGCAGCCCTTCCTTTTTCAGCCCAGGACCGGATGTGTCTTTCACACGTTCCTCCCCCTGCAATGAGGCTTCAGAGGTACTGAAAACCGTCACACACCTCGATCACTTCGAAATACAATTTGATATCCCTCGCCCTTTCTCCTACTGCAAAGTACTGTTGCAGTTACTGTACAGCAGGTACTGTGCAGGAGTGCCTTGGAATAGGTTTACAGTTAAGTGTTTAAAAAATTGGTTTTGTCAACCGTTTGTCATCCACAGGTTTCATAGAATTTTAACATTTATTTTTTGATCGTTTTTATTCTTCTACATTTTCTTTCCTTCCTTGTAACCTGTACACTCCGTTTACTATCTTCAAAACCATCACTTTGCTGAGAATTTTTCTATCAGAATTTCTGTTTCTTTTAGACATTAAGCCATCCTGGTCATTTTGGGACATTCAGTGGCTCCTGTGTTGACACACAGTTTGCATCACAATATTTTAATGACTGATCTTAGTTTGTTTTATGAATGTACAGGTTGTGAGTTATTTTCTCACCTGATGTTACTCACTTCCTTTCACTGGTCTTCTGCTGCATTATTTCTCCAAGGTACTTGAAGTTATTAAAGTTTTCCGTAATATGTAATTTTAAGTGCTGCGGGGCGGTTTTGATGTTTTTCAATTATTTAGGTTTTCAAAGGAAATCTGTATTCCCGATTTTTTTAGAATTGTTCTGTTAGCACATTAATACAGGATGTTATAAAATATTGTGTATTTTTTGGAAGTTGATTCTTGAAAGCTACGGATATTAAATTAAGTTTCAACAAATATTCAGGAAAATTGAATAAAAGAATTAAATTAAAAGATAGCGATGAAGTTGGTGTAACGCTAATAATTTTAACATGTTGTTGTTTAGGTCATCAGCTGAAAGTCTGATTTGAACCTCTAGAGGGTTTTCTTATGTAAAATAAGGAGTGAGGTGGCATGCCAGGCATGCCAGGCTCTCTAAAAAGCACGTATTTTCCACCCTGAACATGACACCTTCACTTCATTCACCACAGGATCTGGTTGTATAATGAAATTCATTACTTTCCGAGAATATAACATTGATTAGAGTCTTTAACACCTCTACCTCTTCTGTTCTTAAATTCTCTAGTCACATAACTGGCTGACCATGTGATAAGAAACAGAACTACTTTTTTGTAGCCCTGGAACTAGCAGATCGAGTGCAAATAATTAACACTTCACCTGCCTGTCCTGGGCAAAAATGTTAACATATAGTACTGAATTATTTCTTATCGATTAGTTTACCTGTCAATCAGTGATGCCTATTTATAAAATACCTTAATAATATTTAAATGTCACTTAATTACATTATCTCTAAATCCAAATACGTAAGTAAGCAATTAATTACATTTTTATCATAGTTTTGATATTTATTTCGAAATTCTCATGGTATTTTCAAGAACAAAATTAGAAATTGTTTATGAAATATTTTTGTTTTTATTTTATACCATTCATTCTACGATGGTATATTAAATTTTATTTGACATAGAAATAATTTGTACCTTAACGTCTTCATCAAAACAATTCAAAAACTATTACTACTACAGCGTTACATTGACTTCAGCAATTTTTTAAAACTTCTTTTAGAACGTATTATCGCAATAGATTTTATTAAAATGTTTCAGTAATTAATTTTCATTGGGCATGATGATGTCAGGTTTTCTTTTGAATACTTATTTAAAAAATATACACGATATATAAAACCGAACCTCGTGTCATGATTTAAAAATCATCTTTTGATTAGTGTTTTTCGATCAGTTTGATTTCATAATGTTATGAAATAAACATAATTTCGTGACTTATAACTAAAACGGCTTTCATTTTGCAGTAATCCAATCATTTATTCATTATTTTTAATTTCTTATAAAGCAAACTTATTAAAGTAAATTAATATAATATTAATAAATAGTACTGTTATTTGAGATAAACTTTAGATATTCTAAACTTATTTATAAGATTTATTTTTCACCTCGAATTAACCACTATGAATCATGTTCCAATTTCAGTTTTCATTATGTTTTTCTTTGCCAATAAAAAGTCATTATTTCAGATTGTTTTTTTTTCTTATTTCTGCAGTCCATATTAAGCCAGATTTTTGGATGACTTTGTTATCTGAAATTCCTCTACTCCTACTATTTAGTTACTAATTTATTTCTGTCCTGAGTTTCATTTTCCTTATCGATTTTTCTGTTTTTATGTGTTTCTCCAACCACGCACTTTGGTTTTTCTTGTTTTTCAAGAAGTTTAAGACCCTTTTGTTGAGTTTTCTGTCATTCATTTCAGATATGTGCCCAAAAACCATAAGTAGTTTTTTCATGGCAGTAAATGTTAGGTTCTTACAGGGAAAATAAAACGAAATTTTAACGCTCAGGAGATTCGTTTTCCGCGAAGGTTAAGGGTTGTACTAAGGGAAGATACAATTCAAAATGGTGATACAAGGATAGAGTTGCAGACAATAAAAAAATGTAAATCAGTTATTGAAATCAGCGGATGGAGTACCATCAAAGAATAAGGTAGATGGAATTCCAAAACATTTTCTAGGATACAAGCCTGAGCGTAAATATAGCTTCGGAAGACTTTTACAACACTGTGATTAATTTGTTTTAATTTTAACTTTACAATAGAAAATATTTTTTCCACTCAATTTGCTTCTTCCTTTTGGGCTACAAAAAATCTGTTTCTTATCACATGGTCAGCCAATTAAATAACTTAATCATTTAAGGACAGAAGAGGTAGAGGTGTAAAAGACACTAATCAGAGTTTTCTCCCTTGAAAGTAATGAATTTCATTACACAGCCAGACCCTGTGGTCAAAATATTAAATAATTTAAATGAAAATAAAGGTATATGGACAGGGTAATATAGATAGTTTGGTAAAATAGATTTAAACGTGCGTATAACTATTTGACGATGTCTATCCTTTTTTTGGTCGCTGACAAATAAAGATTTATTTATTTATATTTTATTTATTTATTATAAAAATTCATTGCTAATGAATTTAACTTATATTTCGTGGAATTACCAGAAACTTTTGTTAATTCTCAAAAAAGAAGGGGTGGGGCAAAATTTTTCTTTTCTCAAAATAAGTTACGTTAAATCCGAGCCACGGTAAATCCGAGACCGGTAAATCGAGGACTTACCGTAGAATTTTATTTTTTATAACACAGTTTAACTGAAAAACAACGATTAGCACAACATAAACCTTTACTGGATACCATTATATTACGAGTCGTATATTTCAAACTACAAATGTAGTGTTAGAAGAAAATTAAAATTACTAGAACGATTGTTGACCTTTATGGTTTATGATATGAGATTACCTTATGTTAGTGTAGGGTCCCACCCAGAACAGGTTTTTAATATTTCGAAGCATGTTCTAGTGTATGTCAGGGACCCCTCTGAATAATAATGCATAGTATTAATAAAATAATATTACTACTTGCCTACTATAATACTATACTGAAGTATAATCTTTCTTTTTTATTGGTTTTATCAATCAAAGAAACATGATATATAAGTTTATATAATTCTATTTTCCTCCTACGATTCATTCATAATTGACTAATTTATTTGTAATGTATTTAAATATAGTACGTACAATGATGGCTCAACACAATAAAAACCATAAAACTTTATGAGAATTATTAGAAAATTATTTGTTTATCAGTCGTTAAAAACTACTTGCATTTATATAAATTATGGCGAGTAAAATAGTGATGTAATATTGTATATTTATATTAAATAAAATTACACCTCCAGTTTCTAATAGATGATTTATTTACTTTGCTCCCCTCAATGACTCATTTTGTTCAATGTAGTATCAAAGTTTTCAAGAAAAACTTGTCAGTTTTTTTTTGAACTGATTCATTATAATCTGTTTCTTTGAACGATAAGTAATTAGTATGGCAAAGAGAATGAAAAACTTAAAAAATTCATATATTTATCGACCGTTGCCATATTTGAATCAGTCATTTCAGAAAGCCCATAAGTCAAAATTTTATATTTTTTTCTTTAGTTAATTTTAGGACTAACTGATTATAAAATCCCTAAAAAATCACGTAAGTTTGGCTTTCCTTTAGTAATATAACATTAAGAAAAAACTTATCCTTAAGGATATAAAATGCTTCCTTCTAATTAAAAAATGAAAGTGGATGATCTTTTGAAGGCTGAGCAATATTTTCTAGTGGATAAATGGGTTTCACAAAATTTCTATGCAAAATCTTTTTCAGGGAGATAACTAGCCTACTGTTTGTGACGACGACGACGAAAGTGAATAGTCCTGGGAACCAAAATTTTTTTCTTAATGTTAAGGCTTTCAATTTTTATTATTGAAAAAACCTAAGTCACTAATTTAAACTAGTGAAATAAATGAATAGGCCTACTAACTATTGTACAACACAATTATCTTATGGTCTAAAATCATATTTTACAGAAAACAGCGCAGGTTATCATTTTACTTCAATTTACTTCAGAAACACCTTTATTCTAAATTTTCAATAAAACTGTCGCTTATCTTTAAAAAGACCAGTTTTTTAATTTTTCCAAAAGTTAGTTTTTTTGACTTATGGGTTTAAACATATGGGACACTCGGCTATATACCTCAAGGTCACACAAAGTTACAGTAGTATTGAAATAATTTAAAGGTTCAGTCAAAAATACTTCAAAACATTACAGACTTACCTCGATACATACCCAACACTAATACAAAAAAAAAACTAAACTGCCACAGTACAAGAAAAATTCAAAAATAGATTAAAGGTTAAAAAGTTATAGGAAATAAAAAACCTACAATTTCTTTTCAAGTAATTTTGTTTTGTAGACCGTATTTCAGCGTCAAAAAGTGATTTTCCATATTTTTCAGTCCGCCAGAGGATAATTTTAATTCAGCGTTATTTACTCAAGGTTCAAATTAGGTTATTTTTTCATTTTATATTATTTACTCATGATTAAACATAGGATATATTTTTAATTATTTACAATGGCAAGGGAAAATCGTGTGAGTGTTTCAAAAATTGTTTTTTATTTGCGATGAACCGTTTATGAAGAGGGTTTAATGAGAAAGTTTTTAATCAGGAAACTTTTAAATCACCAACGTTGAGCTTCTTCAGGTAAATTTAAAAGTGATTATTCGGTTAACTCATAACATTGATTCTCCAGCTTAAAAAAAATAAATTTCTGCTAAAACATTTTACATGAAGTTAGATGTAATTAGTCAATCGTGTCACTTGTTATTTATTTTGATTTTATGAACGATGAAGTATCTTTTCTGAAATTTTGTCTTTCCGTCAATAAGGATTTCCACAGACAATCCTGATAAGTCTAGATACAGCACTGAGGGAAAACTAATACTATCATAACAATTCTTAAAATAAATAAAATAATTTCAATTTTTAATGTAATGGAAACAATCTTACAGGTAGTAAAACGCTAGAAATAAAAAATTGTTAAAGTCTTATGGAAATCTTTTTTCAGCGAATACAAGTATTGTTTTGTATTGTCAAATTTTCTTTGTAAGCAATCTGTACTGTATATAATTATTCTTTATTACAATTTCCGCGCGTGTGGCTCAGGTATTTTATATCAATTTATTCATGTATTATTCTCTTACTATTTTATCATTATTAACTCATTTCTTTACTTATTGTCAGTAGTACTTTTATACCATTTTTTCAAGAAAAATAAATGAATTGTATTTATCCTAAGAATGTAACGTAAATCAATGATTTATATTTTATTTAATATTTTTGCATATATGCATCAAGTTATTTTCCTAATGATGCTAATAGAATTTGTTACCAAAAGATTATCTCATACATTAAGAATTATTTTCTGTCCGTAACAAGCAGGTGGGGTTTTAAATTATTTGCACTCAATCTGCTAGTTCCAGGGCTACAAAAAAGTTCTGTTTCTGATCATATGGTCAGCCCATATGACTGAAACAATTAAGAACAGAAGAGGTAGAGGTGACAACATATTTTTTGAGTTCAGGGAAACTCGATTTCCAAAAATCGACAAGAAAACAATACTTTTCTTCCCTGCATATTCGTATAGAGCAAGAAAAAGCATTAACTTTTGCTTTCTGTGCTATTCTATAAATGGCAAAGACATTTTCTAAACTGTCCAAAAACCAAAGCAATCGTACCCAATCTTTTAAGAAATAGATTTTACCTAATTTTTCTTATAACGTATATTTAATTATTTTCATGTCGTATTTTTCCCTACCCACTAGTAGTTAATAATATTCTTGTTTAATTGATTTTATTTGGACAGTCATAATTTAGTTTTTAACATGTACGTTAAACGCTTTAAGTTTTGTTTACCGTGAAGCGTAGCGAGGGAGGTTTGTTAATATCGTAATACAAACTAACATTGTAATACTAGGTTTCACCCGGAAGATTTTGAAATATAAATATTGCAATCATGAAATCTAAGTCATTTTAAAACTTATTCATGATCTATACAGATATATATTATAGTAATTATTTTAAATAGTTTTATTTTAAACTTTTTGACAGAAATTCATCAATGACCTTTATCGATGTAGAACCAATTATCTTTATTACTATTAAATTAAATATTTCCTAAATTTTTTTGCACAATCAAATGCCTTCAGCACATGAATTGAGATATAACTTAAAGCTGTCATGGGCTAGAATGCCGACAAAAAGATACTGCATGTTCATTTCGCAAACTAGAAGCCTTCAAGCTGTGTATTTCTCTAATGTACACACACAACCTGTATCAAGATTTTAAGATGACTTACCTTAATAAAAGTGTTACACGTTAAATTACCCTGAATAAAATTATAGTAAATTTTGATGATGTGAAAATTCTAATGTATTATTTTATTTATATTAAATATATTACATTGCATAAAAATATTATAGGCCTAATTTACTGGTTTAGGTTATAAATAAAATATTAACTAGTATTTAACTGTTAACTACATCCTGTTTTAAACGATTTTCAACAATTTTATCAATGAATTTAAGTAATAAGATAAAAACACCAAAATATATTTGTCTTCAAAAATTACTGATTAAAACAAATTATCGCCGTTACAAAATTATACAGAACGATTTCGGTTATCTCATAAGAAACAAACATTACAAAACTGTTTATTAATATAATTTTGTTATTAAATTCGTTCCTTAAGGCCTTTATCCACGATGCTAGTACTAGCTGCTAAAAACCAAAAATCAACTAGCAGTTAATTAAATTAAAGCGCCAGAGATCGCTAGTGCGCTAGTGACTTTGAATTTTACTAGCGGCTAGTAGAGAAGAAAAGATCACGTGATTGACTAGTGCTAATAAACTAATTCGTTGTAAACGTTTGAAAACCCTGTAGTTGCTAGTAAGCTGTTTCAGGAACAGATGTGTAGTGTTGCGGGTGCAGTTATCAGGCAAAAAGGAGCAACTACATGAAATTACGATTTAATTTCAAGATTTTACTCGTATATTCTTTTGGATCTTCCAAACCGAATTCCGTCACAAGTCTTGAAGAAGCCCCAAACTCTCCTCTTCTAACGGCCCACTTCCTCACCCACTCTAAGAGTTTTTCTTCTTCAGCTCTCTCTGACATGCTTCGTATACTCCCATCGTCTAGATTTGTCTTAAGTTTAAGGTTTCACCAACGGCAGACATGATTTAATAAGTAACATTTTCTAACATTAGCAATATACAACAACTACTTACGTATGTCTTCAGAGCACTGGCATTATTAACTAGCTCCGTGGAAAGCGTCACCTATGCGCTAGTAGGTCCTGCTAGAAGAAGCAGCTCGTAAACTAGCATCGTGGGAATAGACCATTAGGGATTTGACTAAAAGCGATCAAGTAGCAAAGCATTAATGTTCATGAACGAAAACAGCAGACTTACAATTGGCTACTCTTATGCAAAAAGGAACCACACATAGAAAGTATCTTTTTCAGTAACATTTTCTTAAACTGAATAGTAAATACAATTAGGCTGTCCAATTACACATTACAACCCAAGCTTAAATAGGCCTACTTCGTTTAAATTTAATAATTTATTAGTCATTTACCAATAAAACAAATGTGAAAATCTCTGTTTAAATGAATAGCGAGTAATTACTATACTTTATTGTATGTTTGGAAATTAAATTAATAAAATAGAAAGCAAGAGGAACTGGGATCCTATTTTTATAAAAAATACAGATTTTTAAGAGTAGTTTTAGCAGATTAATTTAAGTCTCCGGTTTTGGTGGTTGGTTCCTTCTTGCATAAATGTTACTATTTTAACAATTCATTGACCACTCGGATGGAAATTAAAAAAATCTCTAAAACAAACTTTTAATATAAAAAACTGTTTTGTAATTATTAGTCTAGACCTGCGATATTCAATTACAGAAAGAAATCAGTAAATCAATAACCCAAATTATTTAACTTTTACACTCAAAAAAAAGTTGCGTCCTGGTTCATGAACAACAACCATATTTACGATGGTCTATTTACTTATTTGTCAGAAGAATTTTAAAAATTTAGTTTAGCTTATGAAAAACGGTTTAAATCCCACGAAAAGAGTAACAAAAGAGTGCACAAGATTAGATCATATTTACTGAATGAAGAAATAAGAGCCGAATTAGGAATGTATAGCTTAAACGATGGAAATTACGGGCAGGTGGAGTGATAAACTTTTGTACTCGATCTGCTAGTTCCAAGGCTACAAAAAAGCACTGTTTCTTATCATATGGTCAGCTAATTATATGACTAAAGCACTTAAGAATAGAACAGGTAGAGGTGCAAAAGATACTAGTCTATTAAGAGTAATGAATTTCAATAGGGACGAAGATCGTGGTAGCGTTAGGTGATCGATTGACAAGAAGTACACAAATAACTTTAGGTTTAAGACAAGGATGTGGCCTCTCACCAACACTTTTTAATATTTATATAGACGATGCAATACGGCGATGGAAACAAGAAGCTCCGCTAGGCATAAAAATAACCAGAGATTCATATCTTAATACTCTCTTATACGCGGATGATCAGGTGATAATACAAAGCTCAGAAGTGGATCTTCAAAAATCAGTTCTGCTTCTTGATAAAATAGCCAAAGAATATACCATGAAGTTGTCAACAAGCAAAACTAAAGTGATGGCATTCCTTGGGAAAGACCCAATACGATCAAAGATAGTTTTGAACGACAAGACTCTAGAGCAAGTTTCCGAATTCGTTTACTTGGGTTGCAGTATCACATACAAAGACGATAACGAGATATTGCGGAGGGTCAATAAATTTCAGTCGGTTTGTGGTTTCATCAACAGGACCTTCAGGAGGAAATCTCGAAGGGAAACACAATTGCGATTATACGATGTGATGGCGGTGCCGTTGGTGTTGTACGGCAGTGAGTCTTGGGTGCTACGAACAGCTCAGTTAAGAAAGGTAGAGGCTGCAGAAATGAGATTCATGAGGGCAGTGAAGGGATGTTCCTTGAGAGAGCAGATTCGTAGCAGTGAAATAAGGAGAGAATTGGGTAGAGAGGAATCGCTGATTGGAAAAGTGTCCAAGTACAGAGACAGATGGACGAACCACGTCGAGAGAATGCCGCCAGACAGGATTACAGTGTGGGCGGTAAACTATCAACCGGAAGGAAGACGAGGCCTGGGGAGACACAGAAAGAGATGGCATGAAGCTGGAACAGGCGTTACGCCTAATCCGTAATAGGTAGAAGAAGAAGAAGAAGAATTTCAATATACAGCCAGACTGTGTGGTGAATGAACTTAAGTTGTCATCTGCAAGGTTGAGATTAGATACTTTTCAGAGAGTCTGACATGCTGATAAGCATACTTTTCCACTCAGTGAGGAAGCACTTGTAGACCGCCTTACTCCTCGTTTTACTTAGTAAAGCCTGTAGAGGTTCAACCCACCCTTTTGCTGATGACCTAAACAACTACAGAATTATAAAGATATTTTCTCAAATACATTGTCACTCAGTAAAGTTTTTATCTGGTTCTTTACAGCACCGTTTGTGTTGTAGTATGGATATAGTGTTATTGTGCATCATGTTTTCTTCTACAATGAAAAAAATATCTAATTTGTAGATCTAATGAAGAATCTGTTTCGTAGATCTTATTGCTTAAGATAATATCATTATGTTATATATTTACTAAGTATATTTATTACATTTATAACATATGTCTACACCTGCACAGTTTTCTTATTTGATATTTTACGTGACTACTGTACACATTTCCGTCAAATAAGAAACTAGTTTTTTCTTTTAAATCCTTGAATTTACGCTATAAGGATGTTGAAGATGAGTATTATTAAAATGTCAAGGTCAAGCATATTTTTGTTATTTTTCTTTAAAAATATTTGTTTTTAATATTAAATGTATAATGTTTAGTTATAAACACATACGTTAATTTGTTGTATTTATATAAAAAAGTATCCCACGACTGTTGTGTACATACGCTGTGCAGTCTGGTAAAATATCGTAAGTGACCAATAAGTAAGCTATCCAATAAGGTATTCTATTTAGGAATCAAAAAATAACTCTCAGTAGTTTTCATCACGACTCACAAAAGCAATATTCTATATTCACTCTACTATTTACAAAATTTGATATCAAACTGTGGTAAAATCTATGTGTCTATACGCAAGTCAGTGCCTTAGAATGGAAAAGCTGGTTTTAAAGAAACAGACATTTCAGAAAAAGATCCTTCGCAAGATAACGGGCCCGAAGATAGTAGTGCTTCAAAACTATTCAAGTACAAGGCAATAATACTTCATGGTTTTGGATATTGGTAGCCACATATATGGTGCACAACAATCGTCAGTCATTTTACAAATTCAGTTTAGAGAATAACTGGAAGGTCTTTTCTAAGGAAAGCAGAGAAATTTGAGAGGAAATTCCTCCGCGAGAATCCGAAGATGGCAGTACAAGTCACGGGGGTAGAGAATAACTGTACAAGAAAAACGGGTAATTAATGAAAATAATTATCAGAAAATCCATATTAAAATTCTAGGAAAATCTCTATAATATAATGAATGACAAACGGTTTACTTGACAAATTTTTAGGGCACTAAAAAATAAATTTAAGGTGTCGTTTAAGTGATTCAAAAAAAACCAGAAGAATATTGAGAAAATTGGAGTGAACACAGAAATCATAGTGGACAAAAATCATGTATGGACTACTATCCGTAAACTTCAATAGTTTCCAAAAAGAACAAAATCAGAGCGCCAGATGTACGGAAGAAAGGAGAAAACCCAACGAAAAGAGTGCTGAGAATATGCGCTGTAAAAGAGCTTCCAGAAATATATAAAGTTACCATTACGGGATCTAAATCCCGTAATCCTAAACAAGAAAAAAATTTGAAAATCCTAAATAAGAAAAAAATTTGAAATTAGTGTAGTTTACCATATCGTAATAAGAATTTTACACTTATTACTTCATCGCAAGAAAGTGCCTACAAAGTTTTGTAGGCGTATCAGTTTAAATACTAACAGTGCTTTTAGCAAGTCTTTTTCGGTATACTCTTTTAGATAATGAAACTGTAGGTGTTGTGAATTTGTAGGTCACTCTTTTATTGTTTTTTTTTAGTTTAGTATTTCTTTCATTACTGACCTTCATAGATAACAATTGAGTTAAATAGAAACAAAAATAGATAAAAGGGAGGTATATTCTTGAGTAATTTTATAACATTAACCTCACTGATTTTAAAATACATAATATATTTAAAACGCCAAATTTGTCCAATGTATTTTAAATGAAAATTCTGTTTTCCCTTAAATACAGAGACCTGGACCTACCTTACCCTCTATCTTTTTCTACGTAATATTTAGCAGCTCTTTGTATTTCCCACCTCTCATTACATAACCAAATTCCTCGTTTTATACATTTCATTCTATTCATAATTTTCATTTATTTATCTAACTTCACTAAAACTTTCGTGTTTGTATTCTATCTGTCTATGATATCTGCAGTTATCTCTTGTAACACCACATCTTGAGTCGTTATCGCATTTTGGTTCAGCGTCAAAAACACTAAGATAACATAGCAACAGATCAATTTAATTTGGTAAGAGAATCTAATATCTCTTCTGCATAATGAGGCATGGAAAATTTAAATGATTGGTACTCAATGAAATTTTTCTGAACCGTAGTTGGTAATCAAACTCAAGACTTCATGCAACAGTGAACCCTAGAAAACCTATGAAGCATCTTATTTTACATTTTTAGTTCTTTCCATCCGTTTTGACTGGTAAAAACAAGATAATTTTTAACTATAATAATGTTATTTAAAAAAATATTGTACCATACAACAAAAATAAAAGAATGTTATTGAGAATGTTTAAGTAAATATTTAAATTGCCGGTAATCGTTCATAAAATAATATTGAAATTAATGAAAACATTAACCTAATTACGAATACATTCAAGAATTGATTTTGCAAAACGTTTCATCACAATCATATCAGTGATTCATTGAAATACTCAAACATACGAGGTGTTTTTCCGGATCGTAAGTAAAACACTACGTTTCATCACATGTTATTTTCTTCTACCTGTTCCAAGGTACGAGTAAAATTTGCATAAAAAGGGACAAGATTTGAGTCTGTCGAAGCTGTAAAAGAGAAAGCGGCACTGAAGAAGCTGACAGAAGATGACTTCCAGCACTGTTTCTAACAATGGAAAATTTGTATGGAGCGTTGTAGGGATAGAGAAGGAGTGTATATTGAAGGTGACAAAAAGTGATTTTGTATAAAATTAAAATTAAATTTTTTACAGCGTCAGTCTCATTATTGAATAATGAGACTGTATGTAATATACGCATCGTACTTACAGAAATAATCTATTTTTGATTCTACAAAAGTTCTAAATTTACATTTCTTAAACATGATCACAATTTTTTTATTAGGTTATTTTAAGTCGCATCGACATCTTGATTATTAGCCACTACTTTGGAGTGAGGAGCGGTAGATTTAAGCTTGTAATATTTTTCCAGACCGTGTCTGGGAATCAAACCCGGGACCTATGTTTTGTAGTGTAGCACGCTAACCACTGGGTCACGGAGATGGCCGTGATCACTGTTATTCAAAACCAGTTTTTATTATTCTTTAAACAAAACGGTTTAAACAGATTTTAATTATTTCTTGAAATGCTTTCGAAAATTTAAAAGGGCACATTAAGTTAAATGCTATTTTTTAATCGTTATTTTCAATTTCAAAAGTAAACATAATTTACAAAGTATATTATTTTAAATAATAAGTTCTAAGAAAACAATCTATTCGTCGATTTTTTTTCTTTCAGTAATCATATTACTAAATAATTATACATGTAAAAAATACTGATTTAAATTATTAAAACAAACATAGGATATTAATTACCAAATATTACGTAAAATAATATTATACTACCAATACATTTTAATGGATATGTTTTAATACATTTTTAATAAATATACGTAAATTATAATGTGATATGGCTTCGTTCTAAAATGGATTGCGTCTAAAAACAAAATTTCCTAATTGGATAATCACTTTAGTAGAATTCATTATAATATCCAAAACGTTTTAAGCCTGACATTTTTGCAATAGTCACTTGTTAACTTTAGTTTTTCATGTTATATAAAAATAGTAGGGTACTTTGTCCACAGCAATTTAAATATTAAATGAGCTTATTGAAGTTTGTTTACTATTCTTTTAGACATGGGTCTGTTCTGATAGCCATAATTAATACAGGGAACAACACAACTCTCATATAATACGAGTAGCTTTCTTTTTAACTGAATATTCATATTGCTTTTAAAAATTAATTTCAGCGACCAGTACTTCTTCCATCCAAGAGCTATTCTCCTGAATACCTCTCCTTCCATTCCTCCTGACCAATAATATTCTCTGACTATTGTGAACCGTTTCGTCCACCCACATTATATTCTTTAGCTCAAATAAAATGTATTTCTTTTCCCGATTGGTCATCAGAAACGTTTTTATCTTCATTAAAAGATGTTGTTTAGGTCATCAGCTGAAAGGCTGGTTTGAACCTCTAGAGACTTTGCTAAGTAAAATGAGGAGTGAGGTGGTTTACCATTGCCTTCTACAATGAGTGGAAAAGTTTGCTTGTCAGCATGCCAGACGCTCTGAAAAGCATCTAATTTCCACTCTGCAAATGACACCTTCACTTCATTCACCACATGGTCTAGCTGTATAATGAAATTCATTAATCTCGAAGGAGATAACTCTGACTAGTGTCTTTTACACCTCTGTCTCTTATGTTCTTAAATGCTTCACTCATATAAATGGCTGACCGTGTGATAAGAAACAGAACTATTTTTGTTTTTCTGGAACTAGTAGATCGATTCCAAATAGTTTAACACTCCACCAGCCTGGTATGGGTATTTATTTAATATACAGCATAATTAAAAAGTAATTGACGAATTTAATATAATAATATAAAATAAACCATTGACTAAATGACAATATCACTAGTGCTCGAGTTCTTTACTGATGCTATAGATACCAATAAGAAATATTAGTTCTTAGTAAACAGTTAATTATTTGAAATGTAGGGAAAGAAAATATTGCTTATTTCGATATTTCAGGAAATACACGGGTTCAGGATCCCTGAACCCAAAAACCAAGTTTTTACCGATCAGTCTGTGCGTGTGTATGAACCATATTTCTCACAAACGGTATTGTACACATTTTTAATTTTGAAATTAGGTTAGGTACCATTAGGAAAATCGAAGAGAAAATTTTCATCAAAATCAATTAACCGATTTTGTATTTCGGAAGTCATAGTTTATTCGTGCAACTTTTCACTTCTTTCCGATTTTCTCAAAAACGCTCCGACGATTTTGTTTTGAATCAACTTATTTTTTGTGCTCCACAGAGTAGAAAAAGTGACATTTCTGCTGAAATTCGTGGGGTTGTGCTCTCGTAGTAAAATTTTTTTTAAGATTGCAGCCTTAATTTACGTAATTTAGGGCATACCAATTTAAAACGCATAACATTTTTGAAGTTGTAGAAAATTAAAACACCAAAAACTTTTATTTCAAACAATTTTACTGCAGCGCTTAGTTTAGTAATTTCCGTATTTTTTTATTGAAATCGGTAAAAAATTGTGTTTTTTTAGATTGCGACCTTAGTATGCACTTTACGACAAAAGTGTATGTAACTAAAGTAATATAAAATGAAAAACCCTACAACTTTTATTTCATGCAGTTTTTCTACAGAGCCAAGTTTCGCGTCAATTAGTGATTTTTCGTATTTTTAAGGCCTGTAGAGGTTGATTTTCATTTTGGGTATTCCCTTATGATTAAAATTAGGTTTTGTTTTTCATTTTATATTGTTGACTCATGATTAAACATGAATTATATTTTTCATTATCTCATATGACATATTTTGTCAAGTGATAATCATGTGAGTGTTTCATACCAAGTTTTTAGATTTCTTAAAGCAATGAAAATTTACAATAGTAATTTTGGTAATTTAAATTCGTAGTTGCAACTGTAATTGTATAAATTAGTCAGTTACTTTCGTTTCGTTCGAATTTGGATCTTCCAGTTATGGTGTTCATCAATGCACAATCTGTGTTAAGTTTATTAGCCGGGAATATAACCGAAGATCTTTGCTTTGAAATCTACTTTACCAATATTGCGCCAACAACAAATGTTACCTTAAAGCACCCTTTCTTACCTTAAATCAGAAATTTGATAACATATTTTAGCGTTCAGGATGGATGTGTTTACTTATCCACATTAGTTTCATAATTTCTCGCAGCTTTTAGGAATTACTAAAAAAGTTGTTTTTAATGCTGATTTGACTTGACTTGAGTATGACTTCTCTGGACTTACGCGAACATTTTTGAAGCACGTGTAGTCAAATTCTAAGTGGCCCTGAAAATTAGTTTTCCGTTTACTGAACCACCAAAATGGTCATAAAAAATGTTTGTTTCGTTTAATTCATTAAAATTTTGAATTTAATTTTATTCAGGTATTAACTTACTCGGAATACACTGAAAGAAATTAAGGATCTGTCGTCCAACATATGAGTTAAATGTTACACAAGTACAATTTATTACTAGAACTAACAAATTCAGTAAATCAGGTGTTACATCATATAAAATATTTTATGGACTAGAATATACCTCTTCTACATTTTGATATGCACGAGCTTATTATCACAGATATGGAATAAAAATCTACATAATATGCTAATTTAAATAAATTTTGTTTTTATACACAACAGTTTCGCCTTTATCCGACATTCTCTTATCCGTCACCTACCTCTAAGTTACTCGTAATATTGTAATGTTTATAATTTCAAAAATTCTAATGTTTGTAATAAAATGTTTGTAATTAACTTCGGTTAAGTAATTTGATTGAAAATTACATTTGTGATAAGCCTAATAACTTATTGTAATTTATTTTTATGTTAGTAAATAATTGTTATAAGTTTAAAAATAGGTTTGTCTATCATTTATATAACCAGATCCCGAACGAACCTGTAATAAACGTTACATAAATAATAAAATTACAAACGTAACTGGTCCAGTCATTTACTCCGCATGCCAAGAGATAGGCTTCCCATACTAGCATGGGAGTATCAACCCGGTGGAAGGCGAGACGTTGGAAGACCACGAAAGAAATGGATGCCGGAACAGGCCAACAGAGCCTAATCCTTGAAGGACGATGATGATGATGATGACAAACGTTACATAAACTGAAATAAACATTGTGTCGTTTGAATTTTCTCTTAAAAAACGAGGTAGTATTAGTTGATAAATACACTTACCTTGTGCATGAAATTTAAATTTATATTAGTCTACCAGAAAGAACTTAATATTCGAATTGAAGAAAATAATAACTGTATCGTCGGCCGCATTGGCGCAGTTGGTAACGTGCTCGCCTCTCATCGTGCGGTCCTGGGATCGAATCCCACTCAGGCATGGCATATTTTCATACGTTACAAAAAATCATTTCATCCTACATTGCATAAAGTTCCACCCCAACGTTGTCGCTAATGACCGTTGCAGTTCATGCGACGTTAAATAAATAAATTTAAAACAAACTATATCCTTAGTCGGCTATGGAAAACCGATCTGTCAGAAAAAGAAGTTTGATCTGTGTGCGTTACCTGTTATGATCCTAAAAATTAACACTCATCATTACATCTGCTCAAAAACTTAGACTAGAATAGAAAGCCATAGAGTAGAAAGATCAATGCTCAGTTTACCATCACGTGACTATTTTAGAAACGAATATCTCTGTTGAGAAACATTTGTTACTGTTCAAATTTACGTCTTTTCCAGATGAAAAGTAATAATAATAATAATTTATTTATTGTTGTTAAGGTCATCAGCCAAAAGGCTGGTTTGAACCCGTAAAGGTTTTACTAAGTAAAACGAGGAGTGAGGTGGTTTACCATGGCTTCCTCACTGAGTGGAAAAGTATGCTTATCAGCATGCCGGGCCCTCTGAAAAGCACATGTTTTCCACTCTGCAAATGACACCTTCACTTCATTCTCCACAGGGTCTAGCTGTATAGTGAAAATCATTACTTTCAGAGGAGGTAACTCTGACTAGTGTCTTTAACACTTCTATCTCTTCTGTTCTTAAATGATTCAGTCATTTAATTGGCTGACCATGTGATAAGAAACAGAACTATTTATTTTAGCCCTGCAACGAACAGATTGAGTGCAAATAATCTGACACTCCACCTGTTTATTATGGGCAGAATAATTTATTTATCCCCATAATATTACACATTATTACATAAAAAATAAATTACGATAATATAAATTTCCTTACAGTAAACTACTATCCTATGGTGGAATCATATGGTTGTGGAAATTATCCCATCCAACTATGGACAAAACCATGTTCCGGTAACAAATAAAAGGTAAATACTTTTTTTATTGTTGGTACATCATTTTATTTTCAAATATGATCAATTGTATCACTTTTCCTTCTTCTTCATGTGTAATGTCCTCGTAGAACATTGGTGAAATCAGACCACTTAAGTTTTGTCAATTGCCTCACAAAAACGGAAAACCAAACTCACACCGTACAAGTCCAGAAGATTCCTCAACCATGATGCTCTCGGTTGTACCACGTTTAGACTTACCCTCAAAAATCTTTCCCTGCATGATATTCCGCAGAATTCTATACCCATTCTCGCCTCATATTACATGACAAAAGTTTTTAAATTTGCACATTGTTCACAACTTTTATTTTATTCATTTAACCATGACATCCGTGTTCCTTAGTCTATCCTTCCATGGTATATACAGCAATTGCCTATAACACCACAGCTCACAAACTTCGTGTTTTTTTTTTTATTTCATTTTGGTTCATTCTCCAATCATCCACTCATACGAAACACCGAGAACACTATTCTTATCAGCGGATCAGTCTAACTAAAGGAGAGTCCAAGATCTCTACTGCACAAAATTTTATCCTTCTAAATTCCTGAAAGGTTGTTCAACACCCAATCTGATTTCCGCCGTGATACTCCAATCTTTGTCACAAATAACATTTTTTTGCCATCAGTTTCTCGACTGGTTTGATGCAGTTCTCCAAGCTGATCTATATTGCGCTAGTCTTTTCATATCTGCATACCTGTAATCCCTAGATCTTTTGTAATTTGCTTTATATATTCTACCCTTTGTTTTCCCCTACAATACACTTCCTCAATATTACCCTCCATTATTGATAACCAACTGCGACTGACCATGATGATAGCCAACCTTCGTAATGGAGAAGGCACCTGAAGAAGAAGATTATTGATAGACCAATACCCGGGATGTCTTAAGATATGCCCCACTAGCCTATTCCTTCTTCTGGTATGATGTTCCCTTATAGGCCTACTTCTTCTTTCATATACTTGT
The DNA here is from genome assembly GCA_035578175.1 of Catonia carolina. NCBI lineage: Eukaryota > Metazoa > Arthropoda > Insecta > Hemiptera > Achilidae > Catonia > Catonia carolina. Next base: position 25,791,702 of record JAQMRL010000008.1, read on the forward strand.
CTAAAAAGTTCTAAATTACTTATTATGCCCACCCACCTAATCTGTAACATTTTCCTACAACACCACATTTTGAAAGCTTCTATCCTCTTCCGTTCTACAGCCCCTATCACCCACGTTTCACTCCCGTATAATGTTACGCTCCAAACATAGTGTTTTAGAAGTTTTTTCTTATCTGTAAATCAATTTTTGTAGTCAGTAAGCTGTTTTTCATTTTAAAGCCCTTCTAGCTTGACTAATCCTACTTTTGATATCACTTTTAAATCCAACTTTCCTATTTTTGATATCACTAATGTAATATAGTGTACTAAGTCAAGTTTTCTCTAATTTTTGTTTATCACAGGTCAATTTCAGAATTTCGATAATCCGACTATGGTACGGTCTACTAGACCATACATTATAGAAGTAATTATTAGTATGTCTAGTATCTAATATATACCAGTATCTACTATCCAGTATCTACAAGCGAGTCAAGTATCTTCTAAACACATATTAGCAGTATGTGTCGGATTATCAAGGGACTACTGTAGGTAAAAGATTATCATTCATTTATTACCCATAAATAAATCATGTGAGTTGTAACTTGAGGATGAATTATTACACTAGCAAATTTATATTCAAATTAAACAATATATATGCATCAGATTTATTACCAGGTTAATTAATTAAACTAGTGAATTTAGATGTCATTTTATTAAACATCCGGAGGGTAATTTTGAGAGTTACGAAACTTAAGATTTAGGCAATATTCTACCTTGAAAACTGGGTTAAAATTACATAAAATATTTCATTTAAAAATGTATACATATTAATTTAGTATTTTGAAAAATAAAATGTACAATTATTTAAAATACTTTTCGTTTTTATTGCCAGTTTATTGGTCAGTAAAATGATTAAATTTTAGATGTATGAAGTGGAAGTTATATTTTACTCATAAAAAACGCGTCAGGTGGTCTTTAACACCATTTATTTTAACATATGTTCTTGTTTTATTGCAATACAAAGTTCAAAACGATTTACATCTATAACATTTAGCCTATAAGATATTTCGAAAAGGTAAAATAATTTTTTTATACTTTTTTAGTTCTTTTTTTAATTTGAAAGTGGAAAATAAATTTTAATTAATTTATATGTACTGCATACCACATCTTTTTTTACTTCGTTTATAACTTACTACAATTTTTTCATTAAGCTTTTTATACATTCAAGTAATTTTATTTTTAAATTAGTAAAACAAAACAGTTTTTATAAATTTATTTATTTTGACATTTCTGACAAATGAGTTCAAGTTTCTGAGTTATTTATTGTTACCTTCTTCTTAGAGTGCCGACTCCGTCAATAAAGATTGGTTAAAACTCTGGTAAATATTTTTCTACCACCAACCGCCCTCAAAATATTATGCGTAGTCATGTTTGTCTAGTCTCTAATATTCTTCAACTATGAGCATTTTCTTCGGCCAGGTCTTCGCCTACCCTCAACATTTACCCTTGAGAATAAGTCTAAGAAACTCGAAGCTCATGGAAATAGAAGCTCAAAGATTTTGTAGGAATAGGTCACTTTTGTAAAATTGGTGGAAAATCCCCGGAACTTTCCTCATGATGAAGTATCAAATAAATAGGTTTTCCAGGACACTAGTAACGGATTTTCCAGGACTAGTAAAAAGGTGATTTTGGTATTGGCCGGTGTAATTCCGGGAAGAAAGAAAACAAAAGAAACTTAATTTTAGCCGCTTCTTCAAGAAATTAAAAAATTGTTAATTTTGCTCAAAAAGTCATATAATAAAAGTCACTGGATGCAAATACGTACTTCAAATCAAAAAAATCTCACAATTTTTAGAAATTGCGATTATTTGGCCGTATTTTAACAATAAATGGCAATTTTGATGTAAGCATGCAAGTTATGGCCTAATATCTTTATATATGTACTTGAATTTTTTTGTGGCATACTACCGAAACAGCGTAAGGGTATAAAATTAAAGATTTTTTTCAGTTATTCTTAAAATTATTTAATGCAAGCGTTTACAATTAAGAAAACTTCAAGAATTTTTAAGTTTTTTATTAATTTATATATTAGGAAATTATTTAGAAAAATCGCGATACAATTTGGAAGTTTCTGTAAACGGTAAGCGATTTTTCAAAAATTTTATGAAAACTGAACGGTCTCGAAAAAAGAATGGAACGGTTTGTCTGGGATACCTCCGGAAATGTAAGTCGCAAACTAAAACATCAATATACGCATTAACGTTTCTATGTTCCTACATTTCTGCATTCTACATTTATACATACATATTTCTGCAACTTTCACCTATCGACTAATATTTGTTTCAATAAAATTGGAGTCAGAGTCTGGAAATAGTAGGTATATTTTTCAGGAATTTTACAAAACCAGAACGATCACGGGTTCTGTTTCTACAGATATCTCCGAAACTAAAAGTTGCAAACAAAAAAGTTAAAAAATCACAATAACACAGACACCCTCACCTATCGAATGATAGGCCGGCCCGTTAGCGTAGTGGTTAGCACAACTGGCTTCTACGCCGGGGTCCCGGGTTCGATTCCCGGTCAGGTCTGGCATTTTATTTACACTCATTTTCATCTATCATCCTTCTCACCGTCTTCATTAGCAGAAATTGCAAAAGATTCAGATGTAAAACAAAACAAAAATATCGAATGATATTTTCTTAACCATATCGGAACAAAAGTCTGGAAACAGTTGAAATTTTTTTGACAATATCCAAATACCGAACATTTGGGCGCTATTCATCCAATTTGTGTTTGATATTAAATTTATAACATATTACAAAACATCTGGAAGAATTGGAAAGATATAATAATCCATCAATCTGCTATCAATCTTCCTGACAATAGCGGCGACATTTACAGGCTAAAATGCTTCAAAATATTGAATTTACCTATTTGATGCACTAAACTGATAATCATCATAGCCATCATAATCATCGTATCAGCATCGTCTCTTTTTTTTTTAAATCTGGTATGAAACACTCACACAACTTTCTCTTGCCAATATAAATAATTAACAATAAACCTAATATTAGTAATTAAACATTAGAAATAAACAAAAAACTAACCTCAATAAACATAACTTTATTTTAATCATGAGTGAAAGACGCAAAATGAAAATCGAACTCAGTTTGGCTTAAAAATACGGAAAATCACTCTTTCACGCTAAACTAGGCTCTGTAGAGAAAAATGTTTTAAATGAAAGTTGCAGATCTTTTAATTTTCTATAAATTTTATTATATACACTTTTATTATAAAATGCATACTAAGGCCGAAATCTTAAAAAAATAAATTTTTCTCAAGTTTTCGTGAGAAAAAAACAGAAAATTGCTAATTACTGCTAAACTAAGCGTTATACAAAAAACTGTTTGAAATAAAAGTTGTAGGTTTTTAAATTCTCTACAACTTTTATTATATAAATGTTTTCGGTAAATTGCATATTAAAGCCGTAATCTTAAAAAAACTTTGTTTTTACGTAAAAACAGCCTCAGCAAGAATTTCAGCGAACATGACGCCTACCCTATGTTGTAGAAAATAAATAATTGAGTAAACCAGGCGATTTTTAAAAAAATCGTAGGACCAGTTTTTGAAAAAATTGCAAAAAAGTGAAAAATTACACGAATAAACTACTACTTCCGGTTGACCGATTTTGATGAAAATGTTCGTGTCGGGTCCGGTAGTGGTATGTAACTTAAGTTTCAAGTTTGAAGTTCGTACGTAGTTCCGTTCTTGAGATATTCTGTTCACACACACACACACACACACACGCGCGCGCGCGCGCGCGCGCGCACACACGCACACACACACACAGACACACACACAGACCAATCGCTAAAAACATGTTTTTTGGGTTCAGGGGGTCTGAAAACGTATAGATCCGGTGAAAACTCGATTTCGAAAAATCGACATGAAAACAATACTTTCCTTCCTATACATTCATATAGGCAAGAGAAAGTAAAAAGATCAAAATTTAATTTGATACTAAGTTTGTTTTTATATTTTTTTATCTATTTAATTCACACTAATTGAGTGTTGAATTTGTGTAGGTACTTTCAATGTTAAATTCACACACTGTTATAATATTTGCTTAAAGTTTTTATGTTTAATATTAAACTGATTGCAAAAAAATACTCTGTTAAAACAATTAATAACAAAAATAAAGCGCGCGCGAAGTTTCATTTTTTAAATAATAATTTTTATGTTTTTAATCAATCCCAAATAGGTTTTCATCAATTTCATTTCATCAATTTCATCAAAATCATTTTCTATTCAAAAAATCTTCACCTATTTTCCTTTGAGGATAGTGCTGGGTTCCATGTAGTATATTCATCGTCCGGATTGGTAAATAAATATTTTTTTATTAGCAGCATTAAATCTAGTTTGCTTTAAATTATTTTTTGTCAAAATTAACTGTTAACTTATATATATAGGCACAAATATACCAACATTTTAAGCGCTTACGTACATTACACGTCTTAATTATAAATTAATGAACAAACCAATAACAATTAATTAACAAGTTAATTAACAAATCAAGTGTATGCGGTGTTTAATTACTTTTAATAATAACCTTTGTTAGTCTTTATCAATCCCAAAAAGAATTTTGTTAATATTTTCTAATAAAAAAATTTTTCCACCGTTTTTCCTTCGTTTATTAAACTAAGTTTATTGTCAATTAAATCCGCTGCGTATCCCTGGGACTAGAAAAGTAAAAAAATAGTTATTGTAATCCTTATTCAAGGTTCTTTTAGGATCTGGTTGTAATAATTTATAAACAACTTCTTTTAAACTTATAATAACTATTTGTTAACTAAATAATAAATTAAAATAAATTACCACATTCATAATTACTGATAAATTACAATCAATAATTACGTAGGCTAAGTTGATTACAAAATGTTATTAAAAATTTAATCAAAATCTAACTAAAGAAAAAAATGGCTATGTACAATGAAACAATTCATTGACTCGTTCCTACCACCAATCGTATACAAAGTTTCCCGTACATAGACCTGCTCTTCTCATCATCATCATCATCATCATCAACTATACGGCTTAGGCTTTACCCAGCCTGTTCCGTTGCAATGGTAGTTGTTTTTCTTCTTTTGTTGCTTTCTTTTGAAATTGTCATTTGTTAAAAGATTGTATACTTTAAAAGTATACTTTGTAATTTAGTAAAATTCATCATCGAAACCTGCGTCTATACATAAATTATTGCTCCTAATTAGAAAGTTCGAGTCCATTCCGATCGATGCGTTCCTACAGTTGGTCCTTCCATCGCTTCCTCGGTCTCCCAATTCTTCTTCTTCCTCTCGCTCTATAGCGCCACAAAACCTTGGGTATCCTACTCTCCTCCATTCTCTCTACATGTTCCCTCCAACTGTTCCTATATTTCCTGATAATATCGCTAATATTCTCAACATGAAGTTGATTTCTTATTATCTCACTTCTAATCCTATCCCTGAGAGTGCAACCCGCAATACTTCTCAGAAAGCGCATCTCTGCTGCCTCGATTCTTCTGTATTGACGAGAGGTCAGTGTCCAAGCTTCGGCGCCGTACAACAGAACCGGCCTAGCCATTACCTTATAAAATTTAATAATTGTCTCCTTCCTTACTTTCCCTTTTAATGTTCTGCTTATGGTTCCTAATAGACGTTGGAATTTATGTATTTTCCAGTCTACATCTTCACTCTCCCCATAGGATAATCTACATCCTAGGTACTGGAACCCTGACACCTGCTCCAATATCTGATCAGCCAAAACAATTTTGCTTCTAAGAGGTTCCTCTCCAACAAAACCCCACACCTTCGTCTTTGTTGCCGATATTTCTAAGTTATATTCCTTATAAATTTTGCTCAGTGAATATACAGCTCGTTGCAAATTATCCTCCGAGTCTGCAAACAATAGAGTGTCTAGAGGCATACCATCTACTAAAAACCTCGTTTTTAATTTGTTTCGCCAGTTGCTTACGGCATCGTCAATATAAATGTTAAATAATACGGGTGATAAGGGACACCCTTGTCTCACTCCTTGTGTTATCTCTCTTTTCCCTGCACCAGTTTTACCTCCCACTTTTATCTGTATTTTTGTGTTCTGGTACATACTTTGTATGTACCAGTTGAGCAAGATGAGCAGGACCTGCTCTTCTAAAGGCACTTATTGCAGTGCTTAAACTGGTTAACAAACTAACACTTTACAATAACACTGGGTTCATATACTCGAGAAATTACTAAACTGAATCAATGGAAGGCAAGGTTCTTTTATATTGTTTAGTTGACCAATTTTACCTCTTCTGTTCTTAATTGCTTCAGTCATATGATTAGCTGACCATGTGATAAGAAACAGAACTACTTTTTGTAGCCCTGGAATTAGCAGATGAGTGCAAACAATTTAACACTCCACTTGCCTGTTATGGACAAAAAATTAGGTTATGTTTTTCATTTTATATTGCTCATTATTTACACTGGCATGATAAAGTCGTGTAAATGTTTCATACTAAACTTTTTCATAGTAATAGGCTTCGCCAACCAAATTTTTTTGTTGTATGTTATTGCATATATAAATAACCTTTATTTGTGTAATAGATATGAACAACGATATTGCGCAAAATATGTTGTTAGCCCGATCTGCATTGTTATTAATAATCTTATGAAATACAAAGCCCTTGTTCTAATAAATTAATAATTACATGCAGTTAACGGTTATTTCTAACAGATGTTCAAATGCAGTTGAATTAGAATGAATTATAATTATACAGTTTTATTTAATGTAAGTAACGGAATCTATAGAATATCAACTTCCGGTTTAATAATCTAATTGTACTTTTAACCACTTATTTAATCACAATGGTTATGTCGAAAGAAGCCGATGAATTTTGAAAATCTGAATGATCAATTATAATCGTTAACTTTATTTTAAAGGATTACGTAATTTTTTTTAAATATTTTAAAAAAAAAGATTTATTAGTAGTATTTAACTACTTTTTTTATAAAGTTCTTAATGATCTACACATTCGAAACAATTTAAACGAATGCAAATCTTTATAAAAGATTCTTATGTTCCGGTTAGTATAACACCAACAACCGGTTTTTTTTAAATATAATTATAATTTAACACCGATAAATTTTTTCCACATTCGTTAGACGGTAAAATTTAATATTTATTTATTACTCTGATGAATTTTAGAGATCATTGTTGAGTAACACGATCGAGATACAGAGATCTTTGATCTCGACTTGTTCAGAATCTATTACAAGGTCATACGAACAAATGAATTATATTGAAACTTCGGTCTGTCGGTGTACTGAATGAATAAATTAATACCGTACCGCTACGGAATGCATTTTACGTACGCAAATACACACACTTTTACATATGAGTATTTTACATATGTGTGTGTATATTGTTTAATATATTATATGGTACTTTATTGGTGTAGAGGGTAAAGCACTACAGGAATATTATTACGTAATAATCATTCGGATACCGCAGCCAGTATGTCTGCTTTGTTTCTTTTATAATACCTGTATATAAAATCAAGTTTAATATTTAAAACTCTAATGTTCTGTTAACGATAAATTTGATACTAAAATACAAATTTTTATCTTGTATATTTAAGTTTTTTTTATGGCATATGGTTTAAGGCTGTCCATAACAGACAGGTGGAGTGTCAAATTATTTACACTCAATCTGTTCGTTGCAGGGCTAAAATAAATAGTTCTGTTTCTTATCACATGGTCAGTCAATTAAATGACTGAATCACTTAAGAACAGAAGAGGTAGAGGTGCAAAAGACACTAATCAGAGTTATCTTCTCTGAAAGTAATGAATTTCATTGTACAGCCAGACCCTGTGGTGAATGAAGTGAAGGTGTCATTTACAGAGTGGAAAATATGTGCTTTTCAGAGGGCCCGGCATGCTGATAAGCGTACTTTTCCACTCAGTGAGAAAGGCAATGGTAAACCACCTCACTTCTCGTTTTACTTAGTGAAACCTCTAGAGGTTCAAACCAGCCTTTCGGCTGTTGACCTAAACAACAACAAATGGTTTAAGGGAAGTTCAATTCCATGAAACTCAGTTTTTTTTTATACATTTCTAAACACATGTGAAAGATAGGACTTTAATTTTTGAGAAAAATTCTCCAGATGTCTAAAATTCGTTCGAAAAAACCATAAAATTTGCTCAATAAGTAATGTATATACTATTTTAATTTCCCTTCGTAAGAAACTAAGATTAAACATATTAAACATGTAGAATAGCAGTCTATGCTCCATTATGTCGTTGATCTAAGATCCAGCTTAATAAATCAATTGTTGAAAATTCAAGGAAATAATTTAACATATCGTGAATAATAAATAAAAAATAAAAAATTGCAAATTTAAATTTAAATTATTCTTAATCAAAAACTAAATATATCAAGATAAATTATTAGAAGAAAATGTAATAATATATTTTAAATAAAATTTCAGAAGCCAAATATCTAAATTTGAAGCAAGAAAACAAAAGATATTATAATTTTGAATAAATAATTTGAACCAGTTAGAAAAGAATTAAAAGAAATTAAAAGAATATCAAGATTCAATTCAATTATGGAACCAGCTGAAACAATTTTGATTATTTTAAAATATGCAGATGAAATTTAAATAAATTTGTTAAAGACTATAAAACCAAGTGCAACAATGCATCGACGCCCCATTTGATCCTGATCGATGGATGGACAAGAAGAAACCAGAGCAATGCCACCAATCCAGAAAAAATCGTAATTATAATCATTCATTAGTAACTAAGCTCATTAGCATCATTAAACAAACTTAAATATTTTTTTAGATCTCATATTGCAATATTTTATACAAGTAAATTAATTAAATTAATAAGCATTATAATATAAGTGTCATCAATAAATTTATTAAAACAGTTTCAATTTCAATTTTTATGTAAAGTTTAATTATTTTGTTAATTTAATTTTTGTCGTTCAATTAAATATTTTCATTCATTACAATTCAATTTTATTTTTCAATTATTTATTTTCTTCATTAATTTCACAAACAGACCTAGAAAATTCGACAACAGTATCATTTATCAATTCTGAGAAATCTAGTTAAAAACTTTTCAAGTTATAACTTTTCTGGAAACGAGCAAACACTGAATGGTTGTGTTCACAAAAGAAACAGCAGATTTATAAAATTGAATCGAGAAAACAATCTACTTGTATGGAAAACTATGATTTTAGTTCCATTGGAAAGCGTGCGTTTCAAACATTAGCCTTAGTACTGTTAACTGCAGGTTCTTTACGAGTTTAAAATTGTGAGAATCTATTTTACGTATATAATTTTCTAAGTCGAAAAATCTCAAAAATTTAAACTTTTCTTAATACTACTTCAGTATATAAACTTATAAAATATGTTTAAGTATATATACCCCATTTATCTGAAAGTAATCCTTTATAATTTTATATTCATAGTTAAGCCAGTGGTATGTATGGATACAAAATAAATGGCTCAGCAAATATTTCAATTGCGGCTAAACTGAAATGTTTTCAAGAACAAATGCTAGGGGCAGTTGATAACGTTCTTTCATACCAATAATCGACGACTCCGCACAGATCTTAACATCCTGAACACAAGTGAAAAAATCCAAGACATATCAGTAAGTTAAATAAAAATTATAAAACGATAACAACCCACAAATATGTGATCTTAACTGTCCATATTTACTAAGAAACCTCAATAGTCAGTTCCGTAAAAGGTGAAGCAGAGATTTTGTATAAATGTAGTGGTCATTTCATTTGTTTTCAGAAAACAGAAGTTGTAAACAAACTAATTTAGTCTTGTAAAATGTTGACTCCTTTGGAAATGTTGGCGTTCACTGAATATTTTATACAGTTTCCGGAGTCTGAGGATGATTAATGAGGTTATTGTATACACCGGTGTCCCACGGAATTTGGACCATAGGGAAATAGCATTGATTTTCATTAGTTTTTTAATGTTTTCTTTCCACGAATAAATGAAGACTTGTAATCAGGAATCATTAGAAAATGTTTAGACCTTTACAAAATAACGATATACATTTCAAGCTGTATTTTAGCTTAAAATACATAAAAAAAAGTATTTGTTAACCATTTTCTATTTAAGTATTGTAAATTTTAATAAGTACTTGGTTTGCGTGTGTGGAGTAATGGTAATTACTGGTTCGAATCCATCTGCGATAAAATGTTTTTATTGTTAAAAAAATATTAGAAATATATTATAACTTTTTTTTAATTTTGTTAATGTATTTATGTATTTTAAGCTGAAATACAGCTTAAAATATATCCATATTTATATTTTGTAAAGATCTAAAAAATTTCTAATGATTCCTGATTATAAAAAGTCTATTTATTCGTGGAAAGAAAACATTAACAAACTAATGAAAATCAATGCTATTTTGTATGGACTAATTCCGTGGGACTTCCGGTATTTAGTTCACATTTCAGATTAATATAACCTCCCAATTTTTGTAGAGAAGACAAAAGCAAATACCTTGAAAAAGCTTAAATGAAAATAGTTTGTAATTCTAAGCACATTATTACAGGATTTAAATTCAGTACTTGTATAAAGAATGTCAAATTCCAATTTTTGAAGTGGCTTCCCTCTTGCAGATTTATTATCTGGAAGAAATATTAAACAATAATCCGATAATCATAGCTCCGTAACGAACGTTTTTACATTTAATTTCAAGCTAACCTAAACAGCAAAATACAATTAGTATAACACGTGATCAATGAAAGATTTTATGATGCAGTAGTAGAAGTTATATCGTTCACAAAGAGGTTTTAAATCTACCCTACTATGCTAACACATTGGAAATTTCCGTTCTTATTTTCAAGTCTAAGATTTCATTTCTTTGATATTAAAAAAATTTAATTTAATTTTCCACTATATAGCGCTACCTTCAGACAAAATTATGTCAAATATAAATTTATCTTTAAGAAGTTTATTACACCTTTAATATCAAACAATTGGTTTTATAACAGATTGATATAATAAATATTAAATCAATTAGATGATATAGTCATTATTTAAAAAGTTTAAATTTTCCATGAAATGAGTGAATTTTGACTGTCATCGTCTTGAGTAAAGTTGTTATACTTTAAAAACAACAGACGATGAAAATTATTTTATACTCTTTAAAACAAACTTCCAGATTAAACGATTGAAAATGTTTAAAACAACTTATCGTGGTGTTACTCTATCTTATAACCCCGGCATATTAGTGTGGGGTGATTTTTAATTGGGTAAAATCGGAAGAGTTTTTAAAATTCAGTAAAAAGTTGTATAGCCTAAGA